>CAXKWD010000010.1:77451390-80126734 GCA_964059195.1 Ectobius pallidus | reverse complement strand
ACACTGCAGCGAAACTGAGCTAGTCCAACGAAATAGACCTGCTTCCATTCTGAAATCAATAAATACAGGTTTTAACAAGTCTGTAAACCACTTTCTAATCTGGAAATAAATCCCTGTTGTTGATGTTGTTAAATACCTACAGTGCAGCCATCTACAAAACTATGCTACTATCAACAAACAAAACATAAAAAAAAAAAACATTCCATACTGATAACATCTAGAGAGAGAGTGAATGACTGTTGTCAAAGAATGGTGGTGGTGTGTTATGAAAAGATAAAATAGGCTTATACTTACATAACCAATTCTTCTTCTTCCCTTCAGCATCCTTCCGATAACAAATAGTTTTAAACTCAAACTCCCATCCCCCGTAGGCGATGTATGTTTACATTGAATAACATTCATCAGATTGCTATGTTGTTGGAATAAAGAAAACCTAAAATACTGCACGCATGCATATGTCTATAAAGCATCCGATCGATTCATACCATATATGTAAATAAAACGTTAGCATTTAGTCAGTATAAGGAATACAGTAGACTGCAATAATTTGACAAAGAATGTAGTAACCTTCATGCCTGTTGTTGTTAAATACCTACAATGCATAACATCTGGAAAAATCTCTGGCATCCTTTCCTTGTAACCATTCATCACTGTCGCATGTATCCTAATACCGAAAACAAGTATTCTATTTAAATAAAAACATGTCATTGTGGTGAACGCATGCCAAAGAATTAGTTTAAACTCAGACTCTCTCTCCCTCCCTTAGGCGATAATGTCTATACATGGAATACCATTCATCAGATTGCTATGTTGTTGTTGATAAAGAAGCAATTGCCTGAATGGTAATGAATAAACATATTACGTAATCGTGTTATAGCAAGAGTAAACATATCCTTCATATACTTTATAAAATACGTGGATGTGTTTTATAACACTAGATAATTAATTTATGTGCAAATAAAAAGATTATACGCATTCATTTAAAGAAAACATTGAATACTGCATTAACTGACAATGAAATGTAGTAACCTTCATGCCAAGGTCAAATGTATTTAAATAAAGAAACAGTTTTAGAACTATTGAAAATGTAACAGCATTAGCAAATGAAGGTTTATAACCCTAATACAATGGAAATGATTATAATGGTCATACAGTTAGGTAGTTATATTCTTATATTGTAAGAATACCTATAGCTTGTCAGGCATTTGTTTCTTTCCTCATTTGCATAGAGTATAAATAATTACCTGCAATCTGAAATCATAATTAGAAATACGGAAATTGTAACAGCATTATCAGATGAAGGATTATAACTCAAATACGAGGCAAATCAAAAGTGCTCAGATACGATTTAAATGAATTTCATATTCAAAGAATTCAACACAACTATATGTACATGTGTTTTAGCGGAATACAAGGACACTAAAACCATTATCAATTGCATGTTGAAAGATAACATATATGACTTAGCGAAAAGGCTGATGAATTTAAGTATATCACCCTTTGCGTTTAAGATATAGCACAGTTCTATATAATATAATCAAGACTTCAGCAATTATATTATTACAGAAAGGTAGCAGCATAACATAACATATATATATATATATCACAAACCTTACTTATATGGTGGTACGAATGGATTATTTTGAAGTCTAATAGCTCTTAATATGCGTATGCCTGACAACATTAACAGCTTTATGTGCCGAATGTCTAGAACCTAGGAACCTCAACCTCATGGAACCTTCAATGCCTCCATGTCTTTAATCCTAACAATAATCTGAAATCAGAATTAGAATTATTGAAATTGTAACAAGATTAACAAATGAAGGGTTATAACTCAGGAAACCATAGCAATCTGAAATACTAAGTATATACACGTAAGGAAAGGTTATGTAACACATCAGGATTATATTACGTATCTAGACATACCCAAGTAATAAGGCAATACTATTACGTTTATATATATATATATATAATATCTATACCATAGGTTTACATTTTGAGGCATGAGCCAAAAGTCTTTTTGGTAATACATCCAGGCATTCGACATGCACTACCTTGACCACAATTATAGTCATGAAAAAATGCAGCCTTCGTCTGAAACACACAATATAACATCACATAAGTAACACAATATGATACTAGAATTAAATGTTAAGGTAGCTGATAGAAATCTACTTACAGCCCTTTTCAATGTGAGGAATACTTTACACTTTCTAGTGCATTTAGTACTCCAATGCCTATGTTTACCCTCTCGAGGCGAAAGGCATCTATGAAAATGCCTCGAACCGTGGCACACCTGATCGTGTCCTGCATCCGTGTGGGTAATAACGTCTCCAGCCATATCCTCAAGAGTGTTACCACACGGAAGGATTTCGGAGAGTTCTACATGTTCTTGATTATGGCCCCATACCTCTGTGTGTCGGATGGGGAACTCCTCACTCCCAACCTCATGTCCCCAACCGTTATGGATCCTAATTGTGTAGGATCCCGTAGGCTCCGGCGACGTGGAGGTAGGAGGCTCCATATCTGGGATAATATATTCCTCGGCCTGAGGAACAACCTCTTCAGGGATATCCCTGCCCATCTCCTGAAGTAGATCCTGCGATGTAGACATGGTTAAGATTTTAATGTTGACAATTAATAGTTCCATATATATATATATACGAGAGTTCGCATGCTGGGTTCTCCTACCACACGTGTCAAGGTGGGGGCTGTGTTGTGATAATAATGTCAAACAGGAATTTGTTATTGCTTTACGAAACTGATGTCTGAATGTTTGAACAATAAACATATTGCATAAATATGCTTTCCCTCCTTACAGTATGATCTACATTGAGTAAACAGTTGTCATGAAGGTAATCAACTTCCGATGTAATTAATAAGGTGATGGAATAAGGAATACTCCCCAATCAAATAATTATTGTGCCGAATGTCAGAATCACGGAGCCTCAACCTCCTGGAACCCTCAACGCCTCCATAGCATGTAATAAGGAACACATTGTAATAGGTCTATATAATATGCATACCGCATGCATGAATTTAGATTTAAGGTGACATTAAGTCAAAATAGTATGAAAGAGGAAGGGATTGAATATAGAATGTAGGTGACAATAAGTCTATATAATAATAATTAAATCCAGAGGAAAGGGATTCTGTATGAAAGAGGAAAGGAATACAATAAATACGATACAAAGTGAATCTGATTATTATTATCAATATTAATATTAGATAGCAGACACTTAACACTAATCTGTGCACATCAACTGTTCCTAAAATACCTCTGTAACTTAGGTAAACAGGCCTCATAACATTACAGTGATCTAACCATTCATCAGACATAGGTTAAACGCCTGAGAGTTAGGATATTTTCCTTTATACACTAGAAAGACATTACGTTCTCCTCTGTTTATAGCCGAGATCTCACTTTCCTCAAACACCTCTGTGTATTTTCTAGGCAAAAATACCGATAACATCTCTGCACTATCTTTCATACGAATATGAAGCAGTACACAACGTCCATATCGGGTTTCTTTTACAGATGCATATAGAATAGCGTAACTGCTGTTCTGCTCGAGGTCTGATATACTAACACAACGTGGTTGTGATGAGGTTGAATTGAATTTCTCTACCAATGATGTCATCTGTAAACATGAACGAAGTCTAATTAATTAACTTAATAACAACAATAATATAGCTTCCGCACAAAGTTTTTTTATTGCTAATGTCATAAAATACGGTAGATGTAGTGTTACCTTGTTAGTTGAAAATCAGAAGATGATGATGATGACTGTAGAGCTGTTTACACAATTATCAAGACCTCCTACATACATGTCTTTTTATACAAAACTAACCAAGCAACAATATGACGTAGTATTGGTATATGGGGTTTTTACCATTTACGATGTTGTAACAAAGACTGGAGATATCGTTAAGGCTGTTATCACACAACTATGTAAAACATATTTGAAAGCCATTGTATTATTGTTTTCAACATGCCTTTGTATTTATCCTTAATTTTACTGTCCGCGTATAACATTCCTCTCTGTTTATTGCGCCTATCATACGGTCTGAGAAATAGATTCATATGGTACTATTCCACAGATTCCCTAGTTCATATCCCTTTACTAATTAAGTCATATGGTTACAGGTACTGTAATAATGACCTAAGTACGTCAACAAGGCTGTAATGCTATGAATACCTTATTATTGACCATTATTCCTACCCTAGCCTATTAATAATGAAAGGTCTAAACACAGATACGTTTTAAATGAATTTAATATAAAGGGAAGAACTCCTATACCACCAAAGGTATGTATACCTTTGTTTAGGTAATGTTTGAACAACAACAACATAATAATAACAATCGTTGTAGGGCGTTTAGTTATAATCGCATGATATTAGTCATTGTCCGCATAGAGTATAAATAATTACCAGCAATCTGAAATCATAATTAGAAATACGGAAATTGTAACAGCATTATCAAATGAAGGATTATAACTCAAATACGAGGCAAATCAAAAGTGCTCAGATACGATTTAAATGAATTTCATATTCAAAGAATTCAACACAACTATGTGTACATGTGTTTTAGCGGAATACAAGGACACTAAAACCAATATCAGTTGCATGTTGAAAGATAACATATATGACTTAGCGAAAAGGCTGATGAATTTAAGTATATCACCCTTTGCGTTTAAGATATAGCACAGTTCTATATAATATAATCAAGACTTCAGCAACTTAGTCACGTTAATTGAAAGGCACTAGTATTTCAGGTTCACACAGACTGTGAATACCCTAGGAGGGATATTTTAAAATCGTTACGGTGCAAATGCGCATGTTGAGGTGTAGGTTTTTTTCGAAATGTAAAGGCAATAGGTTAGGAAAGGTTAGGTTATGTTAAAATTAAATAGGTTTTACAAGGTAGGCAGCTTTAAATGTTGGACGAAGGTGCAGTTAATATCTCAAATAATATAACTATGGGAAATTTAGTTTAGGTTATGTTAGGTTATTGCGAGCGCATGATGAGGTGTAGGTTTTTTTTCGAAATGTAAAGGCAATAGGTTAGGAAAGGTTAGGTTATGTTAAAATTAAATATGTTTTACAAGGTAGGCAGCTTTAAATGTTGGACGAAGGTGCAGTTAATATCTCAAATAATACAACTATGGGAAATTTAGTTTAGGTTATGTTAGGTTATTGCGAACTGAGATTTAAGAAATCATGTCTAGTTAGGTTACGGTATGTTAGGTTATCTCGGAGGAAATTAAATGAATTTCATATTCAAAGAATTCAACACAACTATGTGTACATGTGTTTTAGCGGAATACAAGGACACTAAAACCAATATCAGTTGCATGTTGAAAGATAACATATATGACTTAGCGAAAAGGCTGATGAATTTAAGTATATCACCCTTTGCGTTTAAGATATAGCACAGTTCTATATAATATAATCAAGACTTCAGCAACTTAGTCACGTTAATTGAAAGGCACTAGTATTTCAGGTTCACACAGACTGTGAATACCCTAGGAGGGATATTTTAAAATCGTTACGGTGCAAATGCGCATGTTGAGGTGTAGGTTTTTTTCGAAATGTAAAGGCAATAGGTTAGGAAAGGTTAGGTTATGTTAAAATTAAATAGGTTTTACAAGGTAGGCAGCTTTAAATGTTGGACGAAGGTGCAGTTAATATCTCAAATAATATAACTATGGGAAATTTAGTTTAGGTTATGTTAGGTTATTGCGAGCGCATGATGAGGTGTAGGTTTTTTTTTCGAAATGTAAAGGCAATAGGTTAGGAAAGGTTAGGTTATGTTAAAATTAAATATGTTTTACAAGGTAGGCAGCTTTAAATGTTGGACGAAGGTGCAGTTAATATCTCAAATAATACAACTATGGGAAATTTAGTTTAGGTTATGTTAGGTTATTGCGAACTGAGATTTAAGAAATCATGTCTAGTTAGGTTACGGTATGTTAGGTTATCTCGGCTGAGGAAATTAAAAAACTCGTCGCGCGCGACGAGTTTTTTCTTCAATTTCCTCCGAGATAACCTAACATACCGTAACCTAACTAGACATGATTTCTTAAATCTCAGTTCGCAATAACCTAACATAACCTAAACTAAATTTCCCATAGTTGTATTATTTGAGATATTAACTGCACCTTCGTCCAACATTTAAAGCTGCCTACCTTGTAAAACATATTTAATTTTAACATAACCTAACCTTTCCTAACCTATTGCCTTTACATTTCGAAAAAAAAACCTACACCTCATCATGCGCTCGCAATAACCTAACATAACCTAAACTAAATTTCCCATAGTTATATTATTTGAGATATTAACTGCACCTTCGTCCAACATTTAAAGCTGCCTACCTTGTAAAACCTATTTAATTTTAACATAACCTAACCTTTCCTAACCTATTGCCTTTACATTTCGAAAAAAACCTACACCTCAACATGCGCATTTGCACCGTAACGATTTTAAAATATCCCTCCTAGGGTATTCACAGTCTGTGTGAACCTGAAATACTAGTGCCTTTCAATTAACGTGACTAAGTTGCTGAAGTCTTGATTATATTATATAGAACTGTGCTATATCTTAAACGCAAAGGGTGATATACTTAAATTCATCAGCCTTTTCGCTAAGTCATATATGTTATCTTTCAACATGCAACTGATATTGGTTTTAGTGTCCTTGTATTCCGCTAAAACACATGTACACATAGTTGTGTTGAATTCTTTGAATATGAAATTCATTTAAATTCCTCCGAGATAACCTAACATACCGTAACCTAACTAGACATGATTTCTTAAATCTCAGTTCGCAATAACCTAACATAACCTAAACTAAATTTCCCATAGTTGTATTATTTGAGATATTAACTGCACCTTCGTCCAACATTTAAAGCTGCCTACCTTGTAAAACATATTTAATTTTAACATAACCTAACCTTTCCTAACCTATTGCCTTTACATTTCGAAAAAAAACCTACACCTCATCATGCGCTCGCAATAACCTAACATAACCTAAACTAAATTTCCCATAGTTATATTATTTGAGATATTAACTGCACCTTCGTCCAACATTTAAAGCTGCCTACCTTGTAAAACCTATTTAATTTTAACATAACCTAACCTTTCCTAACCTATTGCCTTTACATTTCGAAAAAAACCTACACCTCAACATGCGCATTTGCACCGTAACGATTTTAAAATATCCCTCCTAGGGTATTCACAGTCTGTGTGAACCTGAAATACTAGTGCCTTTCAATTAACGTGACTAAGTTGCTGAAGTCTTGATTATATTATATAGAACTGTGCTATATCTTAAACGCAAAGGGTGATATACTTAAATTCATCAGCCTTTTCGCTAAGTCATATATGTTATCTTTCAACATGCAACTGATATTGGTTTTAGTGTCCTTGTATTCCGCTAAAACACATGTACACATAGTTGTGTTGAATTCTTTGAATATGAAATTCATTTAAATCGTATCTGAGCACTTTTGATTTGCCTCGTATTTGAGTTATAATCCTTCATTTGATAATGCTGTTACAATTTCCGTATTTCTAATTATGATTTCAGATTGCTGGTAATTATTTATACTCTATGCGGACAATGACTAATATCATGCGATTATAACTAAACGCCCTACAACGATTGTTATTATTATGTTGTTGTTGTTCAAACATTACCTAAACAAAGGTATACATACCTTTGGTGGTATAGGAGTTCTTCCCTTTATATTAAATTCATTTAAAACGTATCTGTGTTTAGACCTTTCATTATTAATAGGCTAGGGTAGGAATAATGGTCAATAATAAGGTATTCATAGCATTACAGCCTTGTTGACGTACTTAGGTCATTATTACAGTACCTGTAACCATATGACTTAATTAGTAAAGGGATATGAACTAGGGAATCTGTGGAATAGTACCATATGAATCTATTTCTCAGACCGTATGATAGGCGCAATAAACAGAGAGGAATGTTATACGCGGACAGTAAAATTAAGGATAAATACAAAGGCATGTTGAAAACAATAATACAATGGCTTTCAAATATGTTTTACATAGTTGTGTGATAACAGCCTTAACGATATCTCCAGTCTTTGTTACAACATCGTAAATGGTAAAAACCCCATATACCAATACTACGTCATATTGTTGCTTGGTTAGTTTTGTATAAAAAGACATGTATGTAGGAGGTCTTGATAATTGTGTAAACAGCTCTACAGTCATCATCATCATCTTCTGATTTTCAACTAACAAGGTAACACTACATCTACCGTATTTTATGACATTAGCAATAAAAAAACTTTGTGCGGAAGCTATATTATTGTTGTTATTAAGTTAATTAATTAGACTTCGTTCATGTTTACAGATGACATCATTGGTAGAGAAATTCAATTCAACCTCATCACAACCACGTTGTGTTAGTATATCAGACCTCGAGCAGAACAGCAGTTACGCTATTCTATATGCATCTGTAAAAGAAACCCGATATGGACGTTGTGTACTGCTTCATATTCGTATGAAAGATAGTGCAGAGATGTTATCGGTATTTTTGCCTAGAAAATACACAGAGGTGTTTGAGGAAAGTGAGATCTCGGCTATAAACAGAGGAGAACGTAATGTCTTTCTAGTGTATAAAGGAAAATATCCTAACTCTCAGGCGTTTAACCTATGTCTGATGAATGGTTAGATCACTGTAATGTTATGAGGCCTGTTTACCTAAGTTACAGAGGTATTTTAGGAACAGTTGATGTGCACAGATTAGTGTTAAGTGTCTGCTATCTAATATTAATATTGATAATAATAATCAGATTCACTTTGTATCGTATTTATTGTATTCCTTTCCTCTTTCATACAGAATCCCTTTCCTCTGGATTTAATTATTATTATATAGACTTATTGTCACCTACATTCTATATTCAATCCCTTCCTCTTTCATACTATTTTGACTTAATGTCACCTTAAATCTAAATTCATGCATGCGGTATGCATATTATATAGACCTATTACAATGTGTTCCTTATTACATGCTATGGAGGCGTTGAGGGTTCCAGGAGGTTGAGGCTCCGTGATTCTGACATTCGGCACAATAATTATTTGATTGGGGAGTATTCCTTATTCCATCACCTTATTAATTACATCGGAAGTTGATTACCTTCATGACAACTGTTTACTCAATGTAGATCATACTGTAAGGAGGGAAAGCATATTTATGCAATATGTTTATTGTTCAAACATTCAGACATCAGTTTCGTAAAGCAATAACAAATTCCTGTTTGACATTATTATCACAACACAGCCCCCACCTTGACACGTGTGGTAGGAGAACCCAGCATGCGAACTCTCGTATATATATATATATGGAACTATTAATTGTCAACATTAAAATCTTAACCATGTCTACATCGCAGGATCTACTTCAGGAGATGGGCAGGGATATCCCTGAAGAGGTTGTTCCTCAGGCCGAGGAATATATTATCCCAGATATGGAGCCTCCTACCTCCACGTCGCCGGAGCCTACGGGATCCTACACAATTAGGATCCATAACGGTTGGGGACATGAGGTTGGGAGTGAGGAGTTCCCCATCCGACACACAGAGGTATGGGGCCATAATCAAGAACATGTAGAACTCTCCGAAATCCTTCCGTGTGGTAACACTCTTGAGGATATGGCTGGAGACGTTATTACCCACACGGATGCAGGACACGATCAGGTGTGCCACGGTTCGAGGCATTTTCATAGATGCCTTTCGCCTCGAGAGGGTAAACATAGGCATTGGAGTACTAAATGCACTAGAAAGTGTAAAGTATTCCTCACATTGAAAAGGGCTGTAAGTAGATTTCTATCAGCTACCTTAACATTTAATTCTAGTATCATATTGTGTTACTTATGTGATGTTATATTGTGTGTTTCAGACGAAGGCTGCATTTTTTCATGACTATAATTGTGGTCAAGGTAGTGCATGTCGAATGCCTGGATGTATTACCAAAAAGACTTTTGGCTCATGCCTCAAAATGTAAACCTATGGTATAGATATTATATATATATATATATAAACGTAATAGTATTGCCTTATTACTTGGGTATGTCTAGATACGTAATATAATCCTGATGTGTTACATAACCTTTCCTTACGTGTATATACTTAGTATTTCAGATTGCTATGGTTTCCTGAGTTATAACCCTTCATTTGTTAATCTTGTTACAATTTCAATAATTCTAATTCTGATTTCAGATTATTGTTAGGATTAAAGACATGGAGGCATTGAAGGTTCCATGAGGTTGAGGTTCCTAGGTTCTAGACATTCGGCACATAAAGCTGTTAATGTTGTCAGGCATACGCATATTAAGAGCTATTAGACTTCAAAATAATCCATTCGTACCACCATATAAGTAAGGTTTGTGATATATATATATATATGTTATGTTATGCTGCTACCTTTCTGTAATAATATAATTGCTGAAGTCTTGATTATATTATATAGAACTGTGCTATATCTTAAACGCAAAGGGTGATATACTTAAATTCATCAGCCTTTTCGCTAAGTCATATATGTTATCTTTCAACATGCAATTGATAATGGTTTTAGTGTCCTTGTATTCCGCTAAAACACATGTACATATAGTTGTGTTGAATTCTTTGAATATGAAATTCATTTAAATCGTATCTGAGCACTTTTGATTTGCCTCGTATTTGAGTTATAATCCTTCATCTGATAATGCTGTTACAATTTCCGTATTTCTAATTATGATTTCAGATTGCAGGTAATTATTTATACTCTATGCAAATGAGGAAAGAAACAAATGCCTGACAAGCTATAGGTATTCTTACAATATAAGAATATAACTACCTAACTGTATGACCATTATAATCATTTCCATTGTATTAGGGTTATAAACCTTCATTTGCTAATGCTGTTACATTTTCAATAGTTCTAAAACTGTTTCTTTATTTAAATACATTTGACCTTGGCATGAAGGTTACTACATTTCATTGTCAGTTAATGCAGTATTCAATGTTTTCTTTAAATGAATGCGTATAATCTTTTTATTTGCACATAAATTAATTATCTAGTGTTATAAAACACATCCACGTATTTTATAAAGTATATGAAGGATATGTTTACTCTTGCTATAACACGATTACGTAATATGTTTATTCATTACCATTCAGGCAATTGCTTCTTTATCAACAACAACATAGCAATCTGATGAATGGTATTCCATGTATAGACATTATCGCCTAAGGGAGGGAGAGAGAGTCTGAGTTTAAACTAATTCTTTGGCATGCGTTCACCACAATGACATGTTTTTATTTAAATAGAATACTTGTTTTCGGTATTAGGATACATGCGACAGTGATGAATGGTTACAAGGAAAGGATGCCAGAGATTTTTCCAGATGTTATGCATTGTAGGTATTTAACAACAACAGGCATGAAGGTTACTACATTCTTTGTCAAATTATTGCAGTCTACTGTATTCCTTATACTGACTAAATGCTAACGTTTTATTTACATATATGGTATGAATCGATCGGATGCTTTATAGACATATGCATGCGTGCAGTATTTTAGGTTTTCTTTATTCCAACAACATAGCAATCTGATGAATGTTATTCAATGTAAACATACATCGCCTACGGGGGATGGGAGTTTGAGTTTAAAACTATTTGTTATCGGAAGGATGCTGAAGGGAAGAAGAAGAATTGGTTATGTAAGTATAAGCCTATTTTATCTTTTCATAACACACCACCACCATTCTTTGACAACAGTCATTCACTCTCTCTCTAGATGTTATCAGTATGGAATGTTTTTTTTTTTTATGTTTTGTTTGTTGATAGTAGCATAGTTTTGTAGATGGCTGCACTGTAGGTATTTAACAACATCAACAACAGGGATTTATTTCCAGATTAGAAAGTGGTTTACAGACTTGTTAAAACCTGTATTTATTGATTTCAGAATGGAAGCAGGTCTATTTCGTTGGACTAGCTCAGTTTCGCTGCAGTGTCTGGAACGCTATGTTCTCATCTTCCATGATTCATAGAGGATGTCTTCGTCATACCGAAGTGTTTAATTATATAGTTTGGTAGGAAAACATGTCTTTAATAGATATGTATACTTTTGAAATAAACCATTCAGCTCTATTATAAACCATTTGTGTATACACATTATTTCATATGAGCGTGACAGCCTTAATATAGAATAAGGTTGTGACGTTCTGAAATGAAACTATACCCTTATCCATTTCATATTCCTTGCATAATCATTCTCATTAGCTGATAGTAATAGTATTAGTGTTCATCGGATGCTGAATGGATGAAGAATTGGTTAAGTAAGTATAAACCTATTTTATCTTTTCATACCTATGTCTACCTTTGCGCAATATTACACTATCTATCTATAAACGAAGGATAGGCACAGAGCATAAAGCCATCCCAGAAGGATACACAACCCTTAAGAATCTAATTAATACATTAGGCTTATATGTTATCATTACGTTGTAACTAAAGGGAAGTGTTTCTTAGTGGGTATTTGCATTATATCCTCTGCCCCAAGCCGATATCTGTATTATCATCTAACTTGTTATTCTAACAGAGTTGTTATTGTGTTTATCTTAATTTCACTGTCGGGTATTGCACAGTACTATTTCTGTAATATGCTAATACACACACACACACACACACACACACACACACACACCTTCCTATAGGTTTTATTCCCATGGTTAATACAACGTATTTGAGTTAGCTGATATTAATATCTTATGTAGGCCCCGTATGAATCTAATTAATACACACACACTAGGCCTAGTTCCTCTGGAAGTAAGTATAAACCTAATTTTATCTTTCCATAACTAGGTAAAGGTATTCATGTACCCATGCGCAATATTACACTATCTAGCCATAGGGCCTAAGGCTATACATATGTTATCATTGTATTGTAACTAAAGGATATGAATAACATAGGAACGTGTTTCTTAGATGGCATTTGCATTATAACCTCTGCCCCAAGACTCGTATCTGGTGGGGGTTGTAACCAGCCCACTGGATAGGCGTCGGTTTTCGAAGTGGGTCAGATTGGGGTGGGGCTAACACAGGCTTACTGCCGACGTATGCATTGTTCGAAACGAGTACCCTCATGTCATATAGGACCATAGTACGGGGGTTTGGGGGGCGGCGTCGGTTTTCGAAATGGGTCAGATAGGGGTAGGGATAGCAGGGGCTTATTGCCCACGTCTGCTTTGTTCTAAACGAATCCCATCATGTCATATAGGACCATAGTACGGGGGTTTGGGGGGCGGGCCCACTGGGGGGTAGGCGTCTGTTTTCGATTGGGGTAGGGGTAGCACGGGCTTATTGCCCACGTCTGCTTTGTTCGAGTCGAATCCCATCATGTCATATAGGACCATAGTACGGGGGTTTGGGGGGCGGGCCCACTGGGGGGTAGGCGTCTGTTTTCGATTGGGGTAGGGGTAGCACGGGCTTATTGCCCACGTCTGCTTTGTTCGAGTCGAATCCCCTCATGTCATATAACGTACATGGCCAAAGGGCCTAAGTAGGCGTCGGGGGCGGCGTCGGTTTTGTTTTGGGGCATAGCTCTTTAAGGGGGCTTGGGGGCGGGTTGGCACTAGCACAGGACGAACGGGCGCCTTTCGCTTTTTCGAATCGTCACGTTTCACCTATACGTGACTCTACACCGGGGGCGGCGTCGGGGGCGGCGTCGGTTGGCCGCCATTTTGGATACATAGCTAGCTAGTTACTACTCAGGGGTCTCCAAGTTTTCTAACAAAATTGCGTCACTGTTCCCATCGCTCGTTTTACTCCGAGTACAAATGAGCGAATGCAGTAACAACAATTGTGAAGGAAAAAGTTTATTCTGACCGATGATACTTTTTTTTTCTTTTCATAATATTATTTTTCTTATTAGGCCTATTATTACAACCTAGTGTGATTGTTGAAACGGACATCTTTGCAAACCTAAGAATAAAACGTAAAGCTCTAGGAGGACATGTATTAAGAACGGAAAATCTTTGTTAATATAAGAAATTTAAAAAGTAATATACGAGGGTAAGCCAGTAACTCAGTCCTCCGCCATGGGTGTATAGGTAGCATACTTGCCTTCCACCCTGGCGGTCCGGGTTAGATTCCCGGCCGGGTAGTGGGTTTTTCAGTAACGAACAATCGCCGGGTTCAGGACTGGACATCAACCAGGAAAATTATAGGCTATATTAAAAAGCAGCCTACAGGCTGAGGTAGATTTCGTAGTGCTTTTGGTTTAATTTATTGTTGCTGCGCAGCACTCTTCTTCTTTAGCCTTGGCATGACAAACCCGCAATGATAACTGCAAAAAAGAGGAAAGAGCACTGTAACGGGGCCTAAATATGCTAACGATGGAATTAACCAAGAAACTACTGGTCTATACTTCTGGTTTTATTAAAACTCATAAGCTTACTATGCATAAAAAAAACTTCGTTTTACATAACCAGTAGTTTTTTTGTTTAAGTCGGCCGTAAGAAGGGCTTAACCTTCGGAAGAAATTGATACAAGAAGAACTGAAATATTTTTTTTTTTTATAAAAAGAGAGTATTCTGTAATTATGTTTCAGCTACTTGATGGCGGAATAGCGACTCCGGTCAAGGAAACCATCATTAACGGCCGTGGGTGTCGGCATACTGACCACATGCCCCAAATCCTGCCCTCTGCCTTTGGTAGATGACGCAGATCCCTTGAATGATGTAGCGCCACGGAGTTTAGTATAGTTTTAGTTTCATAAATACAAGCAAGAAACTGTACAATAACAGTGGGAGCCCGGTCACAAAAATCACTAATTAGTGTGCCTCACAGTAGGCCTACTGCATATGACATAACTTGTCTGTCTGTGAGGTAGACCATTAGGGCAATCAGTCATGGGAGAGAGGTTCTATCTGGCGCTATGAATTGAACTCCGGCTTAGCTCAGTTGGTAGAGCATTGGCGCGAATAGCCAAAGGTCCTGGGTTCAAGTCACAGTGTCGGAGGAATTTTTCTCCTATAATATTCTCAAGAAATAATGTTTTTATATCACAAGATAATAATGCTAACCTTGTAGTCCCATGTTCTTTGAGGACAACACTATTTTTTCATTGAGCCGTAACTTTCATATTAAACTCCATTTTACTGAGAATTATTTTATCACAGTAATATCAAAGTGCACAATGCACCATATGAAATATAAATGAATTTGAAATCTTTTTGATAAAAAGAGTTGTTTATTATGTTTCAAATTGATATCATATTTTATTATTTATTTTTTTATTTTGCCATGCGTTATTGTTCTAAAGGTGTGTAACTATTATTTTTAATATTTCAAACTCTATTACATTGGTAATTTAATCCTTAGTCGGTCCTCACACATTTCTTTCGACAGGCCTTCAGGCTGAGATATATTTTTAAGTGTTATTGTTTTTCAAACATTCAAATCTTGCCTTATATGAGAACTATCGAGAAACTGGTTATCGATTTGTAGAGTACTCATCAAGAACTTTTCAACGATACCCCACAAGACGTGGTTCCAAAAATTTCGAATTTCCATCCCCACCCTTACTCGTACCCCCAAAACCCCCGAATCGTTGGTGTCACTGTGAACTCCATAGGAAGTACTCTAATTTATTCAAACAAAGTTTCCATCTATACTTCATAGGGGCCGAGATGTAAATTTTTCAAAATTTTAATCCCCTCCCCCGACCCTCCCCTTGGGCCAATTTTGCTCACTAACGAACTTGTCCGAACTATTGGGCCTAGAAATAACAGAATACAATTTGGTTCAATATCTTCAAAATGACGGCCGCTAGCATGTAAAGATACATATATATATAAACTTTTGAACGGGCGGTGGTTTCGTACTTAGGCAGGCATGAAACGTAAAGATATGAAAGAATTTTTCGAAAATCATGACATGGTTCCGATCCCACTAGGTAGATTTTTGTAAAAAATCTAAGTTACTAATTCCAAACCGTTGTGCTCCCCCTAAGACTGTTAATCGCCCCCAGATTGGGAAGCAATGGCTTAGATCAAAAAAGTTAAACAGATAATTAAGTACGCTCTCACGAATTCAAATAAAAAACAAACAATTCAACGTACAAACGATTAAAGTAAACGATAGGCCGCGGTGATTCATTTAAATATAACATATCCTTCCACAGGATTGGTCACTGAATCATGAGCTAAATAGCCATTAACAAGAAAACATGCAATACAAGCCCGTTGCAAAAATATTGTCGAAAGGACAAGAAGCCCCTGCAGTTATTGACTAGTCAACACGCAGTACACGTATGTTGGAGAAGTTGTCTGAGATGCTAGGCGAGCGAGGAGCCCCTGCAGTTGATGACTAGTCAACACGCAGTACACATCTGCTACAGAAGTTGCCTAACGTACTAGGCGGGCAATAAGCCCCTGCAGTTAATGACTAGAAAACACGCAGTACACGACTGCTGCAGAAGTTGTCTGACACTCTAGGCGAGCAGTAAGATATTTAAGTATTTCCTTACTCTTTTTCGTGGCGTCTTCCATCAGAAAAACATGTAGGATAGTCTCTAATGGAAGACATCGTGAACATGAGAAAGGAAAATAAGCTAGGCCTACATGAAAATTCGGAAGAATAATTAAACGGGCAGGATACTAGAGTTAAGCTCCAATATGATGTGCACTACTTAAATCGCATACCGGTATGAAATTCCTTAAAATTTGCCGGTGTGTAATTAGCTGAAGTTACGCAATAGTTTGAGCAGTGTGGGCGCCCACTGTCATGCAACAAAGCAACTTCTTTCGACAATAGGCCTCGACATTTGGTTCGAATGGAGGCTTCAGCAAGGGTAGCAGACACGTTCAGAGGGATTGTGGAATAAATTTTGTATTAAAATCATGGTTCTCAATACAAGTAATCAATTTGCAAATTCTAAACAAATATTTTTTAGAATTGAAGATTACGTTTAAAACTTTTTTCCATGTCTAGTAAGCTTATTAGAAGCGTAAACAAGGGGGTTTCGAGATGAATAGCATTAGAGCCTTGAAAGATATATTAGACGTACGTAAAATTCCATTTTGATTAGGTATTTGTGTTTACTGTGTGATATTCAAAACGCAAACACATGCACAGCCGTTGAAGATATATTAGCCGTATGTAAAATTCCATTTAAATTAGGTATTTATGTTTAATGTGTGATATTCAAAACACAAACATTCAAACTCTTTTGTAATAAAAAAATGGAATTTTAGACTCAGAAACCCATAAAATGTAATTTCTGCTGAAAACTAGGCATCGAAGTTTTGGGTAGAACAAAACATTTCCTTTGCCTATAGGCCGAGAGTCGAGACAGTAAAAATTTATGGTCTTTTCTAATATAGCGCTTCCGTCACATTGTCACCAATGGCCTCAGCCTAACTACCCCATTTAAGTTCAGCTCAAGTTTTTCTGTTTGAATTTAGCACCGCATCTGAATTAATTGAAACTTTGCTTTGTTTTCAATTCGCTAATTTAATCTGTTGGCCGTTTCTTTGCAGCATTAATTGTAATTAAACTGCGCCACACCTCTGAATAAGTAAGTGCAGTTTGCTGGTCGTTGAGAATGTCGATGAGGTTACAAACTTACTTCGAGCTAAGGAAAATGTTTTTATGTCCTTTTCTGGTTAAACAGAACACGCTTATAGGTCTTTGTTAGCTCACATTTCGTTGTTAAATTCAAATTAATTCTGTGTCCCGAGAACTTCAAAACCACAGCCTCCTGACAATATAAATAACGTTACCACGTCCAACTATGTGAAATTTTAATAATTCAGTTGGTTTACTCCATGTTACGATTCAGAATTTTAAATTAGACAACACTGTTGACCATTGCAGATCTTTGTAGAAACCTGTTAAGCCGAAATCGTGATAAGACTGAATGACAATTTTTCGACTGTTGATTCCTGAAAAATGTTGAGAGACCGAGAAAACTGCAACTTCAAAATTGTTCTGTAAATATAATTCGGAATGCTAAGTAATCATAAATCGATAAAATTTTGCATAGGATTTTTTGTTGTTACAATAATGGATAGTAATGTAAATTATTTCCTCTTAGCATTACATTTTAATCTCATACAGACACATCAGTGTCCCGAAAGCTTTTCGTTTGAATAATATGGTTTTCCTAAAATAAAAGCTTCAAACTAATTCTGTGGTCATATGTTAGTAATTTAAGTATTCATTATTGTAAGCCTATAAATTTGTTTTGCACGAAATACTAGCTTATTTGCAAACATTCAAATTTTAAATTTATACGTAGACTTACGAATTAAAAAAGTTGTTCCACCTAGAGATGTTTACGGATTCTGCTTATAAAATTAATAGCCTATTTATTATTTACTTGAAGGTATAAATAGTGAAGTCTGAAAAGTAAAAAGGTAAAGTGTTCCCTATATAGGACGTGAATGCCTGTAGGGTTCCAGGAGGTTGAGGTTCCCAAATTCTTAGGTTGTCATCCTTACGCACCGGCCGCCTTTGCCTCCAGGATTTCTCCTGGTATTCATTTCTGTTAGAAGCTGAATCTACCCTGGGGCCCTATCCACCAGAAGGACCAGGCCAATCGAACAATCCCAATGACCTCATGGGGATCGAATATTAATATTATGGTCGAACAAAAATAGTCGTATGGAACTTCCTTATAGCCTAATGGTAATTAATACACTCGTATGAAAATTAGGAAACGAGCGAAACGTGTGTTAATAAATGCCGTTATAGGCTCATTGCATAATATACTACAACGGATGACCATATCCTGCGTTCTTATTGAATATATTTTTAAACATTAACTTCTATTTTAACAAACCGAACAATTTAATTATCTAGTTATACAGTAGGCTATATTTATGAAACTAATGTTCAACACATTACTCTAGCATACCTACAGATGGTGAAATAGGGAACCTTGTATTGGATAATAATAATAATAATAATAATAATAATAATAATAATAATAAGTTTATAATAATGTATAGGTTGTAGTGAATTAGGTTTTAAGCTGCATTTCTTTTTTCTATTTTACTACTAAACGAAGTATTGTGGAATAACTAAAGTCTTCCGAAGACTTAACTAGTAATGTATTTGTCATAATTTTTATTAGAATGCTTATTAAAAGTCACTTGCTTATCAATTACTTAATAATTTCAGTACTGTATAAAAATATTTAAAGCCCGCCAGTACACTTTAATATTAGATACTATTTAAATACGGAAGTAGAGTATAAGAAAATCGTGTGATTACAACACCGCCTAGGCTTTTCTTACAAGGTTTTAAGGTGGAGTTGACTTCCCGTTCGCCCACATACGGTGTTTGGCGCCACCAGCGAACTCCGTTGCGTGATCATAATATGAGTAGAACGATTCTGTTCAGATCTGATTTTTCGATAAGACCGTGGTAATGAGATAATATCATCCCCTTTTCCAGAAAATAGTGTAGGCTGGAGAGGTATTTAAAATTCACTGTCATGTTTTGGAAATCACTATCATAAGAATGGGCTCTTCTAACGAGGAAAGTATGACACTTCGAAATGATAACCATTATTTGCTAGTATTTGCCGATATGCAATAAGAAATTTAATTAAAGTGTACAGAAAGTTCTCTCTTGTTGCATTTTACTATGACAGGTACAGTAGTTAGAATTATTGTACAGGTAGGGGGGGGGGAAGCGGACCGACTCTTGTGGCTGATTTCAGAGCCTTGGTCACACCAGTGTCCATGCGTATACCTTAGACCTGTGTAGTTGGACATACGTGATACGTAAATAAATGTAAGAGATGTAACGGAAACGTTTGTTTTCACATGCAATGCAAATTACGTGAAAGTATTTCTCAATTCAAGCAATTTATCGGCTGTAGTCTCCTTGTCAATCACTTGTTTCATAACAGACTCAAGAAACGCTGGTTGTTAAGCGATTCCATATCACAATGACAGCGCATATGACTGGTAAGTAACACGTTCTCGGTTCGAATCCTGCAAAGGAAGGAATTTTTTTGTTTCCTTAATGCACATTGTTTTCCCACTACTTTTCGATTGCCGCAATATTTAACTACTTAATTAACGGATTATACCCAGAAAATGAATTTTACTTGCTTATTTTCTAATGGGTTTCGAAATGGGCTAAGTCAACAGTCGACACTAGAACAAATTTCAATAAATTCCCTGCTATCCTTTGAATGCTAGGCATGCGCAGTGGCTCATATCGGCAACTTAGATATTTTAGTCGGTCCGCTTTTTTTTCCCTACCTGTACACTACCCCGAAATTCGATGTGAGCTTTCACAATAAATATAGAATACATGTTAAAAAGTTTTAAAAATGATCTCTGTGTTTCTCTTTGTAAACAGCTTACCTCGCAGATAAAAAAAAATCTTATCAAAACGAAGTTTTTTATTATGTTCGATGTGCATAGAGAACATGAGGTGTTGCAGAACATTCTTGCACTTACCTGCTTAGAACGTTACTTGAAAAATCCCCTCACATTGTTTAATGGTGTATAACTGTCTATATTGAAATATGTTAGTATCATCATTAAACAAACGTGACATTGGAACCTTAATTTTAAAAGTTCATGTTAATGCTTGTAAACATTTTTTTCGCAAAAAATGTATTTTCTGCAGGTCTTCTGGTTGCCCTAACTGCAAAAGAAGGGTAATTCACATTAGAAAATAAAGGCGTGTAAACGGCTTAACTAAACTAGCCATGTACAAATCTTTCATTCTGTGCTTAAGTAGATTGATTGCAATTTTTTCTATATTATTTTTTCATTAAGACACCACCCGATGAGCAGATGCTCATGGTCGGGGCAGTTCAGAAAAGTACATAAAATAAAAATACAAATACATTAAACATAAAAACAATCAATCATTTGTAACAGTAGTACGAAGGAAATTTAAAAAACGAGAATGAAAGAAGGAAGAAACATGAAAAATAAACAGTTTTAGGTCTATAATAAACTAAAATATTTTTTTAATTTTATAATTGTTCAAATTAATTAATTCAGGATTATCTTTCAGAATGGAATTGAATATAATCTGAGACCAAAAGTAGAACTGCGTTTTAGTCCTGCAGAACATTTAGATTCATTTAGATTCATGTTTGGTTTCGTCTTGTAGGCCTATCTTATATATATATATATATATATATATATATATATATATATATATATGGATGTAATCTGAAGCTTGAATTTATATTAATGTAACTCTATAAAATATATTATAAATTTGGTAGACACTGAGTATGTTAAATTCGAAAAATGAAAATGTAGACGACAGTTTTAGTGAGACAAATTTCAATAATGCATTTTTGAAGAAAAATAAATGGATAAAGAATTAAATGTTTTATTGAAGGGTCTAGAAGGAATCACTTTATTTTCGATATCAATCTGCTTCGCTCAAAAGTTAAGCGTCGAAGTGGTGACTTCTCCTTATGCCTTGCTGGCACTTTGCCGCAACTCCGGTTTTAAAACTACTTGCATTTTTTAAAACCTAGCTGCCACTCTCCACTGCCGCGGGACCACTTCATAAACACATTAGCTGGAGCACTGTCTCTCTCTTGCGCCTTATGAATTCCTTTGCTTTTCTCATAGTCTGGAATTACATAATGAACGTCGTCAGCCGCTCAAGATAATTTCATGACGCTGGCTAGTTAAGTGCAAATTATTAACCACATTTATTTTAGCTACACCCTGTTTAAAGATTTAACTCGTTCTTGAAATGCTTTACCTGCGAATAGCAGGAACTGTCAAACACAATGAATCTTTAGAAAAGGCCGTAGTTTCTTATTAACCCAGGTAATAAAACTGACATCAGAGAGCACTAAGTTTAGATCGATTGGAAAAATTTCTGTGCAAGAGCTATTTACCGTAATATGACAATTCTAACTTACTTTTTAAATGGCAATAGACAATTTCCTCAGCAAGCTAAAGGAATATTATGTATATTATGGAACCCGAAGGTACATTGCCCGCCATTTAACCTTATTGTGTGCAAACTCCACCCAACCATCCATCGCAAATCCTACAGCAGTGGCAAAGAGTCGTCGTAAATTCATATGCAATTCAACATTTCCGACTGGAAAAAATGAACCCGAGGACCAATTTGCCGGCCATTGGGTTTGAGCCTGGGACCTCCCGGACATTAGTTAACTAAGCTACCACCTTGTAATTCTTAACGGTGATTTTCCATACTGGATTACAATGCAGTATATAATATCCGTCTGTTAAGAGCCTAATAGAATATCGTATACGGAAAACTTAAACACAGTCGATTTTTTCCTAACATTATCTTGAGTTCGTTGTGATGAATTCGCTTCTGACATAAGTTTACTATTATATACTGCGAAATGAACAAACCTCGTAGCACTAACATGTGAATAATTACTTTATGTATTTGCCGTACCTTGAAACATTGCGTTATCTTATAATTTGGATTAGTTCCAAGACCTTATTGCATTCATGATATTCTGAAAATTTTAAAGCAATTCTACGTGTGGCATTTAAAGCAATGCTTATTACGCAAGGTATATACGAAGTGAGAGGAGAGCAGAACTGCCAGGTGTGGAATGGTAATACAAATTCGTGCCATGACCCTTCCCCTTATAACTGTATTCAGAATGAGCAAATCCATTATCTCTTGGCTTTAGTCTCATCCTGCTACAACGACGAGTGGTGAAGACTCTTAGCATTATACTGACAAGTGCAGAGATGGACAAAGTACTGCCCGCGGGTCAGATGAGGCCTTCAGACGGGTTCAGTGCGGCCTGCGGCAGGAAAATAGGAGAAAAATATATTTCTTACTCGATTGCGTTTCCTGCTATTGCATGACTCCATGGTGAACTTATCAGAACTTCAAAACTATAAAGACTTTATAGATATATAAGCATTCATGAACCACAGATTATTGTCTCTGTTGGACATTACATGAGAATATTTTAGGAGAAAAATTCCTCAGACACTGGGACTTGAACCCAGGACCTTTGGCTATTCGCGCCAATGCTCTACCAACAGAGACAATAATCTGTGGTTCATGAATGCTTATATATCTATCTTCAATATTAACTGTACCTGTCCCTCTACCCTCTCTCGGAAAATAAGCATAGGCCTATCAAAATTAGTATAGGCAATGAAACCTCCACTTGGAGGCCCCTTCGCCCCACCTGGGGATCATAGGGTACCAGAAATGTTAACTGTACAATAACAGTGGGAGCCCGGTCACAAAAGTCACTACTTAGTGTGCCTCACAGTACTGCATATGACATAACTTGTCTGTCTGTGAGGTAGACCATTAGGGCAAGTTCCAGTGTCAGAGGAATTTTTCTCCTGTAATATTATCATGTAATGGCCAACAGAAACAATAATCTGTGGTACATGAATGCATATGCATATATCTACCATTGAGACAATTTTTGTGAAAATATTACAAGTAAAAGTTTTAGTATATGTATTTTGTGTAGAAAATTGAAAGAAAATAGTTTAAACTGTTTTTGTGAAAATCATAAAACGTAAAATTTCTCATAGAAAGTGGAAGTAAAATTTTGAGAAAGTCGTCGCCATTCTTTTTTTATTTCACATATGCAGAAACTATCTAGTCCAAATATATAAATTTGTTTTATTAGGTTTTTCATCCTCGAGCTGTTTTTCATAGACACATATATGGTATGTTTTGCTCAAAAATAGTGAAATACTCTTCCTCTACCTATAGTTGGCCGATCTGTGGTTCTGGTGGATAAAGTAAACAGAGAGATAAACAAAAACTAAAGAAAGGGAACAGAAATACAGTATTATGTTCGCGTGATTTGACCTTTGCACTGGTACTGATGAATAATTCGTTTCCACAAAAAGTTGTATTAAAGCATAACAATTAAATTAATAGAGTAATATGATATGAATGTAGTAATAATAGTAGTAGTGAATTTAGAATATGGTGCTTTTTATTCAAGTTTTAATATTGTCATTGATTAGAATCAGCTACTGAACATAAATTTTTCGTACTCATTTCAAACGTATAGGACACTGATGGATTCACTTGATGATTGCTTATATGACTGTAAATTCACCTCTGAAAAGGTTAAACCAAACCTCGAAACTAAATATTGCTCAAGTCCTTTCTGACTGATATTTGAATTTGAAATAACGTAGATTACGAAGAAAGGGGTCCATTTACTACATTCCTAAGTTTTAGTGAACATCGAAGAATGGAGTACCATATGAGGGGTCTATTAGCAAACCCGGCAATCTCCATTTTGATGAGAGATAGAGATGCTAACTTCTAAAGAAAGCTTAATGCATTTCCTGCTACATATTTAATGTATATGTTGTAAATTTGAATTTCTCGCTTATGTGGTAGTCGGATTTACAACATACACACTAAATTTGTAATAGGAACTGCATTAAAATTCCATTATTAGAATCTCAATCTTTTCTCAAAATGGAGATTTCCGTGTTTGCTAATAGATAGCTCATATAAATAAAATAAGTAAGCTTACAATACATGGTTTATAGGCCTATATAAAGTTATGATAAACATCTTTACGGTGTTCCTACTGCGTACTATCCGGTGAAAATACTTCTTAGAATTTACACTTTGCCATGAATCCCAAATCTATCGTCTCGTATTTCGTCAGCCGGAACACGTTTTTGTCATTACTCATTAGCATACGAAATCAAGTCGAGATACAACGGCGATAATGATAAACATACGAGGATAATGCGGAGGACATGAGAACTTGACGGCGCCCTTGTGGAACAGTGGCATGAATAAAATATACTTAAAACATAATTATGCAGATGAGCACAGAGAAGAATTGAGATGCTAATAAGAGCCGTCTGTTGTTGAATAATACGGTAAACTGCGGCCTCCCTTTCACTGTATTATCCTCATTGTAATTTCATTTGAATTTCTAAAATTATGCACATATAGAGAGGATGAAACTTCCTTACTAGAGATGCCACGTGTATATACATAAGTATTTGTCATTGTAAATCTGTTGTTCTCAGCACTTTTATATGATGGCATTTCGCAATTCATTATATGCCTCCTACTTCAAGAATATTAAGTGAGTAAATTTTTCAAATTAGATAGGCCTACAAGGAAAATCTGTAGCGCAATATTAGTCACAAATGCATGTTTTCTAAAAACGTAAATGTTTAGTGGGGAAGAAAATTAGTACTTTATCCAATATTCCATTAGGCCATTACCTATGTAATATCCTCAATAACGACCGGTTTTTCTGTTAATCTTGTGATTCAGAAGTTTGTCAATGCTCGTCAGCAAACAAGATCTTTTTTTTAAATTTTATTTCCACTTAAAGTATCAGTATTTTTATCATAGGCGTAGTCCAAACTCTTTGGCGGAAACTAAGCATTTAAGTTCCTAGTTCAAAATTGTCAATGAAGACAACAAGCCCAGTATGGGCGACAGGTAATGAAATCAAAACAAACCATGATGGTGTTTGAGGAAAAAGAAGGTATCGGAAAATGAAACATACGCTACAGTAGTTCGAACTCTGTTATATCTTTTCAAAACTTAAAATGTTACCTTTTACTCTTTGTGCCTCAACTGGATGCTGATCTCAGAACCTGTGGGTCGCAATTCAAAACCTGTCATAGACAATACATTTGTCAGGACGAAAAGTTCTTCAGCATTAGTAAGCTAGTGATCCCGAATCTCTTGGTTTTCCCTCGTAACCATCCTGGTTAAATGTCCAAATGGACAAAGTGTGCCTCCACGTCTAGGCCAACCTCGTGATGGAATCCAGAGGGGTAATTTTTTCAACATAGCAGCACTATGCTTGGTAAGATTCGTCTTCCCGTCTGTCCCGAAACTCACATTCCCAATTCTCCCGTCAGGGAGGATAAACTATTATTATTATTATTATTATTATTATTATATTATGGCCGCCAGGCGAGGTTCAACTGAGAGGATGAAAATCCTACCACTTTCTTCAATCCTCAATTATCTCTCTCTAACACTCTTTTCTCTCTTCTTTCTTTCTTTCTTTCTTTCTTTCTTTCTCTTTTTTCTTTCTTTCTCTGTCCATCTGTGTCTCTCTGTGGAAAGTTGGGCGGATATGTATAAGCATGCAAGGGGTTGAAACACCACGATCTAGCACCTCAATCTTAATTTTCTTTTTTAAATCTATTGCTGTAAATTGTTATAATTTTAGTTTTAAACACAACTTCGGTACCGAAAAAAGTCAATATTTGAAAATAAATTCATAGCTAATGGAAAATAATGGTATCGTATTCTTTTGTAAAAGCAATTCATATGATGTTCAGAATATCTAATCTGTACCATTTTCTCTTTTTTTTCAGGTAAGTGATGTTTTGAGAATTGATTTTGTGTCCAATTATTCTTCTCTATACAAAACTAAATATCGTGATAATAATATTGTGTTTTTGACTCCGGGTTGTTTAATTGTAAAATGTTACGAATAGAATATTATACCAAGGATTTTTGGCTCTACCGAAGATACCCGGGGAAAAATTATAAATCGGAACTATTTTCTTGCCACTCTTACCCGGGTTACCAGCATTGTTGATTGTGGGCTGTACCACACAATCTCAGTTCAATGGCAGCTAAATAGTTTAAGTAATCAACATAAAAGAGATATTAAGAGTAAAGTTTTGGCCCGTGGTTTAGTTTAGTTTAGCTTAGCTTACTGAAAAAAATGGTTTTAGAAAAAACAGGGAATACTTTGGGCCAATGTTTCCAGGAAAACGTTTAAATTTCAGTGGGCGTAATTTAGAATTAACAATTTTTCCAAACTATATCCGAAAATATTAAGTGGTCAACATTTTTCACGTCCATTATGTTTGCAGAAAAAATTAACTGGAATAAAAATTTTATCACGAAGATCTTTTTATAAATAAATATGATTTTTTTAAGTTCTTGAGGGTGATAGTTCCAACACTGTACAATAATCTCTACGGTTTGCTTATGCACAAAATAAATTCAAAGAATACATTTCTCGATTCTTCGATCTCTGCGAGTTACATTGCATTCGTTTATGAATGTAAATTAGTTTCGGAACCTCCCTATGATTCTTTATGAAGCAAAGAGCGGTATGGGATGAGAAGAAAGAAAGAACAGAGATTGTAAAATACTCTTGTCATCTTGTCGAGGTGAGCAGCCCAGACTAGTTTAGCAGCAATTACAATTTTTCCAGGAATTTTCTGATTGTTACGACAAGCTCAGAAGCTGCAATCCTTGACTATTAATGGGATGAGTTATGCAGCTGCTGCGTTTCGTTTTAGTACTTCAGCTTCACAAAAAGAATGTATACAGTAGAGTCCCGCTATTCCGAACTAATTGGGACCGAACTCCGTTCGGTTTAGCGGGAACTTCGGAATAGGCGGATTTCATGAATAATATCAATGTATTGACGTGTTAAGACGTAAATTAAGTGCGGGGAATTGTATAAATGGAGCCGACATGTACTGTAAGTAACCAGCTTTCATTCCAATTTGGTTTCAGGCGTTTTCATCAAGCTTAGGCTCTATGTATGTCTCTATTTAACTTCTTTGTATAACAATAAATGTACGTTTCTTCACGAACGTCTTTTTTAATTTCTCCTGTTTTTAAGTTTAAAAAATCGGTATTTTTTCTGAACTGTGTTCGGAATAGGCGGATTTTCGGAATAGCGGGGTTCGGAATAAGGGGATTGTACTATACTACATTACGAAATGGATAAAAAATACAGAATTGTCAAATTAATAATGACTATTGAATAGTTGTAATAAACCAGAGAGTATAAAATAATTCACATATACCAAAAGTAAATGTCATAGGTAATCCCACGAGAGTTGACGAGTTAATCGATAGATTTAATCGTTAGGGGAAGTTTCCTGTAATAACAATTTTTCATTTTACATATTTTTCATTTTACATAAAGCATTATGCTATTAATGTTAATTTCTGCTTCTTTACAATTTTTGAGGCGAAGTATTTATCAGGGAAAAGATTACATTTTCTGTTTACGTACTGTTCGTTTTACTTTCTCGCATATAAGCAGTAAAGAGAAAATACTGTGATCGTGAAAAACATTCGAAATCGATATAACAACGGAAAAACGTGTTTCATATTGTCTATAAACCGAAAGAAGTATTTTTGTATGACGCCTTTCAGTCCGTTTACATCTGCAGCAGCTAAACGTGTCATTGCATTTTCTTAATTTTTTTTTAAATTAAGAACTTTTTGGAATTATATCAGCCTTTTATTACTATAAGTGAAATATTAAGGGGACTATTCGTGAACACTTCTTCCAAAATTTTGACTTTAGAAAAAAATGGCTTTAACGATTTTAACAGAAATGTAAATTTCATAACACCTATAGGCCTATGTAGCTCATAAATTGGCTATTTTTTTTTTAATTACTTAGGAGGTACTTTACTAGTGTCCATTTTTTTTTAATTTTCGTAGGCTATCTCCATTACAGTAGGTGATATATAAAAACTTAGCACAGTCAAGTTGTAGAGGAAATTAAAATTAACATTTATTGCCGTACACATATCGTTATAAAATTTATAGGTTTCAATATGAAAACTAAATAAGTATAACTTAAATGCAGGATATCAGAACATACCATAATTAAAATATGAATGATACTTTTGCTTCCGATAGGAACAAGAAAACTATAATAATTTTTTCTTGTGAAATTCCTCAGTCGTAATGAAGATACTAAAACCAGTAAGAGCGAGGTTGTACTTTTATGAATGTCACATACCAGTTTCTTCCATCAACCTGAGAACCTCAACAATTAAAAACTTAGAACGTATATTTAAGAATGCTTGTGAAACATATTTTGCACCGTTTATTTAAAATTTGTATACTCATTTAACTTTCAAATTGGGGCAAACAGATGTACTGTAAGCCGTTTCTTGCAGGTCTTTAATGAGATTTCTTTGACGTATGATTTTATAGCTCGTTCGCTATCTCTAGCCGAACAAATGGACTTCAATATTGAAAAGAAGCAGGTTGAGCGTGAAACGACTGATAATTTTTCTCAACGTTTCCCTCTTTTCAGGATGAGGGTTCTTTTAACGTACTAGGCTTACATTTTTTTTAATGGAACTTATTGTAGATTTTAGTTTCCGATGTATTTCTCTGCTCCCTGAAAAAAAATAAAAAATAAAAACAACAAAAACAACAACAACAACAACAACACACACACACACACACACACACACACACAAGGCCTCTTCTGAGTCTAGATCTAGTGGCAACCATATCAGCTACTCCATTACTGACATTGCTATAAGACATATGCTCATATCAGATCTCCAGTCATAATTTGTATATCCTTTTATTTAGTGTAAATAAAGAAAAGGAACAACTGAAGAACTCAATAAGCAGCGTAACTAATAAGTATATTTCTAATGGGATAGTGGATGTCGGCTTTCTCGCACTCCCACTCAACAACTTGCAGATAGGCATTCACATGTTGGCGATATTATTTACTGCATTGTAATCGGAACGGCACGGCTGACATTTGACTCATAAATAATCCAGTTTACCGAAAGAAAGCTGTTTCTTCCTTTGTGATTTTAAACTTCTCAGAAGAAATTTGTAAAATATTGTGTTGATATTGTCATTAATTAAATCCTATTAAATAATATAACTGTTACTTCAATTAATTGATTGTTATACCACTATTGCTTTTAATGACATTTTGATCTGGTGGTATCTTTTAAGAGTTTAAGATATTTTGATCTCCTCTCTATTATATTTTATTCTCCTTTAACGATATTTTTTTCAGAGCTTTCAGGAGTTTGGTAATGAGCTTATTTTTGTTTTAAAAATTTTGTATAACCCCTTTTCTACTTTAATTGATTCAATCATTGTAAAATATACTATCAGTTTGGAGTTATCGATGCTTCCTTTTATTTAAATATAGAAAGCAGTAGACATTGTAATTTATATCGCCATTACAGAAAGAACTGCTACAGTATAATTCATGACGGTCACCTATTCACTAGTTTTCTGCATTCGACGTAATCTGCATCTTGAAATTTCTTTAAAACGTTTACGAATATTTTATCGTTTGCGTGGGTACATAAAGCGAGATATAGCCAAACATTTTCCAATTCTACGTCCAGGTTTGCACATAATTGTCCATTACATATTCAACAGTTGGAATTCAATTGGTAGTGACTGTTTTACGGCAGACGATACCTCGATCGCATTCGATAATCGATAAGACTTCAGACAGGATTTATGGTTTCATGTCAGAGCTGTGCCAAGTTTAAAATTCGATGTTAACTACGAGATTTCTTTTTCTAAACAGAGAATACACGGAACGGATGGAGTTGATCACAATGGACTTATTCATCAAAGAGGTTTCAAGAATATCTGCGTTTTTGAAACTCAGCTCTGCGTACCGGTGGGTCTTTTTGACGGATAGGAAACGTTACGAAGTTCTGCTTTATTATTTGATGGCCATGTGTGCTTAGAATATTTAATTTCAGAGCTGATTGATGGAAAAATTCTTCACTAGTTGTTAGAGAGTTTCAATATTGATTGATAGGCCTTCGTTTCTTGAAGTTCAACTTGCTCGGAATGTTATTTGAAATTATAACTGGCTTCCCATCCATAATACATTTTAAAATTGTGTTTTTATTACCATTATAAAGTTAATCATGGAACTAGTACTCTTTATTTTTCCCTTGTCGATCTATATTTCATTTTCTTGTACCCATTAAGATTTTTCTTATTCTCTCTTTGATTGTGTTTTATTGTATAGTAAATTCCCAATTTTTTACCCGTTAGGAATAAACGTCCACTGAGTTGGTAATCAACTAATCAAAGAGGACATTGATTACATATTATACAGTGTACTTACATTTATGCTTATGAGGTTGTTGAGATTTTTCAATTGACCTAATCCTTCTGGTGGCACTATGGCCCTGGGGTCGACTCAGCCTCTAACAAAAATGAGTACCAGGAGCAATCCTGGGGGTAAAGGCGGCCGGTGCGTAAGGCTGACAACCTTACCACCTTCATGTGCCGAATGTCCAAAATCTGGGAGCCTCAACCTCCTGGAACCCTCTGGGCCTCCATGGCCTGTATAGGGATCACTTTACCTTTACATTTATGCTTATTGCAAGTATGTAAGATAATAACGTGGAAAAATAATGTACCCTACCGTAACTTTTTCAGTTTCAGCCAGCCAGTTTAAAATGCAATTAAAAGAATATTGAATGACCACTCTATTAAGTTTGTTGAGGGACATCCAAATGAAAATAGTCTGAACATGCCCGTGAAAATAATAAAAACAACAACAACAATAGCTATGAATTTGCTTATCAAAACTCTTACTATGCAACGTTGGTCTTTATCGATCATTTTCTGATATAAGAAAAATGAAGAAGAAACTTAGACGACTTCGTGGCTTTCATTTTCAAGGTAATATTTAATTTGACGTGCTGTATACGCTGGCTCGTGTTAGAGCACAACAATAGCACGAAGTGAGCTTGTACTCGCAGCTACGTACTCCAGAATACTTGTACGGTTGACATACGGACGTATATGGAAGTCTAGTTCCATAACGAGACGGCAGCGGCGCCACGCCTCTTTGCGATCGTGTATTGTCACCGAGCTTCCATTGTTACGCGTCTCACAACCAAATGAAGGTCGAACCAGCCCCCAAATTCTTCCTTGCTCAGTCATATGAAATGATTATTATTCATCTGAACTAGGAATTCATAAAGTGTTCTCTTTCCATGAAGAAGGGGCCTGGTATTTTCCTACGGATCTTCAAAAACTGTAGCCGCTTAACATATAAAGGAATTTCGATAAACAATAGGAAAAATGTCTAATGGGATGATGATGATGATAATAATAAGTCGTAATTACATAATAAATATAGTAATAATCATGATAATGGTGAAAATGATCATTTAAATCTTCTAGTACTGGTGGTTTCAACAAATAAAACTCACGAATGCTTTAAAAAAAAACCTCACAAAAACACAAATCACATTATGAGAAATGGAAAATATTGATTTCATAATTTTAATTTGTAGTTTTATAAGGGTGTAAGCGCCAAAATCATGATTTTTCAGCTGATAATTTTAAATGGATCTATGTACCCAGACCAATGCATTTCAGAAGGGTCCAAGGTCCAGGGAAAGTCACGTTAGTAATAGGCTAATAAATTCCAAGGTATAGCGCTGGGTCTAACCTCCGGCACGTCTTTCTGCGGGTATATATCTTGTTTTCTACACAATCATGATTTTGACACTTAGACCCTTAAAAAACTATAAAGGTTTAAATTGAAGAGCGTTTGATTTAGTGTACATGCCGCTAACCTTATTTGAAGAAGCCATCAGGTGACTTGATCTTAAAACTCTATTGCCAGTTTATTTTCTTTTGACTTTCACACGAATAATTGCTGTTAAACAGTCGCGTTTTGAAACATTTAGTTAGGTATCATTAAAGATTAATACTGTATGCATAACTAAATTCGTTCAATAGGACATTCGGCAGGTAATGTGATACCGGCGCGCTGTGAGGTGGTTTGTTCGTCTATTAGCTTTGATATACCACGGGCATAATGTGGTTGGAACTATTTACGAATTCTGAATTCTAATAGTATGTCATATAAAACTTTACTTTTATCATCATCGCATTTTTCAGCTTTCGTGTTTCCATTAGATGTACAAAAATTGGGGATTATATCACATCGTGTGACTGCCTGAAAATGAAATTTTAAATACGAAAGAATGAAAAATACACTACAAAAAAAAAAAACTCTTTATGTTATGGAGGAAATACCAAAATATGTCTTTGAAAATGAAGCAAAAAGTATCATATCATAAACACAAACCTCTAAACAGAAAAAAATGAGGGTAAAGACATCATCTCAGTTGTGACTGGAATGTCCATAGCTTAGTTTTGAAATTCGATAAGTCCTTTCTGAGGAATTGTTATAAAAATTTACGTTTATTTATTTGTTAGAATGACATTTAGAGTACCTTAAGATTTTCACAGAATATTTATGACTAAACAAATGTAAAAATAAATGAAAATAAATGTTAAAATACATAATAAAACACACACACAGACACCATCAAAATGTGCTTATAACTCCGTGGCGCGACATCCCCGGAGGGACAAGGCCTACCACCCGACCACTGCAGTCAGATGGCAGGATTGGGGGAATGTGGTCAGCATGCCGACACCCACGGCCGCTAATGGTGGTTTCCCTGACCGGTAAATGTGCTTATAGGGTTACGAAAGATCACGGTTTTCGAAATATTGTATTTTATGTCCCAGGAACAAGACTTAGGCTTAAATAAGGGTGCCTTTATGTAAGTTACATATATTTGATGGAATAAGGTGTAGATCAGTAATGCACGAGATGAGTTAACCATTTAAAAGCTTGGCAGTTAGCAGTGGACGAGGGCATAGGCGTAACCAGGCCGACCATATGGGGGGGGGTTATAACATCCGCGGGGTCTGGGGGGTATGGAATACCCCCCAGGGAAAGTGGGGGCCCGGGGGTCCTCCCCCGGAAAATTTAAAAAATTAAGATGCAAAATAACGAGTTTTAAGCTTCCGGGGGTCCTCCCCCGGAAAATTTTAAAAATTAAGACGCAAAATAACGAGTTTTAAGCTTCCCACGCTTTATACTTGTATTAAATAATTTATGGGCAGACTTAAAAAAATTATACAATTTTCCTTTTTTTAATCAATGGCAAACCCCCAACCCCCCCTCGGTACGCCTATGGACGAGGGTACATGATAAACTGTCCCAAAGTAAACATTTTTATAATAAAGGACCTTTAGACATATTAATTAAGTAGCCTATCTCAAATTTAAAACTAAATCCTAAACACCGGGTTTTTCTGAATGGCTTCAAGTGTAAACAAGACAACGTATTTTAATTATCACACTTACTTGGCAGTCGAACCTGTTTGCGTATTCCTTAATTTGTTACTTTCCCATAGGAATTTACTCAACCTAGATTTAATATTCAAGGAACTTGTTACAAAGAATCTACTCTTATACAATTCAACGGCCCTAAATAGCGTGCTTGCTCGCCCGCTTCGTGAGACATCGGGTATACTCGGTGATGTTCGTCTCTCGCAGTCTAAACTTTCATGACGACTACAAAATTAGGAAGGAAAACCGTTTCTTTATTATATAAGGCCTAAGTGAAATGAACACAATGAACAAATATTCTAATTTTATTTTTACTTACAATTTTCATAGCTATGAACCACAAACATTTTTAATAATCTACCAGTGTAATTTTCTTAAAAATCCTGGAGTCAATGAATAATGGCGGGCGAAACCGGGGGCAACAGCTGTAAAATATTGATGGTTTTATCTCTTGAAATATCGCTGATAATAATAATCCAAACAAACCATTCCTTCCCTTGAAACATTATATAATTTCTGAAAATTACACTGAATTGATAAAATAAAATTCACATCATATTCATGTCAATAAACAGCTGAGAAACAATACGTATTATGTGTTCACAGGTTCTTTGGAACTGCATAATCGATTCTGATATAGTTTTCCCAGGGGGCGCTTTCTAATCGTAGAATGTACTCTGAAGCCGGAATTTTAGCTGTTTCATTAATATTATTAATGGCTTAGTTTATGAATGATTCGCGTGCAAGTGTTAATAAATATAATGCTTTAATAATTATTATATTCTTAATTTTTAATTTTTAAAAGAATTATCGTGGCGAAGCCACGGGCACCTCCTAGTAGTATCCATATTGTTAATCCTATACGTTGGTTGCAAGTTAACTCAATAGGTTATTGTATGAAGTTTATGTGAATTTAATAGGACGTTGCAACTTCTATCAATATTAGAATGCACGCAAGCATCTTGGGATTTAAACGATATTCAGTTTGAGAGCGATTTGACTAAGATTCTGGTTGAATGCTATTTTTGCTAAATAAAGAAGAACTTCTTTATTCCATTTACGTAGAGAACAAAGGCGGTCACCTGTCAAGGCCTTCTGTGCATGAAATTTGCATTGCCAACTACAGCTGATATGGTTTTGTGCAATTATTTCATAAAGAAAATATTGATGACATTTCAAGCATCTTCCTAGGCCTCCTGCAGTTTTGTAAAGCCTTTGCTACCTTGAATGATTGCTTTGACAGTTACATGTGCGTACGTGCGTAGAATAAGCTGTGGAAGGCATTTTTGCGATCATATGTCGATAGTATCAAGAAGCCAGTTTGTGGAGATCGTATCGCGTCAGTGCAGAGCCGGGGGGCTTTGGTTTCGATACCATGTTAGGTCACAAGGAAAATGCTGAATATATTCATTGTTTCTGATAAATTATTGATTTCTTCGGAAAGACAGTAATTGAGTTTCCATTTCCAGCTTAACTGCACAATAAGCTATTTATCTTGTGGTTTCTTCTACACTTTCAAGCTCTTAAAAGTTTGCGACCGGGCTTTTCTTTCTACGTTTATCGCATATGAACCTTCAACTGGTAAGAGAGATTAATCTAGACTTAAATTCGTTTACATGTTTATTTTGCTCTGTTTACATCTTCCAGCAAATTCAATAGCACAAAAGATTAAACTACTAAAGTAACCTACCCGTGAATTGAACCAGACCTAAATTATGGTGGTGCTAAGAGGGTACTGCAGATTCTCGGGCATCCTCCAATGTAAATTGAATCCCTTAAAAAAAGGTGATTAGTTTTAAAGAACTTCCAGTGATTTAAATTTAAGTAAAGAATTTTGCATGTTATCCGTTTCTTTTTGTTCTGAATTCCTCTGTGTAAATTCATTCTAATGACATTAGAAGCCTTACCAAATAATTATTATTAATAGTTGCGTGGTCTTAATTTTATTGATAATTTAAATTCCTGTAAAATTAGTTTACCTAAAAAAATAATTCAGTTGGCAGGTTTTGTTTAATTTAATTCCATGTTATAGAGGGTTTAAAACCAAATTAATTCAGTATGTTAAAAAAAGTCCAAACGTTTTGTTACTTCCTCATAATTCCCTTCTTGGAAGATTACTGGCCCAGAAGTAGTAATGGAGACATAGGTTGTAAATTCATAGGTCTATGTGTTTTTTTTGGGGGGGGGGGCGAAAATGTTCACCATTATTCATATATATATATATACACAGAATGCACTAGGAATTAATTATGTTTTTTACAGGATTGACTGAACATGTAGGTTATACCGTAGCTTTAGCACGGCCGTACAGGTTATAAGAAGATAGCACATCGAATCCTCCTTCGAGCTGTAAACAATCCATTAACAATACATTAATACTGGCCAATAAATATGGAGTAATTAAAATGAAATATAAACTATTCACATTAAAGTTTAGTGTAATTTCGTCATTAATTTTAGCTTCAAAGTTGACCATAATCATATAGCATTTATTACTTGTTTCTTTGTTATGAACTTTTCATTGAATGATTAGCCTATGGGGCTTTGGATCGAGATATCGAGACGAAACATTCTATTCAACTTGAAAATATAACATTTTAATATTTATATTGTAGTCAGAACATTTATTATAAATTTATAACCAAATTAGTCAGACCGGAGCAAAAAATAAAAAATAAAAATTCTCAATTGGTATTTCACACATACGTAATGACCAATATCTTTGAAAAGTTTACCGGGTTTGTGCTAGCTGATTGACAGTCCCAGAGAGCCAATCAAAACGCTTGGGGCTTCGAACCTCGCAAAATATAATATCGATTATATTCTTAACCATAATTTTACACTTATTTTAATGGTACCCACTGCTCATTTATGCTGCATCCACGTTGTACTTTCATTCCAACTTACATTTTCCAAACTAAAAGAAAGTGAGATGGTAGAGAGTTAAAAGGCACTGCGAGGTTTTGCTCAGTGTTCGTAAGATTTTCCTATATTTAGAGACTTGCGGTCACGTGCTACAGGTACTGCAACACTGATGGAACTGGACAATGTAATAAGCGGTATCGTTTCTTTTCTTCCACCTGCACCAGATGTAAAGATGCTATCTTCAGAAGCACCGCCGGTCTGTGAATAGGTCCATATCACGCAAACAGATGCTGTGGCTTCTTTACAACAATACTTGTTGTCACTATTCGGCACTTAGAGGAATATTTTACTTCCGAATCCTACCTTCTCTCTTTCAGAGATATCCCGAGATAGCTGTATTTATAAACACTGCAGGAAACGGGTTTTCAAGTGGCATAAGGCTTTGTTTCTACCAAGAACAATGTTCCATTTTTTATCGGTTGTTGACGTAATAAAACTGACTCATGCTAATTTCAAAATGTGTTAAACTCACATCACTTTCTTTACCATAAAAATGAGAATACAACCTTTTCAGGTGTGATAAAAGGTTGTCCCAGCCCCACCGTCATAGGCGTAACCAGGCCGACCATAAGGGGGGGGTTATAACAGCGGGGTCTGGGGGATATGGAATACCCCCCAGGGAGATGGGGGTCTGGGGGTCCTTCCCCGGAAAAATTTTAAAAATTAAGACGCAAAATAACGAGTTTTAAGCTTCCCACGCTTTATACTTGTATTAAGTAATTTATGGGCAGACTTAAAAAAATTATACAATTTTCCTTTTTTTAATCAATGGGGGGGGTTTCAAACCCCCAAACCCCCCCCCCTCGGTACGCCTATGCCCTCCGTTAATGTGTAGCCTATTGTTCGCCACGCGAGACAAAGCCTAAGTAGCTTGGCTCATAACTAGACTTCGGATTTTAGGTAAAACCCTTTTTAATCCTTAAGAAATATATATGACTTACACAAAACCTTGTTTATATACGTTTCATAGGTGACTTTGCCTGAAATTGAAGCTAAAACGGCCTATTTTTATGTTAGAACCTAATATTGCATTTTTGGATGTATTCCTCTTTAGGTTAAATTAAGTTATTTTTCTTCACTTTTGTTATAAATTGTTAAATTTATTTTCAGTCATAATGAATTTTTAATTCGGGCTGTAAAGTACATGTCTTACTTAAAGGTCAACAGTGTCTTTTTTTCATAAAAATAATACCTTTTACTATCCGGGGAAATTAATTATTTTGGTTTAATTCGTTATCCATTAACAAAAGAGATGAATGATTACGAGAGGGATGAATAAGCTAGCGGGCCTAGCTTCTGCGTAACAGTAAATTAAAAAAGGCTAGGGTTGTAGTTCTGCACAGTTCTGTTGGGCTATGGCTGCATTGATTTGTATAACCTGAAATGCTTGCAGCAGAAACAATATTCTCTGGTTTTATGAATACATCCACATTTTTTTTGCATGCTTACTAACTTTGGAAACAAATCAATGATAAAGTAAAGAACTATCATGAAGAATGTTCCACGTGTGCAAGTAGGCCCAAATATTCTGAGAGATTAGACCGCTCGCAATTCCACCGCTAGGACCCGGGATCGGATTTCGGTGGATCCATGTGGAATTTGTAGTGGACAAAATGGGGTCGGGGTAGGTTTTCTCGGGGTTCTCCTGTTTCCCCTGCCATATTATCATTCCACCAGAGCTCCATTCATCGTACTGTGACCATTGGAGTTATTAGTAGGCCCAAATATTGATAGATAAACACATGTGCGACTGCATACATTCACAGACGTACGCGCAACACACACACATACATTTTATTTTGAGGTGGTTCTAAAAACGTTTTAGAGAAAAATTAAAGTCATTGTTCTACAGTGATGAAGGTACAACGAGAGACATGCCAACTTTCTTGAGCATTACAGACACTGATTCCAAATCCAGTTTTAGTCAGTTCGGAGAGATATTTCGCTATGGTAGTAGGCCTAGACTGTTATCGAAGAATACAATAATAAAAAAAACAGCTCGTTTATTTCGAGATCATCCACAAAAAACAGTATTGCTCGCAATTTTACAAAATAGCTCGAGAAAGTGTAGAAGTAACATTTTTTGCTGAGAACTTCCAACATTGGCCTTATAGCCTTATATTATATATATATATATATATATATATATATATATATATATATATATATATATATATACACACCACACACACACAAGTCTTGGCAATCTTTTTTTTTAATGTGGGATAATTTTGAAATATTGAAATGAAAGTGCAGGGTATGGAGTATAAGCATGATGCCGACTACGGTGTTACAGGTAAATAAATATTCAAAATGGGGACTTTATAATTGTGAAGTAGTTTTGAAGTTATTTAAAACGCAAGTAACGAACTAATAATGAAAAATACTTCGCTAGGATAAGAAGTTGCAGGAGTTTATTGAATGGAGGAAAAGAAGATATAAGTAATGTTTTAAACGAAACTGATGTTGGCTGGAAATAGTGATTTATGTTAATTTGAATCGTAAATTATTAATAGATACACGTAGGATGAATAGTATCTGTGGTTGTTGAAATGAAGGGAATGGATATGTAGGCCTACTTGAAAGACAAAAAATAAATAAAAAATTAATTAACAATAATAATCTAGCGATATCCTCAATAATTAACTTACACACTTAATGGACTAGCATCTTTTCTTTACAACCCAGCCCGTAAAATGTAACTTTACAAAGACTGAGAAAGTTCTGTTACACAATGTTTAAGATTCAAAAAACACAATAAATATAAATAAGGGGAGGGGGATTCAGAGAAAGGCAGAAGAATGTATTGGGGCCGTTCCTGAGAGTACCACAATAATAAATTGTAAAAAAATAATCCCTAAGTAAAAGAGAACTACTGGTACATGGATTGAGGAAGACACTGGATTTTTCTTCCCAAGTTCGCGGGTTCCATCCCAATTCAGGGCAATATATCTGTAAGTGTGGCAGTCAAATGACTGGAAATTCACAGGCATTTACAAACAAAGTTAAGATCGTGCTTATTCCCTCCTGCTTTGGATGCTGGAATTTCTGGGTATTGGTGCAAGACAGATAATAACTAAAAATTTAACAGTCTCATAGCTTTGTTGCCTGAAGCCAGATACTCCGGGTCTAATTAACTGAAAAGCATCTCGTCCACTTCATCAAACTAATAGAGCATGCGCACTCAACACATATGTGAAGCCCAGAGGCTACTCTTAAATCACCTCAAGTCACAACCAAACGCTACGTCCAAGGAAAACAACTGATGATCAACCGCACAATGCAGTCGATATACTGTACTAACATTCTGTTGTTCCTTCGTTAAAATTTCTCTGTAGCGGTACTTGTATTTATTGATAATCACTTTAACATTTGTCTGGAAGAGTAGCATTTTGTGTGTTAGGGAAAACAGGTGTTACAGAATGTTTTACAGCTAGGCCTATAAAAACATGGGTAAGATATTTATATGTGATAATGTCAATACTTCCCCCTGTGCTCGATTATTAATTATACAATATAACTAAAGTATGTATTGTTATAAAATCATAAAAATGAAAATCAAGTTCGATGAAAATATTCCAAAAAGAACGCCATAAAAGTTAATTTTTATGGAAACAATGAATAGGTTCATGTGAATATCACGAAAATAAGTAGGACCTACAAGTTTTGAGAAAAATATAGATTTCGGAAGTTGATTAACAGTATTAATAATAGCAGTATTTTGGAAATAGAGATCTTTTGAAAGACTGTTCTACTTTTAAATCGCAGTCTTTTTCATAACAGAATTCCAACGATATCTTTCTGTATCTAGGTTAATAGTTAATCAAACATTTAAAACAAATCAGGCCTACATTAAAAGCGCATATTATACTCAATATTTATTCAACGGTAAGCTCAAGATTATCCTCTCTTTTAACTGAGGATTTTTGGGATAAATCATGTGCAGACTGCTTACCGACAACTGAATCCGATGCAAGGGAGGACCAGTGCCTTTCCTCCGTTTTGTTTCGCACAATGTTACTTCTACAAAGGCTTCAAAGTCAGTTATCTCAAAAGCAAGTTTTTTTTTTTTACATTGGCCCTTTTAGAACCAATTCATATATATATGACGCAGCGGTCGGGTGGTAGGCCTTGTCCCTTCAGGGATGTAATGCCACGGAGTTTATTTTATATATAGATATATGAACGCACACACACATATATAAATAAACACATATGAACGGACATACTCTCTTTTCGAGCATATCCATCCCTTTGTTAACATACAAGAAAGTTTACCTGCGTCATGCTTCTGAACTGTTCAACCGGGCCACTTATACTTTCATTGTTCTAGTTACACAATTCACAATGGACTTATGATTCATAGCATGTGTCTTTTTACCAACTCTACAAAACTTTTCTGAATAATTTCAGCATATATTCTGTTCCAGTTACTGGAGGATGTGACCTGCTTGTCCCTTTGACTTAGAATGAGATGCTTTGCGGCGCCCACCCATGAGGACTCGTTAGTTCCATTTCGTTAATATTTATCTTTTACGACTTAGCTATCAGTTGAGGCCGGGCTAAGAATTGTTTTCTTGGTTATAAAGTATTTTTAAGCGTTTTAGCCTTTCAAACTGCTTTCTTGTCGGCTTACATAAAAACACGAATTCGTTTTGCCTAGGACTTACACGACGGAAATGTAAAAATGAGTCAGTTTCATTCTATCAGAGAGATTAACTTACACATAATTTTATGATAGCTCTACAAGACAATCCTTATAATGTATGCTATGTATATAATGTATTATATTGTATATATCATACAATATCAGAGGGGCTTAAATGAAGTTTTCAAATATTTTCCCAGCATTTTAAGAATTTTTTGTAATATAGTATAGACCTATAAGAAGTACTTATAGTCTACCTTTTACTGAAAGCCTTTAATGCTGAAATAAGAAGTAATGTAATGTGTCATTCTGACAGCATCTGTATAAGAGGGAAGAACCCCCCCCCTCCAAAAAAAAAAAAAAAACTAAACTAAAACAAGAGCTAAACGTGGATGAACATGATGAAGAGTAATTTGATGCTGCGAAGGGATCTGTTTGAGGGGAACCAGACGACTGGTCTCTTTGAATAGGGTCCGGGCTTTACCTTTCAACGTGTTATCTACTGACTGCTTTGAATTGTCCTCCTACAACTCATAGTAATGGAAAGGTGAATAATGACGCTAAAGAAGGAACAAAACAGATAAACGAGGCTACTTGTTTTTGTCGCGTCTGTCAACTGAACTGTGTCACACCTCCTCAGCGCCCCCTTTCGTTCAGCTCCCAAGGGTAAAAGTGTAAACCTATGAGCATAGGGTCAATGGTAGTAGATTAATGTTACAATCGAAAAAACAGAACCTGGCTGGAAATAGAGGCGACTGCATATTGATGAATTTTTTTTTTTTTTAAATAATTTATTCTACCCTATAGAGCATAGTAATGAATAGCTGATAAAGCATTGGAACCAAGTGGAGAAATGTGTATATCCTTAGCAATACATGCACATAAGTTACAAATAATATTAAGGCAGAAGTTAAGTGTCGACTAAAATCAGGAAATACTTGTTTTTATGCAATTCAGAAACTTTTATCTTCTCGTCTTCTGTCCAGAAATCTAAAAATAAAAATATCGGCTTTTAGTTGTTCAGGCTTACGTCTTAGGCTATTTGAGAAGTTGACTCTGCAGGCCTGCATCACTGTGATGAGATTAAGGAGCATGTTGCTGTTAAAGTACTTGGAGCTATCACAATATAAAAACTTATCTGTGTGAGAAAGCATTATAGTTCTGGCTCCTGCTACCTTAACACCGTCTTTGCGTCAGCATGACGCTATTAAGGTACTAGGTACTGGGACAGTTTAGGTAAGAGATAAATAGTCTGTTATTTGGATCTTTGCTTTCATTTCTTTTATTGACTTTCTTTATTCCATTCAGTTATTACCAAAAAATCAGGCCCTTAAGACACGCTTTCTTTAATATTTTTTTCAGCTATCTTCTTTATTTGGACTAATATAAGTGGAAAGTCGAGCATTCTTAATTAAGGAGTTCACGGGTTCAAATCCTGTGGCCGGCAAATCTGAGTATAAACTCTCAAAATATATTTTGAATTTATTTAATATCTACTCCGAATATTCTCTCCGTTGTCTTCAGTTTGAGATTTTTAGGCGGAGGAAGGCCTACTATGTAATGCTGCTCACGTGTTAAGATGGTTCCTCCATTATCTTTTAGGATATTATCCAAATTGATCAGAACATTCTTTAGCATAAGGTAAAACAAAATCTAGTGACCGAACGAGGTGGACTCTTCTTGAACTCACATTCGGGAGGTCCCAGGTTCAAATCCCGGGCCGGCCAATTTGACATGGGTTTTTTCATGGTTTCCCCAGTCGTAAAGGCAAATGCCGAATTGGATATTTACATACCATTAATCATCCTTGCCTTTTCATCCTGTATCATATCCATTTAAATTAATATCAGTTGAAATTTACTCCATTAAATACACCGACAATAGAAACAATTGACAAGCAATAGTTCATGGCCTACCCTACTGTACAGACACAGATTCCGAACTCCTGATATAGCCTCGAAGCTAAAAGGAGTATAAACACAGCTGAAATAAATATAAAAAAAATCTAGTGAAATGGAATGTAGGCCTAGGTTAATTAGAATTTAGGGAGGATTTTTTAAAAGAATGTGTGGTTTATGTAAAGCGTTTTGTTATTAGTATTTCGTATAATCTGAAAATAAATTATTTAAGAACTTACTATTTCGAAATGTTTCAGAATTATTTTTCGGTAATGAATAATAAATTATCTAACGTCTGATATCTTCAAGTAATGTTTTGTGTTTTCTGTTGTAATTCTGGAAAAGAAGACACGATCTCATTTCACGATAAAACACGTAGTACGCATGCTCACGACATAAAGTTAAATACTCCTTCCCGATAGGAATCTGAGTTAAATTTACTAGAATTTCTGTGTTTCCAGGAGCTATTGCCGTAAACTTGAAGAAGGGGTAGATAGAATCTCATACGGAGTCAGGTGCTTTAATGAACGAGTACATGTCCCAGGTTGTCTTCATACTGCGTGGAAGAAATTTCAACAGTATATTTGTACAGTTGAGAACAAAGGCATGTGCATGTTTTTAAAGTCATCTGCAAAACCACTGGCGCAAATGTCCGATTAGGTGATTTATTTCTGTGACAGTTTCTGATAACTGTTGACTTGATGAATTGATTTAGCCTATAGATTTCGGCGAGAGTATTAGAGTTGTATAATAATGATAGTAATATGGATTTTCAAGAAGTAGAAGTTAAAAATATTACGATGAGCAGAGAAGTAACAACTGTGTGCTACCATTCTTATAAACCATTTTTTTTAGTGTATTGGAATGCAGAGTTTATAAATGAACTTTGTATATTTAAGTAACTAACCTGCAAATTAAGGATAACCTGACATTATATGTAATGTAAAGGGCATTAATTATTGAGTGGAATTTTCTTCTTTTCTAATCTTGAAGCAACGTCATTTTTACTTGCATTTTCGGAGGACTCATGCTCATTAGCTTTCTGACGAAAACAAACTCTTTTTTTTTTATTATTTATTTTATTTTTATTATTATTATTATTATTATTTTATGTAAGTGGCAACTGTTGGCTGCTCCTTTTTGTCTGTCATCTAAGAAACTTAAAGTTCGATACGTCTGGTAGGAATTGATGGGTTTCATCACTGAAATACCAGGCTATTTTTAAAAACAGCCTCATGCTCCACCATTGAATTTTTCGGTGACTTACGAACACTACGATGAAAATACGATGGGATCGATGAAACTAGTAGATGACTTTAAAGAACGCATCCAGTCCTTGATGGCTCAATCCGTTACGCGCTAATTTTCTTGGCTTTGAACTCAAGGAACATGTCCGAATTATCTCAGATTTACCTCCCTCATCGGAGGGACTTTTACGCGGCCCACCCCTCCCGGACCTTAGAGGACCGCGACTCGGGGGAGGAATTTCCTGTGGATTATAGGCATATTTTTTATTTTACCAGACAAGGACGTGGATCGTCTCCTCGGATGAGTGATCAGCCCATTGCCAGGGCCACCTTCGAGACAACACGAGCACATAGGAGGAGGCACACCATTCTTGCACACACCTATTTATTCCGAACAAGGCACGGATGGAGTATGGTGATAATGACGGTTAAATGCTATCCGGAGAACACAAACTGAACCTAAAGTTTCCCGATATTAGCTAATAGGTTAGAAAAATTCCAGTCAGGAAACTTATCTCGACCGGGAATTGAGCTCGGGCCCGCTGTGTAAGGAGAGCTAATCTCATCCCCTAAGCCACAGCGGTGGACTAACGTTATATTTAAGGAATAAAAGAATCTATTCTTTCAGGCAATCGCAACAATAGTACTCATTTAAATTCAGCATAGAATACCAGAAAATTGGAAATTTATCCCGAAACTAGTTTGCACGTGTGAACAATAGCAACATCTAACTTTCTAAGAAGTTAAATTAAGAGCGTGTTACTGAATTATGGTTATGTAGGACATATTTCAACGTCCGCCGCCGTGGGTGAGTCGGTAGCGGTCCTGCCTTCCACTCCGGCGGCCCGGGTTCGATTCCCGGCCGGGTCGGGGATTTTTCAGTAGTGAAAAATTCCTTTCCCGGGTTCAGGACTGGGTGTGTGTGTGCGTCCTTAGGTTTAAGTAGGTAGGGGACTGGCGCACCCCGGTAACAAATCCGCTGAGAATATCCCCTTACGGGATCACCAGGGGTCGCTCGCGACCCAGCGGAGTAACTTCCACTTTAGGACATATTTCATTAAAAAAAGTATAGGCCTAATTCATACAAAAAGATGTACCACTAAGTTAGGAGCGTATACTATATCACTAGGCCTACATGTATACGATAGAATGAGAAATTGTATTTATGATAATTTGAAATTCCTCGCTATAAGTAAGAAATCGCCAGAGTATATTTATGTAGGAGGGCTGTAGGTATATGCAGGCTATACAGAAAACAATCGTGACTTGATTTTCACAGTGTTTACCATGTTGTTGAAAACAGTTTGATATCCATATAATGCTGTATTCGTCTGCTATAGCATAGTAACCAGCGCAAAACGGAATCGTAAATTTTAACCTCCATTGCCCTATGCTAATTTAAATGTCTACAGGGTTAAAGGTTGTGACTGGAATATATTTTCCAATGAAAAGCTGACAATAAGTACTACAAATAAAAAAAAACCACGAATGTTTTACTGCTGTCTTCCAGGTGTTCTTTATCAGTAGTTACGTTTGTTCCTATTTGTCAGAGAATTCATTATTGTTGGATTTCTCAAAAGAGAAGACAGTTATTGCCTCGCAGTTGGATTCACCTGTAGGCCACGTTAAAGACTAGAACATAAAGGTCCCGGAAGTTTATGCAAAATCATATTTGAATAATGTATTCTGTTATATGCTAGTATTAATATGTGTAATAATAATAATAATAATATAATAATAATAATAATAATAATAATAATGTTTATTTATCTGTCATTAAACTTATACAAAGTAATAGACATCATCAGTGTAAAAATTCTAAAACTATTAAAACACCAGATCATCCAGATTTGTCTCATCGAACTCCTGTATAGTGTAAAATGCCTTGCTTTTTAGCCATTGCTTAATTACTGTTTTAAATCTTTTAGAATTAACATTTCTAGCATTTAGTGGGAGTTTATTAAAAAGTTTAATTCCAACATGCTTAAAACTATTCTGACTTTTATTCAATCTTGTAAAATTAGGGACTAAATTGTTTTTATTTCTTGTTTCGTATTTATGTTTATCTGAACTAATATTAAAATCATCATAATTATCTTTGACAAACTGTAGCACATGTAATATGTAAAGACTAGTCAAGGTCATAATGTTCATTTCAATAAAATGGGGTTTGCAAGATTCAGTATTTTTGATGCCCTTTATTACTCTTATGATCTTTTTTTGCTAGAGATAAACTTTTCTGGCACCAGCAGAATTTCCCCATAGCAATATACCATATTGCAAGTGAGTATGAAAGAAGGCATAGTATGCCTTAATGACCAGGTCAATATGGTGTATAATTTTAATTTCCTTATTAAATAGGTAACCCTCGATACTTTTACACAGACAGCTTCTGTATGAGTGTCCCAATTTAACCTTTTATCCAAATTAGTTCCCAACAGGTTTACATATTTGTCATTATTGCCATCATTATTATTCAAACTAAAAACAATTTCCTCAGTTTTATCTTTGTTAATAGTTAATTTGTTAACTTCAAACCATAGTTCAGATCTTGTTAAAACATCCTTATTCAACTGCTCAATCATGCCAGAGTTACTATTTGTTGTTAAAATAGTCGTGTCGTCCGCATATAAAATACATTTGTAAGGCACAAAGCTAGGCAAGTCATTAACATAAATTATAAATAAAAAAGGACCCAAAACTGATCCTTGTGTACAAGGCATGGAAGAAAAAAATCCCTTTAGGCAAGCATACAAGCTGAGGTAGATTTCGAAGTGCTATTGGTTTAATTTATTGACGCTGCATATCACTCTTCTTCTTTAGCCTTGGCATGACAAACCCGCAATAATAACTGCAAAAAAGAGGAAAGAGCACTTTTTCAAGCATTCAAATCTCGCCTTATATGAGAACTATCAAGAAACTAGTTATTGATTTGTAGAGTACTCATCAAGAGCTTTTCAACGATACCCCACAAGACGAGTTTAAAAAATTTATAATTTCCATCCCCCCACCCCCACTCGTACCCCCAAAACCCCCGAATCGTTGGTGTCACTCTGAACTCCATAGGGAGTACTCTAATTTATTCAAACAAAGTTTCCCTCTATACTTCATAGGGGCCGAGATATAAATGTTTTAAAATCTCAACCCCCTCCCCCGACCACCCCCTTGGGCCAATTTTGCTCATTAACGAACTTGTCCGAACTATTGGGCCTAGAAATAACATAATAACATTTGGTTCAAATATCTTCAAAATTACGGCCGCTAGCGTGTGTATATATATATATATCTCACAATTTTTTATTTTTTATTTTTTTGAACAGGTGGTGGTTTCGTACTTAAGGAGGCATGAAACGTAAAGATATGAAAGAATTTTTCGAAAGTCATGACATGGTATCGATTGCAATAGATGGATTTTTCTTCGAAATGTACCTAAAACAGAAAATTTATGGTTTCATTTTTCATATTGTTACACATTTTGTTAGTTTTGCGGTAGTGCATCATATTCAGTGGCGGACGCAGAAATTTTTTTCGGGGGGGGGGGATTTGAATAGGTAGAAAGAATACTAAAAAAAATTAATCAACTTACATATACAATTAGTTTATAAAACTGGCCACTTAGAGTACATTTTTTCAAATTTCGGGGGGGGGGGGGTGTAACCCCCCTATCCCCCCCCCTGCGTCCGCCACTGATCATATTTGTTCGATAATTAAATATTTGTGCATATTTTATTACTTTTAACTTTTAACTTTAAGATTCAACACGTTGCTTGTTAGGGAAGCAGTTTGGTTACGAAAATATAAAAGGAACAATACATTTCGTTGATACTGTGCTGTTCCAAGTTCTTGATTGCCAGTGAGTTACTTTGTATTTAACTTTTGTAGTATAAAGTCATCGTAATAAAAATCACGATTATAATCTTGATCTTTCCCAGGATCTGCAACTCCTTAAGAAGGAAGCAGTAAAGGCATATGTAGGCATAAACAGCAAAACCAGTTGATACGTGGATATAGTAATTGTATAGTACGGCGTATGGAAACCAGTATTTCTCCCAGCTAGAGTAAAACAAAGACATCTCGAGCACACACTGTCTGACCGGATAGAAATATCTTGCATGGCCAGTACGTGGTGGTATTAATAGATATAGTATAGCGACATCTCTTATATCCTGGTTTATGCATTAACGACTTCTCCAGCGATGATTACGACTAAGTAAGCGTAGAAAAGGATGGACTTTGAGCAAAAGTTTGTTAATGTCTGTGCTATTCAAGGACTATATTTCTTAAATTTTGACCCATGGGCCCCTAAGTATCGTTGTACGTATAGTGAGAGGTCCATTAAGACTAACTAAATTTTATTTTACTTCATTACGATAAATGCGAGAATTATAATAATAATAATAATAATAATATAAACAATAATAATAACTAGGGGCAGATTTCTATGACCTAAAAAATAGGATATATGCATGCATTTATGACCTGAGAAACATTAAAATATGACCAATAAAATTTAAAATATGACTTTACCACTTACACATTGTGTATATTTTTTAAGTTTCATTACAATACATTTTATTAAAATATAGTGTTAATTATTTAAAATATCTGTAAATTCTCAAAAAGTATCATTATAATGGAAAATTTACAAAATATAATATGAAACTTCAAAATGTCTTTAAAGTGTTCACAAATATGCCAAAATATAACCTAAATATGCTACAATAGTTGAAAATTTCCGAAATATGCAGTTATATGCACAATAAAAACCGTTCCATTTTCACCAGGATGCTTGGAATCGGGTTTAAATAATGTTAGTCAGAAACCTGAAATAATGCAAAGGGGAAAAATATGACATGTCATAGAAATCCGCCCCCTAATAATAACTACTATCTAAGATATTAGCAAAAATCAAGTCATTGTATAATCTATAATGCCACTGCTGATGTAATAGGTTTGTTCCAGCAACATTTAGAAACCGCTATCGTACGCTATAGGCATCCCACATTATAGTTCATCATGACACCTTCATAAACAAACAATGTGAGCATGTTTTGGACATTCGATGATAGCCATCGAACAAACAAACAAACTGGAACAACCAGATATGGATAAATTCTTAAAGTAATGCACATCATAAAAAGCATTACAGCCTAAATACGCTGTAATTTTTTATTAATTTAGCTGGTTTTGGTAAACTTTGTAATCTAAGCTAAAGTAAACTTGAGATTAAAACAGTAGTTCATGTAGTGAAAATAAATAGTGTACATGAAAATATGTTCATACCCTCTATTTAAAAAATGCAAATGCACATCATTAACAGGGCACACAAAGAAAAGATTTGTGGGGGGGGGGGGGGCGCCTCGATAAATGAAAACTGAAATTCCACAATTATATTAGAGCTATTTGCTAAGGAATATTATACAATGATTAACATTTCAGATTATTATATATTTGAAAATCAATTTAATTATGATACAAATCTAATATGCCAAAATTAAAATAGGTAACTTAAGCTAACGGAGTTACGAGAGAAACAGTAAGTTTTTTTTCAGACAGGCAATAGTGATGATGCCCTAATGCGAAATATATATAATATATCTGAAATTATATGAAATGTATAAATAAGTCCTTAAAAAGATAACTTAATTACATGGGGAGCTTAGTAAGAATTTAATACAAAATACTGTGAAGTATTCAAGTATTGAGCTTTAAAATTCTATGTAATTTAGTTATTTCTATCCGAAACTATATATCATAATAAATTGTATTACTTTCTTAGTAATAATAGTACCGGTAGTATAATGAAGTTGTATGCTTACCGCATATAACAGGTCACACAATTACTTTAAACTAATTGTCCGTACTGTTCGTGTCTCATATTGTGTTCAAATGTTTCTGGAAGTAAGAGTCTGGAAAGTAATTACAGTATCGTAAAGTTTCATTTTCCAAATTTGTCGTAAAACCGTAAAGAAATTAAATTCGACGTAGTATGAAATAAAAGATGTTATTGCTTAGCAAATATAAATGAAATATGCGGCAATAAAGCTGATTCAGCCATGCAACGACAGAGCTGTCAGGACACAGCGATTTCAAGCATTTTCATCTTGTTAATGATATATGACCAATACATCTTCTCTAATATATTTTGAATTTCTACCCTTACCGTACATAGAGGAAGTACCAGTAGGCCTATACAGTATTTTCTTCAAACCAGGATTTCGATAAAGAATTTTCACGTGTTAATGTCTTCTGAAGCCTAAAGTAGAACTTACCGAAGCATATGTGTGCAACTTGATGCTTTTCCTGTGTTGTTAATGGATGATTGTTTCTCGGGCTTCCAACCGGGAGAGTAAGAGGAATGATTCCGAGATTTCGGCAGCTAGCTCTGCTGCCATCTTTTGGGAGAAGTGAGCTGATCTTGGGAAATATCCGTCTTACATAAGAAATGCTAGATCTAATTTTCCCCTTTCCGATTTTCTTTTATACTTATAATTTCTTGCATAAACCTGGGAAAGGTTTTAAATTTAATTTTCACGGAGCTGGATAACGAATTCCCCCAGGCTGTAGGAACAAATTCGGACCTAAATTGTCGACAGCCCTACCTTAAGAAATCCGAATCCCTGTACAATGGTTAATTTACCTTTATATCGCAATCTAATTGGACATTTCGGAGAGCCAAGCTGTATTTGTGTGCTTTCAGCTTCCGGTCTTCTGATACTGGAAGCTCACTTAACTTGATACAAGCAGATGCAAGTAGATTATCATTGGCGAAGAGCCCACCGGAAAGAGGAGGCGGCCTCAGCCTAATTTACTGCATCATTTTGGCATTTGTAACCCCTTGCACTGAAGCTGTCTGAATGTAAATGGTGTTATGTGTTTCGAAACGTTTTAAAAATCACTGGCTGCGGGTATTCTCAGCATGACTCTGTTCTCAATTCCAAACAATCTCACATCACGCTGAGAGAAGAGCATGCTTAGGTAACAATATTTTCCTGAACCTTAAGCCCGAAATGGAGCATATTTCAGGTTTATAGTGTTTACTGCTGTCAAATTAAACTTTGTTTAAAATCGAATATCTCATAAAACTTGTAAAACCAAGTCTAATTTGCAACTTTTCACCGGTTTTTGAAATCTCAAAAATAATAACCATAGGACCTAAACATATAGAAACAGATTAATATATGGATCGTATGTCATTATAAGAATTGTAAGTGTTAAGTGTCCAAGCTTCATTAAATGTTTGGCAGATATTTCACTCAAAACGCTAATCACTAAGATTATCAAGTACATAAGCACGTATTTAGAAATTAGTTTCCGGAGAGGGGGTCCTAAACTGATTGATCGTAAATTACTGACATCGTAAATATAGAAAATGTATAACGTATCAAACAGAACATTGTGTACAAGCATGTACGTAATTTATAAGATCTCAGTAGGGGCAACAGTTCTTATGCAATTTAAAATTCTTATCTTCTCGTCTTCTGTCCAGAAATCTTAAAAAAAAAAAAATTATAAGGCAATAACAAACTGCCGGTTGTATTTTATGGATATGAGTCATGTCCCTTACCCTTCGGGAAGAACTTAATGTGAGTGTGTTCGAAAACAGGGTGCTTGGGAAAATATTCTGACCTAGGAAGAGATGAAAACAGGGACTTAAGAAAACTGCATACTGACGAGCTTCATAACCTTTACTCTTCGCCGAATATAGTGAGGGTAATTAAGTCACGGAGAATGAAATGGGTTAGACATGTAGCGCGCATGGGAGAGGAAAGACATACCTAAAAATTTTGACTGAGGGACTCGAAGGGAAAAGACCAATTGGAAGACCTAGACGTAGGTGGGACGACAATATTAGAATAGATTTAAGAGAAGTAGGATTTGCGAAGGATGATTGGCAGGAGTTAGCACAGAATAGGGTTTTTTGGCGAGCTCAGGTAAGCACAGCAATGAACCTCTGGGTTCCATAAACTAAATCACATCCTTGTAACTTGCTTAGGAATTGCCATTGAATAAGTAAATAAGAGGCAAGTCCCTTATTGGCCCCCCTTGCTGGTGCTCTTGGTTCGTTTATTTCTGATCATATTTATTTCATACATTTGTGTATAACTTATCGAAAGTTTTTGTTGCAATGAAACTTTAAATAAGATTCCCTACTTAAAAAGTAACATGTGTTGTTTCTGTGCCCGATATAAAACCACTGAGGTAAATTGGTAAGCAAATATTAATAGTCTTTGGCTTTTGTCTGATGACATTTTGTCATTTCCTTCAAATGAACTAGAAATGCAATTGGATTAACGTTCAAAGAGTAATGCATCACACAGCTGTCCAGATATGACTTACAAGGTTTTTAGAGCTAAAACCAGATCTGCCGTTGTTGTTTGTAGCCAGATATGGCCCTTGTACTCGAGCTCAACATCCCCGTGGAATCTTGTTTCTTGATTTTCCGGTTCAGCCAGCAATTGTTTTTTGGAGCGACTTAGTTGACAATAATTCTGCAAGGAGCAGACAGATATGTACTGTAAGCATTGAAATGCCGCCTTATGTTAAATTAAACTATTTGCGCATGCCTGTACATCACTCGGAACCAGCCAATAAAATGTCTGTGCACCTCAGTTTTTATTACTTTTATAGAAAAAAATTCTCACCTTTTCCCTTTCGGCATGAGCTTTGATATCTGTGAATTCCTAATTAAATTAAGGGATGACCGAAGTGTCGAGAGAGGTTTTCTAAACTACTTGTCCTAGAAACTTGAAATTTTGCACTCTTAATTAAAATGTAAACTTACACAAACATTTAAATTTCGTTCTAATATCGTAATGTGTTTTTGAGATATTAACTTATTATTTCGAAATAGAAATTATCCCCGCCGACAGATATTAAAATATGAACCCGAATTTTTATGTGAGATTCTTTTATGCTTGCTTTACAAATTTACAGGTGATTTTATTGATATTGTGGATACTTTTTGTTTAAAAAAATATTTTACGCAGAAAAATAAGCATAAGAAAAACTGTCCTGTTAATATACTAAATATTTTTTTAAAGATCTGATGTGAAACTCACATAACTTCCTCTGCCGAAATAAAAGTTAGCCTTTTTTTATGATATATTATGTATGCCCTTCTCTTCATGTAAATTGGTTGTAAAATTGAAGAAAATATAGCTTTCACATCACATCGCATCCCCGAAGGATGCATAACCCAAATAAAATCTCATTAATGCACTCTCGTAAATTACTTTATTTTAAGCATGGCCCAATACATTTTCCACAATTCACATTCTGTTTAGAGTGGCTTGCTTATAACTACCCTTTAGAGATTTTCCTTTTCGAAAAAGTTTAAATAAATGTTTTAGTACTTAATATAGGCCTAAGCATGATTCAAACAAAATCGTTTGAGATGTTTTCTAGAAAATCTCGAAAACAGAATTTTTTAAAATGTAAACTTCCCTTAAAAATAAGAGAAAGTCGTCCAAAATCTTCGTGATACATCCGCAGAAGGTGCATAACCCAAATACAAAATGTTTTCAAGATTTTCAGTTCTGGAGCTTAGCTGTTCACAGACACACACAAACACGTTTCCTAAAATAATATGTTTTTGGGGGTCGAAAGCAATATTTCCTTTACTATAGAACCTATGGTACGGGCAGAGGACATAAAAAAGAACCAATGCAAACACACAATGTATGTTTAGCAATTTTATTGCACACACTGTAAAGTGTATTGTGAAAACATTTCATAGCTGTATTTTCTTAGAAGATATACTTTGAATTTGGGAAAATACCACAAATTGAAGCTTGAGAATGTGACTAAAGTTAGCATGTACTAGCAGTTTGCAGTGCTCTGAGGTTTAGAAATGGTGCCAGCAGCAGGTGTTCCATGCGTCCAAACGGCATAAAATTTTGCACAGTTATACTTTAGGGTATGATTGTTTTTTTAACACCACGTAAAACAAAAAATCGCATTTGTTTTACTAAAATGGCTAAATCAACACTTTTGCCATCCCTTAAGAGAAAAGGGATGTACCCATTTGCAAAGGCAGAGGTTTGTTTATTATTCAAATTAACAATCACTAAGAAATGATCTGTTTTACTGAAGTATTGAGTGTAAAATATGAAGGAAATGTCATAGATTAGGACCTGCGTAAAAAGAAAATATATATAAAGCATTTCGGTCTCTCTATCTCTCTCTATCTCTATCTCTGTATCTGTATCTGTCTTTTGTCTCATTTTCTTTTAGAAATAAAATTTATTTCTGGTATTTGTACTTACTTTCACAGAAATAGAAAGCAGTGGGCTCTTTTTTTCGGTGTCACCATTTATTTAAAACTTCTAGTCTGCTGTTAATAACTGGAAGTTTGACATCGAAGATCCGGATCATGATTTGTGTTGCTGCCGGTAGCTTTGGGAGATTTTCTCACACACCGGTGGCACATGTTAACATAGGCCGTCAGCTTTCTAAAGAATTTACTGAAGACGGAGGACGATAAAAAGCTTTGACGGCTTGTGTCAGAGATCGGCGCCTCACGCTCGGGTTTTTGAGCCAGGTCAGCAATTTATTGCACGTAGCTTCTGTGTAGAACCGGCTTCCTGAACAACCACTCTTTATTTACTTCGTACTTGCTTTCGGCTGTTGGCTTTGGTAATTATTCCGTTCGGAAAGTTATTCGCCAAGGAAAGTTATGTGATGAGTGGCTCTCATCATTCTGTCATTCTGCAATGTCGATAGCTTGTAAGAAGACTGAAGTATTTGAACGCATCGCTGCAGAAAGAAAACAGTATTTTGCAAACCTGCCTTTTCTACAAGAATGGGTCAATCAAAATTTTAAATCGTGGGAAGGTATCAATGTAAAGTCAGACACGTAGAATGTTTATTGGAATGTTGTACACCCATAGTCACATATTTTATTTTAACCAGTAGGCCTAACCTCTATGATTTTTGTTGTTGAAGCAAGTCAATTATAGTAATTTAGTTTGATTACCTATACTATCCCTTTTATCGCGAGGCAGTGATTTATAAATGAGCAGACTGGGCATTTCCCCAGGGTGGCAATTTTTCTAGGGAATTTTGATATTACAAAAAGGATATAACAAAATATTTTCATCTCAAGACTTTTGTGCACTGTGGTTCTATATCAATGCAAACTCATTTAGAGCACTGAAAAATATATAACTTGAAAAATAACTTCTCAGAAATTGTAGATGAGTTTGCAAAGAGAAACTCCAGGGAAAATATCTAAGGAAATTGAATTTAAACGAATTAAACTTGAAAAGAAGAAAAAATGTTAGAATAGGTTTTAGATTACCATTGGAAAGAATGAAATAAGACAATAAATGTTTTTCCCTAAAAATACCTGTAATACATAGTTTTTATGAATATAATTTAACATAATGGCATAGTCTATATACCAAGTAGGCTTATATTAACTATGTTTGTGAAATTTCAAAGTTACTTGTTACACATATTCTTAGAGTTTATAAGCAATTTTTGTAAACTAAATTACAATAGCATTCATGCATTTTTCGCCAAAACGTAATTACGCTTATTTTAGAAAAATACTTTAAATGTTTGTTGTGTACTCTAGGTTAGTGATTGGATTATTCGCAATAATAAAATGCTGTCTGAATACTATTGGTTGATACTTGGGTAACACCCAAACTTAACACTAAAACAATACATTTTGGGGTGGGGTAAAAGTCAAAATTTGAAAGAGGCTGTTACACAAAGCTTTTCCCAGAGTGCCAAGTACCCGAAATCGGGACCTGATTATCGCTAAGCAATTGTTGCGCCTTCCCTTTCCTTCATTACATTCATTTGCAAGCTTACCACCAAAAAATTTGCAATACTAGAGCCCAAAATAGTATCTTCTTGTATTATACTGTAGAGGAAAATTGGTCCTGGGCGGAAATCGAACCCGGATGAGGTAAGACTGAAAACTGTCAGTCTTGGTTGATTAATATCCCTACCTTAAATAAGCAACAGGGTTATATGTAGGGCAAGGCATTTAATGACCATAAAATAGTGAAAAAATTCAAAATAAAAAATGCATTTATAACCTAAAAATAGTGAAAAAATGACACTTTTTTTTTTAAATGACCAATAAAATTTCCACTATTACTTAAATTTAATAATTTAAAGTAATGATTTGCTAAAAGCAATTTAACGGATAACTGTGCATTATATATGAATTTACAATATAGAACACACTTATTTTATAGATAAAAAAGTAAATAAAGCTATACTACTTGGACACCCTTAGCGAAAAGTTTGCAATAAACCAGAATACAAATTAACTATAATTAACTTGGCGGATATTCTCAAATAAAAACGTTTGTCTGTTGTCTGAAAGTAACGATTTTTAATGGAAAAACTCCTCTCTACTTCCACTGAAACATGACCTAAAATGCCGAAAAAGACCTAAAAAGCCGAAAATAACCTAAAATTGCAGAAAATTACCTGAAAATTGCCAAAAAATGACCTATCTCTTGAAAATTACGAAAAATGCAAAATAAAGCAAAAAAATGCAAAAAACAAATTGCCCTTATTTAATCAATTATTCTACGACACACATTTATATATATTCGAGCTATATTTTAACCTTCATATAAAAAAGATGCAAAATCGTCAAATGCCTTGCCCTAGTTATATGTATCCTTGTTGCATTAATCTCTCGATGTCACTTAAGAATAGGGTACGTTCCTAGATTGCCCAGTGTTCTTGACATCAGCATACATAGCTGGAAACCTGGGTTCGATTCCTCTTCGGTATTTAATATAGTCTCTTCAGTAAGATAAGACTGAAAAATGCAAGCAATGGCTGCTGTGCGTCTTTCCTGGTTAAAACAAAATTTGTCGAAGATTCTAGCCTTTCCTCTTGTAATGCAAAGCCCTAGCACGGCTACCATATTCACAAGGAAACAACCAATACTTTTTGTACCCCTAGTGTAGACCAAGTAGGAAGGAAATCCTTTTGAGTCGCCATATTTTTACATTTAAATCTATCATAATTGATATTATTTTAAAATCTTTCATTTCATGTTTTGGTATGTCTTTTTCATTTACACTGTAAGCTATCAGAAAGTAAAGACATGAATTCTGTACACTGGAGGTATAGGACATTATGTATATTTTTTATCACACCCATATGTAGATTTTTTCCTACCCAGAGATATAGAATTTTATGTTTATCATTAATAAATAGGGAAGTTACATGCTTTTAAAAGAACACCAAGTCCACTTCTATTTAGAGGAGTACAACACCATCTGAACATAGATTTTAAAAGTTTCAGCTCACTATACAACAAAAGGAATCTGAAAACCCTCTTCTTGTTTATAGGAAGATGGATGTTAACAAATAGCAAGTCCTTGTATCAAAATTTGTGTAATTAAAAGGGCAACAGGGGAAGATGCTCTCCTGTCAAATTTGCTAAATGTGACATGGTGTCCTCAGCTGCGAGGTACACAAATAAGACACTGGACTCGCATTCGGGAGGTCCCACGTTCAAATCTCATGGCCAGCCAATCGTACATGGATTTTTTCATGGTTTCCCCAGTCGTAAAGACAAATGCTGAATTGTATATTTACATACCGTGAATCATCCTCACCGTTTCATCCTGTATCATATCCATTTAAATTAATATCAGCTGAAATTTCCCCCATAAAAATACACCAATAATAGAAATAATTGACAATCATTATTTCCAAGGCCTACCCTAAACTCAGATACCGAACTCTTGATGTGGCCTTGTGGCTAAAAGGAGTATAAATACGGCTGAATTAAAAAAAAACGCATTGGCTGTATACTTAAAACCAGACAGTAAAGACCAATTTTATTATGTATAATAATTATATAATTAGTAGCATAAAGTGAGTAAAAAGTAATTAATTTATTTCATATCCATAACATTCTGACTGTTGTCCAGTGTAATCGAAGCTCATTCTGGGCCTTAAGGCTATCACTCATTTCAGATTTTTTTTAAAAGTTGAAACAGTACTTCAGTGAATTTGTCGATGGTTCAAGACTTATAGGAAAGTGTATGTGGGATCTGTGTGTGTATGTTTGTGTGTGCAAGTGCGTGTGTGTGTTAGAGTAAATAGTTATTTTTCTCACGGAAAGTGAATTATTTTCATGCCTGAGATTCTCACTTCCTCTAAAACTGAATGGTTGCCTGTTGATTGGAAATGTTACTTGTTTTATTCATGAGCATGAGTCTGATATTTGTTCTAGCCCTCAGTTATTGAAATAAAGACACGCATTCTCATCAGTGTGAGTGAGTTCCCTTTCTCAAGCTGTAGACCACCTAGGTGCAGAATTCCATTATTTCATCCCCTCGTAAACTGCCCGAGGAGACCTCTCACCTGATAATGGCGAGGCCCTTGCCTTCTCACGCCTTCCACGTTTTTATGAGATCCTTCTCCGTGATCTTCTTGATGAAATCACATTAAAATCTCAAAGCACGTGCCACCAATTCAAAAAAGTACAAGCCCTATTCCCAAGGGGTGGTGAAGCACAGATATTCTCTGTTAACGAGCTTTACAGTCTCCTATGTGCAGTATAATTCTAATGTGAAACGCTCACATCACTTTCTCTACAGTAATAGTAAAAATCTAAGTGGCCACATGCCAGGAGTGATGAACATGCAGATGTCTTATATTCGGGCTAAGTCGTGTTGTTTTTGATACAGGATTCTAGGTCTTGTGTGGAAGTTTGTGAAAGATATTATAGACAATTTCTGTCATATATTCTTTCTTTATCTTAGTTTTACCTCTCCCTTTTAGGATTTAAGCGACCAAGCCGCCAGGGCCTTTGCCATAAAGGCTATAAGTTGTTAAAATAGTACTGAACAGGACTGTAACCATTTAAGCCAATTTCAAGAAAGTTGTCGAATTGCTTTGAGTAACATCTCTACAAGTTTCTACCTGAAATTGTTTTCGTACGAATTTCCTTTAACGTTGTTCAACAAACATAATGAAATCATGAAAAAATATTTTTATGAACTAAAAATAAAGAGGTATACCGATACTTAAATTTTTGCTTGTATACCGGGTCCAATTAAAGAAAGAGAAAAAAAGGCCTTAACTAGACTGAATATCAAAATCAGGTGTTACACTAGCTTTTTCTGGAACTGAACTGATCAGTTTTAATTTATTTTTAAAATGTTTTAAGGCACAATGACATTTAAATTGTTTTTTTTTCTATCGGTGTCAGACTTCCAAGATTAGTGATCAGCCTTTAATAACTCGTTGCTATATATATAAAAAAAACTAATTACATTTGGAAAACTTATCGTTGCATTTGTAGCTGTTGCGAAAGATATCCAGAGCCAAGATTTTTATGATAGCATTTAGATAGAATTATTGGTAGTAGTAGCCATTGTCCGTGACATAAGTTGTGCACATTATGGTGTCAGGTGTGCTTCTATAAGAAGTAGTGCAGATATTTCAGTACTTGCTTGCATGGGAGTACAATAAAACTACACTTACTGGTAACGCCTAGTGACGTCTGCGTCCTCTAAAAACAAGAGATACATAACTTAGACAGAATGGAGTCATAAGTTAGATGCATGAACAGGGTGTCCACTGGTCGGGAAAATCCGGGAAAAGGCCGGGAATTTCGTATGGTCGGGAAAATCCGGGGAAAGTCAATGAATTTGTTAAAATATCCGGGAAAATTCGAAAAATTGCGAAGTGTGATCAAAAAGACTCCTAGACAATAATAGGCCTATATGAAAGTATATTTAATTTATTTTATTGTTCCTAATTTTTGTATATGTTATAGCCTAAGTAATTATTGTTTGGAATTACTTTTGTTACTGAAAGTTTTTCTTATTTAAAGTATGTATAATCCTATAATTTTTCGTACACGGTTATTAGAAAGTGCTTCATATTTTGGTCGAAATTTCTGAAATGATCAATGAAAATCAGGGAATAAGCCGGGAATTTCTTCAGCTTTACTTGGTGGACACTCTGATGAAGCAAGTGTTGGGCACTGAAACACACGCGTTTTGCAGAGGTTATGACTCCGTATGTAATATTTATAAAAGTCAACCTCTTTATTTTCGCAAATCTTCGACACTTAATATTTTTTCCTAGAATTCAAAAGATTGGCGGAAACCTGTGAACGTGTAATCGCTCAGTTAAATCCATAATAAACAGCTTTTCAGCTTTTTAAACAACTTAGCTAATTTTCATTATAATGATAATTATCAGTCAGTTCTTTCGCGAGTCTACCCTTTGGCTCTTCTTTTAAATTGTCAACTAATGATCCATTTCTGTTAAAAAATAACAATTAGGCCTACGCGAAAATCAAATAAATTGTTATTAGTTTTGTAGAAGGCTTAGCTTATTCACAGCTCTTACAGTAGCCTAGGCCTATGTAAGGAAGGTCATCGCAATTCTTGTTTGAAGAATATCCTCTTTGAAATCTGTTTCTTCAGCGGAAAGATTTTTAGAAATGCGAGTAGAGTATTTTATAACCCACATTTTTCAGTAATTCTGTCAGCCGAAAAGAGAAAGGAAACCAGTAGTAATGACGCCTAGAAGTGAAATAAGCACTTTTAATATGGCAGTTTTGTGTAAAATATGCCATGTTAATAAAAAATCATAAAACAAACCAGCAACATTGTTCTTACTTCAGAATGAGTATTAAAAAAAAACTATCAAATAAGGCTAAAATTGCTTCTGTAGAAGCGTCTTACGGAATGCAGCATTTCTACTTAGATTTAAGAGTCTGACACTAAATATACATTTTGGTTAGAAATCTAGCCTGTATTAATAAGTATAACAGAGGACAGTCACTGTGACAAGTCCATTTTTTATTTTGATAAATTTCATATTCGTAAATGCACATTCACAAAGGTATGCGCTTCCAAATGTATACTGTACATTACCTGAAGACCGGAATCTTTCACCTGGGAAACTTTCTGCTTTGAAGAAATTAATCTGCCTGAAAATCACATGTCGGTAGTTAAAATTGAAACTTCGATAGTAAAGTTCATTCTCAATGTTCGTTTTCAAAGGATCGTTAAGAACAGTCGGTTTGTCCTTTATGTTTTCAAAATCAGTAAATCTTAAAGAAAAATATTTGAATAATAATTTCAATACCTACACAAAATAAAAAAAAATCATATTTTCTGTTTCATTTGACAACTCTTGAGAAGATGAAAAACGCGCATAATTATTTCTGTTTCTTAAATTTAACCTTAACAGTTGCAACTTATGCCTATGGTAGTATACGGCTATTTCACCTTGGCATTTTTAGTTCTCGTCTTTTTCGTTTTGCGAGCCCAAAAATAACTTCTGCCAGTTGTACAGGCCTGTTCTACATTTTACTTAATAAGCAACATAGGTAACAAGATAAGCAACCAGGGCTGAAGTTGGGCCGGAACGGCGCTCCGGCAAAGTAAAAATCTAGTCTTCATCGCTCTGGCATAAACGCAGGGAGGAAAAGACTACAGTACACATGAAATCGGCGTATATTTTGGCAACGTTTTTTGAATAAAGAACCATTATCAGGGTCATGATCTGTTCTTGTCGCGATAGTTGCTTTGCCCGCTCGGTTGCCTTAGATTTAATGCATATACGTAAAGAAATTGGTTGCTTTGGTTGTTGTCGCTATGTAATTTTTATGTGATTAAAAATAATTTACGATATGAAGTAAAAAAAACCGCCTACAAATCACTAACAAAACTAGACAAGGAATCAGTATCAGATGTCTTATATGCTGATATAACGTGAACATTCATATGTGTGAAATAGTGCAAGTATATTGTGAAACCAAATTAAACTATTAATTATGTTACATAAAAGTGTCCCCCGAAACACTTATACAAACGATTGAGGATTTTATACAATAATATAAATCAGTACAATAAAAGATTAAAATAATAAAGAGTACACATATACCAGTCATATTAATCTAAAAGAATATATAAACTGTGATTGTAATTTCTTCGTAGTTGTGAACCAGTCAGATTAATTTAAAAGCAATATAACTTCTTTTCTGAATTCAACAATTAAACTACCCACATTAAGCTAAAATTATGTAATTTTTTTGTCATTGAAATGCACTGTATAAAACATAGTTCACAATGATTTCACTCTCTATATCGTTTGATAACATACAGGAATGGTTGGCTTCACTACATAATATTATGCTATTGTTTGTAATCTGCTGTTTTATTCTGTTGTATTGCCTTCTTTTAGCTTCTCGTTTTCAGCGACGTTTTTTTCTGTCCCAGTATTCTGTGTGGTTTACTAAAAAAGTGACTATAATGTTTGGTTTCGTAAAATGAAATTAAATAAATACCCGCATATAAATTTACGGGTTCCCCTAGACATTTTTTTAAAAACTTCAGCACCGTAAACAACAATAAAACTATATGTCTAAAACTAGAGCAATCATACTCCAGACCATACTTAAAACAAAAGTAAATAGAGAGAGGTTTCTACGGATGACTTTTTGGTGCTAAAGAAAACATGGTGATCCCTTACGTGGCGCTTGACGTCAGTAGTCATTCTTTCGTCCATGGCCACTTTTTCACTTCCGTTGAAAATTGCTATTTCAGAAACTCCTCCTCTTGAAGTCATAAATAATTTAATAATTTACAGTCTAGTAGTAAAAGAAGATAAAAGTTTAATGACTTACCTGTAGCGAAGGGTAGTTTTTTAAATGACCTGCCGAGACTGACTCTTCGCCCGCGTACTGGAGTGGGTATACATCCAATTTACCTGCAGTGATCAGCCGTCTGCGAGCCAGTCGTGAGCAGAGCGGCTACATGGAAGGTTGGAGATGTGATTTGTGCTAACGCCTTTACAGCATCCGCATCTCTTGCGTGTGTACTCTCGAGTGTTCAGAATCGATCATGTAAACATACATTTTTCTGGAGTGGAGTTTTTATTATTAATTTAAAAACTTATTTCTAAAAGCGGAAGCAAAGTGAATTAGCTGTAAAAACGTATTCGTTATTTGTATAAGATTTGAAATTTTTACGAAAATATGAACTAAGTCATCTGTTACTAACCATGTTTATATGCCATAAAGAATGAAAGGCACAGTAGTGACAAAAATATTTTGAAAATGATTTTTCCGTTTCTAAATTCATTTTTACATCCGAGCATTAGTCGTTAAAGGATCAACATTCAGTTGTGAAGCAAGTGGTAAACAAATTTCAGCAGAAAGCTTTGACATAAGAGGCCTGCTTTTGACATGGGATTAAAATCGCCAGAGAAAATAAAATTCTGTTTTCTTAAAGAATGTTTCAATCAACAGAAGAAAAAGAATAAGTGATTTGTATAGAAAAGTATAAACGTGACATGTGAAAAGGGCTGTGGTTTTCTTTTCGTAAATTCTTTCAACGATTAAACCATGCAGTGTTTCAAGAACAGTGTGAAGTAAGTGGAAGAAAAACTATTTATGAAAAGAACAGCATTCAAATTATATACAATGTATAAAAAGCGATACAAATATTTCAATCAGCGTGCTTTCTTTGAAGGTGGTACAGAGTAACTGTGAGTGTTTGGAAACTCAGTATAACAGTACAATTGAAGTTATCTATTGAGTTGGTTACTTAATTTTCATTTCGCAGAAATTTGTGTTTACATGAATTTTTTATTGTTTGCCTTAAAATTTTAGCAGTCATTTTGCTCTGCTATAATTTTCCCCCTATTTTAAGACTTTTTCAAGCTGAAGTACAAAAAAGTGTTATCACGAAACTAATTTCCATGCACTAAATTGAATTTGATTTTCACTAAGTTTACTTAGTATTAAGATTTCTAATTCTTCGCAGGACATTGACAATTTAAAACAATTGTAAATGCATTTAATGACAGAAAATGCCAGTTTAACAGACATGTTCATTACAGTCGACCTGTAAGTATAAAATATTATGCTACAGGAAATCATTTAAAAAATTAGAACTGCCCTACTATACTAAGAGCGTGAAATAATTTCACAGTAACTTAACTACTGTATTGAATCCTCATATCTTCTATGCTACAGTAGGGCCTAACCAGTAATTAAACCAGTGAATTTTCCGAATTGAAACACAGACTTGCATTCCATATAGCTAGAGGCAAAGATGTTCGTGTTAAGAAGCATGCAAGAGTTAATTCGAAATACGTGGGAAAAAAATACATCCTTTTAGTTCAAACAATCAAAAGTGTGAGAGACGAAAAAAAAGTTGTCTTGTTCTATAGAAGAACAAAATTTGGACAAGCAAGTGGAACAAGTTGACATTGTAGTGGTGCCATGTGAGAGATGTTGACTGTTGTTGTTGCCGAGATGACCTCAAGACACTTTTTCTTCATTGCCGTGGCGGCCACAGCTTTATTCCTTCTTCCTCGCATCGTTCGTGGTGCAGAGTGGGACGGTTCCCAGCCCTGGTACAAAGCCGATTCCAGTAAGTGCTCATTATCAAGTTCTCAAGTGCTCAACTCCACTTTCCTCTCTTCTCCCAAATTATCCGCATGTTTTTAAGGCTCACTTTACTTGGTTTATGTTAGAATCTCAGAGGTTATGGCGCCAATGACTTGCCCAACTGGTGCTGCCTGATAAAGCGACTAAAGTTTTGATACGATTTTCAATTTTCGAGCTGTTTTGTTCACGAATTGACACATTCACAGTTTTCTAGAATATTTATTCTATAAAGAAAATATAGTGTTCCAAACAAAAATGGAAATCGAGATAACACTGGGTAAACATGTTTCACGATGCCTGGAAGATGAAGAAAGTTTTTAGAATTATGTATGTAAGCCTTTGTCTATCTGGCTACTCTGTGCAGACCTGTTTAAGATAAACGGTGTATTTAAATATATTTTTAGATTATGGATTTTGTTGGACTCATCAGCCACCCGTCTATTACCTCTACTACTAAATTATCAAGGGTAATTTATCTACATGGCTCTAAAGATTTTGGTAAAAGTTTAAATTTCTAAACTTCTAAATTTGAGAAAATTGGTTATTGTAGCCGGAAGACATATTTGAGTGTTATTTAGGGATCGTATACAGGGCGGGGTTAGAAATATGGTTTTATTGATTCCCCCCCGCTAGCCTAGTTTGAATTAATTCCATAAAACTACACTGTTCAGTACTTGAGGGATGAATATGTTGTTACATCTTAAGTACAATCAATGCAACATACATCAAATGGCAAGTAATCGAAAACACAGAGTAAGTAGCAATAGGGTATAACGTATAGGCGCCGACTTGGGGGCATATACATTTTCCCTCCCCCCACCCCCAATATTGTACTTTTATCTTTTGGATAATTATTAAAAATTCAGTTCTTGCTTCAATAATATTTTCAAGTCAGTGCTTCTGAAAGTATCGATGCTCATTCGATGGAAGAATATTATGTTTTCTTCAATAATGAATTAAAATTTTTGGGGTATGGCATATAATTATTTTGAATTTCATATAGGTACAGTAATTTCGTTTCTTTGAATTTACTGTAAACAGTTACAGTTTCCTCCTTACCTGTTATTGAATTCAATGACAGAGAGAGAGAGAGGGAAAGGGAGAGAGAGGCGGGAAGGGGATGGTAGAGATAGAGAGGGGGAGGGAGAGAGCTCAAAGTGGATTTTGATGAAAAAATATTCGCATGTGTCTAGCTAGGAACAAATATTCTGTAGAATCCTTTTTACTTTTTAACCAATAGTTTCTAACATTGTTTTACATTTGGGCAGCTGATTTAGACTACAGGAGTAAAGTTTAAATGTATATTTTATACAAAGTTCAATTTAATTGAATTCTCTGGTATAGTGCTGGTATGTCATATTTTCTGTTTTAGTCATACGTGATATACAGGATCAGTGTAAACATAAAACAGTCCAATTTTAAATTGAAACAGCTTAAGATGTTTACATTGGCTGTAGTTATACTGGCACGTGATTCCTGTGAGATTTGAATTAATATTATTGTTGTGCTTAGCGTAACTTAAATGGATATCTGTTTATATTCAATATGAAGTGTTGGTAAACTACTTCCAAGTATAGCGGCTGTCAATTCATGGAATTTCAGTACGTTTAACACCGGTTCAAAAGCAGCTGATCTGCATAACTCTACACCATTTCTAAAATTGAACGCCTCCAATATTTTTAGCAGTAAAAATTAAATGAACAATGAAAGCAAAAATGGAAATATCTCGATTAATATTGATTTCAATACAAAAAAATCTGATGTGAAAGTCACATAACTTCCTCTGCCCAAATAAAAGTTAGCAGTATTCACATATCCTTTTACAGAATCGCAAGACACAATTTTACGCTAATTATCCTATAAATACCTCTTCTTTTAATGATGCGACTAAAACCGCAGGCTATATAACAAACTTAAAAAAAAAAGTGACTGCAGACGTTTATTGAACTTTCCGCAGTAAAGAATAATTTCCGAAATTTATTGAATATTTCCCTCAGATACTTCTTTACTCTATACCTGGCCAACAATACATCTTTCTCACTTCACATTCTTATATAGAATAAGAGGCCGTGAAAGAGCGCGTATTCAGTTGTTCATCACGCAAGACAAAATTTCTACAAACAGTGGGTGAACAGTGGGTGGCTTGTAACTACCCTCAGAGAATTTTTTCGAAAAAAAGTTTCAAATAAAAGTTTTAGCTCTCAGTAAAGGGAACACATGTGCAAATTTTAAAGAAAAACGTTAGAGCCGTTTTCGAGAAAATCGCGAAAAACGAAAATTTCTTCATGTAAAGTCCCCTTAAAAATAAGAGAAATTTGTCGCCAATCTTCGAATCACATCTTCAGAAGGTACCTGACCCAAATACGAAATTTTGTTTTCATACGATTCTCCGTTTCGGAGCTAGCCTGTTCACAAACTTCCACACAGACAGACACACAGACATGTTTCCAAAAATAGTATTTTTGGATTCAGGGGGCCTTGAAACGTGTATATATGCTAAAAACTCAACTTCGAATTTTAGGGTCGAAAACAATACTTCCTCTACCTATAGTACCTATGGTACGGGCAGAGGAAGTAAAAATGTGTAGATATCACAATGGTCAATAGAATGAATAAATTAATATTTAATGGTTGTAGATGTTTTGTGCGATTTTTTAATGATTCGAAGAATTCTTGCTTTCGTAACGTGGGTTTTAAGTGTAGTCTTATAGCATAATGCTTATGCTTATTAAGCTTATAGTGTCCATAAATTTTAACATAACTAATTTGAAATTTTAATTTTGTTTGGTCTTTCAATGTTTCAGTCCAGTTTATTCAATTTTTTGTTGTAAATGCTATTTTTAACCACTGGTTAATGCTAAAAAAATATTTGTATTTACATGTAGCCTACTGTACTCATAAATTTAGAACTTTTTCGTGTATAGTATACTGTGCAGTGATATGTAATTTTATTTATATTAATCTACTATATCGCCTAAACACGAGCGTTGCTGATATAGGGGAATGTTTGGTTTTAGTTGTATTAAATATGTAATAATGATAATGATAATAAATTGTGTTAAAATGTTTAAAAAAAAAGTTACGAGAATACGTTCCTTCATTTTTGCTTCAGTCTAGGGATCATTTCTAATTTTTAGCCTTTACAATGCTGAATTTATACAATAATATAAGCAATCATCAAGTGAAATCATCAGTGAGATCTAAGTTTGAAATCAATGGGGAAAATTGCAGAGATTAATTAGTTTCTATGGATTACATTCGTAACACAGGGCTAAAAATTCTCACAATTTTACATGTTGCTTTACTCTATAAATATTACATTTCTGCTTTTACACAGTTTTTTAACGAACGAATTTATACGTCAGTAGCAATGAGAAGGTATAAAATTATAGCCTATTTGAAATTTTTTTGTATACACCTGCATTTTGTACTGCGTTGTCAACTTCTTTTTCTTTAGGTCCATAGTAGTTTAGCCAATTCTAATAATTAGGGGCGGATTTTTATGACCTAAAAATAGGATATATGCATGTATTTATGACCTAAAAAACATTAAAATATGACCAATAAAATTTAAAATATGACTTTACCACTTACATATTGTGTATATTTTTTTTAAGTTTCATTACAATTCATTTTATTAAGTATAGTGTTAATTATTTAAAATATCTGTAAATTTTCAAAAAGTATCATCAAAATGCAAAATTTACAAAATATGATATGAAACTTCAAAATTTCTTTAATATGCACAAAAATATGCCAAAAATATGACTTAAATATGCATATTCATATTCCTAAATATGCACTTATATGCTTGGAATCGGGTTTAAATTAGGTCGGAAACATGAAATAATGCAAAGGGCAAAAATATGACATATCATAGAAATCCGCCCCCTACTAATAATGCAAAAGATATTAAATTCATTAATCTGATCTCATTATCTCGATATGGCGCGTTCCATTGAAAAGATACCAACTGCATGACTAACTTCCAGCACGAGATGAGCTGACAACTTGGAGCTTGTCCAGAAACTCTGAGCTATTGGGAAATCCTGTGACAACTTGGACCAAAACACATGCTGGTAAACCTGTACTGTACAAACTCACCTGCAGCGTGCAGAAATAGAACTTTCTTTGTAATTATTTCTCTGTCATTATCACTGTTATTTTTTGTTCATCCATTCTATAATACGCTATTAAGGTATCATAATGACACTCATTTCGACACTTTTTCATTTCAACATCGATGCGGTATCCACTACTGAACACGGAACGATCTTGAGACTTGAGGGTAGCAGCTGAAATGTGCGTTTTAAATAGCCTATATTTAAAATAAAATCAATTCTGTTTGTGTTAATTTAAATATCATTCTAAAATGAATTAATTTCATGTTGTCAAAATCAGTTTGTTTCATGAAAATGACGAAAAGGAAGCTTCGATTTGACCGACGGTATGAGCTGCCATCTGTCGTAGAAGACAAAAACTACAACCAGCTGATGCGAAGGTCATGGCGCGCTGAAGCATGACCGTCTGTTTAAATGAATCTAAAATCTCGAAGTTAAAAAATTTAGACTAATTATGGTCAAACGAAAACAATAGTATGCAACATGCCTGTATGAAAATTATGACTCGCTTTGCTCGTTTCATAAACATACTCGTATGTTAATAAATATAATTATAGGCTCGTTGCATAATGTACTATTGCCATACTCAAATTTTGATTGTACTTTTGAAAGGATGAATACATTTTAATTGGTATAAGTCAATTATGAAGACTCAATAACCGCAGGACGTTACCGGTATTTTAGAATTCTTTGAAGGACATGTTTTGAGGCGCCTCCCCCCCCCCCCCCCAAGTTTTAAAGAAGAGAAAAGTAGCACAAACACCAATAGAGCCTTTCTTATCTTTCCGCTCAATATCGAAATCCTGGAGAGTTCTGGAAAGTGGTATCCAATATAGGGATTAATTTTTTTAGAGCAGATATCCACTGTGGGATACACCGCGCCGGAGGCACTGCACCGGAGACCAGAGGTTTGCGAGTTCACTCTAATTCTTCTGATAATATTTTGGTCCTGGGTTCGACACTACCTCTTATCAGAAATGAGTACCAGGAGCATGCATTAGGCATGCATTTTAATTGATTCAACCACCAATTTTTAAACTAGTAGTTCTGTAAACAATAGACTCTAGTCAAAAAGTTAAAAAAATATAAATAAATAAAAATTAAGATCTGCTCTTCATCGCAGTACCGGTACTTAAAGATTTATCCCAGGGCCGCGAGACGAGGCACTGAAAGTGCGAAATGCTTTAACCCCTACGTTTGCCCCTCCCTTTTCCTTCCATGTGCCACGCGTCTAGTCCACCCCCAGAATCAACCGGTTTAGTTGCATCTGCCTGCTGTTGAACGAGAGTAGTGGGGACGAGAGGGAGGGTAACTTCGCACTTCCAGTGCCTCGTTTACCGGTCCTGGTTTAGCCACATTGGTGGCATTCACTGTGAATAAAACATTCTTTCCGTGGAAACTGTTAGGCTAGAATCGTTGAAAGAAGCTCAACGTTGCATGAACCGGAAACATTAAAACATCTTGAAACGGAATCAAACAAATAAAATCCTCACACATGCGTCACTTTTAATATTTTCAAGGACATTCGTGCCAAATTGGAAGAAAATCTAACAATACGTTTAGTCGTGACTGTGTAACAAATACATTCTGTAGAAAAACAGATGAAATGCCAAACAGTCGAGTTAAAACAGGATCTCGTTTCAGCATTTTCTTCTACGAGTTAATGTGTAGTAATGTGTGTGTGTGTTATGGCTATTAAGACTTTGTGTACTACTGTTACGAATGAATGAACTTGTATGAATAAAAAGGGAGTGAGGAGTAGTACTAGTGCTAGTACTTGTCCGGGGGGCAGGGCCGTCGCGTGGTTTGTTGGCGCCCGGGGCAAGATTTCGTCAGGCGCCCCCCCCAAAAAAAAAACTCAATCCCACGTGCACCCACCCGGCATTCCACCTATCTGTAAAGGGTTCAATTCAAACACAAACACACAGCGAGCGACGTGACGCGACCCTATCAAATACATATAAACATTTGGGATTAAACACGCAATGAGCGACGCGACTTGGGGCGACGTGGACTGGACAAGTTCCAAGCCGCATCGCGTCCAGTCGCTCGTTAGCCAAGTTGCGCGTCGGGTTGCGTCGCTGTCTGTGTTTTTGTGCCCAAAAGAGACACCTAATCGGATTACCTTACAAAAATACCAGAAATAAAATTATTTAATTTTTTTAAAAACATTGCATTGAAAATCAAATTAATACAAGTTTAGTAATTTTAGAAAATCTTAACAATCATAAAAAAAAATACTATAGGCGTTATTAATGGACTACAAATTAATAGTGTGGGAAACCTCGATACATTGCATAGAATATAGAAAATGGAACCGCGTTTATCAAATTAGGACAAGGTACTAAACATTAAATGGCATTCGCCTGGTTTTTGCACGAGCAAATGTCGTTAGAATTTCCTTCAAGTCTATTTTTTGTGCTTCATCGTTTTCAATGGACAAGATGTCCAGAGAATTCAGTCTTTCCTGTGATGTAGTTGATCGTAAATATGTTTTTATAAAGAAATATTTATTTTGGGATAACTTAGCAAATATAGGCCTAAAGTTATTGGTGTCAAATATTTATTTGTCCAATAAAAACATACAACGTAATATTCAAAATTCAGTTATACCTAACTTTAAAAATATGTTATGTACATCCTACTTATTTTTTCAAATTTTGTTGTTTTATTTTTGCCGTTGCCACGGCGCCCCCCTCGTCGCGGCGCCCGGGGCAATCGCCCAGCTCGCCCCGCCCACGCGACGGCCCTGCCGGGGGGTGGTACTCTAACACATTTTTGTGTATAGTGTTTTATCTGTTCCATTGTGCACCATGTCAACAAAGCGGAAATGGGTCCTATTAACGATAGAAGGAAAGTTAGAAGTAGTTAAAAAAATTAAAAATGGTGATATGTTGCGTACCGTTGTAGTTGGTTTTGGTGTTGGTGATGTTGTTTCGTAACACATATGTGTGCCTATTGTTTTCATTTACTTTCGCCTAAAACTTCAAAAAGTGATTCTTAACCTCTAAAAACATGTTAATTTTCATCCGAAATTTTGGTTATCCGAAACTACAGGTACTTTTGTTTCGTTTAACAGAGGTTCTGCTGTACAGGCGACAGTTGTTGTTTGGATCCCTGGTAGCATGAAGACAGGACGCAGACTGCGTGGAATGAGGAACGGGAAGAATCACAGTGGGAGTTGCACAGTGGGATGCTGATTAAGTCATGCAGGGAACCTATCATTTGATTTCAGCGCCCATTAACACACATTGCTCTTCTGCTCTCCCTGTCATTACAAAGATGACTCTCACGCAAAACGCATCTAGCACAGTCATGGCTCTTATAATGAAACCACTTTGCTAACCAGCAACGCAGAAACTGTAGAAGTAATAGCGACGAATCCATATTCTGAGTGGAAGTAATAAACATTAACTGGGCATGTTTTAACTGCTTATTCCTTGGACGAATCAAAATAAAACTTCTGATATGGGTACCGAGCAAAATCTTTTCCTAGGGAATAATTTCCTAGTTTTTAAAACAATAAAATATTTCCTACATTAGTGTTTTTCATCCGTTTCCGGTTCATACTATCATGGTGGAAAATTGAACTTCCTACTCCGAGCGCCGATAACCTAACTTACCGCACTGCTTACCGTACGTATTGTATCAAAGCCTGTAACTTTTGATTTATTATAAGGATTATTAAGGTCACGGAATGCTAGCTGATTTTACATTTTCTATCTCACTTGTCGTTACTTCGTTTTTATTTCTAATATTTAATTTGGTAATAATTAGTATTTTATTCTTAGACTAATGTTCGTACCGTACCACTTCGGAGCTGATCGGAAAGTTAAGCAGTGCTAGCTTTTATTATAAGTTAGTTGGGTGGTCGCTTTCTCCCCCCTCTCTACAGTCAGGGCCGCCACATCTCGGGGTCGGGCCCAGGACTATTTCGTACTGGTCGCGGGCCCCTCAGTGACCGCTGACCATTCTCATTCAGCTTTCTGATTTAAGTAATAAAAAAAGAATAGTTTGCTCTGGCCATATTAATTGGTGTAAACAATGTAAATTTATGTTAAGTTGATCGTTAGTTATCAAATGTTACCAGAAACCATATTTCCAACATTTTTTTAATACTAGGCCATTTAATTGTATTAATTATTTCTCTAAATTATGTTTATCCTGATTACAACAAATCTTTGTGTTGAAACGTCTAAATACAAAACATGACACTGCTTTAAAATGAGTGTATCAAAACAATTTCAAGAACTAGTCTACTAGTCTAGAATAAAGTAAATAAAGACTGTAAATATCCAAAAAGGAAATAAAAAACTAGAACATTACAGCAGTATTATATTATACCAATACCTATATGAAAATGAAAATGAAAGTAGGCCTATTTGCAAAAAGGGGTTACAAACACAACACAAAATAACTTTTTTCAGTTTTCAACTTGAAATTTCTATAAAATTTTATCACACCACCGGAACCGAGCCGGGCCCCTTTGGGGTCTGGGCCCGGGTCCCTTGGGTCCGGCAGTCCCCCCCATGTGGCGGCCCTGTCTACAGTATATGTTAACTTATGTGAAGCAAAGAGGAGACCCACTACTGTTCAAATCCCATGTTAATGTGTACGTCCCGACTATTTTAATAACAGCTTTAGTAGTCTTCAACCCACATTAGTGGGGTCCTCTATCTTCAGGGGCTCAGTTAGCCACCGCTCTCACGATAATTAATGAAATGGCTCAACATCAATCTCGATAATTTGGCATAGTAAACGGGCTCATGACCTATAAAAGAAGACAAAAAAAGAACAGAACATGTATGTCATAGTCTTTAGATTATCTACTCTTATACAATTCAACGGCCCTAAATAGCGTGCTCACTCGCTCGCCCACTTCGTGAAACATCTGGTATACTCGGCGATGTTCGTCTCTCGCAGTCTAAACTTTCACGAAGAGTACAAAATTAGGAAAACCGTTTCTTTATTATATAAGGCCTAAGTAAAATGAACACAATGAACAAATATTCTAATTTAATTTTTACTTACAATTTTCATAGCTCTGAACCACAAACATTAATAATCTGCCAGTGTAAATTTCTTAAAAATCCTGGAGTCAATTAATAATGGCGGGTGAAGCCACGGGCAGTATCGCGGACAATAACAAACAAAATAACTCCTTCCCTTGAAAAATTATATAATTTCTGAAAATTACACTGAATTTATAAAATAAAATTCACATCATATTCATCTGTCAACATACAGTTGAGAAACAATATGTATTATCATTGTTAACAGGTCGCTTTGGAACTGCATAATCGAATCTCAGATCGTTTTCCCAGGCGCTTTCATATCGTGGAATGTACTCTAAAGCAGGAATTTTAGCTGTTCCATTAATTATTAATGGCTTAGTTTATGAATGATTCGCGTGCAAGTGTTAATAAATATAATGCTTTAATAATTATTATACTCTGAATTTTTAATTTTTCAATTAATTATCGTGGGCGAAGCCTCGGGCACCTGCTAGTAGTATACATATCATTAGAAGCTCATATGCTTGTCTTTTAAATAGTTAAGAATACTGACCAAACCTGGCCATGGTATCAGATTGTTCAACGTTGAAAAGTCTTCAACGCGGGTCTCCGGGTCTGAACTTCTACACTTTTTAAAGATTTTCTGTTTGACCATACTATAATACATGTGACGTAACATTATCTTAATTACATCTGTGATTTAGTTATAGCACTACTGTTCTTATTCCATCAATCAATTAACATCGTACACGGAATAATCTTCAAGCCTTGAAAGCAGCAATTCAGTCTGCACAGTAAACAACCTATATTTAAAATAAAATAAATTCTGTACATGTTAATTTTAGAGTTCATTTCGTGTGTTTTAAAGTGCGTTCCTTTGAGGTTAAAACGCCCAATAGAGCCCCTGCTCAATGCATTCTTTGTTACAAAGATGTCAACTCACCAATAGCTGATTGCCGAGATAGTGTCGTTTCTTTAATGAATTACAAGGCATTTCTAAAGATTCGATACTTAGAAAAAATAATTATGATCTAATAAAAGCAGTTATAATGATAACTAAGGCGCTTGTGTGAAACTTGACTCGCTTCTTAATGAATGCAATTATAGGCTTGTTGTATAATATATTATTAGTTTATGAAGGCCTACTTCACTGGCAACATAGGATCAATAGATCCTCGTGCTAAGTAGCCTCGCCTCCGAAATATTTGAGGTAGATATACACTCTGTCAGAATTTGTTGTGTAGAGCCCAGAATAAATTTGTGTTCTGTCAAAATAATTAATTGTACTCTTTTTTTTTTTTTTTTTTTTTTTTTTTTTTTTTTTTTTTTTTTTTTTTTTTTTTTTTTTATGACAAACAAGCTCATTGGGAGGAAAATTGAACATCTGTCTTAAGAAATTTGAGCTCGGGGAATAAGAGTGATCACGAGTAGTTTTTACGAGTGCTGACCTTATCGATTGGATCAGTTGTCTTACTATAACTCTCAGTTGTCATGAGGACATTGTAATCGTCTTAGTCAATCAGCAGTTTTATTTTAGTTGAAAATCCTGTATCTAGGAGTGGACATTGTTTGTATAACGTTTGCCTGTTGAAACTCGCCACATGAGGTTCTAAGAAGAGTCGGCTTATATGGTCAGATTAAATGATACTTACCTCAAGTGGTCCTCGATGAGGCCACAAAAATACAAGCCTTGTTTGAGACTAAACACACCTTCCTTATTTAATTTGTCATTGCGCCAGCTGAATTATTGCATTAGCATAGAAAGCGGAGAGCTGGCTGGCGTGTTCTTCCTGTTATGTAGCCTACAAAACTTGGAGATAAGTGGAAAGTAGGATTTGAGCCTAAATTCTTTTTTCGTTCGACCATACTATAATAAACTTATTACGTGTGACGTAACGCCATCATAATGACATTCATTTCGACTTTTTTTCATTTCGTCATCGGTATGGTATCGATTATTATCGAACACTGAACGATCTTGAGATCTTGAGGGTAGCTGCTGAATTCTACGCCATAAATAGCATGTGTTCAAAATAAAATCAATTCTGATCGTGTTAATTTAAATATCAATTAAAATGAATTAATTTCGTGTTGTCAAAATCCGTTAGTTTCATGAAAACGACGAAGAGGAAGCTTCGTTTCGACCAACGACATGAGCTGTCATCTGTCATTGAAGACAAGAACTACAACAAGCTGGTGCGAAATATGAAATATGACCTGAAATGTGCGCGCTGAAATAAGACCGTCTGTTTGAGTGACTTAAAATCTCCAAAATAAAACATTTAGACTAATTATGGTCGAACAAAGACAGTCGTATGCAACTTGCCTATAATGATAATTAAGATACTCGTTTGAAAATTATGCTCGTTTCATAAACATACTCATCTCTATATATATAAAAGGCTTTGTCCTGACTGACTGAATGAATGACTGACTGACTGAATGACAGGAATCAACGTACAGCCTAAACTATAACAGGTAGAGACTTGGAATTTTGACAGTGCCTTCGTTTCCTAATGTAGATGCTCACTAAGAAAGGATTTTGAAAAATTCTGATTCTAAATGCCAAAAATGAGTGGAAAACGGGCAGAAAACGTGCATTTTTTGCGTTTCCGAAGCGTAATATATTTCAATGTCAAATCAATTACAGCTGGCTTTGGCTATTTTTGTCAAACCTTGGAAATGAAACTTTCGCGATCGCTTGAATGTTGTAGCCACAGATATATGTTGTAGCTCACGCTGGTCGATTCATTTGTTTTTAATGTCAAGGCACGCATACATATGAAATTTTCAACCTAATCCCGAAGAGGATTATTCTTCTTCTTCTTCCTATTATTATTATTATAAGTGGGATAATCAACATAGGCCTAAATATGGTCAAACGTTGTTCGATTTGGACGAAACTCACTGTACAGGGGTTTTCTGGGCCAAGGACCTCGAATCTGAGGACGCTTTTACCAGACGATACTATCTAATCGTGGTATGTAGTCCACGTGATTAAGGAGTTAATAAATATAATGATATAACTATTATGCTCTTGATTTTTAATTTTTGAAATAATTATCGCGGGCGAAGCCGCGGGCACATGCTAGTATCTCAATAAACGTCAATATAAGCTTGTTTGTAGCAAGGTACTATTAGATTCGTCCAACACACATTAATACATTTGGAGTGGTTTTCAAGGGGAAAAAAGGCCTATGACATACAAATATTCAAAACTTGTTTTTTATCTAACTCATTAGGAAATTTCTTCGAAGAACATAACCATACGGGGAGTCCCTTCCCTGTAATACTGTTAGCAGAATCTCTATTTTTTTATGGTATTGGAATTATTCTGTTGTGCAACCCTGAAATTTAATATCGAGTTCTAAGCAAAATTACACGTTTTGAGTTCCCCTGAATCTATCAATACAAAAATGTCTTGAATTAGAATCTGTCTGTCTGGAACCTTATAGCCCCTATGTTGGGGCGAAGGGGCCTCCAAGTGGAGGTTTCTATTACCTATATTAACTTTGTTACGCTTATTTTCCAAGAGAGGGCAGAGGGACAGGTGGTAAGCCCATCGCCTCTTAACCCCCCCTCAGGAAACTAAGGTATTACTTGGACGTGAAAGGTCCGAGAAATTTTGTCCAGAGGCTCTAAGTTAGGCTTGGAGTTCTTTTACGTGCCGTAAATCTACGACACGGTCCTCCCGGATAAAAAAAAAAGTCTTACAGAGAAGCAATTTTAAAAATCGGCATTATTATCATTTTGTAGGTGTAGGGAGTGAATTAGAATTTGTTTGTGTAGGTCTGATCAACAAAATAAATTATTTAAGAACATTAAAACATTCCTTTAATTTTATTTATACATGGGTAAGGGTATTCCTTTTTCGTATAATTTTCTAACTATATTGTAGTCTATTATGTAATACATCACTAATCTAGATACGACGAACGAGCACACCTAAAGACATGCATATGCAATCAAATACCTATTGGAAGCCTTTTTTTATGAGCTTCATGTTGTTTTCGGTTCGAGAAGACACGGATGCCATGAGATTTATAAAAGAAATAACTACAGTAGCAATTTGTGGTCTAGATGTCCGTCATAGCTTGATCTCAATATGTTCCTCACACCTCTTCAGACCGCAACACTGTCCAGACTCCAGCAATCTCTATCCACATCCTGGTTCACACAGTTAACTGGAAGGAAGAAACATATTTTATAGTGCATAGAGATTTACCTCCTACATAAACTACTCTAATAGTGGTAAGTTGGTCCATTGCCTCTAAAGAGGAATCAAATGCTGTAGACTGAAATTAATGTTGATTTTACACTAGTACCCTAAACCTGAAGTCTACTTCTTTAACGTAAGAAGGAACCAATGACATTAATTCCTTCGAAATTCTTGGATCTATGTTTAATTCTCAATATGTTTTTAAAAAATTGATGACTCGACTCATCTTATATCCAAAAAACTTAGCGTATTGAAAATGGAACAAAAATTTTAATACAAATTATTAAAATTTTGTCATAAAAATTATAAAAATGTTGTCATAAAAATTATAAAAAATATGAAACCAACATGACTGTTTAGAAAAAGACTCATAATTTCTTGCCCACTAAAAATGAACCATAAAATTATTACAAATTAAAAAGATATTTCATGAACTTCTCAAACAAAATGTTTAAAAACAGCTTACTGTACCTGAATTTAAAAATTACGTGAAGTCTTTTTCCAGGTGAGAAGTTGGTTATCCGACGTTTAAAGGCTGACGCTGCCTCCATCCTCAGGGTTCCTGAAGTGTGACTCCTGGATCCCTGAAGATGGAGGGAGCGTCACCCTCTGAAACGTCGGATAACCAAATTTCTCATCTGGCTGACAACCCGAGAAGAATTTCTACAAGAGACTATTCATTTTTCTTCGATCGTTCAGGCAGTGTGTAACGGTTCAGGATTTCAACAAAAGTGACAGTCACTTCCAGTGCCCGCATCTATTATAGTAGGCCTACCTCCGTCGCGACAGTGACAAAACTGTTGACAGAAGTCAGTTGTCTGAAATCTATATATATATATATATATATATATATATATATATATATATATATATATATATATACATTAGGGATGGGTCGATACCAGATTTTCTCGATACTCGATACTTGATACCGATACATGATTTTTCCTCGATACTCGATACCTTCAACATTTCCAGTTTCAATAAATAGGTACATTAAAAATTAAAATTTGAGAGAACTGTGTAATACCAACTAAATTAATTAAGTCTGCACATTTAATGAGACAAAATTTAATATCATCAGTAGCCTATAATTATTTTTAAACTCTACATTAAATCTAAAATTAGTTTTTTAAACAGTCCACTTACAAGTCTTTTTGTTAAAAAATACTAGCATTCTCACTTAATTGCAGAATTGTAGAATTACAAAATTATCGAAAAAGTATCGAGCGAGTTTTCTGAAGTATCGTTCGATGCCGATACCATGCAAGTATCGAGAGTATCGAGGACCCATCCCTAATATATATATAATGCTTATCCGACAATCAGTTACAACATAATTTAATAATTTAATCAGCATTAAGATAGCGGGACTGTCCTGTGGAAGATCAGTTACAGCCTAGACCCAATCACTGTGAGATGTGATGTGCTATTCCTCGTAACTGGAAAAGGAAGTAAGTGTGGAAATTGATGATTACACGTTGCTAGCAAACCGTTACACAAGGATCACGGATCATGCTCAATTCACTCCAAATCCCATTCCATAGCAAGGTCATTGCACGTCTCTATAAATATCACTGGGTCATGCTGGAACTCACTCAAAACATCCCAGCGACTGAAGAACACTGGATAAGACACTTTCAAGAGCCAATTGCCTAGCATTTGAATTGGTTAATAAAGAAACGGCATCAGTCACATATTTTACGAAATCGAGTAAACATTGAATTTCCCGTTTTCAATGATAATCAGAAGTCAGAACATCGTTTTACCTACAAAGAAAGGAAATCAGGCCGACGTTTCCTTCATTGTGATAAAAAAAATGAACGTTTTGGCCGCCTCCATAGTTGAGTGGTTACTGATTAGACCATTCGCCTTCCATCGCTGGGGCCCTGGATTGAATCTTGGTGGATCCATGTTAAATTGTGGTGGACAGAATGGAGTCGGGACAGGTTTTCTTTGGTTGCTCCTGTTTCCCCTGCCATATATCATTCCACCGTAGCTTCATTCATCATAATATGACCATTTGGTTGCATGAAAGGAATTGTTATAAATGTGAGCGTTTTGTAAAGGTAAGGCATCAGTCCGGACTGAAGACCTAGTTCTATGAAATACCCATAGGTGTATATAGATTAGCCCGCTTCTTTTCTATTTTTTTTTCTTCTTCTTTCTCTCTTTTCTTGTTTTTATTGTATAAGCGTGCATTGTTGAGGTGTTTTGCATGGATTTTGTACATTGAAATATTTCATTATCTTTAGTTAAGCAGCAGCTATAAAACCAATAATAAAGAAAGAGCTTTAGTCCATTTTACTAAGTTTTTGGAAATGAAGAAAAACTATCCGATAATGGAAATATACATAAAGCGCCTAACTTGTGATCTCGCTTGTAAAAGCATAGATTATTGGGTTCACTTGACAGAAACAATACGTCTGCGTGGCATATGTAAGAGATTTCCAAGAGATTATAAAATCAGTAAATTTCAACTACTGATGTTAAGTGTATAAAACACGTTGAAAGAAATCCTAATGAGCATCCTGTGCTTGATATTAACCATTTTAATGTTTTTATTAGCATGGTAGGCCTAAGGACTCCAGTTGGTTTTTCTTCATTTCCCAAGACTGCTAAAATGGACTAAAGCCCTATCTTTATGAACCAATTCATTGAAAATTAATCTTTATGAATTGGAAAATATTTTGGTTCAGTTCTTACGAGATTCGGTACAAAACCACTCAGTTTCACTTACTGAGTTAATTTCAAAAAGTTATGTTAACTGAAATGTCATTCAAGATATATTTTCAACGTTATAAAAAATGTTATATTGTAATTTCTGTATATTTGGTTAGTCTCGTTTGACACCGCTAGATTTTTTACTTAATTAAATTGTTTTAGATACTTATTATCTGAACTCAATGTACTATTTTCATATGCAGAACATTATTTTTCCTGTAGTTAATTATAGTGATATCTGAAATGTGATGCGCTGAAGTCAAGTAGCCACCGATGTATTTAAATGAGCTTCCAGTAGTTAAGTAAGACATTTATTCACTTTCACATATGAATAGCTAAGCCCTTCTTTCTGTCTGCTACAACCTTTGTTCCTTGGTACCACCTACGCTCTTCTAGTTATCCTTCTCAGACTTCTTTTTGTAATTTTTTTCTCTTTCTCGTGAATCATCACCCCGTTGACTTCGACCATTACCTACAGGGATGTCCAAGTTACATCCTGGTATGTCATTTTCAAACTTTCTTGAAATTAATACGGGATTGCTTGACCGTTAGTTATTGATGGGTTATTATTTCCCTAAACAAACTTTGTCAGCACTAAATGTGAAATGTCCGTTCGAAATCAATAAACTTGTATGGATGACTTTCTTTAAAATGTGCATCTTCTGCATCATTCTTAAAGGACCGGGTTCTGATATTAAAGATAACCGCGAAATTTTCAACTGACATATTTGACTTGACCAAAAACACATATTTGTATAAAATAATACTGTATTTTTGCAAACTGAAGCCACGAAATATCGCGAAATGTTTTTTTATTTTACGAGACCTACCTTAAAACATGAAATATGAGCGAAATCTACTTTTAAACGTGAAATGTGAGTGAAATGCTGCAGATGACGTCAAGTTTTTACTGTTCAGTTGTTTATTTGTTCAACTGAAGAGCATGAAAACTGCTGAGAAGTAATTACATTGCATACACGTTTAAAAAAGGAATCTGACATTATTGTTGTTAATTATCGATGTTCCGTTCTGATTGTGATATTGACTAGGCCTATAGGAGGCAATGCATGTCCATTGTTAGTAGACGTTCATAGGTTGCCTGAAGCAATATCCTCATTTTCCAAACCGTTGTTTGAAGGCAGTATGGTTTCCAACTTCAAATGTAGACAGTGAGAGGGTTTTTTTTTAGCATAGGCAAACTTATTGTCAGACAGGCGAACAAATTTACGCCCAGTAAATGTGGTGACACTTTCAGCAAAATTTTCTTATACTGCCATTAATTTCTGCTTTTCCGTTACGTACTTACGATAATTATTATTGTTTATTTCATCATTTCTGTATATTCTTTTCTTTTTCTGGTACCGTAAGATAATGGCAAATAAGATTTCAATAGAAGAGCAATACTTCTTCCACTTGAGTTGTCATTCCTTTACTTTTTATTTCACCGCTCTGAGTATTTTATTTTACCATTTTGAGCATTTTATCTTACAGTTTTTGTTCATTTTATATCACCATATATCCTGGTCTCTACCTATAAGGTGTAATTGAAGCTTATAAAGACAAGCCTCTGTGTAAAGAATGTAGGACTATTTCATTTTTCAATCAGTTTTGTACTTTTCTATTGCTTCCTTAATGTTGTCTTCAATATGAATTCAGTTGCATGATAATATTATAGTAGAAAAATTTCTCTAACACTGGGATTTGAACTCAGGACCTTTGGCTATTCGTGCCACAGCTCTACCAACTGAGCTAAGCACCTCTCGCTTATGACTGGTTGCCCTTAATGGTCTACCTCAGCGTTTCTCAACCTTTTTGAACCCGAGGACCTCTAAAATGTCTAAAAAAATTTACGGACCCCTAATTTTACATCCCATTTTTAAAAGAAGACCTATATTATTAATATTTGGGGTATTAATTATAGGTCATTATAACGAAATATGTGAAAAAATTTTACTTCTTTACTTTCCATTGCTTTGATATTTTTTAATTATGTCTGCGGACCATCTGCACCATCTTCGCGGACCCCCAGTGGTCCGCGGACCATAGGTTGAGAAACGCTGGTCTACCTCATGTAATATCAGACAGAGACAATAATTTTTGGTTCATAAATGCATACGTATCCATCCTGAATTCAGTTATTAAAAGCTGATAAATATAGCATTTGATCATGTTCATGCATTAAGTTATCCCAAATCCGGGGGGGGGGGGGGAGAGAAAAGAAATTAGTGGGTAGAAATCGGCCGTCTGGTCCCTTTCTACATCGTTTGCAAATTTAAATAAATTGAATGTTTTTATGGATGCTAAGTACTTCGCATCTATACCATAACTATCCACAAAGTAAATTAACATTTTCCTAATGTAACCAAAGGCTGTAAAGTTTTCTTCCGAACAATTACAAGTACTTAGCAATGAAGCAAATTCGAAACGTCCCATTATTTAGATTGAAGACTGCTACTGACTAACCACTTAGGAGAGAAGTTTTACGAGCGCAGGAGAGAAATTTTATGTTCGTGTATTGACTGTAATTGTGTTGTGCACTGTTTGGTGTTTATGCAGAATATGTTTTTCAATTGTTTTCCATGTCGCAAAGAGGCATTAATCTTCATTTTGCTGCTTGTAATCTTCGTAATTGGGACACGCTAAAAGAAAACCTGCAACAGTCGTGACGTAATTAAGGATTATGGGAGTGCCAACATATAGCACATGATTGCACTGATAGCCGAGTGGAGCGCTATATCTAGTATAGCTCTATTGCAGGTAGATCAAGTCATGAACGGCTGACCATTAGCGGCTAATGACGATAAAAACCGTAAATAAAACCAGCTTTTGCATTTAATGTTCCTTACTGAGAAGTTTATGCGAAGATGTGCGTGGCTGAGTGGTTACAGTACGTTTTCTTAGCTGATGCAAAACAACCTAAGCGTTAACATACGGTTATATAGTTACATGGCAACTGTATTAGCCTAACTCATGCAGATTGATCATGCCTGTCTTATTTAATGTAGTAAATTTAATTTACTCTTGGTAAGGTGATGTTGCTGGAAACCAATTCATATTAAAGATCATAAATAGTTGAAACACAAAAACGTTTAAATAATAGTTAAAATATAGAATAAAATGCATTTCGGGCCACATTTTCCCGTTTTCCGTGGATATTAAAATATGAATAATTATTTTAGATCCTTTACATGGATGGTGATGTTACCTTGAGCATTTTAATGCCTTAGCTTAACTGTTAGCATTTGACAACGGCTAGAGATCCAGTCAGTGTTCTGGTAAATGTTCTTTACTTCGATAAATTTGAATAAAAAATAACAATTCTTGCATAAAGTTGTTTATTAGGTATGACATGAATACAACATTTAGCGAAGGGTAAATTAACTTTAATTGTTGCTTAGCGAAAATAGAATACATTTTGATTCTGAAAACTCTTTCATACATGTAAAATGATTAAATTGAAGAAAAAAAATCCAGGAAAAATAAACGAAATTCAAATATAATTATTTGACGGTAATAAAACGTTCCATTCAAATTACGAAACAAAACTGTCTAATTCGAGAGAAGTAAATATCGTGATTGGACGCACATTAAACAATCGTAACACTTGACTAAAAGTGATAAAAAAAAGCGTGTCAAACAGTAAAAACGTGGCAATCTGCCTTTCCCCCCCCCCAAATTCTTCTACCTTCTTTGTAATGAAATTCGTGAGTCGCGAAATTTGGAGTCCCTAGATATGAGAATGATTAATCACGACAATTTCATGTGCCATGGATGATAGCGAGAAGACCTATTGTCTAGTGTGAAACCGGAATTTTTTTAGACACATTGATATTTTTCATACTAAAAAAAATTACGTCACTGGTAACGATGAGAAGTGAACTTGAGTTTCATATTCTTCTAATAATTAAATTTTGTAAAATATATTAATTCATTGCCAAAATTTTGAAAACCACTGCTGTAATGTTTGTACACAAATTTGTATGGAAACCGTATCGTCTGTAAACTATATACCGCTGCTACACGTTACATAAATTTCATGGTACATTGATGAGTGATACTCCACATTACTACTACTAGGAATGCGTTAGCAAATTGCGAAAGAACGCCGACAGCATACAAATTACAGCAATAGAAATAATTATATATATCTCACATACCATCTAGTGTAAATAACCCATAACCTAGTTTATTTTCAGGGTGGAATATGTCCACAATAATTATTACAAGGTTTTTTTTTATCTTTCATGAAATATAAGCTGTTCTCCATATTACGTTGTAAAAAATAATGTGGCACTGTAATAGGCCTACATATAGGCTCGGACTGCAGACCTCAAGAAGGCTATAAATGTCAAAATGCTCCATTGCCATTATAGAAGTATTGAAGACGTATGGTGAGTCAAATGACCTAACAAATAGTTTAAAATACAGCATTGATTTAATAGCAGAGTTACTAAATGGAAAAGTTACTACCAATAATTGTTGTAATAACTTTAATTTCATGGGATACGTTGCAAATACGTATTTCATTCATAGGCTACAGATACTTCATTGAATAAATCTCTAAAAGTCGCTAAATTTCTGTGGTCTTTTCGTATAGTTTGTCAACAATAATGTCACTGTTAATGTTTGCAAGAATTTCCGCTCACTGTTCATGAGAAAGAAAGAGTACATTTTGTTTTCCACTCTTGTGATGAGGGCGAGCTGAGGGCCCTCAGGACTGTCCGGGCAGTGTTCAAAGGCGCCCTAATTGAATTTATACGCAAACAGTAAGTGTTCCACGTAAAAGTCGCCATATTTAGCCACAATAGGCCTATATTTAAATATTTGCTCATTTAAACTGTATATTATATTAAACTTTTGTAATGAAAAGTATTAAAACAAGTCAGGTTATTGGACGGCAAAACTCAATTCATGTAAAAAAAAATATATATATATTTATTGGTATTATATTAAGTTCCAGCTTATTCTCTCAATTAATTAAATAGAAATAAAACCAGGGGTATTGCGTAATACCTTAAAATAATTTTATTTTCAATGTTAACCAATTAATCTTGGGATACACAATCTTGTGAAATCTATAACAGGCCTGAGATTTGAAAAGTTTGTAACTTAATAGCGTTAATAAAATAAAACGGCTCATTAATATTTTCTAGACTCTTATTAAAAATATTAAATAAAGTAAAATATTCCTAAGCTTAGGTTAAAACCTTAAAATGTTAAAATGAGATCTTGGCAGTTCTGTTTACTTTACTGTTTTATGTAAGGCAGCGGATTGTATAGTGTATGACTAGGCCTATTTATTATTATAACAAAAATATAAAAATCCCTGGTTTCTTAACTAGTAGTCACTTGTAAAAACTGTTATGGCTAATGTGCTCTTCTTCACTCGATAACATTTTATTATCACTTATTTATCGTGGTCTAAATATTTAAGAACAAACTTTTTTAGTGTGCTGCTGCTTTGACTGTTAAGGCTGTAGGATGCTAGTGTAGTTGCCGTTGTGAAGATTATTATTCAATGCTATTACGTTAAGTGCTCACAGAAGTTATTAGTATTTTTCCATCCTGGATAAGTAGGTAATAATACTAATTACAAATAATAAGTGTTAATAAAATTAAGCAACGCCCCTGGTTTTATTTCTATTTAATTAACTGAGGTCATAAGGTGGAATGTAATATAATACCAATATATACAGTAATATCCCCTTAAAGGACATCATGAAACTCATTAATAATTTTTATTAATTATTTTCTTATCTCGAGGGGAGCGCCAGGACGCCTCTGCGCAGAGGGAAATTTCCTAGTATCACATATGATCAGTTCCAGCCTGACTACATGTAATTTTTAATTAGGTTATCAAGTGCCAGAATGGTACTTGATGAGTTGTCTGAACATGTTTGTCTGTCAGTCTGTCTGTACGCTACGCGGGATAACTCAAATACGTTTAATCCGATTTTCTTGAAACTTGGTATACGCATTTATAACGTCCATGGGGGAAAAAAACCTATTGATATTGGACCAAATCGATTGACCGGTACCGGAGTAATGCCCAGTTTATTGCCTATTTTATGGAAATATATTAGAAAGAATTTATCAAATGCAAATCAGTTCTCTTGGCAAATTATTGTTTTACAGTGTTCATATACGGCTTTGGAAGTTGCAATTCAGTTAACTTTGACAAATAACACTACCCACATATTCATTCACATATGCTTATCAAACATCAGACCTTTGTTCTTCCGTAAGCCCTGCTTAATGAATCTACCTGGAGCTTAACTCTGAAATCAATTTAAAAATAACTTATTTTCTGCATATCATAATTGCAATTATCACTGATTAAACAAAAGCATTCTAGCACTTTGTTACATCAGTTTACCCGATGTTGTTTTAAAAACCGAAGAAATGGCGATTTCTGCCTTTATCGACGCGTCTTTCGTTGGATATTTATTTGGAGGTTTCTGATGAGATTAGGCAGTGGAAGGTGCAGGTGTGCTGGGTGCTTGTGTAATCATTGTTGTGATGACGTCCTTGTTTAGCATCTCTCTCATCGCAAATAATCTGCTTTGTCTGTTATGTCAACTTAACATATTGTCAACCATGTCATCTTGATTACAATGCTGTGTTTTCTCGGAACGAGGCCATTGCTTTCAGTTCCGTTGCCCTAATCACACCCATGAGGAGAATCGTTTTATTTATCGCGTTTAAGGTAAGGTAGGCCTACTTATAGGGTAACATTTTTACTCGCTGTCTAGTATGGAAATGTACCCACATCTACCTTGAGATTGTTGCTTTGGGTGGGTGCCTTGTTATAATATCACTCATTCAATGGCAATAGCCAATTCCTAAGCAAGCTAAAGGAATATTATTTATTTTATGGAACCCGAAGGTTCATTGTCACTCTTACCTGAGCCCGCCATTCAACTTTATTTGGTGCTAATCTATCCCTCGCAAGTCCTACTTCCCTTAAATCTATCCTAATATTTTCCTCCCACCTACGTCTAGGTCTTCCAATAGGTCTTTTCCTTTCGGGTCTCCCCGTCAATATTTTTTAGATAAATCTTTCCTCCTCCATGCGTGCAACATGTCCAGCCCATTTCATACTCCGTGATTTAATTACCCTTACTATATCCGGTGACGAGTAGGCCTACGGGTTATGAAGCTCGTCGTACATAAATTTAAAATAAGTGCAAATAATTTGTTTGAATTCAAAACATTTTACAGTTCTGATACCTTGAGGATGACATTATTAGGCAACATAAAGTAAAAATTTTGAGCTGATGGTTTTAATTATACATTTTAATTTATTTTATTTCCGAGTTCACCTGTTAGGCAAATGGCAGAATCGTGGAGATGTGCTGAGCTTGCCAACTCTCATAGCTGTTGTTGACCGTAGCCGTTACAATGAAAAGTTTTTTTTTAATACTTATTTACTAGATTAGGAATGTGCATAGAATTTCTATAGAATTACCAACGTAATGTCAAAACATATATGATATTATTCAATATAATGAGGCATGGTTTTGAACAATAAAAGAACCTATAGAAATTTACGTTCGTGGAATTAGTTAAGTATGAGTTGAGATTTAAAGGTAAGTGACTTAATAAATAATACGATTCCTTTTAGAAATTATAAATATTCCCATAATAAGTTTTACCATCCTAAACAGTAAATTTTAGTAACAGGAATTAGTTAAGTATGAGTTGAGATTTAAAGCTAAGTGACTTAATAAATAATACGATTCCTTTTAGAAATTATAAATATTCCCATAATAAGTTTTACCATCCTAAACAGTAAATTTTAAGTCATGACTGATTACGCATCCATCTGGTAAAGGAATGCAATATATTGCGGCTTTCTCTTGATTATTTCTCTGAAAGCAGTGAATTCTGTGAATTGGAAGCGGTAAACCAGTCACATTCTTTTGCGGAGAAGTAGTTTTATATGGACAGAAGATGTTGCTGGATATCGCTGCATCGGGCAAAAGTATAGTATTTTTGTATTCCAGCTGTCCTGTTGATCCTTCATCCTATAATACAAACAAAATTTCCTAAGAATATTCTTTTTATGACGAGTGTCTGCCCACCTTTTCGAGTAATAATGGATATTTCAGTCATACTTGTCGTATTTGTCTTTTTTGACCAATACAATAAAATCATTTACTTGAAACCATCTATGTGCTCTATAACAGAGCTTGGTATTTTGACGTTAAATTTAATTCGGATAAATGAGAGGTTTTTACTTCAGAGTCTGGCATCCCTGAGCGCCATGGAGATTACACATATCTGCCAGACAAATACTACTTTAATGTTTCATTGATTAAGTACAGTAGGCTGGCGAACATGAAATATAACAAAAGTAGTTATAAATTCCAACATATTTAAACCTTTTCATTGCTACTAATTTACCAATAATTTGACCTTAAAAATTGTATAAACACAGAGAAATGAGATCGGTAGAGTATTGCTTTACATAAAATGTGAGGATGTTTTATCCCCAGGTCAGGACTGTCACCAACTATTTAACTGATATTGCCCTTATTTCTTTCAAACTTTCATTACTGATGATTTCAGTATAGTAATAATTATTACTATAATTATTTATTATAGTAATAGAGAGATTTAGCTCTGAATCTGAAAGGGTTGTGAGCAATGGATTAGTTCATGTCATAACTTTACCCTTACGGGCTCGTTCCGCAAACATATCTACTCGGAAAATAAAAATCTTCTTTTAGCCCTTGTTTAGTAAATAGCTATTTTATACGATTTTTTTTTTTTTTTTTGTTCTCGAGCTAGGTTGTTCATAGGAACACACACAGACTTGTTTCTGAAAATAGTATTTTTGGATTCAGGAGACCTCAAAGCGTGTATTTCTATTGAAAACGCGGCATCGAATTTCGGGGTCGAACACAATACTTCCTCTAAAAATTGAGGAGAAACATAGACAAAACAATTTACAGTGTTGTCCATTGCCTTAAATAGCATAACGCAAAAGCCCACATCTATACCACACAATATTTTAACCTTGACAGTCTTTGCCAGCTAGATTCTCGCTTCTCATTATAAATGATCTCGCTGTGATTTCTGACAGCGGATGATGATTGTATTGACCCGCAGACCTGGAAATGTTGAGTGATCGCCATATAGAGTTGGCTGTGTGATGCGTTGATCGGGAAGCTTGTGGGCGTTCGTGATGTCCTTGCACTGTAGTACCTGCGTGGGGTTCGACACAGCGCTATTGACACCTTCTCATTTCTGACCGTTTCTTATGTAAGACACTTGTGTAAACTGCAGCTAATTCGTTGGACTTCTTTCTTATCTTTATTCTACATTGGCCAAGGTCATATATATGGGGGGAAAAAATTTAAAAACGGCCTAATGTGTCCCGTGAAGGGCAAAGACCTCCTATCAAAGAGGAAAATCACATCGTTTCTATCGTGGTGAGCTATTGTGCGTACTCGCATATTTTGAGTAATGGGTTGATTGTATTGAGGTGCACTATTCAATCACTGTTTAATAATACTGCGTTCACTATATAGACGTACACTATTTAGTCACTCCACATACGTGTCTTTAGTGGCCATGTGTGTGTAGATATATATATATATATATATATATACTGAAAATATATATGTAAATGAAAGAATATACGGATCGATTTAGTTAAAAAAAGTACCCTAACCTAGAACAAATTATAACAAAAGGCCTGTGAACGTTTTTTTTTTTTTTTTTGCTAGGTGTAATAATCATCGACAGAAAGAAAAGTCTACCTAAATCTGAAAACCGGAAGTGGGTTATTTCCAAGATGACCGGCTCTAACCTTGAAAATAGGCAAAACTCCTTTAACTTTGTTAATTTTTAAGGTAGAGCATTTATTTTTATTTTTATTAAGTGCCAGAATTGTACTTTATGAGATAGTTTAGGGTACGGGGAAATGTCTGTCTTTCCGGATATCTTGTTTTTCCATCTGTTTGCCAGTCCGCCTGTCCGTGTGTCTGTACGCGCGAAAACTCGAATAGGCTACATTTTATCGGATTTTCATGAAACTTGATATACGCATTTATAACGTTCATGGGAAGAAGCCTATTGATATTGGGCCAAATCGGTTGGCCGGTACCGGAGTAATACCCAATTTAGGGCCTATTTTATGGTAATATATTAGAATTTATCAAATGCAAATCAGTTATCATGACAACATATTGTTTACAGTGTTCCTATACAGCTTTGGAAGTTGCAGTACAGGTAGCTTTGACAAATAATACTACCCACATAATTATTCCTTCACATATGCTTATATTATATGCTTTGTTCCTCCGTAAGCCCTGATTAATGAATCGATCTGGAGCTTAACTCGGAAATCGATTTAAAAATACCCTGTTTTCTGCATATCGCAATTGCAACTGTCACTGATTAAACAAAAGCAATCTGGCACTTTGTTACATTAATTTACTTGATTTTATTTAGTTATTGGTTTAATTGAAAAAAAATTTCTTAACATTTACAAATTTAACTTATGAATAATTATTCCTTTTCTCTTTGAGTTACTAATATTTCTGTTGTTCTTCTGACTGAAAGCTTACAGGTTAAAAGGCTCTTCCCCCCCCCCCCCCACCCAGAGATCGCACAGTGGTCCAAAACGCGAATCTAGCAGGGCTAAGTTCATTTTGGTCACCCTTATAAAAATAGTAAACATGTTTTGGATAATGCGAATCACGAATAGACCTTTAAATTTGGCTAATTAGATGTTAGACATTGTGACACGTTCTCAAAAATTTTATTTTTATTAAACGTGTTTACTTGTAAACATGTAGGGCCTAATTGAATTATGAATAAAAGTCACTTTTGCTTTCTTTACCTGAATTATATTTGCTATAGAGGAAATACTATTTTCGACCCTGAACTTCTACATTCAGTTTTCATACATGCTTTGAGGTTGCCTAAACCCAAAAATAATAACTAGCATTTATGTTAATATTTATTTAAAAAGTTTTTACTCTTTTTTTAGGATAATTTTATTAATAAAATTAAAATATTTGTCAGCACTTTCAGCTGAATTGTATGTGCCCAATCTGACTAATGTTTTGCAAGTTATGCATATTACTTAATATTTGAAGTATATAGAATAAAAATTTCAACGACTGGTTTTTCATCCAGTATTTTTTTCTTCTTTTCATTTACTTATGACAAGTCACCAGTTTACCTGCTTTATCGGCTGATTAATGTAAACGTTATGTGATAATAAAGTGCTCTACTTTACTTCTCGAGATAGTGAATTAGTGCTATTCAAGGAGTAATATCTTACAATATTCTTGTACCGTACCTTCGAGGGAGAGTTAAATAAAGTAGAGGTAAATTTAGTAAGACTTTCGACTTACATGAATCGGGGCTTACATCACATAATGTTGGGAGGAACATTCACTTGAAATGCTTCAGGAATCGAATTAAATTATACGCCCTATCGTAAAATAGCGGTCTTCGAACTATCAATAGAGTTGCCCCTGTATATGAGTAGATTTTTTATACCAGGAACTCTGAATTCAAATGTTTACTTTAGTGCAACTATCTGTATGTAGATTACAAGGTAATATAAAATTTAACATGTTCTTTAATAGAACTGCAACATATACGTCAGTTGCCGTACTTTATTTCAAACCTACTCTATAAAATGAATATTTACTCCGTACAGACTATACCGCTAATGGACTTACACAGTCAATGTTTATCTTTAAGATATATAAATTTGCAATAAGAATGCCGTCTTAATATCACTAAATAGGGTAGGTTTACCCTGTTTAAAAGAACAGTCAGGTGAATTTTGATAACGCTTTTTAAAGTCATATGGATATGCAGGGGCGCAGTGGTTGAGGCATTGCGCTACAAACAGGAAGGTCGCGAGTTCTATTCCCGATAAGGTCGTAGGGACTTTTCAATTGGCCTAATCCTTCTGATGCCACTATAACTCTGAGGTTGACTCTGCCTCTAACAAAAAATGAAAACCTGGAGCAATCATGGGGGGGGTAAAGACGGTAGGTGCGTAAGGCTCACAACCTTACCACCTTCGTGTGTCGAGTTTCTAAAATCTGGGACCCTCAACCTCCTGGTACCCTTAGGGCCTTCACGCGGACACTTTACTTTTTACTTTAAAATCACAAATTATTTAATAGCAGAATAGGCGTTTATTTTAATTTGATAATTCAAATATATCGTTAACTTGTATTTTTACTTGCATTATTTTACTCTAACATTGCTTCCAGCGCGTCACTAGATGTTTTATTTAAATAATTTATTTAACAGAAAAATAATTAGAACATTTTTTTTTTGCACTGACATAGTTTTTACATAAATTCCTTGAACTACAAAATTTTATGTCAGACACAGTAAATAAACAATTAAAAAACTAGAACGAACTTTGTGCTGTCATGGGCATACAGATTCAAAATGAAACTATTAAAACAAACCGTAGACTCATGATCCGTAGCTTTACACGAAAATCATGCATAAACAATTAAAACGACGGATGATATTAAAAAAAGTTTAAAATCGGCTTCGAAGTGCATTTCACAAAAAAAAAAAAAAAAAAAAAAAAAAACTCAGATTCGAATTCCCTAGCCCAAAGAAAATCCCTGCTTAGTGAGTTTCGTCCAAATCATTCAATGTTTTCCCATTTAGGCCTGCATTCTGTTCACCTTTGTAAAAAAAATCAGATCTCTGCGTATCGTACTGTTAGAAACAAGTGAATAAAAAATCGAAGCGATCGATAAATTGATGAATTGTGTTGCAAAAAAAATCTGTTTCTGCAATGCTGTTTGTTTCCAGGTTGTTATGGCCGCAGAGCAAGTCACCTTCAATTAATTTCAGAATTGAATAGGTCTATACGGAAACACCAACTCAAATATTGTATTAGATTCGCTTTTGAAGTTATATTAACAGGTAAATAAGTTATTAACCTGTTTACATGGCTTACATTAATTCGGCGATATTTCTAAGATTCCCACAAAGAATGTGTCACTTGTATGACAAGTGACTTTCGCACGACAGCACTTCGTGTTCTTGCCCACCCTTCGTAATTGCTTTCTTTCCTAATTCCCTGCAGGTGAATGTACCTTAAATAGGAGGATTCTTTCCATGATATTTCAGCTCTGACACAATTGTATTCAAGATTAACTTCAATCAAGAGACACGGCAGGTGGAAATCTCGCCCAAATTAACAGGAGATGTCTTAATATAGCCCTCATTTATAATGATCCTTATCAAGTCTATTGTCTGTTCTGTTATTCGGCTGACCACTGTCATGGGCCACATCGTTATAATAATAATAAAAATAATAATAATAATAATAATAACAATAATAACAATAATAATAACAATAATTATTATTATAACGACATATCAATGAGGATGTGCTTGCTAACTTTGATTATTCCAGCTGCGTAAGAATTTCAAAGCTGAGCTTTCTTTCCCATGTAAATTAATCTGAGTGCAAAGCCTTCTTCTTCTTCTTCTTCTTCTTCTTCTTTATTTTTTTATTTTTCTTTTGTATAGGCCCTTGCCTGTTTGTCTTCACGCTGATTCTGAAGGGGAAGACAGACACCCTGCCATTCACCGTTTTTTGGGTCGACGTCTTTCTCTTTTGCCTCGTGGTTTCATATCCCATGCAGCTTTTATTAATCTTCTTTCTTCTGCTCGATCTACGTGGGCATTCCACTCTTTCCTTCTGATTTTTACAAATGTTGTAATTTCTTCTATTCCACATTCTTGTCTTACTGACTTATTTCTTACTTTATCTAATTTCGTTTTTCCTAATATAGCTCTCAGTGCATTCATTTCTGCTGTTTTCATTAACTGTTTGGTTTTGCTCGTTTCTGCTCTAGTTTTATTCCATTCATCATTATCGGTCTGACCACTCTCTTATGTATTTTAATTTTATTTTCAACTTTTCTTAAGTATTTATTTCTCCAAACAACCTGATACTCTTGATGCTTTTTGGACCTGATGCCTGACTTCATGTACAATACTGTGGCTTTTTTTTGTCAACCCCTAAATACTCGTACTTGTTCAATGATCTTTCTATTTATTTCTAATTTACACCTTACTGGCTCTTTTGAAATACACATACATATTTTTTTTCAGTCGAAATCATCATATTATAATGTTCTACATTTATAACAAATTGGTGCAGCCAAAGAAATTAATTTTTGTAGCTGAGAAAGTTTCAAATCTTTCATATCACGTTACTGCGTTGATGTATTTCAGAATTTGATGAATTATTGCAGTTGTATTTTTTGATCTCGAAGAGTTTTAATTTGCACACAGCAGGTTTTGTTTGAAATGCGAACTGCGCAGCGCACGTATGCGCATACACGTGATAGAGTTGCAGTATAAGTTTATGACTCCCTGCTGGCTATGAGGTTGTTCGCATTAATTTGAAGAGACAGTTTCGAGTGGTCTTCGCCCCCTCGTTATGCGTGACTAGTTGCTAATTGTTTGTACGTCGGCCATGAATAACAGCTAGGCACTAAGCAGTAATAAGTTTCTGACTTATGGCCTTGAGTAGTTATACCGGTGTCTTATTCTCTATGCAAGACTAGTGACTAAATAAAGCACAAGTTAAGGTATCGTATTACAGGTTTAAACGGGACCCTTAGGGATCTCTCCCAAGCTCTAAACAATATATTGTACTGTGACGACTTTAGATAGCCAGGAGTTCTTCAAGGAGCAAAATAAAGTAATTTTTATAACTGGTAGTTATGATGTGGTCGCTCTATTTCAGTGTATCAGGTTTCTGGAAATCGGCAATAGTAGTAGGCCTAATATTTTACAAATAAAGCACTATCTGAAATTTCACACAAGAATATCTGCGGATGACCTTTACATACTGTAACAGTCGTAAGATAAGATTTCTACGAAATTAATAATAATGTATTTTATTTTCGTATAATTTGAGTTTGGTTATTTTGGTGCATACTTCTTATAGTTTTCTTGCTTAATTGCTTGCTTATATTACTGTTTTATTTCTTTGCTTATAATTCCTGGCTCTGCTAAATCATCTTGTTAAATAGTTGAAGTATAAACGTTTCTATTTCCTCCATTGCGAAAATTTTGCTTCAGTGGTTTTTTTTTTTTTTATTGGAATAACTCCACTGTATCCTAATCTGGAGTGACCAAATGTCCTATTTTTCAACACCTTTTCCAGCGGCCCGCGAAAGGCTTGAAAATCACATAAATATCCTGCTTTAAAAGAAATACCCTGTATATAGTCCTGCGAAGTGGAATTTTATCTGAAATTTACTATTTTACCATTCCTATAAAAAATTCCTGTAATATGACTTTTATGTTTGGAAGGAAATTAAAACTTACATCCATAACTACTATTATGATAAGAATTAATGATAATATTTTTAATGTTTGTTTAATTTATTATTTCCACCCAAGAAAGAGGGAATATTATCATTAAAATAGTTTCTATAAAACTTCCTTTTTGCTGAATTTAAAAAAAATTGTCTAATATGTCACGATCACTTAAACGATTGGGACCTGAATTATCTGTAAGAAATTCCACTTGAATCATACTTATTTAAATTAGTCACTTCTTTTATTCTCACGGCTGTCAGGTAAGATACTGATATTGCTTAATGCTCGAAAGTGAATTCAGAGATCTCACTTCAGGAGACACGCATTTTCTTGTACGCTCATCACTTTCAGATGTTTGCTTTTTGCCTGTTTTTCGGAGTTGGCTTTGAGCACACATAGCAACCCTTTCCAGCCCAGCCACTGAGTACACTGGAGTCTTTACTAATTATTTGTCGTCACAGATTCCCTTCAGCATTCTCATCACGTCTTCACATAATCTCATTATTCACTATTATACGCTTATCTCATGCTCTAATGTTTCACTTAAATATTCTTCTAATGACTACAGATATTCCTTGCTTATCTACTTACTTTACCGATTTAAATGGTTTGATTCTCAACAGTTCATGTCATACGACAACAGACTTAATGTAATATTTTACTGGCAATGAAGTAGATAAAAATTATAAAACAGAACGCTTTTTTTTTTTTTTTTTTTTTTTTTTTTTTATTTTTTTTTATATTTATTCTTCGTTCCAGAAAACTGTCGGTTTCCCTAAGCGAATATTCAAATGGATTGACAAGGTGTCATCTGTAGGGTTCGGATGTTTATGACCTGTCATATTTTTATCCTGACCTCCGTTCTCGCCGCGAAAACAAATTAAACACGAATTGCACGCTTGTTATACTAATTGGACCGTTTTTATTTTGCATTTAATGTCATATTTTGGTCATTTTTTGGTCTTGGTCATATTTTAGACATATTTGTAATTTAACGTCATATTTCAGTTATACACTCTGTTAAGGAGCACAATTATACAGTGTATGTACATACTACATGATGGGGTTAAATTTGAAATTTATTTAATAATAATTTAAAGTGAAATAGTTCCCAATAAAAATGTTACTGGTACTGAAAAATGTTAGTGGTTATGTATAGTATTGTCTGATCTATATGAATAAAATGGATGACATTTTAAGTTAGTTTAAAAAATCAATTTAATGTTTTTGTATAATTGAAGCGTTTACTTTTATAAGGATCTAAGTGCCAATATCATGATTGTGTACAAAACAAGATGAAGACCCACAGAAAGACGTGCCGGAGATACCAGCGCTATATCTCGGAATTTATTGCTACTGACGTGGCTTTCCCTGGACCTTGGCACCCTCTGAAATGCATTGTTCTGGGTACATAGATCCATTTAAAATTATCAGCTGAAAAAAATCATGCTTTTGGCACTTAGACCCTTATAAAAGTAAACGCTTTAATTATCGTCCCCCTTATGCTAGAACAACATTCTGCCAAAACTGGGGTTTTGAGTTCATAGCTGAAATCTAAGATAAATTTCCTTCTGCGAGAACAGCGAAAGTCGTATTTTTATTCCTTGGTATGTTCATTTTCCACGGAACTTTAGTCTTTGCTTTACTTTTTATACTAAAACAATAGTATTAATTCCATAAAGGGCACGGTAGGTAATTCTACAGTATCATTATTTATAGTTCTTATTATAACTTACTGTCTTTAGGCACAAAATTGTTTGATTTTTAAACTAAATTATACAATGTATGCTAGGCAAAGCTAGTGGGAGGTATCTAACTTCATTAAGGCGTTGAGAACTCAGAGCTTCCGAGATTTTCACCGTTTATTTAATAAGGAATTCTCTTGGCACGAGGGCGTGTCATTTCCATTATTTAACTTGGAGTTTGTATGTGCCATTCATGACTGAAAGGGGAAATTTTATTAATTTGGATTTAGTGGCTTTCCTAATTACTTAATTTAAATTTGAAGAGTTTGGTAGAAGATAAAACTTTTTTTTGGATTAGTAACTGTTATTGTAGGTGAGAGTCTATCGGGCTTCCTGTGAGGCGAATGGATTTATTAATTTCGAGCTAGTAGCAGGTAAAAGCTTGAAATAAGTAAACCCATTTACCCGACTGGAAGCTCGATAGACCATTACGGGAAAGTCTCAAATGAACTGACATTATCTTCATAATGTCGATTATTTAAAGTCTGGCCCACTCAACCTTTTGGAACCTGAAGTCCTACCGAGAAATAGCTGAACCGTGGCAGTGTTAGAATTGTCGCTATGCTTCTAATTTACCACTTAATATTAAAATAATATGGTAATTAATGCGGCAGACGCGTGAAATAAAATAAGAACAACCTCTGTTCTCGTGTCCCATAGAGGAAGCTTCACACTTACAGACACCAGCGCATAACAAAAATTCTTTCTAGGCTTGGCCCCATCCAGAATGACAAGATGAAAATATCACCAAAAAGTTTGTATTCTGATGATTTTAAGAAGTATTAAATTCTTGGCGTAAAAATGAGTTCAAAGCGAATTCAAACTGTCACATTATCGAAGAATGTGTCTCATCTCTTCTGGAACGGTCTGTCGTCGAACTATGAATTGAAGGGTTTATTTTTCATCGCGAAATAAAACAATAATAATAATAATAATAATAATAATAATAAGTACCGGTATTTTAAAACATCATAGTTAATTTTGGATGGACACATTGTATATTTTTGGTAGATGATTTTTTATCCCTTAAAAATTTGCGGACATGATAAAAAAAACAAACAAAGCTCTGGGACTAGTAGAACTGGAATCACATAATTACGATTCAAGCCATTTTGATATAAAACAATCCTCTTGTACGGCTTTTTAATGTGATAAATTAAGGATTCAATAGACTATAGGTTTCATGTTTATGAAAATAAAAGTATCATATCTATAATATGGCTAGGTGCCTATAATCTACGATACGCCTACATTAATGGTGAATAAAAATTAATTATACAGGAAAATGTATATGAGAGATTTTTTAGTATCAAAATGAGTTTAAATTTTAAGTTATGTGCTTCAACTTCTGTTAATCCCACAGTTCCTTAAATTTTCAAAGGGTAAGCTAAAAAAAATGCCAAAATTAAGTTTCATTCTTAACATTTTCAATGAGACATTCTAAGTTTCTCTGCTGTGAACATTTTGCTTTCATGGAGAAATGCCACAAAAAGTAAATAAAGTCCGAAAATACGTCGCATTGGAAATAGCGTAGCTACCTTCAATGCTTCTTCAATATACGATTAAAATAGTTTTAGAAATAAACGTTCATTGTACATTCAAGGCAGATATTCCTATGCGTTTTTTAGCTAAAATCAACATCTTTAAAAACTGGAGAAACGTCACTTTGGAAATACCCCCTTCAATTTCAAGGATGAGTTTCCAGCCGAAAGTGTGTTTAAAGAATGCTGTTATTACAATATTCCTTCTATTGCTACTTTTACACTAGGTAGCGTAACTTTGTATACTAAGTACTGCATGTATGTACGGTACGGGTTACAGTAAGTTTGATAATGCTGGTGATGTGCCATGTGTCAGAATATAACATATCTGGGTATTTAAATTGGTAACGCTTTCTTTTCTTCTCTTTTGTTTCAGGTAAGTTAGCATTTTCTTCCTCCATTGTCACGTAAGTTCACCGAATCCACTTTTCTTACATCTACAACTTGTTCATTTTTGTGTCCTGAGCAAAGATTACGGAATGCATATTATTTTGTCGTAAGATTTCATTTACTTCAAATTTTCTTAAACATCTTATCAAAACTTTTAGCCTATTTTCCGTGTACCCAATAGAAAGCCCGCTGTAAGACGTTTCGAAATAAATTTTTGGCGGAGTTCTTACGAAACGTAACGATGAAAGTTCCACATTTAATGTCTAATTGTGTAGTTGTGTAAGGAGCTGAACAATGCCTCGATATAACATGCAGTAATATACGATTACTGAACTGCTCAATTTCATTTCATTGCTTAAATTTGAAATACTTTGAAGATAGCAGGTATGATTGGTCCTTAATGTTTCCTAGGTAATGTAACGAGAAATCCGGATATCTGGAGAAAATCCTGAACTCTAATTATATTTATTGTGACTATTTAGCGATTAAAAAAGATGGAATCATGAACATCCTAAAAGTTCTGCTCTTACCAAGTATTCTTTATATTAATTTCCGAAACATTTCAGAATTGCCTTCCATGCATGATTTCCGGTGCACATGGATCCTAAAAGAATCATGGCTTCCTTTAGGCGTGACGGAACTTCACGAGAAAGTAAATTTTTATTTTTTGCTTTAAGTAAAGATTAGGTAAATCAAAAAGTAAAACCATTAAAAGCATTAATTAAAACTTTTTGTCTCCTTCGGATATCAGCGTAACTTCTATAGAACACCTCACGTATAAACACGACTTGAAAATATATTTGTAAAAGATTTCTTTTTCACTTTCAGGTTTAAACTTCAACTATGCAATATTAATTTTATTAACAGCTACGCGTGAAAAAATAATGGTTCTTGTTTATTATTAAATGCTCATTTTCTATATGAATTCATTAATCCACAGAATAACTTACTGTTTCAGTTGAACATTTTCTATATTCTTTCTACTTAAGACACTATTACTTCAGTTGGTTTTCACAGCCCCTCAGTTGAACATTTTCTATATTTTTTCTACTTAAGACACTATTACTTCAGTTGGTTTTTTACAGCCCTTTGTACGGAGATCTAGTTACTGTGGTTGGAAGACTTAGCTTATGCTCAGACTACAGTTGCACTGGCTTAATAAAATATGAATAAATTTAAAAATGCTAGCCTTATAAAATAATACTTTATGCAGCATAATCACTGCCTAATTTGAATACGAACAATAAGGATAATGTATAGTAGCCGGAAATGTGATAATGTTGGAACAGTAATTACTGAAGGAACAGGCTGTTTTATACGGTAATTATGTGCCCACGCACCTCTGGTCAGACGCGGCGCCAGGCAGTCCTACCTCAAACACAACAGCGGTTTTCAAAATGTAGGTCGCGACTCGTGGGAGGCCTTGCAAAAACGTGGGACGATGTAATGAAAGATATTAATTCTGTTTTTAAATTATGTTGTCCTTGTACATAGTTTATTTCTGGGTATATATTATATATAAAACTATGAGGGTAACAGCCTTTAATTCAGGCCTGTCTAACACACACCTTGTCAATGTTAATATTATAGAAATAGTGATACATTTTTTAAAAAATTATAGCTATTTTCATCTCGATTGCAACCATAGGCGTACCGAGGGGGGGGGGTTTGGGGGTAAGAACCCCCCCCCCCCCATTGATTAAAAAAAGGAAAATTGTATAATTTTTTTAAGTCTGCCCATAAATTACTTAATACAATTATAAAGCGTGGGAAGCTTAAAACTCGTTATTTTGCGTCTTAATTTTTAAAATTTTCCGGGGGAGACCCCCGGAAGCTTAAAACTCGTTATTTTGCGTCTTAATTTTTAAAATTTTCCGGGGGAGGACTCCCGGAAGCTTAAAACTCGTTATTTAGCATCTTAATTTTTAAAATTTTCCGGGGGAGGACCCCCGGACCCCCTCTCCCTAGGGGGGGTATTCCATACCCCCCAGACCCCGCGGATATTATAACCCCCCCATATGGTCGGCCTGGTTACGCCTATGATTGCAACTACATTCATGGGAATTAACAGTTTATTCAAACAACCAAAATATTAGGCTACATTTTTTAAAAATAATAGGCTGGGAAACATTTTTATAATAGAACATCTTTACATGTGATGTAATCTTACTTGTTTGTATCTGTAGTAAGGTCGAGTATTGAAGTATGCAACGTTAGTATGGTGGATGGTATCATTATTAATCTAAGTGATAATGTACGCGAATGGGCCTACCGGATCTCAATTTTTTTTTTTTTTTTTGTTTATATATATATAGATCCTTAGGATATCTTGAGGTTGTGATAGGGCTTTCGGATAGCTGGACAAGCAGGCGTTATGATAGAAATTGAATCGACCTCTAGGTCACAATGCCGCTCGAAAGATTAGGGCAATCAAAACAATAAAATATTGATCTATCTGGGAATCTAATCAGTGATCTCCTAACTTACAATACAGATAATTCTAGGTAGATTGTTTCTTTGCTCTCTTGTACATTATTTCCATTCTGTTATCGTTCTTTATCTTTATTTATTTATTTTGGCAGTCTGTTTTAATTCCCAGTAACTTTTTATTGGTCTTATAGTAACCTTTTTTTTTGCACCTGCTATTTATTGGTATATACTTACTTGCTTACCCAATGACACTAGACAATTCCTAAGCAAGCTAAAGGAACATATTTTATGTGCGTCTAGGTCTTCCAAGTGGTCTTTTCCTTCGAGACTCCTAGTCAGTATGTTTCATATTTGTCTTTCCTCCCCCATGCACGCAACATGTCCAGCCCATTTCATCCTCCTGATTTAATTACTCTTACTACAGGTATATTCGGTGAAGAGTACAGGTTGTGAAGCTCGTCGTTTTGCAGTTTTCTCCATTTTCCATTTTCAACTCTCTTAGGCCCAAATATTGTCCTAAACACTCTGTTTTCTCAGATTATGTTCTTCCCCAAGAGTAAGCGACCTTATCTCACATACCACCGGCAGGATAATTGTCTTATGTGTATATATATATATATATTAGATTTGTGGACAGAAGACGAGAAGTCAAGTTTCTGAACTGCATAAAAACAAGCATTTCCTTATTTCAGTCAACAGTTAACTTCTACCTTAAAATTGTTTGTATCTGTAATTGCTCCCACATATTTGAATTTCTCCACTTGTTCGAACGATATACCGGCTATTTTAATATTTTGAAGCGCATTATTTTGACATTTCATGACCATATACTTAGTTTTTTCTGTGTTGATTTCCAATCCAACATTTCTGCAGGTCTCTCTCGATTACGTTTATGTCATCGCCCAACAGTAAAACATCATCTGCAGTATTGTTATATTTCCTTTCTAAAACATGAATTTTAATTGTATCTTTTAACCTTTACTTTGTAGGCTATTTAAATCCTTAAGTCATTTCTGTCTCAAATTTTATTTCTCTTTTTTAATATAATGTATATTTATTAATGCATAATATGTTGCGATTTTATTTTTGTGGCTATTTCATTTTCATATTCTTATGTTTTTTTCACATCAATACTATCTTTCAGTATTTCTTTTATTTTTCTGATTATTTATTTTCGTATTTACTACCATTAAATTTTTGTACCACATTTATCTGTTATCATGTTCCATACTTCCTTTCCTTTTCAGTGTCACTACTTTTCTTCGATTCATGGTAACTGTTACTTACACTTCCCCCTCTCTTGTCAACATGATTTCGTAAATAATTTCCTTGAATATTTCTTTAAATTAAGCATCTTGCATTCTTTACCTTCTATTATTCTTCTTGAGAAGAACAAGTGGTGACACTTGACTAGGTTTTCATTTCTTCCATTAATAGCAATCCACTTGTTATCTTGAGATGTATCGTGTGTCTTTTTGTTTACTCGCATTGATGCTGGAGATAGCGCACAGCCTCCATTCGCTTGCAAAGCACCAGCACTGCTAATTAAAATCGTACAGACACTGATTAGTACAAAATACCATTGTACATCGGCTAGCCTGACAAGCTTGATATACAGTATGAATACCTCGCGTTCGCTTTCAGAGCATGGGAAAATACCGCTTGGCTTAGTAACCCAGTAACTATGCGTGTATATAGGCTGCATATGTAGACAATAATTAATTATTACTTCTTGAATAGTTTGAACGATATAATATATATTTACCACAGAATATTGTCTCTTTGGACATTACATGATAATATTATAGGAGAAAAATTCCTTTGACACTGGGATTTGAACCCAGGACCTTTAGCTTTTCGTGCCAATGCTCTACCAACTGAGCTAAGCCAGAGTTCACAGCACCAGATGGAACCTCTCTCCTATGACTGATTACCCTTAATAGTATACCTCACTGACAGACAAGTTATGTCATAGCCTATACAGTAGGCCTACTGTGAAGCACACTGATTAGTGATTTTTGTGACCGGGCTTCCACTGTTATTGTACAGTTAACATTCAAGATGATATATATGCATTCATGAACCACAGTCATAGGAGAGAGGTTCCATCTGGTGCTGTGAAGTGAACTGTGGCTTAGCTCAGTTGGTAGAGCATTGGCACGGATAGCCAAAGGTCCTGGGTTCAAATCCCAATGTCGGAGGAATTTTTCTCCTATAATATTATCATTAGAATGATAGTCTTATTATATGATGCAGTAAATTCTGGTAATAGGAATGCTTAAGATAATCCCTTGCAAATACTATGCTGCCTTTTTTGTTTATTGCAAGTTAGCCATGTAATTTAGAAGTTTTGTTTTTAACTTTATCTTCTACTAGAAAAAAGCAGAGCTAGGATTATCAAGATAAAAATTAATTGGTTAACTGGACAAGTAATCGATGAAAACCATTATCTAAAAGATAGTGATCCATTTAACAGGATAACAGTTAACCAGATAACTGGATAATATCATTTTTACCAGCACCGGTAATCCAGTTATTTCCAGTTATCCAATTAACTGTTAAGAGAGTTTAGTTGATGGTATGAAGGCCTACATCCTGAGTCATAGGTTCCTGTGCAAGAACGTTGTTGAAAACACTTCGTCGTGTTTTTTTTAGTCTATGGGCAATCATGTTGCTGTCTCTGACGACTGTTTCCTAATATTGTCCGCATGACACACGGAACACAGATAAGCGTACAGTACATACACCCAGAGAATAAGAATTAACTGGATTTATCTGTCTATGGTTAATCGACATAAAAATCTAGATAACTGTAAAACGATATCCAATTAACTATGTGTTCAAAAAACAATGAACTGTTTTATCTCTTGTGCAATTAATTCCCATTTCAGTTAACCGTTATCCAACTATTTGTCCCAGCTCTAAAAAGAACTTCACAGATAGAACTTACAACTCAAAATTATATTTCCACTATTTTTGTATGCTGTAGTGAATTCTTAGGATTTTAGTAACCAATAGGTATACGTAATTGTAAAAATGTTAGGAATGTTCATCTTGAGCCAATTTACACATTATAAGATGGTTTGTAATTATAGATTGCTCTTGTTCTCTTGCTTGGATAATTTTAGCAGTATTCTACCTTTTTAAAATGTACCACTCCAGTATGGGAGGTAGTGATCAGGGATCATGATAATTATTGGATGTTTGTGTCGAGGTTTTGCGCCTATAGTTATAAACGTGGATATATTAAGTCGTCTGCGCAAAATAAAAATGTTAGCGATCAGTTTTTTTCAACTAAAAATCACCTGTTCGTTAGCCTGAAGTCAAACTTGTTTGCAATAAAACTAGTTTTCTATGAATCTCCTGCATCCTTTGAGGCTTCTCGAGCAAGTACATTTTTATATCACATATTGTGCAAACCCCTTTCCTCTCCCGTGGAATTAATTCATTTGCATACATGTTTATAGTTCAGTACCATATCCACATCCGTTTGGAAGAAACGATTGAATGTTCATTCTAGCTAAGGAAATATGGTGCTAAGATTATGGGGCACTTTTTTTTTAGTTTCCCCGAGATTAGAAATCATGGCAGACCCCTCGAATAATAAATTATGATAATCTCACTTTTATGTTTTAAGGCACGGCGCAGGTGAAATTCCCAAGTTCCACAAATTTTATCCATTTTTGTTCTATCTTAAGCTGTAGGTTTATAGTGGATTTGCTATGTATCTGATACAAAAGTCCATGCATAATGTTAATATTATCTTATACTAACATAAAAATCCATCGGTTTCTGTGAATGTTAATTTTTCACGCGAAAACCACTCTACTGAAGAGCCGACATTTTGCATGATAGTTTCTTCGCCTGGAAAGAACATATGACTACAGCCATTTCGAAATGTTTCATCACTTCAAAATGGTGGCAGTTTTATTGGTCTGCGGTACAACCGGATTATGTTCTTTGCCGACTTTCAACTTTACTGTGATCAAATCGTTGGTCAAGTCAAATCAGAGATACCTTGCAGTATTTAAGATTAGAATTAAAAGTATATCGATGTTTTTCAAAATTTCTTAGTTATAGAGAGAAGACCGTTTAATAGCTTCCGGTGAGCAATAGGATTATTCCTAACGGATATTAATTTGATTTTCAACATAGCTTACAAAACAAATTGCTAAGGAGAAGGCATAGTAATCTTTATAAAAAGTCTACAAAGGTTAGAACGTAAGACTAAAACCTAGCAAAATACGTTTTTAACCCTATGAAGGACGGGCAACCAGCTAGTTATCTTGTAACATCTAGTGAATGTCGTATGTTATTGTAGAGCGTCACGAAAAAGCTCTACATAGAAGAATTCTCTTATATTTATAACTTATTAATTATACTATGATAAGAAAACCCGTTTTCATAAAAGTGGTCTATCGATGATAAATAAGAGTTTTCCAGTTCAACTATTGATTTTTAAATGTCTTATATTCAGCATTTTGTAATTCTAAAGTAAGGTTTATTTCAAAGGGCATGAGTACATAACATTCTCTTTACTTGTTAAGTGTTGATATATTTTTGAACATTCTGATAAAAATTGGATAGAAAATCTTCTCCGAGGAGCATGATCTGAAGTTGAAAAGATGAAAACTTTGAAGCGTAGAAAGTAAGTGTTATAAATTTTCTGGTTATAAGAATGTAATTCATATTTCATGTTCATATTCCATTAACCTTGATATTACTTTTTCGTAATTAATATGCCTTTGTGGAGAAGATTATTGCTGTTTTTTTAAATTCAGCTTTATTTATACTCGTTTTATCATCGAAGTCATATCAGGAGTCAGGTTCTGTGTGCAAACCAGTAGGCAATCTGTTTTCTATTGCTTTGTGACCTGGTTTCAAGTCAAAATTTTGTCACAATAGACATAGTAGATTTTCTTTCGTAGCGTGTCTCCTTTATAATGTTAAAATTCAACAAATAGCACATAAGCAAAGCAAAAGAGAATAGAATACCCAGCATTTTCTTTCATAATAACATTCCTGCAGCAAGTTTCTGCTAATCACAAACGATCATATCAAGAACTGTTGTTATTAATAAATAATAGCCGTAGGAACTTGGCTAAATATCTTTCATCTCCGACCCCTTCCCATTTAAGGCAATAGATGTTCCACTAACTTGTCCTAATTACTAGTCTTGAGTCGTTAGTCAATTCTTTATCTTGTTTGGAGCATATAGCAATAGCTTGTTGTCTGATATCATTGTATAATTATAGCCTCAAATTACTATTTAATAATATGATAAAAACTTCCATATCTGACGGGCGTGATACACTGTTTGAGATAGAGAAGGCTTTGGCTTTTTAAAAAGTCGAGCTACCAAAAGTGCGAGATCAAAGATTGTTAAGCTACAGGGCGAGTGGAATTCTTATTAAACCTGCGTGACCATTGCAAGCAAGGAGAACATTCCATGGAATCATAAAATTCCCCCAGAGTGGTTACCGCATGAATAAGTAATTTTCTCGAAAGGAAATCCGATTAAATTACAACAAATTCAAGTAATCCACTTGCTAGTATAGCAAAGATTATTGTTAGATATCCAAATGCTTTTTTTTTCCCCCACTTTCAGTTTCTTATTCTTTTATGGGTTATCTTTCTTCTTCTTCTTCTTCTTCTTCTTCTTCTTCATCACTCCATTGATTAGGCATCAGAAGAATTCTAGCCACCTCTTCCTTAGTCTGTGTGTAGTTAGTCTTCCTTTCGGCGTGTATTCCACACTTCAAATTTGAAGCTAACAAAATTATATTCTACGGTATAGGCCCTGCCTAATGAAAAGCCGCTTATGGAGAAGAGTTATACGAGTATAACACATAAGGTTTTTGTCTTTACACTAATTATGGGTATATTTTGTTTCGTCAATATAATAAAATTATCTTTACATGCTGAATATCGTTCAGAATATTAAACAGTGACGTAAAGATTTTACATATGTTTGTGTGTGTATGACCCTGCCAGAGAAATCTTACCTTAAGTCGGAAAATGAAAATCTGATTTGAATGGATTCAACTTAAGCAAACTTGTGAGCATTAAAAAAAACCTTTAACTCAAAAATTAATGTTTTTGTGATTTTTGAAACTTTATTTTTCAAAGTGTAATTTATAGGTATCTATATACGTTTGAAATGTAAATTTTTTACAAATTAAAAAAAATTATATTAGAATAAAAGATTGGAGTTTCTATTTTCAGAAAATGTTAAATTTGTTTGGGTTAATAGGTCATAAATATATTTAAATCACCATTTAAAGGGTTGGCGCAAGCCTTCTTGGCCTGAAAAGGTAATGGCATTGTTCTTCATATTCTATCTCATCTTTTTAAAATTCCCTTTCCATTCTAGCTGTAATATTTTTCATAGCTGCTGAGGATGTAGTACTGCCTTCCTCTAATAGATGGCAGTCCAATATCAAGTTCCTATGCTGCAGGGGCATTTTGAAAGTTCCTAATAAGAATATTAAGTTTTAAAAGTATCCGTCAACTTCAATTCCCCTTTTCTCAAAACTTTATTTCTTGCAATTTTTTAGGATTCAAAAAATAAAACACTTAGAACTGAGCTAGAGGCTTCATTCTTGCACCAAATGAAAGCCAATAAAACCAGTCAGAGCCTGAACCTAAATGGTTAAGAATATGTTAAGAATTGAAGCTGTGAGGAGTTTGAAAGGAACAATGAATAATTTTTTTCACCCGCCAAAGTTCTAAGAATTTTTTTTTCTTATTTATTGTAGGGCATGGTAGCAATAACTTAGGTTCAGGATCTAACCTACATTATGAGGAATCATCACATAATTTTTACACATAGTTTGCATGTCTTTTAAGCAAACCAGAATTTTTTAAAAATTTGCATGTTTATTTTTCAAAATAATTTTTTTAGGCCACAATAATACTATTTTTTGGTTAACTAATATTGCATTAACTTAGTTGAATGATATCTGATTCACTCTAAAAAAAATCAGAAATCCTGTTTGAAAAATGCAGATTTTCACTTGAAACGTATAAGATACCTTCTGATCTCCAGTGATAAGGAACTTTCTATACTCTAAACTTCAGTTTCACTGACCTGACAAACAGTTCGATCTTTATGTTTTGATATTGCGCACTTCTAGGCACTGTAACATTATAAATCCTCTTTACAAAAGATTTTTGTTGTGAGTTCATGGGCTAAAGTTTTAAGCTACATCTAAGGCGTTGTTATATCTTAGAAGTAGAAAACAAGGGATTGTTTATTAGGAAGTCACGAATTCGATTTCCTATGAAGTCATTGGAGAAATTCAAGATGTTATATAGCTCCGGGGCCAACTGGACTTCTAAGTGCTATATTCATTGTGTTATTTGAGCTGAGGCATTAGTGTCACGACATGTCTGTTAGGATGGTCGCACTCTGAAGAGGGTTGTGTAAGACTAAAAATACTTTAAATTAGTATTTGTTAAAAGAGGATTTCCACGTATGCTCAGAATATAAAACAATAAAAACCTAACCTACTCTAAAAACATAACTCACCTAATTATCTTATTATAGTTTATATAAGTAACAGAAGCTACTGGCCCAGACATATAAACGTATACAAACAATAAGTTAGTCATAAGTTTTATTAAGATTTCTTAGAGCTGTTAAAAATGTGTTTCAAGTCCATAAAAATAAGTGTTATGCTAAAATTCAGCTGTCTTCTTCCTACACTAAGGGTGGCGTGCACCAAACTCATGCCATTTACTCTTTTAGTAAGCCTTACTTCTTTAGTTCTAACTACTTTAGTAAGCTACTCTTTTAGTAACCGTACTCTTTTAGTAAGGACGGCGTGCACCAACCAGGAGTAAACTAAACTCGGCGGCTTTCAACATAGAGGAATGTACTAAAGAAGTAAAAATTTTATTTACTCCCAGAGTAAATGAACTTACTCCACAAGTGGTGGAGAGCACCAACACGGAGTACGTTACTAACGTAGTAAGTTGTGGAGTAAATAAGGCCAATATTTACTCCTACTCAGGGGGTGGAGTAAAGTTGTGGAGTAAGTGTGTTCTGTGGCATTTGCGTGAGTTATGAGTTACATATCACATTAAATGGATTACATAGTTAAACTGATGATAAGTTATTGAGATGAAGAAGGTTGTATACCAAAAAAGAGAGTTGTGGCAGGTGATTTAATAAATATTAAGCGAACCATACCTAGTAGGGCATTTAATAACGTAAATAATTAAGCTCATAAATCCTTACATGAAATTTTGGCGTTTGGAAGAAACGATGTCAGATTCTCACTACATCCATGTGATTTCAGCCAGTCAAATGTGGAAATATCATTGCGGAGAGCGATCCAGCTAGGAAGACGTCCACCAAAGGTGAGGGGAAGAGTGAGTGGAAGGGACGTTTGCATTGCACGGTACAAGGAGCTCATGTGCTCTTAAATATCTTCCTAGCTGGATCGGCCTTTAGATGTTGCAGTTCTCCCTAACTTTGGGTCAGAAAACGACGATGTATTTCAAGCTAATCATATGGATACAGATATCGGCGAGGTATAGTACATTCCAATAAATGAAAGCCTCCGTTCTTGGAGCTACCCAGAAAACACTTCCCCCTGCTACTTAACCATAGCACTTAAAGCACAACATTGCGAATGCCAGATTATAATAATAATTATAAGAGCTAAAAGTTCAATAGTTGCACCCGCAGTGTTAATGAATAATATGTCCTTTTTTCTAACCCAGGTGTAAAAATGTCCAAACAGGCCACATCGGAAGAAAATTTGACTGACTCTGGGATTAGCGTACATTGAGAAGGGGACACATTGTAAAACCATTCCTTAAAGACTCCCCAAGTCTCGAATGGTGGAGTGAGACGAGACTTTCATGTTTGGGAATAAACTATAACAGATGCTGCAGGTCTATAGTATGCTGCTAACTATTTAAATAACCCTGTGGACAGGAAAGTGAGAAGCATTATAAACTATATAGAAAAAAAATGCCAACATGAGTGCCGAAAGAAAATTTTAAGGAGCGGCCCGGAGGTTGAAGCTGCACAGGATCTAGAGAAGTAGTCACTGAAATTATTTTTAAACACACAACCATCTACATAATTATTATTGGAGTTCATAGCTTCCGAAATATTGTACCGCCATTTTTTGTTTAAATATTACATTTCTCAGTTGTAATATTATTATTTTTATAAGGTAATATTTTTTAAGTAAATGTTCTGTGCATTTGAAAAAGGACAGAAACATAATGCCCCTTATTAGTTTTGTTATCCTTTTTATCCCCCCTTTTTCATGATTTTGTGTAATACTTCTTATTAATATTAATATTGTTAAACAGTCAATAAGTATTAATAAGTCATTATAGTGAGATTTATGATAAACAACTGTAGAATAATTGATTTATCGTTTTTGGGGAAGAATATTTTAATATATTTTAGAAATTTATTATTACTATGAGAGAAATAATTATAATATTGACAGTGAATCAATTATGAAAATCAACTGGGAATTTCTGCATTATAATACAGAAATAGTTTGCACAAAAATTGTAATCACCCTAACGTAGGCTACTAAACTGAAAATATTCAATTGAAGGAATTAAAATTAGTAATGAATAAAACATTACTATTAGACCTATTTTAAAACATGAAGATTGTCATTGGTAATATTTGGAACAACCCAAATTCATATTCATTGTTTCAGCGAACCTTTCCTTTTCATTATCTGGCACTTGAATAATACCGGCAATTGAAATGCACGTGTTCTGCTGCGCTGCACTAATGTTTCTGCTCTGTTCTGCGCAGAATTCGACTACTTCTTTAGTAAAAATCGTTTACTACTTTAGTTACAACTAAAGAAGTAACTATCAATTGAGCTCTCCAACACCAACTAAAAGAGTAAGTTACTAAAAGAGAAGCACTAAAGTAGTAAATCTAAGACGGGAACATGACGCAACAAAAACCGGTTTGTCTGTCTCACTCGAGCACATTACTAGTATGACTTAAAGAGTGAGACAGATGTACTGGTTCTTGTATACTCCAGGTCTCCGTCTTAAATTTACTACTTTAGTAAGATTTACTCCTGGATGGTGCACGCCACCCTAAGAGTTTCGGCGATAATTCGTCATATTTAGGTCTAAAATCATAAAAATATAAAACTATAGTATTGTGTTGTCATACTGGGAATATTCTTTGAGCTTTCTGTAGCTTTTCTTACAAAATTTCTTCATAATTTGTAGGGTCATCCTTCTGTCGTTAGAGGTGCCCTGGTCGTACATTTGATCAAATATACAGCTCAGTAGGAAAATGAAAATATTTAAATGAGTAACCTACATTTGGGTAGCCTGGCGGTAATAAAACATAATTATAAGGGAAGGTATTTTATGTTTTTACATGTACAGTACTGTGAGAAAGTTTCCATACAGTGCGCTTAGGAATCCTTTCAGTTTTATTGGTTTTCAGTGCATATTGTATCATGATCCTTCATAGGCCTACATGTTTTAATTATTTCGTGATCCTATTACAATCTAGGAAAAGGGGGAGATTTTAAAATTATACGAGTTACGATCCGACTTTTGGAAGGGGGCTATAACATTTGTTGCTAGGTTCTGGAAAACCGAAGTAAAAATAAAGCCAGATTAACTTGTTTCTAATCAATATAGTAGATAAGTTATAATTTATATCCTTGAATGGAAAATTATATTAAATTATTAAATTTATTTTAATGAATATTTAGCCTAAGTTATTTTGAATTTCGTCCTTCCTCCTCCGAATCTCAGTGATGCTAGAGACGTATTCATTGAAGAAGCAGTTTAATTGTTGAGTTATGTCATAATTCTCCAATTTCTCGTTTCTCATACTTGAATATGAGTGGTACAATATATGAATTCAGTGTGCTACCTGTCAAAAATCTAAAACTAAGGCGAGACATGCTCGAACGCGAGGTGTGTGTTGAAGGAATTGGAATGCATTTAACAGCCCCATTCACTCACACACGCACTCACGCACGTTTTGTTAGGAATGAGTAGGACTGGTACCAATCAGTGGGCGCATATCCAATATGGAGAACTTCCCAGCTCTTCCACCTTCGCTCCTTTCCAGGTAGCATCATGCCTCATTAATATTGTTGCTATCAATTAAACAACTGATTCTGGCACGCGTTCAATTCATTGGGGCAGTGGGGCTTTGACTTGCTTATAAGGTAAAGTCCATTTAACTTCTCTAATAGCAATGGGAGAAGAAATATGTCAACGTTTAAATAATCATTGTTACTTTGGCGAGGAAAGGGTTGAGCAGAGAAAATGTTGTAAGTGTTTAATCTACTGAGTACTGAGTAGGTTGGTCTAAGCGATGATATCGGATAGGCAGGTCAATTATGGTCAAATAGGAAGAAAAAAAAAACTTTTTTATATCGGGAGTTGAAATCCACTGGTCAATTTTAGTACTTTCTCCCTCGAGAAAGAAGAAGATCCATAATCATCATAAGTAATTAGGCATTTCGTATGGCGATGTAAAAATATGTTCTGAAGGTCTAGCCTGTCCATAATAATGTTTCAATGGCGGCGGAATATATGTATATATATATATTTACATATATATAAATATATTTACATATATATAAATATATTTACATATATATAAATATATTTACATATATATAAATATATTTACATTTTACTAAATTTGCATATTATTCTATTCATAAAATTACTCTTAAATCAAACTCAAGAAATCCATAAAAATTAATTTTACGAAACCACAGTAGACTTCTTTGAGTCTTGTTACAACTTGAGTCACCTTACATTATATAGTAATCTTTACATTTCTTTGAACAGTTCAGGACCAGGAAAGATCTGAATTTGTCAGTCTGAGGTTAATCAGTCACCAACGTATTAAAAATAATGCTAGATACTGACAATCATTGTTATAAATACCTTTCAGTTACGTGTATTCAGTTATAGTGCTTTCCAAAACATGAAAAACTCTTCTCAATCCACTGCCCGAGGCCCGGGCTTTTTTTTCGGAATGGTTTCACAATGAGTCCTTTCTAATGAGAGTCGCTTATTCAATAACTCCAGAGTCAGTGTATTTAGATAGTACACTTTCTTCTGATGTGATAACGATGGAGAATTTTACACTGGGGTCTGGAAAAATGACGGAGCAGGTACAACTAATCAGGATAGTACACGACACTGGACTGAACAGTCTCACTTGATGAACTGGACTGAGGAGACATAAACTGTTGCTCCTAGGTTTTTAATGAGGGCCGCCTATTGTTCAGTAATCTTTATAATTATGTAGTAGGAGGAAGTGTTATCTGGGTAGCTCGAAGAACTGTGGCTTTCTTGTTTTGGAAAATACTGTACTTGTCATAACCTATGTATATTTTATTATATATATAAATTTTATTTCAAATATTTGCAAGTATACTTAGTCGAAAACTATCTTCAATGGAAGACAACATGATAATAAATAATAAATAAAATAGAAATATTTCGAAAAAAATTGTAAATCACGAAGCTGAAGTAAAAAATACAGATAATTTTATTGAATTTTAATTAGTGCTTGGGTAATCTTATGAATGATAAATCTAATAAAATAACGCATGGAAATTATGTATAGACACACTCGTATTATGGTATTAATATTTTCCTCAGTTGACATCATTTAGGATTAGAGTCCCATTTAAGTAAAAATTCTAGGAGTGGGAGTAATCCACCGAGTGATAGCAGTGATGAAAATATCAGGAATTTTATAATTGAATTGTTTTTAATAATTTATAAAATTTGATTAATTGTGGAGATATGGAATGGTTTAGGATTTAAATAATTGTATAGGTTAATAAGGTAAAATTGAAAAATATAATCATCAATAATTGTTTACGATGGATATTGAGGTGTGACCAAAGAATCTGGGTACAAAAAACCAATGAACACTATGTAATCTTCTAATCAAATGTAACACGTAATATTTTACTATCAGCTTCATCCAATGTGTTAACATTTACGAATTTTTGGTGTTTTACCGAGGGTGTCTCCTTGCTTGCTGACCAAAATTACAAATTACAAATTACAGATGGGATATGATGCAGAAAAATCAGAGGAATTTGTCTGGACTGGGTATCATAACCTGATAGTAAATTACGTACTGGGCGCGATTACGCCTGTTTTGTGATGTTGCACTGCCGAACTGAAAACACGTTCTCCACATGTTTACGTAACATTGGCATGGTCCTTAAGTGCTGATGACTGGGTGTGTCTGAGCACTTGGCCTTCACCTTGTATGATTATGTTGTTTCCACCCGCAACTATCATGTACACCCGTCTGACGAAAGCTGGAGCATCTAAACTGTTTTCACTCCAAGAAGAAAGCTAAAGTAAACAAAAACCAGTACATCTTTCTCACTGTAGTACATTACTCGTATGACCTATTCTATATCCCATTTAAGAACGATCCTGTTCAAAACAAAGAGGTCTGGCTGTCATAGTCCGCACGTGAGAACGCATGACATCACCGTGGTAGTGGTAGTGGTAGTTTGTTTAACTCACCCCCATTGTCGTCGTGAACAATTAATCCTTTGTTTTGTTTGCTACTTAATATACTATAATGATGACGATGCCAGTGAGAGTTTGTTATTTCAAGTGTAAATGTTGATATTATTGTTGCATGAACTTACGAACATTACACCTGTGCTAGCAAGCCACTCCCTGGTAATGGCGCATGCTAATGACTTTAACCAGTCACGTTTTGTCACATGATGCGAATTTTCCGCGAACTCTCCGTGAGTTCTCCTCCCCTTTGTTTTGAACAGGATCAAACTAGAGTGGGACAAATTATAATAGTGAGACAGACATGCTGGTTTTTGTTTACTTTAGCTTTGTTCTTATAGTGAAATGATAATAGTTTACAATACTAGCGAAATGGAATTAAAATAATAAATAAACGAAGACTGTTACCTGTACCCAGCAGTTTCTATCACATGAGTAACTTAAATAACGTAAAAAAGAGATTACTTATTTTTTAATTTGAGGGGAAATGTTTAAATTTCTAATCCTAAAATGGACGAGATTTAACCCGTGCCGGACTGCAGGTAATACAAAGCTGATCAGTTGATGTGAAACAAACGAACAGGGGAAAGGTACAGAATAAATCTAAACACTTTTAAGCAGCTTCAAAATTATATCGACAGATGCTGTTTCCTCTGAGGTTACTTACAAGATACAGTTTCGTCACTTATCCCACTTATACCCTCAATATGCTTATCAAACTTTCTGAAGGAACTGTGGTCTACAACTCAAAATTTTCTTAAATATAGTCTATTAACTCCATCTGGCACCTTGTTTCATCAGTTTACCTGATTTTATTTATTGTTAAATTTACAGAATAAAATAACTTACGTGTTAAATTTTGTTGTAGTACTAGTCGAACGATACATGAGAAAAATTGCAGAGGTGTGTGAGGACATCCCTTATTTTGCCTAAAACTCTGTATTGGATTTGAGACCTAATGCAATTAGGATAAATGTAGAATAATTTGCTGCAAGTTTTATTTTAGAAAACCCAAACTAAATCCATTCACTGTCCAATGCTATGCATTAGCGTCCACGACAAAGCGATTGCCTACACTAGAGTGAATAACAATCATTATTCTTATTTGGACATCTGCAACTTCCATAAACACTCTGAAGTTCATTCAGCCTCCTAGGTAATTTAAGGTTTTCACTGCTACTGGCGAATAAATGCGTCGCTTAAAAAAAATATATAAAACAATAGGCCTATTCATGAAAAAGAGCTATTCCATTGAAATTTTCCAAATAAATTTCAAACTTAGAGCTCCTGATGTTCTCACTTGAAGACTACCTTATTAACAATGTATAAATTCAGCTCCGAAAGTTAATAACTTAGGAATTTGGTAATAAGTTTGATATAACATGCTTAAAATTGAGTGTAACTAGTCTATAAAATATTGTTATTCAGTGGCACCGTGGAATTATCGAGAAAAGATCTTTAATTAGAATGAATAAGGAGAGAAAAAAAAAACAAGTTAAACATGTGAAAAGGTGCATGTTATCCTTTTATGTACCTTGCATGTTATCAGGTGAAGGTTCTCCGAGAGTCGTCAGGAAAAGCTGATCGGCTAGCGTCCAGTCTGTAAATGATTGAGGGAAAGGTTACCATGACTAGTACATTTGCCCATAACCAAGGATGGCCATACTTCTTCTGCCGCCCACTAGAGCTATTATTTACCATTTCCAGTGGTATTATACATGCACGTTACTGGTACTCTACTCTCTTCAACTTTCGGACGAAAAATCTTCTATAGGCCTACACCCTACATCGGGTACGTCAAACTCAACTTTTACTATGGGCTAACTCGACTTAATAATTTGAAGTCCAAGGCCCGCACGCTGAAATGAAAATATAATTTTTTAAATATAAAATGTAAGCATGTTTTAATATTTTTTTTTTTTTAGAAAGCAACCACCAGACTTTTAAATTTCGACACACCATAGAATAAAACACTATACTTCCTTCTTGCCTCTTGCTGCTAAGTGTATTACAATAAATACATTTTAAAAACAGTACATATAAAATGTGTGGATAACCAAAATAACAGAACTTGATCACAAAATCGCTTAAAACTTTATTATTTATTATTCATTAATTAACTGTTTTATGTTGGAAGCCATGGGGGAACCTTTTAAATCTTGGTAGGTAAGAAAACTAATTAAGCTGCAGCTTACCATTTTCCCTAAATTACAAACTGATCTTTCCTAGTAATTTTAAATTTCAGTCATGTACTTGCACTGAATTATCTAACATGAATGTCAAATCTCCAAGCCATTTAGCCTACTATCGTCACTTAGGTTATCGGGTGATTCGCCTTTCATTTCTAAGAAAACTTTGATTTTTTCTCTAATGGGCCAAAAACGTTTTAATGACTAGAAAGCCAGCGAAATTCTTAATAGCAAGACAAACCCTCAAATCCACTAGGCTATATACATCACTAATCAAACTAGAAAACTGATGTTGATTCAGTCTCCTGGAGCGAATAAAATTCACATTTTTCTTTTCGAATAACAGAACTTTTTTGGTCCATTTGTATTGTTTTGGACATAGTGCTTTCTGATGAACCATGCATTGCATAGGCACTGCACTATATAGGCAGTATTTTATGATACACTTGTCTTCTATGCTGATAGAAAATCAGATTATAGCATATTTTATTTTACGTTAAATGTTTAGCGTACATCTTTTTATACATTGTAATCTAAAACTTTAGGGGGCCCAATTTCGTAACTGAAGGGGCCGCATGTTTGACACACCTGCCCTATATCCTCGGTCGGCCACGTCTAGCCGCAACAAATTGAAATACACGATTAGGACTGGACATAAGGTCCAGTACATGCAGGTTAACGCAGGGTAAAGGTCTTAAGTTGGGCTTTTCCTATGATAGAGATATTTACCTATGTACGTTTTATCCGCTTATTATCTATGATTATGGTTTTGATCTTGCTGACCTATCGGGCACCTTCCGTTGCGAAGTTATGTTGGAGTGAGTTGATACTAGCTTTCGGACACTATTATTACGGCAACTTTTATAATACATTTTATTTAATGGAGGATCTAACCGCAATGTGTGATTTAAGTTCAATACACCGTCTCACAACTTTCTCACCGTTTGGTCATTTAATGCTATTACAATAATTTGTATTAATTGTAATCACATTTCTGAAAATGGTATCCAATAACAATTACAAAGTGTAGTAGGCCTATTAGATAAATTGCTGCTTACAAGATACGACGCTTTTCCTCCTATTATCTCATGTGAAGTCCAACAGAGACATTATTCTGTGGATCATGCATACATATTTCCATCTTAATTGTTACTGTATAATAACAGCGGAAACCCGGTCTACTCACAATCCTGTATATGACACGAATATATTTCAGTGAGGTAGACCAATAAAGGTAATCAGCCATAGGAGAGAGATTCCATCTGGTGCTGTGAATTGATCTGTGGCTAGCTCAGTTGGTAGAGCAGCGGCACGGAAAGCCGAAGGTGATGGATTCGGGTCCCAGTGCGAGAGGAATTTTTCTCCTAATACTCTTATGTAATGCCTAACAGAGATAATGTTCTGTGATTCATGAATACATAATTTCTACTCTTTTTTTGCTTTTACGTTTGTAACTAATTTCGTAAAAAATGAAATCCATTTAGTAACTTTTTTCGCATTTTTAACGTAACTGCTGAAGACATTTAGTGGAATGTACTGCTTTCGCAGATTTTTTATTTTTTATGTTTTTAATCTGGTGTCTAGCCTATGTCCCTCGTGCCATTGGACTTGTTACAAGAAATTACTCGTTCTAATTTATTTAAAACTATAAAACTCTGTTATTGTGTTGAATGGAAATTTCAAAGTCTGATGTGGAAGTTGTCATGAAGCTCAGCATCTTTTTATTTTTATTTTATTTTGTTTTGTTTTATCAGGCTTGCGTATCTCCTAGTTAGCGTATAATCTCTTACTGATTAACCGGAGTATATTCTGTCAGTTATATTTAAGTAGAAGTCCAACTAATTTCTGCACAATTTTGCAAGCTTCCAGTAAATTTAAAACCGAGCTTTATACAGCAGTCAGTGAGATGTCTCACGTCCGAATGAGTAAAACTAGTATCACAATAGTATAAGGTTATACTCTTGTGGATGCTGGGAGTTACATTGTAATAGGAGTGAGAAGTAAGGACAATACTGTGAAATTGAAATGTAGTTGACATGCGCTGGAGTGGCGCCCACACAACCTGCATTGCTCGCAAGGCCGATGACTTGGGAGGGCAGGGGCGTAGGGAGTGACCTCAAAGAAGTTTTGACGCCTCGCTGTAATTGACAATCTGTACGACATTAGTCACAGCGCTGACTGGACCCCCTCTGAGCCTTCATATCACATTTACTTATGTGCCACATTTATTTGTTTCTGACTTCAATGCTTTATGTATTCAATTACTTTGGAAACGTATTCTGTATTCTTGGTAACAGTGATAAGCAGGGCCTGGATTTTGATGGCATGTCATCTTTTAACTGGTATTTCATGGATGTTGCCCACTAGTGCAAATATTCTGACCTTGACTCATAAGATTATAAAAACTGCAATTTTTAGAGTTATTTTCCCTCATTTTTATTTTTAGGTACTTTTTAGGATTTTTTAGTACACGCTCTCTAAAACAGCTGCTTATCGGACTGGTAACACTCCGAAAAGCTGCACTTTAAAGGACAAGGCCGCTAAAATTGCATAAAAGTGCATTCAAAATGCATTCAAAATGCAATTTTAGCGGCCTTGTCCTTTAAAGTCGTCATGGCAATCTATAAACAAAACCCAGACGGCATTGACCAGTCACACCAACTTTAACATGGATTTACGCATATAATTGGTCATAAAACAACAAATTTAAGCCAACACGTTTCTTTATGATAATCAGAAACTTTACCAGGATTTTTCGCAAAACACGGCAGCCCACTTCATCACATGACAACAAATATAAGCCAACAACTTTTCACATCTCGTTCACATAGCTTACATGGATGCACCAGCATTTAACTGCAATATATTCCCTATTCCTTCTGCCGTTATGTTGCTGGCACCGGCTCCAATTCAATGTTTTTGACTTGGAGTGAAATTTCCTCGGGATTATAATTCATATTTTCACAAGCTTTTCATAAATACTAGTTCGTATTTATTATTGTTTACAAATCAGCGACTCATATAACGCATTCATAGCCTACCGCATTTCGTACGGTTCATTGTTGTCTTGCGTTTGAGAGGGCCGTGAGAATATGGTAGACTACCTTTCATTACAATTAATTATATACGGTATTTTGTTTCATTTCATATAATTTAGAGAGCTATTACTAAAAAATATTGTATGCACCACGTAGTATTTCAGCCTCGGCTTTCGCCTCGGCCGCTATACTAGATTCGTCCGCTAAAGCGTTATTTTGCGTACTTGATACATAAATAGCTATAATGTCATTATTTTGTCTTGTTTGGCAACTTTACGGTCTCTTTTTCACATTTCATATTTTCAGGTATTTTTAAAAATATAGTCATAATGAAAATACTGTGTTTGCTATTTGCATTTAACCGTAGGCCTATATACTAATTAACTAATTACAAGCCTATAATTGGTGCCACAGCATAAAATAATGTAGAATAGACACAAATCTGGTGAATAAACTAGTATTTTCATAAAAATGGTTAGGCCATTTTCTAAAGTTTTCTTTGTTTTGGGGTCTTTTTTGTACTTTTGTAGTCATTTTATAGCTTTTTAAAAGTATGTTTAGGTTATCAAAATCCGGACCCTGGTGATAAGCAATACATTTTACAAAACAGCTCTCTCTTTTAGATGCTTAACATATTGCTGTTAAGCGAATTATATCTACTAAATATCAAGAAATTAGTTGGTTTTTACGAAACGTGTAAATTAGCTCAAAATACGCCCCCTCCAGGGCGAATACTGAGAAATATGTACGAAAATATTATTTATAATTTGTAGTTGATAGTGTTTGTCGTTTCTTTTTCACTCGGTTACAGAACGTTCTCCTTTTATGATGTCTTATAACTGTCGAGAGTTAATCTTATGAACGATTTTGTTAGTCAGGAGTACCGGTACACGTTTCAAAATATAAAATTTCAATAAAATATTTAAGCCATATACAAAAAAAAAAAATGAAAGAAACGTTTTCGCTATTTCAGTTATAGAAACCAATTTCTGGGGCTGCCAATAAAAATTCACCAAATTCCATAATAAAAAAAGGTAGCCTAAATACAATGAACCGTTTTTTCAGAATGGGTCTACATAGATACACAGGCTGATCGAAATCGGTCCAAAAGCACTTTTTTTCGGTTTACATGTATCGTGAAACATGTTTTCCCGGCGTTACCTTGATTCCTATTTTTATCAGATCGTACCCCTAACATATAAATGCGAGAAGTAATATATATACCTGTATATACGTGTGAGTATACAGGTTAATTGCAAATTTTCTTTTTTTAACGCCCAGGATTTTTGCAATTGCTGGCAAATTATTTCTGAAACATCCATTCTGCAATTTTACTGGTTATCCTTCAGGCATATCAAAAATACGGAATGGAGTCAGTCAAACTTTTGTGTCTCTGTTAATTTATGCAAGTTACACTAAAATGACACCAGGAATTCTGTTGTTGTCCGTTTTTAAAACATGCAATTTGTTACTTTTGCAGTACAGTTTTACTGGCTTACATGAACACTTTCGAAAGCCTTGTCCTCCAAAAGATGGCATCCAACATTTAACGATACCGATTAACGTCATTAGTACCCACTAGATTGTTTTACAACCTGACTGATTCCATTGTTGCTTTTTAATATGCCTGGAAGGGTAACCAGTCAAATTGATGAATGGATGTTTCATTAATAATTAGCCGGCATTTTGAAGAAAAAAATGCCTGGGCGTTTTGTAAAAAGATTGAATTCACAATTTTCCTGCGACATATATAGCCTATCACATATGTGATCCAGTAAATTAGAAATTTGGTTTGATTTGGACACGCCTGAACTGAGACCTCCATGTCAAGGGAAGCAGAGTTGATCTGCATGAGTATCAGGCCTTCCCCATCAGCAGGGCGAGGTCTGTCGTAATGTCTCTACTCGTTATAATGAGTTCCCCTAGAGTCACGAGATGAAGATCTCAGGCTAATTTGTTCTCAGATCGTAACCATCAGTTACAATGTCGTGTAACGCCATAACCCTGGCCTAGCAGCTCCGCATCTGCAGATAGTTACACTTATCCTTGGATAACGAAAATGCGAAACATTTTTATTGTTCCTAACACAGAAAAAAGCAGGAGAAATATGATACTTTTCTTCTGACTAAGGATATAAATTACTTCCATTAACTTCAGGCTATGTAGACCAGCAACTAGTTTGGAATGAAAAAGAAAATAGAACAAAAAATAACTAAGAACAAAACAAGAGAGAAAGTGAAGTTTCTCAGTTACCGAAAATGCAAGCTGTGTTATGTTTCGTAATTACAGGCTGTATCATCATCATCATCATCATTATCATTATCATTATCATTATTTCATATAATAGGTCAATATGTGCGAGAGAAGTATTAATAGAAATATTTCTTTTTTACCCCAGTTTGACTAATATCGTATTCATGCTGTTGAGTTCTAATAAGCAGTTAAATTAAATTAAATTAATAATTACAATGTTGTATTTAAAGTCGAACATAATGTTTCTTTTAAATATCTCGAACTATACCCCCCAAAGCGATTCATTCAAACATTTTATAAAAGCTAGCGATTATAGTCAACTTTGAAGCTGAAATTAATGCTATAGTAAAATGTTTCAACCATCAAATAAACCAAAAGGTAGAATTAATTAAATGTTAAATGTTAAATTTAGGTTTATATAACCTACATTTTAGATATGAAATGTGAGAAAATGAAATGCGAAATATTTCTAGCGTAAACATGTCGTTTGTTGTAAAAAAATTAATGAATTATTAACATTTCTATGATCATCGCCTGTATATTTATTGAATCCTCATGTAAAAATATATTAAAATTTATTGTGAGTAACCTATATTTAATTTTAAACACTCCTTACTTCACTTTAAATGTTGTTTTGCTGTACTGTCCTAACCTATACGGCCGCTCTAAAGTAGTTATTTGAAACTCATTTAAATAATTTAATAATATGGCATTATCTTTATTATTATTATTATTATTATTATTATTTCCGAGAGTAAAACCTTATTTTATCATAGTACTCTAGGGCTAAAGTTAAAATACAAATATAGTCTAAATGTTATACGAAATGTTCCAAATCTTTTATGCCCTCATTTCGTTGGATTTATGATATGGCGATATTTCAGCTTTCTTTTCTACTATTGACTACTCTGCGTGGAAGGCTACTTACGTATTTTACAATTGTCAAGAAACTTTTTGGGAGGCCATTTACGTAATCCTTTCGGAATGCTTGTTAAGGACTTCAATTCAGAATGATGAGTTCACAGTAAAGATTTCATTAACATTTCTTTTCACGGTAAAAAAATATAAAAAAGTCACTGCAAAAATTTGAATTTAAGATGTTAGCAGTTAGGGAACACTGTTTCAGAGGATAATCTCCTTCAAGATGGTAAGATCAGTCTATGTGAACTGAGGAATGTTTGTTTCCTTTCGATCCCACGAGCAGTTGCTGCCAACTACAGAATTCTTAGCGAGATGTGTTGATATTAATTAGCATGAGAGAGTAGCTAGAAATGATTACAGGTGCAGCTAAACAGACAGTAATGACGCTCATCAATTATTGCTTTGGGTCATCAAAGCGTCTTTAAATTAAATCTCCGCTGACATCTCTCATCAACATTACCTTCCATTGCTTTCAAAATATCGCAGTCAGTCTCCTGTACTCCGTGCCATTACATTTATTTATTACGCCGGGTTACTTCATATCCTATCAGCTCCCGATCTTTGTAGCTGTAACCTATCACACTGCTATACCGCTACAGTTAGCAGTTATCATTACATTATTACCTTACAGTTTACATAACATACGTGGCCGTGCCACTGAAATCCAACCATAAATCGCGTAACAGTAAAAAAACAGCTGTCAGTGTGTAGAATGTCGAGTTTTAAATTTTGATGCCATTTATTGGTTTTATTCTTGTACTACATTCTCTGATCACAACAAACATAAAGGCAGCATTGCCAACCATAGGCGTAATCAGGCCGACCATATGGGGGGGTTATAACATCTGGAGAGGGGAGTTCCGGGGTCCTCCCCCCGGAAAATTTTAAAAATTAAGGTGCACAATAACGAGTTTTAAGCTTCCCACGATTTAAACTCATATTAAGTAGTTTATAAGCAGATTTTTTAAAAAGGTGATTATATCACAATAATGAAATAAAAAAAGTCCTTTACCTTTTTTAATCAATGGGGGGGTTCAAACCCCCAACCCCCCCTCGTTACGCCTATGTTGCCAACCTTAGTATTTTCAGTTTGAAAAGAGGTCTGCTCTTTTAGAATTCCATCCATAAGTCGAATTGTCGAGTTTAACAAAAATTATTTATAGTTCGTAATTTCTGAAGAATCTACAGGTAGGCAACGGAAGAACTCTGAGCGAAGGATAAAATAGACTGAAACACGATCTCTTGCTAGCAGCAACTAGCCATAATGTTCAGTTTCAAGTACGAGGCATAAATCTGCGAACAGATGTCATAGTCTTAACAAGGCAGTAGTCAGTGCATTTACTGGAAGATACATTATAGCCAGGAACGCATAATATTGCAGCGGCAGCGAAACTTGTTTTTCTTAAGTATTTTCTAATAGCTCCAGTAGAGCCGCTTCTACCTGCTAATTAGGTCTGACTGGCTTCATAATAACAGGGGCAATGTACCCCGCAGCCAGGGAGTTGCGCCGGCGCTGATCTCGATCACACATCCATTTGGTTTGTAATTAATTAGAAAAGCCGGTGAAGTTATACAGAAGAGAGAGAGAAATGGTTTTCATTCCTATTATTATAGCTTACAGCCTGTTCACTTCAAACATTTTCAGGGAACAAGGAGAAGAGGCTATAAACACATTCTCCTAGGTGAACAGTATTAAACAATCTATCTACTGTTCTCCAAAGCAAAGAACTTCCCTGTGAGGAATGCAAGGAATGTGACCGTTGCGCGCGCAAGCATGCTGGCGACCAATAAGAATCTGCCTAGCCACCTGTGATGGTACCCTTCACCTCCTCCTCCTCCACCGGAGCAATATATCGCCTCTTGCCCCTCTAATCAGCAGTGTATCTATCTACTCTTGTACAATTCAACGGCCCTAAATAGCGTGCTTGCTCGCCCGCTTTGTGAGACATCGGGTATACTCGGCGATGTTCGTCTCTCGCAGTCTAAACTTTCATGACGACTACAAAATTAGGAAGGAAAACCGTTCTTTATTATATAAGGCCTAAGTGAAATGAACACAATTTTATTTTTACTTACAATTTTCATAGCTCTGAACCACAAACATTTTTAATAATCTACCAGTGTAATTTTCTTAAAAATCCTGGAGTCAATGAATAATGGCGGGCGAAGCCGGGGGCAACAGCTGTAAAATATTGATGGTTTTATCTCTTGAAATATCGCTGATAATAATAATCCAAACAAACCATTCCTTCCCTTGAAACATTATATAATTTCTGAAAATTACACTGAATTGATAAAATAAAATTCACATCATATTCATGTCAATAAACAGCTGAGAAACATTACGTATTATGTGTTCACAGGTTCTTTGGAACTGCATAATCGATTCTGATATGGTTTTCCCAGGGGGCGCTTTCATGTCGTGGAATGTACTCTAAAGCAGGAATTTTAGCTGTTTCGTTAATTATTAATGGCTTAGTTTATGAATGATTCGCGTGCAAGTGTCAATAAATATAATGCTTTAATAATTATTATACTCTTAATTTTTAATTTTTAAAAGAATTATCGTGGCGAAGCCACGGGCACCTCCTAGTTTTGATACAATGCATTAAACTTGATGATGAATTGTTAAAATTACCTTTTGCTTCTTTTAAAAATCAATGAAATTAATTTACTCACGGAAGATAAAGTAAAGTATCCAAATGAGAGACAGTTTCTCAATAAAAGACTCCTCGATATCCCCTTAGTGAGCTACTGACATCTGCCGAAAATGGCATGAACTTCTTGTCTTTCCTCGTATGATAGCGTGTTCTTAGTCTGGAGTTAGTAGGGAGCTTGATACGAAAATGTGAGGGTATTGCGTCTTTATTATGTGTTCAAGTTTTTATTAAGGTGATATTAACTGATGATTAGAAGACTTGGGAGATAAGTTTAGACAATAACTTTATTTTATATTTAAAATATAACGAAATGTGACATTATATACAACTTGATCAACATCTCCCATAAGAAGTTTAATAGTGTTCATCGTAGCTCATTGTCAGATTGCTGGATTACGATTCTAGAGTTCCACGGTTCAATTTCCAGCATTTTTTTGCTCTCTTCATATCATTAGTGTTTTGGTGGGTGATTCTGGAACCATCTTGTCCATTGGATAATTTATCCATGGGTATTTCACGAGTTTATAGAAACCGGGCGTTCGGGTAAAATCTTATATATTCTGTTTATTTAAGCTGGCAGAGCTAAGGCCATTAGGCCTTCTCTTCCGCTTCACCAGTCAAACACAATACATAATTTAACTATTTAAAACCTAAATAAAAAAAATTAAAATACTATTACAATACATGTTAACTTAAACACTACACTCCTAATACAATTACTTGAAACTTAATTACAAATACAAAAAATTGTTGCCAATCTTATGGCCGGTTTCTGGTACATCGTAGTTATCATAGAGTTAGCTACACGGACTTTCAATTTTAACAGCACAGATAACTTTCACGAGTTTCTGAAACTTAAATCGCCCAGTTATCAGTGCTTTTTACTAACAGCGTGATTTACCTCTGCCTTTCTTCTTCACAACGTTCACAGATGTCACTACTGTAGACTTTCTAGTTATTTTTTTAGTTTATTTTGCTTGCAAAGGTTTCTCACTAAACAAAACAGCTGACTGTTGGCTGGATCCTAGCTGTATAAACATATGTCGTTAACAATGCATTTTTGTTTTTATCGAAAAGCAGGCAATTAACTCTTCTTGCTAACATTATTTATTTATATATTTACTCTCTTTGTTTAGTAATTTTTTCAATTATTTCAGTTTGTGCAAAAAATGAACTTACCCGTAGTAATCTGCACTGTACTTTTAACGTAAAGGGGTCAATGGTGAACTTCCAATTTCTAGTTATTTTTTTAGTTTATTTTGCTTGCAAAGGTTTCTCACTAAACAAAACAGCTGACTGTTGGCTGGATCCTAGCTGTATAAACATATGTCGTTAACAATGCATTTTTGTTTTTATCGAAAAGCAGGCAATTAACTCTTCTTGCTAACATTATTTATTTATATATTTACTCTCTTTGTTTAGTAATTTTTTCAATTATTTCAGTTTGTGCAAAAAATGAACTTACCCGTAGTAATCTGCACTGTACTTTTAACGTAAAGGGGTCAATGGTGAACTTCCAATTTAAAAAATTTCTTGGGCGAAACGGTAATTATGCCGCGCACAGGTTTTCCTTCCACTGAATAATAAAAGACCCTTGCACAAAACATAATATGTCACAATTATAAACAACAAAATAATATTTCATAACAAAAAAAGACACTTGCACCAAAAATCATATTTCACAATTATAGGAGTGGGGGACTCGTGAGCGGCATAAAATACCCTTTTCCCACTTCTTGGTAATAAAAAGGAAATTGATTGTATTTCGCACACTCATGTAGCCCTACCAATAAACAGGTATTCAATGTGGTTGAGTTTAATGCAGTGTCAGTTCAATTCAATTAATTTTATTTCCATAAGACAGTTATACAACTGAAATTGACGAAGTCAATGGGGTAAAAATTACAATAATTACATAAAATAGTACAATCACATAAAAATTCTCGGACGTCATAAGCCTCAAAAGGATGCTTCGGAGTTCTGAACACCTTATGCCTAGCTACAGCCCTAAAAATCCAAATCTTCTTCATCGGAAGACCAAGAATCTGAACCTGATGAGGTTATGGATGACGAAGACGGTGATGATGAAAACGTAAGCTCCATATCGGTACTTTATACCATACGGATCTCGCCAATCCTTGGACTTATCTTGGACACTGGGCACTGCACGAACGGAGAACAAAAAAGCACGCTAAACTACTTAAAATTACTGAAAAATACTAATACTGCATGTGAACATATACTAGCGCCACAGGTGACATTCATGTGAATCATAGCTAACAGCCAGGTAACCACGCGTGTTGGCGCAGTTATCAGCTCGAGCGCTGGTACCTGTAACTGTAACGATAAATGTGGTTTCAGAAACCGCTTTTGCACATACCAGCGTGTTATACCACAGGTAACTCTGCGAAAGCAGATAAAAGTCGTATCAGAAACCGGCCATTAGTGTTTTTCGGTTTTATAATATGTGTATTAGTGCAGGCCGTACTGGCGCACGAGTATGCAAAACTTTTCGGACGCAGTTTCTTTTTTGATTCTTAATTATGACACCTTACAGTATGTAGAAATGCAGGTTGCCACCAAATATTGTGGTCGAGGTTATCTTGACCCGCCATTAAAGATGGCGGACGAGCCACATCATGTTTACGCCATTATCTCCGTGATCCCTGGTCCAATCTTTCCGTTCTTTTTTTTAAATAAAAGGAAATTAAAAATACAACCAAAAATGTTATTACACATTTTTTGTTATCTTCTACCCTTTGCAAGTTATTCAGGCGCAAAGTGATTTTTTTTTTATATTCATAGAAAGGGTATACTGAAAAATGAAACTATGAACTACGTTTATTACATGCATTCCTAGTACATACATATATTTTTTTATTCAGTTTCAAATATAAAATACATGTTTGCAGTCCTCAGCAATACACACACATGGTGGTATTCAGTTCATTTGCTTCTTTTTTACAGCTGCAACTAAATGTCGTACAGCGAGACCTACAATTGCACAGTGGTACTATGTAATCAGGCACTGCCTTTTTTGTAACATACTTTGGTAGAAGTTCATTGCTATTTTTTCCATAACCAAATTCCGTCAAGTCTAATGGCTCGCACAAGAGTGTGAAAGCGTTCTTCCATATGTATGTTTGGGCTGATACACGTAAAGCATGTTGATGTAAAGTATCTGTAGAGCATGGAATTCTGTCTAATGACAAACCAGTCTCACTGTTCGAGACATGGATATATAACGTGCTTCGTCTGCTGTTAGTCCTGGTTTATTTATTAGTTTTAAATATAGTTGTTCCAGAGCTGTTGGCTGTGAGTGAGTGAGAGGTAGTCCATTTCCCAGTGGCTTAAGGAGGTCTTGTGCGTAAGGTTGTTTAATTTCATCGTAGGCCGTTTCCTTTTAAGATATTTGCTTGTTGTGTCGCAACCATTAAAAGCGTGCAGTGCTGGTAGGACATTAATATTTTTTTCTCCCAAAGAGTTAGATACTAAATGGCGACCTATTATTCTTAATTTGTTAGATGTAACTTTCATCCATAGACCCGAGCAGTTATAATTTTTAAATTTTGGCCAGAAATGAATTGCCAAAACAAAAATATCAGTAGGCCTATCTGAACTATGAATCATTAGCTCTGATCCAGGTTGTACAGCATGAAAAGCACGCACGTATATTCTGGTGTCTGCTTCAGTATGATTTCATCTTAGATCCAAAACCCCTGAAGTCACGGCTCCCTGGATTTTGAAACATTTAGTTTCGTCATCAAATCTTCCAAATATCACCAAATCTTGATTTTCATTCAGTTTAACATAGTGACTTGCACTTTTGCACAGGAATATTACAAGTTCTTGTTTATTTGAAGAGCAACATATCAAATTCTTGATATTTTTAGGTATGTGAGTGGATGGTTCCAAGATTTTTAGTTGTACAGGACTGGAACCTTTTGCATATCTTTTCGCTTCCATATTCTTCATAAAAATTCCACCATATCTATCGAAAAGATGTAAATTCTTTGTACGTTATGTCTGGAATAGAAATAAATTATGTACTTGTAGAAAGATCCTGTGAAGTCCCCAAACGTATTTACGTAGTTGAATGATGAACACAAGAGCCATCCAGTCAAATGTATGAATCACACAATGACCTGACGAAAGACCGTAGCCTACATCATAAGCGCAACTAACTTCATTGTCAATAACATTCATAAGAACGAGCTTATCAAGTTTTTTCATAAACCCATGCACATCAGTCAAGGCACGAGGATATTCTGCTAGTTCATGACTACCAATAGACATCGGGTCATATTCGCGTTGAATCGATAACGTTACAATCTTATGGATGTCAAGAGATTCTTTTGATTTCTGAAGTTCCTTGCTTGTACCTTTTTGGCAGTTTTTATCTTTCTGCTTAGGAGCGTATTTTAAATTCCGAAATCTTGCCCTCTTCATATGGTCGAAGACACCCTTTTCTTTTTCCAAAAGCAGAAATAAAAGAATTCTTCATGAAGATTTTCTCCATGTTCTTCAAACTTTAAAATACAAGACGGTACATTTTCGTTTACCAATTTATTCGTCTTTTTCTGTAAATATGTTTCTTTTTTCAGACAGGCTCCTAACTAATACCCTTTCTATGAATATAAAAAAAAATCACTTTGCGCCTGAATAACTTGCAAAGGGTAGAAGATAACAAGAAATGTGTAATAACATTTTTGGTTGTATTTGTAATTTCCTTTTATTTAAAAAAAAAACGGAAAGATTGGACCAGGGATCACGGAGATAATGGCGTAAACATGATGTGGCTCGTCCGCCATCTTTAATGGCGGGTCAAGATAACCTCGACCACAATATTTGGTGGCAACCTGCATTTCTACATACTGTAAGGTGTCATAATTAAGAATCAAAAAAGAAACTGCGTCCGAAAAGTTTTGCATACTCTTGCGCCAGTACGGCCTGGTCTATATTACGTTTGGTATTACAACAGGCACCAAACGTAAATTGATTGCTATTGTTTCTGAACAGAAACAAGGAGAGATTGGAAAATCTGAAAATAAATTTCTTCAAACCGTTATAAAAATTAAATCTAAATTTGAATGAAAATATGCTTTCTAAACACTTAATTTGTGAAGATTAGTGAAGCTCAGATATTGATTAACACACACATATATATATATATATAGGCATATATATATAGGCATATATAGGCTACACATTTTTCATTATACGTACATTACATATATGTAAAGCCCGGATTTTCATGCACTATCAAACTTAAAAATATGCATGCATTCATGCACTATCGTATCTCTAAATATGCACAATGAAGGGCAAAACATGCACTATCGAATTCCATGTCTTTTACATTTTCTCCACATAATACGTCTTTCACGTTTTAAGAAGTTTAAGATCAGGGTTTGAACTAAGTACCTTCTTAAGCTTTTCCCTGACTGTCACACCCGTTTCTCCACAACACGATTCTAAAATATTCAAAGCCTTCAACAATGGCTAGTGACTGACAAATTCAAGCAGTGAACATTCTGTTTAGTAGTTTTCTTTCAATGGAAGGTGGTGGGGATCTGCAAGTCGGCATTTTCTTTTGTAGTCTGGTGTATTATATTACTGTTTATTTAGGGTAAACAGTAGCTAGCACTCTCAAATTCATGCAGGTGGCAGACTCTGTTGCCAAGTCAATCAAAATATAACAATGGTAATGCAATACAACATTTTTACGTTTCTTTGAAAAGCCAAGATTTTAGGGAGGCATATTCATAATATGCAGTGGCGTACCAAGGGGGGTGCGAACGGGGCGGCCGCACCGGGCGCCGTAAAGAAGGGGGCGCCAAAATTGAAAAACGTCTTTTTTTAGTTTAAGGAAAAATAATTTTTAGGTAAAATATAAGGTTTTATTGGTCAAATTTTCTTTATTACTTTATTAAATACTGCAGTAATGTTATTTAGAAATGAAACAAACGTTTCGTTTTAAACTATTTATAGACAATACGAAATAGGTCGGGAAACACAGGAAACGTTTACGGTGTAATTTAGCAATTTTATCTATTTTTTTTTTTCAAACAAACTAACCTTATAATACTTACAGTTTTATTTCATTCATATTATTTATCTTTATAATGTGTTAAAGTAACATACTACTTATTAAAAATAAATAATTGTGAACATTAAACTCTGTGTAAATTAAACTCATTGAACCTTGAACCTTTTAGTGTTAGGGGGCGACTACCATCTAATTAGCCCTGGGCGCCAAGTAGCCTTGGTACGCCACTGATAATATGCACAGTTATGCATGGTAACTTGATATTATGCACTAAAACCAGAAAATGCGGGTTTATATGCATTAAAAATGTCTGAATATGCCACATTAAACCCAAAAAATCCAAAACATGCATTATGCATGAATTTTGCCATAAAAAGGCCGAAATATGCAAACATGCACGGAAAAAATATGTTTATTTGGAATCCATAAGTCATGTAATGTGTAACTACAAAGTTTGAGAAGTGTAACCAAAGTATATAAAAACATGCATTTGCATGAAAATCCGGGCTCTACATATATGTTTGTACGTAGGCCTATAAAGTAAAATTGAACAATATCCGAACCATTATATTAATGGGTATGCTAAGCATTACCCCCTTTTTCTTTTGTATTTATCTCTCAAATCCCTCAAAGGCACGAAATTTGAGCATATATCTTGAAACAGTAGCTTTTTCGATATTACGTGTCATAAATTATACTGGAATGTGATATTATTTATAATAAACTGTGAAATAATTTGGCAAAGAAAATATATTTCTAATATAAGCTAGAAATTCGTGAATTAGACCTATGCGTTTATATGTCTCATACCAAAATGTTGCCACTTCAAGATTCAACCATCTTAAAACAAACAGGGTTGATCTGGTTAGAACAATCGGTAACTGGCTTTTGTGGGTTCCATCCCGGCCTAGGTCGATGGCATTTATATGTGACCAAATGCAACATTCCCATATATTTTATATTCTTAGAAGTACCGGTGTGTAAAAGAACTGCGGAGAAAAAATTCCAGCATCCGACGATGGTTACAAAGTAAGTATCAGTATAAACAGTCTCTAAATATCCACAACTAACAAACAATAAGCCAAATAGGGTTGTGGATACCGGACCTTCAAGACTTAATATTTCCTGGAAGTTTCTTGAGAATTTCATGAGTTGTTCCTTGCGAACAATCGAACATATCCAAGACGACAGATGGCATCATTACTCTTACAGATGAAAATGCCCCTAACTAATTTCGTGAATTTAGAGTTGACTTGTTGCATGCCTTTGCATACTGTGGTCATTGCATTACAAGGCACACAGAATATCTTCCTCAAAATACATGCGGATACCAACATCTCAGGAGGTTGTATGGTATTAATATAAGAAATAGAATGGATTCTTACGCTTGAACGCTTTTAAGAGTTAAAGCTGTTGCTTCATTTTCGCTCTGGATGCCTTTGCATACAGTCGCCATTCCAAAATATCCTCCACAAAGGACAAAAGAAACCGACAATTAAGGAGGATGTAACATATTGGTATAAGAAGTCAAACATTGAGAGAGAAATGTTCAACTTCATTACCGAGAAGTATTTTAGAAAAGGCTCTGCACACATTTTCCCATTGCAAATCTTTGCATACCCTCACCTTTGCAGAACATCCTCCTGAATCCAAACAACTCAGGTGGTAATGTAACGTTTAGCTATTGCGAATATTTATAAAAACAAAATCTCGCCCGATCTTCTCACAGCATACCTTGGCATACTGCAAATGTCCTGTTAAAAGACGCAAAGGAACCGACATTTAAAAAGAGTGTTATATATTGAAGTAATAATGAAACACAAAGGAATTGAGGAATTTTTAATTGCCAGCTCCACAAATTAAACGTTGTAGGCCTGTATACTTTTCCATTAAATTTCTTTAATATTGCCTCTTCACAAAACATTCTGTGAAGGGGCATAGAAAGCGATGATGGAGAATGTGTAAGTATTAATGTAAGGTAGAACAATAAGATAATGTGAAATGCTACACTTTAAAATTAATGTTACTTCTGTTTGCATGCCTTTGCATACTGGAATTTATACTGTGCGTTGAAAGGATAAAAAGATGCACACAAAGCTCAAAGGTGTGAATGCATTAAAATATTAATAAGTAATCACTAGGGTTCGGAGGTTTATGACTTAAAAAAGTGGAAAATATGACTGCAAATATGCCCTTAAAAATGACTATGACTAAAAAATCCTAAATATGACCTAATAAAAGACATTCTTTTAGAAATAAATATTCTAATTTAAAACGTTTAATTACACTAAATTCTTACATTACATGTATTCAATCAGATAATCACCATTTAACAATTTTACAGGTGATTTACAGTTTTACTTGTAATGGGCTTCTAATTTGAAAGAATTTGCTTCTGTTTGCTCGTTTCATCAGACCAAATCAAGCGTGTCCCTATAAAATATGAACAAATGCATTAATTTTAAAATTAAGTTACTTATTAATTGGGCATAAATATTAAATTAATGACAACTTTCAAACTTAACTCGACCATTTAGTGCATGTACATTATAATTGTGCTCCTTTACTGAATTTATAACTGAAATATGACGTTAAATTACAAATATGATCAAAATATGACCAAGACCATAAAAATGACCAAAATATGACTTTACAAGCAAAATAAAAACGGTCCGATGAAGATAACAAACATGCAATTCGTGTTTAATTTGGGTTTGCGGCAAGGATAGAGGTCAGGATAAACATTTGACATGTCATAAACATCCGAACCCTAGTGATCACATATAGACCTATATTCTTGCATTTTAAACGTTTAGCCGGCTTTTATTAACTCATTGAATACATTTTCAGTTACACCTGTAGCCCAAAATCATAAATAAATTACGGCCAGTAAACTCAAGCTTTAGGCTACAGTGACAGCGATGTTCAACTTCTTATATTTAAATTTCTCAAAACACCCTCCGAATGGTCGTAGGAAGAAAGTTATGCTTTGGGATGGCTATTAAACTATGACATGATGAGCCGTGGATATGAACTTCAATTTTCCTAGAATATATTAAGGCATTGTTTTTAATTGGTTTCTTGCTTTATCGAACTTTGTAAGAACATATGAATTCAACTATTGTACTTCATAGCACGAAATATATATTTAAAATCCTGGAAGAAGCTAGAGAAAGTTGTTGATTTTTCTACAAAGCATAATATTCATATTCTGTTATGAAAGTAAATGACAGGTCAAGAGGTAATACATAACTTTGATGCATGCACACCCAAATATATTTAAGAGCCTTTTTAAAGTGAAACAAACGTTCGGATGTCATGTTAAACTGTTGGTCCTGTGATCTTCTCTATCATTCAATTTTATTTTATTTATTAACATTTCTAGGTATCTATACTTTTATTCATTGTTCGATAAGGCTATCCACAGTAAAAATATTAATCATTAAAATTAAGTGAAATAATCTTAGTGATTGCATTCAAAGTATTTATAATTCGTTTCTTTTCTTTTCAGGTAAGTGACGTTGATTCCACTTTCGCTCTATTTTGAGTAAGTAGACAAATAAATAAAGGTTTGCTCATTTATGAGATAAAAGTGCTGTAAATTATAACTCGACATTTTATTTTATTATTAACTAGCTGAAAAGGCCCGGCGTCGCCCGGGCTTTGTATTTTTTTTTTTTTTTTTTTGAAATTAACTTATGAAGGACTTATGTAGAACTTGAAATGAAGAAAAAGATTTATCACACTCAAACTATTCCATCAGAAAACGCTGGATATAAATTTTTATGGCTCATAGAGGATGTGGAATGCTGCATTCCGTTGCTTCTACACATCATGCTTGGGAGGGGTTGAAATAAGAAGAAACACAAATTACATAAGATTGTACTGACTTGACGGAAAATAATATTTCTCATTCTCATGTTACTATACAATCGTTTCGGAGCTGAAATAAAAGAGAAATGCAGTATCACTTTCATACTTTCCTCCCCTAGAACCCGAGACATAATATACTGCGAGTCAAAATGTTCCATCCCATGCTTAGGGCCTATGATAAACATCCCTATTTCTCAACTAATACAAAGCCTACAGGTATGGATAACTTATCAGCGGAAAGGATTATTTACAGACTTTTGATATAGCATACTCACACACTTAAGTTGTCCCTCTTATTCTACATCAAAATGTGAAGTGAGTAAATATTTCTTATGTCGAGGGTAGAGAAAGTTACGTGACTACATCACACTGTGCTTTATTTTCGTGGATTTCATTTTCAGTAATTATTTTCGCCAATATACTCGTATTACATTAAATTCCAGCATTAGGCTATATACTTGCCAAGGCCCTATGTAATCATAGTAAACAATTCATTGTTGCCATGTGAACTAAACAGCATTTCTTTTTTTTTTCAGTATAAAATTCTCAGAAATTATATAATTTTCAAGGGAAGGACTGATTTATTTCAATTTTAATGTTGACCGCGTAACTTCCCGGGCTTAACTGGGTATGTGTGCAAAATTTCGTACAAATTGGTGAAGAAATGTGGATTTGTATAAGGAACAAACATACATACATACCCACAAACACACATTCGACTTTATATATTAGATTAACTGCACATAAATTCATAAATTATTTCATAAACATTATTGGAATGTTCGGATATTCTACAAAACTTAGTTCAAATTTAATATAAGTACTGTATATGATATAGGATTTCATGTCATACCTTGATTTAAACAGGTTAAGAAAAATAACATATTTCGTATATAACATATTAGGTATTTCGTTTTTTGAATGTTATCTACTGCCCGTTTAATTTTCACTGTTCTGTTTTCACCTGTATAAATTAGATATGAAAAATGCTATAAAACAGAAAAGGAGTGGCAAAAACTTATTACTAGGGGACGGATTTCTATGACGTAAAAAATAGGATATATGTATACATTTATGACCTAAAAACATTAAAATATGACCAATAAAATTTAAAATATGACTTTACCACTTACACATTGTGCATACGTTTTATTAAAATATAGTGTTAATTATTTAAAATATCTCTAAATTCTCAAAAAGTATAATTTATTATAATGCAAAATTTACAAAATATGATATGAAACTTCAAAATTTCTTTAAATGCACACAAATATACCAAAAATATGACCTAAATAAGCATATTCATACTACATATGCTGCAATAGTTGAAAATTTCCTAAATATGCAGTTATAGTATGTACAATAAAAGCCGTTCCGTTTTCACCAGGATGCTTGGAATCGGGTTTAAATTAGTCGGAAACTTGAAATAATGCAAAGGGGAAAAATATGACATGTCATAGAAATCCGCCCCCTACTTATTAAGTGCCAGTATGGTACTTCATGAGATTGTGTGGTGGACGAAAAAATGTCTGTCCGTCTGTCTGTCCGTCTGTCCGTGTGTCTGTACGCACCATAACTCAAATACGCTTTTTCGGATTTTCACGAAACTTGGAAAACACATTTATAATGTCCATGGGAAGAACCCTATTGATATTGAACCAAATCGGTTCACCGGTACCGGAGTAATGCCCAATTTAGTGCCTATTTTAATAGATTATGGCGCTTTTCTAATAAAAAAGGCGCCATAACTCAAATACGCTGTATCGGATCTCCATTAAATTTGGTACACGCATTTATGACGTCCATGAGAAGTGCCTTATTGAATATGAACCTAATGTGTTGACCGGTACCGGAGTAAAACCCAATTTAGTGTCTATTTTAAAGGCGCAATAACTCAAATACGCTTTATCGGATAATTATGAAACTTCGTATACGCATTTATAATGTCCATGGGAAGAGGTCTATTGATATTCAACCAAATCGGTTGGCCAGTACCGGAATAATGCCCAATTTAGTGCCTTTTATGTTAATATATGAGAAGTCGCGAGAACTCAAATATGCTTTATTGCATTTTCCTGAAACTTTGTATACCCATTGACAATGCACATGGAAAGACGTCTACTGATATTGGACCAAATCGGTAGACCGGTACCGGAGTAAAACCCAATTTAGTATCTATTTTAATGACGCGGTAACTCAAATACGCTTTACCGGATTTTTATGAAACTTGGTATACACATTTATAATGTTCATGGGAAGATGTCTATTGATATTGGATGAAATCGGTTGACCTGTTTCGGAGTAATGCTCAATTTAGTGCCAATTTTATGATAATATACACATTCGAAAGAATTTATATAAAAAAAAAAAAAGCAAATCAGTTATCTTGACAACATAGTCAATTGTTTTACTGTAATATTATAAGGCTTTGGAAATTAAAATATAGGTAGCTATGACCAAAAACACTATTGTTTTACATGCGCTTATCCAACTAGACCGTTAAACTAACCCAGGTTCCCGAAATGGTAACGTCTTGGCCTCACATTCTGGAGTTCCATGGTTCAAATCCCGAAACCGGCCAATTTCACTTTTATTTTTATTTTCATGTGAGTGTCCGATTGTCAAGATATCACAATTCTGTACAGTTCAGCTGATGCTATAAGATTTTAATCTGATTAAAAAAAAACTAGACCATTGTTCTTCCGTAAGCCCTCCTTAATGAATAAATCTGGAGCTTAACGTGGGAATCAATTTACAAAATAAAAAAAACATACTCTGTATATCATAATTGCAGCCATAACTGATTAAAAAAACATACTGGCACTTTTTTACATCAGTTTACCTGATTTTATTACTATTGGAAGAGGCCGAAAATATGTTTTTCTCTTAAAGTAGTGTTAGCATTAGCCTTCTAGATTGAATTCTACCAATATATTGCTTGCTAGGGATTAGTATAAATTAAACAAGCTAAACTATTCGTTTTTGATAGTTGGGGAACCTCATAATATTTTGTTAAAACATATACATCTGAAAATTCTTGCAGCCCCAAGTTTATTACATTGGCTGAGGCCACAGAGAACGCTGAATAGGCTACACTGCGAACGCAATGTTCGCTATGTTCTCAAAATAACTCTCTTTATTAAGTGCCAGTATGGTACTTTATGAGATTGTGTGGTGGACGAAAAAATGTCTGTCCGTCTATCTGTCCGTCTGTCCGTGTGTCTGTACGCACCATAACTCAAATACGCTTTTTCGGATTTTCATGAAACTTGGAAAACACATTTATAATGTCCATGGGAAGAACCTTATTGATATTGAACCAAATCGGTTCACCGGTACCGGAGTAATGCCCAATTTAGTGCCTATTTTAATAGATTATGGCGCCTTTCTAATAGAAAGGCGCCATCACTCAAATACGCTGTATCGGATTTCCATGAAACTTGGTATACCCATTTATGACGTCCATAAGAAGTGCCTTATTGAATTTGAACCTAATCTGTTGACCGGTACCGGAGTAAAACCCAATTTAGTGTATATTTTAAAGACGCGGTAACTCAAATACGCTTTACCGGATTTTTATGAACTTGGTATACTCATTTATAATCTCCATGGGAAGACGTCTATTCATAATGGATAAAATCGGTTGACCTGTTTCGGAGTAATGCTCAATTTAGTGTCTATTTTATAGTCCCCTGTCAAATGTACAAAAAAAGGCTCCCGTGTGCTCCTTGATGATGTAAGTGTGGGAGTGGTCTCAATCTCTTCGTTTGACCTTGGAGAAACATAATTTCGATGGTGCCACTCTTGAAAATGGTGCGTTTGAATGGTGGGGCAAAAAACAAAATGGCTGCCATCGCAAACACGCTTTCCTATTTATATCAGTAACCGTTGGGATTACAAAAAAATGTTTGAAACAAGAAATGTAGCTACATAGATTCTGCACAGAAAGGATTATTACGACTTTTTTGTAGGATCAACCGTTTTCTCATAAAAAGTACTTTTATATTTTTCAAAATTAAAAATGATTATGTCTCAGTATGAGGGTTTTGCAAGCGCATAATTACATGCCTGACATTATTTACATGGCCACTGGATACTTCTAACAATAATTAATATGTTAAACACTAATAAATTAAAAAATAACCCCTTTCCCTTATGTTGTGCCGTAGGAAACTGAAATATAAAAAGTACTACTATAGTTTTAAACTTTAACGAAAATACTGTGGAAGAAATACAATGTTTGCAGATTTATTGGCCTATAGACAGAGTGGATACACTCCTACAATTACATTTTTAATTATAATCATTGTCACTTTCAATACAAATCTCACTTAGACCTAAATCTTCATCATCGCCCAGCTCGCATTCTCCCATATTGTCACAACGGTTGGGGTTACCTTCGCAAGTGCACATTTCAGTACACCGGAGTTCATTTGACTGACATGTAGCCTACATGGAGGAGAGCAACGCCTTTTGGAGCATGAGCAGCGAAAAAGTTCCAAGATAAGCTCTGGTGCACAAGGGTTAGTACAAGCAACAGACTCGTATGCACTCCCTACTTTTTTCCATCCAAAATCTGAGGGCGGTGTGTTATTGGGATGCTTATTTAGGTCCTGATTCCATTCAAAACATTGAAGGTGAGCCCTTAGCCATGCCAGATCCAGTGCAGATCTTGTTGGAGGAACATCTTGGCATTTTTTCTGTGTAAACAACAACCATCGCACAGGACCTAATATGTCGGTCAGTGTAGTTTTGGGGATATAAAGCTGCAAATGAACGCTTCCAAGATAGTCCTGACATCTTCAGTGAGTGAAAGTGTAGTCCCCAATTTAGCCAAGGCTTCTAGCGGCGTATCACTTGCGGAATTAAAAGCTTTCCACCACTTTATTTTACCTTTGCCAGCCAAGTGCTCTGTAAATTGAACCTAGTTGAATGAACCTTAGCCGAGGAAAAATGCAAAATCTTTCGAAAGCTGAGGATATCATCTCAGTGCTAAAATCAGGACATCAGTATCGGGGGAGAACACATAGCTAATTTGTGCATTGGTATACTTCCAATTTTTGTTTCTGGTCCGATTTTGCACTGCATTGGATCTGAGCCCTTTTGCCGAATCTCTCACGTCGCTTTCTTCAATGAGTTTTCTTTGTAAGAGTAAAAAACTACAGTAACCTCACTGTAATTGCTGAATTCAGTAATTACTGCTGAATTCAGTAATTACAGTGAGGTCCATGTAGTTTTTGTACTCAGTTTTTACTCAGTTGGAGGGACAAAGCAGCTTCATCACATGGCGATGATATATCCAGTCTTGCAAGTACGCAGGAGGAGGCCAACACAAAGATCATATTAAATGCATCTTACTTAGCACAGAAAGGAATTAAAACTACTCATGTGTTCTCCCCCGATACTGATGTCCTGATTTTAGCACTAAGATGATATCCTCAGCTTCGAAAGATTTAGCATTTTTCCTCGGCTAAGGTTCATTCAACCAGGTTCAATTTACAGAGCACTTGGACCTCTGAAAGCCTCTCCACTCCCTGGATTACACGCAATTTTAGGAGCTGATATAACAGGATCATTTGCTGGCAAAGGTAAAATAAAGTGGTGGAAAGCCGCAAGTGATATGCCGCTAGAAGCCTTGGCTAAATTGGGGACTACACTTTCACTCACTGAAGATGTCAGGACTATCTTGGAAGCGTTTATTTGCAGCTTTATATTCCCAAAACTACACTGACCGATATATTAGGTCCTGTGCGAGAGTTGTTGTTTACACAGTAAAAATGCAAAGATGTTCCTCCAACAAGATCTGCACTGGATCTGGCATGGCTAAGGGCTCACTTTCAATGTTTTGAATAGAATCAGGACATAATAAGCATCCCAATAACCCACCGCCCTCAGATTTTGGATGGAAGAAAGTAGGGAGTGCATACGAGTCTGTTGCTTGTACTAACCCTTGTGCACCAGAGCTTATCTTGGAACTTTTTCGCTGCTCATGCTCCAAAAGGCGTTGCTCTCCTCCATGTAGGCTACATGTCAGTCAAATGGACTCCGGTGTACTGAAATGTGCACTTGCTAAGGTAATCCCAACCGTTGTGACAATATGGGAGAGTGCGAGCTGGACGATGATGAAGATTTAGGTCTAAGTGAGATTTGTATTGAAAGTGACGATGATTATAATTAAAAATGTAATTATAGGAGTGTATCCACTCTGTCTATAGGCCAATAAATCTGCAAACATTGTATTTCTTCCAAAGTATTTTCGTTAAAGGTTAAAACTATAGTGGTACTTTTTATCTTTCAGTTTTCTACGGCACAACATAAGGGAAAGGGGTTATTTTTTTAATGTATTAGTGTTTAACATATTAATTATTGTTAGAAGTATCCAGTGGCCGTGTAAATAATGTCAGGGATGTAAATATGCGCTTGCAAAACCCTCATACTGAGACATAATCATTTTTAATTTTGAAAAATATAAAAGTACTTTTTATGAGAAAACGGTTGGTCCTACAAAAAAGTTGTAATAAACTTTTCTGTGCAGAATCTATGTAGCTACATTTCTTGTTTCAAACGTTTTTTTGTAATCCCAACGGTTACTGATATAAATAGGAAAACGTGTTTGCGATGGCAGCCATTTTGTTTTTTGCCCCCGCCATTCAAACGCACCATTTTCAAGAGTGGCACCATCGAAATTATGTTTCTCCAAGGTCAAACGAAGAGATTGAGACTACTCCCACACTTGCATCATCAAGGAGCACACGGATGTACATTTGACAGGGGACTATTATGGTAATATACGTATTCGAAAGAATTTATAAAAAAAATGAAAATCAGTTATCTTGACAACATAGCCTATTGTTTTACTGTGATCGTATAAGGCCTTGGAAATTAAAATACAGGTAGCTATGACAAAAAACATATTGATTTAGGCCTACATGCGCTTATCCAACTAGACCGTTAAAATGACCCAGGTGGCCGAGATGGTAGACCTTTCTTCTTCCGTAAGCCCTGCTTAATGAATAAATCTGGAGCTTAACTTGGAAATCAATTAAAAAAAACACATTCTGCATATCATAATTGCAGTCATAACTGATTAAAAAAAAACATACTGGCACTTTGTTACATCAGTTTACCTGATTTTATTCCTAATGTGACTGATCTTGCATAGTTTCATATGCTGTGTCCGTTATGTTCGGTATTTTAGCTGCGTCGCGGAGTACTGTATTTGATTCTTCACTACATTCCCAAAACTTCACCATGGGCATGCACAATAATCACTTCTGTCACGCCAGCTTGCAACGACCTTTGTTTTCTACTAATTTCATTTCCATAGGTAATATTGTATATTATTTATTTCTCACAGAATACCTTACATATAAACCATATTATTAACATTAACCAGCACGACATAAGTCAATATTGACCATACTTGGTCACATCAAATGCACTTAAATTACATCCTGAGGATGTAATTACATTTCTGTAGGCCTATATGACGCCTGACCGGATCCCATATGTTCGAGAAACAAAGTATTTAGGTATAACCTTACAAGTAGGTAATAAATTCACCGCTCATATCCAAAGAATCAGTGCTACAGCTAACAACCTATTTCATGCCCTAGTCAGACTTTCTGGACAGCAGAGGTCGCACAGAATCCTAAAGAACACACAGAAACCAGACACAAAACATGCGAAAAGATCCAAAGAAGTAAGATTTTAGCGTAAAAAGTAATGAAATGATGGTGATTGGAGGAAGGGGGCACGTAGAGACAATGAGGTAGCCAGCACGTGGAATTCTTGCATGTAGCCATTGTGAAGTTGTTACAACATGCACATACATCAAGCAAACCGTTTCCACGCAGAGCTAGACGTCTGGACGACTAACAGACAACCTTGTGAAAAGTATCTGTTTATGAAATCCCTACTGTAAAAGCCACTAACACCTGGGATTTTGATTTATTTTTTCTATGAATTTCGTCTATTCATCCACCTTAGTCGATTGTCAATAATCGTTAATTTTCAGGAAAGTTCATGTTTGTAAATTACAATGAGAAGTCAGCAAGTTCTGTCTAATGGTACCCATTCAGAGATCACAGGAGGGTCTTAATACAAGCTCTCGCCTAAGTGTCAGTATAAGTTATTCTGTCTACTAGGCTTCTATTCACACTCAATTATTTTCATTTTTCCTACTGAGCTATACTTTTTTTAAAATTACAATTACCACCTATGCTCAGTATTTAAAACCATAAAATATTTAGCTTATTTGTAAAAACATAACTTATTTTAACACAATCAACATATGTAAGTAGCGTAAGCTACTAGCCTAGAGGTATAAAAACTTGTGAAACATACATTAAATTAGTCAAAAGTATTGCTAAAAATTCTTAAAACTGCTAAAAAATGTATTTCAAGTCCATAAAATAAAAGTCTTGGATTAAAATGCAGATATAGTCCTCGCGTTTCAATGTTAATACATCATCTTCAGGTGATTTTCTGCATGACCTGTGGAAATTATGTTGTGGGCTGGATGTGCAGCCTTCTGTCAGGGTCCTATAACCTGGAGCTTAGTAGGAAATTTATTTGGTATGAAATAGAAAGCACCCTACCAGCGTTCCAGAGTATTATGTGAGAAACTGAGAGCTGGTTTCATTTGAACCGGTAAACGTGTCAGGAGAAGTAATTCCCTATCATTCACAATCGTATTATTAAAGTTAAAAGTTCACATAAATCTCCAGTCACTTGACCCTTGGAGGTCAGAAACAACAATTCTCACGTACCAACCATCATCTCTGTTTATTACAGGGCTAGAAACAATTTCCCGGATAATTATCGGTGCTCCACCCGTAATAACGTCCATGCGTGGAGGAATTAGTAGGATGCTTGTGCTCGGATTCATATAAACAAGAAGCCATTTTGTTGACACAGACACGCGGAAGTCATTTGTCAAACCGATGTTAACATCCATCTTTTCGGATGCTATTGTGAATAGGGACCATGTATAATGGAGCCTGTTAAGATTTACCGCGGTTGGAGCTATATGACTCCCACCACTCTAGTTAACATTTAGTTTTGTTGTTCATTTATATTCCATTGCCGTCTATACTTTTTGTACTGCCACCGCTTATTTTAAAACTTGTTTCTCCCATACACATTTCGTCCCAGTGACGTAGCCAAAAAATAATTTCGGGGAGGGTCGAAAGTGCCGGGAGGTTTTGGGGGTGACAAGGAAGTGGGTTGGGAAGCTCTCCCCGGGAAAGTTTTTAAATATTGAACTAATGAAAATAACATTTTATACTATTTTAGCACTGAAAGCTATTTAGCAAATTTGTTTACTATACTCTAAGACAGCGTTTCTCAACCTATGGTCCGCGGACCACTGGTGGTCCACGACGATGGTGCAGACGGTCCGCAGACATAATTAAGATGACTTAATGTATCTGCTGACTTGCGACTAAATTTGACTAATATTGAGCCAGATATCCAGGTACTCGCAAGTGGCGACAAGCTCAACCGTCTCATTAAAAGTAATAACATAATTCCTAATCATATTATCATATTGGTAATAAATATTAAACTGTCAATAGTTTACTTCCAGGGATGTGAAATTAGGGGCCCGTACAATTTTTTAGATATTTTAGAGGTCCTCGGGTTCAAAAAGGTTCAGAAACGCTGCTCTAAGACATGCCAACTTAAACAAGAAATCGTTACCTAAGTTAAAACTCTTATTAACTTATTACTGTTTAGAAGAAAAGTTAAATAACCGATGGAACAGTGGAAATAAGAGGCCTATAAGTTCAGTATTTTATTATTAAATAAAATAATTGAATATTTGACAAAATAGAGCTTAAATAACATTAATAGAATTTTGGTTTTGATTTCGGGGGAGGTCCGGACCCCCTGGACCCCCCTTTCCCTACGCCACTGATTCGTCCCGATTTTGCCTTTACTATCCCATTACCAAAAAGTCCTCTTGTCCCGAATTTTTTCGTTAAAACGAAATGTACCGTTTTTTGCGCCCTATTTTTGCGCGTGCAGAATTACTGGAAAAGTAAATTACAACATTTTTGAGTGAAAAAATTAACAGCCAAAAACCTAGTGCTATGGAATGACAAATTTGGTTCAAACGGGAAAAAGATTTGGTGTTACACAAATAACAACTTTGATAAGTTTCTGTTTGGCATTCCAGGATGAAGTATAGCTGGAACCTGCATTTTCCTGAATAAATTATCTGTGGTTTGTCATAAGAAACAGACTTAAAGTTGATACCGTGAAAAAATTTACAAATTTTAATTCATTCAAATTCACAAAAAAATAAAAAGTTCTTTAATATAATATCAAGCAACCACCAATAGCTCAATTATTCTTATTTATTTACCAAATTCTGGTATATATAAGTAAAAATTCTGAATTATTCACAGTTGTTTCTACAAAGTCTGGAAAAATCCATCGCTTTGATATGAAATTGCAGACTTTGAATATATGGGGGAGAAATGTCAGTCGTAAGTAATATTTTGAGCGATGCTATTATCCTGTGTTAGCTTAAGATTGTGCTTTGTCAAAAACATAACTGCATGTATCTATGTTATGGATCAAAAACTTTTATTGCCGAAATAGTTATGTTATTTTGAATTTTGTAAATGATTAATAGGTACACGATAATAGTACTAGTATATATAGTAATATGTATTAATTTGTCTATAAAGTATAATAATAAAAATCGATATTACTATGAGTGTGTTAGGCCTAAACAGGGAATTCTTACCCAGAGAATAGAGTAGGCCTCCCTGTAGTGTGGGTGATGATCACGTTGCTCTAATCCTGTTTCTTCTTCTACCTCGTGTACAAAATTTAAACCGTTAGAGCCGTTTTCGAGAAAAAACGACAACAAATTTTCTTCATGTAACCTACAAACACGTACAGACACACACATACACAGGCTTGTTTCTGATAATAGTATTTTCGGATTCCGTACTTCAAAACGTGTATTTATGTTAAAAACTCAACTTCGGATTCCGGGGTCGAACACAGTACTCCCTCTACCTATAGGCTAGTACCTAATAGTATCGGCAGAGGAATTTAAAAAAAATCCCTTTAGGCAAGCCTACAGGCTGAGGTAGATTTCGAAGTGCTTTTGGTTTAATTTACTGTCGCTGCGTAGCACTCTTCTTCTTTAGCCTTGGCATGACAAACCCGCAATAATAACTGCAAAAAAGAGGAAAGAGCACTTTTTCAAACATTCAAATCTCACCTGGCCGCTTGCGTGTAAAGATTTATATATATATATATATATATATATATATATATATATATATATATATATATATATATATATATATATATATATATATATATATCAATTTTTTTTTAACAGGCGGTGGTTTCGTACTTAGGGAGGCATGAAACGTAAAGATATGAAAGAATTTTTCGAAAGTCATGACGTGGTATCGATTGCAATAGGTAGATCTACCTAAAAGATTGAATGTTATGGTTTTTATTTCAGTGATTTAAGGTGTTCCTACCCCCTTAAAAAGTTGGGACCGCTGTAGTAGGGCATAAAAGTAACAAACGAATTTAGGGTTTGCATACCTTTCTGACATGGTTTACTGCTAAACATTATGTGGGATTATTAATGGAACAAAATTATATCAAGAACTTGGGGCAAGGGTAAGTGCATACCATGTTGTGGTATAGTCTCGGCAATAAATACATTACAAATGAATCAAAATACGATTAACCTGGGTGAGTGTGGTTTACACAGACGTGCAATTTTGTCTGATGATTGATGAGATCCCTCTTCGCAAAGTAATAAATAGACATGCTTAGGGTATAACTGGATGGTATTCGCTTTAAAACTCTCACGACACTAGCCTACATTATTTTATCAACAGAAGTTGTATGTTATGGTGTAGGCTATGGGTGTTAATGAATAACACCGAAATTTTTTACCTGTGTAGAGGGGGGACATAGACAAGCAACTTTTATCAGGAGATTTTTGCTCTAAGACGTAACATGTGTATGCTTCAGGGCATTAAAGTAATTACAATTTGGTGCTCATAAGTAAATAATGAAGTGAAATAGGGGTAAAATTTTCATTAAATTGATTTCGCGCCTTCTTAGTGATCTATAAAAACCTGTTGCTTAATCATTCATCAACAGCTAGCCTATATCATAATTTAGATTTTTCATAATCTGCAAAATTTACAGACTAATCACATTACTGACCGCCACTGCATTAGTTTTTTTTTTTTTTTAAGTTCGTAACAAGTGTTAAGAACGAAGTTCCTGTGTTTTTCATTTTTTTCAAATGTCAGAAGTCAGTGGCGGTCATGCCCTGAGAGATTTTATGCTTAAACAAGAAAAATTGAATCCATAGAGCAAAAATCTCCTAAATAGAAGTTGCTTGGCTATGCCCCCTCTATACGCAGGTAAAATATTTCGCTGTTATTCAGTAATATGTTACGGGCAATGAAGTGAATCAGGGAAATCTCAATGACCGGTCTTTAACGTCATTCTTGAAATACGGTACATAGGTAGTAACGTCAATGTCCTAGATTCTTGGGCGATGTTAATAATAACATTGTCCGGGCAATTTCGTCATTTTCCATGCCTCATTGGCCAATGTCATAACGAATACTGTTTTTCGTTAGTACAACTGAATAACAGTACAAGCAAGTTGACAATGTAAAACTAAATATAGAAGCAGAAAGTGTACTGTGACTCAACATTCTATGCACCGAATGAGGTGGCCGAGATGGTAACGTCTTGAATTCGCATTCGGGAGGTCCCAGATTCAAAATCGCGTAGCCGGTCAATTTGACTTGGGGTTTTTCATGGTTTCCCCGGTCTTAAAGGCAAATGCTGTTCGGATATTTACATATCATGAATCATCCTGACCATTTCATCTTGTATCATATCCATTACTTCATAAAAAAGCACCAATAATACAAACAATTGACAATCAATTGTTCCATGGCCTACCCTACTGTATATACCACCGCCGTCTCGAGAATTACGAGTAATACAGTCTAGAAGGCAGTGGTATACACACACATCCCGAACTCTTGATATGGCCTCGCAGCTAAAAAGGAGTATAAACACATCTGAATAAAAATAAATAAATAAATAAAAAACATTCTATGCAATTCAAAGTGTCATTAAGTTTGTGTTCTGAAAACAAGTAAGAGGTACAATAGATTATTTTTCATACAAGGAAATGTTTTGGAAGAGTCTGTGGTGTGAAAACAAGGCGTATTAAATGTTCTGTTTAGCACGGAAAAAATACAGTAGAACTCCAATTATCCAGATTAATTTGGACCGGAACTCCAATTATCCAGATTAATTTGGACCGGAACTCCAATTATCCAGATTAATTTATACCGGAACTCCAATTACCCAGATTAATTTGGACCGGACCTGATTCGGATAATCAAATACCCGTATAATTGGATAAATCATTGAAAGATAATTTCTTTCGTTCTACTTCTGGAAGTACAACCTCTCCTGTATTTTGTTTATAGGCCTAGGCTTGATATCAGATTGGAGCCCGAGGATCTTTAACTCAAACCTTGAATGCTGGTGTCATTAAAGGTATATATTTTATTTCAAACGATAATTTTTACTTTTTTAACTGGAGGACATTCATAATTGGTTTACTAGACTGAACGTATTATGTCATTGAGTGAGGTAGCCGAACGATGACAGGAAGTGGTGGGTTCGAATCCCGTGGCCGTGAACATTGCTCATTCTGTTCTCCAGAATTCCTCTATTTTTTCCGTGAATAACAAAGTGACGGTTTTCCTTGAATCTGATATTACACTAATGTTATGAATTCTCTCTAATGGAAAGGGGACTCGTTAGCTGTAGCGAATTCAATCTTAGGGGGAAAACCCCCAACGGAATACTATCCAGTTCTCCAGGTTGGAGGCTATGCGGATAGCCAATCCTCATCTTTGTAATTATGAATATCACTCATATTCCTCAAAGGTAAAATAGCCAGAATGATAAAATGGATACACTAGAAATTACACATACGAGCTTGAAATATAAGATCAAGATTTCGTTTTCCATGAATTTAGCAGAAATATTTCTTATCGCAAAAAATTGCTTGTTCTTGATTACCAATCAAGAATGACTGTCTCGTACGTGTTTTATTATATTATCTTAGGAAGAGGAATATGAAGATAACAAGAACAGTGAGATAAGGTGAAGAAAGAGAATATGTTAATGATACTATTAGCAATAATTAAAATGGTATACAGTTAGCCTAACTTGAGAAATAAACCCTTATAAATGCAATGTTTAATTTTCCCATGCTTTCGGACCTCTTTTTTTTTTTTTTTTTTTTTTTTTTTTTTTTTTTTTTTTTTTTTTTTTTTTTTACGAAAGTCAGTCTGTTTGGTCACTGTCTTGAATTACTAATTGCTTCAGTCATGAATGGCATAAGTGGCTGTCTAAACTAAAGTAAGATATTTTTATCACATCTCCGCTCTTCTCTCCCTTCCTCCCTCCCTCCACTCCCTCTTTTTTTCCTCCCTTTTCCCTTTCTGTGTGTGTGTGTGTCTTTCTTTGTCTCGTTTTTTGGCACCCGAAGGTTCGATGTCGCATTCACATAACCTACACACTCGTTCCTATTCTGAGTCAGCTGGACCCAGTTTATCCCTATATTATTATTATTATTATTATTATTATTATTATTATTATTATTATTATTATTATTATTATTATTATTATTATTATTAACATCATCATCATTATCATTATCATTAACATCATCATCATTATCATTATCATTATAAAATTAATAACAAGTAGTGTTAACGTAAAACAAACGATGGGTATCAAATAAACCCAAATAAAACTAACTAAACTTCGGGGCGCTACATCCCTGAAGTGACAGGCCTACCATCCGACCGCTGACAAAATACCTTCTAACCTAAACGATAAAAAAATGAACATTGTATGGATATCTTCTCGTTTATAACCTATCATTTTCGTCTACTTAATCTAATAATTGCCATCTACTTAATCTAATAATAGATCATTCTTCCTGTAATGCTTAAGTTAACATTTATATAGACTCATGCAATCAGCTTGGCAATTTAAAACCTAAACTCATTCAATTTAAATGCTGTATTCGCAAGAGGAGGCGTATCCTGACGTTTAATCTCTGTCACTCGTCAGCATAACTTATGCAAATTATTTTGCGGTAAGCAGTCATGTGGGCATGGGTTAGGCGCCGGCTGCTCGTCGAGCCTTATACGCAAACTCGAACTGCCCGCCCGCTCGCTTGTCTTGAATAAAAAGCAATTAAGTAATTCATTCAATTCATTCAGAAACAAAAGCTACCTGTATCAACCACTGGCAAATTCCCACGCTGACTTTCAAAATGTTATTGCTCCCTTTTTGTCGTCGAAGGGATCCTTGAGACAACTCGAGACGCATTTTTGTTTTTGTGTCAAGCTGGATTCCGCTGTAAAACGTACATTGTATATAACAGGGGTTTCCACACCTCCACAACTAAACAGTTCTGTCTTCAGTCCTTATAAAGATACTTGCGTGTGGCAGGAATATTATATTTTTATTTCTCGCTTAAATTATCTTTCCATAGTTCCATACAAAAGCGTTAATTAATGAATATTGACATCTAACACAGTACTTTATATATGTTTGATTACCATACTTACTTATTTACTTACTCAATGGCAATAGGCAATTCCTAAGCAATTTGAAGGAATATTATCTAGTTTGTGGAACTCGGAGGTTCAATGCCGCGATAGGTGAGCCCGCCATTCAACCCTATTCTGTGATAACTCCATCCACCCATTCCTCGCAGATCCTACTTCCCTTACATCAATTTTAATATTGTCCTCCCACCTACGTCGTAGTCTTCCAAGTGGTATCTTCCTTTCGGGTCTTCTTGTCAATATTTTTTAGATATCTTTCCTCCCCTATGGGCGCAACATGTCCAGTCCATTTCATCCTCCGTGATTTTATTAAACTTAATATATTCAGTGAAGAGTATAGGTTAAAAACTCCCTAATAATAATAATAATTTTTAATAATAAATTGATTATTTAATTTTAATTAAATATAAATTATTATAAATTTAATAATAATAAATGAATTAATAGCAATAAATTTTAATTCTTAATAATATCTAAAATGATCATAAAATGATTACAACAACAGTATAATATTATAATATATAACTGGCCCTTTAGGAGTGTAGGGAATTCTCTCGGTAGACCTTAAGGGCAATCAATCATAGGAGAGAGGTTCCATTTGACGCTGTGAAGTGAACTCTAGCTTAGTTGGTAGAGCAGTGGCACATACAGCCAAAGGTCCTGGGTTCAAATCCCAGTGTCAGAGGAATTTCTCTAATTTTACTAGTTTAAACATTTCACGGTAAAACTTATGCCTATCAGAAATATTGCATCAGCATACTTAGCTCATTTTCTCTAAAACATCTTCCCAGTCCCTGCTTTCGGGACTCTTGCTCTTTCTGTAAGTATAAGTATCTATAATAACCAAGATTACATAGAAACTTAAGGAGAACGATTAGAACCTAACATTTCTTTGACTATATCCCTTTCTGTTAGTATAAATATCTGTAATAACTAGAGTTAGAAACTTAAGGAGAACGATTAGAACTTAACATTTCTTGGACTATTTCCCTAATATCTGTAATACTAGGATTAGAAACTTAAGGAGAACGATTAGAACTTAGCATTTCTTCCGACAATGTAACCAAACTAAAAGCTAATTATTGCAAGTTTCTTCACAAAAAGACAACAAGCGTAATTCAGGACAGGGCCATTGTGTGGAACCAGGAAGTGTAGGATACATGCAACTTGATCAGCCTTCAGTCACTGACAGCTTTTAAAACGTGCACAGAATTTAAGTTACTGGCTAAACTAAAGGAACCAAAGGAAGATGAAAAATTGTTAACAGACTAAGATGAAGGTTCCGTTGGGTCCAAATAAATTTAACAAGTCCCTAATACACCAATGCTACATAAACATGAATTTGAAACATCTATAACATGAAGATAATTTAAGACATCATAAGATGACAAGATGAAAAAATTAAACTTACTAGAAATTCAACTATGCAAGTATGAGGAAGCTCGAAACAAAGATACCGTAAAATAAAAGTTTCAATTTGTAAAAACAGAAATTCATATTCTGATTTTGAAAAGTGCGATAATAACTTATCAAATTGTTTATTGTACGTAAATTTATTAAATATAAAGACGCCTAAGCTAATAAGTTACTTTGGACCTATTTAATATAATCTAATAAAATGCCATAAGCTAAAGCTATAATTTATTACTGTACTAACAATATTTGTGTGTTCAGTTTGCTATGCTATGCTTTGCATAGAGTGGCGGGGCAATGTGATGAAAGTGCCAAAAAGATATGTCTGGGAATAGTGAAAATTGTATCTGTTGAATCATAGGCAATCACCATCTAGAGATGCTTCTTTCAACTAGAAGGATCATTAATTTGGAGATAGATCAAACATTGGTGATGGAATATAGATGACTTCGGATGGTAAAAGTGGATTTAGATTTTTTGGGCACATAGATCTGTTTGCCTCGCCACTCATCACAACTTGGTGCGAAATTCATGGATGACATTTAAATTAATTACAGAGAAGTTGAAACAGTTCATTGTTATTTGAACATATAGTTAATTGGAAATAATTTTCAGTCATCTGGATTTTTATATCTATTAACCATAGATAATTAATTATAGTTATTTCTTATTCTCTGGGGCTATGTAGTCTACTGTACGCTTTTATGTGTTTGTCATGCGGATAACACCACGTAAACAATCGCCAGAAGTAGCCTATTCACCTTAAAACATGACGAAATCTTTTTAACAGCTTCCTGCACTGAAGCCGATGTTTCAGACTGTTCTTGCCATCAGCTAAACTCTCTTAATAGTTAATTGGATAACTACAAATAAATGGATTATTGGTTAAAATGTTTCATTATCCAGTTACTAATGGTTATTTCCAGCAGTTGCTTGTTCAGTTAATCAGTCAACTTTTATCCAGATAATACCAGCTCTAGTACCGGAGCCTCCCAGGGGATATTTGATTTTCGGGTCCTGTCCCAAGTAATCCGTATAATTTAAGTTCTGCTGTAGTAATATATATATATATAATTTAGTAAATGTAATTATGAACATTGTGTTGCAATTAATGCACAAAGAATTGGCCATTATAGCTAATAATACCGATGTGAATGGAAGAAATTACAGGCACGATGCTTACTGGATGCCCCTGATCTTCATCTCGAAGTCTCCCATTGTTTATTGGGCAACATTTATAATATAATAAAGTTCAAGAAGAACGGTCTGGAAAAAATCTGGCTGCAGCATAAATTTCTTCATACTGGCCTGCCATCTGACAGGAATGTCGGCAACCAGGCGAATTCAATCTGAAATCATTTCTTTTGTACGTGACATTTCTGTGAAACTAAGCAGCTGGAATGCGGTTGTTGCTGCGTGTGTCGTGCACTGGACAGTGACCTATCAGGACTCATCATTTCCTCAAACAGTGGTTTTGTATTTTTGTTTTGAAATGTAAAATCAAAATTGTAAACCATTGCATCCCCCACGAAGGAAAAATAGTTTTTATTTCCTCACAACTCAGCGCGAATTTCATCTTACAGATACTTCACTTGTACAGAAATGAATAGAGCATATTTGCCGCATTATCTTTAACGAGACGTTTCTGAGTAATATTCAGAGCATAGCCTACACAACACAAAGATTGCCCACATCTGTTGTGTATTGTATAACCGCTTAAGTGATCCAGTGGTTACCATTGCTGACTCCGCAAAAGTCTTGGTTATAACGCCGGTACCACCTAGGATTTTTCTGAGGTAGCGAAGTATGGAACGGGGTCCACACGGCCTCGTGAGAATAACTGAGAATTACATGATTAAAAAAAAAAACTAAAAAAAAAAAACTCCGGTCATGAAAACCATCAGTAACGGCCATAGGCGTAACCAGGCCGACCATATTAGGGGGTTATAACATCCGGGGGGTCTGGAGGGTATGGAATACCCCCGGAAAATTTTAAAAATTAAGATGCACAATAACGAGTTTTAATCTTCCCACGCTTTATACTCGTATTGAGTAATTTATAAGCAGACTTTAAAAAATTGTACAATTTTCCTTTTTTTAATCAATGGGGGGGGGGGTCAAATCCGCAAAACCCTCCCCCTCGTTACGCCTCTGGTAACGGCCACAGGAGTCAGCAAGCTAACCACTTGTCTTTCAATCCTGCCTGCTGTCCATGATAGAAGATGCAGCGGTCGGATGGTAGGCCTTGCCTGAAAAGGGATGTAGTGCTGCGAAATTTAGTTTTAGTAGTACGTTTTAAACGTAGGAAATTAATGGGATGAATGAAATGAATTAAACACCAAAATCTAAGACAGTTGCAGTGCAGGGTAAAGTAAAGCCGAATCGATATAATTGAATATGTATGGCAGAGTTTGAATTGAAAGACGAAAGATTGTAACTGTTACGCCGTAAAACACTTTGTCTGCTATTTTTGAGACAAATGATTCTATAATTCTTTTAGGAAATAAGTTAAAGAATTTTATTTATTTATTGCTGATTTTATTTTTAATAGTCTTTTCATTTCCTAGCATTCTGTAAAATACAATTTTTTAAAACATTGCCCGTACGGTACGAATACATGTCTCACGTGTGTGACAGAATCACAAGAAATGCCTACTCACTAAAATATCCATTTATTTTTTCTCACCTATAGGCTCCTTATAGGTCTATACAAAGATCTATATCTATACAAAAAAAGAAAATGCATACCATTGAAATATCATAAATATCTCTTCACTTAGAATGCACAAAGTTTTTATAATTAGTACTATAATTTTAGGTACTGTATAGTCTTACTTTTGACTCTAATACTTTCAGGAAATCCCTATTAAGCGGGAGAAGACTGTAATCAGTAGAGCCCGGATTTCTAAGCAAGATGCATGTTTATTTTCAGACTCCTAAAATAAGCAGAAATGTTATATTTCGTAAGACACTCCTTGACAAGCAATTTTAACTTAATTTGATAGAGCTTATTTTGCTGCTAGTTGTCGTTATCACTGGTTTCCTTTCTTTTATTGGCTATTACCGATTAATCCGGGTTGTATAAAACACTCCTTCAGATTTCTAAAACGTTTTCGGGTGAAGAAACATATTGAGGAGGAATTCACTGAAGAAGAATTCTGTTGCTTTTTACGTGCGCCTGTGATGTCCTGCGACGTTCAAAGAACATTTTCACTTTACAAGTCGTTCTTCATAGACACACGCAGGAGCTTCAAACAAGAAAATCTGCGGATGATCTTCCTGACTAGCCGTTAATGAAATAAGATTTCTACGAAACTATAATGATTTATTTGATTTTCGTGTTTATTATCTTTTTTAGGGTGGCTTATTTTGGTGCTCATTTCTTAATTTTTTTCTTATTTTCTTGCGTATTTTATTGTTTTATTTGATTATAATCAGGTTCTAGTAATCAGGCAGGTACACAATTTTAATATAAACCGTATTGCTTTTTTGAATGTATGTAGTATACTAGGAGGTGCCCGTGGCTTCGCCACGATAATTCTTTTAAAAATTAAAAATTAAGAGTATAATAATTATTAAAGCATTATAATTATTAACACTTGCACGCGAATCATTCATAAACTAAGCCATTAATAATTAATGAAACAGCTAAAATTCCTGCTTTAGAGTACATTCCACGACATGAAAGCGCCCCCTGGGAAAACTATATCAGAATCGATTATGCAGTTCCAAAGAACCTGTGAACACATAATACGTATTGTTTCTCAGCTGTTTATTGACATGAATATGATGTGAATTTTATTTTACCAATTCAGTGTAATTTTCAGAAATTATATAATGTTTCAAGGGAAGGAATGGTTTGTTTGGATTATTATTATCAGCGATATTTCAAGAGATAAAACCATCAATATTTTACAGCTGTTGCTCCCGGCTTCGCCCGCCATTATTCATTGACTCCAGGATTTTTAAGAAAATTACACTGGTAGATTATTAAAAATGTTTGTGGTTCAGAGATATGAAAATTGTAAGTAAAAATAAAATTACAATATTTGTTCATTGTGTTCATTTCACTCAGGCCTTATATAATAAAGAAACTGTTTTCCTTCCTAATTTTGTAGTCGTCATGAAACTGCGAGAGACGAACATCGCCGAGTATACCCGATGTCTCACGAAGCGGGCGAGCAAGCACGCTATTTAGGGCCGTTGAATTGTATAAGAGTAGATATTTATATATTATGTATGTAATATACTTGAACTTCGGTATACTTGTTATTAAGCCTCAGATTTCACAGAGAAAGGGGTCTATAGGTGCTGAGATCGTGATTTGAGACATGTTATAAAATATTCGACTATAAAGGCTTCTATTACTAAGCAAAACATATGTTGCTAGGTTTGCAACAAGTAGTGGTGCTAGGTTACGAGAGAGATTCATTTTGAAGAGCATCTGTTACCTGTGAACAATGCCGGCCACGCCTCCTGCTGTAATAAACATGCGCATCTTGTCTGCTATTAAATAATACACTTACAACACTTTACAACCGCTGTAAAGCATAGATCTGTCTCCCATACCAAGTCTTCACAACACTCTAGCTCAGAGTAGGCCTATACAGTGTGTTCGTAAGCTTTGACTCGAATCTGCTAGACCAGCGGTTCCCAAACGGTGGGTCCCGACCCACTAGTGGTTACAGATGGGTCGCGACTCGTTCCTAAAACTATCAGAAACCATCGAATAAACCATCAGAAAAGATAGGAAAAATCGAAACAATTCAAATTGTGTTTTGACTGTTTTCCTGGTCCTTTGTGTACTTTTATAAATTGTAGTTTTTATCTTCACCTAGGAACACTTGTTAGAGAGTATAAAACCACTTGTTGCATATATTGCAACAAGTGGTTTATTGTCTATCTATTGTTAAATAAATAACTGCTTTGCTACAAAGTGCTTTTATTTTGTCAACCATTTTCAAATCAGAACACAAATTGTTTGTCAATAATCAATCTGTATCTTCAAAAAAGCATATATAAGCTTATATATATTTGCAATATTTGATGGTAAATTATATATACATAAGGAAGGGATACGATACAAAATAATAAGGTTTTTTACTCCACCATGGACCGATGGACCGTGGAGGTATTGCGATAAGGAAAGGTGGGTCGCCAACTGAAAAAGGTTGGGAACCACTGTGCTAGACTTTTTACAGCAGTAAAGATGTTGAAACCGAGATGGTAACGTCTTGGACTTGCATTCGGGAGATTCCGGGTTCAAATCCCATTTTCAAATCAGAACAATTTAACGTGGGTAGTTTCGTGGTTTTTTCCTGTATCATATTAATTGTAAAAAAAATCAGTATCGGTCCAAATAATAAATGCTTTAAAATATCAACAATAGAAAACAAACATCAATAGTACATGGCCTACTGGTATACACACAGAACTTGACTCGTGAAATGACGTCTATGTTCATATGACGTTGAACAAATGAATCAAGATAGAAACCGAGCAATGCCACCTTCAATTAATTTACAATAGCATCTGGCTTAGGAGGCGTTGGATGTGCACGGAAACAAGAGTCCAAATATTATAATACTAGGAGGTGCCCGTGGCTTCACCACGATAATTCTTTTAAAAATTAAAAATTAAAAATTAAGAGTATAATAATTACTATATTAACACTTGCACGCGAATCATTCATAAACTAAGCCATTAATAATCAATGAAACAGCTAAAATTCCTGCTTTAGAGTACATTCCACAACATGAAAGCGCCCCCTGGGAAAACTATATCAGAATCGATTATGCAGTTCCAAAGAACCTGTGAACACACATTACGAATTGTTTCTCAGCTGTTTATTGACATGAATATGATGTGAATTTTATTTTATCAATTCAGTGTAATTTTCAGAAATTATATAATGTTTCAAGGGAAGGAATGGTTTGTTTGGATTATTATTATCATCAGCGATATTTCAAGAGATAAAACCATCAATATTTTACAGCTGTTGCCCCCGGCTTCGCCCGCCATCATTAATTGACTCCAGGATTTTAAAGAAAATTACACTGGTAGATTATTAAAAATGTTTGTGGTTCAGAGCTATGAAAATTGCAAGTAAAAATAAAATTAGAATATTTGTTCATTGTGTTCATTTCACTTAGGCCTTATATAATAAAGAAACGGTTTTCCTTCCTAATTTTGTAGTCGTCATGAAAGTTTAGACTGCGAGAGACGAACATCGCCGAGTATACCCGAAGTCTCACGAAGCGGGCGAGCAAGCACGCTATTTAGGGCCGTTGAATTGTATAAGAGTAGATAATATCGAGTTTATAGATATATTTGCGAGAATAAAGTTCGAGCAAGTTTTCAATTTAGAGTGGGATTTATTAAGACTAATCCATGAATAAAATGTAACGAATTATGTAAATAATTATTATTTTCTTACTTTGTTGTCAATGTTCTGTCCGCTGTGAGATCACAACATAGCCTACCAAATGAATGAACAGTCGATTAATCGTTTGGAGTTACCAATGCTATCAGTAATGCATACTACAAGATAGAGAATGTCGTAGTCGTTGCTAATATCAGAACAGAGTAAAATCAAACGAACTGGCTTGCACCAAATCGAGCGTTTTTAATCAATGCACATTTAGATTACTTCAATTTCCAAATAAGTTATACTGTATAAAATGTGTTTTTATTCTATTCACTGGCAGCATGTGGCGCATTAAACACTGCATATTGATACTCCACATTTCCATAACAAACTGACGTTATGTCAGATAACATAGCTTCCTCGTGTTCTAGCAAATATAGATAACATAGAAAAACAACCGTAATTGGTCGATATCCGAGTCATTGCTAGTATTTATTGGTCATTATCAAATACACGTCGTATGAATGGAATAGTCGACACAATCTATGAAGCATCATAATTGTTTCGTTGTTGTTAAATTTAATTTTATTGTAAACCACATTTTTAGCTATTACATCACTTCTCAGAAGGCCGTGGTGGAGTAGCATGCTCGCCTCTGGATCCGAAGGCCGCTGTTTCAAACCTGTGCTCTGTCGATGGATTTTTCAGGACGTAAAAATCTGAGGCACGAAATCTTCTGGAATGGACCATAAACCGTGAATCCCATGTCGTAGATATACGTTAAAGAATTCCAAGCCTAAATTAGAGCCTCTGGATCATTTCCCAAGCCCTTACGTGCCCAAGAAGTACCTTACTTACTTAGAGGTGGCCATCGAAGCATTGAGCTTACCACCTGCCCTCTGTACTCTAAAAGAAAATAAGCGTAACTAAATTTGCCTTCTGCAATGAAACCTCTATTTGGAGACACTATATTTCCGTCCGCGAGGTGGCAGGATATCGTCCATGATTATATGTATTTTGGGTGGTATTGTTGCACGTTCACTGCGGGGAGGGGGGGGGGAGTTAAAACGCTGATTGCTGTACAAGAGGCTTAAAGAGGTCTGCTTGGCAGACTCATAACTTTTGCCTACAGAAAAAAAAAATCCACACGAAATTTCTAAGCACCGTTGTACAAGCACTGACAATTTTGCAGTAATAAATAATGAACTAGTGGCACGTAAAAATTTTTTAGTACACGCTCTCTAAAACAGCTGCTTATCGGACTGGTAAGACGTCGAAAAATTGCATTTTAGCAACCAAGGCCGCTAAAATTGCATAAAAGTGCATTCAAAATGCAACTTTTATCGGCCTTGTCCTTTAAAGTTGTCATGGCAATCTATAAAACAAAACCCAGATGGCATTGACCAGTCACACCAACTTTAACATGGATTTACGCATATAATTGGTCATAAAACAACAGATTTAAGCCAACACGTTTCTTTATGATAATCAGAAACTTTACCAGGATTTTTCGCAAAACACGGTAGCCCACTTCATCACATGACAAAAAATATAAGCCAACAACTTTTCACATTTTGGTTCACATGAAAAACATTCCTTACCATGAACGCAACAGCATCCCTTCTCATAGTCTATTCTGCCGTGAAGTTGCTGGCCGCAGCTCCAATTCAGTGTTTCTGGGTTGGATTGAAATTTCCTCGGTATTATCATTTATATTTTCACAAGCTTTTCACAAATACTAGTTGGTATGCAATATTGTTTACAAACAAGGGACTCATATATTATGCATTTATACTACCACATTTGGTATTGGTACGTACGGTCATTGTTGTTTTATGATTCAGACGGCCATGAGAATATAACTTTAGCAAATGCCTTTCATTATAATTAATTATACGGTATTTTTGTTTTATTTCATATAATATACATAGCTTTTACTAAAAAATATTGTATGCACCACGTACGCAAAAACTTGAGCGGACTCATCCAGTATTTCAGCCTCGGCCGCTATACTAGATTCGTCCGCTAAAGCGTTATTTTGCGTACTTTATACATAAATAGCTATTAATATTAAAGATTGTCATTTGTGAGGTTTTGTTTCTGCACGTTCTTAGACTTTAAATTGGTTTGCCGTTGTGCACTAGCAATTAAAAAGATCAATAGAGGAGCTTAAATTTGTGGAAAGCCCATGTAGTCACGTCCTTTGCTAATTTGTCGCTGTCCGCAGCAACTAATTTGCTACTAACTTGACCGGGGACTCTGAAATGTTACGAGTGTTTTTGTCCAAGGCAGGCATGTTGTGTCCAGCAGGACATGAGCCCGGTCCAGCCACTGCAGTTACACGGCAATGCATCTACGTCAAACTGCATTCTCTTGAATGCTTCCGTCCCTCCAATTTACACTTGATCTATTTTCACTTAACCCTGAACCATGGTAGTGAGGTCTATTAGACCGCATTATCGTCTTCACAAGAGAGTTAGCTTTCCTTCTCGAGGTCTTTTATCACCCCATATACAACACTTATTCATCAGTGTTTAGTGGACCCTTGCCAGAAAAAAAAAACAGTTCATTTTGTAGCGGTCTATGAGACCATTATTTTCAATTTCATACTATTCCAATAATTTTTTTTCATGTTATCACAGTTCACATAACAATAATGCTAGTTCAGTACCTTCAAATTAAACCTTCGACTGTAGGCACATTTTATCCATTGGTTATGTGATTTGTGTTTAAAATTTGCATATGACTTTGAATATTTCATACAATTTTTCGCGGCACTGAAGACGTTAAATGTACAGACCATAACAAATTTAATGTCCATGCAAAGAGTTATGTCATGATTGACTAGTCGTTAATCCCTCTTTCACGTCTTCTACGGTCATAAAATAAGTTAATTGAAAATAAAGTGGATATATAAATTTAAAGAATTGTGAAGGAATCAGACTAATATTTTTAGATAGAAAACTTATGGTAGGCCTATACGGTTTAAAGATTTCGTGAAATTGTATGAAGGGTCTGATTAAAGGGTCTTTACATCGGCTTCCATTTTCCCGAATGATGTGGTTGTCGTTTGCAGAGAAATCTTTCCCTATGTTTAGAACCTATATTATGCATATTGACATCTCTGCATTAAGCCAGCATTACACTGTGAAGCATTGTTTGATCAAAGAAATGTGAGCATCTTTATATACGAAGTTAGACGAAAACTATACTGCATTAATTAATTGTCCTTTTACAATAGCTTTCTTCATCTCGATCTGATTATACAAATTTCCTGGTTACCATAGCAACATGTTCGATGGAAAGAAAAACACGTTGTTTGACGGATACATTATGGACTTCTTTAAATAAAACGGAATTTGTTAAATATCTTTTAGATAAGCTTAATTTGATCAGAAACTTTAACACTAATTGAAGCAACGTTTGAATAAATAATACGATATCACATTACTTGAAAGATCATTGACTAAACTTAATACTGTGAAAGCATCTGCCGCTGTTATTGCGAATATGAAGTTGTGAGCCCAATATTAATCAACTCCATTCAAGTTTCGCCTCCATTTTATTTTTTTAGCACTGTTCACTTCTTTTATTAAAGTAGTTTGTGTGATCCAAATAGTTGATATTTATCTGACTTAAACTTGTTCCTATGGTAATCAGAAAATGATTGATCAAGTGCAGAAAGGTGTCATCGAATCAGAAATGGTTGCCATCCAACTTCTTGTATCAAAGTTCGTGAATTTTCTTTGATCACTGTACCCTTGGAATCAAAGTTCGTGAATTTTCTTTGATCATTGTCCCCTTGGAAGGGTATTGCTGTCAATTTCTTTGATGAATTATTTTTACAATTCAAATTTCTTGGATCCAACAATTTTGAAAGTTTAGCACTATTATCTTAGTAACAATCGTAAGAAAAAATCTGCTGTCATTGAACACTGTTAAATATTTCTAAAATTCTTTGTTGTATTGATTAATTGTTTCAACTATGAAGTCGCGTCAGGACGTGAATGTCTTATATATCTAGTAGGCTTTGATAGATATCGTTTTTATTATGCATTGGAGTGCATCAAATCAGTCTTGTCGAAACAAAACGTGAACATATTTTCAGAGTGCTACATCTAAAGAATTAACACTAACGCATGCTGATTAACAGCACAGAAATGAAGGTTTAGAGCATACATGTAAATTAAAAACGTACCTCACATGAAAGTTAATTTACTAAAACAAAAGGTAAATTAAAAAAGCAACATAATTTTGAAATTATGCCCCTTGGATCATGTTCCCTCCACCTGCGTGGTCTCGTGATTAGTAGGCTTCGGACTTTTAGGTCGCTAAAAATTCTGTTTTAGGTACCTAAAATAGGCTCTAAAAATTGGAAAATAGGTTCTAAAAATAGTCTCTTATAAAATCGTTAAGTTACCAATTTTCTGAAATATCTCAATTGCAATGCAGAATATTATATTTATTGAAGTCAGCATTAATCAACAATCATGATAAAACACAGATATAGATAGGCCTATGGTACACAGAATTATATAGACCTATTACTAGGGCCTGTATTACTACCATAACAGTGAAAACCTAAACCCTTCGCCCAAAAAGCTACGCATGCTAGCATATCCAACCCCTTGTATCCCTCAGTAATCCAGAGTTTTTTTTTTTAATATAAATATAACTGGATGTGGGAGTCGGGAGAAAAACACTACATTTTCTTTGGAATTCCAAGGAATTTTTCTACTGAAGACGAAATATTTCTTACTATTTTACCACGTCGCAAATGTGTGTCATGTACTGCACATTACGAACTAAAAAATTAGTACGAACTGAAAATAAATGCTAGAATTTATAACAAAAAGTACGGTAACTTATTTTGAACTTTAGAGGAAAAACAAGCAAAAAGGCAAAATTAGGCTCTAACGTAAAAATAGGCTGTTTTAGGTCCTATAAAAGTATCAGTTTCAGGCATGGTCACTTATGAAACACGCATATACAAGTTTTCGTCCATATATCACTTAAGGATTAAAATAAGTTTTTACTTAAAATCCGAAGTCTAGTGATTAGCGTCGCTGGCTACGGATCAGCAGCATTTGTCGTTATTTGTCTTGTTGCTGGGCTTTAATAAAGAACAAATTTATTCCATATGTATGTATGCTTGAAGCTTATGAATTACAGAAATTAAGAAAAATAACTTGGAACAATTTTTCAGCCTCTTTCATGAAACACTTTATTTTTACCAACTTACAAAAATGTAGGTTAGCCCGTTTTCAATTCTTTGTAGATTATTTGATTACGACACATCTATTCTGTAATATGTTACCAAAATTTCAATATAGATTTAGGCATGTACGCTTTATGCCGGTTGTCGACCAAGAGCTAAGCTAAGATAGTTTAGCTTAGCTCACATACAGTGGGGGATTTTATATGTAGTTGTGCCGACAGAACTACATATGAAATCCGGCACAACTAAGTTTATATATGAAATCCCTCACTGTATGTGAGCTAAGCTAAGCTAAGTTAGCTTAGCTCTTAAACCGGCATTAACCTTTTTCTTGTAAATCGCAGTTAGGCCTATTCCATTTCGTGCTAACTTATTCCCTGGAGAGAGGAAACCACCCACTAACCAGTTTATCATCATCTTTCGATTTCAGCGAGGACAGGAATGGGGTCCTATGGTAGGAATACAGAATTTCGTAGGTTTTCTTATTCGGAACCCCTAATCTATTCCTTGAGCTCCATAACTTTATTCTCACGAAACTGAGATAGGAATGTCTTTGAATGTTCTGCTTCTTTTTTAGTTCAGTTTAAATTTGCTTATTTCTTTAGGTTCAGTGCAAAAAAGGTCGATCAAAGGATCTTTCAGTGAGTATATTTTATTGTCTTTTCTCCTGTCTTCTCCAATTCAAAATAATGTCAACAGTTCAAACAGATGACTCCTAAAATTCCGTTCAGAAATTGCTACAACATAGAGATTCTAGCCGCATCTTAAGGTATTTTGCACTGCTGTCTTTCCACAAAAAAGGATCTCAAGAAACGAAGAGCTGCTGGTCTGGTTTCTTCTTTCTTGTTGACAAGTTCAAAGAACAAAGTGGATCTTCTGGCTGCTTGTGTAGGAATGTAGCCCAGATCTTTCTTTTCTTGTTATTGTTATTACAGACAATAAATTAGTTTTCTAGTTAACTCGGATTTTCCGCGCTTGGTCAAAGAGAATGGCATTGTTACAGCCGCAATCATGCCAGCCTCAACTTTTGGATAATTAACTTTTTTTCTCTTAAGGAAATTGTGAGGTTATGTTTGATAGTTTGCGTCAAGCTTGTTTAATTTAAGTACCATTTTAAGCATTTGGTCTGTGACGTAAGTCGATAGGATTGTGTAATTTACAGCTTTCTAGTTTTCAATGCGAAAGACTATCGTTAACAGTTAAGTAAATAGGCATAGGAAAAAAGGATGTAACAACTGATCAAAATAAATAAATAAATAAATAAAATGAAACCTTACAGCTGCAGAAAAAGGAAAGCTGATCTGCAAGATGATAATACCTACGATTGGAATTATCAAGCCTGACTCTGGTATAGGCTATAGGCCCAACATAAATCTATTATAAAATACAAATGAAAATCATAAGTACCTGTACAGTAATTATACTTTTCGGGGTTTTATCACCGAGATAGGGATTTTCAACTATGATATATATGTCTACCTGTTTCAATCTCGCCGAGGCAGCTATATTTAAATTAATAAAAGCTGGTATTCAGGATTGGGGTATTACGTTATAAATCATTTGTATAACAGTAGGCCTAAATGACGAAGGATTAGCCTATAAGGACAACGAAAAGACAGTCGTATGAATAAATAAATAAAGAAAGAAAGCAGGGAAGAATTAGACAAATATATCACATATCTTAGAAGCTTCTTTCCGGTCATGGAAACCACTATTAACGGCCGTGGGTGTCGGCATGCTGACCACTTGCCCCCCAATAGGTAGATGACGCAGCGGTCGGGAGGTAGGCCTTGTCCTTTCGGGGATGTCGCGCCACGGAGTTTAGTTTAGTTTAGAAGCTTCTTTTAACCTACATTTTCAAACTGTTGCTGTGTTAACCATCACAGTTTGATCAAATGTAACTATATGTAGAAAGCTGTTATTAGGAGTGATGAAGATGGCTGTCATCCAAGTTAAATTGCCTATCAAAGGTCGTTAAATTCTGTTAAAAAACAATGTTAAATCAGAAAAATACATTTTTGGAAATAATATTTCCTGCAAATTTATTCTTTGCAAATGTCGTTGAAAATGTTTAATGGGATGTGTAAATATTTTACTGAACGTCATAGATAGCTGATAGTCTTGATTTCTTAGATTGCAATATTAATTTTGTTTTATCTTTCGGTTGCCAAGGACGTTATAAGCCATTTCTTTAGTGAAATCTAAAAGTTTAATGATATTTCAACACAAATACCTGTAATCTGCAAATATTATGGATCAGACCTGTCGAACGGTAGGCTACTCCCAAGGTGTGAAGTCATTCCCCTACTTCCCCTCCCTTCGTAACTTCCAAAGCGTGGCGATTAGCTTAGTAAATGGAATTTAAGTAGACGGTGTTGAACCATTGAAATTGTGGAGACTTATTGGAATTTTGGAGTACTGAATCTCAATATAGAGATACACGATTTTCTTTGTAATTCGAAGTATTCCTATTATTAACAAACAAAAAAAAAAACCGGGAACTAGGAATGAAGAATCTTAGTGCTATTAGGAATAAATGAAGAGAATATTCACCGGTGCGATCACGGTAGAAAATGAGAAGGAAAAAATGCTCTATCTCATGAAAAATTGTCCGATGGAAGGAATAATATTATCAAAGATTTATGGTGTAGTATAAATTGCAATATCAAATCTATGAGTCAAATATCGATCGCTTCATTCTTCTTCGATTTCTTTTAACATATTTTTTATCAAAGAGCCAACTTTAACTGGCTTTAGTGAAATATTCAAAAGGACGTTTCGTATCAGATCATATTCTGATAAGAACACAAACCGGCACATCTTCCTTGTGCAAAACGTAGCAAGCAACCACATGAAGAAGAAACTATTTTGCTACTAATATAGGCCTAATAAGGTAAACTGATATAACAAGGTGCCAGAATGCTTTTGTTTACTCAGTGATAGTTGCAATTATTATGATATGCAGAAAATAAGTTTTTGTATTACCACAAAATAGGCACTAAATTAGTCATTACTCCGATACCTGTCAACCTGTTTGGTCTAAAATAAATTGGCTTCGTCCCATGGACGTTATAAATGCGTATACCAAGTGTCATGGAAATTCGATAAAGCGTATTCTAGTTATCGCGCGACAGACACACGGACAGACAGGCAGACAGATAGACAGACATTTTCCCGTCCACCACACAATGTCAGAAAGTACCATTCTAGCACTTAATAAACAAGCAGTAAACACTGCATCAAAACATCTCCCGGGCGACTCTATAAACCATTCTTACAATGGAAGCCTTTTTGGGTTAAAGTCAAATCTAGGTTTCAGGTTGGTAACGACACTGAATTTAAGAAGTTTTGATTACTAGATATACTTGTAGTATGTTAATATTTCAGTTTTGCTGCGAGTTGATCAAATACATATGAGCTGAAACACAGTTAAGCCGAAATAAGTGTGGCCTTGTCCTCTACTGTTGTCCTCTTCCTGCAGACGAATGTATTCCCAGGGCCGTGGAAAGAAAGCAAGGGCCCCAGGTACAAATTTTCCCGGGCCCCCGTCAAATATTAAATTCACTACCCAACTCTCCCTTTATAATGTAATCAACAAAAAGATTATGTAAAAATATGTCTGACTGTCTGTCTGTCCGTGTGTCTATAACTCAAATACGCTTTATCGGATTTTCATAAAACTTGGTATACCATTTATAACGCCCATAGGACGAAGCCTATTGATTTTGGACCAAATCGGGCACGAATCGGAAAAATACATTAAAATGTTCTAATTAGGAACAATTTTATCTTTATGTAGCTATTTAATTTTTTGAAAATTATGATTTAAAATGCCGAACATTAGTGAGGCCTACTGTTGAGTCCAAAAGGATTTCTGCTTCTACTTTTTCAAAAATATTAATTTTTCTTCAAGAATAATCCGTTTCAGATTAACTGATTAATTCCGTGTCACCGTTATACGACAGGATAATGCAGATAAAATAAACACATAAAACATAACTTAAGTTGTTTATTTACTTACAATCAATTTTATTTTAGGGTAAATTTAGAAAGCAAAAAATAAAACCTGTTAAGCCGGGCCCCCTTTTGAGGCCCGGGCCCCGGGGCTGTAGCCCCGGCTGCCTCTACCTCTCATCGGGCCTGTGTATTCCTTCGCATTTCGGTATCTTTTATGAAAATCTGATAGGCCTACTGACGACTTCGTCGAAATCGGCACATGCTTATATTTTTGTGTTATATCCTTTATCACTGCACGTTTTTAAAAGAAAGCAAAGCATTGCTTCAATAAACTGCTATAAAATTTACAATCAACTGTAGTCATCTCAGTTTGGTTTCCGGTTAGTAGTAGTAGTAGTAAATGGTTTATTTTGCCTGGCAGAGTTAAGGCCATAAGGCCCTCTCTTCCACTCAATCAGGTTAAAAAATATATACAATGTATATTTACGTTAATAACAAAGTAAGAGATAAGAGACTAATGACTAATACTAAGACTAAGGATAAGGCTGATCATAATAATTAGTTAAGCAAAAAGCATAAGTTTCATCAAATAATGTTACATGTAAAACAAGGAAAATGTCAAATTAAGTTCTAAATTGAACTTTAAGTTTGTGAAATAAAGTTATAGGCCTAGATAGGTGTAAATAAGTTATAAGAAGATTAAGTAATGCTATGTACAATGAGTGATGGTTAGTCAGGCAGACTTTTGGGTTCGCATTATTTCATGTCTCTAAATTATTAATTCTATTCTCTGTGGAGTAGGGGTGCGTTCGCTCTCCTCAGGCAACGAGCCCAGGTTCGATTCCTGGTCATAACAAGTTTCCCGGGTTGGTTTCACAGAGTTAAAAAAAATGCCGGGAACAGTAGGCCTTTATGGTCCCCGGACATCATTTGACCGTCATTTTTACCTTCATCCCATCCGTGCATTGTTCGGCATGGGTGTGTGGATGCGACTGGTGATTCTCGTCCTATATGCCTTTCTGTTGGCCCCGGCGAGACCAGGGCGCACAAACATCCATACAACGGGAGAGGTTAAACTAAGAAAAAGAGATACATTATGAATTATTTATTTGCCTGATGCTGCTACTCAAAGCTATTCGTATGCTGTCACTTCTATCCAACCGATTTTAGTCAAATAATGTGATGTTTTAGTGCTTAGCCTATATCGTGGTACTCCAAAATCTACATTTAAGCTTCTCGCGGTCCACCGGTTCAGAACCATTAGCTTAAGGAAACCTGTTAACTTACTAGACACCAATGCATTCCTTGCAACCTGCTGAAGCTATAAAAGAGAACTGTACAATATATTGTGTCCCACATTATTCATCTCGTTAGATGAAAGGAGGACCCCGCCCATAATTAATTTCAGTTTGAGGCAGAGCAGGGGTGTCTTTAATGATAGAGGTCAGTGGTAGCAAGACGTTGACCGCAGACCGTCCATGGCTCGCAGACCGGTTCCTCACACACAGCCATTTATGAAAACAATACATGTTGTAATTTTCAAACGAGACTTTGAAATCTGCTTCTTTCTGTTCCCAAGCTGAGATATGATAAAAGAAAAATAAAATACCAAATAGAGAGTATGTGTTGTAACTATTGACATTTGCAAAGCAAGAAATTATCAGACACCAATGCATTCCTTGCAACCTGCCATAAATGCAGCTTCTTTCTTGGGAAAATATCATCTATAATAATTAAAGAAAGTATTTCTCTCTCCCAATCTGTGCGTGTTTGGGGGGGGGGGGACGATGACCAGCCAAATCCACGACACACATTGATATGAAATGTTAGTACTGAAATGTTTAACATACATAGGTCCAAATGCACCTCGAAGTTTGCTCCTCTGATGTTTTCGTAATCCTTGTAGGCCCATATACTGTACAGTATGGTTTAAAGGAGCCCTGATTTAAATTCGGAACTTCTCATTACAATTTATGCCCTCTAAAGATAGGAAATGATCCTGAATTTCTAACTTGTAATTCGATATACATTTAAGCTTTTAGTTCTCCCGAGAGAGAAAAAAAACCAGATTCGAAAAAATAGCCTCTGTGTTCATGTGTCTCTCTGCGACAGCATAGCTTGTAATCCAATCTCTTCTCTATATACCGGTATATAAGAGGCTTTATCCTGACTTAATGACTGACTGACAGAGAATCAACGTAGAGCCTAAACTATAATAGTTAGAGGCTTGGAATTTTGACAGTTCCTGCGTTTCATAATGTAAGTGCTCACTAAGAAATGATTTTTATTTATTTTTATTTTAAATGCCAAAAATCAAATGTTTTAGAGGAGACATAATACCTTTTTACACAGAATTATCAAATCCAAATCAATTCCATTTACAGTTCTCATGACAACAGTGTATTGTTGGCAGTGGTCACAGGTAGATTTGGAAATAAATGACACGGGACTTTGAAAAATTAGAGAAGCTATCAATATAATTCGTTGGTGTGAATAAATAATGAAATTCACGAAAATAATGCACAATGTGATGCAGTCACATAACTTTCAGTGTTAATAAATATAATGTTTTAATTATTTTTCTGTTAAATAAGTCATTTAAACAAAGCATCTAGCAAATAAGTCATTTAAACAAAGCATCTAGCAGTTGAGTAAATAATCGCGGGCGAAGCCGCGGACACCTGCTAGTAATTTTATAAACACAAAAATTTATATTCAGGTTTAACCATCTCCAGGGGATGTCGATTACTTTCACTTGCTATTATACTTCTTTACATGAAGAAATTTTGCTTTTCACAATTTTCTCTAAAGTGACTTTAACTAAAAGCTAAAATTATTTGATTTTTTTCTTCACGTAAGTTGTCAGATAAATGAATATTATACGGTAACGGGTAACTATGTCTTTAACCTACACACTGGGAGGCCGTGGGTTCAACCCTGATGGGGTTGTTGAGATTTTTCAATTGGCCTAATCCTTCTGGTGGTACTATGGCCTTGGGGTTGACTTAACCTCTAACAGAAATGAGTGCCAGGAGCAATTCTGGGGGTGAAGGCGGCAGGTGCCTACGCTGACAGCCTTACCACCTTCATGCCGAATGTCTAAATCTGGTAGCATCATCCTCCTGTAACACTTTACTTCACTTTACAAACTTGAGCTTGTCTCTCCTGCACAATACAACTAAGCGAGAAACTGAGAACCCTTCTTTTAATTCAGTAACTGACTTTGGGTTTTAAAAAAAATGAAGGGGGAAGTTTTAAGAGGAACGCAATGTTAACAATGTTCGCGCTAAAATGTTATTGTTATTTCTCATAGACAGTATTTGGAATTATACGAGAGGCATGCTGAAAGTCGTAAGCAGCATGTTTTCACAACCTTAATCTTTATTTGTAAGTGAAACCAAGTATATCATCAGATTCAGATTCTTTTATTGTCCGTAAACATTGATGCAATGGACATGGTCAGTACAATAATATGCATAAAAATCACATGGTTAGAATAATAGATCATCCAGATTAGCATCAAAAACCTCCCTTAGCTCATACATAGGGTGAGTTAGTAGCCATAAGTTCATTACCTTTTTAAATCTCTCTATGTCAACATTATGAGCAGCGGGTGGTAACTTATTCAATAGCCTGATGCCAATTGTGTTGTAGGAATGTAACGTCTTAGTTAGCCTACACTGTGATCTATAGGTACAGTGATTGGATCTCGTGCTATAATTATGAACCTGCTTGCATTCAGTTTGTTTTGTCAGGTGTTTTTTTGTATAAACTAAACAGCTGTAAATGAATGTATTAATCACAGTAAGAAACCTCTCCTTTACAAATAATGGTCTCCAATGATCCTCTTGGTTTGAATTTGTCAATATACGGAGAGCTTTTTTATGTAATAATAACACCTCATTCACCCTGGTTCCATTGCCCCAGAACATTATACCATATAGTAATACACTGTGAAAAAAAGCAAAGTAACAATCTCTTAGGTATCGGTCTGGTAATAGAGGCTTCAATCTTCTCAGCAAATATATAACAGTAGCTAGTTTGTTGCATACACTTGAGATATGGTCATCCCATGAAAGTTTTGGGTCTAAATTAAGGCCCAATAGTTTAACAAAACTAGGATTACTTATGCTACTTAATACATTATTGTTAAGTGAAAAAGTAATGTTTTGTGTTTTGCTGGTATTTAACAAAAATTTGTTGGCTGCATACCATTCTGCCACCTCCATCAAAGCAACATTTGTCATAGAGTGTGTTACTTGTTGGTAACTACTGTCAGAAGTCTCAATCTTCAGACCTTTCTTTCACTTTTCCACATAGCCTCCGTTTCCCCCCCCCCCCCCCACAAATGTTTTCCATCGTTCTGCAAGTTTGAAAATACCCTTGCGATAGGCTGGAGCCTAGAAAGTATGGGTTTTTGTGGGGGAGACATCTACCGGCGGCACTTGAACTACTAGCATCTTGAACTACTAGGTGCAAAAAATGAATCTGTGAACAAATTAAATACAATGAACTCTCTTAATGTAATCGCGGGTAATGTTATCAATCGAGTAATGTGATCAGTTTTATGAAGTCCCGTACGGATTAATACTGATACATTGAAAAAAAATGTTGTTTATTGTGATCAAAGATTCGGTTTATGTTATCACATTTTCCTTTTTGCAGCTTTATTTCAAAGTACTGTACATCATTCAAAATTTCAGTTTTTTAGGGTCTGTTCCCAGCTCACAGGATGGCCAGGTCGAGGGGGTGGCATTACCTAACTGTCCCTTATAAACAATAAAACATGTTTCACCCCACTGTAAAGCTCACCCCTCAGTTAAGCGACAGCTTTTGATTTATGCAGATAACAGTGTTGACATGCAGTGATTGCTAGTGTAAAATGAAAAGACCTGAGCAGACAGGTGTTAGATGTTTTGCTATGCGGTGTTTACCACAGATCAGTAGAGACTTCAAAAAAATACTCGTAACTCTTAACTGGGTATGGAGTATTGGTTAATTGACTCCTAAAGGAAAGTAAAAGCAGTTAATAACTTTATTACTGGTTGAAAAAATAGTTGCTTGCAATCTATTACTGTATGAGCCTGTGATTTGTTCATTGATTCACAGTTACATATTTTTTTATGAATAAATATTTTAAATTCTGTTTTGTAGTAGTATATTATCTTATATGAATAATATATGAATAAATAACCTTCAATTAATTCCTTTGGCTACTGTCATTCGGTTAATATTATCAGATTAGCTGCGTCCTGAAGTGATCACAATAAGCAACGTGCACTGTAATTTATTTCTCCTTTAATCTCTTTTTCTCTTCCTTTTCCTCCTCCTTCCTCTCACCACCTCTTCACCCTACCTACCTATTTGGGACCTATTCCTAACTGTAAATTTTGGATCGAGCAATATTTGAACCCGGGACCCCTAGCATCATAGCTAGGAGCCTTAACCACTACGCCATGAGTGACTGCTGAGTGGTGAGGGGGAAATCAAACTATTTCAGTTTATGGATCAATTTTTCTCAAGATATAGAGTGATCGGGATTAGAAAGAAAATTAACTGTATATAATATTTTTGAAGTAATGCTTAATGGAAGGAGATATCAAATCTTAAACTTTATTTTAAGGGTTACACTATACTCTGGATTTAAATTCCAGCCAGTTAGTCAAATTTGTGAGCCATTCAAATTTACTTCAATTTAACTTTATTATAAACTATACTGTAATTTAAATTTTGGAAAAAATCAGAGCCTAATGACAAGTTACTTTTAAGATTGGGAATTAAATAGTTTTGAAGGAAATTTTCAATTTATTCAACAGAAGGTCGATTTTCAACTGTAAGATAAATATGCTCAATTTAAATTATACTTAAACTGACATATTAATTCCTGGCAGGAAAACTTATATTAACCTTGTTCTTTAACTGGCTCGCAAGGTGGGAGAAGTGCATGCAGCTTAGTTAGTAAACAGTGGTTCTCAGTCAGAGGGAATGGTCTGTGGTCAAGAGAATGAAAATATTTGTGAAGTGAAGGTTATTGGGGCTTAATTGACTATGGTACTGTTCTATAAGTTAAGGAATTTTATTATGGCTGTTAATGGTAATATATGCAATATATTTATAATAATATATGTAGGCCTCCAGACCGTATATGGGTAATTAGTTGTTGAAATTTTAAGAGGTAATTTCGAGTATTAAATATTAGCCTCAAAGCAAACTGTTATTAGATTATATTGTTAAAGGAAAGGTGAATTGCAATTTTGGAATTTTCAACTTGTGTTAGAAAAGAAACTATCTCAAAGACAAAGAAATGAATTAGAGGAAAATAGTATAGACAAAAATGTTAGGGACCTCTCAAATGAGTTCAAGAAAGGTTTTCAACCTACAATAAAATCAGGTAAACTGATATAACCAAGTGCCAGTATGTTTTTTTTTTAATCAGTGATACACGCAATTATGATAGGGCCATGCAGAAAAGTTATTTTTGTAATAGATGTCCGAGTTAACTCCAAAAACGTGCCGGCAATAATAATAATGATGCAATAGACCTACGATTCGCTGATATCTCTGTATCAATTTAAAGCAGCCTTAAAGGTTATGAATGAATAAAAAGCATATGAAATCTATCTGTCAGGAATTACATTAGGTATATTGCTGCACAGGAATGAATAAGAAAAATACTCACAGTAAAATATAGCCTAATGTAAATATCGGTAGTCTACATAACCATAGAATACACATTATAATATCAATATTCAACGGCTAGTTGTTATAAATCGTTTATTTAAATTATTATTTAGCCACACTGACATCGTTATGAAGAAACCACCGCCGTCTCGAGAATTACACTGCCTGTCCTATGCTTTATTTTAACATGGAGTTCAGAGTATTGTTAAATTGCCTAATTTATCCAGTAGAGGAGATACAGTTCACACCCAGATTGCAGCAATCACTAATCAAAATAAGCATTAAACAGACACAGATACTTGTGTTATTTGTTTAGAACGTAATATTATTCCAGTATATGACACTTACCTTAAAATGGAATTTTGGAGCAATAATTAAAATAAATGTAAATTAATTAGACGCATTGATAGACTATATTATGAGCACCGCCGTCTCGAGGAGTAATACAGTTTAGAAGGCAGTGATTATGAGACGGCGGTGACAGCACTACATAATCAACAATATCGTAGCAAAAAACAAGAAGCAGTCTGGGTGTGAAAGGTGCTGCCATCTGTAATGTCGCCGAGTACGCAAAATTAGCCGTATAGGACAGGCAGTGTATACACGATTAATACAGTTTAGAAGGCAGTGGAAGAAACAAATCAATCAAGGTTGCTAACAATATGAATAAACGATTGGCAATTTGTTAAGTTTTTTAATACATTGTGGGCCTTGAAAGAATATTGATTACAAAATTAATATTGATATACTCGTTACTTCGGTACCGGTCAACCGAATTGGCCCTAATTCAATAGGCTTGTACCCAAGAACGTCATAAATTAGTATACCAAGTTTCAAGAAAATCCGATAAAGCGTATTTGAGTTATCCACGCCTTTGTGATATATTGCCATAAAAAGGCACTAAATTGGGCATTATTCCAGTACCGCCTAACCGATCTGGTCCAATATCAATAGACTTCTTCCCAGGGACATTATAAATTCGTATACCAAGTTTCATGAAAATCCGATAAAGCGTATTTGAATTATCGCGCCTTTAAAATATACACTAATTTGGGTTTTACTCCGGTACCGGTGAACCGATTTGGTCCAATATCAATAGGGTTCTTCCCATGGACATTATAAACGTGTATACCAAGTTTCATTAAAATTCGACAAAGCTTATTTGAGTTATCGCGCGTACAGACACACGGACGGACAGATGGACAGACATTTTTCGTCCCCCACACAATCTCAAAAATTGCCATACTGGCACTTAATAAACATTATTAAGGACAATGATGGCACTATACTCGCAGCTTTGAATAATATTTTGAATTTGTGGAAAATTTTCTTTAAGCAATTATTAAATGTACATGGAGATGTCCAAAGTGTAGAAAATGAAATATCCACAGCAGAGCTAATGGTTGCTGAACCTACTCTAACAGAAGTAGAAACAGACAAATCTCCAGGTATTGACCAAATTCCAGCAGAATTAATTAAGGCAGGTGGGAAAAGAAATGATTTTGTTGGATGAGAAAAATTGTACAATATCCTCATTGAGTTTGGGATACCAAAGAAGTTAGTCTAAATGAAACCTATAGCAGACTCAGGGTAGATATATCAGATATGTTTGACATTAGAAGCTGCTTGAAGCAAGGATATGCCTTTACTTTTTAATTTTACTTTGGAATATGCCATTAGAAAAGTACAGGAAAAAAAGGTAGGCCTAGAATTAAAGGCAGTCACCCGAATTTAGCTTATGCAGATATTTGCTTGTTGGGCGATGGCATAAACACAATCGAGAGAAATGCAGAACGCATTTTCGATGCCTGCAGGAATGTTGGATTGGTAATTAAATCAGAAAAAACTACGTATATGGTCATGGAACATCAAAATAATGCTGTACAGAATATTAGAATAGCCGGTAAATCATTCGAACAAATGGAAAAATTCAAATATCTGGGAGCAATAATTACAAACACAATAATATTACGGCAGAAATTATGGTCAGCTAAAATCAGAAAATGCTTGTATCTATGCAGTTCAGAAACTCTTATCTTCTCGTCTTCTGTCCAAAAATCTGAAAATAAAAATTTATAAGATAATAAATTATTTTGCTGGTTTCTTTTTATGGATGTGGTACATGGTTGCTTACTCTTTAGAAAGAACATAATCTGAGAGTGTTCGAAAACAGGGTGCTTAGGAAAATATTTGGGCCTAAGAGAGATGAAAATGGGGACTGGAGAAAACTATATAATGACGAGCTTCGTGATCTGTACTCTTCACCAGATATAATAAGCGTAATTAAATCACGGAGGATGAAATGGGATGGACATGTTGCGTGCATGGGGGAGGAAATACATACCTCAAAAGTATTGACTGGGAGACCCGAAGGGAAAAAACCACATGGAAGACCTAGAGGTAGGTGGGAGGACAATATTAAGATAGATTTAAGGGAAGTAGGATTTGCAAGGGATGACTGGATGGAGTTAGCACAGAATAAGGTTGAATGGCAGGTTCAGTTAAGCACGGCAATGAACCTTTGGGTTCCATAAAATAGATAATAATCCTTTAGTTTGCTGAGGAATTATCTATTGCCATTGAGTAAGTAAGTATGATTGAAAATAAAGTAGTTTCAAAATAGGCCTATTTCTTTGATGGTAGATGTGTAGTGTTTGAAAAATTCTAGTCGAAAACAATATCTATTAAATTTTAATTTAAGGGATACGGTGCCAGCAAATTAGGTCTTTGCAAATGTCACTTAATCAATTTAGCTCAAGATGGATGAACCTAAGTCTACATCCATAAATCATGTGTTTGCTTCCAACACATGTAAAATTGAACCCAGAACCTTGTAATATCATAATGAAATCGAGTTTCCTACAACCAGGAAAAGTAAATGAAGAGAAGAAGGGGATTTATGAAACAACAATCCCTTATTTCGTGGAAAATTACAACCTGAACACAACAGAAGTAATTGGTATCTTAATTAGAGCATGTGGAGCTATACCTAGATTTTTTAACATTTTCAGAAAAATTATGGTCTTCCTCCCACTTTAAGAGATATCATTGTAACCTTAGTGCTAAAAAGATTTTGTCAAATTCTTCAGAATCATCTACATGTAAATCTTTATTATTACTTCTCTCTCTTTTTTGTTTGTGTAATTTTACTCTCTCTTTTTTGTTTGTGTAATTTTTCTAATTGCAATACTTCAGTGTATACTTAACATCCATGAGTGTACACTATGTTCATAGGGGCTACCCACAGCAGTTTTGAAAATTAATAAATATCGAAAAGAACCTAGATTGGATTAGTGTAAAGCACCCATTACAAATGATGAAGCCGTCAACTATTAAAAAAAAATGACATTCTGGAAGACTACAGGACTAGAGGACGTCTGGTCACTCTATGCTCAGCCTAAAACGAGTAATTTGCTTGAACCAACCCTATTGAAATCACACTAAAGTAGAGGTTAAATAAAATTCAATTTGAATTCTCAGAAAATGTTTACAGTGATTAGCTTGTTATGTTCTTGTTAGAACAAGGGGGAAAAAAAGTTACCAGTATTGAAACAGAAAATCATACTTCGAACATTTTGTAGCCTAATGTGACTTATTTTATGCGTCATAGAGAATGCATTACATTTCATTTAGAAAAGCATAGAATTATAACTTCACTGTTGCTCTTGATTAATTTGTAATACCATCCTCTCGTTCTGCCTGTATTGGCCTTGATAATGAATGGAAATTCAAACAAATCTGAATCCTAGATTTTAATTCAATGATAGCACATTTTCTGTGTAAATTTAATTTTCTTCAACTGTCCATATTAATATTATTCGTTATAAAAATGATGAAAAATGATTCCACAAAATTATCTATGAAAGGTATCGCCTTTACTTAGTGAATTGTTGAGTCCATAGTACATTGTAAAGTGTGAATCAAACATGAAGCCACCGAACTTCTACCGAGCATATTGCACAGCCTTCATCGACCACTGGATGTCTGATTACTGTCGGAGATTTTAGCTCCCTTCGCTAATTTCATCTTGCATCGAAAATTCAAGTAAGAGAATAACCAAATGAATAGAAGACATTCAGAATTTAATTACACATCTTAAAATAGATGTTGAAAAAGCTGCCCTCTGATCTGTATCTATCTGGAAATATATACATGTAAGTAGTAGGCCTACAGCAAAAATTATCAAAATCCATTATTAGAACTGAGGAATTCATTAAAGTTCCATATTAGATTTTTATAATAGGACGAAAAGATGTATCAAAGCGAGTAAAATCCTTTAACTGCATAATGTCAGGTATTGTTGATCTATCAATAGCACAGCAAACAATTTCGTAATACAAAATGAAAATAAAGTTTTTGTAAGGTTTTGAAACACTGCTTGTAAATTCATCAGCCTTTGAGATTGTCACATTGACAACTAAAGCACCCACCTGCCCACCTGGTATCTCCTAATTGTGCTCCTCTCGGAGGCAGGAATTCCCTTACGTGTCTTAAATATGCCATATATGGCTGTGGAATGTAGGCTTATGGACCATTACTTCATCATGAATTCTCAGAAGAGGATACATTTTCTCTAGTGTGTACCTTTCCTAATTTCATATATACGCTGAGCTGAAGGTGTGCAGTTTTAGGACTTTCTGGCGCACGTCTTTTTCCATAGGGAAAGTTAGAGTTCTTGTGAAAGAAACCAGTGTGGAACGCTCTCTCTAGTTGAGAATGGAGGCTATTTTCTAATACCTTTTCCCCTTTTTAGGGTCTTTATCCTGTTTTTCTTCACTGTGACCACAATCTCCTTTCTCTCCTTTATTATAATTTACTGCAACTTTATTACAACTTCTAAAAGTGCATTTCATCGTTTATTTATCCTAGGACTTCTGAGTTTCATTACGTTTTTATTTATCTTGTTAAAGTCTAAGATTTTAAATAACTTTCAATGAGCTTTTCCCCAGCTTACAGTGAACGTGGGAATCGTGAACACGACTGCTTTCAGAAAATGCACGACTGAAGGCACATTTGCAACCATAAAGAATTACTAAATATTCAATTTTTCTTTTTAATTTCACTGGAATTAGTCAGTAACCTGCTATTCATGAACGTAGGTTTATTTCATAACGAGTATAGTAGCACCTTTTTGTCCTTTTTTTTGCCTTATTTTCCATATGGAAATTGCACCTAAAAATCCTAACCCTGCTTATGAGCAAACAGTAGCCTGAACGAATTTTAGTTTCTATGTGTAGTTCTTCCAGCCTCTAATTTATCTTATATATTATTGACTTAGTTAAGCCCATTTTTGCTTATCTTTTACAGTATTGATCTCCGCCTTATACTATCAACATAAGTTACATTTCATAGTGCATAGTTAGTGTGCATAAGTTTATTTGTTAAACATTATTACATGTATATAATTATTATAACCTCAAATTCAAAGTTATAATCTTTGTGATGTAAAGTCAGATTATCTAAAATAACTTATATCCTAAAAATTGTACTATATGCTCGTCAAAAAGTTAAAATATTAAAAATGACAAAAAGTTAAAAATCTTGAGTATCTATGTAAGTTAACTTGTTAATTATACGACAGTGAAGATGTTTTGTAATTTTTTTTGATAATCTAATTTACATCATAAAGATTTTAACTTTGATCTTTTAACTTAAACATGTGATAATGTATAGCAAACAGACTTAGGCCTATATGTAAGGGTACCTTGTGAAACTTACATTTGAGGGTATAAAGCAGAGAACAATACTGTAAACAATAATGTAACCCTCAATGGTTATGGAATATATAAATAACATTTTTGCTTATATTATTTGACATGCTAACTCTAAGTAGTACTTATATTCTCAAGCCTATCTTACTGATAACCCTGGGTCAGGTATCCCTTATGTTATTGTAGTTCTTTTTCTGCCATGCAGTTAGAAAAGCTGTCATTTCTTACAAATCAATATAATGTCAAGTCAACTCTGTAGAAACCTGAAAAAGTTTCAGTAGGCTTAATCATTTGACCAGCAAAGTATTTACTTAATTTTGTTCAAAATATTTTAAATGTTCATTGGAAACACAAGTGTTCACTGAATTTTAAAAAGCAATAACTGATCAGTAAAGCCAGGATTTTCATGCACTATCGTATCTTCAAATATGCACAATGAAGGGCGAAACATGCACTATCAAAAATCCGCACTGTACTGCAATATATTTCAATTCCTCTTAAAACAATATATAACGAGTTTTTCCAAATTCTCCTCACTTAAACTCGTACGTTTATCAGTTTAGGACATTCTTGAACGCAGAAAAGGATCTTTCAACTTCACAAGAAGTAACAGGTGCATACTTAAGGGAAGAAATTTGACTGAGGGTGATGTCGAATTCCATGTCTTTTACATTTTTTCCACATAATACGTCTTTCACTGTTTTCAGAAGTTTATGATCAGGATTTGAACTAAGTACCTTCTTAAGTTTTTCCCTACTTAACTGTCACACCCATTTCTCCACAACACGATTCTAAAGATAATTATTCAACGTCTTCAACAATGGCTAGTGACTGACAAATTCAAGCAGGGAGCATTCTGGTGTATAGCAGTTTTCTTTCAATAGAAGGTGGTGGGGGTAAGCGAGTCGGCATTTTCTTTTGTAGCCTGGTGTATTATATTACTGTTTATTTAGGGTAAACAGTAGTTTGCACTCTCAAATCCATGGAGGTGGCAGACTCTGTTGCCAAGTCAATCAAGTAACAATGGTAATACAATACAACATTTTTTATAAAATGATACGTTTCTTTGAAAAGCCGAGATTTTAGGGAGGCACATTCATAATAAGCACAGTTATGCATGGTAACTTGATATTATGCACTAAAGCCAGATAATGAGGGTTTATATGCATTAAAAACGTCTGAATATGCTATATTAAACCAAAAAAATCCAAAACATGCATTATGCATGAATTTTGTCATAAAAAGGCCGAAATATGCAAACATGCACGGAAAAAGTATGGTTATTTGGAATCCATAAGTCATGTAATGAGTAACTACAAAGTTTGAGAAGTGTAACCGAAGTATATAAAAACATGCATTTGCATGGAAATCCGGGCTCTACTGATCAGTAACAAGGAAACATTAAATTGCAAGTAATTGCTTATGTTGAATTAGTCTCTGAGAAGTTCATATGACATTGTAAAATTTTCCTAGCACCTAATTATTACGCCCTTATTTGGAATATAGGGCTGCACAGACCACCAGGCTAACTATGATTAATTTTTATTCCATATTATTATTAGGTTTAAATTTCAACCTGGCTATAAAATTCTGCAGACTCCTGTCAACAATACTAGAATGCATAAAAAATGATAATCTCTTTTCCTTCTCGATATTGATTAGGTATTGGAACATAAACAATGCCCCTCTCTTCACAGTGCTTCTGCAATAACTCTTGTGGTATCTGGTAACCTTGTGGTATCTGACTTGCCATGTTTACAGCTTCAGCTAGCATCTGGGGGGGGGGGGAGATAAATAAAAATTGATTATTCAAAACTGTAAACTATAAGGAAATAAAATAAATAAAAATTGATTATTCAAAACTGTAGGCTGTAAGGAAATAAAATCTATTTTTAAAAGAATGCCTGTAAATCTACAGTTATGTGACTGTCACATGTATACACACATAAATTACATCAACTGAGCCGATATGAAACCTGCGAACTTGGGAACAGAGAACCAGAGTCAAACTCACTATTTCACCCAGGCTGACAAAACACTTGACATTAAATGAAATGAAATGAAATGCTTTATTGTTCGTAATGTGTACAAAACATACATGAACAGTGTCATTGTTTATAAAATAATACATACCATACAATTAATGTTACAAAGAAAATAAAGTACAGAATATATAAAAGATAAGGTTCATTCACTTTAGCTCCAGCAGGACATATTACGAAGTTAGAAAGTAGCTATGTCTAATAAGGTCCAGACTGAAAACAAAAATGGTAAATCTGATCACCATGTTGTTTATTGATTTTCAACTGGGTGATTTATGTCATCTAGTGAGTATGGGCAATGTTTTATAAGCCGAGCTTTTAATGAAACTTTAAAACGGATCCCTGTGAGCTCTTTTAATTCTTTCGGAAGCAAGTTGTAGAAACGAGCTCCTCTGACATAAGGGCTTTGAATAGTGAAATTTAGTCTTCTGGTAATATGGTAGTCCAGTTTATGTCTTGTGTTGCAATGGTGCATATTAGCATTTGTGGAAGTCAATGTATCGTCATTTACAACAAGCAGGATGGTTTGAAATATATAGATAGCATACACAGTTAATATACAGGGTCCGCCAGAAAAATGTATACACACTTTAAGGAACGAAACTATTTATTAGGTTTGTTTTTTTAATTTAAATACTAATCAAACATCTACCGGTAGTACTTTCTTAGTTCAGTGGTTACATTAGATGTTCAAAATGGTTGGCCGTTGGCGGCCAGACACATTGGGTGGAGTGAATAAAAGTCAGTAAATGCTTTTACTGCAAAATTTTAAGTAAATACTAGCATTTTGGTGAATAAAATATTTAAGTAAATACTGTTGCTTATTAGTAATCAGTACATACTAGAACAAGTAGTACCTACTGCAAAATATGTGAATAATAACAAGTATTTACTTACCAATACCAGTAAATACTGTGAAATATTCAAGTGTGGTACAGACCTTGCTTAAGATTGCAATGCCTTATCTGAAATGCTTGTTTTTACAAGAATTATGAACCAAAAAGTGTACAGAGAGCAAATGGAGGCTCAAGAAGATGATTATCAAATTTATTTAGATTCAGAAAGGAAAATATGAAGTGGCATACTTCACATTTCATGGATGAAAATATTGTAACACATAGCAAACAGGCAAAAGTTATAAATTTTTCATTTTTGAGTGATCCAGGCTCTCAGAGTCAGAATTCATTATACGATTCAAAAATTTTTTCTGTGTATTATTACCTAAACAATTTCACAATTTTCTTTTGTTGTTTTTATTTAAGCAGCATGGTCAATCTTATGTAGTATTGAGGTTATGTAGTATTGAGGTTAGCCTATATATTTTATTTTGTTTTATTTTAAACCAGCAGGTGTCTGTGACTTCGCCCATATTTATTAATATAATCGCTAGGTTTTTTAATAATAGGCCTACACTTAATAGGAAAAGAATTAAAACTTCATTTATTAAAACTTACACTGTTTTTAAATAAGTTGCATTAATTATCTAATTTTATTGTAATTGTATTGTCAGACGTAGGAAAAAAATAATTAAAACTACTAAATGAATCATGTGTTGCCATGTGTGCGTACAGATGGAGAGTGAAATGATTAAAATGAACCATAGAATTATGAACCTTCTGCTTAAATGTAAATCATTCATAAACAATTAAAAGATTAATAATTTTAAAAACATACAACTTTGGGGTGCATTCTACGAATCGAGTACACCGTAGGGACAGAAATGATATCAGATTAGAGTTCCAGGCTCAATCGCCTCCCCTGCACAGTGAGTTTTGTCCAAATCGAGCAATGTTTCCCATTCAGACCAACCGTCCACCCATGTTCAAAATTTCAGATCTCTTCATGCTGTAATGTTATAAACAAATAAATCAAGTAGAGTGGGCTAACAAAATCAAAGCAATCGACATCTCCATGCGTTATGTTGAAAAAATTTATTTCCACAATGCTCTTCTTCCCCAGTTGCTATGGCAAAAGAGGAAGAGTACTTATTAATTTTACAATTGAAAAGTAGCCTATTACTAAAATCTGATGCTGCAATAGTGAAAAAAAGTATGTTTTCTGACAGTTTTTTTTGGGTTAGGGGGGGAGTTCATAATTCACGAACAAAATCAAAAAGTTGAAAATCCGGCTTTAAGGTGAATTCAGACATCCTTTAGTCCATCTATGTTAAAAATTTAAGATTTTTTATTCAATATTTTAAAATGCCCTAGTTTTGGCTGGGTATCGCACTCAGACAAACAGACTGACAGAAAAACAAATACTTCCTGTTATTACGTAGATATCATGGCCTACTTTAAGTAATCACAGTCCACTACATGTAGTTTGCATAGCTTAGCAGGTAGTAACTACTAATGTTCAACCAGTATTAACTTATAAGTACTAGTATAAGGTTATTCACTCAAAATTAAGTAAAAGCTGGTACTTGTAAGTAACTACTGAAAGTAATTACTACTACTAGTTCTTATTACTAGAAGTAACTACTCAATTTTTATTCACTCCACCCATTACTGAACGATGAGCGGTCGCCGCAGCTACGTCGGTCAATGTTTCAATGGAGATCGCAGCACATGCCGCTGTAATCTCCTGGTGAAGTTCCTCCAACGTGCGTGGCCTACGTCGATAGACTTGATCTTTCACGGTTCCCCATACGTAAAAGTCCATAGGGGTTAATTCTGGCGACCGTGGAGGGAACTCAATGAGCCCTCTTCGTCCAATCAGGATCGTCATAATTAATCACATGCAGTAATCGTGGAATGTAAGGTTTCCACTTATCACCTTTTAGAATTCGTCGTACATTTGTACTGCTAATCCCCACTTCACACGCACGTTGCGTAGCAGACTTTTATGGAGGAGTAACAAACTTTTCCAACGCGAGATCCGACGAAACAGGACTTGTAGCTGTACGCGGTCTTCCTGATCTTCCTTTATGAATATCACATCATGGAACTTCCATGTGCCTCAAACTTGCCAATAATGCGTTTAATTGTTAGGCGGGTTGGGAATTCTGTTTCAAACTCCCGCCTCCACTGACGCTGCACTTCAACGGCATTATCAAACCTGATAAACCACTTCAGAATGCATTTTCGCTGCTCGAACGTTAAGCGTTCTCCAGCCATTTTGTTTTGTCACTATCGTGTTGAAAGTAACGACATGTGTTGAGCGTAAGACCATACTACAACATAATGGTAATATACTGGTAATATCCCGATACAATATCCCGATACAGTCTGACAAAGAGTGTATACATTTTTCTGGCGGACTCTGTATTATATTGAACAAATATTTCCTTGCATGAAGTTTTTGCGGCTTGTTTAACAAATGCGTGCGTGCGTGCATTCCTCCCCACAATACTATACCATAAGAGAGAAGAGAATGAACTAAGCCAAAATATACAGCCTTTAATTAAAACGAATTCAGGTAATTAGCAATTCTTCTAAGCAAAAATATATTTGACGACATCTTTTTACATAACTAGTCAATATTGGGTCCCCAACTTGAATGTTCATCATTATGGAGACCTAGAAATTTACAAATTGCCGTATTCTTAATACTGATACCATTATACTGTACCTCTAGATGCTGCCCAAACCTATTTGGGCTAAAACACATCAGTTCTGTTTTATCAATATTTAGCATTAAATTGACCTCTTGAAAATTAAATTTTGCCTCTTCTAAACATTTTCTGACTTGCTCACTCAATTTGTTCAAATCTTTTGCCCAACATAATGCTGAAGTGTCGTCTGCATACATAGTTAAAAAATAATTTCCTGTTAGGTTGCACGGAAAGTTGTTTACATATATTATGAAAAGAAAAGGGCCCAAAATAGAGCCCTGTGGTACCCCAAAATTTGTATTTCTTATTTTAGACCTTTTTCTATTTATTATATGACCAGAGTCCGAAAGTGCTTCAGTGCATTGTTTTCTATTACTTAAATAATATTTCATTAGATCCAAAAGCTTTCCACGTATACCATTTGCATTTAACTTTGATAAGAGAATGTCATGATGTACTCTGTCAAAGGCCTTGGACAGATCTAAAAATAGTCCTGCTACTTGACTATCCTCATTAAATTTTTCAAGAGCATGATGCAGGAATTTTGAAGCAGCTGTTATAGTGTTGTGGCCTTTCCTGAATCCATGTTGAAAATCTCAAATTGTTCATACAATTCAGTCATTTTTTCAAATATGTATTTTTCCACTAATTTGCTGGAATTAGATGTTAAGGCTACTGGTCTATAGTTTTGTACAACATATTGTTAGCTCCTTTTTTATGCAAAGGTTTAATTATTGACAATTTAAATCTTTCAGGAAATACTCCATCTATTGCGCAATTTATTATGTGAAATAGTGGATCTGCCAGTTCAACTTTATATTGCTTCAGCAAAAAGGGAGAAATTTCATAGTTTCCTGCAGCTTTTTTATTCTTGAGACTATCAATTAACTTAAGCACACCATTCCTACTTATGGCTGGGAGCGTGCCCATTAGAAATGAACCAAATTTAATAAAATTTGTTGCTCGACATTTTTGATTTTCCTAATTTTTTTACCAGTTATTTCCCAACTAAAGATGAGTTCAAAACTATGGTAAAAAAATTTTTGGGCTCATATTTTTTTTTGGCGGCCATTTCAAGTTTGCTTTTTAACCATATTTCAGTCGAAAACAAGTTTTGCACAAATGTATGTAACTCCGTTAATTTTATAGATAACAAGACAAAATAAACACCAAACGTATCAGAATGAAATGCTCTACATTTTTGTTTTAACACAATATTACCTAAGTAGTGAGGAAAGTGAAGAAAAAAAATTCAAAACAACAAATAGAAAATTGACTTAAAACGGGAGTTTTAGTGCAGCAAAATTATTAGAAGGAAGAAAGACTCGCCCTTAATTTTTTTTCTGGTGTGGATCTACTATAGGAATACTCGCTGTAGAAGTTTAAAGCTTGAGAACTTTGCGGTTTCTTTAATACAATTTTTCAAAAATGCCCAAAACCGTATTTTGGCAATATTTGAAGTAGAATATCTCAAAAGGAACTGAGTGAAAAATTATGAAATTTATACAGATAACACCTCTTTATGATATAAAGATGTGATAAAAATTTGGTGACTGAGACTCAACTGGTTCCCGAGTTACAGTGCATCGAATTTGGCCAAAACTTGCATTATACGCACATGAATTTTAACGGTAATTTACTAGTAAAAATCCACATTGTAATTTTAAATGCAAAATTTTAGTGAACCTAAGTATGTTACACAAAAGAGTTGTACATGTAGGCTACATTTCATCAGTTAACATGACAGATTTATAATTTCCTCAAAGCGCTGAAGAGCGTTGAAATTACGGTGCATAGTTTGCAATTTTTGGCCAACTTCGATGCACTGTAACTCTGGAACCAGTTCAGTCTCAGTCACCAAATTATTATCACATCTTTATATCGTAAGGAGGTGTTATGTGTATAAGTTTCATAATTTTCACACAGGCCCTTCTGAGATATTCTACTACAAATAATGCCAAATAATCCATTAGAAATGAACCAAATTGAATAAAATTTTTTGCTCGACACTTTTTATTTTCTTAATTTTTTTTACCAGTTACTCCCCAATATTAGGTGAGATCAAAACTAGAGTAAACCTTTTTTAGGCTCATACTTTTTTCTTGGCGGCCATTTTAGGTTTTCTTTGTAGCAGTTTTTCGGCCGGAAACTTGTTTTGCACAAATGTATGTAACTCTGCTAATTTTATAGATAACAAGACAAAATAAACACCAAAATTATCAGAATGAAATGCTCTACATTTTTGTTTCAACACAATATTACCTAAGTAGTGAGGAAAGTGAAGAAAAAAATTCAAAACTACAAATTGAAAATTGACTTAAAACGGGAGTTTTGGGGCCGCAAAATTATTAGAAGGAAGAAAGACTCGACCTTAATTTTTTTTCTGGTGTAGATCTACTATGGGACTACTCGCTGTAGAAGTTTAAAGCTTGAGACGTTTGCGGTGCATCGAATTTGTCCAAAAATTGCGTTATAGGCACACGAAGTTTAACGGTAATTTAATAGTAAAAATTCACTTTGTAATTTTAAATATAAAATTTTTGGGAGCCTACGTTTGTTACACAAAAGAGTTGTATATGTAGGCTACATTTCATCAGTTAGCATGACAAATTTTTGGTCTCCTCAAAGCTTTGAAGAGTGTTGAAATTTCGGTGCATAGTTTGCAGTTATGGCCAACTTCGATGCACTTTAACTCGGGAACCAGTTCAGTCTCAGTCACCAAATTTTTAAAACATCTTTATATCATAAAGAGGTGTTATCTGTATAAATTTCATAATTTTTCACTCAGTCCCTTTTGAGATATTCTACTTCAAATATTGCCAAAATACGGTTTTGGGCATTTTTGAAAAATTGTATAAAAAAAACCGTAAAGTTCTCAAGCTTTAAACTTCTACAGAGAGTAGTCCTGTAGTAGATCTACACCAGAAAAAAAAAGTTAAGGGCTAGTCTTTCTTCCTTCTAATAATTTTGCAGCCCCAAAACTCCCGTTTTAAGTCAATTTTCAGTTTGTAGTTTTGAATTTTTTTCTTCACTTTCCTCACTATTTAGGTAATATTGTGTTAAAAGAAAAATGTAGAGCATTTCATTCTGATAATTTTGGTGTTTATTTTGTCTTGTTATCTATAAAATTAACAGAGTTACATACATTTGTGCAAAACATGTTTTCGACTGAAATATGGTTAAAAAGCAAACTTAAAATGGCCGCCAAAAAAAAAGTATGAGCCCAAAAATTTTTTTACCATAGTTTTGAACTCACCTTTAGTTGGGAAATAACTGGTAAAAAAATTAGGTCAATAAAAAATGTCGAGCAACTTGGCCTGGTTCATTTCTAATGGAATGACCCCCATACAAACTCCCTTTAAGAGCTAGTCTACGTGGCAGAGAATTGCAATTGACTGAGCTACACTTATCATTTTCTACAGTGAGTCCCACGCAAGAGTTGGCCAATGACGCGGGTTTCTGCGTCGCGGCGGGCACAGCTCCAACTCCCGAGCAATCGAGTGAAATATCTACGCAAATAATGCCGCGATCGGTGTAATGGTTCAGGTTCTCAAAGTTACAGTTAAAATTACAATGAAAATAAAATCAGGTAAACTGATGTAAAAAAGTGCCAGTATGTTTTTTTTTAATCAGTTATGACTGCAATTATGATATGCAGAATATGTTTTTTTAATTGATTTACAAGTTAAGCTCCAGATTTATTCATTAAGCAGGGCTTAGGGAAGAACAAAGGTCTAGTTTTCTTTTTAATCAGATTAAAATCTTCCAGCATCAGCTGAACTGTACAGATTTTTGATATCTTGACAATCGCACACTCACATAAAAATACGAAAAAGAAAGTGAAATTGGCTGGTTTCGGGATTTGAACCATGGAACTCCATAACGTGAGGCCAAAACGTTACCATCTCGGTCACCTGGGTCAGTTTAACGGTCTAGTTGTAAGTTATAAGCGCATGTAAAACAATAGTGTTTTTGGTCATAGCTATCTCTATTTTAATTTCCAAAGCCGTAAAATATCACAGTAAAACAATTGACTATGTTGTCATGATAAATGATTTGCTTTTTATTTATATAAATTCTTTCGAATACGTATATTATCATAAAATAGGCACCAAATTGAGCATTACTCCGAAACAGGTGAACCGATTTCATCCAGTATCAGTAGACCTCTTCCCATGAACACTATAAATGTGTATACCAAATTCCATAAAAATCCGGTAAAGCGTATTTGAGTTACCGCGTTTTTAAAATAGACACTAAATTGGGTTTTACTCCGGTACCGTACAACCTATTTGGTCCAATATCGGTAGACGTCTTCCCATGTACATTATAAATGGGTATACAAAGTTTCAGGAAAATCCAATAAAGCATATTTGAGTTATCGCGACTTCTCATATATTAACATAAAAGGCAATAAATTGGGCATTATTCCGGTACTGGCCAACCGATTTGGTTGAACATCAACAGACGTCTTTCCATGGATAGTATAAATGCGTATACGAAGTTTCATAAATATCCGATAAGGCGTATTTGAGCTATTGCGCCTTTAAAATATACACTAAATTGGGTTTTACTCCGGTACCGGTCAACAGATTAGGTTCAAATTTAACAGAGTACTTTTCATGGATGTCATAAATGCGTATACCAAGTTTAATGGAAATCCGATACAGCGCATTTGAATTATGGCGCCTTTCTATTAGAAAGGCGCCATAATCTATTAAAATAGGCACTAAATTGGGCATTACTCCGGTACCGGTGAACCGATTTGGTTCAATATCAATAGGGTTCTTCCCATTGACATTATAAATGTGTTTTCAAAGTTTCATGAAAATCCGAAAAAGCGTATTTGAGTTAGAGCGCGTACAGACACACGGACGGACAGACAGACAGACAGACAGACGGACAGACATTTTTCGTCCCCCACACAATCTCATAAAGTACCATACTGGCACTTAATAACCACGTACTTGATCACAAGAGATGTTGGAAATGTTCTCCTCTTGCATCCACACAATACTGGCACCTTTTTAGAAAATTTTCACGCGCATAATTTCAGCTTCCGAGATAGAGTTAATTTTTCTTGTAATATTGTCTTTAAGTTCTTCTATTGTATGGGAAATTGACTTATACACTTTATTTTTCAAGTTTCCCCATAAATAATATTCACATACTGTTAAAAGAACTTAAAGACAATATCACATAGGCCTATCACAAGAGAAATTTACTCTATTTCGGAAGCTGAACTTATGAGCGTGAAAGAAAATTTTCTAAAAAGGTGCCAGTACTGTTTGGATGCAAGAGAAAAATATTTCCAACATCTCTTGTGATGAGGTATGTGTTATTTTCATTGTACTTTTAACTGTAAATGTGAGAACCTGAATCATTACACCAATCGCGGCTTTATTTGCGTAGATATTTCACCCAATCATTCGGGAGTTGGAGCTGTGCCCACCGCTACGCAGAAACCCGTGTCATTGGCCAACTCTTGTGTGGGACTCACTGTATAATATCAATGAAATAATCATTAAACAAATTACTTACTATTTCAGGATTTGTATATCTTTTTTCGTCAACCACTAAATTGTTATCTTTAATCATACTTACTTTTTAAATTTCTTTAACTATTTTCCAACAGGTCTTTGTTAGACAATCTGAAGTCTCCCTATTAGAACATTCTTCAGATTTCAGTCTTCTAATCTCTTTACGGTATTTCAATTTTAACCATTTGTACCCAATATTCAAACAATCTAACGTTGTTGCCCTATACAAATGATAATTAAGTTCCATTTTTTGTTTTAAGTCTAAAGTTTTACTATCTAAAACAACACGTTTTTGAAATGTTGAAACTGTTTTTTCATATTTACTTTCTTAACTGGGCACATGCAGTTTAAGTGCCAATTTAAAATATCTAAGAAAGCATTCCATCTGCTGCCAGAGCCTTCAGCTTCATATATGTCATTCCAGGATTCTTGTTGTAGGCTTAATTTCAGCATTCTAATGTTATTCTCCGAGAATATTAAAATAGAATAGAATAGACTTTTATTTATAGGACACGTCAAAATATTCTCTTATAATTCCTGTATCTGTTTCTTATTATATATATTTCATCACATTTAAGGATTATGATTTGCCCCAGATGATCTGAGATATGACCATTTATGACATTTGCATACATCATTATTTGTTATAACATGATCTATTGAGGTCTTGCAGTTAGAGGTAATTCTGGTAGGCTCATGGCCCAATACCATGGCCCAATGGCCCAGTAGGTAAGTCTACTGCTCCATGTGACTGAATACAGTCTTGAAAACTCCTGGCTTCCAAAGAATCAACTAATGTATCTACATTCAAGTCTCCTAGGATGACTATATTTCTCTTACCTACTCCTGAATTTAATCTAAAAAGTATACACAGTATATTCTAATTTATTTAGAAATACTTCAAAATTACCCGAAGGGGATCTGTATATACCAATAACATAACATAATACATTGCAGTAAACTATTTTAACGATACAGGTTTCAAAATCCATCTCTACACCTAAGTCTTTAGCCCATGATACACTCTCGACTGAGTTAAATTGCATATCATTTCTACAATAAAGTGCAACTCCCCCTCCTTTGTGGTTTGACCTACAATAATACGAAACAACTCAACTGATAAAAATTAATGTTTTCAACTAACTTTTGATGCTCTGTGATCCCAACTACTTGGGGGGGGGCTATTTCTGATATGTACAAATCAAAAACATCAATTTCATTTCTTAATCCCTCAACATTGTAATGCAGAAGACTAAAATTTCTGGGAACTTCACAATAACTATGCTTAAGATTCCTACCTTTAAATTAAAATTGAGCCTATAGGACTGCTTTACATTAGAAATTAAATTAGGTCTATTTTTATCAAATCATTTGGACCAATTGGTCTACACTTGGATGTGATGTTGTTTATTCTAAAAAAGATGCTTTAAATGGGATAGGAGGAGACAGATTAAAATTTGAAAAATGACTTTTTATACACTCAACTATTTTATCAGTAACATACCTTTTACCAAGTTGATTTAGGTGTAGGCCATGCGCCGTGTGGAATCTTCTCTCTATGTTACTTAGGCTACATCAATAAAACTACAATATGAAAACAAATTACACACCTTTTACATGTCTGTGTTGGTTTTCTCTGGTACTTCATTAACGCAAGACCAGTCTGCCAAGTCATATCGGTGTAGAATTGAGAACTCGATAACATTGGTGCCATAAAAGGCCCCTAGCCTTTTTTTCAGAGCAACAAGAATATCTTTCGCTTCATTCTTACTGACATCATTTGATCTAGCTTGTATCACTACACAGCCATTTCATAATTACAGGTGTGACATTCTAGCAAATTATAAAAACTATTTTTGTTTATTACATATCATAAATAATAAACTAATTGGTTCTTCACATTCTGTAAAATTTGCAATGCCTTCTCGACCACACTACATGCAAAGCATTATTTAAAATTTATTTTAAATATTTTAAATTTGTTTTTCAAAATCTATTACGGGTGGGACATAATTTGGACACTGATTTTAATGATGCAAAACAAAAGTTCATTTGCTGTTCTGCTATTACTGTTAGGGTCTTAATGTTGTTATTAATGAAGGTATGAGGGATTAAATACAAATTAGGCTATAAACTACTTCCAGGTTATCAGAACATTTATTTAACTCATCAATAATAATTTAACAAAACTATCACCATTACGGGTGGGACAAAAAGTCACTTGATTGTTATTTTACGTAGTAATTAACCACACAAATTTTTTAAGTTAATCTTATACCAAATTGTACCTTAAGATGTATATTTTATCAAATGAAAGTGACATAGCTGATTACTCTTGACTACTTGACTACTTGGTATTAAAATCATGCTAAAAATAACAAAAAAAAGTAACACAATAAATAAATTGACAGATTTTACACATGAAACCACTTCAGATACACCTAAGTCCTTAATATTCAGAGAATTTGAGGTTCTAAACTTACTTTTGACCACCCAATTACAATAATTTTATAACTTCTCTCTTTGAGGGAAAAATTCCCATAAGTTGTTTTATGAAATGGCTGTACAAAGTCACTTTTGCCGAGATCTCTACATCTTTCTGGTATAATGTCTTGAAATTTGGCTCCTGATTTCACAACTGAAGTGATGGAGATATCACTTACATTTATTAATTCCTTGTATACGTTTCTCCCTGCTGGCTGTCAGCATAATGGTGAACCTTAATTTTGTGTTTATGTTGGGGCATTAATGTTAGGGGCCCTACTAGTTGGATTCGATTTAGGGCTATGTGAAACAGTAATAGGGCTAGTCAAGGATGGTATTTGCATAGCTTGATCCAGAGACAAGGTCCTTAGGTGTTGTTTCCCTCTTCTTCTTCCGTTAACGGTAGGAGTTGACTGAGGGCTGCATTCTAATGCGGCATCGTCCAAGAAGAATAAGAATAAGAATAAGAATATTTATTAACCTTAAAAAACATTTATCATGTGTAGGTTTCGTCAAATTAATTTAAAAGAAACTAGACACTGTTACAGTGGGTATTTCAAAAAATTCATTAATAGAATATAGAGGTGAAGACACAAGGAGATTCCACGCACACTTTTTAAACTTAGCCAGAGACAAGTTCCTGACCATGTGCGGAAGTGAGTTAAACATCTTTAGTTTTAAGTGTGTCTTCTTTACCCTAGTCAGCCTGGAATAAGGCACTTCCAACATACCACTACCTCTTGTATTATACAAATGTGTGTTTGATCTACATGGGAGTGAGTCTAGTTCGGTCCGCACTTCTACCAGACATACATATGTATATAAACTGTATACTGTCATAATTTTCTCACTCATAAATATTGGCTTGCAGTGTTCATCGTATCCAGCGTCGGCAATTAGTCTTATAGCTTTTTTCTGTAGCATAAGGATTTTTTTGACCTCTGTTGCTGCACCCCACAGGGTGAGTCCATACAATATTATGCTTTGAAAGAAACCAAAATAACACACTCTCACATAGTTCTTATGGACACAGCTCTTAAGTCGCCTTATTAGGCAGATACTCTTGACAGCCTACCACAAACTAGGGCAATGTGGGCACCCCAAGTTAATTTACAATCCAGCGTAATTCCCAACAGCTTGACACTTTCCACCTCGAATTGCAGATTTTTCAAAGAAAAGGTTATTGACTGAGTCTTATCATTATTTAGTTGAAGGTAGTTTGCACTAAACCATATGGAGACTTCCTCAAGTGAGTGAGCCATAGCTTCCAGGAGTTCCTGTCTTGAGTCCTTAACTTTAATCAACGTAGTATCATCCGCATAGCACACCACATTACCATCAACACTAATATCATTCATCATTATGATGAAAAGCAAGGGTCCCAACACGGAACCTTGTGGGACTCCATATTCTACAAGTCTTGCCTGGGAATAATGACCATCGATATAATGCCCTGATAACCGTTTCAAGGCAGGCAAAACGGTTTTGTGGCATTAATGGAGGAAAGTCTTTCATGCCCAATGTGTTTAATGGAAGACTGCAGCTTAAATTAGGTCGTAAAGGCTTAGAGGCAGAATGCCAAGGTCCTGGCTTAGTTGTCAGTGTCACTGTATTAGAGATTTGGGCAAAAGATAGATTTATGCTGCACCCCAGCCAAGCTCCGCTGTTTTGTTAGGTTAGGAACGTTCATGTTAGTTTCGGAGCAATATACTGAATAGCACGAGGTTTATTATGTCTCACATTGAATTTCTTCTGTGACGAAACCCTAAACCCCACCTTCCCAGGTGGGCCTCATTAGAGAGGAGCCTAGGGTGCAGCATAAAACTATTTATTCCTGAGATTTGGTAGTTAATTTGGCAATTTCCTTGTCAGGCACAACTCAGCAAGATTGTTTTGTTTTTATCTCTTTTAATATGGTGTTTGATGTTATTAGGGAACACTTATTCCATGCCCATTCTTCATTAGATACTGAAAAGTCTATCATAATCCATTTTCTCTATCCCTACACATTGTATGTGATATCATTGTTCACATTCAAATTCACACTGAATTGCATCACTGTCCTCCTTAACAACTTTATGGCAAAAACCACATTTAGAGGTTTTAGACCTATTGTTCATTTTGTAGAATTGTGAAAAAATTTTGAACAATTAATCAATAAATAGTTCATAAGATCTTGATTAGGTTATGAACAGGGAATATACACGGCAAGTCTCACTGTTTTAAAGTTTTAAAATGAAAATAGGAACTATATTTCATCAATCCATTTAAACCTAAAAAAGTAAACTGTTTAAAACCCGCACTGTTTTAATTAGCCTTATAATACTTCAGTAATACACCGCGTAGCTATTAAAATCCAATTCACAGGCAAGAAGGCAGGAGCTCAGCAAGGCACGTCCGCACAGGTCGACAGGTGCTATCGCAGCTTATTCTTATTAGGCACAGAACTATGTTAGTGTATTTGTTTGTTCCTTGTCTCTGGTTGAGTGTAAGTGAAGGCCTTAAGGCCTTAACTCTGTCAGGTTAAATAAAGATTCATTATTATAATTTACATACGTGCAGAACACATCCTTTATTTACCGTATATTTGCTGCTGCTTGCTTATTCGACGACCCGGGCTGTTGACATTTTCTAAGTCGTAATCAGACCTTGTTGTCGGACATTTTCTAAGTCTTAATCAGACCTTGTTGTCGGACATTTTCCTCTATAATTAAAAATCAACGATTTTGTTTATGTACTTATTCAACACCCATTTTCGTGAAAGCAGAAGACAAAGCGCAACTGCAGTATTTGTTTTCAACTAACCAGTTCATTTGAACGACTCTAGCTAGTGTGCGGGAGCAAAAGAGCTAGCTCTCGAATATGAACTATAGTGGCCATTGTTATTATCTGTCATTTTTGGAATCAACTTTAAAATAAAAGTATACTGCGAAAGCATGTAACCACAATAGAGCGTAGGCTACTGTATAGAGTAGAGTAGAGTAGAGTAGAGTAGAGTGTTTATTTTGTACATGGCCATACATAATATGGATATACACGTCAAAGTAAAAAAAAAAAAAAAAATCACAAAAAATACACTTACACACAATCGTTCATAAATTCAGGAACTGAATAATAACATTTTTTTAGTAAAAACTTTTTCATGTATATTTTAAAACAATTGTAAGACATGACTTTAACTTCATGCGGTAATTTATTAAAAAATGTTATACCTGCATGAGCTGGCGATTTTTCAAATTTCGCCAGTCGGTGACTTAAAGTTGAGGTTGAATGACAATTCCTAGTCTCATATGAATGATAATGAGATTGTTTATAAAAATTATGTTCGTGTAATTTAAACAAAGTCAGACATTTAAAAATATATATACATGGAAATGATAAAATGTTGTACTTAATAAAATAATCTTTACAAGACACTCTACTATTAAGATTAAAAATTGTTCTCAAAACTCTCTTCTGTGCAATAAAAATCCTATTGAAGTTAGCATTATTGCCCCATAAGAACACACCATAATTTAAATAAGAAAAAACTAATGCATAGTACACATCTATCAGGGGTTTACTATGAAATATGTCTCTCAATCTCAGAATAGCAAAATTAGCATTATTGATTTTATTAATGACAAAATCAGAGTGATCATTAAAATTTAATAAATTATCAATATTTATGCCTAGAAATTTTGAATTCTTTTGATCATTAATAATTGAGGAATTGAAGATGAAGCTAAAATCAGTGTTGTTACTTTTGTTAAAAAACTTCAGGCAGACAGTTTTATCAGTATTTAATAATAATTTGTTTCTTTGACACCAATAATTGAGTTGTGAAGCAGCCAACTGAGTCATAATAGTAAGATTTTGTAAATCAGGATCATTGATAATGATAGATGTGTCACCAGCATACATTAAAACCTTACCAACTGTAATAAAATTTGGTAAGTCATTAATATATAAAATAAAGATCAGAGGGCCCAGGACAGAACCCTGAGGTACACCTCGTGTAATACTAAACATATCTGATATTACATCCTTAATTTTAACACAAATCTTGCGATTGGTTAAGTAAGATTCAATAAAATTTAAAAATTCACCTCTAAAACCAAGAGCTTCAAGTTTGTTAATTACAAATTTTATATCCAGGCAATCAAAAGCTTTGGATAAATCGAATAAAAGACCAATAGTATGGTTTCCTTCATCTAGATGCCTATAAACTGAATTAAAGAAGTCAAAAAGTGCAGACTCCGTGGATCTTCCAGATACAAATCCATGTTGAGCTGAGTTTAGTAGATTATGTTTCGAAATAAATTTTACCATTCTGTTGTAAATAAGACGCTCAATAACTTTTGAAATAGTATTTAAAATTGAGATAGGCCTATAATTAGTTACTGACTTAGCATCACCTTTTTTGTAAACTGGTATAATGAGGGCAATTTTTAATATACTTGGGAAGATTCCCTTAAAAACACACTGGTTAATCAGATAAGACAGTGGTTCAGCTATGATGTCAACAATACTTTTTAATATTTTGATAGAAATTCCATCCAAACCAGTGCTGTTAGATATCTTCATACTATTAATAATATTAATGACTTCGTTAGTTTCAACAGTATCATAACAAAAGCTATAAGAATTATATGGTGTAGTTGTACAAGAAGATAAATTGTTACCAAAGTGGGACTGAACAGCAAGATCAACATGCGTAGAGAAATAATTACCAAAAGTATTGGCAATATCAATGTTATCAGTAAGACTTATACCGTTGTTGCATAAGACAATATTGCTTGAAGGTTTGCTTCTGTCTAGTTGCTTATTTACAATATTCCAGATTTGTTTTGGTTTATTTTTAGATTTAGCTATGACATCATTAAAATACTCTCGTTTTGAGTCATGTATAAACTTCCTGTATGATCTCTTTTTATTTTTATAGTATTGCTGAAGGGTTATATCATTGTTAAATTGAATTGATTACTTATATAAGTCACGAAGTTCATGACCCATTTTTATAACTTCAGGAGTAATCCATTTCTTATCTTTAGTATTGTTGTAATCAAATCTTGGTATCAGGGGTAAATTTAATTCTATAGCATAAGTAATTCTATTGAGAAATTCGTCAAACATTTCCTCGGTTTGATTAATTTTTTAAATCTGTAAAGTCAGTCATTTTTAGGTAATTGTACAGATTTATAAAATCAGTTTTCAACATTCTTCTATATAATTTATGCTCAACATAAGGTTGTCCATTTTGTGTTGCATGACAAAAGTTGATATTGTAGTAGCGGTGTACAGCTAAATGATCTCCTAGATTAGGAGCAATAACATCAGAAACGTGACTGGCTTCATCATTAGTTATTATATAGTCAATTTTAGACATAGACCTCACCCCATGTTTGTTTACAGCTATTCTAGTTGGTTCAAATGAGGTGCATCGTAAATTAAAACTTTTAATTACATCAATAAGCATTCTCTTCTGAATACTGTTGTCTAATAGATTAATGTTAAAATCACCACACACATACAAAATTTTACTAATTTTAGAAAAATGAACTAATATGTCATACAATTTTGCATAAAATATGTTATAGTCCCCGTCACAAGATCGGTAAATATTGATAATGCAACATTCATAATTAAGTTCTAGGGCTGTTACTTTTATAGCACAACATTCTAAACTCATCTCTACACTGAAAGAACTGCAATCCATAGTGCTATACGTGTATAAATTACTTTCTTTGAAGTAAATTAGACAACCACCACACGCATGAGACTTTCGACAGTATAATGTTGCTAATTTATAATTTCGTAAAATCATAGTTTGTATTTGATTTTTATTACAGTGATGTTCAGTAATACATATTGCATCCGAGTCCATCTCTTCAGAAAAAACTTCAAGTTGAGACATTTTATTCTTGAGAGACTGAACATTAACTGCTTTCAATTTAAGTCGTTTTGGAGTAGGCCTATTAACATCCTCTTTAGCACAGCTATGCATGTCTGGCTGACATATTCTGGTTGTAGATTTGAATGTCATTCCTTCTGAGGTTCCCTCTTGCGCATGTGAAAAAACTTATTAATGCAAGCCCCACTTGGCCAAATCGAATGATCCATAGCCTTGTCAAAATTATTTTCGTATATACTAATTTTAAAAGATGCATATTGTCCTACATGTTTGGCTACCAGCTGTTCACATAATACTTCGGGAAAATGTTGCACCAAGTCAGTTCTTATGTCATCCACCTTAGTATCAGGATGTAAACGGTAAACATGAAGATCAACATATTTCGGAACAGTTTTGATATTACTATTACTATACCCCCCATCCCCCCCCCCCCCCGTGGGAATTTCCGACACATATATTTTTTTTGTTGGTATTCCCATCTAGTTTGTTTTCAGTTCTTTGCCCCTTATCAATTACAGCATTTAGCCGGAAACCCCGGAAATCCGGAGAAAATGAGTTTGTTTTAATTTTTCTTTGTTCTTTGCTCCTAATATGCCCAGGGAATTTCTGGCTCACATATTTTTTGTTGGTATTAACCATCTAGTTTAAGTCTTCAGTTGTTTGCCCCTTATCAATTACAGCATTTACCCGGAAACAGGGAATTGGTGACTCTTATGGTTTTGTGTTGGTATTGCCATGTAGATTAAGGTTTCAGTTGTTTTCCCCTTATCAATTACAGCATATCCCCGGAAAACTCCGGAAACCTAAAAAATCCGAAGAAATTGAGTTCGTTTTAATTTTTTAAAATCCTTTGTTCTTTGATCCTAATATTCCCAGGGAACTTCTGACTTACATATTCTTTTTTGTTGGCATTGCAATCTATGCAAAGAAAAGGGGAATCATATCTTCTAAACATGCCAAGTGTAAGTCAAAGTTGTTTTCTTTAGTTGCTCGCTGAAATCTCAAAATCAATGACATTTTGTCCATATTACCATCCCAAAATTGTGCTCTTTTACCGAATGTTCCGTCTCTAACTTCAGTCAAGAAAGTTTGGTAGTGACTGTGGAAGGTTTGGTAAGATAAATTAATTATCATTCACAGATGTCAAATTAGAATATGAAGTGTGTTCTGTCAGGTTTCCAATCGCCTTCATTCCTTCAGCATCAGGATTTTTTCCAGTATTCTTTGTCATGCTGTAATTGGTAAGGGGAAAACAACTGAAACCTTAAACTATATGGCAATAGCAACAAAAATTATGTGATTCAGAAATTCCCTGGGAATATTAATATCAAAGAGCGAAGATTTTTAAAAAATTAAAACAATCTAATTTTCTGCGGATTACCGTGGTTTTCAGGGTTTACGTGGATATGCTGTAATTTATAAGGGGAAAACAACTTAAACCTTAAACTAGATGGCAATACCAACAAAAACATATGAGTCAGAAATTCCCTGGGAATATTAGGAGCAAAGAACAAAGGTTTTAAAGAAATTTTTAAAAAGTCAATTCTTCCGGATTTCCGTGGTTTTCGGAGTTTTTTGGAGATATGCTATAATTCATAAGGGGCAAACAACTGAAACCTTAATCTAGATGGTAATACCAACAAAAAAACATTCGAATCAGAAATTCCCTTTGAATATTAGGAGCAAAGAACAAAGATTTAAAAAATAATACATAGTAATTTTCTCCGTATATACGTGGTTTTCCGGGGTTTCCGGGCATATGCTGTAATTGGTAAGGGGCAAACAACTGGAACCTTAATCTATATGGGAATACCAACACAAAAACATATGGTTCACCAATTCCCTTTGAATACTAGGAGCAAAGAACTAAGATTTTAAAAAAATAAAAGGAAGTCCCTTTCTCCGGATTTCTGTGGTTTTCGGTGTTTTCCGGGGATATACTGTAATTGATAAGGGGAAAACAACTGAAACCTTAATCTAGATGGTAATGCCAACAAAAAAACATGTAAGTCAGAAATTCCCTTTGAATATTAGGTGCAAAGAACAAAGATTTAAAAAATAAAACATAGTAATTTTCTCCGTATATGCGTGGTTTTCCGGGTTTTCCGGGGATATGTTGTAATTTGTAAGGGGCAAACAACTGAAACGCAGAACATTGTTGCCAATACCAACAAAAATGTGTGAGTCAGAAATTCCCTGGGAATATTAGGAGCAAAGAACAATGAAAAATTAAAACAATTCATTTTCTGCGGATTTGCGGGGTTTTCCGGGGTTTCCGGCTAAATGCTGTAATCGATAAGGGGCAAACAACTAAAATCTTAAACTAGATGGCAATACCAACAAAAAAATATGTGTCGGAAATTCCCACGGGGGGGGGGGGGGGAGGGTTTTATATTGGTAGCCCATGGTCTACAAGCTCGGCCTTTCTTTAACTCCATTTCGTGAATCGAATCACAGCTTTTACAATTGAGTCGATTAATTTCTAATCGATTAGTTCATTACACGGAATGACCGTTCTTTTGTTCAATCATATAATACCACCGCCATCTCGAGAATTACACGAGTAATACAGTCTAGAAGGCAGTGTATAATACTCAACAATTCAAAATTCAATTCTTCGTATCCATGAAAACCTCGGCTGATTTGGAACTCTTGCTAAAGAAAATTAACAGAAAATTAACAGATTAAGGTACGGTAATATATAAATTTCTGTAACCACATTTCAAATGGATGCACTTTCTGTTGTGAAGATGGTCGTACACATATCAGATGTCCTCAAGGAAGAAGCAAAATTACCACACATAACAAAACTTCTGATGGACCTTCACAGAGAAGAAGCTGAAGAAGCTAATCAAAGTCAATTTAGGATTACAACTGGAATACAAGGACTAATATCTGACTGTGTGCATAAAAATTTCCTTGTTATCAGACATGGCATCTATTCTGCCACGCCTCAGGGAAGGCAGCTTTTGGCTATGCAAGACCAAGTTGATAGAATTGCTCCGAATACTCAACAAACCATCTCAACAGGAGAAGAGATTGCCGCATCTTATCAGCTGGGAAGCTTTGATGCTGAACCTCGTGGCGACTCCGCCGAATCTGCCCCTCCAGAAGACGGGAGCACTTCAAATAATTTGCAGTTCGGTGACTCCTCGGTATCTGCCCCTCCAGAAGCTCAGGAATGTGCTGACTCGACAGAAGCTATTGCTTCTGATGATGATATCGCCGTCAACAATGATAACAGTACTGAGGATGGTAGGACAGCTTTGGCACAGCTGTGGAGCTGGTTCTTCAATACTTCTCAGTGAAATTAATTGATAATTGTTGATCTAAAGATTTATACACTGTAAATTTGTCAAATTTATGTCCTTACATTGCCCACAGTTTTCTATCCTGTCTTTCAGAAGTTTAGCAACACTCAAGCTAGAGGAGGAATGTATAGGAATCATTCTCTTTACAGCTATGGGTACTGTACAATTAGACTGAATATTTAATTTATCCTATAAATAAATTTATGTGTCAATTGTTATTTAACTTGAACCGTAACAACAATAATAATAAAGAGAAAAGGTTTGCCCTAGAGAGCATTGATTGTATTTGTTGCTGTATTTGTTGAGCGATTTGGTGTTCTTTTGGCATTTAGTTACATGATATCTATCACATTTTAAGGAGCACAGTTCACAGATTCATTTTTCATTGGGGTCATGAAATTTCTTGTTAGTGCAGATTTTGTAGTGGAAGCCATGAATCAAATATCGGGTTAGCACGTGCTTCTGTTCCTGATTTGCTCTCTTCTCAAATTGGTATATGAACTTACAAGAGAAACTTTCTATATAGAGGACCTGCGGACAAGATTACTCCTACCAGCAACAAGAGCTTACAATGAAATATTAGAAAAAATAAGAGGGAAGAGATAGAACCCGAATTCTATAGTACAGGAGCCATGTTAACAATCAATAAAACAGAATATGGTAAGAAAAACTGCCAAAAACATGAAATCTAATGTGTTACTTTACTGCCTATTGCTGTCTGAGTTATCATATATGGTAGCAGAGTCAGTGCATCAGGTCCCACAAAGAGTGAAGTGTGTAGATCTTTTTAGGATTGATAATGACGTTCCATCATAATATGCTTTCTCTTGGGGTATAGCACAAAGAAGTCTCAATTGCGGCTTTCCAAGATATATTATATAGAAAGCATTTAGTAGTAGGAAAGATTTTAATGAATTTTTTGAACATGTTATTATCTTTTTAGGGAGAACATTGAAAAATGTTATCCCTAGATGAGGAGGTAAAATTCAAACTGTGTTTTATCACATTTAAATGTTTTTACAGGAAACACAAAAACTTATTAGGAACAGATCTTTCATATTTTTTGTTTAATAATAACTTCTGCAGATACTAGATACCCTTTAGATTAATTTGGAACATACTTTTCCAAAAGTTATGCAGAGTAAGTATTAAAAAAAATAAATAAATAAAATTGGACAAAACACGTTTTGACCGAACTCAGAGGACAAAACATGTTTTGAAAGAAAGCTACTTGGACAAAGCTCAGTTTGAATGAAATAACTTTATTATTAATAATATTACAAAGCGGGCATAGTTTACTAAATATTGTAAAATTAAACAGTCATGCAATTATTCTTGAGTAGGCTATTCTATCCATATTCTAAGTAACATTTCTCCATCTTCCACATTGCCAGTAAATGATTTGGGAAACATCTTCATTGAAAAATCAATTCTTTTTATAGGCAACCTGCAATGTAAAAAAATAGAATAGGTCTATGAAATATTATTCAAACAAAAGGAAAGGTAAATATAACTTTCATAAGGTTAGAGAGTAAAAACATAGGCTACAAAATAACATCAAAAGGAAGGACTGTTATTCTTTGCCTAAGCCATAATATTTAGTTTTACTTACTTGGTTTTAAATGTGCAAATCACAGAGCTCATACTCCATACAGTCACATTCCTCATTTTCATTTTCTCCAGCAGCTGTTGGGAGGTTAAAGATGTCTTTATACCACTGTAGTTGGGCCTTCAGCCCAGTTTTCATCAAACATTTTCTTTAAATGTTTGTATACATCATTTTGCTTTCCTTGGCTAATTGCATGGCCAAGATCCACATTTTGAAGTTCAATGGTGCTATGGTCAAAATTATTTCTTTTCTTCCTTAAGGAAACATAGTTCTTTTCATCCTCAAACTTGTAGTTGTTTAATCCTTTTACAATCACGTGTTGGCTATTAGGTTGTAGTGCAGGCACTGTTACAAAAACTTCTTTCCCTTTCACAAGTTTTGATATCTTATCATCTTCTTCTTTCACTTTTATAATGATCCTTTTCACCTTAATTATGCCTTCAATATCCTTGTAGAACATGTTGAGATCTTTAGTGCTCAGGAGATCCAGTCTTTTCTTAGGTATTTGACAGCTCCAATTTGCTTGCAGCAATCGAAATATTCTTCCAAAGTCAGGATCATTGCTTTCTTTCTTAGAATTTTTTCTGCCCTACCAAAAACTCTATCGGGAGGGAGGAAGCTGTGCCCTCTAACAGGAAAAAACAAAATCATTTTCTTGATTCTTGAACAGCTACTGGTCTGCAAAAAGTGAACACGATTCCTCGGGATTGTATTATATTTATTTTGTGATGTGCAACTATCACAAAATAGTTGTATGGTACTATTCCCTTTGAAATCAGTAGACGCCAGATGGTTAAGTAAAGCAGAGAAAATCTCCTGACTTCCTTTGCCTGTTTGGTTTTCAGACCACATATAAAATGTTGGACTTTTTGTCTTCAAATCAGTAATATAAAAATTGTACAGATTAATCTGTCTAGCATAAAATGCCTCTTGAATTAGCATCTTCGGCAAGGGTTTGTATCTGTTTCAGATCAAAACAAAGTGTAAAGGAATCTGGTACAGGGTTCACTCATAATAATTATATTGTTTAATTTAAAAACTATTAAGGAAATTAATGAAACAACAACTATTTCACATGTGAAGCACCATAACACTGAACAGAGGTTATGAAACAAATGAAAAGAACAAGCAGTCACATGACTGTAAAAAGGTAATCCCATTGGTCAGGCGGACAAAGCATGGTTTGATCTGAAACTGACAGGTGGACAAAACACTTATTTTAAATGTGAAGAAGCTTGATTTGAGTGAAACATGATAGTGATTCCAGTTCATATGACACAGAATAATAAGAATCTATACTTAACTCAATTTCCAAAAAAAGTGGACAAAACACGGTTTGAATTTCACCTCCTCAGATGATGTGTGGAGAATTTATGATAAATGGAGTGAGCTGTCACTGAAATGTTTAAACTCATTGAAAGAAGTTGGGGAGAATATTTGTCTTTCATTTCCTTCAAGTTGTCTGCAGTTTTTTAAAAAGTCAGGCCACCTGGCATCAAAATTCAAAATTTCATCTTGCTCAATATTATGAATTTCAACATGTTTTGCTATTTGCACTCTGTCAATCTTTTTAATTTTTTTTCTTAAAAACAGCAAAATTTCTGTCACGTGGCAGAAAAGAGTGTCCATGTTCAGGATTTTGGTGACATATCTCACAAAATTTGCCACACATTACAGTTAACACCAATCTTTAACATTTACAAAATAAGCACTGTTATTGACAAGTGGAAACTGCATGAATTTACTAGCATGGATAATAATGTAAGTGAAGCCTGCCACACTAAAGGTAAGACATACGATACTAAATGGCATGTTGTCCATGACATAATGCTTTCTTCTTCCATACTCGGGATATGAATTCCAATTTCTAGCACGAGGAGTGGTCTGAAAAAATTATTTTTCCACTATTTAATGTATCTCAGTTTAAAACACAGTACGATATGAACAAAAATCGCATTTTTTTTACAAAATGCCTTTTAGCTCTGGACGATTCATTTGTACAGCAGTATTTAATGTAGAAATTTTCTTTCTGTTGTGTATCATAATATAATGGGTGCCTTCATTTTAATACTATGTATGGTTTCAAACCATATGGGAGACCTGAAAGGAAAAGACCTCTTGGAAGACCTGGGTGGGAGGACTATATTAGGATGGATTTAAGGGAAGTAGGATTTGCGAGGGATGGTTGGATGGAGTTAGCACAGAATAAGGTTGAATGGCGGACTCAGGTAAGCACGGCAATGAACTTCGGGTTCCATAAAATAGATAATATTCCTTTAGCTTGCTGAGGAATTGTTGAGTAAGTAAGTGTGGTTTCAAATATATACATATATGATAATGGAAATATATCCATTCTCTTGGAAAGTTCCCTACATGAATAACATCTTCCTACTCCATACATTTTTCTTATCTATTTATTTATTTATTTCACTTGGCAGAATTAAAGCCATGAGGTAGGGTTGCCCACTCTTGAAGGTGGGAATAAAGGATAATAGTGTATTCAACAGAAGTGAAAATAAGGGATACATGCCAAAAATAAGGGACCCAAAGTGTACTACTTCTACAGCATACAAATGGTCACTTATGTAGTACTAAATTAATATTCTCTATTAAACAAATTATGTTATATCACTCTTTATTGACAATACAAACAATCCTGCTAAAAAAAAGGAAGAAAATTAAACACATCAGGACAGCTGTTTAACACTTGACAGATTATAGTAATTTACAAACTGTTATTTAAATTCTTGCTGGCTTGCTGATATTTGACAACAGAATGTCCTCTTTCTGTATACCTTTATCAACTTTTACAAACATGAAAAATTCTTTAAATTGTAATCAAAATTTACATTAACGTGAAGGTCTGATTTTATCAGATCTACTCCGCTTTTATTCATGTGTCATAACGTTTATTGTACATTAATAAAAAAATTATTTTTGTTCCTGCATTTGATCATGGTAGTCACATTGGCGAGGGGAGAGGAAGACGAAGGAAGTGAAAAAGAGTATCCAACCAATTACAACTACCAATCATATTGCATACATGACCATGAAAATATCATACCAAAACAAATTTAAAAGTATGAATGATGGAAATTCTGTAAATATGGGATATATCTTGAATATTCCAGGACCTGGATTTTCGTCCAAATTAAGTAAAAATACAGGATTTCTCGGGAAGTACAGGATAGTTGGCAACCCTACCATAAGGCCTTCTCCACCACTCAGACAGGGGAAACGCACGAGGTACAAGAATAATACAACTTAATTATAATAGAGAATATAATGATGAACATTTAAATTGGTCATCTAACATTCAGAAGTTAATAAGTATATTGAGTTCAACATGCTATGCAGTACTTACTATTAGGAAATCACTAGGGTTAGAATCTACCAGAATTTTATATTTTACCCAATTCCATTCTATACTAACTTATGGTATCATCTTTTGGGGAAATTCATCACACACTCCCTTAGTGTTAAATTTACAAAAAAGAACTATTCGAGCAATGATGCAGGTGAGCATGCGTACTAGTTGTAGAGATTTTTTAAAATCATTACAGATTCTACCGGTTCCATGTGTCTATATTTTTGAAACATTAAAATCTATCAAGATTAATATAAATGACTATAAAACAAATTCAGAATTTCACTCCCACAATACAAGAACAAAAAATAATTTGCACGCCATATCCCACAGTACCAAACTGTATAATAAAAGCTTTATGAATACTGGTCTGTCTATGTATAATTCTCTACCAGCTTATATAAAATTTAACAAAACCTTTAAAAAATTACTTGTTAAAATACTGTTTTTATAGTGTAGAAGAGTTTTATGGAGGAACAAAAACTGACTTGAGTGACATCAACCTTTAAATTTCCTATAATTTTGTGACTGATAATTTTCCTTGTTAAAATATCCGACTGAGTCATTGCTTTTTCTATATAAAATAACTAATTGGATGATATTTAGAAAGTAAGATTATTTCCATAATAATAATAATATATGATTTCATTTTTTTTCTCTTCATAAACTAATGTATATTTTACCTGCTACTCATAAATGTTTGTCATTGATGTTTAACTCATAATATGTTTAAGTCAAAGATGTTGCCCTAGAGTTTTTCAAAATCATCTCCATGTTTTGTGTATGTGTATATGTTTGTGTATATGTTTAATATTAAGTTGTCATTAAAATTATATAAATTTGTATTACTGTACAACTTCATTATTTTAAAACATTATAGCTAATAGAAAAGTATCATAATCAAAAACTTTGTATGAGTGTGCATGTTTGTGTGAGGAAAATTGTAAGTTCTGTATTATACAGACTTGACATGTCCTATATCAATGTATTTTGATCAATGGATAAATAAACTATTATTATTATTATTAATTAACCTAAAACGAAAAAGAAAAACTAAATAATACATTAAATTGAAATAAATGAATACAACGTTCACTATACAAGTGCTAAAAAATTCTAAAACATTTACTTAACATCACTCTTAACCAGCTGAGAGCTCCTATGTACTAATTTGTTTAAATTTTGTGTTTGAATTGTGATATTGTTTGGCAACTCCTGAGATAGCTAGGCAATGGTTTCCAGAAGTGAACAGCTGTTGTTGTAAGTGTAAAGGAATACAAATAATGTGAAGTTCTGTACAGAGACAAGGAATGCATGCCCAAGTTATGCTAGGAGGATAGGTAATGAAAACGACTGGAAACATAGCTAGGTGTTGAGGTATGCAAGATTCTATAGAGTGGAATGAGACAGTGGGAATATCTTTGTTCGCACAGGTATACCCAATGAAGTGGTTCTAGAGTCAGACTTACATGCTCGTATTTATGAGTGTTACACATGTATCTGACACATACATGAGGAAAATATTATAATGTTTGAACCAAGTTACTGTTAAGTCAGAAAGTAGGAGGATTTTTGTAAAGAGTCATGCTTTTGTACCACCACTTCCAAAGTTGTTACATGACCTGTTCACCTGCATCAGAGCAGCCATTTCTGTGATTGACCCCAACATCTGAGACCGTCCAACTCAATTTGAATTCAATTAATTTACAGAGGACAATTTTATAATTTTCTCAGGGTTTTTAATATTTGGGCATTGTACTTAATGTTCTTTCTACGTTGGTTCCTCTGTTCTGCTACGGCGACAGTTGTCAAATTACCACAACTAAAAGTCGGTCGGTTAGCAAGAGATGTTTCCCAGGAAGTGGTTATTAATTTTCATGCACCAATATAATTTCAATATTCTATAAATGGATTTTGATTGCTTCTATTTACTTGCATATAAAAATGTGATATTATAATTTACTTTTGTAACATCCTTATAAAGCACATAATTTTTAACAATTTTGTACCAATATAATACAAATCTATTTTTTATTTTATTTTTTAGATAGCCTTCGATTCCAGTTACAGTAACAACACATTATAACCCTCAGGTTTTCGCTGTTATGTTTAATCATATGTGACATAAGTTACTGTTGGCTTAAAAATCTTATATGTTTTACTTTTGTGAACCTATAGGCCTACTGGTGTTGATTATAGTGTGTCTACAGGATTTCATTGTGAAATTGATTAAAATTGATACAGGATGTGTAGCCTACTGCTTTTGCATGGCTCTACATGGTAACATAAATAATAACAAAGCAAGTGAAATAATATGTAGGCCTATGTATTAATTTTAACTTAATTCCAAGTTATAATACTGCTCCAAACATCAATATTTTGCATCTTCCTTTTCATAAACATAGTTTCTGTTATTTAAATAGGAAATTTATTATATTAATACAGTTTCAACACATTACATAACCTATATGACTGACTGATCAATCAAAGACATTTCACAGAAGACACCCATAAGCAGTCAAGACAGTTCCCTGAGCCCTTACCCACATTATGGGAGTCCCTGTAAAGGATCTCATGGAGTTGCTGTCCACTTCATAGATCACATCCAGCAGAAAGTTACCGCCTTCCAACCCTTCAACTGATACATTAGTAATCTCAAACAGTCCTCCTAACCTATTCAGAGAGAGAGTAACCTTCTATTCCAAGACCCTAGTATCAGATATCAGTGCTTACAAAATGAGTTGAAGTGGAAATCAGAATTTTCTGATATTAAATCAGATGATGAGTTCTGTACAGAAGTTCAATGTTTTTTTTTTATTTACAGCCATACATCTGCTCCCTGGTCCTAAACATCCAGCAATACTCTTTTATGAAGCACAATTACAGGGCCGTCAATTCTATTGCCAAAGACAATATACTACATCCAGCAATCCAGAGCGTGCAACAAAGAGAGCTCGTAAAAGGAGAAATGAAAAAGTATGAATATGAGCATATAGGCCTACAATTCCTGTATTACAACCAACTGAAAAATGTGGTTTGAAAAGCACTTAACAATAAGAATGGGTCATGCAATGTAGATATCAACAGATCCATCACTACTTCTCAAGTCAGCTATCTTCTGAAAATAATTGTGAATGTACATATTACCCTCCAATAATAACAGAAGTAGTCTTAAATGACACTGAAGATCTTAACATTACAAAAGAGGAAGTAGCAGGTGCAGTTAACAGAATAGCTGTGGACACCACACCAGGTCCCAATCATATTCTTGTATGGGTCATAAGAGATGACATGTCTATGACATATCATCATAGGAGGATCTAATGATGCTTGTCACAGTCTATATGATGCTACACATATTTCAAATCTCATATCAGATAAACTAGCCGCATTCAAGACTAATAATGTAACCTTAGTGGACCTACCCACAGATATGACTTACTGAATGACTCACCGGTAAATGTGAGAATCAGTGAGATCAACTCATCTCTTCAGGAAATTAGAAAGTTTCGCCCTTCATTAGCTTTAATTCAAATGTCAAACTTTGAGAGAAGATTACATACACGTCATGGCCAACACCTGAATAATGCAGGCAAAAATTCACTCTCTGGTTCATTGAGTGAATCAATCCAAGGACGAAGCAAGAAAGGGACACAGCAGCTGTTTCGGTCAACGCCTAAGTCAGCGATCACAAGGGAAATTGTCCTAGAGGCCAGCAATAATCTCTCTCCCTCATCATTGCCTTTAAGCCACCATTTTTATGATTTTTGCGACAGTAAATATTTGCTTTACTAAAAGAAGGAAGTGTTAAGTAAACTGTTTCATTTTCTAGTAACCAGTGCTCTGTCAGGCAGATTATGCTTACCTGTGAGAGATCTTGTGACAAAAGAATTTCTAACTCAAATAACTTGTTTCTCAAACATTTAATGTTTTGCAACAACACACAAAATTCTTTAGTTCCATTTAAGCCCTTGAGCATAAAAAATTTTCGAGTTTAGCAGGTGGCTTCCCCATTCTGGATGATTTTCTGCTTGCTGGTTGAGAACCCTCTAAGTATCCAGTCGTGTGTTCATTTGAAGTGATTGGAGTGGGTTCCTCATTAGATACTAAATCAGGTTCATTATTGGCGATAGAGAATGTTTCCATTGAATTGACAGAAGAAATTTTCATGACAGGGGTTGAAACGTTTACAGTTGAAGGGTCTGTAGTGGATTCATCAACAGACCATAGAGGTTGTTCAGGAGAAAATTCCACATTAGCTGTTGAAAAGTTCACAGTTGAAGAGTCTGGAGTGGATTCCTCAGCAGAACATAGAGGTTGTTCAGAGGAAAGCTCAGTCAATGACTCCAGGTCTTCCTCAGTCGAGGTGGGCTCAGCTGCATGATTATGAGGATGGCCCAGTGATAGCTTGGAAGAAAGTCCATTTACCGCCCCTGGCATTGAACTGCAATTCTAGTGAGAAATTCAATAGTTTTTGAAAACCCAGTAAATACAACCCATCTCAATGATGAACTAAACTTTGAACATTCGGTTACACAAGTAAGCTTAAATAATACCAAATTCTTAATAGTGTGTCTGTACAGATCTCCCAATGGATCACTTCCAATCTTTCTTGACAAAATAGAATCCTTATTCTCAGTGCTACATAAGCTCAATCTACCCATTATAAGCTGTGGCGATTTCAACTTAAATTTCCTATTAAAAACTCCTTATGTTGTGGACTTATGTAATCTATTTCTAACTTATAATTTACACCCTGTCATAAATACCGCCACTAGAATAACATCTACTTCTCATACTTGTTTAGATTAGTTCTTTATTAACCCAAATAATTTTAATTTCAGTGGACAGCTAGTCTCTTTCAAGCAGACCATGGAAAAAGAGCTGAAAAGGAGAATTACCATAGCTTGGAGAAAATTCTGGTCACTAAAACGCATCCTACTAGACAAAAACCTAAACCGAAAGCTAAGATTTGAAGCACTAGAATCCTGTATCTTTCCAGCACTACTGTACGGGTGCCAAACCTGGAAGCTAACAGAAACACAGAAAAAAAAGATCCAGGTTTGCCAAAGGAAAATGGAACGTAAAATCCTAGGCATATCCCTGAGAGATAAGATCCCAAACATCAGGATAAGCACTTTGGCAAAAACAGCTGACATAGCCCAGCGAGCAGCAACCCTGAAGTGGAAATGGGGAGGTCACCTGGCACGACTACATAACAGCAGATGGGCACAGATAACAACGATGTGGGACCCGCGCATTGGGAAACGATCACGAGGCAGACCGGCTACAAGATGGACAGATGCATTTACGAACATCGCGGGGGTTCACTGGTCCAGGACAGCACGGAGCCGCGAAAAATGGAAGAAACTAATAACAACCTAGCCATAGTTACATCCAAGACTGACTACCCAGTGCCAAATCTTTAAAATGTAGTGACTATTAAATATGCACCTTCGAAAGGAAGAAACTAAATAGATCAAAATCATGTGGACCAGCTCACCACATGAGGACAATGAACGAGCTTTCCCTTAGATAGGAGGCCATTGCCCTTCATGGGATCTTATCGGCTAAATTCATTCATTCATTCACCCTCAATTTGAATTCTGGAATCTCTGATCACAACTCGTTACTACTAAATTTACATTTACATTCTCCACATCCCATTCTTGAATCTGTATGTTTAAAACGTATCTACTCTAAAGAAAATGTTAACTTCTTCAATTTCCTGCTAGGTAAAGAGGATTGGGAGGATATTTCTAAGGAAACAGACACCTATCTTATTACAGAAAATTTCATTGATACAATCATTCACTACCTTGATGTAGCTATACCCAAAAAAAGGGTAACCAGCTGTAATAACAATGCTTACAGTCCGGACAATAGTTGGATTAGTAAAGGGATTAGGAAGTCCTGTAAAAAAAAAGGATTATGCATCACTATTACAAGACTACAAACGACATTCACTTTAAAGAATATTACAACACTTACTGCAAAATCTTGAAAAAAGTTATCTTCCAAGCCAAAAACATGCATAATGCAAATGTTATTATCCAATCGGAAAATATTAACAAAGCTCTTTGGCAAACAGTAAAGAGAGTAACTGGAGTTCTTAAAAACAGGAAGGAACCACTCAGAATATTACACAATAATAATGAAATCAATAATAGCCTACAAATGGCAAATTTATTCAATTCATACTTCTCAGAAGTAACTAAAAAATTAATAAAAAATGCTAATAATTACCCTCTATCTTTTCCTGAATCACTACTAAACTCTAAATCAATAGTCATAAAGCCAGTCACTGAAAATGAAGTATCATGTTTAATAAAAGATTTAAAAAACAAATTCTCTTATGGTTTTGATGAAATTCCTTCAACTGTCCTAAAATATTGCTCAAAAAATGTAATTAAACCTATTACTATATTATGTAATTCATCACTTTCCTCGGGTTGTTTCCCTGAGATTTTCAAACAAGCAATAGTCAAACCCTTATTCAAAAAAAGGAGAAAGAAATAATATTGAAAATTACAGACCAATTTCTCTCTTATCTGTCTCTCTGTCACCTTTTAAAACAATTCTCTATGCAGATGACACCAACGTAATTTTCATAAACAAGCATATAATGCAACTAAAAGCTGAAATAAGGAAAACAAATCTAAATCTATTTAACTGGCTTAACCATAGTAAACTGTTTCTAAATTAGGACAAAACCTTTTTTATCAACTTCAACAGTCATACAGACAATGATAATTCTCTTGAAGTAAACATTGGAAACTCAAAGATATCCGAAATCGACAAAATTAAATTTCTAGGTATCTATATAAATAAAAATCTCTCATGGGATGATCATATCTCTCATTTAAAAGGGAAACTATCTTCTTTGTGTTATGCTTTTCGTATTTTAAGCAACATCTCAAATATGTTGTTGTTTACTAATGCTCAGGAACTTGGATTTCCTCCATTCTCCTTCGGGCGTTCCAATAGTAATGTGTGAGCTGGGCTGGTAGATCAGCATCAATCTTCTTGATTGCCGGGCAAGTCAGTAGGTGTTCTCCATTCATTATTGAAGCTGGATCGTTGCACAGGGTACATTGTGGTGAAGGATAGATGTTGATTCTATGAAGATGTGAAGCTAAGCAGTCATGACCTGTAGTTATGTGGAAAAGAGCAACTGTTTGTCTTCTGGGTAGATCAGGAATGGCTGATTTATTCCTCAGTAAGGAATTCCATGACTTCTTGTGACTGTCTTTTTCATTTTTCTCTTTACATATTTGATTAATCTTATATTGGGTCCAGATCTTAGCATTGTTAAAAGGTATGCTACAATATGGAGTCTGTTTAATGTTTGTTCCTTTCTTTGCAAGGAAGTCAGCAGCTTCATTTCCCATAATTTGACAGTGGGCAGGTATCCATTGAAATGCAATGTCTTTTTTGAGACTTTGAAGTATTCTTGTTGCTGTATGTATGTATTTCTCTTACTTTTTTGCTTTCTGGGTATGGTGATGCAATTGCTTGCAATGCAGTCTTTGAGTCCGTGAGGATTACCACTTTGTTAAATTTAGTTATATGGTTTAAAAGTTGCTGGAGAGCTGTGCTTATTGCTTGTACCTCTCCATCATAGTGTGTTCACAAGGGTCAGAGTGATATGTAGAATTTGAAAATGTCACTATAGATTCCTGCGCCGGCATTGCTGTGTTTGTCCAGTAACGACCCATCTGTATATATATGTACCCATTCTGGATTTGGGTAGCGTGTATGTATAGTTTCTAGAGCTAACAGTTTCAGTGTATTTAAGTTCATATCATCTCAAATATAGGAATACTTAAAACATAGGCCTATTATTTCGGTTGTATTCAATCGGTACTAAACTATGGTATAATTTTATGGGGTAACTCTCCAAAAATGATCGAGGTTTTTAGAATTAAAAAAAAAATTTAAAAATCATGGTTAATGTTCCTACTAGAACCAGCAGTAAACCAATTTTTAAAAAGCTTAATATAATGCCTTTACCATGTTTATATATTTTGGAGACTTCATTTCATTCATTGTAATCAACAACTTTTCAAATATAACCATGATCTTCATAAGTACAATATAAGAATCTCTAATGATCTACATCTCAATAACCATAGAACCACTAAATTCCTAAAAAGCATTGCACATCAAGGCATTAAACTGTATAACAAATTGCCCAACTCATTCAAAAAGTTAGATCCTAAGAAATTTAAACGCAAAGTAAGCTCCCTAAAAAAGGATTTCTCATTCTATAATGTAAACGAATTTTTTCAGTCCTCCTTTAAAGATTTATAATTTGATTAATTTTTCCTCCATTACAGGATATCACTCCTTCTCTCTCTCTACTCCAATTTCTCTTGTTAGTCTCTATGTATGCCTTGTGATTGTGATGCATAGTCCTAAACTGCCATGTGACTATTCAATCTCATTTCTACCTCAATTACCTTGTTTCTCGCATATTTCTTTTGTTTAGTGTATGTGCAGAAAATCTCCTAGGCTAGCTTAATTTTAGTTTCTTTTCACAGCTGCAACATATATAATTAATTTATATTTTGTCCTGTAGTATTTTCTGCTCAGTATTATAACTAGGTTTAGACTTAATCTTAGGAAATGATGACGAAACCATGTATTTTTTAAATACCAAAGGTGAATAAATTTATTTATTTTATTTATTTATTTATGAGGTAATAGTGACAATAGCTACCATAATGCTGAAAAACACAATAGTGCCAGATTGCTTGAGACAAGCCAGAACAGTTCTGATACACAAAGGTGGGGAAGAAATGGATCTCTGCAATTGGAGACAATAACTATCTGTTCAGTGGTCAGAAGGGTAATAGAGTGTGTTCTGGATTCCAGGTTGAGGGCATTTGTCAACGAAAATCAGAGAGGTTTTCCGAGCTCTGCTGGCACTCTCATCAATACAACTATCTCAGAATCAGTTTTAATCACTGCAAAAGCTCAGAGAGACACCAGATATTAGCAAAGTTTTTTACAACATTGAGAACACAGTATTATCCCTTGATCTGCCCTCACAATTATCTGGCTTGATTTTAGAGCTTCAAAGGAATAATACTACGTAGAAACGGTAAAGTTTAAAAAGAAACCAATTTCCATAACAAAAGGAGTTATGCAGGGATTGCCACTCTCCCCTTCTCTCTAAAACATCCCAATGGACCACATCTTATAAGAACTTTCTACCCAAAAGACTAAAGAAGAATATGGTTTTTTCATTTGGCAGAGGATTACCCAGTAGGCCTATATCTTGTTTAGGTTTTGCTGATGACACAGTGATTGTTGGCAGAAGTGAAGATGCAGCATGAGCTCTTGTGGAAACTGCTTTTAATAGATTTCATGAGATTGGCTTAGGAATAAATATAAACAAATTTAAATGCATTAATAAAGTGAAAGGAGATCTTAACTATAAACACATCTCACTAAATGTTGGCCAGTTGATACCATCAATAACCCAAAATGAGTCCATAAAATATCTTTTTGTCAATTACCATAATTCAGTTCTGTTTGACACCACAAGATATTTGGAGAAATTAAAGAATAAACTCAATGTTCTTGCTTCTACCCCCTTTCTATAATCTCACCAGAAATTCACTGTACTTTGCAGTTTTATTTGTCCAACTTTGATTCTTCACTGTCAGATAACTCCTCTTACTAAAATTCCAGACAAATTCCTTTCTGATGCTGACTTACTCCTAAGAACGAGTTAAGGAAATACTACATCTTCCCACAGATACCTCAGATAGTATGCTGTATACCAGCAGCAAATATAAGGGGCAAGGTTTATTTAAAGTAAGTTGGGAAGGTTTTCTACAACATATTAATGCTTGTCAGCTCTTACAAAGGATTGATAACATCCATATCAACATCTTCAGGGATTTATCAGGTGAAATTGAGAAAACTCGATCTGCAAGGCACATTTGAAAAGCTGAGTTCAAAGCATTGAGGCAGGAACTGAGAGAATGTGCATGTCAATCATGGTATGCTTTGCCGCAAAAAGGAAAAGGCGTTATTCTTTACAAGGAGTATACCCCTGCCAACAAAAGAATATGCCAGCCTGATATGCTAAATAGCAATGAATGGAGAACCACTCTGAAAATGACGGCTAATGTGTGTCTGCTGTACACTATACCAGGCAGACCCCAAGATGGAAACCATTGTTATCATTGTGGAACTGAGGTTGAAACTCTTGCACACGACTTACGATCTTGCTCTCATAGTGAGATGCTTAGAATGTCAGAACACCACACAATTAGAACTCTCGTTGCTGAAGCCTTAAGAAATTTAGACCATTCCTGTCGGCAGATATATATATACTAGCTATTCCACCGGATTCTTCTTGAGGTTACATCATTGACCCGACAGTGAGATTTGAATCATCTGAAAGTCAGCCTGATGAGGTGCATGAAAAGAAAAGAAAAATTTATAAGCCTACAATTCCTTACTATCTTCAAAAGTACAACCTCTCCTCGATGACAGTGATAGGCTTGATGGAGCTAGTGGCACTATACCTTGCCTCCTCATGAACTTTTGTAGGAAGTTGAAGAATAGCCTTATCCATGACATCTCCTTCGCTGCAATTCAAGTTTCACTATCCATATTAAAAAAAAACCACTTATATGGAACTAATTTACATTCAGTGCACTGAAAATATTCAATTTCTAATATGCCAATTTTGTTCTGTTCTTCGTATTGAGTTATATGTGAAGTAGATCTTTATATTGTCTTTCTTTTTTTCCATAGTAATGTTGTATCATTATGCTTTGTTCTTTATGGCAATACTGCGGTGTTGGGAAAGCTGAATGAAAATTATAGGCTATTCTTTCAAAATAAATATCATGCTGTTTTCACTCTCATAGTTACTAACTTATGTGGAAGTTTGTATATAATTTGTATTTTATTAATGAATCTGACCCCATATATGGAATAATGGATATTAATAATTATTAAAGAATAATTAAAAGAAATGAAAATGGATTTTGTAGGAATTTAAAATAGGTAGTTATATTTTGTTTCGTTTAAACTTTTAATTTTTAAACTTTCTAAAAAGTTCTTCATAAATTATGTCACAATTTTTTCTTTCTTTTCTTCACTCTGACCTTTTATCTTGTGAATCTGCATTGGAGTTTGAGCAGTCTTGGTCATTTGGGTATATTCACATTTCTATAGTTTGGTCTATTATCATGTATCTATAGTAAAATAACCTGTGTATTAGATATTTTTGACGCCGGCGTGGTCTTGTGGTTAGCATTGCTGACTACAGATCTGTTGACCTGGATTCGATCCCCAGTACCTCCTTGGATTTTTCTGAGGTACGGAGGTCTGGAACGGGGTGCACTCAGCCTCGTGATTCAAATTGAGGAGCTACTTGATAGAGAGGCAGCAGCTCCAGTCATGGAAACGGCCATGGGTGTCGGCATGCTGACCACATGCCCTCAATCCTGCCATCTGCCTATGGTAGATGATGCAGCGGTCAGGTGGTAGACCATATCTCTTCAGAGATGTAGCACCACACCTTTTAAAAAAAATTTAATTAGATATTTTTAAGCGTTTTTTAAATTTGAAATTGTAAGCTTCTGCTTGTATTTTTAATTGTAAACAGCATGTATTGATTACAAAAGTGATATACACAATAAAACAAAAGATATATGCTTAAGAGGAAGGTCACGCTGAGGATATAAGGCATATACCTGCTTATACCCTCGATTACACCAATGAACATTGGATGCGAAAGTGTTATTTTGAGAAAAATGAGATGAACCTTTAACTGGATTGTGGAGTCTCTGGACCTCTAGCAAAAATTAACTTCCATGTTTGTTCATTAGACATAGAGTGTTATTCAGTATTTTCCCATATAAGGGGGACCTATTATGTGCTCAATTGTCATCAGTCTGTGATGAAAGCAAGCGAGGCACTCAAGAACCTGGTAGTCTGTGGGGCTCTGCGACACAGTTAATGTATTACAGTGGACTCTTAGTAATTCGAACCCCAAGGGAAATTAGAAAAAAATCGAAAATTTCGAATTAACCAAAACTGTGACTTTTTGAACGAAAATGCCGTAAAAATGTTAAAAATAAACTCATAGCAATAAATAATTATCGGATAGTGAATCTCACCTGAATGACTGCCATCCTGTTGTTAGGATGTTAAATAAAACCTATTTTTTTTCACACCAAAACTGTAACCCTAAATTTAATAAAGGAACTGGTGTATACTCCACGCTTTGACATTTTCAAACACAGTCACACTTTGAGGATAGAATGAACACTAAAATTTTCACAGAAGTGTTGAATCCCTCCAAGACTGAATTTGAATTTGAATTTGAATTTCGCATTCCGTTGAACATCTATTCAGCAGGAGGAAGATAACGGTGGTTAAAAATACACTTAAGTACGGTACCTGCTGGCTGCTAGCAACTATATAGGGTTCTTCAGCGAAATAGAGAATTCTTGTGGAATTCCTGGAAGCAATGAACTCTTGGAATCCTTACAACATTAACATGAGACACATTTTGGCATCAATTTATCCAAATTAAGCTTAAAAAATTCGAATTAATTGCAATTTTTAACATACATTTATATAGGAATTTCAAGGGGAATGAGTATTTATTCGACTTGTACAATATTTCGAATTATCCAGTGTCGAATTAACCAAATTCGACTGTATTTCCAATATAGTGACAGTGTCTGCAAATACAAAAATTAACTTACATAACTAACTTTGGGGAAACTGTGCAAAGATGGTTTGAGGAATGTGACACAAAGTTTTAAAGTCATGATAGTGAATGATGGTGAGATCACCATTACTATCAAGCATGGTATCACAAATTATGTCTCCAATAAATGCATACCAGTAGGTCTATATTATCCTCCGTCATGTGCCAATGAAGATCAGCTACATAGAATCAATATTTTTTTAAATCATTGGCCAAACAACTGTATCAAAGCAGACAGTGTGAAGAAAATAAAGGCAGTCACAATATTTTAAAAGAGATCAGATGCTATATTGCATTCATGAAAGATTTACTTAATTTTGAATGATATAATATAGTAATAGATAATGCTATAAGAATACTGTCAAACTTGAACTTGTGCATATTTGGAATTAAGACGGCGGAACTAGTTTAGTTTAGTTTAGTTTAGTTTAGTTTAGTTTAGTTTATTAGCATCCCATTGATCATTTGGTTACAATTTCCATATCTAACTAAATGCTGAAATACTAATTTTGACAGTTTGATGTATCATAAGGTCCATTATAATAATGCGATGTGTCTTATACACTTGGAAGTTATGGACAGTACTTTGTAGTATCTATGTAGAAGTTATGTAACTAAAAAGCATTTCTCAACTTATTATACACTACTGAACAACTTTCTCTGAAGACGTGAAATGGTTATAAGAAAAATCTGATGTGATGCATTAAAAAATCATTCTTTACCCTGAGCATGAAAGGTCAAATGCAAGAAGTGAGCATTCAATTATTTCAGCCGTATTCAAAGATGCACTGTTCGCTAGGCAACACGTAGCCTGCATTTGTAACAATGAGGACCGACCCTTCAGAAAATTTTTATGAAAAGTTTTAATAAAATTAATGTTTCAGCACTTTATAAAAGGATCCTTATGTACAAAATTCTAACAAAATCATTCTCATTCAAGAAAATAGCAAAAATGTAATTTTCTTTGTATGAAGTTGTAGTTATATCAAGATTTGTGTCTGTGTGTGTTTATGTAGTTTCATATCTGAAATTCTAGATAATGACAAAGCCATGGATACCGTACCCCTTTGATGAATAAAGATTAATCACTTGTTTACACATTGTATCGATGATGTTGCAATGGATTCTCTTATAGAGTACAGGCAGCTTTCCTAGAAAGGTCCTGTGCAAAGAAAAACAATAAATTACTGAATGAACATCTCTTGTCAAAATCTCTAACAGGAAGGTTTAGGCCTACCTTAAGCAAACAAAACACGACCACTCATCGGTGGGTTCAAGAGATCAGCTGAACTTTGCAAAATATCATGTGCAGCTTGATTCAGTCAAAACTTGATAGTGGGGCCTGCTACGCATTGAGCGGTGCTCGCTGCCGAATTCCGACATTTTTAGTTAGCACTAAAAATTGTGCCAAGAATTACATCCAGTTGTTGCTCTGCAATCTTCCTGATAACGTTTAGTTACCAACAAGATAAATGTCTACTCAGCTTAATTGTCTCCATTCCTCAGAGTACGAAAAGTCTTTTGTCCACTTCCTTTCATCATCTTATAATAGATTCCAGCCTGGCTTTTAGACACTTTTCTTTAGAAGAGCCTGTGAAACGTTAAACACACCAGATGAAATCAGTATCTAACAAGTCTCCAACCAGCATAATTATATTTATAAAGTGTACAGTACCTTCTAAATGCAATCTCAGACTAAACCAAAGATGTTAACAACAGATACAGTACTATTACCCTCAAACTAATAAAATGATTATACTGACTTCAAAGTTGCTCATTAAACATATCAAAGCAGACAGTGTGAAGAAAATAAAGGCAGTCACAATATTTTAAAAGAGATCAGATGCTATATTGCATTCATGAAAGATTTACTAAATTTTGAATGATATAATATAGTAATAGATAATGCTAAAAGAATACTGTCAAACTTGAACTTGTGCATATTTGGAATTAAGACGGTGGAACTAACTAAAAGCTGAAATACTAATTTTGACAGGATGATGTATCATAAAGTCCATTATAATAATGCAATGTGTCTTATACACTTGGAAGTTATGGACAGTACTTTGTAGTAGGTAGTTATGTAACATTTCTCATTACGAATAATGTTACGAATATTTTCCTAAGCACCCTGTTTTCAAACACTCACAGATTATGTTCTTTCCGTAGAGTAAGCAACCATGTTTCACATCCATATAATACAACGGATAATTGACTTATAAATTTATACTTTTAGATTTCTGGACAGGATTTCTCTCACCTTTTGGTGACATATCTCACATATTGTATCTCTTAAACCAAACAGGTAGTCTTTGAATATAATACCGTGTCTCTCATACTGCTGCATCCAACTACAGTCTAGAGATATTTCTTGTAACTTACACTTGCATACACATTTTGCCGATGATGTTGCTTTCATTGGAACAACCTGTAAAGAAAAACAATAAATTACTGAATGAACATCTCTTCTTGTCAAAATCTCTAACAGGAAGATATAGGCCTACCTTAAGCAAACAATTACTGCCCATACATTTTTAGGTTTAAGAGATCAGCTGAACTTTGCAAATTAACATGTGCAGCTAGATTTCACTTAAAACATGGGGTTTATTATCGTCCAAGCAGTGCTTGCTGCCGAATTCCGACATTTTTAGTTAGTACTAAAAATTGTGCCAAAAATTACATCCAGATGTTGCTTTGCATTCTTTCTGATAACTTTTAATTACCAACAAGATAAATGTCTACTCAGCTTAATTGTCTCCAATCCTCAGAGTATGAAAAGTTTTGTCCTCTTCCTTTCATCATCTTATAATAGATTCCAGCCTGGCTTTCAGACACTTTTCTTTGGAAAAACCTGTGAAACTTTAAACACACCAGATGAAATTGATATCTAACAAATCTCCAACCAGCATAATTATATTTATAAAGTGTACAGTACCTTCTAAATGCAATCTCAGACTAAACGAAAGATGTTAACAATAGTTACAGTATTATTGCCCTCAAACTAATAAAATGATTATTTCTTGTAATAAGATTATTCTGAATTCAGAATTCAAAGTTGCTCATTAACATATCAAAGCAGACAGTGTGAAGAAAATAAAAGCAGTTACAATTCACTATAAGAGATCAGATGCTGTATTGCATTCTTGTAAGCTTTACTCAATTTTGAACGATATAATATAGGCTAATAATAGATAAAGCTATAAGAATACTGTCAGACTTGCACTTGTGCATATTTAGAATTAACTAACTAAAAGCTAACTAACTAAACGCTGAAATGGTAATTTTGACAGGATGATGTAACTTAAAGTCTATTATAATAATACATTGTGTCTTATACACTTGGAAGTTATGGACAGTACTTTGCAGTATGCATGTAATTGTTATGCATTTCTCAACTTATTATACACTACTGAATAACTTTCTCTGAAGACGTGAAATGTTTATAAGAAAAATCTGAGGTGATACATTAACAAATCTTTCTTTACCCTAAATATGCGCAATACAACTTTCTCATTTCTGATTCTGTCATAGAGTGAAAGGTCAAATGCAAGAAGTGAGCATTCAGTTGTTTCATCCTTATTCAAAGGTGTACTATTCGCGAACCAACATATAGCCTGCATTTGTACCAATAAGGACTGACCCTTCAGAGAATTTTTACGAAAAGTTTCAATTAAATTAATGTTTAAGCACTTTATATAATGATCCTTACATACAAAATTCAAACAAAATCGTTCTCATTCAAGAAAATAGCAAAAATGTAATTTTCTTTGTATGAGTTTGTAGTTAAATGAAGATTTGTGTGTGTGTTATGTAGTTTCATATCTGAAATTCTAGATAATGACAAAGCCATGGATACCGTACCCCTTTGATGAATAAAGATTACTCACTTACTTACACTTTGTATTGATGATGTTGCAATGGATTCTGTTATAGGGCACAGACAGCTTTCCAGGAACGTCCTGTGTAAAAAAAACAATAAATTACTGAATGAACATCTCTTCTTGTCAAAATCTCTAACAGGAAGATATAGGCCTACCTTAAGCAAACAATTACTGCCCATACATTTTTAGGTTTAAGAGATCAGCTGAACTTTGCAAATTAACATGTGTAGCTAGATTTCACTTAAAACATGGGGTTTATTATCGTCCAAGCAGTGCTTGCTGCCGAATTCCGACATTTTTAGTTAGTACTAAAAATTGTGCCAAAAATTACATCCAGATGTTGCTTTGCATTCTTTCTGATAACTTTTAATTACCAACAAGATAAATGTCTACTCAGCTTAATTGTCTCCAATCCTCAGAGTACGAAAAGTCTTTTGTCCTCTTCCTTTCGTCATCATATAATAGATTCCAGCCTGGCTTTTAGACACTTTTCTTTAGAAGAGCCTGTGAAACGTTAAACACACCAGATGAAATCAGTGTCTAACAAATCTCCAACCAGCATAATTATATTTATAAAATGTACAGTACCTTCTAAATGCAATCTCAGACTAAACCAAAGATGTTAACAACAGATACAGTACTATTACCCTCAAACTAATAAAATGATTATACTGACTTCAAAGTTGCTCATTAAACATATCAAAGCAGACAGTGTGAAGAAAATAAAGGCAGTCACAATATTTTAAAAGAGATCAGATGCTATATTGCATTCATGAAAGATTTACTAAATTTTGAATGATATAATATAGTAATAGATAATGCTAAAAGAATACTGTCAAACTTGAACTTGTGCATATTTGGAATTAAGACGGTGGAACTAACTAAAAGCTGAAATACTAATTTTGACAGGATGATGTATCATAAAGTCCATTATAATAATGCAATGTGTCTTATACACTTGGAAGTTATGGACAGTACTTTGTAGTAGGTAGTTATGTAACATTTCTCATTACGAATAATGTTACGAATATTTTCCTAAGCACCCTGTTTTCAAACACTCACAGATTATGTTCTTTCCGTAGAGTAAGCAACCATGTTTCACATCCATATAATACAACGGATAATTGACTTATAAATTTATACTTTTAGATTTCTGGACAGGATTTCTCTCACCTTTTGGTGACATATCTCACATATTGTATCTCTTAAACCAAACAGGTAGTCTTTGAATATAATACCGTGTCTCTCATACTGCTGCATCCAACTACAGTCTAGAGATATTTCTTGTAACTTACACTTGCATACACATTTTGCCGATGATGTTGCTTTCATTGGAACAACCTGTAAAGAAAAACAATAAATTACTGAATGAACATCTCTTCTTGTCAAAATCTCTAACAGGAAGATATAGGCCTACCTTAAGCAAACAATTACTGCCCATACATTTTTAGGTTTAAGAGATCAGCTGAACTTTGCAAATTAACATGTGTAGCTAGATTTCACTTAAAACATGGGGTTTATTATCGTCCAAGCAGTGCTTGCTGCCGAATTCCGACATTTTTAGTTAGTACTAAAAATTGTGCCAAAAATTACATCCAGATGTTGCTTTGCATTCTTTCTGATAACTTTTAATTACCAACAAGATAAATGTCTACTCAGCTTAATTGTCTCCAATCCTCAGAGTATGAAAAGTTTTGTCCTCTTCCTTTCATCATCTTATAATAGATTCCAGCCTGGCTTTCAGACACTTTTCTTTGGAAAAACCTGTGAAACTTTAAACACACCAGATGAAATTGATATCTAACAAATCTCCAACCAGCATAATTATATTTATAAAGTGTACAGTACCTTCTAAATGCAATCTCAGACTAAACGAAAGATGTTAACAATAGTTACAGTATTATTGCCCTCAAACTAATAAAATGATTATTTCTTGTAATAAGATTATTCTGAATTCAGAATTCAAAGTTGCTCATTAACATATCAAAGCAGACAGTGTGAAGAAAATAAAAGCAGTTACAATTCACTATAAGAGATCAGATGCTGTATTGCATTCTTGTAAGCTTTACTCAATTTTGAACGATATAATATAGGCTAATAATAGATAAAGCTATAAGAATACTGTCAGACTTGCACTTGTGCATATTTAGAATTAACTAACTAAAAGCTAACTAACTAAACGCTGAAATGGTAATTTTGACAGGATGATGTAACTTAAAGTCCATTATAATAATACATTGTGTCTTATACACTTGGAAGTTATGGACAGTACTTTGCAGTATGCATGTAATTGTTATGCATTTCTCAACTTATTATACACTACTGAATAACTTTCTCTGAAGACGTGAAATGTTTATAAGAAAAATCTGAGGTGATACATTAACAAATCTTTCTTTACCCTAAATATGCGCAATACAACTTTCTCATTTCTGATTCTGTCATAGAGTGAAAGGTCAAATGCAAGAAGTGAGCATTCAGTTGTTTCATCCTTATTCAAAGGTGTACTATTCGCGAACCAACATATAGCCTGCATTTGTACCAATAAGGACTGACCCTTCAGAGAATTTTTACGAAAAGTTTCAATTAAATTAATGTTAAAGCACTTTATATAATGATCCTTACATACAAAATTCAAACAAAATCGTTCTCATTCAAGAAAATAGCAAAAATGTAATTTTCTTTGTATGAGTTTGTAGTTAAATGAAGATTTGTGTGTGTGTTATGTAGTTTCATATCTGAAATTCTAGATAATGACAAAGCCATGGATACCGTACCCCTTTGATGAATAAAGATTACTCACTTACTTACACTTTGTATTGATGATGTTGCAATGGATTCTGATATAGGGCACAGACAGCTTTCCAGGAACGTCCTGTGTAAAAAAAACAATAAATTACTGAATGAACATCTCTTCTTGTCAAAATCTCTAACAGGAAGATATAGGCCTACCTTAAGCAAACAATTACTGCCCATACATTTTTAGGTTTAAGAGATCAGCTGAACTTTGCAAATTAACATGTGTAGCTAGATTTCACTTAAAACATGGGGTTTATTATCGTCCAAGCAGTGCTTGCTGCCGAATTCCGACATTTTTAGTTAGTACTAAAAATTGTGCCAAAAATTACATCCAGATGTTGCTTTGCATTCTTTCTGATAACTTTTAATTACCAACAAGATAAATGTCTACTCAGCTTAATTGTCTCCAATCCTCAGAGTACGAAAAGTCTTTTGTCCTCTTCCTTTCGTCATCATATAATAGATTCCAGCCTGGCTTTTAGACACTTTTCTTTAGAAGAGCCTGTGAAACGTTAAACACACCAGATGAAATCAGTGTCTAACAAATCTCCAACCAGCATAATTATATTTATAAAATGTACAGTACCTTCTAAATGCAATCTCAGACTAAACCAAAGATGTTAACAACAGATACAGTACTATTACCCTCAAACTAATAAAATGATTATACTGACTTCAAAGTTGCTCATTAAACATATCAAAGCAGACAGTGTGAAGAAAATAAAGGCAGTCACAATATTTTAAAAGAGATCAGATGCTATATTGCATTCATGAAAGATTTACTAAATTTTGAATGATATAATATAGTAATAGATAATGCTAAAAGAATACTGTCAAACTTGAACTTGTGCATATTTGGAATTAAGACGGTGGAACTAACTAAAAGCTGAAATACTAATTTTGACAGGATGATGTATCATAAAGTCCATTATAATAATGCAATGTGTCTTATACACTTGGAAGTTATGGACAGTACTTTGTAGTAGGTAGTTATGTAACATTTCTCATTACGAATAATGTTACGAATATTTTCCTAAGCACCCTGTTTTCAAACACTCACAGATTATGTTCTTTCCGTAGAGTAAGCAACCATGTTTCACATCCATATAATACAACGGATAATTGACTTATAAATTTATACTTTTAGATTTCTGGACAGGATTTCTCTCACCTTTTGGTGACATATCTCACATATTGTATCTCTTAAACCAAACAGGTAGTCTTTGAATATAATACCGTGTCTCTCATACTGCTGCATCCAACTACAGTCTAGAGATATTTCTTGTAACTTACACTTGCATACACATTTTGCCGATGATGTTGCTTTCATTGGAACAACCTGTAAAGAAAAACAATAAATTACTGAATGAACATCTCTTCTTGTCAAAATCTCTAACAGGAAGATATAGGCCTACCTTAAGCAAACAATTACTGCCCATACATTTTTAGGTTTAAGAGATCAGCTGAACTTTGCAAATTAACATGTGTAGCTAGATTTCACTTAAAACATGGGGTTTATTATCGTCCAAGCAGTGCTTGCTGCCGAATTCCGACATTTTTAGTTAGTACTAAAAATTGTGCCAAAAATTACATCCAGATGTTGCTTTGCATTCTTTCTGATAACTTTTAATTACCAACAAGATAAATGTCTACTCAGCTTAATTGTCTCCAATCCTCAGAGTATGAAAAGTTTTGTCCTCTTCCTTTCATCATCTTATAATAGATTCCAGCCTGGCTTTCAGACACTTTTCTTTGGAAAAACCTGTGAAACTTTAAACACACCAGATGAAATTGATATCTAACAAATCTCCAACCAGCATAATTATATTTATAAAATGTACAGTACCTTCTAAATGCAATCTCAGACTAAACGAAAGATGTTAACAATAGTTACAGTATTATTGCCCTCAAACTAATAAAATGATTATTTCTTGTAATAAGATTATTCTGAATTCAGAATTCAAAGTTGCTCATTAACATATCAAAGCAGACAGTGTGAAGAAAATAAAAGCAGTTACAATTCACTATAAGAGATCAGATGCTGTATTGCATTCTTGTAAGCTTTACTCAATTTTGAACGATATAATATAGGCTAATAATAGATAAAGCTATAAGAATACTGTCAGACTTGCACTTGTGCATATTTAGAATTAACTAACTAAAAGCTAACTAACTAAACGCTGAAATGGTAATTTTGACAGGATGATGTAACTTAAAGTCCATTATAATAATACATTGTGTCTTATACACTTGGAAGTTATGGACAGTACTTTGCAGTATGCATGTAATTGTTATGCATTTCTCAACTTATTATACACTACTGAATAACTTTCTCTGAAGACGTGAAATGTTTATAAGAAAAATCTGAGGTGATACATTAACAAATCTTTCTTTACCCTAAATATGCGCAATACAACTTTCTCATTTCTGATTCTGTCATAGAGTGAAAGGTCAAATGCAAGAAGTGAGCATTCAGTTGTTTCATCCTTATTCAAAGGTGTACTATTCGCGAACCAACATATAGCCTGCATTTGTACCAATAAGGACTGACCCTTCAGAGAATTTTTACGAAAAGTTTCAATTAAATTAATGTTTAAGCACTTTATATAATGATCCTTACATACAAAATTCAAACAAAATCGTTCTCATTCAAGAAAATAGCAAAAATGTAATTTTCTTTGTATGAGTTTGTAGTTAAATGAAGATTTGTGTGTGTGTTATGTAGTTTCATATCTGAAATTCTAGATAATGACAAAGCCATGGATACCGTACCCCTTTGATGAATAAAGATTACTCACTTACTTACACTTTGTATTGATGATGTTGCAATGGATTCTGTTATAGGGCACAGACAGCTTTCCAGGAACGTCCTGTGTAAAAAAAACAATAAATTACTGAATGAACATCTCTTCTTGTCAAAATCTCTAACAGGAAGATATAGGCCTACCTTAAGCAAACAATTACTGCCCATACATTTTTAGGTTTAAGAGATCAGCTGAACTTTTCAAATTAACATGTGTAGCTAGATTTCACTTAAAACATGGGGTTTATTATCGTCCAAGCAGTGCTTGCTGCCGAATTCCGACATTTTTAGTTAGTACTAAAAATTGTGCCAAAAATTACATCCAGATGTTGCTTTGCATTCTTTCTGATAACTTTTAATTACCAACAAGATAAATGTCTACTCAGCTTAATTGTCTTCCATCCTCAGAGTATGAAAAGTTTTGTCCTCTTCCTTTCATCATCTTATAATAGATTCCAGCCTGGCTTTCAGACACTTTTCTTTGGAAAAACCTGTGAAACTTTAAACACACCAGATGAAATTGATATCTAACAAATCTCCAACCAGCATAATTATATTTATAAAGTGTACAGTACCTTCTAAATGCAATCTCAGACTAAACGAAAGATGTTAACAATAGTTACAGTATTATTGCCCTCAAACTAATAAAATGGTTATTTCTTGTAATAAGATTATTCTGAATTCAGAATTCAAAGTTGCTCATTAACATATCAAAGCAGACAGTGTGAAGAAAATAAAAGCAGTTACAATTCACTATAAGAGATCAGATGCTGTATTGCATTCTTGTAAGCTTTACTCAATTTTGAACGATATAATATAGGCTAATAATAGATAAAGCTATAAGAATACTGTCAGACTTGCACTTGTGCATATTTAGAATTAACTAACTAAAAGCTAACTAACTAAACGCTGAAATGGTAATTTTGACAGAATGATGTAACTTAAAGTCCATTATAATAATACATTGTGTCTTATACACTTGGAAGTTATGGACAGTACTTTGCAGTATGCATGTAATTGTTATGCATTTCTCAACTTATTATACACTACTGAATAACTTTCTCTGAAGACGTGAAATGTTTATAAGAAAAATCTGAGGTGATACATTAACAAATCTTTCTTTACCCTAAATATGCGCAATACAACTTTCTCATTTCTGATTCTGTCATAGAGTGAAAGGTCAAATGCAAGAAGTGAGCATTCAGTTGTTTCATCCTTATTCAAAGGTGTACTATTCGCGAACCAACATATAGCCTGCATTTGTACCAATAAGGACTGACCCTTCAGAGAATTTTTACGAAAAGTTTCAATTAAATTAATGTTTAAGCACTTTATATAATGATCCTTACATACAAAATTCAAACAAAATCGTTCTCATTCAAGAAAATAGCAAAAATGTAATTTTCTTTGTATGAGTTTGTAGTTAAATGAAGATTTGTGTGTGTGTTATGTAGTTTCATATCTGAAATTCTAGATAATGACAAAGCCATGGATACCGTACCCCTTTGATGAATCAAGATTACTCACTTACTTACACTTTGTATTGATGATGTTGCAATGGATTCTGATATAGGGCACAGACAGCTTTCCAGGAACGTCCTGTGTAAAAAAAACAATAAATTACTGAATGAACATCTCTTCTTGTCAAAATCTCTAACAGGAAGATATAGGCCTACCTTAAGCAAACAATTACTGCCCATACATTTTTAGGTTTAAGAGATCAGCTGAACTTTGCAAATTAACATGTGTAGCTAGATTTCACTTAAAACATGGGGTTTATTATCGTCCAAGCAGTGCTTGCTGCCGAATTCCGACATTTTTAGTTAGTACTAAAAATTGTGCCAAAAATTACATCCAGATGTTGCTTTGCATTCTTTCTGATAACTTTTAATTACCAACAAGATAAATGTCTACTCAGCTTAATTGTCTCCAATCCTCAGAGTACGAAAAGTCTTTTGTCCTCTTCCTTTCGTCATCATATAATAGATTCCAGCCTGGCTTTTAGACACTTTTCTTTAGAAGAGCCTGTGAAACGTTAAACACACCAGATGAAATCAGTGTCTAACAAATCTCCAACCAGCATAATTATATTTATAAAATGTACAGTACCTTCTAAATGCAATCTCAGACTAAACCAAAGATGTTAACAACAGATACAGTACTATTACCCTCAAACAAATAAAATTATTATTCTGATTTCAAAGTTGCTCATTAAACATATCAAAGTAGACAGTGAGAAGAAAATAAAGGCAGTCACAATATTTTAAAAGAGATCAGATGCTATATTGCATTCATGAAAGATTTACTTAATTTTGAATGATATAATATAGTAATAGATAAAGCTATAAGAATACTGTCAAACTTGAACTTGTGCATTTTTGGAATTAAGACGGTGGAACTAACTGAAAGCTGAAATACTAATTTTGACAGGATGATGTATCATAATAGGTTAAGATAATGCACATTTTGCACTATTCCTTAATTATAAAGTCCATTATAATAATGTGATGTGTCTTATACACTTTGAAGTTATGGACAGTACTTTGTAGTATCTATTTAGTAGTTGTGTAACTAAAATGCATTTCTCAACTTATTATACACTACTGGACAACTTTCTTTCACGACGTGAAATGGTTATAAGAAAAATTTGATGTGATACATTAAAAAGTCTTTCTTTACCCTGAGCATGCGGAATACAACTGTTTCATTTCTGATTCTAACATAGAGGTAAAGGCCAAATGCAAGAAGTGAGAATTCAATTATTTCAGCCTTATTCAAAGATGTACTGTTCGCTAGGCAACACGATGCCTGCATTTGTAACAATGAGGTCCGACCCTTCAGAAAATTTTTATGAAGAGTTCCAATAAAATTAATGTTTAGCACTTTATATAAGGATCCTTACCTACAAAATTCAAACAAAATCATTCTCATTCAAGAAAATAGCAAAAATGTAATTTTCTTTTGATGAAGTTTTAGTTAAATCAAGATTTGTGTCTCTGTGTGTTTATGTAGTTTCATATCTGAAATTCTAGATAATGACAAAGCCATGGATACCGTACCCCTTTGATGAATAAAGATTACTCACTTGCTTACACTTTGTATTGATGATGTTGCAATGGATTCTGTTATAGGGCACAGACAGCTTTCCTGGAACGTTCTGTGTAAAGAAAAACAATAAATTACTGAATGAACATCTCTTCTTGTCAAAATCTCTAACAGGAAGATATAGGCCTACCTTAAGCAAACAAAAACTGCCCATACATTTTTAGGATAAGAGATCAGCTGAACTTTGCAAATTAACATGTGCAGCTAGATTCAACTTAAAACATACTTGTGGGATTTATTGAGTCCAAGCAGTGCTCGCTGCCGAATTCCGACATTTTTAGTTAGTACTAAAATATGTGCCAAGAATTACATCCAGATGTTGCTTTGCATTCTTTCTGATAACTTTTAATTAGCAACAAGATAAATGTCTACTCAGCTTAATTGTCTCCAATCCTCAGAGTACGAAAAGTCTTTTGTCCTCTTCCTTTCGTCATCATATAATAGATTCCAACCTGGATTTCAGACACTTTTCTTTGGAAGAACATGTGTAACGTTAAACACACCAGATGAAATCAGTATCTAACAAGTCTCCAAATTATATTTATAAAATGTACAGTACCTTCTAAATGCAATCTCAGACTAAACCAAAGATGTTAACAACAGATATAGTACTATTACCCTCAAACTAATAAAATTATTATTCTGACTTCAAAGTTGCTCATTAAACATATCAAAGCAGACAGTGTGAAGAAAATAAAGGCAGTCACAATATTTTAAAAGAGATCAGATGCTATTTTGCATTCATGAAAGATTTACTTAATTTTGAATGATATAATATAGTAATAGATAATGCTATAAGAATACTGTCAAACTTGAACTTGTGCATATTTGGAATTAAGACGGTGGAACTAGTTTAGTTTAGTTTAGTTTAGTTTATTAGCATCCCATTGATCATTTGGTTACAATTTCCATATCTAACTAAATGCTGAAATACTAATTTTGACAGTTTGATGTATCATAAGATCCATTATAATAATGCGATGTGTCTTATACACTTGGAAGTTATGGACAGTACTTTGTAGTTTCTATGTAGAAGTTATGTAACTAAAATGCATTTCTCAACTTATTATACACTACTGAACAACTTTCTCTGAAGACGTGAAATGGTTATAAGAAAAATCTGATGTGATACATTAAAAAATCATTCTTTACCCTGAGCATGAAAGGTCAAATGCAAGAAGTGAGCATTCATTTATTTCAGCCTTATTCAAAGATGCACTGTTCGCTAGGCAACACGAAGCCTGCATTTGTAACAATTAGGACCAACCCTTCAGAAAATTTTTATGAAAAGTTCCAATAAAATTAATGTTTAGCACTTTATATAAGGATCCTTACATACAAAATTCAAACAAAATCATTCTCATTCAAGAAAATAGCAAAAATGTAATTTTCTTTGTATGAAGTTGTAGTTAAATCAAGATTTGTGTCTCTGTGTGTTTATGTAGTTTCATATCTGAAATTCTAGATAATGACAGAGCCATGGATACTGTACCCCTTTGATGAATAAAGATTACTCACTTGCTTACACATCGTATCGATGATGTTGCAATGGATTCTCTTGTAGAGTGCAGGCAGCTTTCCTAGGAACGTCCTGTGCAAAGAAAAACAATAAATTACTGAATGTACATCTCTTGTCAGAATCTCTAACAGGAAGGTTTAGGCCTACCTTAAGCAAACAAAACACGACCACTCATCGGTGGGTTCAAGAGATCAGCTGAACTTTGCAAAATATCATGTGCAGCTTGATTCAGTCAAAACTTGATAGTGGGGCCTGCTACGCATTGAGCGGTGCTCGCTGCCGAATTCCGACATTTTTAGTTAGCACTAAAAATTGTGCCAAGAATTACATCCAGTTGTTGCTCTGCAATCTTCCTGATAACGTTTAGTTACTAACAAGATAAATGTCTACTCAACTTAATTCTCTCCAATCCTCAGATTACGAAAAGTCTTTTGTCCTCTTCCTTTCATCATCGTATAATAGATTCCAGCCTGGCTTTTAGACACTTTTCTTTGGAAGAACCTGTGTAACGTTAAACACACCAGATGAAATCAGTATCTAACAAGTCTCCAACCAGCATAATTATATTAAAAAATATACTTTACCTTCTAAATGCAATCTCAGATTATAAAATTGCAAAGTGGTCATTAAAATGACCTATATTAGTGTTATTTTCCTTTATTATCTTGTAGGATTAAAACCAAAGATGTTAACAATTGTTATAGAACTATTACCCTGAAACTAATAAAATTATTATTTCTTATTACTTACTAAATGATTATTCTGTATTTAAAGTTGCTCATTAAACATATGAAAGCAGGCAGTGTGAAGAAAATAAAGGCAGTTACAATATTTAAAAAGAGTTCAGATGCTAAATTGCATTCAGGGAAGATTTACTCAATTTTTCATTATTATAATATTGTAATAGATAAAGCTATAATAATTAGGGCTGAAAATCGATTAAAATTTCTAATAGAGTTAACGCTTGACTTTAATCGATTAATCGACAAGCAGTTCGGTATTTTAAACGAAACCAAAGTGTGCATTCAATATTGTTTTACACGTTTAATAACTACTATGCTATAGATAATCAGAAGAAATTCTAAATTAATGAATATCATTATCATTATAGTGAAGAAATGTACCCAAACTTACATTTCCGAGTTTGTTGACTAAACTACCCTTCAGGTTTCTGAATAACAGGAATTGTTTGGATACAATAGGCTGAATGACACATGATATGCCAAGGCCGGAGGAGCGAGAGAAAGGAGTTTGGTCATTTGACCCATTTCTCGAAAAACGTTTTTCAGAATTTGACTAAACCGATTAATCGAAAAATGTAATTGATCGACGATTAAATGTTTGATCGATTAATCGGTACAGCCCTAATAATAATACTGTCATAATTGCACTTGTGCATATTTAGATTTAAGATGGGGTAACTATCTAAAGATTGAAGTTCTAATTTTGACAGTTTTGTGTCATAAAGTCCATTATAATAATGCAATGTATGTTATACACTTTGAAGCTATGGTTCTGTAGACTCAGAAAAAAAGGGAAATATTGTGCAAGTGTAAGAAATAATTTATTAGGGTGTAGTGAAGGCTTGTAACGAGATAATACAGAATGAAAAAATATTGATGTTTACATGATAGGCATGGTGCCACATTGCAGCCAGTCAATCATCATCTCTTATACTTGCACTACTACCGGTACTCACTTGATGAGAAATTCAAATACAGGCTACACGTTTGCTAGGTTACATTACATTTACGAGGTCCAGTGCCTTGGCACTCTTTGTTGTAGATTGCATTACTTAATTCATAATGAAAAGAAACATTACAAAATATGCAATTTTTTAAAAATTGATGATAATGAGACTTTTGCTTTCATCATAATTCTTTCATTTTGAATGTACCGTGCCAGGGAAGCCAACCATAATCCATATGGATAAACATGCTGTCAGTATGTAAAATGTCAATTTTTAGATTTTGTCCCCACTTATTCATATTCTTCTTGTACTATAATTTATGATCACAACAAAATAGAGGCAGCATTACCAACAACAGTATTTTATGTTTGAAAGAGGTCTTTGCTTTTAGAAACCCATTGACAAGTCCCAATGTGAATTTTAAAAGGTCCCTAACATTTTCTTTGTTATATTACTTTTTTGTGACAGAATATTAAACACAGGCAACATGCACACTTTTTATGCTTTAGCATTATTATTTTTAATATAAGATTAAACTTGATATCAGTGATTTGAGTTAAATTGAGTGCTGGCTATTATAGAACCTTGTGTAAACTGACTTGTGATGTGTGTATCAGAAAGCCATGCATCCAATATAACATAAAGTTGTAAGCATGACCGAAGTATATTCATAAAATATTTTGATTTTTAAATTATCTTGAAAAATCCCAGAGTCAGAACTTATCGATCAATTGTAAAGCACATTTATATCTTTTTTTATACTGTAAAGTGCATGTCATTATCATGAATCACTGATTCAATCCTCTAAGTATAATGCTATTCTCGACTTAGCAACTTTTTCTAAAGAAAAGGAGTGGTTGTACGAAAATCTGATGTGATATACTTGTAACCTCATTACCCTAAGCACGAGGAATACGACTTCCTCATCTCTAATTCTTTCGCTACTACTCCCTTGATCGTAAATTCAAATGCAGGTTATGTTGCTAAGTAACATGTATATTTACATTTATATTTATGCTAAATGAGTCTAAGTGCATTGGCACTCTTTGTTATGGATTGCATAATTAACTATATTGTAAAAAAGAGAAACATTACAAATTATGCAATTTCTGTCAATATGATGATACTGAGACTTTTGCTTCTATTTTACTTCCATTTTAAATGTACCTTGCCAGGGAAGCCAACCAAAATTTGGTGAACACATTTCCACATAGCAGTAACATGCTGTTAGGTTATAAAATGTCAATTTTTAGATTTCTTCCTCATCTATTGATTTCCTTTTTTTATTACACTTAATGAGCACAACAAAGTAAAGGCAGCATTGCCAACCACAGTATTTTATGTTTGGAAAAATCTTCACTTTTAGATACTCATTCCCAAGTCGCAATGTGAATTTTAAATGGTTCCAAATATTTTTTTTTATTATGATACTTTACATGACAGACTGGCAACAGGTACACTTTATATGCATTAGCAATGTGGTTGGATATTGTCTTAGTATGAGAAACTTGGAGCATGGCATTACAGTTGGAATGTATTCAACATGAAGCATCACATACTGAATCCATAGGCAGAAAAGGATGTTTGTATAGCCTATGAGAGACCAAAATTAAGTTCTGGTTCTTTTCCAACTATTTTTGATGGATTTCTGCATTTCTGGCTAAGAAACCACCACTGGAAAGGAGAAACCTTGAAGATAGAGCTTTAGAAATTGAAGAAAGAAGCTAAACTACCGAAAAAGAAGATAATGTAGAATAGAGAATCAATTCCATATGAACTGCTAGCGCATTCAGATTGATTTGAATTCTCCATGAAAATGTAGAGATTTGTTACATTTCAGATAGTTTTTTCTTTGGATGAGCCTGTAGAATAATTAAACACACCATTATGATATAGGTTTCTAACAGGGTTAGAACCAGCATAATTATTCTTATGAAGTATACAGTATTATATATATGTTCCTGTGCAAGTGGGGTTACTCTCGTATATATATATATATATATATAGGCCTATATATATATACCGGTATTTAAGAATATGTAAAATATTCTTTTGGTACGTTTCCATTAGCAAGGCATGCAACATATGATACGATAAGGGAAAATTAATAATAGACAAATGAGGCTGTAGTAAAAGTAAAGTGCAGAGCTCAAGAGATGGCGAGCAGGGACCTGAAAAAGTTGCGCCATTGTTATGCTTCTTACCTTGAGACTTGCATTCCTGCCGCTTGCCTTCTACTGACCTCTGTACTTCATTTAGGCTAAGAAATTCTTTTACATTCATTGAAGTATTCAATTCCTTTAACCTTCTAGATCCAAAATATCCAGATTACACTGCAAGAATTGAATTTAATTAATACGGCTGAATAAGAACTCGTTGCTAGGTAAAATGCATACAGTACTTACATTTAATGTTAAAACGGTCTAAGGAATGCACTCACGTAGCATAACTTGCGAATACGCATAGCTACCCTTAGGAAATTTTTTACGAAAATGTTTCAAAAAATTAATGTAGTAGCTCTTTGTATAAGGAACTTAATGTGCAAAATTTAAACAAAGTCGCTTGAATTGTTTTAAAGAAAATCATGAAAATATAATTTTCTTCATGTACGGTTGTGGTAAAATCAAGATTTCTGAGGGTATATGTAAGTTTACATGGTTTTGTATGCAAGCCTGCTCTTAAATATAAGCATGATGTCAAAGCCATGGATACTGTATCCCTTGATGAATAAAGATTACTTATTTACACATCCATAATGTTATGATGGTTTTTGTTGTAGGTTAGAGATTGCTTCCTTTGGAACATCCTGTCTAAAGGGAAATGCAAGAAGTTGCTGAATTTTCAGATATTCCTTTACGGTGACATGTTTAACACTATGCAAGCAAAATCAATCCAAAAATAAACTTTTGTGGAGAATTCAAATTTATCTGAATATGCTTACTATCATTACATGATGGATCAAAAATAAAATCTGGTTCCTTGCCAACTATGTTCAATGGATTCCTGCATATCTAAAAGAACACCATTTAAAGTAAAAATCCTGAAGACAGAGCTCTGTTAATTGAAGAAAGAAGAAAGCCTCTGTGATAGAAGGGATCACTGAAAATTATGCAAAAAGAAACATTCAAGAACTCTTTCAGGAAATTTCCTTTTTAATATTACATTGTCATATAGATAATGTTGAACTTCATTTTAAATTGCTGTGTGATAAACTAGAAACCCTATGCTGTAAAATTCAATACTCTGAGTCTAGAATATTACGCTATATAAGTTTGTTTTATTTTGAAACAGTCATATCTTCAGCTCATACTTACCAGAAAATAAAACAGTAAAATAAGCATCCAAGTAAGAATCAGTTTGAAAAATTTTATGTCATAACCGGGATTTGAACACTGATCTTCGGCTTAACGCGCCGATGCCAAAGATCCGTGTTCAAATCCCGGTTTTGACATAAAATTTTTCAAACTGATTCTTACTTGGATTAATATCCCAGACATGGATTTAATGTGTATTTCCTTTCCCTCCACTTAATTAATAGTAAAATAAGCACTTAAATAAAACATGGAAGATGCAAGAAATGAGCATCCAAAAAAGGAAAACCAAATTATACAAAAATCAAATAAATTATTCATTTCATAAAATCTTACCTTATACACTACTGTAACAGAATGTAAGGAAGGTCATCCCCGATTTTTTTGTTTGAAGCTCCTGTGTATGCCAGTGAAAAACAATTACCAAAGTGAAAATATTCTTTCAATGTCACAGGACGTCACAGGCGCATGTGAAGAGCAACAAAAAGTTTTCTTCAATGAATTCCTCCTCAGTATCCATTTCTTCACTGTAAAGCGTTTTATGAATAGTACTGAGGGTTTTATAACCCGGTTTTTGTTTGTTACAGGGATAGTGAATATTGAAATAAATTAGTTCGAGCTTTCAAATGAGTTATAGTGTTAGGTAATTGGAAGAAGTGATTATGGATGTATTGTTTCTTATGTTTGATGCAATTTTCAGCTAAACATTCTAAATGTGTGGCAATGCTGGCTGCTTCTTCTGATATTTAAGGAATATAAAACTGTTTTGAGTGGAGTCTCTGGAACTCTTTCTTACGTACTCAATGGCAATAGACAATTCCTAAGTAAGCTAAAGGAATATTATGTATTTTATGGAACCTGAAGGTTCATTGCCGCACCTACCTGAGCCTGCCATTCAACCCCATTCTGTGCCGACTCCATTCAACCATCCCTTGCAAATCCAACTTCACTCAAATCTATCCTAATATTGTCCTCCCACCTGTGTCTAGGTCTTCCAAGTGGTATTTTCCCTTTGGGTCTCCTCATCAATATTTTTTAGATATGTCTTTCCTCCCCCATGTGTGCAACATGCCCAGCCCATTTCATCCTCCATGATTTAATTCCCTATGTCTGGCGAAGAGTACAGGTCATGAAGATTATCGTTATGCAGTTTTTCTCCAGTCCCCATTTTCAATCTGTCTTAGGCCCAAATATTTTCCTAAGCTCCCTGTTTTCAAACACTCTCAGATTATGTTCTTTCCGCAGAGTAAGCAACCATGTCTCACATCCATGTAATACAACCGGCAGGATAATTGACTTATAAATTTTTATTTTTAGATTTCTGGACAGGACTTCTCTCCCCTTTTGGTGACATATCTCACATACTGTATCTCTTAAACCAAACAGGTAGTCTTTGAATATAATACTGTGTCTCTCATACTGCTGCATCCTACTACAGTCTAGAGATTAATATTTCTTGTAACTTACTTTGTAACTACTGTATTACAAGTATGGAATGATAACCTGTTACAAATAATAAAAGCAAGCTCCTGCCTGGGGTATCTTTTATCGTCTCATCAACACTGACAGTTTGTATAAATACGGTGGAAGGAACACAAGGTTGGGGTTGTGAAATCAGTGTTTGTGAATTTAATACTTTCGAATATCATTCCTGTTTTAACTGGTGGTGCACTCACGTAACGGAAAACCGTAGTGGAATGCAGCAGTGTGAGAGGCACGGTATTATATTCAAAGATTACCGAGACCAAACATAACCTAATTTTCACAAACAATTTTAGAATGAGTGATTTGATTCTCACCTAATCCCTAATGGTTATTGATTGGATAGTGAGGGAGGCAACAGAAAAAGGGAAGCTTGTGAGAACAGCTAGAAGATCTTGACTCACTGATAATATCTATTCAATCTAAGGTGACCATTAGTCCCAATTTTCCCTTAACAGACCTGGTTTTGGCAAAATGTCCCATAGTCCCGAAAATGGTTTAGGCGAATTAAGGTAAAATTTAATGCTCAAATTCATTAATAGTGGAAATAAATTGGTACGTGAGTCTTGGTAGTCATGTAATAATCTTACTCCAGGAGAAGATGACTCCAGGAAGACAGTACCATTACTCGTTATTTGAAAAACAATAATTTAAAGGAAATAGCCCCTAATGCAAAAAAATCCTGGTCCCCCTGGTTTGAGGTTGTTCAAGAATAGCCAGACAATTAATATTTAACTGATTGACAGACTAGGTATGTTAAGGACCAACAATTTGGAATTATGGAAAGAATGAAAATTCCACCGCAGGTGGAATGTACAGTCGGCAGTTGGTTGTCGAATATTATGCCATTCACAAAGTGCAGTTGCAGTTGGCAATTGGTAGTTGGTAGTCAGAAGTCAGGAACTTCATCTTCAACTAACGACTGCATGACTGCAAGTTACATATTACGAGATTGAAAATTATTTACTAGAGCAAATAAATAGACCAGCTTACTACGAAGAAGCAAGGTGTATGCATTGTAAGTCAATTCCTCCACATTTTTTACACTGAGTTATAAAATGTTTCCCTAACCTCAATGTCGACTGCATGTTGTGGGCAGTTCAAATGCTACTCCCAAGTGGTTGACTGAAACTTCCGACTGCACATTGTGGATAGAGCTTAAGAGGTCTTGGAAAGAAAGAAGAAGAACCATATGATTTATTAAAAAAAGAAAGAACACACTCAAACTGTTAACACACTGTACAAGGTAAAAAGTAATAACATTTTTAAAATAATTTTCTTTTTGTTTCAGCTTGCAACTGCAATGGCTTCTCGAATCGCTGCTTCTTTGATAAGGACCTGTACGACAGAACTGGTCATGGAGGTCATTGTTTGGACTGCACAGGAAATCGAGATGGACCAAACTGTGAACGCTGCCGTGAAAATTATTACCAGAGGGAAGATAATTATTGTATTGCTTGCAATTGCAATGAAATAGGTATGTTGCATTTTTATGTATGTTGGTTCTCAATGTGATACCAGTACGATGATTTTTTATTTTTTTATTTTATTTTTAATACTGTACTTCATATTAGAAATACACAAAGTCAAGCTTTTTCAAGCAAGAAGATATTTACAATGTGTAGACTGCTCACTTAATTTTGTCATGAATTTGTTCATTTTGTATTTAATATATTTAAAGACAATATATTTCACAAAGAGTTTTAGTAAGCACTCATTAAAAGTTGAAACCTTAGTAATTCACTGGTTACAAAAAGATAAATCCACCTTTGAACATGTCAAAATTGTGCACATATTCAGATTACACTACTAGTAGAAACATGTAAACATGTAAAATCAAAGATATCGCTATCGTGGAACAACCTAATGTATTAATGCAATAGATATCTATGTATATATAAATAAAAATATATAATATATTAAGTAATATATTGAAGAATGCCCATGTATATTAATGCAAACACCAGGTGTTTTTAATTCATTTTACAGCAAAATAATAATAAAAAATTATTAACATTTAGCTTATGTGCAAATTATATATAAACAATTAAAATGAATAATAATTAAAAACTAGAAAACTGTTTTACAAATATTAATATTATTAAGGTTTTATTTTTGGGGGGTCAAAGGGAAAAAAATTGAGTAGGTACCAGGGATCGAACCAGACCTGTGGATCCATAGCCAGCAATGCTAACCACGAGACCCTATTATACACTATCATATGTTTATTTTACGTTCTCAGGTTACAAGAAAACTTAGCAATCTTGACGGCGTCTGCCTGCCAGTTCATTATGTATTTAATACTTGTAAAATAATGCAACACCCTTTTTTTACTCTCATGATCTGCCACTGGTCACAAGGCATTTAAGTGACTGATGTCCATCTAGTTTTTATAATTATATCAGACCAAAAACATTGTGATAAACTTTTCAGGGAACTTAAAAGGCATGCTTATTGTGGAGAAATATGTTTTAAACTAAAATGAGTTTCTTAACTGGTAAGGATGGTTGTATGATCCTGCTTAAGGACTTGGTGAACTTTAATTAAGAAATTGTTTCTTCTGAATTTTACAGAAAAATTGGAAATCAAAGATTATCAATGTAACAATGTAAGAGTCTATGACACTAGTTTTATAAGAACTTTTAGGTTTATGCCTGTCAGATGATCTTATATATATTTAAAAAAAAAAAAAAAATTAAAAAAAAAAAAAAAAAAAAATCTTCCCAATGTCACAAATACTTACTTGAAATGTTGCATGGCTTTTATTTCTTGGGTGATCAACAAACTGCACCTCCATTTTTATCCTACCTTCAACCGAAATAAGTAAGAAAAGTTATTGGGAATTTTAAGAAATCAAATACCCATTTTTTTCCATTCATTTACAGTGCAGATACAGTGAGGTCCATATAAAACTGAACACATTTAAAGACTTATAATTTCCCTCTGGAAAGTAATAAGAAATTGAAATTGGATTTTATGATCTCAGTGGCTTTGGGAGAATTGATAGTGATATTAATGTTGGTACCATTACCATCCATCAGTGTTGCCCTACGACGGTTGATTAGTTTCTAGTCTCTAGTTTTGAAGTTACAAACAAAAATGCAATTCTCAATTTGGCGGCATGTTTTTCTTGTGAAAACATATTGGCAGACAAATTCATGCATTGAAACACATTGGGCATTTCGAAGACAATCCAATGTGCGCAACGTTCCAACAAGGGCAACAATTTTATCCATGGCAAGAGAGCTGGAGACAACTGGCTCTCTCCTCAGCTAGACTGGGAAAAAAAGAATTCACCAAAGAAATCATTGCACCAGAGAAAGCAGGCTTACGAGCATACAGATTGCATTTAGTACATGAATTAAAAGAACCAGATGTGGAAAAGTGAATGTTGGTCTGCTTATTGTCTTTATGATAAAAGTAATTATTAAACTATATTAAAATTCTGGAAGTACATTTTTTAACAGCAACTTGGTTCAAAAACTCACAATGAAAATTTGGAAAATTCAAAAAGTTATAAGCTATGATATTATATTCTCTTAATGTAAGAGCAGTCTTAATAACATTTCATTTCAATAGAGCTTTGGGTTATGAAATAATACAATAAATAAAACGTAAGTTTTTAATAATAGAAGGTGTAACCCTTAAGAAAAAATATTTACTTTGTTTCAGGATCAAGAAGCCTACAATGTAACAGCGAGGGAAGATGTCAGTGCAAACCTGGAGTGACAGGAGAGAAGTGTGATCGCTGTGATGCTAATCACTATGACTTCAGCAACCAGGGCTGCAAACCTTGTGGCTGTAATGCAGCAGGCAGTTTGGGCAACAAACCAAGCTGTGACCCCTACACAGGCATCTGCCAGTGCAAGGAGAATGTGGAGGGCAAGAGATGTGGAGGGTAAATTCTACTATTATTCTCATATTATGTACATTAACAAGATGTAAACTGAATGGGAAGGCTCAAGCATCAGCATCTGGGGCTCACATTTGGGAGGTCCCGGGTTCAAACCCCATTACTGGCCAGTTTGTCTTGGGTTTTTCATGGTTTCCCTGGTGGGGGTCCCCCATCTGGTAAAATCACATATCTCACTGATATACCCACAGAATCCAACATGTGATATGATCTCAACATAGAAACAAGTAGGCGTGCACACACACACACACACTGCTAGGTGTTATTATTTACTCAACTGCTAGATGTTTTATTTAAATAATTTATTTAAATATTTACAGTTCTTACAGGACTACTACGTGTCAGGATGATGATGATGATGATTTAAATATTTAGAACATTTTGTTTAGTTTAGTTTAGTTTAGTTTAGTTTATTTTCATCCTTCTATCTTACATAAGGTAATGGACACGTCATTACAAATATAAATACAAATATAAATACAGAAATTCTAAAATACAAAATACAGAATTATAAAGCAAAGCAGTGTAACATAATATATTGTAGTATAGTATCATACTTAGCCTATTCATGAAATACAATTACAGTACATGAGAAAATGAAGTGAATTAGGTTTCTAGAAACTCATCTGTAGAATAGAAACATTTTTCAATTAAAAATTTGTGAAGACTTTCTTCATTTAAATTATTAACACTGACATCTTTTTTACATAAACTGCATGAATGGCATAATTTTATTTTTAATTAAATTGTTTGGTGTAATAAATATAAATAATTAAAATGAACACAAAGAATCTTGTGCTGCCATGTGGGCATACATATTCGAAATGATTAAAACGAACCATAAACTCGTAAACTTTACTCTTACATGCAAACTGTGCATAAACAATTGAACGATTGATAATTAAAAAGCTAAAAATCCGGCTTTCAGGTACATTTCATGACTAAAATCCACTACACAGGGGAAAAAAAATAATTTGATTTAAATTCACAAATCATTCACTGTTTTCCCATATAAGCTTGAATTAATTATTTCCCTTCTGACCACATATGCAAAATAATTCATACCTTTATGTGTTGTAATGTGTTGCAAAAATCTATTTAAGCGATATTCTTTCTTTCTCATTTGCTATGTACACAGAGCAAGGCATCTGAGATTAATTTTACAATTGAAATTCATTAGCCAAAATTGGTACTTCAATGTTGAGAAAAATCACGCATTCTGCCATGTTTTTGCTTATAACTCACGAATGAAAGCAAAAATTAAAAATCCGGTTTCGAAGTGCATTCTGCAACTCCTCAGCCCATCTATGTATAAAATTTCAAATCTATGTGTGCAGTAGATTTGGCTAGGCATCGCGCAATAGACAGACAAACACTTCCTCTTATTATTTAGATATATATTTGAGGGTACGCCATAGCGTAGTGGTTGAGGCGCTGCACTACAAACCGGAAGGTCGCGGGTTCGATTCCCGATGAGGTCATTGGAGTTTTTCAATTGGCCTAATCCTTCTGGTGGCACTATGGCCCTGGGGTCGACTCAGCCTCTAACAGAAATGAGTACCAGGAGCAATCCTGGGGGTGAAAGTGGCCGGTGCGTAAGGCTGACAACCTTACCACCTTCATGTTCCGAATGTCTAAAAATCTGGGAGCTTCAACCTCCTGGAACCCTGTGAGCCTTCATGGCCTGTAATAGGGAACACTTTTACTTTTGATATATATCTTTGACTAAGCAGAAAATCCTCCCTGTAGCAGCTTAAAAGCTCTGAGTTTGTTTTTAACTTTTAAATTCAGAGATTTCCTTCTTTAAAATGTATTTTATAAGGAATCATTTTTATATATGAACATCTCTCTGGAGGGTCATTCAAATTAAATAATTGCAGTTCATTGTTGTAAACATTGCTGTTTGAAGTTAAGGGATTACTGGTGCTTGTGTTTCCAAAATAAACTACTTTTTCTTTTAAACTCTGCATGCTTAATATCAATATTAAGTCTAGTTTTCATATTTTAATCAGTTTCCTGAAGATTTTACCTGAATTTATTATTTTATTTTGCTCTAATAAATATGGTTTGGTTAAAAAATAGTTTAGGTATATATAGGCCTATGATTTCATGAATCACAGACATTTGTCCCTATTGGACATTATGAGAATATTATAGTAGAAAAATTCCTCTGACTCTAGGATTCCATGCTGCTGCTCTACCAACTGAGCTGGCCAGAGTTTGCTTCATAAAACCAGATGGAACCTCTCCCCTATGACCCTTAATGGTCTGCCTCACTAAAAGACAAGTTATGTCATATGAAGTAGCCTACTATGTAGCACATTAATTAGTGACTTTTATGAATGGGTTTGTTATTGTACAGTGACTTTCACAATGGATTTATTCGTGTAGGCAAAGGTCCTGGTTTCGAACCCCAGTGTCAAAGGAAGTTTTCTCCTATAATATTCTTAAGTGTATATGAGTGGTATACATAAATTTATTTAATTATATAATAACTTTGATATTTATTTAAACCCTGTTATTTACTATGATTATAAACTTCTACAGCTTTTAAAACCTATTAAGATTTTTAAAAATTGTGATAATGATAAAGGTAGGCCACTCCTTTCCTTAAAATCACAAAAGTTAGTTTTATTGAGGATTATTAGTAAAATGCTGCCTCATACAGGGTGTTAATGAATAACACCGAAAGATTTTACCTGTGTATAGAGGGGACATATTCAAGCAACTTTTATTAGGAGATTTTTGCTCTGTAGATTCAATTTTTCCTGTTACAGCATTAAATCTCCCAGGGCATGGCCGCCACTGGCTTCTAACATTAGAAAAAAATGCAAAACAAAGGAATTTCGTTGTTAAGACTGAATAAAAGAAGACTAATGCAGTGGTGGCCAGTCATCTGATTAGTCTGTAAATTTTGCAGATTATGAAATCTTTAAATGATGATATAGCTGTGGATGAATGATTAAGAATCAGGTTTTTATCAATAACTAGGAAGGCATGAAGTCGATTTAATGAAAATTGTAACCCTATTTCGCATACTTATTGACTTATGAGCACCAAATTATAATGACTTTAATTCCCTGTAGCATACACATTTTATGTCATACAGCAAAAATCTGCTAATAAAAGTTGCTTGTCTATGTCCCCTATAATAGACAAGTAAAATATTTCGGTGTTATTCATTAACACCCTGTATAAAAACAAGTAGAAAGTGTTCTGTATTTTTAGCATTAATTTCATTGCATAAGCAATAACGTTGTTTAGAATCAATTAAAGAACTGGGTTTCTCTCATATTTTGAGAATTTTAAATAAAAAAGTTAATTTCCTTTTCAGTTGCAAACCTGGATTCTTCAACCTGGATTCAGAGAATGAATTTGGTTGTACACCCTGTTTCTGCTATGGACACTCATCTGTATGCCGCTCTGCTCCTGGCTATTCGAAAGTCGATATCGAGAGCATATTTGCACGAGGCACTGAGCGCTGGTCTGCTCAGGACTACAGAGGGAATTCTCTCAGTATCCAGTACAATGGGATAACCCAAGCTATTGGTGTCAGTGCTCCAGGAAGAGAAGCTATGTACTTTGTCGCTCCAGGTAATATAAACTCACAAGAAACTGCATGTGAATTTTAGCTGCAGCAATTAATGTTAGAAAAAAGCAGGATGTAAGAAATGCGGTAATAATATTTATTTGATTGTGACTGTTAAAAATGTTATTTTATCTTCTCATTTGAGTAGTTAAAAGCTTATATCCACTATTTTTAATTTGTGAAATAAATATTTTATTTATGGCTGTCTGCATAATATGTATATGATTGGCACATTGTCAGCATAGTTTTAAGAAAGTATTCAGATGGAGATACTTTGGAATATCGGCATCTTATTTAAGAGGTTAAATGGTTTTCAACATTGAATAATTACTCCAGAGCTTTGAAACCTTACATTTCTTTTATTTCTCTGAAAAATACAGTAAGATTTCTTCTGAAATACCTTTCAGGGTGTCCACATACATTTCAAAATAAGTTTTCCTGTCTTTCCATGACCAGAAACTTACATTTCCCTGACCACAAGGATCCATGTTTTCAAGGTTCTTTGTAAATAAACCAAAAATGTCCAACCTCCTCCATCCCGTTCTTTGTAAATAAACCAAAAATGTCCAACCTCCTCCATCCCCATAACAATAATAATAATGATTAACTCAAGTACTGAAAAGATAATTATTTACACAGTCTGGATTGCAGTAGACTGGAGCAAAACACATGCTCCTTGCATTTCACTCACTAGGACTAGTTATTTTCCCTGAGTATTCCATATTTGTTTTACAAATTCCCCTGACTTTTTCCTTTTACTATACAAAACTCCCTGACCGATTTTAATTTCTCTGACTTTCTCTGACTTTCCCTGACTTTCTAGAATGTGAACACCCTGCCTTCAATCTTTCTGCTGTTCCTCCACTCAAAAAAATACTCTGCATTTTCTTTCATATAACATCTATGATTTTTCAGGTTAGGTTATCCATAACAGATCAAACTTCTTCAGCAACATCTGGAATGAAAATATCTTCTTTTGAACAGGTTTTTTTTTATGAGGAAACTCAACTGAGAATGTAAATTCCCTTATTGAACAAATTTATTTTAGACGGTTCTCATGGCAATGAATCTTATACCGATTCATTACTTTTGTTATCAATCCTGATCACCAGTAACATTTCTAACAATTCATAAATATTTTCTTTTTGATATTTAGGAGTATTAATTAAAATTCTGATGCTTTTGTAAGTAACCTACAAATGAAATAAAATTTTATATAATATACAATGATAATTAATTGTTACCGTCTTGTGTAATAAATAACTATTATTAGCGAATCGTTATACCTGGGTATTTATTTGTTAATTTCAATGAAGACCCCAAAGAGCATAGCTGCTCATCAGTGGCAAATTTTCTGATACACCTCAAATACTGACTCTAGTAAATTTGGAAGGGTTCATAACACTTCTCATGGAATCGTTAATCCTGCAAAAGTGTTATGGAAATCTACCCAGTAAATATGAAAAAGTAACCACTTTGCTAACTGGTTCGCTGATCTCTTGACTCTCTCACACATGTGTGCAGTGCTGGAACATTTTTATTTTATTTAATTTAATCATGAATGAACATTACAGATATACACCCAATTACAATGTTCATGAGTATACTAGCAATACATCATGTACTTACAATAACACAAATATGAAATAGGTATAATAAAAAGTAAAAAAGTTAGGATACTGACCAATGTAAGGTAAGAAGTAAAGAGAATAGGAGAGAGTAAAGAGAATAAGAGAGATAAGAAGAAAGCAAGCATGAACAATGTAGAGAAAAATAAGAATGAAATAAGAGTAAAACAAATAATATAAATACTTAAAATATGTTAGTTGACAATATCATATATGGTATTACTATTCACACAGAGATTCCTATGAATTACCATTTTGGACAAGTTTTAACAGTTGGTTTGCAGCAGAATTAAATTATTTAAGATTCATTCCAAATATGAGTATATCAATATTAAGTGGGTGGATTTGATTGTACCTATTCAAAGTTCTGTTTATTGGTGAATTTTTGTGCAAGTCTGTGTTTACTCTAGGAGTAAAAAATAGTTTACTTGGTATGCATACACGTTGGAAATGCTGATTTTGGTTTACAATTTTGGTATTAAATGAAAGCCTATTCTTTCTAGTTTCCATAGAGATATAATTTATTTCAAAATTCACACAGGAAATGGGTTTAATTTAGACCTAAATGTCATCATGTGCAACTCTAAACAGCTGGAGGGGCGTGGCATAGTTGATTTTTTAAAAGATTTTGATATTTACTATTCAAATTTAGCGCCACATTTTGGATATATTTATTTTCAAGTGTGTTAGTACACAGTCTTCTCACCAGAGAGCAGAAATAACCTACAATTTCCATTAATGTGACATTGTACCATGTGACTTGTTACTTTCTCGCTTATACGTAGTATAGAGAAAGTATTGTGATCGTGACAAAAAAATCGAAATCGAGTTAACACCGGGAAAGCATGTTTCACGATGCCTAGAAACCGAAAAACGTGTTTTTGGTTTGACGTCTGTCCGTCCGTCTGTCTGTCTGGCTGTCCGTCCGTCTGTCTGTGGACAAGCACAGCGGGTAAACGGTTCATTGTATTTACTTCATTTTTTGAATTAAGGACTTTTTCGAAATTTTGTCGAGCCGCCCAGAAATTTAGTTTTACAACTGAAATATTAGGGGACTTTTCATGAAAACTTTTTTAAAAATTTTGATTTTTGAAAAAATGGCTCTAACGATTTTAATAAAAATTTAAAATTGGAAACTCTTATCTATGACTAATAAAATGGCTATATCTGTATTCCTTCAAAAATGACTTAAGGGGTACTTTACTCGTATCCATTTTCAATTTTTCTAGATTATATCCATTACAGTAGGCGATACACGAAAACCTACCACAGTAAAGTTGTAGAGAAAATTAAAATGAACATTTTTTGTTTAACACATTTCTTTATACGTTTAATAGATATCAAGATAAAAACGAAATAAGTACGGCTTGAATGCGAATTTCAGAACATACATGTCAATTAAAATATGAATGACATTTTGTTGCCCCTAGTAACAAGAAAACTATAGGCCTAATGTACACTTATTGTTGTGAAATGCAACCAGTTTAGCTCAGTCGCAATGAACACACCAAAACCAATTACAGCGAGGTGATATGGGCTAACAGGGAAGAGGTCCTGAGTTCAAATCAAACCTTGTGGCCGCCCAAATTGACTTGGGTTTTTCATAGTTTCCTCATTCGCAAAGGCAAACGCCGGGTTTGTAGGACATGCTTACTTTCCATAACTCATCGCCGCTACGTCACTGGATATTATATTAGTTTAAACTGAATATCACAAAAGAAGACATCACTAAACAATAGAATCAGATGACACGAATGAGTTGCTACTATAGACTAATGGTTCACGCAACCATACTAAACACGTGATATAACCTACATGCAGTTGCGTGCAATATAACCTAAGTAGTAGTAGTAGTAGTAGTAGTTGTGGCGAAATTCAATTATAAGTCGCCCCTTAAGTTCCGCCCATTCGATATTCACATTTGCACGGACTGTGTGATGTATTTTGTTTCTGAGCGAAGCAGAATGACCAACTGTCCTTATTTATTGCTGCAAGTGCTTTGCACTCACTATCCTTATATACTGTCGCAAGTGCCTTGTATTCACCTCTACATATAGCTAAATAATGCATAACACTAACCACATAGTTAAGTGCGCGAAGCGGAGGCGGTAGCCGTAGCGAAGCGCCCTTGCATTTTCGAATAATGTACGATACACTGTTTGTAGGTTTTGAAAATGTGGCATATTATATCTCCCGCAAGGTTTGTCAGCCTGTCACCTCTCGTCTAGCGGTGTGACGTCATACCTCCAACGTCCAATCACGAGTTTCTTCATAATACGAGGAGAGAAGAATTCGCTAGATCGTGGTATAAAAGAAACTGCATTGGTGGGTGTGTTGGATGGGGCCAATTTATCCCAAGGTGCGACTTATATTTGAATTTTCCCGTAGTAGTACTAGTAGTACTAATAATATGCAGTTTTACTGTCATTCATTATTATTATTATTATTATTTCACGGTAAAAGCATTAAACATGAAGATCGACTCTGATGGTTTCCGTTCTAGATACTTCTTAGTTTTATGAAAATGTAATAAATAAAATGTAATTGTACTTTAATTTACTTTTTTCTGTGCTAGCCTTTAACACGTATATGCGAGAAAGTTTGTGCAACATATTTTTGCACCATTTATTTATCTTTCTTGGTGGCCTTTCAGTTTCGATATTTGAGTGTTATTAAAAAATATATTAAATATTATGGGTTCTAAACAATGCAGTACCAAGAAAAGAAAACGTGCTTTTTATGGAAATCAACATACAAATGAAACAAAGGTCTAATAAGAGTGGTATTGCTGAAAATAACACCAAAGATAGTGCATCATGTTCAAAAATGTTAAGTGAAAATATTCAGATTAAATGTGACAGTGAGAATAACTATGGGATTTATTTTAATTCCGATTGTTTACAGGATTTTATATCTATTATGGCATGTCCAAGTTGCAAGAATTGTGGTAACATGAAAGTGGAAAAAGAATTGAACAGGTTAGGTTTGGTTGCGGCATGACATTCATAGTTTAGTCATTAAAGTTTAATTCCTTTTTTATAAGAATAAAAATTTTCAGCATTTTCAATCAGTTGAACACAAAAATAGTGTACTTGAAATAGAGCTAGAATCTTCATTTTGCCACCAATTTTAAGCTTATTAAATGGGCAATGATGTGAACCAACACTTATTCAAATTCAATGAAATATAAAAAATCTGTAGCATTTATCATTCAAATTCAATTGTAAAATTATATTTTTTTCAATTTAAAAATTATTAATTCTTTATTAATTTCTTAATGAACAACAAATTGAGGTTCACATCATTCTGTAAGTTCAGAGGAACAATTCTGTGCAAGAAACTTGAAGATATCACCATTTTGGGGGGAGCTGCAGTGTTTCAAAGAAAATAGTGTTCAAATTTCAAAAACCAAAATTTTGGGGCCCCCAAAAATGTTTTTGAATTTTTTCTGTTATACATCCACCTTCTCAAAGCAAACAATTATCTGTACAAAATTTCCAGAAAATTGGACCATAAATGTGGAATTTGATTTCCAACGTGTATGAATACCTTAATCTACCGGTACTATTTTTGCTGGGTACATATATATAAATTCTTTCTATATTAATTATATTATATTAATTAATTATTTTATACAAAAACTTAATGACTGACATGCTCTTCTATGTGATAAAGCTTGGAATCCAAAATTTTCCAGGAGTTTATCATAATTCATATAGGCTACAATGGATAATAGCCACAAACTTTAAACATTAAAAACTTGAGGAATTTGGTTTGTACTTTAATATTATTTTTTTGTTTTTTTACAGTAAACAGATCCCAAATGATAGATCCATATTCCAAATGTTGTCTAACGAGAGAATAATATAAACGAGTTAATGTTCCCTGGCTTAGCATGTATAAATTTCTCATTATGAAACCAAGGGTTCCCAATGCTTTCCTAACTGTTAATTCTTTCTGTTCATTAAATCTTAGATCAGAAGTAAAAACAATACCTAACTTAGGTCTTTATTACTTTTTACTTGTAGTAACGGAATGTTGTCAATGCTATAATCAAATCTAATGGTTTCTTTACATCTTACAAATGTCATTTTTTCACATTTTTTAATATTAAGTGGTAGTTTGTTATCAATACTCCACTTTGATACTGAATTAATATCAGTTTGAAGATTATAACAGTCTTCTGCTGAATTTATAGTTTTATATAATTTGACATCATCAGCAAACATTATTACATTTGAATACTGAATTATGTCCGGCAAGTCATTTACAAATAATGAAAATAATAGAGGACCCAGGAATAATAGAGGACCCATGTTACATGTTACGTTTGGCATGCTGGTGTAGTATGCATGAGCAGCTAAGGCACCGCATGAAACATGGTAGTTCAGCTCTCTTCATTCTTCACTAGTTGGGCTGTGACACTCAGCAAGAACCACAAAACGTTGCGTTCTACAATAATTTCGTAAATTAAGAATAGTACCGGTACTGTAAATCTGTATCATTTACTTGTAAAAACTTAAAAGAAGCTTGCTGTGATCGTGTTATAGAACAATTATAAAGGATTGAGTTTTGGAGCATTAAAACTGTATTATGTACTTTCAGACAGATTCCTGGGTGATCAACGAGCCAGTTACAACCAAGATCTGACCTTCAAGCTAAGAATCGGAGAAAATGGTCCAGCTCCCACGGTGGAGGATATTGTACTTGAAGGAGCAGGGTTATCCATCACACAGGCAATCTTTGGACAACAGAATCCACTACCAACTATAGCGGTAGGTCATATTCATGTATATACCATACTAAAAATCTTATTTTGATAACTAAATTTACAGTATGTGCTATGTACCACTCATACCACACAATTTTTCTTTTACCCTATATTATATAATGTACACCTTGAAATAATTAACTGCACTGAACCACTGAAATATATTAACTGATTTATTGTATACATTACACTTTAAGGCAGCGTTTCTCAACCTTTTCAAACCCTACGACCTCTAAAATGTCTTAAAATTATTTACGGACCCCTAATTTTACATCCCATTTTTAAAAGTAGGCTATATGTAGGCCTATATTCTTAATATTTGGGGTATTAATTATAATTTATTATAACGAAATAATTCTAAATACATTTTTTTAAATTCAACGGGAACACAGTTATTGAATTGGAAGTAGGCTAAACTATTGACAGTAAAATTGTATTTTGAACAGACTTTAATATTTATTACCAATTTGATAATATAATTAGGAATTATAATACAGGTTTACCGGTATCAGACACTCGGGCACCTCCAACAATAAAATCCTTGTTAAGGGAGCGCCTCTAATAACAAATTCCAACAAAGTCTTATTTTTCAGGGTTTTGAATGAAAGAGGGAACCATAGACATCAGTGCATCAAGGGTTTCAAACTGTGGTTCATAACTGCAAACGTAAGGAAACTTGCAATAGGACCTCTATTTTCGAAGATTTTGAAAAACTTTGACATCTAGTGTCCATTTTGTGTGAAAAATGATTACTTCTTTAATTGCTTTACGATATTTTAAAATTATGTCTGTGGACCACCTGTACCATCTTTGTGGACCACTGGTGGTCCGCGGACCATAGGTTGAGAAACGCTGCTTTAAGGCATTCAACTTCACATAAAAGTAAAACCTTATTTATTTTAATTATTAATTTATTCTCATTAAATTTTTTAACTAATTTTGAGAAAAAAATCCCATTTATGAAGAGTTAATACATTGCTTAATATTTTACTTAATGCTTTCATCCATTATTATAGTTTTAAGATATTTAGTGGTTAAAACATAAACAAAAACAGAATATTTTAAATACAGGGGGTTAAAATTGAAAGTGTGAATAGTAAACGTGAAACTACTTGACAGTTTTATCTCTGGTTACTACTTAATCCATTTTATTCAATTGACGAATTTTTAAATAAATGCAATTCTAAGATTATTTTTTAATGTATTATTAATATGGATTGTATAAAGTTTTTGTGGAGCTTACACAGTGCAGCAACTATAATAAATTTAATTTACCATTTGAGTTGACCATACAAAAATAATGGCAAGTGAAGCTTAAAACTCGTACTAAATTAAATTTAATATGGATTGTGTTTAATATGTATGAACATCTTATTGATGAAGCCGAGATTAATCATACTTAAGGGCCAGAACTTAACAGAAATAAGTTAACAGTTGTAAAAGTTACTTTTAAAAATGTATGTTACAATTACGTTATTGTGTTATTTTAATTTTTACATAATTGATATTTTCTACATGTTGTAGTGTCCTACATAGAGTTGCCATATATTCAAGACGTGAAATCAGGACAATAGTTGGGAGGGATAAGTACAAATATAAACAAACGAGTTTATTTTTAACATTATTTACCACACCAGTCATATATTTCTGACTTTGTTATACATCTCAGTAGGTACTTATTTTTCAGAATGTACTGATACTAACAAAAGTCACTACAACTGAAATTTTTCATCTTATAATGTAATAACAACATTCCTTCGGCTGATGGTACTTTCAATTTACTACACTTTCCAGACCACGCAGCGTTCATGAGCAAAAATATCTTTTCCACATTAACAATATGGCTGGGAATGCAAAAATAAAACTTACCTAATTTCAGTAATTCTGAAAATGGCTCCAGAAATCTGCATGATTCAAAAAAAGACACCCACTTTGCATCAACTTGCTTCAATTTCAATTGTTTTGGTATAATTTTATTAATATTATTGCTTGTTGGAAAGGGAAACTTAGTGATTGTTATGAGACAATCTTTATTTAATATTGTCGATTTGTAGAGGTAAGAAAAATTGAAACATTTAGCATTGTTCAGATCTTGACCAATCAAAGCAAACTCTAAAATCAGGATTTTTTTAATTTTTACAGATTTCTGGCAGGACACTTGTCTTGCACACAAAATCGGGACAAACCCTCTTTTTAAGGACATATGACAATGGTAGTCCTACATATTTATTAAAAATTAAAACAAAAAACAGTCACAAAATACAAAAGCTAATAAAGACTATGCTGTGTATAAGATACATTGAGACTCTTTCACTTGTTACTGTCATGATTATATTCCAGACTCAAGAGTACAAATTCCGACTGCATGAGCACCCGCACTATGGATGGCAGCCTCGCTTATCGGCTAGAGACTTCATGAGTGTTCTATCAAACTTAACAGCCATTCACATTAGAGGCACCTATACACCTGAAGGTAAAGTAATGTGAAGAAAGGTATATTAAAGTAAAGCTCACTCCCTATAAGCATGCCTTGGAGGCCTTTAGGGTTCCTAGAGGTTGAGACTCACAGATTCTTTGGTTGTCATCACATGATGAAATCTATCTCCCTATAACATAATTAGTATTGATAACAGCAGATGTTTATTAAGAAATTTGCTTAAGCTATACCTAATGATTGTTTTGTTTACATTATTATAGTAAATGCTGTTTGCTAATCCAGCTTTGGTAGCATTGTCTGTTAAGTTGTTTATGCATAAGTGAAAAAAAAAAAATCTGTGACTTGATGCTGTTGCTAATACAACAAATTATTTTCAGGTGTTGGTTTCCTGGATGATGTAAAACTGTCAACCGCCCGACGAGGAGCTGCAGGCAGGCCTGCCAATTGGATTGAGATGTGCACCTGCCCTGATGGATATGTTGGGCAGTTCTGTGAGTCCTGTGCTCCAGGTTTCCGTCATGAACCATCAAACGGAGGACCTTTTGCTCCTTGTGTGCCTTGCAACTGTAATGGACATGCTGATATCTGCGATGCTGAGACTGGTAAAGATTCTGTTCCCTTTAATATTAATATGGAACTCTGCTGTAATTTTTTGTGATTTATATTCCTATAGTTTTCCATGAGGCCCATATAAATATTGATAACCTCCAAAGTAGGCCTACTATTAATATTTAGAACTCTATCATTGGGGGTCCTTTATTACCATTTCCGAGATCTGGATTTCACATTTGGTCAGATCTATTTCAAATTTTTCTGTCATCAAAATCCCTTCTTCACCACTAACTGAGTCATGTGAAGTATACTGGAATCATATTTTAGGTCAAATTTCACATTAATCAATAGGGTCTGGCTACTGTAGCCATTAACTCGCAGTAATGATCTTCTCTCCTTTCAAGAAGACTGGCTAATCACTACCATTACACCACAATTTATGGTGAAACAAACATGCCTTATATCTGTAACAAAAGAATCAAGAAGAAAAACATGTAGGAGTGTCCTTTGTAAAGAGTGCTAAAATAAAAATAAACATGGTAATACTGACATTGGTATTGAAAAACTTTGCTCTATGTAATTTATATCCCAGAAAATATATCTAACAAAATTGTATGGTACCGGTATATTATTTTGCTTATGGTATGTATTCAGATATGTATTTGAGTATGGTATTATTTTTTATTAGGTAGATTTTCGAAGAAAAATCTACCTATTGCAATGGATACCACTTTATGATTTTCGAAAAATTCTTTCATATCTTTACGTTTCATGCTCCCCTAAGTACGAAACCACCGCCCGTTCAAAAAAAAATTTTGTGATATTTATATATATATTTATATATATATATATTTATATATATATATATTTATATATATATATATTTATATATATATATATTTATATATATATATATTTATATATATATATATTTATATATATCTTTACACGATAGCAGCCGTAATTTTGAAGATATTTGAACCAAATTTTATTATGTTATTTCTAGGCCCAATAGTTCGGACAAGTTCGTTAATGGGCAAAATTGGCCCAAGGGGGTGGTCGGGGGAGGGGGTTGAAATTTTTAAAAATGTATATCTCGGCCCCTATGAAGTATAGAGGGAAACTTTGTTTGAATAAATTAGAGTACTCCCTATGGAGTTCACAGTGACACCAACGATTCGGGGGTTCGAGTGAGGGTGGGGGTGGAGGTGGGGGTGGGGGATGAAAATTCGAAACTTTTGAAACCACGTCTTGTGGGGTATCGTTGAAAAGCTCTTGATGAGTACTCTACAAATCAATAAATAGTTTTTTGATAGCTCTCATATTACGCGAGATTTTAATGTTTGAAAATAATAACACTTAAAAGAATTATTATAATATCATAATTTTGTCTTGTTTAGCGGCTTTGCTAATTTTATTCATTGCTGATCTTGCGCACGGCCTCCCAGAATATTATATCCTATTCTTGTTGTCAAAACAAATGATTGTAGGCTCTTCCTCTTTACCGAATTCAGTTCTTATTACTGCAGGTTTACCATGCCAAGGCTAAAGAAGAAGAGTGCTATGCAGCGACAATAAATTAAACCAAAAGCACTTCGAAATCTACCTCCGCCTGTAGGCCTGCCTAAAGGGATTTTTTTATTTCAGCTTGCATTAATCATCATGATATTCTTACCCAAAAATATTCCATTATGAAAATTTTTAAATTATCTATGTTTAATTAACTAAGCATTTCGGATATCCAGAATGGCTTTATTAAGTTTTAAAAAAAGTGTTCATGCATAAGCATTATTGCTACCCTTGTTTTTTTATAAGATAGTTACATCATATTTTGTTATCTGTTGGATGTTTAATTGCCTTTTTGCTGCTTTTTGGGAATATAGTTGCAGTGAAAAAGTAGTTGTGATATATGCATTCCTAATTTCAAACACTCCAAACTTTTAAAACCTCAACAATTCAATTAACTACTGACTTGAACTAACTTTACTTGGTGACTTGGAATAGACACCAAACCTTGTGCTATGTTGTATGTAATTTGGTTCTTATTTATTGTGAAATGTTAACTGGTAGCTTGTAGTGTGAACATAGTTTTGGATATAGAGTTAAAGCAGTGAATAGTGAACCTGGTTTATTATTGACTATTATATCTTTTGCACTGTCTCTTGAGAGAGTTAATTTATATTTGTACAGGTCGCTGTATCTGTCAGCACAACACAGCTGGAGATAACTGTGAACGTTGTGCAAGAGGATACTATGGAAATGCTCTTCAAGGAACAGCATATGATTGCAAGCACTGTCCATGTCCGAATCAGGGAGCTTGTACTCAATTGGTTGATGAAACCATTGTTTGTCTAGAGTGTCCAAAAGGTTATGGAGGTGAGTATCATTATTCTTAATGCATTCAATACCAGCTACTCGCTGAAATATCTAAACCTATAGGCCAGCCGTACATGGGTTATGAAGACCATGTACTATCTTAGACATAAAAATGACTGGCACCAAAATTAAATAATTCCCTTGGGAACTCATCGTTTGCATTTGTGAGAGCTTGGATTCACATGCAGCTGGATAATTCAGATAATTTTTGTGGATATTTTGAATTGTTCTGAAGAATGCTCTCTGTTTGTATCGTTAGAGATCATTGAAACATTGCGATATGGTAATAGAGAGACTACATGTTCAAATGTCAACATGCTGGCTTGTGGAATAATGTGAAATACTACAATTTCAGATAGTAATGCAAATTTGTCATATTTATCAACTTGATGCAAAATAAGCGTGAAATCACAATGTTTAATTGTTTCTTCTCTATTTTTTAAGTTTTCATTGCCAGTTTTAACACAGATTTTTTTTAATAACATATCTATCAGCACTCACTGTTCCAAGATGAGAATTTATAATTCGTCTGCTTGTCTGACGGGTAACATACCGAAAATTTCCATTTTAGCAAACAAGGCCGCTAAAATTGCATAAAACTGCAGTTTTATCGGCCTAGTACTTTAAAGTCGTCATGGCAATCGATAAACAAAATCCAGATGGCATTGACCAGTCACAATAACTTGAACATGGATTTAAGCATATAACTGGTCATAAAACAACAAATTTAAGCCAATATGTTTCTTTATGATAGTCAAAAACTTTACCAGGGCTTTTCGCAAACCAAGGTAAACTGCTTCATCATATAACAACAAATATAAGCCAACAACTTTTCACATCTTCGTTCACAAGATAATCATTGCTTACCATGGATGTACCAGCATTTAATTGCAATATATTCCTTCTCATAGTCGTGATGTTGCTGGCACCAGCTCCAATTCAATCATACTGGCTTGGATTGAAATTTCCTTGGGATTATCATTCATATTTTCACAAACACTAATTCATATGCATTATTGTTTACAAAAAGCTACTCATACATAATGCATCTATATCGCATTTCCTATTGGTACTCACGGTTCATTGTTGTTCGCGATTTAGATGGCTTTGAGAATATGACTTTAACAAATGGCTGACTACATTTCATCATAATTAATTATATGGTATTTTTGTTTCATTTCATATAATTTAGAGAGCTTTTACTAAAAAATATTGTATGCACCACCTATGCAAAAACTTGATCAGACTCATCCAGTATTTCGGCCTCGGCTTACGCCTTGGCCGCTGTACTAGATTCATCCACTAAAGCGTTATTTTGCATACTAGATACATAAATAGCTATTTAAAAGTTTTAAAATTATAAATCTTTTAAATGTTTCATGTTACAGAAAAGTTTATAAAACGGCACAGGTACCCTTTAAAAACACAAAAATCCTTAAGAATTAATGAAAAATCCTTAGAAATAACACAAAATCTTTGAAAAATAATGTGACATCATTAAATAACATCAATTTTCACCAAAAAATAAAACAATAAACACAAGTCCCTAATAAATGGGTTTCTACCATATTTCTAATTTCAGGTTACTTTATTGTAACAGTTTATCAACAGTTTCATGATTCTATTTGGTGTATTTCTATATGAAATAATTAAAAATCACGTAAAACATATTTAACAGGACCCAGATGTGACCTATGCAGTGATGGATTTTATGGAGACCCAACATCTCGATTTGGACCATACCGTGCCTGCCAGCCATGTGAGTGTAATGAGAATGTGGATCCTAATGCTGTGGGCAACTGTAACAGAACAACAGGAGAGTGTTTGAAGTGTATCTACAACACTGCTGGTAGAGAATGTGACCAGTGTATGCCAGGTAAGATTATTCTCATTTAATCAATTTCCCATACTCCATGTGTGGATTACTGGGGCCCTCACAGGCAGATTTCGTTACCAAAGGTGAATTTAGTTATGCTTATATTCCTTTTGAAAGCAAAATGATAGGTGGTAGGTTGGAAATATTCCCAGTGGGAAGGAACTTATAAAATGGGAACATTTCCTTGAATTTCCCTCCAGAGATGTAGCGCCACGGAGTTTTATACATATAATTAATTTGATGCCTAAGTTCAACATCTCTAAAAATTGCAGACAGATCATTTTGGAGAATAAAGAAAAAATTTAAAAAAAAAATACATCTTTCAGTTCATAAATGCAACAATTTTAGTGTGATTCGAAAATTTAAGAATTTGCTGGAAATATTCCCAGTGGGAAGAAACTTATAAAATGGGAATATTTCCTTGGATTTCCCTCCACGGAGTTTTATACATATAATTAATTTGATGCCTAAGTTCAAAATCTCTAAAAATTGCAGACAAATCATTTTGGAAATACACCTTTCAGTTTATAAATGCAACAATTAAAGTGTGATTCGAAAATTAAAAATTTGCTAAATGTTCATTTTGTATGTAGGATTCTATGGAGATGCATTAGCAATACCTAAAGGAGACTGCAAGCAGTGCCAGTGCTATCATGCAGGCACTCAGGAAACTGGATTTGGTCCCCCAGTGTGTGATCAGATTACAGGGCAGTGCCAATGTAAAGCCCACGTCATCGGAAAGAACTGTGACCGCTGCGAAGATGGCTATTACAACATTGTCAGTGGAGAAGTAAGTAAAATGGCTCTGGTTCTGAGGGAGTATTATATTGTAAATATTGTAATTTTGATAAAATTGAAATAATCTACTGGTTTATAATAAGAGGAAGGGTTTGTCTTGCTAGTGTTTATATATTTTAAAAGCTATAATCTTGTTTTTAGAGTATGAACCTTACTAAGCAGTGTAAATTAATGATACTTAAGGAAAGACGGATGTGTGTGTATATCCAATACTAACCCTATTGCCCTGATGCATTTGGGGTCCACATTGAGGTGGATAGAGGTGAGTGTGGCCCATTTTCAAGTTGTGCACCTCTTGGGTGGGCCATACTACATGGTAATGTGTAACTGGAAGAAGTGTATGGTGTCAAGAGATAAGTGTGTGTAGAGATGTTTGTGTAGTGTATTGTGATGTGTAAGTGGTGGTGATGAGGTGTGGTAGGGTGGAGGGGAACCTGATGCTGACATTAAACTACTTCTGTTGTAAGACACAGAGGGGCCAGCCAGGCTTAATGTCCCCGTCCAATGGATGAATGATTATCAACAGTTACATATGCTTCCACATCATACACACTGCAGAGAGGTTTGGGATTGAATCCAGACTAGTTATTAAAAGCTGTACACCACCAGCTTCTCTCTTAAATCCAGCCCTTGGGGTTAGATTAAAAAATCTACCCTTACCAGGAGTCGAACCCAGTCTGCCCCAGGGTGGAAGGCAGGCTTGCTGCCAACTGCACTATGTATATTTACATTATTCTGTATTGTTGCTGTTACATGAAGGATTACAGTAATTGTTTAGGAAGTAGGTATTTTTAATTGTTTTTCCATTTTGTTCTAATTTTAGTGAACTCTTGTTTTAGGGTTGTCAGCCATGCAACTGTGATCCTATAGGTTCTCTGAATCACACGTGTGACTTATACACTGGTCAGTGTCAGTGTCGACCTGGAGTTACAGGACAGAGATGCGATGTATGTCAACCATATCAGTATGGTTTCTCTCTGGCTGGATGTAAACCCTGTGACTGTGACCAGATTGGCTCGGTAGCTCTCCAGTGTGATCCTTTGGGGCAATGTACGGTAAGTACTTCTGATGAGAAGTAGATGCTGATTGATTGTTGATTGGTTTAAGAGACCAGTACTTGCTTTTAGTCATCTGATGATTATCTTAAAATAATTGCTTTATGCAGCGATTTTTTCCTGGAAAAAAGTTTACCACTAATTTGTCATTGACAAAATAATTAAATCAATATTACTTATTCCTGTGAATTAAAAAAATAAATAAATAAATGTGATTGGAGGAATATTCGACTGGGCTTCGGAAGAGACATTACCGATAAGTAGGATATTCTGTCATTTCATCCCAGTGTCAAGTATTGATATCAGAATTTTTTTAATGCAGTTAAGTAACATACTTAAATTGGAATAGCTTATAAACTGTGATTGACTCTTTGCTGTTTCCATCTTCACATGTCCTTCCTTCTCTTTGTGCTGATTGCTAGTTGTCTGCCTTTGAGGAATCAGATAGAGGCTGAAAAATAAGATAGGGAAGGACCAAACAGCTTAATGAACATAACACACTCACTCTCTTCAAATGTAGAGAAGCTCTTGCTGGGGTGTCATATTAAGTTTATGTGGGAAAAGCCATGTTCACATTCACCAGTAAAAATCTGAGTTTTTTTTTATAGAAACTTAAGCGCAAAGTTTCCTGGTATGTATAGTGGACCGTACCAGCAAGAAATAAAGCACTGGATTTTATTAATCCATATGGTCATGTACATGTTTTGGAAGTGACCAGATTTTCTAAATAAAATACAAGTTCACATCATGGATGTGACGTAGTATTATTAAGAGAGAATATGGGTATAATTCTTATCATTTTTGGTCAAAACTAAATTCTTTATGCTACATCAGTTTGTTGTTCAGCCAACTCAGTGATCAAGTTTTGATTTTGCACAACAGCTTTAAAAAGCATTAGTGACATATTTCATAAATCCATTACTGAGGGTTTATAAGGGGCATGGAAAGTAAAGCAATATCTCAGTTAATATTTTGTTTAATATTGATTAGTTGATTGAGCGATTTAAAATCCGTCACAAGAAACTTTTCTGTCATTCTTTCTGATAATTGATATGAGCCAATCAATAAGTTACAACATTCTTACCTAAAACAATCCTAACCTCCTATGCAAAGAATAGACTGTCTTGGTAATTTATAATAAAATCATTAAAGAAGCATCCTGGTATTGATTTATTGTATGACAACTGTTACATGAAAGCTTATACTAAATCAGTACAGTTTTTCTTTATTAGGGGAGATTGGCTCTTCAGGTCAATTGCAACTCTCTTCAGCCACTTTAATCATTGTTTATTACATAGCACCGATGTAATATTATTTTGTGATTTTTATGGTGCTAGATTTTCTATTGTTTTTGTTCAGATAAATGATTAAAAATCTTGTTATACCTACTTGTGGAATTGGCCACATATCTTGAACACAATAAGGTCAATAATAAAAAATTACAACTTCCTGCAGAACAATCAGTTCATAGCCCTGTATAATCATATTCTAAGAACAGTATAAAACATTTTCTTCTGTGCAACAGGCATTTTATGTCTTGAAATTTGGTGTAGGGCAATGGGCCAAATTTCAAAATACCAAGGTTATTCCAGAAAAACTAGAACATCTGATTATCATGACTAAATGTAATGTATCAGTAGTCAGGTTGGATATATTTAATTAATTTGTTCTCATTATTCACAGTGCTATGAGAATGTTGAAGGGAGACAATGTGATCGCTGCAAAGAGAACAAATATGACAGACAACGAGGCTGCATTGACTGCCCTGCATGCTACAATCTGGTGCAGACTGCTGTCAACGACCACCGTGCCAAACTGCAGGAGCTTGAGAAGATTCTGAAAGATATTGCAAACAACCCAACTGTAATCAGTGATGAAGATTTCGAGAAGAAGCTGAAGGATGTACAAGGCATAGTGGACAGACTCTGGGATGAAGCCCAGCAGGGAGCAGGAAGTAAGTTTTATTAATATTTTTATTTTGATTACTATTACTTGTATATTACGAACTAACTGGTGTCAGCTATACTATTTGATTTTAAACAGTTTAAATTTATACTTCTTTAGATACGTTAAAAATATAATAAAACAACTTCATCTTGTAAGACAGATATAAAAACAGTGTTGACAAAATTCTTCGCTAAAATAACTCCCATATAGCACTTTTGTCCCTATTTTTAGCAATAAGAATCTTTAGTGCTTTTTTATAAAAATAAAAATAAAAAGAAGAATAAATTTTGTTGTAAATGCTTTCAAGTACGACACTATGTTCATTGTTCTTTGATATGTTGTTCAACATATACCAGTACATTGAATATATATTGGATAATTATAGCCTATACACTGAACGTATGCATGTATATACATACATACAAACAAAGAAAGAACATAACAGAGACAATTCATAATTTCTTCCATCTACTGAGTGGATACTGATTTGTCACAACAATCAGCTGACTGAACAATGATATATTGCCAAAGGCAAACAAAAACAAACGAAGCAATTGCGATTTTATTAAGAAAAAGTCTGAAGATTAAGACAGAAAATCTATTTATGATATGTTATACCACTCTTGATCTAAACATCAGTTATATTGAATCCTCTTTTTGATGGACATGTCCAGGACACTAAAATATATCCACTAAAGAGGGGTGTCTTCACTAGAGAGATTTAAGAAAAAATAATATACAGTATACATACTTAATTCAGTTTTCCACTCCAGTTTTTCCTCCAGCAAACTCGGCAGTTGACCTCATCTGATGATGCAGCTAAGAAGCTGTGAAATGCATTATGTGTAAGTCATTACTTATATAAGTGAAGTTGAGTGGAAAACTGAATTAAGTATGTATATTTGATTACTTCACTGTGAATCCCGGTTACAATTTTTATTTATTAATATACAGTATTTTATTTTTAATAAAATATTCTTCATACTTGCACAACAATGTTATAGATAATATTGCTGCAATCTATGCAGACATATAGTAGCCTACTTACAGTAAATATTATCTACATGTTACACAGTGGACTATATATTATGTACTGTAGTCTACTTGTAGGCGTACCATTAAAAATAATGCCACATTTTTAAAATGGAGTACGCCTATACATCAGTAGGTCTACTTTTAGCACTTGAACACACTACAGTATTAATATGTGAAACAACCCCTTAATGTGTGTTTGCTTTGAAAACTTTGGTTTGGTAATAGGACTTATATTTCCATTGTGTACACTCAATACGTGTACCAAATTTACAGCTCCTTCATAATTCATTGCACTTTAATGTAAAGCATTTTGAGTCTTTTGACACTGCTGCATCTTTCCAGTTTAGCTACGTCACATTTCTTATACTTGTCATAGTTTTGTCTTGCTAAATTAAACTGTATTATGGAGCCATTATTTTCACGCACGTTCACTGACTAGCATATGTTTGACTATGGGTAAGCCTGCAGACAAACAGTTTTCAATTTGACCTGTCAGTGAAACTATGAATCCTGCATTCCTTATCTTTTCCAGGTTTAAGAGAAGAATGAAATCAGTACTATTAGGTTTAATATATTTTAAAGATATTTTTACACATTACAAAGGGGTCCATGAGGACATATGGGTAGTTAAAGGCTCCAAGAAGTACAAGCTGTGTCTAAACTAAGTTAACAATAAAATATTTTATAAGAAATGAAGTGAAGTACACATGTATGATTTTCTCAAGCCAAGTGTCGGTTAAGAGAGGTTAAAAGAGATTTTTATGTGGATTTTGTGTATCCATGTTATACAGTGTGTTCATCCTAGAGAGGTTAATTAATGTGGAGATTCATTATAATGACATGGGAAACAGAAAAATCGTCCGCTATCAAGGGGTATCCAGTAAGAGAGGTTTCACTGTACTAGTTTAAAGATATTCATATTGGGCATATGTAAGCTATTGAAAATTCAACTAAAGTCGTGCCTCATTTTATCTTCCATTATCTTTATAATGTGTGTATTTAGTACTTAAAAATGCAATCATCTGAAAGGTGTAGTATTTTAGAATATCTGTGCAATTAATTAATTTAATGAATAAATAGTTACAGTATGAAGATATAGGCCAGCAAAAATGGTGATAAAATGGATGTAAAAATTAATGGCTCAGCTAAAAATAATCATAATAAATCCTGGAGTGTAGTAAATATTTACAAAAATAATTGTTTTATAGCTGAAGACAAAAGCCTGTTGGAAAGACTTGATGATTTACGAGCTCGCTTTGAAGCAGTTGGTGAGCTGATAGACCAAGCTAATCGTTCCCCAGAGAAAGCAGCTTTCAGTACAGAGCAAGGCAAAGGAAATGTGACTCTAGCAGAAGAAACTATCGAGAGAGCATTTGAAGCACTGAAGGTTGGTTCTTTTGTTTATGCGTACATTACATAATTATATACTTATTATTTTCATATTAAGATTGTATATTTGTAAATATTCTTATTATGGAATTAAAAAGTAAGTCGTAGAAATATTAGCTTATGAGTGGCTTTGACTGCATAAACAATGGAATAAGAAACCTGTCTGCACAACCAGAAAACCACCTATTCTTTCTGCCTTCACTGTAGTGACAACATACAGTAAATTCTTATGGTTATTTAGATATTAATATGGACAGAATTAATTTTTATTATCGTATTTGTAAAACAGCATTATTTAATTAGACTTCACTAAAGGACTGAATTTTTACAGGTAACAAGTACTACTTTCTGAGCATGTATACACAGGGGCGGCAGCTGAATTTAATGAATGGGGATTGCAATTGAATTTGACAAATACTGTATAGAGTATCCTAAAAAATTAGATACACTTCAAAGATTTTGAGTTGCATTGGCAGTGTTCTCTTTTCTACCTGTCATAGTGAAAGTAGAAGAAACGAAACTCTTTAAAACTTTCTTTAACTAAAACAAAGTTCTTTCAGTACTTGGCTTAGACTGTTTTTGAATAAGTCATCTTTTTTCAAGGTAAAGAGATGTTTCACGAATATGATACCAGTAAATGTGGGATTAACTTTGTTCTGAAATGCATGAAGTGGTGTTTTAAGGCTGGATTATGGTTTCTGCTTACCGAGAGTACATAGAACTGCAGGTGATGCAACAAGCTTAATTTTTCTTAGTCACACTTTCACCTTTGATCTTCCCCATCAAAGCATTACAAATGCTTTCTACCACACCTGTGACTGTCGGCCGTGGTGGTCTAGAGGTAGCGTGCCCGCCTCTAGATCCGCAGGGCGCGGGATCAAACCCGGCCGCGGTCGATGGATTTTTCAGGACGTAAAAATCCTGGGCACGGAGTTCTCCGGGAGGGACTTTAAGCTGGGGGTCCCGTGTCGTAGATTTACGGCACGTAAAAGAACTCCAAGCCTAAATTAGAGCCTCTGGACTAAATTTCTCGGCCCTTTCACGTCCAAGAAATACTTAGTTTCCAGAGGGGGGCTTGCGAGGCGATGGGCTTACCACCTGTCCCTCTACCCTCTCTCGGAAAATAAGCATATCAAAATTAGTATAGGTAATGAAACCTCCACTTGGAGGCCCCTTTGCCCCACTTGGGGATCATAGGGTACCAGATACAGATACAGATACACCTGTGACTAGAAGAAGGGGTCCTTGCTCATCTCGCTTTTTCTTAAATTATTCACACAGCCTACATATAAATTGACAACTTTTGCTCTTATAAGAGCTGATTTTTTTAAAAACAAATTATTAACAGTGCATATTTAATTTTTCTTAGTGCATATATCTTGAATTTTTAGTGCATAAAAGCATGGCATTTTTTCAGTGCATGTCAGTTTGCCGCAACTAATAACTTGTGTTGTAACAATCTGTGAGTGATGATACATCCTATGTTGAATCAGGACACAATGGATCTTGTACTGACTGATGGCAGTGCTGCATTGGTGAAGGCTATGGAACGTTCCGAACAATTTGGACAGACCAGTGTACAAATGTCTGACATAGCACGAGAAGCTCGAGTTTTAGCTGAACAGTGAGTAATTCTCAATAATTCTGTTATATGTAATAACGTTATCTGTTTGTCAAGTCTGTGCTCTTAAAGTTGCCTACATTTTTAATCTGTAATGCTCATTTAGGATATATACATGTTATACCATTCAAGGATGAAAAGTGAGGGAAATTTTTACTAAAGGATATGGATATTTACTATATATTTATTGTTGTTCTTATTTGCAAAATAATATAAAAAAATATTCCTATTTTAATTTTAAGGTGCTGCGATAAATAATCATGAAAACTTTTGAAATTAATATTACTGAAAGTAGTAGTCACTTAAAAGTTTAACAGTAGTTAATATTGAATACTGTATTTACTCACGTAATACACACACTTTTTATGCTAATTTTGTAATTTAAACAGGATGTGCGATTTATGTGAGGAATTTATTAAACCATTACAAAAATTGTTTAAATTTGATTTATTTAAATAAAAAAAACATGCAATAACTTACAGTGCTCCATTATTGATCTTTCTCAGAACCATAGTCTTGTTCAGATTCGCTCCGCATATTCAATCACTTTTAATTTGAAATTTTCAGTATGATTTTAATATTTTTTGAACATTACGTAACTTAACTGCATCTTATATAATTGAAACTGGACCTCTTAATCTCAGTTACTGCACACGATCTACCTGTACCCTATATGGTACAGAAGATAGAAGGGCTTAAAATCTAAACTAAACTAAACTAAACTACTATTGTACAGTTGCTGTGTATTTGGAAAAAATTATAAAGCTACCTATTGTCACAATTCACAATGAAAGCAAGGTTTTGACTGACAACATAACTGTACTTAGTAGTTCATGGAAGAGGTTTCACAAAATAGTAAATGTATGAAATATTCCAGACAATAATAGAAACTTAATTTTACATTTTAGTTTCTGATGCATGAATTACATGTTGGCGTAAATTATGTGGATTATTCCATTCATATGCCGCGTGTTTGATATTGACCAATAACATTTAGCAATTTCTCGGATATAGACCAATCACGCTCATTTATATCTTATAAAATGCTTGCTATTAATATGAGGAAGAGATTTTACCTGATAAAACATCAGCTCATTACTGGACACTTATGCATCAATGTGCCATGATTAATACGTCACATGTTGCCATTGAGCCAGCACGAAAACAGATTATTTTATACAACATAACTTGGGAATTGAAATAATATAAATATACATTGATTAAAAACACAATTTCAATTTGGTGCAAGGCAGTTCGTGTGCTTTTATTCTGTTCTGCTGTTAGCTTACCTGAATTAAGTTACTTATGTCTTATATGCATAATTGGTAGCACTAGTCACAACATGGTAAGTTGAATCGATTCATGGATGGTTGATTCATAGTATGCCGTAATCTCACAGCTGTTAGTTTTGTTTTTATATAACAAAGCATGAAAGTAATTATTATTTTTATAATGTTACATTTTTATTCATGGAATAGTCTTAATAAATCCAACTCGAGTTGACGAGTTTCATCAGATAAATTCGCTCCTGCTGCACAGTCGTGAATCTATTGATAAACTCATAAACTCTCGTGGGATTACCTATGATAAATACAATACAGTATAGGTTACTTTAAATTTATTTTAATTTTTATAATCTAACTTTTTTGTGATTTTGCTTTATAGACAAGAGAAAGAGGCTGATGAAATTCAACTTATTGCTGCAAAGGCAGTAAACACATCAACAGAAGCATATGAACTTGCAAGAAATGCCATCAAACAGCAGCAAAATATCAGGTAACAAACCACACTGCAATTTGTTTAACAATAATTTTTTCTATTTCTTTTTTCTTTTTGAGGGAGTTGAAACTGTGAAATTGCAATTAAACTTATTTAAAACATTTTTAATCTACTTCATTTTTATTATTTAATAAGAATGCTTTCACTTACCAGAGCTAAAGTGCTCTTGCATAAAAAATAGTAAGTTAAGTATGATAAGAATATGTTTTAAGTCAGATTACTTTTAATGTTATCTATTGCAACATACAGATTAAAAAAAAAATCTTAAAGGAATTGAAGCTTATTTGGGTAATAAATTCTAATGCATATAATACAGGAATTGAAGCTTATTTGAGTAATAAATATTCTAATGCATAAAATACAGGTTTATTATTTCCATTGTTGATGTACTACCCGCGCGCCACTTCTTGAGCGCTGGATTTACGGGGAAGTGAGGGCCGGGGGGAACAAAACAAAGCTATTCCGCCAGTCTTTCTGCAGTGTTGTCAACCAAAGAAATATCGTTTCAGCAGAATCGCGCGTATGGTATTTTAGTTAGTGACTGTAATATACAACGATTTTAATGCAGTCCAATAATATAACGTGGTGACGGTATTGCGTAACAATTAATTACACGTCATAAGTCTTTGGTTATTAAATAAGAATATTATGCATAATATAGGCTCAATATTTTTACACTGGATGACAAATTTTAAGCATAAAGAAGAGTCTTAGCAGAACATGCTTCACCATTTCGTGTTTTAAAACGTAAGAGAGGTAAGACATCTAAAAGTGGAGAAAGCTATAAGCCTAATTTTAAACGCATTTAATACAAATTGTGAAAAGTTCGCTCAACTTTCACTCCATGAAATTGACATCAGAGTTCACGGGATCGTCAGAAATTAGCACTTACGGAATTCTTAAAGAGGTGAGGAAAGTGTTGGATGTACAATGAAGTGTTTGTGAAATCAGCAGTTCGAAAGATTGTATTTTTCCCCATAACTCCATGCGTCAGAAAAGATAATGTCAATAAATAAATAAGAATCCTGAGACAGAATGAAAGCTTATTATTGAAGCCACTAGATGTCAGGGTGTATAGCGTACTTCGTGTTTCAATGTTGTCAGCTTAACCTACGAAGTTGAACGAAACCTACCGAATGAGGACTAGGGAGCCGAGCGCTCAAGAAATCGCGCGCGGGTAGTAATTACATTTTATGTAGAGGGGTGAATGAAACAAATGAAAGATTTTAGCAAAAGATAGTGAAAATGTATATGAAGATTTTTTAAAGACTATAACTAAACTAAATTTGTGGCAGTCCCTGCTATATAGGTTTCATTTATTTTCTTAGTTGTTTAGAGGTCACTCAACTGCTAAATCATTCGGTCTTGTCCTCAATCCTACATATAAATCAAGGATAAGTTATATCCAATCAGATATTTGCCAGCAACAGGATATGAACCCATGACCTCCCAAATATGAGTCCATGACACTACTGTCTCAGCCACCTTGCTCAGTGCATCCCATATAGAGTCATGGCCTAATATCAAACCACTCCATCATCTACTTCTGTCTTTCAACTTCATTGGCAGATGGCACAGATGCTCACTCTTGTCATTATTAATAGTTTATTCTTCTTTTTCTGGAGCTGCACATTTTTTAAAAATAAATATAAAATAGGTCTTCAGTTGTCTTCATGAGGCTGAGTACACCCCATTTCAGACTTCCCTACCTCAGAAAAATACATTAAAATACTGAGATCGAACCTGGGCCTTAGGTTTGACATTGCTAGACCATGCAGGTGATCATTAAGGACAATAGACTACAGATAAATTTATCCTCCTGGTTGTATTATATGGATGTGAGATATGGTCCCTTACTCTTTGGGAAGAACATAATCTGAGAGTTTTGAAAACAGGGTGCTTAGGAAAATATTCGGACATAAGAGAGATGAAAACGGGAACCGGAGAAAACTGCATAAAGACTAACTTCATAGCCTGTATTCTTTATTGAATATAGTAAGGGTAACTAAATCATGGATAATGAAGTGGGCTGGATATGTTTTGCTCATGGGAGAGGAAAGACATGTCTCAAAATTATTGACTGGGAGACCCAAAGGGAAAATACCATATGGAAGACCTAGACATAGGTGGGAAGACAATGTTAGAATAGAATAGATTTAAGGGAAGTAGGATTTACGAGGGACGGTTGGATGGCGTTAGTACAGAATAGGGTTGAATTGCAGGCTGGAGCATTTTTTATGAACAATAAGGAACATTTTACTGAAGATACAAAGAAAAATGAGAACATAATCCAGCATAATGGAAACCTTTTCATTCACAGTTTGATTATAAGATGGTCGCTTATAACCTACAGAAGTTAGGTTTCACTATCAATTTTAGTTAATATTTCATCTACTTTGTGCACTACATTTTTAATGTTTACAGTGATGTACAATTTTTAATAAGTGTAAGTAGATTACAAGTCAAATGCTAAGGTAAACATAATTAATTATAATCATTATTGCAGTGATGAACTTCGAGTTTTGAGTATGGATATTGATGGGTTAGAAGAAAAGGTAGACCAAACTAAGGAACTTGCTGAAGAAGCTAGTCAGAAGGTTGGAGATATTCACACAAATGCCCTCAAGATCTACACAGATATTTATGGATTGAACATTCCAGAAATAAACATTCCTAAGTTGAAAGAAGTTGCTGAGTTGACTGCTGATGAGGTAATTTTAAACAATAAATATTGTTGTTCAGATTGTGATCTGTTTAGAGCAAAGCACTTTCTCATAATATTTAATTGGAATTAAAGACATTGCAGACTTTCATTCTCTTCAATTATCAATCATTTTGTATAATGGGTACTTTATCCATACTGATTTTGTAAATTAGTTGACACATTTTTGTTGTTGACCATAGCATCAAGTTAGTTCTCTATAATACCCTTTCTGTGTGGATATTTTTATTTTATTTTATTTAGCAATCCTGTAGACCAGCAGTGCTGGCATAGGATAACAATAACAACAATAATAACAAAAATTATACTATAAATGAACTAGAAAACAAAAACATAGTGTGAGTCTTACAGATACATATCAGTATACTTATATCATCAGCTGTTTTAGAGTGAACTAATTACACTCTTTTCAAAAAAATTAAATTATATTTTGAATTCTTAGGTTAGGTACACATCATATGCATTAGTGATGGGCAAACTCAAATTATTTTAAAAATTGAGCAATCTGTTCTCGAGTAATATAAAGAATCAAATGATCATTCAAATAAAAAATTTCTCAGATGAACACAGGATCCGAGTACTTCTCATGATGCAAGATGTGAGAACTCGAGTCAGTATTCGAGAAGAGAAAACTACTAAAAACTGACTCCATTGATAACTCAAGTCGTCATTCGAATGTTCAGCTTGGCAATTTCACATGTTAAATGTTATACTGCTCGGTTCCCGATATGGGTTTGACTCACCCATCCAGTGGTCGACACACCAACAGGAATTGGTTTCATCCAGCGCTGTAAGATATTGCGTTAATGACATTTTACTACAAGCGTTCACAGAGTAAAAATCCATAAGATTAAAACAGTCTCCTCGGTTTAAAATCATTGGTTTGACAACATTGTACTGATCTGTGCACATATAGATGCCTTTCTTGTCTGCAAAACTTATACTACATTAACAAAGTTAACCAAAGTGGTAGGAGATGGACATACAACTGCACAGTTACTCAAGAACTTCTTCTCACCTTGTGTTTCTCATACCATTAAATCATTCGAATACTTTTTATACAATTCTTGATATCTCGAGAATTTTCAAGAATCCAATACTTCTGAGTTTTTCATTTCAGAACTCCCATCACTGATATGCATAATTATACTGCAAAACTATATTGTTCTGTTTCACATTGCATATGAATTTCCTTAGTATTTGTAGCATCTCTCTTTGTTTTCTCAAACCATAGCTTAATGAATGTGATACACTCCAATACTCAAGTGATGATATTTCAGTCAAAATAACTTAAAAGATTTGTTTCTATGTCATTAACGATTCTATTAATATATTTTAATGCTACTTTTCTATGTTTTTAATAAATAACTATTCTTTTAATAGGTTGCCACATGTTATATAAAGTTGTAAAATTTCTTAATTATCATTGCAATTAATTATTTCTTTAGTCAGCTTAATTTTGAAAATTCCATATCATAAATATGTTGTAATTTTGTATCCTGTATTGTGTCTTTTTTATACAACATACATCTTTGAGAAGTAAGTTAGGATTCTTTATGGTCATACATATGGCATATACTAATGTCGGTTAAGATATTTTTACCCCAAATTCCAAAAATTATTGTAACATAAAAGACACACTTGGTACACTATAAGAAAACTACATTGTGTATAATAAATATAATGAAACATCCTTTCGAGTTTATGTATGCTGTAGTTAGGGAGAAAGAATTACTTAATACAATGCTCTAAGGTTGACTTTTCATTTTTCTTTAGGCTCGAAGAATAAAACAAGAGGCAGAAGACCTGTTGGCCGACAACGAGGGTCTATTAGAAGACCTGATGGACCAGATTGAAGAGACCAAGGAGTTGCTGGATAGAGGCTATGCTCAGCAACAGTACACAGATGAACTGCTAGCTGAGACAGATGTGGCACATGCCAAAGCTGAAGAAGCTGTTAAAAGAGGAGATGAAATTCTTGAAACTGCTAGAAATACATTCCACACATTGAAAGGTAAACCTCTTATACATTCTGTAGCAAGATTGAGATCGGAAATATACACACAAAACTTCACTAAAAAGGTATATTTACCCAGAATGATCATTTCAACGGGTCTTCCCGCCATCATCGGCTGATGAGCTGTGTGTATATTTCCGATCTCAATCTTGCTACAGATTTGAACACTTCACTGTAAATTTCCATCTAATATTTATATTGAGGCTCTTATACATTCTTTGATGAAGAAAACAAAGTATTCACCTATCCAAAGCCTATATCCTCTTGTAAGATAATAATGGTGAGTATTAAATAAATAAATAAATAAATAATCATTAATACTATTTAAATTTAAGTTTCACAGGCTACACTTTTTTAAGGCCCCTATTACAAGAAAGCTGGTTTTGTAATGATATATCTCGTTGTACTAATTTTCAGTGAAATGAATGTAAGCATAATGAATGAATGAATGATTTATTCTTGTATCTGGAGTTATACAAATGATCACCCCTGGTGTTACAGAAAGTTTTTCACCAAAGGGCATCTTCATACATAAAAGCTCAGTTAGCGGAAATCAGTACTACTACTAATACATATTTTCCTTTGTAAGTATATCCATTTACCATTTCTAACCAATTTCCCCTAAGCAGCTAATTTGTTTTTCCCATTTTATTTTAACTACATATAAAAAGTTTCCCAGTTCCTTTAGTGTTTTGTGTTTTTTGTTACAGTTAATTTCTTGTATGCCACTTCTTTATTTAAATTTAAACTTTTTTTATTTAAAAATTTATGTCTTAGTGTTTCAGTTTCGGGACAACTTAAAATTATGAATGCAAGCATAAGGAAAGTGGTTCCTGTAATTTATTTAAGTAAAATATTGTAAAAATGTATTACAATGTATTTTATATTAGGGCGTTATAAAAGCTGAGTTATAAATTAACTCAGTGAAGTTATAATTAAATATTCTTGGCACAATATTTCATAACATGCTCCATTTATGAGCTAGTAGCTATCTTGACAATGATGTTAGTTCAGTTTTATTATTCCAAAAATTCAAATCACAATAATAAAAACATATTTCATTTGATTAAATTAATCAGAGCAGCATTGTAAAATGTCAATATTATACATTAAACTTTAAGGCATTCAACTTCACATAATTATTTTAAGTAAAATCTTACCAAATTAGAACATATGTTTCAAAGGGTATCCCTTTTTAAAATTATTGTTATTTACAATAGATTTTTACTACCTGTGTTGTGTTGAAAATGTGGGCAAAGCCAATGAAACATACATTCTGAATAAATGTAAGTAAAAGTGAAGTCTAAAGTGGTTAAATGTCAACGATCTCATTTAATTAAGATAGTATATTGTTCCATTATTACATTGTTTTTAAAAATTAGTGTGTGATGTTTTTTTATTGTAGATTTTGATAGACAAGTACAAGACAGCAAAGACAAAGCTCAAGAGGCTTTGGACATGGTGCCAGAAATAAGGCAGCTCATTGCTGATGCTGAGAACAAGACATACGATGCAGAACGTGCTCTTGCGGGAGCAGAGAACAATGCACAAATTGCTAGAGATACTGCCCAGGAAGCCCAGCAGAAGTATGCAGAGCAGGCTTCTCAGGTACGCTCATTTAGTTTTAATTTCATCCTGCATTCAATAAGAATGGGACTGCTATATTGCCCATGTTTTCAGAATCCAAGCTCCTACAGTTTTCATCATTTCAATTTTTTCCATGCCCCGTGATTTTACTTAACATTTATGACCTTTCATTCATCATTCAAAATTATTTCAACACGAATGGTCTTATCTGCAATATCGAGAAAACCAAATCTTTTACCCTCAAACTTAGAAGTGGAAACCCATCAACTGAAATTAATCTAGTAATAAAAGGCGAACCTGTCAATGAGGTCAATACACAAAAATGTTTGGTCTTGTAGTAGACAGACATTTAACTTGGGCTGGTCAAATAGACCACATATGTAACAAAGTCAGTGGCTCCATATTAAGATATTTCAAAATCTTCTCTGATGTATACCTTCTAACACATATCTATTTTGGAATTGGCTACCTCCACCTGCTATATGGCATCAAAATATGGGGTTGCACAGCTAAAACCCATATGAATAGATTATTTATCCTACAAACAAATGTATCAGATTAATGATTTGATTTAATTTGATTAATAATTTGTACTCGTGTACAAAACATGTATCAGATTAATTAATAATTTGCAAAACAGGGACTCATGTAGACCTGCTTTCAGAAGTATGAACGTACTCACTATCTATTCCCTTTATACATACAAAGCAATACTATTTGTTAGAGAGAAAGTAATCATACAAAACAGCGATGTACATCATTACAATACCAAGAATACTGATGATTGTCATAGATTTAGATTTAGCAAAACTGTCACTAGTAAAGATTTATTTATCATGGGCACAATACTACACAACAAACTACCTCCTCCATTAAAATCACTCAAGAGAACAAGAATTTAAGAGAAAATGAAGAAAGTTTTTAATAAATAAATGCCTATATAGTCTGGAGGAAGTGTAGAATTTAGTAATATAGTCTAGAGGAAATATAGTAATAAGTAAACTCAGTTTGTTTAAATTAATCGGGAAACATTTTGAAGTGTCAACATTAACTTAATAAACTTTAAAACATTCAATTTCACACATTACTGTAAGTAAATACTCACTAAATCAGGACGCACGTTTCTAAGTGAGTATTTACTTACAGTAATGTGTGAAGTTGAATGTTTTAAAGTTTATTAAGTTAAAGTAAACTCAAGCTAATTATAATAAAATCAGGTAAACTGATATAACAAAGTGCCAGTAAGTTTTTTTAATCAGTTATAATTTCAGTTATGAATCATAATTATTATTATACATAAAATAAGTAACTTATATTTAAATAGATCTCAGAGTTAAACTCCAGATCGATTCATTAAGCAGGGCTTACGGAAGAACAAAGGTCTAAAATATTATTCTTAACCTTATTTCATATTGGTATACACTGATATAATAAATTCTTAAAATATATAAACATTTTACAAAATGCATTGACAATGAAATAGTACAGTAAGCCAATAAGAAGAGGATAGTTCCACCTAGCGGTATGCAGTTATGTTCTGAGTAGAGGCTTATGCAATTTTAACGCAACGCAATAACTTTAAAGCTAGTTTCTGTTCTTGGAATAACATTTATAGGCTTATGTTAATCATTCTTTAGGATTGATGTTGCAGGTTAATGAAAGACAATTAATTCCCAGTTTTTCTTTTTAAAGAAAAAATAATACTTATTTAAGCACATTAATAAAATAGAACACAAGAATGGAATAGGCTCAATTTCACATAAATAATAATAATAATAATAATAAAAAAAAAAGTCGGTAGCGGGTGGATTCGAACGTGATACCTCTAGATCTACTAGACAAGCACTTTACCCCAAGACTAAAACACACTACGAATTTGATGCGTCTAATACCAGCTATCAACTGGCTATTGTGTCGTAGCTCATGGAAAAGAAAAATCACTTACCGTATTTCGACATTACGCGTTATTTCCGAGCCCTGCTAGTTTTCTTATGTTACATTATTGTATTATTTCATTCAATTGTATTATAATATGCTCGATATTCCAGTGATAAATATTGATGTGTCTCTCGTTGCAGAAACGTAGTACCAACTAATGGATATTCTCAGAGCTTAATGTTTTTATTTATTAAGAGGTCAGGAATTATTAATCTGACCTAGACTGAAGTAAAATTCAATACTTTAATTTAATTGTAATCAATTTTAACAAAATAAATAGTCATTATACAACAGCATTTAATCTATAATCGAACATATGGGAACATTTGTTTTTCATGTAGATGTCAACTGTCCATGACAACTGAAGGAGGCTTTATAATCTGTCATTCATTGAAGACGCTATAAGAAAGAACCGAGAATTTGATTTTGCATTTGAAGAAGGTGCCTTCTTTTTTACCCTCCTTTACTAAGGAAGGTTTCAGGAGGAATTGAAGGCATGTTCCAGAATTCCTCATTATAATAATAATAATAATAATAATAATAGGAACGCGCACGGAAGTGCATAGATTTTGTTTCAAAGAATGTTATTGCTCTTTGATTTCCTCGTTATTTACATTAGTTACGGGACTCGCCCGCTGATTGGTTGGCCACGAGCCAATCAAAATGCTTCGAATTGAACAAAATATTATAATAAATTTGACTGTTAATTACTCTTTATTTCGGTACTGGACAACCGATTAGGTCCAAATTCAATAGGCTTATTGCCATGATTGTTATAAATAAGTATACGAAGTTTCATGAAAATCTGATTAAGCGTATTTGAGTTACCGCGCCTTTTGTTATATGATTCCATAAAAAGGCACTAAATTGGGTATTATTCCGGTACCGGCCAACCGATTTGGTCCAATATCAACAGATGTCTTCCCATGGAAATTATAAATAGGTATTCCAAGTTTCATGAAAATTCGATAAAGCGTATGTGAGTTATGGCGCCTTTAAAATATACACTAAATTGGGTTTTACTCCGATTTGGTCCAATTTCAATAGGGTTCTTCCCATGGACATTATAAACGCGTATACCAAGTTTTATTAAAATTCGATAAAGCGTATTTGAGTTAGAGCGCGTACAGACACACGGACGGACGGACGGACAGACATTTTTCGTCCCCCACACAATCTCATAAAGTACCATACTGGCACTTAATAATTGAATTGTATTATGTAGAAATAAGTAAATTTAACCTAACTCTAATATTTGTAATATGATATTTGTAGTATATAATACAGGGTATAATATTTGTAGTATGTAGGGCTTCCCATTGACAAACTTGAAACTTGAATACAAGTCTATTGACTGCAATAAATTATTATTATAAATTATTATCATCCATTATCACTAGTTAAAAGGGGCTTCTTATTGGTGCCAGAAGAACTTCCTATAAATTAACATAATCTTCCCTTCTCAAAATCAACTTCTCGAATGAGAGGACATACCAGTACTGTATGTAGAGTAGCCTACAGTGTTTTGCAGATGACAAGCTGTTTGTCCTTCTCCTTGCTTATATACGCGGTCCAATCAGAGACGGCGAGACAGAGGGAAGACACTTACTGCTAGCGGCACTTTGTTAGCTCGTACACGTGATTGGCGGTGAAGGAATTGGCTTCTCATTTGAAAAATACTTTAGGCCAATGTTCAGCTATAACAGCTATTACTGTAAAAAATGGCATTTTTTTAGTTATTGCTGTATTGAATTGAATCATTGATTTGATTTCTGACAAAATTCATAGAAGTGTGATTTACTAACATACTATTTTTTAATTGTTATTTTATATGTCAGCTAATAATGTACATGTACATAATATGAAACAAACCTGATTTTAATTCATCTAGGAAGCAGATATGATACGGCAAGAAGCTGATCAAACTAAGTCAGAGGCTGAAGATGTTAGAGATGAAGCAGAGGCGTTGGAAGGTCGAGTAGCAGTGACACTAAACAAAATCAATGAACTCGAAGAAAAAGCCACAAAAGATGAAGAACTCACTGCAATGGTAAATATTATTTTTCTTATTGCAAATCCTTTTAGTCTGGTTATATGCTGATTAAAGAAAATATTAACATGTTTTGTAGGTATTCAGACTTTCTTATTTCTTCATTTTTTCCTTTTTTTTCAGGCAAAGAACAAAGTTGGCCAAGCAAAGAGCAAATCAGCTAATGCTACAAGACAAGTTGAAAAGGCGTTGCAAGATGTTGAAGATATAATTGACGAGCTTAACCAGATTTCTTATATGAGTAAGAAATATTTAATTTTGATGTTAAGAACATTATTGTTGTATTCTCTGCCTTGTGTACAGTCAACTCTTTATTACCTGTGGGGGCATTATCTGTGTTTTGCAGATTAACTGTGGTGTATTCAGTATTTTAATTTTTAAATTTTTATTCACTTACAGTATTCTTTTTTTTTTTTTTTTTTTTATTTTTATTTTTTTTTTTATATTTTTTTTATGGCTGTGAACCGAGCTCAGTTTGTAATGCTAGTTTGAGGATCATAGTTTATTTCCTTTTGAGAATTTTGACCTTTTATTTACCAACATATTTCCATTACTTTGAAGTTCTAAGTGATGAAAAAATACTGGTTGTTGCTCAAGGATGCGGACAGCTATCTGCTGTCGAAAGGGTTGGGGGTGGAGATGGAGATGAATTAGTCTCTGCTGACAGGTATGGATTCATGGGGAGGCATTGAATGCTGTGAAATGTATCCTGAACAGCAAAGTGATTCTTTGTTGCAAAACAAACTAATTCTCAAGAAATTGCATAGTGATATTCAAAAGAAAGACAATGCATCCAAGAAACAACAGAAGATAACAGATTTCTTTCAAGCTACAAGTTCGTAAGACATGGCAGTTTCCTGAATACTATAAAGTGTATTACAATATTTTACTGTATATTCTTTTTTATTTATTTATAGTAGTCTTGCACCTCTAAATTACATATTTATCACATTTTGCTTGTATTTTTAAAACCTGCATCATTGTGTGTATTTTGCATTATCCATGATTTTAAATTATCTGTGTTTGTTGCCCCACCATTATCCCGGATAATCAAGAGTTGACTGTATTCAGTTTTGTGATATTTTAGAAGCCTTTTTGGTAAAACTTTAAGTACAAGCTGTTTTTTTATTCTCTTATAATCTTGCTAAATGCCAGTATGTAAATTATCCGATCCTACCAGTGAAATACCATATTTATAGATCTTAAATAAGCATGTCTTTTTCGGTAAGATTTTAAATTCATCTACTGTTGTGGTTATAAAATTTAATGTCCTTTATTCAGATCCTGAAGTATTAGATGACCTTGAACTCAGGCTGCAAGCAGCGGAAGATGATTTTGCATCTGCAAATCTTGATGGGAGAATTCAAGAATTAAAAGATGCCAGAATTTTACAGGTGGGTAAAGATGTAGATTTTTTATTGGTCTTCAGAATGAATATTATTTTGCTTGATTAATGCGTCTAGTCCTTCTTATCATGTATTTGCAACTAGAATTATTTTGGCAATTGATTGAGCATCTCACAGGTGAAGGAGAGGTGCACCCACTTCAAAGATAGCCAAAAACATATGGCATGTCTGCAGCAAGGTCAAGGTCATGCTGGCTGTTCTCTTTGACTCCCGTGTGGTGGTAAGGCTATCACCAGACTCAGAATGAGTCATGGACAAACAGACTGTGTTCTGCTTATGCAACATGCATTCAAGCCCATTTTCTTTATTGAACATGCAGGTGCAAGTACAAAATCCCTCCTCAATTAGAAATAATTTTTGTGTGAGTGAAGGTGTATATGGTAAACAGTTTCATTCTCTATGATCAAAATAATTGGCCACATGTAAACCGACAGCTGACCTCAGGTTCAACTTAGTACAGCTGATTGGGAGTTTCATGTGTCGCAAATGTACAAGCAAGAAAAAAGTTACTACATTGGTACTACATCCCCTAAACTTTTTCACAATCTTGTGAAAATATCAGGTCACGCTACAATGTGTGCTTTATACTGTATATGCAAAAGAAAATGAAGGCTGCTTCTGGAAGGGGAAAACAAACTACTTTCAAATGTAAGCAATGCGATCTACATCTCTGCACGACAGGCTGCACCTGAAGCGAAATATGGAAAACAAAATTAGAGTGAGTACAAATAAAAATGTATAGATACAATAAAATACCAGTATAACAAAATTTTAAGTATTGCAAAATTTTGCAATGGCCCCTTCCCTTTTCCCTATTTTGTGTGTGTTAAAACATTCCATTATAACAAATTTAGAACTTTCAGTATAACAAATTAAAATTTTGCCTGTTTGCTTACATTTAATTTTAATTTTTCCAGCGTATTCTGTGTAATATTGCATCAGGGAGAGATATTAATGCCAACTTTTTATAATTGTTGCATATTTTGTTGATTGCTGAATGTAAACAGCTTAAAGAAGAAATATGTACAGTAATTGGTAACTGTTTTAGAAAAGCTGGAGTGGTTTATGAAGAAGACATCGTAAAAAGTGAAGTGCTAGATGACACAGAAACAGAAGAGAACTGGAATTGTTTGTGTGAAAAGTCAGATGGGCCAGCAAGTCTGAATCATACTGTGTCAATGTGGACTGTGATGTGAAAGTGTAACAAGAAATCGCATATAATTGTGGAATTGTGGCAGACATTTGGAGTGATAAAAATACATGTGATGATGGAGTGGAAGAGGAAGATGTGGAACACAGAATTTAACTCATCTTCAAGATTTTCTTCTATTACAAAGCAATATGCCAGATTCTGTTTTAAATTCATGTGTTGGTGACTCTCTTAAATAGACTTTTGTGTCAGGGAGTGTTTGAAAGAAAATCACTAACTTTTGGAAAATATAAAGTCCAGAATATTGTGTACTGGTAAATTTTCAGTATAGCAAAATTTCACTATAACAAATTAATTTCCGAGGTCCCCTAAATTTCGTTATACTAGTATTTTATAGTTGAATTTGAATTTAGCCTATGAAATCCCTTAACGGGCAAAGGCCTCCTACTGATCGCAGGGAAGCTCAGGTGCACTCATTAAGGGAGCTACTCCTAAAGAGTGTTGTGCTACGTCCGTTTAGTCACTAGTTCGTATCTCAGAATAAAAGTGCAAAAGGAATTACAAGTTTAGCTTTCTTTGTTTCATTAATATCTTTTTTTTTTTGGAAGAGACGCATTTAGGAAGCTCTGTCTTCGAAATTTAAATACCCAGTTTAAAAACACAGTTATTACGATCATGCAGGGGAATTTAAATCATAAACAGCAAATGGTTAAGGTGATGTGTCTCTTTGAAACTGAGTTATGGGATTAGGTTAGTTAATGCTGCATCATTTTGAACTCAGCAGAGTATTTTCCCAGTTTATTTTGCAGAAATTATTTTATTCATCAGTGTCACATATTAACTGAATTTGTGGCTCTGTGTAATCCTAAACTTTAATCAAAACACGACATCCACTAAAATTTTCTTCAAGCTTGAAGAGTGTGCCCTGGGAAAATTTGGGGATTACAACACTGCTAATATGTAATTCATTCCTTTTTAAAATTAATTTAGTTATTTATTTCAGCAACAATGGGTTAAGAACTACCAGGATGAGATTAATAGGCTACAAGCTGATGTGGAAAATATTGAAGACATCAGTGCATCGCTGCCAGATGGCTGCTGGAAGAGAGTACAACTTGAACCTTAGTAAACTCTATAGCGCCAGCATAAGAATCAGACAAAAAAGTACAACATTCAAGGGATTTATTACCAACAGTGCTCTTGAGAGTGACTTCAATATGCAGTAGAGTGATTCATGTCAGCTGTGGAAACTCTTGCATTATGGGAAAGGATTCAGGTTTCTTAGCCATATTTTAAAAGTACTATGATGTTATAACAGTAACTTTTTATATTGACATTTTATATGACAGATCAGGTATTTAGGTAGATTATGCTAGCACTTTTGTGTATGATGTTAGTGTTCTTGAGTTCAGCTCCTGGAAGTGACCCTTTAAAATCTGCAATATTAATGAGACCCTTTAAAATTTGCACTATTAATGGAGTTTCACAGAAAGAACAATAGTGTTATGTTTATTAAAATGAAGATAATCTAATTAGTGAACTAGGTAAATGAAAAATGGAATTAGCTTTCACTCGATGGAGAATTACATATCAAATTACACTACATCATGAGCTACAGATAGAGGCACCTATTTTTTATGAAAATGTTGACTGGATTTTGTAAAGTCTTTATTAAAGTCTTTTCATATATTGCTGTTTTTATTTAATTTCATCAATAATTTTTCTATTTGTTATTAGAATGCGTTTTAATTTATTTTGCTTAGTCTCTCATTTTGAGCATATTATACTGATCTGTCAAGAAAATCATTGAAAAATCTACTAACGATTCAAGAAACGTATGCCTATTACTACAAAGAATATATTATTTCCTTAAAAAATTATTAATTCTGAAACAATAATCTGTGAATGTGTTATTACTATTATAATAATATAATATGGTATGCTACTGGAGTAAGTTCTTTCTGCCATTAGTTTTTTTATTATAATTTAGTAAATGACTTGTTTGTATAAAGTTAAAATTTCTTTAAAATCCCAGTCGTATCAGATGCATTAGTTTTTCTGTACAGATTTTCTCTACAGATCTGTACAGATTTTCTGTACAGGACAGATGTTCCTGTCCTAGTAATTATTTTATAAATGTTTCATCCAGAGTGAATTTCTTTTTCATCCTCTCATATTTATAATTTATTCAGGGCCTGAAGAAAGTAAGTAAAGTCTTCTAAATCTTATCCACATCATAAAACAACAGAAGATGTTAAATATTGGCAAACTAGAACTTGCAAAATTTCCTCCAGGTGCAAAGTGTGCATATTTTCCTCATCAATTTAGAATTCCTCATTTCATAACATCACATTTAGTAATTAAATTTGATCCCTTCTTATTATAGAGAAGAAGGGGATACACTGAAACTGACTGTTTATCTTCTCATGATATTACTGTTTGAGGCGTATTTTAAAATTGGCTAAGCAACTGGTTCCTATAAACCATATTGCATGTAAGAAGAGTGACAAAATTACTGTGATGAAGCAAAAAAAATCAGTACAGTAATTTGTTTGAGTCATAGAGCTTATTCTCTACAGAGACAAATATGTGTGTGCTTCTTCAACAGTGTCATAGCGGACAATGTTCTTACTGTGTGACCGAAGTTATATTTTAATGAGTGTAAGAAGAACATTTATTTTTGTATTCAGTGACTATTGAAACAAAAGAACTTTTTTTTTTTGCAAAAAAATGTTCATAAAATAAGTAGATGGATAGTCAAGGATTTTATATTTTTCAGACACACATACCAAAGAGTATAATTGCAATGAATTTCCTCAGATTAAGCTTTTTAGTGTCTGTATACATGTTTTCATTTACTTTCTTGGATCTGCAGCATTTTTTCTCAACTGAGGTTCAGTAACAGCAATGATTTAGAACAGAATTTTTCAGACTGTGGCAGGTGTACCCCACAAAGCAAACCTTTATGAAGGAATTTTGAAAGAACTGTAAAATTTCATTGGTATTTGGTAAATGATAAATAACCATACATAACAGGGAGTTTTTGAAGAAGCAATTATCACTTCATGAAATCTAGTTGATTGGATTATTATTACCAAATAGAATCCTTAAATTATGGGCCCAGAATTGTACGTATTCAAAGAATCTACATTTCACACAAAGGCAGAGCTTGAAGCTAGTAAATGGGGCACCAAAGTCATGTACTCGAATCAGAAGGCCATATTATAATGGCAAATTAATTCGAATTGTTTTAATTTAAAAGTTCAACTGGCATTTATGAAAGTATGCAAGCAACTGAAACATTTTAGGTAACATGTAAAACTTTTATGTGGAAATCTTGCGAAAAAAGTATATCATTCAGTTGATTCTCAAAACGATTTAAAGTAACTGGATCATTTTGAAATAATTTTATTGAAAAAGAATAGATTTAAGTAGTACTGGTATTAAAAATTACTGTTTTTTAACTGCAATTTGAAATCTTATCTTAGAAGTATGATAACATTTAGCCACACAATGAGTATTGCCTATAAAAAAATTCAGAATCGATGATTTAGAAAGTATTACTGATTACTGACAGTTCTTGGATAAAGATAAATCGCATTTCTTTTGTTTGTTCACTTGTTAGTAAACTTTGTACTTGGGAATGAAGAAAATTTTTCATTCCAATTGAGAATTATTTAATTTAAAAATTGAATTTGAAATACGGTCCAGTTAAGAAAGAGTAAAAAGTTGCAAATCATATGATTAAAAGATAGACTTTTTAATGTATTTTTAAAAAGATCCATAACTTTTTATTGCTTGCATGAAGATTTTGTGAATTTTCTTGATGTTATGAAGTGTGATTTGCAGTAAGAATGGCCAGGTTGAAGATTTTCATCCACTATTTGAACCATTTTTTTTCTTTTCTTTCTGAAGTGTAAATTTCTGTGATTTAGTACATGCAACAGCTATTTTTATCTGAATTGTATTAGTATTTTTTCAATCATTATGGTATGGAGTTAAATGTTTTGACTACATTTGCTATTACTGAACCGACTTATGATAATTTGCTTGTAATCTATGTACTCATGTATGTAAAAATATTTTGTGTGAATATAGTTATTTTTGCAAAAGCTGTTTGGTGCTGCAGTGTAAATGAATAGTGATTGCTGTTATTACATACGTGCCAATCAGTAATACAGCAATTACTTTCAGCATATAAAATAGTTACAGGTTTTTTGTATAAACTGCAATTTTATGTGAATGTGCCATATTTTGATAAGATTTTATTCTTGCATTTTGCCTGATAGTATTTAACCAGAATAGAATTTAAGTTTACATTTTATAAAACAATGTTTCCTTTTGTAATATGTTATTATAAGGTATGCTCCTATGTAGAAATGATTCTGTCACATTTGTAAGTACCTTTCATCATTATTTTTTTATACCAAAGACGTTTAAATGATTGTGTGTTCTCTTTGTGCATAATTATTCATTGCATTCTTGTTTCCATGATGGACATACTGTATTTTAACATAGTGAGTACTGTACCTTAAGTCGATGTGATCCACTGCCACTAGCTCGTATCATATTTCTGCCATGTTTGTCACATCGGAACCCAACATCTTGGAATCAATGGAAGCTGAAGTGATGAAAAATTATATGTTTGTATCCATATTCTTTCTTAGCAATAAATATTAAGTTATAAAATGTAAAAGTCTCATATTCACAGCAAATTCAAATACCGTATTTACTCCAATCTGATGTGCACCTTTTTTGTCCATTTATAGCATTCAAAATTGGTGTGCGCATAACATTTGATGGCACATTAGGTTTGAGTGCAAATCCGTTCTGTAGTTCAGCTATAACTTTGATCACTTACATAACAATTAATTTCCATAGTTTTTAATTTTTTTTACATTTTATCATTAGCATATTGCCGGTATACACAAACATGGTTAAGTTAATGTTAATTAACCAAACATGTTGAAAGGAGGCCAAGTTTCATTAAGGAGGTATCTATTGTCCCACACTTTTTTCACTATCCCCCTAAACTGTTACACCAACCTTTATTCATCTGAATTTACAAATCCATTGTTCTTTAAAATAGAATACTAAGATAAAATACAATGAGTCCCACGCAAGAGTTGGCCAATGACGTGGGTTTCTACATCACGATGGGCACAGCTCCAACTCCCGAGCAATCGGGTGAAATATCTATGCAAATAAAGCTGCGATCAGTGTAATGTTTCAGGTTCTCACATTTACAGTTAAAATTACAATGAAAATAACCACATACCTCATCACAAGAGTTGTTGGAAATGTTCTCCTCTTGCATCCACACAATACTGGCACCTTTTTAGGAAATTTTCTTTCACACGCATAAGTTCAGCTTCCGAGATGCTTGAAACTTTTACTACCGGTACCAAAAAGATTGGTAAGTGAAGCCTAAGTGTCATAATTGAAGCATGTTACAATGTTAAATTTCAACTATAGTTGCTTCCCTGTATAAGTTCCATAAATTTTTATTATAGGTAACAACTGGTTTATTGCCATTGCCGTTTCCTACGTTATTGCTGCAATAATTGTTATTTTGAATGAAGAATAGAGTGCTTCTAGAAACCCTAGTTAAAAATCCACATGAAATTCCTTTCCATACAGATCCATTGTGCTTATGTGGCTACAATTTAAATAGCCCGAATGAACCAAGAGCCTCATTTGTTTTGAATGCTTAATTTTTGCAGGTGGATGTTTGTTCATGTACAGCCAGCCACCACCATGTAAAAACAGATTGCTACATAGCATGCACTTCTTAGCCACAGTGATTTTTATCATATGACTTGGTGAGTGAAGTTAATTCCCGTTAACCACTTGTGAGTATATTTCTTCTCCATTTTCATGTATACTAGCCAATGTTTCATTGTCAATGCCTTATTACAAAAGTTGAAATATAAAACTGCAATTTATTGTAGGTAATTTGAGTATGGAAGTTTCACATGAACTTAGTGTTACCAGACATCCAGAAAATACTGGACATGCCCTACATTTTAATCTTATGTCCGGGGGGGGGGGGGGGAATCTATAAAATCTGGAATGTCCTAATTCAAGGAGTGTAGGCACTCATTAGTTTCAAATGGATTAGCAACTCTAGAAAGATTAGAAAAATATTTCTTGCAGTTTACCATAGCAATAGTTTATTAGCGTCAGTCATTGTAACAGTGAAAGGAAGATATTGCAGTGATCATCTGAAGCGTGCTGGAGTGGACAGCTAAGGACAGCAACAATAACAGATTACACGTTCACTTGCATTTCGTTTATTGTGGGGGGCAGAAGCAAAAATGTTATAATTATTCGTTCAGTTGAAAGATATACAGGCCTAATAAGATGCCCAAGAGAAAATATTTCACTTATGATATAGCAAAGCTGTACTGGTATAAAGAAAGGATAAAACCTATGCATATATGTTTGAGTAGTAATTTAGATTAGGAGTTTAATTTTGCTACATTTACATATTTTTGTGTAATGTCCTACATTTTAGACCAGTGGTGTCCACTTCAATAAAAGAATCTGATAACTCGACATGAACTTCACTTAAAAAACTGTTAAACTCTGACACCAGATTGGGCATCCAAGGAACTTTAATCAACAACATGGCTTCTAAGCAGATAGTTGTTTGGAGGAACTCTTGACATCTTGACACTGATCTGACATTTCATTGTCAAGGCAATTGAGGTGCCAGGACTGGCTGGTGCGCATTTTTAGGTATGTGGTGCAGCTGAGTGTGTTCAGACTGGAGAAGAGGATTGCTAGAGAGTGATCAGTTAGTAGTTGGAATGTATACTGAATGAAACAAGATCCAGCTGGTATGTATATGCGCTATAAACAATGACCAAGTGAGGAACATTGGTGCAGTGTTGTGGTGAATTTAATTGGTGCAGATCAAAAGTTCAAATCATATCAAATACAAGAGAACACTTTGGTAGATAAAGTGATGATGTGCAGGAAATATGTTTGTTGGTGAAAATGAGTATTATCGTATGTCTGTTTCAGTCTGGTGAACATGCTGTAGACATGGATTCTGCATTACCCCTCAGGCCAACCAGTGTCCATCCTGATACTGTTAAAAAGTGAATGATGGCCATGTAAAGAACTGTCGTCAAAGGTAGTAATAATTATTCACAACATAATACCTATTTTGCATGGTAAATCTAGTATGTGTTCCATGAATTACTTGGGATGTTTTACAATCTAACATCTCTTGCCTATTGTTTTTCAAGGGGAAAGTAATCCTGCTTAACGTATTTTCAGTTAACATTGCAATTCAGAAGAATCCAATTCTGTTAAGTGACGACTAACTGTATCAACTTAAGCTAAATTAAATGTAACTTCTATAACAAATTGCAACTGAACAGAGACAAAACCATGCATATGATTTTCTGAAGAGGAGGGAGAGCTGCAGTTAGAGACAGAGTCCTGCATGATCAAGAACCACTAAAGATAGTCAATTCTTTTAACTGTTTCAGCATAATGCTACCAGACCACTGGAACTACTTTTACAAAGCAGATAGGACATAGGGCGACAGTGTCAATAATTGCCATGAATGGCATACACCTTCTATGAAGACTATCTCTAAACACTGCCATGAAGATCTTCACCACCAAAATAATCCCCATGGTGAGCTATGGGTTTAACTCATATGGCCTTGTCTTACCAAGAGTAACATCAAGACCATATAGAACAATTCAAGACAATCTTGTTATATAGGTTGACATACAAACTTGCAGGAAAGAACTTCTTCATTGAACGAATACAAATATAGACTCTGCTCCTGCCAACTATGGCAGCCTACAAAGACCTAGCAGAGCTCCAAGCTAAAAGAAAGAAATCTGATTGAACTTCTACAGAACTGAAGAAATGTTATCAGCAGCCTGGAAGGGTGAAGATTATGAATTGCATCACACTCTGATATGCTTTGCTGTGCATGGGTTTCACTTCTGTGTATGCACCTTTCACATACCAAGCGAGCTATGCAAATGTGACTTGTGCGAGGTACAATGTGACATCTATCATGCTATCAAGTGCAAGAGAAGGATGTCAATGAAAGAATTAAGGACTAGGAAAATGCACATTGTGCACAATTCTTATTTATAACTTCTATCAATAAATAAATTTTGTTATTTTTAACAGGATAAACAAACGCAGAATTCAAGATGGGATACTTTTATATAAATATAATGCCAATTCAATGAAAATTTGAAATGGCGCCATTTTGAAGACGTCACTGGGTTCCTCCATATCCATGTTCTCCAACGTGCCAAACAATATTGTTATAACGACCTTAAATGTCTTGCAAAGGAAATAATTTGTTGGTACTTAGTGAGTCTGGAAATATTTTACAGGCTAGAAGTTAGCTCGTATTACATGTATTACATAAATGATATCTCGTATATTCAATTGTTATTTCATTAGTAATGTTGGGCAACTTGATAACGCAAAGTGGAAGGGTGACGGAGGAGAGGGCTGTCAGTTTCAATGGAGAATGGTTATTAGCGTGCACTGAGAAGTCAATTATTAGGAAAATTCCTTCGGAGTGCGAGTTAATGTTTTTTGTTTCACGGTTTGATGAAGTACAGTGTCCTAACTTTCTTCCGTGTTAAATTATTTGTAAATTAAACATTCCTGATGATTCTAAAATCAGGTGAACCGTGTGGATTTTGCAGCAAAGGATCAGTTCATGAGTGTCGTTGAGAGCTGACATGACACTCGAAGACCCTTTTTTCGTGGTGAAAGAGTAAGTATGCAACTTCCTACATAAGTACCATATTGCGTATGATGATGTAGAAGTACCGGAACTAAAATATTCCTTGGGTGACCTATGCACATGTGGGTTTCTCAATCGACTGTTTAGGATTTGGGTAAGATTTTAGTTGTTGGATGTTTTTGTTTAAATGAACCTGTCATATTATTAACAATACGAAAGTTTTATATTATTATAGGATTTAGTTGCCGCATTTTCGAAGTAGACTGGAAAATTTAACCTTTGACTTAAATGGGCCTGTATGTTGACATTATGCCATGATTTTCAAACTAAACACGTTCAGTTTTTTTCGAAGTATATTGAAAGGATAACCAATGTAAAAGCATTGTATGGAGCACATATCTTGAACCATATTAGCAGTTAACAGAACCATATGACACTTGGTGATAAGAATTAGGTAACTGAAACTGTCATTTCACTTTTAAGCCAACTTCCTGGGGAGTAAATTGATGTGTTTATTGCATCAGCACACCTGCTAAGCTCATAATGACAGCAGCACTTTCTCTTTTATTACCTTTCCCTCTCATTTCTTATGAGAAGTTTGTAATCTGAACATTATAGGAATGTAGCCTATGACTTCTATTAGAATGCTTGTTTTCCCGTAACTTCCTGTAGCCTGTATATATAAGATTAGGTGCTTTGAAGTAACTTACATATTGAAAATCATTAATTTAAGCTCCTTGAAAACCTGTTTCCCACTCTGATGATATTGTGACTTAAATTTGCTGATAATCCATTGCTGGTGACTGATATTGACCCAACCAATAAATTATGAATTAGGTCTACCGATACCAAGTTCAGACAGGAAAAAATTTATTCAGAAGATAAAATCATTTTAGACAATTTGAAAAGTTCTGGAATTCAAACTTGGATGTTAGGGTACTATAGTTATTCCTTTGAGCTGAAAGTTTATTTTTGAATGTAGCCTATTTTTAAGAAAGCCAGACCTGACTAGACTACAGTTTTTGGGAAAAAATAGTTTTATGCTGCACCCTAGGCTCCTCTCTAATGAGGCCCGCCTGGGAAGGTGGGGTTTAGGGTTTCGTCACAGAAGAAATTCAATGTGAGACATAATAAACTTCGTGCTATTCAGTATACTGCTCCTAATCTAACATAATCGTTCCTAACCTAACAAAACTGCGGAGCTTGGCTGGGGTGCAGCATAAATCTATCTTTTGCCCAGTTTTTAATTAATTAATTAATAATAATAATAATAATAATAATAATAATAATAATAATAATAATTGCACACAATGTGCAAGTTTTCTTGGTAAAAGATAGATTTATGCCATGCACCAGCCAAGCTTCGCCGTTTTGTTAGGTTAGGAACGTTTATGTTAGTTTAGGAGCAATATTCTGAATAGCGCAAGGTTTATTATGTCTCACATTGAATCTCTTCTGCGATGAAACCCTAAACCCCACTTTCCCAGGCGGGCCCCATTTTAGAGAGTTGGTGGTAGGAGCCTGGTGCACGGCATAAAACTATTTTTTCCCAGTTTCTCTATAGGTAGGCTATAGTTAGTCCTCACTACAGAACTGGATCAGCGAGACTTGTCTGCTGACATACGTTCTGCCACACACTGGTAATGTTTTTGATAGCAGGGCCTAGCTCTTATCTTTACAGATCCTACATGGTGGAAGCCTTGCATCCAGTCATGTGATGTCTTCACTTCAGTGGAGAAAAATTCAGGCCATACCTCCTCCTTCTTCATGACATCTAGGCCTATTTTAGTTCCTCGTATCCTGTTGTTAAAGGTAGTACCACAGTATAAGTATTAATACAGTAAGGAAACTGTGTGTTAAAAGTCCTATGACAACTTGTTAGCTGGGCGACACTAGCGCTCCATGCGGCGGTTGAGTAAAACTGCATTCTCACCATATAAAATAACTTGGGAAAATGCATAAAGATATAGCAAAATATGTTATAATAAGAGAAAAAAATCTTCTTTCAAAACTGAATTTTAAATTTAAGAAACAATGAAGCATGTATTATATTTTAGTTAAGATCAGGCACAATTTTTAAATGCCACTTACCTGTAACTTGCACTGCAGTTCCTAGGGCTATTCTTATTACAAGTTTTAATAACTTCAAGATGATTCTTGGAAAACCAATTATAACTCATTTTTATTTTTAAAAGTAGCCTAATATTACATTAGAATAGAAATGTCATCATTTTACAAAAATAATACAATATTACATAAGATACAATACAAAATTCAAATAAAAATATAGGTTTCTATCAATATTTCTCAATTTCTAATACTCCAAAACTGCTTTTAGTATACAGTCGGTACAGCAGTTTTAATTAAAGAGTTCTTATTGGAATTCATAAACTGGCTGTTTTCGAAGTGTTCCAAACATAGGCGGCAATTTACATTTAAATATTTTACAGTTTTTGTTAGTAGGTCTTCTCGCCGACTATTGACCCATTTTTTACACCTGAAATCATTACAACAATTGAAGGTAGATCGAAGCCGTAAGATACAGAAACAAAATACAATCTCAACAGTGAAGTTGAGGACGAGCAGTGTGACAAACCTATATTCAAAGGTCACTCTTTAATATAATTTATAACTTAAACGTTGATTTTAAAGGTGGGACTAGATACGCTTCTTAACAGTAGCCTATTTTAGGTAAGCCTATCGCTTGCCTAGGTTTGGATAATGATGTCATGTTAGTTTACTGTCGCAAACACCTTAATGGCACATGTATCCGAGAATTTATGATGTAAGATTATGTTTTCGTCATCTTTACGCCTACATCGTGTTCGAGAAAATAAATATCGTACCGCCTGTAAAATCGGCTATGTGCACTTTTTTACGAAATTGAGTTATGTGCACTGATATTCCTTACTAGCATTGATCCTTACAACCGGGCATGTGGATCTTTGATTGTCAGGTTTGTGCAAGCAAAGAAAAAAAATCTGCTACATGCTGCAAAATGGCCATGTGCATTAGAGCTCACATAGCCATTCTTGACTGCCAACACGGCACACATGTTTGTATACATAACCGGCCCTGACATATACATTACAATGCACATAGGAAATAAGCTGCACCGCAGCAAATATTGTGTTATCTTAAGCGATCACAATACGACATCCTAAATATTGTTATCTTTAACCGTGATATAGACTGCTGACATTTTCATTTCATTAGTATCTATTGTTAGAAATTACAACATAATTAAAGATAAAAATATTACATTAAAGTAAATGTAAACATAACCACACCAGAACATGTGTCAAGAGTAAGCCAGCAGGCAAACAATAAATATTACGTATTTTTCTTCTTACCTTTCTGGATCTTTTGGGAAAGTGAAGAAATGCAATTCAGGATTTCTTCCTTTATTGTTACTGCAATTTATAGCAGAACAATAACATCCTTTCCAAACACGCATTGCTATAAAAATTCAAGACTCCTATTTATTTCCATTCTTCCCGCAGTAGTGATTGTAGTATTACTCAATGGCCGGTAGGATCGCATGGAATCTGCGCGCGCATGTCCGTATGGCAGAAAAACGGACTGAGTTTCTTTACTGTATTAATACGTATACTGTGGTAGTACTAGCATTTGAAGTCTCAATTCTACAGTGAAGAAGGGCTCTCTTGCCATTAGGCCTACGTACACCAGTCACAATGAAGTATATTTTGATATGGAAGACTGTCTTGAGGAATGTGCCTTTAATTCTCTCTAAGTCTTCTTTCATGTGGGACCATATATTCTTTAGTTCATATGTAGCTACTGAAGCAATTTTTAGCTAAAAGAGTTTTATGGATGTTTCCCGAGATATCTTCCGCATTTGGCTAATGTCACTCATAGCTTTTAATGCTGTGTTCAACCTGCCAATAGTTTTATGAATGAAATAGAAAATGCACACAATGTGCAAGAAGTTTAAGTTTAAATAGTGCAGAACTTGTGTGTCAGGGATTCCTGTCTTTGCTTGCACATGGTAGGTCTACATCTCACAGTGCTCCCCACAATACTTGCACACACATTCTTCATCTGGTTGGTGGAATCTTGCAAATTTGCAGATCCTATGTCAAAACCCATGCACTAGTTCCATTTTGACCTGATAATCCTCTTTTGCTTTCTTAAAGGCCTCTTTGAATATTTTCCTGCTTTCTGCATCGTTTCATAAGTCACTTAGCTGTCCCTTTTGTCTAGCTCTATGTAGCATTGTAATCGCAATTTTTCTTGCGGAATGGCTGTTAGGGTAGTTACTGTATTTGTTTATGGTCAAATTTTAAGCAATTGTAGAACAGTTCTGCATTATAGGATGGTGTGTTAATTTGAAAATGAAATTATTTATGTGGAAAATACAGTAAAATATAGTTGTGCTTGATAGGAAAAATGCATGTTGATGTTCTAGAAATTTACATTTTTATTCTTTTAGGCATATGAGTTATGTATTATTTTGGGGGTGGGAAGAAAACTTGTTTCATTTTAAATGTCACCATAGCCATAAAATTTATATAGGTTTGTAGTTTTTAAGGCCATAATAATCAATCAAGGTAATAATCATCACTCATCATTGCAGCAGTGAGACTATCAGGGTGTCCACATTCTGGAAAGTCAGGGAATTTTGTAAAATAAAGGGGGAAAAAACATGGAAGTTTGTAGAAAAAATGGAATAGTCAGGGAAAATAAATAGCCCCAATGAGCAAAGTGTGAGGGACATGTATTGGTTCCAATTTACTGTAACCCAGACTATGTAAGCAATTTTCTTTTCAGTACTTGAGCTAATCATTTCTTATTTTGCTATGGGGATGGGGATGGATTTTTCCCTTGTTTAGTTTACAAAGTAGGCCTACCTTGAAAAAAATTGATTCTTGTAGTCAGGGAAATTTATTTTGAAATTTCTGAGTACGGTCATACCTGTAATTCTTTAGTTATCCGTAACGTATTTCCCTTTTTGATTTAGTCTGGTGAATTTATACCCATTCTTTATGTAATAACACATTCTTTTACAGTGAGGTCTGTAAAGCATTGAACAAGACTAGAGGACTCTACCGCCGTTGGCTAGAATTACAAGAAGATACAACAAATAATGTTTCCAAAGATGAATTGGAATGGACTACCACAGAGCTACGGAATGCCCTTCGTAGTATTGAATGGGATCTAGAGGATCTGGAAGACACAATTGATATCCTTTTATTGTTCTTATTACACTTACATGAATTAAAGCATTTAAAACTTGCAAATTTGTGGAATAGTGGGGTAATTTGGGGGAATTTATTGAATACCAGTAAAACTTACTTAATCTTCATACTCTTGCCATTGTAATATAAAATGTGTATTCCATACTTGCGATGTTATAAAAATCAGCATTGGTCACACTAATACATTAGGTCCTGCTGTTGCAATTTAAAAAACTTGAAAGCAGGTTTAAAGGTTTGGGTGAAATCTAAAAAGCCCTACCAGCTCTCTGGAAAGTGATTTATGAATGGCTGCTACATTTACAGTCCCCCAAGCCTCACCTACAGCTGTCATTTGAGGCAGATAGAGCTGACTTCTGGTTCCTGCTGGCCCCAGAACACACAGTATTTATGTTCCTTGCCAAAGGTAGTCTTTGGTTTTTGCTTTCTAACAGAAGATATTTCATCCTGCTGCCATAACACATCACCAGGCTTCGATTGTTCATACAAGGAATGGTTAGGTTCGCTAAGCATATTCTGTAGGAGTTGGGGAGTGTATCATGCAAAGACAAGGATGCGCTCAAGTTTAATCAGGTAGAGATAAAAGTGAACACGTTCTATATTGCTTGTGTAACAAAAGCATAATCAAATAAATTATCTCTGATTTATATTCTACACATGAATGGTGACGAGTGGTGTTTATGAATGTAAAAAAATTGTCCTTTTATCTTCATGTAGAGTGCAGTAGATGCACTTGAGGTATGCACTGCTTATTCTGTGAATAAACTGTCCATTCACGATGACGTTATGCTGGGTACATTCACACTAAACTTGAGTCTTCAAACCCTTTGTGAACATTCGAAGCCTGCACATCTCTACTGCCAGCTTCCACCTTTGATAATATAATGTTCTTATGCTTACAGTATTAATTATTACTATAAAGGTAGTCATTTATAATAGTAACACTTAACATTTTCTTCACAAAATCCCATAGTGTTCCTCATGATTGTGTGAAAACAATACAACTAGTGCAAATTTATATTTACTTTTCCCTGCTGTAGCCAGTTTAGCTGCAGAATCTTTCTCCTAGGGGTCTGCCAGCTAGGTGTGGGTGTGCTGTCAGACCTGGCAGTCGTTTATAGATTCTACTCATTTGTATATCAGTCGTACATGTTATAGGCTGACCCAAATTAACTGTCCATGGGATAAATTGGATGGGTGTCATCCTTTCCACTCCACAGGCTGAGTTTAGGATGGAAGTTCCTTTACCAAAGACTAATTATTTACACTTATTTTCGTATAGAGGAATAGAGGAAAGAGGAACATGTAGTAAGCCCAATTACCTTGACAACCAGTTAGAAGAAACTAAGGTATTACTTGGATGTGAAAGGGCAGGAAAATTTTATCTAGAGGTTATAATTTAGCTTTTTTTATTTAATGTTCTGTAAATCTATGAGACCGCCGGCGTGGCCTTGTGGTTAGCGTCGCTGACTAGGATCCATTGGCCTGGGTTCGATCCCTGGTACCTCCTTGGATTTTTCAGAGGTAGGGAGGTCTGGTAGGGGTGCACTCAGCCTCGTGATTCAAATTGAGGAGCTACTTGATAGAGAAGTAGCGGCTCCGGTCATGGAAACCACAATTAACGGCCATGGGTGTCGGCATGCTGACCACATGCCCCCCAATCCTGTCATCTGCCTATAGGTAGATGATGCAGCGGTCGGGTGGTAGGCCTTGTCCCTTCGGGGATGTCGTGCCACGGAGGAGTAAATCTATGACGTGGGATGCATGGTTTAAGGTCCTATCCAGAGGACATCATGCCCAAGAATTCTACATCCTGAAAAATCCTCGCAGGTTTGAACCTGCAACCTGCGGACCCAGGGGCAGACAGATTTCCTTTGCAAAATCCAGTCCAACATGGGATAAATTGGCTATGGTTATATTCAGACAAGGAAAGGTGAAAATACTTCAAAATGGAATAGAATTTTTAGATCATAATGATACTGCATAAAAAGCTGACTGAGAATTTTTCTCTTAATAATGAGCTAAAATATCTGACTAAACTCTGTGGTGCTACATCCCTGAAGGGACTAGGCCTATCACCCGACCGAAAAATAAAAGCTGTTTTTACACCCAAATTACCCTGACCCATACTGTTCTGATGATATGATTTGATATTCTTGTTTTAACTCATGGCCTTTTATGTTCAGATTTCTAACATAAAGTCTTAAGCATCACAACCTTTCCTTATATTGCCATAAATTTAAATTTGTCCTATAACATATAGGCACATATCTTTATATAGGCCTATAATAAAAATTCCTCATGAGTGGTATAGGCCTACATATTATTATAAACATCTAAGTAGGTAGTCATATGAATTTTCCTGCTTGCTAAATCCTTCCTTCACTCTTGCAATAGTAGACTATGATATTAAATGACCTTGAGCTTTAAACAGCTAAGGATGTGCCAGTTCTCCCATAAGGTGAAAGTATCATAAAATTTTTATTTTTAGTTTTTTATGATCTTTGCTTGACAGTCAAAGTATGAATGACCAGGTACTATATTTATTTCTTCCATTCACTTAATTTATTATGTAAAATTTTAATGATTTTTTAATTAAGCTTTTTCATAATTGAAGTATGACTTAGACTGGATATAAGCCCTACTTTGGTTGGCTTCCAAAATTACTTTTGCTTTCACTTCATAGTTATATAATTTCACCTTAAAAGTTACCTTATTTCCTTAATGATATTTTGGTGACATACATTAGGTCTACCTACAGTAGATAGTGTTACTGTTGTTTTTGTATCCAGTGTTTCTTTCCTCCAAATTTTTAAGAAACTGATCTTAGTGAAGATTAATTTGATTTATTTGTTCACAAAAATGCCATTCTTTTATAATACTGTCAAAGATATAAAAATACTAACCAGATTATCTTGATTTTCAACCAAAAATATAAATTATTTACAAAACAGTGCCAAATTTTATTCCAGTACCCAAGTTGAAAAGTGAGATGTTGGACATAAGTTCTAAACCCCTTTAGGTTTATGTTTGGAAAAGATTTTGTTACTTTTTTAGCTAACCATTAAGAATTGTCAAGTATAATCCTGAAAAGGTGGATTGATGTTACATTATAAATATCTCTGTTTGGTTAAATCAAAATTGTCAAATTTTTAGTTAATTTTTTGCAAGTCTTGATTCTTTAGAACAGAGTGAACATGAAATAATGATGAAAATTTTCAAGGAACATTGACAGAGGCCCCAAGTTAAGAAAAATAATGGGTGGGCTCAAAGATTTTAAAATTTTTATACTACCGCACCTTATTTCGTTCTTCCAACTCTGCTGATTTAACGAATCGTTCTTAATTTGTTCTTTCTATTTGTTCATTTCACTTTGACTTTTTTCTTTTTCCAGTCACTGAAATCTTGTACTCCACACTCATCACAATTCTTTATTTTGCCAATTAATATCCTTCCTGTCATTTTTCTTAATCACAAGTATCATCTAAATTCGAAATCAAAATTTTCCGGGCTCTCCTTAGCCTATGTATATTTAGAACAGCATTGTGATTAAGTTTTTTCCCCCTGAACGTAAAAAGTATTTTCTTTTTAAGTGTAAAATATATTTTGGCAGTATCTTAGGAAATTGCATAGACAGAGGAAGCCGTAAATAAATTATTGAACTTAGAAACAATTTCAAACGATCATGAGTGAATTGTAACAGGAGCCCTTAATATGTATGCCAACAATAGCCTGATTTTTCGCTTTAGAGCGATTCAACAATGAAACACGATTTTTAGTATTAGCAATAAATAGTTATGGTAACGATAAACAGCAAACTATTGGGTAGGCTTGAGCCCCATGGGCCCATATAAGTTGGGGCCACTGGACATTCATCATTTGAATATAATGAAATAACCTATTGTAATACCCTACCGAAAAGTTGCTAGTTTTTTTTTTTTTAAATGCCTAACACCTTCTTAGTGTAGACAGAGAAGAACATGGGCCGGGCTTGGGCTGAATTAGATCTTGACCTCACTTTACGTTTGCAGAATAGGTTGTGTTATCATGTCATGGAGGCTGTAACATTTGAAGGCATTGGCTAATTGGGCTCTGCATAAGCCTCAGTTCAGTTATGAATTTAAATTAAAGATCTGCACTTTGCTGTAAGAAGCTATGAGCCATCTGTGTAATTTAATGTTATATAATATGTAATAGGCCTATGTTATATAATATGTGTAATTTAATGTTAAACAATATAATTGTTTAACATTCTTCACTGGCAAACTACATTTTTCAGAACCATTTAAGTATATTACCACATATATATTCTACAAGAAGGCCGGTACGGTGCTTCTTTTTCTCTTATAAATATTTTATCTATACAAATATTATAGAGGGCTAAAATACCTTGAAATTTTCTCACATAAATAAAAAATATTAACTATTTAGCTTGAAACTTGAAGGTGGTCATATTTATTTATCTAGCTTTAACCTTCAAAATGGAAAAAATAAGAACATGAAAATGTTAGGAGCGAAAAGCTAAAATCTTACAGAAAGTAGCTATCATTAATTTATAGGCCTATACTTAATTACTGCAAGTTAAAAAAATTGAAAATTGTTGTTAAATATACTTTAAAAACTTGGGTTTTCAGTGTATTAACTTTATATTACAAAAACTAATACAAGAATGAGTATGATCAGTTTTTCAGTACTCTAAGCTTTACCTACCCTTTAATCGCTTGTGCCAATTACTGTTAATTTATTTGTTATATTTATAGTAGAAAACCCCATCCCAAATATTAGATTTGAGTAAATACAGTAGGTAGATGTATAAGCAGGGCAGTGTACTTTAAATTTTTAAATGTAGGCCTACTTTTGCAAGTTTTTGTCTGAAGTATTTTCTCTACTGCTCTAAATCTTTTTTAAGTCTAAATATTTTAAATATTTTAATTGGCAGTTGAATCCTATAGAATAATGCCATAGTTTAAATGGGAATGAATGAATGCAAAGTTATATTAATGTGACTGTTTAATGAATACTTACATAATTAAGCGTGTACTGAATAATTAAAACTACAAACATGAATAAATCGAATAATTATATGTGTCATTGTAAAATAGATAGCTGATGGCGAGACAAAATATTGCGCTGCATGCAGTTATTACCAACATTTTTCATGTTCAAACCCGGCCACAGTTGATGGATTTTTTTGGACGTAAAAATCCTGGGTGCGGAGTCCTCCGGGAGGGACTTTAAGCCCGCGCCGTAGATTTACTGCACGTAAAGAACTCCAATCCTAAATTAGAGCCTCTGGACAAAATTTCTTGGTCCTTTCACGTCCAAGTAATACCTTAGTTTCCAGAGGGGGGTTGAGAGGCGATGGGCTTACCTCTGCCCTCTCTCGGAAAATAAGCATAACAAAATTAACATCGGTAACAGAAACCTCCATGGAGGCCCTTCGCCCCAACATAGGGGATATAGGACATCAGACAGATTGTCACTTAAATTGGGATGGAGCGCCCTGTCCAAAACCATTCACATGTAATAACAGTAATGGTTGACTAAATGTAAGACTATGACAACTGTGCTCAGTGACATGAAGTGTCCTGGTTTACATAGCCGGTCTGTGTTTGGGTAATCATTCAACACATTAGCATTGTTTGGTGTTTGTTGTTCATTCCTTTAGCAGAGTTGCTGTATAAGCTTTAGCAACCTGTTACCTAAGTTAATTGAAGTGTCAGTTGCCTGATTCTCTCTCTTCTGCTCTCCTTTCTTTTGTCAGTTATGTGATAATCCACACTTGTCTGTTAGGCTAGTTTTGTGAGAAGAAGAATTAAACTTTCTGCTGCTTATGACTTTTGACCTTACTTTTTAAATTGCTTATACACCTAGGTTGCTATATGTTGTAATAATTATCAAACTGATAGTTCCTCCTCGGACCCAAGATCAAATTAGGGTAGTTATATTTATACTTCTGTGCTTAATAAGTTTCTATAGGTCAAAACACAATAAATTTGCAAAAAAGATAAAAAATAAATTTAAAAAAAGGGCTGTGGGGGGCTTTTGGGAGGTTGAAAATAAGATTTAGACAGCTATAAATTTTATTCTGTTGACTGATGTGTGTTGATATTGACCAAAACAACATGGATATTCAAGAGATCAAATTTTGATTTTTTTAGGGGGTGTCTTAGGCGTGGTATCATATATGATACCTCAGGTCTTTATTGTATGTGATACCTCAGGTCTTTATCATAAATGATACCTCGGGTCTTTATCAAATTTTTACAGTTTTTTTTTTAAATTCAAACATTGATACATAGCAGAAGAAGATAGAAAAAAAAGATCATGTAGAGCAGAATGTATAAAATATGATACCACTGGCCGTCATCACTTTGACTCATTCACGGAGAGAGAGAAAAGAATCTGAAACCCATGGTATCATATATGATACCCAGAGGCCGAGGAGGGTATAATAGTATGTAATATCAAATACAAAAAGGGGTAATTATAACTGATGGATTTTGTACATAAAAATGTGAGATAAACAAATGATTATGGGTCATGATTTCGAATCCCAGTGTCAGAGGAATTTTTCTCCTAAAATATCGTCATGTAATGTTCTACAGAAACAACATTCCGTGGTTTCATGAGTACTTATCTACAGATAAATATTAATTATTTTTACTGCTGTATTTTGTTATACTATATGACGAGTCTTATAACAACACTGCCTTTATTTTTATATGCACTTTTTTATAAACTGGTCATGGTAGCATAGCCAATTTGTGCTTTGCCTGGCTAGAATGTGAGTTAAAATGAACCCCCTCTTTATTTCGTGATTTGATTCATCTGGTTAGTGTACATGAAGAGTTCAGCCAATGCAAGAAGTGACTGATTTCAGACTTCATCCATGTCATATTTACAACAGTGTACAGTAGGTTAAATCTATTGTTTTAAATGCATTGGGTATGCACATTTTATTAAATGAATTGGTTCTGAAAAAATTCCTTTGTGTGTGTTGACTTGAATGAAGACAATTGATCTAGGCCTTCACTATTCTAGATGTTCTGTATATTACATCCATTTTGTCCACTTATGGCGAATGTACTTCATGCCTGTGCAAGTTTTTATTTATTTATTTTATTAACATTCCTATTGCTACATTATCCATCTAAAGAGGTGTAAACAGCAAGCTGAACAATGGATTACTAAAATGCAATGCAGTTCTTGGAAAAGCCAGGTGTTATGAAGTTGGCTTCTTCAGTCACTTATCTTTAAACCTGACATTCACCTTACTTCAAGGTTATGTAATATCTTATCTCCATATGACTGATAATATGAGTTATTGTTTTGCAGACAGTGTTGTCATAATGTATTCAGAGGTATACTTTTCAAGTAAATAATTTTGTTTACTGTGATTAAAACATAATTATGTTCTTAGCATGCCTTCAGAAAAATTGTTTGAGCTAATAAATGTGTTTTAACATTTTGCAGTCGGATTCTCGTATTTAATAATACTTCGTAATACTTCATTGTAGGTTCCATCTCGTGCTGAATGTTTCCCTAACACCATCTGTATTTCCTCATTGGAACAAAAAACAAATGTAAAACAAAACAGTTGTTTTTACTTTCCAGCTGACTGCAATTTCCATTTCAAACGTTTATGCTGCTTTGCATATGTTTTGACTGTGTTCAATTCCAGAATTATGAGATTTCATAAAAAAATATATATATTAAGACATTGGATGACAAAGACAAGATGGAATTTAATTCAGATTCAGATGTATTCCTTTAAAGTCATTCAGTGTACTTATACTATGACATAGGATATGTCAGAAAATAAACATTTTAATACCCCAATGAAAATAGAACATTAATGCAAAACTATAAAATGCAAGCTTAAGATAGTCTTAATTAAAATATTTACTTTATATTTAATGAATTAAATATTCTTTTATTGTATAAAAGCAGTGGTCAAACATTAGATTTGTATAAAGTTGAACTACTTATTAATTTGATGGAATTTGGTAATTTATGGTCAAGTTTTATGCTCATATGTGCCACACTGTTTTGAAAAGGCTTAAGGGTTCTGTTTATGTGCAGATCTTTATTTTACTCGTATTTTGTGTAGTAGTTATGTATTTAAGAATGGCTTTATTTCACCCTCTGAACATACAAGGACTTATGACCACATTTTTACTTTACCATATGGTCTCGTGAAATTACAGAGTATATATAACACAAACATAAAACATATACGGTATTATTAATATTTTATATTTAACTGTGCATATCTGACCGTGTCTCACTATGTTATTCAGCTTTGGCTGACCATTTACTTTTTATTTTAAAAAGAAATTTCCTCATTTTCAAAAATCAATCTGCATTTTTTGTTGTGCATAATCTCATATGCTACATTATTAATAATTTTCAATAGTTTCCTATCGATGGATATTTTTCTCCATACTTAAGTTTCCTTACATTCTAAAATTATGTGTGCCTAACATTTTCTGCTTCATTGCATAGTCTTTTTCAGATTACCATCCCTATCTTATGCTGGGTGACTTCTTTTTCTTAGGGTATGTTAAGGACATTGCTTACTTAATTATATTTGATCTGAACTCCTACAATTTTGATTTGTGTCATGTGACCAATATTGTATATGTATAACATTTGTAGTGTGTCAGGTATCAACAATTACTTTTGTATTAATCCTTTAAGCTCCTTCCTCTTCTCCCTTCAGGCTGCTAATTCCTTTACTGTGATAATAATTGTTTTGTTCAGTCAATTATTTTGTAAAACGGTGTTCCTTAACAAAGTATTACGTATTGTAGAGAAAAATCCTACAAAATTCAAAATCGACAACAAGGAACTCAGCAGCCGAAGGAGTTTCATTGATCAAACTCGTGAAGAAGTGAAGGTAAGCAAGAATAAATTATAAGTTTTGTTTTCGTGAATTTTATTTCAAAAGAAGTTGGGGTTAACTGATTGAGTTGACTTAACAAAACTGTGATGGCAAATGAAGGTGCTTCAGAATGTGTATTCTGAAGGATTCTTTCATTTCTTTCTGACATTTTTCTTCCTCTTCCTTTTTTACATTCTTTCTTCCCTTCCTCCTTCCCTCCAATTTTTCATCCCTTACTTTCCCTAGCTTCTTTTTTCTTAATTCTTTCTTTCCCTTCTTTCCTTCCTCTCTTCTTTTCTTTAATTTTACGTCATTTCTACTACTTATCTATCTAGCTTTATTTGTTTGTTTAGAGTCTTCCTTCCTTCTTACCTCTTTCATTCCTCACCTATTTCCTTTCCATCCTTTCTTTTTTTGTTATCTTTCATTTCTTTTTTATATCATTTCTTCTTTTCTGTCTTCCTTCTATCTTTCCCTCCTTGTTTCTTCCTGCTTGCTTCTTTCCTATCTTCTGGCACTGTGGTACTGTGTTTGGTTGACTGTAATTTAGTAATCTGACAGCATAATTTCAATGTCAGTGCATTCTGATTATGTTTTCCATTCCTTAATGGTCTGTACATACTCATGAAAACATGTTTAGTATTATTATCTCTGTCCTTGGTACAATATTATAGGTTCTTTTTCTTCTTGTTTAAATATGTATATGATAAATCTGTCTGCCAAGTTTTTCTTCAGAACTAGTATGTTTATGTTAGTGCTAATTATGGTATACTGCTTATGTAAGCAAGCAAGAGGACATTGCTCAAATCAAATATTTGGTTAGCCATTTTACATACTGATTAGTTTGTTTAACTTTCAACTTTGACTCTTACTTTACCAACAACTGTGTGGTTGTAGAGTGTATTAATATCTTGTATAGAACGTTTAATGAAAGTCATTATTGGCTGAGTAAAAATGTCATTGCTCAACCAGTAATTACTTTCATGTTCCTTCCATTTTTCCCAGTGGTATAACATTGAACATCGTTCTGTGTCTGTTTCTCTTAGTTGCTCATATGCTTCCAGAACTTTAAATCCATGGACAGTTCGTCCAAAAAATTTTTTATTGATTGATTATGGTCTTGCCGATTATTCCACAACAGGGTTTGAAATAGTTTTCGGTAAATAAATTGGCACTTTTCACAGTGGGACTGAGGATTTGACTGTATAAATGTAGCATAATCATTAGGCTTTTAATGGGAGGCTGGAATGAAGGACCGGACAAGATATATTTTATATTGACTTAGAATTTTATGACGAGTATATTGTACAATTTTAGAAATCTGATTTGACATCACAAAGATGTTAACTTTAAACTTATGAAACATGTTTGAGGATATAAGACTGGGATCAATACTGAAAAAAATATTTTAATTTACACTTATGGCAGTGAAAAATAAGACATTCCAGTAGGTAGAAAGTGGATATGGAGAAAAATATTGTCGACTAGCTTAAAATGCCCGGCATCGCTCTGGTTTTGTATTTTGTAAATTCAAAAATAACTTATAGGTCCTTATATAGGTATTTAGAATTTGAAATGAGGAAAAATGACTTATCACACTGAAACTATTCCCTCAGAAAACGATAAATATAGCTTTTTATGGCTTATAGCAAATCCCTGCGGCTTCACCCACGATGATTAATCGAAAGATTAACAATTAAGAGCAAAATAATAAAAATATATTTATTAACACTTTGCACACGAAACATTCATAGGTTTAAACTAAAATATTGACATGCCTAATTAATTAAACAACTATAAATCCGGCTTTGAAGTGAATTCCATGATTAGAAAGTGCAGCATGGGAAAAAAACCTCAGATTCCAGTTCCTTGGCCCAGAAAACCCCTGCACAGTGAGTATGGTCTAAATCGAACAATGTTTACGCATTGAGACCTATATTCATTATCCCTCTGCCGTCTAGGTTGAAAATTTCAGATATCTGCGTGCCTTGACATTATAAACAAATGGATGGACCAGCGTGGGTTTACAAAATTCAAGCGATTGTGACGCTTATGACAAAAATAGACAAAGCCAACTGCAACTGATAATGACAACTGAAATGTATTACTGAAAACCAATGCTTCAAAAGAGCAAAAAATGCACATCTTCCCCTTTTTTGCTCATAACTCGTGAAGGAAAGCTAAAATTAAAAATTTACTATGCCAGAAACCAGCGCGGGAATGTACTCAACAATTTCCCAAAGTTTCATGGTGATCAGATGAATGGTTTAGTAATGCATAAAGGACAAACACACATACATTCATTTATATATATATATATATATATATATAGAGAGAGAGAGAGAGATTAGGAAAAATATGACTTTTTAAAGAATAAGATTACAAATGAATAAACCTTCAAAAATTGTTTCCTGTATAATTTCTAAATTTTATATCAGTTTCTGTCATTTGAAGCTTTCCAATTTTTTAAATTTCTTGACTTTTAGAATATCAAAAACAAATATAAACTTTTGAAATAAAGGTGTAAACAGACCTGAAGTAACATTAACTCATTACCCAATAACAGGTCCCATTTCATTTATACACACACATACATTATTGTAAAGTTCTAAACTTTTCTCATTGTATATTGCTAATCAGATATTAAGGGTCCTTGAAGATGGCATGGCAATATGCCAAAAAAATTGGAGTGTGTCCATCTCATCCAGATGATTCCTCATAATATTTTATTAGCATAAGTTAGTGTACAGGTAGGGAAAAAAAGCGGACCTACTAAAATATCTAAGTTGCTGATTTGAGCCACTGCGCTTACCTAGTGGGTTCTAGAACCACTGTGCTTGGCTAGTGGATTCTAGAAGCCACTAGGCAAGCACAGTGGCTCATATCGGCAACTTAGATATTTTAGTAGGTCTGCTTTTTTTTCCCCCTACCTATACATTCAGCATATAAATTCATTTATATATTTCCAAGACTAACATTAATTATAGTATGATGTGTAATTTGTTTTATTTTTTTAGTATGTGTTACAGGGATTATGGGTAAAAATCCTTTGCATATAAAATATAAGCTGTATGATTATCTAACACATTTGCAGCTCTAATTATAAAAACATAAATATTATTACTTCAGTAAATTTTTTAATTTTTGTAGAATGTAAGAAAAGAGTTTAAAAAATATAAGTCCTACTATGCCAGAGCATATTTTGCTCTTTTTTAAGACATACTTAGCTAATTAAGCTTGTGTGTATTTGCTTTCAGACTATGAAAGATAAGATGAATATTTCCAGAGGCAGAGATCGTGATCGAACAGCAAGACAGGTGAGAAAACATTCTTAGTATCAGTTGTGTCTTATAAGAACTTAACTTCCATTCTTATCCGTGGTGGTCGGTTTCATAAAGCAATATCAAATCTCTAACTATGGAACATATCACTGTGTATATTGGATTAATCTTTGCACTTTCTGTACTTTATCTGTAATGCCTTATGAGTTGTTATAGACTGCAATCCTAGATTACATTTGAATGTGTACTCATACCATAAGGATATCTTTTCTTGTTTACATTTATGTTGAAAAACCTTAAGTTTAGAATTTTTTTTATTCCCTTATTAATATGAAAAGCATGATAACTAGGGCTCGGACTTTTAGGTAAATACATATTTTTTTGCTATTACCTATGATTTCTGGACTTTGTCAAAGTTCCGGTTGGGACCTTTGGATTCAAAATACTGAGTTGCATATCACATAAAAATAAATATTTTCGATATTTCTTATTTGAATAAATATTTTTGGTAACTTAATTTTTTTTACATATTTTACCACATATCACGTTTAGAAATGAATATTTTGACTGTTTTTGTAAAATTGTACCATATTTTGAATATCTTGCATTGTTATGTTGAGTCAGACAATAAATCAGGGCTGATTTGGCCTTTATTAGTGCAAATTTCTGTTTCCTCTCACACTGCATTACTAAGTTGGAAACAACAAAACAATTCTTGGCAGAATCAATAAAAGAAACCAAACACATTGAAAACAAACTTAACAAAATCAGTGGTTCAAAAGCAAACGAAATTAAAGAAAAATTCCTGTCATGCCTAAATAAGAATGAAAGGTTACAAGTATTGCCAAAGATTTCAGATATTTTAATGGGTAACAATGTAGAGAACTTGGAGTAGATGGAACATCTGAGTGTCAGTGATATTGCGTTTTACAAATATGCAAGATTAACATCCTGCAATGTTGAACGTACATTTTCAAGATACAAGTCTCTGTTCCGTGAAAATCGTCACAGCTTTAAGATGCAAACCTTAAGATCTACTTCTGTCGTTCACTGCAACAGTTCTACACTTGCTGACTAGAATGACTAGATGAGTACTTCTGTAAATATTGGTTAAATGAATAAAATATTTTTATATTTTTTAAACATATTTTCGACTTTTTAACCACATAAAAAAATAAATATTTTTGTTTTTATAAGCACCTAAAAGTCCGAGCCCTAATGATAACTAGTAAGGAATGAAGTCTGCACCTAATAAAATGAGCTAATTGTCAAACAGAGGTTTTGTTTTGTTTAGATTATTTATGTATTATTTTATTTATTAGATTATTTATTTATTTAGGGACTCCATTATTTCTTTAGTTTTATTTATTAGATTATTAAGATTATTCAGTCTTAAAAAAACACTTACAGTTCTAGAAAAAATACAACAGATGAAATCTTTCAAAAAATTGAAAATACTCACACTGCTCTGCTTTTATATCTATGAAAATATTAAATTGCAATAATAAATTATAAATAGGATAAAAATCAAAACATGCGTCATCATTATATTGAGAAATAAAATCAGGTAAACTGATGTAACAAAGTGCCAGTATGTTTTTGTTTAATCAGTTATGACTGCAATTATGATATGCAGAATATGATTTTTTTAAATTGATTTCCAAGTTAAGCTCCAGATTTATTCATTAAGCAGGGATTACGGAAGAACAAAGGTCTAGTTTTTTTTAAAAAGATTAAAATCTTCCAGCATTAACTGAACTGTACAGATTTGTGATATCATGACAATCGCACACTCACATAAGAATACCAAAAAAATTCAAATTGGCCGGTTTCGGGTTTTGAACCATGGACTCCAGAATATGAGGCCAAAGCGTTACCATGTCGACCACCGGGGTCGTTTTAACGGTCTAGTTGGATTAGCGCATGTAAATCAATAGTGTTTTTTGTCATAGCTACCTGTATTTTAATTTCCAAGGCCTTATAAGATCACAGTAAAACAATAGGCAGTGTTGTCAAGATAACTGATTTTCATTTTTTTTTATAAATTCTTTCGAATACGTATATTACCATAAAATAGGCACTAAATTGAGCATTACTCCGAAACAGGTCAACCGATTTTATCCAATAAAAATAGACGTCTTCCCATGGACATTATAAATGCGTATACAAAGTTTCATAAATATACGATAAAGCGTATTTGAGTTATTGCGCCTTTAAAGTAGACACTAAATTGGGGTTTACTCCGGTACCGGTCAACAGATTAGGTTCAAATTCAATAGGGCACTTCTCATGAATGTCATAAATGAGTATACCAAGTTTCATGGAAATCCGATACAGCGTATTTGAGTTATGGTGCCTTTCTATTAGAAAGAAGCCATAATCTATTAAAATAGGCACTAAATTGGGCATTACTCCGGTACCGGTGAACCGATTTGGTTCAATAACAATAGGGTTCGTCCCATCGACATTATGAATGTTTATACCAAGTTTCATGAAAAAGCGTACTTGAGTTATGGTGCGTACAGACGCACGGACAGATGGACAGACATTTTTTCGTCCCCCACACAATCTCATAAAGTACCATACTGGCACTTAATAATAAAAACTATTTAAAGAAATCATTGAGAGGTTCTTTAGGCAACAAGTGTGTAGAAATTCTTGCAAAGGACCTATACAATCACTTACCTGATACATTGAAAAATATAACAAATAATAAATTGAAGCTAAGAAGGATACAATCTTTCCTAGTAAAAAATGCCTTTTACACAATAGATGAATTTAAAAAAAGTGTGACATACAGAGAGGACTAAATTATAAGATACTGGTAGGTATATTCAGTAAATTATACCAGTTTATTAATTTTTAGTATAAGTTTATAACCTAGAAATTAAGTACATTTGTGTAACTAAAATTTATTTTGTTCAATTCATATACTTGACAAGCCTTTTAAACCTTTTACATTTGGCTAATAAATCATGAACATCATTTGCTGAGAGCATTCAAATTGTGCCTCTAGTTCTAATCAGTAGCAGTTTTGTACTTCACATGATGGTTTCTTTGCTTCTGATTGGTTGCCGTCCAGATACATTTTGCCAATAGCATCCCCACTTCACCCTTCAGTTTTCTTCGCTCCTGAATGGCCATCTTCATCTTAGTTTTTTCAACTCTTAATCACATGTTGTTTGCATACATAATTTGGCCATCCTGAATCTAAGCAGTCATTAAATTAAATGAGTTCTGCATCTTACATTAGTAATTCTTGCATTTTCCAGCCCCTTCTAGAGAACAGCCCAGTGAGAGTCCCAACAAGTCACGGGACAACAAAGTATTCCAAGCTAGAAAATGAGCTGGACAGTCCAAACAGACAGTTTTTGGATGACACTCTCCAGCAACAAAATCACATTGTAAGGACTCAAGATGAGCAGCTGGACATGATAAGTGACTCAATCGGCACCCTCAAAACTGTGTCACGACAGATCGGCAGTGAGCTCGATGAACAGGCTGTGTAAGTACACCATTGAACATTCAAGATTTTGAGCTAGTACAGTGTTTACTCCATATTAACATGGGTAATAATATCACTTAATAATATAACTTATTTTAACGGTTAAAATCCGTTTATATTTTCCATGGAGTCCTTGTCATATCATTGACATTACATTGAAAGAAAATGAATAACTTGTTTGGACAGTTTTGGTTGAGTGCTTAGCATTTTCGTGTGTACTTTTCTAGCGTATTTTAATGCCTTAACTTAAACATATTACTGCCAGTGGCGGATGCAGAATTTTTTTTCGGGGGGGGGGATTTGAATAGGTAGAAAGACTTACATACATAATTAGTTTATAAAACTGGCCACTTAGAGTGCATATATAGCCCTTTTTCAAATTTCGGGGGGGGGGATCTATCACCCCAATCCCCCCCTCTGCGTCCGCCACTGATTACTGCTGCGTTTTAGTGACTACATAGTGCCTACATACAAGGACTGAACCCATCAAACTGAGGGATTGTAAGATATATAATTTTATTCCAAAATATGTTATGGTTTTCTCTAGGAATTTATCTTTTGTACTCTCTTTGATGTATTAAGGGTTTTATTAAGAAATATAATACTAATTACTATTTAAAATTTATAATATCTTCGAAATAAAATGAAAAATTGATATTCATTATATCTTCTATATAGATTTAAAAAATTTGATACGTACATTGTATGAATAATAGAAATAAAAAAATATAGCTGCCATCCTTAAAAATACAAATAAAAAATAAATAAATAAAATAATAATAATAATAATAATAATATAATAATAGCAACAATAATAATAATGGTAGTAATGATATGTGGTGGTGATGGATGATGATGATGCAGCAGCAGCAGCAGTAGTAGTAGGCTAGTAGTAGTACAGTGAGTCCCATGCAAGAGTTGGCCAATCATGTGGGTTTCTGCGTTGAAGTTCATTACTTTTGAAACTTTTGCCATCAATAAAAAATGTAAACAGAAAGAATGATTTTGCACACCCAGTACATTTAACTCTATGTTTATTTCTTATTGTAATTACTTAAAGAACTTGTAAGTTTGTTTGACAGTTTGTCCATAAACAGTTTTTTTTTGTCATTCCTGAAAAATAATGATTTATGATCTAATCACATTTTGAATCTACGCTTAAGAAATATGTCAACATGGTTAAGCACAATATTTCCTCACAATTTTGGTAGCAAGAATATTCTTCCTAGAGTCCGTCTGCTCTATCCTGTCACAAACATTTAAGAAAGAGATGAAAGTACTCACCATCTCTCTCGCACCAGTGCTGCCACAACGTTAATCAAAACTTGTTTGTGGTGTTCAAATAGGGGGCGGACACCAGGAATTTTTGCAACAGGGTGGGTGTACCGTTAACCTTGACGAGGATTTCGCATTGTGTTACAGTAGGGGGTAGTTCTTGACTATCTCCATCTCTTTCATCTTGTTTGTGACAGGATAGAGCAGACGGACTCTAGTGATACAGTCGGCCTTTTCCTGCTCTAAAGTTCTCTGCTCACTGAGCAGTGATGCAACCAGAGGGTAAATCCACGAGAGAGTGTTTATTCTGGCAGATTCAGAATACAGATTACACAGCCCAACAAAAAAGAACTTTTTGTTTGGTGTCTCAGGTGTTTTACAGGATTTTGCGTATACTTAGTGAGCTTATTCCAAATATGTAAACAGTTTTTCTCTACCAGCTCTACTTTTATATAGATTTTATTCATGAACTCTTAGTCTAACGAAACATAATCTTGCTTGATAATATAGCTAGTGAATGTTCTCGACCATACTTTGGACACGTAAGACGATAACTGTATGATGTACAGAAAAACTAAAAGCTGGATTATCTTTTGGCCCCCAAATTGACAGCTCATAAGTCATAAACGACCGTACAATAGCCTATGTAATAATATCAATTTTTTGAAAGACCCCATGTTACATTGTTATTTTATTGTTAATAAATGTTAGTGTGTTGCTTTTTTCTTCACATGATTTAGAAGCTAAAAATAGGCACTGTTGTTTATTTAAATATCAAACGTAAAATGAGATAATATGCATAATGGTAATACCATATCTCGCAAAACTAATGGCACATTTGGCATCAGCGACCTAAATATACCCAAGAATAAGCATAAATTCTAAGGCACCAAAATGTCTGTGTTATCATCTGCTCCAAGCTCTGTACTTTTCCAAAGCCAGTTTTCATTTTAAATGCTGTACACATTGAAATATAAGTGATATTACATTTTTAAGAAATTTTATTTCCTAAGCAAGCAGGTGCCTCCAGCCCCGCCTGTGTTTTATCAATTCAAATGCTAGATGCTTTCTAAATAATTTATTGAACATTAAAATATATGGAGATCCATGAATCTACCCTCATGTGCAAATTATTCATAAACAATTAAAACTATTAAAAATTTAAAATCTGACTTTGAGGTGCATTTCACGAGCAGTGTGTGCCGCCGGAAAGATTGATGTCAGATTCGAGTTGCCTGGCCCAAAAAATGCCCACATGGTGAGTTTTGCCTAAATCAATGAAAGTTTTACCTTTTATGCTTACATACATGTTCCTTCTTCAATCCACCCATGTAAAAGATTTCAGATCTCTGCTTGTTGTAACATTATAAACAGATAAATTAAGCAGAGCTAACAAATCAAAGCAACAATTTGGTACCTTATATTGAAAAAATCTGTTTCCACAGATGGCAAATCTGCTATGGCAAAAGAGCAAGGCCATCTATTATTAAATTCACAATTGAAAAGTATTAGCGAAATCATGTGCTTCGTTAGTGCCAAAAAAATCACGTTTTCTGTCAGTTTTCTGCTCATTACTCCTGAACAAAAGCAATAATAAAAAATCCAGCTTCGAAGTGTATTCAGACACCCTTCAGTCCATTTATGTTAAAATGTTCATATCTCTTGGGCCGTACATTTGGCTGGGCATTGACACAAACATACAAACACTTCCTGTTATTATATAAGATTATGGCAAATGTTAAATGCATTCATTATATTTGTGCGAATAGCTTATCTTGCAAGATTTAATTCACCTTTGCAGGTTAACAAATATAATTCTGGTGACATGAAGTGCGAATAAGCTGACTATAGAAGCACCTGCTTTCAGTAATGGCTTCTTAATAACATATCGATACAAAAGTTTTATTATATACCATTAAGTTCAGTTCATATTGAGGCATGTGTAGAAAATATATTCAGGAGAGAATTAATTTTTTTTTTTTAAATTAAAATCTAATATATTCTGTGTTTACTTATTTTACAGGATGCTAGATGAGTTTGGAAATGAACTTGAAAATACAGATTCAAAACTGGACACCACAATGAAAAAAGTTGCTAAGGTACTTCATATGTCCAATGGTAAGTACATATTTGGAATAGCAAATAGTAGTAGGAAATATAGTTGGATCTCCATATAAAAAAGATTGATATGATAAACCTGCATTAAGCAATATTTCCTATCTGCCATTAGTTTAGCCCTGCAAACTAGAGTGATTTCCACTCTTTTCCTTCTTTCTTTTTTTCTTTTTTAATTAGCTCACCCTTAGTGAAAGTAGTGGCTCCTGTTCAGTAACCCATCAGTAACGGCCATGGGAGTCAGCTTGCTGACCACATGCCCCCCAATTGTGCCATCTGCGTATGGTAGATGATGCAGCAGTCGGATGGCAGGTCTAGTCCTTCATTAACATTTATGTGTTGTTCCCATGAGAGTTTAGTGTCTAATGTAATTCCTAATAATTTTACTTGTGGTTGAATAATACTATTTGTGGCTATAGGATCGTGTATATATATAGGATATATAGGATCGCGTAATGATTTTTTGACAAGGAATGACTATAGAGTATAGACTAACGAAGAATTCACATTATTGAAAATGAAATGCAGAGAAACCAGTCTTATCAGCTCGTTTAATCAGATAATAGTGTAATTAAGATTCCTAACTTCAGGTACTTTCCAGATTTTACTAGGTGATGACATTAGGCTTATGTTGTATCATCGAGAAGGTTATACCTCAAATTGCCTCCCTACCTGATGTGTTCATGTTACTACCATGATTGACATGCAGTAACAGGCTTATGTTTTCCAAGGAATAAACAACTGAAGTTTAAAGTAACCAAAAGTAACCAAGAACTTACATAGTAACCAAAACCAAGGAATAAAAAACTGAAGTTTAAAGTAACCAAAAATATCTAAAAAGTTACTAGAAAAATACTAGTACTGCCATTTATGAACAGATTTTATTAGGCAGACAGGTAATAAGAACGATAGTTACCACAGTGATGAAATACTCAGTTCATATTTTGGAAACTCGTGACAATTAAAATACAGTTTACTTAACATGGCATATAAGTTACCCAGTGATAACTGCATTGTGCTGGAAATGAGGCATGAGATTTTGATTTTGTATTTCTTGTTTACAGATCGGCGGCAGTGGATTGCAATTGCAGTTTTATCAGGGATAATGGTAGTTGTCATTATCCTGTTCATTGTCACCTGAAGAGGATTTTGCTCAAGCTTCAGCATGTTCACAAACTGTGCAGCTACTGTGAACAAATTGGAGCTACTATCAATGCATTTGCAAGATGGAGCAAGGTATTTCAGTGGTTTGGTACTGCTTCTATAAATTCATGTTTACAAATCTTCTAGACTTTTATTTGATTAGAAATGTTTGTAGAACAACTTCAGATAGCAAAATTAACTCTGTAGCATTGTTACTAAACTGGTAAGAAGGGTAAAAATGGTTCGAACTTTTCTCAGTGAATACTATGTAAAAGTTCTTAACGGGCTAACAGCCGAGTCGAGGTTTTAAAAAACTTCGAGCTTTCGACTCCATTTCTGAGTCCGTCTTCTGGGAAACTGATAGAGAGAAGGCGGAAGGGCCTGTATATATAGGCTGGAGCAGTTGGTGAGTTCCAGCCAATGGCAGCGTCAGAAAAGAATTCTCTATGACCAGACCAAGATCCTGGACAAGACGAACGGGTATATGCACCGGCTGGTTAAAGAGGCTATTGAAATCAGTCTCAGTAGCAACACCATCAACAGAGACAAAGGCTTTCCTCTCAGCAAAGCTTGGAAACCGGCCCTAAACATCTTAAAGAAGAGACCTGCATATCTTGTGTTCCCCGTGACGTCCTCCTTCTTCTTTGACTAGGTAAATTTTGAACAAATTCTTTTCTGACGCTGCCATTGGCTGGAACTCACCAACTGCTCCGGCCTATATATACAGGCCCTTCCACCTTCTCTCTACCAGTTTCCCAGAAGGTGGAATCAGAAATGGAGTCCGAAAGCTTGGAGTTCTTTTTAAACCTCGACTCTGCTTTTAGCCCGTGAAGAACTTTTACAAAGAAGGGTTGAAGTTGTTTGTGGAAACATTAGGTTGTACAGGGTATGAGGTATTTGTTACTAAACTTTATTTATTTTTGTTTTGTAGTTTTTATGTTTGCAAATTTGTTAACTGTTACATATTTGTTATTTTTTATTATAGCAAAAAGTGTTGTTATTTTTTTTTTCGTATTGTAATGAGTTTTATCAATTCATTACAAAAAAATACCTTGGTACAACTAGTAATTTTGCTAAACTGAATTTCTTTGTGGTCATGTCTTGATATTTTTATATGAAAGTTATTATTAATCTTACTTTTAGTCTAACATACACAATGATTCAATAATTTTTTCTTCAATTTCTCATTTCGAAAATCATTGTTATCATTGCTACTTTCAAGTTTTGGCTTCATTAATTAGATTTTCTTGGCCTTTGCCTGAGATAGGTTCCATTATGACTATGTGAATAGTGACAGGCAGAGGAGACCTACATCTTAATATTGACTCTGTTTTTTATGATGAACATCTGGCGGCTTCTATTAACAGCCATAGTTAGAGTTGAAGACTGTGGTCACCCATCCAGTTTCTTTCCTACACAAGCATTTCTTAACTTTGTGATCAGCTTGGAGTTGAATTATCACTAGTCCACAGAATAGAGTGCTGCATAAAAACGTTTTACTCAAGTGTGAATTAATTAGGAAATAGTAAGCTAGATGTCACATGGGAAGGAGAGGTACTCACTCGCATTTTACTTGCGAGCAAACAGCGCTTGCAAAAGGAAACTGAGCAGCTGGCATTTGTTTTCAGGTTGGATAAGTGCATACACTGTCAAATATTAAATAAGTTTGAAGTTTGTTTATCAGGGCCTATAAGACATACACTATGATTTTTGTTTGTTTATAATAGAGCCTATAAGCTTGGGAAATGCAAAGCAAGTACGAATACATAAACCTCTATAAAATGAAGTACACAATAATATAAATCCATGCCATTGGACCTTACTTGTAGTGTAACATCATGTTAAAAAAGCAGTTATCGGTGGAACAGGTAGTTTCTTCGATAATTTCCTGGGTGTCACCAATTTTTTCAGCATATTCAACAACTAGAATATCAGACGTATTTCTTATGTAAATATAGGCTACCAAAGTCAGAGTCAAAGTCCAGGTTGCAAGTGATTTCGAAATAAAGTCAAGATCAAATTTTACTTTTCTCAAAGTCTCAATTGTAAATAGGAAAATGGTGACTTCTTCGCAAAGTGAAATTTAATCCAAAATCTTATTTATGAATTCCAGCCTTAGTAACATTTACTGCTATGTAGGTATAGTTTTTTTAAAATATTTGTCAAGTTTATCAGGTAATAATTAGTTGTATTAAGTTTTTATTAATCACGTTTCCAGAGCTTCTTCATTCATCCAGCGTATAAAGCATACTGGTACACAATGTCATGATCGAAGTAGTTCGTGTGTACATAAATAGCAGACACCAAAAATAAAAAAGTATTCTGATAAAAGATACTTGAAGGTTGTAAAGTCAGTCATTTACAGAATAGCAAAACATAATCAAGAGCCATAATGAAAGGCGGAGGAAATAGTGTTAATAACACAAAATAATGTAAAAGTACATGATGTGTACATTACAAAAAATAATTTAACATATATTTGTGAAGTTTTCACTATATTTATGAGATGAACATATCAGCTGTTCTAAGTCATAATATAATACTTCCACAATTATGACCTTCTTATCAGAATTAATAATTCTACAGTGTTAAGAATCTACCTTAGCTTCACCTGTAATATTAGTTGAATTTTTTATTATCTTCAATGTCTTTCTACATCTTTAAAAATATATTTATTTGTGAAAAAGAAGAGATTGTACAGTAATTTTAAATCTTGTGAATATTAAATTCTTATAAATGACAGCTTAGGTAGAAAATTTTCCTATCATCTAGATTAAAGAATTTGTTAATATCCTTAACCTAGGCCTTGTTGAGAGGGTTTGATTGACATAAGATAGTAACTCCCACTACAAGAAAATTTAGTGTGTTTGCCTTATTGATTTTTCTGGATTAAAAATAATTGTCTGAAATTCCCTAATTCCCTAGTGGAATTAAAATTAATTATAGCTAAATTCTTCATATTTTCTTCAATACATAGCTTGCATTCCATATTCAAAATAGTATATTATTTTAGTATGCTTGATGGTATAATCATTTTAACTAAACACCTTACATAAAACCAAAAAATAAACTGGCAGAGCTGTTATATCATATTCTTCTAGCTTTTAGGACTTTGAACTTGTTTTATTGTGGTTCTGCGAGATGGGCATCATTATTTCCATTCCAATTGTCCATTATCGTCTGTAATTATCATTATAAAATAACATCCAACGAGAGTGGATCTTTATTCCAAAGGATCAGAAGAAAAAAAGTGGTTTTTGAGTAAGTGAACTCTAGTAGGAGTTCCCCTCCCCCCCCCCCCCCCCCCAAAACAAAAAGTTTGTTTAAAAACAGCAGTGCAGAGTTATTCTTTCCCAGATAGTATCTTACAAAACGTTTGTTTAAAAACAGCAGTGTAGAGTTATTCTTTCCCAGATACACATTGGAAGTTGCATCAGACTTGTTATGTGGGCCATGGCTTATTGGTCCATCATTCTCATTGGCTCACTGAGATCTACCATCTCATTAATTTTTGTATCAGTATTTCTTTCAGTGCTACCAACAGCAATTCAAAATGATTTTCTGATTTTGTACCTCTGAGAAATGATTTTGTACCTGTACACACTCATATATTTCATTTATAAAAAGTTGATATATAATAATTTAGTGAGACATTTCATTATGGGAGCTGCAAGCCCCCACAAATTAAATTCTAGCATTAAAGCAGGGGTGTGAGGAAGAAATTCTCGAAAGCAATTAGGAGACCCCACATCAGCATCTCTGTCAAGTTCGTCAGTCTGTTATGATTTATAACGCCATTTCCTGCATCGCCTTTTCATTCGTAATTCTTGTCTTCCAGTAGCTACATCTCACATAAGGTGGGATTATAAACCATTTTTTAGATTAAAAAATGTATTTTCTCTCATTTTACTACTTTTTGAACATTTAACAAACTAAGTGAATTCATATTTGTTTTCTATGGATTCTCAAGGACACAGTGCCAGTTTATATTATTATTATTATTATTAAATTATTTTTTTTGTGTAAGTGAGCATACAATACCATCTGTGAAATAATCCCCCAAAACAGGAAATAGGGGTCTAAAAGCTAGTTTACATGATGACAGTAGGTTTCATAACTACTTTCATTAAAGTAATTTTGTGAAATTAATTACACCCATTTTCTTCAAAATTAATTCCAGTGTAACCGCAAATTTCACATTATTTCTGAAGTTCAAGTTGTTGAAATCCCATATACACATTTGAAACACCTATGAATCTAGGCATTTCACAATTTGTTTACTTCCCCATTTCATTTTACAACACACGGTAAGGACCATATTTTTCAGTAAAATAAAATGGCTGATTTTGGGGTTAACTTCTTCTATTTCATGAAATAAAATATCATCCTTATGGAGATGCTATGGCACTCTGCACACTATGTTCTTTTTTAGAATCACCAAAACTAGTCATTTTTGAGGTAGTAAGGAAAAAGAGGAGGTAAAAACTTAAGAATCCGATCTGTACTTATAAGTTATTTTTACCTTAGAAAAGACATCTCTATTATCAGCTGACTCAAACTCTGTGCAGTTTCTCTATTAATAACAGCAATAATTTTAACAAGCATCAACAAAAAGTAGTGGTTCAATTTTTCTTCTGTGAGCTGGATGTGAGCCACTTTTTCTGTATGTAAATTGATTTTTGAGCAGCACAGCATATTCTGTAAAAACAGAGGGAGTTACTATTTTATTCTTGACATGCAGAGTAACACAATCAGCATTACACTTGACCACCATTCCTCCAAAATGCACCAGTGTTCTTGTATTTTAGTTTTGCAGTTTCCTGTTAAAATACATCAGTTCAAAAGTAGCAGTACAATACACTGTGCAATATGCCAGAAATAGTAGTTGGATAAAATATGTGTTTATAGCGTAATTATTGTGAAAAATAGGACCATGCAAACTCTTAGATTTTTTCTGATATAAATATCAATTTACCAAATTATTACTTATTGTGAATAAGAGGAAATTACATTTAGACCATTGTAGTTGTGAGGTACGCTACAGTGAACCAGGAAAGCTATTGTTGAGTCTTGTAGAATTATGTGGCTATTGTCTTTTGTAACTATTTATTCTTGTATTTCTGTGTTTAGTCTTAATAATTACAAAATTGTAAGATTTAAAGTATTTGTACCTCCCTTTATGATCTGACAGATGTTATTGATAAAGACCCTGCTAACTTTAAAAATGCATATTCAGGAGAGAATGGACTTAAATAGAAGACATTTAGAGATTAGTTTATGCGAAAACAAGAGCTCTCTAGGTTTATCTATATGCCTGCAATTAAAGTTGAAAGTTCCGGCAATATTTCATTCTGATGTCATGCATCCCATTCCACTATAGCTATGCATTAGAATGTCATGCATAGCGACTCACCAGTGTTTGTCGTTCATTGTTGGTGTCGTATCATGTCTGAACGTTGTTATAAAATTGATTAGTTTCTCGAGTCATGTCTGGAATCAGTTTATATGAATTCGTGCCCAACAAAGATCTAATTATTAGACTAGAAGAAGAAAATTTGGGAATTCGGACTAAATAAATACACATAGTACTGGCTGGTGTAACTGCGAAAAAGTGGATCATTACCAACACTTGAACAAGCCATGTTGTTTATGGCTCCGAAAATAGAAATTTGTGTCACATCAAGCATTCAATGTATGCTATATCTATATGATACCACTTGCCTTTTTGTACCTACATATTCCTATGTTAATGTATTAACATTTCATGAGTGTAAAAAAGTTATCTGCAAGGCCATCTTCAATTAATTTCACAATTGAATACTTTCTTGTTAATAGGTGACGTTGGATGTACGTTGAAACATGAGTCGGTATATCATATTAGGGAGTTGTTATCAATATCATAATAGACCTACATTGACTCTGGAATAAAAGATAATTAAGGCTTAGTGATACTAAATATTACTTTATATACCTTTAATTTACCTCAAACATTTCCTTTTCTTTAGGGCAGTGTTTCCCAATCATTTTTGGCTATGAAACACTCTTCATTTAAGGGAATTATCTTTTCATAAGTGGTTCAGTTAAGTTTCGAAAAGCAATCACTAAACAAATTTAAAAGCAATGGTAATTACAATAATAAAATTTAAATCTGGAAGTTCAATATGATATTTTTGCTGTTGATTATACAGATTTTCTTGAAGTTGGGAGTAATGGGTGACAACTGGAGCTTCATGCCAGGACCATTTTTGTACCTTGTTCTCATTGAAGCATAATACAAAAGGCATGTTTCACACGAAAGGAAGACGCATAACATTATTTTATCATTGTTGTGAATAATAGAACAGGAACAGCAAGCCATTTGCAAGAACGGGGATGACAGTGTTGCTACTATATGACTCGTGGCAGAATGAAATGGTTGACTCCCGATAAAAAGTATAGGCCTATGTTAGAAGGAATTTTAATTGTAATGCCACCAAACATTGAGATTATTGCGGAACATTTACACACATCTCATGGAACACTAATGTACCGTGGAACACAGTTTAGAAAACCTGCTTTAGAGAATAATACTTTTTAATTCTTTAATTTGGCGAATGAAAGAAGTTATTACAGCATGTATTATATGTCTGTATTATCAAACATCTTGTGCGTCCAAATTGAGCAGATGTTACCTGAAAGGAGTTTGCATGGTCCTCAGTTCATCTGTTAAATTGTTGTAAAATTCCATTGTTAAGTGCCATTTAAAAGATCAGATATACTAATTACAAGACATGTAAATTAATTTCATAAAAACTATCATAAACATAAGTCCAGAATTAGCAAGTACATAGTTCTTAAAAAAATATCTATTTAGTAACCATAGTTAAATTGAAACATATTTTCTTAATTCATTCAACATTAAATAAGTAATTTGGCTAGGCGAATGTCTTTGTGGTTATCTGATCTCTGATAATTATTTTGAAGGAACATACAAATCTTCCTTTGCTGCATTAGGTGTTTTTATTTTTAAGGCAGTTCATATTAAATAGACTGAGGGAATACAAAAAAATTAATAGCCAATTTTTTTTTTTAATATACTGGTATTATTCCCCATGAATTTGTATAGTGAATAACATTAGGAGTTGTAAATAATCGGTGGGATAATCTTTTAAGTTATTGTTTGGTATCTTGAAGGAGTTTGTATTGCATTTATATTGGTGCAGCATATTGAGGTCTTGAGATGTACGTGAGTCAGTGGGACTTCATTGTTAATGTATTTATTTCATCAGAGGTAATTGTAGAGTAGATAGGTGCAGCAGATTTTATTAAAATGGCTAGAGCCATTTGGTTGCTTCTTTTAAAAATATGCATCTTTGCCACAGGCTTAAAAAAGACATTGTCCACCATGTTATAGAAGTTAGAAAGTTTTTTCCATCTGTACATAGCATTTTCTCTCAACTTAGATAAATTATTCAGATTTGTAAGCAATGCTTTCCTTGCCCCAATTATACTTAATTCAGGTGCAGATTGTGATTTGAAGCAAAAATTTTAAATTATAAGGTTAATTTTTAAAATAAATGAACTCACTCTGAAAAGAATAAATGGTGAGAATATATTTCATATCTTATCTGCCAACAATGCCAATATAGTTAAATGTATAATAGTTATTTATGAAACAAGTGGTAGATAGAAGATATTTTTTGTGAGTAGGTTTGTTTGCGAAACAAGTTACCATGTGTATCATTCACTATTTTTTAGACAGGCAAAATAATAATTTTAAATATGTACACTGCAGGAATCGTGAGCATCCTGCCATCTAGTATGTACTTTGCACAGATAGAAGTCATGGATTTTCTCATACATGGCCTGCCAATGTAAGGGAGTGAATGAACAAGTCCAACAAGTCTTTTCATCCAACAAGTATGACATTTTTGTGACCATCATGAGAAATTTAAATTTAAAAAGGCATAATGAATTGTAATATTTTCAATTTTTATCAGATTGAGTCTGTGTAATAATCATATGGGATTATTCTCAACTAAAAGAGTATTTTCCATGCAGAGCAATCAAAGTTGGTCACCCTGGAGTGTTATCATTTTATAACACTCAGTGACATAATTTTCTCCTTTTAATGAATATCGTCTACTGTTAAAAGTGCTTCTTTTACCTTCGACTGTCTAAAAAAGTATTTAGTGTTTGTGAAGCACAGTAGATAAAAACCATGAAACAGCTTTTCAGTTGATCTAAGTAACTGCCTCATTCTGAAATCAAGTCAAAAATGGGGAAAAAGCTTTTCCTGCAACAACACAGCTACTGATGTTGGTCTCTGCAGTAGTTGGTGCTTAAAAGTATATTGTGCTATCATCTTTTCTTTCTCTCCCCTCTTTTAATCTGTGTTTGTTGATAAATGTTTTTAGATAAGAGATGTTATATTCTTCTCTTTATTATTTTATTAAAATTCGGAGTAATGAGTTCTTGATAAAGAAAGTGCTTTCAGATGAGGGATTTTATTCTAAAGTGGGGTAAATGTGATCTAGTTCTAAGCACAGCATATATTCTGCAAAAGTAAAGAGTTTTGTTTTGTATGTAAATTTATCCACTTACTAAGCGTTTAAGCATTATTAGATAGAAAAATGTTCAGAATTTATTTGTGAGTTCCTGATGTTACCTCTCAAAAACCAAGATTTATATGGTCAGATGCTTGGAACTGCTCATATATTGGTTAGATATAAGAATAAAGTGCTTCACATTGAAGTTGGATATACAGTGCATAAAACAAGAGTGTGAAATATATTGCATATTGTAGTCGTTTAATCTGTTGAAAGCAAGATGTAGTTTACATCTAAATTCAAAGAGGGATGTTAATTTGATGAGGGAAAGATCATTGATCATCAGAATATATCTTTCTTGTTTAGCTGTCTATAGTAGAATGTGTTTTGAAATGGTATATGTTTGTTTGAAAAATCAATGGTTTTTCTTTCATTGCCAACCTTCAACAACAGAATCTAATTTTGCTTCAAAAAGTTAATATCTTAAAAAGTTTTTAGTTTCTTCGGGCATAGGACTTCCATTCTTTGTAGTATAATTATAATTCTTCTAGGATTGGTTCCTATAGTCATAATGAAATGCAAGCATTTACTATATGTCCTTATATTTGTAAAAAAAATCACTCAGATTATAAAATTATCAAGATGAAAATGTCATTTCACCATACATAAATATATCATTGAAGCTCCGATATTGTGTTAATTGCTAGTATGTTGCCTTTTATCCGCTCCTTCACTTTTTCCCAACCTTTAAATTATTTATTTATTTTATTAGGAAATATCCTAAGTTAACTACAGCTAGGAATCATAGGAATCATAACTCACCCATTTCAGAATGCCGTAGATTGCTTCATAGATCTTCTCCTTCAGCCAGTTTCATCTGTGCTATATGCATTCCTATTGCACTTAATGTTTAATAGCACTGAAGACACAAAGAGAAGATCTAAAATAACTGATGAAAATGTTGTTGCTTTTACCTTCCCTTTTCTTTGACAATTTGATTTATTGCATTAAACAATCTTTTACATTTTGAAGTAAATACTCGAGGGTATTTGTAAATTTTTGTTGTTTGTTTTTTACAGAATGTTTTGTTAAAATTACAAGTAATACTGCATGCTAAAGGTATGATGTTTAGGCTACATATTTAATATGCAACCTTTGAAGTTTTGCAAAATCAAAAGGCCACTTTCAACCCCTTGTGATTACATTTTCTATTAGAGTTTTCCTTTCGTGATTCAATTTATTGCAGTGTGTATAATGTGGTCTACCATTGGGACTCCAGTTTCACAAACACATTGCATTTTCTACAGTCTTAAATCAATGAAAATAGGCTTTGATCTTACCCTATCCAATCAGCAATGCAATTAGGTTTGGAAATGTGGAAACTTGAGTTTGTCTGTCTTTGTACTTAATCTGCATCTTGGTCTTGCATTCGGGAGGTACCAGGTTCATACCCTATGGCCAGCCAATTTGATTTGGGTTTTTTTCACGGTTAACCCAGTCGTAAAGTCAAATTCAAATAAAAAATGTACATACTATGAGTCACCACCGCTATTGCATCCTTTATTGTGTCCATTAACAGTGAATGTAAGTTGAAATTAACTAACCGTAACACATCAACAATAGCAAAATGATATACATCAATAGTTGTATGGTATATCTACAGAACCTGACTTGTGGTATAACCTCGATGTTAAAATAGGCCTAAGTATCAACAGCTGTGCTATGTAGAGGTATTTGGGCGAAGTTGAGAATAAATAAATGAATGCTACTAGCAGGTCATTACACTTGCTTTTGTTATTTTGCTCAACTGGAGTGCAAGTTACTAATTTGTTACAACTTCTCTCTCAGTGTCTGACAACAAAGGTAAGGAAGTATTAAATAAGTTTCTGTATTGTTTGTAACACTAATTTATTAAATTATCTGTGATCTATGTTATATAGTGTTGATTTTATTTAAAATTAGAATAGAGTAGAGATATAGAGTAGTGTAGAGTAGATTAGAGTAGAGTAGAGTAGAGTAGAGTAGAGAAGAGAATAGTAGAATAGAGTAGATTTATAACAGAATAGTTGCTTCCAAGCCTTTTTTTAGATAGGTAAAGCTATATGGTAAAGAAATGACAACTCCAGTAATGGAAACCATCATTAAACCTTTCAAACCTGAATTTACCATATATTAATATAAGCATTCAACAAGTAAGTTTAAAATCAATTAAGACAATTCGAATGGAATAGCTAGTTTTCATGAACGGCAGTCCTAATACACGGATAAAATTCTTCATATTGTAACATAAAGAATTACCGGTGCTCTACGCGTATTAATGTAATGGCCACATGCCCTCAGTCTTGCCATCTGCCCATGTTAGATAATGCAGAGGTCGAATGGTAGGCCTAGTCCCTTCAGAAAAGTAGCACCACAGAGTTAGTTAGGCCAGGGGAGCCCATCCACAAAAAACAAAATTCTCTATAGCTTTACTGGAAATTGATAGATAGGTACGAAGGATATGTTACTACTACAAAAAAAAATGATTTTATTGATATAAATTTTTTTATTGTATCAAATAAAGTACATACCTTGAAAAAATCTGAACAATTTATTTTGCATCATAACATTATAATATATATTTAACATTTTATTTGGAAGCTACATGAGAGTTGCCAACAAAAGGCATAAATTTCCTACATGAAAGACCATACTGCAGTGTTTCTTACAGGAATGAATATATTAGTGTTCCTAGTCTTATATCATCAGCAGATATAAGTTTGTTCCAACATAGCTCCCAATCAAGAGATTAGCCTAAATGTTGAGTGGGGGGGGGGGGGGGGGGGGGAAGCATTCCAACATTCTTCAAACCAGAAGAAAGTACATGGTGTTCATGTATCACTTTAAGACCATTCAAGTTGGTCAGTAATGTAGAGTAGTACTACATGTGAAAATAGGAAATACTAAGAAATACTTCAAGAACACAAAATCTTTCGTGTAAATGCAACTCGCTCATCTCTGGACCATGAAATTTTTGATATGAGTGAAATACTGTCAAAGCAAACTAGCATATCCCTGATTAAACAATCAAATCAAAACTAATATTCTACATAAGCTCATGCACATATTGGAATGTATTCCAATATTTGAACCGTTGCATCAATCTGTCAGTTGATCTTGGTAATGCAGAGGAAATGTGTTTGCCTATGGATCCTAGGTCCACGGGTTCAAACCCATCTGAAATGAATGGATTTTTGAAGAATATAAAAATCCTGGGCCTGAAGTACTCTGGCAGGATCTACAGTTGGTGGATACCGTATCGTAGATTTACGGTACATTAACTGAAAACCAAAATTAAGATCTTTGGACAAGATTTTCTGAGCCTAGTAATTCCTTAGATTTCTCCTAGAGGGTTGTTGATTGATGAATCCGTTTCAAAATGAATATTAGAGCATATCTTATAATAAAAACCAAGATCACATACAACATTTTTCAGTAGTATTCTTACTCAGTGATTAAAAAGAAAAAGTACATTTGAAACTTGTTTTAAAATTTTCCGAGACTGTAACAAGCAAATGTATTACACTTACACAATAATAACAAGAACAAGAACATAATCTTAGTCACAACCATATACTGTCAAGCACCCATAGTTCAATGTGATATACAGGGTCTTTATTATAAGTTGAGACGGGGCGACCGGTGTTTTCAGTCTCCGCTACGGAGTCCGCATTAGCCGCGGGTGACGCGCGCGCGGCTTCCCTGCTTAGAGTGTAGGCTATATAAAGTATTACATATCTTACCTTATAACATATGTTGGAAGTGTCGTCCTTCCTGTGTTATACAGGCATTGTATCTGGAAACCACATTCTTAAAGATAAGGTTTATCGAACAAATCCTCACACATTGGAGGAGCTGAAAGAAAACATTACGAATGAAATTAGGGGCATTACAGTGGAAGAACTCACTCGCGTCAGCCAGAATGTGGTTTCCAGATACAATGCTTGTATAACACAGGAAGGACGACACTTCCAACATATGTTATAAGGTAAGATATGTAATACTTTATATAGCCTACACTTTAAGCAGGGAAGCCGCGCGCGTGTCACCCGCGGCTAATGCGGACTCCGTAGCGGAGAGTGAAAACACCGGTCGCCCCGTCTCAACTTATAATAAAGACCCTGTATATAAATATAATATATTACAATAATTTACATCGTCTTCCTTAATAGCTCAACAACTGTTAAAAAATGAATGGGGATAATATTTCCTTGAATATAGATTATACCAAGAGTTTGTAGACTTCTGACATATTTTAAAAACCATCTCTATTAGGCTTAGTATTTTGGTCACCTACAGACAAGACAATGGACTAAATTTGCTCTTTCCTTCATTTATGTAAGTCCGATGGACAAGCAGGTTACTATTGCAATATACAGTATCTTAACTACTCGTCAGAACTGGTATTGTTAAATTAGTTTCATTTTTATAAAGAGGATTTCAGAATCCTAGAATTTGAAGGAAGTTTATATAGTGAAGTTATAATCAAATTGAAACTTGAGATGGAGGTTTAACATACGTAACTTCACTTAATTCAAGCACTAACCTGAACATGTTTCGAGCAAACTTCATGACTCATCATCAGCTATACTCCATCTGTGCTGCCAATATACAACAGACAGATGGAGTATAGCTGATGATGAGTCATGAAGTTTGCTCGAAACATGTTCAGGTTAGTGCTTGAATTAAGTGAAGTTACGTATGTTAAACCTCCATCTCAAGTTTCAATTTAAGAGGATTTCAGATTTTCTGATACAGATATGTATTCATGAGTCCACAGAATATTGTTTCTGTTGCACTTCTTCTCTTAAGTTTCTCTGTTTTATGTTTTACATTAGTGCATACTGTAGAATTCTTAACATGGCATCCTTAAGTAGCGTGCATACTGTAGAATTCTTAATATGGCATCCTTAAGTAGCGTAGTTAGAAAGGCTCTTTAATTAGGGTTCCCAGAAACATGAAAAAAAAAATGGGACACTTAGATAAGTTGACATATGTACATTATGGATGTATATGCATTCATGAACCACAGATTGTGTCTGTTGGACGTTACATGAGAATATTACTTTCGATGTGGAGTCCATTGACCAGAAACTATGGTTGTGAAAGCACTTGTGATAGACGAATATACCTTAATCTGCAGCTAGATTCTTCTCCAGTTCACCATCACTTTCTTTGTTAAAAAAATCACTAAGTTTTGAAAAGTTTTGCACTTGTAGTAGCTTGAGACGCAGATTTATGTCTCTTCGGGCAACGTGCTGAGTAATCTCAGACTTCCTCTCCATGCTCGACATTAAACAACGCACCACATACTGAACAATCAGCTCACCCATTTTTATCTTTCAAAAATGGAAACTGAGCTTATAATGTAAATTCACATTTCCGTTTTGGAATTTTTTAATTCAATCACTGGAGCAATATGATTCATTACGTAACAAAGATGAAATTACAGCATGAGTTCCTAAATGCAACAAAGCCAACCAAAAGACCAAGCATGGTCATACTCATACTAAATATTCCTAATGGTCCTGCAAGTCGCAATGAAGCTGGCAATGGTTAACAAGAGGACTGTCCTTGGAGAATAAAAAATAAAGCATACAATACAAAATTTAAAATAAGGGCCAAACTGCATCCCAAAGACTTATTTCAGAACAGCATGACGCATTAATGAAAAAAGGGAAGTTTCCATATTTTATGGGACATCTGGGAACCCTATCTTTATTGTTCTTGAAATTCATGATTATTGTGCTATACTGCACTGTGCTTGTCATGCTTACAGCTGGTGGCACTATTTCCCTTCCTTAAGGGAGAAATAACAATTAAACTTCTTATCTAATATTTTGACCAAAATTCTAAATCTAATCATTATCATTACTAGTTTTACAATCCAAAATTGATCTTTCAACAGCTTTCACATAATATTTTACGTGGGATTTTTGACAGTGAAGTTGTACTATAAATAAGATAGTATATGGTCGATTATTTAAACTCAGACTTACTTGTTTCTTTTCAAGAATCATTATTTCATTTGGACTCCTGATCATCCTCAGCTTGTGTTTGACTGTTTTGAATTTTAGTTGTTTGTCCTTGTGATTCTAGAGCGGGTTGCCTCAGCTTGTGTACGACTGTTTTGAATTTCAGTTGTTTGTCCTTGTGACGCTAGAGCGGGTTGTGTGTTCTGTGACTTCTCACAAATTCTAAACAGTCTGACACAAGCTGAGGATGATCAGGAGGCTGATTGAAATCATGATTCTTGAAAAGAAACAAGTAAGTGAAGTCTGAGTTTAAATAACCGACCATATACTACCTTATTTATAGCTTTCACATACTTATTCCATACTATTGACCTTCAACCCTGGCTGTCAACCCAAGAAGACATTATTCATACGCTTACACCAGAAAAATCTGAAATCATGTATAGGGCCAAAGAAAAAATCTTCAGATTCTACTTAGTTTCATTTTATTTGAATTGTATTGTTTTCTCAACACTAAGAATATAAGCCCAGATTTGTTTAGTATCACATATTGTAAACCATCACCTAACCAGTACTATTTCAACTGTATCATTTTCTTCTGGGGGTCGTATACATATCTTTTGAAGTCCAGTATTATAATTACAGGTTCACACTCAGAAGATGGTGACAGATGTTCTGCTTGCTTTCCTTTCTTCTTAATGTTAGCTGACAGCTGTGTGAATGTTGTCTCCTTGAGGCCATCTGAAATGTAAGTTTTCAAATTACTTTTTGAATTTTCATTATACTTTATTATATATTAAAAGTTGTCAGTTGAAGCTGTGTTCTATTTCTTCAGCTAATGAAATTTATAAGGACTTAAAAATAATTTGCTAGGCTGATATTTGAATATGTTTTGTTTTTAAAAGATCTCAAAGACAAAACTAATTTTTAAATTCTGTAGAGAATAACTTGCCCTGGGCAGGAACTGAACTCTGGTTTTCAGTCTGTTAAGCTGATGTTGAAATCATTCAGCTCACTAGACCATGCCCACTCTCATTCCAAATATTTTTCTAGACTCCTAGTGATCTCGCTACAGAGCTTTATTGTTGATGTGCTATGTCTGTGGCAAGCTTGTTAAGGTCCTAGAGAAATACTTAGATTTGGACTGGGCGTGGTCTTTGGGAGTAAAGTGGTCCATCATCAGCATACCAAGATGAAAACCCTGATTTGATTCCAACCCATGACCATTTTTTCTACAGATTTTAATACTATATTTTCAGTGAGATAAGACTGAACACACTTCAGAAAAAAAAGTTGTTCGAATCAGTAAACTCAATTTTATTATCTCATGTTGACAGTTTAAATGTTCAGTTACTGGAAAGGAAAGAAACTGCAGATGTAATGAAGGGCCCAAATCCTTATAAAATGCTTAAAACTGGGAATCCCAAAAGTATTTCTCACTTTCATTTAGTAGAACCTCATTTTTCTATATCTTAGTTCTCCGGTTAATCTGGATCTCTTTTCTTAATCTCATCAATGTTTGATATTGTTCTGAAAATCACCAGTTGCCAATTGATAGCTGCTAGATCTATCATCCTACACTGCATAGAGGTTTACTTCTATCATAAAGCCTACATTCATGTTTTTGAATATAAAAGGTGTTCCATAATTATTTATTTTAGAAGCAATTAAACAGATAAGTTGTGAGATGTAATATATACAGTAATTTATAATCTAGGCTATATTTTCGCTTTAATTTATTGATTATCCAGAATGTTGTAATCAAAATTTCTTTCAGTCCCAGTTAGTACAGATAAAAGGGTTCTCTATTAATTTTCTTTATACTGGTTGTACCAACCTGGAATACGAATTTTCACTTTTCCACTTTGTCCAAACGAACTCTCAATGATCCCAGCTTCTCCTGTTGACAGTTTCACCTTAAGACCTGTAAACAGCTGAAGATTTGTCTCTTTCTTAAACATGCCTTTTCCTATCACTTCATATTCATTTACGGCTCTTTCTACCACTCCACTTTTGCTCTTCTCTTTGTAAACTTTTATTTTGGGTAGTACATTCGTTACATAATTCTTATCTTCGATACTCTCTAAAAGGCGTCCCCAGAAAGCTAACCTGCAGCTGCTGGTATGAATGTCAATGTCCAATTTAGATCCTATTACTAAGCATTCAGGCACAGCCAAAACAGGTTTATCAAATTCAAGCAAAGCATACTGGTTATATGGAGTTCCTTTCTCTTCATCATGATCTTTACTGTAAAGAAGTTCATTTTGAAACTTATACTCTTTACTGAAATCAAAGCTGGTTTGTTTTTCATTTTCTATACACATTTCAGTCAGGCCAAAGAATGTCAATCTTGCCATCACAGTTTCATGTCCTATACTAATATGAAATCTTGCTTTTGTGTTCACATTTCCTTTGAAGTACTTTATTTTATGAATTGATATAATAGCAGCTACAAGAGTGCCAACATAACCTGGAGCACAAGCAATTCCACGCTCAAGCTGTTTTGGATCAAACTGAGTGACACACAAACCGATGCGATCTCCTTGTCCAGCTTTTTCCACTGGCTTCTTGAACATCTGCATTGATTTAACTTTCTTCGTGATGTGCAAAGATGGAATCTCGACAGTCTGTAAATAAATTTAAGACAAATTTTAAAGAATGTAATAGAGTTTTATGTACAGGAAGGGGAAAAAAAAGCAGACCTACTAAAATATCTAAGTTGCCGATATAAGCCACTTGCACTTGCCTAGTGGATTCTAGGCATACCACTAGGCAAGCGCAGTGGCTCATATTGGCAACTTAGATATTTTAGTAGGTCTGATTTTTTTTCCTACCTGTAGGCCTACATGAAGGGTTGGACAGAAATAGTAAAGAAACTTTAGAATTTTTTTATTAAGCTTTGCCCATGCATGATCTGTAGCCTAATAGTCCATTTCTACATGCTTGCATAACTTTTCTCACCCTCTTAAATGTAAATTCTGCTTTCTGCTTTCTTTAATAATTAACTAAGATCCACCTAATAAGAATCTCATAATAATCACAAGCATTTTTAATACAATACATCAGTAAATAACAGCAGAAGAAAATAGCCTATCTATCTTTGTGAATGGTTACCAGCCAATCTAATCGCTATGGCAGGAACTCACTGACCAAAAGATGTAATAGCCCAGTCAAATGAAACAAATCAAGTGTAAAAAACCTTGGATTTTTGGAAATTGGCATGGTTGCTCGTTGGTACCTACAGTACATCATACTAAAAGTACTGGAGGGTGGGTGTGATCAGTGGTGGGTTTTCTATGTTTTTTTTTTTTTTTTGCATTTATGTTCTTAACCATCTATCCTAGCGATAATTATTCCATATAGTAAATTAAAGTAGATAAACTTTCCTACTAAAAGGCCCCATTCATTTTTACAGTCACACGTTCGCATATAATTGCAATGTTGTCCTTAGAAGCTGCTTTGTCAATTTCACATCATACAATGCTCGTATCAGCATCACCCTTAGCAATGAGAAAACTATAGTACAGCCTTGTCCCAAGTGCGTACGAGAACTTGTCAAGTCTATAATTTTGAAGATATTAATAATAATATTAATATTAATCACATCCAGTTCTTTCTTTACTCTTGCAAGAAGCGTCCAAAGTCAATTGCATTTGGTATATCAAAAGTAGGCTATTTTACCAAATTTCCCAGATAATCCAAATTTTTCAGAATCCGAACAGAGGTCAGCCCCCAATTAATTCAGATTCCCAAGGCTCCACTGTATTTCTAAATTATGGTTTTAATTAAAGAATTTATAAACATTTTTATTTTAGTTCTTCATCCCTAAACCAAAACTGGCATTTAACGAAATCCATAAGAAGACTTCGTACATCTTTCAGTGAGTAGGCCTACAGAATAACGCAACTTGATTTGATAATTTATCCCCTGTTACTGCATAATCCTTCGTTACTTCATTAAATAATTACTTCATTAAATATATTTAATCTTCTTTTAAACTAAAAAAACAATGTGAAACTTAGGACATTTTTTTCGGTCAGCCCACAAATTTAACTGAAATCCAAGACAAACTGCACACCAAAAATACAATTTTAAAATAAATCTTACATCATTTATGTTCACAGTCCCTTGTAGAATTGTGCCAGTCATGACAGTGCCTTGTCCTCGCACACTGAAGCAGTGATCAACAGCAAACAAGAATGGAAGGGAGAAGTGGCGTTCTGGTACAAACGAAATAGCTTGCAATGTCTCAACAAGATTTTGCAGCCCTATAAAAAATAATTAAAGTAATGTAAATGTCTGTAGGTTTAAAAAATCCAGAGAACAGATAAATATTGTGAACTTTACCAATAATGCCTAGCTTCATTATGATATACTTCTTTCTCATACCTTCAGGTCCAAAAGTGTCAGAGGCATCTGGTCCTCCAGGTTTAGCTGCCACACTAACAATGGGAGCGCTTCCAAATAAAGATTTTTCCAGAGTAAGTTTAATTCTCTTCTTCATCTGAAAATAGAATGATTAACAGAAATGCATGTTTAATACACTCATTATGTTATTGTGAAGAAATTTATATAGAGTATATTTTAGGAAGCATTTTCCTGGGCTGGCAATCAAATCAAGGACTTCTTGATACATAAATGCTTTACCACTGAGCTGTACTATCTAAGATCTCTCAAATATTCCCTCAGATGTCAGATAACATATCTATAATGTTACAATGTTACGGAAGTTTTTTTTTTTAATTTGTACTAGCATGTGCCCGCGGCTTCGCCCGCGATAATTATTTCAAAAATTAAAAATTAAGAGCATAATAGTTAAATCATTATATTTATTAACACCTAAATCACGTGGACTACATACCACGATTAGATAGCGTCGCCTGGTAAAAGCGACCTCAGATTCGAGTTCCTTGGCCCAGAAAACCCCTGTATAGTGAGTTTCGTCCAAATCGAACAATGTTTGACCATATTTAGGCCTATATTGATTATCCCTCTTCCGTGTAGGTTGAAAATTTCATATGTCTTCGGGCCTTGATATTCTAAACAAATGAATCATCCAGGATGGACTTACAAAATCAAGCGATCGCCCGCGATAATTATTTCAAGAATTAAAAATTAAGAGCATAATAGTTAAATCATTATTTTATTAACACCTAAATCACGTGAATTACATACCACGATTAGATATCGTTGCCTGATAAAAGCTATCTCAGATTCGAGTTCCTTGGCCCAGAAAATCCCTGTATAGTGAGTTTCGTCCAAATCGAACGATGTTTAACCATATTTAGGTCTATGTTGATTATCCCTCTTCCGTGTAGGTTGAAAATTTCATATGTCTACGGGCCTTGACATTCTAAACAAATGAATCGACCAGCGTGGGCTTACAACATTCAAGCGATCGCGATGCTTTTATTTCCACGGTATGACAAAAATAGCCAAAGCCAACTGCAATTGATTTGACATTGAAATGTATTACTGAAATCTGATGCTTCGACAGCGCTAAAATCACGTTTTCTGCCAGTTTTTCACTCATAACTCGCGAACGAAAGCTGACATTAAAAATTCGGCTTCGAGGTGCATTCGCCCACCTTTCAGTCCATCTATCTTTAAATTTTCAGATCTTTGCGTTCAGTAGATTTCGATGGGCATCGTGGACAGACAGACAAACAGCATGTGCCCGCATGTGCCCGCGGCTTCCCCCGCGATAATTATTTCAAATTATAATTATTAACACCTAAATCACGTGGAGTGCATTCCACGATTAGGTAGCGTCCCCTGGTAAAAGCGACCTCAGATTCGAGTTCCTTGGCCCAGAAAACCCCTGTATAGTGAGTTTCGTTCAAATCGAACAATGTTTGACCATATTTAGGGTTGATTATCCTTCTTCCGTGTAGGTTGAAAATGTCATATGTCTGTGGGCCTTGACACTCTAAACAAATGAATCGTCTAGGATGGACCACAGATATATCTGGGATGGACTAACAAAATCAAGCGATCGCGTTGCTTTTATTTCAAGGTAGGCTATGAGGTATGTTGACAAAAATAGCCAAAGCCATCTGTAAGTGATTTGATATTGAAATTTATTACTGAAACTGATGCTTCTAAAACACAAAAAAATGCACGTTTTCTGCCAGTTTTTCACTCATAACTCACGAACGGAGGCGAAAATTAAAATTCCGGCTTCGAGGTGCACATTCCGACCCTTTAGTCCACCTACTTATAAAATTTCAGATCTCTGTGTTGAGTAGATTTCGCTGGGCATCGCGGACAGACAGACGGAAGACAGACAGACGGAGGACAGACACTTCCTTTTATTAATATAGATTGTAACTTTATTCTTTGTATGAGTACCAGTTTATAGCCTCCCATGGGTGGTGTGATTTATAAAGTTGCTATTATGTTGTCAGAGTTAGCAATATCATTCCTAAGGACATTATCTTGTGTTTTTATTCCATGAGATAAGACTAAAAGCATCTCTTTAATTAATCATCTTATGTTCTTTGGGGAAAGTGTAGGATGTTTATCGTTTTTATACATTATATCCTTCTTAATTGAAGGGTATAGGCCTACTCCTAAAGTAATGTTGTCCAATACAAGTTATGGACATTTATTTTTTGTTTTAGTGTAGAAATAAGAAGTTTAATCCATTAATGCTAACATGCAGAAATCATATACCGTACTGAACTACTTTTATGCAGAAACCATGTATAATAGAATCCTGTATTCAAAATATTTGGGACAAGGTGATATCATTAATTTTTATAGCGCAGGGTTACACTGCAGATCCGTTATTTCCATTTGCATTTCACCATGAACATGATCAGCAAACATATAATATAGTAGGAAACATATTAACCTAATTGATTTTTCAACAGTCTAAAATCTGAAAACCTATTAGGCTTACTGAAATACAGTTTTTAGTTCAGCAACTTTTGCAGTGGTACAAGACAAAGATCATGAAAAACGAGGAAAGTGTATCTCTTCCTCTCTCTGAAGCTGGAGTTCTCACAATTTGAGTTTATTTTCAACAGATCTGTTTAGACTGTGTGACTGCTGGCGTCGTCTTGTGGTTAGCATTGCTGACTACAGATCCGTCGGCCCGGGTTCGATCCCCGGTACCTCCTCAGATTTTTCTGAGGTAAGGTAGGGGTGCACTCAGCCTTGTGATTCAAATTGAGCTGAGCTACTTGATAGAGAAGTAGCAGCTCCGGTCATGGAAACCACCATTAACAGCCATGTGTGTCAGCATGCTGACCACATGCCTCCAATCCTGCCGTCTGCCTATGGTAGGTGACGCAGCGGTTGGGTGGTAGGCCTTGTCCCTTCTGGGATGTTAGCGCCATGGAGTTAGTTTAGACTGTAAGCAAGACTGAGTAAGGAAATGTGCACACTGCGGTCTAGATGTAGATTTATTTGGATGGCTTCTGATTTCAACTCCATGATAAATTCCTGATTTCATTGCTGGCTTTGGGCAGAATATCTAAGGAACATTACAGATGCAGAGTAAAAGTAGTATAACTGGGCAGATTAAAGGAGACAGTAGATAACATTAAAACAAATGTAAATTTTTTTTGTGCTTTGTTCCATGGTTTATGAGATAAATAGGTTAATAGTCTCCTCAGAATGGCAACAGTGCACAGTCAGATCACTCTTTCAGCGGCAATGACTTGTTTGCCTCTAGTTTGAAAACAAACTTAATGCGTGACAAATACATCTGCCTCGAAGTTGCCAAGTTTCTTGGACTGCATTACTTATTCATTAATCTTTGTATAGAAAACCACTCTGATGTTGAAAATAATAGAACAGTACTGGTACAGATATTAATATATCAAGCAATAAATGTTTAAAGTTTAGGGACAAATTTATTTTTCTGAGGGAGGTATGCCGTTTCTACTGATGGAACTAACTGTTAAAATCTGCACAGTTATACTACTTGCATCACCTATTATGATCAAAGATGATAGTGTAAACAGAATATGATAACCTTCTCAATAGAAACAGCTCGCTTCTCCTCCGGAAGTAGGTCAGTTTTATTCAACACAACAATCATCTTTTGGCACGTAATCTCTCCAATAACCAAGCATTCTGCAGTTTGTGTCTGTATTCCTTTTGTAACATCGATTACCAACATGATTAGGTCTATAATCTGAGCACCTGGAAAAGAATAATTCAGTATCGGTACTTATAATGAACAATCATTTTGTATTATTTATGTTCATGAATTTTAGCGTTGACTTGAATCCTAGGTATACAGGTTATCTTCTGACACTCCCATTGCTGCCACTCCCACTCATTATTCTTGAAGTGAAGGAAGGCATTTTAAACTATCTTTGAACCACAACATACGGTATATCCTCATGTATCTCTGTGTGCTTTGTAAAATTTTTTTAGAAGAAAAAAAATAGTTTGGTCATTAATGATATAATTAGGCCTGTGTTTACTTATGGGGGAAAAAATAAATTTAAGTCGCACCCTGGGATGAATGTTCCCGCCAACCATGCCCTCGCAATGCACTTTCTTTTATACCACGATCTAGCGAATTCTTCTGTCCTCATATTACGAAGAAACTCGTGATTGGACGTTGGTGGTGTGACGTCATACCGCTACACAAATGGTGACAGGCTGACAGACCTCTGGAAGACATAATATGCCACATTTTCAAAACCTACAAACAGTGTAGCATACATTATTCGAAAATGCAAGGGCGCTTTGCTTCGGCTGCTGCCTCCGCTTCACGCACTTAACCAGGCCTATGTGGTTAGTGTTATGCATTATTTAGACTATATGCAGAGGTGATTGTGGTACGGTTGGGAGTGCCGAGTGAGCTAGCGGGTTGTCATTTTGGTGCAAGGGTTGGTAGCTGGTATTTGGTACGGTTGGGAGTGTCGAGTGAAGGAACGGTCGGGAGTGCCGAGATAACAAACGTGTGGTTGCCATAGCAATGCAGCTGGTCGGAGCATAAGGGGCGACTTACATTTATCTTTTGCCACTTATGGGGTGACATGTATGAAAATGAATAATATTGACGAGCCTATTTCTTACTATTCATAATCTTTTATCATTCTAACCTAAAAAATTTTTTGGTTATGTTGCACCAATTGTAAAGTAGACTAAACAGAATTAAAATGTAGGATATTCGTAACATGAAATTAGCATAATTTAAAAAGTATAACGTGCAGGGGATAAAGACAATGCAAGCAAAATAGAAAACTACATTTGATAAGTAGGCTGCAGAACGGTACCTCCCATAATCGTGCGGATGAGTGAAGCATGTCCAGGACAATCAACAAGTGTAAATTGCAGTTTTCCTTGTCCTGCGGACTTAGTTAAATGAGCCGGCATGTCTACCATAAAAGAACTGAATCCTAAATCAATCGTAATTCCTCTTTCTTGTGATTGAGGATTTTTATCGAAGGATGCTGTGCTGGCTGTTGTGCTAAGAGCCTTTGCCAGCGACGTTTTGCCGCTGTCAACATGTCCTAGAATTCCAATATTTAAATTTAACATTGAATTAGCCATCTGTCACAAAGACTGAACGAGTAAATTGCACATGAGAAATAATCTAATATTCACGCAATAACTTTCATTCACACAGCAGTAGCACAATCTCACATTATTTTCATTCGTACAAAGAATTTAAGAAATAAGCACGGCTAGAGTTTCCTAATTATTAGATACAGATTGAAAATTAAAGTAATTTTTAAGTAGTGTACATGTTATACATTTTTTTTATTTTAACCATAATTTGTTTTTAAATTAGGGAAAATTTGAAAAACTTCATTCGCATTTACGCTGTCTTATGTTTTAACTCTAGTTCAACTTTTAAGCGCTAGAAGCATATCAAATATCACTATCACAAAGATATAAATTGAGGTATTTATTCGTCGGCGAAATATAGAAAAAATACATGAGTAAATGACAGAGGAAATTATATTTTTTAATTATACGTATTTTGTAACTGCAAGGGTTTCATACAATTCCATCTGAATTCTATAATCCGTGGAAACTAATTTGACAGCTCGAGAAGAATTGGAAAGTGTGGTTTCTTTGGACTGACTGCTTTGGCTACTGGTTGGGGCGGAAAGGCAGAAAAGCGTGTAGGGTAATTTCGTGTGTGTATTTGTATTGAAATTAAAAGTGATTGAGTGAGAAGTGAATCCGGCTTTATGCTTAATTTTTAAATAGACTTGATCGTTGTGGATAACGTGAATTCCATTGGCGCGATTATCCTGTTTTATAAAGTGATTAGGTGAGTAATTCAATCCTGTCGGTAGTTTATTGCCCTTCCTAGAGTGAGTAGGTGTCAAAACAATTTCGCCCTCGCTTGTAGTTTTTCATTGAGAGATGAAAATTTGAAGCATGGTAAATATTTCACCATTCTGTAGATTGAGTGATAAATATCCACATTGCTGTCGATTCTGCACACCTTTTGGAATTATCTGTTGTAGCCTAATCCCATATAGAATTTAAGCGTTCAGCTTAGGCATTAAGGTTCATTTGACTGGAGTGAATGTTTTTGATGAATTGATTTATCTTCAGTCAGGAAAATAATTTATGGCGTTATGCTAATTAGGCTATTATGGAACATGTAGGTGTTCTTATGTTACAATTATTAAACTCATTTTATTATTTTATTTAAATAGGCATAGGCCTAGTTTTTAAGCTGTCCTAGCCCTAAAGCTCTATCCACAATGCGCAGTCGGCAGTTGTTAGTCAGTAGTCGGCAGTTTGCTGTTGCAATCGGCCGCTTGGGAGCAGCACTCGAGTCGTCTACAATATGCTGTCGACATTGAGGTTAGGGAAACATTTTACAGAATAAAAAAGGTGGAGGAATCGCTTTATAAATGGATAATATATGTTATAAACACATCTTGCTTTCTCGTAGTATGCTAATCTGTGTATTTGCACTAGTAAATAATTTTCATTCGCGTAATATGTTACTTGCAGTCGTTCAGTTCATAGTCAGAGATGAATTTCTCGTCTGCCGACTACTGTCTACCAACTGACGATTGTCAGCTGTCGTCTGCAACTGCACATTGTGAATGGCGTCCATTGATCACCACACGTTATACTTCGACTACAAACTACCGTCTACCGACTAACAACTGCCGACTGCACATTGTGGATAGAGCTTAAAGCTCCATCCACAATGTGCAGTCGGTAGTTGGTAGTTGAAGTTTAAAATATGGTGAGAAACGGATGCCATTTACAATGTGCAGTTGCAGTCGACAGCAGCTAATTGGCAGTTGGTAGTCGGCAGTCAAGAAATTCATCTTCGACTACAGACTGCACGACTGCAAGTAACATATTACAAGATTGAAAATTATTTACTTGTGCAAATAAACATATTAGCATACTACGAGAAAACAAGATGTGTTTATTACATATAGGCTATTATGCAATTATAAAGCGAATTTTATAAAGCGAGTATAAAATTTTATACTCTAAAATGTTTCCCCCTCAATGCCAACTGCATATTGTGGACGGCTAGAGTGCTGCTCCCAAGCAGCCAACTACAGACTACCAACTGCAGACTGCACATTGTGGATAGAGCTTAAGAATAAATAACATCTAAGTTACGTTTAATGTTACATTATAGGCCTGACCCACTAGGCCTAGGTCCCGGTGGAATTTGATGTTTAATCATGCCAACAAGAAGAGTTAGATCCAATTACTTAGACCTGTCTCAAGTATAAAACTGAGATTTGGAACTAGCCTACATAGATTGCTGCATACTTCAATTTTCTTAAAATTAGAAATAGCTACTAGTGTGAAATACAAAAAAAGTAATAGTTCAAAAGTGGGCACTGTACCCAGGCTACTGTTCGTGATATTTTCATTTTAAAAAGGATAGAAAACTGTCAAATTTGATATTATATTATCCTTTAAAACCTATATATTCCATTTGTAATTTAGTAGGAGGCTTATATGGGTGATTGTTCAAATACGGGAAAATTTGGAGTGTGTAAAATCCAAATTTTTTACTTTGTTTAAAAATTCTAAAAAAAATCACAAAAATACTTCAGGGGTTACTTGATTATAATATGACACCAGCAGAGCTTAAATGTTTATATTTTTATTTATTTTTATTTCTTTATTTTTTTAAAGCCATGTGGATGACATCCGTGTACATGTGGATGGCAGAAGGCCGCATTAATGACTAACTTTGGCAACAATCTGCTTTTCTTTATGTGATTTCATATTTTTCTCAGCATACTTCAGTTGATTTTGCATCAAATTTGCAAATTTGTGTGCATACTCCGGAATTAATGTAATTTTAACGAGACTGTGTTTTTATGGTTTTGGGGGAGGGGGGAATCAAGCAGAAATTCATTTAATCAGTTTTAAGATCTTAAGTACAGGTCACAGACACCGCAAACACAATAGTATCCTACATTTATCATCTACATGACTTGAGAGTCATCCACATACCCCTTCATGAGACATGTGGATGACACAAAAATCAGGCATGTGGATGACAAAAAAGGAGTTTAAGTGGTCTCAGCAAGCCATTTCTAAACCTCTGTAGGCTCAACTTCAGTCAGGTACTTTGAATTGGAAGGTTTATCATAGTGCATAATCAAAATTAATTACGGTAATATTAACTTTCTGCCTACTTTCTAGAAGCCATGTTAATGACGGGGAATAAAAACATTTTCCTTGAAAATGATACAAAGTCCTTTGTTAATCCCAAACTGTTTGTAAGCAAGCAAAATTCAACCTTACAATTCAACCATAAGCTACCCTGTTGGCTTTCTAACACTGTTGCCAGTTTTAAAAATTTCTCATTTCTGCAGAAAAAATTTCATTCTTTTCAGCCATGTGGATGACCAAAAACCCTTGGGACATTCTTTATGTTCATTAGGTGGGGTGACAATTTTATTTTATTTTATAGGGGTTAATATTCTTCGCCCATTCATACTCATTGACAGGAAAAAATTTGAAAAGGAAATAACATTTTGTTTTGTGGAAAAATGCATTAGAATATACAAAACCGAGGTTTGGGACAGGGCATGTGGATGACATTTCATTGAATTAAATTTGATTTTGGAACATCAGAATTTAAAGTTAGTGACATTTCAAACTGATAGTTGTAGTATAGAAGTAGTAGGAACAAACTTTTATTTTAATTTTTTTTAAAAGTTGAATTTGAAGGGAAATATCACTCCGGAACGCAAATTTTCCCGTATTTGAAGAATCACCCATATAGTAAATGAAGAGCACACAAATGTGCAGGCCTATTATTGTTTTCTGAGTTCCAGTATGGTTTTGTTCATTAGTTGCACTTGCTGAAGTGGTATCGTTCACATTTCTTTTCACATAATGCTCAAGTGCAATGCTCTGACAGCTCATGGAACCATGGCCTTGTACACAGCTTATGGTGAAAACCATGGACCACCAGACTGTTGCTTCTCACCTCATTGTTTGGTTCTTTCCAGGGTCAATTCAGCATGGCGTCATTTGAATAGTAGTCCATATCGATTTCCACTTGCTTCTTGCTCCTAGTCTGCAAGTGTGGCATTTCCAGTTTAGTTGAGGGTAGTAGCAATCTAAGTCTGATATCTTCTATTAGAAACGTTTCACCTGCAAGCTCGTATGCCAACCTTGATGGGGCCATTTTTGAAATACCTAGAATTCTTTTCAAGAATCTGGCTTTGACATTTTCAATACAATTCAGATCAGTTGTTGTAAGATTGTTTGTCCCATATCACTTCTAATCTGTAGGTCAGTATTGCGAAAGTTGTGCCTTAGAATAGTTTCGTAGCTGTACTGATGGATAGTCTAGTGGGTTCCTTTATTTCGTGTAGGCTATGCTTCTGATTGCTGCTAATAATCTTTCTCGTATATGGCTTCTGAAAGAGACTATTGTTGACTGTAATGTAATTCCAAGATAGACCTACTTGAGTTTGTCTCTCTTATAGAGGATTTTGTCAGTAACTGAGATTTTCCCTCCTCTTCTAAATACCAGTAGCCTACCAGCTGCACTATCTTATTCATGTTAAGTCTTAGGCTGTTCTTATCAGCATATTCTTCGGTTTTTTCCATTATCTCTTGGATATCTTCCCTGTTTCTTGATCCCACCACAATGTCAGTAGATTTATATGTTTGTCGAAGTTCAGTAAAACCATATTCCCAAGTATTTCGTTTCCGGCAGTATTTCCAGTTTTTTGTTGTTTAGATAAATTTTCACATTCTCAGTAATCCGTTTCATTTTTAAAAACATTGCTTAAGACTTAGGCCTACTATCATTGAATTCCATTTTGTTTTCTTTAGCCCATTTCACTATTTTGTCAAGATCTAAGTTAGCATATACTTCTACTTCTGACATAGTCTTGCCTTTTGTTTTTAATGCCAGGTCGTCAGCAAAGGCAATTATGTTTGGGTGATTTTTTGAAACTTAAGTTTAGTAGGGATTTATACACAATGTTCCAGAACCCCAGACTGCAGCAGGATCCTTGGGGACATCCTCTCATGACTTTCTTCTCAGCGCTGTAGTTGTTAACACACAGTGATGTCGTTCTGTCACGGAAGTAATCTCGGGCTAAGTAGTAGAGATTTTTAGGGCACTGGATTGCACGAAGATTATGTAGTATGCTTGGCCACCAAGCAGCATCAAATTCTCCACGGATATCCAGACTGACTAGAATTATGTAGTTCTTTTTGTTCAAGTTAGTCTGTATAAATTCCTTAACGGCCAAGGCTGCATCAACTGAACTTTTCTTGGGGATGAAACCGTATTGGTTTTCATTTAAGAGACTATTAGAAAATACATGATGTTGTATTCTATCTATTAATTAATTTTTTGAGAAGCTTACCACTTATATTAAGAAGACTTATAGGTCGATATTTGGATACATCAGTACTTACTTCCTTGCCAGGTTTAACTATGGGGATTATGGTTGATCGCTTCCAGTGCTTAGGAAAGTATCCTCTACGCAAACATTCAGTGTAGATTATAGTAAAGAAGTTTGGAAAATACTCCATTATCTTAAGAAGAATCTCGCTGTTCAGACCATCCTCCCCTGGTGCCTTGTTTGGATCAATCTTTCTCAAAGCTGCTATGATCTCTTCTCGTGTAAATGGAACGTCATCCTGGGTATCAGATGGGGTTATTACCTGTTGCCTGATGATTTTATGCTATTCGTTGTCAGAGTCTTCACAGTCTTCTGGTACAAAGTATTCAAGCATGTGCTTAGAAGTCATTGCTAGCACAAAATTTTCTCTTGCAAGATAGGCCTATAAGCAAGTTATTAAAATATATACGCAATTGTTAGTTCCAATCTAACACCGAAAGTGATTGTGGGTTAATGAACAAAGTTGGGGAGAAAAAATAAATACCAGTACTGACTTCTTCCTTAGCCTTTATTTCAATGGTAGGTGTCTTTACCCAGATTCACTACAAAACTAGCCATTTTCTTACAACGTAAATTAATTTAACGTTGCTTCAAAATACAGAATAGGACCATTTCTTAATTTTACAACAATCTTTGACAATCGTGAGCAAGTGGCAAATCATAAACGAGACAATAAATGAAAAGACAAACAAATTATTAATTACAGTAGGCCTATGTCATGTAAATTTTGGAAGTTAAACTAAGGCTACTCTTTGAGTGGGTGAGCACCCTGAAAAACTTCGAGCTATGGCGATAGGGATTACCTTGCGTATTGCTGATGTTCTTTACTGCGACTGCTTTCAGATTTAATTTTAATGTATTTTAATAAATTTTGCTCAGAAAGGAGAATCATAAGGCCCACTCTGTAGTTCTGCCTGATGCTGTGAATACATGTGGGTCTATTTGGAAGTTTTTCTAAAAGATTTTCCCCTGTTTTTACAGTGATGTTTTTGTTTTATGAACATCTTCACATTGTAGTTAGTAACTTATATTAGGCTATACCATTATACCAGTATGTTACACAAAGAATGTTTTGTTTTGACACATCAGTTAATTTTGAAAACTTAGGTCTTATGTTACGTTTAGAAGATATGTGAAACATCAGGCAGCATATACGTATAACATTTCAATTTTCTTTTAGGCTTTGAACTAGATTAGCAGAAACACTGAGAACACAACCATACCACAGATTAGCGGGGGCATCTAGCAAGAGCAGTAGAGTTTCTTGTATAATAAACTGGGCTCAGATTTTGATGACCTAAAAACACTTGAAATATAAGCTATAAAATGACTACGAAAATACAAAAAATAATTCTCAAGAACCTAACAAAAATGACTCAATAATTTGTATGAATTTTCATAGTTTCGGCATCAGATTTGGTCTATTCTACATTTATGTTGTTGACCCAAATTATATGCTTGTGTTACTTACAGTTAAATACAAACAGTGAACTGTCTTTGTATATATACAAATTAAAATTACAACAATAAGATTTAGTTATTAATACTTATAGTTCCGATAATATTCTTTGTAAGTAAATGCACAAAAACTCTAGGCAATGCAAGAAGCAACACAAAATGAGACAATGTGAGAAGAAAATTACTTTAAATTTTTAAAAATCGCCTAAAAGTATGAAATTTGTAAAAAAAGACCAAAAAATTACCAAATAATGACACTGAATTTTTAAAAATGACCTAAAAATAAAGAGTTGTAAAAAATGAAAAAAAAACCCTAAAATTAAAATGTTTATAATCTAGGAGTCATGATCAGATTATCTGCACTAGTGAACAACGTCCATAACGTGTCGGTTAAAAGGTGACATGTCATCGAAATCCGGGCTCTGGTAATAAGGCTACTTGTTCAGGTGGTGAAATACAGAAAGGCCCAATGAACTATAAACTGTGTGTTTTTCCAGTTAGTGATGGCGGCGTACATTGCTATCTGCAACTGTCATAGCCATTGTATGCAGAGTCAGACCCAGTTATTTTGTAAGAAGTTACAGATTTAAGGGGGTCAAATTTTATGTTCCTCTGATTCCCATCTACCCTTACGGAAAGTCATCTCCACTGAATCTCCACGGTTATCTGTAGTTCATTCTCATATGCCCATTTTTCAAGTGCATTAATTTTTTCTGTAGCTGCGATATGTTGTATGACCCGATAGCCGTGTCAACTGCATAGATATATATTGTTACCTGTTTTGTTTCTTGTCTTATTTTCTGAACAACATCGTATGTCGCAGTGTTAAGGAACAGGGAGCTGAAGGCGTCTCCCTGAGGCACAGCAGTGGTTTATCTTATTCTCCTTGAGGTGGTAATACTGTCAGTGCTTTGAATGGGTTTTGGTACTAAATGCATTACGTAATGCTATTAATTTCTTGTTCTCACCAGTTATCGATTGAAGCTTTCCTGATATGATTTGCCTGTTCAGTTTATCAAAGGCCATTGCTTAATCCACAAAAACTGTGTGGAGTTTGCTTCTGGTGTGTCTTAATACACTGTGATCTTCTAATCCCTCCTCAGTACCACAGGTAATAGCTATCAGTCACACTTCGATAAAGGTTGGTGCCAAAAACACCATTCCTGTTGTTACAAGTCCATCACTGCAGCATCACAAATGCATGGAGTTGGGGTTACCACTTCGGTCCATATCTTGCTTATTACACCACTGTGGAGAAACTTAGAACTTCACCATCAATACCTTCTACATCTTCTATTAGATTTCTTATTGCTTAAAGCAGGATGCGAAATTTCCAGTTGCCAGGTCGCCATTGGAGACCAGAATTTGGAGGCTGAAGACAAAATCCCAGTTTCGAAAATCTGCTATCTTAATTTATTTTATTATAGTTTGCATTTGCACAAAGAAAATCAGATTAAAATTAGATATTGCCACTAGCAGTCACTTTTGACATGAACAAAATTACTGAATTTACTTGGAAACACTGAAAATATTGGGAGATTATCAATACATTTTTAATTTCTCACACAGCTTTGATTTGTTTTTGGTCCCTGTGTTTAGCTAATTGTTGCTCTGTCTTCTTTAATAACAGACAATTCAGTTCATGTGTTTGCCCTTTTTCTTTCTTTCTTTTTTCTTTCTTTCTTTTTCCTTTCTTTCTTTCTTTTTTCTTTCTTTTTCTTTCTTTCTTTCTTTCTTTTTTCTTTCTTTCTTTTTCTTTCTTCCTTTTTTTTTTCTTTCTTTCTTTTTCTTTCTTCCTTTTTTTTTTCTTTCTTTCTTTTTTTATTTCTTTCTTCCCCCTCAGCAATGGCAATGTTAGATTCTACCTATATATGTGAACAGTTATTTTCGTTCATGATATCAAACTTCTCAGAGATAAACACAGGCATAGCAAAAAAAATTACTAAAAAGAAGTGTCAAGCCTCAGTACAAAACACTAAAAAATAGTCGTAAATAAATGTTCATTTTGAACTAGTACAAAACACTAAAAAATAGTCGTAAATAAATGTTCATTTTGAACTGTTGTAATTTTTGTACAATGTATGTGTTGTACCACAACTGTCGTTGAAAATAAAAAGTATTTAACGTTCACATTCAACATTTCCAGTAAGCTTACAATATGTCGTCCTATTGCTCTTAGCCATTATGTGGATTAATATAAGCTTGTATAATTAAGTCGTATAGCGTTCGAGAATGCTTTTCAAAGTAGATTGCTGTGTTCCAAGAGATTTAAGAGACAAAGAATGGAGATTAGGGTCGAAGTTTCTCGTTGCTGTAATTTTTTTGTAGGGAAGTATTTTAATGCAGTAAAAGTATACACACAGAAACAGTGCAGACAAGATTTATACACGCGCACGCGCTTACTCTTCTTCGTTACTATCACAGGTTTTTGCTGTCCCGAAAAAAACACCATACCTCCGAGGGACTAGATACCAGATTTGTCATCTGGCATATATGGTATACACATTAAGTACTGCATTTTTATGTGAGGAACTAAAAGGAAGCGTTCGTAAGATCGATGTGTTCCTAGATTTTCTTAATTTATTTGAACTAACGCAGCCTTTGTATTAGAAACTAATGATGTATGTGAACATCACGTGTAGTTTCCGTAGTCGAGTGTATCGTTCTCTGGCATTTGACATAACAGTCCGATACAATTATTCATTTGTTAAATGTTTTTACTTCTTCTGCCCGCACCGTAGGCACTATAGGTAGAGGAAGTATGTGTTTGACCCTAAATAAGAAGTTGAATTTTTAACATAAATACCGGTTTTGAGATACACTGAATACAAAAATAGTATTTTCAGAAATGTGTCCGTGTGTCTGTGAACAGCGTAGCTGCAGAACGAAATAGGCTATATGAATATTCCATTTTGGGTTAGGCACCTTCTGGGGATGTGACACTAAGATTGACGACGACTTTCTTTTACTTTTAGTGCCACTAGACAAAAAGACAAATTGTTTTTCGCGATTTTCTCGAAAGCGGCTCTAACGATTTTCTTTAAATTATGTACATGAGGTACTTATGGGTCATTCTCCAGAAAAGGGCAGATTTCAATGTTAGAATTTTTTTTAAAATTATTTTTTATTTTGGTCCGTGTAATTTTTTTTATGTAATATTTCTGTCCGCAGAGTACTACTGAGGTACTTGCCCTACTTACCGAGTGGTATTTTGCATTAAATTAACAAGGTTAGAAAATGGCGCATTCATGGAGGTGAGAAAATAGTAAGAAATAGTAATTATATAGAAGTTATGTGAGAATTAGAATAAATTTACTGTATTAAATGTTATCATGGATAAGAACAATATTTATTACTATACAAATGGATTAACACACAACTTTTTACTTATTTTTATCATGTTAAAATAGATTATCACTTTAAAATCAAAACTTTAAATCAAAACATGATATATTGTCATAAACTATTAGGCTATACCAGTATCGTCTTTAAACAAAAATAATAAATGCAGACAGTTAAATATGTCATCAATTACAACATTAATTACACCTCCATTGATAGGACTCGAGAGTAACAGTAACGGAGGTGAGGGTAACGGAGGTGAGATTTTTCTCTAATTTGTCAAACAACTTGGGAACATTTGAGGTTAGAAAATCTCAGTTCTAGAGTTTAACTTTGCATTTCTTATTATTATAATTTATAGCAAAAGTAAATATAAAAACATATAATTTTACCGTTGGGTGTAGGTAACGGAGGTGAGGAAGTCCAATTACCAACTCTGCATTTAGCCCTTTTACACAAACAAAACAACACTTAAAAGCACACTAACAGCTTTTCTTTATATAAATGATAAGAAAACTGCCAAAAGTTGGAGTCCACGGAAAACAGAAAGACTACAGTGCCATATCTGTGGAAATAATTGAACTTTTATATTGTTTCACGGAGGTGAGGTCTCACTTTGGGACAGGCATGTTTAGTGCAAAAAATTGTCTTTACAAAATGATATACCGGTATTGTCTTTTCAGTTATTAATGACTCATTTTTTGAGCTGTTTGTTCTTGTTATAACACTAAATTGGAATAAAAATTAAAGCCTGTTGAATTATGAAAGAATGAAAATGACAAGTCAGGCATTGGGACATGACACGGAGGTGAGATCTCACATACTGTGCCCTAAAATGCAGAAAATTGAAACTTTTGTTTAAAAAGTGGAATATGGAATCAAATAGACCTTATTTCAATCTAACTTATCATAATAATACATAATCCATAAATACTTATTTTACACCAGAAAATCAACTGCGACATGAATCTGCCCTTTTCTGGAGAATGACCCTTATACTAAAACTTTTACTTGAAACATTTTTTCGCAAAAATTCTCTAAAAGGGTAGTCTTGCCTGGTGAATAATAAAAGCTTTGCATCAGTTTGAAACAACTGAATACGCGCTCTTTGCAATACGGCTTGTTATTCTTTATCAGTGTGTGAAGTGAGAAACATGTATTGCCCATGCTGAAGGGTAAGAAAGTTACGTGAGTGCATTAATCAGATTTTATTTGGATTGTGTATTCTTTATTTTTACAACCAATTTACATGAAGAGAATGTAATGTTCCAGGTATGATTTTTTATAATTTCCCACATCATGGTTTGGTGCTAGTGATCATAGGCGTACCGAGGGGGGGTTTTGGGGGTTTGAACCCCCCCCCCCCCATTGATTAAAAAAAGAAAAATTGTATAATTTTTTTTAAGTCTGATTATAAATTACTTAATACAAGTATAAAGCGTGGGAAGCTTAAAACTCGTTATTTTGCGTCTAAATTGTAAAATTTTCCAGGGGAGGACCCCCGGAAGCTTAAAACTAGTTATTTTGCATATTAATTTTTAAAATTTTCCGGGGGAGGACCCCCCAGACCCCGCGTATGTTATAACCCCCCCCCCCCCCATATGGTCGGCCTGGTTACACCTATGCTAGTGATGGTGGCATTTTAGAGGCAGTTAAGACTTTTCTTTCGAAAATTCAAAGACAAATAGGCACACCGGCGAGGCCACAGGACTAAGTTACAGTACACCCTTGCCGCTAAGTAACCATAACAACCAACATATAGAGAAATATTGTGGATTTTAGATTTGTTTGTTTTTTTTTGCATCCAAGTGGCTGAGATTTTTAAATTAACTTAGATTTTTAAATTAACTTACGTCAATTTTATGGAGTTATTACTGGTTTGATTTTGAGATTTTTTCGGCACATAGTGCATACAACTGCATATAGTATTATCGTTGCTGGCTTCTTATCTATCCAGTTAGGTGTTGTACTTTTATTAAATGATTTCCCGTAGATTAAAATTAACTTATTTGCATATTTTGATACACAGCAAGTATGTCTACAAATAATTCGCTATTTTAGTACATTTCAGCTGCACGGTGCTTAATTTACTTGAATGAAGGCGTTAGAGCTCTATGAAAGTGCTGTTGGAACTGCAATGTGTATCACATCCGGGGAATTCCTTCTTGCTTACTTCGTGAGATGCTGGCTCTAAAAATAATCATAGTGCTTTCGGGGAGGTTGATTGGTTTTAAAGTTGTTAGGAAGAAATCATGTAAACATACAAACACATCAACTCTTATTCTTACTTTCAACATTCACTGCGAATTGTGTTCCAAAAGAGCCAGATACATGTATGTTTCAGTCGCCTACTCTGTCCATTGCTTTCGATAACATTATAGCATAGTTATAGGCTACTGTGATTTTACTCTCTCTCTCTCTGAAACAATCTTCCAATCGCACGAATGTAATAGATCCATGGTTAGAATTGAGAAATTATTATAAATAATGTGAATGTTTCACGCCATATTTTTATTAGTTTTATCGAACACTGGTTGGAGTTCTTTTTTAATATAGATTAAATTATTTTTTGTGAACTAAATTTAAGAATCATTCTAACAGTAAGTGTTCCTTTGCCTAAGTTTCCGTTTGACAGTATCTTTTCATATCATTATCATCGGATATGAAAGTTAGGATCATCAATATTAGGGATGAATAAATTTCTTGAAGGTAATTGGCAATGTACTCAATTATAAACAAAATGGTTCATAAGTTGTCTTTGTAAAAATATTCAAGAATTCACCAAGTCGAAAAAGTAATACAGTTCAGGAGTTGGTGTAAAAATACACATCCCAGACTTTCTTCCGACAGCGAATCCTTCACAGCCACACTTCCGACTTGCGGAAGCATTTTAAAGCTTCCTTGAAGATTTCCAGAACAACCCGAGTATGAATTACTCAAGTTGTTAACGTTCTAAATTACTCAGCTGCTAAGCTCTGCAGTACATTACTCAAACCGAAATATTTCGTCTAAGTGTCCTTTGTGTAGCTGTGCTTGTCTATTCGCTGCAACTATTTATTATTATTATTATTATTATTATTATTATTATTATTATTATTATTGTTATTGTTATTATTATCATCATAATCGTCATCATAATCGCCATCATCATCATCATTGTCATCATCTCGCTCGATTTGTTGGTTTAACATAAACATATCGATTAAGCTATATGTGTACATTTGGCTAAGGCCTATAGGTCTGTCATGTGAACTAGGCCTACATCTTAGAACTCTGTCTTGCAGAAATATGCCAAAACTAAAAATAAAATACAACCTTATGTTAGTCCTAAATTATTTCTTTCTACCACTTCGGCTGTTAGTAGTTGGGAGGCCTGTTCAATTGCTTTAGGCTATATTAAGATATGTAAAGTTCAATTGCTTTATATTAAGGTATGTAAAGGGGCTTGTTCTATTGGTTTATATTAAGTAATGTAAAATTTGTAAAATTAAGAGACAAAATCTTTAGCCAGAGTTTTTAAAATTTGTTCAGTAATAACAATTACCTAGGGATTTCTAAATAGCATGCTGTGGCATTTGAAAGTTTATGGAAAGACAGTTTTTCGTTGTAAACGAAAGAAGATTAGGGGAAGTAATGCATATGTCAGTTCTACAAACGGAAGGCAGAAAGTGGAAAAATATGTTATAAGAATCTCCAAATGCTTGTAGGAAAAGTTATAGAATAAAGGAAAGGCGCCAGGGCGTCGGCAAGCGACTGTCAACTGTTAACGTTCGATCGATAGCTAGACATTTCCTGCCCAAATTTTGCAATGAAGGTATTATGCTGTGACAATATAAGATGCAAAGTTGATTATTTTTTATTGGTAATTTTTATGTTTGAGTGTTTAACTTGATAAACGAGAATATTTGGCCTGTGGAAGCATGCATACATATCTGCATCTTGTTTAAATAACTTCCTAATTTATTTATCGTTATTAAGGTCCACTGTGGTTGCCAGTGCCGCGCATTATTCCGGTTATTTGTGGAAAAAATGAGATTATGTGACCAATTTTTAGTTTTGTAAACAAATTCCTTTAGTTAGACGTATCACATAAGGTATAGGCTTTATTAACACAGTGTGCCCTTCACTTGAGCTTTTCGATACGCAAGTTGTACCATATGTTTCAGTTATAAAAAGCAATGAACATTTTTTTTATTGCAATTTTATAGACTGGAAGGGCCTCTTAGATGTTTTATCAAACGATATTCTCGAATTTCTCACATTTTTCTTGCAATTTTATAGACTGGAAGGGCCTCTTAGATGTTTTATCGAGCGATATTCTCGAACTTCTCACGTGCCAGTCCTTCAGTGCCTCCATTATTTTAAAATTTTACAAAATATTTTATACAAAATATTTAAAACTTTTAAAGTGAAAGAATACTATAAATACAAACCTGTCACAACAATAATAATAATAATAATAATAATAATAATAATAATAATAATAATAAAATCAGGTAAACTGATGTAAAAAAGTGCCAGTATGTTTTTTTAATCAGTTATGACTGCAATTATGATATGCAGAATATGTTTTTTTAATTGATTTACAAGTTAAGCTCCAGATTTATTCATTAAGCAGGGCTTAGGGAAGAACAAAGGTCTAATTTTCTTTTTAATCAGATTAAAATCTTCCAGCATCAGCTGAACTGTACAGATTTTTGATATCTTGACAATCGCACACTCACATAAAAATACGAAAAAGAAAGTGAAATTGGCTGGTTTCGGGATTTGAACCATGGAACTCCATAACGTGAGGCCAAAACGTTACCATCTCGGTCACCTGGGTCAGTTTAACGGTCTAGTTGTAAGTTATAAGCGCATGTAAAACAATAGTGTTTTTGGTCATAGCTATCTCTATTTTAATTTCCAAAGCCGTAAAATATCACAGTAAAACAATTGACTATGTTGTCATGATAAATGATTTGCTTTTTTTTTATATAAATTCTTTCGAATACGTATATTATCATAAAATAGGCACCAAATTGAGCATTACTCCGAAACAGGTGAACCGATTTCATCCAGTATCAGTAGACCTCTTCCCATGAACACTATAAATGTGTATACCAAATTCCATAAAAATCCGGTAAAGCGTATTTGAGTTACCGCGTTTTTAAAATAGACACTAAATTGGGTTTTACTCCGGTACCGGACAACCGATTTGGTCCAATATCGGTAGACGTCTTCCCATGTACATTATAAATGGGTATACAAAGTTTCAGGAAAATCCAATAAAGCATATTTGAGTTATCGCGACTTCTCATATATTAACATAAAAGGCAATAAATTGGGCATCATTCCGGTACTGGCCAACCGATTTGGTTGAACATCAACAGACGTCTTTCCATGGATAGTATAAATGCGTATACGAAGTTTCATAAATATCCGATAAGGCGTATTTGAGCTATTGCGCCTTTAAAATATACACTAAATTGGGTTTTACTCCGGTACCGGTCAACAGATTAGGTTCAAATTTAACAGAGTACTTTTCATGGATGTCATAAATGCGTATACCAAGTTTAATGGAAATCCGATACAGCGTATTTGAATTATGGCGCCTTTCTATTAGAAAGGCGCCATAATCTATTAAAATAGGCACTAAATTGGGCATTACTCCGGTACCGGTGAACCGATTTGGTTCAATATCAATAGGGTTCTTCCCATTGACATTATAAATGTGTTTTCCAAGTTTCATGAAAATCCGAAAAAGCGTATTTGAGTTAGAGCGCGTACAGACACACGGACGGACGGACGGACGAACAGACAGACAGACGGACATACATTTTTCGTCCCCCACACAATCTCATAAAGTACCATACTGGCACTTAATAATAATTATTATTATTATTTTGATACCGATAACGTCCACCGCTTGCTCCTCTCATGCAGCAGGCCCAGGTTCGATTCCTGGTCGGGACAAGTTACTTAGGCGGGTTTCCGGTTTTTTTCCCTCGCTTGTAAGACGAATGTTGGGTAAATTTAGGCCTTTCGTGGTCTCCGGATATAATCTGGTCGTCATTATCATCTTCATCCCATGCGCGCGTTATTCAGAGTGAGTATGTGAGCGACTGATTGTCTCGTCCTATGTGATCTTGTCTCAGAGGTGGCCCCGGCATTGGACTGATCACTAATCTGGGGAGGCTTTCCATGTCCTTGTGTGGCAAAAAAAAAGTAAGTATGTGATCCAAAGATGATCCCTCTCTCGACAGGTCGCGATCATTTAAGGCCCGCATAAACGTCCCTTCAACGGGAGGTGTTAACTAAGAGAACGGAGAAGATACTGAAGGATAATAGTAATAATAATTAAGATGGCATACAATATGTACTGGTAAATCGTTCTAAATAGTCATTCTTTCGAAATGCTGAAGAGTAAAACTATCAGACCACACATTTGTCGTTCAACTTTCTAAATTAAAAAAAAAAAAAAAACATTTAGCGAGGAATGTCATTTTTCTATTTTCCATGTTCCTTATAACACATTTAATTACTATACATATGAATTGTAGCCGGAAACCATTCCGTTGTCCATAAAATTTAGGATGTAACTTTCATTAACTTTCTTGTAACCAAGGTGATGAGTTCGTGATAGCAGAAAAGCAGAAACTAATGCTGAAAAACTAAAATTGATCGTTCTTTCCAAATGAAATATTATTTAACAGTTAAAAAACTAGTTACTTTACAGCTAACTTTTACGATTTTATTTATACAGAAAGTATTTTGAAAATTGTAAAAAACCGGTGGGTGAAATGAATTTAACTTTTTTGTTTTTTTCCACATAGACCTACCGTTGTCGAGGAGGATCAAAATTTTAATACAGAAAGATGCTTGTACGTCAAAATTTCGCGTTAACGTTTTGTACATTAAATTATTTTGTATGTAAGCCTGTGTAAAAAAGTCAGAATCGCCAAACAGATACCAAAAAGCAGAGGGGTTTAATTGCAGAATTATTCAGAATTAATGTTCGCAAGTAAGGTGCAACTATTAAAGCAGATAATCCAGTGTGATATTGAATTAAAAAGTTATTTTAAGATCAGGGATGGGTATTTCGCTATCCTGTGGATAATATAATATAGTACATAGGCCTATACCTAATGTTTGATATTTAGGCTATAAAATGCAATGATTTATTCAGCTTTTTTCTTTTCTTCTGAAACTGTACCAGATTCGCTGTCTGTAAAATGAGTAACACACTGGGATTTGCAAGACATATTGCAAGTTGGTTTATTGTCTTGAATAAATTTTGAATATGAAAGATCTGTTTGCAGTTTTTCCACATTTTTCCAATAACACTCCATCCGAATGAGTACGTGATTGTGATCCGGGACAGTTCAGAAGTGAATATAAACACATTAAATAAAAATACAATCAAGTACGGTACCTTAATAATTTACAGTTATTATAGGAAGGATTTTTTTGAAGAAGAAACATGACAAATAAATGTCCATGTAATAAACTTAATTATTTTGAAATATGTTTTGGAAAACACATAGAGGGGAGGAAGTAAAGGGGAGGGAATGACCAAAATTGGATTTGAGAAGGAAGTTCATTTATTTTCCCAGATTCAAGTAAGCTATTGCGCTGCAGTAATTTAATTACAGGAAAGGGGAGAAAAAAGTTACTGTGTAGCGTACTTCATTATTGAAATTGACTGCAAACGGTGTGTTAAATAGGGTTTTTATTCTTTTTTATTTTTTTATTTATTATTACAGCATGCCCCATTACTGAGTAATGTTACATGCATTACATGCCATAATTTCAAGTTGAATAATGATAATATAACTTATACATTGTTTAAAACAAAGATACTTAGAATAAATTAAATAAAATTACATAGAATAATAATAAATCCCTAAAGAAAGTCTTATTTACATTTTCCTTAAATGCTACTCTTCTTCTTGTTCTTGTACATGTTAGATGTGTACATGCCAATCTAAATGGTGTGGCATATTGTCGTGGGTAGTGCAATTCAAAAGCAAGTATTTTAAGTATTAGCGGATTTCCTAAATATGCCCAAAAGCTAATTGTTTGGGTGGCGTGTCGTAGCCTATGGACCTGTCCTATGCGTGTCAGTGGTCATGGACCTGGTTTGAGATTGAGGTAGAATTTCTCTTTCAGTGTAACTTGGAAATAAACAAAAACAGTAATATTGAAAGAAAGCAGTCTTCACCTTCCAGTGGAGAAAGTAAAGTGGTAACGTCTAGTTATAAAAGTTTATTTTTATTGTCTGGTATGTAAATTAAGATACTTCTATGCGTTTCCCACTTTGACTTTCTTTGCTTTGTTGTCAATGATATATGGTCTTGGTGTATATTATTCAGGCGTAAAATTAATAATGCTATCGGCGAATTCACCAGAACTGGAGTAGTAGGCCTAATATATACAGGGACCAAACTACTATATATATATATATATATATATATATATATATATATATATATATATTAGGGATGGGTCCTCGATACTTTCGATACCTCGATACTCTCGATACTTGCATGGTATCGGTATCGAACTATACTAAAGAAAACTCACTCGATACTTTTTCGATACTTTTGTAATTCTGCAATTAAGTGAGAATGCTAGTATTTTTAACAAAAACTTCTAAGTGGACTGTCTAAAAAACTAATTTTAATTTATTATAGAGTTTAAAAATAATTATAGGCTACTGATGATATTAAATTTTGTCTCATTAAATATGCAGACTTAATTAATTTAGTTGGTATTACACAGTTCTCTCAAATTTTAATTTTAATGTACCTATTTATTGAAACTGGAAATGTTGAAGGTATCGAGTATCGAAGTATCGAGTATCGAGGAAAAAATCATGTATCGGTATCGAGCATCGAGAAAATCTGGTATCGACCCATTCCTAATATATATATATATATATATATATATATATATATATATATATAATTATATGATGTTAATTAATATTGTACTAAAGACTGCGGTGCACCTAATTTTAGGTTTATTTCAGAAGCTTCAAATCACGTTTTTAAAGTTTTTGTTTTAAATAGAAGTTGTTCATCACGGGTGAAAAAGCTAGTTGAAGACAGCCTTATACATTTTCACGTATCTTTTGTAAGATAACAATTTATTGTATAGGCCTAGTTATAACTAATATTTTGGTGGTAATATTTCTGTTAAGATAGTAGGTCTACTGTTTCCTCACTCTTTTGTGCGATAGGCTTAACGACAAAATATAAACCTGGTTCCTATCATGGAATAGTTTAAATTTGGTTGCTTTATATTATGTCCTTCAGCCCGTGGCAGTTACGTTTTCACACCAGAGGTCGCAAAATTACTGGAATATTAGGGCCGTGTTTGAAGTGTGAAGTCTCAGTGGAGATGAACACATTTTGTCGGAAATATGAAAAGAAAAGGTACAGTATTTGTATTTGTAACGTATTATTATTATTATTATAAAAGACTCTGTTTACAATTTATATGAAACACTAGCTACACTTTTGTGAGAGATATGAAACTTCTTTTTTGAATCCAGAATTTTCTCGAACTCTGGCTCTGATTTGGTGTATTGAATAAGTCAAATGTCTCACAAATTACTTCTATATTTTGATTTGTTGTATTTCGACAGAGAAAATGTGTGTTCACACTTATATGTAGTCCTAGATTCAGGCAAGGAACTGTAAAGTCTTTGATCTTGGAATAGTTTTCTTCAGGAATCAAATAGTAAAATTGAGCAAGGCTTTCTTCTTTGCATTTATTCTTCATGAAATCGTCCGCTTGAAGATCAGTGATTTTAATTGTACGCCTTGAACATCTTCAGTTTCGCGCGCGCTCAAAAAAAGAAAGAAATTGAATATTCTAATGGCATAGGCTATGTCGCGGGCACGAGCCGGATTCAACTGCTTATATTTATTATTGGGCCGTATTTTGGAGACCCCTGATCTAGACTCGCGCAAGTTTCTGCGATTTGACATTATAGTTACGATCTTCTTTTGGTTGTATAGAAAGAGATTGTGAACGAAGAACGTGCAGGTATGTGCTGACATCTAATTAAATCTAAGCGTAACAGTTATTTGGCACACATTATCGAACCTATTAAATATGTTATGAATAGCACCGCTGTTCTTTTGTACCGTTGAATCATTTGTAATGGCTTTTGGAACTTTTGATCTAAAGCTTTATCAACAAGAACTTAAGTATGGATCTCGGTAAATATCTAAGTTTAAATTCGCTTGGTGTCTTTTATTTTACTAAACTATTAGAAGTTTCAAGTTGACTATTGTCTCTGTGCTCAACCAGCTGATCTTTGATTGTTCGAGCTAAAGTTAGTTCAAGTATAAAGGAAATAAAAATGTCAAAACCAGTAGAACATAGATGGCCAGACAATTAATAGAAAATCGAACCAGCGACCGTCCTACTACTAGAGCTCTTGAAGGAGCTTTGGCACGGTGGATTCTACGAATACCAGTCTAGTCATGCATCAGTTTTCTTTACGTTTCGCCCCTTTCTTGCTTAGCTTTTTCTTTTTCCAGTTCATGTCTGCCTAATTCTGTAGTCATTCTTTCATTGTATGCTCGTTTTTTCTCTTCCTATTGGCATCTTTCGTTTATTTTTTCCCCCATTCATTCTTTCTATCGTACGTCTATTGCTAACTTCCATCCTATCTAGTACATATTTTGTATCTCATTTTCTTACTTAAATCTTTGTCGTGGCCTTTCGTCCTTTTCTTCTTTTCTGTCGCTCAATTCCTTCCTTGTCTATTAACCATATGTCTGCATTAGCCATACACTCACTTAACATAGCTTAAGAGAACGTTCAATCTAATTTAAATGATTTGCTTATTAATTCCATTTATCCCTTGAGCAATTGTATGCCTATGTAGGCTATGTATTCATATAAGTATCAATACAGTTTCTTATGGCGAACCTTGCAACGAAATGAAATGCATATTTTTTTTAAAGCTTGTGGACTTGAATATGACATTTTTTATGTCTGAAAATGTCTTTTGATTGGTAAATATCCAGCGCTTGAAAAATACATAAATGTTTAATGTCATTACGAGAAATATTGATGGCCTATCATTTGCATTAATGTAATGAAGCTTGTAAGTTTTTGCGATTTATTGGTTATTCTATTTTCACGTTTAGATGATTCGGTTAGGAGAATCGAAATAAGCATAAATTACGCTTAATTAAGAATTTTATCATTCCGCTTTCACAGAGTTAAGTTACGTTTATTGAAGAGATGACCTTATTATCCTGTGCTTGCTTGAAAACAAGTAAAAAGTGAAAGTGGTAAATTAAAGAATTTTTATGTAGGCCTAAACAAATTATGTGTACGCTCTCGAACTTGAGAAACGTTTCCTGAAAACAGTTTTAACTCTGTAAGTCCTCTGTGACGATGTTCTTTATCATTTCGTAAGTCTTCAACACGCCATCAATGACCTTATAAAGAAAGACATTCTGCTGATTTTCGCTATGTTAAATTAGGCTACTTTTCCCTTTACAGCTTGTAGAATGTTAACTCCTTCAACATGAAGATTGAATTTAAGACATTCACCAGTATTTTTTGAAATGTTTCCATGAAATTTCTATTAAATAAATAAAAAGAAAGTTAAAGTTAATAGGGGACAACCTTAGTATTTTCACGTACACTCTTTCGCACAACGAATTATGGAAATATTTTCGTGTGTAATTGTATAAAAATATAGGACAGCTATATAAATTTAAAACAACCTTATCGTAAAGAAATGTCATTTCGGTGAATAAATAGATTCAAGGAATAAGGGCAGTCATTCGGATGTGTAATGTCTAGGGCCCGGATTTGTATGTAAAAAAATGTATTTTTTCCTGATGCGTACATTCCTAAAACTAAGTTTAATATCCAAATCGAGGTCCAATTTCACATAAAAACACATATTTTACAAAAAAAATTATGTGAATAAATATTTTCATTATTTTCATTATTTTCTCCATAAATACATATTTTAGTACATTTCCGGATTTTTTAAGTAATTTTTTTCCTGATGCTCATATCAAGGTCTGACAACCGCAAATTCCAAAGTTTATTTTACATAAAAACACATGTTTTACAAAAAAGTTATGTGAATAAATATTTTCGATATATTCTCCATAAATAAATATTTTAATACTTTCCTCGTTTTCTTTTAACATTTTACAACAAAAATTTATATCTCGAAAGAATTCAACACACATGCTTCACTTGCAATGAAGTGAGAGTGCAATGACATTTGTTGTGCACTGCATTTTACCTCTGCAATTGGTGAGTTTCAATATAATTTGTTCTAGTAAGTTTTGTTTCTTTTTCAGAAAAATGTTTTTTTTTTTTTTTTAGTTTTAGTTTTAGCACATATTTTTAAAATTTTAGCACATATTTTAAACATTTTTAGCACATAAAAAATAAATATTTTAAAGTTTTTTAGCACATAAAAATCCGGGCCCTAGTCATTACGATAACTCGTAGGATATCCTTTTAATAATTTAATCTGTATCGCAGTAAAATGAATTGTACGATATCACATATTTGAAACAAATACTGTTCTGTCTACTTCGATTGGTCTTAAATCTTATTATACAGTAAATTATTGGTAACCCATTATCAGATCACAATCTGGAATGTTAGTTATAAAGTTATTGTGATATTTTGGATTCTTTCCACACCAGAATGTCATATTCATCCATGTGTACAGCGTTTGTTGCATTCTTGAGAACGTATTGGCTTAAGCTTTGCGTCGTTTGAATTCCCTTTTTTTCCCTGCTTATATTCTTTGATATATCTGGTCCATATATTACAGCCTTTTCAGAACCATATGGAAGGTATTTTACACGGTTCCTTCTTTTTCTTTGTTTACCCTTTTGCTATTCTCTGGCACTGTGTATGTGTAACTTTAAACCCAGTTTAGTGTTTTGCATGATATATAAGGCGCAATCGGGCTTCAGCGTTTTTATTTAACAACACTCTTCAAGAAGCATGTATTTAGCACTCTCGATAGACCATAACTATCATCACCCCTTTCAAACTCTTATTCATCTTACGTGTTACAACAATAATTATTGTTCTTATATTTGTTATAGGTTAATGTATGTATGTATGTATGTAGGCCTATGTATTATTTTAAAAACAGTAGGCCCTATGTCTTTTTTTAGGTTTTACCAGTCAACCTGTGGTATAAGACTAACATAATGCTATAGCCGAAACTTATTATTCAGTTTATTGTTCGCTAAGATTATTTTTTATAGTAACAATTACGCGTAATTTTCAAAAATATGCAAAAAAGACACACGCTTCAAAGTTTGCATTTAAAAAAATAATTTTAGGGAACAACAAACTGAAAACTAAGTTTCAGATGCAGTTATTCTTATTATGTTAATCTTAAAAATATAAGAAAGGTACAAAATGTGGATTTTATCTTCAAACGGTAATACCTGCATTAAGCGTATATAAGCAAGGTAGCCAAGTATTTTATATGTTGCATAGTAAAAGTACCGCTATGTTCTCTTGGGTTAACGTAACTATGTATATCATGACAGTAAGTTATCCCTCCAATTTTCAACCGCCGAAGATGACTTTAGTATCATTAACTAACCAGTCCACAAAAAGCGATTTTGAGAAGACTCGAAGAGAATGAAACATGTATATACAAAAGGAAAGGTTGAGAAGAACTTTGGGTTGGCCTAGGGATAGATTTAATTAGTGTGTATAGGAATTTGTGATCGAGTGCTTGGTTGTGCGTGATCTGGATGTTGAGAACGCAAAGAGGAGGAAACACGCGTGGCGTAGTGTCTTCCTTCCTCTCACGTCACTAGCCTACGAATGAGTAAAGTGAACAGTAGTTATCACAAATTATCGGAGTGTATAGCTGCCAAGAGACACTAGGTGAGTCGTAAAAATATTCAATGTACTGTGAAAATGTATTGCACTGTGTTTGTAGGCAAGTTTATTCTCAAATTATGCGTTCTCTCTTCTTTTTTTCACAGCGTTTATTAAATTGCCGACGTAAGTGTAGGCCTTTTGTTTCGTATAAGTGTGTGTATAATAGGTCGTAAACGAAAGTTCCTCAGTATCGTGCCCAAGATTGCGGGTTCAATCCCGGTCCAGGTCGTTGGCATTTAGGCTATGTGTGCTTAAATGTGACAGGTCCGTATCTGTATTATTTCGAATAGTTTCATTTCCTAATTGAGCTATTTTAGTGTATCTGTATAGTTATTATTTTTTCCATCTGTGCTCAGTTATAAATATTACCTATACGACCTAATCTAAAATTGCCTTATTATGTTAAAACATTATAAAAGTTACATAAATTACTTGTCTTATACATTAACTTATGTTTGTAGGCCTATTAACAATAAGTAGGATAACAGCAAATACATTTTCTTAAAAATGTTAAAATGCATTCATATCTTCCATAGAAAGGTCAGTTCTACATTAAAATTGTAGCTGTAATCTTAATTTTACGACGCTTTTCGACGTGTATTCGCAAAAGTAAACAGTGTTTTATCTTTATATGTGTGTCATATTTTAACTTCATGCCATGTACCACATTCTGATTAATAATGGAGTCTATAAACTCCGCCGGTGTTTTGGATTTGTATTTATATTTGGAAGTTAACTTGCTCATTTACTTTTGCGGATTGTTAAAGAAGTCCTCTTCATCTCTAGGACAATATAAGTATCTATGTATTAAAATCCATTCCATAATGATACATTAACTGTTTATTGATTTTTTTAATTGGCCGGACCTTTTTTTTTTCCTTCGGTTGGATAATGAAATGGAAGGACTATATAGATAAACGATAGATATCTCTAAACTGCAGTTGTACTCTGCAGTGGTTAAGGATAGATGGTACTCTTTGTGGAATTTTAAATATCACTAAGAAGCTTAAGTAAATGTTCAAACATTTTATTATTACTGTTACTTTAATTATTATTACTATTCAAAATGTAAGTTAGCAAGAATAAAATCTTTCTGATACGAAGATTGTGCGAGGGGGCTACAGTTTTCCCCGTTACTATCATTATCGTTGTGCATGCCATCGTATTGTAGCCTAACGCTATTTTTAATACCTGAGTAAATGTGCTTGGGTTATGTTGTTGGATTCACTTTCTACAACTCAAACTTTTCGACAGAATACAGGAAATTAATCTCTTGTATTCTAAAAGTCGAGGAGAAATATTGCTGCATGGTCTGAAAATAACAGACCTAAGAAAAATTATGGCGAATGGTTGTACTTCCTAAAAGATACGAGGAAAAAGCCCACTTCTTTTCCTAGCACTTTGCTTCTTTTGGTGCGAAGAGAAAACTGGAGGTAAACCAGTCTGTGTGAACTGGGTTCGACCAATGCTATGTTCATGGCCAATAACCATATGTCTGTATCAGGAGTGTAGGTTGGCAGAAATTGCAGTTAAACATAAATAAATCATAATTTTTATCAGTTCGCTGTATACTGAGGAAATGTTTTTATTGTGTGAATTGAGATACTTTGTCTCGACAGAAATTGCAGTTAAACATAAATTATTCTTATTTTATATCAGTTCGCTGTATACTGAAGAAATCTTTTTATTATGTGAATTGAGATACCTCGTCTCGGCTGCTTAAGTCATCCGGATCTGGCATTACGTAATTCTTATTCACTATTGCAGAAATGCCACCTTTTCGAATATAGGAAGTTTAAAAATGAACGAAATAAGTATTAAAGATTGTCTGTAAAATATGAATGATATAATATGTACAAATGTCAATTTAGGTAGAAGTTTTTTCTGCTGGTGTTCTCACATAGCATCCTAAACAAAACTTTAAAGGCATTTTTCTGCGAGAAGCTTTGATACTTCTGGCTGATAGGCCTTGAAGAACCTATCAATAGTATTCGCCGAAAAAGATCAAAATCATTCCAAGAGTAGAATGTTGTTCGAAAAGAGAATACAAATAGCTGATGTGCTTTAGCTTCATTAGTTTGAAGATATGGGTTTCTTTTGGGAAATAAACACTTACTGAGTCAGTGTTTAAAAACACCTCTTTTATCGAATTCGCAGTAAGGGTTTGAATAGGTAGTCCAATCCGGAAACTTCAGTAAAGTGTTTTTGAGGAAGTGCATTCAATTTAATGTGGAAAGGTAACTCTAGTTAGCGGAGAAAGATCTTGTAAGGCATCTGTTATTTATTCGAAGGGGGAAAACTGTATTGGTCCGTTTCCCTTCGAGTAAGTTTACACTACGCCCTCAAGTGTAATGAAATGAATAATTTTGTAATGTGGGGATTCCAAGTTTCAGCCAAATTCACATTAAACGCATTATGCAGATCAGATCAGAAGGAGTTATTGCTTTGAACTTGTCGTAGATCAGCCACCTGGGAGACTTATAAAAGAAAGTCTTATATTACTGATACTTATTAAATCTTATATTATTGTTTCTCGGACTTCCAACCGGGTGAATTGGAGGATTGGTTCCAAGCTTTCGGCAGCTATCTCCGCTGCCACCTTCTTAGAAAAGTGAGCTGGATTGGGAAATATCTGTATATTAGGCCTATATTTATAGGAAGAAAGGATATGCTAAGTCCGGTGGGGATGCCAGTAAGAAAATTAGAAAAAAGAGCTCTGATTGGTCTGAAATTGTTCCATTTTCTATTATGGGTATGTTTAAAATACGATCTGTCTATGTTACCAAGATACCATTAGTTTAATTCTTTCCGCCCCAGTCGTTGATTTTTTTTTGTGCTATGGAAGTTAGAATTAATTGTGTTTACCTCCTTTCTTTACACCATTACTTCTTTTATTTTCATTTTTTACTTATTTTATACTGGTGCTTACTTTCCCTTTTATATGCAAAGTGCATTTTGCCATACTCAGCTGTCGTTCCGAATTTGCCGTGTTAAGTTTTGGTTTCACTTGTAGGATTGCATGATTTTCGATTCTCTTGAGTAGGCTAAATAATCGAAAATTCAGAGTAGGCCTAAGAGTTTATGTTCTTTGTGTCGAGAAGAGGTTTCAAAAAAGAACTGGTATTAAAGTTTCTTGTAATAATTAACATAATATGCGAAGTAGAATAGATCATGCAATAAAATAAAATAAATAATAAAAAAATTATTTAGCCATTTCCATCTGTTGTCTTCACGAATTTTCACTTCCTTCACTCGCTCTTAGGCGTTACAGTGATAGTTACGGCCGGAGTAGAAGTAGACCTAATCGATTTCGTCTTATTTTGATTGTAGTACTGTTGACTATTACGCAGTTGTCAGTTGTTCGTTACAGTATGGGTTTGCTTTTATTTAGAATGTTTCACAATCGCACTGATGTCAATATTAATGATTTCTGAGATGTATTTTCGTTCGCTTAATTGAGTTATACTGCCGTCCTGTCAGTCCCATTTGTATTAATGTGTTGACTGTTACAGTGTTGCAGTAGAAATTCCGTTTGATATTACCTCTTATGAAGCTGTTTCACAAGTTAATTTGCTGTTCAGAGCACCGCTCGTTCTATCTTGATCATTAATGTATCGCTTATGTGATGAATCATTTCTGCCTTCAGATGATTACACTGGGAAAGAAATTGATGGAGTGCTTGTTAAATTCCATTGTAAAAATTTATTGGGAACCTATTGAAACATTTTGTTGGAAACCTAAAGAATTCTTCCACACCCACTACATTAAATAGAACATTAAATAACTTATCAAATACCAAATCGCAGTCTGTGGGCAGAGAATACATAATATATACCTGAACGCATCAAATATGGCCTTACTAAACTAAACTAAACTAAACTAAACTAAACTAAACTAAACTAGGGTCGCCTCCTGGCAAAACAGTGCAGCGGGACATGCCTTAACTACCGGATGAGCTATGTAACTTTAACCCAAAATTATAATACACATATTATGGGGCCAATGGGCTTTTCCTGGGTACCTATTGCCTGCCCATAGAAGTGGACATAAAAGAGAAAGGGCCATGTTCGAAAAGTACTTTTTGCAGATATTCTCGATTCCCATTCCTTGGAGTTCATTGTACAGGTCAAATTTAAGACCACAGGCTCAAGATCCTATATAAAGATGGGTCAGGGATTCGCGTGAGGTTACCAAAACAATGAATTGTTCCACGACTTATTACACTTGTGAAAAACTGTTGTTTTTGTTTGTTTGTTTTCGTTTTTTAATGTACACCCTGTCAAAATGAAACTGGTCAAAGCTTCCAGAAATTGTTAATTGTGTAATTATCAGTGATAGCTCCCCTTAAATGTTTCTTGGCAAATCGCTTAAAAATTTAAAAACAGGCCAATGATGACCGGTACACTGTTAGCAAAATCAGGTGTGCGATAGATCCATTTTATGCTAGTAATCCCGAGATATCATTTATTATATTACAATCTTTGCTTAGAAAGATGTGGTCAGGTAAGTCGTTTTTGGTTCGGGAAATATGAGTATTCTTTTTTGTTTCCATGTGTTGTTTGGTGGGTTTAGCAGGGGTTGTATCTTGATTCAAAATCTCGGACCAGTTAGGAAGGTGGAGGAGTCTTGTGGATGATCTTGACTTGTCCAAGAAACACTGTTGGGTACATTCCTCGCTTCAAGAAGGAATACCTCTGGTCGGAGTGTGCTGTCTTCCCATACTTCAGTTTATAAATAAATAATACATAAGAAAACTAAAAATTAATTATGTAAACATGCTTTTTTAACATAAAATTTGTGGTGAGGGCCCTTAAAATGTTATTTTCTTCATATCTTAGATTTTATGCTAGGATTTGTGATTTTCTTTCAAAATTTGGAAATATTTCAGCCGTCTAGTTTGCTTATATTAAATGCTAAAATAGGCGAAACCAAACAAATAAATATAAAATCTGGCCAAGTTACTTTTTTATGAGCTTTATTTCCGCTAGTTACAGCTTTAGCTGTGGTAATTTAAGGAATCGATTGGATAAATAATGTGACTGTGTGCAGGCCTAAACGAACGAACTTACTTTTACTAAATTATTCCAATATAACGGTTTTTAGTGTCGATAATTTGAAAGTGACCTAGAGCGTAAAGTATTATTGTAAACAGTGAATGGAATGGATGCATTTTACTCCTAACACGAAAATGATTCGTGATGACCCTCAGCATAGAACGTAAAAAAGTGAATGCTGAAATTTGCATGTTTGATCTTATCCTCAGATGTGCTAAGTGACCCATATTTTTATATCCGGAGAGAAGCCATCCCGCTGATTATGTTAAACATATGATAAACCGTGAGTGTTCACTTACAACTTATATTACTCTTTAGACATAGACTAATGACATGTAAGAATTTGTTCAAACGTAACCAATCAGGTTGTAGTATTTCGATGACTTGCACTATCATTCCTGTAGTTGTGTTACTACACCTTCCTTTGTATTTTGTAAGCGACATTTGCAGAATAAAACAGAAGAAAATAATAATATTACGTAACGAAACTTACATAGCCTATTACGGTCCACATTTCAATAAAAAATTTATTAATCACACAACATGTAAGTTCTTATTTAAAATTTGAAAATAATATGTACAGCATTCAATATCCACGTGAAAAGGAATTTAACAATTTGTTTGTGCAATGATATTTGAAAAAATCTTATGTAAAACACAGGCCTAGGCTAACTTCCTTTGCCCAAATGTTTAACTCTTAGTATTATCTATTTTAATACATAATATACCATATATTATATATTTTGCGATTGATTAGGAAATATAAACAAAACCGTTAGAGCCATTTTCGAAAAAATCGGCCACAACGGCATTCTCTGTATGTAAAGTGGTTGTAAAAATGTTTCGGGTCGCATCCCCGAAGGATACGCAACCCAATTGAATCTTATGTAACGCACTCACGTAACTTCCTTTGCCTTAAAAACATGGGCAATACATCTTTCTCACTTCCCATTCTGATTCTGTGAAACCGTATTGCAAGGGGTGCATACCGGTATTCAGTTGTTTCAACCTGATGCAAAGAACTATGTGTACAAAATTTAAAAACCGTTAGAGCCGTTTTGGGAAAAATCTCGAAAAATGAAATTTTCCTCATGTCAGGTGACATTGATATTAAGAAAAGATGTCAATCTTCACGTTACATCCCCAGATGATATCAAACCCAAATACAGTTTTTTGTTTGTTCTTATAGCCTACGAGTTTTCGATCCCGAGCTATGCTGTACACAGACACATGCACAGGTACAGGTAGGGGGATTAAAAAGCGGACCTACTAAAATATCTAAGTTGCCGATATGAGCCACTGCGCTTGCCTAGCGGGTTTAGTAGGTCCGCTTTATTCCCCCTACCTGTACATACAAGTTTCTGAAAATACTTTTTTTTTAAATTTGGGGACCTCAAAATATCTATTTATGTTGAAAACGCGACATCGAATTTCAGGGCCGAACACAATACTTCCTCTACCTGAAGTGCCTATGATACGAGTAGAAGAAATAAAAGTAGCGTAACCTTCGAAATAGTTACGCTGGAGCGTTGGTGATGGCTACTATGGCCCTTATAATATAACTTACAGACGCCGGATGCTCTTAGCTCAATCGCATACCCGTCATTTAAGTATAGTATAAATGGATCATGTTAAATATAGTATAAATGGAAAGCACAATTTCAAAAGTACTGGTTACATTACTTATTACAAGCCCTGTGACATAATTGCCCTTGCATTGCGAAGTTCGCTGGTTAAACCCAGGTCAGGTCAGTATCAATTTATGCGAATTTCAGCTTAAGATTTACTGAAAGTGTAAAGTAGTGATTCCATACATTACTCAATAGAAAACGAAAAATTTCTTCTCTAACTGTACCTTAGTAATTTTGAGATTCTTCTAATACCATATCCCTATTTTTTCTTCTAGAAATAGATATTTTTCTTAGTGAAGACTCTGATCATAAATTTAGCTTCTAAGATCAGGTGGTTTGCTGGTATCATCTCCCATTAAAATGGTTGTATTCAGCAGAAATGTATCAAGTGCAGCGTCATGGATCCGACTTCTTACCTATCAGGTTTTGTTATTGTCTTGGAATTTGAATAGTGTGAATGACATGACATAGCTGAATTCTTTCGTCCTCGAGCTGATACTGCGTATATTAAACTTTTTCTTTTATCTTTTGCAACACACAGAAACGGGGGTTTCTTGTATTATCCGCTGCATTTTTCTTCTAAATCTCATACTTGCATGTTTCTCTTTCCTTGTGTTATAGGTGTATACTGTAATTTAGTTTTATTTTTATGAGCTTAAGTTTCGCAATCTGTATTAAAACTTAACAGATTTTTTAATGACATTCGACATAATCCCCTGCAATGAAGGGGCCTGGAAGATTGGGACTCTTAGTTTTAACAGTAATTAATTATTAAACAAGTTTTTAGGCGGCTTATGTTAGAAGAAATGGTGCTCTAAAACATGTTGAACTACTCTTTTTTTTTTACGAAAACATATGATGGTATTTAATATGTTCTTGCTGGCAAGCAGCTCATATATCATAATACAATATAAGAATGAATATAATTCAGTTAATAATTACCGAATGAAAAGTTGTCGTCCCTGGTGGTTCTGTTGGTTGCCTGCTGGTCACTGAGCCTGAGTGTTGAAGAATAAAATCCTCCGGGACTGACTTTATGGTGATCCTTCAACACCCGGGACTTTCTTTATGGTGTGTATCCCGAGTTTGTGTTTTTTGGGTGTTAACCTCAGTAGGCTAATAATGATGATGATAATAATAATAATAAATTTATAATAATAATAAATTTATAATAAATAAATAATTATACTAAATAAATAAATAATAATAATAATAATAAATTTGGCTGGTTACATATCGACATAGGCGTAACCAGGCCGACCATATGGGGGGAGACGGGGTTCGGGGGTCCTCCCCCGGAAAATTGTTAAAATTAAGATGCACAATAACGAGTTTAAAGCTTCCCACGCTTTATACTCGTATTAAGTAATTTATAATCAGACTTTAAAAAATTATACAATTTTCCTTTTTTTAATCAATGGGGGGGGGTTCAAACCCCCAAACCCCCCCCCCCCCTCGTTACGCCTCTGCACATCGACGAAAAATCTTACCGTAAATGGTTTCAGCCTTAATATGCCTTAGATTTAGGTAGATTGCCAACTGTATCACTGTTTATTATTATAAATAATTATTATTCGTGTTGTAGTAGCAAAGAGATATTTTTGAATGTTCTAAAAATACTCTTCTTATAAATTATCGTAAGTTACTTTTCGTAATAGAGTGGAGTCTCTGGTAATAATATTTTAGTTTACACTTTAGGAAAGTAACTTTTATCACTACCAGCATGTCATTCCGAACTTATTGTCTTTTGAATCCTTCATCATGCAAACACGCCCTATTTAAAATAAGAACGTACAATAGAAACTCCTTTGTGTCTTTTCCTTCTTGGAAACTGTAGGGAGAAACCATTGCAATCTTCGTTCTTTTTAAAGCCATTTAGAACACCACCACGGAAATAAGAGTGTAACGATGGAGTTTTAGCAAAAGAAAATAATAATGAAACTTAATGTGGTCTTGGTTTTAGTTGTAAGACCTCTTCCTTCTTTTCCTCGAGCATAAAAAGAAACGACTTTCTACCTTAAACTCTTACCGTAGTTTTGCTTCTCTAGGTTACGATATGGGCTATTCATTTTACCTGAATATTTTTCATATCTCAGTGCCTAAATCCAATTAGCAGTTACATGTTACCATGCAAAATTAACTTAGAAAAATGCTTCTTTTGATTTTATTGCAACAATTTCTAAGCAAGTACTGATTCCTAATATTGACAGAAGAAAGGACAAAAATCAACACCAGAATACTTTTTAACAATTTGAATTTATAGTAGGGGACCTACACATGCAATTATGACTTAATTAACAAAAGTTTTATGCACTGGTAGGCCTACTTACAATTTGATTTCCTTTTTCACAAAAGCAATCAGTCATCTGTGTTTTGTAGTGTTAAACAGCTCGTCTTTATTTGTGATTGAAGTTTTCTTTTAATAGCGTAATTTATCTTCCCAAATAAGAAAATAAAGAAAAGAAGATGCGGGTAATCCAAGAGGTTGCAAAGTGGATAATCCGCCCGCAGATAGTCGAGAGTTCACAGGTATATAAATAAATGACATTTCAAATTGTGAGGCTATTGGTACTATCATGATCAGATTCTATGCTTGATAGAGCTCTGTAATTTGCTGCAAACCTATATGGAACCAAATACCTAATGAGTGGTTGTTAGACCGTTCGCCTTCCACTGCTGGGACCCGGGATATAAACTAGGTGGATCCATGTGGAATTTGTGATGGACTCCTGTTTCCCTTGCCACACGTCATTCCACCATTGCTCCATTAATTGTAATATGACCATTTGTCTGCAATAAAGGAATTATATTAATCGTAATAACTTCACAACTGTAGGCAAAATTTCCATCCGGTGAACTTTCTATAATAATTTATTTTTTGTTAGCCTATTTTCTTCAGTCAGGAAATTAAATGGCACTCTTAATACATGACTGAAGCTGTTCTGAAATCTTGACTTTGCATAATATAATTTCAGTTGCTCTATTAATATTATTTTTACACGCGATGATTATTGAGTAGCATATTGCGGCATAATTGTTCTTTCAGTCTTCACAGTCTTCATATTTTGCTTCCTTATATCAGTATAGCGTGAGTCTGTCTGTAATGAACTAATGATGCTTTATTAACCTATACTCGCTAAATAAGCGTCTGTGCAGGTTGTTGAGTAAAGAGACTGTGCCTCCAGCTGATACTGACTTCATTAGGTAAAACATAACTTGAATTGAAGACGACGGCTTCTTTGTGTTTTTATATAGTGAAATAACAAGGTGCCAGCGCTATAAAATGAAATAACAAGATGCCAGCGTTTATGTCTGCGATCGTTCGCATTTTATTTAATTAAGATCAGGATGGAATGATATAACGATGTCAGATTTACAGAGTGCATTAATTTTATCATGTTACTTGAACAAGAGGACCGATACCCTATCAGTGAAGAAGTCCAGATTTTTGCTGAAAATAAGTTTCAACGCGGCTTCTATGAAGAGTGTTTGCAATAGAACAGCATCATATGATTCGGAATACTCTCGTATAAGTGTTTTGCTAATGCACACATTGCTGATTGTGAGTTAAGGTAGACATGGTCGAGATTGTAGTCCTGGTTTCCATCCGGTATGGTAACCACAGACAAGTAGGTGAAGATGCTGTTCGTAATGTCTGGCTCCAAATTGCTGGTCCGCCGAGTTATCTAATTCATCCGGTCATTCTGTGAAAATGTTACATGACCCCAGGGGTGATGCATTATTAAGTGGCAGTGACGCAGTGGAGACTTGAAAATGTTATTAAAGGGACCTCATGATTACGCGACGCTTTAATGCACACCCTACCCTTTCATTACCACGCGTAATGGAATCCTGTACTCTGATATCTAATTGTTTACATTAGAGCTTCTAAGCAATTTTCACGCTGTTAATAGTAAAATTACCATGTGCTAGTTTGTGCTTATATCTATGTAATTGCAATGCAGTGGTGCTAAATTGAGCTTTATTTTTAGCTGCCTGCTTTACTGTGTTACAGTTAAAAAATATTGTTTCATTTAGACTGACAGTAGCAAAACAGCATATCTGTTCAGTAAATTATTATAATTATTTTCTTAAAAAATATTAAAAAAAAAAAACAGCGTTGGTCTTTTAAGAGCCGGTGCAAATAGCATGTTTCAGAACTTTCGGTACCGGTGCGTACTCTCTTCGGACAATTCTGTAACTACCGGCCCAACTACAGCCCTGGTCATTCCCAAAACTGACAATTGTGCAATTTAACAATCTTAATTTGTGTTACGTGGATTGCATTTCTGTTGATTAAATTATTATTATTAACTTATTATTTCTTATTTATTTATTTTATTATTGTTATTATTATTATTATTATTTTTGGTGTTCTTGTAATATGCACTGGTTCACTGCTACTAGATCTTGAATGAGGGTGACATGGGAATAACTATTTTGTGGAACGATCAATCTGGTATTGACAAAATCGATTTCTGTCTTACATCTCTTGCATAAGACGACCTCGAAGTTTTGGTTAGGTGTCCGAAAAAGATACATGTTTCGGAACAGTTCTTTACACCATCATTGTCCATTCTAAAAATATTTTATTCTTTGATATACTCCAGTATGTAGTTATTCGGGTATCATGATGTCCATAGTCGAAAAAGATTCTTGTATTTATTTTGGGGTTGTTAAGGTTACATTATAATTATATAATTAAACAAATACTTCATTTATCTGATTTCAGTCCCTGTATAACCTAAGGTTTTCCGAAAGTCCCATTTCACTTTTGTAGTTTCGAAGAAGTAATTTCCGAAGTAACTGCTTTTCTTGAACTTCGTAATGATTCTTTAATTCCATGGGAGTATTGTTTGTGGTGATGAATTATAAGCTGACTTGAAAGTACAGTGAATTATGTATTATCCCAGCCTGGATTATTCGATTTTTTTTTATTAGTTACGAATAGTTTCTCATTTTCTTTGCTCTTGTGCTAAACTTTACAACTCAATAAGATCGCTTATCTATTAGTATATCCCAAAATTGAAGAAAATGGAGGAAACATTTGGGATGGGTATTGTGTTTATTTTCATTCCGGCATTCACCTTTCCATATTAATTCAAGTCATACTCAGATTGATCACTAAAGATTACTTCCACAACTTCCTGAATGTGATTTATCGACGTTACATTTCCAGACAAATTACTCGGTCCATTGCTTTATATGCTTTCTTTTCAGTTTTTATAATTACTCTACAACGACATTCCAGTTTCTTACTATTCCACATACTCTTGAAGTTGGACATATTTTCGGTAATCTGAGACGTTGCTACCGTTTATTTTGTTCCTCTCTTTGTGCCGTTTCTTTTGTCGATAGCCTACTGTGGTCTGCGAATATGGAAGGGGTAGTAGTTTTCTTGGGAGCTTGAAGTATGAGCATAATCTCTCTCTCTATACATAAAAGGCTTTGTCCTGACTGACTGAATGAATGACTGACTGACTGATTGACTGAATGACAGGAATCAACGTACAGCCTAAACTATAACAGGTAGAGACTTGGAATTTTGACAGTACCTTCGTTTCATAATGTAGGTGCTCACTAAGAAAGGATTTTGAAAAATTCTGATTCTAAATGCCAAAAATTAAATGTTTTTGAAAATACTTAATCCCTTTTTACATAGAATTATCAATTCCAAATCACAGAATATATTGTTGCCAAATGGTATCAGATGGGCTTGGAAAAAACAAATGAAATGCACTTTTGACAAATAAGAGAAGTTATCAAAATAATTCATGTTATAAATAAATATTACAGAATGAAATCCACTAAAATAATGGAATCACATAACTTTCTCTACCCTGGACATAGAGAAAACAAAACGAGGTATGGTAATGTGTATATTATTATATTATATCGCAGGTTTTTGGAGAGAAAAGTATGAAAGTGATAATGCTTTCTGTTTAATTTCATCCCCAAAACGGCTTTATGGTAACATAAGAGTGGGAAATTTCCCGCCTCGATATTACAATTTTATGTTACAGGAATTTCTGTTTCTTCTTATTTAAACCTCTACCAGGCTTGCTGTGCACTGTACAAGCGATGGGATGCAAAATTCTAGATCCTTTATGAGCCATAAAAAACTATATCAAGCGTTTTCTGAGGGAATAGTTTGAGTGTAATAAGTCGTTCTTCCTATTTCAAATTATAAATGCCTATATAAGGACCTAGAATTTAAAATTGAAAATCCTTCATAAGTTAATTTCCAATTACAAAATACAAAACCCGGGCGACGCCGGGTCTTTTAAGCTAGTCTCTATATATATAAAAGGCTTTGTCCTGACTGACAGGAATCAACGTATAGCCTAAACTATAACAGGTAGAGACTTGGAATTTTGACAGTACCTTCGTTTCATAATGTAGGTGCTCACTAAGAAGGGATTTTGAAAAATTCTGATTCTAAATGCCAAAAATTAAATGTTTTTGAAAATACTTAATCCCTTTTTGCATAGAATTATCGAAACAAATCACAGAACATATTGTTGCCAATGGTATAGGTGGGTTTGGATTAAATTAAATGGATGTTTGACAAATTAGAGATGGTATCATTATAATTCATATTATCTATATTAATAAAAGGAACTGTCCTCGATGTCCAGGGAAATCTACTGAACGCAGAGATCTGAAATTTTAAACATATGTGGGCTGAAGGGTTGGAAAATGCACCGCGAAGCCGGAATTTTAATTTTAGTTTTCGTTCGTGAGTTATGAGTGAAAAACGGGCAAAAAACGTGCATTTTTTGCGTTTTCAAAACATAAGTTTTCAGTTATACATTTCAATGTCAAATCAATTACAGTTGGCTTTGTCTCTTTTTGTCACACCTTGAAAATAAAACTTTCGCGATCGCTTGAATGTTGTAAGCCCTAAATATGGTCAAACGTTTTTTTATTTGGACGAATCTCACTATACAGAGGTTTTCTGGGCCAAGAAACTCGAATCTGAGGTCGCTTTTACCAGACGATGCTATCTAATCGTGGTATGTAGTCCACGTGATTTAGGAGTTAATAAATATTATGATTTTACTATTATGCTCTTAATTTTTAATTTTTGAAATAATTATCGCGGGCGAAGCCACGGGCACATGCTAGTGCTAAAATATTTAGAACTCAAAATCTTTCGGTTCACCTGTAGGTTATGTTGTTGAATTGCATTCCTGTCTGAAGCATACTTGTTCCAGATGGGTTTAGATTTGTTCTAGAAAATAAACAGACAAGTGTTTAATTAGTGCTTGACGTAGCGTCATCGAACCATAGTGTTTGTTTGTAATGTTAAACGAGCAGAATATGCTATCTTTGTTCCACATCGTTCCCAGAAAAGACGGTATTCTGCTTAGATAAAAACGATTACTGTGTAGCTATAACAAGATCTCTCAGATTATGCCTGAAAAATGTAAGGCAGTCTAGCTTTTCGGATCTAATTTAATCTATCTTTTATCCGGTCACATCTGAATCAAGGTAATATAGATAACTATTTGTAATATAGATAAATATTTGGTTGCCAAATTTGACCTCATTTAGCATCCATTATTTCTAATTATTATTATTATTATTATTTCTTGCACTTAGACGCGTTATGTTAACTTCCCTGAACGCACTATTGAATTGACTGCCTTAATAACATTTCGCTCGCCAGGCTTGAAACTTAATTTAGTTACTAGTCTTTCATTGAATAAATAAGATATTAAATGGAGAGGATCTTTTTAGCCATGCGAAATAACTAAGGCGTTCCTGGCTAGGCCGTGTTGAAAGAGTGGAAAAAGAAAGAACACCAAAAAGTTTACTGTATGGGGACATAGTATGGGTAGACAAAGAAAAGGGCGGACACAAGACGTAGAACAGGATTTAAAAATAAAGTTGAGGGCAAAGAATTGGAAAAGACAGGCTCAGGAAAGAGATAACTTACATGAAAGAAGATTGTGAAGGAGGCCGAAATCCACCATGGGCTGTAGAGCCGAGAAAGAAGTAGGCCTAGTTTTATTGGCGTATGTAGAAATGCATTATTGAAAGCAGTAGGTATTTTTAATGTTATTTAACTGTTACGGGACATAGATTTAAATCATTATTATCGTATCACTGGAGATGGGGCTAAGCGTCAGGATAGGCAGAATAAGTTCAACTATCCCAGAAAAATCATTTAAATAAAACAAAGATAAATTTGAAATTTTCTAATTACATTAATAACAACTTACGATTAATTACGTGAATATACCAGGCGATCGCTCAAGCTAAAATAAGGTAGGAAGTCACTCAGCCTAGCCTAGCGGAGCCATAAGAATGGGGATCTGCGGGGAGGTGTGGCTATAATGGGCGCTCATTTCCCCAATTAGTCCTACAAATTGTGGAGTAAGACGGCTTTCCGTCTTTACTGAAAACAGTGGTTCTTGGGCCATGGAAACTGACAGGATGCTTTTAATTCCGAGCATTAGCGTTTGTTATTAAATATAGGCTGAATATGATCTGGGACCACTCAACTTAAGCAAATACTATCGCACTTCGCCACTGCAAGATGACATTGAATTAACTGAGTTATATAATCCGATTTTTAAAAATACGAAATACATGACGCTTTTCCATACTTCTTCGAAAGTGAAATAGGGAAGAGAGTACCGTATTTTCGTTTCCGCTAGATGTACTATTTTGAGGCTGATTAGCTTTCCCTGTGCAATTGAACATTTAATATTGGAAGCAGTGATAATTTTCTCAGGTCTGTTATAGTAGTGCAGAACATACGGTAACTAACTTTCTGCTTCTCATTATATGCATGGAGTAATTAAATGCTTGTTCTGGTAACTTTCCAGAAACTGTGATTTTACTAATGAGAGTAAAATGTCAAAATAATGAAATTACGTTATTAATTGTAAGTTTAATTCTCTTCGTACGGACTTTCTCTTACTCTTTTACATAATGCAAAATGAGAAGAAGAATTTCCTCATTATAGAGCCTCTTGCAAGATACAACTCACACCTGGATTTTTTTGCACTTGGGTCATTGAACAGCGATGTCAGGCTGAGTTATTATTCAAGTACCGGAGTGAATAATTTTGTCGTTAGGTTGTGTGAAGTGTTAGTGGGTAGTATATTCATTCAAGATCCATCACACTTGCCAAATTTATTAGCCAACACTGACCGGTGACCATCCACAAATAAGATTTAAAAAAACTCGGGGTATAAAATGTCGTGTGAGAAAAGTCACTGTACTTAAACATGATCCGCTTCTTGCACGCAATGATATTGCATTTTCTGACACAATGAACAGTTCCATATTAAAGGGCTTAACTCGGATCCGGTCACGGAAACCATCATTAACGACCGTGGGTGTCGGCATGCTGACCACATGCCCCCTAATCCTGCCATCTGCGTAAGGTACATGTCACAGCGGTCGGATGGCAGGCCTAGTCCTTTCAGGGATATAGAGCCACGGAGTTTAGTTTAGTTTAGTTTTCCCTCTTATTAAAGGTACATGTTTTCTCTTTGCTATATTGTCACGAAAGGTTCTGTGGCTTTTCTCAAATGGCTAGTTCCCTCTTTAAGGAGCTTAGCATAGAATCCGTACCAAGGCAACAAAAATATTGTCTGGTATGAAGGCAGCAGTCACCCATATATTTAACCCGATGATCTTCTTTGAGAGGTGTAATCACTTCTCTTCTCGCATTCAGAATGTCTCTTTCCTGTGGTTCTGTGAAGCATCTTATACCATCACTTATGTTTTAAATAAAGAATTTATTAAAGATCTATTGAACGAGTTTTGAATTTCGAACATTAATGATGTATTATTTAAATTAATTGTATTATTAAAAAGTGACAATTATGTCAGTATTCTAGACTACCATAGTCTCCTGTACTTGCAGGCAGATAAAAATAGAAGGAAATAGTTTTATTAAATCCCATGCAGTTTAATAATTCAAGACCACGGAGCTTGTGGAGCACACGACATTTCAGAAGATGTTCTATCCATCTGTTTAAAATTCAGGCATGTGAAAGTTGGTGCAGGGGTGGGCCTATCACAAGGAGTCAAACTATTTGACTCAAATAGTCAAGTCAAACAAGGACTATTGTTCTATCGGGCCACAGTGACAATGTACAACATTTTCTCAACACTTGAATAGCCACATTCATTGTAGAAACATTCATTTTTTTAAAGCGCGATTTATTTATCACATTAATGGTAGCCTATGATTTTAAAATTCTTGGGGGGAAAAACAGAAATAGCTTTCCATAAAAGAAGGATCGTAACAGAAGGGCAATTTAACATTAAAAACAACAAGTGAAAAAAGTGTACTTGAGTGAAATATATCCTCACCAGTTTTTTTATTTATTTTTATTTTATTCTTCCTGGATTTTCAAGCGGTTATTAAAGGAAGGGTAAACTAAAAAAATACCATTTTCTAATTTTAATCTCATCGCACGGAGCTTTGAATTACGAAACGAATGGTGATCTCGTGAACTTCAGGTGCCCAATATTACGCCTTGTACGGGTGAAGTAAAACGCTCCTGTGACGTCACTCCTGACTAACTCGCTGGCAGGACAACAGCTACTGTAATGCTCGCGCCTGTGTTTCTAATACACCACAAAGTCTCATTTGTGTTTGTTGTTGATAGAGATGCCTGCAATGTTATCTTCTAAGGACAAATCTCGGTATTCACAAATTAATATCACACGAAAAGAAAATGACAAGGAATTATTTAAAGAGTTGCAAGGAAGAAAAGAAAATACGGAATGGTGTAAATGTGGGCTGTGTGTACATATGAAAACGGGCCACGAAAGTGTGTGTTGTTGGGACCGCGAAGTAATTTGTGAACAGAAGGGGGTTGAAGACTGTATAACACGACATTGCTCATTCGATAGCGTTATTATAAATAAAGATACACTAGTTGCCAGGCGTTATCAGTTAATACTTAGAGCTAATACAGTTCAAAAACAAAACATTTTTCAAGATAGGAACAGAGTCACTTTCAGATTCAGAATCATCTTTTGCGGTAGTAGAAATTTCTGAAATGCTAAAAGAGCTATCTAAATCACAATTTCTAGAAGAAACATTCAATGAATCTGTGCAAACATTGACATAAGTTTCATTTCCTAGTTCACACTGAACGCCTACTCTGTTAGAAACTGAATTTTCGTCATAAATACTAGATTCCACATTCATGATTTGTCCATTCCCGGATACTGAAGGATTACTATTCAAATCTTGCAACAACTCTCTCATTTCCTTCTTCCTCGAGTACGACGATTTTCTTTTCTTCATTGGCGGTGTTTCAGATTTCCCACGCAAAAGAAGTGATGGCACAGCACTTCTTTTTTAAACAGATTGCGGGGTTTCTCCAGATAACTGTGTTCGTAACTGTACCAAAAGCTCGGTATCATTTTCTTCAAAATGTTGTGAACAAACCGTACTGTATTTAGTAGGAACAAATTTTTCTCTTTTTATTTTTATCAGCCATTGCTTATTTACGTTCGGGTGACTTATCTCTGTTGGGAAATCGATGGAAAGATATTTTAAGTGTGTTATCACTCTTCGACGATGAGTTTGTACACCCCACAACACAACAATAAACCATTGTTTGAACAGATACTCACTAAAAAACTGTAACAGTAGACAGAATGCTGTGAAATGTCTTTCACCGGGCGAGACTGAGCCAAGCCTTCGTCAAGCGTGACGTCACGCGCCCATCGCGTTACAATAAATAGATTCGTTTTGTGATTAAATGTGAAGGTGTAAAACATTTCTAACAGTGAATATCATTTCTTAAAAACATTCTCTTTCAATCCGTGTGAAGAAAATGATACTGAATTTTTAGTTTACTTTTCCTTTAACTACTTTACCATCAATATTTGAAATATCTGATCTGTAGGCAATTTATCATCTAAAGCCCTACAGAGTCATAATATGCGATTTAATTAGCATCAGAAGTAACTGATGGGAATTTTTAAGTCGAAAATGTACTTCGTCATTGCATAATACATAATCTTTATATATTGCAGGCGTGCATAAATCCTCAATGTAGAATATTGTTTCTTCTTTTGACACATGAAATGATTGCCTTCTTTTACCCTAAGGTTTTTTTTCTTTTTCTTTCTTGAATGACATTTCGGACTGTTGCGTGTTGGGTTTTCTTTCGTTTTGCATGTAGCTTTCTACTTACAGTAAACCTACTCGTAAAGATGTTCGTTTTGACCGACTGTTACAGGCTGGTATTTCTGAGACAGAAAATCAATCTCACTGTCAAATTGCCTGTTTAAGTAAATTTATAAGATATAGGAGTTTGTCATTTCTAGTCTGTAAGTATCGACTCTATGTAATTGGCCGGGATATCTTAATCCTGTAACAATAATTCAGATGTGTGTTGCATTTACTTACCCATTGTGTTAATTCAGACTTTCCCACAGGTAACAGTATTCATAAATAATATTATTTGTTTTAATAGGAATTAAATATATTTAATTATTACTCAACCGAAATTGCGAACAAAATACATGTTAAATCCTAGAGGAATTGGAAGAGACTGTTCTACAACTAGATTTTCATTTGCTGAGAGAATTAATTAAACTTTTTCTAATGGTATTACTAGGAATCGGCATTAAGTTTAAGACAAAGTGAGCCTTTCTAGAATGATCTTCAGTTAAAGGGGGAATTTAAAAATCTATAATTGATCGCAGTTGTTAGAGAATTTTTCCGTTTTTAGTGTCAAGTGTTTCCTCCCCCCCCCCTCTCAATCTCTTTATCTATTCACTCCTCTCCTCCTAGATCAACTCTTTTAAAAGTTAGAGTATCTTCAAAAGAATGGTTGACTTTTTAAAAGAATAGGTATTAAATTTTTGAAGAAAAATGAGAATATGCCCATAGTTTGCAAGATTCCAGATTGTGTGGTCCAAAAGGATCTATATTGCGTCACTGAACGTTGGTGAATTTAGCTTGTTAGGTGTTCTGTAGAAAATAAATAATTTCAAAATACCCCAGTCAAATCTGTGCATTGTTGATAACCCTACTGAGTAAATCTATCCTACAGAGAGTGATTATTCCAAAAACACTACATAGAACTACTTTACGAACTTCGAGTTTCATATTATTTTCCGATTATTTTCTTTATAAAACTTGTTATATGCCCATAGGCTAAGTCTTTATTTATTTATTTATTTTTTGCATATTGTAAACCAAATTCCAACTTGAAGAGGTTCGAAAGCCAATGTTATATCCATTGATTGGCGGACCGCACAAATTTCTGGGGACTATTACATTCATACGCCGCGTGTTTGATATTGACCAGTAACGTTTAGCAGTTCCTCGAATATAGACAAGTCACGATCGTTTATCTTGTAATATGCTTCCTAAGATGCAATTTTATCTTATAAAACGTCAGCTCGTTACTGGACATGTAAGACATCAACGTGCAGTGATTAATATGTCACATACTGCCAGTGAACAGAATGAAAACATTATTTTATGCAACATAACTTGTTTAGAAATTGAAATAATGTAAATGAGTATTGATTAAAATCATAATTTCGATTCGATGCAAGCATTCTTGTGCTTTTATTGCGTTCTGATGTTAGCAATCTACGAGGACGCCCTCTATTTTATGGTAAGCACTATTGGTTGCATTGGTAACTCGAATCGATTCATGGACTATCCATTCATTTAATACGGCGAGATCTCACAGCTGACAAAATATTGACAAAGTAAGAAAATAATAATTATTTACAAAATCCGTTACATTATATTCATGGAATAGTCTTAATAAATCCTACTCGAGATTACTAGTTTCATTAGATAAATTTGCTCGAACTTCCTTCTCTCATGGGAATACTTATGATGAAATTAGATCATTGTTCGTAATGGGCTGAAAATAAAGTACGATTTGTATGTGTGTAAGTTATTATCAGGGCCCGGATTCTGATGACCTAAAATTGTTTGAAAAATGACCTATAAAATGACCCTAAATTTTAAAGAAAATGACTTAATAATCATAAAAAATGACCTAAAAACTGACATTTTATTCATAAAAAATTATTATTCTACATACGAACTTATAGACTAATTTGTACATAACTGTAAAAACTGTAAATAACTGTAATGTTGTAAATGTTCTTTTCTCACGGAAATTTATACTGGCATTGAGGCGCTGGAGAGTCAAAATTCGGAATTTCCTTTTGTGGTCTGCCAGAAATGACAATAAAATGACAAAATAATATCCTAAAATTGAAATAAATGCCCCAAAAAGTTAAAATGGCATAAAATGACAAAAAATGACCTAATAAAAATGCATTTAGATAATCTAGAGGCCATGATTAGGATTTGTCTACAAATCGGCAATGTCTATGCAGCATCAATAAAAAGATGACATGTCATTAGAATCCGGGCCCTGGTTATATTGCTTCTTTTAAGATCTTTTCAAGGAAGTCTTGAAGTAATTTTATTTTGCTGATACCGTGCACTTGTACTTCACATTAAAAAATTTTAGTTGCCTTATGAATCTTGATCTGAATTTCTAAAATGACTCAATAAATAGGCTACAATAAATTTACAAACTACGATTTAGATAATAAAGGTTTATCTCACTCAAACTGAATGCTTATTGACGATGTGATAAATATTTTAAATAAAAGAGATATTCTGATCAATGACCATGCATAATAAGTGATTATTATTATTATTATTATTATTATTATTACTACTATTACTACTACTACTACTACTACTACTACTACTACTACTGCTACTACTACTACTACTACTACTACTACTACTACTACTACTACTACTACTACTACTACTACTACTACTACTACTACTACTACTACTACTACTACTACTACTACTACTACTACATCAATGACAGATCAGCGGCAGGGAGAGCCGAAGATCGTGGTTCATCCCGGCTATGGCAATGAATTTTTCAGTCTGACTCAACCTTTCCATTACATCAAATAGTTAACATACCTAATAAATAAAATTTTAAACACATCATGACTGTACGGTCCATTTCAAATAGCAATAAGGAAGGCCGTTCTCGCTTTATGGACTCTTGAAGTGCTGTTGCGTAAAATCTGTCACAAGTGCTGATTACTAGGGGGCGGATTTCTATGACCTAAAAAATAGCATATATGCATGCATTTATAACCTAACAAACATTAAAATATGACCAATAAAATTTAAAATATGACTTTACCACTTACACATTGTGTATATTTTTTAAGTTTCATTACAATACATTTTATTTAAACATAGTGTTAATTATTTAAAATATCTGTAAATTCTTAAAAAGTATCCTTTTAATGCAAAATCTGCAAAATATGATATGAATCTTCAAAATTTCTTTAATATGTACACAAACATGCAAAAAATATGACGTAAATAAGCATATTCATACTAAATACGCTACAATAGTTGAAAATTTCCTAAATATACAGCTATATTCACAATAAAAGCTGTTCCATTTTCACCAGGATGCTTGGAATCGGGTTTAAATTAGTCGGAAACCTGAAATAATGCAAAGGGTAAAAATATGACATGTCATAGAAATCCGCCCCCTAGTTATAATATTTCATGGGACGATTGTCTAAAACTCAGGAATCCTTAACCCCCAGTGGACGTAACGCCCTCCATGATCTACGTAAGAGTGAGAAATAAATCACAACGTTCCGAGTTGGAATCCAAATGTGAGGTGTTTACCTCCTCATGCAAGTTTATGGACTAGCGCCTTTGTGTAGCCTGGATACTGCACGCAGTACACCGGTGTCGGAGAAGTGCTCGTCCTGTACGGCGCTTCTCTTCGTATAGTGGAGTTCGCCTTTGTGTAGGCTGGATACTGCACGCAGTACACCGGTGTAGGAGAAGTAGTGTTCGCTTCTGGACGGCGCTTCCCTTCGTATAGCGAAGTTCAGGCGAACAGCTTTGAGAAAATGACTCTCTAAATTGGAATATGAATAGCATATTGTATTTCAGTGCTTAATAATCATTTATTAACGTGACTTAGCTTAATTTAAATTATTGTAGGAATTTTTTCAGGGGTTTTATACAGTATGTTTCCTTTCTCTACATGTACCAACATTGTGGTTTCATGACTTCATTATTCACGATGAATATACAGAGAGCTAATGAATAACACCGAAATATTTTACTTGTGTATAGAGGGGACATATACAAGCAACTTTTATTAGGAGATTTTTGTCTAGACATTCAATTTTTCCTGTTACAGCATAAAATCTCAAAGGGCATGGCCTCCACTGATTTCTAACATTTGAAAAAAAAAGCAAAACAAAAGAACTTTGTTGTAACACTAGAGTTATGAATATAAAAAAACTAATTCTAACTAAAACTAATAATATTCAGGACGTATATAAAACCTGAAAAGTGGGTACAGAATTTCAGGGTGGAGCATAGCGCTGTCATTAGTTATAATTAGGGGGCGGAATTCTATGACCTAAAAAATAGAATATATGCATGCATTTATGACCTAAAAACATTAAAAATGACCAATAAAATTTAAAATATGACTTTACCACTTACACATTGTGTATATTTTTAAGTTTCATTACAATACATTTTATTAAAATATAGTGTTAATTATTTAAAATATCTGTAATTTCTCAAAACGTATCATTTTAATGCAAAATCTGCAAAAAATTATATGAAACTTCAAAATTTCTTTAATATGCACACAAATATGCAAAAGATATCACCTAAATATGCATATTCATCCTAAATATGCTACAATAGTTGAAAATTTCCTAAATATACAGTTATATGCACAATAAAAGCTGTTCCATTTTCACCAGGATGCTTGGAATCGGGTTTAAATTAATCGGAAACCTGAAATAATGCAAAGGGGAAAAATATGACATGTCATAGAAATCCGCCCCCTACTGATTACGTAAAACAGCTGTTGCATCTATCCAGAAGTTCAGCGGTCTCTTCATACCGAGGCACTGGGAATACCGGCCTTAAAAAAAAATACTTAATCTCACTCAAGCATCTTGATGAAATTAATTTTAGTTCAATATTCTTAGGTCTACTGCTTAAATGAATGCATTTTACTTCATTTATTAAAACAGCTCTTTCCACGAATGAAGCTTTTCAAATGTTAACCGCGAATTCTACACTGGAAGTAAACAACACCATGTAACAAATATAGAACTTACGTGTCCTCTTCTAAGTTTAAAATTATTTTTCTGTTGTAATTAAACTTTAAAATTACCTGTTAGCCCTACTGTATTAAACCTTATAGCCGGATTTTTTTTTTCCATTACCGTCCGGACTATTTTAACCCTTGAACACGAAGCTAACGAATAGAGTAACATCTATCCAAAATTCAATGTCCATTCTTAAGTCACATTTTATGTGATACTGTAAGCAAAGAATTATCTTCCTTGTGGATGCAGTAGCTGCTTCGATCACATCTTTATGTGCCATGGCTTGATGTCAGAGACTGCAGTGATTATCTTTCCGTGTTACAAAGACAAGTCTTTAAAAATGCATGCATGGAAATGAGGTTCTTTTCAGCACGTGGACTGTTTTCCTGTCCTCGCCATGTTGAGGTGGGAAGCAGGGTACATAATATTAACTTATATGCTTTATCTGACAACTTTCTTTTTCCTTGGTTTTGATAGTTTGTGGCACTGTAATTATTACACAATGTCTTAAATGCTATATGTCGTATAGTCCATAGACCATAATATAAAAATGTGATGTGAAACCCGTATTGGCCTAACTTCCTCTGCCCAAATAAAATTTTGCCTTCTAGTATAATATATTATATAGTTCTATGGCATTCTCTTCATGTAAGTTTGTTGTAAAAATCAACAGAATGATACCTACGGTATCGCATCCCCGAAGGATACGTAACCCAAATAAAATCTGATTAATGCACTCAGGTAGTTTTCTTTACTCTAAGCATAGCCAATACATCTTTATCATTTCACATTCTGATATAGAATATTACAAAGAACGCGTATTCTGTTGTGCGAACCTGATGCAAAGCTTTATTGTTCACCAGGCAAGACTGAGTTTCTACAAACAGTGGGTGGCTTATAATTACCCTTCAGAGAATTTTTTCGAAAACATGATTCAAATACAAGTTTTAGTTCTTGGTATAAGCATACCATATACAAAATTTAAACAAAATCGTTAGAGCCGTTTTCGAGAAAATCGTGAATAACGTAATGTCTTCTTAAAAATAAAAAGTCACCAATCATCGTGTCACATCCCCAGAAGGTACCTAACCCAAATACAAAGTTTTGTTTGTATACGATTTTCCATTTTGGAACTTGGCTGTTAACAGACATACACAGAGGCAGACATGTTTCTGAAAATTGTATTTTTGGAGAAGGGGGCCTCAAAACGTGTATTTATGTTAAACACTCAATTTCGAATTTCAGGGCCGAACATAATACTTCCTCTACCTGTAGTACCTATGGTATGGGCAGAGGAAGTAAAAATTGATAGTCTGAGTAACTAAGTAACAAAAAACAAAAACAAAACAAAAAAACAGCAACAATTGCAAGATATAATTTTTCACTTGGCCAATTGACCTTTTATTTTTTTATATATTGGTTTAGTTTTAGTTTAGTTTATTTTTGTTTGTTATACTGTGTAACTAAACGTCTGGGTTATCAAATTACAAAGAGAATAGATTCTATTTTCATATCTTAAAACTGAAATGGTTTTGATGTACAGTAGGTGCTTTCTTTCTGGTGGTAAAAATTAAGATGTTTATCAGGTGAAGCTTTCACGAAAAATATTACTATCTTAATGTAAGAGCTAACAACCCTCAAAGTACAACAAGCGATTGTCTCCTTTTGAAGCTGATACATCCTGAAGGAAGGAAAATAAATTAACTGTCCGTTCACCGTTCCGTGTGGGGAGATTGTGAAATGCACACTTCTAATTGGCAGCCGCTTACTTTCACAATGTGAAGCGAGAAAATAGCGAAACCCTGTCAAATGATTATCTCACGTAAGATTTTCCCTCTTTTCGATCTACCTAGACTATGTCGACTATGCTTTGATCCTCCCACATGATTTGGTTACACTTCTTGGAACACTTGGTTAGGCCTATTTTGTGGTTGATAAACTGTCCTTTGGAATAAGTTTGCACTGCGAAGTTCTAGGAGGACTCTGATCTGTATTTTCCTTTCTTTTAATTTTGTTTCACTGTGGTTGTTTTTTGTTGTTGTTGCTGTTGTGATCCGGATGCTAAGGTGTGACAATGAAAATGTGTCAGTTTTGTTTTTGTTGGGAGTCTATGTGTGTGTATAAGTATTTTGCATAGACACTCAACGAAGCTATGAATCCTGTTTGTGAGTTATTTATTTACTACTGGAAGACAGCTTTATTTGCTCAGAGTAATATCTCTGCATCTTTCTTGCGCATTCTGTCCATAAAGTAAACAGAAGGCATGCTATATCTCACGGTTTTTACCATAATATTGAAGTCTTTATAGCATGTTAGTTTCGCCTATTCATTTCTTCCATACAGTTCAAGTGCAATGAACGGCTTAAAATATTAAACCGAAGAAAATATTTGATAAAAGGGAGAGGTAAAACTAAGATAAAGAAAGAAAGAAAATATTTGATTTGTCCAAAGTAATATTAATTTTATTTTAATTGAATTACGGTTCGTGTTTTGTTCTTTATTAAGACGGAATCAATGAATTGGCTGGCGGACGAAAGACAGAAATTATTGAGTCCGTAATATCGTTACGGACCCCCCCCCCCCAATAGAAATAATTAGTTTGTTTTTAAGTGAAACATAATCTATTTTTAAATCATGATACAGTACGTTCGATTGGGCAATCGTTCGCGAGTAATGCTCGTTACAGATTCTGTAAATCTTATTTAGTCTTTGCGAAAGAAAAAGTAAACAATCTTATCTAGCCTATATTCTGATTTTTATTTTAGTAGAGGCTATGACTAATATTACTTAATTAGCCTTTGTTCCGTTTTTTTTTTTATTTTAGTAGAGACTGTGACTAGAATTCTGTACCATCACATTCACTATTAAACCAAATACCAAAGTTTATTATTATTTCAGTGATCTGTAATAACCGTAAAATATATATATATATTTTACGTAGTGTTCATGTTCCGATCATGTTAAAACAATTCGGTAAAGTAACATTCCGAAGTAATCATTCTTAAGTAGATGCTTACATACATGCAAGAAACATTTATTTGGGCTTATAAGGAAAACTGCTTTCTGTAGACTATTTCGATGGCTAAGCAAGAACTACTCAAATCCTATTTACCTATTTCTATTGCGAATTTTAAAACCCTCCAATTCTGGCATAGTCTGTGAATCACAATTTTTTCCCCATGATATTAGGTGGGTACCATTCTCAATGGTACTAGGCTGATAGTCTGATGGAATTCGGTAGAGTCTAGGGAGATCTAGTCGACCATTACTATTGTTGATAGCAATACCTCGACTGTAGTCGAGATATTGCTATCAACAAGTTTAAAGTAAAAATAAATGTGAAGTATTCCTTATGAAAATAATAGGTTAAGTATGAATATATAGACCTATTTCATGATATAGAATGGGGTTTCATGGATAAGTGTGGGGAAAGTATTCGCAACGCAGTGCAGAAAAATCGATGTGCAAAGTCACTGCAATGCATCTAACAAGCTATAGAAGTTGTAATATGAGCATTAAGCACTTGTGTAGCGGTTCCACATGAAGTAGTTTTATGGCTGCACGCTTAACTGCGGCGATGTCCAGGCTGTGATTCCACGACACATTTGCAGCTCTTATGACCTTTTATTCAGTTGTCATACCATCTCGATCTTGTGAGACATTGTGCATAAAGAACTTAAACTGAACCTTTATAGAGGTTGACCTGTCTGAATGGAATTTCAGTTAGGCTACTTATGTAGATATGCGGCTTGATTTAGAACTAGTTCCTTGTGTGGAGAAAACATTTATTGATACAAGATGAGTAGAATGTTTAGTCTAAACTGGAATAGAAGTCTGCTTTTTCACTTGTTACAAGACCTAAAGATCTCTAGGAGATCTGTCAGGAATACTAATGCGTCTATTAGTAGGTCTATATGTACACAATGTATTATGTACCGGTATATATTTTTAGGTGAAATATTGAAACCTTGCACATTATTGCAGCAGTATTGTAACATTCTTCATATTTAAATAAGATCTGTGTGAAATAGGTCCTGATATTTATTTATATTTTTGTAAACGAATATCTGAAATTAATTAAATACGTTCTCTGCACATAGATAACAAGATAACAGTAATTTAAAAGCTCGCTGTAGAACCATATATTTTCGAAGTTAGATTTACAAAAACTAAGATATAATTTTTTTTAAATATGGTTCGTTTAATTAAAAAGCAAAAGTAGGTCTACGTTAACCTAAGTTATGAATATAAAACATCAACTTTCCTAATTTTGTTAAATATGCTGTGAATATCTTCAGTCACTGTTAAGAAGTAAGTGTACAAAATTACAAACCAATAGGAAACAAATAATTATTCTGCAAGGAATAGTTTCAGTAAGAAAAATGTATTAGAAAGGTTTGGAAGTAACCCTTAGTGAAAGCATTAATGCACTTACAAATACAAATACATGATGCTTTAAAAGTCCCAAAGACCTTTAAGCCCTCTCAATGCTAAAAGTACCCATATCCCACAAAGAAGAAATGTCTGGAATTAATTGTTTCAGGTTTTATGTATTTAACCCCTAATTCACCATGAACTGTCTGTCTTCTTAATGGTAATTAGGTGTTGGATGATTCAAGTCGTAAGAGCCTTTAAAACTATGCATTGAAATACGTTCAGCTTATAAGTAGCCATTTGTACAAATATATTTATTATATATATATACATACATACATATATTGTTTAATATTTTAAAAATGATTTTAATAGATATAGTGTTTCAATATTATGTTTCCTGAAATTGTCCAGCCTGGAAGACTGACCTACACAAGCTTGGCTTAATAGCTAGAAAATGAGAAAAAAAGATACTTCATATTTTTAAAAATCGCCTAAAATATGAAATGTGAAAAAAAAGACCGTAAAATGGCCAAAAAGACCAAAAAATGACATTGAGTTCTAAAAAAATTGGGAAAAGACCCTGAAAATTACCATTTTTATAATCTAGGAGTCATGATCAGAATATTTGCACTAGTGGGCTACATCCATAATATATACCAGTTAAAAGATGAAATGCATCAAAATCCGGGCCCTGGTAATAACTTACTGTCTGCTCTATACTCAGTTATCAACGTCAACCTGTAGAAACACATGACACTCTTTCTATTTATGAGCAGTATCTTTGCTGACGCAGGAATTCACTGTCAACATGTTCTTTTGTTTCAGAAGTGCGTGCTGAACGGCATATTCATGTAGAAGCCACAGGATTTGCCAGGATCAGCGATTCCTCGTTGATTGGTGAGTTACCATTTTTTTGGCTTCTTTGTTTTATGAAAGGTTTTACGCAATAAGTTGGATAGGGTATGTACTTTAAATACTCTATAACAATGTGGTCCAACTGTTTTCGGGTGAAGGGCCAGATGACACTTTCAAAATTAATTCGCGGGTCGGAATAGGCCTAATACACTAATATTGAAAATTAAATTATTAAAATTATTAGAAAATGGGAAGAAATTTGATACATCAATCTAGATTGCCTTAGAGGCCTATTTTACAAAATTAAATATTACAAAGATAACAATCACATACACTTAATGAGAAAATTAAGGTATGTGTTGGTACTACAAATTAATTATCTATTTCCATTTGAATATGGCCAGTTGCAGTGACGATTTCAGTAAATCTTGTGACAACTTTTTCCTCTGCTTAGATTTCGACATTTCATGGTAGAAAATGCACAATCACACATACTCCTCGTAAGTTCCCATACAAGTACAGTAGCATTATTTCGACCCGACACTCGGAAACGCGAGTGATAGGAAGGCCATTCAGAGAGAGAAGCTATCATACCTCTCCCGCCAGTCATGTAGGCCTACTCACCCGAAAAAAAATGGAAGATCCGCACCAGAGATACGACTCCCTTGAAAATTGGCGTATGAATAAGCCAACACCCTTTCAAATGACAGTATTTCGATGATAGACTCGTCCAGGCTACTGAACATCTGTCTGAGCAGTGGTCGGGTCGAAAAACTTGTGTTGCAGTTAGTCTCTGCGTACCCATGTTATATTGGGGATCAAGCGATACCTCGCTTCGATTGGACTTAATGTCACGGGTACTGTACCTGCTAAGTCGTTAGAATATCGCTTGCTTTTCTCCGAGCTCCTCCTAGACTCGCAACTAATAGGAGCTCATGGAAATCGGATTACCTGTCCATAGCCATTGTGCTCCCCGCAAGAGTTGAGCAAGCTTATCTTGATTTCCTTTTCTTAATTCGTTCATTAGTTGATGTATAAGTTAATGTTGTTGAAATGTTGTTAAAATTATTTTCACAGTGGAAGTCTTGTTTGCTGCGCTTTTGAACGAAACTGAATATTTCAATTAAATGGTTTCATCTGATTACTCCAAGACTTCCGCTCTCGTAAGATGTGTTGATTATTGCTAATTAGCAAAGCATAATAGAGGTTAAACGCTCTTTCCCTTCACGTGACTCACGTGAGGTGTAATATGGCTTCATGTACATTTCCTATCTCACCTATAGCCTAAATAACTTACAGGAACATTAAGTGGTTGAGGATTAGATAAATGATTGTATCTAATATGCAGTTTGATACCTGAATTCTACATAGATATTGAATATACAAAAGTTTATTGCTTTGTGTGCTCTCCCTTTCCCCAAAATGAGAACTACAAATAATATTCTTTCCATTTCGTAGATTTCGTTATTCGAATTTGCTTTTTGTAAACTGTTTCTTGACAGGTTATTATTATTATTATTATTATTATTATTATTATTATTATTATTATTTTATTTTTTACGCCAGTTTGGCGACTTTGACATGATTTTGAATCACAAAATTTTGCTATAATTTGCACAAATTACGTATAAATTTGCAAAAAAGTTCAGTAAAGTATTCCGTACATAGAGTCAGGGTTAAATTTTCGCGTATATTAACAAAAAATCACATTTCTGCTGGCTAGTTATTTATTTATTCCCTTAGTTAGAATCAAGGACAATATAAATCCATACTGCACTGCTAAGAAAACTGTAAACACAGTGATTAGGTTCATAGTTTATTTCCTGTGCCCTATTCTGAAATTTTTTACTTGCATTTTAAATTTTCTTTCTAGTTATTTTCCAATTATTTTATTATATTATTGTATCCTGTAGGGTACATTATGGATGTAAAGGCTAATAACTGCAATTCATTCTTGCAGCCTACAAGAAAATTATAAAACTTATATAACATATGAAATAATACTTGCGGATAAAATGTTCCTCGTTGCTGGAACTAATAAATTATATGAATGTTTTCCCCAGAGTGGTTGTTCTTAAGCTATCTGATGGATGGCAGAAAGCATCTCGATCAACGAGGTTTTTACAGCTTTACATTAACTCTACAGTAGGTCATTATGCGATACTATTTTTGTGTCATTCACCAGTTACACTAGTTACCTCCAGTCAGCCGTTTCGTAGTTATATGAATTGTGAACCGTCATACGTACGGTTGGTAGTTCAGTAGCGGCAACACATCTATAACATCAAGGTGAATTACAGGGAAGTTCAAATAGCTTCTTTTAAATATTGGTTGGATATCATTCATACTTCAGAGCAAATTGAAGCCTTCTATCACTACGAATGCCTTCACAATAACCAGGAGAAATTGAGCTGGCTCTATCAACCGGTCTAAAATGAATTTTGGATCTGACAGAAAGCCAATGATTAAAAATAATTCAATACCTTAAAATTTGTCTTGATTCATAATAATATGCAACAACATAATGGAGCAAGATGGGTCAAAGCCTGTCACTCGTTTTTCACTTCTTCCGGCGGAGGGTCAATTATGTGTTACAGTCATCATTCATAATAGTGAGTAAAATTGTTTAACCAATCTTGAAACAGTTCATTATGTTATTCCATATTATTGTGAATCAAGAATGATTTTAACTTCCTATAATTCTCCTTGTTAGATGTATAGCCATTACTAAAGTTTCAACCCTCGTAGTTTCTGGATACTATTGCGGGCATTTTCCCCCCGTAATTTGAAAAACTGTGATACGTATTTCGAAATAAAATTACCTTTATACCAGAGCTTCTTTACGCCAATAGATGTTATTTTGAGCTTTCCTTTTCGTATTATTCTCTTAGAGTTGCCGAATTTCAATTTCACTGTCCATTTTTCTTACTTTCTGGTCAGAAATTAGTATGAACAACGCGAAAACCGTCAAGTTTTCTGATTTTCATATTATACCGCTGTTGTAAATATAATCTACAATACAAATATCATTTTCTTAGCATATAAAAAATCTTTACTCTAGAACTATTGGCCTACGGATAAGTGTGCACTTTTAAGGTGTGTATGATGTATTTATGTAATATATGTATTTATATAGGCCTACGTACCACGTGGAAGACCTAGGTGAGGTCAATATTAGGATAAATTTAAGGGAAGTAGGATTTGCGAGGGATGATTGGAGTTTGCACAGAATAGGGTTGAATGGCGGGCTCAGGTAAGCGTGGCAATGAACCTTCGGGTTTCATAGAATAGATCATATTCATTTAGCTTGCTGAGGAATTGTCTATTGCCATTGAGTAAGTAAGTAAGTAAGTAAGTGTATGGGCCTATGTATGTATTAGCTAATATGACGTAGGTTTATATGTATACGCTATCTAAAATTCATTCTAAATAACATTCATTTCATGCACGTCTCTACTTTTCTTATTAAGATAGACTTTTTAAATAAGATAGGCCTAACTGTTAATTTAGTTGAACATCTGTGGAACAACAGAAAACGTTTGAATTGCTCCTTGATAATTTATTGATATTTTTGTTCGTTCATTAGTTTGTATCATTCCAACTATGCAGAAGCTTTTCCAGAAGCATTAGGATTAATATGACGCGAGTGGAGAGATATAGGATGGACATTTTCAGGGTGCCTTCTTAACTTTTCTGAAATACGATTAGGCCTATTTCTTCACAATTGCAATTAGATTGTAATAAATTCGAAATTGAATTTCATTTTTATGAAATTTTTTAAGCCTATGCTTTCCTGACACAATTCATTGAACATTTGTGTAATTCAATTGGAAAAATATATAATGGACTTACTATAACACATATGACTGATTTTTTGCACACATGTTTGTGATACTTGTTCATCAGCGTATCGTTAGATTTTATAACTAGTGCATTTATGAATTCCTTAGACGTTCCGCTGCATTTTTCTAAGTTGCAAATAAATAATTAGAAAGGCTTCCTCGGATCACTGGATATCAAAGAGAACTCTGTGATTGATGAATGAGTTCCAGTTAGTTTGCTGATCTCTGAATTATTCCCAGAATAAGACAGTAAATCTTGACCGCTTATACGGTCACCACACAAGTAGGGCTTTCACTGTTAAATATGCAGATCATGTGAAGTCTACCACAGTTGAATAGCTTCATATGTCATAGTAACCTATAACTTTTGTTCGATTGACTATTTTTAAAACTGTTAGCTACATACCTATATCCCGTTGCTACCTAGGAAATGGCTTTTCTGGCTATGGATCACCTTGCATTTCTTTGACGCAGGGAAGTCTGTAAAGAGGTTAAACTATGCTTCGTAAGAGAACTTAGGGACACCTGTCATGAATGCAGTGATTATTGTGTTGACCGTTATGACATTGAACCCAAATTCTGTCAGCTGTCAATGAAACCGGAAGGAGATAGATGTCGCAGCAGTCGGACAAGAGGCCATGAATTAGCGCCACATTGTTTAGTTTAAACATCTCGGAACATGATTATTATGATATATCGGTCAATCTCTACAATATTTAAGAACGACAAAAAATGAAGTAATAATAATAATAATAATCCAAAACATAACTAGTAAGATTAATCATTACGTAATTACAATATAATAAGAAATAACAGTAATTGTTTCATTTAACGAAGTATGCTACGGTTTGTTAAGTTCCACGCTATAAACAAATTCTTCGGATTTGTGGAAAATGTCATAGGGTTGGGCTCATATCTTGCTCTCCTGGAGAATACTCGGAATCACTGGAGTTCTGATGCCCCGTTTTATACAAAACTTATGCTTGAGAAATGTGATTAATTAGATTTTTAATATAATTCCAAGAGCGTGTTTAAATAGGTTATTTTATGAATTATCTTGTGTGAAACTGTCTAAAAGTTACCTTTAATTATATTTATCGTATTTTAATTTAAATCAGTTTTAGCCATTCTTGGGTTTGAACGTCTTTTTTAGCCATTTTCAGGTTTTACAGAATTGAACTATTTGGCTCATAACAATGAAATGGATAATTATGTTAGAATATAAGAATTAGCTAGCAAGGAATAAAATAGTTTAAAACCTAAAAATCCGGACCCTGGATCAATAAATAAGAACTTTTTCTTAAAGCTCAGATTATTTCTTTTTTAATACTGCCCTATATTACATTTTACGCTAGCCTGAGTAGAACGGTTCCTAAGGCATTTACTTGCTTTCTGTTCGTATTTCACGAGATCTATTTCGGACCAGGCTAATGGAATTATATCTGCGTCAATTCATATGTCTACAGATTAACAGACATGTAAAATAATTATTCTTGCCGTACCAGCAACGATTTCAACGACCTATTCTATTGCTTTTCGCTTCTGTAGATTACTACAGAGATTTATACTTCAGAATAGGCTACATTATAAAAATCTGTAATAACTTTTTTCAGTATTATTAATTTCTCATTTAAATAGAATATCAGTCAAGAACACAAACAAATGTGGCAATTCACTACTTTATTAATAGAGTAGTAACAAATACAGTAGTAATAGGACGGTTGATCAGTAAGTGTCATGAATACAGGTAAACTATTGTAAGTCTGGGCGTGAAGTAACAAAATATGACGATGGTGATGGTGATGATAATGATACAGAAAAAATAATAAATTAACCCCGCTCCATAAATTACTTAACAGTATGTAATTAATTTAACTCTTATTGTTCTACTATAATTACTTTTTTAAATATCTGCCTACATTTTGCATCCTGCTCATTGTTGGGATACATTTCTGAGAGGAAATCTAGCATTGATATTTGTCATTTTGTACCCTATTATCCCTGTTAAGGAAATTGTTAGTGAACCGAAATCCCCGGTTTCATTAGAAGTAAATTTGTTACATTTGCTGTTAATTCACAGTATTTGGTCTAGCAAGATGACGAACGTAAAATATTCTAAAAGTTGGTTGATTAATTGAAATCGTTCTTGTTGAGTTTATGTGGTAGAGTTGGAAATGACAGAGATAATTCTGAAATTAGTAAATTGTGTTCTGTAAACTATAAATGATTGAAAATCAAGCAAAAAAATATTCCTATTAGTTCTGTGGTTCAATGCCATGGAAATGGTACGTAAAAATGAACTTAATAAATATATTTGCATCAATGTGTTTAATGTACTTAAGTAAAACTTAAAATACTTATCTGAAACATTTAAATAATACTAAAATAAAATTATTTTTTATCTGTTTTAAAAACTAATACAGGGTGTTGTAAAAAAAACTAAAAATCCGGGCTCTAGTTATTAGGCTGTTTCTAATTGGCATCCTTAATCTAAGGCAGCCATCTAGTAAGGATATTCTCTCAATAGGTGATCCTGATCATATATATCTGTCAGGGGAATGAGAGTATCAGGAGAGCAGGAAATATGGAGAGTACGTACGCCACTGGTAAAAAGAGTTCATTTGTATGAACGACTCGTACTTAATGGTCATTCAGTGCCCTCCGGGGTCTTGGCAACGCGTGCCTGTCACACCGATCCGCGGTCCTGCGCTTTGTGGAGACACAAGCGGCATTCTGGTGCGTGCTTACAGATGATCCTTCATCAGATTGAACTTTGGACTTCTGTGCAGCCAGAAAATTAGTACTGTTCTCGTTTAGTGGGAAAAGTTTTACTTCAAAGTATCGTTCTGAATTGTGGATAGGAAGCGTTTTGTGACATCGTGGCCAGAAAATTAACATGTTTGTGTGGTTAGGAAGTGTAAATGTGTGGCGATTTGAATACGTGTTTCTCTTCTGAATTGTGAGGATTGTTCAGATGTTGTAAAGCAAGAAAGTGGATCGGAACAGAGCTTAGATGGAGCATAATGGAGCTTGCTTAGTTTTCGGTGAGGACTGTGTGGAAAATAAAACTCGCCGACTGCTTTTCATTATCGTTATGTTTGGGTTTGTTCTGACCAGTTAACTTTTGCCTTTACTGGTATTTCTTTTACAACCTTTTTTCTTTTTCTATTCCTTTTTTATTTTCTTTCCTTCTTTTACTTTCGTCTATTGTATTCATAATATATAGGCCTATTTATTTATTTTTGTCTCTCTTTATCCCTTTATCTTCCTCTTTGGTTTGCCCTTTTTATTCTTTCTTTTATTTGTATTTTTTCGCTGTAATACTTTCTTGTTTCTTTTGTCGGTTTTAAATTCATTTAGTCCATTTTCTTGTTTCTTCCTTTTTTCCATTATTATCTTTGTATTAATTCTCCCTCCCTTCTTTTTCTTCCTTTTGTTGCCTTCCTTTCCCTTTCTTATCTTCTTCGGAACTTTATTTCTTTCCATTCTTAGATCTTTCTTTTCATAATTTTTCATCTTTATTTCATTTTAACTTTCCTTCCAGTCTTCTTTTCATGTTTCCTATGTTCCGCGCTTCCTCCCTGTTTCCTGTATATTCTGTTTCATGCTCCCTTTATTATTTATGCATATGTTTGGTTTGTTCAATTTTTGTTCGACCATGCCATAAATATGCTTATTACGTGCGACGTAGCTGTATCTTAATAATAGTCTATCCATTCAAGTCCAGAATTTCATTATAACACTATTTTGGTATCGATCAATATCGAACACGGAACAATCTTGAAGCATTGAGAGCAGCAAATAAACTTCGTAATAAACAACGTGCATTTAAAATAAAATAATTACTGTACCTGTTAATTTGAATGTTATAAATTCCGTTCATTTCGTGTTTTAAAATCCCTCGGTTTGAGGTTAAAACGCCAAGAGAAGCTTGAGTTCCCCACACGCCATCAGCTGCTTTCTGTCGCAACAAATGAGAACTTACTTACTGCTGACCGCCGAGATCAGCCATCTCGTTGAATCGAAAAACCCAAAACTTAAACATTTAGTCGTATGCAACTTGCCTATAGTGGTAATTTAGACATAGCAAATTATGAAACCCGCGTCGCTCGTTTCTTAAATATACTCGTGTCTTGATAAATGCCATTAAAGGCGCGTTGCGTATTGGTACTATTGAGAAATAAAATAATAAAACATTCAGAGTAGAGACACTTACAGAGGCTTTAGGCCCTACTTGTTTCAAGTAATTTTAAGTGATAAGTTATGACTACGACGAATAATTTTTCATATTTTTATCAAATGCCTTACTTCGATAACGTTCGTTGTATATGAAGACTTTGGTTGAACTTACGTTTTAAACTATGAAAATAGTTCCGGTGAGAGAGAACGGCAGATACAATAGCACATTACTTAGCATCTTCAGAGTAATCGTCTAGTCTGTACCGTTAAGTAAATAGTAAAAACTCGCTCGTGTGGTCAGATCATTAAAACAGGTACCTATCACGATTAGAAATAACATTCTCAAAATCTTCTTGTCTCAAGTTGCATACAGTAATTGAATATCACATTATGACTCTATAGGCCTTTGTGTATGATCATTAACCAATAATTATTAATTAATCATAGATTGTTCCAATTACTTCACACCAGTAGTTGAGTGCAATATTAGAATATTAAATACCGGCCAAAGAAATAACTCTATAGAGATTAAATTGGAATAGACCTATTCCAAGCTCTACATGAGTTCTTTATTTTTACATTACTTTGACGATCTGGAAAAGGGTAGCTGACATTCTGTTACCTGATCCGTAAGCAATAGGAGAATTCTATTTGTAGGCTACATCGGTCACTCAAAATGTTCTAATGGTAGTTGCAAACCATAAATTATTTTAGGCACTATATTCTTCGTGTTTCAAGTCCAGTATGAAGAAATTGGACAATGCAAGCGTGGTGCACAGCGTAAACAGTAGGCTTTGTACTTCACTTTTTTGATTATTTTGCCCAAATTAAAAAAAAAAGAGTTACGTATAATCCGAGTTTTCCTGTTTTCAAAATATTCTTTTCTGGAAAAGGTCTACTATTGATTATGCGTTTTAACGGTCAAATAGTTGGCACACCTTACCATTAGACCCAATGTTCAAGGCAAAACCCCATTCTTTCGGAAGTAAAGGCGTTGATTTAGTAACTAGATTTCCGGGACGTTCACGGAACCTCATACTTTGAGGGATGTTCACAAAACATTATACTCTGGTCGGAGGACTTCGGGAAAATTCCAGACCCCTCACGCCACTAATCCCCTCCACCCCTCCCATAGGCGATGATTTCAGATATCAAGGAAATGAACTTGTCGAATTTCTCTGGTCAAAGAGGTCTCATTACAAGGATATGGAAAACTGTGATAGCCTTAAAGGCCTCCACTCACACGCACACTTTGTTTAGTTGCTTTTACCTCTTTCTTCACTTCTCTTCCCTTTTACTCTCTGCCCCCTTTTTGCCTTGCATCTGCCTTTGACACATTGGTAGATGGCAATAATATCTCAAGGTACTTCATGAGTAATTTGCTTTATGGTGAATAAGGAGGAGTTGGAAAGATTTTTGTTATAACTATTTCAGCTGGTGGATGCAGTACGAAGTGTTTAAAATGAATTGAAAATTGTGATAATTCTGTGCTGGCTGTGCGACGCGACTGTTCGTACCATCCTCCACGTCCGCTTTTCGATTTTCTGGTTTACGTTCCAAATCCATGACAGGCACGCACATGCTATCTCCTCTAATGTAGCCCATTAACTCCACACTCTACTAATCTACTGTTTACACGTGTTGCCTGTATAACGCAGAACCTCGGTTGTATTTCTTTAGAAAATAATACAGAACACCAGTTTAAGTATTATTTAAGGCCTTGACATCAAGTTGAATATTTGTGCTTTCCTTTCTTCTATAGGCCTATAGTAAAATTTATAATACAGAAGTTAATGTGAAATATTTCAATTCTCTTTTAGGCATTTCTCTTCGTGGGCTTTGGGAGTTGGGAACGATTGCTGTCTCCCTTCCTTAACCACTATTTTTTCCATTAATTCTGAGAATTAGTTTTAATTTTGTCTATCTACGATTTTGTATCCGTCCACTATCAGATTAACAGAACCTATTCACCTATGGATATTTCATTAGGCCTATGCTTATTCAACCGCATGAATGGCGGTAGAGCAACTACGAGGCGCTTCCATTAAGTTCATTTCGTGTGTTTAATTTGCGTTGCTTTGAGGTTAACACGTCAAGAGAAACTCTGCTCCTTGCACTTCTTTGTTACTTGCCGTCTGTCGCCAAAGTCGAGAACTTTCTAACGTCTGATCGCCGAGATGTAGTCGTTCGTTTTATTAGTTATAGGCCTAAACTGTTCTAAAATATCGAAATCCAGACAATTGATTATAATCGAATAAAAACAAATGTGCAGTTTGCCTACAATGGCAATTAAGACGCTCATAACGTATGCAGGTTACGAAGTGCGCTATGCTCGTTTCATAAATATACTTGCTTCTTATTGAATGGCATTATAGGTTCATTGTATAATATACTATTATGATTCAGATGAATAATATACCGGAAATATTCTCCGCGTTGTAAATGATAGTTTCACGATTTTGAGAGTTTTGACTGTTCGGTTAATTTTTTTCGCGATTTCATTCCACTTCTCACTAGTCTTAAAATGAATGCTAAGTACAGTACCTTGCATTAGAATGTTATTATACGGTATAATGTCATCAATATTTCACTTAATTATTCCTTTTAATATAATAGTTATGGCATGATCCAATTGGAGAATCTTGGTCGCATAATAATAATAATAATAATAATAATAATAATAATAATAATAAAAATAAAATCATTAGTATCATCATCATCATCATTATGAGTAAACTATTATACCAGTCGTTATTCGTTGGGTTATTGCTCATTTATAAATCGGTTTTACTCGTTTTGTTTGTTTTGCGATTTGAAGTATTACTTTGATTTTATAGCTTTACACAGTTTCACACTTGGTTGATTTTATTGCTGAGACACAGAAAAAAAATAACTTCAGCTCCTAATAGGAGTTACACGAGTGGTATTGCTTCTGTACAGAAGCGTGAATACCTATAACAATCAGAAGTAGTACGCATCCAGGTCTTACAAGCAATAAATGTGAACAGGTAGTGCTCTACGTTGCTACTTTGTTATAAGATGTGCTAGCTTGCTGTGATTCATGCTGTGTTTTTAAATCATTTTGTTAAGTGTGACTTGATCTGTGAAGTAGTTGGAATACAATACTACATTGTGTCGAGTTCCCGGAATATCATCTTTCAAGTGTAACATTAAACGCCTGCTGAGTGAATTTAATACAAACTTTGGTTTTCTGAGGGGAAAAAACCACATTTTGCCATGTTCTTGATACTGGAAAATATCTGAAATTGTAGTTAAGCTATTAGGATTCAATGAAAAACAAAACAGTAAAGTATAAGGAAATGTCGAAATGAAAGGAAAATGCCGTACCGGTACTTGAACCATGTGGCACTCATGAAAGTAACACATAACTTCAAGTTTCCGAGAAATAACGTACGATCATAGTATCACCATTCTCGTGATACTATACGTATAGGGTAATTATTATTTTTGTACAGTGTGTTCCAAATTCAACCGATAAAATTGGAAAAAAGTTGTAGAGAGGACTCAAACGTTTTGAAATCAGTCACTTATTGGCTGTGGGTTGAGATTAATTGCAATAGCATAGAAAGTTTTAAGGGTCATGTTGCTATTGACGTGGTGGAAGCAGAGACAATAAAATTGATTGATAAATTATACATAATATGATAACGTCTTCATTTTCCGGTATGCGTTGTCTATGTTCTTATTATATAGGCCTGTATGTTAAGAGTTGAAATCATTATGACTATCACTAGAAGGCCCTTGGTCGAGTTAGTTGTCGATGTCTTCTCTATTATAGTAGCGAAAAATGTTATTCGTTAAAAGTAGATGAGATTTGCAATGCACGTAAAATTACATTTATTATTGCAGGTTGACGGACATAAAAGTTCGTTTACGATGTATCTCCAAGGCAGTGAAGGTTTGTACATTGTCGACAGTTTCATAAGAATGTCTTGCAAATATAGCTGCAGTCGGTAAAACTATAACTTACCTATTATATCCTTCGATGGAGCAGAAACATAGTCTTGGCGGTATAAAAAGCATAGTGTTTTTCTTGTTAATGCACGTTGGAGTGTATGGAACTTAAAAGGTCATACTACTGGGAGTACAAAGTGCATGATTTACAGTTTTATTTAATTTTTAAAATAATTACCCGGAGCAGAGTTCATTACAAGGGCCGACATGCAATTGGGTGGTCTTAATTTATTGCATAGGATGTAAAAGAGTAATATTAATAATAATAGTAGTATAATAATAATAATAATAATAATAACCGTTCAATAATAACGCATATTCTTTCTTTCTTATTCGTAGTTTTACCTCTCCCCTTTTAGGAATTACCCACATACCTGTTGGGACAGGGATTATCTATTGATCACACATATATACTTTTTTGACCAGACAAGTACATGGAGGAGGACCTTCTCGGGTTAGGGACCGGTTCTAAGCCGGGGCCACCTCCGAGACAACACTAACACACAGGACGAGACACAATATTCTCACACACATTCACTCTAAACAAGGCGAGGATGGGATGAAGATGATAATGACGGCGAGATGATACCCGGGGACCACAAGGGCCTAAAGTTACCCGATATTTGTCTAATAGGTGAAGAAAACCCCCACCTACGTAGCTTGTCCCTACCAAGATTGAAACCCGGGCCACTGCGAGAGAGGAGCGAATGTAATACATAGGCCTACACAAGAATAATATACAAACCAATACAGAATATTGATTGTTGGCTATATAAACCCAGAAATGAAACGTTTTTAACTGTGTTATTTATTTTAAAATTATGACATAGGACATAGGACTTTCTATGGAAAATCGAATATTTAGTTTTGTTTAAATTAATTTTAAGTTTATTGATTGATCGTCATTTTATCGAAGCCATCTCATTCCTACGATAGTAATGATTTTAATCGTTTCTTTTATTAAGGAAGAAACCTTCAGTGGGTGGATTTTATTAACAGTGAAGGAATAGCCACGAGTATAAACCCCGTGATCTGTGAAAAATGACATTTGGTAGTGTCGAACCATAGACCGTTATGTTGGAACATTCGTCATAAATGCCACCGTAAACTTTGTTAAATAGATCTGTGCAATTAGTGAACGGTGTAATGAACGATGGCATTGGCGGTATCGAACTTGAGATTGTTGTGGTGAAAACACCTGTGTATTCTCCAAGTATTATCAACGTACGGAGAAGTTAAACCCACAAACCACAGATTGGAGGGACGGATGGCAATGGTAGCTCTTTCTTTTCTGGATGTGGCATCCCAAGAGGAGGAATACTACCCTGGGTAAGTTTCTAGTTGCAAACACTATATTTTGTAATCGTGACTGCACGTTGCGTTTCCATGTTTACATTTAAAAATCGAGACACCAGTAATAACTATGTTAGCAGAAGTGGTAGTATAGAGATCTATTAAGTCATACCAACGCGTTAATGAATGTTTAACAAGATGGAAACCACATAGTCATTCCATTTTTTTTCTTCATTCTTCTCTTTCATCCGACTTCTGACCAAGCTCTTGGATAAAACCTAGCATTTGTTTGTCTGATTGTAATATAGCCTAGTGCCAATGTATAAAATTGTCTACATGTAACACGTTCATTGTAGGGTTATGTATCTGCATGAACATGTTATATAAAAATGTTGTATAAAAATGATATAACCCTTAAATAAAGAGAAAGTGCAATGCACTATTTTCTTTCGGAACTTCGGATATATCCAAAACGTAAAATTTCTACATCTATTGATCATTTGAAGATAAAATAACAAAATAATAGGCCTAATTAATTTTAAAGAAAATTAATACTCTACAACCAATTTCGCGAGGAAATTGCTGAGAACTTAAGACTGAAGCGCTAGAAGGCAAAGTTTATCGAAAAACTTGAGGCAAAAAAGCGTTAAAAAATCTATTTTCGTTAGCTATATATCGAAACCTATTGGGAATAGAAATAATGTATAGTAATCTTCTAGGAAATTTTATGAGCTTGAATTTTGAATTGAATAAATTTTTCTCCACTATCCACGATTGTTCTTAATTTTGAACGTTTTTAATGTTACTATAACACCTTACTCTAACAGTGCTTTAATTATTTATCCAAGTTTTAAACATATTAAATGATAGATCTATTACACAATAAATACACTAGCCCTATGTGTTTTTTTTTATAAATAACGAATATTTAAAAAGTTCTACCAAATGAAGTTGCTAATTCTTCTTTAGTATGCTGACTAGGGTTCGGATGTTTATGACCTAAAAAGTGGAAAGAATGACTGCAAATATGCCTTTAAAAATGACAAAATTTGACTCTAAATATGACCTAATAAAATAACGTATTTTCAAAAAATTAATGTTGCTATTTAAAACGTTTAAAAGCACTAAATTCTTACATCACGCGAATTCAATCAGGTAAGTTTTTTTTTTCTTCTTTCAATTTTGGTGATTTATAGTTTTACTTGTAATGAATTTCTGTTCTTAAAGAATTTGCTGCTGTTTGCTCGCTTAATCAGCTCCAAATACTCCTAATATTTTGTAGGCCTTGCGTGTCTATAAAATATGAACAGTTTCATTAATTAAAAAATTTAAGTTTCCTATTAATTTCATCCTAAACATTAAATTAATGAAATAAATTTGAAATTTAATTCGATCATGTAGTACATACACTGTATAATTGTGCTCTTTTTCTGAATTTATAAATGAAATTTGATGTTAAATTACAAATATGGCCAAAATGTGACCAAAACCACAAATATGACCAAAATATGACTTTATATGCAAAATAAAAAGGGCCCAATTAGGATAACAGACGTACAGTTCGTGTTTAATTTGTGTTTTCGGTGAGAATGGAGGTCAGGATAAAAATATAACATGTCATAAACATCCGAACCCTAGTGATGACTGATGAGTTTGTAATCTATCCCCATTCGTAATATACATGATATTGAAATTGGATGCACGCTTAGAGTTTAATTAGTAAATACACTTCGACCGAAAAGAGAGAAATATTTCCTTAAACACACCAGTAATGGGGTTGATCACCACTAAACCAGGCAGACAGTAAATTGAGCTATACGTATTATTCGCAATCTAAGTGGATTGGGATGGGGAATTACCCTTGTAAGAAATACAAGATGTTCTCGTACAGAGTCGAGGTCATATTACGTTTCACGGCTAATACATCTAAACCACATGAACTGCTTTCCAGACAGCGGAAGCATGCTTGTTGGGTTTGCTTCTGTAATAAAAATAATACGCCTAGGCGCTTGTTGTCTAGAAACTTTCCATGTTTTGAAGAACAAAAGCAATAGCTAGAATTTGCGTCAGATATTCGGCCAGCTGCTTTTATTTTCATGGCCACTAGGATCGTTCTCGCCAGTGGACCGCAAATCCGTAGTTGGTTCAGTAGGTCGAAGTTGATCGATTTGCATTTAAAATACTGATGTAACCACATAATTATTTCAAGACGATCAGAATTTTGCGTCTAGGTGAAAGGGATCTACCGGAATTGCTTCCTTCTTACAGCCTTCTGCAGCTTTATAACCATAGGATTCTTTTTTTAAATTTCCAAATGAATAACCCATTTTTCTGGTTGATCTTGTTTTGAACCCGTTTACTTGAATTCCGGTGTTTGATACTTTTTTACCTGAGACCACATTGATCGGAATAATTCACATTGTCTGTTACAAATCATTGATGAAACGAAGACACAAGTTTTTGTAAGATGTAAATAAATTAAAGGTTCTGCAGAAGTATTATTGTGAGTCATTTATAAATACAAGAATTGTATTCGAATTCATAGATCACTTGTATTTTCCCCTCTGTCTGTTTAGATGTTACATAGGCTGCTAAAATACTGAAGAAAATTTCGTATTCATTTTTATGGGTAACAACCAACAGGAGTAAAAGAGAAACCTTTCGTTCGCCGCTAATTTTATATTGACCAATAAAGTTTGGTTGCCACGGGTATCGATGATTGATGTATTATATTACAAAAAATATATTCTATCGATTCTCTTTTTCCGGTTTCAATAGCAAACCGAGCAAGGCCACAATTGAACACTGTCTCTTTAATAGGTGGCGATGGATCTACACGGAAACACGAGCTCAAATATTGTATTAGATATTTCTCATAATCGTTGAAATGATACTAAGTGCTGTGCCACGCTCCGTTAAAAATATTCATTAATTATTTAATACTTACTACTTACCGTAATACTTTTGGATTAAAAATCAAGTATCTTTGGCACTGTAGCTAATAAAGTATGTACACAAATGACTGCACTTTTGCGGGAGTGTTGTAAGATCAGGGAGACATTGTGTCATTTCCATTTGAGTCTGATGCGAAACTGAGGTCAGGAACCGATGCGAAGAAGTAGGGGAACTGAAACTAGTAAATTTCCTGGGGTGAACTGAACCCGCGACCTTTCAGGGCAACGGTAGGCCTAATTATTGCAGCAGTTAATAAAGATTACTGTTCTAACCGCAGTGTTCTGACGTCCTCTTTCCAGCATGATGATTGCAGCTAAATTGTTGGGTGAAAGCTTGCCCATAAATTAGCCTGTACTATCAGAAGAAGTAGACCTACCTTGCTTTCATTTGACTATATTATTACTGTATCATCTTGCATTAGGAAATGTTGGTACTATAGACAGTGTGTCCCCCATTTCATAGGCCTACTCAGACATTATCATTAACGGTATTCACTTACTGACTTACATTCGGGAGGTAGGGTGGATCCTTACTCCCACTAGGTCTATATTCCATTTAGGTTTCGATGCATAAGGTTCTTAAGTTTATGCACCGTACGGCGAATAAGTTACTGAAGGCAGCTTGCCCAGCACTGCGATCCTTTGCCTCACCAGAGAGTACGGTATGTTTGAAAGAAAACTTTTCCATAAGTTAGTGCTTACTTTGACAAAACTTAGTCGGTGCTTGATAAAATAATATGAGAACTGTTCTCTTTTATTGTCAAGGATATAAGCCGATCGTCCAGTTTATAGCCGCTCGTTGACAGGTTCAGCCGGCTTCATATTCCGGAAGATGTGGCTTCACATTTCATGGCCTGCATATTCTACTAGTATTCTGTGGATTTCTCGGGCTATATGCTGGTCTGATATTCATATTCTTACGCCAATTTTTATCCATTAATTTAGGTTACTTATCATTTTATTTTCAATAAATGTTGTATGACTTAAACTTTTAGTTTAATCATGTTGAAACTTGGTATACCGTACTACTGAATTACTTTAGGCCTATATCTTATTACTGTAGTCCAACCGGCCGCAAAATGAATGCTACCTAAACGTTATTGCACATGCAGAATACTGCGCATGCTTGTCTCGTCATCGCCTGCATACACAAAACAGCATTTTGTTGATAGATAGATAGATAGGCCTATATTTTGTTTATAATCTTTATTAATTCTTAAATCGAACGGAAAGTCAATTCTGGATACACTAGGTTATTTGAAGAATTAAATAAGAATATCGCTGATCAACATTAAAACCATTGGAGCCAATTAGCCTATTGAATAATATAGCCATGTATTATAATTATTACATTAGCAAGCTAATTGAAAGCTGTCCTGCGAAATGAGTGGGCAACACTGGCTTTACATTCGAATCTCAAACGACCTTTAATTATTACTGTAATTACAAATTTGTTACAATTACAAAATCTAGCAGGCGAATAAGATTCTAATCCCAACAACAGGCCTTGATAAGCCTTTTTTGTGTGAAAGAGAATAAAATCTGCTTATTTCAGCTTTTTTAGGAAGTTCAAACTAGCATAACAAACGAATTAACGGTACAGAACTCATAACCTTCTGTATAGAAGCCGGAGACGTTCTGTCAGTGAAAAACATCACAGCAATGACTGAAAGTTCGTTTACACTTGTGAACCGCTCCACAGAACTTTAATTTTCTAACGAACAAGAATCGGCCCATCTTTTTTACTGCCGGCTGTACATTTCAACGCAAAATGGTAAAAAATACAGATTTTTAAAAACTCAATCCCAGTGTCTTGTCATAACCATAGTGATCCACCCTCAAAAGATTATAAGAAAGAGCAGCTGGAAATTTTTATGATTAATAATTATTGAAATACTGTATTTCGTTTTTAATATTGAAAAGTGTAACTTTAGTATAGACTAAACATGTCTAAAGTTGACATGCACTTGTAGCCTACTTAGCCTAGGCCTATATTCTTCACTTAATAGCATTGACCGAGAAACACCACTAAATAATTGAGATTTTTACCTGAAAATTTAGAATCATGTACAAAAGTGTTCTGCTGTATGACACCGCTGAAAGCCTGAGTTGAGAAATGCAAGCACTTCGCTCTCACCTGTACAATAATTAGTTCTGGGGGTAATTTGGAGATATAGCGGATCAGCCGAGAAGCCCCTGCAGAGAGGGGTAACTCGGCATTACTCCCTTCGATTTGAACCACATCGAGTTATTCATTCAATCATTCATTTATTGATCTCCATTACATTCCAATCCAATCCATAATTTTTCTTGTTTCTTTTTCGATTACTTTTACTTTTAATAAATTTCTTTATTCCTTTCTTTTTAAATTCACTCTTTTTTAAAAATTCTTCATCACTCTTAGATTTGTGGATAGTTTACTCGCTCCTAGATTTTCAGACTATTATTGGCTTAGGTAGGCCTATGTACTCCCCATTCTATCTTCTAATTAATATGCTTTACTTTAACAGCCATTAAGTTAACTGAACCATGAAAAGACAAATTGCATACGGGTTACGTGACAAGTTCTGAGTTAATGCCTTTCAACATTTTATGCTGGCTAACCTAATCTGAACTAAATAAATTAGACATGACACACTGCGGGTTAGTCTATGTCATAATTAATTCGCCATACCAGCTTACGCCATAGAAAGTATTAAGAAAATGTAATTTCAAGAACTACTAAACCGCAGGGTAGTTTACAGATTTTGTAAGCAAACAGTTTTCAGCCCCTTGGATTATTTATTTATTTGAAAATTAATTTTAGTTCATAAGAGTTCAAGCCATAAAACCTTCTTCTCCACTCAACCAGCCTAAAATGACAATAAATACAAAATCATAATTACGGAGCAGGGGTAGATCCACGGGGGGGGGGGGGGAAATGGGGGAAATCCCCCCCCCCAAATTTGTAACATTAAGCACAAATTATTCAATATTTATTAGAACATAACCCAAATACTTAAATTAAAGCAACGACATTCATTATTTTGAAATACCTTTGTAAGAAAATGCTGAAATGTTCAATTTGTTTTCAATTGTGTACTGGGAATAATTAATTTTTATGAGTAAAAACTTCCCTCTCTACTTTGGTTCCCCCCCCCCCAAAATGTCTCTCTGGATCCGCCACTGTTACGGAGAGAGGCAAAATTGTATTAATGCGGTTCGTTTTGATATTAAGCCTATGGGCGATAGTTGTGTAGTCCCAAGTCGGCTGTTTTGAACAAGGACTAAAATTACTTTCAAGACGTAGTTTAATCGATCATCCAAAAGAAAGTTCGACTGTTAAGCATCGCCGGCTTTGCGTGGAGGTGAGTACCACTTGTGCAAACTTTTCTTGTGCATAAAAAGAGGCCTTCCGAGGAAACCAGACTTGGTCAATAGTTAGATGCGATAACTGAACAAATTGGCTCTGGTAGTAATGTCTGGTTCATAATCAGGAGGTTGCAAGTTCAAATCCTGTGGCCTGACTGCGGATGTCAACTAGTGATATGGGGTCATGGGCGGCTAGTGGAAATCGAAACAACTCATATCACAGTTCGTTCCCTATCCCCGAGAATACAAAAAGCCTCTGTATGCTGAAGCCGCTCGTAATTCGATCCTACTTATTCCACACATGGTATCACAGTCGTAACTCCATATGAGAGAAAGCCTGTATTCTTTGGAAGTAGCCAACACAAACGAATCTTCACCAGAATCACAGCTCGAGACTTGCTTAGAATGCTGACATAATTTTTATTTTTTGTTTATTTATTTATAATTTTTAAATCTATAATTATAGTAGGCGTAATTCTGAATTATTTCTGTGCACTACTAATAGTAGGCTATTGCTGATTAATATTAAAATAGGTTAATATTAAACCCATGTAGGCCTAAGTCATATTTATATGATCGTTTTATGTGAAAATAATCGCTAAGTAGCCTAAATAAAGAATGTTGTATTTAAAGGAGATATAGGTCTGAATCAGACGTATGTCCGTTCAATACGTTAATCATTGGCCTAATTCTTCAAAAAAGTCATTAATACATTTATGGGAAGAATTTTGCTCTAAATTACGTGTTCATAAAAAAAATTAAGATACCTATTGTGGATTGTATCTCAGCATTGTTATAATCCATTATGGATTCACAATGTCGAGCTCGTTTCACGACTATCGGTATTTTAGTCAAACTTCCCTACAAACAGCATGACAAAATCATATTTTTACCCCCTATATTGACATCTATGATTTTTCACTACTATGAATTTAAAATTCTTCATTGTAAGTTGTCAGGTATTTATGCAGATTTCAGAATTGGCCTGGTCCTTATGGTGACAATGTGATCTTGTGGTCGATTCTGTCTCTAACTAAAATGGATTTCCAGGAGCACTCAGAGGAAGAAAGGCAGCTGGTTCGTAAGTCTTCACAGACTTACCACTATTGTCTAAAAATTCCGCAGCTTCAATATCGGATCTTTACGACCTATAATTATATAGCGAAGAGGCCTATTTAACTGTACTAGAAATGTAGGTATTCACATACTAATTGATAGTTTCACGATACCTACAACGTTTCATTTACCACATAGATTTTCTGTATCATGTCCTTACTGATAACGATCATTTTCTTATTACTCGATGTTGCGAAATCAGTTTCGTCCAAATACTAGTTCTCGCGCATCTTCCTTGCGCTGAGATACGGGATTATACCCTGACTCATGGAACCGGTGGAGGAGAAGGAGGATTTCATACATCAATACCTGTGCGCAGGAACGAGATATCTTGTCGACAATCTGTTTCTGAATACAAGAAGTTACTTTTCATAGCTAGAAAGTTGTGTCGTAATTTTCACAGCGTTACATTGTTTTGCAAACTCGGAAGTAATGCTTTTCACAAAATTGTGGCTAACTCGCAACATTCTACAGGAGATAGCATGAAGAAGATGTATTTACATTTTATAAGATGAAGTGATACCAAAATTTATAAAGGCATTGAAATATCTTTGAAAGCTCACAGAGCTATTGGTCTCTGGGCTATGTATTGACCACATGCCACATCTGAATTTTCTCGTAAAGATGAAAGATACAGAAATACAGGGCTTAAAACTGTTTTGGATATAGAGGAACCTAACACTTCCTATCAGAATTTTTAAAACACAAAAGTTGGCCATAAATATATTTGAAACCTCCAATTTTGATTACTTTTTTCTGAAGCTTTCAGTATATTCCCGTAAAACGCGTTTGTTTTTCTTTTAAAAATATCCTAAGTAAGGCAAATTTAACAGAAAAAACTCTCTAAAACGAAGTTATAACATTATACATTTATGTATTATATGATACCGTATTTAGTATTTCCTATCTCTAAATTTAAATGTTTGGGATCTGCGGTACGAGTTAAAAGGTACAAAACTTTTTTCTTCGTAATGGAGCTCAAATCTTTATTTGCGCTAAAACCTTTGATATTTTTGTGCTTCTTCTTTCTTAGGCCTATAATCTTTGCTGTAAATAAGAAAATAATGTTCTCATTTTTATATCATCTTCGTTTTCTGTAGAATTGTATGCATTTTCACTAATGTTTGAATGCATAATTATGTTACATTCGTTTTTCCCTTTCGGATGTTACGATGTAATTAGTTTATCTTCGCTCATGCAGCATAGAACCGAAGTTTTCTTTCTCTACTTATACCATAAATAAATAAATAATGGTAAAGGAAGTATTTGTGTTCGATGCTAAAATATATTTAAAATTTCCAGCATATACACGTTTTGTAATTATTTATTGTGCTTTAATTATATAACTATTTTTTAATGCATATGTTACATTCGTGTTTTCTCTTTTAAGTGTGTTTCTGGTGAATTTCGATTACAGCCTCCTTATTCCCGGCTAATAGGTAACATATCCCTCAAATGTGATCATTAGACTTCGGATTTTAGGTAAAAACCTATTTTAATCCTTAAGTGATATATGGACGAAAACTTGTATATGCATGTTTCATAAGTGACTATGCCTAAAACTGATACTTTTATAGGACCTAAAAGAGCCTATTTTTACGTTAGAGCCTAATATTGCCTTTTTGCTTGTTTTTTCCTCTAAAGTTCAAAATAAGTTATTTTTTGTTATAAATTCTAGCATTTATTTTCAGTTCGTACTAAATTTTTAGCTCGGAATGTGCAGTACAGGACACATTTGCGACGTGGTTAAATAGTAAGGAATGTTTTGTCTTCAGTAGAAACATTCCTTGGAATTCCCAAGAAAATGTAGTGTTTTTCTCCTGACTCCCACATCCAGTAACAAACAAACAAACAAACAAAAAACAAAAATGTTCTCTGAATCACTGAGGTATACAAGGGGTTGATATGCTATATAGCGTGCGTAGCTTCTGGGAGCAGGGATTACGTTTTCACTGTTATGGTAGAGCTGATGCCAAATAATTCTGCCGCGATATGCGAGGGACCACTAGGAGGCGGAGCTGTGCAACGAAATGTAATGGAGTTTGTCGATGATTTCAGTGTACTTGATTCATCCTAAGGGCGAGCTGACAACAACAACAATTTTATTATTCTTTAAAGAAACTTCCATTGCGTACTTGTTGGTCTTCACGTAAATTGGCTTGTCCATCGCGGCAAAATTATATGGCGACATGTGTAGTAATACAGGCCCTAGTAATAGGGCACCGTAGGCCTATATCTGTGTTTTATCATGATTATTGATTAATGATGACTTCAATAAATATAATATTCTGCATTGCAATTAAGATATTTCAGAAAATTGGCAGCTTAACGATTTTATAAGAGACTATTTTACGATTTTTAGAACTTATTTTCCAATTTTTAGAGCCTATTTTAGGCACCTAAAACAGCATTTTAGCGACCTAAAAGTCCGAAGTCTAGTGATCATCCCGGATAACAGAGGCAATCTAACGAGGCATTGCTGCCAGTATTATGGGTACTTTCCCAGAATAGACAGGGTTTGACGAAGTCTGCATGTTGTGTGAGGAAGATTAAGTAATTTGTAAATAAATTTTAATACTGTTTTAAAATAATGAATGCTGTTGTATGTAAATGTGGAATGCTATTATTACTAGGGGAAGTGTATAAGGCTGTTTTTATCTGTAACTTATTGTAGTATCAGTCGCACTGGAAGAAATTTTAAGTTCATTAACATTCTTATACTAAGACATTGAACTTTCACTTGAATCTCCCCTCCCCAGTACGATTTGTTTCAAGGATATAAGTTAGCACTCTTTTCCACAAATTAATTTTTTCAAGTCCAGCCTCGCGAAATCTCAGTTTGCGCGATAAGACAAATGCATACACGTTGCGGCTACTTTGTGTTAAAACGAGAATCTAAATACACCAGAATCCTTGTTTGAGCTAGAGTTTTCTATTTGCTGTTTCAAATAAGTTTTCAATTTATTTATACCAGTATAATTCATTTATTAGTTTTCTTATCACATTCTATAGTCATAAACGGTAGTCTAATGCAGTAAATGTATAACAACATTGATTTTAACAAAGTTGATGCCAGATTCAAAGGCTGTGACAAGTTTAATTGAGCCTTTTTCATAATAATACATTCTGTTTTCATTACACGGTTATAAGTTGTAGTAGTGATAATTACAGTGTAAGTACTTAAGGTTCATACTTCCTATTCTTTACAGGCATCCGCAAAATCACATATAATTATTACGATACTTGCTTACCTTGACTTTGATAGTATGTTGGAGGAGAATATTTCAATAATGTATAACACTTGTTTCGCACTGAGCATGGAGAGTAGCCGGTGCTTCAGGATGTTTATAGCGTACATAAATTAGGTTTGAGCAAAAGTACGTGCACTTACCTCTTCATTTGAATTAAATTACAGTAATACACCATGCTTGCGTGGATGTAATTCGTTTTGTTCATTTCTTTTTTAAGAAGTAACAGTTCCTTTAGGAAAGTGAATTTTAATCACTGACACCAAAACGTATCTCTGTTTTGTAGGTCTAGGTAGGTATGAGTGTTAATGTTCATTTTTGTGGGTTGTTTTGCTTTAGACCAGTGGATCTCAAACTATGGGTCGCGACCCACTGGTGGGTCGCGGGAGTAATTTCGGTGGGTCGCGAAAAGGGCGGGAAAAACTAAACTTTTTTCAATATAAGGAATATAAGGCATTTGAACACAATAAAACTATTGAAAAGCATGTGAAAAATATGTGCAGTATTTTATATAGCCTATATTGGTTATCGTTGTGTAGTAGTGGGTCGCGAAAAAGAATTTTATATAGCCTATATTGGTTATCTTTATGTAGTAATGGGCCGCGAAAAAAATGTCTAGGTGAAGGTGGGTCGCAGGACAAAAAAGTTTGGGAACTGCTGCTTAGACGAAGGCTTGGATGAATTGCCGTTGCCTTCAGTTCTGTCAGTTCCTATTAAATGAATGATAGAACAGCAGATCCCGTTAAGCTGTTGGTCCCTTCACCTGATCGTTGTTCTCATAATCATCATATTGGGGACAATAAAACTCTCTTTTAATGGTACTCCTGTGAAATGAATTCTTTCAGTGGTAAGAGACCTGTAATATGTAACCGACCAGAATTGATGGTATGTATAATTTTATTTATTCAAGTATCATCTGGCAGATTTGAGCTTACATTTTTTTTTTTAAATAATAGCACAAATTTGAGTCTGTATTTCTATACAGGCCTATATTGCGTTTCTAACCTTTCCACTGCTACTGACGGTGTGCATGCGTCACCACAAAACATTGCATAAAAGCATAGATATATAATTAATAGAGTAATGCTTGAAGTTAAAATGTGAGGAATTTTATCCATGCGATAGACTTGCGATTAACGATAACCAGATTTTCCATTAAAATTTTCTTGATTGATTTCAAACTTATAAACCCGCTGATATCACTTTGTGGAGGGTCATATTAATATAACTTCAGCTCTGAAAGGATTAAATCTCATCACGGATCGTTAGTAGATGAGGAAGGTAAATCAGTATAAAAACTGTATAGAATGAATTCAATGCCCGTTGCTACTTAGTCATGAACTTGACAAAATCTCCCAGCAACTATTTTAAGCCTAAAATAAGAAGCAATCTGTTCAAAAAATTTCAGAAGAAAATAAAACAAGTTTATTCAATTAACTGAGTTACTCGGTACTTTTATTAGCCTATCTATATTAATAAAAGGAAGTGTCTGTCCTCTGTCTGTCTGTCCGCGATGCCCAGCGAAATCTACTGAACGCAGAGATCTGAAATTTTAAACATAGATGGACTAAAGGGTTGGAAAGTGCACCTCGAAACCGGAATTTTTTATTTTAGCTTTCCTTCGAGAGTTATGAGTGAAAAACGGGCAGAAAACGTGTATTTATTGCGTTTTCGAAGCATGAGTTTTCAGTAATACAAATCAATTACACTAGGCTTTGGCTATTTTTGTCATACCTTCGACATAAAAGCATCGCGATCTCTTGAATGTTGTAGCTCACGCTGGTCGATTCATTTGTTTTTAATGTCAAGGCACGCAAACATAATATGAAATTTTCAACCTACACCGGAGAGGATTATTATTATTATTATTATTATTATTATTATTATTATTATTATTATTATTATTATTATTATTATAGGTATAATCAATATTAGCCTAAATATGGTCAAACGTTGTTCGATTTGGACGAAACTCACTATACAGGGGTTTTCTGGGCCAAGGAACTCGAATCTGAGGTCGCTTTTACCAGGTGACGCTATCTAATCGTTAGTCCACATGATTTAGGTGTTAATATAATGATTTAGCTATTATGCTCTTAATGTTTAATTTTTGAAATAATTATCGCGGGCGAAGCCGCGGGCACATGCTATCTTAAAATAATAAAAGGACGTGTTTGTCTGTCTGTACACGATGCCCAGCGAAATCTACTGAACGCAGAGATCTGAAATTGTAAACATAGGTGGGCTGAAAGGTGGGCGAATGCGCATCGAAGCCGGATTTTTAATTTTAGCTTTCGTTCGCGAGTTGTGAGTGAAAAACTGGCAGAAAACGTGATTTTAGCGTTGTCGAAGCATAAGATTTCAGTAATACATTTCAATGTCAAATCAATTGCAGTTGGCTTTGGCTATTTTTGTCATACAGTGGTAATAAAAGCATCGCGATCGCTAGATTGTTGTAAGCCCACGCTGGTCGATTCATTTGTTTAGAATGTCAAGGCCCGTAGACATATGAAATTTTCAACCTACACGGAAGAGGGATAATCAATATAGGCCTAAATATGGTTAAACATTGTTCCATTTGGACGAAACTCACTGTACAGGGATTTTCTGGGCCAAGATCGCTTTTACCAGGCGACGCTATCTAATCGTGACATGTAGTCCACGTGATTTAGGTGTTAATAAATATAATGATTTAACTATTATGCTCTAACTTAATGCTCTTTTTTTATCGCGGGCGAAGCCGCGGGCACATGCTAGTTGAAAATATGACAATGGTAAACTATGCTATTCCAGACTTACTCCTAGATATGCTTCTAAGTCCTATCACACTGTTCTACACAGAAAATTTAATGGAAACGTGAATAAATATCTTTACTAGTTCGTGCCCACTGAATTCGAAAAATGACATTGAAATTCCAGTTTAACTCTTCCAGCCATGGTCTGAAATTACTGAGTTTCCAGCAAATGTACATTGGGACCTTACCTATGAACAGTTAGCAGCATTGCATGCCAATTCGTAAATTCGCACAGCACATTGCCATCACGTGTTGATTTCAAGGCAATTATTAATTACCAGGGCCTGGATTCTGATGACATAAAATTGTTTGAAAAATGACCTGTAAAGTTACCCTAAATTTTAAAGAAAATTACTTAATTATAAAGAATGACCTAAAAAGTGATATTTTATTTATAAAATACACACAATACAATAAAGTTCACACAAAGTTATAGACTAATCTGCAGATAATTGTAGAAACTGTAAACGCAGAAAGGATGCGGTAGGTCTAAAAACTTGTTCTTTGTTCTTGATTGGAGTATTTGAGAAGAAGCAATGGGTGCATACTTGAAATATGATAAGTAAAAAATAAAATCACTCTGCTAACTATAGCCGTTAAGACAGCACAAAAAAAGTTAATGTACTCAATGTACGTAAATGCATGAAAATGACTAAATAAGGTAGCAATTTATACGAAAATGACAAAATAATGATATAAAGTTGAAATAAATGTCCTAAAAATATAAAATTGCATAAAATGACAAAAAATGACCTAATAAAAATGCATTTCTATGATCTAGAGGCCATGATTAGGATTTATCTACAAGTTGGCAATTTCTAAGCACAGTCAGTAAAAAGATGACATGTCATTAGCATCCGTGCCCTGGTATTTACCATTTCATTATAACTGCAAGCCGGCTACACCAAGCACTGTTGATTCCTGGACGAGTAGGACAGCAGCGCCAGGCACACCCACTAGGAAAAGTTGACCAAAAACAATAATTAATTCCGTGTACAGAATTGTTGTCATTTTGGTAATTTTATATGGTGCCATAAAGGTACAAGTGTTTTCCATAGCAACAGATGGAAAACTCTTGTGTGTCTAAGGCACCATACAAAATTACCAAATGACAATTCTGTACACTCATTTCACGCTTTTAAATATCGTCACTTAGATCTCTATGGTTCTCATCGCCTCAGTTGATCATAATTTCAATGTCGTGATCGAGTTAACATTTCAAAAACATAAAGAAATCACTGTAATGTCAGTAACTTCTCAGGAGATTGACCAGAGCTCACCTTTTATCAAAGTAAAAAGAGACAGTTAAAAATGTATCAGAAAATGAGATATGAGACATAAGGGCAGATGACAATTTATTATACTATTGTAAGTACCAAAATATTGGCAATACTTCCTAATAACCTTTTTCGTGCCCATATTATAAGGTCGTGTACTATTATCTTTATTTAGAGCAACTAATAGGCTACGCACCCTAAAAAATATATGGCCGCAAGTAACCCGTCTCAACGGGTAAGTTAGACTATTAGTTTGGCCGCAACTCGTATCCATCCCGTTTTTATAGCCTACTCGACTGCAAAACTCACAATTATACCTTATATAAATAAATATCAATTGGTGATAACTCTGTATGTAGAACAGTGTTAGCCTGTTATCATTGACACTAACTTGACATAGATAGATATACGCCCAGAGATCACATATAAATGAAATCACCCATTCATTGAATGCCTTGTATCTGCAAAGAGAGAATGAGCAAAACTAAACAAAATGAGAAATTAATAGATTGAATGGGTTAAGTCCATCACTTCGGTATGACCCGTTACCATTATCTGAGTCTTCTGGAGCAAGGCCAGGGAATTGCGCGGCGCGGGAGCTTGGATCGATGCCCGTGACGTGTTATCCACCACTACCATCACTAGCAGAGAAGTAGCAGCATCGCTAGCGGAACCCTCCTCCTCCTCCATACAGTGCCGGCAAGATGCTCGCAACAAGTAGTCGCGTTTGTGACGGATCTCCGCGCTCCGCCGTGTGAACTCCTCTCGGAACAGTGTATCACCTGAACGGTTCCAGTGATCTTAAGATGCGATGGTGTGAATATGTGAAATATTATACACAAATTTAACTTATTTGAAGTTTGAGCGATCTTTGCCCATGGATACAAAATACTTTTCGTAAAATTTGGAATCTTGTCATCAGTGAAGTGAGTTTGAAAGTGGTACATTAGATATAAAATTGTGTGACTTTCAAATTATAAATTTTCTTTGCTAAATATATGAAATGATTTACGGTAATTAGTTTAATTTTATGGTCAGAATTTTTTTCATGAAAACGAAGGTGCTTCTTTACTTAGCATGAGTTATGTGCGAATTGGACATTATCATCCCCCCAAACCGTATACTGTACTTCTAGAATGCCACAAAATTAACTTTTCTTTCTATGTATGAATTTCAGTAATAGTTGTTATGCCAAGTTGTCGATTTAGGCTAATTAATATTTCAATTATTTTCATGCGAGCTTAAAAAATAATTTTCGTAAAATTGGTGAGGTGAAAGGGCTTAATTTGAGAATTTATAGTTAACTCAGAACATCCGTAGGTTGTATATCTTTAACATGCTGTATAGCTGACTTGTAGTTTTGTATTATTATTCATTTAAATTTAATGCTTTCGTAAACTGATCGGGCTAACCATTGATTTTAAACGATTTGGCTTTAATAACTTTTATGTGATGGTAAAATAAATATTTTGTAAATTCGAAGCAAGTCAGAGTGTGCTATGCTCTTAGAAATGCCATATAATAATTTAATTAGCCTAAGCCAAATTTTTCTTCAGTTACGTGATACATTTTTAGTCGTAAAAACCTTCTGTGATATATATACGATGCTAATAAACTTTTTTGTGTGAGTTCTATGGCATGGACGTGAGCACGAAGTCTGAATTTTACAGTTACTAAAAAAAAAAAGGTGCCGGTATCAATAAATGATATGCTTGCTTGCTTGGTGACATGATATACAAACGTGGCTTGACTTTTAAAGTTTTAAGTACCGGTATTGTAGTTATATTAGCCGAGATGTTTTGAAACTCGTCAGAAAATTATATGACTTAATGTAAGTTAATTTTTTAGAAATCCATGAAATAGCTTGCAGCTTCCATTCAAAACGAATTATTTTTTTGCAAGTTAGTTGAATAATGCAATTTTCATTGGAAATTTAAGAAATCGCTTGCAGCAGTTCACGAAATCCTTTCAGAATAATTCTTAAATAGTGATTTAAAACTTTGGTGTTTGATATTATTAATATTACAGAATCTTAAAATTTGTCTTAATACCTTATACAAATTTAAATAGCATTGTGTACAATTGATTTACTTGTTTATGTTTGTACGGGAGATAAAATATATTTCCTATAAAGTGCGTTATGTTAGGACTATGCCTACATTATTGGCATTTATTCAAAATTTATATTAAAATCATTTTTCCACGCTTCCATTTCTTTATTTCTGTGCTGTTATTATAAAATGTAGACTATGCGTTGTTACGAAGCAAGAAAACTGACACTGTATTTTGATGCAGTATTCACAGTTTCAGATTTCGCACGCAGTTGTGACTGAAAGCGTTTTATAATGCGAACCATATGCTAAGGTTTTTTGCCTCAGTCGGAAGTAAATATAATACCAACATATGGAAGCACGAGTGGTATATACACTACTGCAATTATTATTATTATTATTATTATTATTATTATTATTATTATTATTATTATTATTATTATTAAACTTTACAGTGATATAGTCCTATGAAGGTCAATTTCTTACACTTTGGTAATATTTTTTCTCTATAATATGCCTAATATAGATTTGGAAATGATGTACTGTGTTTAAAAATATTGCTGCCTGATTGTGATTATTAAAATATTTAATAGTAATCTGAGCGGTTGCAAATTATAGTATTTGTTTGAGGATTTTGACGCATGGGCGAGTAACCTATTTTTTAGTGGGAAGACCAATACCGAAATAAAATAAGCTATGTGGATTTTTTTTGTATACCCAATAACATGCCTTGGTGTACTGGATTTGAAATAGTTAAAAAGTCATAATTATAGACCTACATATTATAAAGATAAAATTAGATTAGTATAGATTTCCAAATTATATTTCTTGGAATGTCACTGTAGTAAGTAGCATAATAAAAGTATTCCTTTAGTTATGTTTTGAAATTTTGAATACATTTTTTCGCTAATTTTAAAAGTAGATAATACATATTATTCAGTAGGGGAATTTTACAGTGATACTAGTACTTTTGCATTGATTAACAAACTTAAAATTATTTATTGCTATTTGATGAAGTTGCGTAAGTTTATATGTTTGATGGAAGATTATGCCTTCAGACTTAAACACGTTGATGTGGTATAACTTAAAAGTATTCTCGGTTAATAGTTTTATTTCATTCTGATTTATTTTATTTATTGAATGAAAATGTGAACAATACAGGCGAATCCAATTACAGTGGTCATGTGTACAATTTAATTAAGTCAGTGATTTTTACTAATACAAATTAAAGTTACGACGTACTGGATTATTATTGCATTTTCAAACATTGTTCCTTTTACAGATTGTATAATAAATCATACGACAGTTTTTCTAGCTTAGAAAACCAGGAGTTTAGAGTTGCGTATTTAAATCTAGCTCCGAAATATAATTTGTAGGCGAATCTCGTTTGTGGAATTTCACGAAGACTATGATGAATCTGCAATAATTACAGTGTCTCAGTAGATCTTGGATAGGAGCCCAAAACAAGTTAATGTTACCGCAGATTTCATGTTTAACTGCAGACAGTATAAATACAAATGCAAGTAACTGAAGTACTGAACGTCTGTAGTATTTGTAGCAGAACTATTTAAATTTATTCAAGTCCAAGCACTTTTGTATATCACAATAATTTTATTTAAGACTTATAAATTACAATAATCATGAAAACGCCAACATAAAATTAATTATCGATGAAGTAGAATTCAACTTGGGAAAAAAAGTAGGCCTAAGTTTTAAACAAGTGCTTTTCTTCTGATATCACACCTCGATTATCATTGTCGATATAGGCGTTTTCAATTCTTTCTGAAACCTGTCAACCCTGAGATGGTTTACATTACGTGAGTAAGTTACTTTAAGTAACTAAATTTTAAATATATTATTTCACATTCGATTTCTTATAGGACCCATCCGAAACACTTGTATCATGTACAAACATTGGAATGATAGCAGGCTGTAGCATTTAATGAAACTTCTACTGGTGCAGTGAAGTGATACTGTGTACGACTTGCTTCCGAGTATCCATTATAACAACTGAGCTATTTTAATCGCGAATCGTGCTCATCGGGAACCAAATCGTGGGTGAGAGGTGAGAGTGACTGACGACCTGGTACTGAAGCTGGAATTGTTTCCCGACACGACGAAGAGGAATGGCAATGACAGAATCAAGTGCTTAAAGACAGTTGTTGATCTCCATCTCGGTGAGTGGCGTAGTACTTAATGATCGTTGTATGGTTTTCCTTCCACCTGGTAAAGCGAGGCAACGTCCGTCCCCTCCTTTCCAAACCAGTTCAGATTTTCAATGTCCAGTTCAAGATGGCTCCTGGTCATTCACCTGTTCGCGTCGCATTACCTCGTGGTTAGCTATAGTGGAGTTCCCCATCCTCATAAAGTGGGCTGTTACCCGAATATTTCGGAAACGAGGCCATAGCAAGTATTTATTTGCCATGTAAAGTGATATATGCATCATTAGTACGGAACTGTATGCGGGATATTAATTCTGAGAATCCTCCAGTAGATTGCGATGATTATAGTGATCTACCACTTTCTAATCAGCGGAAAGTGTATACCGTACTACATGTTTTGAAAACTTTTGGTGGCGTTTGCCAAACTATAGGCAGCAGCTAACAGGTTAAGTACATCTAAAGTACTTGGACACCCTTAGCGAAAAAATAATTCTTCGTTGACTGGCATGCCCATCAAATTGTCCCTAGCAAATATGTGCTATTTAAAAAGAAAGAAGAAAATAATTCTTTACTGCTACAAGACAAACTGCTATGATTTTTACAATAAACCTGAATTAAAATGAACTATGCACACTTGGAGGAGATTCTCAAATAAAAACGATGGTCTGTTGTCTGTACATGGAAAAGCTCCTACATGTCTCCATTGAAATATGACCTAAAATGCCGAAAAAGACCTAAAAGTGCAGAAAATGATTAAAAATTGCCAAAAAATTACCTATCTCTTGAAAATGCCGAAAAATGCAAAATTAAGCAAAAAATGTAGAAACAAATTGCACTTATTTTATCAATTACTTCATGAAACACATTTATATATATATATATATTCGAGCTATCTTTTAATCTTCATATATAAAAAGATGCGAAATCATCAAATGCCTTGCCCTACGTTATCACACTCTCTAGACGAGAGTCGCTAAGAAACTGGAATGATCAGGCCAAAAATACGTGTTGAAAATAGTTCATAAAATTTGGGAGTAAATGGAAATTTGTACTAATTATAAAAGTACTTGTACTGGAGCAGTAAAATTCTATTGATTTTTAAACGGAAGGTTAAAGTCCTGCTAAAGTTTTAACAGGATCGACTTTCCGGACTTTTCAGGTCGAAGCCAGCACTAAAAAAAATCGTTTCATGAGTTAAAAACATATTCACTATTATCAGCTTTTCCGAACTGCTTTACAGAGAATTAAATCCGTAATATAACAGTTAATGCTAATTGTGGAGGAATGGTTTATTTGGTTGCAATTAAAAAAATGTTTTTAGTACACGCTCTGTAAAACACCTGCTTGTCGGACTCTTAACACGCCGAAAAGTACCAACCCAGGCAGGTAAAGTAATTTTTACCGGTAAAGTTTTATTTTTTGCGTACTTGATACATAAATAGCTATTAACGTGGGACGTTCCAAGGGGCTTCCAATGAGGGAAGAAATGCAGTTTGTAAATTCTGTAATAATCTTATTACATATTTTGATACGATGCATTAAGCAATGTATAATTTAACCATTCTCTTTTGTCTATTTTCTTTAGAATAAATTACCGATTTAATGAATTGCAAAGAGGGTGGACACTGTTTGCAAACCATTGTTGTGCCGTAGAACTTATAGTCTTAACTATTAACTGATTATTTTATTCTTTCTTATTTGTGAAATTCTGAGTCATCATGGACTCTTCCAATTATAGACCTTAGGAATCATTCTCCCTTGTACCTAATCGTAAATTGTGTTTATACATAATACTGAGGCCTGCTTTACATCATGCGAACACTTCACACGTCTTAAAATATCTCAGTGCCAAACATTTCCATGTCTCCCATTCATACATCATGCCATCAACATTCAGAAAAGCGCTGATATGCAACAACTGCTGCGAATTTAAAAATTACCCACTTTATCCTGGGGTCATTACCTCCGAAACAGTCACTTCCCATTCTTTTGTGTTTCGTTGCTTCTTTCCCTAAGAACATATTATAAGGTCTAAATAAAGATAAAAGTATACGAACGTATAATATGGGCTCGGAAAAAGTTATTAGGGAATTATCGCCGATATTTTGAACGTACAATAGTATAATAAATTGCCATCTGCCCTTATGTCTCGATATCTTATTTTTGGATATATTTTTGATTGTCTCTTTTTACTTTGATTAAAAACGCGAGTTCTGATCAACCTCCTGAGAAGCATTCATGCAGTACAATGAGTCAATTAATATTCCTTTGGTTTATCATAACTGTTACCGCTTACAATTATCGCATAGCTCAATTTTTGTATTAACTGTTTCACAATGCTTAATACGTATACGATATTCTGTTTGAAATAATAATAATAATAATAATAATAATAATAATAATAGTAATAATAATAGAAGAAGAATTAAGTGAAGTTACGTATGTTAAACCTCCATCTCAAGTTTCAATTTGATTATAACTTCACTATATAAACTTCCTACAAATTCTAGGATTAAGAAATAATAATTAATAATGTTAAATTCGTGGCTTTTTATATATAGTTTCTTTTCAAACCGAATCCTCTTATGAACTACAGTAGAACTCCGATTATCCGGACTCCAGCTATCCGGATCAATTTGAGGTGTATTCAAGTGGTTTTTGCAGAAGCGAGCATTGGGAAACCCTCTTTCAGGGCCGATCATTTGCGAAAAAGCAAAACTTTTAGCTGACAAAATCGAAAGTTTTCAGGAAAACAGCTGACCCTGACTGATATGTTCAAGATGTTGCGGGTACTGTACGATTTGGTTTTTCGAAGAAATAACCCGTTTCCATGATTTGTCCAAATTATCCGGATATTTGATTATCCGGATCGGGTCCGGTCCCAATTAATCCATATAACTGTATCCGGTCGTATTGTATCTGAACTGAACTTTCCTTCTAGAGCTACCATTTGAACTATAAATCATCATCCGTGTTTCAAGCCTTGGAGTTCCAATTAAAATAGAATGAATATAAAATAATTTCAGTTAGTACAGAAGACTTAGATTTAACCATAATTTGTGGAATTTCTCCACTCTCATTTTCATTGATAAACTTCTGTAAACTAGCCCTATTTAGATTAATCTTCGGGTTGCTTTGGAAATTATAATAGTTGTGATATTAACTCTATAATAACACTTTGATGTGAATCACATGCATAGTGTGCAAACAAACTTGCCTCTCTTTTAAAAAATCACTTGTAGGCCTACCCATGGAAAGAACGCACTCTTTATGTAATCTCAAGTAAAAACATAGTCTACTCAATCCTTCAGTATAAAATAATTAGGAAATGTTTCATAATAGTATAACACTGGTTTACAAAATAAAAATTATTTTACTCGCAGGAGATAAGATTATATTTTTTCTACACCAAATTTTCATGTAGATTATGGATATACCTTTCGTTATTTTTTGTCCACTTCAAGTACAAATTTTAAATTACACATAATACATTAACTTGATAGAAATAAATTTACAATTAAGTAAGTTTCAGACGTTCTCGATCCCCTATGCCAGGCATGTCGGCCTGGTTGGTGCAGTTAGTATCGCTCTGGTTTTCTGTGTCTAAGGTTGCGGGTTCGATTCCGGCCTAGATCGATGGCATTTATGTGTGCATAAATTTGACAAGCAAATGTCTGTAGATTTACAGGCACGTAAAAGAACTCCTGCGGGACAAAAATTTCGGCGACAGTCACAGGCCTAAGTTGCAGTAAATCCTCTTAGTTGAATAACCATACAACCTGAACCCATACCAGGCATGATTTTACCTATTGCTTTACCCCTACAAATATGCTATGCGGGTTTTCTAGTCGTACGTTGCAGGCGTTCTCCATTCCCCATGTCATGCATGATTTCACGTATTGCTTTACAATTTACCCTTTAAAATATGCTGTGCGGGTTTTCTAGTTGTAAATTTCAGGCGTCATTTGGGCTGGAAGACGCTATGCTAAGGCGGGAAAAAGTAGGCTACTTTGCGAATTGTATAGTTGGGACAGAAAGAGAGATGTGCAATATATATATTAATAGGGGGCGGAATTCTATGACCTAATAAATAGGATATACTGTATGCATGCATTTATGACCTAAAAAACATTAAAATATGACCCATAAAATTTAATATATGACTTTACCACTTATACATTGTGTATATTTTTTAAGTTTCTTTACAATTCATTTTATCAAAATATGTTAACTATTTAAAATATCTATAAATTCTCAAAAAAGTATCATTATAAAGCAAAATTTACAAAATAAGATACGAAACTTCAAAATTTCTTTAATATGCACAAAAATATGACCTAAATATGCATATTCATACTAAATATGCTACAATAGTTGAAATTTCCTAAGTATGCAGTTATATGCACAATAAATGCCGTTCCATTTTCACCAGCATGCTCGGAATCGGGTTTAAATTAGTCGGAAACCTGAAATAATGCAAAGGGGAAAAGTTTGACATGTCATAGAAATCCGCCCCCTATATATTACCATCTCGGCCACCTCGCTCGGTGAAAATTCATTGTTGACCAGCGTTATGGGCAAACTCGCAAGTTATTTCCCAGGAATAAAAGAACCGTATTTTCCGTCCGGGTTCGAATTAGAGTTCCTCGAGTCTTGCAGCAAAAATGCTAACCACTCGATTGTCCAAGGCAATAATTTGTAACTGTTAGATTCTAGTTCGCGAAGTCCCATATTCCTCGCAAAATATATTGATTTCCTGCTTGCTTTCTGGTCTCCATAATGATGATAACTTATTCAAGGCTCATAAATTGAACATGTTGAGCCTTTATTGCACTTTCTTATGAAATATCGCACAGTGGGAGATGAGAATAACATCACAAATAAGCAATTCCACTGGCCTGCCCTTTAAATTATCACTCCAAATGGACCACTTTTTTGTCCGCTGCTATAAAATATGAAATCATTTATCTTTCTGACCACGTCCAATTTTCAGACTCGCACAGTATGGGGCTTCGAAGTATTTTATAAGCATAAGATGATTACCAAGAAGAGGAGACTTGTAACTTATTACGAGTATAGTTCAATTACGTTTTTTGAACAACCAAAACAGTTTATCTGGGTAGGCCGTAGCTTAGTGGTTGAGGCGCTACAAACCGGAAGGTCGGGGGTTCGATTCCCGATGAGGTCGTTGGAGTTTTTCAATTGGCCTAATCCTTCTGGTAGCACTATGGCCCTGGGGTAGACTCAACTTCTAACAGAAATGAGTACCAGAAGCAATCCTGGGGGTAAAGGCTGACAACCATACCACCTTCACGTGCCGAATGTCCAAAATCTGGGAGCCTCAACTTCCTGAATTCCTCTGGGCCTCTATGGCCAGTATAGGGATCACTTTACTTTGAAACAGTTTACCTCTTTAAGCATTAAGCAAATGTCGTTCGTAAATTTTAGGGATAATAGAGAGATAGTTAAAGTAAAAAATAAAGTGTCAGTCACACAGATTTTCCCACATTTTCAAGCATCAGAATTTTCAGTATTCTTACATATTTGAAGATTAAGCAAGGATTTAGGTCCGTTGCTGTCTGTACTATAGGTTCATGTGCGCAGGTTTCAGCAGATAAATTGTAGACTATAATTCACTGTCTGCTTGAGAAATTAGGGATACTTCCAGTTCTCAGTCCTCAGTCGCACAGCTTTTACATGTGTTCTTGCAGTAATACATCGGGTCATTTACTAAATGGATTTGCATTCTGCTTTGGACGACGCATTTATTATATTTTTGTCTTCCTTAGCACTTTCATTTTTGTTGTCAAAATTGCTATAAATAGTATTGAACTTTTACATGCCTCTATAACGTTAAGTGAAAAAAAAGGTGCACTTAAGAACTTCCAACAAACATTTATTACTAAAGTGAGCTATACATTTCTTTAAGAAGTGGATAGATCACTGTATAGTTAGAATAAAGTTGATCTCCACCCATCATATCTTTTAACGGTGCTTTACAAATTTATCGATGCTTTCACTTTCCTCTTTCGTGTCCTTATTTGGATAGATCAAGTCCTCTGATAAACAGCTCACAGGAGTATATCAAATTAGCGGTTAGAAGGGAATCGCCCATACAGCTCCCTTACGGGATGTGATGGCAATTAGGTGGTACACAGCTGTCCAAAATGCTGGAAACGTCAAGACAATTATAGTAATCATTTCCGCCCTCTTAAACGCGTCATTGAAGAAAACTCGTTTTGTCATTCTTAGAACAATAAGTTTCTACTGTTTTGAACGTCCATTTTACAGAAAAGCAAGCACTGCAAGTATGTTCGTGGCAATTAACATTTCGAACAAATAAAAACACAGATAACATGCGAAAGAAAAAAAGCCTGTATAGGATAATAACTTATTTTTAAAAGTAATATTAATACTAATTACTAAGTCTAATTCTGATTACAATTTACTTTATTCTATTGTACATATCCTGAGTAAATTTTATTTTCGTAATTATAATAAATTTTTTATAACATAATAATTTTAAAAAATAATTTTTTTCTCAGTACTAACCAACATATTTTATTCATTCATCACTATGAGGTTATAATGCCCTTTCTTACGGTTAGAAATAATATGTTCTAAACTCTATAATTCGAGGCAATTTTGGACTATACTGATTAAAAATCACAAAGTTGATTTTTTGTATTGGTTCTTAAGTCTGTATGGCCTCAGGCCATACAATTAATATCACAATATTTCTAAAATGCTACATTTTACAAACTTACACTTTATTAACACTATAGCTGCATTTGAACATCTTAAATTTAAATTTTACTGTACGTGGTAAATTAATCAGTGAATAAATTTAACTTGTTCTTACTAATATAAAATTGAAATGAAGTATATTTATAAGCTAACCGTCTGTTCCACAAACCCTTCCGTCTTACCCCACAAATATTACAGCTTTGTTAAAGGCTGAGAAAACTGAATGACCACTCCCGAAATGCGGTCGCTTTTTCTATATGTAAGTTAAAATAAATACGAAAATTATCAAAATCCAAGCGTAGGAGAGACAGTGTGATAGTACGTTAGATTTTAAAGTTACCGGAATAATTTTTGTACTAACTAGGGATGGGTCGATACCAGATTTTCTCGATACTCGGACGAAGAAGGCAACACATTGTAAAACAAAGATCCACCGAAATATAAATTAATATCTTACTTTAAATTTAAATTTTGCAAAACTTATTTTCATCAGATAGTGGGTTTATAAGTTCCACTTCCAAACACACAAATTCTGTGCTACTTAACCATGTTAATAGAGGTAATAAAGATTATAGATATAATCCTCGTAACGGTACGTGTATATAAATTAATTTAATGAAGTTATACATAATTTAAGTAATGGGGTTCATGTATGGGTGAATTTATTTTATTTCCTCTGTTACTCCGCCTCTTCCTGCTCCTCCTTTGCTCTTCCTTTTCCTCTCTTTCTTCTCCCATCTGAGTTCGATTCTCCCGGACGTTCGCACCTGTTCATGTAATGTTATAATCTAGGCTAAAAAGAATGTTTACAGCTTTTGAATAGAAAATATTTCCAAGTTTAGGACTAATTTCACTTTACCGCTGTCGTAGATCCCGTTTAGGGGTAGCTTTAAAAACCATACAATATGCTCTTCCCTTATTTCCTTCTCTGTCTGTTGTGCTATTATTTGTCCACACTTTGAAACGATTGCGAGATGTGAGCTTATTTTGATGTTTCAAGCTCTTTTTGAATAACATTAAAGTTTTTATTTTGTATTTTTTTTAAATCCGCCTAAGTTATATAGTTTGCGTGTTAACTGCGGACTGAGCAATATGTTTCTTGGTACCTCAGATATAATAGTTAAGTTGGGGAGCTCAGACCTAGAAACCATTCTGCATCAAAGGAGTTTATACGGTAGTTAACTGTTTACGAAACCTTATACTGTCTATTTTGACTGTGACTGCACAGCTTTTCATAAATCGTTGCACACAAGTGTAGCTTTTATTTGATACCTTAGTAATCTAATAAGTATGATTATATTTTAAAATTAATTAGAAAATAACCCATCCGTTATATTACCTAAAGCTAGGAAATAATTGAAATAATTGCTAACTCTCCCCCCAAATCTTGAGTTCATTTCAACAAAAGGTGGATCCTAATAAGCATCATGTCTGTTTTGATATTATTTTTATATTCAAGTTACTTCCTCTATGCTAATAGTCAATTTCTAAGCAAGTTAAAGGAATATTATCTATTTTATGGAAACCGGAGGTTCATTGCCGGGATTACATGAGCCCACCATTCAACCCTATTCTGTACTAACGCCATCCAGTCGTCCGTCGTAAATCCTATCTCCCTTAAATCTATTCTTATATTCCTCTCCCACCTACATCTAGGCCTTCCAATTGATATCTTCCCTTCGGGTCTCCCAATCATTATTTTTGAGACATGTCTTTCTCCGTGGTTTAATTACCTTTATTATATTCGGTGAAGTTAGTCTTTTAAATTTATCAACCGTTTTGAACCACCCTTTAGAATATAATCACATATATAAGGGACAACATTGTACTTGGTAATAACTTCGTCACTTCAGGTGTTATCATATTCTTTTAATGAATGGTATGATTTTTTTTGTAGAAAAGTTTTAATTCATTGTTACTAAATGTGATATAATAGACTACCAAATTAAAGCTACTCTCATGTAAAATGAGAGTGCATGTGTTTATTTATCCAATGAAGTCAAATTATTCAAGGCTTTTGAAACTTGTAAAAAAATGAGTTCTCTACAGTATTAACCCACCTTAAAATAGCCTGGTAACCTCCCCCATTGAATAAATAATTGCAGGTTCCGTAAAGAAAATTATCAGAAATGGCTTTAATCTGCTAGTGAAGTTGAATTATGGAAGTTCATGGAGTTACGACATTCTCGAAAAGTTTTACCCTTTTTTCATGAATACTTTTAAAACTAAACATTTTTAAATTTGCATTAATGATCATGCTAATATAAATTAATATTATGCTCTTAAAAATATATGAAGGATATTTTTATGCAATAATATTGTTCATTACAGCATTAGGAATATCGTACTAGTGATAATATTGGTATTAATCGTAAATCATATATGGTTCTTAGGGAATACGTCACTCATAGGGTTAACCTTTAGGGTCCCTTCACACGGGTCATCATGGCTACGCCACCAGGTCTTTTAATTGTTTTAAATGTAACCCTTCACAAATGGTGGTGGCCACATGGAAACATTTAATAAAATGAAAACGCCTGGTAGGGCTGCCATGGTGACCTCGTGTGAAGGAGCCCTTATTCCTGTCAAATTGTGGACTGACAATTTCCTTAAAGTAGTAGAATTATTTTACTAATATGTCTTCATTGAGGCAGATGCTGTCAGTGGTGCCAACTTTTGAAGAACATTGGGTGGTCTCAAAGACATTAACCCGGGAATTTTCAACTACTGGCCGCCAGGGTGGAAGATAATCGCGCTACCGACACCCCCCGGGGCGGACTCTAATTTAATTCTTCAAAGTTTATAATTGGGGACTTTGGGAGGGGAGATCTTAGGTAATAACTAAAATAAAATAAAGTAAAACATGCATTAACTGTTAAGTAGTACTGCGTGTTGTTGGCGTACCTGTACAGTAGGCATACTTCTCCCTATAAATTCTTCACAAGCAAAATCGAAAGCCAACTTTTCCCCGTTATCCGTATGTAGGGTTATACTTAGAACAGCAATGTGTGAAATTAAGTCTTTTCTATAATATTGTCGAACGTAAAAATTTCTCCAGTCTTTTCAAAGCGGAAAAATGTATTTCGGAAGATGCTGAGGAAACTGGCATTGACAGAGTAAATTTGACATATAAATTTAAAAAATTCAGAAACAACTTCAAACGATCCCGATAGTACCGTAAGTTAAGCCTCATTTTCGTTTTACACCGACTAAACACGATTTTTAGTAATAATAGGCCTAATAATTATTATAATAAATATTTACGATAATACACAGCAAATTATTGGGTGGGCTTGAGCCCCACGGGCCCACATAAGTTGGCGCCACTGGATGCTGTGAATGAGTTTACTGATGTAAATTGTGGCAGATATTTCTAAATATATACTATTTTACATCGTGATAATATGACCTATTCTATTTTTTTACGTTACTCACTTGAAACCTCATTTTTACTGTATGCTTTCTGATACCTTCAGCTTGTGATTTTTACAGTTGTAGTGTGTGTTCGAGGGATTAATGTACAAGTTGACATTTGAGAGCACAGCTGGGAAGATTATAGCGGCTACAAGCTCATTATGAAATTCAGTGGATGAAATAATTTGCTGGCATATTGTGTCACATGACAGATCCTATTAACTCGCAGTTGTGTATGACGCAGCCTTGAAACCTAGAAGGCCCCGCCTAGTAGTTGCAAACAGAGCACATGATATTTATTTTCAACACGCATGTTCAGTTACACGAAATTTGTGAAGAGCGATCGCTCAATTAAGCACAATTTACTTCGACCTAACCCTTAATTATTGTATTCGGGAAGTAAGTGTAATACATGATAATGTAGGGTGTCCATTCGTCTCGTTTTTTTCCCAGGACAGTCCCGTTTTTTGACAAAAAGTCCCGATGTCCCGAAAATTTGGAATTTTATAACTTTTAACATATATTTAGAAGTGGTAGTGACATGTTATTCTGTTTGTTGTGTTGAACACACCAAACTTAATTATGCCGCAGAGTATTGTAGGCCTACACTTTATATCTTTCTAAAATTGTACAGGCTTAACCTGCAGGTTGATAAATTATAAATGTCAATAGGGGTTAGTTTTTTTTATTATATACACTGGATTTATGATAGACTTATAGCTCTGATTTTATAATTTTAACTTATATAATTTTCACAAATTTCTAAATAAAACTGTACATGTATTATCACTTGAGATTCTATCTGGAATTAATTTATTTAAAAAGATAGCGCTATCATCTCCTATGTATAGAAATAACTCTCATCACCTGGCAATTTAGCATGTATACATTATTAGTTCTGGGACTTCGTAGATTGAACATAGGCCTAGGCCTATATTAGCGAGGGTACAACAAGGTGGATTCTTTACGTCTGTATGTTATATTAGCCTCTCATTGGTCAACACGAAATTCATTAATGCTGTGTAAAAATGTTTCTTCCTCTGTGATGCTCTTTGACTGTGTATCTAGTCACTGAAACACAGTTACAGGAGAAAGGGAAATTAGCTTTAACTGTGTCATTATACTGAATAGGGGCTGATTCTTAACCGTAGATCACTTACAGCATAGCATGTCATCTGGTATCGATATCTTAATGACTGGCGAAATCAGGTCCCGCACATGTAGGCTCATTAAGCAGTTTGCAGCATTCCATGGTATGAATGAAGAGAAAAGCATCGAGTGCTTTACAATATTTATTGAGTGAGAGGAAAGTGTGTCAGAGGAAGTTGTTGACAAAACAAAGGCACACCTTAGCAGTAAATGAAGCGTTTGACGGATGTATCTCCTCAACCGCGAAATTCTCTCGCTGCATAGTCAATGCTGCTCTTGGCATGAAAGTTGCTGTTATTTCCTTGCAATTTTTTTTTTCTCAGGAAGTCAATTCCCAGTTTCTGATGTATGATTTGTCTGTTTGCTAACAAAATTGTACGTGCAACTTAGATGTTGATGTGAAACAGTCAGGGGAAAGATACAAAATAATAGGCCGTGCAAATCTCAACACTTGAAGAAGAAACCGATTTGCGCTATCTGTGATATTTAGGTCATTGTCTTCCCTGTAATTCTGTTGTTGTGGTATTTTAAACAGCTTTTATATAAGCTAAAAAATTATATCGACAGATACTATTTCCTTTGATGTTACTTAAAACATAAAGTTTTATCACTAGCACCGTGGATTTTATCTTCTGGCTCGGTGGTCTAATTTAAAGTGACGATTATGATATAATAATATTTACAATAAATTAATGATAATAGCTGTTTAAATTCTGAGCACGATCCATCAGTAATCCAAGCCAGGGTTCCAAGCTACCGGGTGTATCTACGCTATGCAAATGTTGCGGCAGATTGTTATACACTGTCTTCAGTTACCGTCTATGTGGCATTAATGCTGCGTGTGCTACACACTTTGCCATTCTGCCTTAAAGGAACTGTGGAAGTGTAGGCTACTTAAAACAAAATATGAGGTATTCCTTATGTCGCAATATCTACTGCAGGGCATAATATTTCAAGTCTGCAGAAAGTGGCCAAAGCAAGAATTTTTGTCACCATGATTGTTACGTGAGATATACGTAGCTTTACAGCCTTAAGGGAATTAAAAACCACCCTCTCCCCTGTATGTTCTTTAAATATAAAATATTACATCATATCTCTTTTAAATATGCAAAAATAAAAAAGAAAGAAATATACTACGTACTCTAACTCAACTACCCATTCATTATTTTAAAAAGACTAAGGTACGCACTAATCTGTATTTTTTGTGTGGTACTCTTTTATAACAAATAATTAAAACATATTAATTATTTTGGAAGTATTTCAATTGATTGTAAACGGCTGGAACAAATAAAAGCCCAACACAATCTACTTTTTATTTATATAATTATTTTGTTTTAACTAGATGAGCTAGAGCAACGGTCGTCTGACACACAGGGAACGAAAACCAATTAAGAGTCGCGTGGGAGATTCTAAATATCGGATATCTCCGGATATTTTCGAACGCTTCCGAATAAATAAGAAAATTCACACATTTTGTTCATAAGTCACCGTCTGTGGCAATATCTACTATTAAGTCACTCCCTGATGTACTCTATATAAATCTTTGACATTTTTACTTGGATATATTCTGTAGGCATGTTGAACAAAATAATAAATAATTTAGTAGGAACATAAAAATAAACTACGCTAGGGAATAATGATAATGAAATTAAAGTAATATATTTAGTAAAATATCAGTAATAATAAGCCTTGTTCATTAGAATAATAAAAAAAGGGTTCTTGTTATTAGTTCAGTCACGATTCTTACCATTTCTGTGAAGCTTAAGTAGGTTCGTAGCGTGATTCCTGAGTTTAGAATGGAATATTTTGTTTTTGTTATTTTTTAATTTGTGCCTACGGCTTCTTATATAATTACTTTAATGTTTCTATAATTAAATCGGTCATTTATAGCTATCATTTTATCCCTTTACCATCTTTCCTTGCTTCTTTATCTTTATTTCTCTTTTTTAGCATATCTCTTTTCCTTTTTGTTTTATATTTCCAGTAAACATTTATGGCTTCATGTCGTGGAGGAAGTTTCATGTATTGTATTAGAATGTATCTAACCTTCCGTGTATTCCCTTCTTTATGCTTACATTCCTTTCTCTGATCTTTATATTTTCAGCCTTAATTCCGCATAAACTTGTATAGTTCCGCCCCAGCAATTTCCAGGAAATCCAGCAGCTTTTACAGCGTGCTAAAATCATTTTCTTAAGTTCTTAAACAGCCATAAAGGTTTTAGACTTAAAAGAGATCTGAAGTTTGGAAAGTTATAGAGTGATGCTGAGATTCTCACGAACCCACGCTCTGTAAATCCTTCTCATAGGGTATATTTGAATACCGGCATATGAATCACCAGCAGGGCTGGTATTCATGAGGACTCTCCCCATCACATTAACATAAACCAGGCAGGGGTAATCAATCTTGTTTATCAAATGGTCACAGTGATGTTGTAAACATTCAACTCACTACTGGTTTTTCAAAATTCTCTCAAAGGTATCGGAAGTGCTAGCCTACCATTGTGTAAATATAGTTCCCGATTTTTCATTGGACTTGACATTTCATTATTTGCTGGCGCCGAAAGATCGGTTTTGCATGTGTGTGAGTATATATAATTATATTTGACCGTATGTTGCTTTGAAGTTGTTTCCTAATTGTTTCAACTGACTGAAACTTTGTAGGCTTAACTGAGGAGTTCTCACAGATTCTCCAGAAGTTTTGTTGTTGTTGTTATTATTATTATTATTATTATTTTCACCTCAAAACAAAGTTAAAGGAACTGCATCTAATTTTTTTTAAATACCTTGAAATTATTTGTTTGTTTGTAATTATTAAATAGCAGCTGAGAAACCACTAAGCAGTAAAATTTGATTCTGGGAAGGCAATCTTTTAAGAACTTGCGAAGCCAGCAACACTCCGGTTTAATCCCGATTTTCATGACAGTAGGTGGAGTTAGTGAAGGAATAATATGTCTTGCTTTATATTGCACTGTCCTAGAGCTTTTTGGGTTTATTGAAACGAAAAATGAAAGGCACGATTTTGGTACTGAATGAAGTTCAGTGTTCTTTTCAATCATATTTATTTTATAATATTGTTACCGTCTCTTCATATTACGTAAATTTATCCACTGCACTGCAGAAGTAACGTACTATAGGCCTACCTTTTAATATAGGCCTAATTTTCTTTAGTATCAATTTGATATTGAAGTACATTTCTAACGATTTAGTCTGGGCATGAGTTTTACTTCATGTTACCTTTTAAATAGAAATTCCATTTCCTTCTACTCCTTAACGACCTAATCATTCTACATTGTTTGACCTCTTTTGTATGTCCAGTTAGGATCCACATAAGCTGCGATAGGGATATACAGTAATTACGTATTCTGGTCTGTACCGATGGATCACTGATGGGCTTTATTTGGCTGTCATTTACTTTCGTGGAGTTCCGAGGGATAGACCTATGCTCTTGATCAGTCCGATCACGCACTTCTTTAACTTTCCTCATAAAGCCAATGCTGTTGTGACAAGCTAGTTCAGAAGACAGCGTTCGTAATTTCGGAAAATATTGTTTGGTAAGCATAAGGATTAGTTGTACGCTTATCTATTATTACTATTATTATTATTATTATTATTTTATTATTATTGTTATTGTTATTATTATTATTATTATTATTATTATTATTATTATTCGATTGTGACGAAACAAAACTATATTAAGTTGAGTTGAAATACGCGATCTCTGTCAATGTTTCAGTCAATGACATCTTGGTTCTTAACATAAACATAAGAAGATAATTTTTTTTTTGTTAAATTTAATTTAAAGCCAATGAAATCCAATCGACCCAAAATATATTTGACGATCTATAACATTTTAAACATTGAAATGGCAGACAAACCTTTAAGATTAGGATTCTAGGAGCAGTTTCCAAAAAAAAAAAAAAAAAAAAAAAAAAAAAAAGTAGGGGGAGGTGCTAAATTAATAGAAAAGAGTAGGCCTACAAGGAAGTTCTATTTTTGTAATGGTGGTGGAAATGCAGCCCATTCTTTAGGTATCTGTCCATTTATTGTTTTAAACAGAGTCTATAAATAAAACCTTTATTTCGAGAAACTATCATAGTAGGCCTACTGTAGGATGTAATACACACTATGAGCGTTAATCCACATGATTTCTTTATGCGGAGCATTGTGAATAATATCATTGCGAATTGTATCCGCGAAGTAACGCTTTTTAATAAATATCATAGAGTAAAGGGACCATTCCTGTTGAATTATTTTGCATAACAGAAATATTAGGATAGAAAAAAGTGTTTCCTAATTAATCTTTGTCTTAGGTAAATCCCTAAAACTAGGGATGGGTCGATACCAGATTTTCTCGATACTCGATACCGATACATGATTTTTTCCTCGATACTCGATACTTCGATACTCGATACCTTCAACATTTCCAGTTTCAATAAATAGGTACATTAAAAATTAAAATTTTAGAGAACTGTGTAATACCAACTAAATTAAGTCTGCATATTTAATGAGACAAAATTTAATATCATCAGTAGCCTATAATTATTTTTAAACTCTACATTAAAACTAAAATTAGTTTTTTAAACGGTCCACTTACAAGTTTTTGTTAAAAAATACTGGCATTCTCACTTAATTGCAGAATTGCAGAATTACAAAAGTATCGAGCGAGTTTTCTGAAGTATCGTTCGATGCCGATACCATGCAAGTATCGAGAGTATCGAGGTATCGAAAGTATCGAGGACCCATCCCTACCTAAAACCATATAAAGATCTTATTCACATCCAGAATTACATAGTGATGAATATATTCTGAGTTGGCATGAAATAAATTCTGTGAGTTTCTCACTTTGGAGATTAGTCAGGACCACTGAAAGCGAATTAACTCAATACTTTCTAGGCTTGAAATAATTTATCATTATTCCCTTTATGCTGAATAGTGTCAGACTTAAGCCACTAGGGACTAGGGTAACCTATCTTTAACTTGAGCTTCTTTCATAGCAGACATTTCGTACTTCCTAGGTCCCAGGTGTTAAAAATAACCCGCTGCTGGTTCTGTCAGTTATTCATTACTGTCACGTTTTTTTGTTGTCTATTCTTCACCCGTCAATGAGGTGTGAGCTGTAACTTCCGCAGCCTGACAGTAGTGAAGCAATATGGCACTATATATTGGATGAAGAAGTATCGTCGTCCATTGCATAATAGTTATTTACGAAACAAGTGGTAAAAACGGGATTTTATTTTGCGAGTAGGTATTTTTGCGAAACGAGCCCCTAAGGGAGAGTGTAGAAATCGTATGAGCAAAATAAAATCATTTTTCATGTGTATCGTACACTATTTTTTGACGGCCGTTAAATTTTGTGAAATAATAATTTTATGTACCGTGCAGCCATTTTGGGAACTTCCAGCTGTCCTGTCATCTAGTATGCATTTGCGCAGACAGGCGTTATTGATTTTCTCATACATGGCTGCCAGCATATGGAATGGAGTGACATTACTTTTCAGCCACAAAGTATTTCTATTTTTGCGACCATCATGAGGAATTTAACGTTTAGAAAGGCTTATTGTATTTTAACTAGGGATGGGTCCTCGATACTTTCGATACCTCTATACTCTCGATACTTAATGGTATCTGCATCGAAAGATACTTCAGAAAACTCGCTCGATACTTTTTCGATACTTTTGTAATTCTTCAATTCTGCAATTAAGTGAGAATGCTAGTATTTTTTAACAAAAACTTGTAAGTGGACTGTTTAAAAAACTAATTATAGTTTTAATGTAGAGTTTAAAAATAATTATAGGCTACTGATGATATTAAATTTTGTCTCATTAAATATGCAGACTTAATTAATTTAGTTGGTATTACACAGTTCTCTCAAATTTTAATTTTTAATGTACCTATTTATTAAAACTGAAAATGTTGAAGGTATCGAGTATCGAAGTATCGAGTATCGAGGGAAAAATCATGTTTCGGTATCGAGTATCGAGAAAATCTGGTATCGACCCATCCCTAATTTTAACATTTTCAATTTTAATCAAACTTTGTCAATTTTTTAACTAAAAGAGTATTTTCCATGTGACTGAAAGCATAGTTCTGACAATGGAGTGCCATAAAGATTTTGTAGCATGGTGCGATGATATGCAACTTTTACTTCTTGTGTTAGAATTTATACTTTTAATTCAGGCTGTCTAAAATAGCTGTTTTTGGTCGCTTTGATGATAATAATACTAGCGGAAGGTCGGGTGGCATAGCACATCGTAGGTTTTTTAAAACAACTTTCTTTTGAAGGTCAACAAAAATGTGTAGTCCACTTTATTGATATCTTTACTCTCATACCGAAGTGTTTAATTGAATAGTCTATATTTAATTGAAGTCTGAAACTAAAAGATGCAATGAGTTTAAGAAAACTAAAAAGTAGTCACATTTTTATAAAATTAAAAAATGAAATATCCTATCGGACAACCACTCCTTTCACCAAAATTTTGGTGTCTACCCCTCTCAAAAACGCCTATTGTGTGTCGCCAAAAGTAGCAATCAAAAATATTTTCAAACAGAAAGTTGTATTCTAGTTAGGCATCTCAAGGGATGTGACACAAAACATTTCTTTGATTTTCTTACCCTTACCACCCACCATTTGAAGCGAGAAAAAGTTTAGTCTGTCGTGATTTTCTAGAAAACAGTTAAACTGCTTTTTGTTTAAATTCTGCCAATAACCACTTGAACTTAGATGTAATGCTTTTATTTCACAATTTTCGTGAGAGACTGAGACGATTGATGCTCAGTGCATTTACTTTCCTCTGTAGTGGATAAAAAGAAATTAATTGCAAGATCAAGCGTAATGCACAGAAAGTCATGTGACTGTTTCGTTTCTGATTTTTAATTGAGAACTAGTTAACCATGTCCATCATAATATGAAAGTATGGTAATACTATTCGTTACATTTTTTAATTCTCGCTACGAACGAAAGCAAATCATAATGAAAATGATAGATTACATATTGAATTGAATGCTGTGTCTTGATTTCTAGGTCTGTAAGGATTTTATTAAAATATTGTAGTTTAAATTAGACGAGGAAGTACGTCATGCATGTAGTGAGAATTAAGATTTAATAATAGTACATTATGCAACGATCCTATGACAATTATTTTACACGTGTGTGTTGTTTATGAAACAAGCGCAGCGAATTTCATAATTTTCATAAGAGTAGGCCTTTCTTAGATCCTATTATAGGCAAGTTGCATACGATTTTTTGTTCGACCATAATTAAATGTTTAAGTTTTGAATTTTTAGATTCATCAAACAAAGGTGTCGGCTGACCTTGGCGATCAGCTATTAGGAAGTTCTCAGATTTTCGCGAGAGATGGCAGGTGACGGCGTGCAGGTAACGCAAAGCTTCTCTTATTTTAACTCAGAGCAACGCACTTCAAAACGCACTAAATGAACTCAGTTTACCTAAAATTAACACGAACAGAATTGATTTTATTTATGTTATTTATTATGCAGTTTGAATCGCTGCTTTCAAGGCATAAAAATCGTTCCGAGTTCGATGTAATTGATACCCCAACCGTATTATTAACTTAATGAAATTCTGTATCCTAATGGATATAATTGTGCTGTTACTTCACATGTAATAAGCGTATTATAGTATGGTCAAACAAAAGTAATAAACCTGTATTACTGATTGCAGTTTTACCCTTTGAAATTCATTTTCTTATTTAGTTACTGTGACTATTCCACTCATACGCCGCGTGTTTGATATTGACCAATAATGTTTAGCAATTCCTCTGATATAGACCAATCACGGCCGTTTATCTTACAATATTTTTGTAGGAATCGCGAGGACGCAGTTTTATCGGGTAAAATCGTCTGCTCGTTACTGGATACGTAAGCATCAATGTGCCGTGATTAATACGTCACATGTTGCCATTAAGCAGCACGAAAACAGATTATTTTATACAACATAACTTGTTTGGAAATTGAAATAATATAAATGTGCATCGATTAGAAACACTATTTCAGTTCGGTGCAAGATAGTCATGGGCTTTTATTCTGTTCTGCTGTTAGCTTACCTTAATTATGTTAACTATGCACAAATGGCAGCACTAGTCACAACATTGTAACTCGAATCGATTCATGGATGGTTGATTCATAGTATGCCGTGATACGGAGCTGTTAGTTTTGTTTTTATATAACAAAGCACGAAAGTAATTATTATTTGTATGTATATATATATGTATATAATTATATACTTGGCCAACCGTCTTTTCTTCAGAGCCCCCACACTCTAATAATCCGCAGTCGCGAATCTATCGATAAACTCGTAAACTCTCGTGGGATTTCTGGCGGTATAAAACGGGGTATTGAGATAATCTTGTACATTTCAGCCTCATCTGTAAATTATGTGAGATGAAAATCCCAATTCTTAGGCGACGACCATATGGCCAATAAGTTCAGCATGTTTCTTGCTTCACTTAGTTCAGCAATGAAGAGTCATCCTCCTGCTAAATTGGCCGTATTCCAAAACAATTCAATTTATCCGATGTCTGCTTCAAAAGTTGGCTTTTTATTTCATTGATATAGCAGGGGGTCTGCAATGGCCGTCGCACGAGCTAATGACCTTATAAATTGCAGTTTATCAGTTCATTGCCAGCTCATTCAAGAGAGCAAGTGCCTCACGTGAGTTCTTTGCATAGGCCTGTGTGACATTACAGCCTTGAATATGTCCGTAATGTGATGTATGCTAATTGCATTCAGCTCGAACTTGTAGATAAGGACCGGGGGGTGGATCTCCACCCATAAATAATCACGTCTAAGGGACCGTCTTCTCGATAATTGTAAAAGTAAATTCACAACAAAAGGGGTATGCAATAAGTCTTGTGTTCTAAGTACTGTACTAAAATTCGTGCATTTTAACCCTAGAGTATATAAATGTCAGATGGTTCGTTGGGCTTGTACGAATTTGGCTCCAGAGACAAATTTGACCCTGATATAAATGTTTTGGCCCATTCAACAGTTGATTATATTAAACGATTATGCGTTATAAAGTATAATTTAAATATATGTGTCCGGTGTAATCGTTCTATGTAGCCTAATTTTGCTATCCACAGTTAAGATGCATATAAAATAACAGAACACATCTCTTATGATCAGCCTCCAACTGTATCTTTTATTAATATATTAAGCTATACTTAATCTTTTTGCCTAGTCAGCTGGGCAGATCTATTTGGTCGATGGGATTAAATTGACGAGAAGAGATAAGTGGGGCCAAATTCATAATTCATGGACAGATATGTTCTCATTCTGTGAAAGGTTGACATTGTTAAATTTTGTAACATGTTTTGGTCTTGAACGAATTCAACTTTCTTTGTGAATATGTTCACTTAATAGTTGACCTAGGCCCGGGCGGCTTGGGTCGCTTAAATCCTAAAAAAGGGAGAGGTGAAACTACGGTAAAGAAAGAAAGAAAGAATAGTTGACCTATTAATAAGCAGTTCGATAGTACCTTACTCCTCATTACTAAAAATTAATAAACTGCTGCAGATTTCTTTATTATGAAACACTTTGAGAAATTATTTAAGACTGGTCGAAGAATTGGTTGAAACAGTGGAGTTGTGTTAGTATAGTGTAGACTGATACGGTTGAACGTAGTATGGTATATTATTGTTTATTATAGGCCTATTAACGTGCCTTAAATAATTAGTATCGGTTTCGTAAAACATATTTACGGTGTTATATATCATATTTTGTTTTAGCTTGAACTGAATGTTCTGTCTGTCTGCAGCCATACATAAAGGGACCTATAGCTAGTACAGAATTACATAAATCCTAAATCACTAGTTCAGCTGTTGGTTATCTGTAAAACTGGCAAATGCAAATGCAAATGCAAATGCAAATGCAGTCACCTTGATACTTACCAAACACAGATACATGTTTGGCTATGTTTTCTTTAAACTTTCTTAGTGAGACTCACTATCTTCCGTTTCTATTCATATGAAAGTAAGAGACCAATAATAATCTGTCCCACAAAGTTCGATTTCATCTGAAATGATTCGTAACGGTTGTGGTCAGTTGGAATTCCTGCGGTGAAGATTGTCGTGTCTTATAATTACTCCTTAAGTCTTGTCGGACATGCCATCAGTTCCATTAACCTCTCGAACGACAAGGTCCTTGCTGCATGGGAAAAGAGGAGCAGGGGCTTGTCATTTGTAAACACCTGGGGCCAAAATACAACTAAATAAAAGCGTGGTAGCCCTCTTCGAACATTGGGGGCTATTTTCGAGTTTTTTTATTTCATTTTTTTATACTTCTTCCTGTCTAGATTTTACCTTTTCTTTTCACTCTTCAACTGTAATAATACCTTTTGTATTAAGCGGTAGATATTATGAGATCCGAGAAATGAATCGTGCGTTTATGTAAATAAAAATAACCTGTAGGCCTACAGTCTCTTTAATTGTGTGTGTCATTCGTACAGAAATATGAAGTATACTGTTTGTCTGGCTATGATAATTAAAAATAATCTTACGTGAAACAGCTTCCCCTACCCTTGATAGGCTATATTTCAATATAGGCCTACGTACACGGCTGTATTGCAGCCCTAATATATTCAAATATACAATACACAGCTGTATTGATTATTGAGCATTCATTGTCTTATAATTCAGGACGCAAGACCTAAAACTTAAATTTGTGTATGAAATAACTATCCTTCAAATAAATTGTTTGAAAAATTTATTCAAATAAAAGTTTTAGCTCTTAGCATAATACATTATAATACATCATATATATATATATACACACACACACTTTATTATCAATTCCTGGAAAAATTTTAAATAAAATAGACGTTTTCGAGGAAATAAAGAATAATGAAATTCATGCAGAGTTGTAAAAATGAAAAAAAAAAAAAATAGTTAGACATTTTCGAGGAAATAAAGTATCATGAAATTATCTTCATACAGAGTTGTAAAAATGAAGAAAAAATGAAAAAAAAAAGTAGTTTCCACGTTTCGTGTCGCATCCTGAAGAATAAGAGTCCGCATTGCAGGGAGTAGGCCTACGTATTTAGTTGTTACTGCTCAATGCAAAGATTTATCATCCACCAGGCAAATTAACCAATAATCATAATGTTATATATATTGTAGAATATACTCAGTTCGAAATGCGTCTACCAGTCCTGTTTAAGGGAAAGTGCATTAATTTATTGTTTAGTTAACAAAAAATACGAGTTGGCGGTAACTGAAGTTTTGCCGGTAATATAAAAGACGCAGTATGTGGCTTGAAATCCCCACCTGACCCTATATTAGTGGCGTTATTTTACTTACCAAAGGTCACCCATAAACATGCTACAGTACTCTTTATTATAGAAAATTACGAAGAAACGGCCATACTCTCCGACACATAGACCGTTTCGTAGATAATCTAGCTATTTATGCTTTTCTCTACCAAGTAGTGACGGGTGAATTTACGAAAAGAGCCATCTTGAACATCATATCCGGATACGTGTCACTTACCGTTACATAAGACAGAGGTCATATGTCACATCGCGTTAGAGTGACCACGGGGGTCATTTAGCGACCTGACCGCCATGTATGTGGAACTGACTGCAAGCCTTGAGGCACTTCGGGTATCTGTGAGACATGGGCTTGCTTCATCTTGTATATCATGTTGCATTCCAAGACTTGCCGGCTATACGTCTTCCAGGCTTCACAAACCAATAACGAGTTCCTGCTGCTGCAGCTCATTTAAATATTTCTCCAAAGTGCCCGGCTGTCAGACGCTTCACAGGACCGTAACTGTTCATTTAAAATTTTACAAATTATCCAGAAAACATTCGAGGCTAATGATTTCCATACACCTTATATGAACGTGTAAAATTGCGATTTTCTATACTTGAACTCAGATTTACTCGTTGCATAAAACGTTGTAATGAATTTGTATGTCATTTGCCGTTAAACATATTCATTTCCATAATAATTTAATTAGACTAAGATTTTTACACACTGATGTACGGAAAATAGTGCAGTCGATTCAGTTCTTTCTCCTGAATAACAATAGGCCTATCGGTATTTTAGAAAAAAAAAAGTCAGATTTTTATTGTTTAAACACGCCTTCAAGAGAAACCAGAGGTGAAATTCCAAACTTTTACACTCATCCACACGCTTTTTAACTAAATTTTTATTTAGGCTCTTCACGTGCACACTAAAATCTCACAAGGATCATCTTAATATCTCTAACGCTTTTTATATGTTGTTATTAATGTGGTAGAGTGAACTATTCCACCCTGTGAAATATTGGGAATAAAGACTTTAAAAGTGTTGAAACTTACGTTCCATAGTAAACTGTCGTAAAAATTTTGTATTACTTACTTAAAAAAAAAAAAAAATAAAAAAAAAATTAAAAAAAAAAAAAAAAAAAAAAAAATGGAATTGCTTAATGCTATTTTGTTTCTTCCAAATTAAAATAATTTTAAAATGTTGAAAATCAGTCACTTGCAAACTAGAAGAATTTAAAAGTCTACTTTTTAAAAGTAACCTGCAGTGAAATTTTGCGGCAAATTGCTTAAATAATGCGCACAATATTTTCAACCGTGAGCAGTACACAAAAATTACTTGTGAATGACGTAAATTTTAAAATTTGAATGTCAACTACATGGCCATTTAAAATGTAATATTGTTAACAAATTTGAAGAAAAAATGGATTTTATAATTAATGTTTAAACGTTATAAATAATATAATAACTTTTTCAAGAAATTTCACCAGTAGGTTTGCTTAGTAAAATAGGCCTACGTTGACCTACGCCGTAAAAGTATACAAACATTTTTTCAAAACTGTAATCCATTTTAACTTTCATACTAGAGGCAAGAACGAAAATTCTGAAAAAAATTGGCGACATGTTTTACCAGTTTGTCAAATTCATAATATCATCGATGAAAGCTTGTGCATCTACCCATTAAATTGAATTCTCAGGAAAACACGTTTTTATGGTGATACTGCCAGCATTGCTTGTTAGTATTTTCAGTAAATGACATCCGACCCATAATCAATTTGTGTTCTTGGCTATTATGGGATTTACCATTCTTAAGATCTGTTTCTCTACCATCACCTCCTCGCCTTCCTTCCCATCAGCATCCTTTTATGTCCAATATCTTCATGCTTCACCTTTCCTCTTAGTCCCTTCCTCCTCCTTCTCCTCCTCCTCTAATTGACTTAGCGATCTAACTTGTCCACTCAGTGTCTTTCTATGTGAGGACCATGCCTCTCCTTTATTTTGTATTCTTTCCCGTTCTTCCCACTCATTCTTTGGTTTGAAGTTCCCTCATTAACTTTTTGTAACGAGTTCACTTGTTAATACCTATGGACCGTTAGTGAGGTGATCAGATTAATGCTCATAGTAAGTTGACACTGCCTTGACAGAGAAGGTTAAACGAGAAATGGGCAGGGATTGCGTTAAGAGGTAGGCTGCTTCAGATTATTCTGTCTGATATTTAGTATGTTACTGCAGTTTACATTACCAGTGTTTTATTTCACTCATATGCTCTAATTACATTAACAAATGTTTTGAAATGTAGGCTGTTACTAATATGCTTACACTGTTCTTGTCTTTGTTAGCTGATGTGTAAATTTTGTCTGGTAATCTTCTTTTACTTCTTAAAATATAGCCTACTACTGGGCTATGGGTGTCAGAGTAATTGTCTTCATGAGAATCAACTTTTTTTTTATAGTCTCGGTACAATTTTTCAGAATAGGGACGATAGAACTAGAAAATGATACTAACAGTAGGCTAATCTGTTATCCTATATCTCCTATGTTGGGGCGAAGGGCCTTCAAGTGGAGGGTTCAGTTACCTATGTGAATTTTGTTACGCTTATTTTCCGAGGGAAGGCAGAGGGACAGGTGGTAGCCCATCACCTCTCAACCCCCTTCCGGAAACTAAGGTAGTATTTGGACGTGAAAGAGCCGATAAGTTTTGTCCAGAGGCTCTAATTTACGCTTGGAGTTCTTTACGGCACGGGCCTCCCAGCTTAAAGTCCCTCCCGGAGGACTCCGTGCCCAGGATTTTTACGTCCTGAAAAACCCATCGACCGCGGCCGAATTTGATCCCGCGACCTTCGGATCTAAAGCCGGGCACGCTACCTCCAAACCCCTGCGAAAATAATAGTAATAACTACAAATTAAAAAAAAAATCGCTTTAACAACTCATATCTTTTAGCGAACGATAATGCATCTGGGTAAATTCGAAGAACTAGTATAATAAAGGCATTAATGATACCATTACTATACTTTTTATTACTTTGTCTACAGCGTATTATAGGAGAGTACCGCATTAAGTTGCATTTCAAGATCTCTATCTTACTCTGTGCGATAAAACTATGAGAATGCTAATTAATGAAAGTTTAACACGTCAGGGTCAATCACACTGTAACAGAATTCACCTTCCGTCTTTTTTATCCAGCGAACTCAATTTAGCAGTACATCCTATCCTAGTATCGAGGTCGGTGCTAGTACTACCAGGCAGCTAATGCACGTGAATTGTATATTTGAAATTCGTGTTACAATACTGGGTTCAATATCGGATATTTGCATGTCCCATCATATAGCCGAATGACCCAGCATATTATATTCTAATTTTAAAGATATTTTCTCATGAAGGCACTCCCTCCATAGGCTGCAGTCATCATGTTCTTTGATTTAAAACAATAATGTAATACGCGTATAATATAATACAATTTTTTTCTTCTTCAGTAATTCCAATACTGTTGCCTTGTATCATTTCGTGCACCTTACAAGAGGCTGTCGCTGTAATATATTTTAGTTATATAGCCTGTACTATATTAATTGAAGTCATCCTAGATGACCAAGAGAAACGAACATAACTTAGAATTTGATTATCCTACCAGGATACTGCGATAAAGTGAATCAAGTCAGAAATAGGCCTAATATTGTATAATATAGTTTCAGAATTATCTAGCGCTGCAGTTCAAGTATGTACGATGGTGCTGAAAGCTGATAAAAAAGTTTACTGAAGAAAAATAACCGACCTACAAGTTTACCAAAGGAAATCCTTCTCCTAAATCTCAAATCTTATAAATATTATAAGGTGTTAATTTAAAATTCTGGATAAAAAGACTAAAATTTTAAGAAATTGCTAAAAGCCTGATTATAAATTCATTATATCCCTTTAACTCCAGGTTTCTAATTGTTGCAATCCATAGGCCGGCCATTTTATGTGATAGGAATGCTGGATTGAAATTTCTTACCTTAATCTGCACTTTAGAATAATTATGACTGACGGCTAATAAATTGAAATAGTCCCAATTGTACTATCGCTATCGACAGGCCTCTAAAAGTACATTAATAATTTATTAATATTAGTTGATTATCAATATTATGTTTTCATAATAAATTAGTTAAGAAAAAATACATCATTTTATGCAAAGTGCCATTTCGATTAACAGCTTCACTATGAAATATAGTATATGAAAGTACTAAATGAAACCCGGAATGCCGGGGATTTTTTTTCTATCAGAATATTGACCCATGCTCAAAATGTGTAGGTTCCTCCACCAAGTTTGTAATTTGCTGTTCTTATCTAGAATATGGGTGAATGGCTTCTGGATATCATAATTTTTTACATGTTTTTGCAGAGTGCCTCCGAAAAATTGCGTTGTATTTGCGACCGGTCAAGCAGTTTAGATTCAGGGAAGGTGCAATTTGTCGTGACAGCACAACACAATCGTGTACAGAGCAGAGACTGGAATTGGGTCATGTAATCAATATCATGTGCGTAGGGTATGGGGTGCTTTCAACTCACACCCGGGCTTTGACCCCAGTTTCAAGAAACACACCCTCCCTGTCTCATTTCTAATTCTGTACTGCTGTCTCTAGACATAACAGAAACTTATTTTCGTTAAGAAAGGGAACCGAACATTGTAGCCTACTGTAGGAACAGACAGGACATGGCTTGTCCAGGATTTTTGATCGGAAGGGGGAGGGTTCGAGTTCATTATCTTATGTGGATACGCATAAAATTAGTACAGTATTAAATAAAATATTATGCTTGCCTATCAATTGGATTTTTATTATCTATGAATGCTTTCATTTTTAAAAGGGGACCGACCAGTGAAATTAAAAAAAATCATTTTTAATAAAAACATAATTTTCAGACATTTGGAATTTTTAAGTATTTACATAAATCTGTGCGATTTTAAGTGAAGCGATTTCTGGTTATTATTTTTTTTAATCAGTTTTAACGTACACTGAAAAGTGCTCCTTATAATGCAGATTATATTATTTGTTTGTGAAATTTGGGACTGAGTCTTTATGTAACCAATATAAAGCATTCTAAAAATTAGTTATAAAAAAAGGATGTCGATTAAAAAAATCGTAACAATATTTTTCTATTTATACACCTATGCATTTTCCAGGTTGGTGGAACAAAGCGTTATATATTTGAGTAGTTTCTGCATAGCAAGTTTGGGTTGACATAATATTAATAATAACATAATATTAATAATAATCGCTAAAGTTTTGTAGCATATGCACTCTAAAACAGATACAAATTAATAAGAAATTAAAATAAAATGATTTTTTAATTCTGTCAGAAAGATGGACTAGCCTAATTAAATAAGGGTGATAAAAGGAATAAATAAACAATATAACAAAATTTAAACATAGCCGTACTTTCTTTTAAAATTAAATTTCGGGAGAAGGGCGTTCAAAATTCCCTATTTTCGCATGCCTGAATCGGGATGTAAATGTAAATTTTCTAGTTAGTATACACTTTCTTGTGCTTTGTAATGCACAGAAATAATACGAATGCGTTATTTTTAATGTTTCAGATTTTAAACGATTGGGTACTGTTATAAAAAAAATAACAATTGCCTACTGTCTGCACAAAACATGTGGTTAGTAAAAGTGATACTTTCCCCTGGTTTACTTTCATCTCCTAATTTGTTCAGTGTTCTCTCTTCAGTCCATAAGTGTATTGTTGGTACCCTTCATATTCATTTAGATGGAGAAGCAAGTTGCTATTATTGGTTCTGTTAGTTGCCTCTGAGTTCGAGGTTCAGGGGTTCAAACCTGGGCAAGAGGAATGGATTTTCCGGGATTAAAATGCTAGGTAATATAACGAGAGCTCAGAATTTTACCGATAAATTCACGAGCAAAGAAATGACTAATAATATAAAACCACGAAAATGAATAAAACTAGGCTAGTTTTGTCATTGTAAACGAGACAGCTTATGGCAAAAAAATGATATATCGATCGTCGCGACATCGTTATTAATTATTAAGAAAATTATATCACTGAGTGATATAAAAGTATAACACTGCAGGATAACCAACTTTGATTGCTTCATATGCCAAATATTCTTTTACTCAAAAAATATTTTCATGTGATTATTTAATAGACTCGGTTTGATAAAAGTTGAAAATTTCAAAATTCACTACTCCTTTTTAAATGTGAAATTTCTCACAGTGTGAGCAAAAACGGCGTACTTGGAAGGTGAAAAGTGTTGTCCTTAAGTTGGCAGCCATGTACCAGAAAACCAATAATAGCTGACTGCGCGTTGCATTGGCTGATTCCATTGTGCGTAAATCAATACGGTGAATCTATTATTATTATTATTATTATTATTATTATTATTATTATTATTGTTATTATTGTTATTATTATTATTATTGCACAAATTTTAATGGATGTCTAAAATATAGTAGACCTATATGATACACAGGGTAAAATGATTTTATTTTGCTCGTAGGATTGCTTGAACTTGTCCTCACGGCGCGTGTCGCAGATATATCTACTTGCAAAATAAAATCACTTCTTTTACCATTTGAATCATAAATAACTATTTTCGTTTACACAGGTTTTTCGTATAATTTCGTAAGTCTGAATTTTTTGTGGTTGAAGTAGTCTCAGTCCCATCCGCATTGAATTACCGAGACTCAACTGTACTCCATTCAGAAAATATGTTGTTAAAAATCCAGTCTATATTTAGTAATAAACTGAATTATCTATAACTGTACATATAATGTGAATTGTGGATGTTTTTCCATGTTGCCGTGCAGATGAACAGTTCATTACGCGATGCAAGATAGCAGCATGCGAACCACGCAGTTGCCATACCAACTGAAACTAGGGGTGAGGGCTGCAAGATACAGCCTCCCCAGGGTTCCTACCCGATTCCTGGAATATCTCGCCTACCTACTTTATTGCGTTTTATTTCATGTAATACCGGAAAACTAGAGAGTTTAATTTTCTCAGTAGGAAGTAGTTGAGGCAAAGCTCGTGTGTTTGTGGGTGTTTGTATGTGTGTTGGCAGTGAGAATATTGCTTTCGTGTATTACCAGGTATTGCGTCGTTTGTAGTAATGGGAAAATAGAAAAATAGTCTGCGAAAGTTGTATTCCTTTTGAGATTAAAAAAAAAGAAAAAAACGAAAACTTCCAATCTTGCAAGTAGGACTACTCCGAAAGTATTTTCCACACGAATACCTGGTCGTCTGCAAGGAAAAAGGTTATCTTTATTTTGACAAAAACATACGGACATGGCTGATACGCGTATGAATGTCCAATTTCAGTAAACTTGAGGAATTTGTGAAACATTGCTGCTCCTGATAGATAAAAATGACAAGCGTCAATATGAACTTAAGAAATAAATAAGAAATACAGGGTGTTCAAAAGTTCAGTGCCCAAACTGGTAGATATAACAGAGGAGACCACATCAAAATTACTTTGTTAGAGAGCCACGGGTTGGAAGTTCATGTAGACTGAGTAGCCTTCTTAACATGTGTAGATAGTATGAGATGAGAGGATTTTATCGGATGTGACTGAGAATAAAACAGTGTGACATATTCCATTAGGCCTACTTCATTGTGAAAATTAATGTTCAGTTACAATAAACATTCAAAGTGACCACAATAGACCTCATTGGACAGCCGATAGCGAGGTATTATAGAACGACTCAATACGAGTTTCAGACCCATAGGTTCCTAACAAAATAAGTTTGTTCTGGTTTCCTTTAACATCCCTAGCTGTTTGGGCATTGGATTAACAGTCTGTATGTAAACATAATACTTAGGTGAAATTATAATTCTTTCACATTGTGAGCTAGTTGGAGAATGTAACGTTTGTACCGGCATGTTGCCATGGTAGCTCAGTTGGTAAAAGCAGCGGTCGGAGAGCCGAAGATCCTGGTTCAAATCCCGGTTATAGCATTGAATTTTTCAGTCTGACTTCAACTTTCCATCTTAGCCTACACACGGCTAGTGTGAAAGAATTATCATTCCACTGTGACCTACTAGTGGTTTACTATAAACCCGTGTCTTAAAGCACTTACGAGTTTCTAAGTCGCCACTAGGTTGGTGTTTCATATTGAGAACGCCTGATGGTTTACTGGGGTATTTGAATCAGTTGGGAAATTTAATGTTGTACCGGTATGTTGCCATTGTAGCTCAGTTGGTAAGAGCAGCGGCACGAAGAGCCGAAGATCCTGGTTCAGATCCCGGCTGTGACATTGATTTTTTGTCTGACTTCACCTTTCCATCTTACGTGCTTGCTGGATCTGGATATCGCTAATATGGGGAATTGTCGTTTACCAAATTAGACTCTTCTCTGGCAGGCACAAGGAAACGTTGAGAAGGTAGAAGGACTCAATCAAGCACTAGCCTGTAGCACCTGGAAAATCAAGAATTTCATCTCCGCACGATGTCCCCGAGGATCTGTCGTGGTTGAGTCTCGTTGGGTGAAGCTGTAGCACCGATGTGATTGTGTTTGCACTCAGAACTACCGGGTAATGATAGCGATACCATGCGATATCAAGGAGGATGTGAAACCCTGATCAGATGATGGCTCAGTGCCGCAGGTTATGTATCTCGTAAGTTGGTAGAGTACCGCTTACCACTGTTTCCTCCCATCAAGGAAAGTTTCAAAGCTTTTATGCATAAATCGGCCTTACAAATTTGAAGACAGGACTTGTATGAAGTTACAAAACGGTACGCATAAATCTATGCTTCTTTACACCGAACTCCTCCGAAATGAGTGTCCTAAATTACGCTTATCAATACTAGGAAAGTGCTACACTATTTTGACTGGACTCTACGTAATCCGACTGCACACGATTACTGTACTGCATATAGAATTTCCATATCCATTTCAGGCTCTTAACCCATTTTAGCCTGTCAAAGCTTTTATGCTTTCAGTTTGATAATTTTTTAGCCTGGTCATTCCTTTGCAGATTTCTTTCAATTTCCAGCTCCTGCAATTTTAAATTTTATGCCACAACGATTTACTGTTTGCTACTAAACATCTATACAATGGGTGCATTCTATATACAGATGTGGGTAGACCTGATTGATTCAGATATTTCCTTCTTAGGCTACATGTAGTTATTTTAAATATGTTTAAAATTTTGCCGTTTTCAATTACAGGCCTTATTTTAAATTATTTATTGAACTGATGTATAATATTGCTTTAGAAACGCTATCCCTACTATTAGGCCAGGGAATATATATATATAAAACCATATTATATATATATATATATATATTATAATATGGTTTTCTTCAAACTTAATAAGTAAGCATTTTTATTCAAAGCATCTGACGAAATACCGGTAATAAAAAATAAAGTTACAAGTATTGCTTTTGTAGTTCGAACAAATGAGTACTGTCATTCCTTTGCAGATTTCTTTCAATTTCCAGCTTCTGCAATTTTAAATTTTATGCCACAACTCAGAAGTGGTTATTACTACAAATACATTTGCAGTACGTGGAAAAATGTGAAATTGAGACCAGGTGCATGGTAGCAAGTAGATCGATAGGATGAGGTCTTCATAATTGATTGTAAGAATACTTTCTTCTCTCATCACGCACTGGGCTCGTACATGCGTGTCAGAGGTCTGTTGGATTATTATATGCTGACCATTTCTATGACAGTGAACCGTTATCAATTTTAACATTTTTTGCTTTCATGTAAATACATAACTGTTTCTGTAAATACCCTATGTGCCTAACTTGTAGGTTTTATTTTAATTTATTTATCAAGATAAAAAACAATTCCCTGGCTTGCGCTCTTATCAACGAAACCAAGCTGCGTTAACATCATTAGAGAACTTCCTGAAGAAACTTAGGTCAGCTGAAGTACAAAAAACATTTGAAGTGAGCTAATCTGCGAGGTGTCATTCAGTTATTCCCTGCCGTCCTGATACCAGGCTCCTGACTCTTGAATCAATTCTTCCGCAGTTCCTGCCTTAAAAAACTAACCAAGTAACCTTTCAACGGGCCCTTTTAGGATTACAGCATCGGTAACATAAAACTTACTCTTCATAATATAGGAACTGTTGCTGAAAGCTAGAGCGAATTCCTTTTGATTCGGGTGCAGATCCCGAGAATTGATTACTAATATTAGCCGATTTTTTTAAAAATCGACCCTGAAATTCGAGTTTTTAGCATAACCATGTAAATAAAATTTTCATGGACATATTTATGTGTGTCTGTGAACAGTATAGACCAAAAAAGTTTCCAACGAAATTCTATATTTGAGTTAGATATTGTCTGGGAATGTGATACGAAGATTGGCAAAGACTTTCTCTTACCTTTACTGACGCTTTAGATTTAAAAAAACTTTTTCGCGATTTCTTGAAAACTGTTTTAATGATAGCCGTATGATTTATATTTTTTTACACGAGGTGCTTAGGCCACTAAAAACTAACACATTTATTTGATTTTTTTTCACCATAATTCTTCTGAGTGTAGTTATAATCCAGCCATCGTTTGCACATACTCAGGTTTTTAGTCTTTCTTGGTTAACAGTACATTTCTTTGGATGAGGTTGAAGCAAGTGAATACGTACTTCTTGCAATACGGCCTTTATATCAGAATATGAAATGTATGTTATGAACTTCTATTGCCCATGCTTAGGATAAAGTTATGCGAGTGTGGCAAAGTAGATTTTCCCCTGGTTTTATTCGATTTAAAAGCTCACATTGGTTGACAAAAGATTTATATGTGATACTGTTTTCAGTTTCGAGTGATATTGCGTTTACAGTTCTTAAACCATTTCGCCATGATTATGTAGAATTATTTTTATTGCCGGAACTTCACCTCTGACATATAGACCTATGTTTGCATAATAATTATTATGGTGATAACGAGAGAATTCATAACTCCGAAATGTAAACAAAAATCTTCTGAAGAGTTACTGTCCGCTGTGTATTGATCAAGACATACTCTCAGGATGTAATAACCTTTTTAGACAGTTTGAATTAAAAGTAAAACTTCCTGCACAAGACACATGAAGTAAAAGTTGCACTTTATCGCACTACTGCCACTCCATTGGTGCCAACTTTGGCATCTGTCACATGGAAGACTCTCATTAAGTTAAAAATATGTACATATGATTATTAAATAGACTCAATTTGATAAAAGTTGATAATTTGAAATTCACTACGCCTTTTGAAATCTGAAATTTCTTACGGTGAATGCAAAAGCCTTTATTTTGGGTAGCGAAAAGCTTTTACACGTTGGCAGCAGTGTAAGAGAAAGAGAGAGAGAGAGAGAGAGAGAGAGAGAGAGAGAGAGAGAGAGAGAGAGAGAGAAAAGGCTGTCAGCTGTCTGCACGCTGCAAGATGGCTGGCTCTACGGTGTAGGTCTAATCCATTACAATATTAGTATGGCACGCGTATTAAGGCAATTTTATTCTGCTCGCAGGATTGATCAACTATCTACGCTCTTCTCGCAGTCATTCCTACTTGCAGATAAAATATCACTTTTAACCCTTATACCATAAATAACTATTTCCGTACATTCTGTGGCTTGGTTCTAAAAGGGTCATTGTCATAAAACTTGCTTTTGAGATAACTGACTTTGAAGCCTTTATAAAAGTAACATTTTTATTTGCTGAGAACTTCCGAAATTGGCCTCTAAGGTTTCTGTATTATGTCTATTAATAGAAACAGACATTGGCACTTTTGTTACACGAAAGATAAAGACTAGCCGAGCTCAACAATGCATAGAGCTCATTTTTGTAAGAAATTGACATTGGTCCTTTTAGAACCAAGCCACAGCATTGTCAAAAGTATCTAGCACCACGAGTAGGAGATTGCAGTATTCACAATCAGCTGGTGGAGGTTCATTTGAACTTTTCGTCACAATCAGGCACAGAAGCCATAGTGATTCGGTTGGTGGCTTGATTGCCTCTAAATCCAATGAATGGATGTAGACTTTGACAAGGATGGCGGGTTTGTTTGTTTTTAGGGGTAAAATTAATTAGCGTAATATATGACTTGTTTCTTGTTTTAAGAGCAAAGTGAATGTACACTTCTGATTTCTTGAACCGAAGGTCTTAATGTTCTTTATTGCTAATGAAACCGCGCAATTAATGCAAATGAGTAATTAACTTTATCCTGAAGGGTTACCATCCATAAAACCTTTTCATAGTTTGTTAAATTTGTTGACTTCAATTAAAGGAAAGCTGAAATGGGATTCCATTTTTAAAATCCTTTAATTTAAACATTTCTCGCACATTGTACACTGCTACCCTTCAAGTTTTATAAAATTTGATTTAAGAAACGTCGAAGCTAGACAGACCAATAGCTAATATTCCTTTAGCTTGCTTCTAATTGTCCATTGCCATTGAGTAAGAAAGTAGTTAAGCCTCGTGTTGCAATGGTGTTGATTACGTCCGCCAGACCAGCCGCATTATTTGAAGCAAGATTACAAAAATAACAGTCCATAGCTTCCTCCCATTCTGGATGTTGTAGGCCTAAGTAATTCAGTTTCGGTGGCCAACTGCAACATAAATAAAATGAAATTAAAACCAGTTCACAATCTGAATAGTTCAGTGGAGAAAGATCATGACACTATACTCTTCAGCGTAATGCCATGAGTCTCTTATCTGAATTATTCAGTTATAAAAGAGGAACAAAGACCCCAGAGAGATGCAACTCACAAGTTTTGAAGTTATACGTGGCTTCCCTACTCCAGCGTCGCTTCCCCTCTCTCGCCATGGGCCCCCCATAAATCTTCAGGGCCCATGACATTTCTCGCCATGGACCCCCTCCATAAATCTTAAGGGCCCATGACCTTCGCCGGGACGCCGTTTCGGTACTCATACTGTTGAAATGTCTTGGGAAGTGATCTGCAACATAATATAATAAGAATGAAATTAAAACCAGGTCACGAATTGAATAGTTCAGTGGAGAAAGATAACATCATACTCTTCAGTATATAGCCAAGAATCTATCATCTGAACTATTCAGATATAAAATGAACATAAAGATTCCAGAGCGATGCAACTCACCAGTATTGAAGTTAAAAAGGGCCTCCCTACTCCAGCGTCGCTTTGCCTCTCTCGCCATGGACCCCCTCCATAAATCTTCAGGGCCCATGGCCTTTCTCGCCATGGACCCCCCTCCATAAATCTTCAGGGCCCATGACCTTCGCCGGGACGCCGTTTCGGTACTCTTAATGTTGAAATGTCTATGGTAAGTGATCTGCAACATAATATAATAAGAATGAAATTAAAACCAGTTCACAAACTGAATAGTTCAGTGGAGGAGAAAGATAACATCATACTCTTCAGTACATGGCCATGGATCTATCATCTGAACTATTCAGTTGTAAAAGATGAACATAAAGATTCCAGAGCGATGCAACTCACCAGTATTGAAGTTAAAAAGGGCCTCCCTACTCCAGCGTCGCTTTGCCTCTCTCGCCATGGGCCCCCTCCATAAATCTTCAGGGCCCATGACCTTTCTCGCCATGGACCCCCTCCTTAAATCTTCAGGGCCCATGACCTTTCTCGCCATGGACCCCCCCTCCATAAATCTTCAGGGCCCATGACCTTCGCCCGGACGCCGTTTCGGTAGTAAGAGATCTGTAACGTACCATAAAAAAATAATTTAAAACCAGTTCACAATCTGAATAGTTCAGTGGAGATAGGTCACGACGTCATACTCTTCGGCATATTGCCATGAATCCTTCACATGAACTCAGGGCCGTGGAAAGAAAGCAAGGACCCCAGGGACAAATTTTACCGGGCCCCTGTCAAATATTAAATTCACTACCCAACTCTCCCTTTATAATGTATGCAACAAAAAGATTATGTAATGATATTACATAATAATTAAGTGCCAGAATGGTACTTTATGCGATTGTCTGGGAGACAGGACTGTCTGACTGACTGACTGACTGACTGTCTGTCTGTCTGTCTGTCTGTCCGTGTGACTGTAAGCGCGATAACTCAAATACGCTTTAACGGATTTTCATAAAACTTGGTAGACCTATACCATTTTTAACGAAGCTTATTGATTTTGGACCAAATAACTGATGCTGGGCACGAAACGGATAAATACATTAAAATGTTCTAATTAGGAGCAATTTTATCTGTATGTACCGGTTTAATCTTTTGAAAATTATCAAAAAGCTTTCTGCTTCTGCTTTTCAAAAATAGCAATTTTTCTTCAAGAATAATACATTTCAGATTAACCGATTAATTCCTTGTCACCGTCATATGACAGGACAATGCAGATAAAATAAACACATAAATCATAACTTAGGCTTTTTGACTTATGAGCAATTTTATTTTAGAGTAAATTTAGAAAGTAAAAAATAAAACCTGGTCGGCCGGCTGGCCCCTCCCTCTTGTCAGGCCTGCATGAACTATTCAGTTATAAAAGATAAACAAAAGACTCCAGAGTCATGCAACTCACCGGTATTAAAGTTACTCGGGGCTTCCCTACTGCAGCGTCGCTTCAACTTTCTCGCCATGGACCCATCTCCGGAAATCCTCTGGGTCCATGGCCTTCGCCGGGACGCTGCTTCGGTAGTGATGTCTATGAACTCTTCGTCTTCGACCGGGTGCCTTCGCCGATGACGTTCTCCAATTCTGCTTCGTAGCTTGTTTCGTGGGTAATGTTGACAATCCCAGTCATATCTATAGAAACAGATTTTTCCGAATTCAAAATGTGTTTTAAAACATTGAAATTTAGCTTTGTGCTAAAAATATTTGACATTCAGGGGGTATTATATTGCTCGTATTTATTATTCACATTAGTTATTTTTAAATTATGACTTTATATTTTAAAATATTTAATCAAAATACTTTTAAAAGTTACGTTGTTTTTTTTCAGTTTTGTTTCTATGGTTTCAATAAAAATCCCGATGTTGATCAGCAACTCAGATTATATATTTTTCTGAAATATTCATATATGATTATTTTTATTTTAAACTAGTTATTTCGACCTGAATTCAATGTATTTGCTCCACAGATACACGAAAAAGTTGTGAGATGTTTAGTAATTACTTCTAAAAATTCCAAATTTTTTCGGGGGTTCTGGATAGCCACACTGACTTGCCATGAAATTCTTCATTTCCTTTGAACAGAACGATCTGGCTGTAGGAGAGGTGAACGCCATCCATCTGGTTAATAGGACCGTTGTTCAAGAGTTCCTATAAAATAAAACCGAGAGTGAACTAAGATATACGCCAACTTGACTTGATTAATGTAGCGTCCGCCACTGGTATGAAATGAAATGAGCAGGGAATAAATAAGTTATGCGATGACATTTCTGGCTATGCGATATGACATTTAAAGTTCATTCGCTCGTGCTACGGATAGCAGTTACATTATATTCTAGAGATATGATTGTGAAATGCACATTTTTAATAGCGTCAAGTGGGATGTAGAAAGGAAAAGCGCCATTGAAATTTGAATATTCATCGTTTTTAAATGTAATATAACGGTACTAAATATTTTACTAATTTTCAATGAATTGCGTTAAATTTGTTTCAGTTATTGCAATAATAAATTCCCAAGGTTGCGGGTTCGATCCCGGCCCAGGTCGATTGCATTTATGTATGCATAAATGTGACAGGCTCATGTCAGTAGATTTACTGGCATGTAAAAGAACTCCTACGGCTCAAAATTCCGGCACACCGGCGACGGTCACGGGCCTAAGTTGCAGTACATCCCCGTCGTTAAATAACCACATACCAACCTACCAGCAATTTACCGTATAAAGTATTTCAGGAAATTTATGACTGAAGTCTTATATGTATTATTTATTATATTTATATGTATTTATTTTTTATATCTTGTAAAACATAGTTTGCAGATTTTAAAACTTTTATTCTTATTGCTATCTATTTTCTTTACTGATTGCACAGTATGGGTCATAGCTTTGAGGAAAAGTGCGTTTTTATTGTGCGTTTAATATTATCTTTTGCTTTTTTTTTTTAACTGATGTAGATTGAGATCTTTGTAAGTTATGAAGTTATGAAGTTGATTTTTTTTTCATATTAAGGTACGAGATTTTTATATTAGGTAATTTAAATATTGATCACAGAAATACCAATTGTAAAACACTTCTGTTAGTACATTAAGATCGTTGAATTCGATTTTTTAAAATGTTTACTTAATCATTTTATCAACAATGAAGAGGACCCTACATAGACACGCAAGATTTTAACATTTAATTTCTATTGGCAGGGGCCAAAGACTCATATTAATTTTAAATATTTTACTCATTGACGATTATATTGTAAACACTGTAATTGAGGTTATAACATACTTTTAGGTACTAATGTAAAACAGATAGATTTTTGACCTACCATGTAGGGGTATCTTATAAAACATAATTTGTGGATATAAGACGGACACGAGTGTTGTGCAGAACAACATAACCCTCAAAGAAAATGAAATACAGTATATAAATAATAATAATAATAATAATAATAATAATAATAATAATAAACAGCTTATTACCGTAATATTACTTTTAATTTCTTATTATTGTTAACAATATGTTTTATTATTTGCATAATGGTGTTATTTTTGGCAGAAACAAACCATATCATTTTTAAAAATATCAATTACTATTCTCATAATAAACTTCCTACATGTATTTTATTTGCCTCGTGTGAATTTCTATGCAATGCAATATTTGTGTTACGAACCATTGTAGGGATTTTCATTGTAGTTTCAAAACTGTTTAGGAAGCTGCTCATATCGCTTTATTTTGGTCAGACTATTGTGGGAATTTAGTGAATAATTTTGTAAGCGTTTAGCATTCGCAATATTTTGTCTCAATGAACGTCATACGTTCCGCGTCCGAAAGTTTATTAATTATTTTCTAATAGTAGCGGCCTTTGTTACGTTGTAGACTTTCTATAATATGTGATCTACGTATTCTGGAGTTTATAAAAATCCTTTAATTTTTCTGTTAATGTACAAAATGCTCTTCAGAATTTTAAATGCACATTATTCAGAAGCGTAACTAGTGGCAAATTCTTCTTTATAATAATAATAATAATAATAATAATAATAATAATTGTGTCACACCTTACAGTATTTTCTCTTATGCACTTTGTATGAAACACTCTAGACTATAAAAAAAATATTAAAAAAAAACATTAAACAACGTTATATATAGGTTGTTTGATAACGATGGTGGTGTTTTCTTTAGTAGTTACGCAGATTTTCAACGTCACAAAGCTATCTATCGTTATATATTTTGGAAGATTGTGTATACTGAATTTGTTGTTAGTGGTCCAATAACCGGAAACTTCAACAAACTTATCAATTCTCTTATAGATATAAATGAATTTTTACGGGTTTTCAAGTGAAGACAAGTTAATTTGAATTTTCATACCAAAACGTTTAGTATATTATTTAAAGATGTGTTAGATTGGGAACTCAATAGGAATAAAGTTATAATATAGGTTTTTCGGAGGACCAGGCATATGCCAATTAAATAATAATCGAAGGGAGACAATGGACTGTAGGTTGCTGGGACAGAGATTTTAACCTGGGTAATTTGCAATGATATATATTCAAGAAGCCTGAATTCTGAACTAATGGATACAGCACTTATACACAATAATAATAAAAGAATGAATACAGTTAATGTTCTTGTAGAAACTATTCTCCCGCCCTTTGGCGAATGTAACGCTAGACAAAGCCTGTACACAGCACGAGACTTCTAGGTTAGAACAATAGAAATACTTGTAATTGACACTAAAGTACAATATTATTTCCTGAATTTCACACGTACAGCTGCCTACACACTAGGAGCAATAATATACGCGGAGTTGCAGATGAATATTAGTAATATAGCGCGAAAACTGGCCTAAATCAGACGCAGCTGCATCGCAGGTCTATATACCATCACTTCTCGATCTGAACTGACTTGCGCTGCAATAGCGTGCCTAACGCTGCAAGCTCACACCTGCAGGAAGCAATGAGTAATTCGCGGCAAATAATTGGCGCTAGCGCCAATTAACACAGAGGTTAATTTAAAACACTAAAAATTATAGACTCTTGATCTAACATAACTCCCGCCTAAAATCGACAGATTTTACATAACACTTGCAGATAGATCAAGATAACACTAATACATTTACACTTTACTGAATAGGCAAGGGACACACTTTTACAATTGGTCGCTTGTATTCACCACTGGACGTACGCACTGTCACAACACGCACTAAGCCGTCGTCACCAGGATGCACTGATGAGATGATTCCCAGCTTCCACTGGAGCGGTGGAGAATTATCTTCTTTCAGGAGCACAAGAGTACCAACCTGGATGTTTTCGCTGGACACAGACCACTTCTGCCTCTGCTGCAGTGAATGTAGGTAGTCAGCTGACCAACGCTGCCATATGTGATGTATGTAGGTTTGTAGCTGATGCCATTTAGCAACATGAGAAATATTCTCTGCCATAGGAGGAGAAGGTAGGGCTGTGAGTTTTTCTCCAATGAGAAAGTGTCCAGGTGATAGATAGGATGAGTCGCTAGGATCATCACTTAGGCGTAGGAGAGGTCGAGAGTTTAGACAGGCCTCAATCTGGGTGAGAACTGTAGAAAGCTGCTCATATGTAAACACTTGGCTACCCATCACTCGTCGTAAATGAAATTTCATGGATTTAACAGCAGCCTCATGCAGTCCTCCAAAATGTGGGGAGGAAGCAGGGATAAAATGCCATGTGAATTCATTAGAGGAGGCGTAGTCTTGGAGAATTTGTTGATGGGTGCTGGACTGAAGCAAGAGACGCAGCTCGCGAAGCTTGTTGTTAGCACCAACAAAGTTCGTCCCATTATCACTAAATATTTCCTTGCAAAGTCCTCTACGAGATGTGAATCTGCGCAGGGCGGCGATGAAGGCATCAGAAGTAAGGTCGGAAACCAGCTCGATGTGAACTGCTTTCGTAGCCAAGCATACGAAGATAGCAATGTATGCTTTGACCTGAGTTTTGCTGCGGGGAGATCCGTATCTTATTAAGAATGGTCCAGCGTAGTCAACCGCAGAACGTAGAAATGCTCTAGCAGGGGTCACCCTGTAGCTAGGTAGGCTGCCCATCAGCTGGTGAGCACCTTTGGCTTTCAACTTAAAACAAGTTAGACATCTATGTAGCGTAGACTTCACAACTCTACGTACACTAGGAATCCAATATCGTTCTCGCAGAGAAGATATGAGCAATTGATGTGATGCGTGAAGCAGTCGTAGATGCTCGGATTCAATAATCAATTTTGTGAGATGGTGACCTGGAGGGAGGATAAGCTGATGTCGTGCATCATGTGGTAACTCAGCTTTCTCCAGACGTCCACCCACTCTGAGCAGGCCATCCTTGTCCACAAAAGGCACCAAGGAGTGAAGCGAACTCTTGTTATTCACTTGCATCTTACTCTTCAGATCAGACAGTTCATGTGAATAGGCTGCTTGCTGAGCTATTCTTATACAAAGCAACAAAGCTTGTTGTAATTCCTCAACTGTGAGAGGGCCGTGACGTTTAACTTGGCTTCTACAGTTGTTTATAAAGCGTAGCATATACGAAGTAACTCTTTGTAAACGCGCTAGCTTGGAAAAGCGTAGCATAAAATCTTCTTCAGCATGTGTGACTAGGCAAACTGTGTCACGCTGCTCACTAACGTCCTGCAGCTCAAGTTGCTGAGGTTGTTTGGGCCATGATTCAATAGGCTGTGAAACTGATTGTTGTCTGGACTCACCCAATGAAGTTTTATGCTGTTTCATTGGCAGACGTACTGTAGAACTACCATCGTCATTGTGAGTGGTATTCTCTGCATAATGCTGTTCGCACCGTTTCTCTTCTTGTTTTAACATGTGTTGTGAGGAGTCTTCGAGGTCACAAAACCGTCGTAGCTGCTTGTCCACATTGTCCGTAGAGATGAAGAAGTTGTGCTGGGAACCAGTATCTAGATTACCTTTCACAGAGGATTTAGGAATGTTTCCCGACAATATCCAACCTAGTTCCGTGCTAATCAATGCAGGAAAACCAGGATTGGTCAGGATCTTACCATGGAAAAGCTCGAAGAATAATGCTCCTCCAATCAGCAAATCAATTTCAGAAGGAATATTAAATTTAGGATCGGCTAATGGGATTTCAGAAGGAATGTTCCATGAGGATGGATCAATTCGGACAGCGGGTAGCTTCCCTGTTATGCGAGGAAGGATTAGGCAATCTAGATTCCTTCGATAGTTGTAAACCATAGATCTCACATTTATGTTTACACTATGACTAGCATTCGATGAAGTACCATTAATACCCTTGACAGGCGTATCAGCTGTTCTTGTTGGAAGTTGCAGACGCCTCGCTAGATCTGCAGACACGAAACTGGCCTGGCTGGCAGAGTCTAGAAGGGCCTTACACTGTATGTAATTACCATGCTTGTCTTGCACTTCGACTCTTGCAGTCGCAAGTAAGACGTGAAGCACTGGCTTTATTTTCACTGAACAATAACTTGCAGGAACCTCAGTCCTGTTGCTATTTACTGTATTACTGTCTTCACTCGAGTGTGAAACCGTTCTCCTGTGATCACTACTGTGTAACATCTTGCTGTGCAGTTTACCACAGTTACAGAAGGAAGATGCTTTGCACTGATTTACTCGATGAGTATTAGCAAAACAGTTGAAACACAGATTTTTACTCTTCACAACTTTCCATCGCTGTTCAACACTCAGCTGACGGAATTGTTTACATTTAAACAGGTTATGGCCGCCTTGACACTGAGGGCATAACTGTTCAGTTGTCGACACATATGACTGACGACTGTTATTATGTTGATTTCTAGGCTCACGACGTTCACTTCTAGGTTTTGATGGGCTGGCCCTGTTGCAGGAATTATTCGACAGCACCTCTAGAGAATGAGATTTCGCTTCTAGAAATAACACAAGTTCATTCAATGAAGTAAATGTTTGAGAATCGATTCTAGATTCCCATTCACGTTGAACACTATCTGGCAAATGCTCTAATAACAATTGCATTAGAATGACTTCATGAAGTGGCACTTCTAATTCTAACGCTTCAATAGCATGCAAGTTGTTTTGGAATTGATTCAACAAAGTTCTCAAATCTGCAACTGTCTCTTGACGTGCTACAGGTAGAGATAACAGATGCTTAATGTGTGATATGGCAATTAAACGCTTATTGTTATATCTTGCACACAATAGGTCCCAAGCCACTTGGAAGTTCTCACTCGTGACTGGCAAACTTTGCAATAATGTTTTAGCTTCGCCCCTTAGCGAACCAATGAGATAGTGGAATTTTTGAATAGGTGACAAACTGCTATTATTCACAATCAAACTCGAAAAAGTGTCAAAATAATGTTTGAATTTAGTTACATCATTTTCAAACACTGGAATTTGAATCGTAGGTAATTTTATCGCATTACTTGCCTGTGAAGCACTAGAGTTCACTGATTGTCGCGTGCCACTGTTATTTGAATTGACACTGACTGACGTAGGCTCACGAGCATGCATCAACTCACTTAACCTAGCTTTTAGATTAATGTACACTGTTGATACCTCGTCTGCATACTGTATGTGACTATCAAGTTCTGTATCAATTTCTACCATAGATTCAATTTGCGTCTGGACCGCTTCAAACTTTTCAATTTCATTTAACAGCTTTTCATAATGTGCTTTGATTAAAAATATACTAGCATCTTCAGGTACGTCGTTGAGAAAGTTCTGTGTCAATGTAAACTTTCTTTTACATACACCTCGACGTCGTAATAAAGCTTTCATATCTTCTTCCATGATGAACAATTAATTAACACAGACAGCGTAGAAATGATTGAGCAGTCAGCTGTATTCTCTTGTTGCGGGCGGCAGTGGAGGCGGTCGGAGAGGAGGCCGTTGTCTTCTCGCGGCAGTGGTGACCATGAGCACGTGTTGCCTTGCAGCCAGCTGGTGCGCTCGAAGCGAAACAGTTCAGGAAAATCACTAGAGCCGAGCGAAGCCCGAAGCTGACACGAACTCCACACAAACGGCACCTTCGGGTGGTCGCGCGAAACTGGACCTTATTAACAACAAGCGGACTCCTTGTGATTTCATCATACACGAAAATCAGCTACAAGTCGCACTCTTCTTCTTTAATTCAGAAATCATTGCAAATATTCTCAGATCATGCCCGGAGGAACCAAAATGTCTGATATCCGTCATATATCCGGACCGAGAGGAGTAAATGAAAGCGATTTTCACTTGTCGCAAAAATATACAACCTGATCTCACACGATAGGCCTATAGGTGCAATAATGTAATTGAAAGACGAATATAAACAGCTTCAACAAATCAGGTCAACAAATATTTGACACAATAAGAATGTAAGAATTAATAAAGTTAATGTTCTTGTAGAAACTATTCTCCCGCCCTTTGGCGAATGTAACGCTAGACAAAGCCTGTACACAGCACGAGACTTCTAGGTTAGAACAATAGAAATACTTGTAATTGACACTAAAGTACAATATTATTTCCTGAATTTCACACATACAGCTGCCTACACACTAGGAGCAATAATATACGCGGAGTTGCAGATGAATATTAGTAATATAGCGCGAAAACTGGCCTAAATCAGACGCAGCTGCATCGCAGGTCTATATACCATCACTTCTCGATCTGAACTGACTTGCGCTGCAATAGCGTGCCTAACGCTGCAAGCTCACACCTGCAGGAAGCAATGAGTAATTCGCGGCAAATAATTGGCGCTAGCGCCAATTAACACAGAGGTTAATTTAAAACACTAAAAATTATAGACTCTTGATCTAACAAGATGGGAGCATATTTAACAATATTCTTGTTTAACGAAAAAGATTACTGTAATGTCTTATGATTCAAGATGCTGACAATTTAAACCTAGTTGTTTTCGAAATGTATTACCCTTACATGTCTAGTTTCGAAAATAATGTACAGCATATATCTTACTTAAAATAATTACATTAATTTGTAACGTTATTTATATGTGGACTTGTGCTTTGTGTTTCAGATTGCGAATCCGCTACGTGATGCCGTCGGCGCATCTAACGCTGCGAGAAGAGGACGTAGTTCGCCTCACGCTCGAGTTCCTACACACCCGGGAATTGCACATATCCCAGCTCAGTCTCGAACGTGAAACGGGCGTCATCAACGGTGCCTACTCCGACGACGTCCTCTTCTTGCGTCAGCTCATCCTCGATGGACAGTGGGATGACGTCCTCGAGTTCATTCAGCCACTGGAGGCACTCCAAGCGTTTGACATGCGTAAATTCCGATACTCAATACTCAGACACAAATATGTTGAACTTCTGTGCATCAAGTCAGAGGCTTTAGTGACCGCAGGACCCGTAAATAATGTAGACAGCGCAGTGGAAGATGTTGTAAAAGTGCTCAATGAACTGGAGAGGGTAGCGCCAACCAAAGAAGACTACTCCAATTTGTGTTTACTGCTCACTTTACCGCGTTTGTCTGACCATTTGCAGTACAAGGACTGGAACCCGAGCAATGCTAGGGTTCAGTGTTTCCGGGAAATATTCCCTCTAGTCGAGAAGTTCCTGCCAGGGGATAGGAAGTCCTCAGAAGCGTCAAATAGTCCAAACACAACAGCCAGGAACGACCGTTTGATCCACTTAATTATAAAAGGAATACTATACGAATCGTGTGTGAACTATTGTCAGGCAAAAGCTACTGGATCCAAAGAAACTCAGCAACACGAAATGAGTTTTTCTCGTCTTCTCGACGGAACTATTGGTTACAGTGATTCGGACCTCAGTCTACTCTCATGGTTACAAAGTATCCCAGCTGAAACTTTTTCTGTTCCGTTCGAGCAGCGAACGCTGAACGTCGACATTGAAAGACTGGAACGACCTTCTCTAGAAACGTCATGGACTGAACATATGTTAGTGACTCCGATTAAACCAAAACTATTCCCTCACTCTGCGATGCCGTTTACTAGACCTAGATCAGCCGCTGATATTATGTCGAGGTCTTTACTTCCAGCTCTGGACGGACTTCCCTTTGGTCTGGCCGGTCAGAGCAATGGAACTGCTCTTGGGGGCAACAGAAATAACAGTCCCATGCTCATGGCTTTGTCTACTGGGGATATCAATACGGGAAATGCAATGTCTAGATCATCTTTCGCCAGTTTCCACCTAACAGGATACAAAAATAACAAGCTTATGAATACGTCTGTAGATAGGTTGTTTGAAAACGATGGTGATGTTTTCTTAAGTAGTAGTTACGCAGATTTTCAACAGTTACCCGCGATTTTAGAAACTAATCCGAAGCCACCTCCACGTGCCAGAGGTCGATCTCGGAGTCCAGATAAGAAAGGCGGGGGTTCAGGTACTGGAGGTGCTTCTTCGGCAGCTTCTACCCCAGAGCATAGAGGAAGGGAATCTCCTGCGACTGGCACCTCCACGGCTAGATCTTCGCGTAGGGATTCTTTGACGGACAAACCGATAGTTCCGAGTGGTACCACAGTAGTGTTAACGGGACCAGTGGCAGCTGCTAATCCTCAGCAGGGATACGAAGGAGATCTACTGAAGGAATTCCAGCGTCAGAAGCAGCGTCTTCAGGAGACCCTTCAAGACAAGGAGCGGGAAAGAGATGAACTCATCAAACAAATCCAACACACTGATAACAGGCTGCAGGACTCAAAGTGAGTACCCAGAATGTTTTTGTTCTTTTGAGTTATGGTTCCATAAACTTTTGTCCGATGTATATATTCAACAACCATCCAGTAGTGTTAAGGTCGTGACTTAAGAATATAAAAATACGTACGAAATAGTCCCAAATGACATAGGCTATATTCATCTGTTACATTATCTTATTAGGTATAAATAAGGAACACTTGGACACTAAATAATTATAAATTTAGGTCGAGGTCCCTTTATATAGGCTGTAGCAAATAAATCTGCTAAGTTGAATCCGTATTCCCTTCAAAAAGGATACTTTAAAAAATAGACCATCAGTTTAAAAAAAAAAATCATTTTAATTAGTATTATGATAGACCGAGAGTTTGTTAAATATAATTTGATGAACGCGATAAAATTCGGGGTATATTCTGAGACTATTACAAGCAAATTATTGGATTGAAACCGTTGTCTATTTAATTTTACTGATAGCTAGCATAAATAGACAATACAAAGTAAACGGTGTCTGATATTTCAAAATGTAATAATTTATTACGTAATAGGCCTATAGTTCCGTGCTCTGTTAGAGTTAGTAACATCTTTTCAACTAAATACGAGGGTAAATAATTATTTCTATCTTTCTTATTAACCTATTTACTAATTAACACAGTATAACTAAAGGTGCTACTTCAGATTTAATTGGACTTTTATAAATCAGTGAACGTTATAAACTTATTGATATGTCTTTTTTTATATTTTTGTAGAAGTGAGAAATAAATTTCCTTTATAAAGTACAGATACATTACAATATCTCTGATATGTGGATGTGCTAAACCTGAAGGATTATAATATTCTAGTTCAATAAATGCATAGGCTATCTACATGTTATAAACTTGTTAAGAATATGACTTGAAATAATCGTATCTAATTAGACTTCACAGCCCTAGATTCAGTTGACCTAATATACAGAATCGAGATTAATAGTTTTATAACTTGTTTTATATTAGCGATTTGCATGCTTAATTATTTATGCGTACTTGCCGCTGATTGGACTAATGATGTTTTCAGAGAACATTCACGTCTTCTTTATTAGTAGCCTGATAGTAAAATGGTAGTAAATAATGCCAGTCACACAAACGCCACTGCACTTTACAGTATTTCACAGCTCATTAGAGTTAACTGAAGATCTTAATGGCGAATGTGTAAATCAGATGTTGTCAGAACAGAAATCATTAAACTCTGCATAGTATATGCTTTACAGCCTGGTTCACTGTCTTTTCTGCTAAGGAGTAAATTTAATTTTATAATCCACTTGTTACATGAAATAAATTACACGGGAGCCGAAGCAGTAAACCGGAAGCAGCCATGATATCTAATATTGATAGACTGTTCCAGTGCTAGTGACAAATATGGAAATCTAATCGAACACCTAAAATATATTTGATTGCTATCTAGACATTATGCTTGGCCTCAGCTGTCACTCCATAAAGGTTGACCGTTTGCTGGTTGTGTAGAAAATTCATAACTCGCAAATAATTTTTTCGGGTATAAATTATTTGGGAGTATTATGTTCCTGTCAGGCCCGGGCGGCTTGAGTCGTTTAAATCCTAAAAGGGAGAGGTAAAACTAAGGTAAAGAAAGAAAGAATGTTCTTGTCATTTTGTTAATGTCGATAAATCGCGATAATTAAGCAGAGTATAATCAATATGGAAAATTCCGAAATATATTAGCTAGTTTGTGTTTCCATTTTGGGCGCTTGCTAGAAAAATTTCAGTTTTTCTTTTCAGTCTGTTTCATTTAGCCTACATGCATTAGAACACCATTTTCAAAACAGCATTTGTCTGACCACCAATTGCATTAGCCTATTTCTTAAGCAAAATGTCAATGTTAATTTTGGGGGAAAAAGTTGCCAGATGGTAGGAAATCGTCATATGGGAGGGAATTTAATGAAAAGTTCATGGAAAGGGGAGAAGGGATTAAAAAAAAAAAAAAAAATAAAAATAAACTCTAAATTGGAGGGAAATTTTGAGCAAATCAACTTTTAGCCTATGCTTATAGGAGGTAAATTTATAGGAATACGCTTATTATTAGCGAAATCTTTTCGGTAGTAAGTTGATTATACATTTTCTTCTTCGTACTGTTCATAGAAATAGCTGATTGGCTATATTCTGTGACAAATAATGCCTAAAGCCTTTTATTTCGTTTATAAAGAAATTGTGTAACCGTACAAAAAAAAAGTGAAATTGAAGAAAAAGAGGGAAATTGCAGACTTACGAAAGAAGAATGTTATGTTCACAGAATCAACATTAAGATCAACATTTTTTCAGGTTCAAAAATATATTAAACAGCACACGTACAAAATTAACAAATAACCACTAGGTAGGATGGTGATTAAACTCGTTTGGAAATCAAATATGTAAAGAATGTTATTTTTGTTGATTCTTGTTTACGTGTTCCGATGCTGTAATCTGTTACAAGTAAGATTAGCCACTTATCAAGCTCTTCATATTCGAATCTTAATTTAAAAAAAAAAGAAAAGAAAGAAAAAAAAGAACTAGCTTTCCCCCGGGGGGGATTGGTGAATTTCCAGAACCAACACTGGAAGTGCGAAGACTGAAGATCGGCCTCCTTACCTCATTCACTACTGACCATCAGCAGGTTCCCTGAGCTATCAAGGTCACGCACCTATAGTAGTTTTCACACTTAATGCCATTCAAAGTGTTTGCAGAGTGCTTTACAGTCCTAGTGCACACTCCTGTCTTATTGCTGAAGATTAAAGTGTTTAACTTTCTGGGCCAGTGAAACCAGAAAGATACTTAGTAGGCCTATAGATAAACATGGCAGAATACCGGTATCTAAAAGTGATATAGGCCTACATAAGTAGTAATTGAAAAAGACTGTTAAGGGTATTTCAAGCGTAATACTGTAGTCCGTTAGTAGGTCTATCGCAATGATGGTAGACTTGGTTCAGGACTTCGTGTAATCAAGTATGTAGAATGTTTGACATGAAAGTACTGATTGTGTTAATGTGTGATCGAAGATCTCAGGAGTTAAATCTTTTGTTGTTAAGGCTCCAAGTAATTATTTCAAACTTTTCATAGTAATAATAATAATAATAATAATAATAATAATAATAATAATAATAATAATAATAATAATAATAATTGTTGAAATCTACTAATCTTCTTTTTTTCCCTTAACGCATGCCAAAGAGACTGATTAATTCTTGTGTAAGGAGAATCTATTTCTTCCTGCTTGCGGTAAGGAAAATTTTAAGTCATTGGGGTGGTTATAATCTCTTTTATCAGAGCGAAACCGAAAGGATTACTCTCATGAAGTTATAACACATTAAAATTGCCTTGACATCACATGTTTAATTGTATTTCTCTTTAATAAAGCTCCAATAATATTTTTTTATGTCTAGTCTCATTGACTTTTAAAATTTCTTGCACATATCCTTATAGAATATTGGTTCTGGTCTAGTTGGACAAGTCAGAAAATGTGATGCCTGGAATCTAATGTAGTGTAAGATGTATGATATTTTGTTTCCTTCTTTGTAGGGAAAATAAAAATCCCCCCTAGAATACATAATCTTTTTATCGCTTATTTAACTCGATATGGTAGTTGGCATCTTTCCATTGGCCTAGTCCTTCTGCTGGCACCATGGCTCTGAAGTCGACTCAGCCTCTAACAGAAATATCAAGAGCAATTGTGGTTGCGAAGGCCACCTTACTACCTTTACATGCTGAATCTCTAAAAAAATTGTGATCCATGTCCTGTATAGGGATAACTTTACCTAATTTCATGACTAATTTGCTTAAGTATGGTGGATTATAAAATTGGTAATAGCCTATTTGTAATATGCACTATTCACAGCGGCATTTATAATGAGTCGAGCTTTATAGTGGCCGAGTTAATCATGACCGTAAATATGACTTGCATCTAACGAGATAGGATGGCTTTGAACTCTAATCGTCATTCAGTAGAGAGGTTCTTTTCAGTATCTTTCGCGTGGCAAATAGTACGTTTGTATGGTACGATGACATTGTAAAAACTGGTCAAGTTGTGAAGTCTTGAGCCGCCCACGGAGTGTTAAGTGTATACCAATACCTTATTTTTATTTCGTTTACTGAACTCATTTCTTACTAAGCATTGTGATCAAAGAGACGTTATAAGATGTGAATAAAACCCTCATAGCAGGTAGTAACTCCGTCCCCAAACCTATTGACTAGTAAATGATTAGGGAAATCTTCATATAATTAGCCTATTGTTGTAGTTCTTGAGTTAAAATTGTAATTGGTGGCCTATAGTATGTCGATAATTGGCTAAATTGGTTTATTTGATAAACTCATTTATGGATCCTTTATTGTAATGAAAATATCAACAGCCCCTTTTAAAAGACATTTATTAAACTAAACTATTTATCTATTAAACTTTAGTACGGTAAAGAGATCGGCAAAATAGTGTCATATGATGAATGAGTTAGAACCATTTCTGAAGAACTAGGAATGGGATTAAATCTATTTTAAGATGGACGTTTTATTTTTTCGTTACCATAGCAACCCATCGTCAAACTTTTTAAATTTGAAATCTCATGTTGCAAGGTTGATCGTTGTTGTTGTTTATAAATTCTTGGTTATTGTTTATATTTGTAGTATAAATGTGTATAAATAAAGAAATGTTTTCCAAAATTCTGTTAGGCCTAAATGAGATTTTTAAGCAGTATATTTTCAAGAATTTGCTTTATTATGCTTAGCTTTCTGCATTATGCTTTATGCTTTATTTTCTGAAATTACAGTATGCTTTTTTATTTATTGATCTATTTGAGAGATCAGCTCTTCGTAAGTTACTTCTAGGGTCCTGAAATCACGTAACGATTTTTAAAGTAACCTGAAAAATGTTTTAAATACTTTTTTTTTAAATTATACTTTTAAAATAAATATTTTAAAGTAAATCAAAAATAGGTAGTTATGTATGCATGACGGTGGTGTAATATTTTTAAAGAATGCCTAAGTATTAGGGAATTACGAAGCCTATTTATAAATCCTTATGCTACCAGAACCGTTCCCAAGGAACTAATCACATGTCAAAAGTGGCATAATACATTTTATGCCTATGTTTACTATGCATACTATGCTTGTCGCTTGCTCTGGTCATTACCTGTAAAATCTGTTGTGAGAGAAAACTGAGAGGACACATCCTTACATTGATTTCTAGCAGATGGATCAATCACGGTTTTTCTAAACTGCGTATTATGACAGTAGTATTCTCGATAAGGTATATTCGAAAACCAGTCTACACACAAGTATCTGCACTGATTCCCCCTGATTATTTTTTTTATGTCGGCCAGCCTTTGAGAGTCACTAGTTAAGGATGTTGGCCTCTGAACTCAAGGGTCCTGGATTCCATACCGGACGCAAGTAAAAGATTTTTCTTTGCGAAAAATATTCAACGCATGTTTTGGAAAAAGTTTTAACTAACTCAAACCTAAATTGGAGAGTCTCTGAATAAAATTTTTCGTGTTTCTACGTCAAGTGCCATGTTGGTTCGGTACAAAATGGCTCTCATGGCGTTAGTCTTGCCCTCTGTATTGTTTTTTTGGTAAGAAATAAAAGTACCTAGGAGTAGGACCTAAAGTTAATATGGCCAGTAGGATCTAAAAACTGTTGCTGTTAGTGGTTTCGAATGTACAGTTTGCACAAGCTTCGAGTATTCCTGGTGCATGAAATAATTTTATTCCAGAATAGAAACTCATACTTAAACCAAAACTTTAGCTTATATTATGTAAGTGATGTAGGCGACATATTTTGAAAAAGAAGAAATCAGTGGCTTGGAAGTAGAATTCTGCTCATACAATTAGATAATATCTAATTTTGTTGAAAACACTCATCTAATAGATTGAATAAAATCCAATTTATTTATTTATTTATTTATAGGTCATCCTTCGAAATCAAACAGGCTAACTTACATTTAGTTTTATTAGTCTTTATAAATGATAAAATTTGATTTTCAAGAATATCTAACGATTTCTGTTTGGAGTTTGTATTGTTATTTATTATTACTGATTTTCCAAATGTACAAAACCGTTTTACGAACTGGCATATTAGGGTTATAGATGAAACTATGTACAGAATAGTCTATTGGCCTACTTTATTTTAAGGAATTACAGTTTGATTTTTTATTTATTGATCCGTTTATTGTAAATGACTTCTAGGGTCCTGAAATCAGGCAGACCTATAGGCCTACATGTAATAAAATTGTCAAATGTACTGTTAATGAAACTTGAAAAATCTTTATAACTTTTATTATTTAAGCAGAGATGACAGATCGGTGTAGTAAAATCAAAATTAATTATATATATTCATAATATAGTTTCTAATCAAAAGTGTACAAGCTATTCTTTCTTGCACTCTTGGCAAAAACAGATCTTTCGTTGTGCTGACGTTATTGCTTTCTTGCCAAATCCTATCCAATTGACTGTACACATGCTCTCTTAATGCTTTTTAAAAGAAGTGTAGGAAGCATAAGTTTGGAAATTTTTAACAGAAAAATTGCCCAAACCTTTTTTAGGTATTTCTGTATTAAATTTGTTATACGTATCAAAATTGGCATATTTGGCACAGATATTGAAGGAGAATTTTCAGCAGATTTATTTTCTTAAAATTCTAAAAACTGTTCTTAGAGGTGATGTGAAATCGTGCTTATTAGAACACAGGCTTCAAATTTGAGGTGTAGGTGCCTGTGGCACCCAAATTATCTTTATTTTTATTATTATTATTATTATTATTTTTTTATTATTATTATTATTTTTTTTTTTACTACGTCTAACGAAGTTACCTCATTGTTTTCATATTAAATCTATACTATTCACTAGTTCTATTAAACATTTAGAAAAAAAATAAAGGAGCTCTGTCATGTAAGCGATATGCATATACTTATAATTTCGCTTGGTTCACCTGTTGTACCATGTGCATGGGGTATCAGTCTGAGCATAGGAGCGCCTAACTATATTTGCTTAACTTCTGGTATTAAGATATTCGTTATAATTACGTAGAAGGTTGACGATACCCAGATATGTATGTCAAACGATGCAGAAGACAAGGTGGTTACAAGTCGAGAATCTGGCAATCAGAGCCTGCCACACACGACGAAACGATGTCACCTCGTAATCCATAACATTCGGCAATGAAATGTGGATCGCACGTCGGATGAAGATGCATGGTCAATACACGGAGGCACAGGTTCGTTCAACTCTTCCAATTAAAACGTTCCACCTGATGCCTCAACCCTCAACTGCACACTTGAAGGCTTTTCTCACATCTTTCTTCCATGATCCTACCTGCATACAGCACACGCATGTGTGTTACTGATGTTCATATCGTATTCCACTCAATAAACCTAAATCATCGATTCCATTAACTATTCGAAGACCTATTCGAAGAGAAACAAGTAGGGATCTTGTATGCGTTCGCTACCTTACACATAAAATTAAATTAAAATAGAAGTGGAGGAAGGAGAAAGAGAAAAGTCAGAGAGAAAAGAATCTTTGAAGAGCAAATGAAACCTTCAAACGAAGTAAGGGTGGGAAAGAGAGGAACGATTGAAAAAGGAAAGGAATGACGAAACGTAAGGAGGAAATGAGTGGTTTGAAAGAAAGATTGGATTATTGGTTAAAAAAATGAGAAGAGATAGAAACAAGACGTAAGGAAGAAGGAACAATTTGGAAAAGGAAAATTAGAAGGAAAGAAAATTGTCGAACAGAAGGTGGCAGGATAAAAAGAAAAAAGTATGAATGAAAGGGAAGCCAGTAACTAATATTAAAAAGAGGGAAAATAATTAGAAATGAAAAATAATGAGTAATTGAAGGGAGAAGAAAAGGTGGAAATACGAAGCTCAATAAAAATGTGTGAAAAATAAATATAAAGAACTACAGCGGGATGCAAAGGAATGTAGTTTCAAGGGTGAAGTACAGCAAAGAAGATAAAATAAACGAAACAGATGGATGGCGAATAAAAAGAAAAGGTGGAAGAAATTAGAAGTAGGGTGGAAGATAAATACATAAACTTGAATTGTTGAAAGAAGAGAGCGAAGTAAAAAATCTAAATGCGAATATGCATGTGTGGGTGTGTATATTTATGTTGGGCTGTACATGTATGTACAGTGTGTCCCACGCAAGAGTTGGCCAATGACGCGGGTTCCTGCTGCGCGGCGGGCACAGCTCCAACTCCCGAGCGTTCGGGTGAAATACCTACGCTAATGAAGCCGCGATCGGTGTTATGATTCAGGTTCTCACATTTACAGTTAAAATTACAATGAAAATAAACACGTACCTCATCACAAGAGATGTTGGAAATGTTCTCCTCTTGCATCCACACAACACTGACACCATTTTAGGAAATTTTCTTTCACGCGCATAAGTTCAGCTTCCGAGACAGAGTTCATTTCTCTTGTGATAGGCCTATGTGATATTGTCTTTAAATTCTTCTAACAGTATGTGAATATTATTTATGGAGAAACTTGAAAAATAAAGTGTATAGGTCAACTTCCCGTACATTACAAAGGAAACGGGTGAAATATCTACGCTAATAAAGCCCGCTGTTGGTGTAATGGTTCAGGTTCTCACAAAGAAAAACATATGTGATTTATTACATCATCTTGCAAGGACGCAAGACGTCGGTTTTTAGCAAAATTCCCAGGTGTACGTCCTCCAAGCAGAGAAGCCGTGCGAAAACTTGTAAGCAAACTTCGGGAAACGGTTCGATTCTCGATCTAGTAAACGAGGGACCAAGCGGCGCGTACTTACTGAACAGAAATTAGATCAAACCCACACACATTAGAAGAACTTAAAGACAATATCAGAAGAGAAATTAATTCTATCTCGGAAGCTGAACTTATGCGCGTGAAAGAAAATTTCTTAAAAAGGTTCCAATGTTGTGTGGATGCAAGAGGAGGACATTTCCAACATCTCTTATGATGAGGTACGTGGTTATTTTCATTGTTATTCCAACTGTAAATGTGAGAACCTGAATCATAACACCGATCGCGGCTTCATTAGCGTAGATATTTCACCCGATCGCTCGGGAGTTGGAGCTGTGCCCGCCGCGCCGCAGGAACCCGCTTCATTGGCCAACTCTTGCGTGGGACACACTGTATATGTTTAACGTACTGAGTTGTTATCATTTATACCTTATATAGGCCTAAATCTAAATCTGATCTAGAATTTTACAGTTCTGACAGTACAATCCAAATGTATAGTTTACATGGCCTGTTACGTTATTCCGTTAATATATTTATCTGGAGCGAATGAAAGCATCTTAATCTTTTTTAACATAAGTTATTTTAAACTTACAATTGCAGAAATAATGGAATTATACACTTAGAAATTTTCTTAAAAACCATAATTGAATCAGAAGGGAGAAGAAAAGATGGAAATACGAAGCTCGATAAAAATAAATGTGTGAAAAAGAAATGTAAAGAATTACATCGTAGAACAAGGGCTCACAGGTAATCTAGACAGTGCACACAGGCGAAATTGCATTTGTTGTATCTATTAATAGGCCTTCAGTTTTATCTCAATGAAGAGATTTATAGGCCTACTATTGTTAGTCAACCAACCTTTCGCTGGTTTTAATTAATTATAGGACTCCAGTCGTATCTCATTGCATAGAGAGGTATATGATACATGGGGGTAATAACGATAAAGGTCCAAGTTTTCTGATTTTTAGATTATAACGCCATCTCTTAAGGCAACTCTTTTTGTGAATGTATAAGATTTCATATTATGAATATTCAAACATACCACACAAGAAACACAAACATCTTAAAGGAACAATTACAATTCAAATCATAATGCACAATACGACAAAATCATACACAAACATCTTCCTGACAGCAAAATTATCAACATGGACTATCAGCTTTTTAGCAGTCAGGGAGGCAACCTTTGAATACAAAATACATAAGAGAGGAAACCTATAGTTGTACCAAAGATAATAATTGCTTCAGCCGTTAAATACAGAAGCACTTCATGTTACTGGACATGAGGAGTTTATGAACAAAACATTAAATTTCTCATAGTACAGACACCGTTATACAGACATGAGTTACTTCTGTCACAGTTAACGTCACTACCTTGAAAGCCACATAATGCGTCATTAAATCTTTTTGCAACAATGTGGACATGAGGGGTTTCTGATTTTAGAGATTCATATTAAGACCTGCAGCCTGACGAGTGCTAAGTAATTTTCCCATTAGTAGACCTGGGATTTTAGGCTCTAAAAATATTAGTTTTAGGCACCTAAAATAGGCTTTTAAAACAAGTAAATAGGCTTTTTAAAAGATAAAATAGGCACTTAAAATATTCTTTAAAAATGTGTAAATAGGCAGAAACTAGACTTTAAAATACTACAATATGCTCTTAAACTGTAACGTGATCTTTTTTTACTGAAAGAAACATGGTATACCTATTCTTAACATAAATCATTGCAAAATTAAGACAGAATTAAAAATACATTTATCAAAAACAGTTTTGGATTATATGTCCATTCTTACTATATACCTGCTACTTGTCGTTTTGAACGAATCCTCGCCCGTCAGCATTCCTTTGCAGACAATTATTTGGGTAAATCAAGTTTATGTGAAAAACCCACCCTCTGCTGTTCTGTCCTTCATTCAGAGATGTCCATTAGGCCTACATGATTGTAAAAGTTACGAAGTTGAATTTTATTTTATATGTACAAAATAGGCATTTTAGGCACTAAAATAGTAAAAATAGGCTCCAAAGGCCCAAATAGGCATTTTAGGTCACTATAAAACTCTGTAAACATAAGTGATATATCATGAAATGTCAACATAAAATTTTCATGTTATTTCATAAGGAACGAAATAGGCATTTGCCTTAAAATCCCAGGTCTACTCATTAGTTATTTCACACTGGCTTTGATAGTTATCTAGTTCTAGAAATGTGTATAACATTGACTGTTTGCAAAATCAGTTCAAATTACGGTTGTGCACTAGCGAACTTGCCATGAGTGGGAAGCCAAATGTACAGAAACTTCACGAAGAAGTTGCATACACAAACCTAATTAAGGTCTCAAATAGGGAAGAACGATAAATGGCACCCAACTGAAATTGCTTTGTTAACGTTTTGTATAGAACTAGAATGCACCAAGACGCTTCGGTGAATTTGAATAGCCCAGATGTCTGGAATACGGTTACGCTTTTGCGTTCATTTCTGTTATCCACATTCACGCTATTTATCAGTTTGATCACATTCAACTTCATTTTTACCATCCTTGATGCTGGTTAAATGCATATCTGATTTCGTGATTCCTACTCATAGGTCTTTCTTATTTCGTGATGAAATGAAAGGGCGTGAATTAGCTTCTGGAAGTGTTTTAGAAATACGCGTACTGGTATTGAAATATATAGTAAGAATTTAATATCCACCTTATACCCTCATTAATATGGATGTAGGATAACCCGGGGAAATTTGTCAAAAACATTCACTTATAGATAACAGTATTTATTAATATTTGTTTTATTAATATTTATAAGTTAATTGTTTAAAAAGTGATGAAACATAAATGATCTAGAAGTTACATTAGATGTAAAAAATCTATAGGCCTGTTTATTAAAATTTAAAAAATTTAACATTTAAAAACAGTTGTGCCAGTCATTATATAGGGCCCGGATTTTTATGTGTTAAAAAACTTAAAAATATTTATTTTTTATGTGCTAAAAATGTTTAAAATATGTGCTAAAATTTTAAAAATATGTACTAAAACTAAAAAAAAAAATATATTTTTCTGAAAAATAAACAAAAACACCAGAATGTGTACGGAAACTCACCAATTGCAGCTAAACATCAGATGTAAAATGCTAACTGGAGTTGCAGTGCGCAACAAATGTCATCTCCAGATTATGGATCACAAATCCTTGCCTATTATCCGAGAATAATGCCTTACATTGAGAAAAGGAACGTTCTAAATCACACAGTGTTAACCTTGCATATTTGAAGAGGTGTACTGTATATCACTAACACACACACGATCAAGTTCACTTATGTTTTAGCCTTCCAAAACTTGAGCGACTTTGCAGAGGGTTTGGTAGCCACCATTTTTCTCAAACATACCTTTAAATTATGTTCTTAGAACTTCTATTTTCGAACCTGAGATGGTGTTAAGTTGCCTTTCAACATATTGTATTTCTTTAACTGAATTAATTAATCTAAAGAAGTTTATAATTTCTTTATTTAGTGAATCAAAATTAGCCGATATGAAAGCCAAGTCACATATTAAAGTAGTATCACATATTAAAATCTGAATAATCTCAATTGCAGAGGCATCGTCTTTGTCCAGTTCACTTACTACAGATGCAAATGCTTCAAAATGATCTGCATAATACAACACGGCACTTGAGATTGGGTTCTGTTCTTCCCCGATAAGCAAGTGCAAGTGAATCACTCTCACCTCATTGCAAGTACAGCATTTGTATTGAATTATTTCGAGATACAACTTTTTGTTGTAAAATGTTAAGAGAGAATGAGGAAAAGTACTAAAATATTTATTTATGGAGAATATATTAAAAATATTTATTCAAATCCATTTTTTGTAAAAAAATGTTTTTATGTAAAATAAAATTTGGAATTTGCGGTTGTCGGACCTTGATATGAGCACCAGGGAAAAAAATACATAAAAAATCCGGAAAAGTACTAAAAATATGTATTTATGGAGAAAATATCGAAAATATTTATTCACATAATTTTTTTTGTAAAATATGTATTTTTATGTGAAATAAAATATGGAATTTGCGTTTGTCGGACCTCGATTTGGATACTAGACTTTGTTTTAGGAATGTACGCATCAGAAAAAAAAAAATTACATACAAATCCGGGCCCTAGTCATTCGTGTGCATCTTAATTAAGTTGTGTCTGTATATGTTGCAACATTGAATAAAAGACTTGAGTTATTTAAAACCGAAATCAAAATGTCTTGTCAGTTTATGTCATACGCATATAATGTCATAAGTATAAATATAAAACAGCTGTGTACTCACGATGTTCTATCACTGTATTTACTGTTAAAAGTTTTGTACTTGTCGTATTTCCTTCTTTTTCTTTGGTGTTCTTGTAGTTCAGCGTGCTGTGGCTTATGGAAATTCCGATGTCTTCTGTCTTCTTTGTAGTATTATTATGTTAGTGGCAAATTTCATCGGTATCCTATCAAAACTTATATGGGATGCATTTCAATTCATTAACGAATCATCTTCAGCCAGCTATCAATGGCATTGAAATATTCGACGGGACTCCTGGTGTATTGATTGTGATTAGTTCGTTGCGTTCGAGTTTAGACTGTCGCTTTATCAAGCCAACTGTTGGAATAATGAGGTAAACAAGGAACTTTCAGAATAAAACGCAGTTTCTTCTTGAAAACATGTCCTACTTTATCATATTGATTAAACTAAAGTGGATAATGTCCTTCTCTTAAAGAAGATGTATTCGTTGCGGGATAACATTCCACACCAACCCTACGGCTGGAAGATTTTTCTCATTTAGAAATAATGAAATACAAGGAGTGATACGACATGAGCCTTAATTTACTATTCTATATAATTTATTTTAGTCTATAGACTCATTCTTTAGGAAACTTCCACTTATGCCCTGCAATACATATTATTCACCTCAACAAATAATGACCAGTTGAAATATTACCTTGTTCGATAGCCTAGGCCTATCACAAGTGCTCAAATGACAGAATGTGTTTTCCTAAAAGTAATGACTGGACGATTCCATTCGTTTTATCATTTTTCTGTTGTAACAATTAGGTATTTTTAACATTAGTGCTATTTTCAAAAATACTGTAGGGCCTAATTGTTTCTTTAAAAGTGATCTGGCGAGTTTTACCAACGCCTTCTATGATTTACCCGACATTTCTGATCATTCACTAGGTTGTGAACATTAATTAATACTAGGATGTGTAGAAACTTATCAAATTATGGTCACAGACGGTTTTGTTGCAAGAGCAAAATAAAAAGTCGAGATTTACTTCAGAAACGCGTATGATAAAAAATTAAGCTAATATAGAGCTATAATGGCCTTAAAATATGTATTTATACTTTTTTACAATCACCTGCTGTATAAAATTCTATCTTTCTTTTTTAACTTAAAATTTAATTTGCTATTTTTAATGCATAATCTTAAAAGTAGGTATGTAGTAATTTATTCAAGGTGTTTGTGTGTGCGTAGCTTATATATTGCCTATAATTGAATTTTTCTTTTATCGTTGAGTTTAAAAAATTATAAGAATCCGAGGTTTTAAAAAACAAACATTACTTCTAGGGGTCATACTTTGAATGTACTTGAATATACTTTGAATACGGTCGCTGGCTTAGGATCAGCAAGCCCGGGATCGATTTCCGGTACCTCGATTTTTTCTGAGGTAGGGAGGGTGCTCTCAGCCTCGTGATACAAACTGAGGAGATATGTGATTGAGAAATTTTACGGCCGTGGGCATCATGCCCCCAATCCTGCCATCTGCCTAAGGTAGATGACGCAGGCAGTCGGATGGCGGGCCTATCCTTCAAGGAATGTAGCGCCAAAGAGTTCAATTTTTTATTTTATAGTTCGGAAGATATTTCAAAATAATATCGCGAATATAAATTTATATATTGTGAGAAAAAAACATTTGCATATGCTTCTACATATAGTCAGAAACACTTTTCATGGGATATAGCAGCAAAAGATAAAACTTCTTCATTCAGTACATAAAATGTAAAGTAAACAGCAAGCTGGAAATGTCCAAAGCTGGAAGTGCAGTTTTTTCCACTCCTAAGCCATTTTGTTACTCTTCTGTAAAATTTCTTCTATCGACTTTAGGTCCCTTTTCGCGCAACGGGTTCACTATATATATATATATATATATATATATATATATATATATATATATATATATATATATATATTACAGTATATAAAATATAGGCTGTTTTAAGATAAATAATAGAAAACAAACTCTGTTACCATCACATCGTCGGCAAGACGTTGGCTATAGAGGTTATAACGTAGATAAATTTTGAGAGAGTAGGCCTATATTATTAAGAATAATAATGCAGTAGAACTTTGATTGCAGGATATAGTGTGAATCAACATATAGGCCTAACTAAAAACTCGGATAATGATTTATTAACAATTGAAACTCTTTATTTAGTTATTTCGTACTAACATTAATAGGCTTAGCGAAAATACGAAATACTCCATATAGCCTACCTGCATTTACAATAGAGTTACGGACGCCTAGAAAAACATCGCACTTTATCACTTGAAAGTATCTGTAGCAAATGTAAGTACATTTAAATACAAAAAATTGAAATATATTTTCATATCCTTCCTCGTTAAAGAAGCTAAACAATCACTGTCGCATGATGCTAATACTAAGCTTATTATATTTAAATTACTATTTAAAGGTATAGGGTACCTCTCATATTACGGTCCCTCCGTTATTCAAAGCTCGGATATTCAGGATTCTACTCTTAGGCCTACTATAATAGTAGATGTTCAAGAATAATATTTTGTTTTAATGAACTAGGGTTTCCTACTAAGTTACATATTAATAATTTTTTAAACTAAAGAAAACAGTTGCTATTTCGCTGTATCATTTACGACCAGTACATACCTCAATCCGGTTCTAATTAGTTTATGAAGTTAATTGCTGTACCATTAAATAACAGTTATTTGGCATAGAAACAATTATGATACGAGTGCTTGCATCCATGAAGTTGGAATGGGAGTCAGCTGCCGGTTTTGTAATGCACGAGCCAGGCGTGATTCATTCATGACATAAGCCTGGCCACTTTTGCAGCTTACGCATGTAATTCCTGCCAAAGCACTTGTTTCCGTTGCTCTTACGTGGAGTACGGAATTAGTACCGAAATACGAGAAGAAATTACAAATTCACCATCCAATATAAACCAACTGGAACATTACATTAGGATGGTAGAATAAAATTTTAGTGAAGACATTTTGTTTTTTGCATTTAATTCAAATTATTATTTATTAATATTAATTATTAATATATCCAAAGATTACCCGAATGAGCAAGTGCTCGTTTTCGGGTTCGGTTCAAACGATTTTTATCATTTGAAAAAAGAATACGCCTACCAGTTATTGTTATAAGTAGGGTTCGGATGTTTATGAGATGTCATATTTTTATCTTGACCTCCACTCTTGCCGCAAACACAAATTAAACATGAATTGCATATTTGTTATCCTAATCGGACTGCTTTTATTTAGGATATGTCATATTTTGGTCATGTTCATGGTATTGGTCATATTTCGGTCACATTTGTAATTTAACGTCATATTTCAGTTATAAATTCTTTAAAAGGGAACAATTATGCAGTATGTAGCCTATACTAAATTGTAGACTTAATTTCTTTTTTCCGAAAAAGAGTCACGAATATTTTGGTCTTACTGTAACTGAAATGTGAAGGGACAGTAACAAGTAATAGCACAATTATCTCTTCCTCCTTGTTGTTAACAACTTCCAATAGACTTCACATTTGCAATGGTATCTGGGAACATTAACAGATTAAAAGTTCTTTACAACTGAAACTGTAAATCTTCTGTAAAATTGTTAAAAGTGATTTTCTGATTGAATTAATATGATGTATTAATTTAGTATCATTTTAATTGGAATACTAGGCCTATATATATACTTTTTGAAAATACGTTCTTTTATTAGGTTATATTTTTTATTCTTGGGTCATATTTAATCATTTTTAATGCCATATTTGTTGACATATTTTCCGCTTTTTTAGATCATAAACATTCGAACCCTAGTTATAAGTAGCCTATCAAGTATCTGTTTAGTAAGATTGAATTCAAATTACCGAACAAATAATGAAAGTCCGAGTAGAATTCGCAAGCTTGTAACCTGTTAATTTCCATTTTAAAATTCCTCTAACTCTTTCACGAATTACAAAATTTCTCTGTATAGCTAATTTTAAGCTATGACACACCAAGACCGTTTTTTGTTTGTTTGTAGTGGTCATTTAATGACGATCGGCCATGTGCAGGATTATTTTCCCATAGGAGTTCTTTTACATCATGTAAATTTACACGCATGGGGCTGTCGCGTTTACGCTTCCGTAAATGCCGTCGACCTAGGACGAAACTCGCAAACTTGAAAGCAAAGTGCTGATTGTTCCCACCCATGTCATTTTTTTCTTTTACCATTGTTTGTATGACGTGTAGTTCAGGGCTTTATTTCAAGACCTTTCGGTGGAAACAAGCAAGTGTTTGTGGTTTTGGTATACAAGTTTAGTTTCGTTTCCAAAATTTCAGTGAGAGTTTGGGCATGAAAGCTTTGTCGCTTTCCCTGGTAAACTGTTTCTCCTACGAAGCATATAGACGTGGCATTTCTGTCGCATTACCATAGCAATTACTTCGAGTATGAATGGTACCAGTTCATATTACGAGGCGCGTCCATAAAGTAAGTTCCCAGGGGCCGTTTACAGAAACAAAACAGAATTTCTTGGAAATATTCATTGCAACAGATGCAGCAAGTATTCAGCTATTTTTCAACATATTCGCCACCAGAATTGAAACATTTGTCTTACCGTAGCACCAATTTTTTAATACATGTGACGTAGAAGTGTGCCGCCTGGGATTTGAACCACCGTATGATAGCCACCTTCACCTCTCTGTCATTCTTTGTCATTTCGCGAGGTGTAGGAAAAGGTGGAAATCACTGGGAACGAAGTGCGGGCTGTAGAGTGGACGTTTGAACACCTTCTAGCAAGTCTCCTTCAGAAGTTCGGCTGGGAGGTGTTTAAAACGTTCACCCTAAAGCCCGGACCTCGCTCCCAGTGATTGCCATCCTTTCCTACACCTCACGAAGTGACAAAGAATGGCAGAGAGGCGAAGGTGGTTGTCACACGGTGGTTCAAATCCCAGGCGGCACATTTCTATGACACAGGTATTCAGAAGTTGGTGCCACGGTAAAACAGATGTTTCAGTTCCGGTGGCGAATTTGTTGAAAAATAGCTGAATACTTGCTGTATCTGTTGCAATTATTATTTCCAAGAGATTTTGTTTTGTTTTTATAAACCGCCTCAGGGAAACTTACTTTATGGACGCGCCTCGTTTATTGTTATAACACGTGTCTCTTTTTTCTGCATGAAGTATTTTGTAACAGGATAAAGTTTATTAACGGGATGGTTCTTTGAACCTCATCGGCGTGGATGAAGCTTGAGGCAATATTTTTTTATTTAAAATGTGACACCGGACTATCCCTTTTTCAATATTGCATTGTGACAACTTGTGTTAGCTTTATATGTTTACCGCAGGCACTATGTCATTCAGTTCCCCTTTATGATTTTTCTTCAGAGAGGAATTTTTCATTTCATATGCTTGGAGCACAGCTGGGTATCCAAAACGATCTCCATGTCCGTACTTTTTTTTTAACCCTCATGGGATAACAACCTCTCCAAGGCAGCGTGTGGGGGTGCTGCAAATGTTCCCATATTCGAAAATGGATCGATATGAATATGTGGAGAGAGCAGACTCTCATATCTGTGCAGTAAACCTGAAAGTTAAAAGGATACTTTTTTGCTTCCTAACACTATTACAATATAATATATTCTTTATATTATTCGTCTGCAGGACGAAGTCGAGTATTTAATACTTTACAGTATGAACTGACAAGTCGACCGTCTCTCGTTTTTATGGATACACCTGTTAAGTAGCCTATATAATGTGCTACTATGGACGAATTAGTGAAAGTATTTTGAATGATTGCGTTGAAATGTGTAAATGCAGGCCTGTCCAACTTTGTAGGAATTAGGGGCCAAATTAATTTAGAAGAGTCATCTTGAGAGCTGACACCAAAATTACTCAATTTTATTCACATTATTCCAGTTGACTTTTCACTCATAAAGAGCATGCACGAAGTCTATTAGGCCTAGTTATCACTGACTGAATTGTAGATGTTATAAACAATAGTACGACAAATGAAGAGACAATGTTTGTTTTCGCGAAGTACAGGTTTTTATCACACCAGTTCACTATCTCAATGTAATAATTCTCATACAATTTATTAGGAGGAAAAGCATCTCACCTGCAATATTAATAGTTCCTCATCTTAATAAGTATAACAGAGAACAGTCACTGAGTCCTGTAGTTATTTTTGACAAATTTCACATTCGAAATTAATTTTCACAAAGGCGTGTGATTCCAAAGATAGACATGATCTGAAAACCATAATCTCTGAGCTAAAAAACTTATCTGAAATAAGTCTGAAAAAGTTTCGTCTTCTGTTCTGTTGAAAGCTTGAAAATCGCATACGGTAGTTCAAGTTGAAACCGTGATATTTGTTCATCTTTATGGTCCACTTTCAAGGGATCGTTAAAAGAGACAGTTTGTCCTATATATTTTCAAAATTAATATTTCTTGAAGAATTGTCGTGAATAATCACTTTAATATCCTCACAAATTAAAGAATTTACATCTTCTATTTCATTGAACGACTATTGAATAAAATGAAAAATTCCCCTTCAAAATTTGACCTCAGCAGATTTTCAAATTATGTCCATTTTAACGGGCACTGTTCTAACTCGATGCTCTATTATTTATATACTTTCCTTCTTCGTTGTATCGCGGGTCACAATATAACTTTCAAGGGCCATATGTGGCCCTGATGTAGAGCAAACGTAATTTTAGGGGTTTTTATATATACCGGATAAAAATCAGACTGGCCGCAGCTTTTAAAATTGTATTCGGGTACATTTATGATCATTCCAGAAAGTCAGTTTGGTTACAAGATTGCGTTTAGCTTGTCTTCGTTATAACGATGAATACAAGGCCTACCGTCACGCTGCAGAATCCAACAGACGTGATTTGACCTCTGGCTTAAAAAGTGTAAAGGCTAAAGTTGAGGTAAAAGAAAAATTAACTTACAGTAAATACTGTGCTCTATTTTTCGAATCCTTATGTTACGCGTTTTCACAAGAGGATTATTTTTCCTGACAGGTACTACAAGAAAACTTGTCCCAATTTGCTTCACTAATGATATTACGTGATTTAGATCGCTAGAAAAAGAATTCCTGATAATGCTCATAGAATCCTGTTTCAATGGTCAAGTATTAATTATAGTGTCAATGCTATAAACGTGGAAATTACGTGAAACAAGTTTTGCTGTGCGAAGTAATGAGTTTGCGGAAGTTTCTGCCTCTTTGGAATGTAAGAATCAGTAAAACATCCTTCAAATGAAGCATGCACAATACGTCATGTTGTCTTCTGCGTTCACTATACACTCGTACACAGCAAACCAATGTCATACTAATTTGCTAGCTTATGCTCTACTCATGTTCCACTTGGTTATTTCGATGTTCTTTATTTCAAATACACCAGGAATCGCAGCTGAATTCGAAGTGAGCTAAAACTTGCATTCAAGTGATCTCACTCTAAATTGACGTCAAATGCTTTCAGAAGGCAGAGCAAATGTGGTTAATGAGTAATATCTAGGGAAATAGGTCTTCACTCCTGATAGCGCCGATATGAATTTTCTTTCGAAGAAATATTCCTTATCATACAGATCAGCCAGCAGAAATAGGATGATGAAACGATATGCAATTCGTATATCATGGTTTCAAGATTTATTTGCTCTTATATTTAAGAAATCACATACAGACCTGCGTAGTTGGCAAGATTTTTCAAATAGGCTAACAGAGTCTTCGAGTTTGTGGGCTTTTACTTTACTGAATACGTTTTTCGAGTCTGCTTTATACGCATTTAGTCTTTTTGTGCACTCCTTTCCCGCTACCTTTCTACTAAGCAAGAGTAACCTGATGGGGTTGCGATTTTGCGATTTTTCCTTTACCATTCCCAATAAGGCAAGAAAAGTGTAACTTACAGCTACTAAATTTTCCATTTCGAGCACTGCATGTAAGTAATATTGGGCTTGTATAACCTATACAGGCTGAATTAGAACTCGACCCACAACATTTCACAAGTTGTCCACGGATGTTTTCTTAGTATTTTTCATATAAGGAATCCATGGTCTACGGTGGCCCGGTTCCGAGTAATTGCATTCCTTTCGTTTGTAACCTAACTACGTTTGCACAACCCACATTATATGCTGTTTAAATTAATTGTTCATAATGTCGACTCCCATAATCACGACAAATTTTACAGCGACGCCTCATAAACTGTAGCGCACGCTCTAGCATCCCAGGAGATTGGCGCACAACGTCAGCGGCTGTAGCAACAAGGTCCATATAACTTTTCAGGAGTCACGTACACGGCTCTTCATGTGACCCCAGAAGAAATGAAGAGCCTAGTGTACGTAAGGCATGGGTCGCTCAAATGTCCCTAAGAGGGAGAGGTAAAACTACGGTAAAGAAAATATATACACACTCGTAGATATATACTTGCAAAACCTTCCCTGGTTGTTAGGAAAATAATTAACTTTTTTATTACTGTATTTTATTTCCCTTGTACTTTACCCGTAAGCCTACTTGTTCACCTTGTTTTCATTTTGCAAAGTTTTGTCTGTGGTTAAAGCAGAGTCTCGCGTTTAATCGAGTTGGTAAAAAAACAGTTTTTGAAGACTAGGTACATGCATATTTAGGCCTATACGAGCGGAAGACTGACAACCGCTTCCCTCATACCTCTAACGAACAGTTTTTAGCAGTAGTGGTCCTACAGTTTATTTCATAAAGACTTGTAAAATTAGGGGTTACCATTCGCTCACGGAAGGTCCAGGAAGGACAGAAATAAACATACTGGATTTCACACGGCAAGTAATTATGCTCATAGACTTTTCTAAGCTACGGTTTTTAGTTTACCTAATAGCTATGGAGACGTTCTATGTTGTGGGTAAGTCTGAAAATGAACCGATTATATCCTCAGCTGAGTTCGAACCTGCATATCTTTGATCAAATTGTAAGCAAGTTAACTACTCGACCGAAGACACTTAGTTCTAAACGAACTATATTTTATATGAGTAAAATAGAAAAAACTTTCATATTTTGCTCTGGTCAATAAACGATCACGCCTTGTACTTTTCTATACACTGTACAATTTGCGACGTCATTCTTAGAGTGGATCTATTACGAACAGAACAGAATGTAGTATAACTAATTGTATGTAAATAAACCGTCAACCAAACGGCTTGTACCGTTTAACTGAAAATTACCATGGAAGCCGATATAACAAAAACATTATTAATATTTCAAATTATCCACCATACAGAAGTGGCAATTTACAGCGGCAACTCGCAAGAAGAGGAGGTCACTTCGTGCCGCAAACCTGTTTTCCTGAAGCGTATTGCAAATAAATTCACTTCTTAATGGACACGATATCACTCAAGTGAGCCACCAGGTGAAGGCAGACCAGCAAATTAATAATACAACATTCAGAATGGACGTGTATATTCCCTTCAGTACCGGTAACAGAAATATGGCATACGAATATGGCATGTTCTTCGTTTTCCAGGATGTAGTTTGCCTACACTTCCCAAGTAGATAAAATATACAGAATATACTGAAATTCTTAAGATTATTTTTTTCCTCGGTAGCAATGAATTTTCTCTCAAGCAATGGACTTTCATATTTAAAAAAAGTTACAGCTTCACCTTTTCGAGTGTGTTCTGGTCTTGTGAAGTACTGCAATATCTAGTTATGAAAAACTCCGTGGCGCTACATCCCTGAAGGGACAAGGCCTACTGCCCGACCGCTGCGTCATCTACCATAGGCAGATGGCAGGATTGGAGGGCATGAGGTCAGCATGCCGACACCCACGGCCGTTAATGGTGGTTTCCATTACCGGAGCCGCTAGTTGTCTATCAAGTAGCTCCTCAATTTGAATCACGAGGCTGAGTGCACCCCTACCAGTCCTCCCTACCTCAGAAAAATCCGAGAAGGTATCGGGGATCAAACCCGGGCCGACGGATCTGTAGTCAGCGACGCTAACCACAAGACCACGCCGACGGTCTATCTAGTTATGAAATAGAGTAAAAAAAATAATAATTATAAACGAACGAATTGTTTCAGGTACATTTGCGTGAAAGAAAAGAAACAGTATTCCTGTATGATTAACATAGGCTTACACTAAACTATGAAGCTGAAGTTTGTTTACAACACAGAAAATAGTAAAGATTTGTTCTGCTTAGCAACTTCAATTCTGGAGAGTGTTTAATTTTCTCTGAAAGAAAAAGTACCTCCATTTTAAAAAAAGGCATAAAATTGAAATGCTGTGAGAAATTTTTCATAGTACAGACTTCAAGAGATTCTTGTTATATGTAATCCACCGATAAATTAAAACAGTTTTTCCTTTGTTTAATCTTGTGAGTTCATGGGAAATAATCAGAAGCAGCTAATCAGAGTTTACTTACTTTTTTATGCTATTCCCGTCCATGATTGAAGCACGATTTTGATGGCATAATTTCTTTAGAAGAATATGTATACGAACATATCAGAGACATCATTTTCTTCATACACTTACTTGCTTACTCAATGGCAATAAATGATTCCTCAGCAAGCTAAAGGAATATCTATTTTATGGAACCCGAAGGTACATTGCTGCGCTTACCTGAGCCCGCCATTCAACCCTATTCTGTGCTAAGTCTATCCAATCATCCCTTGCAAATCCTACTTCCCTTAAATCTATCCTAATATTGTCCTCCCACCTACGTCTAGGTCTTCCACGTGGTCTTTTCACTTCGGGTCTCCCAGTCAATACTTTTGAGATATGTCTTTCCTCCCCCATGCGCGCAACATGTCCAGCCCATTTCATCTTCCGTGATTTAATTACCCTTACTATATCCGGTGAAGAGTACAGGTCATGAAGCTCGTTGTTATGCAGTTTTCTCCAGTCCCCATTTTCATCTCTCTTAGGCCCAAATATTTTCCTAAGCACCCTGTTTTCGAACACCCTCAGATTATGTTCTTTCTTGTTAATAAGCGGCCATGTTTCGTAATATAAAATTATTAGTTTAAATTAACATGCTGTAATGTAATCATAAGTAAAACATACATTTCCCTTTTTGTGAGACAGAGATACGTGCACTCTAATAAAACCAATTTATTATTAACATTGTCCCATGTTCAGATATTTTACAATCCTCGTGTGATTATCTGTCTCATAGTCAATTTTCCAAACTCGCATTGTAATACGATAAGTTATCAGAATTTTCTACCCAATTATTATCTGCAGTACGATTAATAACTTAGGATATCATTTGGTAGCCTATCTGTGTAAACTGTTTTGCAAAATAATTCCCCACATAACGTAAAATACAGTTATTTACATTATAGATAAAGGTATTTCCATTTAGTTATGGGTTAAGTTCTCCTGTGGATAGCATTAATATACTGACATGAGCTCCACGTAGATCTTGTTTTATTATTTTCAGATTATATCTGTACGTGATGCATAATTTAATATTGACGTGTTTCTGTTGACCTGCAAATAAAGCGAATCTCTGTGGGAATTCGCCTAGTAAATAGCAACGTTGGAGCCTTTGATATCCAGGTAACTGCTTGTTTGTGGGTCTCAGGGGCCTGGTAGTTGCGGTTTGACCCTGGTATGTAGCCTATATTAACTGCATGATAGCTGCATTTCAGCGTACCATATACATTCTTAACGTTTGCTTTAACTGCAGTGTTCGAGGGATAACGATTCTTTAAAATAAAAATGTACGCTACCTTACAATTATGATTACTGCTTTGTCGTTTATCGTGGACACTTAAGTTAATTATACCAGCTATAAAATCTGCTCTTGAAGGAGAGAAAAATATTCAAATTGGGGTTTTAAATAAGTTTATGTGAGTTTCCTGTAAATATTTTGGTTGGATAGCCGGATTGAAAATGTATTTCACCTAGATGTACGTTTGAATTTACGTAAGTCCTCTCTCGTACATCACCTTTGGTTCAACCATGTTTATTGAAATGTATTTATGCCAAACTGTGTTAAAATAGGTTTTCCACCTGTGCTCAATTATAAAATATTAAATATATAACCTAATCTAAGCCTTCATCTGTGACCTGTACTCTTCACCAGATATAGTAAGGGTACTTAAATCGTGGAGGATGAAATGGGCTGGACATGTTGCGCGCATGGGGGAGGAAAGACATATCTCAAATGTATTGACTGGGAAACCCGAAGGGAAAAGACCACCTGGAAGACCTAGACGTAGGTGGGAGTACAATATGAGGATAAATTTAAGGGAAGTAGGATTTACGAGGGATGTTTGGATAGAGTTAGCACAGAATAGGGTTGAATGGCGGGCTCAGGCAAGTGCGGCAATGAACCTTCAGGTTCCATAAAATAGATAATATTCGTATTGCCTATTGTCTATGTCTATTGTCATTGAGTATGTAAGTAAGTATAACCTAATCTGAAACATATCTTATTATAATATTGCATTACAAAATTAATAAATGTAACAAAAAAGTAACATTAAAAAGTAACAAAAGTTACATAATAAACTGCTCTAAATTACTATAAGAATTTCTTAAAATGATTTAAAATTACCTTAAGATCCATAAAAATGTAAACTATGGCTTGTGCTGAAATGTAGTTGATACCTTCTTTTTAGGGCTGAAAATCGATAAAAAAATTTAATTGAGTTAACGCCTGACTTCAATCGATTAATCGACTTATTAATCGACAAACAGGTCGGTATTTTAAACGAAACTAAAGTGTACGTTTAATATTGTTTTACACGTTTAATATCTACTTCACTACAGATAATCAGGAGAAATCCTGAATTAATGAATACCATTGTTAGTTAACTACTGAAAAAATATATACAAACTTACATTTGCGGTTACTTTTTCAGCCAAGAATTGAGACACACGAGTTTGTTGACATTTGAATGTTCAAGATACGATCGTAGCTTGTTTACAATAATACCGGCAGCACTAAAAACTCTCTCACTCGGCACTGAGAAAGGAGTTTGATCATTTGACCCATTTATCGAAAAACGTTTTTCAGAATTCGAGTAAACCGATTAATCGGAAAATGTAATTGATCGACGATTAAATGTTTGATCGTTTAATCGAGCCGATTAATCGGTACAGCCCTACTTCTTTTACGACGCCTTTCGGTGATAATGCACCACCTTCAGGAATATAGTCTTCTATCTACCGGGACTAAGATCATATGCGCTGCATGTTATCCCTTGTGTTGCCAGAGTACTCGTCTGGTTGGGTTTCTCCGGCAAGGGTCATATGTTAGTTTTTTGTTTGTTTGAAAGTATTCTTATGCAATATGCTATCTGATTCAAATCTGGATCTTTATTACCTTGACGGTAGAATTTTTATACTTTAATTCTTCACTTTAAAACCCCTCTTATTAAGTTCGGAATTATACAGCAAAGGCAGACCTTAGTAACCATTCAGATATATGACTTCGAACCGAAATATTGGTGTTAGTTTATATTAAATTTTGTTAGCTATTAACACATCATAATATTGTTGACATCACAGTTGATACAGGAATAGCAGAGTCATTGTTCCCATACCAGAAGCGGCTTGCAAATGCTGTAATTATCCGCGAGACATAATGGAGATTAATATCTGAAGCCAGTTAGCATTACGTGACTCCGAGTGTGCGGGTGCACTTGTCCTCCTTAAAAATTATTTCAGTTACTAATGAGCAGAGAGATAAAAACCTCCTGGCGTTTCGTTCTGCTCTTCTTTTTTTTAATATAACACCGGGTTAAGATTTTTTTGCAATCCTCATTTGAATAGGTTAAAGTTGTGCGAATTATTAAAGACGCTAAGCGGTGAATGAGGACTCTACTTTGATATGTGAAAATAACTTCCTTGAATGGTTCTATTTTATTGGGAGGGGATTAAATGAACACCAGTCTTTTTTGGTTTATTTTGCTTGTTTTCTTAACAAGGAAGTAATACAACAACTTTATCATTTTTATTTTATCGACCTGCCATACCTGCCATAAGCAGGTCTACCATGTAAGATGGAGTATAACCTTGAAATTCGATGTTACTTTACACATATTTTTAGGCTACATTAACTCGAAGTCCTTTTAGTACTTAAGTATCATTCTCAAAAAAATGTATGAATTTGAATCTTTGAAAAAAAGAAAACTGATATAAAAACGAAATGCTATATTTTTTAACAAACTTACTTAGATCACATGCAATCATATGCTAACTACTCTTTAGTTAACGATGTCCTATTATCTATTTAGAAATTATGTATTTGGCTTTTATTCTATATCTGTCGATCTAAAACCTTTGTAAATTCAGAAGACCATAGATCATTTTGTAAAGTAGTTGATGTGCTGTTTATTTTGTATCAAATTTACTGTTTACTTCCTCTGCTCGTACCGTAGGTAGGCCCTACTATAGGTAGAGGAAGTATTGTATTCGATCCCGAAATTCGAAGATACGTTTTTAGCGTAAATACATGTTTTGAGATCCCCTGAATCCAAAAATACTATTTTCAGAAACATGTCTCTGAACAGCCTAGCTCCAGAACGAAAAAATCATATGAAAACACAATTTTGTATTTGGGTTAGGTGCCATCTGGGGATGTGACACGAACATTGGAGGTGATTTTCTCGTACTTTTAATGCCATTTTATATGAAGAAAATTTCATTTTTCGTGATCGAAAACGGGTCGAACGATTTTGTTTAGATTTTGTACATAAGGTGTTTGCAATCACGATGAAACAACTGAATTCGCGCTCTTTGCAATACGGTACGGTACCTTATTCTACATCAGAATATGAAATGAGAAAGGTGTAAGTTATTGTCCATGCTTAGGGAAAAGAAAGTTTCATGAGTACAATAATAAGATTTTATTTGGGTTGCGTATCCTTCGGGGATGCGATGTGATGTGGTAACTAGATTCTCTTCATGTTTACAACCAATTTACATGAAAACAAAGTCATACATAATATATTATACCAAGCGGGAAAACTTTTATTTTGGCAGAGGAAGTTACGTTTTACATCGGATGTTTGTAATAGTCATAATTGCTACAAATAAATGATTTGGTCGGGAAAACATTGTGTGAGTAGAAGGGCTAGTATTCACTGTTTGGAAAGTATGAAATTCCTGCCAGTATGGGGGGGGGGGTGGAAATTTCCAGAATAGTTTTGATATTAAATGCATTGTGATTACGTTTGATTGCTTCCTGCATATTTAACGCTAAGAAATAAGAACGTAACGGGTATTGATATATTAACCTCGCTCGTTAGGCATGAGGTAAGAAAGCAAAAAGCGGAGGACCAGCAAGAAGAGATGAATGGAATGGGAATTAGAACAAATAGTGATATAGCAAAAATGCAGCAAAAATGCAGCAAAAACAGTTTTAAATTATCCCTGATGAACTCTGGTTATATTAAGAGAACACACTCGCATCCATCATAAACTGTACAATGTAAACAGAAGCAATTTGTGAAGTTCACGCAGGTCTGGCATAAAGAATGCCATATTTTAAATTGGAACTTAGGTTCAGTTCTGCACTCAGAACTTCCTGCTTTTGATTTGTACATTGTGAAGTGAAGCAATTTATTTACAGAACGTTCGAACTGATTTAGCGCATTTTTATTGATATAGGAAACAACTTATTCGCAGTAATACGGTTTTAGAATTTTGTTTGTTTCAGATTATTTTAATATATATGTTATAACACGCTCCGCAAGCCTTGTAATACTAATTGTTGCCTTACCAGAAGTTTTTATATGGGTTATCCAGAATAGTCAATAATTCTTATTTTTTATGACTGCTTTGGAGCACGGTTAATTCCACTCTATGTATTCGTGCTTCTCGAGATTAATTATTGTTTCTGTTAAGTCTATTTACATCTCATACGATATTGTACAGTTACAGTGGAAACTCAGTCACAAAATTGATGTGCCTCATGGTACTGTAGCCTATATATGACGTAGAATGTCCAGTGAGATCAACCATTAAGGATAAGTTAATCATACGAGAAAGATTCCTTCTGGCGTCATATCTTAAACTGTGCCTACCTTGGTTGGTAGAACATCTTTGGTCCAGGGTTCGAATCCCGGTATAAAATGAATTTTTCTCCTAAAATATTATCGTATAGTATTAACAGAAGTAATCTGTGGACGTATGAATATTATGTGTGTGTAGACTATATTGACTTGTTGGATATTCACTGTCTTGTTTGATGTCTTCGGATATGATTTCGGAAACGTAACCAAATATTTTAACCAATTATTTACTCAGTTAATGTATGGGGTGCTTAAGAATAAATATCGTACGCTATCTGTAATTCGGCGAGATTCCTTAATTTAAAGGCTGTACCTGTAGCCTATGTAAGTGATTTATTGTTTCTTTTCTGCTCCAAAATGTTCTGACTATGACTCTAAACTTTGCCCCGGAGTACTTATGATCTTGTTATTCACAAATTATTATAATTTGCTTCTAACAGTTTCGGTTGTCATGTAGTGTAACAAAGCTTGTATGACAGTTTCCAGAAAATTACCCTATCATCCAAGTGACTCTATATGCAGTTGAGCTGGTTGCGTTGAAGAAAGAAGCATCTGCATTGTAGCAGATAGCCTGTGCTGCTGCATGCGACAGACTCTGTAAATAATTAACAACAGAGTTTGCATTTTCAATTTTCCGATAATTAGACTGGCATGCGGACGTCGCATTAGTTCATAACACTTCCAATTACCAGAAAACGCTTTGAACTACCTGATGTGCCACTGCAGAGGGCGTAAAACGTTTAACTTTTTAATTAATTTTTTTGCGGAATCATGGGTCTTTTTATAACTGTTGTACCAATTTTTACACTCGGAAAAATCTATTAAATGCGACAACATTACTCGAGAGCTGAAAATTTGTGGCATAATTGTATAAGTTCTTTTTTCAGTTTATTTGTATTGATAGATAAGGATAATAATACTGTATATGGCAAAATAGGCTACTTTAATATGAAGCTTACCTTGTCGAATCGGAATACGAAATAACTGTGTAATTTATACAGAAGTGTAATTCTAAAATGTAAAAGTATAAAATAATTTTTGGATATTATTATTCGTTGTGAATTAGAAATAAATTTGACTTCCTCGTTATTTACTTAAACTACAGAGGAACCACGATTCTCGCCGCTGTAATGGAAATGCTGGATAGTTGAATAATTTACAGTGAGAATTACTATGTAGGCTAAGTAGTGTTTCCTTTATACGCTAATTTTATCTGTTTCTTTTCCCAAACTTAAATGTATCTTCTCATTTTCATTAGGTGCAGCTTCAACCTACTTCTTCCAGGTACCTCAGATTTCCCTGATTTAGTGTAGGGTGAAACTGTAGCCTATCTAAAAAAAAGTGTGAAGTTAATTTTAATTCGGGAAAATAAAACATACTAAATCATGTATTTATATAAATATATTATGTGTAAATAAACTGTATGTTAACGTAATATATATTCTATATGTATTATATGTGCATAGGATATGCATTATTATGTAAACTTAGTCTTTGTAATATGGGATTCGCTACTGTTAATTGACAAAGGTGCGTATCTTTGCGCCTTTAAGAAGAGCCAAAATATGCTACAAATGTTTTAATAATAATGTTGGTTTCCTCATGTGTGCAAATATATAAAAAAAGGATTAACACAGGAAAATTTATACAGTAGCTCATATTATTTACAATCATTACGCCAGTTTCATACATACGTCAGTAAGAATTACATTGTATTGGTTTTTCTTTTGTGTTATAATTCTTTATTTTTTTCTTAAAAATAAACGTGTAAAATAAATAAACATTCATGCTGGTAGTTTCGTAATTCAAACTGTGCTGTGCACTAGCAGATATTAATTGCAAATAGAAGAAATTAAGGTGTAAATATCATGAAAGAAATAAAAGTAATGGAAATGAACATAGTAGGAAAGAAAGGAAATTTATATTGATTTTGTGAGACTGAGGAATGAAGATTCACTGCAGTCCCAAGGTGCTTATAAATTATTCTAGTACAAAAACACACCCGTGGCCATGAGGCCGCAGGGCCATCTCTAAAACCAACTTCCCCGCTCAATAACCGTATGTTTGAGAAAAAATAGTAAACCCTACTCTTATTAATTTACACAATAGATGACAGAATTTTGTAATGTTAATATTCTAATTACTTAAATATTTAATACTTAGAAAGCCTTCGCTATTCGCTGCAACTACATCGTTATAATAGGAAACAGGAAAGTAGAAAGAAGAAAACATTTTATTGAATAAAATGAGCTGCTTGCTTCAAGCAAGTTGCCATAGACACAGCATACCAATCAATCACTTTTGACAATGGTTCATATGATGGTAAAAAAATATGGGTAACAGATAAACAATAGTTTGAACAAACATCTATTATATATTCTTATATATATATGGTGGTGCAATATGCCCACTGACTCTGCAATGATGTTCTCTGCCATCTGATTTAAGGATGATAAGTCCAGTCCCAGCTTCCTAAGTACGTCAGCAACCGATCGGTATACAGTACCTCTTGCTCCAAATAAAAGTCCATGGACAGTAAAATACCGGTCACCAAAACTCTTCCTATATTTCTTGTAGGCTACCCTTTATAGCCATCTAGTTATGTGATTACTATAACGCCTACGTTGCTAGAGACATCCAGTGATTAATAAAATATTGTAAGTGTAGACATTTAAATTTCTTATGTTAATCTAGACGAAACTGCACAATTATTACACTCTAGTTGAATTCACAATTGTTGATTACACCGTTTTCAAAATTATTTTCGTCACATATATAAGTTATTAATTGATATTCATCCTATTTCAGAGCTAAAGCACTGATCTTTCTTTGTCTGGTATATTCTGAAGTTATTTCTTTTGTAATTCTATGCTTCTCTGGCAGTGTACGACATGATAGAAGAAATTGCACTAATACTAATAGTAACTTTTTCTGTGTCCTCGTCTGCCTTGCCATATTTCCTCCATGAGAAATCAATTGTGGGACCCATCTGCTGGTAGCATGCTAGTTGACTCACTGTTTGCAATATTATTTATATTTTCACTGAAATTATTTTAGGCCTACTTCGGAATTAAATGCACGAAAACAAAGAGTGATTTCTCTCTACATTAGAACAACAGTCCGACTTTCTTTTGCTAATTAACTTCAGTTAATGTAATGTCTCTAATTGGTCATTTATAATACTGTAAGGAAAATAATAATAATAATAATAATAATAATAATAATAATAGATAATTATCAAGGAATATAGGTATTGGGATCAGGTCCAGGGCATATACGTAATGGGGTAAGTTCGGAAAATCTTTAACATATAGGCCTAAGACTAATATGCAATTTTTTTAGAATATTTAAAATCACACTTGTTTCGGTGTCATTTACACACGTGTCTGAACGTTCTTGCGAGGTTTTGGCTACGTACATCTGTTGAGTGAATTTTTATTTAATCAAGTTTTCATCTGTTCATGATGCGAATTATTATTATTCTCTATTGCCTTCTAACGAATACCGATAATAAAATGTCAATCTTTGTGTTGGTTGGTTTCTTAAAAGGGGAAAACATGACTGAAATTTTGGTTTTGTTTGTATGGCAGTCAGTAAAATTCCTTTAGTGTTTTTATATGATTCTATATATCGCGCTTATGATCCTAAAAGTTATTGTAATTAATTTTATTTCTCTCTTTCAACATTTCATGTGTTGTACTTCCAAGTACTAAGCGTATTTTAAATTAAATCGAAAATATATGAGTATTTACATTGCCAATTTAAATTATATTTTTATCAATGATCGAGAGCCACGTAGAGTACGTACTTCAGCTTGAGCCTCGTCAAATTTTGCTTCATACATGCATATAAAAATTCAGCATACAAATACTCGTGCATAGTAGAGCAAGCTTTAAAGTTCGATATTTTGTGTAAAGTGTAGGTCTACCATGCATTCTCATCTGCTGATCGTGGCCCATCAATTTCAAAATAGTAATTTTCAAATGGGAAGCGTTTTCCTTCACGAACTAAAGGAGTACCGCTATCAGGAAGGGTCTTCCTTCCGTCTCGCCGTCTCTGATTAGACCGCGTATCTAAGCAAGAGGAAGAACAAAACGCTTCCCATTTGAAAATTACTGTAGCTATGTTTATTTAAGGTAATGTTGTAGGCATATACATTGTACACGGACGGAGTGTATGCTAATGTGACGCCAAATTATCAGCATGTCTTCCTTCCTTAACATTAGTTCTATTACTGTCGTGTTTTCACAATCCGAAATTATTTCCCTTGGATTGGAAGGTCAGTTCTTTTTCTTTGATTATAACATCATGTGGAGATTTTTCTAGCTCTAACTTTTAAGCCTATCGATAGTTCCGGATATTCTAGGATCGTCTCGATTTGGAGCAAAGTGTCTCATCTCTCTAGAGGGCAGTCGATTAGCCTATTCTGAAATTCTCAAATGTAAAAATACACATTTTTAAAAACGATTGTTCTCTTTACTTGTAGCGAAACCAATGAGTTCCTCTTATTTCTCCATTCAAATAGGCATGTTGAAAATAGTATGGGAACGTTTAAGCGACTATGAAACTAATCCGTGCAAATATATTCTCTTTTCTATAGCAGCGAAGCTAAGCAAAAAAAAAAAAAAAAAAAAAAAAAAAAAAAAAAAAAAAAAAAAAAAAAAAAAAAAAAAATAATAATAATAATAATAATAATAATAATAAATAAAAGAGTTTCCTAAGCATTGAACTAACATGGGAATTATATTTCACGATATCACCCCGTTTTACGTTTGAAAATGTAATATGTAATTCATTCCCTATCGATCTCTTTATGCAGAGAGTATACATATTCGGTCGTATCTATGTACAGTATTTCGATCTCGGTTTATGCAGCATTCTATTCTATATTATTTTTAGTTAATTTGATTTAATTTTATTGCAAGGTTATAGCATTCTACTTTAATTTGATATACTGTAGTCTATTGGGAAAAAATTATTACTTGCAAGTAAATCATAAACGTTATAGTTCACAGTTGAACTTGAGTTAGGGAGCGTGCTGATTTAGCTTGATTGGATTGCCAAACTTCTTGTACCAAGTTAACTTCCCATCCAATTTCCAAGAAGAGTAAAATGACAGGGAACGGTGTTAATTACTTCCTTCATGATCTGACGCTTGCAAAATAGGCTCTACGCAGTCTCGAAGCTGCTCAGGGGCACCGCTTTCCTATAATAGGAGCCGTCATCCATTCGCTAATGCGTTTTTGATGTTTGTAGGGGAGCCAATACTATATTGCTTGGCAGTCAACCCAAAGGATGTTTAATATCGAGCCATTTTTAAATCGCCCTCTTTGTTTTTTCTCGTACACACTCGTCAACAAGTTGCATTAACACTCTATTGTTTTCAAAGATGCCTAGGGGCTGTTGAAGCAGTGCTTCGTTCCGCGTCCATCATCGTAATATTATTATAGCTTCTGAGAGAAGCATTTCCATTCCTCAACAAAAACCTTTCCCAAGTGATGAACCTCGAGCGATTGCTGATTCTTTACTGCAGTACCTCACCCTTGGTCTCACACATTCTTGGAGGCTTTCAGTAACTTATAAATTTCATTAATTTACTTGCCTATTATATCATTACGTAAGTTATTCATTAACTCAGTCACTTAGTAACTGACTCGCTCACTCACAAATTCATTCATTGACTCATTCATTAACTTGTTCAGTCACTCGTTCTAGTTCTTTACTTATTCACACTAGTTCACTCGCACATCGAGTCACTCGTTCACTCAGATCACTGTTGGCTGTTACATTGTAAAAAATTAGACCATGGGCTAATTCGCTTATTTATTTCCTGCCTCGTTATTTTCGAACTTATTTATTCATTTTGTCAATGATTAATTTGTGATTCTTTCCTTTATTAACGCATTCAACCTTGCTATTTATTTTTAGAGTACAAGTGATTTATGTACTTATTCAATTGTTAGTTCAGATACTCATTCGATCATTTACCAATTAATCAAAAGTTATTCACTTACATCATACCAAGCAGTCGTCATTACTAATTAGTTCATCCTGTAATCTCTGTTGACGTGCATAGGTTACCAGATTTTGTATAATTCTTATTCCATTTTACACAATTTTCTGTTATATTTTATGGTGTCCTTCATAATTTATTATTCATTTGTATTCGTTGGATGCATTTATTTGCTTAGTCATGACTTCATTTTATCTCATTTCCTGCCGTCTTTCCCATTTCTCTCTTTTTTTTAATTAGTCACCTCGCCCTCAAATGTTAATTATCGGTACTCAAAAAAATACGAAGGAAGTTTTGCGTGATTAATAAATAATGTGCGAGATATTCTCTGGATCAATGTTGTATGTTTGAAGAATTCAATAAAAAATTATAGACAGAAACATTGTTCATTGAAGTAATTTTGTCATTATTGGGTAAGTCATTATTTCCGTTACTACCATCATTGTTATTATGATGTTATTTATTTATTTATTTAATATACAATTTATTTTAGCCCTATTTCACCATAAGGTACATTAGGGCTATAGTTTTATGTCAATTACAATTTATAATGTATGCCTACCTGTTATTTTGTATACTAGAGTAGCCTGTTTTGCTAATGTTTAAATAAAATTATCGTAAACATTTAAATATAGAACATATGAAAAAGTGAAATTCTCTACAACAACAAACCTTGCTAAAAAATTTTAAGAGTGGTTTATTTAACACCACAATAGATTAAATGTTCTGTTAACGAACATCTTTTCGTTTCAAAGAGTGGGCAATCAAAAAGTAGATATTCTACGGTCTGGTTTTATTTACAAATACATAAATAACCATTCTCCTTTATAATTTTAAACCTTTCAAAGTAAGAGCCAAAAATTCCATGACCTGACAAGAATTGAGTTAATACAAATTCAGGTTCAATTTTGCTTTGAAGTCGGGTTTCAATATTTGGAAAAAATAATTCTTTTGTAACTGTTCCTTTAACACTAGGTAGCCACTGATTGTTCCACCTAGTCTTATGATGTTAAGAGAAGTTTGTATTCCATCATGACACAACATAGACATAAAAGATGAAGAAACAAGAATTGATTTTTGTGGCCATTAAATTACACTAAATGTCATTAAATAATGCGGGGAACATTTTATACCGACAGTGCACATTACCTGTTTGAAGCAAGACATCCAAAGGACTTAAGAAAATATACAAGGAAAAACCTGTTTCCCAACGGGAAGGGATCACCTATGGCATGCATGCCGACACGTAGGCTATAAAAAAATTTAAAACAGTATATTGGAATGGTCAGAAATGCATGATAGAGAAATAGGGGAGGAGGAGAGTGAGTGGGTGTGTGTGTAGGTGTAAGGGAAAGAGAGAGAAAATGAGCGAGGGTGTGGGTGAATGCGAGAGGGGGAGAGAGAGAGAGAGAGGGACGAATGAGTGTGAGATGTAACGCGAATGTTGCGGAATGTAAAGATTAATACATGGCATAATGAAAATAAATTATTAAATAGTCAAGTACAAATAATAACAAATGAAATCTAAAAAAATGGGCTTAGGTTGAAAGGAAAAATTATCCCCTCATTAGCTTTGCTTCGGCGGCACCTTCGGTTGCATATTTCTTTCGGACCTTAGATCTGTCCCAGTTTGAAATGATATATACACGATGAACCAGTCATATTATTGTAAGGGTACAGAAGTGTACAGTTACATTCAGTCGAATCGTGTTCTAAATTCTGAGGTTTAAAATTTTTCTTCTGTTAGTAGGCTAATGCACTGAAAGCTAATATCTTTCTAAAGGGAAATCCCACTTGGCGTTTCGGTTTGTTTCTCATTTGAAATTGTCCCTAATGAGCAGAGTGATTATATTTTTGGGAATAAGGAAGCTTCAAAGTAATTTAGCTACAAAACTTAGTATATTTTATTAAGTGCTGTTTCAGCTAAGTAAAAGATCAGTCGTTGTACAGCTCCTACCTACAGTAACCCGTTCCTTAAATTTTATTTGTTGTTTATGAAGATCTGAAAGAAAACCACTCCTACAGTTCTAATATTTCAATGGCATTGAACTGAAATAACGGAATTGTTGAAATTGGTATATTTTTGTTATTTAAGAGTAGGTTTCTCAAAATACTGTAGAAAAGGTTTCAGTATTAGAAATAGTAGTGCTATAAAAACCATCGTTGTGCAATTATAATGGTTTAATATATTTTTCATTTTTCTTTTCCTGGTAAGTGCGGTTTGCAGATTGAGGTAGTTCTAAAGACGTTTTCGGTAGAAGTAAGTAGATTAATTCAAATACCAAAATTAGGCTAGCTTTCCTTACACAATTAACTTTTTTTTTTAACTTTCTCGCATATACATAGCATAATGAATAGAGTCTCCTTCTATTCATTATGTACGTAGTATAAAGAAAGTATTGTGATGGTGACGAAAATTTAAATCTAAAACTAAAAGTTCCCTGATGGATAGGGGTGAGCAGGGGGCAGGGTACTTTTAAATATAGTTTTTATCATCTTCCCCTAAATACCTAAAATATTATACGTTCTAGCAAAAAACAGTTTATGCACAAAATTAAACTACATAAAATTTCCTTACAAAATTTATCAGAATCGTATTTCTGTAGGACTAATAGTCCAGGAAATAGGGGGATATGAATATGACTTAATTCTGGAAATTCTTATATATACAGACGTATTATATTATATTTCTTTAACACAAAAGGGAGCAGATGGTAATTAAAATAGCACGATGTCAAGCAAACTAGTTCTTAGAAAAATATACTTAACTTACTGAAGATTAACGTTACACATAAAACTCATTATTATTATTGTTATTATTATTATTATTATTATTATTATTATTATTATTATTATTGTGTTTGTTGTTGTAAAGCTTAGCCGTTTTATGTTTCGTTTAAATAAATTACCGGTATTTTGAAATATGGTAAGGAATTCGATATATTTAGAAATTGTAAGACTAGTAGTCCTATTACTTTAAGTAAATGTTTACTTGTCTATGTGGCTCCTGAGAATATTTGCATATCATATTTTGTCACTGTGCAACTCTGTGCGGTGGAAGATAAGGATGCCGAAAAAGCTGGCATTAAAATAATGCTCATCCGTTTGTGGAACCTGTCATGGTACATGCACCAACAGTATACCATTAGAAGAAGATTGATGACATCTAAGCAAAATCAGTTGTTTAGGCACTCTTTAATCGATGTTGTATATGTGTATAAATACTGAGTATTCGGTAGATAGAAGAATATAACCAAACTTATCACACGATGTACTAGAATTCCAATATTGGAGAGTGAAAAAAATAGACAATAAGCATTTATTCAAAGTAATAGGCCTTATAATTTCTAAATATATCTAACTCTTTACAGTTTTTCCAAATACAATTTTAAATGAAAATGTTAACGTGTAATAGGCCTAGTTTATACTTCTTATAACGTGCACTCATACCATATGATTTTTATAAGCTTTATAATAATAGTAATAATAATAATAATTATAATAACAATAATAATATTAAAGAGTTTTATGTATAATGGTAACCTTTAGTACGAATATTATTCTATGAACTAGTTTGCTTGGCACCATGCAAATTTAATTATCATCTGCTCTCTTTTTGTTAAAAAATATAATACATAGGTGTATGTTAAACAGAATTTCCAGAACTTTGCCATACTTCATATCCTTCTATTTCTTGAACTATTAATTCTACAGAAATATCATTCAGATCTATTTTATAAGAATTTTCATGTAGTTTAATTTTGGGCAAAAACTGTTTTTTGCTGTAAACCATACTTTATTTGCGTATTTAGGGAAAATTGAGAGAAACGACATTTAAAAATGCCCCCCAAACCCAGCACACACCTCCCTCTCGTCCATGGAGACTTTTAGTATGTGTTTCAGGACACTTCCCCTCATAGGCGTAACCAGGCCGACCATATGGGGGGGGGGTTATAACATCCGCGGGGTCTGGAATACCCCCCAGGAAGAGGGGGGCCCGGGGGTCCTCCCCCAGAAAATTAAAAAAAATTAAGATGCAAAATAACGAATTTTAAGCTTCCGGGGGTCCTCCTCCGGAAAATTTTAAAAATTAAGACGCAAAATAACGAGTTTTAAGCTTCCCACGCTTTATACTTGTATTAAGTAATTTATCGGCAGACTTTAAAAAATTATACAATTTTCCTTTTTTTATCAATGGGGGGGGGGGGGGTTCAAACCCCCAAACCCCCCCCCCTCGGTACGCCTATGCTTCCCCTCACATCTCTGTCAAAGATTTTTTCCTGCCTATTTTTCCTTTGGTTCCTAAACTATAATGTATTTTCCATTACATGTAGGCCTACTGTGTTCGTACCGTGATCGGATTTTTAATAGGCCTACATGTAACTTTAATGACTGTGAAATATTTCTCCGCTTATGTCACGATATAAGTACACAATATACAGCGTATATAAAAAGATATAACCTCTGAATTTAGAGAAAGTGTGAAGTGTGTTTCTTTCAAAATCTTGAAATTTGTCCGAAACTTAAAATTGTCATAACTTTTGAACATTTGAAGAAAAAGTAACAAATGTCTACTCATTTGAAAGGGAATTTATTTCCCTACAACTTCTTTTATGAGGGCATTACTGTATACCTAAGGGCCGAAGTGCTAGAAGGCAAAGTACGTCAAAAAGCGTGAGGCGAAAGATTTTTTTTCCCTCGAAAATTTGCTATTTTCACTGGCGGATATCTCGAAAACTATTGGGAATAGGAAAAAAAATGTTAACGATCAAACTAGTATGAAATTTTATCAGCTTGAATTTTGTATATAGCAACTCTTCCTCTACGATGCAACGTTGTTCAGATATAAGCGAAAAGCCTAAAAAAGGGACCTTATAATGGCCCTCCTGCATCCCGCTCACCCCCATCCTCGTGACTATTTTGTTATATAATAAATATAAATAATTAAACGAGCAAAACGAATCTTTTGCTGCCATATGGGCAAATAGGTTTGAAATGAAACGATTAAAACATCATAGTCATGAACCTTACCCATCTCATGCGTAAACAATTAAACGATTGATAATGAAATAAATGATGCAAAATAAGTCGCACAAACTTTCTCGCATATACGTGTTAAAACTAGGACATAATAACGCAGGCCTATATGCAATTGTACGGCACATGCAGTCTGTGAGGGCTTGCAAAAACAGGGCAGTGCTCCCCTTAAAGAGTAATAAAGATGACTCAAATGAAGAAACTAAAGGAAAATTGAAGAAGATATGCGAGAAAGAAAAATATTACAAAATACAGAAAAGCACAAACGGCAGATAGAAAAACATAAATCTCAGCGCATTGCGTATTATGCGTTCTGACAGTAGGCCTAATCGCTTTAAAATGAGATAAAAATTACAAAAAAAGAACAGGAATGCTATCGAATTAACACGTTTTGTCTATAAATAACAAAATTTTGTTTCTTCTCCTTTAAAGAAATCTGAAAATATGTAATATTTATTCATTACTCGTAGATGAAGTCTCGCATTCTTTGTATGATATGACGTGCTTTCGTTTAATAGGCGCTTCCGTCTAATAAACGTTAGAATGACATTTCTATTTTTGTAATCGATCTCTGAGCCAAGCTCCAGATCGTTTCATTATTTTAGCATAAGTCCGCTTCCGTGGGTGAGTCGGAAGCACGCCTGTCATCCACCCCGGCGGTCCAGGTTCCATTCCGGCCAGGTTGGGGCGAAAAATCTCTTTCCCGGTTTCATTACTGGTCCCTTGTTAGAGTTAAGTATTAGGTCCCGGTGTAACGAATGTTCTTTAAATTTCTGTTTTCTGATGTATGACATTGTGACCCATTCTCAAAGTTGAAAGAACTTCGATTGTCTAAAATGGTCATTTATGATCCAAGTGTTAAAAAAGGAAATTTTATTTTGGGAGTAGGTTATCCTATGAGTAAAATAAAATAATTTTATCATGTGTATCCTACACTATAGACAGCCGTTAATATTAGTGAAATAAGAGTGAATATTACATTTATTTTGTCCTAGTGGTGATAGAATTAAGCGGTCATATTATAGGAATCGAGTTCCTATTGATATTAGGCCTAACATTATTCTACGGCGGCCGCCCCGCTCCGCGTGAAAGTATTAGGCCTATGGATTATTTACACCATCTGTACAAAATTTGTTACTTAAGGAAGATAGTTGCAGAATAAATTTTAACGTAACATGTCCCAAACCGCAGTCAACTTGTAGGTACAACAAAACCCCAGTCAACATACAAACCCCATTCAACATAAGATGGCAATGTATGAGTGAGCTGCATTGCCGGCATGGCGTAACAATAATGGTGTTAGCAGCATCGTACGATCGTTCGTAGACAACCGACAGACCGCGTATCCGCACGAAGTGCTCCTGCAAAACCACAATGCCAGCTATAGTAGACCCAAAAATAGAATGTTACGAAATTATGGCTGAAAACGAAGTAAATTGGAATTAAGTGGGACTAAAGAAATAAATATTAACCAATTTATTTAACCTCTAATCATATAAATTATATTGGATACATTTTAAATAATATAGAAACTAGCTTAAAAGGCCCGGCGTCGGCCGGATTTTTATTTTGTAATTTGAAATTAACTTATGAAGGACTTTCGATTTTCAAACTCTAGGGCCTTGTATAATGTGTACATAGAACTTGAAATGAGGAAGAACGACTTTTCACACTCAAACTATTCACTCAGAAAAGGCTAGATATAGCTTTTTATGGCTCATAGAGGGTGTCGAATGTTGCATTCCGTTGCTTCTGCACACCATGCCTGGGAGGGGTTGAAATAATAAGAAACATAAATTCCGATTACATAAGATTGTATTGTCTTTATGGAAATTTTATTTCCCTATCTCATGTTACCATACAACCGTTTCGGAGCTGAAATTAAAAAAAAAAAAAATAAAATAAAATAAAATAAAATAATAATTCAATATCACTTTCATACATTCCTCCCCCAAAACCTGGGACATATATACTGCGGGCATAGGGCTGAAAATGTTCCATCCTATTTTGTTTTCGTTTAGATATTTAGGGCCTATGATAAACTTCCCTATAGAAAGCTTACAGCTATGAGTGACGTATCAGTGGATAGGATTTTTTACAGACTTCTGATATAGTATACCCACTGGCACACACTTAAGCTTTCCCTGCAATACGACCGCTTTTTCTACATCAAAATGTGAAGTGAGAAAATGATATTTTCCATGTCGAGGGTAGAGAAAGTTATGTGACTGCTTTATATTGTGCTTATTTTCGTGGATTTCATTCTTCAATAATTATTTTCACAAATGTATTAATTACATCGATAGCATCAGAATTTGTTAAGCCCAATATTATATTGTTCCCAAAGCCCTATGTGATCACTGTAAACAATACACTGTTGTTATGAAAACTGAATTGCATTTCATTTTTTCAGTATAATATTTTCAGAAATTATATAAATTTTCAAGGGAAGGAGTGGTTTGTTTGAATTTTAGTGTTCACCGCGTTACTTCCCGGGCTTAACTGGGTATGTGTGCAAAATTTCGTGCAAATTTGTTAAGAAATGTAGATTTTTTTCATGTTAATATGTGACAACAGAACTCTCAAACTGTGCCTCATTTCACATTTCCGACTTTTCCCGTGGATTTCCCAAAACATTTCTTTCATACAAACCTTATCCTTAAAAAAAAAAAAAAAGAAAAAAAAAAGCCAAATTGGTCGAGCCGTTCTCAAGTGATGCCACTGCCTTCTAGACTGTATTACTCGTGTGTACACTGCCTGTCCTGTACAGCTAATTTTGTGTACGCGGCGACATTACAGATGGCAGCACCTTTCACACCCAGCTGCAATACCCTTTACATTACCGTATGCTGTGTTGCCCTCTGAAGTATAAACTCGGAAACTGAAATATGCTGTTTCATGCTATCTGGGTGTGAACTGTGTCGCCTCTACTGGAGAAATTAGGCAATTTAACAATACTCTGAACTCCATGTTAAAATTAAACATGGACAGGCAGTGTAATTCTCGAGACGGCGATGAGTGATGCTGCGACATACATGTGGCAATTGATTTTTACTTCCTCTGCCCGTACCATAGGTACTATAGGTAGAGGAAGTATTGTTTTCGACCCTAAAATTCGAAGTTGAGTTTTTAGCATATATACACGTTTCAAGGCCCCCTGAATCCAAAAATACTATTTTTGGAAACATGTCTGTGTGTGTGTCTGTGTGTGTGTCTGTCTGTCTGTTCGGAGAATCGTATGAAAACAAAATTTCGTATTTGGGTCAGGTACCTTCTGAAGATGTGATTCGAAGATTGGCGACAAATTTCCCTTATTTTTAAGGGGACTTTACATGAAGAAATTTTCGATTTTCGCGATTTTCTCGAAAACGGCTCTAACGATTTTCTTTAAATTTTGCGCATGGATTGCTTGTACCAAGAGCTAAAACTTTTATTTGAAACATTTTTTCGAACAAATTCTCTGAAGGGTAGTTTAAAGCAACCCACTGTGAATACGTGCTTTTTGCAATACGGCTTCTTGTAAATCGTACGAAAACAAAATTTTGTATTTGGGTTAGGTACCTTCTGAGGATGTGAAGACTGACTACAACCTTTTCTTATATTTAAGGGGACTTTACATGAAGAATATTTTGTTTTTTGCTATTTTCTCATAAACGGCTCTAAAAATTTCCTTTAAACCTACCAACTTGCCTGGTGAACAAACTTAATACGCGGACATTTAAGGCATTTTATTCTATATAAGCACGTGAAGAGAGAAAAATGTACTGTTGCCCTGTTTACAGTAAAAAAATGTCTGAGGGGAATATTTGATAAATTTCGGAAATTATTCTTAACAGCAGAAAGTTCAATAAACGTTTGCAGTCACTTGTTTTTTTCCCCCATAGCATGCGTTTTTAGTCGCAACATTCAAAGAAGGGGCTATAAGATATTTATAGCATAATTAGCGTAAATGCTGCAAACTTTTATTTGGGCAGAGGAAGTTATGTGACTTTCACATCAGATTTTTATTTATAGAGATAGAAGATAATGATTCTATAGGGTCTGCTATTTATTTAAATGCGTATGAGTACATCATTAATTTAACAATTAAAAGTATAAAATAATTACAGCCACTAAATTTACAGAACAGAATTAAAAAAAGTTTTTGAGAAGATGAAAGGCGGGGAAATTATCGCAGGAAGGAAAGAGGAAGAAAAGAAAGAAAGACAGGTCGATAAAATAAAATTCCCAAAATGAATTTATTTCCCTACGTCTTTCATGACAGCATTGCCTTGTTAGGCGGTTCGGCTATCTCAAATTATGGTAGAGTATACGTTGAATATTTTGTACTTAGCCAAAGTTGTAGAGAAAGGGGATAAATCCCCCCTCCCAAATTAAAAAAAAACAGTAGAAAGAATATACTATAAATGCGAATCGGTAAAACAAATTTTCATACCTATTTATATCTGTGTTCTCTAGTAAATAAATTGTTTATTTCTCACGAATTGAAAAGACTCTAGACTGCAAAAAATATCAGTCCTTAGTCAACTTGTTCACTTCGATTTTCTACAATCAGTTGCTCTTAGATCCATTCTAACATTATCATCTCATTTTCGTCTCGGATCTGCTGATTGTCATTTTCCTTCTGGCATTCCCATAAAAATTAGATAAATGCCCCTCTCCACTCCCATTCGAGCAACATATAGGCTACAGTTTGTATTAATGACGTGCATTTAATTAATCTTACGATATTAGGAGAGCTATACAGACTGTAAATTTTATATTTGTGCAGCTTTCTGTATTCCTCTGACATCCCATTCCTTTGGTAAAAATATTTAAACTTGTGTACCTCTTCTAATGAAGTAATTGGACATGTTTCACATTCAAACAAAACTACTAGTAACATTACGGTTTTCTAAACTCTTATAAATTTAAATAAGTTCCCTATTACAGGCCATGGAGGCCCAGAGGGTTCCAGGAGTTTGAGGCTCCCAGATGTTTAGACATCGGCACATGAAGGTGGTAAGGTTGTCAGCTTTACGCACCGGCCGTCTTTACCCCCAGGATTGCTCCTGGTACTCATTTCTGTTAGAGGCTGAATCGACCCCAGGGCCATAGTGCCACCAGAAGAATTAGGCCAATTGAAAAACTACAACGACCTCATCGGGATCAAACTCGCGACCTTTCGGTTTGTAGCGCAGCGCCTCAACCACTACGCTATGGCGGACCCCTATAAATTTAAATAGTTTTTTATTTATTTATTTACTTTTTTTTATCTCCTCAGATCCCTCCCCGAAAGAAAATTCTGCGTCCGCCACTGTCGGTCTCCACTGGCGCATAATGAATGGAAGTACACCTGACAGTTGAGAGGAAAAGGATCGCGGATGTGAATACTACGTGCGGGTCAGTATCGTATAGCGAGTGCATGTAGCGAGTGTCCGTGAAGAAGAAGAGTTCCCTGACCTTCACGAGTGGCTGACCTCCGCAGAATGTAAATATCACGTCACCTGCTTCCGTAACACGATTAGCGTAACAAATTGCCCCATCTCTATATCTGATACACTGTACTCAATCATTTCGTTATGCCGTTACATTTATCCTATTATATTTTTAAATGACTCCTACCGGAAGAGAAAGCCGAGGTATTCGGTTTACATCATTCTTAAGACCATAAAATTGTTCTAGAGACCATTTTGTATAAATAATAATTTTGTGTTCGACGACTGTTTGCCTATGCTCGTTATTTAAGTTACTTGGATCAAGTCTCACTTAAAATTGAACCTTCTTCTTCTGTAGTATTCAATTTTACAACTGGTTTGATGCAATTCTCCAGTTCTTCCTATCTTGAGCCAGTCTTTTCATGTCTACATATTTTTTACAACCAAAATCGTCAATAATCTGTTTTGCATCTTGAGCCAGTCTGTTCATGTGTACATATTTTTTACAACCAAAATCTCTTCTCTCTATATATAAAAGGCTTTGTCCTGACTGACTGACTGACAGGAATCAACGTAGAGCCTAAACTATAACAGGTAGAGACTTGGAATTTTGACAGTAACTTCGTTTCATAATGTACAGTCGGTCAAATAAAAAACGTCGGGCGGTATTTGATTAAGTATCACGAACGAGCATATGCGCATGTACAGGAAGACTTAAGGTTAGGTTCACACACGCCTCTTGTCTATCCATGTATTTTCTTGATTATTTAGTCAGTTTTGTTCCAAAACAAACATGTATAGAAGGCTGTGGCTATATGCCTCAAATCCGCCATATTCTTGGTTGCAAATTTTTATAATATTAATAATTAATAGATTCGCGAGGAATATGTTTATTCAAGGAGCATTTTTTAAAGATTTTATTTTATAATACCGGTACTTGTAGTGCAAAATCAATAACTTACGCTCAGCATCTGCAACCAATCTTAACATCGAAATACGCGTCCGGCCAGATCAACGTTTGCTATGAAAACTTCCGGTCGCATTATAGTAACGTTCCCACCTCTGAGCTTCTTTTCATAAATATGGAACCTTCTCGCTGGTTCAGAGACCGAAAAATGCAGGTCAATTACAGCCCTAACCACACTTTCTCTCACGTTAGCATTTGTATGTGGCGATGACGCAAAGCAAAATGAATTATGACAATGCATTAAGTTGAATATCGTGTGTTGCGCTTTCCGCGATGTTCATTTTTCCCCTCCTTGTTCATATTTTCCCTCCTGCCGCATGGCCTCATATGTTCCGAAAATGACCTGTATTTTGTGTTTTTTATAGGAAACTTGTGAACTAATGCGTCAAAACTTTAATTTTAACAGCATACGAGTCCCGACGTTTTTTATTTGACCGACTGTAGGTACTCACTAAGAAAGGATTTTGAAAAATTCTGATTCTAAATGCCAAAAATTAAATGTTTCTGAGAATACTTAATCCCTTTTTACACAGAATTATCGAAACAAAATCACAGAACACATTGTTGCCAGTTTTATCAGATGGGTTTGGATTAAAAGAAATGGAAGTTTGACAAATTAGAGAAGGTATCAATACACGGCCTCCTTTATTGTACGCCTCCTTTAGGAGGCCGTGGTCAATAGGCTATAATTCATGTTATCTATATTAATAAAAGGAATTGTCTGTCTGTCCGCGATGCCCAGCGAAATCTACTGAACGCAGAGATCTGAAATTTTAAACATAGGTGGGCTAAAGGGTCGGAAAATGCACTTCAAAGCCGGAATTTTAATTTTAGCTTTCGTTCGTGAGTTATGAGTGAAAAACGGGCAAAAAACGTGCATTTTTTTTTTTTTTCGTTTTCGAAACATCAGTTTTCAGTTATACATTTCAATGTCAAATCAATTACAGTAATTGGCTTTGGCTATTTTTGTCATACCTTGAAAATAAAATTTTCGCGATCGCTTGAATGTTGTAAGCCCTAAATATGGTCCAACATTGTTTTATTTGGACGAAACTCACTATACAGAGGTTTTCTGGGCCAAGGAACTCGAATCTGAGGTCGCTTTTACCAGTCAATGCTATCTAATCGTGGTATGTAGTCCATGCGATTTAGGTGTTAATAAATATAATGATTTAACTATTATGCTCTTAATTTTAAATTTTTGAAATAATTATCGCGGGCGAAGCCGCGGGCACATGCTAGTGTTTCATAAAATAGATAATATTCCTTTAGCTTGCTTAGGAATTTGTCTTGTGCCATTGAGTCAGAAAGTAAGTTTGTCAGAATGATCTCACATTGGCAGAAAGACTGAAACATTCAATGCCATAGCCAAATGCCAAATTTAATTACATTTTTATTTGTATGCTATAATAAATTTTTTTTATTCAATACAAATGACTGTAGGCCTATGCATGCTAATGTCGCATGGGATTGATTAGTAATATCTCTCTTGGCAACTTGCGTTGAAGCAAGCAATTTTCATTTTAAATAAATGTTTTTCTCTTTATTCGTTCTAAAATGAAAGACGAATTATATATTGGGGTTGAATTCAATTAATATCTTTTGGCTAAAAATAGCAAAGTATTTTCTAATCTTTATCAAATAAATCTGAAAATGTAAATTTTTTACTGAAACCCGTAGACGAAATCACATGTTGTTTTCTTAACACGCCATGAATCCGCTCAATCGGCGAACGAATGCGACAAAAATTTATTGTATGGTTAATTTTTATAATCGATCTACGAGTTAAGCTCTAGATCGACTCATTTCAACCATATTGCTGTTTACTTACCTTTAAAAAAATAGATTTTTTTTTACTTACTTTCACTTCCTTTACCGGTAGATAACTAGTCGTCAATAATCTGTTTTGCATGTTCTAAACGCGGTCGTCCCTTACAATTTTCCCCCTCTATTGTTCCTTCTAATATAGTATTGACCAAGCCTGGATGGCTCATAATGTGCCCCACTAGTCTGGCCCTTCTTCTAATGAGTGTCGTCCATAGACTTCTTTGCTCCTGTATTCTTTCTAAGACCTCTTCGTTAGAAATTCTTTCAGTCCACCTGATTTTGAATATTCGTCTATAGCACCACATCTCAGAAGCTTCTATTTTATGCATTTCACGTTTTCTTAAAGTCCACGTCTCATTGCCATAGAGTGCTATGCTTCAAACATATAACTTTAGAAACTTTTTTCTGATTTTTAGGTCAATATTTGACACCAAAGAAAGCCCTTTTTGCTTACCTTACTGGAATAGAGTACCGTAATAAACAACTTTTGAGCTCTTTCACTTCGGTAAAAAAAGTTTTATAAAATGTTTCGTATTTCACTGTGTTTTTGCCTGTGAATGACAGACACGAGACACGACAAGTCTCATGAAAACATAATTTCATCATATTTTAACTTTGTTTTCTGATGAAATTACAACACGAATCTTCTCAATTTATTGCACTTACTCGAACGACTTTGGTTGGAAAAGAAGGTTTTAATTTGCAATTTGTTATCCCTGAAAAAATGGAATTGGTAGGCACATAGCGGACTGTCCCATAAATCCACAAGCCACAGGCGGATAATAGGTAATTTACAATGCTAAGTACCATATCGTTTTAATTAATTCCAGTTACGTTGTAGTACAGGTGCTAGCAAAAGTGATGAACATAATGCAATACAATTCCCATTAAAAAAAAGTCCACAAAGGACAGGACATATCCTAGCCCGATCAAGTCTTACAATAATTGCAAATTACAAATTTATTTATAATAATTTTTGTAGCTTGTAATAATTTAAAAAAATTGTAATAATAATAAAAAAAGATATCAAATTTATATTTTACAGCTGCACATTCTCTTTTTCTCACATAGGATTTTTCGTTTATTGTTTCAGAATCCTATAATATTAATCTATAGCGAATGTCATTCAGTGATGTTAGCTGTATTAAACCTCTGTGTGTTTTTAAAGGTGATTTGTTTGTTATGGTTTCTTTGTAGTGGTTTTATTTAATACTTGTCCTCTATTGAATCGAAATCCATTTGTTTTGTGCTGTCCCAGTGGCTATTCTATTGGTTATTTAATGCTATCATATTTACATTCCCGCTTTGTGAAATTACGAATATATCGCTTTAATCAAATATCGATTATAGAACTTGTGGGTTTTATTGCAACGGTCACCTCTGCTGTTTTGCATCTAACAGGAATTACTGCGTTGGGCTCCTCTTCTCTGTATGAATGAGGTGTATTTCAGTGTGCTATAGTGTAGACTCTAGTTCATATAAATTGTATAATTCCTATGGTTTCATAGCGACTTCACTATTCGAACATAGGCTACTATCCATAGTGTTTCGTACTTTTAAAACAAAACACTGGGATATTGCTCCGGATTTTGTGTATTGCATTTTGTTTTTCTTTATCATTGGTTCTCGTAAGAAATAGTTCAATGAATTGCTTAACTGAAGCAATGTAGAATCACAAAAGTAATCGCCCCACCATCGCGTCTGTCAAATCTATTCTTATTCTGAGAAACGGAATTCAATCTCAGGTTTGTTATGATTTAAAATCCTCCTGCCTTCCTCTTTGTTTCCCTAAATACTTCCGCGATTGTGCCATCTTTTAAAAATGACAATACGACCATATTTCTTATATGTAGTTTTTAAAACTTGCCGACTTAGGTGACCTTGATCGTAGCTGTGATTTTATGATCATACATTATTTAGCTTTAACCTTTTCACTGCTAAGGATATAGGCTAAAAATGCATCGTCGCAAAAATTGCATATTACTAAGACATGAGCATAATAGATTACTGTTTTTATCTTAAAATATGAAGATATTTTAACCACTTATTAAAATAGGCATTCATGGAAACCAGCTATTCCACTAAAAATTTCCTAGATGACAACCCAGTACTGAATTTACTTGACAATGTTTATAGTAAAATATAAATTCAGTTCTGAAAAGGCTAAATTGTGTGATTTTTATATATTCGTCGTTATATGCATAGTTATCTTCAGCGCTATAATTTTCAGCTTCTTTTAGTTTTGTTCTCCACCTGTCTGCATTTTCCTTTGCTGTTTATAAAGTTGCAGCATTATTCTTGACTTATCCGATTATTTAAAATGTACAGCCTTATTCATAGGTAAAATTCCTGGATGGGCAAGGCCGTGCTTAGGAATGTATGTGGATTAGCATATTAATAATGTTAGTTGACGTACGTTTATGCATATGTAATGTCCATAATATCCATTGTGTACATTAGTATTACCTAACATATTATGTACAATTTATTATACAGAGAATTGTCACATGAGGGGAAATAATAGGTTTTTTTTTTAAAATAATAACGGAATCCGCGAGCCCCTGTTTTATGTCAACTACTTAATTTTAGCGTAGATTATGTTTATAGCTTGTTAGTCGACGTTATGATGGTTTCGTTTAAAAGAAAACTGAGATGATTGGAAGACAATGGAGTGCGTTCTTCATCTCTCGTGTATTGAATACACCAGTGTTCCAGGGGTGTCCAGAGCGCACCATAATGGCGTGAAATTATAATATAAAAATATTAAACCTTTTGTAATTTAAGTGAACAGTAATAACAATATTAATTTAACTGCTCAAATATTAATCAAATAAAAATTTTGTAAAAGGCAGAACTTATCAAAACCATGAGAAGATAAATTTTAGTTAAGGTATCATTTTGTTTAAAAGAATATAAGGGACATATTTTATAGTAGCCTGCTTCCTGTTTCATTTAACACCTGTTTTCCAATTTAGATAATGTACTTAAAACTTCTTTATTTTCCACTCAATATACCTCATTATTAATTTACGAACAATTATTTCTCAAAAATGAAAATTACGAAATATGTGCATGAAATATAATAATTTTATCAATAGTTTTACTGATTTTTTGTCATTCAATATCTCAGATTATTGTTTCTAGGATGAGTAATGTCTAGTGAGAATGATAATATTGTGTATCCGATACCGTTTCCATTTTTTTTCTGAATGAATGAAATCCCCTTTTCAGTCTATGGGCTTCATCAGTCGTAAAGGATTTCCGAGTTAATACTATTTTTAGTCCTTGCAGGTTAATTGACGATCACAGCTTATTATCCGTGGTTTTAAATTTCATGCACTAAGATTGATACTAAATGCCTCTTTTAGCATGGAAACATACTCAATTACAGACCTATTGTTCATATATTTTAAGGGTTTGTTTTGCCGTCATTGATTGTTATTCATTTCTTTATAATGGCTTGTTGCAAATTAACGCAGTTTCTGGTTGCTTCCAAATATACCTTATTAAACAGACTGGTTTTAAAATGCCTTAATTGTGGAACAAGGCGAATCATGGCCAGTCTTGAATGTAACATAGAGTGCCACCAAGCGAGCGCTTAATTTACATTGGGCTCCGATAACTCTTTCCAGATAATGGAATTAACTTTCTCATAATTTGAGAATTGCTATAAGTTTTCGGGCGTATGAAATGACTGGCCTACAGCATTGAATTAAAAATTCGTGTTTTAATAAATTAGTTTCGGTGTTAATATTTTCAACCAATTTTGGTTCTGCAAACTATGATACTGAATTTTTGTTCAAATGGATATTATGATTACTATTATTTACAAAGTTTTGAATTGTAAATTTCTTAAAATTCTAGTCCCATAGCTTATGAAGCATAATTCAACTACGTCACATGTATTTCATGTATTTTCTCAATTGATGCTATTACGGGAGGGAATCCTGTAAGGCAGAGACCTCTTGTGCCACAACTGCCAGCTGAGAGCTCTCTGTGAGCGGTAGCTACCTCCATCTGTTGGCCAACAGTGTAGAAATATTGCATTTTAAAGAAGTCGTGCAAATTAGGAGACCGTAAAGTAAGGCGCAGAGCAACGAAACAATATAAGATAGTGTTATACCAGGAAATGATTTTTTTTTTTCACATTCACGAGAGTTTATCTATCGGACTAGACGCAATTTATAAATTATATAGCACTGTAAACAACATAAACTGTTACACAATCCTTCTTGTCCCTCTTAGTCAACGGAACAGTTTTTAATAATGATGACACATATGATAATACTAAATTTCATTCATAATAATTAATAATGGTCTAACTGCATTGGAACATGGTCATATGTTTTAAGAGAAAATAACCGAAAGTAATGTGGAACACTTGCAAGGGATGATTAAGAATATAATATTCCTTGAGGCTACGATTAGGCTACAGTGAAAAGGAAGTGTTTACACTGCCTTCATCCTCCTCTCAAATTAGGCACGAACTTAGTTGATCGTTCAAACCAGTTTGATTTTTCGCTTTAGTTCTGACGTCCACGTGCTTCTTGTAGGTTATAATCAATAGTCATAATGGTTGGGTTTCATCTTCGCTGGTAGGTAGAAGGAAACTGATATGCAGATCACGCCTGCACTGAAACCACTATGTTCTGACGAATAAATCTGAGCTATTCTGACGAATTCATTTTTGCATTCACTGCAGCCATAGCCTTAGCTTGCTTAGAATTTGTCTGTTGCCACTGAGTAAATGTCGAACTCTTTTTAATTTATAATTTATTTTAACATTCATCTTCTTATTAATTGTACATTGTACTCAGAATTATTTTTAAAGACCTGAGTTTCATCTCAATTCGAATAATAGTAACTAAGAAATAAGAATATGAAACACTGAACAGTTGTTATATTGTTACGAACGAAGGTCTCCATGATGTAGCATTCCTTTAACAGATACAAAGTTCCAATTCCGTGCCCTGTTCAGCAACAGATTTTCCTTAGATAATTTTGAAGTGGATTCTCTGCGTGTGCTAATATAATATCTTCCCTAGTCTTTCGATCTAACCATGGAGTTTGTAGGATAAGTAAATTACATATCGGCCATATACGAGAAGATCATTTGCCCTCATTAAATGGACGTAAAGGAGATTTCTTCAGGTTTTGACCGCATACCTAGTAGTGTGATCAGCTTTGCTGACGATAGACATGGAAACCTTGTAATTTTTTTCCGAGGTTCTGAGGCGTTTGGCCTCTTACATTTCTTGACTGACCACTTAAAATGTAAAGACTTCGGTTGAGAAGGCTGTCGTTAAGATGTGTTAGAAACATCCACCCCATTTTGCCTTCACCGACAAAATCTAAATACAGGGTAGATGACAGAATATTTATATCATTTTATGCCATGACGAAGTGTAGGCCCATACTATCTGATTATTTATACATAGTTTAGCATTGTTCGTTATTTCAAGAATCAATTTTTGTATCTTATTTTAAGTTATTTATTCCTTCGAGTTTCGTATTGCGTATCCATATTTCGCCCATATTTATGCAATTCTGGGATCATTTAAAGGGCTACGCGTGAGTTACTGTGGCTAATTTCTTAAAAATAATTTTGTCTTTGGAAAGTGTCAAAAACTTGATTACATTTTATAAATCATGTGACGTACCGATATGCAAATTTCAACCAGTCCCTTTACAATTTTAACAGTTTAAGCATAGGTGGATATTAAATAGACCCATTGCATAGAACCCTTGGAATGTCAAGTGTTATTAACGATTTTAAAATAATATAGGCTTATTGGATAAATTAAAAAAATAATTTTCACGAGAGATTTTCTTAAATAAGAAACCAAATTAAAATAAGTATGTGCATTTAATGGCAGTGTATTAATATTCATGCAGTACATAAATTTGTAATTTTTAATTTTATTAAATGCGGTTCTGAAATATTGTTCACGGCATGGAGCGTTGTAAAATTGTTTTATAAACTTGAAAGTCTTAAACGAACTTCGTCTCTCTCGAACCAATGACACTAGATGTACCAATTTTTCATGCATATAATTTTAATATGACAATAATTTCAGCTAACAGAATAAAAACAATGTATTATTGTATTTGACGATCTTTTATATGAAATAAAGTTCCACTATTACCCTTGTATATACCAGGCTAACTCGTATATAATAATGTATTTGTGTAAACATTTTTGTACCATTTTGTCAGTTATTTACTTCCTTTTCGGTAAAATAATATGTTGCAAGTTAAAAGTACCACAGCGAAAGATTACACTAGTGTTAGGATTTCATAACGAATTTAAATAAAATACAGTACAATATATTATTTTAGTTATTGGATGAGATTAGCTTATTTGACAATGGGTATTTTAAAAACTCTCGTTAAATCCATTAAGGATTATACCTACATTAAGGCAAACAGCTGTGATCATTAGGGGGCGGATTTCTATGACATGTCATATTCTTCCCCTTTGCATTATTTCAGGTTTCCGACTAATTTAAACCCGATTCCAAGCATCCTGGTGAAAATGGAACAGCTTTTTACTGTGCATATAACTGTATACTTAGGAATTTTTCAACTATTGTAGCATAGGCTATTTAGTATGAATATGCATATTTAGGTCATATCTTTTGCATACTTGTGTGCATATTAAAGACATTTTGAAGTTTCATATCATTTTTTGCAGATTTTGCATTATAATGATACTTTTTGAAAATTTACAGATATTTTAAATAATTAACACTATATTTTAATAAAATGTATTGTAATGAAACTTAAAAAAGTGTAAGTGGTAAAGTCATATTTTAAATTTTATTGGTCAAATTTTAATGTTTTTAGGTCATAAATGCATGCATACATCCTATTTTTTAGGTCATAGAAATCTGCCCCCTAATTATAACTAATGGCAGCGCTATGCTCCACCCTGAAATTCTGTACCCACTGTTCAGGTTTTATTTACGTCCTGAATATTATTAGTTTTTAGTTAGAATTAATTTTTTTTTATTCATAACTCTATTGTTACACGTTACAACGAAGTTCTTTTGTTTTGCTTTTTTTTCAAAATGTTAGAAATCAGTGGCTTCCATGCCCTTGGAGATTTTATGCTGTAACAGGAAAAATTTAATGCCTAGACAAAAATCTCCTAATAAAAGTTACTGGAAAATTTCCCCTCTATACACAAGTAAAATATTTCGGTGTTATTCATTAGCACTCTGTATATCCATCGTGAATAATGAAGTCATGAAACCACAATTTTGGTACATGTAGAGAAAGGAAACATACTGTATAAAACCCCTGAAAAAATTCCTACAATAATTTAAATTAAGCCAAGTCACGTTAATAAATGGTTATTAAGCATTGAAATACAATATGCTATTCATATTCCAATTGGAGAGTCATTTTCCCAAAGCTGTTCGCATGAACTCCACTATATGAAGGGTAGCGCCGTCCAGAAGCGAACACTTCTCCGACACCGGTGTACTGCGTACAGTATCCCGGCTACACAAAGGCGAACTCCACTATACGAAGGGAATCGCCGTACAGGACCGAGCACTTCTCCTACACCGGTGTACTGCGTGCAGTATCCAGGCCACACAAAGGCGCTAGTTCATAAACTTTCATAGGGAGGTAAACACCTCACATTTGGATCCCAACTCGGAACGTTGTGATTTACTTCTCACTCTTACTTAGATCATGGAGGGCGTTACGTCCACTGGAGGTTAAGGAATCCTGAGTTTTAGACAATCGTCCCATGAAATATTATAACTAGGGGCGGATTTCTATGACATGTCATATTTTTCCCCTTAGCATTATTTCAGGTTTCCGACTAATTTAAACCCGATTCCAAGCATCCTGGTGAAAATGGAACAGCTTTTATTGTGCATATAACTGTATATTTAGGAAATTTTCAACTATTGTAGCATATTTAATATGAATATGCTTATTTAGGTCATATTTTTTGCATATTTGTGTGCATATTAAAGACATTTTGAAGATTCATATCATATTTTGCAGATTTTGCATTAAAATGATACTTTTTGAGAATTTACAGATATTTTAAATAATTAACACTATATTTTAATAAAATGTATTGTAATGAAACTTTAAAAAATATACACAATGTGTAAGTGGTAAAATTATATTTTAAATTTTTTTGGTCATATTTTAATTTTTTTAGGTCATAAATGCATGCATATATCCTATTTCTTAGGTCATAGAAATCCTCCCCCTAGTGATCATTAAAATATACCCGTGACAGTTTTGTGAGGGGTTTTGGGTCAGCTGCTGCATATTAAGTGGGAACTGTTATTACGGTGACAAAAACGGCAGTACATGATTAATTGTCTCGGTGAACCGCAGTTCAGTATAATATTGGTTAATTGCCAAGTATCGAGGAGAACAAAACGAAGTCCCCATAAAATGAACCGTGTAGATTCTATTTATATCATCTTGACTCTTAGATTAGTTTCAGTATGTATTTCAAGATTGTTTTGGTAAGAGATGCTTTCTCTTAAGTTATCGGTATCTTAGTTTCGTGGGCGGAGCTCAGTCCGAATTTTCTAACAATGGACCCCATGTTTTAGCATACTGATGCCAAGACAGCTCGGCTCTCTGAAAACCTACATAGTTCCCTTTCAAAAATTCCTTTTCACTCTTATAGACGTCACTACAGATACAAATACATCTACAATATATCGAGGATGGACCTAACCCTGATTATAATTTTATTATTAATTTTTAAGTTATTGGTATGTAGTTATTGAAAGTAGCGGTTACATCTTATTGAAGAGATCAACACGTTCTGCAGAGGAAAATTTAGTAATAAAATTAACAGCAGAATTAAATGCATTCTTTATATTGTTCATGTGTTAGCGTCTGTAGAAAGATCTTTAAGGGTCTAGAACAGTGGTCTTCAACCTTTCTTTAACTCAAGGGCTATTTATTTTCTTTTTGGTGAAAGATTAGCGGGCCGCATTGGTTTATTGCATGATACATGATACTTACGTAACTCAAATGTATCAATTAGGTCTATATTACAATATATGTAGGGATTACTTACAATTATACATGTGTTTGCTTTAAATTTTGTTTTCCATTTTTCAATGTTAATGAATAACACAAAGCACACTAACATTCTTGAATTTAATGTGAGACCTGGCACTTTCTTTGTCACTAAATTGTTAATATTGGCGTTATGTTAAAATTAAAATTTGTTTGCGGGCCGCCAAAAATTAAGCCACGGGCCGCGGGTTGTAGACCACTGCACTGGTAGGCTATAGAAGAAAATTAGGAATAGAAATGAATATGAGAGATGAATTTAGAGTCTGCGAAGTGAGCTGCAATTGCAACTTCCATTAGCGTTCAGGGAAAATTTTACTCTTTGGGTTAAACACAGATATCTTCAGATAGATAAAATTAAAAACTTATTAACTATGCAGTAATGAAGATGGTAATAACATGTTAATGACAACATGTGTAATAATCTAAGATTTCATCGTGGAAACCAGGTAGCATCAATATTGACCCGGATGCATTTCCTGAAATACGATGGGGCACTTCGAGTAATTTAAGTAAAAACTATATGCTGGAGGATAATGGTTTTGAAGCGGAAATAATCAAGTACGACGTTATTTCAACAAGCTCTGATGTTGTGGCATTATTGTGTTGTTATCTCAAGATGAGTGAGTGCAGTTCACCGTTCTCTCTTCCTTGTGTTGAATGTAGTGTTCCTTGTTCTGAGTGCTGCGAACATCAGCAGCACAGGTATGGTGAATTATTGTTGTATGGAATCGAAGTCCAGTTGGTGATGATCAGGGCTAGAATTTTTAGATGCAATTTCTATAAGGAAAAAGTTAGGGGAAAGTCTAAAAATTAGGCAAAAAAGGGGACAGAAAGGAGCTACAAAACTCAAATATTTTTTTTATTGTGGCAAGCGTGCCTTTAGCCCTACATTTGCTGAAAGCAGACAGTTTCACTATTCCCATGTGCACTGCAAGCTGATGAAAAGTTAATTGAAAGTTACTTAAAATCTTAGATAGACCTATTCGAACGAAACCAAGATAAAAGTAAAATTAAAAAGCAATTGCACTCAAAAGCTATAGGTTCTAAAAACGAAATGCGTGTTAAAATATTATGAAAAAGCAATAAATACAAAAAGGTGGATTATGTGCATTAGGGAGAAATAGGGGATAAAGACCCAAAAAGGGGAAAAGGGTGCTAAAAGATTGCCTTCTCAACTAGAGACAACGTTTCATACTGTGGTTGTATTTCACAGGAGCTGTAATTTGCCTTACGAAGAAAGTGTGCATCTAAAAGTCTTAACCCTTCTGATGTTAATATCAGGTTTAAAGACTTGCCTTAACTGAAGTATAAAATATAGACCAGTCACCTTTAATTGCACAACTATTAACGTTTTAGTTTCATAGCCACCATTTTACAATTTTTTAATGTACCTGAGTGTCCTAGTCTCCTATACCACAAAATAATGTATTTCCGTCTCCTGTTTCTCCTTTTTATCTAGCTCTGAACTTGATACAGTTAAAGCAATTCCATTGTAGGCAGCTGTCACTTTTATACAGGGTGTATCAAAATTAAAAGCGCAAACCGAAACGGTTGAAAGTATGCGATAACAGAAGCAAACATGGGTCCACAAACAAACAGCTCGCGATTATTATTATTTTCTTTCTGTTGAATTTCCAATAGAAATACTTCATAAATTAATGCGGATTGGTATAGTGATTTTCCTTTGTAAGTCAAATGATATTGTCGTTAGCTGTAAGTTTACGTCTTCATCTAACACTTGTTCCGTTAGCCGTATCTTCTTCACCTGTAGCATCAAGCCGAATTTGCCGCGCAAATATATTTGTCATGGTAATGAAATTCTGTAAAGAATAATATATTTAGCATCATGATTTAAAGCAGTCCTACATCTTTAAATCAGTAAAAAGTTTTTACACGGGTTTTTTGTCGTGTGACAAAGCCATATTTCATTCATAACTGTCATTCGTACTGGTATCACCCTGGCATTTATTCCTTGGAAGCAAGCCTGTCTGTCATTCCGTACCTCATGAACCTAAACCGAAGGATTTCCTTCCATGGATCAATAAAGCTTCATCGCGTTCTGTCAGCAACTAAAATTACATTTTTAAATGCAGGAAAGCGAAAACTGATGGCGTCAGACATAGGCTATCTTTTCACGAATGTAATATTATCAGTAAATGGGCATCAACTGTGTTGAACCATTTTAAATCTTTGACATACTCATTTCCCATGTGGACGGGTTTGCTAAACCGGATTCTCATACATTTCATATTTCTTTTCATTGCGTGAGAATTTCTGCATGGGATTTGCAATAAAATTTGTGAATTTTTAGTTTCAGAAGTATAGACATCTGAATCAGAAAATCTGCTCCATAGTTTTAAATTTGCATCTCTATTCAGTAATTAAATTACGTTTTATAATGTAGAAATTGTTGTGCATATGTTTTCTATTTATGTTAGAACCTTTACAGTTGATTATAATTTTTGTTGTAATTTATAATATTCTTTATTTGGATATATATATATTTTATAATTTAGGATTTACCTAGTACGTTAATATTTTTTAAATTGAGAATTCTTTATAATTTGGAACAAATTTTTAGTGCATAAGTGTTTTATAATGCAACTCACTTCATGTACAAAATATGTTTTAATAACATACCGAACAGATTACCTTGTATGCATAATTTATAATTTTAACTTTTTTTAAATTTGGAACTTGTTTGCCTCGTTTAAGTGTATTTTTTTAAAAATAATTTGGAACTTGTTTGCCTAGTTTAAATATGTGCATTATTACTAACATTATGTATTTAATGACGTTATAATTTTAAACTAACCTTATGTTGATGTTAAAATAGCTCCACTCCTGAAATTAGCGTGACTGTTTCCCGCACACAGCGGCGCAGAAGAAGTTGCCGCACTGTAAGGCGCTTTGTCCCATCAGAAATTGCAATGTTACTCAGTGTAGTGACCACTCTGGCTTCATACAAGAAAATACCGTTGTAGACTTACACCTTGATGACAGAATTGTACACATCTTAAAGATTAAGTGTGTACTATTACGAAATTAAACTTTTACGTATGCCGGCTAACAGTATTAATTATTATTGAGTTGTCAGATAAATGTTTCTAATATCTTGTTGTTTTCGTGAAGGATACAACCGTGAAATCTAGTAAAAATTAGTGAAAACCTACTTATTGAGAAACAGGTAACTTTTAAAACTTTTTTTCTATTGAACCGATTTGAACAAAATTCTCACAGTGTTCACAATAACTTTGTACGAATACGTGCAAAATTTAAATTAAAGTAAATGGTTTTCATAGTTTTTTAAATATATGTATTATTATTATTATTATTATTATTATTATTATTATTATTATTATTATTACGATTTTAGTATTTTTGATCAAGTTGCCAAATTTAATTCAAAGTTTACCAGGTTATAATACTGTTCAATTCAAATTTAATTCAAAGTTTACCAGGTTTTAATATATTTAAAAATAGTATCTCAAAATTTTCCGCAATACTTACTACAGAACTTGCGAGCATTTATTGAAGTCGAAGTAAGCTTTTTATGTGAAAATATGTACGGTATTTTAACTGATTTCATAAATAGCATTTTTCTATCATGTTCGTAAATGGGTAACCAACGGGTGGTCCTGAAACTGAAACCATTGTATTAATCCGTACATTATAATCTTTTATCTTAAGTCACAAAAATTGCCATAGCCCACTGAGTGGTCGCTCAGATCCTCTTGTTTCTGTATTGATCAGAATATTACACTGTTATTTTGAAGGATCAGATAAATTTAATAAAATATGTATTTCCATTTTTGTGTTTTGCTAGTTTCATTATCATTGATACTCAACAGGGTGTTCTTGTTTTTTTAAACAACGTTAAAGAGTACAAACATTTCCTTCTAGGGATTCTATGCGGGCAGTAAAATAATATAGAGACTGCTTAATGAGCTAACATCTGGCAGTCGCGAAAAATTTGCTAATGTATAGGTATAGTTCAGCGTAAGTAGAGCCGTTATGTGGTGAATCTCCTGCACGCATGCATAGTCTTAATGAATGATTGACGTGCACCTGTGGGTCACCATTGGCAATTGATCAGCTTCTCCATGACGTTATTCTTTATTACTCTTACCATCATTATACAACGGTTGTTCCTGTTTGCTGTCCTACTTAATAGTGAGCATACCGCTGATTCTTTGTATCAGAAATTTAGCATTATTTATTTATTTATTTATTTTTAATTGGAACATTTTCTCCTTCCTTTTCATTCTCTCCTTCAGTGTGATTTGTTCTTTCCCCTTTGTCCCTTCCTTTGTATTACATTTTTCTCTTCGTATTTTCCTGCCTATTTTCAGATTTTAAAAACAGTTTCATTTTCGCACTTAGAAAAGTTTATAATTTTTTGTATTCTTCAGTTCGAAAGTATTTCTGAATCACTTTATTGTTCTGTATGTTTCTTTCACTAATTATTTTTTTTCTTATTTCTTTCTAATTTTCGATATTTAAAGCATTTTTTATAGAATCGGAAGAAACAATTTAAAATCAGTTTTATGTCCACATTTAAACTTAATAAGGAGCATACAATTGAATAATAAATCATTAAATCCAAATAAGTATTTTTTTTAATTTCTGAGGGGAAACAAAAAATTAATTATCACTGATTCTGTTGTTATTTTTATTTTCAGAGTGGATTTTTTAGTTCAAAGATAGTTTCATTTTGGTTATAGGGAATGTGAAACAGTTCAGGTATTGCATAGGCTTTTAATTGATAACAGTATTCAATTGTTGTGACTTATTTGGTTTCAACAATTGAATTATAAAACAAAATTTTTTGTTAATTTTTTTAGTTTATTTTACACAAACTATAAGAATCTAATAAATTACTAGTATTCCACGTCACTTTAGATTATTTTTCAAATAAAAGATATACCGAAATTTTGTATTATATTATATTATTATTAAATTGACTTGGCAACAGAGTCTGCCACTTGCTCAGATATGAGAGTGCAAACTACTGTTTACCCCCAATAAACAATAATATAATCCGGCAGACCGCAGAAGGAAATGCCAACGTCTGACTCGCTGAGTGGGGACGAAGAAAACGAGAACACTATACAGTCAGTTTTAATATGTGCGTATTACAGCTCCCAGCCCAAGTACGAGCCCTACCAGCAAGATTCTCCAACTAATTTCCCTGGTACATATTTCACTTTGTAGTTTTATAAGGCATTCGCATTACAAGGGCGTTATTTTGGCGTGCTTGAAGATAACACTGAGATCGATCAACCAGAGAAAGGACGCGCGCTGTATTGTGGACCACGCCCTCTCCGGCATTGTCCAGATGTATCTGATTGTTTGCTACACGCTTCAGCTGCCGCGATAACATTGTTGTGATCTTCCCTCAGAGATATTTACACATCAAAAGGCATCTAGCTTATCCCACGGTGAATAAATTCATGAAGTAAATTTGGATAAAGTTACCGAATGTTATATCCCTAGCATCATTATGTCGGTATGTAGGAAACAAGTTACCCAGGCGTTGCAAAGATATGCTTATTGTGTTTTAATATCGTCTTCCATGAGTTTTGTCGGCTTAAGAAACCCGTGCATGCTCATCATCGAGCTTAGAGGGACATCAAGCGTAGGTTGAGAGCTGAAGGTGATATCTACGGGGCGGATTTCTATGACATGTCATATTTTTCCCCTTTGCATTATTTCAGGTTTCCGATTAATTTAAACCCAATTCCAAGCATCCTGGTGAAAATGGAACGGCTTGTATTGTGCATATAACTGCATATTTCGTAAAGTTTCAACTATTGTAGCATATTTAGGTCATTTTTGGCATATTTGTGTGCATATTAAAGAAATTTTGAAGTTTCATATCATATTTTGTAAATTTTGCATTACAATGATACTTTTTGAGAATTTACAGATATTTTAAATGATTAACACTATATTTTAATAAAATGTATTGTAATGAAACTTAAAAAAATATACACAATGTGTAAGTGGTGAGGTCGTATTTTAAATTTTATTGGTCATATTTTAATGTTTTTTAAATCATAAATGCATGCATATATCCTATTTTTTATGTCATAGAAATCCGCGCTCTAGTGATATCAATAATAGTAAATTATGTATTGAGCCTATAATGGCATTTAATAAGATACGAGTATGTAATATTTTCATAAGAGTTTCTCAATTATTTACCATTACATGCAATCAGCTGTTCTCGTAGTTCTTGTCTTCTGCTACAGATGGCAGCTGATGACATCTGGTCAACTCGAAGCTTCTCCTTGATCGTTTTCTTGAAACCGACGAATTTTTACAACACGAAATTAATTCGTTTAATGTAAAAATTAACACTAACAGAATTTATTTTATTTTAAGTACACGTTGTTTATTGCGCAGTTTCATTTGTTACTCTCAAAGTGTCAGGATCGTTCCGTGTTCGATAATAATCGATAGCACGCCAATGTTATAGTGAAAATCTGTATCGTAATGGGTATCATTATGATACCGTTACATATAATAAGTTAAGCGTATTTAGTATGGTCGAACAGAAAGGAATGTTAGTAATTAGATTTCTTTTAGTTCGGAGATTGGCAGGGACTAATCTTACTTATCAAAAGTAGATTCGTACCTATCGAGTGTAATGGCATAGACATATCATCAAGGTTTCAAAATACAGCAAACAGCGTGACTAGGTTAATACTCGGAAACATTCTGCCATTTTGCTTTAGGAACTGCATTGCATGGTGCTATTTCATGAACCCAACTTGTATGGCGAGCTACCGAGGTCCAAGACTACAAAAAATTACACACAAGTAGAGATTAATTTATTTCAATATACTGTCAAAAATGTTGCTTTGTTTTATTGCCTGTACTGACAAAAATTTGAAAAACTCATTAATTACTCAATTAGAAAAATGGCACTCACTCTCGGCTACTTTCTTTAATATTTGGGTTAATAGTTAGTCACAGCCATTCGAATGCTGTTGTCTACGATGTTTATTAATAAGTCTGTTTCTGAACTTGTTTTTATTTTTTTTATTTTTAACTATGATCGAAAATGAGGACTTACACATGTAGATAGAGCTGAACAACGCCATCACCGGACAACACTGGGGGAGGGGGGAAACAGGATACTTTTCTTTGGAAATAAATTGGCCAAACATGTTTTGAGCTTGGGATAGACTTCAAAGGCAGGTCACTTAGAAAAATACTAATTTCCTTTTCTGCTGCCGGATCATATTCGTTAAAGTGTTCCATAATAGGTCAAAAATTCTTCTATGTCAATGTCCATAAAAGGTGTTATGATGAACTGAACTGATGATTGAAATAGCACTGTTGTAGTTGGATCCGTCCATCACCGTAATATAATTTACAAATGAGCTGATGATGGGTGAAAGCGTAATAACATTTCTGGAAAGCCCAGGCAAATTGTAAGATTGAACAAAGCTGGCTTATGTAGTTCGTAATGTTGAATTGAATATCATGTAACTTATGCTTAGCATGTATATAAATCAGTTGTGTGTGACAGATATTTCTTTACAGCATATTTCAAGGATTTAAAGGTTTTGTTGAAATACAATAATACATGCTGTTTTTATTTACTGTCAAAAAGTGACATTTTGGCATTGGAATAGAGACGTAATATGAGACCTACATATGACAGTAACGCTATCAAAGCATGAAAACACATGCCGACTTGGTTTTTCCTCGGGTTCAGCTGCTAGGCTCTACACAATAGAAAAAATATCTCACTGCTTCTATACCTCTAGTCAATGCGTCACTGAAATATGTAATTTTTAAATAGATTTTTTTATGTTTTTTTTATTATTATTGAACAAAATAATGTAGGAATGCGATTTTACGAGTTGGTGAGATCAAAACTTAAGTAGGCTGTGTGACAAATATAAACATTTGTAGTAAGGATCCATATAAAAGTTTATTTCTATGTTTATTGTAGATGCTACTAGTACTTTTTGAACAGTGTTTTTAATTACAGTTGCATTATTTCATTTTAATACTTGACAGAGGGTCGAGAGGCGCAATCCCAAAGAGTTATACAATTATCTAAGATAAAATTTGACAATATACTTAAACTTAGCTTCATTTGTTGCTACCAGCGTTGAAAAACAGTGCTGTAATCAAACGGGACTGCAGAAATTCATAAATCATATTCTCTGCATATCTGCTAAAATACTACTTGACGAACAAAGCTTCTTTTACTCAATGTAATCCACTAAAAAATCTTTCTTAAAGAAATTAAATATTTAAAAAAAAACATAGGCACAAATCTTAGGGCATGTTCATACAGAGTGGCCACTCCCTTTATTAGCTAGGAGTAGCATAAGTCGAGGAACAAGTATGCATGCAAACTATTATTGGTATTATTTTTCTTTATTTTATTAAATTAAGAAGTACTATTTGCCTATATTTATTGTACAGATTTCTGTTCTTAATGTTTCCATTTTTATTTTTGTATTTTCAAGTCTAAAAATGTATGTAAGTAACATAAAAAGTTAAATGAAATGGAATAATAGGGCCTATTGTACAGAATAAAATATTTTGCATGCTAACATAGCCTATTTAGGCTATGATTTTGACGAAGTTATATTGTAACCCTTTCTTCTTACGTAGCAAGATTATACTTCTTTAATTCATTATTATTATTATTTGTTATTTTTATTATATATTATACAGTATATATTATATCTTCATTATTAAAATCATCATCCACCATCATTACGAAAAATTTCTTGATTCTGAGCGGAGCACCGATTTTTCGCACGTCAAGCCAACGGCATGTGTCTCTTCGAAAGGAAAGATTAGCCACTCGAACCACTTCTTAGAATAATGCAATAATTCTAGGCTTTGTCAATACGTGATTTGGCGATCTCTTTTCACCACAGGCCTTGAAAGAGTGAAAAACTCTGTCTTCCTATTGTTAAAGAAGTCTCAGTCCTCGCCCATAGATGCGTAAGCGAAAATTGCAATTTTTTATTACTTTCGTTATTACTGCCAAGTTTTATGTCGCAGTTAACTTCAAGGAATACTTGATTGTTTATCTATCTGAGAGCCCACTTCATTTATTGTACGGATACCTATGTAATAGCGCGGATATATAGGTATGGGCATTTAAGTTCCCACGTTTCCCTACTTAGTTCCCACGTTTCCCTACTTAGTTATAACGGCATGTATTTGCCTCCGCTTTTGTTCTGAATATTCTCTGTTAGTTAATTCATTTTTGTTTGCTGTTCCCGACATTGTTTTTGCGATGAGTGTCCATATGTCGTATTTCGGTAGATACTTCATAACGGCTTGTGTACAGTACATTCATCATCTTCCACATGTTCGTATTTGAAAAGTGATGTGTACCTAAAGCTAGTAGTCTAACTAATATGCTTCATTTACTCAGCGAATCTACATCTATGTAAAGTGTCGCCTCTCTGCGTTGGCATACACCGTCACCATCTTTGTGAGTACATATTTTTGTATAGGGAAAAAAATACTAATTATTATTATTATTATTATTATTATTATTATTATTATTATTATTATTATTATTATCATTATTATTGTTATTGGCGCTCTTTATTGTAGGCCTAGGCCCTAGAGCATGTTTAACTATCATTATTCTAATGTACAATGATTTTCCATCCAGGGGTTTGACTAGTCAGTCCTCTGGGTTAAGACTACTGGAGCTATTTTTGTAGTAGCCATGACCTCGATTGACATGGAATATGATCCATGATAAGGTCCTAGCCTATACTTCACATCCTAAAATCATTTTAATTGTATTTAAACACTAGCATGCCATCATGTCAGATCTTACCTTCAACCAGAACAAACTGGAATATAATTAGTGCACATAGGCCTATATTCAGAAGATTAAGTTCAATTCTAACATAAGACAAATTTTCTTGTACAGAATATAATAATTCAGAATGTCCATTTCGCTGGAATAGCACCAGAACACCAGCGTACGATCACCAAGTAATCAGTGGAGCAATAAACAGGTCCTAATTTTTAAAGAAGGCGATAGGTTGTGTAACTTTGGGTGACTCAGTCATATTGAAGTTACACATCTCTCTCCTATAAAGAGTTCTTTACTAAAGGTTTTGTTTAATTGAAGAAATTCCTGGCATTAAAATAATAAAAAGATCACAATTAGTAGGCAAAATTTATCCTAACTTGTGGCGAAAATATCAGTTCTATATTTGGGTACTGTCGTGAGTTGGTTAGTATGTCGAAAAGTGTAAGTTTCCATTATCAGGTTAGCTTACTAAGTGGATCCTTCTTAACACTTCTTCATGAACAAACACTTAACGAGTGTTTGCTTTCTGTAATTAGCTGCCACCTATTATCAACAACCAAAGGTTGATTTTTATTAGTTGTTGGCAAAGGACAAGGTTAACAAGTTATGTGAAGTGCAATCTAAGAATGAGGCCTTGAAGGTGATCCATTAATCCACAAGTGAAGTGTAATATCCCTCTATAAAAATAAATATGCCAATAGAATAAATAAATATCTAAAACAAATTATACAAGAACCGACCTAAGTTTGCCATCATTTGAGATTTTGGTACGAAACTTTTCATAAGTCTACACCATTTCAACCTCAATTTCGGAAACAGTAATTACAATTTCGGAAAAAGTAATTTCAATTTCGGAAAAAGTAAATTCAATTTCGTAAAAAGTAAATTCAATTTCGGAAAAAGTAACTTCAATTTCGGAAATACGAGGGCTATTTTTCAAACCTCCGATGGGGCATAAAATGAAAACCACAGTGAAAATCGAAACTGTTTTATTTGGAACATTTAGGTAAACCTTCAAGCTACTTCTCTACATAATCTCGCTCCGATTGAGTAATTTGTCATAGCGTGGTATCAACTTTACTATACCCTCGTATTTCCGAAATTGAAGTTACTTTTTCCGAAATTGAATTTACTTTTTCCGAAATTGAAATTACTTTTTCCAAAATTGAAATTACTTTTTCCGAAATTGAGGTTGAAATGGTGTAGACTGAGACCTAACCGGGATAATGGAAGGAATATGCTGTTTCTTCCGGATATCAGATTATTTAATATATGCTTTCTGTACCATTAAATTCTATTCTAGGATTAATTGGAAGTCACTTCATTCAGCTTTGTAATATGTAATGTCGCTTATTCAAGCGATATAAACTTTCCATCTTCAACCGTGTGCATGTCAGAAGTATTGCATTGCGATTTTATATGTACGCCTACCAGTAAAGGCATCTCATGATTCATCATCCTTAAAGTGGACATGACAAGGACTTACAGGTGCGAAATAGAGAAGGCAAATGATTTCCTTACGACTTGCTATTTCCGGTAGGTGGTGCAGATATGTCGTATTATAACTTACGCAATGTCTTCGTCTCTTTTTAGTATTAATTTTCTGTGCGTCTTGCTTTTAATGATGATTTAAAGTTCCGTATCGCGAACCTGAGGAATACCTACCATTCATAATTATTTTTATCTTTTATCTTTATTATCTTCATCCTTAATATACCTCTTCTCATACTTCGTTTTTATTTTCTTCTTTTACTGTTATTAAAAAGTAGTTTTCTTATGTATCACATCCTCTTCCACATAGTCTCATCCCTCATATTCTTTTATGATCTATTTATTCTGCCTTTCATCCTCCTCATCGCGCTTCTACATAGCTCCCTCATTTATCTATTACTTTTCCTCCACTTCTTATCTTTCTCCTCTTTTCCCCTCCTTTAACTGCAATTTCCTTACGACATTGTTCATTTTGTTTTTCACTTCAATTCTAAATGTTCTTCTCGATGTTATTCATCTTCAAACTGTTTTATCCTCCATCGAATTTTATTATTTATTTCATCCTTTTAACCGCTCTTTACCTTATCCTTTATAACCGTTAATTTCCTTCTTGTTTACCTCTTCTGGATGTACACATTTGAACACTTGCATGTAATATTGTGCTTTATTAAAATATGATTTTTCAAAAACTTCCCGGCCCTAATTATCATTATGTCTCATTAATCAAAAACATTAAAAATACTTCCTATCAGAAATACGGCATAGAAATGAACCAGTCGTTATTGTAAGAGTATATGTCCCTCTTGATGATACATGTTCTTTTTTATTTTACTTGTCATTTGTTTGGTTCGTTATGCTGGGTAGTTTCCTGAGAAAGGCGTGGTCCAGTACGTTCAAACATGTGAATTCCTATGTCATCGGTGTTGTGAACGGTGCAACAATCATTGTGCATGGTGACCTATCACCCTTTTTGTACCTATACATGGCATACTGGCGGAGTAACGGGCTCTTGGAGTACCTCGTTTAATGTCTTTTTAAAGACGTGACATCTTCGAAGATCACAGGGGCATGGTGTAGCGGTAACAACATGATTCTGGGATGCTGCGGAGCAAAGCTTAACTTTAATATCTCCATTGTGCACCTCGCACTCCACTGTGTTGACAAGCTCTCTTGCGTATTGACGAGATGAGCTAGTACGTCATTGTGGTTTGTGGCGGTCAGTCTTCTTCGTGCGTGTGGTTCCACATTGTCATGAGTATAATTCCTACCTCAGTCAGTGTTTAGAAGTGAACGAATTGCCGTGTGCTTATTTTTTGTGTCAGTGACTTGTGACTCGGAATGTTTCAACCTCACCATCATCATCACCATCATCACCATCATACCACTACAAGATACGCGAAGCATACTCATACACCGAGCAGTAAAACGGACACAGCATGGAAAACACTGCCTACACCATTAACACGGTAATGACTGAATTTTTAGTCTTACTAGTTATCATGACCAGTAATTTTTATTTCCTCTGCCCGTACCATAGGTAGGCCCTACTGTAGGTAGAGGAAATATAGGGTTTCTACCCCGAAATTGTATTTTTAACATAAAAACACGTTTTAAAGTCTTTTGAATAAAAAAAAATATATTTTCAGAATCATCTCTGTCTGTCTGGCTGTCTGTCTGTCTGTGTGTTTGTGGACGGCCTAGCTCCAGAACGAAAAATCGAATGAAAACAAAACATTGAGTTTGGGTTAGGTGAGTTCTGGGGATGTGACACGAAGATTAGCGACGACTTTCTGTTACTATTAGTACATGCGGTACCTATACCAAAAGCTAAAACTTTTATCTGAAACTTTTTTTTTCGCAAACATTCTCTGAAGGATAGTTTTAAGTCACCCACTTTTTTTTAGAAACTCGATCTTCCCTGGTGAACAATGAAGTTTTACGTCGGGTTGAAACAACTGAATACGCGCTCTTTGTTATACGGCCTCTTATTCTATATCAGAATGTGAAGTGAGAAAGGTGTACTGCCCATGCTTAGGGTAAAGAAAATCGCGCGAGTGAATTAATCAAATTTTATTTGGGTTGTGTATCCTTCGGGGATGCTTTGCGATATGGTAACGACATTCTCTTCATTTTTACAGCCAATTTACCATACATGAAGAGAATTCCATACGTAATAACTTTCATTAAGCTAAGAGGCAAAACTTTTATTTGAGCAGAGAAAGTTATGTATCTCACATCAGTGTTTTTTTCTTTGGTTAACATAAAAGTTTAAACTGCATTGCAAATTGATAACTTACAATAAGTCGTATTAGTTTTCTTGGATGAAAATGCCTTCCTTTGTTGAATACACAATTTAGGAACTGAACTGCACCTTGTAGGTTGTGACATGAAATTATATTCTTAGAAAATAAGTCTTTATCATACTTGTCTTCTTTTGTTGGCATACAAGTTCATAAGCTCTATTATAAAACTGTATGTTAAATTGCAAACCCACCTAAATCGTACTACCATTTTTTACCAAAAATTTCCATGATTTTAAACTTAAATGTAGATCGGTTACAAATAACATTTATGGTATGGTAGTAGAAAATAGGAACTTGTGGATTGTCTTAAAAGGGAGTATGACATGAAAATATATTTTACATAAAAATGGGGAGAAATGAAGTTGCCTTACAGATATTTTGATATTATTTTCTCGTTACATAACAATATACTTTCAATTCAATACTTTTATAATGGTGACAGTCGACTTTCTTTAGCTTTCGCAGAAATGTATTAGATAAACTAAATGAGGAGGTAGGTATGGGATTTGTAACGGATTAAATACCGAAATATCAATTGGTGGTCATAACGCTCCAATTCCAATTGTAAATTCTGTGATGAGAAGGGTAAGGAAATGAAACTATTTTTTATGAATTAATAAAGAAAATTAAATACAAAAGTCAGAAATGCGAAGAAATTAGTTACCAGGTGAAATTATGTTAAAATTTTGTGAACATAATACTATTTCATTATTGTTCCGAAGTAATAATAGTAGGCCTAACAATAACAATATAATTATGTTATTATTAGTGGTTTAGCGAATTGTGTTTTCACCAAGATAGTTACGGATGCATAGGCCTATCCCCTATATATAAAGCGAATCTGAATTACATCGGAAAACCTAGAAAACTCTAATGTACTGTACTCTATTTGATTAGGTTTCTCCTCACGGTTTTGTTTTTACAGTTTAATTTCCTCTGTGTAGGATTACTTCTAGAGGAGAAGGAAGTTTTCCCTCTTCACTACATATATGTCGCCTCATACTAAACTCGCTGCATTTTTTCTTGTTCTGAACATTTTAGTTTATTTCCCCAAATTTAATTTTTTGCATAAGAGTTTATGACAGTTATTTTTTCATGTAGCGTATACTATGAAACAAAGTTAAATCTTGGCAGTAACACAAATAAAATAGAAGTGGAACTACTTTTAGGTTCTCTTCAAACATTTTTTCTCAAATGGCAGTTTTCCTTCGACCCTGATAATGAAATTTTAATAGTATATGAGGATAGTATAATCCGTGTGCCTAGGCCTTAATCTGTCGCAAAATACCTTACATTACACTATTACCACTGATAAAGGTAAAAATTGAGATTGAGCAGCCTAGGGATTATGTCATTTCTAAACAATATTAAGTAACAGCTGTAACGTACTGTAGACTACTTGCAATTCTGAATTAGATCTACATTTCAATCTGTTCCCCACGTAATTTGCCTACCATTTCCAGAGCACGTAATATGCTCACTGTGGATTCTCTCAAATTAACTTACTTACTAGATAATGCATTAACCTAAAGCAATTTATGAATAAGCAACCAAAACATATTCTTCTGCAAATATTTCTTCAGTAGTAGCCTGTATAAAAGTCGTTCCTGTATTCAGACTGTTTCCTGTTTCGATTTGATTCATTGAACTGTTTGATTTAGTTCAAATATCAGCACAGGCCTTTTAATTTTTAACAGATTTTTACCCCAATGAAGCGAATGACGCAGAAGGGAGAGACTTTTTTGTGCGTCTTTTGTTTCCTATAATCTCAGAGCCTCTGTGTGCTCGGTATTTTCAACTTATAGGTCTATTAAAGAATATTATCTTCATCGGCTAAATCAGCGATAAAGACTACGGTATTAAAATAGAAAATTCTGCTTTACTTATTACATTTATGCACTCATATCCTTTCTGCTCTGCATAAATGATCTAAATTCAGAAGAGGGTAATGTCTTTTAGAGATGCGCTTTCGTTTATTAAATTTGGGTACTTATTTTAGTGGAAATATTGACAGAATGATGACAAATGAATTTATTTTTACTGTTCTTTCTTGCATATGGGCAACGTAATTTAGCAATGTGATCTAATGTGTGGTCTAATGTTTATGTTTTGCGTTTCCCTCCGGGAAATTTCTTCATTATTTGAGTGCTGTGATGTCAAGTTTAATTATGTTACATAAAGGAAAACAAGATAAATACTGTACTGTTCTTTGTGCATACCGTTCTGTGACTAATGCGGAATGCTTTTTATACAGCTCCGGAGGCATTTAGAAATTAACACTAACCCAAAAACGCAAGCGACTGATCTTGACTTCATTGTTCTTCGTTGTGAAGTTATGCATTTCATACATACATATTAAAATCGCCTTCACTGTTTCACATTGTCGGTACTCACATTATTTGATAGTATCAGATTGATGTTACAAGTTTTTGTCTATTTCCTTTAGCAATAACAGTAATTATTAGTAGGCTATATATTCGTTTTGTCTGCTAATTTACCTAGGTAGTTTAGCGGGTGGGTTGAATGAGCAATAAATTAAAAAAACAGGAATTAAACATAATAATGTACGTAGTATCAGTAAATTAAAATAGTACTTAGGCCTACTAAGACAATAACAGTCAATTGTCAGAATTTTGTACACTATTTTTTGTACCATAATCGACTCACTGTTTGGTTGAGTGTATAGAAATGACTTTATTAGCAATTTAATTTCATCGGATCTTTCAGATGTATACTGCAAATTATATGTTTTTCCAGTTGATTTCAAACTTTTAACCCAATAGTGATTTCAGTTGATGAATGCTTATATTAAAATATAAATTCAGCGCTGAAATGATAAATATTTAGTTTAACTTGTCTAATAACAAAGTACAATAAACATGCTATCATTAAAAGTATCTAATATAAGAGAATATATATAGGTTGTAACTTATTACATAAAATGATATGGGACAACTGATAGTAATTATAACACCGTGTATCAATTTACTAGTATTTAATATAGACTAGTTCAATTGGACATACTGGAATAGACAAATTACTTTTCCATTAAAAGAAAAAATCAGGTAAACTTATATAACAAAGTGTCATATTTCAGATACTGTTGTTTTTAACCACGGTTTCTTCAGAAAGTTTGGTAAGCGTATGTGAAGGAATGTGTGATAACTAGAATATAAACGAATTTACAACAAATTCCTTAAGTCAACAATAGGCCTATTCCTTTATTTTTGTCAAAACATCTGGAGCCGTAGGCCTACAAAAATGCAGTCAACAAATTTCAAAGTTTATTTTGGAGGGGAAAAATTTGAACTTCTTGGAATTTCACCATCGGTTGTAGGCTAAAAGTTATAAGTTTGCCAAATTTCAAGTTGCTAGCTAATCTGGAAGTGAGTAAACACCAAAGTTAATAAGTGAATAATTAGACTGTTGTAGATGTGAATGACGTCAAGACTGTGCACCATGTTTTTCCATACTTACGGGCTGCAAATTATGCATGCTTGTGGCTGTTGTATGTGCTAATATTCCTGCCAAATTTTACGATTCTATCTGTCCTGTTTTTGCGTAAAAATTACATAATGTGACGAAAATATACATTTACTTAAAATCAAAATATATCATTTACTAGCATGTGCCCGCGGCTTCGCCCGCGATAATTATTTCAAAAATTAAAAATTAAGAGCATAATAGTTAAATCATTATATTTATTAACACCTAAATCACGTGGACTACATACCACGATTAGATAGCGTCGCCTGGTAAAAGCGACCTCAGATTCGAGTTCCTTGGCCCAGAAAACCCCTGTACAGTGAGTTTCGTCCAAATCGAACAATGTTTGACCATATTTAGGCCTATATTGATTATCCCTCTTCCGTGTAGGTTGAAAATTTCATATGTCTTCGGGCCTTGATATTCTAAACAAATGAATCGTCCAGGATGGACTTACAAAATCAAGCGATCGCCCGCGATAATTATTTCAAGAATTAAAAATTAAGAGCATAATAGTTAAATCATTATTTTATTAACACCTAAATCACGTGAATTACATACCACGATTAGATATCGTTGCCTGGTAGAAGCTATCTCAGATTCGAGTTCCTTGGCCCAGAAAATCCCTGTATAGTGAGTTTCGTCCAAATCGAACGATGTTTAACCATATTTAGGTCTATGTTGATTATCCCTCTTCCGTGTAGGTTGAAAATTTCATATGTCTACGGGCCTTGACATTCTAAACAAATGAATCGACCAGCGTGGGCTTACAACATTCAAGCGATCGCGATGCTTTTATTTCCACGGTATGACAAAAATAGCCAAAGCCAACTGCAATTGATTTGACATTGAAATGTATTACTGAAATCTGATGCTTCGACAGCGCTAAAATCACGTTTTCTGCCAGTTTTTTACTCATAACTCGCGAACGAAAGCTAAAATTAAAAATTCGGCTTCGAGGTGCATACGCCCACCTTTCAGTCCATCTATCTTTAAATTTTCAGATCTTTGCGTTCAGTAGATTTCGATGGGCATCGTGGACAGACAGACAAACAGCATGTGCCCGCATGTGCCCGCGGCTTCCCCCGCGATAATTATTTCAAATTATAATTATTAACACCTAAATCACGTGGAGTGCATTCCACGATTAGGTAGCGTCCCCTGGTAAAAGCGACCTCAGATTCGAGTTCCTTGGCCCAGAAAACCCCTGTATAGTGAGTTTCGTTCAAATCGAACAATGTTTGACCATATTTAGGGTTGATTATCCTTCTTCCGTGTAGGTTGAAAATGTCATATGTCTGTGGGCCTTGACACTCTAAACAAATGAATCGTCTAGGATGGACTTACAAAATCAAGCGATCGCGTTGCTTTTATTTTCAAGGTAGGCTATGAGGTATGTTGACAAAAATAGCCAAAGCCATCTGTAAGTTATTTGATATTGAAATTTATTACTGAAACTGATGCTTCTAAAACGCAAAAAAAATGCACGTTTTCTGCCAGTTTTTCACTCATAACTCACGAACGGAGGCGAAAATTAAAATTCCGGCTTCGAGGTGCACATTCCGACCCTTTAGTCCGCCTACTTATAAAATTTCAGATCTCTGCGTTGAGTAGATTTCGCTGGGCATCGCGGACAGACAGACGGAAGACAGACAGACGGAGGACAGACACTTCCTTTTATTAATATATAAGATAGATAACCGATGGAGATACGACAAAAAGTCATAGGACCAAACTTGCAGATCTCTCAAAATCCGTTACTGCTGGTGCAATCGATTTCTTGATAACTCCAAGTAATCCTACATAGACCTTAAAGCTGCGTCCGCCATTTTGAATGGTTTTTGGGTGTCAAAAATAGAAAAAAAAATCGTTTTGGAATATTTTCGTCGCTTACAAGCTATAAGAATACCAAATTTAAAATTTCTACTTCATCTGGAAGTAGGCAAACAATTATGTCAATGAATGAGTTAGCCACGCGGCTTTGAAGTATAGTGATGATGTGCTATTTTTGAACCCTTAATTGGGCGGTTACTCACTGATTTGGTAAATAATTAATAGCGTTCGTCCAATAGACGTCATATAGGCCTAGTATAAGTGTGTAGCCTATATTAAGTTTCATCTGTTACATCGTATTCGAGTTATCGCGCGTACAGACACGGAATTTTTCCTGTCCACCATACAATCTTAGAATGAGAATAAAAAAAAAATAATTGGTTATCTACATTTAGATATATTTCGTAAAGCGAAAAATACCTAGTATGTTCGCATATTTTTCCCCAGTATGTTTAGAACTTCGCGCTTGTATTGACTTCTTGTTAGAGTTGTAAAGTTTTAGAAATTGCGCAGCTTATTCTGAGTACATTTATGTTGAAGCGTATGATTAATTACTAGTAATAGCAGACCACATGACGTCTTACTCTTCAGGTTTTACAAGCTCATATTCTTTTACGATGTTACTACAATGGGCTGAAGACCACAAAGATCCGGATCTTATTGGATGCTCTAGTGCAGTAGGCTTACGTTCGACGCACATTAATTGTGCAATTTTCTCCCTGTTTTTCAACGGTAGCCCTAATATCACGGGAGAATGTGATTTTAGGGAAAATCGTATCCTTGAGTCGTATTTGTTCGTGTAGGAATTATGGAAGATTACCGCATTCCAAAACTGCTACTAAATTATAAACCCATAGGCAAGAAAAATATTGGCAGACCGAAGAAGAGATGGATACAAAAGAGATGAATGAGTTGTCTCATGTTATATAGATAACATCTTTGGGTGTAATTAAGATGATGTTGGATTTAATAAGTTTATGTTTAATAGAATGTAAATGTCTGACTATAGTTGCACTTGTAGAGACAGAAAGGGCTTGATTCCAGAAATTCTGGATGTATCACTAGTGTGGGTTCTAAAGGAAATATTGAATGTAATTTTAATAGCTCCATTTCGAATTACTTCTAGCTCTGAAATAGGTTTTTCCTGTAAATCCTCCATATAATGTACATAGGTGTAAGAAGACTGTGGATGAAAGAAAAATACACCATTTTAAGAAATTAAATACGTATCCTATATAACCTGTATCGGAATTGAACATTGGTGGTAGATAATACAAATAAACCAACTCAACTGAAATGTGGGAATCTTGAAATAAAAGTTCTGTTTTGATCATTTACTAAATGTCAGGTTATCTTCTGTTAAACGTAGGGTTTATTAGAAGGGTTATGGGTTTTTTATGATAACATCGAGATTAAGCAACCTCTAAATGAAATATCTTTTTAGCATCAGCGCTATGCATGGTATTTTACTTTGCTTATCTAGCGTTTAATGTAAAAATAACATTATTAAAATTATAATAGATGAAGATAATTTAATTTTAGGGCGAAATTAAAGAATCTGCTACACCTTATTAAATAATTTATTATAATAAATAACCCTTGCACCAAAACGGCTGTTTTCAGAGCCAACATATTTCATAATATTTCCCAATTATAATAAATGAATCTTGCACCAAAAAAAGCCATTATTTTCAGAGAGTGGTGAGCTAGGGTGTAGTAGATTTTTCCATTTTCCCGATTTTAGCAACCTCTTCATAAGTGACTAACTATAATTATGAAAATAACGATACATCAAAAACAAAATAATATCCTGTTACCAAAACTATTTCGTCGTAATTAGCCAAGGTCTCATTTCCTTCAATTTTTCTTCTTGTTTGTTTCTTTCCTTTCTTTTTATATGACTCGTTCAAGTCGACCTAGAATTTAGTAAATGCTTATATAAACAGACGAGCTGTATCTTATTTGCTGGTTTCCATGTAGTTGATGATAGTGATTCAGCACCTATTAAAATTGATGTAACAGTACATTTCTAATACTATCGTCCCATGTGTAGTCTATACAACACGAATTCAGCAACCCGTATATTATTGAAGGCAGCCATCATTAAGGAGTATATACCAATAGATGTATTCCTACAAGTCATGCAGGAAAACATATATTTTATGTTTATATTTTTTCGCAACTGCTTTATTGAATAATTAACATATTGGAGTAATATGATTGTTTTCATAACCCCTGCTTCTTCTTAAATTGTTTATATGTAATGGTAGTTTATTGCGGGCGTGCACGTATGTAGGCCTATATTTTCTTTCTGTGACCAAATAGTAATCATAATCATATTTTTTTGCATCAGTGCATACAAATACAAAAGTCAAGCACTCATATGGGTAAGAAATGTTATTTTCACTTTCTTCGAAGCAAGGTACATATTATTCTGTTGTTGATCATTTACTCTAAATTTGAGAGTAAATTTACTCTTGGTTGAGCATCTGTTGCACACATATCTAGGGTTGTATTTCCATCTGAAGAAAAATGTATACATGAAGTGCGGCGTGCTTTACAGAGCAGAGAGGGGTGTGTGACAAATGTCAGAACATATCAAGGGAGGAAGAAGTACTATTTTCTGTAGAGTCTTAACATTGTGATTCTACACGACATTCGTAAGGTAATAAATGTTAAAGCAGGAGAGCGTATGTGTCCCCATCCATTAGTCATGAAACAGAAAACTTCATGCAAGAAACATCAGCCATGTTTGAAATTCACCAAGAACACAATTGCATATGAGCATATGTTGCACTTATATTTAAAAAGAGAAGTCATATATTTGCATATAAAATAAATGAACTGTCGTGTTGTTGTGCATTATAAACTGTAATATTTACTGGATAGCCAGGGATATCTCACAGGAAAATGGTTTTCTTTACCACTGCGTATGCCTTAACAGTAATAAGAATTAAATGAACAGTCTGATCTGAAATATTTTAAAATTAAAATCAGGATGTTAGATAAAAAAATCGAACTTCGAAAGAGAGTAGTTGACTTAAACAGTTTTCTAACACTGCGAAAAATACGAATTAAATATTGAATGACAGTTGTAGTATCTTGTTTTGCGGCAGAAGAGAACGAAATAATTTTATCTCTTAAGCCTGCTTCATATGGCAGTACAGGTTCCTTAAGGTCTCTGTGTGTTAACTGCCCTCTTCGGCAATTTGAATTGTTCGCAGCATCTCTATTAAAATGTTTAAATGACCTGTATGTAGCGATTGCTGATTTTATCTTTTTGCTTCTCTTAAGCATATTTGGTGTTAGAGTAAATCCTTTTGTCTCGAAAGGTTTGCTGGATATGCAATAAATAACAGGAAAAAATGCTGTGAAACTTTTTTTGCCGAGTTAGGTCCTAGAAATATGTTGCCACTAATAAATCACCAATCCTCATTTTAAATAAAATAAGTAATACTGTAATAACATAATTTCTGGATCTCATTGAGGAATCGACGAGGGCTGTCCATAAAGTAAGTTTCCCTGAGGCCGTTACAGAAACAAAACACAATTTCATGGAAATGTTTATTGCAACAGATATAGCAAGTGTTCAGCTATTTTTCAACATATTCGCCACCGGAATTGAGACATTTTTCATCCCGTGGGACCAACATTTGAATACCTGTATCGGAGAAGCCTGCCATTATGTGGCAACCATGTCCGCCTCTTTGTCATTCTGTATCATTTCTTGAGGTGTAGGAAAGGATGGAAATCAATGGGAGCGAGATCCGGGCTGTAGGGTGGATTTTGAACACCTCCCAGTCGAACTTCTGCAGGAGACTTAATATAACAAAACGTCCTCGATAACAGGTTTCTATTCAGCAGCCCTCAAAATGTCCCTTCTTTGCCATTCTATCGGACACATTTTTGTATTGCCGATCTGTTCATCATCACAAAGAATAAAATTTTCTGTGCTGTAACAATCCAGTACCCAAGGATCACGAAAATTATGTGTGGTGTCCTTGATTATAACTTAATTAGCACTGGGAACGGAATTACTGCATACCAAGGAGGATGTATTATTTTATCATATTCTCAAGAGCAGTCTGGTGAGAGTATTGACTTGCAATCTGTGTAGGTAATCTAGAGATAAATTTCAATGGAGTAGGCTATAACTGCCATACACAGGAGTTCCGTTGTGTCGCTGATTTACGACTTTCTTGTTGCAGTTTGAAGCCAGTGGGGAAGCTGCCGCCCTCTGCTGCAGGTGTGAGTGGCACCGTTATAGTTCGCACCAACCCACCGCCTCAAGGTGCTGCTAATCGCGTCGCCGTCAACAGCACACAGGCGACGTCCCTGCAGCCCACATGCACTACTATGAACGGTACTGGAGACTCCATAAGGTAACTCTAAAATCCCATATTTCACCCCATCTTATCTTTTCTGCTGTACACAAATCCGTTATAAATTTATGTACAATTTTCTTTTAATGCAACAATCCTTAAATCTTATAATCTCGAGGCTGAAGTTATTTTTAGCCGGGGATCGATCTTGGAACCTTTTGCTTTATATGAAGTTGCTCTAAGATTCGCCCATAAATTAAGACGCTTGTTTGGATCTTCGTCTTGTCCCTCTAAACCAGCCATTCCCCCATGGTCCGGGAGTACACTGTTAGAAGCTTGGGAATAACCATTGACTCCCGACTACAATATGATAAGGACATAGATAAAGTGAGAATTGTTGGTTTTCAAGATTCTAACCAATTAAACCCTCTTTTTAAAACTTCTTTTTTCAAGAAAAAGAGAGAGATTCGATTTTGTACCTGTGTGGGAGTACTTTTTATACCCTCATACAAATCAAAACGGTGCACTGAAACAAAGCAAAAATAAATGCTGAGCTTTGGCTTCCAGTGATTATGCTTGAACCAGACCGAAACCCTGAAATACACCACCATCTATCCCAGTGATGCACCAATTGTACCAAGTGAATTTTCCCAATTTCCAGATCCAGTCATGTCTCTACATTGTTTTAATTTGTTCATGCTTTTAGGGAGTATGTTTATGTAAATTAAGTTAAATTAAACTCTAAAACGTTTAAAGGATAGTAAACATTAGGCTTATATTATAACTTACTAATAGAATTAAACACTACAACATTATAATATTCTATATTTTCTTTACTAAATTAAGAATTACGATTTTTTTAATTGTAGGATTTCAACTTCAATTGTATTTTTCAATTGTAGGAACCTCCAAAAGCATATCCTTGCTGAAAATTCGACAAATAAAAGGTTGCTTAGAAAATATTTTTCTACGCCAATAGTACGGGTGGAGAAAATAAAATCGGTCCTACACTTTCGTTTCAGTGGATTGTAATGAAAATAATTTATCTTACTAGTAAACTATTTTTAATTGCAGTAATAAATATACTTTTATGTTATATCTGTTCCAGCGACACTAATTTATCATGTACATAATTATTATCTAGTGCGTATTTCATTGTATGTAAATAAGGTAGCTTCTTCTGTCGGAACAGATAATGTGACAGGCACTGAAAGCTTACAGAAGCTTTGTCGCGTATTTACTGTCGTTTATGTGCCGACCTTTAGCCTTGGAATCACAAGAAGTAAAAATCCCTCCCTTTTCATCATATTAATATGACACGTCGTACTGTTTACTTTTGCTATTATTTATTAGCTTTACTGAGAACGACTTAAGTCAAGTTATTAATTAGAAGGCATAACTGTGCTTCTTAACTTTAGTAAAATCCCACCTTGAATGCATAGGTATTAATAGAATTTTATCTAAGCATTTCTTGTGCGATTATATGGTTGGAATACTCATTTGAATATCACTGCACGAGCTGTTGGAATTTTTAAATCAATTCTGACTAGTGTATAACTTGCCTGGACTTTTAGTGTGGGATAAACTCTATATAGCAGGGGTGGCCACTAACCTTAACTTTGGGAGCCTCAAATTTATGAAGCTGTTCGAAGCGAACCACATTGTTTTTACTATACACATAAACATTATTGTTCAATTACACAACAAGAAATAATATTTTTCTTTTGAGAACTGCGTTTTCGAGTGTTCATTTTTGCTGTTGTTTGAAATCTGACTGATAAGTGGTAAGGGCAGTTCGCTCGAGTTGACTTGTTCATCAGTTAGTTCAGATCGATATTTATATTTAATGAACTTAAGCATTCAGTACAGAGATTCACACACATAAGTAGTCCCAAACATCGAGATAAGTCTCTTAGCACAATCTTTGGTTAGTAGGTATTTTCTTCTGGAACTTTCTTTCAAAATTCTATGCCCGAAATACCACTTCGATTAAGTTCTTTCAATCCTTCGTTCTCTTGCAGTTGTAGTGCTCCAACTCTATTCCAACTGTATCCTTTGTAATTGGTGATGAAAGAGGACAGCCATCTCCCACAACTTCAACAGCAAAAGGATTTTCAAGGAACGAAAATGAATGTTTAAGTGTTCTCAAATCTTAAAACTGCCATTGATTTCTTTAGCAAGACCAGACATTTTATACAAATAATATTTTTCCACCTGAACGTCAAAGGCTTTCAGTAATTTTCTTCAAACATTTGAAATGAGCGAAGATCTTTCCGGAAGAGTCTTAATTTGCTCTGAAAACTAAATACATTCTGCGCTAGATTAGAAATAAGTTTTCACATCCTCGTTATATTAACTATGTACGTTTTAAAATCTGAATCATATTTATTCTTAGCTTCGTTTCAAGAGCCGCACGAGATTGGCTCAAGAGCCGTATGCAGCTCGCGAGCCTCGTTGTGGTCATCCCTGCTATATAGGCATGTGAAATTTGTTTTGAGTTTGAAGTTTCTCGTAACTGTACATACAAGTTCTCAACTTGACATTCATTACTTGGAATAATTTGTAATTTTGTAAGTTTGCTTCTGGCTAGTTAGCATTTGTATACTGCTACTTAAGTGTCCTGGGATCATGAACTGCAGAAGTACTTTACATGTCTGTCAGTCTACTTAATTGGGAGTATCACGTCTACGTCCATATAGGCCTAAATGCTTCCAATCTGAACCGGGATCAAACTCACAATATTTTTAACAGGAAGCCGTGCGTATTTTTTAAAGGGACTCTGTTCCTTCCATTTTAATCTAGTTAAATTAATTTAGCCTTTTTCAGAAACCATTGCCAGTGCAGTATTGAAATTTTGACAGCTTATTCCTTGATTGTTTGAAATGATAATACCTATGATTTCGAAAAATACGAATTAATCTTGAAATAATTATTTAAATGAAGAAAATGGACAATTGAGTATCATTAAAAAATATTATGGCTTAATGTACATTTAATGAAATCGCTATGTTAAATCATCCACGAAGATGTAGATTGAAGTAGCTTAATCCTGACTAATAAAAGCAGGGAAAGTGTAAACTGTACAGGAACTAGGGAAATTAACTTGGAAGAATTTAGTATTTCCCAGGTGCATATATTTATTATGCCCTTCCTTTTGTTTGATACCACTAACTAAATGCTTCACAGATCTCATGCAAAATGTAGTTTTATTCCACAGCCTCCTTCTGTTGCATTTTCATTGATGTCATAACATGATCTTCAATATCACATAACCTAATTATGGCAAACGTTCCTAATTTTACTATAGCCCGAATTTCGTAGTATCTTATTTTTATTGCGAAATTGAGAATGGAAGAAGGAACAAATCCATTCATTAGAGAAGCTGCCCTCTTATCAGTCAGACGAAGCTTTTCCGTTACTGTTCCCAATTCACAATAAATAAAATAATAAGATACTGCCAAAATAAAAAAAAGCCGTGTTGGAATGTCTATTCCATGCTTAACTGGCCAAAACACCACAATGTAAATTATTTTTGTGTTTATACACACCTCTACAAAAGGAATTGTCTCTTACTTTTCAGGAATTCACAACCACCACAGTCGTACCACGGGGAGAATTCTGCAGATGTCACGGCGCTTCAGGAGGGGCACTACGACGCTGTTAAGGTGAGTACTGTTTGAAAATTAATAAGAAACTCATTTTAGAATATAACATTTTTTTGTTTTGTTTAAAGAAGGGTTTTTATAAAATGTGCTATTGAACCCTAGTTAAGGCTTGAACAGAATTGATTGCGCCGTTACTGACTAGGTGAGAGGGAAGACGTCTTAATTGGAGTAGTATTTAAAATTGCATGCTTCATTACGATACAAACTAACCTTAACAATTATTGTTTTCACTCGCCCTTATACTAAATTTCTACCCATTATGAACTTTGGACTGGCATAAAATGAAAGCATTTAGAATGAAATCAAACTGATTGTGCTGTGAAACTTGCTTCTTCACTTATATTTTATTTCCAAATTATGTACAGTTTTCCGATTCCAAAGTGTTCATAATACTTGACGCACAATGAATAAGCCTTTCGCCTTTTTCTGAAAAAGAAAAGAAAAAGATTTATCGCATTTTGCGTTTTCGTATTATAGGTTATTATTATTATTATTATTATTATTATTATTATTATTATTATTTTTATTTTTTTAAATTTGTTTGTACTAATATCTTTTGCGTAGGTATTTCAGTTTCTTAAGCACTGTTCGAGTTCACCACTGCATGGTAGAGCGTTTATTTAGTAGTTCCACGAGTCGTCGTTAGATGTCGCATTCGACAGTTAGACGAACTATAATTCTTCTTACTTCTTCCTGAAGATGTCGCCTCACCTACTTAGAGAAAGTTAAGATGTGTGTGCATCGTAGTGCACTTTGGTGGCTCTGTTATTTCATTATTACGAGAACCTGGGTTTTATGTTATCACATACCGATATTCCATTCCTTGTAGAAGATAGAAAAGTAGAAATATTGACAAATTTCAATGAAATGGTGTTAGTATTTTAAACATATTTTGAGGTATGCTACGCATTTGTAACATTTTAAATATTTCACTTATTTTGAAATGTTAAACAAATATATATTTCAAAGTTTTTACAGTTTTTAATTACATTTAACAAATTAAAATTTAACATTTCTCTGGGTCTGCCGGCAGTTATTTGCGTTTAGCCTTTCACCAATACCTTTCTTAGGCTGGTATAAAGATCAAGTAGTGCAATATTAAACCGGACAAATCTTTGTCAATAGCTCTTTCATACTTCCATACTATTTGGTGTAGTGACTTTGTTAAGCAGATAGAGTACAACCAAGTCAGAAAAATAAAATATCCCCTCCAAATAAGGAATAGCTATTCAAATAATCAATGACAAAATAGGCATTACAAGCCAAGACAATTAATATAAAAGCTTCGGTGAAAAAATATTTTCTTGATTTAAAAAAAGTATAATGTTTGCAGATGATAGAACTTTTTCTAATCATTTCGTGCATGCCAAATACTGAGAGGGAGGCGATAATTTTCTAGTCTGACTTATAACTTTCACTGACTTGTGTGTTTATACTCTTTTTCAGGGGAAAATAGGACTTTCCGGGCGAGAGGGGGTTTGTTACCGAACACGAATTTAGTTAGTATGCTATGGTTTTAATTTTCAGAATTCTATTTATAATGATATGGTGTTGCGAACAAGTAATGAAAGCGATATAAAGTTTTTATAGTTCCTATGTTACCTAGTGAACATTTTTAGGATCTTACACGATGAAAGATAACCATCTTTAGTGAATTGATACATATTGCATTTTTTTGTGTTTGTCTGCCCTTGCCGAGACTTCGTTGTTATTCACTGTCACTTTGATTACTGATTTGGTTCTGCCTTTCTCATATAATTCCGAGCATGAGATGTGTAATTAATTTTAAATGGAAATACTACATCTGATTTTGTCCAAACGATATTTGATTAATGGTAGAAGTTATACATATCCTACTTCCGGTATAATCATTGAACTACGAAGGACACTTGCCGGCGAGTTTTCACAATAGCCCAGTCATGTGAAACAATCCGCTTGATTGGCCGCATATTAAAATTCACTTCCTACTAGAGAGCTGTCTCTGCTCACTAGTCAGGGCAAACATCTTTCTCGATTCATAATAGTAGATAATGTAGGTCTACTATATTTTTAAGTTTTCTTTTACTTTTGTATCAATTTTCTTACTTGGAAACCTTTTATAAATAAGATCTACGTATTTTTAACTTCCTGTCTATCTTATGTCTTATGCTTTTTGGAAAATGTTTTTGCATGTATTAAGCAGCAGAATCCATAAAATGGAATTGTAGTAAAATTCTAAAACTACGACCTGTGTTATACAGCAAAGTTAGGCGGCTCCTCAATAACTCTCTCTTTTAAAGTAATAAAAGCTTATATTATTCTTTCTGCTGTAAAATCATGTGATTGGCCAAGAAACTTGACATTTTACAGTAGAACAATTACGTTAACCCTTAAATACTTGGGACTCAATTTCTCACGCAATACAAACACATGCTCGATTACATACAAAACAGGTAACACAGTGATTAGGCCCATAGTTTATTTCTTGTACCTCATTCTGAAATTACAATTTTTCTTTCAATTTTTTAAAATCTTTTTTTATAAATTTAAAACAAAATACTGTATGCCAAAGATTGCATTATGAATTTAAGAATTAAACAATTTTAACCAATTCACACTTTCACTTTAGGAAATAAAACTTAAATGAATCTATTAAAAACGAAGAAAGTGCTTAGGGAATTATTTCTGTTCTGTAACGTCTAGTCTATTCTTGAGAGTAATATTCAGAACTTAATGTCATTAAATGAAATTTGCGAACATTTAAGACAATTCGAAGTGTGTTTATTGGCGAGGTACTATAGCGAGAACTTTCCACCTTAGCCTACACACGGCCAGTGTGAAAGAATTATTCCACTATAGCGAAATAAGTTTGAGAACAATATGCGCATAAGCACAAGCAAAAGCAAGTAGGCGCAGCTTACCTTTCTTACCCCCGTTTATCTATCCCACCGTCCCGCAAATCGTCTACGTGTTTCTCAGTCTGAGTGCAAATTTGTGTTAAAATACTTAAATTTAAGCTGAACTTTTCCTCCAAATAACTCGTTAGGTTTTCAGATTGTTCAGACTCATATTCAAGGTACGTTTTCAGTTGCTACAGATGAAAGCAGTGATAAAAACAAACTCCAAACTGTACCATATTGTTATTAACGGTATATTAGTATAATGTGTTGTATTTAGCTTGCCTCCCCCCACGCCCCCCTTTTCACTCGGTGCGTCTGTCCTTTATTTTAAAACTTTTCAGTTGGACACACTGATGTTACAAGCAGTTGGTAACTTGAACGAACTTCCAAAAAGATGTGTGCTATCTGAATAGCATTAGAGTGCACTGAATCTAATCAATGCATAATATACTACCTTCTTATTTTGAAGTTTACAGTATAATTTGTCTGGATTATAATTATATTTTAACAGTAGAAAAATAATTGCTGCTCTTTTGGAAGTTTATTTTATAGACTGTGATATAATTTTCCAGCCCTGTGCTAAAGAATAGAATACGTCTCGTTTCCAATCGGTTTACGAAAACAATAGAAAACCGACGTGTTTTGGTGTCCCATATACACATGCCGAACCGGAGGCTTTCTTGTATAATCCCCTGTAAACACCATGTGTGTATACGTGTTCAAGTGGGCTTTGTTGATGCTCAACAAAGAATAAAACATGACTGCCTCAGAGTGGACAAAGAATGGCGTAAGCGCTTTATATATTACTATCAGGGAAGTAAAGAGTCTTGTTTATACGCTGTCAAGTAAGGTATTGTGCACATAACTTCGCTAAAATGCATTCAAATATTATTATACATAAGTAGCATACCACATAGTCTTTATCTTTCGTATAATAAAAGTTCCATGCATGTTGCTATTAATAGACATAATACAGAAGCCTTAGAGGCCAATGTCGGAAGTTCTCAGCAAAAAATGTTAACTTCTACAATGGCTTCAAAGTCAGTTATCTCAAAAGCAAGTTTTATGACATTGGCCCTTTTAGAATCAAGCCACAAATTTATGTTCAGTATTTACATGGGGGGGGGGGGAAATTCAGGATTTTTAAACAGAGTTGCTATCAATAACGATGACCGAAGCAGTACTATGGACTTACGTGAGGTATAGCATTTCGAGGTAAAATATTCAAAGCGTGCTTTTTTTTTTAACTACCGGTACTTTAAATTTCAACAAAAATTATTTCATTTTTAGTGGTGATTGAATGAATGATGGACACATAATCAGTCCTGAGAAAATTTCGTATTGTGTATTTGGTTCTATGTTGCAGATTTAAATCAAATTGATTGAAATATATATTTTGCTTTCAGATAAAGTTTGCTTAGTTAATTTTTAGAACTCATAAATTTACATTAAACCTTAGCGAAAAAAGTATTTTCAGTTTTATATAGGCTAGATCATGCTTGATTCTATTTTTTTTTTCCAAGCGAGAAATTTGCGTTAGGCTATATTGGAAAAAGCACAGAGGAATTTCAATCATCTTCAGTTTTTGCATCATCTCTGCCGTCTAGATTCATTCTTCAGATTTAGAAATTTGATATATTATTTATATTAATACAGGGGTTTTATCCAAATTTATAACACTCTAGTGATAAATTATTAGTTGCGTCACCTGATCTCCCCTTTTAACAAAAGTTAATTTGATGTAATATTACTTATGAGGCCAATAAAGTATCTCGCTGAGTACCTGTTTACGACAGTTAAAAAATCAGTTCGCTGGGTTGTCACTTGGACAAAACAGTCGGTGACTTTTGTTGTTTATAGGATTTAATGGAAGATTTTCTAGAAATGGTTTGTGGAAGTGTGTCATAAACTTAGTCACTAATTTGATACCCGTAATTTTATCACTTTGTAATGCGCACTTTGGTACCATTGCTAGTGGGCAATTCTGGCTTATGTCCAAGGTTCAGGTGGCTTGTATATGGTCAGGGTAAAGTGTAGGCCGCGGTTCCACCCTGCCACAACCTGTCTTCCCATATAGGTATCTCACTTCCTTTACCTCACATTGTGTAGGAGCATCTTGTAGCTGCGTGTTATTGTTCTAAATCTGACTACATCAAGCTGAATTAAATATTTCGCATTGTCTTTCCTCACAAGTAAACCTAATTATTGTAATTGATATAAGAGTCTTTCTGATTGTCTTGAATGAAAAGCAACGTACTGCACGTGTTCAAGTTAAATCCAGTCATGCCTCATTTGTTTACGACGTTTAAAGCATCACCGATACCTTGAAACAGTTCATTTTTTTAAGGGTTTCCCGTATATTTTTTATGTAATTTATAGCATTCAGTATATTAAATTTTATCTGACACATGATGCCAATACTATGTTAGAGTGATAACGAATATTTTAATTTCTTCCTGTAACAGTTACAGGTTGCCTTGCCACGAAGAGTACATTTAAAATACAAGGAAACAGACAAATATAAACTTAAGACCAATGAATCCGACTATGTAACAGAATAATGTTGCACTTGTACACACATAATTAATCAAACAGTAGCATATATATATATATATATATATATTGGGTCCATACACATGGTTTCGAAATATGGCCAAAGATCCTTTCAATGCTGCCTAAATTTCGTATATTTCAATTACTGGCCTTGTCATGTTATTCCATAGCCATCTGTATGCTTTATTTCTATAACGTACTTCTATAATGAATATGCTTTGCATGGCATAAAACCCACAGACACAATAAAAATCAAATTTAGCTACTTCTTGATGCAGGCAATGTGGTAGTTGGGTCTATCTTGAATGCGCAAGATTTTGCTATACTACTCCTATTGAAGTTTTTTTATATTTTTTTAATAACAATTCAAGTTATTACACACTCACAAACGAATCTTCGTTGAACTGATTTTCTTAACGGTTACTAGTTCATTTTCAGGGTGTCTAGAATAAAATTCATTTGTGTGTATTTTATTTTTTGTATCTGCAGTTTTAAAAGTCCATCTATATTTTAATCCTTTTAACTTGTAATTGGATATAGATAGCGTATAATACTTTGTCTTCGTCAAGAATTCTGGAACCAAAAGAGATTATAAATTTAGTTAATGGTTGATTGTTGGGATATTTAATTATATATTGAAATTTAGAGCTGGTGTTTCCAGATCCACTTTTTTATACTCATAAAAATGTAAACCTTTAAAATAAATTATTTTGTATTTTTACATAGCGTTCAAGTATTACGTAAGCAGTAAGGGGGAAGGGGCCCAGGGTCTGCTTATATATGTAATGGGCGTTTTGAGCCATGTGCCATGAACAACTTTTTGTATTTCTCCATAAGTCGGCAAATATTTGTTTAAAAAAAAGAAAAACCTATTTTGCCTTCCATTAAATTGTAATGAATATAGGCTACTATTCATGGGGTTGTCTTACTTTAATTGGATATATATATATATACACAGTATATATATGCTGACTAAAAGGAACGAATTGTTGCTTCTTTAGGTCTGTATCAAAGTGATGGAAGCCATCATTAGCCGTTCTAATATATGGGTTCTGAAATACTTGTTTCCTTATATCCTTTATAATTTTTGGTTGCACGAAATCGTCTTATGCGAATAGACGTCCTAGTGCCGTGAACTTTTAAAACAATTTAAGAACATTTCAGCCATTTACCATCTTCCATCGAAGGAAACAAACTTCAGGTGTATCGAAGCGTGACTGCTTACTGAATGTTGGTTTGTTTTCTTACCATTCACTTAAATTTGGCCAATTTCTGTCACAAGTTGGTAATTGAATACGTGCTGGAATGCAAGCTACATGGTGCTCTACTGAATCGCCATTCATGTGAGAGTCTGCTGGAATACACACATAGTGATTTAGATAAAGAGGGGCATCGCCTAGGTGTGTCAATGCCAGCTTCCGTGACGAGTCACGGGCAATAAAACACAGCTTACTCGCGTTTCCTTTGTACACTTGTGATGATGGGAATCGGCACCACCTGTGCACGTTTAGCATAGTTCCAAATCGTATACTCCATTTCGCTACACTGAGCTTTTGTGTCTTTTGACACAACTGGGAACCCTTTGGTTTGGCGACGTTGGAGGAATATTCTTGAAACAGTGTTTTTTGTATATTTTTATGTGGTTTCTTTTGTCAGTTATTTTTAAATAAATATTGTATAAACTCTTATGCCTCGGCGGGACTTGATCACCCGACCTACTTCAACAAAAAATTTTATACCTGACTTCTGATTGGCTGCTGCACCGGCAAATGAGATTTCGCATTCCGACCTAATATTCGTCCAGCCTCGGTTTCTCCACTTAAACACATTCCTGAGGAAGGCCACAGAGGGAAGATGGCCGAAAGCTTGCATCTTATAATGTTGACACGGCTGATAACCCCTGAAGCCATCCTGAGTACTTGAACATTGCCTATAAGCAGTACCCTTTGTCCCCATTGTGAAGGAAATGGATGAAAAGAGTTTCCGGGGTGTTTAGATTTGTTTTGCCCTCCTCTGCCCCCGAAGCCCTCGACCGTAGGCCATACTTCAGTCCCAACAACTTTTCGGCGTTTTTGTTCTATTGCTTTATTTTTCGCTCTTGTGTACTTTAAGTTTGTAGGTAATGGGGTTTGAGCTAGCTGTTTGATTCAGCAATAATAGAACAGTGTAACTCTGTATGTGTTAAGTCATCTGTCTGTCGGAGGTAGTCTCTCCGATCCGGTATTCACCTAATGAATGAGGAAGAACCCCAATATGATCGGCTGCTGCGAGATATTAGGACCCACGAACCGGCTGGATTATAAACCACGAGTCTCAAACCAACTAGCTGTTCCGATAGACTGTGAGTAGGCCTATGTTTAATGTTGTTGCCATAATTATTTATTTTTCTCAACCGTGGATAAATTTAAAAGCTGGGTGCTTGGAATATCTCGAGCCATATGCCATGAACAACTTTTTCTATTTCTTCATAACAAATCGGCTAGTATTAAAAAAAATCGGGTGCATGAAAAGCCACGCGACAGAAGTGAAACTTGGATTTTTGTAATTTTTCAATTTTGGATTATTGGATTGTTAGATTTTTTAATTTTGGGTTTATGGACTTCTTTAATTGGATTTTTTATTTTTTAAATTTTGGATCTTTGAATTTTGGATTTTTTATTTTTTTAAATTTCATTGAGTTGATTGCTTTCTGTGCAGTCCGTCACAGCCCCGTTATTTTCGTGACGATTTTCTTCGTAACCTAACTTTGCGTTAGCTCTCGATTTACTCACTTCAAAAAGAACTTCTGTTGTAAAACTGCTACAAGAAAGTCTCCCTCTGCAGTCAATGCTAACGGAGTTATGAAGGGCACTGATATAAAGGTAATGCCATTGGGTATCGAAGTACGTCATATCACTTTAACGTGGAAGTTGCTATTATTCGCAACAGGCTAGGGTATGACCGCGTGCGAAGTCTTGGTTAGATCACACGCAATACACCTGTGCTGGAGTAGTTGCCGCTCTGTTTAGCAGATAGGGGGTCTCAGCCGCCGTACAAGCGATAATACCGTAGAATAAGCAAGGGGAATCGGAATAGCCTATCTTTATAATGTTAAATACAATGTAGGCCTACATTTTCTCGTCGGCCTGGGTGGCGTATTTAGTATCGCTGGGTTTGATCCTGGCCCAGGTCGATGTCGTTTATGCGTGTGCATAAATGTGACAATAGATATACTGGTATGTAAAAGAACTCCTGCGGGACAAAATTCCGGCACATTGGCGACGATCACAGGCCTAAGTTTCAGTACATAACCGTCGTTAAATAACCCTTTACAACCACCTACCTTTTCTCAAAATCTACTATTAAGCTAGAGACTAGATCAAGATACCCAACCTGTATTATTAGGCCTATTGAAAAAAGAATTTTTCATAATTTTTATCACTGAAATGTGACTTTTTATTTAAAAAATAACTAACTTTTGAATTACATTATGACCTGAAAATATTTTAGAGCTTAACCGATTCAAAAATGTTTTTTTCAGTGTATGTAAAACATCTAAATAAACAAATGATAAAAATTTCAAGATTGTAGGTGAGAAAATGTACATCTTACGCACAACAAATAAACTTTAATGTAAGTTTAACCTCTGCTGAGATCATGACGGCCCGCGTAGAGCTTGACGGGGCAAATCACAGTAAACAAAAGAAGCCTTTTACTGATATTATCAGTTTTCTGTTTCCTTGAATAAATTTGCAAAGAAGTAGCTCGTGTGGGTATTTTCTGAAAAAAAGCGCTCAATGAGCACTATTCAAAGTATAAGGGTGTTTCATTTAAAATAAGAGTTCATAACAGAGGCAAAAGTTTTGCGTCTCATTATAATAATATTTCTTTTATTTATTTCTTGGATTTTTTAAGCGCGGTAATGAACCTCCGGGTTCCATAAAAATAGATAATATTCCTTTAGCTTGCTTAGGAATTGTCTATTGTCATTGAGCAAGTAAGTATTGTTACTATTGTTGTTATTATTATTATTATTATTATTATTATTATTATTATTATTATTATTCCCATTTGCAGGTCCTCGTACTAGGTCTGAAAATTTACCTTTCCATCACCTTCTATCGTTAGTTTCCCCTTTGAGTATTTTATTTTGTCCTTTAAATCGTATAGCAGTTGATTATTCCTAATCATTGAGTTGATTGTTTTCTGTGCAGTCCGTTCCGTCACACCTCTCTAATTTCGTGACGATTTTGAGTGTGACACTAATTTCTTGACGATTTTTGAGCGTGACACAAGCTCTGGATTTACCGCTACCGCGGCTAAAGAAGTTTCACTTCAAAAACTATTTTACCTTTCATTAAATTGTAATGGTTGTAGGCTACTATTCATGGGAGTGTGTTTGGTTGGATTTACTATCCATAAAAAAGAATTGCCTAGTTCTTAAATTTATAAATACCCTTCTGTTGTGGTAGCCTATTGACTTGTGACCAAGTCGATAATATATAACCTAAACGAGGATTAGTGGAATTCAGTTTTCAGTAGTTTCCGTTGACATGAAATCAGTTTGTCCTACAGATCAGCTGCTGATTAAATCGCGCTCTTGAAAAAATTCACGGTCAGTGTGACCTTTACCATCCGCCCAAACGCCAACATAAGGGATAAGTATGTAAACAGAAACCAACAGGTCTTTTCAGGGACGGACTTTATTCCTTTGTTGTGTTCTTGCCTGCTCGTTATATGTTGCACTTTCCATAACGAGAGTAATAAATTAGGATTAGTTAGTTATAAAATAATGGATACTTCTTTCTTGAAGGTTGACCCTGACGAGTTATTCTCCAGGTTTATCGTAGGATTTCAATTATTCCAAACAGGTGATTAGTAGTCTCCTCTTAGTTGTAGTATTTACATATATGATTGATTATTATTATTATTATTATTATCATTATTAATCTAAAGTAACTAAAAATATATTTTGTAGACAGTTTGAATTAAAAGTAGAACTTCTAGCGCAATTCACACGAAATAAAAGTTCCACATTATCGCACTAGTGCTATAAAATATGTATGCCACTGCATTGGTAACAACTTTGGTTTCCGTCGCATGGAAAACACTCATTTAGTTAAAAATATTTGCATATGATTATTAAATAGATTCACTTTGATAATTGACAATTTTAAAATTCACTACACGAAATTCACGAAATTTCTCGCGGTGAATGCAAAAGTCGTTAGATTTGGTGGGTGAAAAGCGTTTTCATGTTGGCAGCAATGTAAGAGAAAATCAATAACTGCTGTCAGCTGTCTGCGCACTTCAAGATGGTTGGCTCTACAGTGCGTATTTCATTACAGTAATATATATTTTTATTTCACAAATGTTAACGGCTGTCTAAAAATAGTGTATGACATGCGTGTTAAAGCAATTCTATTCTGCTCGCAGTATAAAATCTCGCTTTTAACCCTTGTACCATAAATAACTATTAACGGTGGATGGTATTAATTAAAGAAGAAAATTATGCCACTAAATATGTCACACTCCAGGGTTACCAACTTTGGTTTCAATCGCATGGAAAATACTCTTTTAGTTTAAAATATTTTCATATGATTATTAAATAGACTCATTGACTGAGTGTGACAAAGATTTTGAATGTTAAAATTCATTACCCTTTAAGTTTTATCCGATAGCCGTAGTAAAGACCCTATACAAAATCGTTGTACCGGTAGCCGTTATCAAGAAAACTTTCTAAATACATTTTCTTCAATTAAAATGGAAGTTAGTGTAAGGTAATATCGATCTTATTACATTCTTGGAACATACGCTTGATACGACCGTTCGTTTCCAAGTTTCGCTTTTCACTTATACATATTTTTTTCATATTTTTTTATGGCTTAAAAGCGACCACTGGAAGAGGGGAAAACTTGTAAACGTAAGAATGAATTACACACTATTAATGTCGGGCTTCACTATATGTATTATGCACCCAATGTTGATGTTTGTTAATGGCTGAAGCCTATTCTCATGATCTGTTAATGCCATAATTTTTAAGTACTGGCACTGGGATTGACAGCTAGGTAGTTTCTTGTATAGGATTCGAGGGATGAGTATTCTAATTAATAAATTAGAAGCTTGAGTTCAAGCCCAGCGAGGTACTCTACTTTTTGTATTGACATATTATGTGACTTTTGTTCGTTTTATTTGATTTTAGAAATGTCATAAATTAGCTCTTAAAAATTACAATAAAGGTTAGTATTATTTTTTTTAAGTTATTCCGATCTTATGATATACATATTCGTGGCTAATTATTTAATTTGGATATGAAAAATGTGAATATGCACAACTCCAACAATTCGGTGACTGATGCAGAGTTTCGTAGACTATTCATGCGTAATTATATTAGGGTATATCTTTCCATTTATGTTTTATAATTCAACAAAATCAAAATTTGACTCAGGGTGAACTCATATGACTCGAATCTGTTAACCTTACTTTTCATTGCCTGGCACGACGCTTGCCTACGGTTGTAGGAGTAACATTTAGATCCACAGGTGCTCAGAAACAATTTAGGCAATTTTAGGTCTTTAGAGATAACTTTCGTAGTTTTGAATGCGGTATCTTATCTTGCGTTACAAGAGATTTAAAATGAGTTATTACTAGCGAGGGAGCGATGTGCAGATTCCTTCGTTAAAGAATTAAACTCTATTCAAATATATTTATATGAGAGACTAGCTTAAAAGACCCGGCGTCGCCCGGGTTTTGTATTTTGTAATTGGAAATTAACTTATGAAGGATTTTTCAATTTTAAATTCTAGGTCCTTATATAGGCATTTATAATTTGAAATAGGAAGAACGACTTATTACACTCAAACTATTCCCTCATAAAACGCTTGATATAGTTTTTTATGGCTCATAGAGGATCTAGAATTTTGCATCCCATCGCTTGTACAGTGCACAGCAAGCCTGGTAGAGGTTTAAATAAGAAGAAACAGAAATTCCTGTAACATAAAATTGTAATATCGAGGCGGGAAATTTCCCACTCTTATGTTACCATAAAGTCGTTTTGGGGATGAAATTAAACAGAAAGCATTATCACTTTCATACTTTTCTCTCCAAAAACCTGCGATATAATATAATAATATACACATTACCATACCTCGTTTTGTTTTCTCTATGTCCAAGGTAGAGAAAGTTATGTGATTCCATTATTTTAGTGGATTTCATTCTGTAATATTTATTTATAACATGAATTATTTTGATAACTTCTCTTATTTGTCAAAAGTGCATTTCATGTGTTTTTTCCAAGCCCACCTGATACCATTTGGCAACAATATATTCTGTGATTTGGAATGGATAATTCTATGTAAAAAGGGATTAAGTATTTTCAAAAACATTTAATTTTTGGCATTTAGAATCAGAATTTTTCAAAATCCTTTCTTAGTGAGCACCTACATTATGAAACGAAGGTACTGTCAAAATTCCAAGTCTCTACCTGTTATAGTTTAGGCTGTACGTTGATTCCTGTCATTCAGTCAGTCATTCATTCAGTCAGTCAGGACAAAGCCTTTTATATAGATAGAGATAGAGATTGAATGATTCTACAAGTTACTATCCATTTTCTTATGTATGTTTCTTTATATTTCTTATATAGGTTATTTGAAAATAATATTTTCCATAACTTTTAGAGTACAGGTGTGCCTTTGGAACTGTTTCTCTAGACCCATTGGGTAGGATTTATCTCATTGGCAGCCCTAAAATCGGAGATCTATCTAAATCTAGAATATTTCATCGAAATTAATCAAAACATTCATCGTCTCCATTAGCTCCCCAAAAGTATGTTTCCTTATTCTGTTGTACATGAGAAATTACATTCTAAAACGTTATTAGCTTCCGAATTTACTCGAGTCAAGTCCATTTCACTCCGCGCACGGATCATAAGCCTGCATGGAGGTTTCATTTACCAAAGACTAATTTTGTTACGCTTATTTTCGTGTAAAGGGCAGAGGCTATTAGGGTTAGGAGAGATAAAAATCATGTAAACTTCTGAGAGAATTCGATCTATATTCGATATAAATGGTGTGAGAGTGTAGTTAATGTTTAGGATCAGAAAACTAAACTAAACTAACGGTAGTAAACATGTACAGAGTATTTCATTTTGTAACTTCATTCTCGAAAAAGAGCTAACAATTAGTCCGGCTAAAACCAAATATAAGGTGCCAAATAGGCTCCGCCCACTCGATATTCGCATTTTGTTTCTCGGCGAACAGGGTGACCAAACTGTCCTTGTATATTGTCGCCGACACTCCCGACCATACCAAATATTAAAAATGCGAGTGTGCCCCTTGTACCAAATATTAAAACTGCGAGAGTGGCCCTTGTACCTAATATTAATAATTCGAGAGTGCCCCTTGTACCAAATATTAAAAATTCGAGAGTACCCACAGGTTTGCCTTATACCCAACGGTTTGTCAGCCTGTTTATCCCAGAAGAATTCGCTAGATCGTGGTATAAAAGAAAGTGCTTCTCTGGGGGTGGGTTAGAGCGGGTTAGGGCGGGTTATGCCTCATGCGACGATGCACCTTATATTTGGTTTTTCCCATTAGTCCATATTTAATTTATTAGCTACCTTCAAATACAGAGAAATGACTGCTCGGGGGAACAAAATGGTAAGTGCCACTGCCATGAAACAAGTAATTTTTGACTTTCCAGCTTGTTTGGTGTAACATAATAGTAGGTGATAGGTATTGATCTCTATATGTTCAAATGTATTGAGTACAAAATTAAGCTGAAAATAAAATTATTCAGATTTCTAGGTTAATGAGAACTTTATTTGTTCTCTTTTTCAACACACCCCATTTGGCACTTACCATTTTGTTCCCCCGAGCGGTTCATATTATGCCATCTGCTACTTGCTACTTATACGTATACATTATAGCATGGCTCCAAAAATTGTTTAAAAACAGATATTAATTAATATTAATAGCATAGTGCTTTATGTAAAAAGTTGGGATTTTTATCCATATATTAGAATTGTTATTTACGGAAAAAATCTATTGCCTACAAATTTACCCTTTCGATTTTAAACTTAGTGCCCACTGATGATTTCACTTGATGAATACCTTATTATGAGTGTATCAATTAGCTCTGGAAAGATTAATAAAAACTATGAAGACTGGATGTATGGATTCCTATGGTCTAGAACAGTGGTTCCCAACCTTTTTCAGCTGGCGACCCACCTTTCCTTATCGGAATACTTCATCGGTCCATGGTAGATTAAAAGACCTTATTTGTATCGTATCCCTTCCTTATGTATATATAATTTACCATCAAATATTGCAAATATATATAAGCTTATATACGCTTTTTTAAAGATACAGATTGATTATTGATAAACAATGTGTTCTGATTTGAAAATGATTGACAAAATATAAGCACTTTATAGCAAACAGTTATTTATTTAACAATATATATATGTTTGCAATGTAGGCAACAAGTGGTTTCATACTCATTAACAAGTGTTCCTAGATGAAAATGAAAATTACAATTATAAAAGTACATAAAGAACCAAGAAAACAATCAAAACACAATTTGATTTGTTTCGATTTTTCTTCTCTTTTCTGATGGTTTCTGATAGTTTTAGGATCGAGTCGCGACCCACCTGTAACCCTTCCGCGACCCACCGGTTGGGAACCGCTGGTCTAGGAGTAATGATTAGGGACCGGATTCTTAGGTTTTTACCTATTTTTTTCCTTACTTCCAAAACAAAAAGCGATTATACCCTTTTTCGAATCATGTCCATAGGATTCACCCACATTAATTCCGTGGCACCTAAAAATACCTAAATGGGGTATAAAAACCTAAATGTACCTAAACGGGATATAAAACCTAAAATATCTAATTTAGGCTACTTTTTTGTCTTTTTTTGTTTGTCAGTTGATAAATCGATATTTTGCGGAGAGACAATTTTTGTCGAGTTGAAATTAATAGCACCAGCGTTTCGTTGAATCCAATGTCATCTAGGATGACAGTATCAAGAGAGGAAGTGTAAAAGTACCGGCGTATTCCTTTTAAAATATTCGTACGAACAACCATTGCTGACGTCATGTGAGGTTGAAAGTACATTTTCTGCCTTCAAATGTATTCTAAGAGATAACTGGAAGAACTTCACAGTTGAGAATCTTGAAAGATATTTAGTGATATACTGTAACCAGGAAATGTGAGACAATCTTATTTTCACTAATTCTTTTGATTGTTTATGCTTTCTTTCTTCAATTGTATAATATTGTCCTAAAGCAAGTTTACACAATTGTAAGTCAATTTTGTTAAGTTAAACTTTACAAGTATTATGTATTGAATCCTATGTAGCACATTCAAATTCATTAATTATTCTACCCGAAAACTATATTTTGGACAAAAACCTAAAAAAAACTATTTCACCTAATGGAAAACCTAAAACAGTGTTTTTAAAAACCTAAAAATCCGGTCCCTAGTAATGATTATGGTCGGGTGTGTACCAGGAACGGCGAAGAATCTTCATTAATTTGAAAATTCTAAGAAATGCGATAGGAAACTGATATCTTTGAGGAAGCAGATGGTATCAGGTAATTGGGGAGACTGACTGAACTCTTACATCAGAGTACAGAATAACAGATGCTTCTTTATGTTGTGACTACTCACTCGTGACTTAGAATGACCACTGTACGCTCAGGAATCTTCTTTTTACACTCTATGCAGTTCATACCTCGGATCTTTTAAATGTAAAATTTTTACTATGAAATGAGATCATTTCCGTGTGGCCTTCTGAGATCTTTTATCAACTTAAAGCGTTATGTTGTTTTCAAGGGGGGTAAAAATGTTATTTTTATGTAATACATCCATCGTTTATTCATTCGGTAGAATTTTTAGGTTAAAATTTCTGTTTTTACTAGGCCTTTTGCTATGTTATCTGAATAGCTTATTTCAATACCTATTTACAATTTTTTAAAGTAAAAATGTACAGTGAATTAAAACATTTCATTGTAGGTTGAGCCATTGTTTTTATTTTTTTAAAGATTATTATTAATTTTTTATTTAGTTATTTGTGATATAGACCTTATATTCCCATTCGATATAAAATTAGGCCTACCTAATATTACAAGTGTCGGCCGCGGTGGTCTAGAGATAGCGTGCCCGCCACTAGATCCGTAGGTCGCGGGATCAAACCCGGTCGCGGTCAGTGGGTTTTTCAGGACGTAAAAATCCTGGGCACGGAGTCCTGCGGGAGGGACTTTAAGCTGGGGGGCCCGTGTCTATATTTACGGCACGTAAAAGAACTTCAAGCCTAAATTAGAGCCTCTGGACAAAATTTCTCGGCCCTTTCACGTCCAAGTAATACCTTAGTTTCCTGAGGGGGGTTGAGAGGCGATGGGCTTACCACCTGTCCCTCTGTCTTCTCTCGGAAAATAAGCGTAACAAAATTCATATAGGTAACAGAATCCTCCACTTGGAGGCCCCTTCGTCCAGACAGACAGACAGACAATAATATAAGTTGTCACACATACAACATAATACAAGAATGACTTGAATGTTGCAACATTGCACCACTTTTTGTTTACCTCCTCTTGGGGGAGTAAGGACATAGTAAACAGTGCGGAGGCAGCATGTTGACATTGTAGGTGTTACTGCGAATTTTGCGCGCGGCAAGTCTTGAGATGCCCTAATAAGGTGGATCGAGGTCGGAATGAAAGTTATCATGCTGGTGCGCGCGGGGTTCGGCGAGGGTACCGGCCGCCTCAGCTGCTGGAGCCACTTCAGTGTTATGCTAGTGCAGCTAGCGCAAGTATGTCGGCCGCGGCGGTGAAGCGCTTGGAGGCGTTGTTCCGGGACGTAAAGCTCGACTCTGAACCCGTGCCCACAGAAGTACACGTGGAAACACGTTTCCAGTCTAAGTCTTGCGATGTCCATGGCACCAATGGCACGTGCAGGATCAATGGATACGGCTCCCGGAGAGGCTCTCTGGGGAACATCCTTCACAACCGGCGGGAATCCGTCGGTCCTCGCCGCGAGTCCATGCCGGCTCTAAATCTCACTGTTTCGCATAGACCTCGCAAGGATTCTCTTGGAATTCCAATCATGCCGCCTCGAAAAGATTGCCTGGAGCACCCATCTGCCTTCCCTTCTACGCTCAGGAAGGATTCCCTGGGCTCTTCGATGGGATCGCTCCGTAAAGATTCCCTCAGCGTCCCTCTTAGGAGAGATTCTATGGGATCGACAGGGTCCCTAAGGAAAGATTCGCTCTGCGTGCCAATCGTTACAACCAGAAGAGATTCCTTAGGATCTGTCGGGTCATCTCGTAAGGATTCTATAAGTTCTATCAGTTCTGGCAGGAGGGGCTCTAGGCGTTTCTCCACGGATTCGTTGGAAGCCGTGCGTCGAAATTCGTGGGATCCCAGTAGGCGCGGTTCGTCCAGTAGTTCTGGTGGTTGGGACGACCCTATCTGGGAGGAAAACATCATTACAAAGGTATGTCTAGTGCCAATATGCTTACGTATTCTGTAAAAGTCTGCTAACTAGTATCTTCGTACAAGGTTCAAAACAAAGCAATAAAATATTACAATATATAGACAGCTGTTTAGTACGTGTGTGGGTTATCTTTTACTGTGAAGTGTGTTTCTAACCAGCTGTCAGTGAAGATTATGTATCCGCAGAATAGCTATTACATCATTAGTGGTTAAGTGTGCATTATTTACAAGCCATCGGTTATGATATGAGGGATAGGCTATAACAGAGAGTAAAATCGATGAATTGACATAAGTAGGCAGTAACAATGGTATAATTCTGGTTATGATAGACGGGTTAGCGAATTTAATAAATTTCGTACTCCGGATTTTAAGACTAACCACCACTCTTCATACTTGTAACCGTGTAAAGTGGTTAGCCTTCCACTTTAAAATTTGAATCTTATTAATCTCTATGTGTGATCCACGTTTAAACTGCCCTGATATATTATTATTATTATTATTATTTTTTTTTTTTTTTAAATTCAGTGTGCCATGTCTGGTTCATCTGTCACGAATAAGACATTTTGTAAAGGACTTCTGGATGTTTTAATTCCTTGAACTAGGTTTGAAGACTGTTCTTACACACATCTCTTTTCACACTTCTGATACTAATGGATGGCCTTTTCAGTGATTTATTTAGGGAATATGGAGACAGTTTTTCTTACATAGAGGAACTACAATTACACATTAATTAAATATATATGTAAACAAAGTTATATTTTCATGTACAAGAGTGGAGAGATTGAATGATTCGGAAGCAGTTTTCTCTTGTCCGAATAATAATTGCTGAATGATATGCAGTATAACACAAAAGTCACTTGACACATGGAAAATATAACTCTATTTTGTAACCACAAAGGCATAATGTATAACTTAATTTAATTTTGAATAGATCTTGTAAGATTTACTTCTTTAATAATACCATTATACTTTATACCATTGTGTTTTTATTTATTTATTTAAAATTTATTGCTCCAAAATTAATATGCCTGTGCAACTATTAGGCTAAGTTAATACAAGCTAAAACTCTTCTTTTCTCTGACGCAAAACATTATTTTCATTGCCTACTTAATAATTTATTATTAGCATTTAAAAGATACAAATGACTCATTCATTCCCAAGAGTCAAAAGGATCCATATGTCTAATGACTATTGTCACATAGTATTCCATAATAGATATGTCGTAGTTGTGCGACATACACTTACAGACTCGTAGTATTAATTTTAAACTCAGTTTTATTGTGCCACTTATGCACTATTAGTCTAGTAAAGGCTAGAAAAAGAATGTTCATTTGAATTGATTTTATTTTAATGTTTGTAAGCATAGAACTTATAGGTATACTATCCGTTCCCAATAACATAAAATTACAAATAAATTACAAATTTAATAATAATTCCAGACACATTGTTAATACAAATATTGAACATAAAACATAACCTTAACCTATTGTCATGAATGTCAATGAGAGAATAGTAGGTGAGGTGATTATGATGATGGTGATAATGATGATGATGATGATAATAGTAATAATAATAATAATAATAATAATAATAATAATAATAATAATAATAATAATAATAATTTCCTTGATGCTGCGAGTTTAAAATTAAGATTTGTTTAGTAAAGGAAGTAGAGAAATAGGGGCAAACTACTACTTACTGAAGCTGAAAAATGAATAATTTAAACATAATTTTGTATTAGTCTATGCTCATTAGTTTATTCATACTTATAGGCATTGATAACTTTAATTTCATTAACTGAATATTTAAGTAGTATTCTCCTTTTTTTCTCTTTCTTAGTTTTACCTCTCCCTACTACTATTTAAGTAGTATATTTTTATAAAATATTGTTATTCATTCATTACCAATAAGTAATAATTATGTGCTTCCTTCAATGTGAAAGGACTGTAACTGCTTTAAATTGTTGCAACCTTAGTAACATTTTAAAAGTTATTATCTGAATTACAGATGTAATTATGTAGGCCAGTTCGCGTAATTATACCAGGAAATATGCATAAGAAGTTTTGTGATTGATGCGCTCGTTGCACGGCCGGCAATTAAGTCATCATTTGCCTACGCTCCGGTGATGATAAAATGAGAGGAGGGCTGGCTCGTGATAGGTCAGTTAATATAGGCCTACAGCTCTGAAAACAGACCGAAACCTGTGCATATATTACAAGTAAAAGAAGAATATATTGAGGTTTTGAAACTAGATTAAGCTGATGTCACATTTCTTAAACAACCTTTAAGGATTAAGATTACTCATTGACCATGTTACTATTTATCTCTGTTTCATTAATGATTTAATGGCGTTGATATCGAGTGTCATTGACGTCTGATATGTTAATAGGAGTTATAATAAGTGATGCTGTTAGCTTAAAAAGGTTTTTTGTTCGACCATACTAATATGCTAATGCTTAACGTATCGGTGTCATATTGATACTTATTTCGACACTATGTTTTCCATTTCGAAATCGGTATGGTATCGATTATTATCGAACACGGAACGATCTTGAGACCTTGACAGTAGCAGCTGAAAACTGCTTAACAAATAGCTTGTAGGCCTATTTAAAATAAAATAAATTATATTTGTGTTAATTTTAATGTCATACTAAAATTATTCAGTTCGTGTTGTCAAAATCCCTTGGTTTGAAGAAGTCGAACAAAATGAAGCTTTGATTTGACCGAAGCCGAAACTGCCATCTGTCGGAGAAGACAAGAACTACGACGACCAGCAACCATCTGATGCGAAGGTCATGGTCGTTGCCGTTTGAGTGAATCTATAATCTCATTTAAGAACAATTAATTTATTAATTTAAAACATGATTAATTAAAATTAAGGTTAATTAATTTTGGTCGAACAAAAACAGTCGTATTCAACATGCCTTTAATTGTAATTAAGATACTCGAAGAAAAATTATGAAACTCGCTTAGCTCGTTTCATAAACACACTCGTGTATTAATAAACGTCATTGTAGGCTTGTTGCATAATGTACTATTCTGTTTTCAATTTAAGGCATGACCGAAGTGTTGAAAGTGATTTCTAAACTATTTGTTTAAATTAACTATAAACAAACTTAATTAAAATGTAATCCCAAATAAAGTTATTTCATTTTAAAATCTCTATTTTTTAGTTTTTAAATAAAAATTGAACTCATCTCCGACATATATTAAAATAAAAACATGAATATTTAATGTGAGATTCTTTCATTCTTCCTTTACAAATTTACTGAAGGTTTTTATATTGCGTATACTTTTTATTTAAAAACATATTTTACTTGAAGAAATGAAACATTAACAAAAACAGTTGTATGATTATACTGTACAACATATTTTTAAAACTTAAGCCCTTGTAGTTAAAGGTTTAAAATGGTGTCAATTATACTTTAAGGTATGCGTGGGTGTCGGTGTGCTGACCACATGCCCCCAATCCTGCCATCTACCATAGTAGTACGTTGAAGTAAAATCCAAAAAGTATAATTCTGTAACATTAAAGCAGGGAGCGAAATTTCCGGTTGCCAGATCCTCTTGGCGAGAAGAATTCCATTAATTCTATTAATGCGACAAATAATCAGTGCAGAAAAATTGCTATCTTATTATTTATTATTGTTTTAATTCCCATAGTATTTTATGTTTAATATTTTAAAAGTAACATTAGGTATTGCCAAAGACTGCCATTTATGACATAAGATGACTATTTACATATTTACTCGGAAACGTTAAAAAATAACGGAAAATTTCGGATATAATTTGAGTTTCGCCCGAGACTCTAATTTTGGTTCCCTGTGTCTTAGCCAATCGTTGCTCTAGTTCCTCTAGTAAAAACATGTAGCTTTTGTTTCTTAGAGCCGTTATCAAATAAATTAAATACTTCCAAAACATTTTATTGTAATTTTGTTGTTATAAATTTGTTAGGCCTATTATCATGCAAAGTACAAATTACTATATAGTCTTTTTTATCTGGGAGTGGGTAGTTATGTTGGAATGTGTTTGTTTATTTATTTTTGCATATTTAAAAGGGATAAGATATGATATATAAAGAACATATCGGAGGGTGTTGTTCTTTGTAATGTTCAAAAGGTTATAATGCTATAGGTCTATCTTATGTAACAAAAATAGGGAATAAAATTCTCGGTTTGGCTACTGCCTTCAGACTTGGACATTTCGGACCCTGCCTGAAACATTCTTTTGTTTCACTTTTTAATGACTGGATTAGAGAAAATCTTTAAAATGACCACGCATTGTTTTTATTTACTCATTTATTTATTTATTTACAACGTGCTCCATTACAATCATATGTAATATGATGAAAATGAAATATGTACATATTTTCCATTATAGATATGACTTCAATTTGTCGAAATTGATTGTATTCATGAATTTTTTTGAATTCTTTAGCGTATTTTTTCATATGTTAGTGATTATTTAGGGGTTTGTGTCCTCCAGACTTAAGTACATGGTTTCGGAGTTTTTGTCTCTAGGCTTTTAACATTTCGCAATCCCATAGTATATGATCGACTGATTTGAATACCCTTACAAATGCATGTTGGATCTTCTTTAATTTTGAAACTCTGTGTCCTGTGATGATTGCTGTTATATTGTGATTCAGAAACAGTTTTGTGTCTGGGCTTCAATTTACCATTAGGGAAAAAATATTTTGTTATTGGAATAATTAAGTATATCCAATAAAATACGAAGTGTCTTTTATATTTACAACGTGTGTTATAGATAGATTGCTGTATGATTTTTTCGCAACTAAGCACAAAATATTAAATCCTGACGAGAAATTAAACAATGTCAGTAGTGTGTTTGGCATGATGATATTCACCTATATCTTATGTACACACACGTTATAATTAAATAGCAAGAAGAAGCAAATTGGAGAGAAGCAATTTCATGAGAAACGTGTAAAAGCCAACCTGTTTATTAATGTTAGCTCCATTCAGAGAAAACTGGTGTGACCGGGCGTCGTGGTGAAGGCAATTGCCGTGACCAAGAAACACAGACAAACATAGCCAGTGACATGTCAGGAAGAAAGCCAATGACGCACGAGTCCCAAACTCAACTCTTATGGCCATGTTAGGTGAAGCTGTCTTATTTGTTTTGCTAATATAATTGAATTCCTCGCGTTCCTTACCGTCCGCATGGGCAACCTTGCTTGATGGACCTTGCAAATTCGGGGACCCAGATTCTTTTGAGGGACTGCTCCGACTTCTGCGCATCTGTTGGTAATAATGAAGGGATAGATTTGCCATCCGCAGCAGTATCATGCTACTAATCACACTGTCCGTAAATTACGCCAAAGGATCATAGACTGAGCATTTCACCTGGGTGGCAAGTCTAGAAATGGCGGCAATTTTTTAAAAATATTAATATATTATGAATGTAATTAAATATAATCTAACATATGTTTCAGAATTACCACATACGTTAAATATTTTCGTAAAATATTTTAGATTGAGTGTATTTCATACTACAGATATTTTGTGCAATTTTTTATACATAAAATCACAATAGCAATAATGAATTTTCGCCAAAGTGTAATTACTGTTATTCTAGAAAACGACTTTTAACTTGGCTGACATATTTAGGGAGAAACTTTTAATAATATTAACATAATATGAACATAATTAAATATAATTTAGCATACGAGTATGTTTCAAAATTGCTAATTATATTTATATTTTGTAAAATTTTAAAGATAGACTTCATTAATCATTAAAAATATTTTCTATGTTTTGTAAATAAAATTACAATAGCAACCATGTATTTTTCACCAGACATAAGTAGGCCTAGTTTTATTTTAGAAAAAAAAATTGTTTAGCCTAGGCAAAGTTTAGATTACTCGCAATAATAAAAGCTATAGGACTACCATTGGTTGATACTTGGGTAAAACCCAAACTTAACAATAAAGCAATAACTTTGGCCTGGGGTTGAATAGGTAAGGGGTAAAATTTAAAAAGTGAGATGGGCGATTATACAAAGTTTTGCCCAGTGTGCAAAGTACAGTATCTGAAATCGGGCCTGGTCATAGATGGGAGTAATACTGTAGAATTCCAGACATCCTTTCAGATTCGTCAAGGATATATGGATCAGTATTAGGCCCTAGTGATATTCTATCAAATTATCGGATAGCTTTACCCGAAGTTTGGGTGTTAGGACAAACCAAGGGTTCGCCAAAAGCTACCTTTTACATTAACTCATCGTGGTCGACATCAGAGCCCGTCCGTTTCTACTCAACCAAAATACAGACCCGAAGGGCGCCTCGAGGTTGAAGTGTCGGTTTTCTGGTGTAAGTTTAGTGCTCGATTAAGAACTTCAAGAACTTGGCCTAGGGCATGCCATCCCTTTTCTCGGCGAAAAGGGTGCCAAACGAGTTTGATAAACCTTAGATAAGTGATACCAGTACCAGCTTGCATGCATTCACATAACCGGCTAACGAGCGGTGCCTTCGCCCGTAGGCTAAACAGTACGGCGGAAAGCATCGTACCGAGTAATCAGGAAGGGGAATTGAATGATACCATTTGCGAGAAAATTGATCTTTTATTCTACCAGATTAGTCGTCCGGTTAGATTCTGATATTTAGCCTACAGTGAATCGTATACAAGTCTAATATGCCTTTATTTGCTGAAGAGCTGCTGAAAGAATATTAAGTAAATTAAATTTATCTGCGTTAAAAATGATCAGGTAGATCTCTTTTTACCAGCCAGGTTAGGTTTTCTATATTAGCTAACAGTGGTCACATACGAATTGAATTTCCCTCCATTTGGGACAAAACTGCTAAAAGATAATCCCGACAAAAAATACATTATTTTTCGTGTAAATTGATCAATACTTGATTCTTTCAGTAGTGGGGTTATGTTTTTACACGATTTACAGTGTAATTCTTGTGACAGGTTTATGATTAAAAGTGACTTAGTAGGTTTGGGTTAAGTTATTTACAATGTAGGTATCTTGCAAGTTTCTTTCAAGTTGATCCAGTTGGTCTTCTTCAGAGAGTAGAATTTATATCTTTGCTTCGTCCTTAATAGGAATCGGAACTGCTGTAGGTCATCTTGAATTCATGATCGTTTTAATTCCGGACCACATCTCGGTTTAGGTTTCTGTGGAAATTTCGTGATAAGTGTTTGTTTTGTTTGTTTGTTTTTCTTATTATTGTAGGGAGATTATCCTACTAGAATTTTGAGTCAGAAATGTGCTTGTTAAGAAATATTGCTTTCTGTTTCTTCCAAAGCATTATCAACATTGATATTGTAATCTATTTATGTAGCAAGCCCAAATTATTTTATATTTAATTTATTGCAGACTTCGTTTTTGGTTTATTTTCCTACATGCCCTCCTTTTCATTGTTTTCACAATGAACTTAATGTAGGGTAGGTGCATTTTTTTTGGGATCATGCACTAGAATAGTTCTCTGCAGTTAAAACTAACTCGGTTGACGATGCTTACGTACTAGAAGTTTTTTTTTTTCTCTTAATGAAAATAACGCGGCGTTCTCCTCGCGTTCCAAGAATTCTCAGTGAGAAATCAACATTTCTCGGGACCTCCTCCCAAGATTTTATGTTTTATTTGATTGTATATTTATTTGATTACATACGCATAAACTGTATGTAGCCTATACTGTATAGCACATATGAATAGTCCAATCCTCTCACGCAGCGGGCCCGGGTTCGATTCCTGGTCGGGACAAGTTACCTAGGTGAGGTTTTTTTCCGGGGTTTTCCCTCACCTTTGAGACAAATGTCAGGTAACTTTAGGCCCTTGTGGTCCCCGGATATCATCTGGCCGTCATTATCATCTTCATCCCATCCTCGCCTTGTTCTGAGTGAGTGTGTGTGTGAATGGTGTGTATCGTCCTATGTGTTCGTGTTGTCTCGGAGGTGGCCCCGCGTTGGGCTGATCACTCATCCGGGGAGGCCCTCCATGTCCTTGTCTGGTCAAAAAAGTATGTATGTGATCCAAAGATAATCCCTCTCCCGACAGGTCGCGGCCCCGTAAGGCCCGGGCGGCTTGGGTCGCTTAAATCCTAAAAGGGAGAGGTAAAACTACGAAAAAGAAAGAAAGAAAGAAAGAACATATGTAATAAATTTTGCTGTGTAATGTTTACATAATATACAACGCAAGAAATAATTTCCAACATCTAGAGAGATAAGTAAAACAGAATAGAGAGGTTAATATTTTTCCAGAGTTGTTTATAAATATTTCTCATTTGTGTGTTATTTGTCTGCTGTATTTCTTGAGTTAATTAATTACAAGTACGAGTAACCTGTTGTATCCTTATTAAATAATATTACCGTGTCTGAAATTTTAAGAATACGGATTTTTAAATTTCCCCAGTAAAATATCTGTGAAAGTTGTAAGGTTATATACTGTTTTCGTAGTTTTGAAACTGAGTAACGAACTATATAAACTTGCCATTGTGAATAGAATTTCACTAGCACTGTTTAAAAAATATTGTCGTTCTTCGTACTAAGTGTCGTCGTGCTTCGTGTTCGTTCCGTGTGTTTTATTTAATTATTTACAAGAAATTTCAGCAGATGAATAATTAACGTCATAAAAATTCTTCATGCAATAATCCTAAACATTTAACATTCCATATATTTTTTTAATATAACCATTTTCAAAGCGTAACATGACAAAATTTCGGATTTATTGATATTCATTTTATCAAGTGTGAAGTAAAACTTCTTAGAATACCATTTCCGGTAGCTTAATTTTAGTAAAATATCCAATACAGTGCTTGTGTTATCTTGTAATCTTCAGATCCTCATGAGAATTTGAAATCAGATCGGAACCTTGTTATGGTGGTATTTTGAGACGAATATCTGCGAACGTCTCAATATTGAACAGATATTATTTAATCAATATTTTCAAGATAATTTAAAATTCGTTTCAGTAAGTAGTTTAACCTTTCTTTTTGTTAATTTCTTATACCCGTGCGGTTCCCTTTGAAGAGAACAATACATTTTAAAATTATTTAAATCAGTCTTCTAGTCGTATAACTTTTCCATTCTCTAATAACGTTGAAGATAATGTTAAGATCATCATAGCCATCATTCTTATCCATATTGGCTGCAATATTGTAAGGTCAGATAGAGCTGAATGTGAAGTATTTAAATGCCATCTATTCAGCATTCTCATTGAAATATACCGACACATTTAATTTATATTAAGATTAGTATGTGGCATTTCCATTTAAAGAAGTTCCTTGGAAACATCCACGTACTTCCGTTGTAAAAAATCACTTATTGCTACAAGGTAGTGGTAGAAATAAGTGGAAATAAGTGATAACAGCAAAGCCCATCCGCATTCTGACATCACCAGCATGGAAACAAGGTCATGACAGTGTCAGCAGATCAGTGTGTGCTTTTATGGAATACCGCTTAATATAGTCAGTGCAAGCTTGACTCTCACTTACGCAATGTATAAACAAGTAACTCACAAGTGTTTATCAGTAACATGAGATTTTTTAAATATTTCCACATACCTGCATGTCACTTGAGTAATTGAAGAATTAAATATTTCTACAACTACTGTTTTATTTTTCCCTCTTTAAAATGTTGCCATCTTGTGCCAGAAGTGTTCGTCAGCCTTGTGCAGGTTTTCGCGAGGTCCCTAGTTCTGGTTTTACGACAGGATAATTCAGGTAATGCGAGAGAAAGAATACTAATAATGATAAGCATATAATGAATTTTTACTTTCTCTGCCTGTATTAGGTTTTATGTGCTATTTACTGAAATTGGATGTCAAGTTTTCAGAGAATTAATACACATTTTGAAGCCCCCTAGATTAAAAAAAATATATATATATATAGGAACAATTTCTGCCTTTATATGAATCCTAGATTCAAAACCCCCTAAACGCCATTAAAAAAAATCTGATGTGAAAGTCACATAACTTCTCTGCCCAAATAAAAGTTTGCAGCATTTACGCTAATTATGCAATAAATACCTTATAGCCCCTTCTTTGAATGTTGCGACTAAAAACGCAGGCTATGGGGAAAAAAACAAGTGACTGCAAACGTTTATTGAACTTTCCGCTGTTAAGAATAATTTCCGAAATTTATCAAATATTCCCCTCAGATATTTCTTTACTGTCAGCAGGGCCTTCAGTACATTTTTCTCACTTCACGTACTTATATAGAATAAAATGCCTTAAATGTCCGCGTATTGAGTTGTTCACCAGGCAAGTTGGTAGATTACAACCGCCCTTCAGAGAATGTTTTTGAAATGGTATAAGCAATCCATGTACAAAATTTAAAGGAAATTGTTAGAGCTGTTTATGAGAAAATAGCAAAAAACAAAATATTCTTCATGTAAAGTCCCCTTAAATATAAGAAAAGGTTGTCGCCAATCTTCAATGCCTCAGAAGGTACCTAATCCAAATACAAAATTTTGTTTTCGTACGATTTACAAGAAGCCGTATTGCAAAAAGCACGTATTCACAGTGGGTTGCTTATAACTACCCTTCAGAGAATTTGTTCGAACAAATGTTTCAAATAAAAGTTTTAACTCTTGGTACAAGCAATCCATGCGCAAAATTTAAAGAAAATCGTTAGAGCCGTTTTCGAGAAAATCGCGAAAAACGAAAATTTCTTCATGTAAAGTCTCCTTAAAAATAAGGGAAATTTGTCGCCAATCTTCGAATCACATCTTCCGAAGGTACCTCACCCAAATATGAAATTTTGTTTTCATACGTTTCGGAGCTAGCCTGTTCACAAACTTCCACACAGACAGACACGCACACACACACGGACACACAGACATGTTTCCAAAAATAGTATTTTTGGATTCAGGGGGCCTTGAAACGTGTATATATGCTAAAAACTCAACTTCCTATGGTACCTATGGTACGGGCAGAGTAAGTAATAGAGGTGTTTTTTAAGTTTAAAGCAATGGGATGGAGGGGTTTTTGAACTTAACTCTGATTTTCAACATGTCATTATATAGTACTTTAGGGGGTTTTGAACCTCTCATATAAATATAAATAAACCAATTTAAGCCAACCATACAAATCTGGTGATGTACAAAAGTAAGAAAACATAATTCGGCGTTTAGGGGATTTTGGATCTAGAGGATTCAGTATGTGTCAACAGCAATGCTAAAGAACGAAAAATCACATGAAAGCTTTTTTTTTTTTTAAATTTGGTTCAGTATCTCTTAGGATTTCACGTGAAGCATGGCGACGACTTTGTGTTAACCGTACTTTACATGGTTACTTTTTATTTGTGATTTTCTCGTAAACAGCTCTAACGATTTTGTTTAAATTATGTACACAAACTGGATTTATTAAGAACTGTTTATTTATTTATTTATTTATTTGAAACTGTTTTATTGTATGTTCTGTGAATGGTTTTATAAATATTAATAAGGATTAATGAACAAACTTTAAGTTTTCAGTCTATCCCGCGAATAATAATACTCTGAATGAGGCTTAAACAACTGAATAAACACTCCCGGCAATGAGGCCGCCTACGTGATTTTACTGTGAATATTAATCTAAAGAAGTGAAACTTAAATAATTTTAATGTTCCAGTTAAAATTTAAAGTAGGCTACGTCTTCCTTCGTTTGTTATTCTGCACGAAACGGCAAAATTCCAAATTCATATGGAACTTAGGTGTTTCTGTGATATTAGAACTTCCTTAGCGAGAAATAATTGATAATTTATTTAAGCTGATTTATTGTTTATGATTTTCTGTTCTTTCTTACTTTCCGTATTGCCTTCGTTAGAGACAGTGCTTCTTGCTGTTGGTATTAAAATTGTAATTTCTAGATCCAGAAGCTTAGATAGCTGTGAAGGTATTACGCAGAATTAGTTCGTTAATTGCCCGGCAAGGCATTTATTCCTCCAGGCCGTAATCTCTAGTTTATTTGAGAAAGTTGTCCTGAACTTAATGGACGGAGAAAATAGCAAGCTTGGCTATTAAACGAGGATACAGTCTTAACCGTCAGCTACACTAATAGTGACATTAGTCATCATTCCCGTCAGCAATGACAAGTGTTGTAGCAATGTAACCAACAATGATCCTATAATGAAAAGAATAATGATAACCAGGGCCCGGATTCTAATGACATGTTATCTTTTTATTGATGCTGCATAGGCATTGCCAACTTGTAGATAAATCCTAATCTTGACCTCTAGATTACAGAAATGCATTTTTTTAGGTCATTTTTTGTCATTTTATGCAATTTTATTTTTTTAGGGCATTTATTTCAATTTTACGTCATCATTTTGTCATTTGCTTCCTTATTTAGTCATTTTCATGCATTTACATTGAGTATATTAACTTTTTATCGTCGCTAGCGGTGCTGTTTTTAAAGTGTTGTATGTTCATTCGGAAATGAGAATCACAGAAACGCCAAAATTTTGTATTATATTACTATTGTTATTAGATTGTTTTGGCACCTGCTTGGATTTTAGAGTGCAAACTACTATTTACCCTCAATAAACAATAATATAATCCGGCAGACCTCAAAAGGAAATGCCGAAGTTTGACTCGCCAGTGCCTCAGTGCCAGTATAAATTTCCGTGAGAAAAGAACGTTCACAACATTACAGTTATTTACAGTTTTTACAATTACTTATGTACAAATTATTCTATAACTTTGTGTGTACAATAATAATTTTTATAAATAAAATATCAGTTTAAGGTAATTTTTTATAATTATTAAGTCATTTTCTTTAAAATTTAGGTTCATTTTATAGGTCATTTTCTTTAAAATTTAGGTTCATTTTATAGGTCATTTTTCAAACAATTTTAGGCCATCAGAATCCGGGCCCTGATGATAACTTAATAGTAATAATAATATTTTTATTGATGGAGAACCGATCTATTGATTAAGAACACTGTACAGACTGTAAATATACAAACTAAAACTAACTGAATAAGGATATAGAGACTGTATATATTTTTTTTGTCTTGAAGCACATACCAAGGAAAACGAGAGCGCCATTGAAGTGACCAGTCATTGCTCTATGAAAAGAGAAGTTGTTTTATCCTCCTTTGTTCCGAGAATTTGATGAATACTTTCACGCAACGAAATTTGTCACATCTTGCTTCAAGCTATGTCCTTTTAGACTCGTTTAAATTCGTCTTTGGTTGGTTGGTTTGTTTAGATTCTAGGAATATGACGCATTAAATTCCGTTGTTAAAATAATGGATAGTGCACTAATCCATATCAATGTTCAGATGAGAAATAAAATTATATTTACGGTCCATGTTCGATTAGACAGATCAAAAAGATGTATGTTACTTCTCTTTATGTGACCTTTGTTTTTAATGCAGAGTAACAGGTACTTTAATTTATTTTCAGGGTAGTTTTATCACACGCAAAACTTTCAGAAATCATTTAGTTCGGTAGCTTTAGTTAATTCTTGTAATTTATTGAATTATTAATTCCAGTTATCTTTTAAAGTTAATATATTTTCATCAGATTGTTTTTACAGAAATTTCTTGGTATTCTTATGCTTATTCGCTAAATAAATAAAATAAATAATACATTAAAAATAATAAATAGCTAGTAGTGCACAATTAAGTAATAATTATTAAGTAATAATTGTGCATGTTTTGTAAAAAGAATTAATTACTTGCTTCACGTGATTTCAGTCTCTTATTTTATTTAATTTCTTTCCACATTCACTTTTCAATGTTTTTTTCAATGTGTTCAACACTTTTATTGTAGTTATTATTATTTATTAATAAACTATTATGTAAATACTATTATATTACAAGTATGGTGTATTATTCTTAGTCTCAAAGTGATCTTACAAGTTTGCGGAAAATTAATAAAAATAAGAAATCAGTTGATTTCAGACATTTAGTACATTACTTTAAAATCAGCTTCTCTAAATTGAAGAAACTGTATTACTGTAACATTTAATCCTTGCGTATTCCATGCATTGAAAATCAGCTCCATGTAATCAACGAACAACAATTTTACTAATCACAATGCAAAGCTTGTCTGGCTAAACTGGAAGTGTGTGCCCGGTAGACCGAAACATACTACTTAGTAGTTGTAGGCATGCTTTTTTCGCTGCTCTAGATAACGAAGTCGTATCTTGTGGTTTATCCTAGTATGTAAATAAGGATGGTGCTCGAAAAGAAATTCACGAATTTCGTAATTAGTACTTGGTATAGCCTGTTGAACCTTGTCTTCGTGGAACTATGAAAGTGGAGGTTGCAAAGTTTTTGTCGTACTCAAGGATGAACAATTCTGGTCCAGAGAGCTGACTTGAACTTCAGTCTGTAGTTCGGAGGCGATTATGGCCTATCTCGGTAATTCCTTCTTTCTCCGCTTGCAGCACATCCACTCCTAATAAAATATGATTTTATTAATATATTACTTATATATAAAATATTATATTATGTATGTATGTATGTATTGCATATATAGGTATGTATCTAATCTATAATAGTCTCAGCCATGGATATCGAAAGAATCGGCCTAGTAATCAGTTTACTGTAGAACATTATGTTTTTTTTATAAACAGTAGGGTCTATTCAATTTATTGTATTTTATAATTTTTGTTGTGATTACAGCTTTAGAGCAATGCTATAATACGGCAATATAGACTATGTATAACTTATTATAAACATGACGCAGAACATTAAAAGCGTACTTCTGTGTGATGTTTGCTAATATTTGATGTACTAATTATTATTAAGTATATGACGCAGAACTTTGGAAGAATATTTTTATATTTGTGTATGCCAACATTTTAGAAGGAAAGCACAGAATTCTCGCAATTACTGATATGATTCCTGCAAAAATTTCAAAGAATAAATCAGATGTTTTATTGCAACGGTGTATAGTTCTACAAATTTCTCGTTTCAAGTTGTTTGTTTACTCCAAGTGTATTCAGTTTGGTCTTGTATTGCAACGTATTTCTCGTTTCAGGTTTCTTGTTGACAGCAAGTGTGTTCATTGTGTTCTTCTACATTTTATGTGCATGTTGGATGCAAAATTGATACTTTATCCTTTATCGCTTTGGAAAGTGAGTCATCTCAATACTTTATAAGAGCCATTCGTGGCTTAATTAAGCAGTAAATCGTACTGAAAGTATTATACTGACTTTAATTTGACACTAAACCGAAAGTAAAAACGGTGTCTCGGCTATCGTGATTACAGAACGAAAGCCTTTGACCAACATCTGTGCCACATTTCTATTACTGCTGTACTTTGTCTCTGTGCATTTAACATCACGCACATCTAAAAGGAAAGGTACGCTAAATCTTTTCCATAAGGAAGTCTTGCAATAAACATGAACTTGATCATGGACTTGTGACTCAGATAAGTTACACGTCAGCCGACGATTGTTCATGAGCAAAGAAAAGCGCATACCATTTCGAGACACGGCATGTTTCCGAAAATGTATTTTTAGATTAAAAAAGAACTCAAAACGCGTATTTATGCTGAAAACTTGACGTCGAATTCCAGAGTTGAGCACAATACTTTCTGTACCTATAGTTGTATCATAACTTTGGTACGGGTAGAGAAAGTAATAAGGTTAATTAACGTAAATCCAGATGTCTTACCATCCGATCAGTCACTTAAAAAACACTGAATTTGCTGAAGAATGTTATAGGAGAAAAAATCCTCTGACACTGGGATTTGAACTCAGGACCTTTGGCTATCCGTGCCACTGCTCTACCACTGAGCTGAGGCTGTGATCGTGATCCTGAACTTAAAGAAGTAGGCTATGGTCAAGGATTTATGGTATTATGAGCAGTTCGGGGGATAAGGTACCCAGCGTGTAAGACTTTTTTCTACCAATTTTATGTGCCGAATGTGGACAATTTTGGAAACCTCATACTCCTGAAACCGTAAGAGTCTCCTTGGCCTGTCTTGGGAAAATATATATATTACTATTTTGCTGATGACACGCCTTGAATGAAACATTTTACATAAAATAGTGAATTCTGTATTTCATCTTGCCATGAAGGCTGTAAGATGTGGGAAGTTGTAATTCCTCATGGCATTGAAAGATAAGGTGTATGCTTGAGCTTTTTTTCCATTACAGGCTGCACCACAATTTGTAGAAAGTAATTTTTGACAACATACTAAACAAAATTTTAAGAATTTGTGATGTAAATCACTATTTAGCTATATCCAATTGTGAGCACCAATAAGAATATAAAGGGATTCCGGGAAATGTAAATGGGAGTGTCATTATCAGCAAAATGAACTTGCCACTTTAACTGTTAACGGCAGTTTATATTTCTAATTTATGTAGTTTAATTTAAAATATTACATTTTCACTGAAAAATTAAAAACATGTTAAAAAATACGGTACTTAAAAATATAAACATCCCAACTTCGATTTTATATATTTTTTAGAGTATGAACGAGTTCTTTATCTGTGTTACTAATAATGACTAAGAGTGCATATCTTGCGAGATTAATTTTTTTAGATTAGCGTTTATTGTAATTGAATGTATTAATTATTAATGACTAAAAGTGCATATCATCTGAGATTATGATTAAAGTTTTATAAAATATAATGAGATTAACATTTATTGTAATTTAATCTATGATACCTAGTACAGTAATGGCTAAAGATGCACGTCTTGTGAGATTAAGATTAATTTTTCTTAAATTTAATTAGATTAATGCTCGTTGCAATTGAATCTGTATTAACTAGTAATGAATAAAAGTGCATATCATCTGAGATTAATATGATTTTTCCCTTAAATTTAATTAGATTACTATTCGTGTAATTGGACGCATTACATCTTGAAATCTGACCCCATAACTCACTGCTGCAATTACAGCTAACGTAAGTATTGAAAGCAAAGCAATGAATCCTAAAGGAGGCTATAAACATGTCAAGATCGTCTTTTGTTTATATTGTTACCCATTGGAACAATAAATTCCGCTCTCTATTGTTTGCTTTGTGAAGTTCTGGATATAATCTATGTCGCCAAGTTTTCCGGAAACAGAATGTAGTTAGTGCGCCGGTTATGACTACTCTGCCGGATATAGGAAAGAAATAATCTGAAATGGAGCATACTGCCGTAAATATATCGTATTGGTTTCCTATAGGTAGGCCTATCTACTTAATTAATCTCCTTATGATCAGAAGCAGATCGTGCTAATTTATTATTGATTGGTTTAAGAGACCATAACTTGCTTTCAGTCATCATTATTTTAAAGTGTAGAATCTCTAAAATGATATAATGCTGGGGAATGTAAGCTATATATGTATGGCAGAGTGCAACTAAGACTACCTATAAGCCATAATGTAGAGTAAGGTAACCTACCCCAATCTTAGGTACCCTAAACTGCCCAAATCTAACCAACCCGCATTATTATAATGTAAGGTAAACTATTATACAGTACCTTACATCTTAACCTATCCGAACGAATGTAACTTCTAATCTAAGGAAGAGTCCTAAACTTTACCTAAGGTCGCTGAAGTAATGTTGACAGCAGGCCTACAAACAATTTAAAACAAATATTGAAATAGGTGTAAGCCTCGCTCAGCGGCGCATGTATTCATCTCTTGTAGCGTACCCGATTTTTCTAAATAGGAGTTAAGTTCATTGTTTAGTATAGGCACCAATAAGGGCGCGGGTACCTAGTATAGAGAGTTCATACCATTCAAATTAAATCATTGTCATTTCAATTGTCTAATTGCCGTCTTTCTTTCTGTTTCAGGTAAGTGAAGTTCTCTGACATGTGGGCATTACCCGATTTTCCAGTTAAAAGAGTAAGTAGATGAAAGCTATATCTTCTAAGTAAATGCACAGTCTTTAGTAGGTGAATGTTTGTCTAGGATTAGATTATTTTATTACTACTATTATTGCAATTATGGTACTTTTTATCAGTACTAAATTACGTGTTTAAGCATACTTAACATTTGTAAAATAAACAATTCTGGCTACATTCCACATTATGTATTACATATAGATACATTTAGATTTTTAAATGGATTTGTACTATATCTATTATGAATCATTATACTTGAATTATTATTTTCATTTTATATATTTCTTTCATACGCTTGACGTGTGTCTTTTCCCCCACGAGAGTATAATTTCTGAAATGCTTCAGTCCCTCCTCAAGTCGAAAGATTTTAATGTGCATATATATGAACTTTTCTTATAGTTTGTGATTTATATAGAACAACTAAAAACTTGTTTTAGATTTGGACATTTATGAGTAAGTAGGGATTGCCATCATTTTATAAAACTTTAAATTGTAGCAGTACCGGTATTGGCTTTCCCAGACTGATTTTACCATATTAGTAATTATAGCTTACAGGCCTATATTATTTTTACTGTTGCACAAAAGCTTTGGAATGTTGTTTTCAATTTCATATTTTTCAGTTATAATTAGCATTGTTATAATTGATAGTATTATTATTATTATTATTATTATTATTATTATTATATTTTAATGAATTGTGCTTATATATTCATATCAATATTCATGTTAGTGATTGGACATGACGTATCAATAATAGTACACAAAAGCTACGAATGATACAGCTTTCATATAATAGGCTATGTCATGTTAACTTTTCTACTGCTAGATAGATAGATAGATCTTTATTTGCTAGACTTCACTGTGTATAACAACGTCAAAGTAATATTGAAAGTTTGATAAAATAATCTGCTATTAAAATACTCATCCATCGTGTACATAGGATTTGAGATCATTGTTGATCTAACTGTCGTCTTGAATGATGGTAAAGAAAGATTACTACTGATGTGTATGTTAGTCACCTCCAAAGTTTGTTTAGATCCAGAGATATAAGTTTAAAAGCATAATGCTTTACTTAAAATGTGCTGAATTTTATCTACATATTAAAATTGTTATTCATAGAAATCGTCCAACTTGCTAAAATTATTCAATTCTATTTCGATCTTGAAACCCACTGATGCTTTTACTTGATGGTTGATTATATTAATATAAAAAACAGCTCCGAATAATTAAAGAGCAACTTCCAATTTATTTTCAACGTTGGGTTTCACAAACTCAATATGGGAATCTCATGTAACTCATAATATGTTTATACGGTAATTAAACTCTTGCCATACTCGTTGGAGTGTCAGTGGTGGCATCTTCTTCAACCTTACGCTTCAGTTCTTCTAGATTTTGTGAAAAAAGTGGTACATACACACAATCTTGGATGTATCTTCATAGGAAGAAATCGCAGGGAGTAATATCCGGGGATCAGGGAGGCCATTTTTCCATACAGTTATCATCATTATTCCCTGCTCGTCCGATCCAGATCCCCGAATATTATTCCCTGTGACTTCCTATGGGGATAACCAACGATTCTCTTCATGTACCACCTTTACAACAAAATTCTAGAAGAACTGAAGCGTAGAATTGAAGAAGTTGCCACCACTGTAACTGAGGTTATGCTCCAAAGAGTATGACAAAAGTTTGATTGCAGTATGAGTTACACGTGGTTCCCATATGGAGTCATTGTGAAACCAAACATCGAAAACAAAACCATTTGAGTTCCTTTTTAACATGACGTAATTATATATATATATATATATATATATATATATATATATAAGTGTTTCAAAAATACTTTTACAAACTTCGGGCATGGGTTCCTTACACCAAAAGAAGGAAAAAATTCATATGAACATAAGTCCCGTTGTTTTCTCGTTAGGAACTGTTCAACACATTGGTACACTCATAACACGTCAAGACACAAAACTCATAACATATGCTCGAAATGTCCTCCTCTTGCTTCTAGACATGCTTGCACTCGTCGAATCATGGACTATCGCACTCTTTCAAATACTCCGGGATGGTGTCGAATGGTTTCGCCGGCTTCCATGACACTTTCATTAATAAATGAATAACGAGAAAACAAGGATCATGGGACATAATGTTCATATGAACTTTTTCCCTTCTTCTGGTGTAAGGAACCCATGTCCGAAGTTTGTAAAAGTATTTTTGAAACACCCTGTGTTATATATATATACTACTTTTATACTTTTAAGTACTTTTACAAACTTCGGGCATGGGCTCCTTACACCAAAAGAAGGAAAAAAGTTCTTATGAACATTATGTCCCTTAATCCTTGTTTTCTCGTTATTCATTAATTAATGAATATATAGTATATATATTTTTTTTTATTATTTTCTATTTTTTATTTTTTGTTATTATTATTTTTTTAAATCATTGAAAATTAAAAATTAAACAAATTAAAAAATCCAAAATTAAAAATTCTAATAATTAAAAAAATCCAAAATTTAAAAATAAAAAAATTCAAAACTCAAAAAATTCAAAAATAAAAAATAATTTTTAATTTGTAAAATACATATATATTATATAATATGTACACACACATATAACTGAATCATCTTGTAGTTTTTGTGTAATAAATTAAGAAAAGTATTACCGGACTTGAGGGACACGGTGTACTTATCTATGACCTGAAAAAGTAGAATTAATTAATGGTCAGTAACATTAGTTAACAGGTTTTCAGATAAAGAAAACAATGTTATTATTCTTTCTTGAGCTGTCAAGTGACTGTCTTCTATTTCTTTCATACGTCACGTATGTTTCACATGTAATGGGCATTCAGTCCAGAGATAGTTAAACTAATTCTTATTGCAACTATCTAAAAAAAAAACATTATGAAGTTAATGAACTTAAAGAAGTGTTGAATAGTAAAGTAGGTTAGAGGTTTTTGTATTCATTAAGAACCGAGAAGAATTCTAGAATTAGTGCCCTTGATACCTGTCGTGAGTTGCAGTTTCTGATTGTGTTCGTGAGTTGTTTATTAACTGTACCCATTGCGTGGTATCTCTGCCGGCTTTGCCATTGATCTCTAAGCAGTTATCGAGACCGCTTTAAGCTGAATATTGGTGATTTCTACTCCACTTTCATAGCTCTAAGAAAGTATAACAACACATAGATTACTGCGGATCTTCATTTTGTTACTCCAAATTCCTCTAGGTGTAACGGTGAATTCAAAACGCAGAACAGTAATCTAACACAACGGATTACCCGTTTAAACCGACTGCAGTATATGAAAAAAAAAAGTATCTCCAATTTTAATATAGTAAAACGTAAAGTAAAGTGTTCCCTATTATAGGCCATGGAGGCCCAGAGGGTTCCAGGAGGTTGAGTCTCCCAGATTTTTATACATCGGAACATGAAGGTGGTAAGATTGCCAGCCTTACGCACCGGCCGCCTTTACCCCCAGGATTGCTCCTGGTACTCATTTCTGTTAGAGGCTGAGTCGACCCCAGGGTCATAGTGCCACCAGAAGGATTAGGCCAATTGAAAATCTCCCTGGCTAGCCGCCACCCCCACGAGTATTCGAGAATAAGTCCGGAGACCGCCACCATAATGCTGCTGAGGAAACAGACCGAGGTATATAGAAAGGAAAAGAAACACTAAGTACTACTCTCTAGCACCGCCATTTTGAATAGAAATAGGCCTAATAGAATATTTTTATCTGAAGTATATTTATCGCCAAAAATGCTGTGCTTTAAGTTCTTGTTCGCAAATAAAACTTTACTGTTTAAATCTTGTACTGGGTGATCTGGATTCAAAAGATGGCAGGAAGTTGTACAATTGCATAGACAGTAAACAGAGAACGGAAGTGCTGTGACTCACATTCGCTCATTTCCGACTCTACTATAGAGTGACAATAATTACCTTCTTAAGAAATTACATTAACCTATTCGCAGAAAAGTTTACATCTGCGTGTTCCTTTAGCAAAGCAGGAAACTGTAGAGAATGGTACATTTACACTTCCACAACCAAGAATGGCAATTGTACAGAAGGGTGTCCAATGTTTAGCGTGAAGGTAGCATTATCGGATTAGTGTTGCGCTGTTTCTTCCTCACATGTATAATCGAGTGCACGGAAACTTTCCGATGGTTCTGGTTTCTTCTAGTGTTTTTGTATATTTAAAGTTGTCATTGACTCATCTTATCATCTGTGTTTCACACCACCCCTGGGTGAGCCAAACTCTTATTTGTTTGAATAGACGCATTAGCCTATGAACAAGCTCAGACCTAGGTGAGCGGTGAAATGGGGATGGAGTATGGGAACATTTATTTAAGTGGCTAGAAGGTGTGCCTTCCATCGAATGTTCAAACCAGCCCCTGGTTGAGCCTGACTCTTATTGGTTTGTTGCCAAAAGTCTGGCACTGTAACGTTAACCTATTAACACAGATCGATTGCAGATTCAGGAGAGATGGGGGGGGGGGAATAAGACGGACATTAAGTGGAGGGTTAGCCTCTGCTGCGTATCCTCCAACGCGAAAAAAATGGTCGCAGGGATGGGGAAAGGTGGAGCCGGTTATGCATTCTCTTATCAACATAAACCACTGCGCATTACATCGGAATGATTTCGTACAATCGACTGTACATAATACAGATAATATAACAAGTAAGCTATATCATCGTGCAAAGACCTACATAGAGATAACACTGGAAAAACATATTCCTACAAATATTTTAATTATACCGGATTCTCTGTACAGCTCTCTCGCTGGTAAAAGTGCGTTGTATTTTGTACAATTTTTTTGCTTATTAACTTGGTTGAATCTTTCACCTTTCAAATTTTGTTTCTATTAATTTATTACAATTTTAGTATATTTTGGAAGAAAGTCCCAACATTTTTATTAAAATAAGGAAATATCAAGGATTTAGATAACATTTCATATTTTGAATCTTGTAACTAATAATGGATTCGGAAGTGGTTTCCCTTGTATAGGCTCGATTTGTTTTCGCTCTCACGTCTATGTTAGAGGATACATTGGGGGGGGGGGGAAACTCATAGAAAGATAAATACAAAAACTAATATGTTATAAATAGTTTTATAAAGTACATTGTAAAATTGACAGTAATTTAGATAGGAAATGAAATAAGCATTAATTCCACAGTTTCTCAGACTGCATCAATGAAGATAATATAAATGCGTTTTTTATATTATAACAAAACAACTTTATTTTCAAAATCGTTATAAAAATTTATTACACCTATGTAAAAATGCACCAAAAGGAAGATACTAGAATTTCTCAAGCGAGTTAACATGATAACAATATTAACATCAAGCCCATTTACGTGTTCTGTAGGCTGCAATGATGTTACTCTAATTTTTTTTTTTTTTTTTTATATTTATTCGTTTCTTTATCAGCATGCCCCATTACAGTCGTAATATTACATGCATAATCTATAACTTATTCACATTGTATATCCTAATTTAACCAATTTACATAGTATATCCTACATTGGCCTGATTACCTAGTATATCCTAATTTTCTCTATTTACATAATACTCTTAATTAGCCTATTTACATGATATATCCTAAATTATCCTGTTATTTCCTAAGTTATTCTATTACATTATATATCTTCAGTTAATCTATTTACATGATGTGTCCTATATTAGCTATCCTAACTTATGTTTTTACATAGCACATCCTTAATGAGTCTATTTACTAGGTGTATACTTAATTATCCTAATTCACATTGTATATCCTAATTTAACCAATTTACATAGTATATCCTACATTGACCTGATTGCATAGTATATCCTAATTTTCTCTATTTACATAATACTCTTAATTAGCCTATTTACATGATATATCCTAAATTATCCTGTTATTTCCTAAGTTATTCTATTACATTATATATCTTCAGTTATTCTATTTACATGATGTGTCCTATATTAATATCCTTAATGAGTCTATTTACTAGGTGTATACTTAATTATCCTATCTGCATGGTATTTCCTTAATTAGACTATTTACGTGGTGTGCCCTATATTAACCTATTTACTTGACATTAGCCTATTTACATGACATATAAGTGTATGTGTATATATATAAATTTTTATGCTTTTATGTACATATTAATGATTTCTTCGCTGTGTTCTCATATCTTATCGTACACTATTGTTTTTATGTATGCCTTGAAATGTCTTGTATATTTATGTATAAAGTCTTTGTGTTTAACTGGCCATCTTCCTCCCTCTTTACGGATTTCTTCCTTCAAAGTATTTCTTGCTTGTTGCTGCATCTCGCATTCATAAAGGAGATGATCCACAGTCTGTGTTGCTTTGCGACATGGGCAGGTGGAGTCATTTATAATCCCTATTCTGTGGAGATGTGATTTGTTTTTGCCGTGTCCTGTTACTATTGCAGAGAGCTCTGGTGTTATATTAAGTTTCAGTTTTAATCTATCTCTAACTGACGGGATGAACTTCTTACAGACGGCTCCTTTAGCTGTGTTGTTCCACTCTCTCTGCCATTTTGTAGTTCCTTCTTCTTTTATCTCAGTAATAACTGTTGATTTAGGTTTTCTATCATACTGGATGGTTCCACCAGTTCCTTTCGCAGCTTCCTTCGCCATTCTATCTGCCATTTCATTGCCATAATTACCAGCATGGGCTTTTATCCATCCGAAGTGCACTATCCACTTTTGTTCCCGAAGTTTACTTATGATCTTTCTTATTTCTAATATTAAGTGTCCTTGCTTAAAATTGTTTTTGAGGAGACTGAGAGTGACTTGACTATCTGTGTAAATAGCGACTATTCTTTCTTCAGGTCTGATTTTGTCTGTGGAGGCTATGGTTTCTAGAGCTTTTAGAATTCCAATCTGCTCAGCCTGATTATTTGAACAGTGATCAGATAATTTGGCCTTCATTGTGTGTAGTATCTCTCCATTCTTTAGGATGACAGCAGCAGCCCCTACCATTCCTTGGAGTTTACTGCCATCAGTGAATATTTCTATTTGGTAATTTTTTGATTCGTCAACTTCGTCTACAACAATTCTTTCTGCAGGATGTGGCCATTCTTCCTTTTTCACCGGTACATCAATTTCTACAGGGTCATTGGTGAGTTTGTGTGTTGCTCTATATATTTGAACTGCTTCATGGATACTGATAGCTATTATTTAAGCATTCATGAGCCACAGATTATTGTCTCTGTTGGACACTACATGAGAATATTAATATTCTAATATTCTGATAGCTATTGGTTTAACGCCAGCTAAGACACATGATGCCTCATATGACAGTGTCTTGTATGCTTTTGCTATCGTGACGTTAACTATTCTCTGTACTCTCTTTAATTTGTTTAAGTTTTTCTGTTTTCTCAAAGCCTGCTCCCATACTGGGGCCCCGTATGTTAGCATGGGCATTATTGCTCCGTTATATATAGTTTTTAGTGCTGTATGGCCTAGTCCCCACCGGAGTCTAGCTGCTCTTCTGAGCATGTTCATAAGGCTCATGGTCTTGTTTGCTGTAACCTCTATGTGTTTATCAAAGAGAAGTTTGCAGTTAAAATATATTCCTAAGTACTTCATCTCATGGACTTGCTTGATACGTTCATAATTTATGTATATATTAATATTCTTGGCTGCAGATGAACGTTTCCTAGATATTAACATAGATGTAGACTTGGATTCATTGAACGTGATTTTATTGTTTTTGGCCCATTCTTCTATTTTCCTCATATCTGTGTTGGCATAATTTTCTGCCTCAATGTCGCTATCACCTATTGAGAGAAGTATGAGGTCATCTGCGAACGCAATGATGTGAGAATGTTTTGAAAAGTCGAGGTTCAACAGAGAGTTATACATTACGTTCCAAAAACCAGGCCCGCTGCAGGATCCCTGAGGACATCCTTTAGTTACTTCTTTTGTTGCTCTAAGTGAATTCACCGAGAGTGTCGCTGATCTGTCACTAAAGTAATTTTGTGCTAAGATGTACAGATTTTTTGGGCATCTAAGCAATTTCAGGTTGTACAGTATGCTTGGCCACCAAGCTGCATCGAATGCTCCTTTAACATCCAGGCTTACAAGAACAACACTCTGTTTTTTATTTAGGCTCTGTTCAATTAAATTTTTAACCTTCATTACTGCTTCTATCGTTCCTACTTGTGGGGTGAATCCAAATTGGTTACTACTTAGCAATTTGTTTTTATATAAATGGTGAAAAATTCTGTCAATTAGTAACTTCTCCAGCACTTTACCCGCTACATTAAGAAGACTTATTGGCCTGTATTTAGACACGTCTTTGGTGTGTTCCTTGCCTGGCTTAGTGATAGGAACTATTATAGATTTTTTCCACTGTTTTGGGAAACAACCTCTTCTCAAACATGCATTATATATTTCTGTAATGAAGTTTGGGGTGAGTTTAAATACTCGTAGAAGAATGTCACTCGTTATCCCATCTTCCCCAGGCGATTTTTTAGGATCAAATTTCTTAAGCACAGCAAGGACTTCTTCCTTTGTGAATTCTTTATCATCTGCTTCCTTGGGTGGCTCCATTGATAATTTTCTAATTTCTGAGTGGTATTCATTGTCGCTTGCTTCATTATCCTCTGGTACAAAATGATCAACAATGTGATTTATCGTACTTTCCATATCCTTGGTGTAAGATCCTTCTGGCGTCTGAAGCGTAGATAAAGAAATTTTGTTTTTAGTTTTTCCAGATAAACTTTTGTACACTATGTTCCATGGATTAGACCCAGGAGTTACAGTGCAGAAGTTCCTCCATGATTTTGTTTTTTCTTCTTTGAGCTTCGATTGTTACATACGGTTTCCCTCTTGGTATCGGTTTCTTCTCTCCTCTCGTAGGTTTAAGTTGTTCTGTGTTCTTTGGAATTGTCGTCTCAACGCAGTTACCTTTTTACGAAGAATCGTTAATTCATCTGTCCACCATGGGACAGATCTACCTTTATTTGTTTTGTTTATGTTTTTTAAGCGAAATGTGGATTTACATGCTAACTGAATGCATGAGAAGAAGTTTTCTATGATCTCTTCAGTGGATTTTCCGTTCTTCAGTTTCTCTGTTAGTTCTTCCTCGACAGCAGAATTCTCCATTGCTGTGCATTTAAAAGTGAATCTGATATTTTCCATTAAGCTGTCATCGAATTTGTTTAAGTTTTCCTCTTTAATTATGTATCGTGGATAATGATCATGTTCTGGTGTTTGAAGCGTCCCGTGTTTGTTATTTTCGGTTATTGTGAAGGAGATGAGTTTATGATCAGAACAGCTTTCCTCCTTTCCGCACGTCCACTCAATAACAGAATGATGGAGGTTAGGACTTGAAATCGTCAAGTCAATTAGACTGCGAGCTCTGTTAGTTTCAAATGTTGGTATTCCATTATCCTCATTGACTATTAGTAAATTACTAGAAATTATGAATTCTTCAAGTTTTTTGCCTCGTTGGTTCGTTATACTGTCAAACCATGTTGTGCTTCTAGCATTGGTGTCAGCTGCGATTATTCTCTGCAGCCGTTAGCATGATTCATTATAGATTCAATTCTTTTAATATCTATTTCTATGTCCTTTTCGATGTCAAAGTATAGACTTGCAGCATAAAATTTATGTTTGTTGGTAATAACTTCTACTACTACACAGTCCTCGTTACATAACTGGTCGATAGCAATAATATCCATTTTATTGTTATTTCCAATTATTGCTGTACGCTTTCTGCCATTTCCTCCGGTAAACGTTCTGAACATTTTAGGCAGTCCTGCCAATTGGTTATTGATGACATATGGTTCCTGCATGAATATAAGGTCTATATTTTGTTCATTAATTATCTGAACTACATTGTTCGTTGCTGCACGAGAATGTTGGAAGTTCAGTTGTAAACAACGTATTGGTTTGGGTAGATTCTTATTTGTACCATTATTACCAGTAAGGTAGGGGGCCCAAATATCGCCCATTTAAGGAAATTTTTACGAAAATGTACTTAATGCTCATCGCACTATCCTCAAATTAGCACCAATTGTCTATTATTCATTCAGCTACCACATCGCACTGCAATCACCTAATTATTGAGGGGTTTAATCATTGAAAAAAATAGAAAGGGAAAATATGCACTTTTTAAAAATTGAAAAAGTTGTTCCAAATATCGCCCACCTCATCATATGATGCTCCTAGTAAAAAAAATCCAGGAAATTTCCAAAAAAAAATATTTTTATTTTATTTTTTCTTGCCATAAATCATTACAAATATGAAAAGTGAGAGAAACATTGTAAAATAAACAAGGTTTTACATTTGTAAAACTAAAAATTTGTTCTACATCAAAAGAAAAAATGAAACATTAATAGTAAAACTCAGAGTAAGATTTTTATGGTTTTTAATTATTTTAACCTAGAATGATTACGTGTAAGTAACTTTGTTGAGTGATAAACCTGGTTTTTTAATGTTAAAATGCAATCAGAGAAGTCCAGTTTAGCTGCAAAAAACGCACAATTAACATGTTTTCATTACTTTATTCTTTCTGGGATCACAAGCTTCGTGTGGCCACTTGAAACACTTGGCACATTTTATCCACTGCTCTCCATGTTTATCATTAGAATAGAATCTATTACAGATTGGACATTTGGCATCGTCGCTATCAGAACAGCTACTGTCGTTATCATCGGTTGAGACGTAAGTTGGCTCTTCCTCTTCTACTTCAGATTCTGAACTTTCTGAAGAAAGATCTCGTCGTCTCTTCTTTGAGTTCTTCTTTGTTTCTTTATTTTTTGATATTTCCTTAGATTTTGTGGGCCATTGTTTGCTTGGTGTTTCGAGACTAAAGACAGTTACTTTCTTTTTGTTTAATTACTCCACAAGAGCATCTTTGAAGGGAGATCCACTAACCAGTACGGCCGATCCACACCTTCCACTTGATCGTTTAGGGGGAAGTTTTGGTACTGGCATGATGTCTTTTGGTTTTTGAATGTCTTCCAACGTTTTTTTTTTACATAATCTTTTATTGTCGACCGAGGTACACCATATGTTTTGGATGCCTTCAAAAGGCCCATCTGTTTGTTTTTTACACCTATCACTGCTTTTTTCATCTTTACTTTGACCCATTGTTTACGCGTTGACATCTGTAAAATAAAAACTATTTCAAAACAATGTTCCAAATATCGCATAGTAGGCAATAATAGGAACACTTTAGTGGGCGATATTAGGAACCTCCTAACCTTACAATATGGTGGACGCTACAGACAGAACCGACTAGACAAACTCGAAAACTTTGGTATCAAAAGAATGCTTATTTCTTACATTACCAACCACATTATAACTATCGTGATCCATCACGAGACTTATATATTATATTAGCAAGAGTATGAGTAGTCTGATAACTCACCAGGCCGAAATATCTTGAAAAATTCACAAAAATAACAACAACCGACGCAACCTCATGACACTTGCACAGTCAACTGCCGTGGTGAAGAGGTACACAGTGCGTAAACTGGCCGCGTGGTAGCAGTACTATCCGGAGCTAGGGTACAGTAGGCGATATTAGGAACATGGGCGACATTTGGGCCCCCTACCTTATGTCTTGAATCCATGTTAGTAATCGGTGTTGAGAATATACTTCTTTAACAAAGCTTGATAGCTAGTACATTCTTTATCATTTGAAGAGTGATTCTCATCTACCGGCGCCGTTTTATTATACTTATTGTGACTGATGCAATTTGTGCATTTATACTGATCTCTTCTTGCTGTACAATCCTGCATCTGATGATTTCCTGTACAGAGTGGGCATGTTTGTTCACCTCTGCACTCTTGTGCTCGGTGGTTATATTTGTTACATTTGTAACATCTGGTTATCTTTATGTAGTCATCTAAGTTGCACATGTTCCAACCAATTTTTATTTTTCTGCCCTGTATTATCTTCCGTGCTTCTGACTTGATTTCTATGACCAAGTTACAGTTTCCCTTCCTGTCTTTGAATGCAAATTTAGGTTCAAAGTCATCATTCTTTATGTTCAATTCGGAGTTTTGTTCACATATTGCCTGCTTCAAAGCGTCCATCTCCATTTCTCCTGGAACATTGTAAATAATCATTCTGGGATTCCTCAGTTTAATTTCATTTGCTTCAATTTCATTGCTACATTTTTCCTTGATGCTGGAGCATATTTTCTCAATATCTGTTTTACTGCTGGACTCCATAAGTACATTCCCGTTTCTGAGTGCTTTGAAGGTACATACTCCTGCCTTTATCTCAGTTGGGTCAATCTTCTTCTTAATTAGTGCTTTCATATTCTCGGGGTTGTCGTTCTTCTTGGACTTTACGATTATTTTGAAAGTCCTTGCTTTTCCCGCGCTCTGAGGTATGTTTCTCACGATTTCGGAGTACTTTCTCTTTTCTTCTGCAGGCGGCGACACTGTTGCGGTAGATTTTACATTTGCTAGTTGTTTGCTTAAATCGGTTATTTTCTTCTCTCTTTCTACAGAATTCTTTGCCATATTATTGAAAATCTCTCTCAACTTTCCCACTGTGTTTAGAATTTTCTCCTTCAAGTCTTTCCTCATTTTCCCGCTTTCTTCAGTTACATTATGCAGGATTACGAGGCAATTCTCGAAACTGTCCCCTGGATCGCCGTCCATTGTGCTAGTGCTGTTAACTCAATGCCACTGCACGACCACAAGCGCAGATCTAAACAACTATGGTTGCTTCATGTGTTTGGCGTGTATGCATACAGCGTCCATAACCTCGAACAGAGGAATCGCTGTTTAGCGTTGCTATTATTCCACTTTCTCACTTTCTTTATGAAAACCACTATTTACACAGACTCACCTCAACTTTCTGCTTAATATGGTTGTAATTTTAAGATCACTGCCACTCGATATACACAGGACAATATCACTTATTCACGAGCACATTCACATTAAAGTAACCACAGCGGCCATCTTTTAATTATTATTCGATGTTACTCTAATAAATCGCATTTTTTCCTGGAATAAGTAATTTTTAACTTGTCCCATATAATAATTGTCGTTGTTCGAACATGTGATAGATTTAAAAAGATCTTCGTTGCAATGACTAATAATTTCTTCTGATATTTAATAAGTTACACACTTCTGTTCTGATCGCTTGTTCCAATAATGGGGACGAAGCGTACTCTATGAATTAGGATCCTGCTGTAGACTTTGATGACTATTAAGTATGGTGTTTATACTTGTGCAGGGTTAAACTTAAATTTTAGATAAGTAACAAACCATGTATTGGCACGCAGTACACATATGGGATATATGCATTTGAGAGAGAGCATGTAATGAGTTGGTAAGAACGCGCTCATTGAAGCAAGCAAACTCGTCCACTCCCATGCATTCCCACGAGGAGGCGCCCAGTTCCCCCGGATGCGATGCCATTCCGCCATCACCGTGACGATAGACCCAGAAAAATAACTTCAGATGCTGTATGAATCATACTTGGTCACTTTCGCTTCTTTCAGCCACTTTGCTAAATTACCCATACAAATAAATTAACCGAAACTTTAAATCAAAGAAAACTGAAAGAATGATCTAAAGAATCAAGTCACTTGAAATAGTCACAGAAAACCCATAGACCTTCGTTGGGAGGGAAATGGATAAAGAACCCTAATCTCAAAACTATTAAAGCCAAATGAGAATATTATAGGAGAAAAATTCCTCCGACACGGGACTTGAACCCAGGACCTTTGGCTATTCGCGCCAATGCTCTACCAACTGAGATAAGCCGGAGTTCAATTCACAGCGCCAGATGGAACCTCTCTCCTATGAGCATTGTTAAAGCCAAATTCTTGCGAAAGTTGTTGGAAGTGTGCTAACGGTATTTATGGATTTTTTATGCTCGTGCACAGTTGTCAGTCCAAGCCTATAGACAATAATTAATTCGTCAAGCTACATAAATTTTGTTATGAAATGATTGGACTATTGAAAATAGTACATTATGCAGCGACCCTATAATGGCGTTTATTAAGAATCGTTTTGCTCGTTTCATAATTATGATACGAGTATCTTAGTTAACATTATAGGCAAATTGTATTTGACTGTTTTTATTCGACCATAATTAGAGTAAATGATTAAGTTTTGAGTAGATTCACTCAAATAAACGGTCACGCTGCCCTTCGCAACCAGCTGTTCTCGTAGTTCTTGCCTCTGCGACAGATGGAAGCTCGTGACGTTCGGTCAGATCGATTTTTTTTTGTCGTTTTCTTGAAACCAGCGGATTTTGACAATGCGAAATGAACTCATTTTAGTATGATATTAAAATTAACACTACCGGTAACAGAATTTATTTTATTTTAAATATAGGTTGTTTATTATGCAGTTTTCAGTTGCTGCTCTCAAAGTTTCAAGATCGTTCTGTATTCGATAATAATCGATACCACACCAATGTTATAATGAAAATCAGTTTCGAAATGAATATCATTCTGATTCAATGACGTTACACGTAATAAGCTTGTTATAGTATGGTCGAACAAAAATGTGGTAGATCCTGAAGCCTCCACCCGAATTCCGATTTCTTCGATGATCGTGAACTAAATGAGGGCAAATTAATATTATAGTCATAGTGAAAATGCAGGTGGGGTTATCTTCACAGAGATCAACTTGCTTGAATATTTTCGTCAACTCGTAGAATTATACGAAAAGTTAACTATCATCAGATAATTAACAAGTCTCAGTTTCTTATGTGTTGTAAATTGTAAGTCCAGTGTTGAAAGGAACAAGTTCCTCTAGAGCATTAGCTTCAAATTTAGATAGCATTATTGGTATTGGACGGTATTAAATTGATTGTTATTTCGAGCCATATATTTCATAAATGAGTGTTCTTCTGGAGAGACTGTATTTCATTAGGTCCAATGGCAGAATTAAAATAACAGTGAATTATCCCAACGGACAACAGAATGAGATAATTGGATTCCCGACCTGTTAATTTCATTATTTTGGTGCTGATTTTTTCTGGCTAGTGTGTCTTTTCTCGTCATTCATCATAATCTTATACTGTAATACCATACTAGAACCCTTGAGGCATAGATACCGTATTAAAACTGTACATCACTGCACCTTTTGTAACCGATTTCTTGTTCTTTGAGCGTTCTGTAAATACCCTTAATTAGCAGGAAAGTGCAGACTTTAATAGTTCAGCAAAATTTTTTAAAAGGAGAAAAAGAAGAAGCACAACAACAGCTATAGCACTAGAGATATTCCACGGCTGCACCGGTAGTAAATAATGATTGTGATTTATTTTTGTACCCGGAGGTTGTAAATGTTAGCTTGAACTTACGAACATCCTTGATTGATAAATGAGTGAATAATCAAGATGATTATACTTATCAATTTAAAAGAACCTTAGGCTATGCAAATTCCGTTGTAATATATTGAACATTATTTAAATAGTTGAGTCCAGGTATATAATAAACATATTTATTGCCTGGACATCAAACCTTTTACAAATTATATACATGTGTCAATTCACGCCCACAAACGTACTTTCCAGTCAAAAGAAAAATCAGGTAAACTGATATAACAAAGTGCCAGAATGCTTTTATTTAATCAGTGATAAGTTAATTGCAATTATGATGTTAACAAAATAAGTTATTTTTGTAATCTATCTCAGAGTTAAGCTCCAAATCGATTCATTAAGCAGGGCTTGTGGAAGAACTTACTTAACCTTAATTCAAACTCGTATAGGCTACACTGATATAAGAAATTCTTAAAATATGTCAACACTTCACAAAATACACAGGCGAAGAACTTCACTTAATGTACATAGGCCTAATTATTTCACAGTAATATACCTTTTGTATATAAACAGTATTCAACTTGATCAACTAAATAAACTTGTGAGTAGTTTGATAATCAGATGCAAAGGAATATGTCATGGCTATCTGTATTGAAAATTCCAAAGCCGTATATCAACAGTGTAAAACATAATGTTGTCAGCATAACCGATGCTAATAAACCGTTAAAATTTTGTAAAAATTACCAAAAGCAGATAAAATTTTCCTAAGTATGTGTTTCAAATTTCAGTATGATGTGTCCCAAAATGTAGGATATGGAATTACAAATATTTCAGTATAAATCTCTGACAGTCTCCCCTTAACATAAAGAAACTGAATAGAGATGAGACATTTTACTGCGCATGAGCGATGATTGTGTACAAAAGTGCACCGTGGAAGATGAAGAAATCACGCTGAAGTTATCAAAACAACTTGGGGATTGAAATACATCTTACAAATCCATCTTAAGCAAATAAATCACAGGTATCTTCTTAGTTTTATAATGTGTTTTCATTCTGTTCACTGGCAGCGTGTCACGTAATAGCCACTGCACGTTGATACCTACATTTCCAGTAACGAGCTGACGTTTTATCAGATAATAAGGGTAATTAAATCACGGAGAATGAAAGGGGGAGGAAAGACATCTCAAAGGTAGACCCGAAGGGAAAAGATCACTTGGAAGACCTAGACGTAGTTGGGAGGACAATATTAGGATGGATTTAAGGAAAGTGGGATTTGCGAGGGATGGTTGAATGGAGTTAGCACAGAATAGGATTGAATGGCGGGCTCAGATAAGAGCGGCAATAAACCTCCGGGTTCCATAAAATAGATAATATTCCATTAGCCAGCTTAGGAATTCTCTATTGTCATAGAGTAAGTTAGTATATATTAAGTTCAATTAGTTCCGATGAAGACTGCAGAATTTATGTAGCGTTACATATTTCTGGGGGGAAGGGAAGAGTAGGAACAGAGTCTATTGAATTGTAATTTCAATTTGATCTACTAACAATTTTAAATAGCTATTCTTAATAGCTGTAAACCCAAGGCTTGAAAAATTTAACATCAAACACAGGAATTGCAGCTCTGCATTGAAAACGCCTGACGTGTTCGGTTATACTACACGCAGCACAGCGAAGTAGGAGAAGTTGCCGGGCGGAATCAGGGGCAACACGATTATGCTTCGAAGTCACGTCGCCTGCACAGTGGTGTTTAGACAACACGCATTGCACAAATGCTAGTGAAGTTGCAGAAGCATCACGGCGTTTACTTTCTCTACCCTTAACATAAAGGAACGGAATAAAGATGAGTAATTGTACTCATTTCCCGTCATTTTGCTCTTACTTTACTTTAAACAGTATCCATTAAATTTTTGTATTTTGCCGTTTTCTGACATTAGGTATTTCGGAAACTAGGCGCCCTTTCGGTCCATATTAGGCAGAGTTTGTGGGACCATGCTGTATTATAATTAGGGCTCGGAAGTTAATGAAATGTCTTTTTTCTGAGACATCACAGACAATGCAGAATTTAGTATAAATTAGTCTCTCCTCAAAATGAACAAAAATAGCATACTTATATTTTGCATTGATTTTTTTTTTTGTAATTTTTCATTCTTTCCTTGCATTCTTTCCTATTTTGTCTTCAGAATGGACTTTTCCAGCATTGCAGACATAATTCCTTAGTTATGAGGCATTCCTTAATATTTATTTTAAAGTCTGGCCAACTTGTAATTAGCGTACACAGAATAACATAAGTTATATAAATAATGAATTCATGCATTTACAAATGTCTTACAGAACAAATTAGAAGGCACCAAACTACGCAGTTTAAATAAAGAAAAAATGAAACTTAACAGATTAGCTTATTGGTGAACTTATGAATGAAAAATAGGCCTATGCTAACTAGCTGACTCATTATACAAATGATTAAACATAGAAAACATACCAAAAGTGGTATTATAAAATACTTAAATCTTGTCCTTTGTTTATTATTTATTATTATACTACTATATAATTATATTTTCTTTTTTAAGTACATACTTAGCAATATTAAGTCATTTTATTTTTATTTTTCATGCCATATATTCATAAATTTAAGGTCATTTTGAAGGTAATTTTTCAGGCATTCTTAGATCATCAACTTCCGAGCTCTAATTATAATTTATCAACTGAAGATTGCAACTTTTTACAGTATTATATGGTAACAAAATGATTAATCAGTTTCTGGCACACACTGTGTAAGTCCAATCTTCTAATAACACACCGGCCAATCTTCCATCCTGCTTCCCAACGTCAGCTGTGTTTTAACACTTATCTTGTGGGGGGAAACTAGAGAACTAATTCCATCCGTCTCAATCTTGTCTGCCCTGGGATCCATTTCGTGCCTCGCTGCAAATGGAATCTAATGAAATTGTGGGATTTTTATTTACTGAGTTAGGATTACTTTGCGCAGAGAAAACAATGCAGTCCAAACTGTTTCTTTATCTTAGAGTACATCGTGAAAGAATGTGCCCTATATACGATTGGTGTCATTAAAGCGGATAATTTGACCATGTCAATGTTGCTCTTATTACTTTCTAGCTAACCCTGCAAGTATTTGCTATTGCTACATTTGAGCGCGCGCCAATAAAATGTACCTGTTTTTCTCGTTTAATATTTCGTGAAGTTGGTAATATAACTTTCTGTTCTTTTCTACACATTGTTGTGCAAGCCTGGGAGAAATTCTGCAATGGTTTTTACTACGCCAGAGAGAATTATAATAGTAAAATTTTATTTGGAAACAAAATGTATGGTAGAGACACATAGGAGATTCCGCAATCACTTCCATGTTCGGGAAGTTCCAACACCAAAGACAATTCGCAGATTTCCTCTTGTGGGGCTACACAAAAGACATGTGTATACACGACACCCGAACACAATCTGCCAGCTCAAGAGAAGAATCGAAAAATTTATTCGTGCAATTCCGGTGGAAATGTGTGCTAGAGTGATACACAATTTCGGGTTTCGTTTGAATCGTTGTATGGGCCTTGCAGGTGGAAATATTGAATATGTTGCTCTTAACAGATGGTTTTCCCATCTTTGTTCTCCATGTCTGTATTTTTATAATTGAGTTATGTAATTTATTCTCTAACTTATGTGTATTTAAAAACAGGTACATTTTATTGGCGCGCCCTATATATGAACACAGTTTAAAGTCGGTTTGATGTACAAAAAAATCCCTTTAGGCAGGCCTACAGGCGGAGGTAGATTTCGAAGTGCTTTTGGTTTAATTTATTGTCGCTGCATAGCACTCTTTTTCTTTAGCCTTGGCATGGTAAACCTGCAGTAATAAGAACTGAATTCGGTAAAGAGGAAGAGCCTACAATCATTTGTTTTGACAACAAGAATAGGATATAATATTCTGGGAGGCCGTGCGCAAGATCAGCAATGAATAAAATTAGCAAAGCCGCTAAACAAGACAAAATTATGATATTATAATAATTCTTTTAAGTGATATTATTTTCAAACATTAAAATCTCGCGTCATATGAGAGCTATCAAGAAACCATTTATTGATTTGTAGAGTACTCATCAAGAGCTTTTCAACGATACCCCACAAGACGTGGTTTCAAAAGTTTCGAATTTTCATCCCCCACCCCCACCCCCAACCTCACTCGAACCCCCGAATTGTTGGTGTCACTGTGAACTCCATAGGGAGTACTCTAATTTATTCCAACAAAGTTTCCCTCTATACTTCATAGGGGCCGAGATATAAATGTTTTAAAATTTCAACCCCCTCCCCCGACCACCCCCTTGGGCCAATTTTGCCCATTAACGAACTTGTCCGAACTATTGGGCCTAGAAATAACATAATAAAATTTGGTTCAAATATCTTCAAAATTACGGCCGCTATCGTTTAAAGATATATATATATATATATATATATATATATATATATATATATATATATATATATAAATAGCCTATATATATATATATATATCACAAAATTTTTTTTTGAACGGGCGGTGGTTTCGTATTAGGGGAGCATGAAACGTAAAGATATGAAAGAATTTTTCGAAAATCATAAAGTGGTATCCATTGCAATAGGTAGATTTTTCTTCGAAAATCTACCTAAAAATCGTGTAAAAACTAAATCTAATTTTGGTTGTTTTATTACTTTTACCTGAACAAAATTAATGTTTCGTCCAACGATTTGTTTATGTTTTATAAACAATGTTACTAAAGTTAAAACTAACATTCGGAACATTATATCATATAAATTAGGTCCGTATGAAAGGTAGTTTCGTGTTTCAGTTTTCTGCCTCCGCTATGACCCTTGGGCTGAAGAGCCTAATTGAATTCATAAATTTGTGAAGATGGCAAAAACCTCTAATTTAGCTCATTACACTTCCTCCTTTCTTGTCGGCCTGTCTGACGCAGTTAGTATCGCGCTGGCTTACTGTGCTCAAGGTTGCGGGTTCGATCCCGGTACAGGTCGATGGCATTTGTGTGTGCATAAATGTGACAGGCCCATGTCAGTAAATTTACTGGCATGTAAAAGAACTACTGCGGGACAAAATTCCGGCACACCGGCGACGGTCACAGGCCTAAGTTGCAGTACATCCCCGTCGTTAAATAACCATATACCAACCAACCAACTTCCCTCATTTCCTCTAGATAAACAGTTTCTGTCCTCCACTCTTTCGGAGTTAATTAATCCGAAAGAACTACAGAATTGTAAAACACCTTTGCTGAAAGTTGTCTTGTATGAAGCTTGCAGGAAAGTGTCTTTACACAATTAAATGATGGAAATGGAAAGGTTGTGAATGCCACTTCAAATGTTTCCATTATTATACAATAATCGTGCATAAAATTCTCTTTCGTAGACCAGGACATGACTGCGCAGTGGCCTGCGGAAAACCACGGCCACACGATAGTCGCACGAGTGGACACCTGCTACACCTACATTCGCGAGATTTCATGCATAAATTACAGCACGTTTGCTGTCATGCGCAGTGAAACCGTCGGCCTACATCCCGCGGGCATTTCTCATCTTCCCTTCACTTTTCTAAACCCTCTTGTAATTACACTTTCCACTACGTATATAGGGGTAAATAATTATAATCCTTCCCACCTTCATACTCAGTATGGTACTGACCTCAAGTTTCCGCAGTATAAACATATATTAATTCAGTAACATGTAATTTTGCTTGGCTTTCACTGGACTGAATATGTTTTACATATTGATCAACTTTATTGAACGGGTACAATAAAAATGAGAAGTGTACGGGGAATAGTTTTTTCCAGTATTAGGGCCTATATCACTCTATCAAAATTACCAAGTTAGCAATTTTCAGAAAACAAGAAACATTTATTAGTTATTAGGCCTACTGATGCATTAATGTGCTTTGTATCATTTGATTTAGCACTGTTTTGTTCATTCTATAAAAATAATGCCAACCTTGTACCTTTGAAGAACGTACTATAAAAAAAGCAACTGAGAAAATATGACGAAAATTTCGAAAAATTCAGTAGAAGTAGCCAGCAGATAAATGCAAATGATATTGTTGAAATGTGGTTGTAACAAATCCAGAATAAAGAATCCCTTTAGGCAGGCCTACAGGCTGAGGTAGATTTCAAAGTGTTTTTGGTTTAATTTATTATCGCTGCGCAGCACTCTTCTTTTTTAGCCTTGGCATGGCAAACCCGCAGTAATAAGAACTGAATTCGGTAAAGAGGAAGAGCCTACAATCATTTGTTTTGACAACAAGAATAGGATATAATATTCTGGGAGGCCGTGTGCAAGATCAGCAATGAATAAAATTAGCAAACCCGCTAAACAAGACAAAATTATGATATTATAATAATTCTTTTAAGTGTTATTATTTTCAAACATTAAAATCTCGCGTCATATGAGAGCTATCAAGAAACTAGTTATTGATTTGTAGAGTACTCATCAAGAGATTTTCAACGATACCCCACAAGGCGTAGTTTCAAAAATTTCGAATTTCTATCCCCTCACCTCCACCCCCACTCGTACCCCCCAAAACCCCCGAATTGTTGGTGTCACTGTGAACTCCATAGGGAGTACTCTAATTTATTCAAACAAAGTTTCCCTCTATACTTCATAGGGGCCGAGATATAAATGTTTTAAAATTTCAACCCCCTCCCCCGACCATCCCCTTGGGCCAATTTTGCCCATTAACGAACTTGTCCGAACTATTGGGCCTAGAAATAGCATAATAAAATTTGGTTCAAATATCTTCAAAATTACGGCCGCTATCGTGTAAAGATATATATATATATATAAAAGGCTTTGTCCTGACTGACAGGAATCAACGTAGAGCCTAAACTATAACAGGTAGAGACTTGGAATTTTGACAGTACCTTCGTTTCATAATGTAGGTGCTCACTAAGAAAGGATTTTGAAAAAAATTGGTTTTAAATGCCAAAAATTAAATGTTTTTGAGAATACTTAATCCCTTTTTACACAGAATTGTCAATCTCAAATCACAGGTCACATGACAACGGTGTATTGTTGGCATTGGTATCAGGTATGTTTGGAAATAATTGAAATGGGACTTTGACGAAACTATTGATATAAAGCATTGCTGTAATTAAATATTGAAGATGAAATGTATAATATTATATCGCAGGTTTTTGGGGAGGGAAGTATAAAAGCGAAATTGATTTACTTTTTAATTTCATCCCCGAAACGGTTGTATGGTAACACGAGAGTGAGAAGTAAAATATTCCGCAAAGACAATACTATTTTATGATACCGGAATTTCTATTTCTTCTTATTTTAACCCCTACCAGGCTTGGTGTGTAGAAGCGATGGGATACAAAATTCTACATCCTCTATGAGCCATAAAAAGCTATATCAAGCGTTTTCAGCGGGAATAGTTTAGTGAGATAAGTCGTTCTTCTTCATTTCAAATTATCAATACGTATATAAGGACCTAGAATTTGAAAGTCGGAAGTCCTTCATAAGTTAATTTTGAATTACAAAATACAAAACCCGGGCGACGCCGGGCCTTTTAAGCTAGTATATATCACAATTTTTTTTTTTGAACGGGCGGTGGTTTCGTACTTAGGGGAGCATGAAACGTAAAGATATGAAAGAATTTTTCGAAAATCATGACATGGTATCCATTGCAATAGGTAGATTTTTCTTCGAAATCTACCTAAAAGAGCCTGTTACTCCGAAAATACTCTTGTACAATAGTATATTGCGATACAAGTGCCGTAAGGCATGATTACGGATCGAGGAAATAGTTTGAAAACACAAGGCGCTTGCGCCGAGTGTTTTCAATTTTCCGAGATTCGTAATGCGCTTACGGCACGTGTATTGCATGCTATTTTTTGCACGATGATTATTTATATCAATTTAATTATATTAATTGTGATATTACCTGAAAATATTATGTATATACATTCTTGAAGACAGATGTTTATTTCAGAAAGTGATTTGCATGTGTTTGTTGTTATGGGAACCGAATATTTGTCCTGGGGGCTTTGTCCATAAAGACTTGTATTATGAAGTGTATCGTAATGAATTATGACGTGGCGCAAGCACGCACCGTAAGTAATTTAACCGCATCGCAACGCCCTTAGCTACAAGATTGTGTGGGAATGTCAACTTACGATCCACGGCAACAACGTTCGTAAGTACCACTAATTAGTTAAGGAGTGCAAAATAGTATATTGCGACACAAGGGCGGAAAGGCACGTTTACGGGTCGAGGAAACAGATTGAAACAGTTTTCGAGACCCGTAAAATGCCTTTACGGTCCGTGTGTTGCATGCTATTTTTTGCACGACGGTTACTTATATCAATTCAATTATATTAATTGTGATAATACCTGGAAATATTATGTATATACAGTCTTGAAGAATGGTGCTTATTTCAGAAAGGGATTCGCATTTTTTATTGTTTATGGCAACCGAATATTTATAAAGCGGGGAGGCCTTGGTCATTTCTGCTCGCAAATAAGAATTTGCGGGCGGTAAAGTAACTTTCCGCACGTCGCCCCTAGCAACAAGTCACTTTCTGCCCGTCGCTCCTAGCAACAAGATTGCGTGTGGTAATGTCAAGTTACGATCCATGTAAACAACTTTCGTAAGTAACACTTACTAGCTAAGGTGTGCAAAAAAGGTGTTTGAGTGCGCATGTCCACTTAAAAGTCATTTGAGAGTATTTTACAGTTTCACATGATTGAAAAAATGGATTATGGATGTAAGTTTTGGAATTTTTAAAAAATATTGTTATTGATTTTTAAGTTGTGCAAATTTCCGTGGCATAGTTCTCTTAAATACAGACAATGTCAGAACAATGAATCAGTGGTCCAACGAGAGTTCAGTAATGAAATTGGTTTTTCAAATTTTTTTGTTGTATGCTGTGATCCCCCCCCCCAAAAAAAAATTGAAATTTATAATTGTTCCTTTGGCATTAGTAAATTGAAGCGCGATAGACATGATTAGCCTATAGGCCTACTGCCACTGGTTAGTGGCTTTCCAATTAAAAACTATTTATTTACAATTTATCAGTTGTTCTTTGCTGAGCAAATTTCAAAATAAATATTCCTTGAAAATTATATTTCCAAAACATAAAACTCAAATATGTACTTTCCGGCTTTTTTATCCGGTTGTGTAATTCAGTTTCCAAATAAAACTGTCTCAGTATCCGATACGCAGTTAACCAATTCACTGCTACTGACGTATATTTTCGCCACTTTAAAACGTTCTATAAAAACAGATATATAAGTTTACGAGCATAATGTATTACCTAGAATTTGCGTATTATTATAGGCATGTTAGAATTGCCATTCATGAATAGCATCTAATTTGCTAAAAATGTTCCTACTCGATTTGAAACTTGCAACCCACTGATTATTTCTGTTCATGTTCGCTTATATAAATATAAAATTCAGCTCTGTAACGGTTAATACAATAACGTGTTCAATGCTGAGACAGCATTTCTTATTTATTTAATTTGAAGAGTATTCAATACAATAGATTACGACTATTTCATACATTTGTACGACGTACGACGCAACCATGAGTCGTACGCCTATTTGTTCGACTATTTTAACGTAGAGTTTTATATTTTTTAACAAGCCTACTATCGAATTTAATATATATATATATATATGTATATGTGTGTATGTATACAGCTTCTGTTTACTCATGGTTTTCTTTTTGTAAGCATGTAGCTAAAATCAATATGAGTGGAAAGCAGTCCTGTTCCTTTTGCAATAATTACAACTCTGTGGAAACTACTGTTTATTTAATTTTATTGTATTTTATAAAATTTAGCACATTGGAAGATAATGAAACACGCCTAATCATTTACAAATGAGATGATTTATTAGCAATTACATGACATATGTAAGATGTTAAATACCGATTATGAATTATTATTATTATTAATAATATTAATAATATTATTAATAATAACGCAATACGTTCATTACACTGAAAAATCACAAAGTATACGACAGTTATGACTGGAATACGACTATTTTCGAATATTGGTACGACTGTTCTACGTTTCTGATCTGGCAACCCTGCAATAGAATTTAGTTTACAATAATACAATAAATTAATAGCAGCAGTAATAAATATTTCTGTATCCTTTCTGTGTTAGACAGCGACCACTCACAGAAATATACTACAATGGTCATGCTGCCCATAAACAGAGACGCAAGTAAAGATCTACGCCTTTACTGAGAGGAAACCGAGGACATAGATAGTTATTGTAATCTAATCCATTTCTTGACAAAAAGTGAAATAAATCCAGATTGCCTAGATTTGTGATTAAAACAACAATGATAAACAATTCGCCGATTGACGAGAAATCTCATCCGAATTAGAAAATCGCTGTTGTTCTTGCACACCGAAGGGTAATTATATTTGAACACAAGTTCTGCACTACTGCACGAATACCACATGTGAATACGAAATCTCAGATTCACATCTGCCTTCTCGGCATGCATGCAATTGAACTTTGCAGCCTTAAAGTCTACATGTGGATCACGTCCAAGCGGGTTAGCAGCAAAGATACACAATCATATGCAAATCTTACTCTTGCTTTCCCGTGGAAACGAGAAAATGTGAGTTAAGCATATTTTTATTATTATTTTTACGTTTTCTTCGGTTTCAAATTTTTTATACCTATGCCAATCGTACCTCATGTAGAGACTATTTTATACATTTTAGGATACTAACAGTCTATGGGTTGTACGTCTTCAAACTATTAGAATTTGTGCACTTTCATAGAAATTACTTATATAGTTATTTTCATTCTTACAGTGCTCGAAATAGAACTAAGTTTAGCATTCCTCAGCATAATTTAAACAGTTTCAACAAATCCATCATGGTGTATGGTTTGAAGCTGTACAGTGATCTGCCTGTTGGCATTAAAGTCACTAGTGACCTGAAAGTTTTTAAAAGACTTATCAAAAAGATTTTAATTCAATTGTGTCCATACAGTATTAACGAAGTAAATGTGGGCAATGTATAATTAATATTTAATCTTAGATATAGTGACAAATCTTATGGGTTTTATGCTCAAACAGGCGATTAAAAACAGTGATCGTTTGAAAAACACTTTTTGTATTATTTAAAAATCTAAAGACATGTTTTTGAGTGTTATCTCGATTTCGACTTATGTCACATTTACCAAAAACAGCTATAGTATTAGTAAGAGATATTACCTTGTAATATTACTTACGATTAATTTATGCTTGTAGGACTATGCTGCTAGTGCAATAGAATGTTCCCAAGCGTCCAGTTATTTGAACATTTTACAGCCTATTTAAGGAAACGATAACTTTCGTAAAATTTGCTAAATTCGGTTATCTCTTCCTGTACACTAGCGGGCCAATGGACTTTAGCGTTGCTCCATCCTGATGTAGGACATGCTCTATGTTGTGGGAGGACAGAAACTCTCGGTTAGGACATGCTAGTGCTGGGCGAACCGGCGGGGCTAAGAAACGGAACAATTCCTTGTATGTGCACTTCATAATGCCTATGAAATTATGTACGCTCCTTAATTGTAACAGTTGACCCTCTTTCATATTCGCTTATCGCTCGTTCTTTATAGACTTTCTATTTAAATAAAATTAATGTATCCTGCAGATTTCTGAAATAGGAAGAAAATTGAGATGAAAATGTAATTTATTTATGAGATACGGAGGTGATTTTATTACATTAAAGTTAGCTTTCTTGGAAAAAAAAATTAAGAACATTTGCTTGGAAGTTTTAATAAAGGCTAAACTTCAATTAAATATTGAAGTGACCTCTAATTTCTGTGAAATTAAGTATCTTCAATGCGCCTTGTATTAGATCCATTGGTGAAGATTTAGAATTCGAGCAAAACGGACAGGTGGAGAGAAAAATATAACCTCCCATAGTTTGGATTTGCATTTTTCAGAAGCAGAAGATTGTATTACTGAGGTCTTTCTACTACTTTAGTACTTGATACATTTTTTTGGCCCTCCACCGCCCCGGAGCCCTCGACCATAGGCCATACTCCGGTCCCAACAACTGTTGCTGTAGTACTTAATACATAACCGATTTTAAGACATACGAAATTCGCAATCTTTTTTCTCGCCTACTTATATTACCTTTCGTTAAGATATGTCGACCATCTTCGCCTCCAGTTGGCCAGGTGATTTACCCCCACAGACGGTGAGATCAGGTTGATTAATAATGTTTACATTTCGTATTGGTTATTCAAGGGTATCAACTCTTGTAAAGGCGGAAGGCGCACTGGATTGAATTGCTAATCGTGTTCCGGATACATGCATTGAAGTTCACCGTTAATTAAATCAGTGTGTGTTTCTGTGTAACTGTATGGCAAATTTATAAAGACCCTTCTTAGAGTTTCTATGCTGTTTCTTTATAGTCTTTAGAAGAAATTTTAACCAAGTAGGCAATCGAACCTGGGCATTGATCTTCATAATATTATGCTAATATGGATACCACTCGGACTCAAAAGGGGGAAAAATTAGCATTATTTGTGAAGAAAACTGAAATCTCGTTAATAACTATGCATTTCAAAGTCTTGGTTAACTTAAAACCCCTATAATAAATTTAGCATCAGGATTAGATGTATCCTCGCAACATTGTGTAGTCTGTATATCTGTGGCTTGGTTCTAAAAGGGCCAATGTCAGTTTCTATTTCAATGTCAAGATCTATGCATTATTGAGCTCGGCTAGTCTTTATCTTTCGTATAAAAAGTGTCATTGTCTGTTGCTGTTAATAGACAATACAAAAACCTTTGGGGCCAATGTCGGAAGTTCTCAGCAAAAAATGTTACTTCTACAAAGGCTTCAAAGTCAGTTATCTCAAAAGAAATTTTTATGACTTGACCCTTTTAGGGTAGAGTTTGTAGTGAAGTCTGTAGGAATATTTGGAATGGGATTGGGTATGTTCTTGAGAGTTGAGTTGTCTCATGGGGTCGGCGTACGAAGCTGAGTCTCCATTACAGCACTCAGTTATAATAGCATGGAGTAATGGAAGAAGAAAAGTATAATACCAAAATTACTGCCTACTTACCCAAGTCTCCGCTGTAGTACTCAGTAGGCCTACTATGGAGTAATGTAATTCCTTATTTACTCAGAACGTTGTTAAGAATGTACTACGAAGCAACGGAATTCCTTGTTTATTCAAGGTATTGTTAGTAATGCAAATATAAATTACAGCAAAATTAGCAAGTATTTCTGCTAATTGCATATTAGCATAACGTATACAGTATTCATGAGATAGCCTCTCCTTAGATGCGAACAGAATCCCAGCTTCCGTGAGGGCGGCAATTATCTTCCTTGTAAGGATGACTCCCATCCCTTGAATTAAGCGTCGTAAAGTTTGATTTAAAACCTTGCCAATCATGCAGAATCATGTACCGTATGTGCAAATTTTCCTCCCTCTGTGTTTTGAAACCTGCTCTTTTGGCCTACTTGCTTTAGCCTATCGGCAAGAAGAATTAACTCGTTAAATATCTGTTTTAAATTTCTAATAAAAGTACAGAAAATAACTTTAAAGAAAATTAAAATATTCCATAATATTACAGAATGTTTTACAGCCGAGGGAATTGGCCGAGATGGTAACGTCTTGAACGTGCATTCGAAAGGTCCCTGGTTCAAATCCTGTGCCGCCGGTCAATTCGACATGGGGTTTTTCGTGTTTTACCCAGTCGTAAAGGCAAATGCCGTATTGTATTATTACTTATCATGACTGATCCTCGCTATTTCATCCTGCTTCACATTTGTTTAATTTAAAATAAGTTGAGATTTACTGACAAAAATACGCCAATAATAGAAAATAGTTGACAGTACTTGCATGACCTACTGTATAGACACAGATCCTAAACTCGTGATGTGGCTTAGAAGCTCAAAGGAGTAAAAATACAGCTGAATTAAAAAATAATAATCTGCATGAAATAAGATATGAGCCGAGTCATTGTGTTAAATGTTTTCTCTGCTGTCCGACAACGTTTGAGTCTATCAGTTCGTGCACTATTCCCAAAGTAATGACTATTGAGACCTTTTTAATGAGTGTGTTTCCTTTAACCCCTCAAGGCATTGGAAGGAATAGGTTTGGTTTCAATTGCATCGTGATTTTCCGTAGGCAAACTTTCTTTCAAAACATGTGATTCTTTGTTGTGTTTTGGATTTGCAAGAGACCACTTCTCTTCCGAAGGACCTCCATGCGTTCAGCTCGCTTTGTCTTCGCTAGCCTTGAGTCAAAACACTGGCGACTATTGGAGCAGTAGCCTGCTGTTGGGTAAAAATGAATCACACAGCGTTTTTCTCTGAACTATTTACTTTACTAATGTTACATAAAGGAGGAAGCATTTTTACATATAACACTTCATATTAAAAAAAAAAGAGCATTATCTTTTTAAAAAATCCTAAAAGACCTGTTAATGTTGTTTTTTTCATCTTGGCCAATGTAACGCACAAAGTTAGTTGGCTATTAGGGGTATTTCTTAGGGTATGATCAGGGTTGCCATACGTACGACTATTTCATGGATTTGTACGACGTACGACGCAACCATGAGTCGTACGCCTATTTGTACGACTATTTTTAACATAGCGTTTTATATCTTTTTAATCAATCTACTGACGAATTTTACATTTTGATATGCATCCAGCTTGTTTTCTCATGGCTTTTGTTGCAAGCATGTTGCTAAAATCAATATGATTGGAAATAATTACAACACTGTGGCAACTACTGTTTATTAAATTTTATTGTACTTAATGAAATTTAGCACATCGGAAGACAATGAAACACGCCTAATCATTTACAAATAAAATGATTTATTAACAATTACATGACATGTGTAAGGTGCATAATACCAAATTATTATTAATTATTATTATTATTATTATTATTATTGTTATTATTATTATTATTATTATTATTATTATTATTATTATTATTATTAACGCAATATGTTCATTATACTGAAAATTCACAAAGCATACGACAGTTTTAACTAGCATACGACTATTTTCGGATATTGGTACGACTGTTCTACGTTTCTGATCTGGCAACCCTGGGTATGATTTTATTGTTCTAAGTGCACCCAAATATATGACCAGTGAGAACACGTAGGAAATTTAAAATCAAGCATTTTCCTCTATAAACCTTTTTTTAATGTTAGATCGCGAGTTAATGATTTTAATAATTATTAATAATTATATGAAATGATGGCATTCCAAACCCCTAACACCATATATGACAGTATAGGTGTTTATAACACGCCAAAGTTTTAAGTTTTTTCAAACAGATATTCAACATTGGTATTGACTAGGATATAAGCTATTAATATGTGTCGGGAAAAAATTTACAGTAATAATTTGAAATCTCAATAACAAATACTATAAAATAAGGACGCATTTTAAACTTTTTCTATTTTCGCGGTGCACTTGTTCCTCTCTGCGGAAAATTGGAAACCTATCTTTTATACGAGTGTATAGGAAATGTATACATGCGAATGGTCTGCTCTATAAATTACCGTACTTCTATATGATAAAATTAGAAAAGGTGAAAAAACAACTAGGGTGCATTTACCTTAAAGGAATTCAAACAGGAATGATAAAAAGTAATGACAGTAAACAGTTTGTTCTTAGGATGTTGTTCTTGATTAGACATTATCAGCCCGTTCCATTTCAAAGCTACTTTAAAGTGTTTCCAGTTCCTCAGATTCCTGACTCTAAGTCCAAATGCTTCCTTGTAGAATTTCAATAACACCAGTGATCATTAGGAACCCGAAAATTTCGCGACTCGCTAAATCGCAGGAAAAAGGTACCGTAATTAACATATTTATAACTTGTTTCATCACCTTTACTCAAGATTCGTTCCCGATTTTTGTTTAATTTTTGCTCGTTCACGATTATTCTGTTTACATGATTAGCACGAATCAGCACTATTTATTTAGTTCAGTATACAATTTGCATGATTTGTTCCCTAATTTGAGTTTTTAAATCTTTAAATAAAATCAGGTAAACTGATGTAACAAAGTGCCAGTATGTTTTTGTTTAAACAGTTATGACTGCAATTATGATATGCAGAATATGTTTTTTTTTTAAATTGATTTCCAAGTTAAGCTCCAGATTTATTCATTAAGCAGGGCTTACGGAAGAGCAAAGGTCTAGTTTTTTTTTTTTAATGATATTAAAATCTTCCAGCATCACCTGAACTGTACAGATATGTGATATCATGACAATCGCACACTCACATAAAAATGTAAAAAAAAATTCAAATTGGCCGGTTTCGGGTTTTGAACCATGGACTCCAGAATGTGAGGCCAAAGCGTTACCATCTCGGCCACCGGGGTCATTTTAACGGTCTAGTTGGATAAGCGCTTGTAAATCGATAGTGTTTTTTGTCATAGCTACCTGTATTTTAATTTCCAAGGCCTTATAAGATAACAGTAAAACAATAGGCAGTGTTGTCAAGATCATTGATTTTCATTTTTTTTATAAATTCTTTCGAATACGTATATTACCATAAAATAGGCACTAAATTGAGCATTACTCCGAAACAGGTCAACCGATTTTATCTATTATAAATAGACGTCTTGCCATGGACATTATAAATGCGTATACGAAGTTTCATAAATATACGATGAAGCGTATTTGAGTTATTGCGCCTTTCAAGTAGACATTAAATTGGGGTTTACTCCGGTACCGGTCAACAGATTAGGTTCAAATTCAATAGGGCACTTCTCATGAACGTCATAAATGAGTATACCAAGTTTCATGGAAATCCGATACAGCGTATTTGAGTTATGGCGCCTTTCTATTAGAAAGGCGCCATAATCTATTAAAATAGGCACTAAATTGGGCATTACACCGGTACCGGTGAACCGATTTGGTTCAATATCAATAGGGTTCTTCCCATGGACATTATAAACGTGTATACCAAGTTTCATTAAAATTCGACAAAGCGTATTTGAGTTATCGCGCGTACAGACACACGGACGGACGGACAGACAGACAGACAGACAGACGGACAGACATTTTTCGTCCCCACACACAATCTCATAAAGTACCATACTGGCACTTAATAATTAATTATCGCTGAATTACTTTTTTGAAGGGCTTTTGGAGTTCTAACAACAATAGCCTGGAACTACACAGATTTGCTTGGAACCGATTTGCGGTGGATCTTCTGAAATATCAAGAGGCGATGGCAGCTGTCGTCCAAGTACTGATCCGAGGTTTCGAGTTAACGTAGCTTAATTCTATGAACAGTTTACACAGGCCCGTAATCAAAGAGAGGCCAGGGTGGTCAGAGTTCATATCCCGCCCACCCTCAAATCTGCTTTTCGGTATTGCTTATAATAAAGTCATCTTTTTAATTCAGTTCATTTAGTCGCCCATTAGCATTCCAAGTGTAGAAGATAATATGAAAATTGCAAAGAACTTCCTGCATAAGACAAGCATTGAAAAATCTCTTAACATCGAAGAGATTTAAGTGACAAGAATAGGAACGCCTTTCAAGATTGTTGTAACATGTTAGCAGCAGTACGGTAAGAACTTTTGCACATAGTACAGCAGTTTGTCAATCTAGTTCCTATAGCCTATTCTTAAAAGAATTAACAGGCTCCAAGACTTAGCGTGACTCACTCAAGAATAGCTAATTTAGTGTATTTAGCATTTGAGAAGAGCAGAAAAAAAAGGACATGAAAATGGGAAAACTCCGAGAAAATATAACATTTTAAAGGAGAGAAGGATTAAATTGTACTAGAAGTTTTTGGGTGTAGGCCTGTTGTTTTAAAGTAAAGCTTAAGGGCACTTTCTTGTGCTTTTAATTCGGGGGTTTAGAGACATAACGACGTATCTAACTGGTAAATCCTTATGCAGATAGGCCTACGTCGTTATGTCTCTAAACCTCCGAATTGGAAATACTCTCCAGTACATGTATGAGTGCCACTAGACAAATAACTCTCAGGTAATATTAATTGTGCATAGTATTTTGCATTTAACGATTTTATTTTACGTCATGCCCAAATTCAGTATTTTTCCATAGTATAACCCTAGCCTATCTTGAGAAATATTTTGTCCACCCTCATCTTGAATTCTGGGTACAGGCCTGAATTTAAAAATCGAGTGATCATTAGTCCACAGATACCCTCAGTTGAATAATAATAATAATAATAATAATTAGGGCTCGGACTTTTAGGTAAATACATATTTTTTTTGCTATTACCTATGATTTCTGGACTTTGTCAAAGTTCCAGTTGGGACCTTTGGATTTAAAATACTGAATTGCATATCACATAAAAATAAATATTTTTTATATTTCTTATTTGAATAAATATTTTTGGTAACTTAATTTTTTTTACATATTTTACCACATATCACGTTCTACACTTGCTGACTAGAATGACTAGATGAGTACTTCTGTAAATATTGGTTAAATAAATAAAATATTTTTATATTTTTTAAACATATTTTTGACTTTTTTACCACATAAAAAATAAATATTTTCGTTTTTATAAGCACCTAAAAGTCCGAGCCCTACTCATTACCTTCAGTTATAGTTAAGTTTTCTTTAAAAAACATAAATTTATTTCTACGAATTGAGTTCATATAGCTTTTATTTAATAGTAAATTATAATTAAGATGAATCGTTCTATTTCATGGATAAGATTAACCTTAGTAAATAAACCAGATGGAAAGCGTTTTAAAATGTCATCATGGGAAGGAAAAAATAGTGTTTAGTACTAGATAAAGATGAATAGGCTACTTTAAATTCGCATTATGTACAAGGTTGGGGAACAATATTTCAAAGTATCGATCTGTTTTAACAAGACAAAAGTCACGAACTACAAGTAGGAGACGTCTCCGTGATAACTAGTGTAGTGGATCCTGTGATCAATAGCAGCAGTGATGTTCCCTGAATTTGAATATCCAAACACACTATCTGCTATGAACAGTATGTTCTAGCACAATTTCTCTCTTGTATCAACGCCTTCGGAAATAACAACATTGAAATTCTAGTTTGTTCATTAATTTTTTTCACTTATTTTGTCGATTTTGTTATTATTTATTGATCCTGTAAAATGTGTGGTGCTAGTTTTTAAAACCATCTGAAGATTTTAATTATTTTATCAATATGGCAAGACTACAGGTAATTTTAATTTGAACCAGCACCAGTACGCCAATATGCCCTGAGGATGACATAAGTGTCGAAAGGCCTAGGCTGCATGTTTTAATGATTGCTGAGCAGATGGTTTTAATTATGCATTTTATTTTAATTTGTTGGTCGAGCTTTTCCGTTGGTATGAAGTACACAAATAAATCTGAATTCGTAGGTTCGATTTAGTCATCTTTCTTTGCAGGGCCAGTTAGTCCATATAGGAGGGCTAGGCAGCCGCCTAGGGCGGGAAACAATAATAATAATAAAAAGAACGCGACTTTTTCTTACTCATAATATCAATAATGGTACAAACATTTTGATTATTAAAGGAATAATACAAGTTAATCTTCTTTTATCAAAATTAAATTTCTCCCCTTCTTTTAAATCCCTAAAAATAAAAATGTAGAGTAGTTTCTTATTTGTAAATATGAAAGTAACTTTTTCAATTAGATATATTTTTAAAAAATTTAATTTCCATACATCTAGATGTGTTGTAAACGTCTTCATAAATACAATCCTTTCTCAAATTAGGGCATTTCAAATGAATTTTATCTAACCATTTACCAAGGCTAGAGAACTTATTTAATCAAATGGCCCAAATGAAATGATTGAGGTGACAATTTAAAGGGCGCCAAAATACCTAGAGCCGGCTCATTTGTTTGTTTGCTTCCTATAGATAGAGGAAGCGTTTTGCGATTGACTCTATATAAGGAAGATAATACAGTCTGTATCTTATGGGTGGAGGCTGTTGTCATATCTAGAATGGACTGAGGCGAGACGCCCTGCTCTACTTTTTTTACTGTATTTGCCCATGCATATTAAGTCTAACAATTTATGTCATCTCTGTAGTCTTCTGTAAAGCAATGTTCCAAACATTGATTCTTATCGCAGATTTACATGCAGCGGCACTCTTTAATAAAAGGAGTTGTGTTCTTCATACCGTCATGAAAATCCCAACTCATAATTTGAATGAAGTGGTGATAATATTCAAATAAAGAGCTTCACTCTAACCATCAAAAGGTGTTAAGTACCGTGACATACTAACATTGGTACCTTCTTACACATTAAATAGTCAAATTTTTAACATTTTCACTGCTGTTGACTTACAAATGCATCACATAAAAATACTATAAAATCAAATAAATAGGGTTAATAGATTAATGCTTTGTGTAAAATGTTAGGATTTTTGTTCAGACATTACGATTATCATGCATGGAAACCAGTGGTGTCACTAGAATATTCCCCATTGATTTGAAACTTAGCACACTCATACATTTACTTGATTGTATGTGTGTGTGTGTATATATAGGCCTATAACTTCAGCTCTGAAAGGGTTAAGACAGAAAATTCTTCCAGCTGTTGTAAAAGTAGTCTGAGATGCAGACAGTTACGGATTTATAAGCAATATGGAGAGGTTCTGCCTAATATACCACTTTCATAAGTTCAATAAAATTACAGGAAGGAGGAAGCTCAGGAATACAATACTAAATAATCAAGTCTAAGTTTATAAAGGTTAATATTATTTAATTTATTCAATTATAAATTTGTTTGTTTATTGGTTTAAGGTATTGCTTTATAAAATAAATATATAACCAATTAAAGTTTATTATAAACTAGCTGAAAAGGCCCGGCGTCGCCCGGGCTCATAGAGGATGTCGAATGCTGCATTCCGTTGCTTCTACACATCATGCCTGGGAGGGGTTGAAATAAGAAGAAACATAAATTACATAAGATTGTATTGACTTGACAGAAAATTTTATTTCTCATTCTCATGTTACAACCCTTTCGGGGCTGAAATAAAATAGAAATGCAGTATCACTTTCATACTTTCCTCCCCTAAAACCCGGGACATAATATACTGCGAGTATAGGACTCAAAATGTTCCATCCCATGCTTAGGGCCTATGATAAATCTCAACTAATACAAAGCCTACAGGTATGGATAACTGACTATTTACCGACTTCTGATATAGCATACTCACACACTTAAGTTGTACCTGCAATACGACCTCTTATTCTACATCAAAATGTGAAGTGAGAAAATATTTCTTATGTCTAGGGTAGAGAAAGTTGTGTGACTGCATCACACTTTGCTTTATTTTCGTGTAATTCATTTTTCAGTAATTATTTTCCCCAATATATTGCATCGATTCAATCATAATTCGTTAAAATCCAGTTGCCAAGGCCCAATGTTATCAAAGTAAACAATACACGGTTGTCATGTGAACTGAACAGCATTTCATTGTTTTTCAGTATAATATTCTCAGAAATTATATAATTTTCAAGGGAAGGACTGATTTGTTTCAATTTTAATGTTGACCGCTATACTTTCCGGACTTAACTGGGTATGTGTGCAAAATTCCGTGTAAATTGGTAAAGAAATGTAGATTTGTATAAGGAACAAACATACCCACAAACACACATTCGACTTTATATATTAGATTATGATCCATTATAGATCAATGTCTAAAAATATGCCTGTTCACCGTCATAAAGACGATGAGCTCAGCGTTGATAATAACTCTTAATAATTACAAAGTCAGTATTAGAAGTTTTCGTAATATATGTCTTTAAATGTAAGATTCTGATAATTAGGCCTATATTTATTTAGTATCAATAGTAGTCTAATTTTAATGATATTTTATAAATACTCATTACAGCAATAAGGCTGTGTTTATAGTGATTTTAACTAATGGTTGCATCTATAGTTTGATGAAGGTCAATGTATTCTGATATGTCGCATGTCGCTATGATTGGTATAAACAAAATTAATATAATTTGATATTAACACTTATCTTTATATTCCAATGAAGCTCTCTTTCGTATAACTTGTGTTTCATGGAACAGGCTTGATGCTGTAGTTTTATACGAAGTCAAGTAGATATATTCCTGTTCTTCCTCCAGCAAACAGCCAGTTGTGACGTATTAGTAGATTTGAATTTCGGCGCTTATACGCTTCATCTTCAGTCAGTCTGATTTCGGTGAAGATTATGTTGGCAGGGTTCACCTGTTGAGAGCATAAGCGCTACTCTTGACTGAAGATAGAATGAATATGATGTGAAAAATAAAAAGGAAGAAAGAGAACTGAAGCTAGAAGTAATATATGCTGCTGTTTCAATTGAGTTCAAAACTATTTTTAGGCTAATTACTTAAGTATTATCATACGATATTGTAGGCATACATTTTATTCTTGTTCAGTATTTGTTATTTTTGTAAAAAATGTTTTTTTCTTTTTCTTACAGGTAAGAGCATTTTCTGGCTCATTATGGTGCTCCATTCTGAAGAAACTGTAAGTTGTACTCTTTCTTCCCGTCCATTTTTGTCTTTAATTAACGTTTGTTTTGAGATAATTTTTCAAAAAGGCTCAGTATGATAAATCACTGTTTTGGAAATATGGACCTTTTTTCACGATAAATTCATCTGGTAATCCTCCTTTGGATAAAAATATAACTCAGATTTGTGCGTGAAATTGTTTTAATATTTGTACCCATTATAGAAATTTTGTAAATATTTCTTATAATGATAATAATAATAATAACAGTAATAACAATAACAACAACATCAATGGTGATGATAATGATGTAACGCGTTTTGGTGAGTAAATTTGGGCGACTTGATGTTTAACAAGATCAAGCAGGTTCTTACACTGTGCAACTGTAAAAAAACTAATATAAATCCTTATTCCCGTGTATTAAAATATATGGAAAGATTTGGAACGCTACTATACAAAATTTTGTACGATATTGATATTACACACACACAACTTGAACGAATCCATTCACTTGGCTTACGAAAGAAGTCAAATAGAAAATGTTCAACATCCTCTGTATTCTCGTCACATATTCCTAAAATTCCATGTAGTGATATGGACTCAGGAAAGGAGGCCCCAAGTGCGCTATGTCCATTTAAAATCCTAGATAAGACCGACCCTAACAGGTTTCTACAGAGGTAAATAACATCGCTCTTGTAATGGCTTCTCGTTGGCTGTAGAACTCGGGTCATCGAAAGGTATTTAATGATTTTGCATCTTCTTTTTTTATATGAAGATTCAAGTATATAAAGTCAATAGGAAACGAAGTAGACTTACTACCTCCGTTTAAGAGATGTGCATTTTCAACTGTTCTTCAATTCCAAGAAAAGCTCTAGTGGAGGTACAAATCATTACTTTCAGACAATAGATAATCGTTTTCATTTGAGAATCTACTCCAAATTTTCATCCTTCATTCAAATTTATTATAAACAACCATTGTAATATGTGTTCTAGCAATAAAGAATTATTATTATTATTATTATTATTATTATTATTATTATTGTTAGAGTATCCATGTAGCATTTATTTACTTAAGTCGTTAGTAATAAATTAAGAGTGTTTTATATTGTAAATTGAAATTAAACAGTCATTCATTAAATTGCTCTCTAAAATCAACTCAGTTCTTGTAAAAAAAATACTAATGACAAGAACTTGGCCTAATTTTTTTTTTTTTAATTCTGTAAATTTTTTACTATTTTTCCCATCAATGCAGTTTCTATTTTGAATTCTTTCCGTATTTTTTATTAATTGCCTTGCCCTAGTAATTAGCCTTATGAATTCCTCGGGGGAGGGGGGATTTACGGTGGTATATTTCATTATCTTCTATAACATTTTCGGAAATGTTTCGTTAAATGCGGGCATATAAAATCATGTTTAATCTATATATTACATTGGAAAATTGCTCCGACCTTTGCCCTATTGTTGAATATTTAAATATATCATTGTTTTTCTTACTGTTGAGTTATTTGAGTAATCCGACATTTTTACAGCCATAGACAATGTTCTGATAAGTCTGTAAACATTTTCTGGGTTTGACTCTTGACTCTGCAGCCCATAGGCCATTACTCAACCATGTAGGCCAATTTATGAATTTATTATAATATCGAAATGCTTTATTACATCCCTTCATATGAGTTATTCGGTTTAGTTGAGGGAGCTGGCCGGATGAAGCAAATGCATAATTATGTGCACTGGAATTAGTCAACCCTACCGAACATGTAATTTTTCCGTAACTTGACAACTCTAACTTCCCTAGCTTCCACTCGATACTACCTTAGAGTCGAACGGAGCTTTGTCGATTTCCACCGATACGATAATGAAGTAGAAAGAGAGTGTATCTGAAGTCTCTGCGATTTCCCACACGAGTGACCCTCATTAGCGGTTGTTCGTGAAATATTTGGAAGGGGATTCCTCGGTTGCCAGGAATGCCGTACCTGCTAAGTAGGTAGGAGTGAGATCTACTAAAGCACCTTATTGTGCATTCATTAATTATTTCATACACTACTGAGATCAGTTGTTTAATAAATTGAACCACATCTTAATGCTACCCATTTTGCATGAGAGCGTATTATATCCGTTCAAAAAATTCAGTTTGTAGTTCTACTAAAATTTAATGAGAAGTGAGACGAAGGCCAGATGTAATTGTTTTGTTATTCACTGTGTCATTCTTTTGTTGGTTTAATTAAGCCTTAATGTATCTGATTCTCTCTGGCATGGCACAGATGTCAGTCTACTTGCATTGTCCTTAATACATTGTATGTCCGTATCCTTTGTTTAAGAACTGAGAGTAACATGATAATAATTTAGTTTGTTATTACGCCGTACAGAGATGAATGACCTTTGCAATTATGGAGATGGATTCTTCATTATACACATGCTCCGGCAGTGAAATATTTCAATTTATCCGTTAATAAAATTTAACCTACAACATATAAAAAGTATTTTGTATATATTTATGTATATTTTCTTTACTTTTAGTAGTGTTGTTGATTGAGTTCGAAAACTTTTTTGCTTTCTTCAATTTCGGTTGTAAATATCATTACATCTTCATTTGTATAAAGTTAATATTTTGGAACTACGATCAACTCTCGATAACGCGTACTACAGGGAGCGGGGACCTGTCGAGACCTTATTTTTGTGGCTGTGCACCAGTACCGGTACTGTACTTTTACTTTATGTAAGATATACATCTAACAGTTGGGTAATACGAACGGTTGAGTTTACAGTAAATCAACTTGCAAAATAAACACCTGCTGTACATGCGGAATAATAACATTGACATTGACATTATTCGCTGTTTCACTTACTCATATAATTCTTTGATGTACTTTAGGACCACGATAGATATTGGTGTTACAAGGGTATTTTTCTCAGGAGATGCAGGTTTGAATAATGATTTTCCCAGAATTTGTTATCCAAAGAGATATAGAAGTGAGCGTTATCGACAGTTAACTTATTTGATAGCGCTTTCGATTTTTATGTATGATGATTCTTCTTCTTCTTCTTCTTCTTCTTCTTCTTCTTCTTGAAAGATGGCGGGAGGGGAACAGGTAAGCGCTATGCGATAAACTGTCCATTTTGATCATTTAAAAACACCGTAAAAATACACTTGTGAAAAAGAAATCAAAAGATTCCGTGTTAATAGCAGGACTATCTTAATGCTTTTTCCACTTGCCGTACAAGATATACGGTAACGCTTGTGAGTTTGTTCATTGAATCACTGAGCATGTAAACACAAACGTTTGAACCATTATTATCAATACTTCACCCACTTAAAGTTCACAAAGATTTTCAAAATATCAATGAATATCGGGGTTTACAACTGAATGTTCACTCGTTTTTAAGCAGAAGCTAGAATGTTCACTATCATTGCATATTAAATAGGAAGAAACCCACAAAGAATGACTTTTGCTTCTCGTTTAGCGCAGAGTGGACAGGAATAAGTAATGTGAAAGCAGATTTAAGCTGTAAAGCATTTGGAGTTTCAAGTGCATTTTAAATGCTCCTGACTGCTGCAACGTTTGTTTTTCTTGCGAATGATGGAGTGTAACTTTGTAAGTGGAGAATTATTTACAGACTGATAAAACTCGAATTCATGAGTGGCTCCCAACCACAAACACTGCATTCTTAATGCAGGAAATTACTGAGCTTTTACTCTTAGCTGCTTCAAAGATGCACTTAGTTAAAATTACAATGTTGCCAGAGAAACCACCTACCCACTCACGTCTATGCGAGTCAAAGAAAATTGCAATTGGTTTAATAATATTTGGCAACCTTCTTTACACATGGTAGCGAAATTTTTAATCCAATTTTAATGCATAACAAAAGTAGTCTACTGGTATCTTGCTTACTGATTTATGATAATTTAGAAAAAGCATGTGATTACAGTTTTCATGTTGGAAAAATTACTAGCCATTATAAGATGTTTTACTCATAGAAGTTTAATCTAGTGTACGTACCATTTGCATAAAGTGACAAATTCTTCGTTTGGAAAATACTGAAGCCTTTGTTTCCCTGGCGTAGGTTTATGACAGGCTAAAACAAACAAAAGCTTATTCTGAAGAACAGTTTCCTGGATGTAATTGTTTCCCGTTTGATGGCGAACATACGTCTAGGTTTGAGTACTTTCTCCGTCAATGTGCGAACCACATATTGCTATTAGATTAGGTTTTAGATTTATCCTGGTTCGTTGGATCTCGTTTGAGTCCGGATGGAAAGTGCGTAGTTGTGTTCTGTTAGTATCCACAACAATTCAGTGACATTCAGATCTGTTAATAATTAGTTCGGATGTCTGTAACTTACTCGACAAAATTTACAGATTCAAAGCGGAACGTCGTAAACCTGTACGTACAACATCATTCCAAAAATCCTGGAAGCAGTGAAACTTTTATACCATCTTGCTCTATAAAACTATTCTTAGAATTACCAGCAATTCAAATTCTTTAGTGTTTCCTGTGAGAAGAGATTTATTTCTTTAATGCACTGTGTTTAACCGTTTGCTTTTTTGTGTGCAATGATGAAAACACGGAAAACAGGAACTCTCTTTCTTTTTGGCGAATGCAACGGAGAAAGCTTCTGATGGTCCTGGTGATTATCAACGGGAGCGTTGAATGATCTGCCTTAGGGATCAACAAAACCGCAGATAAAATGTTTCGAAAGAAGACTGCTTTTGAGATTGGTTATAATTACGATTGTAATTATATTTGATCATACCCCAGTTTCTTTGAATTATTAATTTTTTGGAGGAGATTTTATTATTTTATTATTTTTTTATTTATTAGTGATTCGTATTGAGTGAAGTTCTTTGCCAGGAATTGTTTTTTGAACACTTTACACAGCGCCCTGTATCTTGAGAGTTAAGCGTCTCGTATTAGGATTAGGGGTTTTCAGACTACTGTAGCAGATTTTCTCTTTACCACCTAGTCAAGTGAACTATACTGTATCCTTAATTCTGCTCACGCTGCGTCCGACATATAGGTACGGAATCTGCTTTATATTACAGTAAACTATTGTACCCTGCAACAGTGGGGTCACATCTCTCATTTATAGGGTACTATAATTCTGTGACTTGGTTCTAAAAGGGCCAATGTCAATTTCTTGTATTACTGAGCTCGGCTAGTCTTTATCTTTCGTATAATAAAAGTGCCAATGTATGTTACTATTAATAGACATAATGCAGAAACCTTAGAGGCCAATGTCGGAAGTTCTCAGCAAAAAATGTTACTTCTACAAAGGCATCAAAGTCAGTTATATCAAAAGCAAGCTTTATGACATTGGCCCTTTTAGAATCAAGCCACAGAATTTAGCTTTCGTTCATTGTTCAAATTGCTTGCGGTATGGGACTCAATGTTGATAGTAAGTGATCATAGGAATTAATTATTGTTTATGTATAAATGATAATTAACGCGTACCATTTGAGCAGGCTAGATTGGAAAGTACGAGGTTTGAATTCCTTGCCTCGGCCTCGACTTGTGACCTGTGCCATTGATTTTAACTAAAGACTTAAAACCATACCGTTCGGCATTTTTTCTATGTGTAAATTTGTTTCTTACACAATTAAACGCGTGGTTCAATTTTTTTCCAATTTAGCATAATTGTCCCTTGAATTCATAAAAACGACGTGTGTGTACGAATTTTTCCTTTTGGATTTCGTTTCAAGATGATAGCCATAATAATGGTTCCGTTTAATGTAGGCTAATGCTCTAACCAAACAGTTCATGCTATAGAAAATTAAAGACCACTTTCACTTTCGAGTTTACAATGTTCTACAACTTTAGTTCGAATACATTTTTTTTACGCACATTTGACCGAGTCGCTAATAAAATTCAGATCCTGAAGCAATCCTGTGGCCGAGACAGCCAATTCATCCTTAACATCCTTAACACCTTCATTTGCTGATTACCTGAAGGCCATAAATCATAGTGATCTGCCTAATGTGTATAAGGAGAACTCCATATGTAAAGTCTAGCTAGAATCTTGCATTCTGCTTGTATTCTCTCATAAATATTACTCAGGTTAAACTAAAGGAAACATAATCTTACATAACAGTACAATAAACCACAATCCCCTAAGGATATTCATTGAATCGTGGCTTTAATTAATTAATTAATAATAATAATAAATAATGGCAATGCTTTCAGTTCTATGAAGAAATGCTTATAGAAGAGTAAAACGTAGGCCTTATTGTAGATTTTTAAAGTCACGAAATTTATTATCACTCTCCACGGCAGGATTTGTGCAGACTTTCTCTAACATGTCCCCCCCCCTACTTTTCCAACTGTTTCAGTTCAAATTAAAAACACGTTTGCGTGAAGTCTACAATTTGGATCATTTATCTAAAGGGACCACCCGGTTGACAACTGTAACAGCACTGACTAATTCTCTTCTCATTTATTACTTTAAAACTTGTTGAGTACGGTTACATTATAGACGCCCGAAATATACCAAAGCTTTGCATGAATCCTCGTTTTTCTTTATTTAACTAAGTTATTATTCTTAACCTTAGCGCAAATTAAGAATGGTGTAATTCTTTGACATTTTTTCAGACAGAAAACCAAAAGGCTTTTCAGAGGATAAAAGGGAATTATGCAGGCGAACCCTTGAAATTAAAAGCACAACAGTTTGTCATTAAATGAACAGTGATTTATTACTTGTATTTGACACTCGCCACTTTTTTACTGTACTTTATAATGTGTACCAACAGTTAAGAAATTAATTAAAATAATTGTAATTAAATATAAAAATGTCAATATTTATCATTAAATAACATGATGATCCATCCGTTGTTAATGTTCCCAAATCTTATTACAAAAGGTATTAAAACTCTCAGTTGTTTCACTTTAGTATCTTACCTCGAGTCATCGTTTTTGCAGTTGACTAATTTGGGTATTTTGGATTATTGGCTAGGTATTGGAGTATTGCATTGAAAGCCTATACTAAAAATAAATATACAAGCTATTCTTGATTAGTGGTATAAACGACAGTGGACAGGTAATTACGTGGAGACAGGAAAGTAGATATCAATCCTGCATTAACCTTTGTTGCTAGGGAAAGCTTAACAAAATTCTCTTAGCTTTGCGGTCTTGTGGTTTATTCTTCAGTGTTACTATCTTGGCCAGCCCAATACGTAACCTCGACGTTTCTTGAAGATATCTTAAAGTAGGGGCCGTATTTTTTGGTAACAACGATAAGCGCGAAATTTTGTAAAACAACCTTCCTTAGCTATATTGAACTTTTATATGCTTAAAATACCAATATGAACCAAATTCATTCCACGAAATATCGTGAAATTTACTCGATTGGGCGAAATGTATCTATAAGCGCGAAATATGCCCCTTCTGTCCGTAAAGTGAGAAATGAGCACGAAAATGTGCCTAAAAATCACAATATTGTGTTTTGTGTACTGTATTTTTTTATTTCTTAGCAGCATGCTTTTTTTCTGCTGTTTCTGTGGCTGTCGAAGATTTACCGATAAATCGATATTTCTGATCGATTACAAGGTTGCAGAATTTACGCAAAGATTGTCTGTGACTTGTTTTGAACTGTTGAGTACACTCCTTTCCTGCTATGTCTTTGCCAAGTTAGCGATGCCTATGATCGATTACAGCAGAAGAGTGTAGAATATTTGTCACTTGTATTAAACAGATTTCGTCTTTTATCCAGTGGTATGGTTGGCACTTCTGTTTGCGAATGGCTGTCTGATGGTGTTTAGTAGAAATTACGATAATATTTCTCGTCATTATATTTGAACATTAATTCTAATCATGCCTAAATCAAAAGTTACTTCAGTTCATACAAGGCCAGAAGAATATAGAAATGGGGGGGGGGGGTGTTAGTTCATGTAAATAAAGAAGCAAAGTTTATCATTGCGCAATGTTCCCAATGTAGTATAAGTAATTTATTTCACGAAATACCCACCGAAATAGAAGGAAGTTAACACCGAAATCAGCCATTTTATTTCACCAATAAATCAGGGCCCTATATATATATATATATATATATAGGCAATAACGTATATATATATATATAAAAATGTATACGTATATGTGTATATATATATGTATGTATGTATGTATGTGTGTGTGTGTGTACATATATATATGTTTTAAATTTGTTACACAACGCATTCCTTGGTATTTTTCCACATTTGAGGCAATGAAATGTTCTGGAGTATAATTTGATTTGCATATGATATCGTATTTCCTTGTATGGCAGGCAGTGTGAGCAATCGAATGAGTATTATAATGTATGGGCGGAATTTTAAATAGCCTGTAGCCTGAGGGTAAATATTGCTTACATACGCAGCTGCAGTAACAATTATATCTGCAAACAACTGCGATCGTTTTACGCCAACATAATGTAAATTATTTTACAATCGTACGTATTTAAAGCCACCTGGGGTTTAAGTTATATGATCATTGCTTCTTGTGCGGTCAGGTTAATACTACTATGAAATTAAGAATTATGGTATTCACATCCTTATACAGAACATAACAATAATTGAAATATTTACACCATAGGGTTTTAGTACTTTATACTTCTCTTCCCTTCAGCCATTTACGTTACTCTTTTCTTTTGGAATTTAACTATGTCTGCCTTCCTTCTTCGTATAGTGCACTATACATTGGGATAAATAATACGTATATCTTTAGCTGATCTTTAATTCAAATATTTTGTGAAAATTCATTGTTTGGCTACAAATAAAACCGTATATTTACAATTTCATAATCACAATTCACAATATATATATATATATATATATATTTCTACAGAAGGCTTGTGACGGTACTCTATTAGTAACTAAACTTGCTATTTTATTACCTCAATTTTTAATTCTATGCTTTTAATAAATATATATAAAAAGTTCGCTACAAACTGGAAGGTCGCGGGTTCGATTTCCGATGAGGTCGTTGAATTTTTCAATTGGCCTAATCCTTTTTGGTGGCACTATGGCCCTGGGGTCGAATCAACCTCTAAGAGAAATGAGTACCAGGAGTATTCTTGGGGGTAAAATAACGGCCGGTGCGTAGGGCTGACAACCTTACAACTTTCATGTGCCGTATGTCACGTTCTGGGAGCCTATACCTCCTGGAAACCCTATTAGTCTCCATGGCCCATACAGGGATCGCTTTACCCTTACCTTAAGGCCCCAGAATAGGGATGATTTTACTTACTAAAGAGTGTAAAATGTGCATGATAAGTGGGCTTACTTCGAAAGTACCGCATAATATACTTGTCACGATTATAGCATCCACGCTTGTTTTCTGTTGTTAAACATAATATTCTGCATTCTAATGTTTTGATGTTCATGTCAAGTGTTTGGGAAAGGAATCATGCACATGAGTGGGTAATTAGCAGATCATGATTACAGGTGTGAGTCATGGCGCTGAGATCGCATCATTTCACTTTCCCTTTCATAACGAGTGGAAGTGACATGGGTAAAAAAACATTACATCCAAACTCATCATCTGATTGAGGGTTTTAGCAATAAAATGCGAATCATCCTGCGGACTCTCTAGGAAGTGATATGAACTTCTTCCTTACAATTTTATTAACTTACATTATTGTTTTCATGGCAGTAGGTAGCCGCAAGTATATAAAATTAATCATTCCTAGTTAATTAGGTCCATTGAACTAAAAAGTAACATTGAAATATCATAAAGTTAAGTTTTTATCTTTATTTTTATTCTGTCGTAACCTGTGGTCAGTAATTCAGTTCAGAAGTAGTACCAGATTGATTCGATACACTTAATTTCCATAGTGTTTGAACAAAGAAAGCCTTATGAATTACCTTTAAGTATATTAGAAAGCTAATAATACACATCTGATATTGTGTATCAGCTTTTCCTAGATAGGTTTATTTCACCTAAACATCTCGTTTGGTAGGTAGTTCACTGTTCTTATTCTTATTTTTTTGTAGTTAAATTTGAAATTTAGTTTATTTGTATTTCAGAAATTAAAGATATGAAATAGGACCACGAAAAATTAACTGAATGAAACATTTTGTGAGAGTCAACACACATTTCCTATACTTAGGTAAATTAAACATGAGACGCTTTTGAAACACCTTACTTTAATAATTTTTGTCCTTGTTGAGCTAGGTTTCATCGTGCACCTTGGATTTTTTTAAAATTGTATCATATGTCAGAAGTTTAGCACTTCATCTCCACAAGTTGCAAAACAATCTTGTTAGTTCTCAGCATTGTAATGAGGCTAATGACAATGAGTAATGACCATTTCCTTTATTAATCTGTCACATATTCTGGCTACCATTAAAATTTACATCATGGCATATTTCATTCAGAGACTGCCTAGTTTCTAATATCTGAAGAAGTATAGCCCACATACATCTGTATAAATTGTAAAAAAAAGTTTTGATTATTTTTCTTTCTTTGTCATCGCTTCAGGCGTGACTGTAGGATGTCCAGAGAGACAGTATAACGGCAGACAGTGACATGCTATGAATATTAAAATGGCTTTAAAAATGGCAAACCCACACACTCAGACAGTAGATATATCTACACAATTATGTTTATACCATTCTGTTAATTATCCCCTCGCCCACAACGAGTAAGTTAATTAATATCTTGATTCTTCATTTACCCGTGTTGGAAAAAAGCTATCTCAAATGCACGTTACAAATAAATCAATGTTGGCACGCCTTATTCCTTTAATAGCCTACATTTAATTAAGTGTGTTGTTCATATAAAAGGACAAGTTATTAAACTATTAGAGTCTACTAATATGTTATGGGCTAGCAAAGCAGTTCGGTCACATATCCCAAAAGTTTGTATAAAGTTTAGATAATCTTATGAGGATCAAATTTTAGTTATAAAAGCTAGTTATAAAAGCATTAATGTCCGAGAATCTTGTTTTTCATATTTTAGTTTTGAAAATTGTGAATATTTTTGTATGTTACGAGAAAAATATTTTACAAAAAAGAGTCGGTTGTAAAGTTAATATCACATATCCATTAAAAAATTATCACACGAAAATATGACACTTTTGACATTGTCGGTAGCCTACATCTCATAGATTAGATCGACGCGTTCCAAGATTTCGGCAGCACACACAGTTGTCATATTTCTTTATACTGAAGATGTGGAACCTAGTAATTGTATGAAATTTCATCTGTCTCTCTGAAGATTGCAACATCAAATATCGCTGAAAGTTCGGAACGCTTCTAGCTAACCCGCATGTTATATCGGAAATGGCTAGGCCTACTGTAAATATTTTTTCTCTAGTTGCATACAAAATATTCACAATTTTCAAAACTAAAATATGAAAAACAAGATTCTCGGACATTAATTTTTTTTATAACTGCAACTAGAGAAAAATGATTTACAGTAGCCATTTCCGAGATAACGTGCGGGTTAGCTAGAAGCGTTCCGAACTTTCAGCGATATTTGATGTTGCAATCTTCAGAGACACAGATGAAATTTCATACAATTACTAGGTTCCACATCTTCAGTATCAAGAAATATGGCAACTGTCTGTGCTGCCGAAATCTTGGAATGCGTCGATCTAATCTATGAGATGTAGGCTACCGACAAAGTCAAAAGTGTCATATTTTCGTGTGATAAATTTTTAATGGATATAATGTGATATTAACTTTACAACCGACTCTTTTTTGTAAAATATTATTCTCGTAATAGATCATCTTATGAGGATCAAATTTTACGCTAATAAACTCAATCGAAGAAAATGTAGGCTTTGGATTCATGAATGCAAGTCTGAGGAGTGAAGTTTACTTAATAGGTCTCTTAACATTTTTACGTTTAGTAGGTTATAGAATTAATCCTGACATATTCTTACCTTTTGTTTTTTATTATTTTGTATAAATGAATTGTATTTTTGCTATGAACATTGTAAATGGGGGTTTTTACTTGTAATGTTCCTTATTTTATATATTTTCCTTATTTTATATATATATATATATATATCTTATATATACTAGCGTGTGCCCGCGGCTTCGCATGCGATAATTATTTCAAAAATTAAAAATTAAGAGCATAATAGCTAAATCATTATATTTATTAACACCAAAATCACGTGGACTACATACCACGATTAGATAGCGTCGCCTGGTAAAAGCGACCTCAGATTCGAGTTCCCTGCCCAGAAAACCCCTGCATAGTGAGTTTCGTCCAAGTCGAACAATGTTTGACCATATTTAGGCCTATATTGAATATCCCTCTTCCGTGTAGGTTGGAAATTTCATACGTCTGTGGGACTTGATATTGTAAACAAATGAATCGTCAAGGATGGACTTACAAAATCAAGCGATCGCCCGCGATAATTATTTCAGAAATTAAAAATTAAGAGCATAATAGTTAAATCATTATATTTATTAACACCTAAATCACGTGAATTACATACCACGATTAGATAGCGTCGCCTGGTAAAAGCGACCTCAGATTCGAGGTACTTGGCCCAGAAAACCCCTGTATAGTGAGTTTCGTCCAAATCGAACCACGTTGGACCCCATTTAGGCGTCGCGTGGTAAAAGCGACCTCAGATTCGAGGTACTTGGCCCAGAAAACCCCTGTATAGTGAGTTTCGTCCAAATCGAACAACGTTTGACCATATTTAGGCCTATATTGATTATCCCTCTTATAATAATAATAATTATAATAATAAAAATAAAATCAGGTAAACTGATATAACAAAGTGCCAGTATGTTTTGTTTAATCAGTTATGATTGCAGTTATGATATGCAGAATATAAAAAAAAGTCAAATTGGCCGGTTTCGGGATTTGAGCCATGGAACTCCAGAATGTGACGCCAAGACGTTACCATCTCAGCCACCTGGGTCAGTTATGGGATAAGCGCATTTAAAGCAATAGTGTTGTCATAGCTAACTGTATTTTAATTGCCAAAGCCTTAGAAATCACAGTAAAACAAAAGGTTATGTTGTCAAGATAACTGATTTTAATTTTTTTAAATAAATTCTTTCGAATACGTATATTACCATAAAATAGGCACTAAATTGAGCATAACTCCGAAACAGGTCAACCGATTTTATCCAGTATCAATAGACGTCTTCCCATGGACATTATAAATGTTTATACCAAGTTTCATAAAAATCCGGTAAAGTGTATTTGAGTTACCGCGTCTTTAAAATAGACACTAAATTGGGTTTTACTACGGTACCGGTCTACCGATTTGGTCCAATATCAGTAGACTTCTTCCCATGTACATTATAAATGGGTATACACAGTTTCAAGAAAATCCAATAAAGCATATTTGAGTTATCGCGACTTCTTATATATTAACATAAAATGCACTAAATTGGGCATTATTCTGGTACTGGCCAACCGATTTGGTCGAATATCAATAGACGTCTTTCCATGGATATTATAAATGCGTGTACGAAGTTTCATAAAAATCCGAAAAAGCGTATTCGAATTATTGCGCCTTTAAAATATACACTAAATTGGGTTTTTCTCCGGTACCGGTCAACAGATTAGGTTCAAATTCAATAGGGCACTTTTCATGGGCGTCATAAATGGGTATACCAAGTTTCGTGCTATGGCGCCTTTCTAATATAATCTACTAAAATAGGCACTAAATTGGGCATTACTCCGGTACCGGTGAACCGATTTGGTTCAATATCAATAGGGTTCTTCCCATGGACATTATAAATGTGTTTTCAAAGTTTCATGAAAATCCAAAAAAGCATATTTGAGTTATGGTGCGTACAGACACACAGACGGACAGACAGACAGACGGACAGACATTTTTTCGTCCACCACATAATCTCATAAAGTACCATACTGGCACTTAATAATAATCCTCTTCGGTGTTGGTTGAAAATTTCATATATCTGCGTGCCTTGACATGATAAACAAATGAGTCGACCAGCGTGAGCTACAACATTCAAGCGATCGTAATGGTTTTATGACAAAAATAGCCAAAGCCTACTGTAATTGATTTGACATTGAAATGTGTAACTGAAAATTGATGCTTCGAAAACGCTAAAATACACTTTTTCTGCCCGTTTTTCACTCATAACTCAATAACGAAAGCAAAAACTAAAAATGTAATATGCCGAAAACCTTCCCGGGAATGTGCTCAACAACTTCCCAAAGTTTCATGGCGATCGGATGAATGGTGTAGTAATGCATAAAGGACACACACACAGACACACACACATACATTCATTTATATATATATATATATATATATATACATACTCTGAATTGTTAAACATTTACAAAATTATGCAATTAACTGTTAATTAAACAATTGTATTACGAAACGTACGTGGAAATATTTAACAGTATTTACAAACTGACTCAGTTCTGTGATGTTTTGTTTTTAAAACCAATGTGTAACAGTTACATAAAATGTGTTATAAACATGAATAATTAGAAATCAAATCACACTGTAACAGATTTTGTCAGACTAAATTACAAGTCTTCACAACACTTGTAAATTCTATGAATGTTTTCTTGGAATTTTGTTATAAAATTTAGTGGTGATTAGGCGGAAAATACTCTACCGTCTATATTATCCTCTTTTCTCTTAAATATTTCAAATACTGTCGTAAAATTACTTATAGACTGTATTCTTTTTTGTAGACTTTTTGAAACTGAAATCCCTGATTTGTGTTGGGGAAACGCCCCCCACTTAGCCATGGATTCTAATGAATACATTGTGCATAGCTTAACGTATTGGCATAGTTGGCACAGTTATTGACCCTGAAGCCACAGGCACGACGCCCAATGGAGCAGACAAAGCTTCTGTTCCGGCTCAAACCACAGCTGTACATCACGTAAGTCTTACGAAACCCTTATACGGAAGTATTATTTATCAGCAACAGTACGAGAAAGTTTGGGTGCCTGGCTTGCTTTGTTGTAGTTCACTTTCCCATGGTAAACTTAGCGTCGCTGTGCGGAGTACCAGGCAGTCCGATGCTTTACTGAAGAAAGCTCCGTGACCACCGTGGCTAATCATTGTGACTTTGTGCCAGTATAGTTGTCATTCGCTCTAGTGCCGTGTATTGTGCCATCAATGTGTGTTGGTGTGTCATGAGTAGGATGACGTGTGACAAGAAACTTCCGCCCGGTGACGAAGAATATATTCTTTTACCCTGCAGTCTTCATATGTCTCCAGGAAGGGATATTACAGCAGAATTAATGGTATGCTTTTATAAAGTGTTGGAATTTATGTCTATAAGTATGCTGTAGGGATTGTGGATGTAAGATGTAACTTAATTTATTCTTTAGAGGAAAGTTTTCCAAGAACAGGGAATCTAACCAGCGTCATTAGGTAGTTTTATCACACCGGTATAGGAACTGTTATGATTCATTCACTCCCTCTTAGATATTAACTTTTCCACAATGTGACAAGACAGCACCTAATTTTGATGCTCGTCAAGTTATTTAGGATTTACTTTGTGCTTAGGCTTTTAAGATATTCTTCTTCCAAAACAAGGTTTGGGCCGATGACCCGTTCCGAGGATAATTATTAAATTCATGTTGGTCCCTCCATCTTCTCCGAGCTCTTCCTAAATTCCTCGTTCCGTCTGGTCTGTATAATCAAGCTTGCTTAGGGAATCTGTAAGGTGGCATTCTTATTACATGTTCTTTCCATTTTTTTTATTTACATATTTCCTCCACTATATTTATTTCCCACATTCTACAGTAAAGAAATAGTCTTCGGTTATATTTTTACTGAAGAGAAATCACAAGTGTATATTCTTTAGAGAAAATTTATCTTTGACTGTAACCTCGGGGCATCTAGTCCTACATTTTAGCCTTAGCCTGCCCAGGAGATGTTTAAAAGATTTTCAAAAGTTTTTGAGTCATTTTCAAAAGTTTTTGAAAAAGTTATGTACAACCGCTTAATACACTATCTTAATTTGAATAACATTCTTACACCATCTCAGTTTGGATTTAGAGGTGGCATGTCCACTGATAATGCTACATTTCAACTCACTACAGAAATATTGGAAGCGTTAGATAAAAAGAAACATGCCCTAGGAATTTTTTGTGACCTAGCTAAGGCGTTTGACTGTATAAATCATGAAATTCTACTTCAAAAACTGAAACACTATAGGTTGGATAATATAACACTAAAGTGGTTCAAATCATACCTGTCTGATAGAACTCAAAAGGTAATAATAAATGGAAATGAATCAAAATTAGGGACTGTTAAAAATGGAGTACCTCAGGGATCGATACTGGGACCTTTGCTCTTTTTAATTTTCATCAATGACTTACCAGATAACTTAAGTGACGAATCAAAGGCATTGCTTTTTGCAGATGATACTAGTGTACTCGTAACAGGAAAGTCACAAGAAGATTTAGCAAGACTAGCTACAAAGACTTTTCACGAATTAAATACTTGGTTTCAAGCTAATAAAATGTCACTTAATATTGATAAGACCCACTTTATTCAATTTAGAACAAAAAATAGATATATCTCAAACATTGTAATCAATTATCAAACACAAATCATAGAGGAAATTAGCAACATAAAATTCTTAGGACTACAAATTGAACAAAATCTTGACTGGAAGAAACACATTGTAATGATAAGTTCTAAGCTAAGTTCAGCATGTTTTGCGCTACGAACTTTGAATGATATATTACAACAGGACGCATTACTCACGGTATATTTTGCATATTTTCACTCTGTTATGAGGTACGGAATCATTTTTTGGGGTAACTCGGCACATAGGGAAAAAATATTTAGATTACAGAAGCGAGCAATAAGAATAATATGTGGAAAGAAAAAACGAGAATCTTGTAAACCGCTGTTTGAAAAATTAAAAGTCCTCACTCTCACCGGAGAGTATATATACTCTGTTATGTGTTACATGGTAGATAATATTGATAAATTTCAAAGTAATCACAGTATACACGGGCGTACTACTAGAAACATGAATGATTTACATAGACCAGCTAACTCATTAAAACTTTTTCAGAAAGGTGCTTATTATTCCGCAATACAAATATACAATAACCTTCCAAAAGAGATTAAATCACTATGTATTAAAAGCAAATGCAAATCTTTCAAAAGAGCTCTGAAGCAATATTTAGTAACTCACACCTTCTACAATATGGATGATTTCTTTTCAGCTTGAGTAAGTGTGACATAACAATTCTTGTATCATGTTTTTTTTTTTATAACATGCATGTATGTTTTTATCTGACGTGTTCTATATCCTTGAGCCCTGCTCAACACAGGATCTACAGAACGAGACATCTACATCTACATCTACATACATTAGACCACTCAAAAATGTAGGTTTATTTATACAACCGCGCATTGCTAAATATATAGTTCATTGAGATTAGCACGTCCAGATATTTGACACCTCTGTTAGAAGGAAAGATCCAGCTGCCTAAATTAAAAATAATAATGGTTGTAAATATCGGATTTCTCGTGGCTATTGGTCTACCACTGAACGAGTAACCATTCCTTCACCTTTGACAGTTCAATTAAATGAAGCCTACAGGAAGACCACCGTAGTGCGTCGTCCACGTAAAGCCTTACGTTTCGACTACAGTAATGAAAGCTTCAATAGTCATCAATCCACAATTGAATCACTGAGTCGAAAAAAGGAAGAAACTCAATTTTTTCGGAATAAGTTGAAATATATATTGTTAATACGCAATATGGTGTAAAAATGAAGAAATTCCGAGCCGTGTGTTCGTAGCAATTACTAGATAAAGTTTGCGATGAGTGGAAAAAAGGAAGAATCTCCGGAGTTTCTTTTTTGTACATGTGCCTCTAAATGCAAAAAAGTGGAAGATGTTAAAATCTTAAAGAATAATCCTTCAGGACATCAGCAATTTTACCAAAGCATTTTTCGAGTGGCCAAAGCTTAATAATAAATAATCTGATGTTGAGGGTAAATGAACTATCATGAACAATGCATGGAAACTTGTTTCCCTAGCTAAATTGAGTTTGAAATATGTTTTTCTTATTTAGGTGAGTTTCCTTTTATTTAGGGTGAATATTAGGCCAATTCATTACATGTTCATTGCATATTACAACCTGGGGGTTATGTTTTGTTTATTGGTTTGGAGAGGAAGAAACTTCATCGTATTTAAAAATAAATTAACAATTTGCAAGGCACGTAGTGTTTACTTCTTGTTATTTTTGTATTCCTTGTGAGTAGTTGTTCGATTTTTCAACTGTGCACAAAAGTTGTCAGAGTGAGTATTCTAAAATGGCGTTTTTTCCCTCATTTTCTCAAGTGTTGATTTCTTAGAGTTTCTTCCTTTTTCAACTCACTGATTTACTGATGGAACCTTGTTAATCCTCCAAGAGTCGGCTAGGAACCACTCCCAAAATCGTTTGTGTAATTGTCATATACCACCATGTAAGGAAGCCGTAGATCTAGAAGTATGGGAGAAAAAAAGTAGTAATTATTACTTTCAGCAGGTACCCGTGTCTTCGCCCGCGTTTATTAATTCAAACGCTAGAGTTTTTAAGTCATTTGTTTAACAGCAAAATAATTAAAACATTACAGCCTATTTATTAACGCTGTCATCATTTTTACATAAATTTCATGAATTACATAATTTTATTTTTAATTAGATTGTTACTTTTATTGTTTGGTAGCCTATAGGGGTTTGATGGTGGCTGCATTAGTCAGAATGAATTTCTTTGGATTGGTTGATTATTGTGTTAGACATGCTAGGCTTCTGAGGCACGAAGATTGTTTCTAGTTCTTACATGCCCTAAGCGGCAACGATTGTAAGATACCAATTAAATGCATGGGATATAATTATGGGAAAAAGGGAAAAGAAAATAATTTATTCCAGGATTGACTGAAACGTATTGTAGGTAGAGATACCTAGAGTGGTTTATTATCATTAATAACGTGAAAATTTTGTTTCAGACACTTCTAGGCCGATATATTCTCGTTTTACACTAGCGAGAAAATACGAAATGTTGTGTTTTTTTACAACGGAATTCTTAACACGATTTTTTTCTATTTTAAATGAACTCAAATTTTGGAATGGTTCCTTTGTTTAAGGACTTGAATATATTTTTCAGTTCAGAATAAAAATAATTTTATGCGTAGTGATGTTCATGGAAATTGACTTTTGTTATAGCATATATTTTTAGCACTAAATCCCATTCCTAGTTAATGTATTTTATATTTTACTTCAAGAAGGTAATAGCTGTATTTGGGTGCTCAGTGATTATATCCTCGATGCACCTCATTGTTTAGATCAGGGAGATTGTGGTAACCAGTTATCTACCCTAAAGTCAAATGTTAATAGTCAACCGGTAAGAATTGTTAAAATCTGCAAAACAAAAACCTAAAATCTCCTCGATGATGTGTTTTTCCATAAATATGCAATATTTTGCATCGCATAACCTTTAACTGTATTTGGTTTTAATGTGAAGTAATGCAGAAATTGTATTTTGGTTTGCAAAATAACACCGAAATTAATCAAATTTTTGTACTGGAATCTAACTTCTTTGTTCACCATAAATTAGGGTCCCTTTATTATGGACCACCATACACATTATGTTTTACCCCATGTCAGAAACGCTACACTTAGCTTTTTGATTAGCCTTCAGTATTCGTGGTTTTGATAGTGAGGATTCACATTCTGTCAATTCAAGTTCTGAAGCAAAATGCCAGAAAATATTGAGTGTGGTACAAACCGCTGGATGTGCCCACAAGATGTATTGGTATTCTTCACTGTCCGCACTAGTTCCGCTCAGTTACTTACAAATTGCTTACTTTCATGTCACAGCAATTATAACTGTCAGCGTTTGCATTCGCTCGCGACTCTGCACTTGACAGTCCGGCTTAATAGATGGGCTTCAGCTAAACCGAACATTTTAATAAGGGACTTTGTAAAACGGGAAAGTTAATTAACCGGTCCGAAAAAATTTGTGAAACCATAAATCAGGCGAAGAAACTAATTATTATTAATTACTGATAAACAGAAGGAAGTCAAAGCACTTTTGTAGGATAGATACCGGTATAAGCCTAAGAGCAGGTAAACTTAAATCTCCCTAAAGAGAGGAACTCTGGTTGAAATAATATAGGGCAGCGTTTCTCAACCTATGGCCCGCGGACCACTGATGGTCCTCGAAGATGGTGCAGATGGTCCGCAGACATAGGCTAAGTAATTAAAAAAATATCATAAAGCAAGTGGGAAGTAAAGAAGTAAAAAATTTTCACATAAAATGGACACTAGATGTCAAATTTTTTAAAATCTTCGAAAATACAGGTCATATTGCATGTTTCCTTACTTTTTCAGTTACGAACCTCAGTTTCATACCCCTGATGCGCTGACGTCTACGGTTCCCTCTTTCATTCAAAACCCCAAAAAATAAGACTTTGTCGGAATTTGTTATTAGAGGCGCCTTGCAGTTTTCAACAACCTATCTTTGTGAGAAGGGATTTTCATCGCTCGCTTAACTAAAACCAAAATACAGAAACGGATTTAATGTATCTGCTGATCTTCGACTAAATTTGACCAATATTGAGCCAAATATCCAGGAACTCTGCAAGAGGCGACAAGCTCAACCGTCTCATTAAAAGTGAGTAATAACATAATTCCTAATGAAATTGGTAATACATATTAAAGTTTGTTGAAAATATAATTTCACTGTCAACAGTTTAATTCCAATTCAATAACTGTGTTTCCGTCGAATTAAAAAGAAGTATTTAGTTGTAACGACCTATAATTAATACCCCAAATATTAGGAATATAGGCCTACATATAGCATACTTTTAAAAATGGGATGTAAAATTAGGGGTCCGTAAATTTTTTTAGACATTTTAGAGGTCCTCGGGTTCAAAAAGGTTGAGAAACGCTGATAAGTTATAGGGTAAACCTACCGTATTTCGCTTTGTTATGAATTCACATTAGATATTATGGCTATTGCATAGCTTATCATCCTTAGTAAGCTTTAGGATCTTTTACGAGAGTATAAAAAGTAATTAAATTAGTGTGCTTCACTATACGTTATATGATGTAAATGTATTTCATTGAGGTCGACCATTAAGGATATTCATAGGAGAGGGATTCCATCTGGCGCCGAGAATCGAACTCTGCCTAGCTCAGTTTGGAGAGCATCGGCACGGAAATTCGAAGGTCACGGATTCGAATCCTGGTGACAGGGGATTTTTTCTCAAATATCCTCATGTAATCATTTCCGTAGAGGATAGTAAAATTATAATGTGTCGCAATTTACTCTACTTTGTAGAGGGTGTAAGGTTGTAAATTGCAACACATTTTAATATTCGCGTGTAACGTTCAGCAGAAGCAATATATGTGGCTCCATGAATAAAAATATTTAATTTTATATTCACCTATTGTAATATAAAAGCGTGAATTAATCTATTATCATTACTATTATAATTCTGCTAGGCCTATTAGGATTATATAGCCTAATAAAATAATGAGATAAAGAATCCCCGCTCTTTGTGTTTCTGTTCTGTACCTACAGCCTGGTTCAGAAAGCGGAACATTGATCAGTTTAGTATTGAGGATCATGAACTATCGGGAAGTTGTATAGTGGAGTTATTTGGACCATTAGTAAAATGTGATATGCATGTTTATGCATGAAAATGTTTCATTACATCAGCATATTCAGCTTACCACTATTCTTCAGTTAGAAAAGAACTCATACAAAAATTAGATAAGTGCACACGGGGACTGTGTTTCACCAATACTTATACCAAGAATATTTATCTGGTATTTCAGCACTTTATCATAAAACTTCTCTCGTTCCATGACACGTAGGCCTACACTGCTTCTCCACTATAATAAATTCAAATTCTTGCTGGAGATCACCTTTTTGACATTGCAATCACTTAAAATTAAAAGAAACCACACACACACAGTTTAACACTACTAGACGCGATGCGATATTTTCTCCGAATTTAATTACTGCAGACATCGATAGGCTTAATTAGACTAGTATTGGATAATGGAACTCCGATATTATTCAGTTTACTGGTAATCATGACATTAATATGTAGTTACAGGTTATGAACGATAAATTACACTTGACCAATATTGAAATAGAATAGAGTTTTTTTTTCTTTCTTTCCTTTCTTCAAACAGTACAAACTTGACATTTTCATTAAAACGACGAAAATAAGGATACTGTTCCATTCAGAACGGTATGTAAGGTCAGCCCATATTGTTTGAATGGATTCTCTGTATCACGACAAGCTTTCACTTGTAAGAAGAATGGTCCATTGTGCTGATATTGCATTCTTTAGATTCCACCTATTTAACAAGCTAGGGACCATGGATATATTTAACTGTCTACTAGATTAGTAGACAGTTTGTACGAAGTATAGCATGCAAACAATAGAATTGATTCGGGTATGTGTTCTCTTGACATAGCCTAATGCCATTTGGTATTTTCCGAGCTAATGATTTACATGCAGAAAGATGTGTAACGAATTTTAAGGCGGTGTATTTTGTATTGTTCAGTCAAGAAAAGGATTTATGTGGAACTTGTAGGTTGTGAAACAGCGTGCATTATCTATATCCGATCTCTGGCCCAACTCGCGACAGATATTACTCATACCACTTGCATTTAGCAGAAATATACAAGTATCCCGGTATTAGTGGCGAATACCACCCACGCCTTTTTATAACCATGCAATTTGAATGTTTGAATATAGTTTAATTGAAGAACAACACATGACGAAATGCTGTTTGCGTTACTGGTGCTTAAGTTTTTAATGTACACTTTTTTACTGTAATAAATTAAAAAAAAATTACATTAGAAAATTATAATATCAGAAGTATATTTCATCTTCTTGATATTTTACTTTTTAATTTTGAGACTCCTAGTTTAGGCCGTGTATATATTTTCTAGAGTGCTGCATGTTGGTCTGTCCGTCATTCAACAAACATAAACTCAAAATAATGCATTTGGGAACGTTATTATTGGGGTTATAATATAACTCCATTAATAATATATTATGTTGTTTCAGGATATTAGTTTGAACAAATTATTAATAAAATTCTGTAATTGAAAATATCTGAATTTTCAATGAATCTCTGCTTGTATAATAAAAAAATAGACCTACGGGCTGATAGATTCTGTGGGCAGCGCTTTTCGGTCTTAATTATTACCGTATGTAAGAACGTTTCTCACATCAAAAAGTTTGATTGTATTAATGAGAAAAAACTACAGCAATTTGGAAAGTGAAGCTTGCACATATGATGTTACGTAAAATCCTCAATCGACAGAGGTTATGGTGAAATTGGGCATTTATCCAGAACGAAGTGAACTTTCAAACTGCTTCTGTTGTTATTGACCTGCATACAAGCTCCATTCTTACTGTTTCATCCGGTAGAATGTAATTTGTCCGACACCTTGTGGCACATTTGATCATCTATTGTGAATGGGTAGCACATATTTTGTAGATCTGAATTGTTTCAACTTACTGCAGTCTCTCATATTTCACTTTCTTTTTTTGAAAAATATAGTTTATGGCTGCAGTTATAAAAATTGCACCACTAGATTTCGTGCCATTTATTCTTTTCATATTCGTGATTGTATAATAATGTCTACATTTTAGTGATATTTATCGAAGGAATTTAAATGTTTTCTCTCAGAATACGATTTTTTATGTTGTCTTGGTCAGAAGACAAATCATTTTCGTTGGTGCACTTCGCTTTAATTTTCAAGTTTCTTACATGTTTTGTCGTTCGTATTAGAATGATTCCTGTAAGCATGTGGCAAAATGTATGACATATTTTGTAATACTGTATGTGCTAATATTGACGATGGTTTGTACTTATACAAAGTATATTCTATAAGCCAAAGTAAGTACGCTTATTCCGATACCGTGATAATTTCGAACTAAAATATAGACCTCATTATAATATACATACATTTTAGATTGACATTTTTGCGACTCTTTTATTAATTCGATCGGAAATGACTCCCAGCCAAAATTACTAGTTGTCCCTAAATCCTTAGGCCTACCTAGATGTCTGTACTATACATCTATAAACCTAAATAAAACATGGATCTTCTGATTTAAGTGCATGTCTGGTCCTCAGCAGCACAGAAAAAAATACAGCTGACTTCAATAGTTAATTGTATCGTGTAGTAGACTACAGCCTATATGCCCATATTTTCTGAGAGTGTTCGAAAACAGGGTGCTTAGGAAAATATTTGGGCCTAAGAGAAATGAAAATGGGTACTGGAGAAAACTGCAAACGACGAGCTTCATGAACTTTACTCTTCATGGAATATAGTAAGGGTAACTAAATCACGGAGGATGAAATGGGCTGGACATGTTGCGCGTATGTGGGAGTATAGACATATATCAAAAGTATTGACTGGGAGACCAGAAATGAAAATACCACTTGGAAGACCTAGACGTAGGTGGGAGGGCATTATTAGGATAGATTTAAGGGAAGTAGAATTTGCGAGGGATGATTTGATGGAACTAGCACATAATAGGGTTGAATGACGGGCTCAAATAAGCGCGGCAATGAACGTCCAGGTTCCATAAAATAGATAATATTCCTTTAGCTTGCTGAGGAATTGTCTATTGCTATTGACTAATAAGTAAGTAATATATTTCCATTTCTTTCATCAAAAAAGAACTTTAGTTTCGTAATTTACATTGGTTGTCTGTTATATGTACGCCTACCACACCATAATGATGTGACATGGGTAAACAACTCTCTTATTAAATAGCACAAAGATTAGTTAATAACGAACTGGCTAAATCCCCATCCTCCACAAAAATTTGTTTCAGCTCATGTCGAAACTTCCCAACCATACCTTCTTCGGCTACTATCTAGATTGCTTATAAAAGTCGTCACAGTTTCTTCTAGAGCGATGATCTCATGAATTCTGGAAAGTGCACTGGACCGTACTGACAATCTAACTAATGTCTATTTAATGCATTTTGTCTCCAACAACCAACATTCTTTCTCATGTACTATAAAATATCGAAACACAAGTAAGCGTACTTTAAAACATTTGTTTCTGAAGACAATATATGGCACTAAATTTTACATTTACTGAATCCTAATTAACGTGAAATCTTTATTACCTTAAATACAGAAATTATTTGTCGACATAGAGTTAATTATTTTTGAAAGCCGGGTCTATAGCAACTAACACTTTTTTTTACCCGTCATCGGAGCAATCTGATACCTCTATGTTTTGCTGAAAATATGTGTCTTGAGCTTTAATTGTGTATAAAATTAACATCAAAATGCTAATGTGGTTAATCACATGCAAAAATCAAGTGGGGCTTTATTCAATGCTTACGGTGCTGGTTTTATTTAATAATTAATAATTATTGTACGAGTCAAATTATTGTTGTAAATATCTGGAAACTGTTTTTAATATGTACGTGTCCGTCATAGTTCACTAAAAAAATAACCAAAATGTTATCGTTAACAGAAAACGGGAAATGAACCGTTTTATGCCTTATTAAAATCTTTCTCTAAATTATAACACAGCGTAGTAAGTTTTAAAAAATTGAAGGCCTAAAATCACTTTTAAAATTACGTTTTTCTTGCAACATGGGGAATGTACGTTATTTTACAGGCTTTGCAAGGAACCATTTTATTTGTTTGTTTGTTTTTTAATTTGCGTGATACTAAAAGAATAGTTTTTTTAACGTGGTATTATGACCCACCTGTAACTATGGTGTCTGAGTAGCAGATATATGGCACAATTCTGATATAAAAGCTGAATGTACTGTGGATAAAATTCATATTTGATTCGTTTGTTTTAAACTGAGAACATCGTCCGAAAGGAATTTTGCTGTACCAACTTCAAAACATTTTGTTTTATTCCTCCATTGCATCAGACAGTACGTACCAAATTCGTTGAACGATAAGTTATTTTATGAATATCTGCATTTAAATAGCTTTGCTGGAGAGCGTATGATTTTTTTTTTTTGGGGGGGGGGGTCATATTTTCTCCAAAGAAAGCCATAACTATTTCCAGGTCCTTTATACCTGTGCTTGATATTTTTATTTATAATGTGCTAGAAGCTTACATTTTTCTAAATATCCCTCCTAAATACTAAACAAAATTATATATTCTAGTTCAGTCATATTCCTCTTAAAATGCTCAGTTGTATTCTTATCATTCCATTTTATATTGCTATTATTTTTATTATTATTATTATTATTATTATTATTATTATTATTATTATTCGTTATGCTCTGTTAAACCATCTATGGGCTACATTAATATTATTATTGCTATTTTTGTAGGTATTGTTGTTATTATTCCTTAGTACTGTATCACCATTACAGTATTCAGCTTTCGTATTTAGAAGGATTAATTCGGTTCATACATTCAAAGCTTACGATATGTGTTCAGAGTTGTAGTATTCTATGAATGTTTTACAAAACAGTGTTGTATCTCGTTGAGCTTCTTTTCTAAGGAAGCACTAGAGACTAGAGTCGTGTTTGCCCTCCTTGCGTCAAGGGTCATCCAACAGTCTGAAGAACAATTCCGTTCATCTCAGGTTCCTGGAGCATCAACTTCAATTTCGCATGTATATGCAGTGAAAGTTTACTAAGCGTTTCCTTTCTCTCTAATCTATATTTCACATTCCTCAGTTAGCAGTAAGATACTAGAGAATTCTTTGTTGTAAATTCGTTCTGTTCATTTTCTAGTTATTCCATTTATTCCCTCACATATTATGCCTATCAAACTTTCTAAAGAAACCGTGGTCTAAAACTCAATAGTTTCTTAAATATGGGCTATTAACTCCATCAGATACTTGGTTATATCAGTTTACCTGATTTTATTCTGTTTGCAAATTACTATTTTCTAGGGCTGTACCGATTAATCGATTAAATATTTAATCGTCGATCAATTACATTTTCCGATTAATCGGTTTAGTCGAATTCTGAAAAACTTTTTCGAGAAATGGGTCAAATGACCAAACTCCTTTTTCAGTGCCGAGTGAGAGAGATTTTATTGCTGCCGGTATTATTGCAAAGAAGCTACGATCGTGTCTTGAACATTCAAATGTCAACAAACTTGTGTGTTTCAAGTCTTGGCTGAAAAAGTAACCGGAAATGTAAGTTTTGTATATATTTTTTCACTAGTTAACTAATAATGGTATTCATTAATTTAGGATTTCCTCTGATTATCTGTAGTGCAGTAGTTATTAAACGTGTAAAACAATATTAAATGTACACTTTGGTTTCGTTTAAAATAACGACTTGTTTGTCGATTAATCAGTCGATTAATCGATTAAAGTCAAGCGGTAACTCGATTAAAAATTTTAATCGATTTTCAGCCCTACTATTTTCTATTAACAAGATTTCCCTCATTAGAGGCTGCCACGTGGACAGAGTGATGCAAAAAATAAAACTTGAAATGCACCCATAGAATGATAAAATATTTAAAAATATTCCTACTTAAAGCATACGGTCATTGTGTTTTTTCTTTAAACAATAAAACTAAAATTTATTTTCAGTACCAGATAATGCTTTATATTATTATTATTATTTTATTATTATTATTGTGGGTTTATTTCTGTACGCGATAGATTTTAGTATTAATTTAGACCTAAAAAAAGGAGTAACCATTTTGAAAGTCAAATGTGATAGTCTATAAAATTTATTTCGGGAAACATCCACTGGAATAGAGGAGGATGTTAAGACCGAAATCAACTGTTTGATATCACGGAGAGAAAAAAAAGGGTTAGAAATTGAAAAAGTTTTTTTTAATAATTATAATATGTATGTAAAGTATGAATAGTGTGGAAATAATTTATATTAATTCTCTAAATGTTAGATGTAACCCTCTCAAACTTTTCCGTATCGTTACCATAAATGCACTTCTAATTCCGTATGCTCCTTTCTTCTTTTCTCATTGAAATAAGTGCTCTTAGTTCTTATTGTCACATTTTAGTAAACGAAGCTCGTTCGTTTGGAATGTTCAAGAATTCAGGAATGTTATTTTAAGTTACAATTTACAGAAGACAATTAAAATTTATTCGAGATTGTGAGTTTATGTTTCACCGAGCCTGGATGAAATGCTAACCATATTCTTGCTAAATGCTCTTCGCACAGTCAGTTTACTATTCCCTCATAGCGCCAGACTGTCACTAGTGTACATTTCATTTGCCATTTGATTTCCCTGGAGGAATGTTGCATATACCAGCGTGGCGGGAAGAGAAGGGAAGGGAAGTGAGGTAAGAGAAGGAGAGCCAGACGAGAGAATAATTCCAATTGCATTTTCACTTAAAAGCTTAGTTTAGAATGCGTTTGAAGAGGAGGGGGACCCTTGGAGGGGGACCCTTGGAGGGACTCGTGTATGGGGTGGATGTTATTTATAGGGCAAAGCATTTAATGACCATAAAATAGTGAAAAATGCAAAATAAAAAAATGCATTTATGACCTAAAAATAGTGAAAAAAATAACCCGAAATTAAAAAAGACCAATTTATTTACCATTATTACTTAATTTTTTTAAAGCAATGAATTGCTAAAAACAATTTAAATGACAGTGAGTTATATATGAATTTACATTATAAAACCACTTATTTTGTTACTAAAGAAGTCAGTAAATTTATACTACTTGGACACCCTTAGCGAAAAATAATTTCTTTCTGAACTGGCATGCACATCAAATTGTCCCTAGCAAATATGTGCCATTTAAAAAGAAAGAAAAATCTTTATTAGTACAAGAGAAACTGTTGTGGTGTTTACAATAAACGTGAATTAAAATTAACTATGAAGATTTGGCGGAGATTCTCAAATAAAAACAATTATCTGTTGCCTGAAAGTAACGATCTGTACATGGAAATGCTCCTCTCTATCTCCACTGAAACATGACCTAAACTGCCGAAAATGACCTAAAAATGCCGAAAATGACGTAAAAATTGCCAAAAAACGACATATTTCTTGAAAATGACGAAAAATGCAAAATAAAGCGAAATAATGCAAAAACCAATTGCCCTAATTTAATCTTTCATTTCATATACTCGTTTATATACATCCGAACTATCTTTTAACCGTAATATAAAAAAAGATGCAAAATCATCAAATGCCTTGCCCTACTTATTTATAAGAAGATAACAATTTACAGCTTGTTACCGATTTAAGGCATAAACAAACTGACTGGCTATTTTATAAATACTCCCCAATGACTATGTTACATCACTGGATAATTAATTTGTAGTTATTTTCAAGATGTTACTGTATTCCTAATACATTACAGCAGGGGTTTCGAAATATCTTCTCTACTCCCGGATTGTCTCAAATCCAGGCATGAGATGTCGCACGTTGATAAATACGGGTTTAACAAAACAAACAAAAAGAAAAAAAAAGGGTGAAAGCGATTGAAATTAATTAAAATACAGAAGTCTACTCGAGATAACTTGTGTAATCAAATAATTGTATTTTTCACGTAATCCTAGAATACTAAAAACTAGCTCAGTAAATTTGATGTGGCTCTGCTAGTTACATTAAAGCTGATAAAAATAACCTATGTCAGATGACTTTATGTTGGGGGTTTTCACTTGCAGAATATCTAGTTAATTCATCTACCCATGTCTTCTGGATAGTTTAACGCAATTTTGAATTATGTCAGATGACTTTAAGTTGGGGGTTTTCACTTGCAGAACATCTAGTTAATTTATTTACCCATGCCTTCTGAATAGTTTAACGCAATTATTGAAATAGGTCCTATTGACCTTCTGCTGTCGAGAGCGCAGACTGTAAATTACGCCACGGCCGTTTAAACTCAGCATTCAGGTAATGTAAACTCCGGCACTAGCAATGTGTAACCTCCCGAACTTTAGCATTTTCCTTCCCACTTTACCAGACTGAAAAATGTCCCTCCCTCTTATCTTTCAAGTAGCAATTTCGTACATCTCTGTACGTCCTGCGGAATTACCTGAAGAACTTTATGTAACATATCTCATATGGAGATGTGCCAATCTCACTTATGGTGCCAAAGAGGCGCTTCTCGATCCTCGAGGTGTGCCACTTAGCCTTGACCGAGATGCATTCCCAGGCTACTTTTATCTTAACCATAATGGGCAGACGCCGAATAAGTAGGTGGGTCAGTCAGGTCATTGTAGCCTTGACGGCGCACATATGTCGACCTCTGACCCTGCTACGTGACAACATATGATTGAATCCAGGCAGATGATAAATCAACGAGCCTAACTGTCCGATGAACGTTGTTTATAAAACGTTAATTCGATGATGTCTAAGTGAAATGCGGGGCATAGAAAATGGGTAAACAAACTTTATAAACTACCTGTTTACTCAGAATTGCTATGGATATGTGTCACTGAGTTTATTTAATCACTTACCTGAAGGTATTGGACAATTAAATTCTGTTTATTTATTTTAAAAAAAGCATATTAAATCTATTTTCTTGGAAAACCCTCTTTATAGTGTTCGGGAATTTTATTACTTGCATTTTTAGTGTCTTTGATTTGTGACATTGCTATACATTTATCGTAAATGTCCTGGTAATAAAGTATTTGAATTTGAATTAACACAATGATGACACACAACAAATAGTTACGTAAGTCTCGTGAAATACGTACAGGTGGGAAGTGGTGTTGCCATTTGAGTAGGATAGGGTGGGATGTAGAATTGTACCCTCAGTCACCCAAACTGGCCGTGCCCTTGATCTCTGTTGGGGCCCACTCCAAGTTCACTGCCCACTCTTCAGCAAATTGGTAATTTCTGTCCATCAGCTTACCTATATGGGAAGCCTCGCCTTCGTAATGTATCATCACTTCTGACCCTGAACAAGATAAATTACCGCACAAAAGTTGGCGAAATGATTTAACCAGCGTCCTATTTTGACTTATTTTTGTCACATCTATAAGAGCGTAAACCGAGGGACTGTATTAATATCACTAAGTTTTACCTCACACTTAGAAAAAAGATTGCCACAAGAATATTTCTGCCCATAGTAGTCTAGTCTCCGAACTCAAATTTTTCGTAATCACATTATAAGTATAATATAATACCGTATAATATTGTATGTAGTGAATTAATTTCTGAAGATTGACAATTGCCCTTTCTACTGTAGATAGAAAAAGAGTAATTTATTACGTAATATATATTATTTTATTTTCGAAAATGAAAGTCGATATCTGACCTTATGGTTTACTCTATTCCGCTTCCTCCTGTGCCTTAATTTATACTATTAATCTTCTTTTCGTTCCTTTGTGCCCCGTATGTGGGCCTATATTTGTAATTCTTTTGCCATCTTGAATTTCATCTTGCTCTGGCATTTTCTATTTTTCTTGTCGCTTTTTTCTTTCACATTCTGTCGTTCTATTCAGATTCTTATGCTACCTCTTTATTCCCCCCGTACTTGCATTTTCTTCTCTCTTTTTTTATATTCCCATCGCCCTTTCTTTCATCTCTTGTACGTGTGTTTTGTTCCGTGTGTATGATTCTTGTAAAGTAGAGATGTCAATGAAAAATATGGCAGTAGTAGTTGTAGTAGTAATAATAACATTTCAAAACATGCATTTCTTCATTAGTATAATATAAAACTAATACCAATTTTCATTTCGTTATTATCACGATTTATCTTTAAAAACACGTGTATGTATTAGTGTGTGTGACATGTTATTGTTAAAAATTGTATGTATACCTACATATTGTTTTAACCTGAATCCGCTATTATTGTTGTTATGGTTCATTTGTTTATAGAAATTTCTTTCCCTTTACAGGTATGTCTAAATCTACTGCAAAATGAGGGTCTGGGTTGTTAAATATTCCTGGTGAGTCTAACAATGTCATTTTCCTATTTTTTTATGTACCGGTAGTTGTGTTTGAAATGAAAGCATAATGCCGAACTTCTTAACCTGTACTATTCACCGAATATAATAGCCTAATTTTAATATATTGTAATTAAATCACGAAGGATGAAGTGGCGTGGACATGTTGCGCGCGTGAGGGAGGAAAAATATCTAAAAAATTGACTGGGAGGCCCGAAGGGAAAATAACCACTTGGAAGACCTAGAAGTAGTGGGAGAACAATATTAGAATAGATTTAAGGGAAGTAGGATGTGCAAGGGATGGTTGGATGGAGTTAGCACAGAGTGGGATTGAATGGCGGGCTCATGTAAACGCGGCAATGAACGTCCGGGTTCCATAAAATAGAAAATAATCCTTCAGCTTTCTTAGGAAACGTCTATTGCCATTGCGTGAGTAAGTAAGATGTGTTTGAAACCGGGCTAGATTTTCCCTAATGCACTTGTTGAATAAATTGGTTGTAATTTAGGTGTCTGTAATTAGTTTGCTTCTTTATTATTGATGTTCATATTACCAGAATGTTATTTGGCACAACTTACATCTACATGAAATATTAAATTTAATTAATCGATAGTTTGATGAATGTCATGAAATTATAATGATAAATCAGCCTGTCTTTAACACATAGGCCTACATTCTAACTCTTGGCAACTATGGCATTTGGTGGCACCAACAGTTTGATTTCCCCAGTTTTTAATGTGTTTTTAAGGTTAAAACTTCGCGTTCGAACCAAATAGCTTATATCTGTACGATTAGCCAAATATTCATTTTGTGTTTAGACTTTCTGGATAACTTTTTTTGTAATATTTAATGTTAATTCAAACCATTATGATACAGAGGTAATTACTGTTGTACTGTTTCGCGATGTATTTGCTCATTGAGACATAGAGCTAGTCAGTGTTGTCTTGCAATTTATTTAGTATTTTTCCAGTCTACACCTGCTTGCAATTAATTTTCTAAATTTCGTATTTGCTTTTCATATTCTCATTGAGTTAAAAATGACGCCTGCGTGGTCTCTTGGTTAGCGTCGCTGGCTATGGATCCGTAGGCCCGGGTTCGATCCCAGTTACCTCGGATTTTTCTGAGTTAGGGAGGTCTGGAACGGAGTGCACTCAGCCTCATGATACAAACTGAGGAGCTACTTGATAGAGAAGTAGCGGCTCCGGTCATGGGAACCACTATTAACGGCCGTGGGTGTTTTCATGATGACCACATGCCCCCAATCCTGCCATCTGCCTAGTTAGTTAAAAATATGCGTAATTTGTTCAGTTTACTTACTACTAACTTTTGCTGTATAGTACATAAAGAATCGAATAAATATATAATTCCATTTACTGTTTAGCTCATGAATCTTTGAATTCCATCGTAGTTCAGAATTATTTTCATCGTTAATTTTTATAGCATCTGCGGTTTGTATGCGAATTCTTGCGAGTATACCGAAGTTTCTGTATTATGTTATTTGAGTTGTTCACATGTGTCGTTATTTCACACATCTAGCCATGTGTAGAGAGATCGTCAGTCATCCTGAATGACACACATACATACATGTACTCGACATCTGAGCACGTTTGTTTTAAATTTGTCATTATTTATCATTGCAATCACATATTAAATCCGTTTGTAAACCATCTACATGTAAAGATAGCGGTCATAGCTGAAGAGTGATTGTTATTTTGTTGACCTCATGTGTCACCTTTCGTGTGGAGAACAAGTTGACTAGAGTGAAACGGTGCCAGGTGGGATCTTTTTCGCGTGAACAAGAGACGAACATCATCGAACAGATACATGCAATACACGCGGAAGTCCAAACTTTCTGCATTCAATCGACATGTAAAGCACGGATTATATGAATTTATATGAATTTGCTTACTTCGGTAATAGTTTTTTAGTTCGACCATACTATAACACTTTTATACGGGATCATAATCATATTAATTTCGAAACTTATTTTATTATAACGTTAGTGTGGTATCGATTATTGTCGAACACGGAACTATTTTGTAAAATGCAACTGAAACTGCGTAAAATAAATCAGTTCTGATTATGTTGATTTTAATATTAGCCTATGCTAAATTTAATTCATTTTGTGCTGTCAAAATCAGCTGTTCTCAAGAAAACTAACAAGAAGAAGCTTCGACTTGATCGGGTGTCATGAGCTACTATCTTTCGCAGAAGGCAAAAACTACGAGATCATCTTATTACGTAGGGCACCCGCTGCCGTTTGAATGAATCTAAAATAGCAATATTTAAACGTTTAATTGTGCAACTTGTCTATAATTGTAATTAAAAACTCGTATTAAAACTTGCTTTGCTCGTTTCATAACCATACTCGTATCTCATTAAATGCCATTACAGGCTTGTTACATAATGTAGGCTTACTACAGAGTGCTTCAAAAAAATGTATACACTCTTTGAACTGTCATAGAAAATTTACTTCCCGTTCTACAAAGTTAAATTTCTGGGAGAAAGTAATGTTATATTTCTTCAACAGGTCGCAGCAGAATAGTTTCAACAGTCGTGCCAATAATCGTTTCGACAATCTTCCAACAGTAATTTCAACAATCGTTTAACAGTTGGGGCACAGTAAAAGACGAGGTGTACAAACGTAAACCATGTAACCTAGACACACTTTGGAATCAGATTCAAGCGGTGTGCGCAGAAATACCTTTGGACACTTTGTACGATGTACGGAATCGTACTCAGAAATGTATTGATGCAGAAGGCCACCATTTTGAACATTAACAATTTAACATTGAACAACATTTTCATCAGGAAGTGATTTATTTTTCAAATTGGACTTTAAGCTTTCCATTTCCAGAAATTTTACCTTGTAGAACGAAAAATAGATTTTCTGTGACACTTCAAAGTGTGTTCCGGTATACATTTTTTGGAAGCACTCTGTATTTCAATGTAAACTTGTTCTCTGCTGTTTGAAAAGTACAAAGATTCCAACATATAATTATCATTTTTCTTTACGAAAATAGATGTTGGATTTCGTGTACAATAAATATCTAACCATCGATGGCCCGGTTTAGCCCTAGCATCTTTAACTCAGTGATCGAGTTTTTAAAGCGGGCTGAAGGCAGAATATTTCACTGGGCGATAAAAATAGCATTGGTTCTCCGAAAAAGTGCTTGATTGGTCCCGAATGTGAGATTTATAGTTGCTCGTAAATAACCTTAGAACATAACTAGTGTCTCTCGCCCCAATAGCCTTTAGTCCATGCAACTAACCTGCCGAACATGATATAGTAATGTTCTGAGGTACAGATTTATCGGAGTGGGCCAGCATCGATCTTCTTTTTTTAAATCAACAAAGACGCTTTTATTAAAACAGCTTCACTCTTTTCAGATGTAATTCTGCAAAATAAGATTCCCTGGTGATGTTTGTATGAAACTGGAAGGCCTAGGCTAAATGAATAATAAAATGTTGAATTATGGTATTATACGGGTATAATTATTTGGTTATCGAGCTCAACGGTATAGCGAGTATGATTTTTACAATCCTGAAGGGTAGTTATAAGCTACCATCTAGTCAACAAACTCGTATTTCTTGTAAGCCTTGCCTAGCGAGTCATACAGCTCCGAAAGAGCCATAGACAACTGAGTGCGCAGTTCCACCATGCGACCTCTTAGGCCTAATCTATGTCGCAGTATAAAGGGTAGAGAAAGTTATATTTTTCTCATCAGATTTTGGGTTGTTCGTTTATTGAATGGAGTTGACATCTGACCCGCAGCCTTAGTTATCAAGAATTACTAGTATAATTAAATTTCCTCTGCTGAGTTGGGTTGTCGGTAGATATCTAATTACTAGATCCCGGAAGTTCAGCCATTTATTTTGGTTAAAATAGACAGGCAAAAGAGGTACTCAAACCACCTAAGACGGGCAGTAATATAATTAAAATAAGCATTTATTAAAACGGAGAGTAATCCCACTCTTTATTAAAGAAAATAGCTATCTAAGATACTTAATAATTTATTATTACATACCGGTACAGTACTTTCATGATTACAAGATAGTAAGGTAATGGAATAAGTTTTCGACTGCTTGAAAACTAACAAATGCATTTCTAGCGAACAAGATTCTCAGTAAATATTTTTATGACGTAAAAGTGTCATTTCATTATTTGCGTATAATTTTTTCACTTTTTTACATTGAAATGCTTTATACGATATGTTTTTATAAGTAGTATCATAGAAAAAATCAATAAAGATATAAAACAGGCAAAAAAGCTTTAAATATGCAAAAATCGCTAAATAAAAACCGGCCCTACAGTCCCTAAGAGTACGAAGACATGTTTATCTCTATTTTATTCTTTAATAAATCCACCCAAATAGAAAGTCATTTTGCCTAACTTCCGAGTCCTATAGTAATCCACATTTCAATAGATTTATTGTTTTAAATGAGTAAATAATTTTTTTCTGTTATTATATGCAGAATTACGCTACTAAGGATTTATTCAAACTTTTCCTGGCTTTTCCAACTTTGTAAGTGGATGTTTTAACACAAAGATATCTCTGTGTGTAACACATTGGTTTTTCGGTTTTGATAAATGCACAATGGAAAGCTTAACCTGTAGTATCATTTCGGTCATTCCGTGTTTCACGGACAGCAGTGCATTGTAAATATGAGTAAAACATGAATGACTCTGTGAAAATAAAAAGCGAATGGCAAAGCCCAGTATTCGTAATAACAATCCAGTTCACAGTTGTGTACTAAATGTCAGCAATTAATTCAATAGATTTATGATATATGGGGTCTTTATTCTCTCTGTAAAAAAGAGATTACTGTTTTTAGACCAGTTGAACTCATATCTGACATACAGCTTTATTTATTGCTAAACGTCACTAGTATATAGAAGGAGAATTTTGCTCGGTGCAGTGTGAAGGAAATTTATGCGTTCGTTCCATTGATTATAGTTTTAGTGGATTATTCTGTCAATTAACGGAGAGAATGAGGAATGCATATAGATTTTAATTATCGTAGTTCTGGAATTCGTAATCCAGTTGATATTTTTTAAATTTCTTTGACTCTTAGATATGGCAGATACATGGAATCACAGTTATTGCTAGAATTACCTCTAGCGTGATATTGGAATTTTAACACATTATTAGGCTAATTGAATACTGCATTATATTGTAATATCTTGCTAAATACATTCTCGTCCTTGTCGAGTAACCTTGATGAAGGCTTATGATTTAGAATGATAGTATTTATATTTTTTACGATTGTCAATTTTTATATTTTAAAACATTTTATATGTGCATCTTACATCTTTATACATCTTTGATACCGGTACATAAAAGTTACTTTTTCCAATCGATCCCCAGGTCCTCTGGGCCCGGCTCGATGGTATTTATGTGTGTATTAATGTGACAGGCCCATGTCAGTAAATTTACTAGCATGTACAAGAACTCCTGCGGAACAAAATTCCGGCCCACCGGCGACGGTCACATGCCTAAGTTTCAGGTCATCCCCGTTGTTAAATAACCATATACCAACAACTAACTAGGGCTGAAAGTAGATTAAAATTTCTAATCGAGTTAACGCTTGACTTTAATCGATTAATCGACTGATTAATCGACAAACAGGTCGGTATTTTAAACGAAGCCAAAGTGTACATTTAATATTGTTTTACACGTTTAATAAGTACTACACTACAGATTATCAGAAGAAATCCTGAATTAATCAATACCATTATTAGTTAACTAGTGAAAAAATATATACAAAACTTACATTTTCGGTTACTTTTTCAGCCAAGACTTGAGACACACGAGTTTGTTGACTAAACTACCCTTCAGGTTTCTGAATAACGGGAATTGTTTGGACACAATAGGCTGAATGACAGATGATGTGCCAAGGCCGGAGAAGCGAGAGAAAGGAGTTTGGTCATTTGACCCATTTCTCGAAAAACGTTTTTCAGAATTCGATTAAACCGATTAATCGGAAAATGTAATTGATCGACGATTAAATGTTTAATCAATTAATCGAGCCGATTAATCGATTAATCGGTACAGCCCTACAACTAACCCAGGTCCTCTGAAGTTTAACCTAACAGCTAGTTAACAAGATGCTTTTAAAAATGCAGATGTTTCGCGTATTAAGAACAGTTCGGTTTGCATTTATGTATTACTTTGACTTATATGCACTTTTTCATTCAGCTTGCCTTCATAGCAATTGTAGGCTGTAGCTTATTTTGACCTTAAACGACACTGTGAATTTGTAAGGAAGTGTCGTCCGCATATATTATTGCTACAACAGCAGGAAACTGCATTTTCCCCAAGATCCACTTTCTAGAAGAAGTAAGTTATCGGTTGAATGTTGGACTCTTGCTCACAATTAGTAGTTGTTGGGAATGTCCTTGTTAAGGTCGGGCAGATTCGAACCGGTCCAGACAGTTCGAGGTTTTCAGATTCAGTAGAACTGCATTCAGTTTAATGTAAACGAGTTTTATTGGAACCTGCTGTCCTACAATCATAAAATTTGTATGCCTGTATTGCTGTATGTGCTTTGTACATTCTGTCAGTGTTTCCAAGTTCAATATTCGTTTTGCGGAAGTTTTATCATCATCATGAGTAAAATTATTTCTTCAACTAAATATTGTCTCTATGTAGAAAATGAAATCACATGTGAACACGAAAAAATATATTCCAGATTTTTCCAGAAAATAATTAATATTATATGGGGCGAGTAATAACAATAATAAATATTATAATACAATATTATATTTGCCACAAAAGAAATTCTGAACTTCACAAACATGCAAAATTCCGAATCAAAATGTTGAAAAATTCTTGAGTTAGGATGAAAATGTTTTTTGTAATTACTAAATTACTAAATATTGCCTCTATATAGAAAAGGAAATCACACGCGAACACGGAAAAATATATTCCAGTATTTTTTCAGAAAATAATTAAAATCTCTATTATTTAGGGCGACTAATAACAATAATAAATATTATAACAGTAATTACATTTGCTACAAAAGAAATTCTGAACTTCACAAACATGCAAAATTCCATACAAAATGTTGAAAAATTCTTGTGTTAGGATAAAATATTTTTGTAATTGCAAGTTACGGAAAATCGGCGACAGACCATTTTGAAAAGGAAAATGTAGATGATGCCCGAATGTTTGAGTGTAACTCACATAGTGTTGTGCGCTGGAAATCTTTCATGAATCTACGATGTGGGTGTATGTATTCAGCTTGAATAATTTTAAAATTTAACGTGCACGTATACTTCGACCCGACGTGTTCTATAACCTTCTTCTTCTTCTTTCAGCAGTGAATACAGAAGCTACAGGACGAAATATTTACATCTACACCAATAGACTACCATTAATCACTCATTACTCAGCTCGCAACACCGGATTTTTCCAACGCAGTTCTAGTTCCGTGGTGACCACCAGGTGGCGGTACATGTTGAAGTTTATTTAACTTGGTTTCTTTTACTACCGACAGATGGCCACTGCATTAACTTTCACATCTGTGTAACGGAACTTGATTTCGCCTTGGAGGCGAACTCTTCAATCCATCAAATAATTAAGTTCTGCCTCAGACTAGTCCTACAAAATTCCGACAACTCAGATCTTTATTATGTAATTGCAATTTTCCAAGTGTAATGAATTCATATATCCAAAATGCATTTATGAAGAGTCCCTGTAATAAGATGCCGCGGAGGAAATATACGGTAATCCGTTTTATACCGGCTTATTTATCAATTATCACATATTCTCTCATAAAATAAAATATTTTTTGGGGGGAGGGGATTCTGTTTTAATTTAGGTGCAGAATAAAATTCCTATTGATTGGATGGTTGCTCTGTACAGTGTGTGAGTTAGAAACTTCACCTACTCAATCCATAGAAACGTTTTATTTTTACCAACACCTATAAAATTTGTGTTAGTTTCAAACAGGTAGTGGAATTTTGTCTACCTTCGATTTGGTTTTGGAAATACTGTACATAACTTTACCGACTACAAAACTGAAGGCCTAGTTCTGAAGGAAGACGGTCTGGAATAGAGTGCATTCAGCCTCGTGAGGATAACAGATCAAGAATACTATTAGTAACGCCTTTGTTTAGCATGATGGCCACATGTCTCTAATCTTGCCATCAACCAATAAAGTAATAACATTTAAGCGGTTGGAGAACGATCGTAATCTGATTGATCCATTCCCATTTATAGTAACGCTCTGAATTCTATAACTCCTCTCAAACAAGTCAAAGTACGGGTGTTGATTATTACAACATTGTTGAAAGCATTGATTTCAAACAGGGAAGTAATCCTCCGTAAAAGGATTCTACGAAGTTACAGTGTAAAGGGGAGATGAATTGTTGAAGAAGACCCGGAAGTTGCATAATGAATTTCAACGAAGAAATAAGCAGATTAACTTGGATCGAGGTAAGAGTTTTTGCCAGATTGAACGAATTTGTAATAATAGATCAGCGGGTTATAAAGAATCTTTCCCACTTACTTGGTTCATCGCCCCAGATGCATAGCGAATATATGAGAGAAGAGTATTCATCTGGAACATTACAAAAAACTAGGCACAGAATTTCTGATGTTTCCATGTTGAATTATTCTTTTTGTATTTAGCTTACTGCTTTCTCTGGATTTATTAATCTTGGACTCCACAAGAAAAATATGCTAAGATGAAAATATATTTAACAAATTACAATTAGTCGATATTAATAACAAGATATATTTAATTTTATCTATAGAAAAACTCGAAAGAAGGCGAAGTAGTGTCTTAGGATGGAAGTGTACCTATAGGCTTATGTCTCTAAAATTAAATTTTAGCGACTTTAAATTCCGTGGATGAGGTCTAAATACCTTGTTCATCTGGATTTAAAATAAATAAGTTCTTACTATTTGGCTACGTGAATAGCTAAATAATATTGAATTTCGCTGTAGGCCTATAACATTCTGGTTTCTAGACATACCGGTAACTTTGTCCAAGATAAGTCTGGCCTCTATATTAGGGATCTTTTGAGCTTATGGGAGGATCGAAGTGTTGAGAATGGTTTTCTAAACTACTGATCCTAGGAACTTAATATTTCGCACACTTAACTAAAATGTAAATCTAAATTAAACCTTAAAATTTCATTTTAATGTCTCAAAGTAATTTAACTGATTTTAAACTCAAAAAGAAATTTTTTTTCCTGCGATATTCAAATATGAATCCTTTTTTATGCGAGATTGTTGATGTTTACTTTACAAATATACTGACTTTTTCTTATTGTTTATTTTTAAAAATATTTTACCCAGAAGAATGAACAATGTAGACATTTTATTACATACATTTTAAAGCAACTTGTGAAACAAAAAAATTCACAACGGTTTGCCTATTTTTGTAGGAGAAGAAAGATTTTGAATGTGGAAAAATAACATGAAAATTGAGAAGATAGGAGATTAAAATTGTAGGCATTGGCAGTTGGAAGCGCACTGAAGTTTAAATCGGCAGCCCCTGTTCCATACGTCCAGACGGCACAACGTTTTGAACAGTTAGGCTATGCTTTGAGCAGTGTTCTTCAAACCGGGGCAGCATGTGGCCCATGGTTTAGTTTTTGGCGGCCCGCAAACAAATACTTGTTTTAATTTCAATGCCAATATTGACAATTTAGCGACGAAGTATTGGTGTCAGGTCTCACATTAAATTCAAGAATGTTACTGTGCTTTGTGTTATTAATTAACATTGCAAAGTGAAAGACAACATATATCATAGCTATTGTATTATAGGCTAATTATTGATATATTTGTGTTATGTATCATGTTATTGATAATCAATAAATCCATGCGGCCTGCTAATCTATCATAAAAAGAAATTGACCCTTTAGTTAAGAAAGGTTGAAGACGACTGCTGTAGAGTATGCTTAGTTTTTTTTCACTAAATTAAGAAATCGCAGTTTTTTAAACCAAAATTCCTAAATTAACACATCTGTCAAGACAAACCATTTCTTTCTAAAATGAGTTCATCTCATTTAGATATCCATGCATAGGGAAACTTCTTGTTGCGTGAGCTTCTCTCATCTTTTCAATTAGAGGCGAGTTTCTCTGAGGATCGCGGTTTGAAACAATTTCAGGGGGCGGGTAAATGACAGTGTGGTGGTCATCGCATAACCGCATGTCGCGCTTCATTTGTCAGTAAATCCGTGTCGCATCGCTTTCCCTTGAAAACCATGTCCTCGAGGAGAAGCGCCTTTCCTTGTGGATACCTCTTCCGATCGAATTGGCTTATCCTGCTGCTTCATAATTGACTAAACAAGGAACCGAATTTGACTTAGGCCTAACCGTAAGCTAAAAAACTTTTTCGAGGCCTCGTGTCACGGCTGATAAGCCAATTAAGATAGGCACGTGCTAGGAATAATATTACTAGATATAGGCTGTGTTTGATGCAACTATTCAATTTTAAAATGACATCTACTTTTGTACGACCGTGGGTGTCGGCATGCTGACCACATGCCCCCAATCCTGCTATCTGCCTATGGTAGATGACGCAGCGGTCGGGTGGTAGGCCTAGTCCCTTCAGGGATGTAGCGCCACGGAGTTTTGTTTAGTTGTTTAGTTTAATTTTAGTTTATCTACTTTCGTAATATTGTGGAACCAAACTTGGTCGCCACGGAGGAAACAAATTAAACGTGGATGATGAGTAAAAATTAGATCATTATTGAGCAAAATTAGCAATTTCATTTTATTGCATAATTAATTCACAGAACCAAATCATCTAAGTTCAGGTCTATATGTCGGTGCATGTCCCAGTCAGGTATTGCGCACAGAATCAAATATGACTTTAAAAGTGATCAATAGCAAAATTTCGCATTCAGCTCATTTCTGCATACAGTATTTAAAATTTAAAGGCTTCCAGACTTTTCGTATTATTGAATTGAATTTTTTTCTCCACTTACGATTCATAGAGTCAAATTTAGATTATACAATATATTTCTGCTACGTCTTAAAATAAAAATAAAAATTAACGTTTTCACACGTAACACAAGAGAATCCATGAATTAAGTTTCGAGAAAATATTTCTTTAATCGTCATATTGCGTATTACGGTTATAATTGACTATTCTTTTTATTGGTATAATAAATCATAATTCTTTCAGGGTTTTCCACTGTACATTGGCCTATGTATAGCTTTTTCTTTACTAGAAAGTAAACGAGTTCATTGATGATTTACAAATAATGTATTTCTCAACATTTAAAACAGTATAAATATATTTTTAAAATACAAAATAGTAATTTCCGCCGTTATGTTCATTGTTCGTGGGGTAAAAAAAATGCCTTGGTTGGAAATGAGGTTCTCCTTCGACAGGTTAAATCGGTTTCAGAAATCTTTTTTCCATTATTTAACACGACATTTGAAGAAGTTATCATATGGATGTGGTGTTCGCGTACAGGTGAGTTGCTTATCTGTTGCCACGATATCTGATCATTAGTACACGTGTAACTGTACAGTTTGAATATTTTGATACTAGTATACATTTGAATGTTTTCAGAATCACAGATACATGTATCCGAGGCTGAGGCCACTTCCTGCGTGTATTTGCGTGTGTAATGACGCCAAGGCTGGAGGAAACAACTTCCCCTAACAGTTACACACACGTATAAGCATGCTGCTGTTTATTTTCCTGTATGCCATGAGCTAGAGCTTGGTTTTTGTCAAAGTCTTCCCTCCAAGGGAATTTCGTTTGTTTTTATCTTGAACCGGAAGAAATCTTTTGGAGCATTTAACTGTCTTGATACTAATAATAGTATTCTTCCTTTCTTTGTATTCACCAAGCATCCTTTTCAAACATGTCAAGTCCTTCCCTTGAGGTGTCTTCTAATTTTAGTCCTGGTGGAGGAAAAAAGATGTATTAAAAAACAAACGCCATTGCTCGTTATCCTAGATATGGTAGCCTAATATTCCTCCTGTCATTTGTATACTTCTTTCGACCTTACCGGTAGACTGTAGAATTGAGGCAGAGTATTTCCTACGACCCTGTTCCGGACTTTTACACCCCAGAAAAATCGTTTATATTTCACAGCATATTTAATCACGAGGGTCGGAATTTGAGAGGAAATGTATCTGCATTAAAATACCGTAGAAACAAATAGACTGTCATTGAAAGAATGAATATTCTTATGTGTGTGTGTTTTCTATAAAAGCTATTGTGGGGATGTTACGATATTCGAGTTCAGTAATGTGCATTTTGATTTTTTTTAAATAAAATAATTTCGGATCTATGTTTGGCAGTATTAGATTTCCATATAATTACAGAAGGAAGACATTACAATTGATAATGTTCATTTTGCAGGGTGTTTTAAACATAGCCTAAAAAGAATTTTCTTTCTTCGTACTTCCGTTCCATCAAACCGAAACCCCTACTGACATTCAGTTAGATTACTCACCATACGAGCCTGTCGGAGAAGTTGCCGATACTATAGAATTCTGCTTCTTAACTGTTTGCCGCAAGCCGTGGTGTAGGAGGCTGCTGGTTCGAGTCCCCTATCGGGTATGAGTTTGTGTGTGTCAACGCATTGGGATAATATTAGTCACAGGCAGGCTAAAATTCTATTAAAAAACGAGTGTTTATTGAAGACTGCTGTAGCTTCCTGTATAACATGTTAAAGGGAACTGATGTGAGATGAATAAGATAGAGGATGCTTTATCCAACACTTGTAAAATTCTCTCCATGTGTGTAGTGTGCAGTGTGTGTGTGTATGAAAATTAATTGATACGAATAACAGTGTATATAATTAGGAATGTGCTTCAGCAAATCCACCCTGATTTAGTGTTATTTGCTTTTGTTGTTGCAGTCTTCAATGCTACAATAGTACTTATGCAACAAGCCTATAATAGCATTTATTAAGTTGACTAGTATGTTAATGAAACGAGCAAAGCAAGTTTCATAATTTTCGTACGAGTATCTTATTTACCATTATATGCAAGTTGCATACAACTATTTTTGTTGGTTCATAATTAGTCTGTTTAAGTTTTGAGATTTTAGATTGACCTAAACAAACACCTCGATGGGCTTCGTATCAAAGGGTTTTAATAGTTTTTGTCTTTTATGAAAGATGGCACCTTATGAAACTTCTTTTTCTTAAAATCAACGGATTTTAACTACACGAAATTAATTCATATTAGTATGATATTAAAATTTACACACAGAATTGATTTTATTTTAAAAACAGGCTATTTATTTACGCATTTTTAAGATGCCACACTCAAGGTCTCAAGATCGTTTAGTGTTCGAAAATCAGTTTCGAAATTAGTATTATTACGATAGGCCTACTGTTACGTCATAATTATGTAATAAGCGTATTATAGTATGGTCGAACAAACACGATTTAGTCATATTGGCAATTATCAGTGTAACGTCACATGCCCGTTTTTAAAAGGTTGCCAGAATTCATTGAAAACACAGAAATGAACTTCCTTCAAAATAGCTCTCTTTCACAGTAACGCATTTCTGTCTAGGATTGGAAAGTGTTTGGAAGCATTCCTGGAAACCATTTTGAGAAACCAAACTGATTTCTTCAGCGCTCAGGAATTCGTTGTCCCTTCATATTACTTGTGAGCTGAAAGGAAAATGAACCAAGCGGAACATATCCGGAAAGTATGGTAGATACTTAAAGACCATCAAGTTGTGCTTGGAAGGTAATGCTTCACTCATACTGACGATATAAAGGTACATTGCTATAGGCCTATAATAGACATCCTCAAATACGGCGGACGAATAACACAAATGTCACAGCTTAAGAAAAAAGGTAATTACTATGAAACTGGTACAGAAGTGACGGCATGATTGCTATCAATAGCTAACATGAAATATCCACCATGGTAGTATCTATGTATACAAAAGTAAAAATATAATATCTAGATAATTTTTTTAAGAATGCAGCCTACCAAATAAAATGTTAGGCCTATATTTTGTCATGAGCCAGAACTATGCAGCATATGGAATTAGCGTGTCCTGTTAGTTAATAGCCGTTACTCTGTACACCAGTTGGTATCATCACATGTGCTAGGCTATATGAAGGGAACGGTACACAATATGGTGTTCACAGTGGCGTGAATTGAAAACAACGCAATGCTATGTTTTTATACAAGTGCAACAAACTAGGTTTATTTTTTGCTGTGTGGATTGAATTTCTCTCACCTACTTCGGGCAATGGGGCATACGCCTGATAACAATTAATTCGTCACCAGTGAATATGCTTATATCATTTTTGTTTGTCTTATTTGTTTGTCAGCCTTACTTTTTGGATTTCTCGTCTTTTATTTTGGTACGGCAACTGGTTTTTATTTACTTTATTTTGAAGTAAATATTGTTAATATCAGAACATTGTGTGTCGGAAAAATTCTGTCTACCATCCAACTAGAGATTGAAGTGGATGTGAACGAAGTGAAATGTATCATTCCGCTGCCCCTCCCCGTGAAATATAGGCCTAACGCGGGAAATGGAGACAAAATAACAGCAGTTTAAACGTATAACGTAGGATAAAAGTTGCAATGAAATTATGTATGTTATAAATATTATATATAAAATATATTTTGAAATAGTAAATAAATTCATACGTGATATAATTATGTCTCGTTAAAGTCTAAAATTGGAAAGGGGAAGAATAGATCTACTCAGATTAAATTGGATGGCGGTAACATTAATCGTAAATAGATATTGATTCAAACCCATCTAGCGTTCATTAATTCGGGAGAATTCCGTTAGTCACCCCCAATAGTAATTATTAATTTGTCCAGTATATTATCCAATAGAATGCTCTCTCAAAATGTCATTTTTTTTTAACGTCCCGCGATATGTTGAACACAGTTTTGCCAATACTCATTTCACAAACTAGTCACGTTTTTATCCAGCTCTTTTTAAAATATTTTTATCGACTGGTGACATCTCTGTATAAAACGGTGAACTCTGATTTTACAATTTCGCGGATTGAAAGATCAGTTCACTTTCCACAAATGTTACCAAACAGTATTTTAATAACTTAATTAAATTTTTCTCTACTTTTAAATCGTATGCGTTTCGAATTACAATCCGGGATGGTAAAGCGTGTTTTGCCGCGTCTTTTCCTTACTCTTAAAATGAGTCTTCAATGTAATAATATTGTTATTAATGAAAATTCTATTCTATTCATCTTTTTGCATTATTTATTTATCGAGCATACACGCTTTAGAATTTATCGGCAATATTACCATGGAATTGCTACTACAATAATGTGAAATTAACCACTACCGCTTCAGTGTTAATTAGGGCCTGGAAGTTTGTTAAAAAATATATTTTTAATGATTCAATCTATTATATGCTAGTGTTAAAATGTGTACAAGACGTGAAAGAAATAACAAAAAATTGATGGTTTCTTTTGAATATTGTTGCATATTTTGTTGGTTTTGCTATAATGCAACATATTTGCTTGATATTAAAATATCTGTGTATATTTTATTAATTTTTCATTTTTCACGGTATATTTCTGACAGATTTTTAAATATAGTGTCCATATTTCTGTTCATTCAAATATTTATGGCATATTTAGCTGAGTGAATGTTTTGAGAACCGACAAATTTTGTGCTGTAAATTATACAAATTCTACTATTTTTTTGTAATTACAGTAAAGGCCTAATTCAAGGTTAATTAAAATTACTTAAATTGTACAGCATACTTCATTGGTTAGGGAGTATATTTGAGAAATGTTAATGCATATTTCATCTTCTGATAAAGCATTAACTTCCAGGCCTTAGTGGAAATTTTTGCAAATTTCTTTGCACCTACGGACGGCTTACATTTAACCATTTAACACGTTCTTGAACACCGTTTGTTATTCCTTATTACAGTCGACTCGAATCTGATCGCCTTCCATTCATTTCCGATGGAGTTTGTGTTCGATAGAGAACCTACCGTATATGAAATGTGGTATAAAAACTATCTTAGTTTACTTAAAAAGTACTATGACCCAGATGGCAATGTGTAAAGTGGGTTTGTGTCATACATGCCACTTATGTGTATCATGCTCCATTGAACAGTAACGTTGCTCTTACATGCCTCACTTAAGCTTTTCTCAATTTCGCAAATTGATATATTAGCCATACTGGTCTGTTTGCTTATTTCACAGTCTACTGCCTTGTTTAGCCACTAAATAATAATATAATACAATAATCATTTTGGCACCGTTATTTCTGCAATTTTTGTGTGTGGGTATTTGGGAAAGTATTACATTATAAAATTACATTATTAGAACTACAAATTGACCAAAATCTTGACTGGATGACACACTTTGAAATGAGAAGTCGAAAACTGAGTTCAGCAAGTTTCGCTTTAAGAATTTTGAATTACATATTAAATCAGGATGCGTTACTCACGGTATATTTTACAAATTTTCACTCTATAATGAGGTACAGAATCATATTCTGGAGTAACTCTTCCCCATATATATATATATATATATTGTATGATATGAGCACAGAAACTGAGAATAACTTTATTTATTGTTGATTTATGTTGTTTTACTACATTATTATGATTCTGTTATGTCAAAAGCTTTAATGTAATATTAATTTAATTATGCACTTGGGCTATATCACAGATGGGAAGTAACTGAGTAAAAGTAATCAGCTTACATCTAACAATTCATTTTATCTTTTGGTCTCGTTTAGTTGCAATCGTTACTTTTTTTAAATGTGATTTTTACTTTTAATTTACTTCTGGAAATAAAATTGTAATCGTTACATTTTAGTACTCGTTAGCAGAGTATCATTCTTGCTTGCTATATTGTCATCATTACTTTCTTGCAAATATCCAAAATCCAGATTAGAGGTAATATTAACAAAAACTTACTGACTGTGTCTGGAAATATTGGTATTGATGTGTTTTTCTGTTTCTTCATTAATAATTTGAGACTTGGTAATGTCCCAAGCAGCTTTACCACTCAACGGCCCAATAGATTATGATCCTGTGCCCAAAACAAATTTGTTTAGCTACTGCCATTTTGTAAATTGTAATGCAATTAAACTGATTACTTTTTCAGAAAGTAATTTGTAATTCTAATTAAGTAAGATGTTTCTCAGGTAATTATAATTCAGTCCAATTACTTTCTTTTCGTACTTTTCCCATCACTGGACTATATCATTCAATTATTTCAATAAATTGACATTTACATGAATTTCGAAAAATTAAAGACCTATTTCTTTCAAAAATGGACATGGTGATACAAAAGTAGATAAATGAGTTTAGTATTGGCTTGGGTAGCGCGATAAGTGTGGCACTGGCTTTCTGTGCTCTGGGCTGCGGGTTCGATCGCAGCTTAGATCGTTGTGGAGAACTAAAACATACAAACAGTTTCTGTGTACCAAAATAGTCTCTTACCGGTGTAATGGTCCGTGGTCTTGATTCCTGCCTCTTCCTTAAGTTGCTTTGTACTACACAGAAATGATATATTATAGTAGCCTAGTAGTTTATATTAAACAGACTCCATATTCCATTAGCCGTCATTCTTAATGGAAAGTAACGTGCCTGATCAAGATCTGTCAGTCTCTGACGTGTTGAGTATATTGAAATAACTTTAGTGAGATGACTTGTCAGATATTAAATTTCCCCACTGTACATCTACAATAGGTCAGAGTGAAGGAGGTAAGCTGTGTGTTTAATTAATTATAAATATCCTTGTTCACGCGGAAGATAATATGGCGCGAGCTCTGTGTAGGCAGGCAGTGACTTTCTCGTGCTAGTAGGACATCCTGGTGGCGCTGGAAATGGACCAGTTATACATCAGCACCATTCACATTATTATGCTTTCCATCACAGCAACCGACCGGATTGACCACTGGTCCTCTACCTTATGAGGCTGAAGTATGATTAATATGACTAGGGCCCGGATTTGAAGGTTTTAACCTATTTTTTCCCCAGCTTCCTAATTAGAACATTTTAACGTATTTTTCCGTTTCATGCTCCTAGCTTCCAAATATATGAATCTTATAGAACCTAAAAAGGGCTAAATCGGACTAAAGGATCTAAAAGGGGCTAAAGAGGACATTTGCTGAAAAACTAGGCGCTTAATAGGACTTTTGCTGAAAAAAAAAGTAGATCTTCAAATTAATGCAAAGGAAAATAAAATCTATTTTCACATATTTAATATATGAATTTATGCATTTTAAGAAAATACATTATAAAAATTAATTTATACAATGCACTGAAATTAACAATGTATATGTCACTTGTCGTTGTAACTCGAAAATGTGCCACCTCGCCGTCGCAGGAAATGAAACTTGAGCCATCTGCAATACTTTGAAATCTGCAACTGTCGTTTCAACTTTCAAATAACAAGTTGCCGACCAAAAACAGAGAAGTATAGGAGGATCTGTGTAAAAAATATATAATACAAATTTCGGTGTTAATATTAGTGTTTTATTAAGACGGCTAAAATATTTTTTTTAAGTCTAAAAAATAATAATAAATTAAAATGCCTTTTTATAAAAGCCTAAAAATCCGGACCCTAAATATTATCTGTCGACAAGGGAATATAATAATTTACATAGAAATTAATAAATAGCAGCTTGAATACAGTTAAAAATAAATAAATAAAAAAAAAACTTAGCTTTATAATGTTACATTAAAAATTCTGACCTATTTTAAAACAAGCTATAACCACATACTTTATGATTTGTATCATTACACTCAAGTAGATTGTAGTTGATAAATAAGTACTATAACAGTTAAAAATACACATCAACATAACACCACATAAAGTAATATCAGCTAAATTTTTTGCAGTTAATTTTCAACCTGTATAGATAAATATCGCGTAGCATTACCAGGATATAGCATCTACAAGGTAAGAATGCCAAGAATAGAAGTTCTTGGTATTGTAAATAGCTCATAAACGATTGTCTACCACGAATGTTTTAATTGTCGTAATAAAATACCTTTTTAGACAGCTTGAATTAAGAGTAAATCTTCTAACACAAAACACACGAAGTAAAAGCTGCATATTATCGTACTAGTGCTATAACATCTTTATTACACTCTATACTAACGCATTCTCATTAGGCCTATGTTCTCTTTTAGTTAAGAATAATTGCATATGATTACTAAATAGACTCAGTTTGGTAAAAAATGAAAATGTTAAAATTTTAATTTCTTACTTAATGGCTGAAAAGCCTAGTCCACTCCTTTCCTTATGTTGCAGTCATGCACTCGCCCTTACGGGCTCGTTTCGCAAAGATGCCTGCTCGCAAAATAGAATCATCTTATACAACACTTTTCGTTCACTCAAAGAACAATAATGAAATTAATCAATTCTAATGTAGCAACCAGTCCAAAGTCATCAGTTCGTTCACTAATACAAAAATATTAAATTTTAGTGAACAGAAAATGACAGAACTTTATATCGAAATGATAAATGATAATTATCTTCATTATAATCAAGGAGCCACATCTAGTCTTCACTAAAATAGGGCTATAGCGATAATCTTCCTTCGTTTGTCAGACTTTTTGAGGTTAAAAGACGTACTACATACTAATATTCGAAAAGTGATGTCTGTTAATAAGATAAAAAGTTGTAAGTTAAAAACTTGGAAAGAAAATTCTTTTAGTAAAAACAATTCACTTCATATTAACCTGAAATGAAATAACACATCATGTGCAGTTCAAATTTTAATTCACAATTACGAGGTAGGAGCATACACTTTAGTGCAACAACCAAAGAGTATAATAATGGTACTTTTATTAGCAAAATAAATTTACAGAATTAAAATAACATATTATTGTACAGCCGTTTCTCATACGTGGTATTAACACCATTGCATAGATCGGACAATTCTACCTTAAACTCATGCTAAACCTCAAAAATGAAAGAATCGTGTTAGGCTTATAGATCTAAGCCGTCATGTGGGTGGGCGCGCGCACCTTTATATGTGAATATATTCATTTATATGTTCATTTAGATCACTCATACAGGGTGATTCACGAGTTATGTTTTTAACTACAGAACACTATAAACAATGTTAATATCCTAATAATATGTGTCCTATTTTGAATGGATATAGAATTGCATTCATTTTAACAAATTACTTCTACCAAACCAAACCAAACCTAACCTAACCTAACCTAACCTAACCTAACCTAACCTAACCTAAGCTAAGCTAAGCTAAGCTAAGCTAAGCTAACCTAACCTAACCTAACCTAACCTAACCTAACCTAACCTAACCTAGCTTTTCGTAACTTTTCGAAACTATTCGTCACACGTAGTCACACTTTTCGTCACACTTTGTCACACTTTTCGTCACACTTTGTCACACTTTTCGTCACACTTTTCGTCACACTTTGTCACACTTTTCGTCACACTTTGTCACACTTTTCGTCACACTTTGTCACACTTTTCGTCACACTTTGTCACAATTTTCGTCACACTTTGTCACACTTTTCGTCACACTTTGTCACACTTTTCGTCACAATTTTCGTCACTCTTTGTCACACTTTTCGTCACACTTTGTCACACTTTTCGTCACTCTTTGTCACACTTTTCGTCACACTTTGACACACTTTTCGTCACTCTTTGTCTCACTTTTCGTCACACTTTGTCTCACTTTTCGTCACACTTTGTCTCACTTTTCGTCACACTTTGTCTCACTTTTCGTCACACTTTGTCTCACTTTTCGTCACACTTTGTCTCACTTTTCGTCACACTTTGTCACCCTTTTCTTCACACTTTGTCACCCTTTTCGTCACACTTTGTCACTTTTCGTCACACGTTGTCACTTTTCGTCACACGTTGTCATTTTTCGTCACACGTTGTCATTTTTCGCCACACGTCTTCACTTTTTGTAACACGTCTTCACTTTTTGTAACACGTCACTTTTTGTAACACGTTGTCACTTTTTGTAACACGTTGTCACTTTTCGTCACACTTTGTAACACTTCGTAGCACATCGTCACTTTTCGTAACTTTCCGTACTTTACGTATTTTACGTAACGTAACGTATCTTTACGTAACGTAACGTAACGTAACGTAACGTAACGCATCTTTACGTAACGTAACGTAACTGTACGTAACCTAACCTAACCTAACCTAACCTAATTTTACCTTACCTAACATAACCTAACTTAACGTAACCTAACCTAACCTAACCTAACCTAACGTAACCTAACGTAACCTAACCTAACCTAACCTAACGTAACCTAACCTAACCTAACCTAACCTAACCTAACCTGACTACCTATCTACGATATCAACGGTCGGTTTCCTTAGCCGCGGTAGCTACGGGGTGCTGCCTTGGAGCCGTGGTGAAGGAGGCCGTAGGTTTGAGTCTATGTCCACCCCTGCCCCCAACGTGGTGTGTGGCGATGAGCACGATACTATTACAAGATAAAAATACTATGCCGATGTGCACGAAAATGCGACTGTGCCGATGTGCACGACACCACTCAGGGTTGATAAAAGTGCTCTGTTTGCGAAACCTGTTTTTCTCGATTAAGTATCGTCATCTGCAATCTTGAGTACATAGGCTACTGTTATTACAAGTTTTACATATAATTACCGATGCACTCAATCTTTAAAATTAAATACGGCACTTTATCATCTGGTTTTAAATGACATATCTCCAGCCTTAAGAAACCTGCAGCTAAAATTTAACAAAAAGTGCATAATAATGTGTGTTAAGCGGCACGCTCCTTGTCCTCCTTTTTAAAAACGTTTCCCCCTTTCTTAATATTCCATAGCAGTTGTTAATGTTTTATGTAGATGTTGTTAAGTATAGTGTTTGAAGAACTTCATGGTATGAAAGATGCTGGTACTTGCAGACAGACTGACATTATTTGCCTTTAAACCAGGGACAGGGAAAAGTTTTATTTAACCCTATAATGTGAATAGAGAGTATTACAAAGAAAAAATAACCCTCACAGATATCGAAGTGATATTCTTATTAATATTATTATTGTTGTTGTTGTTATTGGATCTCCGATGTTATAAGCCCTACTGTATGCTAGGAATGTAGTTTATTGATAATTTAGCTATTATATCTTACATACATCTTTGTACAATTTTGAATGATGGGATAGTTTCTTTCAATATTTTGAAAATGTGACTGGCAAATTTCTGTAGTTCATTTAAACAACATTCTTTTGCAACTGATTTGCATTTGATATATTACCATAAAATAGGCACTAAATTGGGCATTATTCCGGTACCAATCAACCGATTTGGTCCAAAATGAATAGACGTCGTCCCATGGACGTTATAAATGCGTATACCAAGTTTCATGAAAATCCGATAAAGCGTATTTGAGTTATCGCATGGACAGATAGACATTATCCCGTCCCCATACAATCTCATAAAAAAGCATTCTGGCACTTAATAAAGTAGTGCTTTATGTTAAAATATGAGGATTATTAGAGGCGTGAATTGAGTTAAATGTTATTCCCCGAGTGAAATGCAAATTAAAAAAGAAAGAACGCTATATAGATTACACGTAAATAGTCCAACTGATATCACATTGCCACAGTTGCGTAACATAATCTGAAAGGAGGTAGAAGAAATAAAATAGGATATACATATTTTCTGGTAAGCTCGAGAAAACGCAGTTTTTAAGGATATGGAATAACGTTTGCAGTGACAGAAAAGTACGCGATAAATTCCGAACCTCGAACTGTCATGTAATAAGTAATAGTCCACTACATAACCTATACTTAGAATCTGGCTCGTGATCCTGTTGCAACTTTACTGACAGCTATTTAACCGGTGTTTTAGTGTTGCCATGTGCGAAATGACCTTTAAGACCATTCCTCCTACACAACAACTGTTAAATGACCCTATCAGATGACATTGCCAGAATGTTAGCAAGTCTCCGGAAAGGAGGGTAATGGCTTCTGTGATATACAAAGAGGTGACGTCACACAAATTGAATACATTACTCTGCTAGAATGCCAGTTGTGAAAAACTGGAAGATCATCCTCCTTATTAAGTTATTTACAACCATCTTTTACCAGTTTAGTGTAGCCATAATAATATTATGTATTATGTCACACTCTGAATGGCATTGTAATAATCTGCTCCAGTATAACTCCGTACAGAAGCAATTGCGATCGCAATTCCGTAAGGGAAATGAGTATTTTCTGAGGTCTGTCATTTTCAGCTGGTCGAACTTAACATTTCATTCCCCATTTATTTGCAATGTATATTGCATAGACTGCAACTTATATTGTTATTGTCTAACCGAATTTTAAATTCAAGCAGCACTCAGAGACTTTGATTAAACAGAGAAGATCTTTCAAGTAGCAAAAATCGTCAACTTCATTACTAGGCCTATAACTTTTATAAAACAGAGACAAGAACTGTTCACTGTTATTAACGTTATTTTTTAGTCTTTAACGAACGTTAAAGACTTATGCCTTTTTTAAATTTATAACTAGGTTTCGGAAGTTTGTGAAAATTCATATTTGTATTACATTAAATGCTAGTGTTAAAATGTGCAAAAGACGTGAAAGAAAGAACAGAAAACATATTTTTTAAAATTTTGCGGTAATGCATTATATTTGCTCGATATGTGCATATTTCGCTATTTTGTCACATTTTAACTGTGTATTTCTGACTGATTTCAAATATTGTGCATATATCTGTTAATTCAAACATATACAGAATGTTTGACCAAGTGAATGTTTCGAGAACTGACTGTACAATAATTATTGACAGTTAATATCTTAATGGTTTTGGAACTGATTAAAGCGATGATTCACTTCATTAGTTTTCGTTATACAGTACTAAAATTTGTTACATTGGCCTCGTTTAAAAAAAATATATATTAGCATGTAATTTATACAGCTTCTACTATATTCTGTATTTTGAGATGTATTTCAGGCAACAATAGAACGTAAAGTATTGAAATTACGTAAATTATAGAGCATATTATTTTATTGGTTCCTGAGCACATTTAAAAGAATTAGAGCACATTTTCATGCATATTTCGCCTTCTGAAAGAGCATTAACTTCCGGGCATTTTTCATAACAGTTGTGATCAGACCACCCAAAAAGAGATAAATTAATGGAGAGAAAATAACAGTCTGATCACCACGAAAAATAGAAATATTGTATTCAGGTGCGATGAAGAGGCATTTATAACGTTCCTAATAGGGAAGATATTTCATACGGGTCCGAAAATATTATTTTATACTGTTCTTAGGGCTGAAAGATAACAATTTAAAACGCGTAGCTATTTTAAACTTATGTAAAGGAGTATCCTTGTAGGCGTAAGATTGTTCCAAATAACTACTTTTTGAGCATGAACAAAATATCTCCTTTTATATTCCTCTGCTTTCAAAACGTTTATAATTGAAGTAATTCTCCTTCTGGAGGTGAAATAATCTGTTATAAAGAATGAAGTTTCATAATTTGCTTAAAGATTTCCTAGTACTCAATATTAAGCCTCGTCATTTGCTAATTTTTCTGTCACGAAAAATTTGAATAGTAAATATTCGTCGATTTAAATCCATTCTTCGCATTAACAGTAGTTCGTCCATAATTGAACGAAAGTAATGTTTTAACGTTTCCCTATCACGCAGCAATGGTGTAATCATATTGTTTTTGCCATTAGTCACGAAATGTGCATTAATCTCATTTTAATACCTTTCACGTATAGGGCCTATTGCAGGACAATACACAAACCCATTAGGCATGTGGAAATAGATCGTGAGCAGAATTTACTATCCTGTTTAATCTTAAAAACACTTGGGTTATAATCATAAATAACAATTTGCGCTATTTTGACACTTTAGAGAGTGAAAAATATCAGCGACATTAAACTATAATAGGAGACTGCTCCGTGATATTCAAATATGGAATTAAAAGTACTGGGCCCTTTGTCTAAATCAGTCATTAATTTATTCAAACTATTCTATGGGAAGCATAGAATTAATTGCTGTATACACCTAGGAATCATTGCCCAGCGATCGAAATGACAATGAATTCTCTCTATAACATAGTATATACATAATTGTACATAATAGTGTTACCATGTGGAACAATAGTAAAAACATGCATATCGTACTGTTAATTACGAAAATAATAGTAGAATAAAGTCGCCTTTTCAACAATTAATTTGCATAGATTTGAAACACCGGCAACACGATTTTTGGGCACACAAAAGCGTTTATTTCGTAATTCACATTCAATTATTTTAAGGATGAAGTGTTCAAATGGCTGGTTAAAAACCCCTTTCATAATATAAATTAATATTTGGAATGCTGTTTTATCATTTTTTAATTTTCCAAGTGATGCTTTATTGTAATTTGAATAAACTGTATTGTAATGGTTATTGTATAAATTTATTTTGACAATTTTCAAGAACATCTTGCTTGATGTTCATGGCTGCCAATAAAGTTTACAAGTTTACAACTTTTCACTTGAATTCAAATACGTGATCAGAATTTTTCTGTCGTGCATAATTCTCTTGCAGTCATTTTTTACCCGCTAGGTCAACTAGGTACTGCATAACAAATTTCCTTTTGTGTCACTAACTTAATGCAACAATTTTCTGTAGGTTTTATCAACTCTGTACGTACAGCCCGTAATTATGAGCAAAATGCATATTTATTTTCAGACGTAAGTGGAAATATTATGTTTCGTAAGACGTTCCTTGATAAGCAATTTAACTTTATTCAATAGTGCTTACTTTGCTTAATCTGATATTAAAACTATTTTACTTGCTTATTTTATGATTCTGACTTAAAATAACACTCTTTTCAAAACTGTCGCATTAAAAGTGTTCATTTCATTCCTAGACGTCATTTTCACCGGTTTCACCGAAAAATCTGGGTTATAAAACACTGTCAGATTTGTAAAAAGCTTTCCGATGGAGAAACAGATATTGAAGAGGAATTCATCGAAGAAAAACTGCGATGCTTTTCTCTTGCGACGCCCTGGAATTTAAAGAACATTCTCATTATCACCTGACAGTTCTTACTGACAGATGCAGGACCTTTCACACAAGAAAATCTGCGGATGACCTTCCTTGTGCACTGTAACAGTTATGATTCAGAAAAGATTTCTAGGAAGATTTTCGTGTATTTTATTTGTGCTTATTTCTTTCATTTTTCGGCTTAGATGCTTGCTTATTCTACTGTTTTTCTTGCTTATAATTCTAGGCTCTGTATATAGGATACATATCCATACTTGGAATATCTGTTTTACTTGTCGACATCGTATGTAAGTACAGCTTCCTTACGGCTCGATAAGTTATTCTGGAGTTGATTGACCCAGGAAACATTTTAATAGATACCTGTAATAAAATTATACAAATTGGTAATGCGCACTTACAGGTGCGGACTGACTTAATGATACACTTGAACCAAGAATTTACTTAATGGGTGTTTTTTTGTAGTATTTCTGGCAAAACTGTCTGCCTTTTTGTTTTCTTATGTCCCCACCATGACTCCACTTAGCTCAATGTCTTACGACACCATCTAATTTAGTAAGAAAAAGAGTCGTGATTGCGGTCGGCATTTACTTTTAGTTTAATTTCGATCGTTAACTACTCACGTGTCTTTTTGACGTTTATAGCTTCACTTTTTAGATAAGATGTTACGATTTAAATGTAAGAATGCTTGTCTATTTTCTATACATCTCACAATTTTCCCTTAAGGGATGACCGAAGTGTTGAGAGTGGTTTTATAAACTACTTGTCTTAGAAACTTAAAATTTTTCACACTTAATTAAAATGTAAACTTAAATTAAAGTTTAAATTTTTTTTCTAATATCTAAGTTAGGTTTTTAGATGTGAATTAATTTCATTATTTCTTTTAATCAAAATTGAAATCTTTCTTTTCCGACAGAAGGATTTGTAAATCATCCTACGCCTTGAAAATGTTGCAGCATCGAAAGGTTATACATAATGTTTATTTTCAATAGGAATTTATTCATCTTCCACCTGAAGCTATAAACAAAAAGGATTTGATGTGAACTGTTATCTTCCGAACGAAACAAAAGCATTTTCAGGAAATATTGCTGTATTATTGATTCTTAGCATTATTATCTTATTATTTTTAATTACTCGATCCTTGGCGGTGTGTTAAATGCATTTTTTTGCTTTAAGCTACTGTATTTAACATAAGTGTTGTAACAATTATGTATATATACTGCAGAAGAACGAGTTAAATTATATTTTAGATATTTACAATATAAATTGAGCAGGTAATATACACACTGAAATATTTAGGCCAGTCGAAGATGGGAAAGCGTTAGTTATTGCATAAATTATTTAAGGATTGACAAGAAACCTTTAAGAGTAGAGAGATATAATAAGCTAATACATTTACTCGTGTTTTTTCTGAAACTTCTGTTCTTAATGTGGGATCAGTTCTCTGGTAGTTGTGGTGAAATACGAGTAAATGAAAGGTTGAGCAAAACAGGTTTCACTTGAATATTTCATTTATGGAGCTCCACATTACATAGCATCGCGTTATTAACACCAACAATGATAATACGAAATTCGTATGTGCTATTGCATTAATATTCCTTTTGGCTTGAGACTTCGGTAGTATAATTCCATAGATTCGTAGATAAAAGGTGATTTCCATATTATTTGGTTAAGTTTTACTAGTTCCAAACATTGACATATTTAAAAAAACTCGATTTTATTATTATTATTGTTATTATTATTATTATTATTATTATTATTATTATTATTATTATTATTATTATTATTATTAGATTAATTATTAACTCACAGGCCGTATATGCATACCCGGAAAGTATAAGTGAATGCAGGAAAGACATTCGGATGTTGTGCTGTTGTATAACTTTCTTTAATCCACTGCTTCGCATGACTCATGTTGCTTTGTAAAATGCTTCCTTATTCTAAAAGAAACATCAGTTTACGTATGTTTTGTTTTTTACTTAAGGCTGCATCGAAAAAGTAGGTCTTACAGACGGATTAAAAATAATGAGTAGTACACAGAAAGTAGGAAATTATGATTCTTGATTGCATTAACGATGGACATTTTAAAGGTAAAATTTTCCACATTGCAACGCTTAACTAACTTAATAGTGCAAAAAATCTCAGCTGTAACTTTTATGTGTTTTGAAAGTTTCTTTTCTCCTTCACTATTGTGAAATGTTGCCTGTACACAAAACCCTTTATCCTTGTAAACAAACATGAGCTTAACTGAATCTTTTCTGCTTCATAAACCCTAATAATTACTTCGCACTTTCAGATTTAAACTTGCTATTTTAGAATACATTTTACTTAACAATAAAAACATTGTCAATTAAGATAACCTTAGTGGAATTTGTAACTATACTGATGTAAATACTTCTATCTATTTATTTGAAAAAGTTTTATGTGAGCCTATCTTGTATACAAAACTGTCTAATCAACTAAAATTGCCCTTATTCACAGAATACTTTATAAAGCCTTGGAGGATTTACAAATCGGAACTGAGCATTAAAATAATTCTACGTATAAGAGAGGAAAATACAATTATACACACAATTATCAAATATAAGAAGTGGCTTTTAATATTACCATACTAAATTGTATCTAACAATAGTCTAATATTTGATTAGGCTTATCGTTATAAGAATTTAATTCGGTATATCTTTACCGATATTATTTTTACTTCACCTTCTAACACATACATTTAGGATTGTTACCCCAGAACCCAGAAATATAGCTGTTAATGAAATTGGTTTGAATGTATAACATTATGTGAGTTATACCTAGGTAGAATATTATAGCTCGTATATATCCTTCTTGTCTATTTTTACTTCTTTAGACTACTCAGTACTTACATAAAATATAATTGATTATCACTTATCAGTGAAAGATGTGCTCATTGATCCAAACTTACATAGCTAATAGTTTTTTCCTTTCCTTTCTAGGTAAGAATCTTCATTTCTTAATGTGGACTGTTGTCTTCAGAATGTAAGTAAGTGCATGTACTTTACTTCGTTATTACTCAAGTTTTCGTAGTATTTCCATTTCTAAGTGATAATTCGTTTTGAAAAGCGATTTCAGTATGAACATAGAGTAATGTTTTGAACTGACAATAAGACAGTAAAAGTGTATCGCGCCCTAAGCATATTTACCAGGTTTATGTGAAACATCAAACGATTTTACCATGTGACGCCGCCTTTTCAAGCATTGTCTTGGATGCGCCTCAAACTACGAAGAATGGTTCATTTTCTTATTTTCCTTTTCAATTCACTATTAACTTCTATTTATTTACGATCTCGATGTAATCTTCGCTCGACCTCACGAACCCGTAACCAAAACCTATTGCTTATTACCCGACATTTAACATCGTTCCATTCTTCACCTTTCAGTGTTTCAATCCCTCGCTTCTGGAATTATTTGCCTCGTCATATCAGAGATTATCGGAATGTACCACAATTTAGAAATAAATTGAATACAGTATTCATTTTATTAGTCATTAATTAGTTGAATATTTTTATTAATGAGATTTAATTCTACTCCATTTTATAAAATTTGTAATTAAATCATTGTAAATTTAAGACTTTCACTGTCTGTAACATGTTCAGCTTTTAATTTGTAGATTTTTACCAAATTCTGTATTATTTGTAATATGTATAGTTTTACTGATGAAGTGGAAGATATGGCATCATGGCCTTAACTACGACAGTATAGATAAATAAATAATAATAATTGAGGGTGGAATAAATGATTAATTGTTTTTTACGCATTTATAATAATTTATGCTTGCTTTGGTTACACACAAGGTGCACGAAATGCCTGGGTTAGACCACACATATCATAGAGTTGTAGTAAATTTTATTAGAGCGTAAAGGTACTACTGGTGATTAGTCTGTTTGTGATAGGGTGTGATGGGTACTGTTTATCGGTCGTTAATGATCTGTTACTTTATTTATTGATATTTAATTTATACTGCCATGTGGACAGTTTCTTGAGTATAGTACCCTAAATACTTGTCTCCAACTACTGTAACAGATAACCATGCAGGTTCCAGTATTTCATGAATGCCATTACCTAGTTTAAATTCAATCACTATTAGGCCTACTTCGTGCTAAGATGATATGCATATTCAGTCCCGTTGTGAGTAGCCTCATCAATTAATTTTGTGATTTAATGGCTGTGTGCGTGCCTATCTCCTGCTTGTCAACCTCCACTTCCTCATCGGTCTGCTTTTTGTGGGATGCTGCACATCTTAAGTTAAGATTAATGTCTATACTTGATCCATGATGTGTACGGAGCAAAAGACTTGCCTTGACTAACTGTGTCATATCGTTTCATTGGTTAATCGCACTAGCGCATACTTCACGGTAGTGCGACAAGCTCAGTTGTTTACTTCCATTCCGCACACATCGTACAATTAATTATACTATCTTATGTAATAGTAAAAACATAAGTGCTGTTAAGAGAGTTGCTTGCTTTCGTACTAGGTCATACATGTTTTACAACATATAGGCTATCTAGGAAACAACATTTCATTTGCTTTTATCGTTGCCTTCGCAAATTTGTTGATTCTGAAGAAAAATAAATGACATAAGTTGCTAAACCCAAGACATATTTTATGACGTAATTAATTAATCCATTGTACTTTTCATTTATATAATGTGTGATGAAGTATACCATATATTGTATTCGTAAGTAAAAGAATAGACAGGGCCTATAGAAGACAATTGCGTGTCAGAGCCTCCAGAATTTACGTCACCAATAATGAAACGTGCGAGAAAAAGGTTTGTCCAGCGGCGAGAAGATATAGATTGTAGATAGGCCTATATACAAAACATTGGGAACCGAACCCAGGACCCTTGGCGCTTAGTCTAAGAAAGAAAGCTCTATTGATTTTACTGTATGTAATCGACTAAACAGTCTCAAAAACGAACTCTTGTGAACTGTGTTTTGTACTTTCACATTAGGTTGTTTACTTTTGCTCCTTACACATCTTGGATCGAGTATAGTTCAATACATTTTGCAATAAGGAATAATATAGAATAGGAGGGCTAACACAAACTTTACCCCTGCCAATCTTGCTATCATATTTAAAATCTAATTAACTTTTTAATATACAAACAGCTATTATTTCAACAATAATATTTTAAATGCCCTTTTTAGTTACGGCATTCAGTGATGTATGGATGCATCTTTCTTATGTTAGGAAAAGTGAAATTGAAGTTCATTGTTCTGTTATGCATTGAGGCCTGTAATTTTTTTCTTACGCTACGTTTTTAAGTTATATGTGCTTTGTTGGTATGAAAGAATTGGAGGGGGTGCTCAGAAAGGGTAACGGTTAGTAAAAGCTAATTTAAAGACTGCCATTACCGAAGTAACTTAAGCGTGCGTACTTATGTTACTGTTAAACAATAAGAGGCACAACTTTGTTAGAAAGGTGTAAATTGGACGCTGTCTTGCGCGTAAGTAGTGTTATGTCATGAAAAAAAGTTTGATAATAAACAGTACAGCACGCTTTTAACTTTCATTGAAATGATGTGGAATTGTTCGTTAAATGTTTGAAAGTAGCGGTGAATGATTATGCAGTGTAATGAGTTTCTTGAACCATTGGCTTGTTCACTTTCCCATCCTGTTCAGCTTTTCAGGTATTATTTCTGTAAGATAATGAAGAAAAATCGGCGAATATAATGAACAGTGTTGGGATTTTTAGGTGTGCACCTTTTTTCGTAGGACAAATTAGAGCTTCTGTGAAAGACACCAGTGTGAAGTCGGCTCTGCTTCAGGATGGAGGCAATTTTCTAGGAGATTTTCCCTTTTTTAGGTCCTTTATCCCTGTTTTGCACTAAGCCCATAATCTCCTTTCTCCCCTTTTTGTATTTTACTGAAGCTTTTAATAGTCGTCTAAGACGTATTTTCATCTTTTAGGCCTATAGGCTGTTACTTTCTAGTATTTATCTTGTTTTCGTTCCTATAATATCTAAGGTCTTAAGTCACTTTCAGTTAACTTTTCTTCAGCTTTCAGTGAACTTGGGAGTAGTGAGCCTCTCTGCTTTCAGAAAACGCGGGTCTGAAGGCGAGGGTTCCTAACAAACATTTTGACGGGGGGGGGGGGATGAAATCTGGGTCCATTGTACTAGCATAATTATATTTATTCCCATATAAAAAGTAAGTATAGCAATATTGGACAGCTTGTACTGAGCATATAACCCCTTCAAAACTGTGCGGAAAGTCATGGTCGATTTGTTTTCCTTTTCTCGAATCTCACTTCATCTATACATCCTCCAATTAGGCTACCACACTTAATATTACAATTTCCACTGTCTCTGCCACTATTGGAACAATTGTTTGTTCAGTAGAAGTCATAGCTCTATTACTTGACGTTTTAGACTCTTGTTACTTTACGCTTTTTTATGAAAAAATTATCCATGTTAACCAACTAACATCCACTCTCTGTAAAAGACATACCCGACGGAACACCAGTCACTACTCCGCTCATTGTCAAAGCAAAAATCCTTGAACCATATTGTTGCAGGCAAATAGAAACCAACACAATGCAGTAATATAAATCTTATTTCCATTGTCACACGTCTGTTACACCGTGCATGTAAAATGCTTTAGATAAAATTTTGTCACTATGCATTGTGTTACGTTAAAAAACTGCATTATCAATTATAAAAAAAATATATAAGTGCTTGTTTCCGATAATTTCATTGGAATTTTAAACTGAAGTTCATAAAATATTTATTAGAAATAAAGTCAAGCTATTCTGCCAAGTTTTTTTGTTTCCAAGGCCTTGTAACGAATGTTGGAATAGTCCTCCGAACATTTCAAAATTATTATTATTATTATTATTATTATAAAAAGGACCGTTTGAGAGTGTAGGAGTGGATCTGGAGCGAGAAATGGGAATGGGCAGGAAGCCATGGAATTGGGAATGAGAATATCAGATCTACAAAATAACCTATAGAGTGTGCAAAATTTTATGCCGTTTTGATGCAAGGAACAGATGCTGCTGACGTCATTTTAAACCTCAGAGCTCTTTCAGCGCTTGTTTTCTCGGTTTCAATTTCCGTATTATTTTGCCACGTTCTAAATATATCTTCTCCCATAAAAATAGAGATATAGCTTGATTTTTTCGAAATATACTTTATAGTGTAGTTAATAAAATGTCTAATCAGATTTTCTGTATAAGCCGTAGTTATTATTTTTAACGTATTTAGTCTAGTATAATCATAGGTCAGTTTTAAGTTCCCATTTCTCTGGGTAATTTTTTTTTTTAAATAACAAGTATAAACAATATGAAAACTCCATCAGTAAATTTGTAAAGCAAGAATAAAATAATCTTACATAAATTCAGATTAATATTTTATTATCTGTCGCATGACATTAAATTAGCTTTGAATTAATAAACATATCAAAAGCCGATTGAAGATATTCAAATTAAACATTCATTTCTGTTTTCATTTTAATTAAATGGTCAAAACTTCCAGTTTCTGGGGCATATAGTTTACAAAATCACTCTCAAAACTTCGGTCATCCCTAAATGATGTACCAAAAATAATCTTATAATAATCTTCCGTATTTTCTTTGTTACCATAGCCGAATGACTACAATCAGTTCTAGGTCTTTTAGTCTAATCCAAATGGTCTAACATATTATAAAGTATCTGTAAAGAAAAATAATTTTACAAATAATGACCAAATACAATTATTTTTTCAAAAATTGGTGATAACAGCAGCATACACTAGAAAAGAGGACCCCATCTCCAACGTCGCCAGTAGAGAAATAGCATAATACTTATATTCAAATGCGTATACGGGAAACCTCAAAGAAACTTAGGAGTGAGGTTCAAAAGCCTATGGGTAACATTATTGTTGATGTGTAACAATGGTCGTCCTTGTGGAGAGGGTGCAAGGGAGGGTGATGGTCCGTGACGCTGGATGTAGGTCGCGAATAGAATAGCGCTGGTCAGCTGGCTTGTGAATGCATTTCTTGTGTTCAGTTCTCCATGCGCTCTCACCGCGAACAGTGCTGTGAAAGTTAAACGTGTGCGCTCTCGTGAACGATGCCTCGTGAACATGTGGCATTACGATTAACATTGCAGCGTATGAATTATGTCCTGAGTGTGGAATTTTACTTCTAACCAGATTCTCAGTTTTCTTCTGTAACAAGACGTGTATTTCAGTTTTCTATAAGTGGACACTATTGAGTTTATTTCTTTCAGACTGTGATATAATTAAAATTTAAGTATTTCAATAATTTCTTATGACTACATTGAACAGCTTAGCGCTCCGTTTTAAATTACTTAAAAATGGATATTTACTAAAATATTTACGAGTGAACAGAAGTTGATATTTAATAGTTTTAAAGGCTACACAAAGTAATATGTAATTTGAAACATTTTCGTTTTTATTAATAATAAGAACAGTAAATCTGTTTTAACTCGAGAAATCTGTTGAAGTGTTCAGCAATATTAGTTTTTGTGTATAAGACATTATCTTCTTCAGGTTGTTACATAACTTTTGTATTTAAAAAGTAAACTGCGGAATCGCAAAGACGTTGAACGCTTGCATATTGACAAACGAACACACACTCATTCATCATCTAAATAATATCTGAAGCTTCATTGTGATTATTCAGAGTCCTTATTTTAACAAGTAAGGAACAGTTTGAAGATGCTGAAGATTTTGTTATTTCGAGATTGTTGATACAAGCGATATAAGTGCATTTCATTACAGAATAGTGGAAGTTGATATTTTACAAGAAGAGAAAACACTGTGTACTTATTGTTTTTTCTTTAAATAACAATTTGGTCTGCATAGTGTGTACTTAAGTGGCTGCAGACTGCTGTTTCAAAAATCTAAGGTGTTAATTATGTAAACTGCAGTTTTCATTTGAGTAACCAGTCACATTAAATAACAAACATATTTTTAATACTAATCTCTGTTGCGAGCACTGCAAGTAATTTAATATTTAGTACAGTTTTCTGGAAGTGTCTTGTGTGAAAGTTTACTTCGAAGATGTATTCTTAGTGGTCTTAATGACACCTGTTTTTCGCATGGATCTAGATCCATATAACCTCCACAGGGGTGCGGAAAAAGGGACAATGTTACGCAGACCGTGGCCCCCTCTGTATCGACATCCGTTGCAGCACCGCCCCCGGTTCTGCTTCCGTCCCCCAGACCCTCCTGCAGAATGGAGAGAATACAACTTTACGAACAAGGGCAGAGACTATTATTTCATGGCGCCTATGTACCGCAATGCGTTGCCACCCCCGCCGCCTCCCCTGAACCTGCCGTCACGTCACATGCTTCTAGTAGACCCCCGGCAGCGTCGATCGTCACACGCACCGCATGTACCATGTCCTTGTATGCAGAAGAACCGATCTCGATCCCTGGAGGATGTGAGGTCTGATGTGAACAGTGACTGGGAAGAAGAGGGTGGTCATGATGGACCATGGAGTGCTTGCAGGCCTCTGCAGCCCATGGCTAGCTGTGGAAACAAGGAAAACCATCGTCTGCAGAGGAGATCCATGGAGAATCTTCTTGAGCCTTCCACTCCTTGGAGAAAGCCGGCCTGTCAGGTCTGTTGATAATATAATTCCTAGATCAGTATAATATAAAAATGCATCACTAGCTTTGTCCTATTACACAATAAAGTTAGTGGGATTTTTTATTGCACATTCAGATAGGGGTGTATTATTTATAACGATGAATGAATTCTATTGATCCATTGATGGAGACTGATATTGAATTTTGCGGAAAAAATAGCAAGATTTATTAATTTTCCTTTTAAAACATCTGGCATATCTCTCACAATCTGCCTCAATTTTTGAAGGCCCGTTAGGTTTTTAAATCTCCCAGCTCTAATATATTTTTTTATTATCGATGTGTTCTTTTTTTAAATATATAAAGGCCTAGACTTGACCCTCATAAACCAAAAATTATAATCAGTCTAGTCTATTTTATAGACTGATGACAGGCCATGTGAGCCACTTTGTTCGTACGGTATTATTAGACCGAGGAATGCCAACAAACTCTGTCCAAAAGCTGTATTCTTAATGAAAATAAAAGTAATATCTATTACTGTACTGTGTATTCATGTTCGGCAGATTATTTCAAAATTACATTAACATTACGTGAGAATACTTAACCAGAAAGACTGTTCTAACACTGGGAATAGTACTCTGGTGCAATGGGACCCATTTACAAAATCAGCTGAAATAATTCAATATAACCGTATATTACATCATATGTATTATAGGCTATTATTGCTCCTGGCGAGGTTTGAACCTAACATGCATTCCCGCCGACGGTACTTTTATTTACCATTTCAAAAATAGAAACTACGTACAGTATTTACGTAGCGAATCTGTTTACATGGTTAGGTCAGTGTGACCTTTTCTTCCCTGACATAGGCGTACCGAGGGGGGGGGGTTTGGGGGTTTGAACCCCCCCCCCCCATTGATTAAAAAAAGGAAAATTGTATAATTTTTCTTAAGTCTGCCCATAAAATACTTAATACAAGTATAAAGCGTGGGAAGCTTAAAACTCGTTATTTTGCATCTTAATTTTTAAAATTTTCCGGGGGAGGACCCCCGGACCCCCTCTTCCTGGGGGTATTCTATACCCCCCAGACTCCGCGGATGTTATAACCCCCCCCCCATATGGTCGGCCTGGTTACGCCTATGTTCCCTGATGATTCGTGAGATATTTCAGCATGAGTGGGGCTCGATTTCAGTTTCCCCTATATATGTTCTGTGACCATAAACAGTTTTAATTCAATTTGAATCTCGAACAGCAACTAAACACAAAGCAGCTGTGCGCTTGTATTTTGCATGTTAAGCCAACTTGACTTGAATGCCCCTGTTACTTCTTCATGCTGTTGAAACGTAAAGTTTTAGGATATAGGCCTATTCATTTTCGTAAGGGACCAAATCAAATTGGATTTGTATCACCATCTCGTACTGTATCAGACTGTGGTCCAATTGGAGACCAGCTGGCCACACATACTCCATAGCCTTTTCTCTGACAGTCGACTGTACTGTTAAAAGATAGTTTATTAAGTTCATGTTTAAATAATTGTTTGTTCAAAAATAGTTGAAAAATATTAATAACTGTGTGATAACTATTTTTAAACCTCTAAAGATAACAGCCTTATAATGACATAAGCATATAACCCTTTCTCATAGTAAGGCCTAAAGGCCACATTTCAGAATAGCAATCAAAATTTCTCATAACTGAAATCCTTTTCTCTGGTAGGAATCCGCTTTGTCTTCATAGAGTGTCTTTAGTCTCAACATCATGCAATTCCAGGTGTGCTCAGAATATTACTTTGTAATATTCTTGGCCGGTAATGTCACGACAAACAAGGAATTTGCTGGAATGGGAAGAATGATGGAAACGTATATCTCAAGTCATCGTTTCCTTAACATTATGATTAATTTGTTTAGTAAATGTACCGGCCACTTTGTGATGTTTCCGGGTAGGTAACGGGTAGTGACCAATGGTAGTTGCCCCGTCATTATACTCTGCACTTTTCTTGACACATATCTCGCACCTCCACGCGAGTCATCTGGCGCTGTTATGTACTAACTGACCTGTGTCAGCAGATTCATTAATTTTATAACATTCAGGCATACTTGCTGTTGTAATTAATCGGAGACCTCACTCATAGACAAGTGGGAGTAAAATAATTCTTTCTTGGACTAATTTCATAAAACTAGACATAATAGGCCTACGTAGGGACCATATTTTTGTAACAGCGACAAACGCGAAATTTTACGAAGCAGCTTTCCTTAGCTATTTTAAACTTTTAGGCTACAGTTGTTTAAAATATCAGTATTAAGTAAATTATATCCATGAATTATCGCGAAACTTGTTGGATTTCACGAAATGTGTAAATAACCGCGAAATACTCCCCCTCCAGGACGAATATTGAGAAATGTATAAGTTACGAAAACATGATCTAAAATAGTGATTTTTAGTGTATGAAATTTCTTTTTTATTCTCCACATTTCATGGAATGTGATTACACTTCTATTTGCAAATGGCAAAATTCTCGCATTAGAGGCTGACAAAGTGATACAAACAATAGAACATAGGTTAAAATGGAAATTGAAACATTACAGATATAATGTTCCAAAAATGTCAAAAATTCCCTATAAGATATACTGTAATAAATTCTGTTTTATTTTTCAACTCTGCAGCTAAAATTTATTTTCATTGCCAAATAATGTTTTTTTAAGAATAATTTTGGTTGTATTTCTCAGAGCTATATTTAAGTAGATAAAGAAGTAAAATTTATCATGTCAATTATTGTATACATCTTATTTCGCGAAATATCTACCGAAATGCAGTAGAAGAAAGCTAATACCGAAATCAACCATTTTATTTAACAAAAATTAAGTGTTCTAATAATACACTAATTATTATTGGATGCAAATGTAAGATAAATATACAGAAAGGAAGGGGTATAATTGCGCGGGTTCAAGGGGGAAGTAGTTCACATCACGATAAATATAATACCTATTTTGAGATTTACGATTAAGTTAGTTTTTGAGATAATTAGCTTTTAAGGTTCTGCAGAATTGCACCAGTGCAGTACCAGATATCTTGTATCGCGTGGGCAAGAACTATGTCTAGCGTATATAAACATAGCGTGATACACTTTATATTGTTTTCACTCTAAGAACAAGCTGGTGTAAACAAAAACCAGTATACTTCTCTCCTTCTTTGGTAATGTGCTAAAGTGAGTCAGATGTACTGGCTTTTATTTACTTTAACTTTGTTCATATAGCAAAAACAATGCTGCTTTATGACGCGGATTTATGTGTGTCAGTTAATAATCTTCTAATTTAATTTGCACGAAAACCATAGATTTTATTGAATAAACTCCAAAGGAAAATTTATTCTTTATACTTTCCTCTTCTGATGTGAAAATAGGAAATTATAATAGTACGGATAATATTTATGGAGTAGAGAAGTTCAAGTTCAGGGATAAATTTTTGTCCTGATAAAAGTACTAAATTGGGACAAAAATGGCATTTGAATTTTTGTTTGTTTCTACAGAAACAGTTATACTCCTTCCACTGTATATATTCCATGTTATTTCAAAAGAAGCCATGGAAATTGCTCCTCGCCCTTGAAGTATCGTCGTATCATTATTTTAATACATATGTTTTATTTATTTATTATGGCTTATAATCACGGTTACACAAGGTGAAGTCTTAGCCAGACACCAGAAATAATTTATGTTCTTTTCATTTGTGCTCTTGGAAATTAATGCTATCCATACATTTGATTCCCGCAGAAGATGTAATTAGCTTATATAGGATTAATGGGTTGGCATTAAGGTTTACTTGCCACAATAATCATGAAATCACTCTTTTAAATTAGATTAAATTAATAGTAAACTGTCTTGTCATAAAAAGTGAGACATAGCAGTTTTATCGCAGAATCAGTTCCACCAGTTCGTTTAAAATCCAAACCCAGCTTAGAAACCAGTAACTAGTTCTGGAATATCCGATACTTAAAATGTTATTATAATTTGAAACAGTTTTCTATCCCGGGGCGTGAGTGTAAGTATAGGATTGATGGAACAGAATTTAACCTTGATTATAACAGAGTGGCTCTTGAAATACACCTTGCGTAGTACGTCATGGACCTTAATAATTACATAGGCACATTGAACCCGCTACAGCCTTGGAAGGAATTGTGGATGACGGTAAGGCGTTAGGTACTAACGGTGGAAGAAACGTTATGTTCTAATGGCAGTGTTTAGGATTTTCGTAAACAACTTTATTAGAATTATGCACGCAAATCTTATTAGCTTAGAGAACTCTTACGAATAGTATAAAACAACGGCTTGGAGACTCCATTTTTAATTTGATAGATGTTGAAATAAGTCAGTCCACATTACCCGGGGCTTCTCCCGCGTATATTAATTCATCAGCTAGAAGTTTTCAGATATTGCTTTTACTTAAATGGTATGAATTAGGCCTACGTCATCTGAGGTTAAATTTCGTCTGTCGAAAGAAAAATAACTGGTTTACATTTTCAAAAAGTTAATTCCTATGTATAAATTTTAGTCATGTATATACGTTTTCTTTGGCCAACCTTTGTAGAAAATGATCTCTAAGGCAAATGGGAAAATTCAAAGGTACTTTTCTTATTGTTTCCGTACTTTTTTAACCTTTTGGAGTCTGTCGATTGAAAATGCGGAGCGGAAAGTTATTAATGTTATGTAAGAAGAGAAGTGTGATCCAATGCATTCATTGAATGATACCGAATGACGCTGATTATTGTTATTGTTATATTGTTATGAGATATAATGCAGTACTTCGTGTGACTTTTGTTGTACTGAACCAAAGGAAACAAACAAAAAAGTGGAATAAATGCATTGCATTATTGGAAAGAGACAGAGATAGGGACTTGGAGGTTTAGGAATAATCATTTATGCAGTCTTAAGCTTAATGACCACAGGAAAGAAAAGAATAGAGGTGAAAATAGATTAAGATATAGATCGAGTAGCTCTAGAAATAAAATTGACATGAAGATATTGGCAGATTTAAAAATAAACAATTGAGAGCTTTGACATGGAGACAATTTACTCGACTGAAGTAGTACCTACATACTGATTCGAGAGAGAAAAGAAATGACGGTAATATGGACTATGAATTTAGGATTTTAACAAAATATGAAAGAGAATTTACTTAAAATAGATAACAGATTTGAAATGAGGAAAATAGACTTGACGTAGAATTAAAACAGCGAGAATGGAAGGGAATTATGGATGGAATAAAAAATAAAGCAGTAAAAGTTAATAAGATGAGCTAGAATTTATATTAAGAGACTTGACGTCATGGAATTGACAATTGCCTATTGTATAATGTATACTTAACGGCTTGCATAATAATAATAATATGAGATAAATACCCAGACGAATTTCAGGTAGCAAGAATGGAAGAAGTTTGTCGTAGAAGCGAGAGTATTTGCAGAAAATGCATATTTTAAATAGATTAGATACGGCCTTTAAAAATCCTGGGATTTTCAGACTCTGGTTTGAGTTAGAATTCCAGATACCGAAGAGAGAAAATAATAATTATTATAGCTGCCCTGTCCGAGGATACCAGACAATTTATTTATTCATTAACTTCAGTTTATACAAATTAAATTGCATATATGCATAGCAATTGAGAAGGCGGAGAAAAATCACATTAATTGAAAATTAGAAAGATAATCTGAAAAAAAAAAAAAACAACAACAACAACAAACCTCTTGGAAAGAGACGACCATAACCGTTATTAAAAGTTTATTGAAATTTTATTACTGAGTACAGATGATTGTAGAATACCTGTGCGGAACCCAAAGCGCCTGAAGATTGAAGAGTTAATCAAAGAATTAAGCTAGAGTGAAGGGACTTGATCTGGAATAGTGAAACAAAATTGAGATGTTATTATTAAGATAGAACGATTCTATTAATATCAACAGAGAAGAATTGAGACTAAAAAGAAATGAAAGGAGGAATATATAGACACAAACAATAATACAATTCTCTCACACACAAAACAGCAAAGTGTATTGTAGCATAGCATGGAGTTGTGGCTAAGCTCGATCTGTTCGGATGAGTGCGTAGTTGAAGGTGACCACGTAGAATTAGTGAATTCACGGTCAAGCGGGTCAATTTCAAGCTACTCTAGGTTGTTTGGACATTACTGCTATTAGCGATTCTGGCTCCTGTCTTAATAACATTAACCACGCTTTCATTAAACCTTTCGCAGGTAAAACCGTCTATGTCCATTCTTCATTAATTGTTTGGATTAGATTCAGAAGCGCTTTTAGCAGGTCAAAAATAATACTCAAGCTTTTTTCTTTACATATATTGCCTCTGCATCCTTTAATAAAGTAATATAGATTTACGTTACTATTCTGAAATAATGTAGTGCGCAAGTTGACAATATTTAAATTACAAGGTATATTACAGAAATATATTAAATAATAACAAATGAAGCGTTTAGTTTTATAAATTTCTAAGTGCCAAAATCATGATTGTGTAAAAAAACAAGATATAGACCCATAGATAGACGTGCCGGAGATATACCCAGGGCTAGGCCTATATCTTGGAATTTATTGCTACTGACGTGGCTTTCCCTGGACCTTGGACCCTTCTGAAATGCATTGGTCTGGGTACATAAATCCATTTAAAATTATCAGCTGAAAAATAATGATTTTGGCACTTAGACCCTTATAAAACTAAACGCTTCATATGTACGGTTATGGCGAACACTTAATGATAATTATCTACTCTTATACAATTCAACGGCCCTAAATAGCGTGCTTGCTCGCTCGCCCGCTTCGTGAGACATCGGGTATACTCGGCGATGTTCTTCTCTCGCAGTGTAAACTTTCACGACGACTACAAAATTAGAAAAACCGTTTCTTTATTATATAAGGCCTAAGTGAAATGAACACAATGAACAAATATTCTAATTTTATTTTTACTTACAATTTTCATAGCTCTGAACCACAAACATTTTTAATAATCTACCAGTGTAAATTTCTTAAAAATCATGGAGTCAATGAATAATGGGGGGTGAAGCCAGGGGCACCAGCAGTAAAATATTGATGGTTTAACTCTTGAAATATCGCTGATAATAATAATCCAAACAAACCATTCCTTCCCTTGAAACATTATATAATTTCTGAAAATTACACTGAATTGATCAAATAAAGTTCACATCATATTCATGTCAATAAACAGTTGAGAAACAATACGTATTATGTGTTCACAGGTTCCTTTGGAACTGCATAATCGATTCTGATATAGTTTTCCCAGGGGGCGCTTTCTAATCGTAGAATGTACTCTGAAGCCGGAATGTTAGCTGTTTCATTAATATTATTAAGGGCTTAGTTTATGAATGATTCGCGTGCAAGTGTTAATAAATATAATGCTTTAATAATTATTATACTCTTAATTTTTAATTTTTAAATGAATTATCGTGGGCGAAGCCACGGGCACCTCCTAGTTTCGTACAATTTAGTTCCTAAAGATAATGGGCATTACAGAAATATTTTATAATTACATAAAATTTATATATTTAATATCAGGTTTCTTTCTTTTCTGTTTAATCCCCCCATCCTTGGGACCAGTGAACCAGGACTACTCGGTTACACACACACCCAAGTATACAGAGACATGGAGGATCTGCCTTATGCTGTGCCTCCAGCTAAATAATAAGTTATGTAATCAAAATTTCTGAGCGCGGACATTTAGACAATTATGTAAAAAAGAATGTTCCAATCTTGTTTTGGCCTTAAGTGGGGGGGGGGGGAAATACTTACATTGTCAACTCAGACTTGAACTCAGGAACTTCCTAACGTGACCTCTAGAAGTCACCCCTTCGGATAACCCTATCAGTAATCGTAATTTTAAAGACGGGTCAAAATTATTACCAGACAATTAAGTTTTCGTACAGATGTTCCAACGAATCATAGAATAGATTCAATTAGTTTCATTCATAATTTAAAAGATAAGGCTATATAAGACAATTGAATATGCCTTGATTTGATCTAAATATATCTAAATATATTTGCAGTTAAAAATACTACAGAGTACTTTTCGACTTAGGTCCGGCAAAAACTTTCCTATTGTTAGTATAAATGAGATGTGATTTTGTTTTTCTTCGCTTCACATGTGTTCCTTGTTTACTAGGTCACATCTCACTAAACCTCAACGAATTTATTTCACATATCAAAGAATTCCATTTTATTCAATAAATGGAACAAACGTACTGTCTAAATTTAAATTTTAAACGATTTCTATAACATTTATAAATCTTATTTATTAATTATTTATAAACGCACTTAGAGTCAATGACTTTACCTTTTTTTTAATTTTATTTTAAACACCCAATCGTTCAATTCTAAGTATACAATATTTCATCCCATAGGTATAAAACTATTTTTAAAACATTCTTATGGCCATGTTATTATTTTCTATTGTAATAAGGGTTTTTGCTATTGTGTTTAAAAAATTGGGAACTTTATTTTTCAAAAATCACTAAAAACATATTTTATTGATAATGAAGCACTTTGGTTTTGCCGCAGAGGACACTTGTAGGAATTCAAACTTATTTTCATTTGTTCTTAATAGGAACTATTAAATGACTTTTTGTAGTCTACATAAAAACTAGATGCCATTTTTTAATTTTGTGTAAGAGTTATCAATTTGGTAATAATTTCGAAGCTGACAGAAATAAAATCATGCGGATGTTTAGATAGGCCTGTATGTGTTATTTCTTTGGAGGGATCGCTAAAAATCATCTTAGGAATTTTTTTTTTCGTGCAGAGAGTGGAAGTAACTGTGCAGATTAAACGGGACAGTAGATAACATTAATACAAATATAAAATCTATTTTGCGTTTTGGGATTAGTTCCATGAGATTATTAGATTGAAAGGCTCCGCAGAATGGCAGCAGCGCATCATTGCCAGATAACTCCTCCGGGTGGCAATAACCACACACATATTATAAACACATTACAGGAAGAAAATATTCTTGCCTGGACGTTGCCTTATTTTGCGGAGTATGTGGTGCAGGTAATGAGTTCTGTTTTTAATTTTCCTGAAAACTGTTGACTTTTTTATTTTTAACAGCGAAAGGGAAAATTCATTCCTTCCTCTGCTGGTATAGAAAATTACAACAATACCTGATAATAAGCCTGCTTATCTAGTAAAGCATGGTTCAAGTTTAGGGATTTTTAAAAAAGAAAAATGTTCACTTGGAACAAATATATATATATATTTGTTTCTGCCGAAGTTATATACTTTCACCCTAGCCTATATTGAATCGATAATACCAAGTATTCATCTCAGTCGTCAGTTTTCTAGAATGTAATTCGTCTTTTGTAACATTCTTCTATCTTGAATACTTGTATAAAAGCTGGAATTCTATTTATGATTTGCGTGAAATATAGAAATAATGATGGATTTTTCATGTGACTTTCTACTTACTTTTTAACCGCTGAGATGATAGGCCTTACATAGGATATTTGAGTAAATTATATATTTATTAAATAAATTATATATCCATTGTAATACTGTTTCATAGATAGATGACAAATCGATTAAACTTTACCTTTATTTGAATTTGCACTTAGCTGTATACCGTTTAATGAAATTAAAAATGTGTCTGAGAGTCAAGACTCAAAAGGTAGAAAATGAGCTTCTGTTTTCAGCGTAGTGAAACACCTGCGTAGTGGCAAGAGGATGAATGAGATCATTAATCCAACTAATAAGTTTGATGGGTTTCGGTCCCACGATGCGTTAACCGCAGGAATTGGACATTTTGCTGACAGGATAGTTATCCTCGGGTATCGACCCCAAGCTTCCCGGATATAGAACACAGCTCAGAGAGTGTATGTATGCTCTATTTATTACACACTTTATGTGATTTCATTAAGTGTTACACTGAGTTCTGTATAGGCCTACTATTGCTTCTGTAAATCAGTAAGCAGTCTTAAATTAATGTGATAATTGTTTGTAGGCTACTTTTTATTGTAAGCATGCTTAGTTATGTAAATTTCCATAACAATATGCACTGTTGAAAAGATCTTACACAGTCTGTCCCGTATTTTTCTAGTGATTCTTTTTCTTTGATTCTTGTAATTTTTGTCATGTCTTTTTTTATTGCTTGCTCTGCCTCTTTCTCATTCTCATTCATACACTACATACAGACGCCCTTTTCCACAAACAGTGTTTTTCGTTTTGGGAGGTTCGTCTCCCGACTGCTTAGCTGTTCGCCTGTTCAGCATTATGATGGGGACAGTTTGGCCAGTTGTGTGCTCTTAATTTCACAATCTTATCAGCTGATAAATAACACCCAAACAGTTAAAGCACTAGCCTTCATAAAGGCAACATTTAGGCAAAGTCGATAAATCGATTTTCGAGAAATAAAAAAAAAGAACCCTTTCAAGTATAGGGGTGAAAACTAAAAAGAGAAGAGTTAATCGTCTATTCGCTTTTTTTCACAGCCAAAGAAGATGGCAACATGAATTTAAATGTCCGTTTTGATTTTTAGTAAACAACAGTCAAACAACATTTCTGAAAATCCTATTTTCGATTCAGGCGATCTAGTACTTGTATTCCTGGTAAAGATTCTACTTAGAATTCAGAGTTCCTAACTATAATATTTATAGTACAAGTATAAACAAATTCATTTCGTCTTTACCTCTATTTCCTTATTCTGTCTCACAATTATGAGATTGTTTAAAGTTCTCGAATCGCTATAAATATTAAGTATTAGCCTAATTATTGAGTAAAGCTTGAACTATTTTATTTCCAATTTTGCAGTCTCCAATACACTCTTCCAATGTTCGTGAAATATTAATTAATTTAGTGATCCTAATTATAGGGGAATTTTATTGCCCATAAAGAAGCTGTTGGAAAGCGACTCTCGTCAGGTTTCGTTTACTTTCACTGGAAAATAATTAAAGCTAATCTGAAGAAATGTATTTGTTATGCCGTTACATTTAAACTATAATGTTATTGCCAGCCGTATACTGAGATACTTATTTTTTTACCATTGCAATCAAACATGGTTAAATGGGTCTGCTTGCGTCTGCAATTCCAGTCGATGAAACGATGCTATCGGATGTTTCCAATCATGTCTTCCGCAACCTAAACTTGTTCCTCCGTGAGAAATTTCTTTAACATGAAGTACTCTATCATCTTTGTACTGACTACGTTGGTCAGTAGAATGCAGAAATGTAAGAAAAATGTTTCTTTGTTTATTCACATATTTATCAATAAATGATCATAATTCTCTTTATTCGTGGAGCATTATTTACATACTTTATGTTGCTTGTAAAAATGCCTCACTTCAAATATTAGGGAATTTGTGGTTTCATTCGTCCTAATTCAAGAAATTTATTTGAATATTTTACTTGCATACCTATGTGTGATTTCGGCCTCTTTTCTGAGGTTTTCCTTAAACGTGGGGAAAAAACTAATTTATGTTAGGTAACAGAATTATACCTATATTTAAGGTTTTTATGTTATTTGTGTATATTAGGCTTAAATGTTGAATGAATCGCTATCATTTATCTCGAGGGGCGTATGTAAATTGCTACTCAAATTATTACAATAGGTCTATAATATGACACTATAATTAAGTTCTCTCACAAAGAACTTTTATAAAATATTAACATATGTTGGACAAGAATATGACAGTATAGTACAGTAGATTCCCGATAATCCGGACCCTGCTCGTCGGACTTCGGTTAATCCTTGATGGGATTTTTGTGCGGAGCAATCATATTTTTTTTTTTATTGTAATCACAAAGATGTATTGTTTTGTTAATCCTGCAGTAGTTCGTAGATTAAACATTTAGGTCTCCACATAAAAACTAAAATTAAGTTGTGGAAAAGTAATATTAAAACAAAAATATATTCTTATGGTTTTACCCATTTAAAACTTGTATTACAATACAGTGTGTGCATTTCAAGACAAACCCCGTTTGGTCCGGACAGTCCGAATAAGCGGGATTCTACTGTAGCTCAGCTTTTATAAAGGAAGATTTTGTAAATGCCCTCTTTTCATAGTTAGACTCTTCACACTATATTTTATAAAATATTTCGTGCAGTATAATGTGTAATGATGGCGTACAACAGGTGATTTATGGTGACCACGAAGCCGTTAATCCAGGAATGTGAAAAAATCATTATGCATAAGGTCTGTTCGCAAAGCTAAATCATGTACTGTCATGTACCGCGACGCATGCGCACATTTTGAATATGCTGATATATGACATTGTGCGCATACGTTGCGCAGCGAGACCGACAATGTGCGCATGCGTCGTGGTCCGTGACAGTTAGGGATTAACTTTGCGAACAAACCTATAAGGTAATACGTCGTTCGTGATAAAAGCCTAAACAAATACCTGGAAAGATACAAAACAATTGGTGCTCTCTTCGGTAACTGCTGCAGATGTTGATCATCCCCTTCAACTAAAGCCGGGCAGTCCACGATTTTACTCGCAAACGTTCCTTTTTCTTCTTTTTCGCCAATAAAGCCACTATGATGGCTGCTGAAGCTAAATTACATAGTGTAATAAGGTATTTTCTGGTCATAACATAATTTCTAGAACTCATCTTTAAAAGATAAATAAATAATGATAAAATATCTTTGTATTCTCATACCGCCCTTATCGCCAACACTATTGGTGAAGTCATTTAAGTTGCACATAAACTGGAACGATGGAGTTTTTGAGAGTGCGTGTAAATTGTGAACGTATCCTGTGAAATATTAAATCTCACGAAAGTGGAAAACCAGTAGTCCGATATATGACCCAGTGAATGTGACGTTCCTCGTCTTCCAATTGCTTGTTCGGTGCGTTTGGCAGTACTATTACTGTATAACTATTACCTTTTAGTGCAGTGAAGTTCTAAATAACAATAACGTCATACAATCTTATTCATAGTACGAATAAGAGTGGGAAATCGTGCGTTGCTTTATTTATACACACACAAATGTCTATGTCTATCTGGGATCGAGAAACCGATCAGTATGCCAAGCTAGAAACCCGAGTTCGATTCACTTCCTGGAAAATTTTTCCTCTACAGAATATAATACAGCATAAATCTCTTTGCGTGTTGTATGACTGAAAACCTATCGTTAATGTATTTACTTGTTCATTTATGGACAGAAACATTCTTAAATGTGTACTGTAAATCCAGCGGCTTATGATTTTTCCCGATATTATGACTATGTTCTGTTCCGTTAAAGCTAAAAGATCTAACAAACCAAATCTAGAAATTAAAACAAACAGAAAACGCGAAAAGCTTATGACAGATCATTAAGTCATCATTTTATTTTACCAGAATCTTTTTATCCAATGTTGAAAAATGTATTAAGTAGCTTATTGTGTTAAAAATTAAAATAGCGTGATATAGATCGATATTATAGATATTTGTAGATGATCCGAGATCGCATTATCTTGTAACAATGCTGGATTATTCTGTTGGCAGCATAAAAACATAAATTTATTACACTGGTCTTTATGTGTGTGTTGAAATATATTCTTGTACAGTATCTTATCTATTGTTATGTATTGTGAAATATTGGCTAGGGAAGAAAAGAAATCATGACGATGCGTTGTAGTGTTAATTCGTGAAGGCAGTGTTACTTAAAACTGCTTAAATTGCTTTATTATAAAGTGAATTGAGACACTACGCAAGGTGAATGTTAAGGTTGTTGACATTGAATGAAGTTGGAGTACTTTCCACTGCTTTAATAAGTAATTTCAATTCATAATGACAGGGTTCGGTTAAACGCTTTCTGAAAGCATTCTCGCTCGCTTGTGCACTTGACTGAATTTTGACAGATCTCGCTCATTCCACAGGTGAAAAGCTATTTTGTTTCGTGCTGCAGGTATACGTAACAACAACATTGGCGTTTAACGTATTAAAATACATACTGTTCATACTCTTGTTTTGCTCACTGGCTAGAAAGTAGGCCCCTTTCCTCAAGAGTCTGATTGCTTGTTTCACATACATCGTTAATCAATTCCTCCTCTTCTCTTCATTCTCTCCTTATTCTTATTATTTTCTTCTTGACATTCAGCATTTACAGTTTAGCCAGTCACTTAAATATTTACGAAGTATTTTGGTTGACTCCGAAATCTGATGCAATGGATTTCAACGTAAGTGTTCATTTTGAGGTTCCCTAAATCTAAAAATAATATTTTCAGAAACATGTCTTATGTGTTTGCCTTTATCTGTATCAGTGTGAACAGCTCGAGAGCGAAAACTCGTATAAAAACAAAATTGTACATTCGGGTTAGATATCTTCTGGGGATGTGACATACAGATTGACGACGACGGCTTTTAATGCCACTTTGCATGAAGAACATTTTGTTTTCCGTAAAAACTGCTCTAAACAATTTTGTTTTAATTTATACACAATGTGGATTTTAAAGTAAGAGAAAGCCAATCTTTGTGTCACATCCTCAGAAGGTACCTAAACCAAATATAACATTTTGTTTTTATAAGATTTTTCGTTCTCGAGCTAGGCCGTTCATAGATACACACACAGACATTTCTGAAAAATATTTATGGCGTCATGGGACCTCAGAACATGTATTTATGTTAAAAACTCAGTTTCAAATTTTGGGGTCGAACACAGTACTTCCTGTACCTGGTAACACCTGTGGTACGGGCAAAGGAAGTAAAAAATGCAATTTTCAGAAACATGTTTGTGAACAGCTCTAGAACGAAAAATCATATAAAATTATTTTTTAATTTTTGTTTTGGGTTTCATATCTTCTGCGGATGCAACAAGAAGTTTGGCGATGACTTTCCCACTTTTCCACTTTATATCATGAAAATGTTATTTTTCAAGATTTTCTCGAAAAGAGCTCTAAGGATTTTTACTTTTTTGACAATGTGCTTGTTCTAAGAAATTAAAAAAATAGTTGGCACATGTTTTCGAAAAAAAAACTGAAGTTTAGTTTAAAGGCAGCCTTTGTTCGCACTAACTCATGCTTATGTGTCGGTGGGGTGAACAATATTATCCAGCATGAGGTTGATACAACTGAATACGCACTCTCTGCCTCTTACTCTATAGCAGATTTCGAAGTGAGATACGGTAGTTGTATTACAGAAACATTTGAAACGTTGCTGTGGTAGCTGAATTCAAAACGAGTCCCGCATATTAAAATTTCCTTCGCCATACACAGATATCTAAGCGTACATCACCAAAATTTATAGTGTCGCATTTTTTAATTGTATTTAAACTATCGCCGACATTCCGTTAGGTGATAGGATGTTCTTATAAATTGGCTATTAGTTATAGCTCAGTTCTGGTCCACTGTTGAGATGCATTCCTGGAACCGGCCGCCGTACGAAATACGCGGACTCCGCATACGTCTCTGTCAAGAAACACCGCTGTTCTTTCCGGCATATTACACAGTTAATTTGATTCATACACGGACTTCGCTAAGTGACCTTATCGATTCGCCAGGGTCACTCTCTGCATATTCCTGTTTTGTCGTGGTATATCCATGGTTAGTTCACACCAGAACAGGTTCTGTTTTTCACTCCGTCTCTGTTTCTGTCGTATCTCGGTCACCAGGCCACAAGTTTCATCTTCTAACATGTCCACGATACATTTCGTTAATTGAGTGTACGATTTGTCCTTAAGTACGGCTATAGGCTACAACTACTTTCTCCGCTTTTCTTTGGTCGCGTTCTATAAAATATAGTTATTGGACCTTAAGCCTCTGCCCATTATTGTGATATCGCTATGGATTTCACGTAAATGTGCGGTTTGGTCAAGCATGCGGGAATTTGCATTTTTATACATCGGTTGCCGTATAATTCCTTAACTTTCATAACTCACTGAAAGTTAACAAGTAAAGCTTAGAATCTAAAGCTGGAGTTCATTTCATATTTTAAACCCCCCCCCAGTGTTCTCTTGGAATTCTTTTAAGGGTGCGAATACGTGAAAAACCACACGAATTATCAGAAAACACAGGTTTTTATAATTTAAATATTTTATGCAAAATTAAATCAGAAGTAAACAAAAACTACAGGATATCCTATGGCAAGGCTCCCTACGACTTAATTAAATTTTAAAGTTAAAAAAAAAATAATATAATCTAAATTTTAGGACCATTTTTTTTAGGTCATATTTTTGATGGAATTATAAATTTAATTAAGCGTCAGCTTGTCAGGATTTCTGTGATCTCACTAATTTTCTGATTGTGTATAATGAACACGTCTTTCTATCAAGTAGACTATTTTTTTAACATCTACAGGTTATTAGTTGTAATACAGTTAATTTTTTATATTTGATGTATAAAAATATAGGCTATTAAAATCGCTAACATTTTCAAATATGTAGGTATCATTGCAATCAATGTAAATACAGTGTGCAAAATGTTAGGCTTTTATCTGTACAGGTTGTGGAGTTATGATTAATATAATTAGGCCTATGTGCGGAAAAAACTACCTGAAAATCGTATTTAAAGTAGCTGGTGAATGTTGATGTTGACCTTTATTGTGTTAAAATCTCAGAATGTCACTCTCGAATGTTCATAAGTTTTCCCTTAGGCAAATTTTCTTAAAAATACTTGAGCCTGATTCTTTTACCTAATACAAGCAATGTGTGTCGTTGCAACCAAGTGTAACTATAAAGAGGTTTTATTGTTGGTTTATCATAGTTGGAACATAAATCTCATAACGAATAGAGAGTTTATATAGCCAATAACGAACTTATTCTTTAGTCACCTGCGGTGTTAGTTGTCAAGCAGTGCATTGAACGGCATTTTCGATCCGGTTTGATATGGTAATCGCGTCCATTCTTATTATATTTACCGTAAATATTTGCATAGCTCTTTTAGTGTTTTGTGAAGTGTACCATTTGCTTTCACTCGTGTGCTTCTAAAAGCTACTGCGTTACTTGAATGAAAGTGGCTCAGACAGGCACGAGACTAAGCATTAACAAAATTTAATGACAGTATTTTACTGTTTTATGTATATTTAATTGAACAACATTTAACTCAGATACTCCTGTTCTGTTTGAAAACAGGGTGCTTAGAAAAATAGTTGGGCCCAAGAGGGATGAAAATGGGGACTGGAGAAAATTGCATAACGACTAGCTTCAGGACCTGTACGCTTCACCGGATATATTAGGGTAATTAAATAGCGAAGGATGAAATGGGCTGGACATGTTGCACGCATGGGGGAGGAAAGACATATCTCAAAAATATTGACTGGGAAATCCGAAGGGAAAAGACCACGTAGAAGACCTAGACGTAGGTAGGAGGACAATCTTAGAACGGATTTAAGGGAAGTAGGATTTGTGAGGAATGATTGGATGGAGTTAGCACAGAATAGGGTTGAATGGCGGACTCAGGTAAGCGCGGCATGAACCTTCTGGTTCCATAAAATAGATAATATTCCTTTAGCTTGCTTAGAAATTGTCTATTGCCATTGAGTAAGTAAGTACTACTGTTCTCGAGATGAATTTTCTGTCTAAGATGGAACTGTAGTTGATCCTTTAAGGATGATAAGTTGCTTGGTATATGGTTATTTAACGACGGGGATGTACTGCAACTTAGGCCTGTGACTGTCGCCGATATGCCGGAATTTTTTCCCGCATGAGATCTTTTTCATGCCAGTAAATCTACTGAAATAAGCCTGACACATTTATGCACTCATAAATGCCATCAACCTGGGCCGGGACCGAACCCGTAACCTCCAGGTGTGCTCAAGCACAGAAATCCAGCGCGATACTCACTGCACCACTCAGGGCGACCCCATGTCAATTTGGCCGGCCACGGAATTTGAACCTGGGACCTCCCGAATGCGAGTCCAAAATGTTGCCATCTCGGCCACCTCGCTCGGTATAAGAACGATAGGTTTTCTAAATAAGCTCTCATAGCGCACTTTCCTTTAAAGTTCGTGGGTTCATATCCTACTGTTCTTTAAGTCAGGTTTAGATGAGAACTCGAACTGGAACTCCTATGAGGAAGTAGTACGTTTATTGTCTGCTCTTTAACCGTTGTTGTGGGTGGGGAGAAAGTTATCTGCTATTGCAGACTATAAATTTGACATGTATCCTAAAGAGAACACGGGTCACTGCAGAGTTGCATTTCTACCAGAATTCAGGGTGTCCACTGGTCGGGAAATTACGGGAAAAGGCCGGGAATTTCGTATGGTCGGGAAAATCAGGGAAAAGTCAATAAATTTGTTAAAATATCCGGGAAAATTCGAAAAATTGCAAAGCTGAAGATAAGAACTAGAAGAGAAGAAAAGAAAACTACTCTTAGAGTCCGAAAAAGCTGCAGCTGCTCTAGATGAACAAATTAAGTTGCTGAAGAAAAAATAAATGGGATCAAAAAGACTTCTAGACAATAATAGACCTATATGAAGGTATATTTAATTTATTTTACTGTTCCTTACTTTTGTATCGGTTATAGCCTAAGTAATTGTTGTTTGCAATTAGGCCTACTTTTGTTACTAAAAGTTATTCTTATTTAAAGTATGTATAATCCTATAATTTATCTTATACAGTTATTAGAAAGTGCTGCATAATCATATTTTGGTCGGGAGTTTCTGAAACGATCAATGAAAATCAGGGAATAAGTCGGGAATTTCTTCAGCATTACTTGGTGGACACCCCGGAATTCCAGTTTATTCTCACCTAAATTTAAGTAGGCCTAATAGTAAAGTCAGATCCAGCAACTCACCCCTTTTGGAAAGAAAAACAAGCTTTTGCCCCCATGTGTTAGAATTACATCACACTAAACAAGCCCATAATTGGATTGTGGCAAAAATTATGTATTTCAGGCCCGAACTGTTGATCTCACCTCTTCACATTCTTAGACTGTATATCCACTTCACATCACTACTGAATTTGGCATTCAATGAACTATAGATTCAGAATAATTACTGAAAAAAAATTACCTGTAATCGTTACAATTAAGTAGACTTATCTGATCTCATCAGGATTGCATGAAATTTGATAGATACTAGAGGGGAGGAGGTAACCACTATATTCAAAATTTGGGTGATATTATTAATCATTCTGAAAAGATGCCAGTATTATTATTATTATTATTATTATTATTATTATTAGTATTATTACTCCCTCTGCATGCTCCACTACATAACAGCACTACATGCTCTTAAATATTCTTAAATTGATTAGTGAATAACATAATTCATGTTGACAAGATACATCATGTTTTCTAATGGCTATTGTTCTTGATTGCTTTTCAACGCTTGAAATTCTAATGAGTTAAATTTTATAAATGGTTTCAAGTGTGTTTTTTTTTTAATTAGTACAGACTTATGCATTGGCCAGTTGCCTTCTTTAACAACACTATTTATCAGGATTTCTCTTTCACTTTTCACTTCACTACACTCGAATAATAGGTGGTCCACTGTTTGAAATCCATTATTAATAAAATAAGCAACATATTTGCTTTTTCAATCTACAATAGCAAATCATAAATAACCCTTGGAAGTAAAAGTCAGTGATTTTCATGTGGAGCTTAGTTTGTGTTAAGGAAACGTAGTTTTGTATTTTTTTTTTAAATCCAATTTAAAAAAATTGACGCTTTGTTTTGAATATATTAAAAAATTGCCCTTTCATTTTTTGGAGAAGCCATAGTATAAAGTTGAATGAATATTGTCTTTGTTTATATTTTAATTTGGATGAGTTTCGGTAACGGATGTTACTTAAACTCTTCATTTACCAGGTTAATGCATGTTTCCACTTACATATTCTGACCCTGTTAGTCGTATCCTAATCACTCCCAGTGTGGCGTTTCACATAATCCTCTGGTTTTCCTTTTTTCTTTGTCACTCTTCCCCCGCTTTCGTTTACTCCTTTCTTATGTCATTAAGCTATGATTAACTGGCACGATATGAAGCTAGTTATGAAAATCAAGGAAAGTTACTTAGGAAGTTATTAATGGTCTGTGTTTTAAGTAGTCTACATACCCCTTAAGAGAAAGCTATTACAGATGGATGGAGATGATGGATGTGAGACGTATAAGATCTTATCGGGGCACCAAATACAAATACTATGGGACTGGGTTATTTAAAAACTTTCCTCCTGCAAAGTTCTATAGGGTATGCGGGAAAATCTCCTATTTTACTATTGATACTGTATATTTTCATAAGGGAGTGCAACATGATGCAAGTATATAACGTTTTAGAGCTTTACGGGAAACATGTTTTGAGTAAAATAAGCCCTTTGGGAGGAAATGTTTGTGTATGTGTTCGTGTGTACTTTAATACATGACTGCAAACTTTAGGCATTTAGATGAGAACTCTACATATTTTAGGCGTTTCATAAATTAATATATTATCCGTTTAAAATATGAAATCATAGCCTATTTTATATTCTTGTATGTATATTTTTCGTGGAATTGATTTCAAAATTAAATTAAAATTGAAATAGAATGTGATAGATTTTAAAACGGGTTGGTTCTTTTAAGAAACTTGTAAGGTCTTCTGAAAGTAGGATAGGGTCCCCAGCCTAATTATTTTGCGAAAAGAAAATTGCCGGTGTAACAAAATTTGATTATTTCTTATGGGTGTAAATGCTAAAACGTAGCATGTTTAAATTAATGTAATATTCATATTATTGTACATGTATGGAATATTTGTATGTAAATGATAAATTTGTAAATGCATAGGCGTATATGTAAACTTATAGGTAAAGGATAATGAAAAACACTGTACTGTGTAAGAAAATGAACTAACTAACTGACTGTTACCATCTATAACAATTATATTTTAATCAATCGTGGCCACAGAGTGGAAGAAGCACATAGAAAAAAATCTGATGTGAATGTCACATAACTTCCTCTGCCCAAATAAAAGTAGTATTCACATATCCTTTTACAGAATCTCAAAACACAATTTTACGCTAATTATCCTATAAAATACCTCTTCTTTCAATGATGCGACTAAAAGCGCAAGGCTATATAACAAACTTAAAAAAAAAAAAGAACAAGTGACTGCAGACGTTTATTGAACTTTCCGCCGTAAGGAATAATTTCCGAACTTCATCGAATATTTCCCTCATATATTTACTCTATGCATGGCCAACAATACAACTTTCTCACTTTACATTCTTTTATAGAATAAGAGGCCATGAAAGAGCGTGTATTCAGTTGTTCATCACGCAAGACAAAATTTCTACAAACAGTGGGTGAACAGTGGGTGGCTTGTAACTACCCTCAGAGAATTTTTTCGAAAAAAAGTTTCAAATAAAAGTTTTAGCTCTCAGTAAAAGAAACACATGTGCAAATTTTAAAGAAAATCGTTAGAGCCGTTTTCGAGAAAATCGCGAAAAACGAAAATTTCTTCATGTAAAGTCCCCTTAAAAATAAGAGAAATTTGTCGCCAATCTTCGAATCACATCTTCAGAAGGTACCTGACCCAAATACGAAATTTTGTTTTCATACGATTCTCCGTTTCGGAGCTAGCCTGTTCACAAACTTCCACACAGACAGACAGACACACAGACACACACACAGACATGTTTCCAAAAATAGTATTTTTGGATTCAGGGGGCCTTGAAACGTGTATATATGCTAAAAACTCAACTTCGAATTTTAGGGTCGAAAACAATACTTCCTCTACATATAGTACCTATGGTACGGGCAGAGGAAGTAAAAAGATATTTAATGCATACCGGTACTGCAGTGGTAATTATTAATTTAATTAATTCGTCCCCGCATGAGACGGTAACATCTTCTCTCTATGGGCGATCCTTCAGTAGTTGTGGTGAATTACTAACCGTGAAGAGATCTTGTGGTGTCATAATTTGTTTTATAGCATTTGCAAATGTCGGTTTAGAAGAAAAGTTCTTGATAGAAAGATATTGTGGTTTCAGTATGTTTTTACTTTAGCATTTACAAATGTCAGTTTAGAAGATAAAGTTTAGGCCTTTTTTGCGCACAAGCCTTCTTAATTGTTTGAGAAATACAGTACACTAGAATACAAGAAATTATTCTGCCGTCTTAACCAAGACGGAATCAAAAGATATTAGCACAATATAACTGTGATATTAGTCTGTCTTCTGTTAAAATTTTTGGGTAAATGATTCTACTGATCATGGTAACTAAACTGTTATCCCAACTAAACCAGAAAGCAAGGTTTCACATTGAGTTTTATGCTTCTGTATCATCCATTTGCCCCCCTGAATTTCATGTAGCTGACCTGTTATTCCATCGAGTAATAAATCGCCTATGTATTCGGAGCGCAGTCAAGGAAGTTGTTTATACCATTGTAAATAGTATAACACGTTACCTTGACCCCATGGTAATATGACCGTATTTCGAGTTCACGTAAATGTTTTAAAACTAGATCAAGAAAAGAAATATAGGGACGTTGTACATGTCTTCAATCAAATAACAAACCTAAAATGGTTTCGACACCTGCTGTCTAGCATGCTGAAGTTGCTTTTCTCTCTTTCGTTTACGAGCTGCGAAAGTATTACAAGCATGTGCAGGCCATCCTGACTTTTGTTACAGTTTCTGCTACAGTTTTTATTGAGTCATTCCAATGAGCAGCTAACGAATTTGTAATGCTTGCTTGTCCGGAATGATGTATACGTTGTCTAATCTCCGCCCTTGAATGGGTATGTTCTTCCGAACGTGCTGTAATTTCATTTTTTGAACAGTCTTTAAAACAAGCGGAAAGAATGCCTGTCGTTTCAACTTTTTATACACAAGGAGAAACGCACAAGTTCATTCTACGCGCGGTATAAACAGCTTAAGGAAAAATGTAATTTTAAAGTAAGTGTATCTGAAACAGAAAAATTTCTGTTAGTCTGGTATAAAGGCCTTAGGCCTTCTTCTATCAAAGAGGATGATAATTTTTTTAAATTCTTAAAGTTTTAATATGTTATGAATTCTTGAGGGGACATGGATGTTTCGACAATAAAAATTAGTTTTTTTTTTGTTAGGAAAATATTACTCATTTACCTTGTAATCTGATATGTATAGTACATTATTCTTACAATAATTGTAGGCTAATTTCAGATTTATTAAATATTATCCATTATGGGTAATTATCATAGATAATTTCGGGTGGAATTTATTAAGACCACTGCGCGAATAAAATGTAACGGATTATATAAATAATAATTACTTTCTTACATTGTCATTTAAAATAAAACCTATCAGAAGAGATCACGGCATACTGTGCTACCAATAGCGCCTATGGAAAATCGTTAACCTATTCAGATAATATCAACAGACTGCATATTGATACCACACATTTCCAATAACGAGCTGACGTTTCATCAGATAATATCGCATTCTCGTGTTCCTAACAAGCATATTATAAGATTATCAACGTGACTGGACGTTATCTGAGGCAATGCTAAACATTATTGGTCAGTACCAAATACGCGTCGTATGAGTGGAATAGTTAGGCTACCACAAAGAAGCGGATTTTTTTTGCACTAATTTGCAATTTATCTGACAATTTTCACAAATATTTACATCTCCTAGAGATTAATATTATATTTATTCCTGAATGTTATATGAATAAAATGAACTGAATTGTTTGAAATGTGTACAATACAGTAAAGTTCAAACATGAAGCCATCGAATTTCGGGGTCGAACAAAATACTTCCTCTACCTGTAGTGTACTGTATGGGCAGAGGAACTAAAAAGCGTTTATAATATTCACAAGAAAGATTCAGACAGCAAAATTTTCCCGTATTAAGTTCATCAGTTAGGCCTTTATTGTGTAGAAGATATGATAAAACTACAACATTAGACCCTGCACTGCTTTACTATCTTCGAATCCTTGAAGAATTTACAGTATTCACATCTTTAGATATATTATTACGTGTTATGTGTTATGTTTTCATTCGACTGAAGCACTTGAAGCAACGGCTTCCGAAACCGATGTAAGTGAGACTTAGTATTTGATGCATACAATTATTGAAGAAATTCTCTCGTTAACAATAATATCACGATAACTGAGAAGTAGTAAAGAAAAGCTTCCCTCTGAAGTATCAAAAGAGATGTCAGATTATAATAGTTGAATTACGGACAGATAATAAAAACAATTTCATATTCTTGTAAAGAGATTACTTAAGAGCTGGGCTAGGATTTATAGGTAGTCGGCCAAATTTTTAGCAGTGACAACAGCTGATTCTTAGTTTGCTATCAACTGCACCCAGTAGACCTCCGCGATTTTAACAGATAAAACATTAATAATTGCCTTAGGCAATAAGGACGAAAACCACCTCGTTATAATATAATATAAGAACGCGTCCCGGAATCGAAATACTCATTGAGTAATAGAATTACAGGGTAAACGTTTAATGCAGACTATTACAAATCATAACGAGAAAAAAACATTTAAAAAATGGAACAAACTGAAAAATTAATGTAGACCTGATACAATTAAATACAATTATAGAACAAAGAAATTAAATTAAAAGGTGCACTACAATAAATCTTGTATAAATTATTTACGATTTTATAAAACTAATGATAAAAGATAAATAGTACTTGACATAAATATTTTGCAGTAGGCCTGCCGTAAAATTAAATATGTTTTCCTTAAATGTGTAGAAATGTATAAAAATGTGAACAGTGTCTTAAAACACTACAAAGATATGAATCGTAAAAATATTAGGCCTACACAATTTCGGTGATAGACCGTTAATCCAAAAATATGTATTTACATATAATTCCTAGTCCTGTTTATGAATAAGAATCTATTACTTTTGTTTCTTAAGCTATTTTAGATGTCTGAAATTCAAATAATTTGAGCTTGAAGTCAGTTGTGTACTCGCCACAAATGTAAGTGAAATCTTCATTGTTGTAGCTGTGTAATTGCACCGGATATTCCACTTTGTTTTATAATTAGTTAATGAAATATCCCTAGCTGGTGGACGTAAGAGTTGAAGCTGGATTCTAATTTCATTGTGCGTTGGGAACTATGGGTCGCGTGGAGAGAGTTGCTCTCGGAAACTTTCAACTTGGGACTGCTTGACCCAGGTAGTTCTCATCAGCAGCCGTATTGTACTGTAATGCAGCATCAGCTGTCTGCTGTGCCCTAGCACGGCCAATGTGGGTCAATTATTATTTAATGAAATGTCATGATTGGAAACAGGTTGCTACTGGAACGTAAATAATCTAACAACAGTAGTCGTCATTAAATGTGGTGTTAAATTATCTCGGTTTTATTTCTCTCGAAGTTTATTTATTTTCAATTAATCTCTAATTTGTAACTACGTTATTTTACATCAATAAAGTCCTTATTTGTGTGCTCCGCAATGGGATGTCAGTACAGAGTGTCCAAAAATTAAGTAGCCTATCTATTTCCTACAGTCATTGTCAAAATACAAGAAGAAACTCCATCTTTCGTTTCGCTGAATCAAAATGTGAGACGACCAAGGGGTAATTACATGGTCAAAACTATGGTTTGAAATTGTATAACAATTTTAATACTGAGTACCCTGAATATGTAAATTACAATCTTAAACATTTTAAGGGGAAAATAAAAAAGTTATTAGATAATAATAATAACACACTTTAATTTTGTTTAGTCTTTCAATGTTTCAGTCCAATTTATTCTATTTTTTGTTGTAAATGCTATTTTTAACCACTGGGTAATTCTAAAAACTTATTTTTATTTGCATGTACTCATAAATTTAGAACTTTTTCGTGTATAGCCTACTGTTCAGTAATATGTAATTATACTTATATTAATCTACTATATCCCCTAAACACAAGCGTTGCTCATATAGGGGAATGTTGGTTTTAGTTGTTTTTACTTGTATTAAACATGTAAGTTAATAATGCTAATAATGTAATGTAAGTAATGTAAGTAATAATAATCTTTGCTTGAAAAAAATTAATAAATTATAAATTATAAAAAAATATTTTGTGAAAGAGTAGTTTTACTGGCAACGTTTTTAATTAAATATGTTTGTTACACATTACTTTCAACATGTTCACCACCTGACATTGAAATTCGCTCCCCCATTTCTACAGTGACTCAAAAGTAGTTCTGAAGCGTTGCGAGTGTTATGGCAGCGATAGCTGTTTTAAAGCTCTCATCATGGGGTAATGGGTTGGATAAATACACTTTTATTCTAAGTTACCACACAAAGCAGTTCCTAACATAAGCATGAGGACCAGGGAATGCGCCATCCACTTCTGGGGTCTATTGTTTCGTCTGTGAGTCCATCCTGATGGAATCGCAATTAAATTTTATCCGAATGTTATCACACGATGATTCCTGCGCCTCTCTCCTGGATGTTGAATATTAGGAACAACAAACAATAATTTAACTGCTGTCACAAAGTCAATGCACGAACGCCAGCAGAAATCACATAGTAAACATATACAACCTACCCGCAGTGAACTATCGTATACACCTTACACCTAAACACGCTATTTCTGTAAAAAGGTACTTAATTTATGAACACACTGTATTATACTGGCATATTTATTCGCTCTGCTTATAATTTTTGTAGCTCTACTATATGTCTGCACTCACACGTATACACAAAATTATGTTTAATATGCATGAAGGATATTAAACGCATAACTGTAGAATTTACAAACACACAAGTTTAAACTATAACATAAAATCTAGCAACTTTTGTGAACATTTTAAAATTTATAACTTCATCATTGCATTAACGTGAAATGTTCTTTTTACAGAACTCCAAACTGCGTATTTGTTATTAGAATTAATTTCTAATTAAAAAAATTGGTAATTAAATTCTGGAATAGCCTGCAATGTCAGTAATTTTCCCCTTCTTTTCTTTTAGTCTGCGCTTCTTCCTCTTATTTTCTTCACTTCGCTTCTTTTTCCTTCTTTGTTACATTTTTCTTATTCTATTTTCTATTCACCGAGTTTCTTTGTTACCTATGTTCTGTTCTCCATGATATTTTGTAATTCTCTGTGTATTTTACTCTCATACACTTTTCTTTCCTTCCGTTTCTCTGAAGTATTTTTACAATATGATAAACGTATTAAACCTGTAGGTAATCTATACTTTTTATTTTTTTTATGTACAGTATTCTTCAATTATCCGGTTTGACCTCAAATCATGCAGTACGTCGAATGAAGATAGTAGGCTACTGGTGGAAGCTAATATATACTATAGTGGGTCTGGACATTTCTGTATCAGGTATTTCGTCTAGACATACAGTTAATAATTATAAGTAATCCGAGATATGATATTTAGTTCAGCTGCTTACTGCTTACAATAGGACGGGTGAAAGTTACATAGATGACTGACTATTTTTAAGCTGCATATGTGATGTATAACTCATGTTTCTTTGGTAAGTCAATAGAAAGCTCACACACTAACTAATGATCTTTCAGATCGAAATTGTTCTTCGTGTCGAAAGTGGTGTTATGTTAATTGGGGCACCTTTTCAAGCTATGTGAGTCCTTTTTTCGAGAGTAAATGAATTTAAATAACATGTTTCTCTTTTAGTTACTGCTTATATCTGTTATAGTTCCCATGTTTTAAATTATTTCAGTCCCATATGTTTTGAATATTTCTTGAAGAGTACACAGAAAATGTTTCATTATCTTTGGGCGTAAATTTTCCAACACATAGACATAGCATGAACAAGTGAACAAACAAAACTTAAGATTTCCCTATCTGAACAGAGGGTCTCTCATGCATCTAATTTCTGGAGAAATTTACATAGCCCATGCCAATAAATTGTGCTCAAGAAGCATCATTCGTAACTCTTCAGCGCTCTGTAACTCCACATTCTGACAAGATATTATGAACCCACGTTTCATTTTTTTCTCACGTAAGGAGAGTGTACATTTACTGTAACGCAAGTACTAAGAAATACTTTCCAAAGTTTAAATATAATTATTTCATTTCGTAACTTCAAGAAAATAAAGTTGTGTACTACAGGCATAAAGATTCATGGTACCTTAATGCTTTGCTAAAAAGTTAAAAAGAAAATAATTATGCACACGCAGGCCTAATTGTACTGTATTCAGACTTCCAAATAATGTACTCCCAAAATAATTCATATAGGCCTACTTTTATTTGGAATTTCTTTCGAAAAAATCTCTAAGGATAATTATAAGCCAACCACTGTACATATAAACTCTATCTTGCCTGGTGAACAATAAAGCTTTGCATCAGGTTCATTCAACTGAATACGCGCTCTTTGCAATACGGCCTCTTATTCTATGTAAGAATGTGAAGGGGTACATATTGCCCATGCTTTTAAAGTAAGGATACCTACGTGAGTTCATTAATAAGATTTTATTTGAGTTGTGTATTCTTCGGGATACGATACGATGTGGTAACGACATTCTTTTCATCTTTACAACGAATTTGCACAAATAGAATGCCATACATCCATGCATTGTGATATGGGGATCTGCAACGAAAGGAAGATTGGTAAGAATTTTATTGCTACGAAAGAAAATTTTAAGAACTATTTTTAATCTAAACTATTTAGAATCATGTAGAGATGTATTTATTGAGAACAAGATTTTAACTGTATTTGGTATATATATATATATATATATATATATATATATATATATATATATATATATATATATATATATATATTAATGTAATTCTTTTAGCTAGGAATAATGAAAATAAAATAATATTCAATAGTGAAATTCATACGCATCAAACCAGGACTTGTAAAAATATGCAAAGAAGTCATGTTCAGCTGAAAGTTAAACAAAATTCTCCTGTGAATAGTGGAATAAATTGGTATAATAAATTATCTTTAGAAATAAAAGAAAAAATAAATTTACAATTTAAGAAAAGTCTCAAACATTCTTGATAAATAAATGCCTGTACTCGTTTGAGGAATATTGATATTATAAGTCTTGTATATATTGTTTAATCGTGCTGAATTTTTATTATGTAAAATAATGTTATTTCATCTTAACATGGGACAATGTCTGAAACTATACTGTATGGCACATAGACAATAATAATAAAAATAATAATAATTATTATTATTATATATTATAGTAAGAGGTAAACTTTTATTTGGGTGGAGGAAATTATGTGAGTTTCGCATCAGATTTTTTCTACAGTAGTAACCTGGGGTAAACCGTGCTGTTCGTAGCTACAATTTGTTTCGGTCACGGTGTTACCTGTTTTTTTCTCGTTTTTTGTCTGAGACGCGCAGTTATAACATGATTTAGACAGAGTATTCACTAGGTCATTAGTTGCTAGATGACATCTGTGTGTAAATTTTGTTCCAATGAAGCAAGTCATTGTCTCCAGAACACAGAAATATAGAACGGTCAATTAACTGAACAAATGTGGACTATGGTTTCTCCTCTTATGCTATATCTAATTTGATTTCACCCAACTAACACTATAATTATTTTCGTGAACTGGTAAATTACGGGTTTCGTCGTATTCGTGTGAATGTTAATTGACAATAAAGAATTGAGATACAGTATAAGACCTAGTGTGAGCGTGTTCTAAAAAAATAGCAACAAATTCTTCTTCAAATTCTTCACTATAAACAGTCAACAATACTGCCAGGGAATTAATTTTCTGGTACCTTAATTTTTTTTCCATACATTAAACTCTTCTGAATGTTTTCTCTCTTGCACGCAGACATGTTATTTAAATTGTAGGCGTATGCTTCACTCCCTGGTGTACGTGCATCACTTCCGTAGGCATCACTTCCGTAGGCATCACTTCTAGTAGCCAAGAGAATTGAAAAAAAGGAGGAAAATCAAAGAAAATAATAATTTTTTTTTTGTATATAAGTTATATAAAAGTTTATAATTACATTTTATATTTACGCGTACAGTATATAGTATAAACCGTCGTATATTGTAGGTTATAGGCATCTATATATATATATATATATATATATATATATATATATAATCCTACAGTTTAACCCTCTCAGAGCTAAATTTATATATAACGTAACCAATCATTGATGTAAAATAAATTTATTTTGAAATCTTTGAGAGAAATTTCAGTGGAATAGCTGGTTCCTACGAATGTATAGTGTGCGTGTGCAAAAAATCTGATAGATCGTGTGTGCAGATTTACATGCATGTAAAAGCAGTGCGGGACAAAATTCCGGTACACCAGCCTAAGTCACAGTACACCCCCATAGTGAAATAACCATAAACCCATCAACCAAGCTCTGTTGTTCACAGTTTATTCTCTTACTGAATCATAATGTAAGATTATAACAGTCTTAAGATTTAAATGTTAGTGAGATATGTAAGGTCTGTTTATGTAAAAATACAATAGGCCTAATTATAATTAAAATGACTCAGTTACACAAATACAATATCACAGACAAGTTAAAATCACCAACTATGCTGTTGGAAGTCTAGAATAAAATACGGCAATTTTCTTATGATGATGATGAGTGTTCTGCCCGAAGGCAGGTCCAGACCCGGGACGAAGCCGTGGGGTGATGACCACGACTCGTCCGAGGTAATTCAGGCAAGGGTGATACCGCGGAGATTTGCCATTGCCTCTCGCGGGATGGGAATGAAAGGACACAACACAACACCCAGTCCTGAACCCAGGAAGGAAATTTTTCACTGCTGAAAAATCCCCGACCCGGCCGGGAATCGAACCCGGGCCGCCAGGGTGGAAGGCAGTCACCAACTCACCCACGGCGGCGGACAATTTTCTTATAAGTGATATAAAGTTAAGACAAAGATGTAATGAGTGATAATAAATATACAGTAATGAGAAATGAGAAGAATCCATAGTGCTCGTCTTAATATGCTAGAAATCGTAACCTTGCTTTAAAAATAATGTGGTTAAATCCTTCACCTTACGTATTATTCTGTATCTTTTAGCATACCAGAAGGCCTTCACAGATGGAATTACTCGTAGAATAATGTATTGCAGCTTTTTTGATTGGAAGCATACAGTGGTATTAATGAGACGTGGCAGTCCAAGCATGGATGCTCAGTAGATGCAGACGAGTCCAATAAACATTCGTACTGCATGGAGGGGTGTATGGGTTAGTTGTGTCGTTGCTTTCAGTGCGGTAACATCGTATAATGCAGTGAAGAAACAAGAGACCTTGTTACAATCGCTTCTCTCTCTCGGAAGTGCAGTACAACATTCTTACCCCTCCCCATGATTCCCCCTACATGCGTCTCCTCTCTCACGCGCATCTGACTGCCGCCTCTCTTTAATACCACTGTACTAACGATAGAGCATGAACGTATTATTTGAATTTAAATGCTGTTATTAGAACCTTGATTTTCCCCACATAACATACCATAAGAGTAGTATTCGAAGTGGAAGTATGGTTGATCCATTGTGAAAATATAGGCTACAGTATCAATAAGCGTTATTAGTATGTACCTATGTAGGTAAGTGGGGAAGTGCCTGATATAAGAGATGGTTAAGAATTGATACTTATAAACCCCAGACGAAACCTGAAGAAGAAAAGAAGGAAACCTGAAGTAAAAAAAAAAAGGTATGTCTATCTCACTCTTAGGTCATACGATTAATGTGCTAGAGTGAAACAGGCATACTGGTATTTGTTTACTTTAGGTTTCTTTCTTAGAACGGTCAGACTTCAGCTGTATTCCTTTTCTTGTTCAAACGTTTAAATAGTTCACGTTATACCTTTCCTGTACAGTCATTAAAAAATGTTTATTTTATAGTTACTGTAATAAGACAATTGTGAACGCGTAGGCTAGGTGTATGTTTCAAGCTATGATTAAAAGTTAATGTGTTTTGTGTTTAGTATGTTACCCAGTGTGGCCTGTGTATGTAATTCCATGAAAAAATCTCTTTAATTTTTTTAGAGAATGTTAATGGCTTAGTACGCACTGTATAATAATAAGCAATATCAGAAAATCAACTAGTAATTTGGTGAACATTCATTGGAGTACCGGTACTTAAACAAACTTCATTTAGAAGTCAGATAAGGATGCAAATGACATGAACTTATAATTCGAGACCCGGAAACCTACTCTTCATTGTTAAAAGTGTTATGTTTCTGTTTGTGCGTCTTTCTTACGAGTACTCAATTAGTAAAGTTCGATTCTCTGATACCTATACTTCCTCAGTAGGCTACTCTAAGGGTAGGCTTGTATTTTAGATGTTTATATATCAGAGGTGTCTAAACAGTCTATCCTGATATAAAAGTGTTATTGGTTGATCACGCTATTTTCTTTCGATCACAGTTGAGTGGTTGAATATTTGAATAGTCTATCCCTATTGATGGCATTTACTTGTAATTACAGGTTGTGAAAATTTTTATCTAAGAATAAAATTAATTTATGGTATGTAATTTACAAAAAATAACAATAGATTGTAATGGTCTGTCTAATCCGTAGTTCTTTCTTTTCAGGTAAGATAAATGGAACACGCCCGTTGATGCCTTTGGACGTTTACATTTACCTCCCTTCACTTTTAATGTAAGTAAACCTGTATTGCTTTGAAGTAAAGTTCTTGGTTTGAAGGGCCGCTACCGTTGGCGGAAGTTAGTTTTCTTCAAGTACCTCTGTATAGGCTGTAGCGTAAAATTCAGTTCAATTAACGGAACATTTTCAGAAAACCACTTAATTTTTTTTTAGGTTTTGTGGGAACTTCTGAAGAGAAATAATAGCCTATCGTCTTGGACTCCCTTGTAATAAAGGTGAATACACTCACACACACGGCAGTAACAGCAATCTTGCAATTTCGGTCACATTGAGCCATGGATTTGAATCATGTTAGAATCAAAGTATCTACTTTGATTTCCTCGATTATTCATTCAAATCTCGACCCATTCATTTTGTGGAAGGCAAAAAGGATATCACCTTGTAAGCACACAGTAAACTCTTTTTAGGACTCTCACGTTGTCACATCAACCAGACAATACAAGGATAGCCTAAAATTAAAAGTACGTTACGCAGAGTTAGATTTACGAGTAAAAATCTCACACAGACAAGACCTTTTGAAACAGCCATCATTACTTACTTATACAATAATATAAGCAATCACGTGAAATCATCAGTTGGATCTAAGTTTGAAGTCTGTGGGGAAAATTTCATTAAAATGGCCGGTTTCTATAAATAACAATTCTAACAAAAGGATAAAAATCGTCATATTTTATATATAAGAATACTTTATGAATCTTATATTGATGATTTTTTACAGTTTTTGATGACATTTATATGTAAGTAGCAGTGAAAAGATTCATTGTACCTAGGTAAATTGCAGACAATTTAAACATATGAATGTACAAACCGGACAAGCTCGCTTGAAAACATGCTAGTTTTGAGACTCATAAGTAAAATGAATATAGAATAGACTCCTTGTTTTTCTTCTTGGGAAGAAATGAACATTTAGCTAAGCCATTAACTATAGTGACAAAGGAAATACTAAAAAAAAAAATGTAGATTCAGCAGTGTGTTTGTAATTCTCTTAAATTCAAGAAAACTGATTTTGTAAGACTCGTCGCTATACTGTTATGAATCGGACCGTGTGTCAAAATTTGGACGTTTGACTTACGATTACATTGTTAATTCTATTAATTAGCCAAAATGTTTAAATACGAATTTACCAAATTTATTAAACCGGAGTGGATTCTTTTTTTTCGATTGGAACCTCATTCATACGCACTGACTCAATTTCAGCGTAGATTATGGGATCTTGAAGAATTAAGTAATACAGTAATATTAGCAGGTGCCGCGGATTCGCCCTCGATAATTAATTCGAAAATTAAAAATTAAGAGCAAAATAATTAAAACACATTAACGCTTACTGTTACTAAACTAAACTAATAATAGTTATAATGAAATAGCTGAAAATCCGGCTTTGGAATGCATTCCAGGTTTAGAATGTGCCGCTTGGGGGGAAAAAAGACCTCAGATTTTAGTTCCATGCCCCAGAAAACCCCAGCATTGAGAGTTCTCTCGAAATCGATCAATGATTGCCCATTTAGGCCTAATTGTCCCTCTTCCGTCTAGGTTGAAAATTTCAGATGCTTGATTGCCTTGACTTTGTAAACAAACGAATCGACCAGGGTGGGCTCACAGAATCGAAGCGATAAAATTATCAAAGCCACCTGCAATTGATTTGACAATTGAAATGTAATACCGAAAACGGATAAAAAAAAAAAAAAAAAAAAAAAAAAAAAGACTTCTGCCAGATTTCACTCATAATTCACGAACGAAAGCGAAACTTAAAAATCCGGGTTCGAGGTGCATTCCGGCACCCTTCAGTCCATCTATATTAAATATTTCAGATCTCTGCGTGCTGTAGATTTGGCTAGGCATTGCGCACAGACAAACAAACACTTCCTTTCATTATTATAGAAAATACTGTAACTCTACAAGTAATACCATGGATTGTGCACTATTAAAAATAATTCACTAAGTTTATTGTTGCTTCCTTCGTAAAAATACTCCTTGACCTTTAATGTGGGGGATATAGGCCTAATACTATTTATTATCTCTGCATTTTATATTCGTAGGCCTACTTTTCTTAAAAGCAGCAGTCATACCCCAGATGCAGAAGTAGTGTTTAAAGCGATGCAGGACTGTACCACACCCATCATAACATGCCCCTTCGAGCCTTAGCGCAACAATTACATGATTTATAACATTAGAACGAGGCCAAAGTCTCACCATGGTTACTTTTCTCCTTAAGGCGGTATTATTGGCTTCATATCCTTTTCTGCAGTCTGGTCGATTATGGTTATCCCCTCTGCATGAATTTCAGGTCAATTTGATAAAGCAATAAAATTAATCGTGTTGCGTTCGATTTTTATTGAGCGTTATAAAAGAAAGCCATGTCTATTCTAGGACTTAATAATACCGATGTCAAAGATGTAATCATTTTGGAATGGTGATACAAGTCCCGTTACGATATCCTTTAGAATGTGCGTGTTGAAAGAAAACTGGGTGAGAACTGGATAATCAGGGCATGAGCCAGTGGACGACTAATTAAACTGTTTAGTTAATTTTATGATGTGTTCGTAGACCAACTGACCTTCCGTCTAGCCGAAGTTGTACAAAGCTTAGATTCCATCTTCCTTTAACGTTGAGTTTTAGGTGGATTTGTGAAAACAAAAATTGTTATACACTCATATCACTTTCTCTGTATTAAGCATAGACATTTTGATTTAGTGTTCGACATAAAATAAGTGACTACAATGCGCGAGTATGCATCAAGTTTTCTCAATCTCATGCAAACACGCATTGTTCCCAAAAAGACTTAGAAAAGTTTGTGGGAAAGATTGTTAGCTTATAACTACCTTTCAGAGAATTGCTACAAAAAAAAGTTCCAGGTTATTTATAAGTTGCCGTTTAGGACATTTTAATTGATGGAATTTGCAGTTATTTTAAGTAACTTATTATGTAGCCTATGTATTTTAAATATATTGTGTGAGGATAACCATACCCCTAAACACGAGCTTTGCTCATAGAGGGGTATGTTTGGTTTTATTTGCTTTTACTTGCATTAAATGTGTAATAATAATAATGTAAGTAAGTAATGTTAATAAAAATGTTTAATAATAAAAAAAATCATCAAATATTTGTAACAAATGCTAAGAAATCAGTTTCGGAAACAAGCATTGATATAATTCATTACACAATTTTAATAAAAGTAAAGTTTGGAGAAAAAACTAAGATTAATTCTGTGTTTATCTTATATTACAATTATAAGCTATATGCAATTTCTTGTATTAGCCTTGGTCTCATTAGCATGTTGCCTTGGACATATAAAGAATGGCTTGCTCATATGAAATAAAACACATTGGCCTCTTTGGGATAAGACGAAAAATAGTAAACAACATAACAAAAGAAGTAAACAAAACACAGTTCACTTACTGAAATTACGGAAATGAATATAGAAAGAAAATTGCATCAATGTAACTCGATTTTCATTGGTCATTTGGGTATCAATAAGCTTGTTCATTGGCTGAGATCTGGGAATTATCTATAGCAATATTGTTGTTATTAGCCCTGGCTGCGTGGATCACTTAAACGTTCCTAAAAGGGAGACGTGAAACTAAGGAAAAGAAGATGAATGTTGTTGTTATTATTATTATTATTATAGTTTTCCTATATTTCAAGGTTTTGCGTGTGCATATTTTCGTCCAGATATGTTAAGCCGTCTCTTCATTTCCACATTTGCATAAAAGAAGCCTATAACTGCGAGCTGCTAGGCGAAGCAGGTGCTAACAATTATGAATGTAAAACTTGCATGCGTGCATACATTGCATGCAGTTGGCAACATGTGGAGTGGTCGGACCTGATCCAGAATGTGACATGCTTCAGGTCATCATTCTCACATCAACTCCGTTACTTTACGTTGGCGCTCCTACTGTTAACATATAAATGACATTAACGTGCTATCTGCATTAAATGTAGGCACATTAAAGTGCTATCGCTTGTCTGTTCGATGCGAGCTTTAATGTCTTCGCTACTTACCTTCAATCCTACTGCAAAAGTGTACAAGTAGGGGGTAAAAAAAATCGGACCTACTAAAATATTATCTAAGTTGCCGATATGAGCCACTGCGTATGCCTAGCAGCATTCACAGGATAGCAGGAAATCTATTGAAATTTGTTCTATTGTCGATAAATTGCTTGAATTGAGAAATAATTTCACGTAATTTGCATTGCTTACGAAAACAAACGTTTCCGTTACATCTCTTACGTTTATTTACGTATCACAAGGCTCTGAAATCAGCTACAAGAGTAGGTCCGCTTTTTTTCCCCTTACATGTACACCAGTCTACTTTTGCATGCAAAGTTTAAATTTTATAGGATTATGTTTGTTATGCGCCACATGCATAAGTGCATTAACGTCTTAGGGACCAGTAATTATGGAAGATTTGATCGTCTACTCTTCAGGCTAAGCTAACACAGAATTTCTGTTCACTTAATCATGAGGTTAGGTTCGATTTCCTGTCCAACCAGTCGAAATTGTATCTTTCATATTTTGGTTTCCTTGGCCACCTTGGTCTGATTATTGTATAAGGATTATATTTAAAGAACCTTCCTGACAATTATATAATCATAAGTCTCCTCTCATCTTAACTCATCTCATGAGGGTAGCGGACCTCTTATTTCACCCATCGGATATGTATGCATGTACGTCTCCTTCCAAGCCAAAGAGAATATCACAAATCCGAATGGCATGTCTTGATAAAAACGTAATAATTTTCATGCTTCTACGGGAAATACATGTGTTGTGAGACTTCTCTGGAGAAAAAAATGGATGTATTTGTGTGTGTTCATTCTAATGTCTTTTTGTCTGCCTTCAACAACATTGTCCATAATTTTCTCTTACTAAATGCTCTCTTCAAACAGTATTTATTCTGAAACCTTAAATAAATTTTACTCTTGTAATTTTCTTTACATTTCAGACGTTGACGCCAAACTATCTTAACTAATACTACTCAAAATTAATTACTTTAAATTATAAATAATAGAGTACCTTTTCTACATTTATAATTTCACAGCCTCATTATCACAACAAGAAATATACGTAAAAGTTAAAAATTCACCTCACAATCATCAAAATACTGTATATTCAAAAATACTTTCAACTTCTGTGTAAACAGAGTATTCGTATGAAAATCGGATACCACTGTGCTCATAGTTTTCCGTTGATCAACCCAGTTCCAAACGGGAGAAGAAGATTACTGTTTCACACGAAAATTATTTCTTTTCTCATGAAGTTCACATTGGTTTGTTATAGTTTGGGCATATCGCGGTTGGTAAGGTTCATTTTTTAAACTTAGCGGCAGAGAATTAGTTTTCGAAATATCGTATACTGTACAATAGTATTAACCATTACCAATTTTTTTGTTCACGCTTCCTTTATTGCAACAAGTTTTCCTACATTTCCATATTTTCTCCATTTTCATCTTAACTTTGCAAACTTCATCCTTCTGTCCGAGATTCTGTGATCATTGTATTTATTCTGTTCTATCGTGGACTGTTAGCCATTACAATTTTCTCCACTTTCCACAATATCTTTCTGTCCAAGATTCTGTGACATGGTCATATTTATTCGGCTAAATTTGCATAACACAAATTTAAATTTTTTTGCGTAAGGGTGTGCTTGTTAGAGTAATAACATATTTCATAAATGTGTTTATTTAAACAGAAGTTCTACCTCGAGGTCACCCATACCCACAAGATCTGTTTGCATGTCGCACGAAGAGTTATTACACTTACAGTAATAACATATTGAGCAAAGTGCATCCGTTCCACATGTCATTGCTCTTTTCTTATTTCCGAAATCCAAAATCTCTTGTTGTCTGTGTCGATGCTGTGAGAAAGACATTCCAGGAAGAGGGCGCGTGTCTGTCCGATGTCCCACTGCCTTCATAATATGTCCGAAATGAGATGACTTAGTTAAGTGTCACGTAATACTGGGGTGCAGTCTACATACGTTTAGTCAGAACGTGCACCAGTTTTTATTTTATTTCTCGAACATTGACATTCTGCCAGTTTGTGTGTCAGATGTATCTGTCTATCTTTCTTTCCTTTCCTGTTTTTTTTTTTTTTTTTTTTTTTTTTTTCCTCTCGTTAATTTTATTTGCTGTCCGCTTTCCTGATCCGTGTGTTTGGTTACATTTATGGTGCTTCAAAGTATACTTAGGTATTTGTTGTCTTGAGTACCACAAACTAATTCAGATTCAGCTTCATCTTTATTAAAAAATATTCGAAATGAGAACATATAAAACATAGCTCCTGCGCAAATATTACTCAAATTTACTAAATCATAACTTCTTAATGAAAATGTTAATAAGAAAGATAATATAAGCAGGTGTGTGGCTACAGAGAACAGAAGAACGAAGGATTCTCATAAGTTGTAGTTGTTAATGAAATTTAATTTCTTGTAATGGACTTCAGTTTTCTATATTCTCGTAGCTTAAATTATAACTGTAGGTTTCTGCTTATTTTCGTTCACTTAGACGTGTACTTAGAAATAAAAATTGAAGACATTTTTACAGAAAAATATTAAAATTAAATTGCTATAAAAATTAACGACTTTATTACAATCCTTGTCGAGGTAAAAATTTCGTCATATATTTCAGCTATGCCTCGCAAATTTCTATTTCTTGAATGTCTGTTCTCTTGAGAGTACGCTTCTGATGCTAATTCCTGAATTTTACAAGCCATATAGCACAAAACACTCCAAAATTGCTCTGGGTTGTACATTTTTTCCCATGGTTAAACCCTGAGTAGGCCTAAGCTATTTTTCAAAACAAAAGAAAATTCACAGCTACAGCCGACTGACTGAAAATTGCTCAATTTTAACACAGATTTTATCATGAAATCAAAACAAATAATACACATGTTTTTACTCCAACCAATTAAATTATCAAACACGTTACTTTATGAATGAAAGGAGACCTGCATGAATTGCATAAAATTTAAGCTTCTACAGGATTTCTACTAAACCTAATACCCCTGATTTTTTGGCTATAATAATTTTAGCGAATTAATATTAGTCAGTTAATACAGGATGGGCCCGACTAGAGTTACATTCTAATATAATTCGCATGCAATCTAGAGAAGAGCAACAGCCTTCATGTTGGACAGCGGTCATCGAATTCTGGTAATTGAGTTACTTCCATCCCGCTGTACTTAATTCTATTTATAGTCTTAACCCCTCAGGTTACCATCTTCAGGAGTTCTTACCAGGTATTGAACCACAGTTCTACGTGACTCTTGCTCTGCTCTTTTCAATTACGTCCATTAATTTTAAAGTAATACCAGGCACCGGTACCTTATAAGGATAATGTAATATGATGTAGCTTTGTTGTACCTTATTTTTATCTCTGCGTTTCTTTCCTCATTTCTTGTCGGCGATGGCTTCTAAACTTGTTATTTTTTTTTTATTCAAATCAAGGTGAATTGGATCACATTTTGCAAAAAGGAACCAATCCACATGATTTTTGAGCTAAAAAAAGCATTTAAAGTTAAACAAAAAGCCACCTGGATCTTCTCAGTGTGTTTTTCTTTGCTCAATAGATGGCATGCAAATGGAAGAGGAGGGTTGGTTAGTTTGCCCAACGTAGATATATAGTTAAGTAGCAAAAACTTAGCATCTACTCCGTTTTTTTTTTTATTTGAGGGTTGGTTCCTTTCTGCAGAATGTGGTCCACTTATCAAACAACAAACAAAATTAACGTACATTACAAAACCTTAACATGTGTACTTTCTTCAATTGTACGTAGGCCTACAAATTATGTACATAAACTAAAAACAGCTTGGAACCAAACTTCCAACTCACCCGGTTGGAAGCCCTAGAAACAATAATACAAACTAAAAACATTTGCACAATTTTTAGAAAAGAAATTTAAAGTAGGAAATTCAAAATTACAAAAAGAAATTCGTCATCCAAATTAGTTTACAATTAGAAATAGAAATAGTAGGGAGAAATTAAAATTAAACAAATAAAAACAAACGATTATAACATTTGATTATTAATATTAATTAGTTCTTAATTGTTGTCTTATATTGGTAGACATATTATATGAAATCAGGATTCTGAGCAATAAGAGTATGGAGTGTCAAACCGTAATTTACATCATGTAATTGCCAGTCGTAGTCCGAAAAACGAAACTGATTAATATTCCTCATTAAAATATATGAATTCTCTCTTTGGCACTAGTAGCTGTAGAGAGGTGCATTTTCGGATATATGTTGAACTATTCCTACAAAAGCTCTGTTGTTTAGGAGTTAAAAGTTATTTTTTGTAAAATAATTATCCCTTCTGAAAAGAAAATTATTCCTTCATTGACCCTGATTTTACAGGGTTAATTCTCAAGATATCTAGCCGTACACGGTGTTTTTTCTTGCACTCGTTTGATAAGCCTTTTGTAGCGTATGCACTGTAAAATCTTTTTCCTCAATTCCATAATTATTTTTATGATTAGAACATTCTTCTGTCGCTTTTAAGTACAGTATACATCAATTAATATTCAGGGCATTTGATATTAACTTTTATCTCTATATTTTCCTCTAAATCTTCTATGACGTTTGTACAATAAGGATCGAAGATTTTCTGGTTATTTTCCACAAACGCAGAGCTGGAGGAAGCTAGGTTTGCTGTCGATCTACCGGTAGTCATAGTAGCCGCTCTGTGTAGGCTATTTCAGGATTCCTATGTCGATGTTCACTCATTCTGACGTACAGCTTTGTTCTGGGTGATGCAGTGAACAGGCTTTCTATTCCCAAAATCATAGGTTCGATTCCGATATCTGAACATGTAAAAGAATTTCAACCGGAGAAAAATTCGTAGGTAAACAACCGTTAAAAACAACATTCAGTCAATTGATAACTTGTCACCTTCATCCTCCAAATGTCTTCAGTCAAGTACCATGCATATGCAGAAACTTAATCTTGATCACCCAGGTGGTCGCGTTCTACCCATTGGTTGTGCACCGCTAGGCCTTCAGGTAGAATAATTTTTACTGGAGATAATGCTCGATTCTGTAGATGAAACAGAAATAAACGCTTGACACAAACTAGGATGCCTGTGAACAGATTGTTGATAGTAAGAAATGCAACTGTTTGTGTGTGGTTTGATTCTCCTCGGTTGTCTATCCGCAACAAGCAAACATCGCGGGTCACATTTAGCAAAGATTTATGACTTCAGGCTTCAAGGTAAAAAATAATAAATTGTTTGGAACGCGAATGGAGGAGATGAATTTATATATAAGTATATGACTACTCAGAAAATTCCATCTACGATTTTCAGAAAGAGGATGGACATGTTCAGGTCGTCCTTTTGCCTGGCTTTATCATTTTCTATTCCTCCTTTTTCTCAGTCTTATGTTATGTTTTGTTCTTTATTTATTTATTTCCTTCCAGAAAAAAACTAATAACGTCAGTCTTTTACTAATTGCATTGCCTTTAGAAAATTCAGATGCGAAAATCGAAAATGTAAAATGAAAACGATATACTTGCATTCACTTTGTCTAAAATTTTGTTTGCTATAGGCCAAGGCTTAACCCTGCCTTCTTTCCATGTAAAGTTATTATCTGAAATTAATAATCTAAGCTTAAGCTTGGATATGTAGGACCAAGTATGAAATAATTGTTTCTTTCAAAGATTATAACTTATTATTTATCGGTTTATGCTAAATAAATATATTTGAATATAGGAATATGGTTTTTTTTTTACATTGCAATTATTCAGGTGCTACCTGTAAGAAGATTTTGTTTATTGTAAGGTTCCATCATGTAAAATGCATTTCTTACTCAAAAGTGTTTCATAAGTGATCTTTCTTCTTGTCTCACAGTTAGTCTATTTAGGCCTACTTCTTACGCTTCAAAACATATTGTAACAAACGTAAAAAAGGTCGATGTAAACAGTTTTCATATTCAATAGAAATATACAATTTCAGACTAAACATTTGGCCCCCGTTTGATATTTTCGGGTTCTGATTGACTGATCCGGAACTTTTAAATTGTTCGTGTTTTATGAAGCATTGGTTCATTAATCGTTTCTACGTGATGTAGGATTTAACATAAATTCGGTTGTTTTTACGCATTGAAATGTGAAAAATTGTAGGAAATACAACAAATATGACCATTTCGTTACCACGAGCATGCATGTGCGTTTAGGTTATTTGGTGTAGAATTCACATGAAATTTCCTGTTACTGTACGTTTGCTGGCTTTTTATATGAGAATTGTTGTTGTCTGCAGGTGCGTTCTTCACGTATCTAGTTCGTTACCGCGAAGGTCGGATGTGATTCCATGCTGAGATAATAAATAATACGTATAACTTTTTTGCTACTGCCGGGCTGCTATGAAGGTAACGTGACTTCTGCGTATAATGCTTCAACATTGTGTATGTGTGTGTTTGTATTAACATAATAGGACGGAGAGCTGTTTCCATATCAATGCTTCTACACTATAGAAAGAAAGGGATTGTCAGAAACCAGTCAGGTTTGAGTTTGGACTTTAATAGCATTTAATGTAATGCAATTAAATTCAATGTACAATTTTAAAATAGGCGTTGTCAGAATATTATTATTAAAAATTAACAAGTAATTCCTACTTAAATTCAATACTAAATACCGTAGGCCTACATTCAAAATACATTCATTATCAACCACTTTTGAAACAGATACTTCAATTTTTTTTATATTACAAAATTATTTTTATTATTACAAAAATTATCTAATTATTACAAATTAAAAAAATACAAATTATTACAAAATTATTACAAATACAAATATAAATAATATAAACACAATTATTACAATTACAAGAGAGTATTATTTACCCCGCATGAGCATAGCTCGTGTTCGGGGTCAGTTCAGTCATACTAAAATTATATTATAAACATTATATCAAAACAAACACATTAGAGGTTTGGGCAAAAACAGTAAGACTATTCATATGAAATAAATACATGAATAATGATACAAAAAAATTACAATATCATAACTGAGATACAAACAGAATACCTCATGTTAAAAAATTAAAAAATTACAATTGAGAGTAAATAATGGAAAACAAAGTGAGTAAAAGTACCATTACAAGTTAGTTTTAATCAATTCGAGTACTTTTTTTTTTTAAACAAAGAGTTGAATTCCAAAAATTTATAATTTGTTTAGCAATACTAAGTCTATTAAGCTATTGGGTAATTTTATCTTTACCTTAGATATTTTCATTATGTATATTCCTCCTTAAATGTAAGCAAATTGTGATTTCTTTAACATGGAACTTTTTACGTTAATGTACGTTAATTAGATTGCAGTACTATCTCCCAGGCCAGATAGTTCTAGGCGTATAATTAGTAGATATGGGGGTATCACTGCAGAGAGAAGGTTGCTTTGTATGAACGACCTGGCTGGAAGATTCAGTCGGCACTGGCTTTATGTTTCCAAATTCGCTGGTTCGATCCAGGTTCAAGTCGATGTCATTTATGTGCACGGCATTGCAAGAATCCCATATCTGTAGATTTACAGACATAAAATAATTCATTCGGGATACAATTCTGGTTAGGGTACAGGCTAGGTAGCAGTATACACAACCGTCATTAAATTACTTGAACAGGAGATTAGGCTTTTTTATCTTGGTGCAGAAACTGTGTTATTCTTTTCATCGTTGTCACCCATCTCCTTGTATATGGGCGTAGGCCTATGCGTTTTACAGGATACGTAGGTATGTTCCATTAAGCAGCTGCGTGAAGTAATGTAAAATCGAGTGTTGTAATTAATAGACTTTGTTAATGTCTCACTGTTATTTGCCCTGATACATTTTATAATAAAGACGTTAAACAGATACCGGTACTGATGTTATTACGATGACATATCGCAGCCATATCTTTTTTTTATAGCTTTCTGAAATCTACATACTTCGTCGTCTTAAAAGCAGCATATTTTAAGTCAGAATTTATTTCTGTTCTATCCCCTGAATAATTTATAACATACAGATACCTTCAAATTGTAATTGTTTCATTTTATTGATAAATTATAATTGAACTATATTACACGTAGTAAACATGTCTATCAATAAATTTTATGTTGAAAATTTGTTACATATTAAACATAATTGCTTCAATATTCCTTCTTTTATTATACATGATAGAACGAAGTAGGAGAGGCTTTATCCCTGCCCGCAGCGAAATATTATTATCACGGGTTACTGTATGATAAGGGCACATGATGTTTTCAGTTCTAAATATTGCCTACATGTCATTGTTTTAGTATAATTCTTTAAAATTAACTTACGAAACAATCGAAAAATATTAATGATGCATGAACAGAAAATTAACCGCAAACTTAGCACGGCATGGGAGCTTTCATAACGAGAACTTAAGCGTTAGTAATAACTAATAGTCTAATAAGTAATAACCAGTCACAAATGCAAATGTGAACAGCTCATTGAAGTACCAAAAGAACGAATGAGGAGGCCGTAGGAAGTCGAAATGTAGCAGAGTGGAAGGTCCGTTTGCAAAGTTCTAAGTTTACGTTTAATTTCACGTCATGTTTGAAACTTACGCAATTTGTTGTAAATGGTTCCATTGAGAAACAGTCACAAACTTTTGATTTTACGCTAGGCTTACGGTTAATTTTCATTGTGAATCGACCTTAAATCTAATCTAACAAATCCATCCCAAACCTAAAGTTATCAAAATAATCTCTGAAAACCTAACCTAATCTAAGATATTCCATTCTACCTAGAAATCCTGTATATCCTAAATACTATCTTTTTCCAGTACATTATATCACAACGATGCTTAAAAGTAACGCAATGATCTTTATCGGTTAACGCTATTTTTATTGAGTCTCCCAAATCGTAGATATTGTTCATTATTGGTTCTGTGCTCTCGTGAAAACAGTATGTTCACTAACCAGTCAGTTTAAATTGTAGACATATTTGTATGTTATCTATTTGAAAATGTTATACCGTAAATTACATATTACATTTTTATTTTGGAAAATTTTACACGGGATAATATTTTATTAAAAAAAGAACAAAAGTTTGATAACTACAAACTCTAAGCGAATTACTGGTTGTAGAACTTTATTTAAATGGCTTGGAAATATGACCACAATGAATTTATTACGTAAAATACATTACCCTATTTAGGCGTAACATAAAGAAGTGAGACAAATATTTTTTAAATGTACGTTGCCATGACATATTCGAAATTTGGCCATAACTTACGTAGTCTTAATTTAATTTTTTAATGCTAATAATTTAATGAGATTGTACAAGTATTTTCTATTTTTAAGCGCAAATAGAATCCGTGACTTTTAAAATAACCTTTGTATTATATTGTATTAATGAGTTCTAAGGTACCGTATTTGTAATGGTGCATTTGCATGATTCTTTAATTTGAGTTCTTATCTTGAATAGAATTCCTTACATTACAACACCAATTATAATAAATATATAATGATAAATAAATAGATTTTGTAGTGTACTATATAAAGTTGGATTTAGACAAATGTTGCATTCGCAGTGTTGCGACTTATGATTCACATTTACAATTCAACAACATTACGTAAAATGTCTTAAGAAATAACGTCGCAATTTCTCTTAGAGAAAAATGAAATCCCCATTATAGCTTCGAAAATATCATGTTTTACGTTATTCCGTCTTGTTTAGAAATTCCCAGTATCTTTATGTCGTAGCAATCACTTTTCCTGAGAATGACTAAGGAGAAGTGATTGCTACGACAAGATACTGCACACACAGGTCGGAATAACGTAAAACAATATTTTCTAGTTCCTTATAATGCAAGAGTGTTCTTCACTTTTACATTTCATGATAATTTAAGAGCCATAAGCATACTCTTAACATGCTTTATAGTACTACCGGTACTTGGAAAGGTATTGCGGCAGTTTGTCTTCTAACTTGTGCTGTTGGGCATGATAATGGAGTATTTGTTTTTATAGCAGTAATGACTGGACTTTTTACTTGCTGTTACAAGATGCATATGCATGTCACTGCATGCCTTGAGGGTGAAATTGAACTAATTGAGTACAACCGTACTTGCTTTGCAACGCTTTCTTTATTTCCTTAGCTCTGTCACGTCCGGAACCCTGAAACATATTCATTGATGGGCAAGAAGTTTTCAGGTTCGAGGAAATCCTACTGTGAAATTTCGTTACAATGTTCTTCTTATTCTTCGCTTGATTCCCCGTTGAAGCTTCTTCTTCTGACATTGTGCATCCACCCTTTTCCTAAGTCAGTTATATATTCTTGTATTTTTTGATCCTATGCCCTTTTCTACAGTGGCGGACGCAGGGGGGGATAGGGGGGTTACATCCCCCCCCGAAATTTGAAAAAAATGTACTCTAAGTGGCCAGTTTTATAAACTAATTGTATATGTAAGTTGATTAATTTTTTTTAGTATTCTTTCTACCTATTCAAATCCCTCCCCCCCCCCCCCCCCCCGAAAAAAATTTCTGCGTCCGCCACTGCTTTTCTACAGTAATTTTTTTCTCTTTATATTTGCATTATATACATTTTATAACATTGGAAATGTTTGATGCTGAACTGCACCCAAGCCCAAGCATTGTGATCTTTCGGTTGTAAAAAAATTTCGAAAACCTCGCATAATTTGTAAAATCTGTTATAATTTATTATAGTTTGTATTTTATAAAGAAAAAATTACGCAATTGCCTACTACGTAATATTTTAGGCTCGAAATTATTTCCTCTCGTTGCATTATAATTTCTTAATGCCCACGAGGGTATTAGACGAAAGGATTACGATGGTTACCAAATATCTACAAATAAACGATTCAGTGAATACGGTGTTTTTCACAACTTTTTAAAAGGATTAAGATTAACAGTTATATCAGTTCCCAACATTAATTAGCCTAAATCAGATTAAAATTAAATTTCTGAAACGTAGCCGTTTTAGTAGTACTACCTTGAACATGAACATTGAGTATGAACATTTCTTGAAAGCTTCCCATGAAAATCATATTATACGCATTGAATGCATTTTCACTATTTGGAATTTGCTCATACCTGTAGATATTGCACACATATGCATAATATAGAGGTCAACACAATACATAACTTAGCCAATTCACTTATTAGTCTTAACTGTTAATTTGAAAAACCCCCTAGATACCGTGCCCAAGAAATTTATTGTTACTTCTGACATGTTTAGCTTTGAATTGGTGCCGTGAATATTTCATTAAATAAACTGAGTTTGTGGTACCTACATACCTCAGACTCTTATTGAATTTTCTTGGCGGGGTTTTGAACTGAATATTAAAATAATGAATATAGGCTAATCCTATTCATATTTATTTTGTACTAACATCAGAACAACTCTAGATTGTCAAATCATAATAATGTCGTGTTTAAAAATTAAGATCTTAAAGGGCACTTGCTTTAAATTACAGTGTCTCAACTATTTACTGAAAAAAAAACTTAAAACTAAAATGTAGGTAATTAAGAGTCCTGCAGTGATGTCCACTACTTTTCAAAGTGTAAAACAAAACAAAGATTAACCAGATAAATTTATATTTTAGCAGATTTCACAAAGCTGCAAGATACACAAATGTGTTGATTGCATTTTATACAGACGACTCCAGTTTTCTTATCAGACGATCCTTGGGAGCTACGTATGGCGAGTGATATTTCTATAAATCATACAAAAAATAAATTGTTTAAAATTCATGTGTTTGTAAAGTAAACTGTGAGGGGGTGGTCGCCTCATACCCCCAACAATTTATTTTACTTACCTAGTCAAATTCATAACATATCACAACTACTACTATATACTACAAAGGCTCAAACGAACTGAACGAAAGCTAATGAGAAGCAGAAGTGCACAGTAAGAAAAATTTCGGCGTAATGCGAATTGGAATATCGGAAGGAGTATCCTCATACCCCACAACACCGACTGAGGGTTAAAGCTAACAGTAATTCAGACAATTTACTTAAATCTCACATTTTAATTTTATTCCCTATTAACGAAGTAGTTAGGCCTAACAGTTCCGCAAGAAACTCGGAGATTTTTTATGTCCATATCCCTCAGGCAACTTACAGAAACCCGGGTCTCAACTTCATTGCCTTCTGGGCACAACCCCGCATTGCTCTTGATACCAAATTAATTAATCTAATTCGTTAGCATTGCACAAATAAATTTCCACATATTTAAACAGACCGATAAAATGCATTATTAATATTTATATTTCTTCCAGAACAAGCGATAAATATTGTTTTTATATCATTTAAAAGTGGCTAACTGTTGAATTTCGAGAAGCAATTCATTAAAACTATCAAATAAATTATATTTAATTCTTTCTATTCCGTATCTAGTAGACTTAATTTTCTGAATGTGTAATTGTCCATGTTTCCTTGTAAAATGACTATGGTAACCATGATTAAACACTACTTTATTTATTTATAAAATTCAGATTGTGTGAAATTTTAAAAACACATAAAAGTAAGTTATATTTTACTAGCATTACATCTGGTGACAACACGGTGTTGTGGGGTACGATGATACCCCATTCAGATATTCCAATTCGTATTACGCCGAAATTTTTCTTACTGTGCATTTCTGCTTCTCAGTAGCTTGTATATAAACAAACTTGCTTAAAAGACCCGGCGTCGCCCGGGTTTTGTATTTTGTAATTGGAAATTAGCTTATGAAGGATTTTCATTTTTAAATTCTAGGTCCTTATATAGGCATTTATAATTTGAAATAGGAAGAACGACTTATTACACTCAAACTATTCCCTCAGAAAACGCTTGATATAGTTTGTTATGGCTCATAGAGGATCTAGAATTTTGCATCCCATCGCTTGTACAGTGCACAGCAAGCCTGGTAGAGGTCCAAATAAGAAGAAACAGAAATTTCTGTAACATAAAATTGTAATATCGAGGCGGAAAATTTTATTTCCCACTCTCATGTTACCATAAAACTGTTTTGGGGATGAAATTAAACAGAAAGCATTATCACTTTCATACTTTTCTCTCCAAAAACCTGCGATATAATATAATAATATACACATTACCATACCTCGTTTTGTTTTCTCTATGTCCAGGGTAGAGAAAGTTATGTGATTCCATTATTTTAGTGGATTTAATTCTGTAATATTTATTTATAACATGAATTATTTTGATAACTTCTCTTACTTGTCAAAAGTGCATTTCATTTTTTTCAAAGCCCACCTGATACCATTTGGCAACAATATATTCTGTGATTTGGAATTGATAATTCTATGTAAAAAGGGATTAAGTATTTTCAAAAACATTTAATTTTTGGCATTTAGAATCAGAATTTTTCAAAATCCTTTCTTAGTGAGCACCTACATTATGAAACGAAGGTACTGTCAAAATTCCAAGTCTCTACCTGTTATAGTTTAGGCTGTACGTTGATTCCTGTCATTCAGTCAATCAGTCAGTCAGTCATTCATTCAGTCAGTCAGGACAAAGCCTTTTATATATATAGAGATTATTGCAATCCGCGACAAAATGTGCAGAAATATTCACTGAAATTGAATGTAAAATCTAGATGATTTTATAATAAAATTGTTTTTATTAAAGTAGAATGTGAGGCTTTAAAAAGAATGTATGCAATTCATGATATATGTAGAGTTTGCCAGTCTTATACTCCTAACCTCGCTATTCCTATACTCGTAACGGCTACTTATATCCCTTGTTGCTAAACAACTATTACCAAAGTAAATGTTCTGTGTATCTCTTTTTATACTAGCAAAGGATTTTTTTTATTTTGCCAAATAACCGTGATACCTACGTTCGGAAGAATTAATAGATAACAGCTGGAATCATCATTATGCGCAGCCATTATAACAACTCACAAAACCAAGCACGCGTTTGAAACTCATCCACATTATAACAGAACACAATACAGAGAACTTACTATGTAAGCTAATGTCCGTACCTAATCTGCTTGCGGTAATACACTATTGTTAGAATTGTTAGACAGGTGGAGGTTCAACAGAAATTCAGTGACGTGGAATCTCTTTATTATAAGTTAGCTTCCCAGTTTTTAGGGATGTCTACTTTTTATAGTAATTAACGGTGCATATAATGGGAGAAAAATTTGCGAGCACGCACGTCATCAAGTGACTTACCATCCATAAATAATGTATTTCTCTTTTTCTCATAGTATTAAATAAGGTAGATTCATGGTTATTCTTAATTCTAGACTTAAATTTATTGATATATTTATAGCAATGGAGTATTACATTAAAGCAGTGCAATTTGCAAAACTTGATTTATTTAAATCAGAATTCTTTTTAAAAAATCTCCCATATGTTGGAGCAAGAAAGCAATTACGGAAAAAAATATTAGGCCTAAAGTCTAGCATTTTATGGAGACGTACATAAATTCAAAGACTTTTAAAAAAGCTTATTTTTAACAATTAATTTGACTAATTTAAGAAATAAAATATTATATTACCCTAAAGTAAATAATTAATTGTAATAATACATTACTGTGTTGTTTGCTTCAAAGCAAGTTGACAGAGATATAGTTTACCGATCAATCGTAATGTTAATAATGCTAATTTATAAAAAATTGTTGCTATAATTTCTTTGAAAATAATATTCTATAACAGTTTCTCATGCCAAATAATAAGCACTTTCGTCACTGTTGTAGTGCTGACAGATCATACTAAACAACAGATTTCGCACTGTATTCTGTGGTTTCAATTTAGACTTGTTGCGAAGACTGAAGGTTGTATTTTTTTTAATGATTTGGAAGTTTAAACAACCTTCGTAGAAATAACTTTAAAAGATAAATGGGAAAAATTAACAATTAATGCTAAAAGCTTATATTTTATTATATGTAGGCTAGACGTATATACTGTTATTTAGAACATACGTACGGTAATGATATTATTATTTTCTCTATATTGTCAAAGAGATTTGTTACTCAGAATTGGTTAACACATTCACATTAAAGGGGAAAAAAATCTATTGTGTTTCTGGCATGTTATCATCAGTGAACATTTAGTACTGTTAATGTTTTGTTAAGCATGTGACCCAGTTGAACTAGGAAGTGACAGCGTTTTCCTGAATTTCTATGAGTTTTGCAACTGGGGCCGGAGATAGGCTCTGTCGGCTCTTACTCATGTTCCTGATGTGTAATGTTTGTACATTAAGCACAGTGCAGCTCTTGTACCCTTTACTCTTAGCCGATAAATTCCCATTTACTTAAGTTTCCCGCTTGGTTTTTATACCATTGTCTTTGGAGTGCATCAATATAGTATATTGCGATACAAGTGCCGTAAGCGATGCATACGGATCGAGGAAAGAGTTTTTTTTTTCAATTTCCGAGATTCGTTATGCGCTTACGGCACGAGTATTGCATGCTATTTTTTGCACGATGATTATTTATATCAATTTAATTATATTAATTGTGATATTACCTGAAAATATTATGTATATACATTCTTGAAGATAGATGTTTATTTCAGAAAGTGATTCGCATATGTTTGTTGTTATGCGAACCGAATATTTGTCCTGGGGGGGCCTTGTCTATGAAGGCTTGTATTATGATGTGCCGTAAGTAAATTCATAACCGCACGGAAACACTTACCGCACATAGCAACAAGATTGCGTGTGGGAATATCAACTTACGATCCACGGCAACAACATTAGTAAGTACCACTAATTACTTAAGTCGTGCAAAAAAAATTATAGTTATTGGAAAATAATAAGCCTATAGGTTCACCTTTCTTTCTCTACTTTTGTCCCGTGGCAAAGAAAATCCTGCATTCGGTAGTCATAATCGATATGAATTTGAGGGCGGATCAATATGCCTTCAAAATCATATTTTATAAAATATTATAGAAAGTGGCGACATTTTCAGATTATAGTAGAAATGAGAGTGATTTTTTTCTCTCCTACTTGAATCTTCAGCGAAAGGCGGAAGTATAGTAGCGGCGATCGCTAAAAATTGACATGGTGATTGATGGCCCAAAGTCGGCGACGGCCGCACACTGTGCAAGTTAAAAGTCTGGTGGCTTCATCTTTTTTTCTTATTTACAAAGATTTTTAAAACCTGGGTTTTGCCAAAGGCTTTTCACAGGGTATTTACATTTTATGAATGTTAAGAATTTTCAAAGTCTATTCTTAAAGCGTGCGAAAGATGTTGCTGATGAAGTTTGTGATCTCAACAGTGTTGATGTGGGATTTCAGTACCTGGGGTAGAGTTTTGATTCACAATGTACTTGCGAATATTTATTTTGCAATTTAATTTAATAGCTTATCCCGAAAAAAAGATCTGTGGAGCCGTCATGAAGAAAACATCCAGGGTGTCCACTGGTCGGGAAAATCCGGGAATCCGGGAAAAGGCCGGGAATTTCGTATGGTCGGGAAAATCCGAGAAAAGCCAATGAATTTGTTAAAATATCCGGGAAAATTCGAAAAATTTATGGCACACATAAAACAGGTGAAAATGAATACAATTTCACCTTCTGCCAGCTTCCAAAAAATCTCAGCTGCTCTGGAAGATAAACTTTTCCTGCCAAAAATTGCTTTCTTCTTATCTTCTTTTTCTTATTTAAAGTATGTATAATCCTATAATTTTTCTTACACAGTTATTAGAAAGTGCTTTGTAATCATATTTTGGTCGGGAATTTCTGAAATCATCAATGAAAATCAGGGAATAAGTCGGGAATTTCTTCAACATTACTTGGTGGACACCCTGACATCTGCATTAGAGTTTTCATGTTATGAAAATACAATTTTACTTATGTCATCATTGTGATATTTATGATAAGTGGATGACTTTTAGTATACCTTATTTCTAATGTTCCTACTACGAGAGGGAAAGTCTTGTGAGATCAATTAAGCTACTTTTCTAGTAAGGCAGGTTGACCCAAAGTCTAATAACAAGTTTTAAATTTAAAATTTTATTGTCTATGTTATATCGAAACATACTTTAGGAAGCTTCTAATTTTTCCTTCCTATCTGAACGTATTTTAACAGCTTGATCATGTAATGTTCACTAGTGAAGTTAGTTTTCGGCATTTCGTTTACTCCATTTGTATTTCAATTGAAAGGTTTACAAATAAAAATAAAAACTCTGCTTTGAAGGTTGCCACCACTTTCTTAAACTTCGTAATAGTTCTTCTGCAAGTATAGGTCCTAATGTATTTGTGTATGTACGTATGTATGTACGTATGTATGTATGTATGTATGTATGTATGTATGTATGTATGTATGTATGTATGTATGTATGTATGTATGTATGTATGTATGTATGTGTGTGTGTATATATGCTGGAATTAAACATTTCAAGAATGTGATAAAATAACAATACTAACCAAACTTTCTATCAGCAATAATTCTAGAGTGATAGGGAAAAAGCTAATAAGTCAAAATACCAGAGTTTCAGGAAAGACAAAAAACAATTGATTCCACAGCATTGTTACAATATTTAGATCAGCCCAACCAGATATTTTTACATAGCAAATACTGTGTAAAAATATGCAGTGGACTGAACTAAATATTGTAACAGTGCTGTGGAAATAAATTGTATTTTGTCTCTCCTAAAACTTTAGTTTTTTTACTTATTCGCTCTTTCCCTATCACTCTAGAATTTATTTATACTGATTATTTTACATTCATGAACCGGTGAGTTGATATGCAGTACTTACAAGTTAGAGTGTCCATAAGAAAGCGATAGTCTTAATTCGGATAAAGGCGGGATACCGGACTATTATGTTATTCAGATGCAAGTATGTCAACTTTCGCTGCGTTTAATTAGTTGAAGATGAAGTCGAGAAGAATGAAGGGCTATGAGAATAGAGGGAAGTGGAGCGTTGGGAAATACAGGGGCGAATCATGTTCTCACTGAGAGCTTTAGTCTGCGATTATTTTACAAAGAGCCATTTCCATTTACACACTCTTGACATGTTTTCTTAAGGAGTTTCATAAATAGTAACTCTACTCTGACTGCTCTGAGTACATTGTTGATGAATAGTTTTCTGAAAATAAAGAATTATCATATTTGTCATCGTAATTCATCTAATAACCAATTATAATTTGTCATCATTATAATTTATAATTTGTAATTATAATTTATAATTTGTAATTATAATTATAATTTATAATTTGTAATTATAATTATAATTTGTACCCTACAGAAAAAAAACGGAAATACTGTACTGGTAGCATTAATGTAGCTTGCTCAATAAAAACGAGGCATTTTCACAACGTAATACTAAGAAAATCGATTTTCTACCGACATTTTTGTTTTAAATTCACACTTCACCATTCAGTTATATTAAAATATACATATAAGCAAATGTTGTAGCACCATTAAATGTAACACGTTGGAAGTGAAATGAGCATTAGAGCATGAATGATATTAACGAGCTCTTTATGATACAGTTCTGAAATATAGTAGGCCTAACAACTTGAAATAATTTAGCTGAAAAGAGCTCGGTTTTACCCCTTCAAAAAAGTCATTTTGCCCCTTAATAATACCCGAAAAGAAGTAATTTCTTGAAAAGATCCCTACATGTTCAAAACTCTAATTCTGGGAGAAAACCCTAATTTAAGAATACTTACGCCCAATCATTTTATGACTGAGAACTGTTCTGGTTTCTTAATTCTTTCTTTCTAAATGATTAAGTTTCTACTAATTATTATTCTATCAACTCTGAATTTTATTTTTGTAGTTGAATGTAGTTTTTAATTACTTAGTAGGCTTAATTAATTAGTCGATAACTACACCCTGAAACATGGTCGAAACACAAAGAAGGTCGAATTATTAGAGGAATAGTTTTATTTACATAAGAACACTATAAAAAGACAATGTTTTGAAAATGTTGACGGTATTATATAACATTATTAAGTAAACGTACTCTAAGAACTCAATACAGTACTCAGTGCTATGCCTGTACTGAAACTCTTTTCTGCTCAAACCATACCCACATTCCACAATACACGAAACAATCCTGATAGCATGTTGTTGATGTTCATGGCGTTGATGACAACATGGCGACATTTTAAATTATTTTTAATTTGTTTAAAGAGTAACAAAGGTTAATAAGAACTAAAGAATTCAACAGGTTTCGTGATGGAGTGTTTTTCTTGCAGCTTTCTTGAATCCACATATCTGTCAAAATCTTAATGTACATGAAATACCACACAATTATGTATATAGATAAAAGAATATATAGTTATGCATATTTATAAGCCTGCATGCCATTTTTAAAATTATTATTATTACCTTATGCTAATTCCTTAAAGAATGCACGTAATTTTAATATTAAAATTTGGTGTTTTATATTTATGTTCTGAGTATAAAATAGTATGACTACTTAGATTTCATTGGATATTATTGATTGATAAATATTGAAACTTGGTTTAGGTCAGTCGGCATTTTGTGAGCATTGAACTAAGATGCTGTTTTTGTCATGTTGTAGTCCTACAAGCTAGAAAATAATCTGCCATTTGCCATTTGATTATCTGTGTTTAAGTAATCGTAATCTCCTTAAGATTAATTGTAATGCATCTTTCAGTTATTTGTTTATATTCCATATTTTCAAATGTTGACCTTGTTACAATTATTTTGTAATAGCCTCCTTTAAAACTCTACCCTATAATTCGGTAAGTGGGTGGACTACAAGTAATTTACTATTTAAATATATAAATAAATACAAACATTCTAATCAAAATTGCAATACAAATTGCATTGACAACATCTTGTATTAGAATCTGGGATGCACGAGGCACTGATTAACTAGGTCTGCATTAGAAGAGTCTGATATGTTCTCGAATACTCGTTTGTATGACAGAGATCAATTCAATAGCTTCATCAAACTGCTTTCTCCATAAAACTAGTTCAGACTCTTGTACTGTGTAGCAGTTACCGTACCATTTTTATAAACTTCGTCATTAATCTTTAGCTACCGCATTACTGTTAGTCTTTCATATACATTAAACATATTCATGTCCATAAATAAGTATTCATAGCATTCGTGTCCGTGTATTTTGTATGTTTGACATGTCTTCTAGTGTTGCTCCAACGTATTAATAGAACTATAAATTAGTAGTGTTCTTCGGAAAAATAAAGTATTTATCTATTGAGGTACTGTTTATTTTATTTATTTCTTTATTTATACAAATACAAATATATATTTATACAAGTAAAGTAAATCAGAACAAATACAAATTTCAAAAATAACTACAACTGCTATTTAAAAAAGGAAAAGAAAGATAGGCTAATCTTACATAATAATTATTCTACCGATCTCGCGAGTACTTTTTGGTATCCTATTTTCATATTCTTCGTATTTAGGCACTGTTCCCTCACTCCTACTGTTTATTATTGAATGACTCTTAATAATGATGTGTCTGACTTGAATTTGTACGCCACGTCTGCTTCATTCTAGATTACCTCCTATATGCTTTACAGTTTAACTCATTCACTGCTACTGACGAATAAATTCGTCACCACAAAATATTGCAGAAATATTAGATTAACAGAATGATAATTTATGTTAAAATGTTATTTTTTATTCACATATTGTGGTTATTATACGCAGAAACTAGGTTTTCCACGGAATCTTTTACAGAGACTTCAAACTTATAATTCACTTTTGATTTAAGTTGATTACTTATATTAGTATATATTAATAAGAGAGCTCTAAAAAGTTAGTTGTTACTCCATTCTCAGTGGACTACACACCACACTACATGTAGGCCTACTTGGGCCTACTCTTCTTTTAGCGCTGTAGAGTTCATTGCCGTTTTTCTTTCTACAATGAAAATTATAAACAAAGCTATCTCATTAATTTGTTTACTCCTATCTTCATCTAGGCTGATGTATATTCGCATGTCATTCTTTACTTGATATCTTCAGGAATATATTGAATGATTTCATTTCCGTTGCTGAGGATAATTTGTTTTAATTTCAGTAAGATTTCGTGTTTAGAAACATTCTGTCTCATCTTCTTTTGTGAGGAATGAGTAATTTGATGGATAACATATGTTAAATACAGTTACTCATTGTAACCCAGGCTGCTATTTTGTTAGGAGGAGAAATTCACCACCAGCTCAACCCATGTTTTCATTGACACCGCACCTATCAGCCAATCAAAATCTAAGAATGTTTTGTCTACTTACTTTCGACTACTTGCCGGAGCGAACACTATGAATAAAGTGTAAGTGTAAGTTTCTTAAGAAAACCTTTAATTTGCTTCTAAAGAAACCGGGAATTTCGGTTTACTAACGATTTCCTTTACCGGTAAAATGGGGTACAAAATGAAAAAAAATCAATACTATATTTTGTCTTACAAAGTAGTGTAGGGCATTGGAAACAAGAGCAAGATGTAAAATATAGGTAGATATTTAAATATACTGATAGATAATCCGAATAAAAACATATTAATTATTATTTAAGTATTTTATCGTTTTATATTAAAAAGCATTTTGGCAATTTTTAGCTTTACCGTCTTATTAAGCCATTTTGAGGTTTTATAAGATTGGACTATATGACTGCCATGACAATGAAGCAAATAATTATAATCTTATTAAAATATCACAGTTAGCTATCAAGGAACAAAATAGTTTAAACCCTAAGAATCCGGTCCCTGGTGACGTTACGCGTAGTTTTGCTTTCCATATGCTTATGCCGTTTATACCATAATGAATAGAAACCAAATATTTATTTATACTGATAAATAGGGGACGGATTTCTATGACATGTCATATTTTTCCCGTTTGCATTATTTCAGGTTTCCGACTAATTTAAACCCGATTCCAAGCATCCTGGTGAAAATGGAACGGCTTTTATTGTGTAGGCTATATAACTGCATATTTAGGAAAGTTTCAACTGTTGTAGCATATTTAGGTCATATTTTGGCATATTTGTGTGCATATTAAAGAAATTTTGAATTTTCATATCATATTTTATAAATTTTGCATTATAATTATGCTTTTTTTAGAACTTACAGGTATTTTAAATAATTAACATTATATTTTAATAAAATGAATTGTATTGAAACTTAAAAAATATATACATAATGTGTAAGTAGTAAAGTCATATTTTAAATTTTATTGGTCATATTTTTTTTCTTGTTTTTAGGTCATAAATGCATGCATATATCCTATTTTTTAGGTCATAGAAATCTGCCCCCTACTGATAAATATAATGCTCACATTCGAATAATGGCAATAATGAACGTTTCATTTAATAATTATCGTTTCGCGTTTGGAATAATGTTAATATGCAGGGAAAGTCTTGCAAGTTGTCTGCATTGCTAAACTATTGCGCTGGAACTCATAAATAAAGTTAACTCCTGCCGCTGTTTTTTGCACGTGCTAGGTGCCGGGGTTTGCAACACTTATCCGAGAACTGATGGGTGAAAGGCTGACTGTAGGAAGGCATTCACCTTATATGAGAATTTAACAAACTGTTCATGGAATTGCCTTTCTTGCGTAACGCTACAGCCCCTCGCTTCCTCTGTTTGTTTTACAACTACAAAGTATTTCCATTATTTTGCTAAATGTCTTACTTGAAGATCTGGTTTTGACTACCTGTTTTACAGCTTTACATACTTAACTTTCTTCGTATGCATCGTACTTTTAAATTCATGCTGTGCTACATTAACGTCTAACAGGGTGCTTTAATCTTTATTATTATATGATTATACCTTATATTATGTAGCCTACCTTCCTCGTTAGCTTCTATTGATTGTGGTGTAAGTTACTTACGATAGCTGTTAAAATCAAGTCACATTATTTATTAAAAATGTCTTGGAAACTGATAATATTTCTCATAGTTTGGGTCTATTACATTTCTACTACATTACATGTACATCTATTACATTTAGGTCTATTACATAGAGAAATTGTTCTATACGTTGTGCTCCAAATTAGAAGTTTTTACTTTATTTTGTGTATAATAATGATAGTAATCAAGAAATTACTTGAATTTCCTAAGTACGAACAACTCTTATAAGAATAGTGTTTGTCCATAGCCTGTCTGTTCTCTAAGTTCTGTGGGCTACAAGTTAAAGCTATACAGGAAAATCTCTTTAATATTTTGTTGTGGCCGGCAGGAACTGATTGAGTTTGAACTGAATTGGTCTAATAACAGGCCACAAGCTTTAAGCAAGGGTTTCTCATTAGGATATTTTTATAAGAGGAATGATTAGTAGGTGAACTTCTCTCTAGTAAAATTGTGGAAGTTTGTATGTATATTTGACCTTCTTTCATTGGTCTGTACTGAAGATAGAGAAAGTTATGCGAGTGTAATAATAATATTTTTTTTTCTAAAAATTTATATCGTCACGTTTTATCGTTAGGCTTGAGAAATCTCTCCCGAGTTTTATTGCTAACCAGTCATCAGTAATGGCTTAAGCAATATTGAAAACTGGTGTCAAGCATTCACACCTTGGATAAGTAGACTAATGTCGCTTTAAAATGGCAACGACCACTTAAGTATTTGCTTGTCAGATCTCAGACTGTATGGAACAGCAAAACACAATTAGTTTAATATGAGATAAGCATCTTTATTAGACAGGCTATTTATTTAAATAACATCGAGTACTCTTGACATTTCAATTTAAAGAGTATGTTACAACGGTAAATATCAGTTGATCCCCTTACATTAAGATGTTGCAAGAAAGACAAACTGCATTTATTATATCTCAGTTCTTGCGGGGATTTGAGTTAATTACTGCCCAAGTTATACCAAGTTGCGAAACAGTTGTTTAAAACATCTTCTTAAAATTAGTATTACCTGGGTTTGGAGCATGCCTTTCAACCTTAATGTTTTGCATATATTAACTTGGTTAATTATAGGGTGAAGGAAGCAATTATTTCTTCACGGATGGGCCTGCTGTAGTTATGATTCCATGCTGTAGCTGCCCTTTAAATTCTTGCTGTATCGTCTGCTCAATCCTGCTCGGATTATTATTGAGTCCGTTTCAAACAAATTATATTGCCAGTGTTTTTGTTTCTATTCTCATTCTTACTATTCCTTCAATTGTCTTTATGCCTTCTTTATCTCGTAGACATTTAGCCTTTCCTTCTACTCTTTTTTTCAGTCATGCAGGAAATATTGCAATACTGTATTAGGCAGTTATCAAGGCTTTCCTTTTTTTTCTACACTCTTTAAGATATAAAACGATTATTTTACGTTTGAAGTACAGATGAGTTTTATAGTGCATCATTTATCATATATTTTTTTATAATACACAAATACACGAGTAAACGCTCGTACTCGGGATTGGCACCAGAAACAAATACATATCGTATATTGGAAAGACACTAATACAGTTACAGAGACTTAAGACGTACGGCAATGTAAGAGACAAAGACTGCACAAAATTAAACATAATACGGAAGAATAATTCAGCACTTAAGGCAATAAGAAAGTAGGCTGGTATACAAGATTGAGAAAAAAAATTATGTACCGTATACAAAAAGAAATCAAAGTAAAAAAAAAACCAAAATAATAAGACAGAGAAATGTTTAGAGAAGATACTAGATATTTTGTATTATTATTGTTATTATTATTACAGATAAGATTCTGGGTGAGACTTAGTATTGGAATTGTACAGTTTTGGACCAAAATTAATGCTAAGTTTAGAGTTTGCAGTAGTATAATTTTGTTCTAATGAGGTGAATTTTTATTACATCTTGTTTTGTAATATATTACTTCAATTGCAAAATATGTTTCATGATGTTATGAAAGCATTTTAGTAAAGATAATTTATAAATTTGTTGGTTGTCATAACCATAACATAAAATTCTTGTATCAGCTTTTAAAACAGTCGGAAAATGCACCGAGAATGCGATTTTGTTAGTAAAATTGTGTTTTAACTAGCAGGTGTTCGCGGCTTCGCCCGGTTTATTTACCTCAACTGCTAGATGTTTAGCCTATTTAAATAATTTATTTAACAGAAAAATAATTAGAGCATTGTATTTATTAATAATAATGTTTTCACATAAATTGAATGTATTACATAATTTTATATTTATTTATATTATTTGACGTAGTAAATGTAAATAATTAAAACTAATAAAACTAATTTTGTGCCGCCATAGGGCATACAGTTTCGAAATGAAACGACTGAAACGAACCATAGATTCATGAACCTTACCCAAATCATACATAAAAAATTAAACCTTTGATAATTAAAAGGCTAAAAATCCAGGTTTGAAGTCATTACACGATTCAAGTGACCAAAACGACCTCAGATTCGAGTTCCCTAGCCCAGAACAAACCCCGCGTGGTGAGTTCCGTGCAAATCATTCAATTTTTTTCCAAATGGGCATACATTCATGATCCCCTTCCATCCACCTATGCAAAAAAAAAAAAAAAATAAAAAATCTGTGATAACAGAGAAAAACTACCTTCAATTAATTTTACAGTTGAATGGGTCTAGGCTACATGGAAACACCAGCTCAAATATTATAATAGATGTGTAGATAGTTGGCAGTCTGTATTCTTCTATTCATTTGTCTCCAGAGTTCAAAACGTGTAAGTTTTGTACAGTCATAGGATGAAAGAATGCCCAAGAATTGTTTGCCTCCGCATTATCTCATATTATGTGTAATTAGTTTTACTTATTACATTAATATAAGTACATGTATGAATTTTAGCTCTAGATTTACAGTATCATTTCTAATTATGCCACTAACAGAAAATCTTTTCAGCTTGTAAATTTACTTTTCATACACCGGCAGCCTAAATTTTATAATATTCCTACACATTTCGAAATTTTAATTGATTGGATATATTTACAAAATATAATATAAAATAAAATTCTGAGGAAAGGGCTTAGCGTCCGATTGCTGCATCATCCAATTTCGTCCTCAGGTTTAATAGACAGTAAGATTTAGAGGCATGTGGTTATCATATATTCCTGTTACAGTAGTCTTCTTGACGGAGCCCTACCTCTTTATTTAAGTACCAGGTACTTCATTTTCCCACATTTTCCCTCACTGGATTCACTCTGTGCGCCTACTAACACTGAAAATCTGAGGAGACATCATAGGTCAGATCAGGGCATCCAGACATGAGGTCAGGAACGCTAGCCAACGAACCATAGAGATTCTCTACTTATAAAACTCTCAACCACTAATTTGACACAACCATATTTCTAGAAGCCATAGTTATTATTTAGATATATTCTTAGTTGCCGTGGTTATTATGTATATACAGTATTATATTTGTTACTTGCTCTTCATTCTGAGCCAGATAACCTCGAATTTAACCTTACATAGTAAGTTTTACCTCATAGTTCTACCTCTGCAAACAGAAGACATTTCACAATGGAAGTTCGTAATGGAACGTTCCTGTTTTGTGGTTGCATAGAACGTTCATTACCAGTTCTCTGTCCAACTAGTCAATTACAAATTGCATCTGTTTCCTGAGTAAGACACGTGCGAATCTTGTTAAATGTACATTTAACTTGTGTTCGTTTGTGCACGTTCAGTATGAGGTAGAGCCGGCCGGAGCAAAGTGCCTTGAGTTCACAGTAACTTTTCAAACTGGTTGCTCTGCAATTCAGGTCATGACATCAACTGTCTTTCTCTCTCGTCCGTCATCAGTCTATATCTGATATTAACGTGTCAAGTCTAGCCTTTCATAAAACCAGGACGGCAAAAATGTTAACATTTAATTGAAAACACGAAGGTGTAATCCAGTTGAGATTTGTCACATTCTTTAGTGTTGTTTTTATTTGCTGCTTTTCTGAAACTCCAAAAGCATTTCAAATACTCAGCAGCTAATTTTTCTAATAAAGACCTTTATCCAGACCATAGGCGTAACCAGGCCGACCATATGGGGGGGGGGTTATAACATCTAGGGAGAGGGGGGTCCGGGGGTCCTCCCCCGGAAAATTTTAAAAATTAAGATGCAAAATAATGAGTTTTAAGCTTCCGGGGGTTTACCCCCGGAAAATTTTAAAAATTAAGACGCAAAATAACAAGTTTTAAGCTTCCGGGGGCTTACCCCCGGAAAATTTAAAAAATGAAGACGCAAAATAACGAGTTTTAAGCTTCCGGGGGTCCTCCCCCGGAAAATTTTAAAAATTAAGACGCAAAATAACGAGTTTTAAGCTTCCCACGCTTTATACTTGTATTAAGTAATTTATGGGCAGACTTTAAAAAATAATACAATTTTCTTTTTTTAATCAATGGGGGGGGGGTTCAAACCCCCCCCTCGGTACGCCTATGATCCAGACATATATTTGCCTCTTGGCATACAGAAGTTTCGATAAAAAAAATGTCCAAGTTCAATTAATATTAAATAAATAGCCTAGTAACAGTTTAAGAAATTAAAATTAAATCATATGTGTCAAAAACCGTATATGACTATTGCATGGTTTTTACAATGTGAATTTAACTACAAATCCTTGGGGGAAAACTTTAATTCTGTTGCCTTTATTTGTAAAATTGAATGCCTTGATTTCTTATTTATTTATTTCTTCGTGGGCAGCAGTTTCCTGTTAATTCCGACAGGATCAGAATTGTTGGGTGTTATCCTATTGTTCGTTTTGGGGTATCTATAATTTCACGCTTTTTTATACTCAAGTTTGTGATCTTTTTCACTGCTACACAAATTTATGATCTGTATTCCATTTCTGCGTATCCGTATTCTTCATGATATATTATTCACACATTTTCATAGCCCAGTAGTTTCACGGATCAAAGAACTAACAAAACTGATATTTTCCTTATCTGCTTTCAAAAGCATAAATATTTTATGTAAAAGGGCGAGGCATGGCTTACGAATGGCAGCGAAAGGAATTTTCACATTTTTTAAATATATTTTCTTAAAATCCAGTTTCAAATGAATTTCTATTGCAGTGATATGAATCATAAGATGAAAATCTACTGTGCTCTTTATTACTGATAAGCCTATAATAGTTCTGAGAAACTGGTACAGTACTACTTGCTATTAAACTGTCCTTTCTAATTCGTATAGCATTTACAAGGGCAGCAGTTATTGTACTTTGAGATATTTTATCGAGCCATCTATTATCTCCAACATTCACTTTTTCTTACTGGATCGAAATATATAACTTTATCAGACCCGTAGCCAGAGTTCAAGATCAGGGCGGGCAGAATGTTTCTCACTATATTCTGGTGTTATAGGGAAGAATATTGAATTTTGACTTATGTGGAATAAAAATCATTAACTGCAAAATACTTTTTCACAATATTATTGTTAACTGAAAGTTGTTTGTCCTGTGGCAGTCATGAAGATACTGGAGAATACTTCAATTATAAGCACAATAATTGTGCTTGAGCTTTACTTTAAAGCCTACATACAAACAATTCTTCTTGTACAAGTGAATCCTTCTCCCCTTCAAGAGATTGAGTTTTCTCATATTCTTTTCCATTTTCAAATCCTATTTTCTACTCTTCTCAAATGCTAGATACACTTTCGGCCTGTTAATTATTGTTAGGGCAGAGAAACTAGATTCTCAAACTGCTATAATATATGCCAAAGTGCTCTCTGCTCTTAACATATTGTAACAACCCTCAGAGGCGTTCCTATTCATCTCACTTAGCCTGTATCTCATCGAAGACTTTTCAATGCTTTTCTTATGTGAGAAGTCTTTGGACTTTAGTATCTCTTACTCTGGAATGCTAATGTGCGAATAAATGAATTGAATTAAAAAAAATTGTTTTATTATAAGCAGGGTCATGATTTTGATGACGTCATCTTTTAAATGGTACATCATGGACGTTGCCCAATAGTGCAGGTATTCTGATAATTACTCCTAGATTATAAAAATTGCAATTTTAATGTCTTTTTTGTCATTTTTCTCCCATTTTTCATTTTTAGGTCATTTTTAGAATATAATCCCATTATTTTTACATTTTTTGGCCATTTTATGATCTTTTATTTCCACATTTCATATTTTTTCAGTAATTTTTAAATTTTAAAGTAATTATTTTCTCATTTTGCGTTGTTTCCTGCATTATGTAGAGTTTTTATGCATTTACTTACATTTAATATTATGAGAACTCTAAATAAGCATAATTAAATGGATATTGTTAAAATTTTAATTTGGATATAAACATAGACTAATATTACAAACCTATATAATCGGGTCAACATCATTAATGTAGAATAGACACAAATCTGACGAATAAACTAACATTTTCATATAAATTTTTGGGTGTTTCTAATTAGTTTTGGGTCATTTTTTGTACTTTTCCAGTCATTTTATAGGTAATTTTTAAGTACTTTAGGTCATCAAAATCCGGGGCCTGATTATAAGCATTATCGAAAAGAAAATTTGAGGGTGGGCGGGAAATGAACTTGAGTGGGCCTGGTCCCCACTTTGGCTGCGGACCTGCATCTTATATACAGAGATCTAATTTCTAAGAAGTTTTTTAGTGAACTTGATATGGTTTGTTGTTATAAGCAAGGACGCAAATCGCAAACTATCTCAATCAAAACTGTGGCACAAACGTAACTAACACGATCTGTCAGTGAAAGTAATTCACCTGGAGAAGGTACTCTGCCCTTTTAAACATAACCACAATTAAAATTACCTGCAATTGAAAGAGAAAGTACTGTTACAACACAAATGCCGTTCTCTTTGAAAATACGCAATATAAAGCAGATTATCTTTAAGATGAGTTAATCTTGACATTTCGCATTAGCTTTCACCTGTCGACATGCACTTTTGCTTAACCATCGTAAAAAAGTAGATCTTATTTCACTGTGTGAGATTAATTGCATTAAATCATGGAGTGTGCGTGTAATTATTTTGTTACATTTTACTTCCTGTACTGGTTTTTTCACACTGGTATGGAAGTGAATTTTCCGTCACAAACATAACACGTATTGGGCCCTATACCTTTACTAACTGAATTATACTTTTACTAATTAAATTTTAAAATACATCAACAAATATGAATCTAAATATAAATATAGGACTTTTTATCCTGGTGCACCATAGAAAATAGATATTATATGAATATAAATATAAATATAAATATAGGACATTTCTATCCTCGTGCACCATAGACAATAGATACTATAGGTAGAGGATGTGTTGTTTGATATGGAAGTCCGATGTGGAGATCCAGCATTAATAAAATCGGATAAACTGATAACAAAGTGCCATAATGCTTTTGTTTAATCAGTGATAATTGCAATTATGATAGGCCCATGCAGAAAATAAGTTATTTTTTTAATCCATCTCCGAGTTAAATTCCAGATCGATTCATTAAGCAGGGCTTGCAGAAGAGCAAAGGTTTAAAGTTTGATGCTTAACTTTAAGTTCATATTCGTATACACTGATACACGAAATTGTTAAAATATGTGAACATTTCACAAAATGCTCTGGCAGAGAACTCTGCTTAATGTACGTAGGCCTAATTATTTGAAAGTAATGTATGTAACAGTAACAGTATGTAACAGTATTCAAGTAGTACTCATTTCAAATTGGACAATGAAATAAACATCTGACTACATTGGAGTCAATTCCCTCAGTGATTAGCAAAGCGGTTTTGTACGTCGTATAGTCATGATTTCCCATTTAAAAAGCATGTGACCTTTAATTAGTCGTTACTCCGGTACCGGTTAACCGATTTGTTCCAAAATAAATAGGCTTCTTGTCATGGACGTTACAAATGCGTATAGCAAGTTTCATGAAAATCCTGTAAAGTGTATTTGAGTTATCGCGCGTACAGACACAAGGACAGATGGAAAGTCCCCCACACAATCTCATAAAGTACCATTGTAGGACTTAAACATTTTGAGATCCCCTGATTCCAAACATAAAATTTACGGAACTATGTCTATGTATGTGTCCGTAAGTGTGTGTGTGTGTGTGAACAACATAACTGAAATTATTTGTTTCGTATCCTCATGGTACTGTCCGTGTAAGGAGGACATGTCCTATTACTGAAGAAATAGGTGCAATGCAGCGTGTAATTTTTTTTTTTTTTATTAGGATGATGAGTGAGAATAGAAACGTGTCGAAACAATGGGATGAGCACAGCAAATTTGATCGGTCACGGAGCATGATTCTTTGCTTGTGAAATGCATCTGGAATTAAGTTAGACTGATGCAAGGAATGCGTTCTGGTCCACATAGAGTTGTAATGGTACGCGTGACATAACACGGCAGAACTCTTCTGCTAAGTAGCGAATTGGGGAGAAGGAGGAAATTTAAATAATTTAAGTGCAGTAGGTTGCCTGATGAATGTTTCAGATTCTGCTAAGAATATTAAAGGTTAATTTGTTTTGAAGACAGTGAGATAAATAATTTTAATAGAATGTAATAGACTATCTCCAATAGGTACGGCTACTGACGTATAAAATCAGAAATGTAAGATTTATAAGTATTGCTGTAACAATGTAAAATACAAGGATTTTTATTCTTGTGTTATAATTGTCTTTCATAGCAATCAGCTAATCTACTGAAATTTTCCCCATTGATTTCAAACTTAGATCCTACTGATGATTTCACTTATGTATATTATTGTATAAATTAAGTCTAGTTGAGGTGGATGTTTTGTTTATAATATAAGTTACCGGTACCCCTGGAAAAAATATTATATTGGCATATGGCACAAAAATTCTACTAAAAATTTTAACACAATAGGTATAACTTGGAACAGTCAGTATTGTGATTGAGCCAGTCTAGGAGATGCCATTTTCGAGATAAGTAAATCTACTAAACCAGAATTCTCTTGTTCCTCATTTAAAAAAATGGGAGTTGAAAACGTGGCTTCGCACAAGTTTGTAGATGCAAATGTCTTGGGCACCTATCATCAAGTACTGAGCAGTTCGATTTGGAGCTTGCCTGCTCAGTGCATAAACGTAATGGGAGCAACGGAAAGAGGAACAAAGACGAAAATTTTTATTTCATTCATAGCCTTCCTTAGCGACGGGTCAAGTTCAGGGCAGTATTGTTTTTATCATGGAGGGCAGTACGTCAAAGCGTGCAATTACAGGAGCCACCAATGAGTTTAAAAACCGGCCTGCTGCTCTGCTATCCTTGTGGTAGACGCCAACGAAAATGGAGTAGGTAAAGCCGGCTCCCCAGAGCTGCATACTGATGTTGGCTAGGTCTTAGGGTATTGTGTTACTTTTCGGGAGACTTAGTGAACCCGATTTTGACCATTGATCCAGACTCGAAACAATTTGAAAAATCATGAAAATTGACAGAAATGAACCACTGTGCAGAAGAAAACAGCATGCCGCGAAACAAGGAATATGAAAAGTGATATTCAATAATAGGGCTAATAATAATAATAATAATAATAATAATAATAATAATAATAATAATAATTTTTATTTTGCCTGGCAGAGTTAAGGCCATAGGGCCTTATCTTCCACTCAACCAGGATAAATACAAAATACATTTAAGGAAATCTACAAAAAACAAATACAATAGATATACATAATAATACAAAATGCTAAAAATAGAATATCAATACAATATTAATCTGCCTATCTTAAAACATAAGACAAAAATGCGTCCAATAATATGCGGAGAAAAAAGTAAATAAAAAATTATATATAATTGGGTGTGTGTATAGCCTAATTATAATATTGTACTATACTATACACTAAAAATGAAACTTAAAACTAAGAAATTGACAAATTTAAGCAATATAAGCTAAGTGCTATGAAAATAATGTATGATATTGGTACTAAATTCCATGGACGGAAGAGCCTACTTTCCTATAGCTGCGTCATTTACTTGTGTCTTTCGCCATTACTTGTAGATGGCGGGATTGACCTCGGCCGTTATTGATGGTTTTCTTGACCGGGGTCCCTACTTTAGCAAGTAGGGTACTGTCTGACTGTGAGCTGAAGGCCGAGCTGGTGGCATAGTGGGGGAAAGACTTAGACAGTAAATGCAAGCGCACGGTAAGGTAGTGGGGGAACGCTAGCTCGGCCTTCAGCTCGCAGCCAGACAGTACCTTAGTAGTTGCTCAGTTCTTACCGCTGAGTGCTCCAGACTAATGTTAAAATATTTTCTTGTCCATTCGCTGACTTCAGCCTTGAAGGCAATCTGCACACAGACTTTTATTGCTTTGCCTTAGAATTAAGAAGTAGAATACTCACTTTTCCTGATGTGTTACTTTCACTGAAACCCAGGAAGTTAAAAATTAGTACGGTTCTAGATTAATTAATTTCATACCCAATTGCCCGAAGAGAGAAGGTGGACATCCTGTGAAACTGGGTTATCATTCCGGAATGCCTCTTTATTACGAAACGTGCATAAAAACCACTCGGAAGCAATTTCACACAGTAACTTGTTCCATGGTAGAAAAGTCCCAAGCGAATGTTGCAATTTGTATGCTTATCTTGATACCTAGCGTCGAACTAGATTACTTCGGGAATCGTAAATTGAGCTAAATATTTTCTAGCCCCTAAATTCAGATACAGTACGTTATTCGGGCAAAAACTAAGATGTAGGTCTGTATAACGCAAAAACTCTATTATGTTAGTAAACTTGGTAAATGAAACTCTTCCAACTTTTCACAGCCTTGGGACTGGCGGTATATCATACTTTGCAGTGAAATATTTACATAAAAATGCATGGATAAAGAGTGTGTGCTGTATTTGAAATTAGTATAAATATTACATCAAAATCATATAGCCATAAAATATGGGTATAAATTTCATATTCATTATTTCATTTCTTCGAATTATTTTTGTGTTACATATTTTTGCATTCGTAATGGTTGATGATGTCGATGTTGAAAATATTTGCCATTCCTTTGTTGTGGATTATGTTAGTCGCAACAAAGCTGGAATGATCGCAGAGATTAATAGAGCAATAAACACACACCCCTCAGTCAATGTAACGCTGAACGAAATCCTTGGACTCAATTTACAGAATAATATTATAGTATCTTTTCCTCAATTTACATATTTACTTTTCCAAAAATTCATATATATTGCTCAAATTGCCTACACCATTGGATTGGTAGAACTTGGAAGACGTAGCATGTAAACAATATGCATATCTTTACCAAATATATTAAGTGTAAACAGATATCATTTACAGTGATTCCGAAATCAGATTTAATTTTATTTATTTATTTAACCTGGTAGAGATTAGACCATTAGGTCTTCTCCTCGCCTCTACCAGGAATTCTAAAACTACAATTGCAATATAACTATAAAAATACAGTTAGAAAAAATAAAGTACTAGCATTAAAGATACTAAATGACTATAATAATAATAATAATGCTAATAATAATAATGTTCATAATTAAAATTATAGTAAAACACAATAAAATGATATCAAATCATAAACAGAAATCTTGCACCTTATAACTTTCTAGTGTTTTAAATAGATTTGTTCATTGGAAGTTTTATTCAACTTTTTATCTGCATTTCATGAAGTAATCCCTCCGTTTCATAATATGATATAGACGAATTGTACTCGGCTTTATTGCGCATGCGCATCTGAGTACTGATCTGATATCGCGTGTGCAGTAGTGAAGGGCTCCTTCATCAAGTCAGACGTTTACTGTGCATAGCGGTACTATTCAGGATGAGTAAACACACATAACAGAGGTAAATGTGAGTAGAAACTCCAAAGCAAAATAATATTAATACATTGCCATTGTAGAGTTCTAGTCCAGTTAAAGGAAAGTTGCGTGCCTACCTTAAAGAAGGGTGCCAGAAGCAGTAGCATCGTCATAACAAACACTTGCCTCACATAGAGTGGTCTGTGTACCAGCTTTTGTAGCAGAAATGTAGCAGACATTTTATACTACTCCATATTTTATAGTAACAAAATGCATTACAGCTTCTGCTTACCATATGTTGCAACGCAAATATACCATATATTGTCATAAAATGTATCAATATGTAAAGAATAATGTAGGCTAGAATGTACTAAGTTGTAAAAGTATTTAGCCTAGACCTACATACAGCCTAACCATATAATTCTTGAAAATTTAACATACCTATACCATATTGTGGAACAATATAAATGACCTGTTTCTTTACCATTTTATGGAACAGAGGTGTTTAAGTGTTTATTAAGATAATCGTTGAAATCCGCAACTACGTCACCTCAATTAACATGGTAGTACAAAAGACATCAATACTGATCCATAAACTAAGTAAAACTTTCATTGTCAATGTCACCATAAACGACGGTGATTTTTCCATGCAAAACCAAATATTCTTTTTAATTAAACTACGTGGCTTCATATTCTCCGGCTGAACTGTTCGATTGCAGATTATTAAATATGTAGTCGAAGCTAAGGTTACGACATAATCCATTCAATAATAAACGAACTTTATAAAAATAATCTTTGTACACCGTCTCACCATTTATCTATAATTAGTAAAACTCATATGGTTTTGGTTTACAGTTATATAATATTTTAACTCTTAATATCAAGACGCTAAATTTATTACTATTTAGAAAACATGTCAAATCTATCTTAAAACAAATATGCCCCTACAGTTTGGAGGATGCACGCGTAGGCCTTTTAAGTCACATAACTTTCAAGCAATAGGCCTACAACTAGTTTAAATTTTTTTATGTTAGTTTTAGAGGAAACCTTGACACTGTCCATACATTAACATGTCTTCGACAATAAATATTATTATTATATAAAATGTCAGAACTAAGGGAGATGCAATTAGTACCTGTAATCTTTTTTAAACTCATTCATCCCAATATAAACTTTTTTTAAGTTTTCAAATAATATTCAGAGTGCGACTGTATTATTATGCAACTCTTAGAAGTCTCGAGAAATGTTTACCCTTCAAGAAAGATAAATGCATTTCACGTTGTTGGATATGTTTAATTTCTCCCTGTTTGATATTTCAAACACTTTATTTAAATTGGTCTGCGCCATGTAACCGAACATAATTATTTCATTACTCAATATTCTTATCATTACCAGAAATATGTACTGTATGCTCATGCATCATGATTGTAAATTCCATCAAGTATGCAGTATTTTAAATATTACTGCCAATCCTAAGTCTACAAATGCCAAGAAAATGATTGCAGAGTTTAAATTGTTCCCTTTATTAATAGCCATGAAATTTACATTTTTATTTTTGGAGGTAATTTACCACTCCCAAGAGATATAATCTGTAAGAATTATTCTTAGTCCATACAAAGGACTTTGTGTACAGAGATTTGATGGACATTACCCTTAATGAGTATGATGATTTGGTGGTAATGAAAAATACAGTGACTACTAACCTAACCAACATGCATTGCTGATGCTGACATAATAATTATATTCCATAATGGTTTTAAGAAAACTGTAATTTTCCTTTTGTTATTATTAATTATGGTGGGAGTTGAATCACTTTCTCCGTGTGAAAGAGGTGTGCTTTTCGAATAGTGCGTGTTGGATGCTCAAAATCGTGACTTCCACAGTAGTACAAGTACATGCAACTGAGTGTCATCGAACTGCTTTCTTGCAAAAATTGTCCACACGGTGGTAGTTTCTACACAGATGGTAGTGTTTGGGGTGGTTGCTATTCTCCATTTTAAAGATTGTTTATTGTAGTAACCTCTGTTTCCCTTAAGTATTCTGTTTTAAGTTATCAATTACTCTGTTATATTTGCCATTAAAAAGTTGCTCCTTTATTTACAATAATACGCAAATATAAAATATAGTGAATAATTTGTTTTTAATTAACAATTACCACCTATGCTCAGCATTTTAAACCTAAAAAATTTAGCCTATTTTGAAAAACATACTTATTTTAACACATTCAACATATATAAGTAGCGTAAGCTACTAGTCTAGAGCTATAAAAACTTGTGATACATACTTTAAATTAGTCAAAAGTATTGCTATAAATTCGTAAAACTGTTAAAATAGAAGTCTTGTATAGCTCAGTAGGAAAATGAAAATAATTGAGATATAGTGAATAATGTCCAACTTATACCAAAAAGTTAGTAAATCGCAGAAATTATATCTGATACAAGGTTACTGCTACGAATCTTATAATTATTATTGGTAAAGATTTAGGTTATTATCTTAGAATGAAAATATGAATTAGAAAACCTCCATAGGCATTAAACTGTATTACAATTCAAATAACAATTATTACGGTAACAATTATTATAATTATTACGGTATAAGTATTTACCTTAGGCACATAGGCTATGGTATAGTCATAAATATTTGTACATAAAATTATCAACTAGTTATACAGTGTTGGTTACACAGTCATTGAGTGAAATGTCATGAGGTAATATAATATGGATTTCTAATCATATCCTAAATCAGGCTCTGTGGTACAAGTTGAATATTTTCTTTAATTATCAACTAATGATAATTTTACAAGAATTTTGTTGTAAATTGTTTAAAAAAACATAAAACTATAAAAACCCTAAAATGAAAAGTTATCTTGGATCTTGGCCAAGTAATTGTTAATACACATTCGTTACATACAAATATCAGATGCTTTACTTTGCAAGTTCAAAATTTTAACAATTTTGTTTTATGCATTATTCTTAATTATTTATATTCCTGAAATAAAATTATTTCCTTAAATGAACTTTTAACTTGGGATGTTCTTGGAATAAAACAAATATTTCAAACAAAATGAAAGCAGGTAAACTAATATAGGCTAGGCCTGACAAAGTGCCAGATGGATTAATAGGCCTTATTTCACATGCTTCTGACATACATGGCACATACTTTGTACTATTCATGCTGTTATACAGTCCTATCTAAAACATAAATGTTTATTATTAATAGAGTACGCTATTTAAATATTACAATAATACGTTAGTAAGCAATTCATTAGCAGTAATGTAAATAAATACATTCTTCACAAACTGTAAATCACAATTACTACCAATTACTACACTTATATAAATATAAAAAATGTAGGCCTACTCTAATTTTTAATTTTAGAACCTGAATGTCGTTTAATCGGGGATGTTGTCTAAAGTGAAAGGATTAATCTGGGATATCAACATCAGTACCTCAGTAATTCTGTTCTCTATGCGTGGCGCTCCGTATAACACGTGACTAAAGTAATCAGGTTGGATTAACAGATAATTCCAGAATGAACAGTTTTAATGTGAAATTCATTAAATAATTTAAATCACAGTTTTGATAATAAATCGCAAGATTTGAATGTAATAAGTGTTTTATTTTCTCTTTACAGCCTGCGCAACGAGCCGAGGGAGAGGTGAACGGAACCGGTAATGCAGCTGGAAGGCCGCGGTTCGTGGCAGTGACGTCTTTAGAAGACGTACAGGCCGTCCGCTGTGCGGAATTTCATCCCCAAGGGAAGCTGTACGCTGTTGGGTCCAACTCGAAAACACTTCGCATCTGCTCATATCCCAAACTTTCAGACCTCAGGTTAGTTTCTTTATGTTTAATAACTAAGTTACTGAAATAAGTTTATTGTAAATGTGCGAAGAAATTATTAGGATAATCGTAGAGAGATTACCAGATATTCTTGAATAAATGTGTTGTATTTATAACTATCAAAATTGTTTTTTCCTGTTAATAGTTGCTAATAGATTCTGCCGGTTTGTTGCAATTATAGAAATAATTGAAACTTTTGTCGAAACTAATCTGAAAAGTATTCCTATTGATTCATTATTACACTATATTAAATAATATTTGCTAGAGGTGTATTTATAACTATCAAAATTGCTTTTTCCTGTTAATAGTTGCTAATAGATTCTGCCGGTTTGTTGCAATTATAGAAATAATTGAAACTTTTGTCGAAACTAATCTGAAAAGTATTCCTATTTATTCATTATTACACTATATTAAATAATATTTGCTAGAGGTGTATTTATAACTATCAAAATTGCTTTTTCCTGTTAATAGTTGCTAATAGATTCTGCCGGTTTGTTGCAATTATAGAAATAATTGAAACTTTTGTCGAAACTTATCTGAAAAGTATTTCTATTTATTTATTATTACACTATATTAAATAATATTTGCTAGAGGTGTATTTATAACTATCAAAATTGCTTTTTCCTGTTAATAGTTGCTAATAGATTCTGCCGGTTTGTGGCAATTATAGAAATTATTGAAACTTTTGTCGAAACAAATCTGAAAAGTATTCCTATTTATTCATTATTACACTATATTTGCTAGAGATAGATCGGTACCGGTACAAAATTTTCTCCACGTTACGGATGTTAATTAACAAATTAATTCAATAATTAAAGGGTTGGTTTGGTTAGGAGTACTAATTCATCAAACAGGAAGATATTCATTTTCTTAACCACTGAATTTATATTTTAATATGCGACTTAGGCCTACAACTTTGTACTGGTACTGAAGAGATTGAATATGCGACGAAGGATTATTAGGTAATTTATAAATTTACAGCAAACTATTTTCTTTTAAGGTGTAAAAAAAATTGATTCAAGAATTTTTTACTTTTGACTTTTATATAAGTTTTTGTTCACAGATCTAAGCATTATGCAGTTTCCATATTTAAATACTCCTTTAAGATTTGTACGCAAAAAAGGACATATTTACTTGGCAATTGGAAAAATAGACAAAATATTTTATGAAATTAAGTTAATAATCTTAAGTACATTACAAAGTATGTACAATTAAATACTAATTTTATTGAAATTATGCAAGGAATAAAACTTTTTGAAATATCAATCAAAGTAATCTATGTTATATTAATTTTAACCATTTTTTTCACTTGGCTTACCTCTTATACACTCTAATCACTGTTACTGTGATCATAGCCCTCCAAAATTTTTCCTATTTAACGGTTCTTCAAAAAGAATCAAGTGACAGAAACCAGAACTCTTAAGAATTATATTTATTTCAAAAAACTGTGCTTTATACAGTCATTTGGTTGGGTGAGGTACAATAAAAAGCACAATTAAGTATAATATACCAAAAGTCAGTCATATGAAAATCTAATAAGTTATATGGAATCGGTATCTTTCGCTTGAAATTGATCTTAACATAATACCCTGGTGTCATTTAGAGTTTCCAGCATCTTGCTACATTATTCAAAATAAATAACTATTTCTCACAAAAAAATTCTGAACTAGGGATTGTCTGTGTGGTGGCATTTTTTCATCCCGGAATTTCGGGATAAGATAAATGCTTGTCCCTGGATTTATTAATACTGATTTAATTTAATTAATTGAGGAATAATTTTAACTCGTTGCATTTCATCGTTTATTTATTAAACCATTCATTATCTGCATTTTATAGAATAGTACGCCAGTATGAGGGTAATGTAGGAGAAATTTCTTTACCTTAAGAGTAATTTCATTTGTGCTAGTGGTAGCACTGCACTCTTCGAATCTTTTACGATGTCAGCCATCTTGTTCTGGTATTCAGCTCGGGTATTTATAAGATTTCTATGAAAGTGCAAAGTGAAATTGTGAAATAGCAACATACGAACATTGTAAATATTTAATAACAAACACGAGTATAACATATAGACGGGCGTCAAAACCCGTGATATGACGTCTATAAATAAACAGGAAGTGAAGTGAAGTGTTCTGGTATTTACTGCGAAATGAAATCTGTTATATCGTTCTCCCATTCTCATGTGTGTTGATATAGTGTTCTGGACATGTAAGAAAGATGCCATAAGAACTTCTGGTGGTTTTGGTAAGTAGGATTTTATAATTTTATAAATACACTGACTTCAAAAATAATAACCTCACAAATAGAAATAGAAATGGTAGAATGAAATCACTCGTAAATAATATCAAAATTATTCTTCTTACTCCACTCCTTTATTATAGAGTCGAGTCCCTAAGAGATCCTTACACATACATACTTCGTTTTAAATTACTTTAAGGAACTTTCTCGTCAAGTTGGGAGAAAATCGAACAAACAGATTAATCGTATTTGCGTAACGAACATATTAATCGTGATTGCGTAACGAACATATTTACCGAGAAACAGACGAAATGTTTGATCGTGATTGCGTAGCGAACATATTTACAGAGAAACAAACGAAATGCCGGTAAACCGTTAAAATTGCGTCAAAAGTCCAGGGAACCGGTCCAAAAAAAGTAAGATGTTCTCTCCATCAGTTAAAATAGCCACCACCTTAAAACAGGATCAAATCGAAATCCTTAATCATACGCAGATTTTAACGGTTCCAAAGAACATTCATGCAAAATTGGAAGAAAATCGTACTTACATAGAAACAGATAAAATTCCGATAAACTTTAAACTTTAGGAGTTATTCGAGAGTGGAAGTAGTCTTCAAATGTTCATAGCATGAACCGTTTGGTTAGAATCGGCATGAATGTTACTTGAAGTCATTAAGACTTACATTTCTGTAAGGATTTTAAAAATTCTTTTTTCAAGTTTGTGGCCGTTCTAATGGTTCCGTTCAAGTATTCAGTTTCTTTCAACGATGGACAATGATAATATGTATTACGTAAGGGACAATAGTACTAAAAAAACTGATCAATTTACTTAGTCCAGTTTACTTGTCCGGTTAGGTTATCAAAGCTAAAGACGATACAGTTTTACATGATTAACAGTCATCGGTCATCACTAGGGTTCGGATCTTTATGACCTAAAAAGTGGAAAATATGACTGCAAATATGTCCTTAAAATTACTAAATATGAGCCAAATATCCCAAATATTACTTCATAAAAGAACGTATTTTCTAAAAATAAATGTTACCGTTTAAAACTTTTAGTAACACGAAATTATTACAACACATCAATTCAATCAGATAATCACTTGTTAACAATTTTACATATGATTTACAGTTTTACTTGGAAAGAACTTCTAAAAATATATTTTTAAAACTGGAAGTTAACAGGAAGGAAGAAGAGGTAATTGTGTCATTACTTGTTATTGTCCCTTCATATTTCAGTTACAGTAAAACCAAAATATCGTAGTATATAATACATAGTTACATATTAAATTCAATACAAGATGAACATATAAAGTTCACATTAATGATGTTATTGTTTACAAATGTTACATTATTGGGTTAACAAAAATATATTGAATTTTATTGTCATGCCTTTTATCTATTGGCATTGTTATTAGTACTATTAAACCAGTCTTTCAAATATATTTATTACAATATTCCGCCTTTACCCTTAACATATAATACACATATCTGTGATAAGGGTGTTAGACTAAATACATTGGAAAACTTTCAAATTTATAAGAACAGAAATAACATCCTTAATGAAAACATAATTGACCAGAATCATTTATTTGACTTGACTACAACGGTGACCTAGGTTACCAATTAACAAATTTTATAAACAACATTATTTGAGAAGAATTGTGGTGTTCATTACATCTTATATGAACTGAAGATGGCGCAGCAAATGCCGAAATGCATTTTCATGATAAGTTGTGTATTATATGTTAAGGGTAAAGGCGGAATATTGTAATAAATATATTTAATATTAACCCTTATCTGTTGAAAATGAGTTATTTTAATAATTCAGTCTTTCAAACTTAGATGTTTTGTAACCCTGGCAGTGCATGTCAATCTCGCGAGTTCCTGTTGTGGGCAAGTCATTCACTGTCCCCGTCACCTGAAGTTGTCTTTTTTAATTTGGATTTTTCATATCGTATCATGCTATATATTTATCATGTTAAAAATTCATCCACAGAGTAAATGGAATATGTCTGTAGGAAGGACTTTATAAATACTTAAGTGTTTTGTATGGACTTGATAGTTGTAGGCAGCTTATTAAATAACTTTAAACTAGAATTGTAAACATGTGACTTAGAATTATTTGACACTTGACTTCGAAATATCCTGAAGGGGACCCAGAGAAGACCGAAGTACGATGCGAAACTACAGGGGTCTGAAGGGGTGTCGAAAGATGACCGAAGGGGGCCAGAAGATTTTTCGAAGCAGGACCAAAGGGTTTTACGTGATTCTAAAGAAGTTCGATAAAGAACCCTTAAATGGGCCTATATATCCCGGTTGATGCGCAAAGATATGCAGTCTAGTGGATAGCTCTTATTTTCAATTATTTATCTTCTTATTCTGGTGTGTTTTCTGTTCCACATCCTGAGAGTTCCACATCGTAAAGAGTTTACGGCATGTGCCATATATGAGTAAAGGTCACTTGCTACTAAAACTGTATAATTTTTTTTGTGATGAGTAGATGACCTTTACGCATAGCAAGTGCACGCAACGTGACAGTGGACGCGTGTATCGGTGCGTGGCGAGCGAGAAAGTTGCAGAACTGCTCTGATTATTGAGTAACTTTCTCCGTCAATATGCATGTGCCATTCAGATTCGCTCAATTATCCTGTTAACACCTGTTCTTCCAATGTTTGGCCTAGTTTCCATGTTATTCACACAAATTCCTGAACATAATTTTCCTTTCAATTGGCTTGTAAACTTCGAACAATCAGTGGTATCTGTTTGAACGATTTTCACTATTTTACAAGTCGAACAGCATCTAAGGAAAACAAAAAAGAACCTAGTATATTAACTTCATTCTTTTTGTCCTATAAAATGTAGGTTTGTATGCCTTTGCAAGTGTAATATTATAGTAGAAAATAAGCCTAAGTGGTAGGCTCGGAGACTGACCTCATATGACGTAATATTAAAATTACTTCCAATCCATACCAAAGAGTTATACATAAAAACTACCGTTTAAATCCTGATCAATTCTAGTGCGGTTCTATAAGCCTACTAAATCACTCCACGTAAAACACGATCAAGTGATCATTGGGGTCTTATCTCTTCTGTAGAAGAGGACTAGCTACTATCCCCGACCACTCATGTAAATCCCCTTAGACTACCATGACAATTCGATAAAGTAAAAAAAAAAATGATAAAAATTATGAAGTAACATAAATATTATTAGGATGTTTGTATAGAGCCCTACCAGTTCCAAAAGATTAACTCATCATCCAGTGGCGTAGGGAAGGGGGCGGGGTTCCAGGGGGTCCGCACCTCCCCCGAAATCAAAACCTAAAATTCTATTTAAGTTATTTAAGCTCTCTTTTGTCAAATATTTAATTATTTTATTTATTAATAAAATACTGAACTTGTAAATGTAGTCTATTATTTCCACTGTTCCATGTGTTATTAAACTTTTCTCATAAAATTAATAGTAATAAGTATTATAACTTAGGTAATGATTTCTTGCTTACGTTGGCATATCGTAGAGTATGGTAAACAAATTTTCTAACTAGTTTTTCAGTGCTAAAATAGCAAAAAAGTTATTTTCATTAGTTCAATCTTTAAAAATTTTCCGGGGGTCGACCCCCGACTTAGGTAACGATTTTTTGTTTTCATTGGCATGTCTTATAGTATGGTAAACAAATTTGCTAACAATATTTTCAGTGCTAAAATCGCGTAAAATGTGATTTTTATTACTTCAATATTTAAAAATTTTCCGGAGGTCGACCCCCCGACTTAGGTAACGATTTCTTGTTTACATTGGCATGTCATATAGTATGGTAAACAAATTTGCTAACTAGGTTTTCAGTGCTAAAATCGCGTACAATGTGATTTTCATTAGTTCAATATTTAAAAATTTTCTGTGGGTGCACCCCGACTTAGGTAACGATTTCTTGTTTACCTTAGCATGTCTTAGAGTATGGTAAACAAATTTTCTAACTTTTTTTTCAGTGCTAAAATAGCATAACATGTGATTTTCATTAGTTCAATGTTTAAAAGTTTTCCGGGGGTGGACCCCTGCTCCCTTTCTTTGGGGTATTTGATGCCCCCAAACACCCCGGTACTTTCGACCCTCCCCGAAATTATTTTCTGGCTACATCATTGTTGCACTTATTACAGGCCTAATGTTACAAAGTGCCCCAAGAACTTAAAGCGACAAAAATAATTAATTAAAAAAATTGTCCCCCCCTAGAAAATATCATATGGGTGCCCTTGTGCTAAACTATTACAGAGCATTCCACTTATTGTGATCACTTTGGGACGCAGCTAATCTGGTAAGATAAGATAAGATAAGAGAAATGTCACAAAATTCGTTTTCATAGTTCAGCTGAAGCTGGAAAACTGGCGACTCGTCAAGATATAAAAACTTGCGTACTAGAATGAACTACTAAAATAATTTTAAAAAAGGAATAATTTTGTAGCTCCTATGAGTCTACAAAGTCCCATGTAAAAACGGTGACATGTACATAAATTTACTTACATATATTATTTCTATATTAGTATTTCGTCTTCAAGATATTCTTTGATTGAATAATATGTTTTTTGAAGCAGCCAATTTTTTATTTTGTTTTTAAACATTCTTGTGTTTAATGATTTGGTTTCTTTTGACAGCTTATTATATATTTTTATGCTCATGTATTGTGGGCTTCGTTCAAGTAGGGTGAGTCTATGTGTGGGAAATTTTAACATTTGTTTGTTTCTGGTATCATGTGAGTGTGATTGTTGATTGTTGTATTCATGATAGTTTGCATGTACATGAATTAGTAGTTCAAGTAGATATATTGAAGGGAAGGTTAGTATTCCTAAGTTTCTAAATAAAGGTTTACAAGATTCTCTGTAAGACGAGTGCGTCATTATTCTTACTACTTTTTTTTGTATCCTAAAAATTATTTCCCACTCACTGCAATTTCCCCAAACTACTACTCCATAGGCCAATAAAGAGTGAAAGTAACTGAAATACACCATTTTTCGTACTTTTAAGCTGGTTATGTGCGCAAGAATTGTCATATTAAAACAGGCCTTATTTAGTTTTTTAACAATGTACAGAACATGACTTTTCCAATTTAGAGTGTTATCTACCATGATTCCTAACAGTTTAGCTGTATTTTGTACCTCTGTGTTTGTGTAGGTCTCCATCTCTAGTTCTGGTTGAGCTTTACTTTGGGTTTTAAAAACCATTAAGTTAGTTTTATTTATATTCAGTTTTAGTCCGTTTGTTTGAAACCATGTATTTAGTTTTTCCATAGCCTGCGTTACACTCCTTCCAAGGGCCAATAAGCTTTGTTCTTTTAACAATACAGTGGTGTCATCCGCATAGAGGATTACGTTCTCATGCAAGTATGTAGGAAGATCATTTGTATAAATAATAAATAGTAGGGGACCTAGAACCGATCCTTGTGGTACACCCGCTAGTAAATTTCTCCACTCAGACTGTAATGTGGTTTTGTCTACATTCCAATTTACTTTTTGTTTTCGATTTTTTAAGTACGATTTAAACCAGCTTAAGGCTATGTTTCTTACTCCATATAGTTCTAGTTTCTTCAGTAGAATTTCGTGATCTACACAGTCGAAAGCTTTTGACATATCGCAAATTAAGGCGGACGTATTCTGACTATTATCTAAGAAGTTAGTTATATCATTTACAAGTTTAATTATAGCCGAGTTTGTTGATTTTTTTTTTCTAAAACCATGCTGACATGAAGTTATTTTATTATTATTTTCTAGGAAAGACATTAGTTGTGCATGCACTATTTTTTCCAGGATTAAAGAGAAATTGCATAGTAATGAAATGGGTCGGTAGTTTTTTAGATCCGGCTCACCTCCCTTATGTATTGGTTTTATTACTGCATACTTCATTCTATGTGGAAAAATTCCAGTTCGTAGAGATTGATTTATAATTTTGGAGAGGGGATCATAGATTTCGTCCTTCACTTGTTTTATTAGAAAAGAGGATATCTCATTCCATCCGGAGGATCTTTTTGGTTTCAGTGATTCTATAATTTGTTTAACCATTTGTGGGGTTACTACGTTAAAACTAAAGGAATCCTGTGATTCAAAAGATGAAGTTAGTTCCATAGTATTTACTATTGCTTGTTCCATTTCTATTGGAACATTTCGTGTTCTGTTCACTATGTTTATGAAGAAATCGTTTATTGTATTTGCTATGTTTTTTTCTTCAATGGTATTTCCGGAGACTTGTGGTGGCGTAGTTTGTTTTGTATTACTTTGATTTTTTAATCCTAACTCTTCCTTTACTAAATTCCATGCTGCTTTTGTTTTATTTTCCGAATTTTGAATATATTCGTCTATGGCCATCTGTTTTGCTTTTAAAATAACTTTTTTATAAACCTTATTGTATTTTTTATAGAAGTTTATTAATTCAGTGTCAGTACTTTCCTTACTTAGGCCATGGAGTAGTCTTCGCCTTTTACTTGATACTTGTATTCCCTGTGTTATCCATTTTAATGAGAGGTTTTTAATAACCTGCGTTTTAGTTGTAATAGGGGCTGATTCATTGAATTTACGTATGAAAGTTGTAAGAAATTTGTTATAATTATAGTCTACGGATTCCATGTTACTGAACTCCCAATCTACTCCTTTTAAGTTTTGTTTCAGAGAGTTGATGTTTTCCTCATTTAGTATTCTTGTTTGTTTGCTTTTTTTATTCATTCTTTTATTTGATATATTATTTTCCAATGATATCTTTACAAATAGTGCTTTGTGGTCTGAAAGCCCTGGCTCCATAATGAAAGCTTCATTTCTGTTTGTGTGCATATTGGTTATAATGTTATCTATACAGGTCCTCGAATTGCTTGTTACTCTGGTTGCTTCTGTAAAGTTTAGTTTAAAACCATGTGATTCAATAATATTTATGAAAGATTTGGTACTCTTATTATTGTAATGTTTGGGAAAGTTTGTTAATGAAACATTGCTAGAGTTTTCTATGCGTTCGTTTAGGACATTGATATTACAGTCTGTGGCTATAACAATTGATTTTCTCATTTCTTTCTTTAATTTAGTCATCAGATTTTCGAAGGCTTGTAAAAAGGATGCTAAAGTTGAGTAATATGGTACTCTATAGATGGAAATTACAATCATGTTTAAATCTAAGATTTCAATTGCCGATAGCTCAAAAATATTTTCTTTATTAAATATTTTTAGATCATTCCTGATCTTAAGTTTCTGACCTATTTGTTTATTTGTTAAAATGCAGGATCCTCCATGTGCATTTGTCTTTGATAACAGTAGCTGAAAGAATTAATTGAAGGATATTTATTCATACATCAGATAATACACTACAAAAACATAATTAAAATTTATTTATTCAGACATATCAGTGCAACCATTTTCTCCTAGTGCTGTTAAAGAACTACTATTGTTACAGGACTGAAACTGCACTGTAACATTCCCACATACCTCTCTCTACTGTTATGCATGCGCAAGTGTGGCAGATAGTCTTGCCATCTCTAGATGCGTTCAGAACTTACTTTCTGCATGACCGTTATACTAACAGGCGGAGTTCATACTCGAATACCACATTCTTTGTTCAACAATACTATATTATCTTATTTCATGTGATATAACGATATCACAATGATATCCATTTAGATACAGATTTTCATTATAATGTATTATAATTTATTCTTGTATCTTGATACAGTAAAGCGTAACGTGCATAATTCGGAAATCTGACTGAAGCATACAAATATATTGGTCCCGATGCATGCAGTACATTTTTATGTGTAAATTTTTATATCAGATTATTCTTAACATATAAACTACATTATCTTCCCATTCTCTTGACTCTACATTATATCTTTCCTGCAAAACCTTGTTTTCAAATGCCCTCACTTTTTGTTCAACTCTTGCATTATAAACAATGTTTTACAACCCTGGAGAGCATCTGGTATGATGATTTTTCTGTATATAAATCAACCAAGTTGATAAAAATGACTAAAATGAGTATAAAAGTAGCCATTTTATATTTTAATCCTATTGTTAATTTCATCTTGCATCTTGGCCAATAGTATCCGGATATTCAAAAATTAACTACACAGCCATTTCATAAAATATAGGAATTTTTCGCTTCAGGAAAGATAAGGGACAAGACGATAATTACAACTCTGCAAAAGCCAGACGGCTCCAAAACATTAAATATTCAAGACACGCTAAACTACATGATAGAATATTTCACCCCAGAAGACAAACGAGAGGATGACACTGAATATCATGAACATATAAGGAGAACAGCAGCAGAACCAATCGATACATGTGACGATAGACAATTCAACCAGGAAGAGATAAAGCAAGTCATAGAAAGCTTCAACCACAAAAAGGCGCCAGGCAACGATGGAGTTACAAGTGACATTTACCTTCGTATCTTCAAAACCTTTCCGAGAAGCGTCACAACAATATATAACGAATGCCTAACGAGAGGAATCTTCCCCAGAATTTGGAAAGAGTCAAAAATTATTCCAATCATAAAACCAGGTAAGGAAGACAGTGCGGATCCATCTAAATTTCGTCCGATTAGTTTACTCAACGTGGGTGGAAAAGTTCTAGAAAAGCTACTCATCACGAGAATTATGCACCACATAAACATAAATAACCTGCTGAATAAAAATCAATTTGGCTTTCTACCTCAAACGAGTACTACTGACGCAGCGGTCGAAGTAAAGAACTTCGCGGAGGCGGGACTAAAAAAGGGCAACGTCCTAATAATGGTAAGCCTTGATGTGAAAGGTGCCTTCGACGCCGCATGGTGGCCTGGAATCCTTAAGAACCTCAAGGACATGAGATGCCCTAGGAATCTCTATAATCTATCCCGAGACTACTTCAACCAAAGACACGCAGCGATGTCCACAAATACCGCTGTAGTCCAGAGAAAGGTAACTAAGGGATGTCCACAAGGATCCTGTTGTGGACCAGGATATTGGAATATCCTTTACAATTCACTGCTGAATGTAGAATACACCGCTCACACGAAAACAATAGCATTTGCCGATGATCTCTTGCTAATTGTACAAGGAGAATCAATCCGAGAAGCCGAAAATTTCACCAATATAGAACTACATAAAATAACAAACTGGGCAGAAAATAACAAAATCAGCTTTAACGAACAGAAAACTAAAGTTATGCTACTGACTCGAAGAAAACGAAGAGAAGATAAAGAAATAAGAATTTACCTTTATAACTCAAAACTTGAACAAGTTAATTCCTTAAAGTACCTAGGCATCATATTCGACTACAAATTAACATTTAGAGAGCATATTGATTATATAACTGAAAAATGTAGAAGACTGATATTTTCCTTGTCCAAATCAGCAAGAATTAACTGGGGACTGAAAAGTGGGGTGTTAGAAATAATATATAAAGGTGCGATTCTACCACTCTTACAGTATGCTGCTCCAGTGTGGTACAAAGCCTTGGATAAGATGGCCAATAGGAACAAACTGCTTAGAGTCCAAAGATTAATCAATGTAAGGATAGCGAAAGCCTTCCGCACGGTATCAAACGAAGCGCTTTGTGTAATTACGGGCCTAAGCCCTGTCACACTTAGAATAGAGGAAGCTGCTCAACACTACGAAGTCATGAATGGAATAGGAGAAGAGAGGTATAACTTATATCATGATCAAGAACCAAAAGACTGGCCTCACCCTTCTGACGCGCTAAGGATCTGTGAGGAAGAGGCAGAAGAACCGAAGCTGGAAATATTCACAGACGGCAGCAAAAGCGCGGACGGAGTGGGTTCTGGCGTAGCAATCTTCTTTGGCAACGATGTGAAGTTCCAAGGCAAATACAGACTAGACAAAGTATGCTCAAATAATCAGGCGGAGCAAATGGCACTACTCAAAGCCCTAGAACATATACAAGACAACGCATATGGAAACCAGACAGCAGTAATACACACAGACAGCCAGATATCCCTAGACTCCATTAAAAACCCAAGGAACCACAAAACACTTATAGAAAATATCCGTAAGCAAGCAAGATTACTGGAAAATAAAAACTGGAAAATTCACTTCAGATGGATAAAGGCACACGTAGGTCACCATGGCAACGAACTTGCAGACCATTTGGCAAAGCAAGCTGCAAGGGACATGAACTTAGAGGTATGTTATAACAAAATTCCAAAAAATGACATTTTGACAAAACTGCGAGAAAAGTCCTTATCCAGATGGGAGGAAGACTGGAGCAAAACAACAAAAGGAGAAGTAACAAAGTCATTCTTTCCTACGGTTAGAAGCAGACTAAAAGTGAAATTGAACTTGACCCCAAACCTGACAACATTTTTAACAGGACACGGCAGAATAAGAAGTTATTTCCAAAGATTCAAAATTATGGAAAGTGCCGAGTGCGTGTGTGGGCTAGGTGACCAAACAGTGGACCACTTGATATTTGAGTGTACAAAACTAAAATCTCAGCGAGAAGCTTTTAAAACAAGTGTAACAAGAAGTGGGCTGGCATGGCCAATAAGCAAAGATGGAATTTTCAGAACACACAAAAGAAGCTTTTTAGGATTTGTGAATAAATTAAATATGCAAGAACTAAGCGAAACCGTTTAGGGAAGTGTTAATATAAATATAAGAGTAAATAGTAGAAGTAACATAAAATATGTAACAATTAAGGCATTATAAAGTAGTATTTTACAAAGTGCTAATCAAAGAGAATGATAAAATAGTAAGATAGTATTAGTTAACGTAAAATCACAACAATAAATAAAATGTACAGTTTAGAGTAGTAATAAGTAATGCAATAGGATATTACCTGAATTGTAAATAGTAAATTCTAAGTGATTATTTAAAAATAATAATAATAATAATAATTCGAGTAGTAATAAGTAATGTACTAGGATATAAGTTGAATCGTAATTTTTAATGGTTAAAATAGTAATAGACTACTAATTAACGTAAAAATAATAATAATTACAATGAACAGTTTAGAGTAGTAATAAGTGGTATAATAGGGTATAAGTTGAAATGTAAATAGTAAATTGTAATCTATTGATAGGAAAACAAGTGTAAATAATGTAAACAGTGCATGTAGTATTACGACTGTAATGAGACATGCTGCCAATAAATCTGTTAAAAAAAAAAAAAATAAAAAAAAAAATAGGAATTTTTCCCTCAAAGAGAGATGTTATAAAACTATTGTAATTCGGTGGTCAAATATGAGTTTAAAACCTCAAATTCACTGAATATTAAGGAATTAAGTCTATTTGAAGTTGTTTCATGTGTAAAATCTGTCAATTTACTTATTTATTGTGTTGAGTTACTTTTTTGTAATTTTTAGCATGATTTTAACACTCTTTAATACCAAGTAGTCAAGAGTAATCAGCTATCCATTTTGATTTGAGAAAATATAGGTACAATTTGGTATAAAATTAATTTCAAAAAGTATTTGTAGTTAATTACTATGTGAAATAACAAACAGTGACTTTTTGTCCCACCCGTAATGTTGATAGTTTTATTAAATTGTCATTGATGAGTTAAATAAATGTTCTGACAATCTGGAAACAGTTTATATTTTGTATTTAATCCCTCATATCTTCATTAATAACAATGTTAAGACTAGGGATGGGTCGATACCAGATTTTCTCGATACTCTATACTGATACATGATTTTTTCCTCAATACTCGATACCTTCAACATTTCCAGTTTCAATAAATAGGTACATTAAAAATTAAAATTTGAGAGAACTGTGTAATACCAACTAAATTAATTAAGTCTGCATATTTAATGAGACAAAATTTAATATCATCAGTAGCCTATAATTATTTTTAAACTCTACATTAAAACTAAAATTAGTTTTTTAAACAGTCCACTTACAAGTTTTTGTCAAAAAAATACTAGCATTCTCACTTAATTGCAGAATTACAAAAGTATCGAGCGAGTTTTCTGAAGTATCGTTCGATGCCGATACCATGCAAGTATCGAGGAGCCATCCCTAGTTAAGACGCTAACAGTAATAGCAGAACAGCAAGTGAACTGTTTTAGTGTATCGGTAAAATCATTATCCAAATTATGTCCCACCCGTGATAGTTTTTGAAAAAACAAATTTAAAATATTTAAAATAATTTTTAAATAATGCTTTGCATGTAGTATGGAGGAGAAGGCATTGTAAATTTCACAGAATGAGCAGAAGAGTTCTAGTTCATTATTTATGATATGTAATGAACAGAAGTAGTTTTCATAATATGCCAGGATGTCCCACTCGTAATTATGAAATGGCTGTACAGCTTTAAAATGTAGCCATTTATAAATTATGAATGTAATATTGAAGTTATTTTAATTTTATTGCAGGGAGGACCATGCCACATACCAACCAACAGTACTTTTCAAGCGCACCAAACATCACAAAGGATCCATCTATTGCTTGGCATGGACACCCAATGGAGATCTCATGGCAACTGGGAGCAATGACAAAACGGTCAAACTTATGCGGTTTAATACAGACACATCTAATCTTGAGGGTAAGCCCTTGCTTTTTCTTGTGAGGATATTCAGATAAACAATTGCTTAAAGGTCTTCGTTATATCACGTAAAGGTAGGGAAAAAAAAGTGTACCGATTCTTGTAGCTGATTTCAGCGCCTTGTGATATGTAAGTAAATGTAATAGATGTATTGGAAACGTTTGTTTTCACAAGCAATGCAAATTACATGATATGATTTCTCAATTCAAGCAATTTATCGGCTGTAGAACAAATTTCAATACATTCCCTATGTATAAAAGCTAACAACAATTTGAATAACAGTTCAATTACTTACGAAGTTAAAATGATGGATTGGCTCACTGTTTATTAAAGAGTTAAAATGAAAGCACATTTTATGCTAACACAAACACACACATAAGGCAAAGTCGGATCAATAGATATGTCTGTTATAAGAAAATTGACTGGATTGATCAGAGTAAACCTTGCTAAAATAGATATGACTTTAATGAGCATATAGCTATGAAGAAAGTCTTCTATCTGGAATTTAGTAATTTTAGAAATAAAATTATGGAAACAAATAATTTAGAACCAAATGGGTAAGAGAAAGAAATAACTTCACATCCAGTAGAAAAAAATCATTGTCAAGAACATTTCTGTTAACAATGTAACATCGAACTTCCAAATGAAAAATATATAAACATGTTCCCTGCCTCTTTATACCAGTGAGACAGATCTATATCTGAGGCAGATCTATATCTATACTTAAGCTGTGCCATGGCAAAATAGATAAAACCTGTATTCTCTTGCACACAAGTCAAAATATAAACTACTAGCAGGTGCCCATGGCTTTGCCGTCAATTATTTACTCAACTGTTAGATGTTTTGTTTAAATAATTTATAATTTATTTAACAGAAAATTAATGAAAACATATTTATTAACACTGGCATTGTTTTTACATAAAGTGTAGGAATTACAAAATTTTATTCTTAATTATATTGTTTAATGTTAAAAATATTAATAACTAAATGAACAAAAATCAAACAATTCGAAATGAAACTATTAAAATGAACCATAAATTCATGAACTGTACCCAAATCATGCATAAACAATTTTATTATAATGATTGATAATAATTAAAAAACTAAAAACCCAACTTCGAGGTGCATTTCTTGAACAAAGTGCACCTCAGATTCGAGTTCCCTAGCCCAAAAAACCACACATAGTGAGTTTCATCCAAATCATTCAGAGCTTTCCCCTTTAGGCATGCATTCATGATCCCTTTCTGTCCATCTATGTAAAAAAACTCAGACCTATGCAAATCGTAAACAAATAAATCAAGATAGCAACCGAGCAAGGCCATATTGAATTAATTTCACAATTGAATGTTGTCTTGCTGATAGGAATGTTTTCCACAACGATCGAATTGCTTGTGTGTTTCTTATGGAAAGTATTTCGTCTCGATAACATTTGATTTTTGGCATTAAAAGAAAAAAAAATTCAAAATCCTTTCTTATAGTGTTCTCTTACATTATAAAACTAAGGTACTGTCAAAATTCCAAGTCTCTATTATTTTAGTTTAGACTTTACGTTGATTCTCTGTAAGGCAGGGAGTAAGGGCAAAGCCACTTATATAGATAGAGATATCATTGTCACATAACAGCATTAAGAATAAAATTATGGCTAGGACCTGGAAGTTTATGAGAAATATTTTTTTAATAATGAACTCTATTACATGCAGCTTGTGTTAAAATGTGTACAAGACTTGAAAGAAATAACAGAAAATTGATGGTTTCATTTTGCATATTTTGCTTTTTTCTTCTTTTTTTCGATAATGCATAATATTTGCTTGATGTTAAAATATGTTCTATATTTGTATTAATTTGTCACATTGTTACCTCATATTTCTGACAGATTTTAAGTATTCTGCACATCTCTGTTATTCAAACATTTACAATATATTTGGCTGTACAATATTGACAGCACACAGGCTAATATTTTTGGGACTGATTGTATATTATTTCATTAGTTTTCAATTCAATGCATTGATCTTGTTTTAAAAAAAAAAAAAATTGTAATATAATTTATACAGCTTCTACTATTTGTTGTAATTTATAATGTACTTCACCTAACAAGAAAACATAGAGTATTAGATTACTTAATGGCCGGTTTCTATAAACTCGCGAATTACCTATGGGTAAGTTACCCAATGGACAGAATTTACACAAGAATAACACCACACAAACACAAATAATTTAAAGATAGCAATCACATACACTTGTGACGAGCTTCTAGATAAATGTCCTCTGAGTAAATATGAAAATGACAGAAGAAATGTTCTTACAAACTCGGGCTAGATCTTTCCAAGGGTAAATCGTCGGGTTAATTTATCCTTTCATGGATGGCTGGATAAAATTTAACCTCTTTGTAGGATCAATAACAATGAGAATCAAAGCCTTCTGAATTAAATTAACTGTACAACTCCAAGGCCTTGCTCATTATATCATTGTGCTTGAAATGGGACTTATTTATCCATGGATAATTTACCCATAGGTAATTCACAAGTTTGTAGAAACCGGGCATAAATGATATTGATTGGTTCTAAAGCATATTTTACAAACTTTAGAGCATATTTGCTTGCATATTTTGTCTTCTGATAGAGCATTAACTTCCAGGCCTTAATTATGACCTTCAGTTAATCTTTGTTTTGTTTTCTTCTGAAGTTGAGTTAATCAGTCATATGCATAAAGAATAGTAAATGCTTTACCTTTTACTTAAGCAAAAAGTAAAAGTAAAAGTAAATGCTCGATTCTGTATGCATAAAGAACTACCTTTTACTTGATAGTATTTACTACGTTAATGAAGTAAAAGATATGCTGGGTCAAGCCAGTTTCTTATGGTTCACTGGAATTCCCTTCAGAAATATATTGCATCTCAGTGCAGTAACTCCAAACCAAAAGTGAGAACGTGTTTGATTTTCTGCTTAAGCTCTCTTGTTTTAATAAAAATCATGGAAAGGAAGCAGCTTTCATAGGCAAAACCTACCTAAACTTACCTAAATTTACTTAAATACCTCCGGCAGTTAACTACATGACCACCATCTCAAACTATGGAATTCTTACCCAGTAAATGACTTTAAGAGCAACTCAGGGTTGCAACCTCTCCCGGATTTCCGGGATTTCGGTCTTGAAAATAAAATCTACAATCTCCAGGACTTCATTCTCGCAAGAGTTTTTGTCGCCTTTCGAATCACCATATGCCACCTATCATATACGACAATCAACGAGACGTCAAAAGTTAATCTGATGCAACAATTGCAACATAATTATTACGTCATAAATGACACGTGACACATTTTATTGTTGCAAGTTTCTCAACTTTTTTCGTTCTGATTTTGGTTCAGGCCATATTATACTCTACAGCTGATTCAGTGACAAATTTGCAAATATGTCAGATACGGATTCATTGAATTCTGAAGGTATTAATGACTTGAATAACATATTTGTCTCTCTTTTAAGAGAGCATAGAGTACTTATAAATAAATCGCAATCTCCGTCTGTAAAACTAAAAAAGGAAGAGGCTTTGCAATCTATGATCAAAAATATTGAAGTGAAATGTGGAAAAATACTCTGAGTAAAACAAGTCATGAAAAAAATAAATAACATGAAAACTTTAGTGAAAAGGAAAACAGACTTGAAAGCTACTGGCAACAAACGCATAAAACTGCAGCAATGGGAAAAGGATTTTGCAGAACTAATGGTGGGGGATGGAAATCCTACAATGAAAAAAGTGCCAGGTAAGTGTTTATTTTAAAACGTATCCACGTTTCTTGTTTTGCATTAAAGGGGAGAGTGGTGTGAATAATAACCTCAAATGACAATACTGACAAGTTTTTATTTTATTTTTGTACAGGTGCTCTTCAAGTGGGGATTGTGCAGCCAAGCACTAGTGGGCAGCTCACAGAAGTCCAGGATGTTCAAAATGACAGCCCAGTGACACTGCTACAAGAATTAGATGTGCCTGTGCTAAATATCCGGAATACTGAGGATCCTATAATGGAGAAGAGACCTCCAAAAAGGAAATATAATTTCAGTAACTTTGAAACTGAAGAAAGTAGAGGATTGTCCACTGAACAGTTGCAGCGACTATGGATGTGTGAAGAGATTCAGTTAATTAGAATTCAGAGAGAGTATTATGCAGAAAAACTTAAAAAATTATATAAGTAAATATGATATGATTCATTCTTGTAGCTGTCAGTAAAGTGGAATGATCAGTGTTACTGATTAAAATTAAATATAATCTGAGATATTTCAGTTCTCCTTTGATTTCCTTGTTCACGTAACATAACTTGATTATCATGGGCATTATCATCATCATTTTCGTTGTCATCCACATCATTTTCATTATCATTATCATCAAGTTCATCAAAATCATCTGGGTTATCATTTAAATATTTAGCAACATTATGCAAAATACAGCAGCTCATTATTAATGATGGCACTTTCTGCAGGCTCACCCTTACACCATAGTGAAGAATGGGGAACCTTTTTTTCAATTGTCCAAAACAACGTTCAATTATGCACCGTTCTGATTTAAGCAACCTGTTATAATCCCTTTCCTGTGGTGTGTTAGGAATTCTATATGGAGTCATCACCCAAGGTGATATTCCATATCCCTCATCAGCAATCAGTACACAATTTTGATTTCGTTGCATCGTGTTAAATGTAGCACTATTACGCCATATGCGTGAGTCATGCACCGACCCAGGCCACTGGATATCAACACTGGTAAAACATTCATCTGCACTGCATGTAGCCTGAATATTCATAGAAGCAAACCCTTTCCTATTCACATACTCATCCCCATGCCGTCCTGGCTTAGGAATTCTGACATGTGTGCAGTCTAGTGCGCCTATAGCAGTTGGGAATCTATATGTTTGCTGCCACTGATTTTTTGCTTCTAGTATGCTTCGACGGTCAGATGGAAACTTGATCCACAATTGATTCTTCTCCACTATTTTGTCTGCTACAAATTTAATTGTCCTTGAAACGGTACTTTGATGCACACCAATATCCTCACCTACGCCATTCTGAAATCCAGGATCGGAAATATACCTCAAAAATGTTCTCATTTTTTGATTTGAGGTTAGGGCTGCACCTCGTGTTTCATCAACTTCTCCGATGAAATGTTCACTTAACCATTCCACATGTTCACTGGTGAAGCGATACAGTTTCTTGTAATCACGTTCGTCTGGTTGTCTTCTGGGTTTATATGTCTTTCTACCTCCAATATGTAGAAATAAAGCCATTTCTACTTTCCTGAATATCTTTTACTACCTTCATAAGTCAGGTCAGAAGCATGCTTGATTGTTGGCAAGTATTTACTACCAAGCAAAGCAAAAGCCTTTGCATTATGCATACAAAAACAAGTATTTACTTCGGCTAGTAGTAAATACTATGCTTAGATCACGTGACATACCTTTTACTAAAGTAAAAGCATTTGCTATAATATTTTATGCATACTAATCCTAGTATTTACTTGAATTTCTTTAAAAACTTAAAGTAAAAGCATTTACTTCATTTTTATGCATATCACTGAATGTTACATTGTGGGAATAAATGGCATGTTACAACTATTCACAGGACAAGAGATAGAACTGACAATGCATGATGGAACGGTACGAGATCTCTGCTTCCTAGAAGACACCAGTAACAAATCGAGTCTGCTAATCAGTGGTGGTGCTGGGGATTGCAAAATATATGTTACAGACTGTGCTACTGGCACACCTTTCCAGGCTCTCAGTGGTCATTCAGGTAACTTATTACATTAATAATTAATAAATTTCATCTTGTATTTGAGGGTAATTTTTAGAAGTATAATTGTATGAAAATTTTCAGCCTAAACCCTCAATAAAAGATAATCAACTAAGAAGCGAAAGACCAAAAATTCCTATAAGATATAAAAGCTGGTGTGATTATAGTATAAACTCAAAAATTTTTATGAAATGAAGTATTAATTCGCATATATATTTTATATACTTATTGTCTTCTAACCTAACTCTCCTAACTAGTTTTGACAACATAGTAACATAGTAAATATAAAATATATATTTTATATACTTATGGTCTTCTAACCTAACTCTCCTTACTAGTTTTGACAACATAGTAAACTGCGAATTAATACTTCATTTCATAAATTTTTTAGTTTATACTATAATCACACCAGCTTTTATATCTTATAGGAATTTTTGGTCTTTCGCTTCTTAGTTGATTATCTTTTACTGAGGGTTTAGGCTAAAAATGTTCATACAATTATACTTCTAACTTATTACATATTCTCCAACACATTAATTAGTTTTATAATTTGTCATAAAATCGGCAGAGTTTATGATGTGGTTGTTCAAAAGCAGACATGTCAAACACACGGCCTATGGGCTGCATGGGGCCCTTTGCAAGTACACCTGACCTGTGGTACGCATGATCAGGGCCGTATTTCTATATAGGCTAAGTAGGCTGCAGGTTAAAGCAGCAAATTTTCAAGGGCGGCAGTTTGGCAATTTATTCAAAAGTTAAAATGAAGTATTTCAGACGTTAACAATATTTTCCATTCAATTTAAGAATACATGTTACTTAAAAATGTTTTATTCCTTCTACATAGCCTACTTTCTAAAACTATAACATTATACAAATTCACAGTTTGTAATCTTGTATAATAACTTTCTTGTAGTGCAATCTAATTTGGTTTTACAACATTGGTACAAGTGCAGCGAATTGATCTGACAACACTGTTGGTGGAAGGCCCAGTTCTTCAATCAAGCAATAGATAGTCATTAGCATTAAAATATAAATATATGTTTAAAATAGTGATCACTGATCTCAAAGAACAAATTAATTAATTAATTTCGAAACTCATTTCATTTTTTAATGAATCTTAAAAGAAGTAAGTAAAATAAAGTAGATAACTAATTTGATTATATAATTTATTATGTAAACCATTAAAATTGTAGTTTTATCTAAACTAAATTAATTTTAAAAAGATGGAAAAACCAATGAACTCTATCCTTTTGTTGTATAAAACAAATGTATTAAGCAAATATGAACTATAGAGGGGGCGGCAAATGGACTTTAGCCTTTAGGCAGCATATTCTTAAATCCGGCCCCGCGCATGATGGACACTTAAGTTGGCCTAAATTTTATTTCATTTTTTTAATGTGAGATTTTGGAGACATCTCTTTTCTTGTCATACCTTCTGAAAAGTTTAAAAACTTTACAGAGTTTGCCACAAAAATTGTGACAATTTCGTTTCTACCTATATGTGTTAATTTTCCTTCATGAAATCAACAAAAACTTCTCAGATTTCAAGGCTGACTGGTAACACTTGTCATCTCTAATCAAAGGCGTAACTGAACAGACATTTCGGCCAGACACCAAAAACTGTCATTAAGAAAAATATCAAGTTTCAGGACAAAACACAAAATTTGTCTTAAATGAATGTCCATTTTCAAGTGTTGTCATTTGTGTACAATATATTTGTTGCTGTCCATACAAGTCTTTGTTACCATATAAATTTTGTTTGTTTTGTTTTGTTAAACTACTTCATTACTTTGCATTTATGAATGTGGCTAGTTGTTATGCCATTTGTATATATATGGGATGTTTCCATATATGTAAGGGAATGGGAAAACATAACGGATTAAATTGAGGAGTAAAAAGAAAATATTACAAGCTTTTAATTTCTTGTAAGGATCAGTGAACATTGCTAAAAATCAACCCAAAGGAATAAGCATCTGGCGTTTTTAGTGTGCCACAGATATTGTAATTAAAGCAGTGCGAACACATCAGTGAAAATGAAATAAAAGAATGTGGTAGCTAAATTAAATAACGCGTGAAAGGTAATGTAACTCGGTCCAGAGCGTTATGCATAAAGAGTTTGAATAGTTGCTAATAGGAATATTTTTATAATAAATGTCATTCGGATAAGGCTTATTTAGAAGACCAGTTCATTACTGCAGTTTATTTATTTAGGGCATTTCTTAAGGGCAAGAATAATAGAATATAATGTAGTCATTATGTGAACAGTAAGAAGGCATATGAACATAGCTTAAAAGGAAGCAGAGAAGAAACTTATCTCTATATTAAATTAAATTTACTATATGAGTTGACATAAACACACTTTTTGCTGCACTTACCATATTTTGGTATGACTCGTTTCAAGGAGTCTCCTCCCCATTTTCAAACACATTGTCAACTGCCAAATCCTGCTCAGGAAGATTTTTTTGCGCACCTGGTGGGCTTTTTATGAACTTTCTGATTAAACTGTTTTCCTCAGGTATTTCGAAATTCATTGAAACGCGTCATACCAAAATATGGTAAGTGAAGCAAAAAGTGTGTTTATGTCAACTCATATAGTGAATTAAATTTATTATAGTTGCTTCACTGTATAAAGTTCCACAAAGTCTTTAATATCTCTAGGTACTTAATTAATAGTAGGCACTTAATTAATAGTATATAAATAATAACTAGGCTTCAAAGTACCTACAAGGGTAGGATGCCATTTGGATGTGTGTTCTCGATGGAGAGAAACCTCCCGTGGTTTGCCTTGTCTTCTGAATCAGTTGAGGAATTTGATGTCAGACTGGCATGTTGTCATGGTAGCTCAATGGTAGAGCATCAGCGCGTTAAGCTGAAGATCCGTGTTCAAATCCCGGTTATGACATAAAATTTTTCAAGCTGATTCTTACTTGTATTAATATCCCAGACATGGATTTAATGTCTATTTCCTTTCCTTCCACTTAATTAATTATTTAAAATATCTGTAAATTCTCAAAAAGTATCATTATAATGCAAAATTTACAAAGTATGAAATGAAACTTCAAAATTTCTTTAATATGCCAAAAATATGACCCAAATATGCATATTCATACTAAATATGCTACAATAGTTGAAAATTTCCTAAATATGCAGTTATATGCACAATAAAAGCCGTTCCATTTTCACCAGGATGCTTGGAATCGGGTTTAAATTAGTCGGAAACCTGAAATAATGCAAAGGGGGAAAAATATAACATGTCATAGAAATCCGCCCCTTAGTGATAACAAAAGAACTGAACTAAGTATGTTTGTATTCCTAGGACATGTGTTGACGCTGTATAACTGGGGTGGTGCCATGTTTGTCAGTGGCTCTCAAGACAAAACAGTTCGCTTCTGGGACCTGCGAACCCGCGGCTGTGTGAATATGGTTACACCTGCCACAGCACCTGGTAGTAGGGTAAGTATTACCATTCTAGAAGGATTATTTTAATGTAACTTACACAGTTAAGTGATGATAATAAACTTGCTTTGTCAATTCACATTTTGTAGAAATAAACTAGGGATGGGTCCTCGATACTTTTGATACCTCAATACTCTCGATACTTGCATGGTATCGGCATCGAACGATACTTCAGAAAACTCGCTCGATACTTTTGTAACCCTGCAATTTTGCAATTAAGTGAGAATGCTAGTATTTTTTAACATAAACTTGTAAGTGGACTGTTTAAAAAACTAATTTTAGTTTTAATGTAGAATTTAAAAATAATTATAGGCTACTCATGATATTAAATTTTGTCTCATTAAATATGCAGACTTAATTAATTTAGTTGGTATTACACAGCTCTCTCAAATTTTAATTTTTAATGTACCTATTTATTGAAACTGGAAATGTTGAAGGTATCGAGTATCGAGGAAAAATCATATATCGGTATCGAGTATCGAGAAAATCTGGTATCGACCCATCCTTAAAATAAACAATAGTTATAATATGACAGGAAATTCATCACTAGGGCTTAACAGTAGAATGGGAGAGCATGGATTTGCTTTCATCATATGCTTCAAATGGCTACCCAAAAATACAATAATCTGCAATATTTCCTGAACTCTACTGAATGTACTATGAAAAGCTTGGTTCCAATAATACCTCTCTTTGTAGATTTAAGTTCTTAGGGGCTGCAACTAAACAAACAGTACTTTAATCCAAAAATACTATTTTTTGTTGCCATTTGACAGTTTTCTTATTGCATTTTTGTTTCACGTATATCATTAATAACAAAAAACTCAGTCCTGATAATTTCACTAGTTACATAATATTTTGAAATATTTATCTAATGTTACACTAAAGAAGTTGGAAGTTTTTATCGTGCTCTCCTTGTATCAAGGGACCGCTTCAGTTGTACACAAAGATTTCCTTAGTAATGTCAGTTTCCTGCTACACAATCATTTTTTAAAACTGATATCCTGTTGTGTGAATAAGTCAGATAAACCTGCCGTAGTACTAAATAAATACAATAAATATTTCAAAAAAACTTTTTTTTTTTTTTAAATTCTGCTCCATGGTAGCCTTTTAAGTGAAAATTGAGTCTCAATCAATTTTCTATTGTTCCATATTGCAGGGGTCTCCTGTGGCAGCTGTATGCGTAGATCCTTCAGGAAGACTTCTGGTGTCGGGCCATGAGGATTCTTCTTGCGTACTCTTTGATATCCGAGGAGGTCGCAATGTACAGTGCTTCAAACCTCATTCATCAGATGTACGATCAATCAGATTCTCTCCCAGTGCCTACTATCTCCTCACAGGAGGTTATGACAACAAACTGGTGCTCACAGATCTGCAAGGTAAGTAATTCAACATTAATGAATTTCATTCCGATAGTGGGAATATGTGAAAGAAAGTATTTCATAAAAGGTCCATGGATTTTCCAGGGTCAGCTGTTTAGCTGCTATTTTTTATTGTGTTCTCCAGGTAGTAAAACTTTTTATATTTATTACGGTTCGTGTGGTGTAGAGAAGGAATATTAGAATGTTAGAAGAAACATAGGCCAAAAAAGTGGATCGTGCTTCTCACGTGAATATTGGATTGCATTTCATTAGCAATTTGTGGCTGTGAATATGACTATGTTTACTGAACATTTAGCATTTGTGAAATTTTGACCATTACACTCCCAGTTATTTTATGTTTGTTAATAGATTGTGGAATGCAGCTTATTTCATGTTTGATGTTTTACAATTAAGGGGATGTTTTTTTTGTAAGTTTTATCTGGTTTTTCATTAAATATGGCTCCCGTACGTTCCTTCAATTTTTAGCAAGTTTTATTAAATTTTTTCACATCAAATTATTAGGCCTGCGTATTCATTTACGTAATATAAATCTCTCATAACTAGGGTTTGGATGTTTATGACGTCATATTTTTATCCTGACCTCCATTCTCACCGCAAACACAAATTAAACATGAATTACGGATTTGTTATTCTAATCGGACCATTTTTATTTTGCATACAAAGTCATATTTTGGTAATTTTTATAATCTTGTTCATATTTTGGACATACTTTTAATTTATCATCATATTTCAGTTATAAATTCGGTATACAAGTATACAGTATACAGTATACATATACTGTACAAGTTTACAGTATATGCACTAAATGGCCGAGTTACATTTTTTCCGGAAAAGAGTCACGAATGTTTTGGTTTTACTGTAACTGAAATGTGAAAGAACAATAACAAGTAATAGCACAATTATCTCTTCCTCCTTGTTGTTAACAACTTTCAATAGACATGTTCTAAAAATATTTTCAGTTCACATTTGCAGTGGTATCTGGAAACATTAACAAATTATAAGTTCTTTACAGGTAAAACTGTAAATCACCTGTAAAATTGTTAAAAAGTGATTATCTGATTGAATTAATGTGTCATTAAACATTTTAAATTGGAACATTTATTTTGAGAAAATACGTTCTTTTATGGGGTCATATATAGGATTTTCGGGTCATATTTAGTCATTTTTAAGGGCATATTTGCAGTCATATTTTCCACTTTCTTAGGTCATAAACATCCGAACCCTACCCATAACTTATGGCATGGCATATAAGTTCCTGTCTGGCACTGCGGATAATTCTGAGCTATTTCGATGCACTATTGGGTGGTGTTGAGCAACTTAAATACATATGTACATATCCTCTTCATTTTTTTTTTGTAATTTTCAGTAGTACGTTTTTCTAATTAAGAAATCTATTTTTTTCAGTCCCTAGAAGAAGGTGTTAACGAGGTTTAACTGTGTTTTTAAATACCTCAGCTTTTTGGAAATCCTTTCCTTTCAAAGTTGTCTTATTCCTTTCTGTTATACCTTCATCTATCAGCTTCATATACTTGGTTTTACTTATGTTCACTTCTAATCCTAGATCATGAGCTTTTTCTTCTAAAAGAATGTAGCATTCTTCCAGATCTCTTTCAATTCTTGCAATAATTTCCACATCATCAGCATATGCTATCACTTGTGCCATTCTATTAAGTATGGTTCCCCCTTGATTGATGTCTGATGACTTTTTCCAATGCTAAATTAAAGAGAATTGTGTATAGTATATCTCCTTGCCTCAGCCCCCTCTCCACTAAAAACAATTCTGACAAATTCTGATCCACTCTGACCTTACATTTTGTTACTTCCATGGTCATTAGCCAATGTCATGGTCATTAGCCATGGTCCATAGCCAATTTCCGTGGGATTCCAAACTCTCTCATTATTTCATCAATTTTGCTCCTTTCTTTACTGTCATACGCCTGTTTAAAATCAATGTATAGCTGATGGAGCTGCTTGTCGTATTCATAAAATTTCTCTAATACTTGTCGTAATAAAAATATCTGATCCAGTGATGAGCAATGTTTCCAAAAATTTGGTTGATAATCCCCTATTATCCTTTCTGTCCATTCTTCCAACCGTGTGGCTAGTATCTTACTGAACACCTTATGTAAGTCTCATGTAACAGAGTGATCCCTAGGTAAGTTTCACACACTACTTTATCCCCTTTCTTGTGAATTGGGCAAATTATGCCCTATGTCCAATTTTTAGGCGTCTCTTCCTTTATCCATACCTCACTTATTAATTCATGGACAGTTTTATCAATTCTTTCTCCCCTATATTTTAATAACTCCGTATCTATTCCATCTTCTCCCACATTGAGTTTTAATGCAATTCTAATTTTGTTAATTTCTTTCACACTTGGAGGTTCTACTTCATCCTCCTCCTGCTCTGTACCTTTCTCCATTTCCTTCCTTTTCCCTTTCTCCCTTGTTGTTTCTACTCAGTAACTCGCAAAAAGTACTTCTGTCGTCTTTCACATACTTTGTTTGGGTCTCCAATGAAATTTCCTTCCTTATCCTTAAAGAAAACAACTTCAGGTTGAAATCCTCTCTTAAGATCCCTTGTTCTCGTATAACTTTCGTACTTCATTTCTATCCTTCATTTCCTCCAACTCTTCAATTCTTTTCCTCTCATATTCCCTCTTCTTAAATCTACATTTCTTATTTGTACTTCTCCTTTTCTCTCTATATTCTTCTGTTGCTTGCCTTGTCTTCCTTTGAAGTATTATTTTCTTTGCATCATTCTTCTCCTGGACTAGTGCTGCGCATTCCTCGTCAAACCATTCTGCCCTTTTTATATATTCCAACTTTCCTAAAATTTCATCTGCAACATGGTTATTAGTTGTCATTAATATCTCCCAAAAGCTTCCACTTCTCCATTCTCCCATAATTTCTTTTATATTTCTATGGTCTCCGTAAGTTTCTTCCTGTATTTTCCTTTCAATTCCTCATCTTTTAAGTATGTTAATTCGATCTGAACTAAATCAACCAGGATCTTTAATTGGAGATTATCAAATGAACGATGTTTGGCATTCTTGCCAAATCTATTTTTTGTCTGTACTTAATAATCCTGACTAAATAGTGATCCATATCCCCATATGCACCTCTACAACTTGATATCCGTGATGTATGATGCATGATGCCTATCAATGATGACATTGTCTATTTGAGTCCTTGTTCTACCATCTGGGGATATCCATGTCTCCTTCTTTATACCCTTCTATGAGTGCCATGTACTTTTGGTTATCATCTGTCTCCCATTAGCAAAATCTCTCTGTCTTAACCCATTATCACTGCTGATTTCATGTAAGTTTTCTTTCCCTATTATGTTCTTATATCCCTCTTCTCTTCCTATCTTTGCATTTAGGTCTCCAAGGATCGTTTTCACATCATGTTTTTCCACTTTGTTAATTTTTTCTTCCAATTTACTGTAAAAAATTTATTTTTCTTTATTCTCTGCTTCCCTGTAGGAGCATGCTCACAAAATACTGTAATATTGAACAATTTTGCACATAGTCTCAGAGAGCATATCCTATCACACAACATGGTTCTGGTGATTAGAATATATAAACGAAGCTCAATTTTCTTATAGTGTAAGTTGATATTCAACAATATAATTCAACATTCAGAATGATTTGTGTGAATGCTCAAAATAGTATCTTTCGTATTATTTGTAATAGCATATGAATGCATTGGCCATGATAGCATAGAAGAATATTTCTCATGGTAAGGTAAGCACAACAATTTTTTTGATCCAAAATAGCTTGAGGAAGAAATGTAGGATCAACCTGTGGTGCAAAGCACACCAAGTGTGATCTGGCACTGTCATATAAATTCCCAGCTCTTTGCCAGTGCCAATCTTTTTCTTTTTTTGTGTATGTGCACAAGTTAAAAAATGAATTAAATTCAATTTTTTAGAAGTGCACAAAATTTAACTGTTAAAAATAAACTTGTGAGTGAAAAATGAGTTTTAAGTATTATTACATTTCAGTTTTAAATATGAAAATTGGAATTAGATTCAAAATATAAGGTAAGCTAATTTCAACTGGCTTATATTTAGTTGTATGAAATATTAAAAATGATTTTAAAGTAAATTTGTTGGGTGGAGGATAAAAACTGTAGATTAACTGTAGACGATTAGTAATGTAGATAGAATCTGTAAGTACTCTTTGGATGATTTACCAATACTACAACTACTTGACACTAATTCTTTAAATTGTCTGTGATATCATTTTGAATGATGAGGAATTTAATCCTTTCAGAACTGAATTTGTATCTCATTATAAAGCAGTTTTCAAGTACTAGCGGATTATAAGTTTAAATCGATGTGATTATTTTCGGTTGAATAATCTCATCACTACAGTAAATTTCCTGCAACGTATTCAGAAGGCTACTCGTTAACAATTTATTCTTCATATCCTTGAAATAAAAATAAATTCACTCACTAAAAGTTGTTCACTTTAAGCTTAGATTTTCAGAAGTAAAAGTAGATTATGAGACTCTGGTGCTATTTAATCTTGTGCTAATGTCAACTGAAGATAGCAGTTAAATACGGCTAAATTCAAATTCCTGTCTATATTTATACTAATTTTGGTTTTTACTTCATCTGCCTGTATCATAGGTACTATAGGTAGAGGAAGTATTGTATTCGACCTCGAAATTCGAAGTTGAGTTTTTAACATAAATACATGTTTTGAGGTCTCATGTTTCTGAAAATAGTATTTATAGGTCTTAGTTTGTGTTTGTCTGTGAACAGCCTATCTCCAGAATAGAAAACTGCATGAAAACAAATTTTGTATTTGGGTTGGTTTTCTTCTGGGGTTGTGACATTAAGATTGGCGATGTAGCTTACATGTAAAAAGATTTTTTTCGTGATTATCTAAAAAATAGCTCTAACAATTACATTTAAATTTTCTCCATTTGGCAGTATGGTCTAAAACGTTTATTTTAAAATTTTTTTAGAAAAAATTCTCTGAAGGGTAGTTTTATAACTACCCACAGTTTCTACCTCGGTTTTGCCTGTTGAACAATAATGCTTTGCATCAGGTTGAAACAACTGAATACACACTCTTTGCAATATGGGCTCTTATTCTATATCAGAATGGGCTGTGAGAAAGGTGCAACTTATTGGGCATGCTTAGAGTAAAGCAAGTTACCTGAGTGCATTCATCAGATTTCATTTGAGTTACGTAATCGAATCTCTGTGGATCCATGTGTAATTTGTGGTGGACATAATGGGGTCTGGGCAGGTTTTCTTGGGGTGCTGCTGTTTCCCCTGTCATATATCATTTCACCGTTGCTCCATTCATCATAGTATAACCATTTAATTGCAATAAAGTTAATAAAGTTTTTTCTTATTGTTATAGCATTAGCTTAATTATTTTGAATATCACTGTAAATATTTAATTTTAGAATCTGGTGTATTAATGTAAGCGAGAATATTGTAATTGGGCATTAGCCCGTAATATTCTTAGTACAATAAATAAATAAATATATATCTGAGTTATGTATCCGTCAGGGACGTGATGCGGTGTGGTAAGAACATTCTCTTCATTTTAATAACTAATTTACAAGAAGAGAATGTCATACATAATAGTCCTATATTATTATTATGTTGTATTCATTTACGGCCATTAGAGACCACGTTAGGCAACAGTTAAACGTTTCCGGGAACCTTCTTTACAGCCCAAAATCTTTGCATTCTTTCTCTGGCAGCCTAGTCCTATACTATACTAAGAAGTAAAATTTTGTTGTTGTTGTTGTTGTTGTTGTTGTTTGTGCTGACTATCAGTTATACCACTTCTAAACTATTGATATTTAGCAACTCTTAACTTGAAGAAAAGTGGGATGAGTGACCACTACCTTCATCTGTGACATTTCCTGTTATGTGAAGCACACAAGAGAAAGCCTTTCACATCAAGCTGTAGAAATTTTCATACACACACACATTGTATATTTTACAAATTTTTTGATAAAATATGTCATGGTTATTTACACATTTTGTGCAGTTCAGCAAATTATGCTGTATTTTGCAATATTTGGTACACTAATTTTACCTAATAGTGGTATTTAAATACCTAAAAAGCTAAATATATATGAGAAAACTTGTTCTGTAAAATTGACACTAATTGCCTCTTATTGTTCGTAGTAGTCAAGTATCTGCATGCAATGTAGGACAATGTAGCTCTGGACAAATATTCCTTGGAATATTATGTAAATCTCTTCAGAACAATAAGCGCTGATGTGTTAAAAATAACTTTTTTATTTTTTTATTTTTACAGGAGACCTGACAAATCCCTTGCCGAGTGTTGTTGTGGCACAGCACCAGGACAAAGTAATCTCCGGTCGCTGGCATCCTACAGAATTTTCATTCCTGAGTACTAGCGCAGACAAAACTGCTACCTTGTGGGCCCTGCCTCCAGTTTGAGCAAAAGAAATATCCATAGAGAACAAAAAACATATTTTTCTGAAAGGTAACTTACTAATATGTAATTCTCGATGGACATTATAACTACATAACTTCCGTTATAGGGAATTTTTTTCTCTCACAGATATGACTGCATCCAAATAATGAGTGAGACTGAAATCTGAATATATTTAAAAAAAAAGACATTTATAGTATGGTTGGAGTCCCGTGTTATAATTTTTAATTTTATAATTACAAGTGAGATTTTGTTTTATTGAAAGAAAGAGTATTTATGACAGAAAATTGAAAAATGCTTTTTTGTAGAAGACATACCATAAAAATACAAAGGAACTACAAAATACAGAAAAACTGTTCTCTAGTAGGAAAAAAGTTTTACACATTGGCTTTTTACCATGTTACAACCAATATTATTATACAACATATATATAAAAGTTCACCAATTGAGAGTAAAAATCTTCTAGATATGGTAATGCATTCTGTGATGATCATTATAGTTACAGCTTGGGCTAGAGATTTTTAAGGAAATGGTTGGCATGTCTGAGTAGAATTTTTAAGTTTAAGAATTCTCAATAATACAGTTACGTCATTTTTTCATATTCATGTTTATCATAAATTTGTTGCTAATGATTTTTATAATTACTGTTAAAAGTGTTACATCTAATATTAATAACGAATCATTATGAGGAATTAATTTCTAAGTCAATGTTCTTACCAGTTTATTTGATTGTAAGAAGCTTGTTAATATTTTCTTCAGGACAAAACCAATAAGAAGTATGACGGCTTTTTCAAGGGAAGTGTACACTGTTTTAATGAAGGAGATATAGTTCTTGTTATCAATTCTAATGCAGTGGAACATCAGTAATCCGAATGTCAGTAATTGGAACCATCAATTATCCCATTGACCTCCTGATATATATATATTTTTATTTACTATATCAGCAGAAGTTACGACAATTATCTATTTAGAGTGCACTATATTCATTGTAGTACATTCAACACATCTTGGAGTTTGGTATAGTATTTTAAAGGTTTTAAAACGATACTGCAAGAAAGTATGGGCTGTATCAGGCTGGAGAGGATGGTAGCAACTTGTTCTGATGGATAGGTTGTAAGCCTCCTGTCGAAACATGTATGTCTCCCTTTGCTTGTGCTTTAAAGTTATGTATACTATTGATATGTGAATGCTTTTGAAATTATCACCGAACTGACCATATTGCATATGTTGTTGGTGTGAATATCAAAGAGAAGCTATAGTCTGTTATCTGAGGACGTAAAAATGTAGTTAAATTCAGTTTAGAAAAAAACGAACAAACAAACAAACAAAAAACAAAGTTCGGAATTGATGCAGCAAAAATCAGTGATTGTTTTCCATCGAGGTACTCATTTCTATTGTTATACTTTTTCCCAAGTTTTAATTTATTTTGAACATACACAATAATCCGTACAAATAGAAAATCCAATCCACCCTCCATCTCCAATTAGTTTTGATAACTGACGTTCCACTGTAAGTCACTGTGTACATCTATTGTTCTATAAATTGTAATTTAAAATAAGCAAAAACGTTACATTATTCATAAAACAATATTTTTCAATAATTCGTGTAGCCAGTAGAGTTCTACATAAATTCTATAAGAAATGCAAATTAATATCAGCACTTAAATAATACTTATAGTTTTGTAACAATGGGAACAGAAGTTGAATTACTTTTTTTTTTTAATAGATTCTTCAAAGTTGTTTACATGAATTTCCTTGGTGCTTATATTACATCAGAGTTTCTTTCTTTATCTTTATTTAAAAAATTGGAAGTATTAAAATAAGATAGGATCAGAGAAATAATATCGTTAATCATAAATGAAGAAAGCAGGGAAAACATTAAATTGTCCTTGAAGTGGGTTTCTAAAGTGAATATTTTTATTCTATTTTTTTTACATTAAATATAGAATAACTGAGAGTCTTGCAGCATTTTCAGTAATATTGCAGTCAAAATTTTGTGTATTTCTAAAATTTATTATAATAAATAGAGAACTATAAAAAGCAGTATTTGAAAACATTTTTTGCACTATCTTTTTAACCAATAACACTGTTAATTTTCCATGCTATGCTTGTTTCAGAAAAAAAATTCGATATGACAGAAGCCCAGAAAGCAGTCTGTTAAAATATAGATTTTACTTATAACTGTACCTTTCCACCCTCAATTTTGGAAAAAGTAATTTCAATTCCGGAAAAGGTGAATTTAAATTTGCTGAAATTGAGGTTGAAAAGGTGTAGTAAGTGGGAATCAAACAGTGAAGTGGTAATGAATATTAATAAGTGCATTTTTGAACACTTCACTTACTTCAGATTTCTATCCGATCAGATCAGCCAACTATGTCAGTATATTTGATGAAGTATTTCCTGAAGTAATCATACATGTACTATTAAAAATAAAGTGAAGCAATTTTCACAGTGTCTGGAAAATTTAACAAATCACATAGTTAAAAATGCATAATTAGTTTATCTGAAGTTTTTCATTGCAGCAAATATGAAGAATATGGGCACCTTCCATTACAACATAATATGGATGTCATACATTTCTTTTGCCGTTTCTTTCGAAAGCATGATATTTTAGTTTACAAACAATAGATACAGATTATTATATCTTGGAATTTCGTTTTTAAGATTTCAAGTTATTAGTGAAATGAAACGCCAAGAAATGTTACTTCTTACAATCAGATATTAGTGGTCAGTCAGTTGGTATCTCATCACAGGCAAAAAGCATGTGAAATTTAAAGGATAATGTTACCCTGTCACTTGGCTGGAGGGATTGATTAATATTTTCATTGCCAATCAAAGTAAAAGACAAAATATTTGCTATTCAATGACTAAGAATAGAGAACTTAAAAAATGTACCAACTTGACCCGAACAATCAGTATGGTAGTTTGTAAACTTATAAGAAATACCAAATATATTATATTAACATAAAAATATTTAACATTATGCTTTGAATATTGAAATATTTTGTATGTTAAGAGAGAAAAAAATAGGTTGTCACTCACTGATTGTAACCATGACTTGTTTATTTTATTTTAATGAATATATTGATGTAATCCAAAAGAAAAATGTACCATGACTAAGTAAGTACCTTGTTCTTTTACATTTGAATGTCATCCTGTCCCAAAAAACATAATTAAAAATACTTTAATTAAAACATTAATTTAAAAGACTCCAATTAAAAATCCAGTAATTAAACAATTTAAAAAATAAGCATCTAAAAATTTAAAAAATACGAAGAAATATATGAAAGAATTAAAATATAATAAATAAAAAATACACAATACAAAATACGAATTATTAAAAAACCAAAAGTTAAACAATTAAAAATAAGAAATTAAAAAATAAAACTTATAAATAAGAAATTTAAAAATAAGGAATAAAACAAGAAAATTAAAATGAAATTAAAAATAATAAAAATTTAAAAATAAAAAAATGTAACAAAAAATTTAACAGACGCAACCAAAAAAAATCATCTCTAAAATAAACGCACCTAACCCCTTAAAAAAATTGCACCCTTAAATAAATTGCAACCATAATTTCAAACCCCCTTTTAAAAAATTGCACCAGGAATTTCAAGCCTGCTTCAAATTTTGGATGCACTTTTCATTTTTTCCAAAAGTGTTAGCTTTCTTCGAAGGGGTTAGCCTTCTTCGAATTTTGGATGCATTTTTCATTTTTTCTAAAGGGCTTAGCCTTCTTCGAATTATGGATGCATTTTTCATTCTTCGAATTTTGGATGCATTTTTCAATTTTTCCAAAGGGTTTAGCCTTCGAATTCTGGGTGCATTTTTCAAAGGGGTTTGCCTTCTTCGAATTCTGGGTGCATTTTTCGAAATTTTCAAAGGGGTTAGCTTCCTTCGAATTCTGGGTGCATTATTCGAAATTTTCAAAGGGGTTAGCCTTCTTCGAATTCTGGGTGCATTTTTAAAAATTTTAAAAGGGGCCTTCTTCGAATTCTGGGGGCATTTTTCGAAATTTTCAAAGGGTTTAGCTTTCTTCGAATTCTGGGTGCATTTTTCGAAATTTTCAAAGGGGGTCAAACGTGTTCGAATTCTGGGTGGATTTTCGAAATTTTCAAAGGGGTTAGCCTCCTTCGAATTCTGGGTGCATTTTTCGAAAATTTCAAAGGGGTTAGCCTTCTTCGAATTCTGGGTGCATTTTTCGAAATTTTCAAAGGGGTTAGCCTTCTTCGAATTCTGAGTGCATTTTTCGAAATTTTCAAAGGGGTTAGCCTTCTCGGAATTCCAGGCGCATTTTTCGAAATTTTCAAAGGGGCTAGCCTTCTCGGAATTTCGGGCGCATTTTTCGAAATTTTCAAAGGGGTTAGCCTTCTCGGAATTCCGGGCGCATTTTTCGAAATTTTCAAAGGGGTTAGCCTTCTCGGAATTCCGGGCGCATTTTTCGAAATTTTCAAAGGGGTTAGCCTTCTCGGAATTCCGGGCACATTTTTCGAAATTTTCGAAGGGGTTAGCCTTCTCGGAATTCCGGGCACATTTTTCGAAATTTTCAAAGGGGTTAGCCTTCTCGGAATTCCGGGCACATTTTTCGAAATTTTCAAAGGGGTTAGCCTTCTCGGAATTCCGGGCGCATTTTTCGAAATTTTCAAAGGGAATAGCCTTCTCGGAATTCCGGGCGCGTTTTTCGAAATTTTCAAAGGGGTTAGCCTTCTCGGAATTCCGGGCGCATTTTTCGAAATTTTCAAAGGGGTTAGCCTTCTCGGAATTGTGGGCGCATTTTTCCAAATTTTCAAAGGGGTTAGCCTTCTCGGAATTCTGGGCGCAATTTTCGAAATTTTCAAAGGGGTTAGCCTTCTCGGAATTCTGGGCGCATTTTTCGAAATTTTCAAAGGGGTTAGCCTTCTCTTAACTCTGGGAGCATTTTTCGAAATTTTCAAAGGGGTTAGCCTTCTCTGAACTCTGGGCGCATTTTTCGAAATTTTCAAAGGGGTTAGCCTTCTCGGAATTCTGGGCGCATTTTTCGAAATTTTCAAAAGGGTTAGCCTTCTCGGAATTCTGGGAGCATTTTTCGAAATTTTCAAAGGGGTTAGCCTTCTCGGAATTCTGGGCGCATTTTTCGAAATTTTCAAAGGGGTTAGCCCTCTTGGAATTCTGGGCGCATTTTTCGAAATTTTCAAATGGGTTAGCCTTCTCGGAATTCTGGGCGCATTTTTCGATTTTTTCAAAGGGGTTAGCCTTCTCGGAATTCCGGGCGCATTTTTCGAAATTTTCCAAGGGGTTAGCCTTCTCGGAATTGCGGGCACATTTTTCGAAATTTTCAAAGGGAATAGCCTTCTCGGAATTCCGGGCGCATTTTTCGAAATTTTCAAAGGGGTTAGCCTTCTCGGAATTCCGGGCGCATTTTTCGAAATTTTCAAAGGGGTTAGCCTTCTCGGAATTCTGGGCGCATTTTTCGAAATTTTCAAAGGGGTTAGCCTTCTCGGAATTCTGGGCGCATTTTTCGAAATTTTCAAAGGGGTTAGCCTTCTCGGAATTCTGGGCGCAATTTTCGAAATTTTCAAAGGGGTTAGCCTTCTCGGAATTCTGGGCGCATTTTTCGAAATTTTCAAAGGGGTTAGCCTTCTCTGAACTCTGGGCGCATTTTTCGAAATTTTCAAAGGGGTTAGCCTTCTCGGAATTCTGGGCGCATTTTTCGAAATTTTCAAAAGGGTTAGCCTTCTCGGAATTCTGGGCGCATTTTTCGAAATTTTCAAAGGGGTTAGCCTTCTCGGAATTCTGGGCGAATTTTTCGAAATTTTCAAAGGGGTTAGACCTCTCGGAATTCTGGGCGCATTTTTCGAAATTTTCAAATGGGTTAGCCTTCTCGGAATTCTGGGCGCATTTTTCGATTTTTTCAAAGGGGTTAGACTTCATGGCATTCTGGGCTCATTTTTCGAAATTTTCAAAGGGGTTAGCCTTCTCGCCATTCTGGGCACATTTTTCGAAATTTTCAAAGGGGTTAGCCTTCTCGGAATTCTGGGCGCATTTTTTGAAATTGTCAAAGGGGTTAGCCTTCTCGGAATTCTGGGCGCATTTTTTGAAATTGTCAAAGGGGTTAGCCTTCTCGGAATTCTGGGCGCATTTTTCGAAATTTTCAAAGGGGTTAGCCTTCTCGGAATTCTGGGTGCATTTTTCGAAATTTTCAAAGGGGTTAGCCTCCTCGGAATTCTGTGCGCATTTTTTGAAATTTTCAAAGGGGTTAGCGTCCTCGGAATTCTGGGCGTATTTTTCGAAATTTTCAAAGGGGTTAGCCTCGGAATTTTTCAAAGGGAATTCTCGGAATTCCTCGGAATTCCGGAAAGCCTTCTCGGAATTCTGGGCGCATTTTTCGAAATTTTCAAAGGGGTTAGCCTTCTCGGAATTCTGGGCGCATTTTTCGAAATTTTCAAAGGGGTTAGCCTTCTCGGAATTCTGGGCGCATTTTTCGAAATTTTCAAAGGGGTTAGCCTTCTCGGAATTCTGGGCGCATTTTTCCAAATTTTCAAAGGGGTTAGCCTTCTCGGAATCCTGGGCGCATTTTGCGAAATTTTCAAAGGGGTTAGCCTTCTCGGAATTCTGGGCGCATTTTTCGAAATTTTCAAAGGGGTTAGCCTTCTCGGAATTCTGGGCGCATTTTTAGAAATTTTCAAAGGGGTTAGCCTTCTCGGAATTCTGGGCGCATTTTTCGAAATTTTCAAAGGGGTTAGCCTTCTCGGAATTCTTGGCGCATTTTTCGAAATTTTCAAAGGGGTTAGCCTTCTCGGAATTCTGGGCGCATTTTTCGAAATTTTCAAAGGGGTTAGCCTTCTCGGAATTCTGGGCGCATTTTTCGAAATTTTCAAAGGGGTTAGCCTTCTCGGAATTCTGTGCGCATTTTTCGTAATTTTCAAAGGGGTTAGCCTTCTCGGAATTCTGGGCGCATTTTTCGATTTTTTCAAAGGGGTTAGACTTCATGGCATTCTGGGCGCATTTTTCGAATTTTTCAAAGGGGTTAGCCTTCTTGGAATTCTGGGCGCATTTTTCGTAATTTTCAAAGGGGTTAGCCTTCTCTAAACTCTGGGCGCATTTTTCGAAATTTTCAAAGGGGTTAGCATTCTCGGAATTCTGGGCGCATTTTTCGAAATTTTCAAAGGGGTTAGCCTTGTCGGAATTCTTGGCGCATTTTTCGAAATTTTCAAAGGGGTTAGCCTTCTCGGAATTCTGGGCGCATTTTTCGAAATTTTCAAAGGGGTTAGCCTTCTCGGAATTCTGGGCGCATTTTTCGAAATTTTCAAAGGGGTTAGCCTTCTCGGAATTCTGGGCGCATTTTTCGAAATTTTCAAAGGGGTTAGCCTTCTCGGAATTCTGGGCGCATTTTTCGAAATTTTCAAAGGGGTTAGCCTTCTCGGAATTCTGGGCGCAATTTTCGAAATTTTCAAAGGGTTTAGCCTTCTCGGAATTCTGGGCGCATTTTTCGAAATTTTCAAAGGGGTTAGCCTTCTCTTAACTCTGGGCGCATTTTTCGAAATTTTCAAAGGGGTTAGCCTTCTCTGAACTCTGGGCGCATTTTTCGAAATTTTCAAAGGGGTTAGCCTTCTCGGAATTCTGGGCGCATTTTTCGAAATTTTCAAAGGGGTTAGCCTTCTCGGAATTCTGGGCGCAATTTTCGAAATTTTCAAAGAGGTTAGCCTTCTCAGAATTCTGGGCGCATTTTTCGAAATTTTCAAAGGGGTTAGCCTTCTCTTAACTCTGGGCGCATTTTTCGAAATTTTCAAAGGGGTTAGCCTTCTCTGAACTCTGGGCGCATTTTTCGAAATTTTCAAAGGGGTTAGCCTTCTCGGAATTCTGGGCGCATTTTTCGAAATTTTCAAAGGGGTTAGCCTTCTCGGAATTCTGGGCGCATTTTTCGAAATTTTCTAAGGGGTTAGCCTTCTCTTAACTCTGGGCGCATTTTTCGAAATTTTCAAAGGGGTTAGCCTTCTCTGAACTCTGGGCGCATTTTTCGAAATTTTCAAAGGGGTTAGCCTTCTCGGAATTCTGGGCGCATTTTTCGAAATTTTGAAAGGGGAATTCTGCGCGCATTTTTCGAAATTTTCAAAGGGGTTAGCCTTCTCGGAATTCTGGGCGCATTTTTCCAAATTTTCAAAGGGGTTAGCCTTCTCGGAATTCTGGGCGCATTTTTCGAAATTTTGAAAGGGGTTAACCTTCTCGGAATTCTGGGCGCATTTTTCGAAATTTTCAAAGGGGTTAGCCTTCTCGGAATTCTGGGCGCATTTTTCGAAATTTTCAAAGGGGTTAGCCTTCTCGGAATTCTGGGCGCAATTTTCGAAATTTTCAAAGGGGTTAGCCTTCTCGGAATTCTGGGCGCATTTTTCGAAATTTTCAAAGGGGTTAGCTTTCTCTTAACTCTGGGCGCATTTTTCGAAATTTTCAAAGGGGTTAGCCTTCTCTGAACTCTGGGCGCATTTTTCGAAATTTTCAAAGGGGTTAGCCTTCTCGGAATTCTTGGCGGATTTTTCGAAATTTTCAAAGGGGTTAGCCTTCTCGGAATTCTGGGCGCATTTTTCGAAATTTTCAAAGGGGTTAGACCTCTCGGCATTCTGGGTGCATTTTTCGAAATTTTCAAAGGGGCCTTCTCGGAATTCTGGGCGCATTTTTCGAAATTTTCAAAGGGGTTAGCCTTCTCGGAATTCTGGGCGCATTTTTCGGAATTTTCAAAGGGGTTAGCCTTCTCGGAATTCTGTGCGCATTTTTCGTAATTTTCAAAGGGGTTAGCCTTCTCGGAATTCTGGGCGCATTTTTCGATTTTTTCAAAGGGGTTAGACTTCATGGCATTCTGGGCGCATTTTTCGAATTTTTCAAAGGGTTTAGCCTTATTGGAATTCTGGGCGCATTTTTCGAAATTTTCAAAGGGGTTAGCCTTCTCTTAACTCTGGGCGCATTTTTCGAAATTTTCAAAGGGGTTAGCCTTCTCTAAACTCTGGGCGCATTTTTCGAAATTTTCAAAGGGGTTAGCCTTCTCGGAATTCTGGGCGCATTTTTCGAAATTTTCAAAGGGGAATTCTGGGCGCATTTTTCGAAATTTTCAAAGGGGTTAGCCTTCTCGGAATTCTGGGCGCATTTTTCCAAATTTTCAAAGGGGTTAGCCTTCTCGGAATTCTGGGCGCATTTTGCGAAATTTTCAAAGGGGTTAGCCTTCTCGGAATTCTGGGCGCATTTTTCGAAATTTTCAAAGGGGTTAGCCTTCTCGGAATTCTGGAGGCATTTTTCGAAATTTTCAAAGGGGTTAGCCTTCTCGGAATTCTGGGCGCATTTTTCGAAATTTTCAAAGGGGTTAGCCTTCTCGGAATTCTTGGCGCATTTTTCGAAATTTTCAAAGGGGTTAGCCTTCTCGGAATTCTGGGCGCATTTTTCGAAATTTTCAAAGGGGTTAGCCTTTTCGGAATTCTGGGCGCATTTTTCGAAATTTTGAAAGGGGTTAACCTTCTCGGAATTCTGGGCGCATTTTTCGAAATTTTCAAAGGGGTTAGCCTTCTCGGAATTCTGGGCGCATTTTTCGAAATTTTCAAAGGGGTTAGCCTTCTCGGAATTCTGGGCGCAATTTTCGAAATTTTCAAAGGGGTTAGCCTTCTCGGAATTCTGGGCGCATTTTTCGAAATTTTCAAAGGGGTTAGCTTTCTCTTAACTCTGGGCGCATTTTTCGAAATTTTCAAAGGGGTTAGCCTTCTCGGAATTCTGGGCGCATTTTTCGAAATTTTCAAAGGGGTTAGCCTTCTCGGAATTCTTGGCGGATTTTTCGAAATTTTCAAAGGGGTTAGCCTTCTCGGAATTCTGGGCGCATTTTTCGAAATTTTCAAAGGGGTTAGACCTATCGGCATTCTGGGTGCATTTTTCGAAATTTTCAAAGGGGCCTTCTCGGAATTCTGGGCGCATTTTTCGAAATTTTCAAAGGGGTTAGCCTTCTCGGAATTCTGGGCGCATTTTTCGGAATTTTCAAAGGGGTTAGCCTTCTCGGAATTCTGTGCGCATTTTTCGAAATTTTCAAAGGGGTTAGCCTTCTCGGAATTCTGGGCGCATTTTTCGATTTTTTCAAAGGGGTTAGACTTCATGGCATTCTGGGCGCATTTTTCGAATTTTTCAAAGGGTTTAGCCTTATTGGAATTCTGGGCGCATTTTTCGAAATTTTCAAAGGGGTTAGCCTTCTCTTAACTCTGGGCGCATTTTTCGAAATTTTCAAAGGGGTTAGCCTTCTCTAAACTCTGGGCGCATTTTTCGAAATTTTCAAAGGGGTTAGCCTTCTCGGAATTCTGGGCGCATTTTTCGAAATTTTCAAAGGGGTTAGACCTCTCGGCATTCTGGGTGCATTTTTCGAAATTTTCAAAGGGGCCTTCTCGGAATTCTGGGCGCATTTTTCGAAATTTTCAAAGGGGTTAGCCTTCTCGGAATTCTGGGCGCATTTTTCGGAATTTTCAAAGGGGTTAGCCTTCTCGGAATTCTGTGCGCATTTTTCGTAATTTTCAAAGGGGTTAGCCTTCTCGGAATTCTGGGCGCATTTTTCGATTTTTTCAAAGGGGTTAGACTTCATGGCATTCTGGGCGCATTTTTCGAATTTTTCAAAGGGTTTAGCCTTATTGGAATTCTGGGCGCATTTTTCGAAATTTTCAAAGGGGTTAGCCTTCTCTTAACTCTGGGCGCATTTTTCGAAATTTTCAAAGGGGTTAGCCTTCTCTAAACTCTGGGCGCATTTTTCGAAATTTTCAAAGGGGTTAGCCTTCTCGGAATTCTGGGCGCATTTTTCGAAATTTTCAAAGGGGAATTCTGGGCGCATTTTTCGAAATTTTCAAAGGGGTTAGCCTTCTCGGAATTCTGGGCGCATTTTTCCAAATTTTCAAAGGGGTTAGCCTTCTCGGAATTCTGGGCGCATTTTGCGAAATTTTCAAAGGGGTTAGCCTTCTCGGAATTCTGGGCGCATTTTTCGAAATTTTCAAAGGGGTTAGCCTTCTCGGAATTCTGGAGGCATTTTTCGAAATTTTCAAAGGGGTTAGCCTTCTCGGAATTCTGGGCGCATTTTTCGAAATTTTCAAAGGGGTTAGCCTTCTCGGAATTCTTGGCGCATTTTTCGAAATTTTCAAAGGGGTTAGCCTTCTCGGAATTCTGGGCGCATTTTTCGAAATTTTCAAAGGGGTTAGCCTTTTCGGAATTCTGGGCGCATTTTTCGAAATTTTGAAAGGGGTTAACCTTCTCGGAATTCTGGGCGCATTTTTCGAAATTTTCAAAGGGGTTAGCCTTCTCGGAATTCTGGGCGCATTTTTCGAAATTTTCAAAGGGGTTAGCCTTCTCGGAATTCTGGGCGCAATTTTCGAAATTTTCAAAGGGGTTAGCCTTCTCGGAATTCTGGGCGCATTTTTCGAAATTTTCAAAGGGGTTAGCTTTCTCTTAACTCTGGGCGCATTTTTCGAAATTTTCAAAGGGGTTAGCCTTCTCGGAATTCTGGGCGCATTTTTCGAAATTTTCAAAGGGGTTAGCCTTCTCGGAATTCTTGGCGGATTTTTCGAAATTTTCAAAGGGGTTAGCCTTCTCGGAATTCTGGGCGCATTTTTCGAAATTTTCAAAGGGGTTAGACCTCTCGGCATTCTGGGTGCATTTTTCGAAATTTTCAAAGGGGCCTTCTCGGAATTCTGGGCGCATTTTTCGAAATTTTCAAAGGGGTTAGCCTTCTCGGAATTCTGGGCGCATTTTTCGGAATTTTCAAAGGGGTTAGCCTTCTCGGAATTCTGTGCGCATTTTTCGAAATTTTCAAAGGGGTTAGCCTTCTCGGAATTCTGGGCGCATTTTTCGATTTTTTCAAAGGGGTTAGACTTCATGGCATTCTGGGCGCATTTTTCGAATTTTTCAAAGGGTTTAGCCTTATTGGAATTCTGGGCGCATTTTTCGAAATTTTCAAAGGGGTTAGCCTTCTCTTAACTCTGGGCGCATTTTTCGAAATTTTCAAAGGGGTTAGCCTTCTCTAAACTCTGGGCGCATTTTTCGAAATTTTCAAAGGGGTTAGCCTTCTCGGAATTCTGGGCGCATTTTTCGAAATTTTCAAAGGGGAATTCTGGGCGCATTTTTCGAAATTTTCAAAGGGGTTAGCCTTCTCGGAATTCTGGGCGCATTTTTCCAAATTTTCAAAGGGGTTAGCCTTCTCGGAATTCTGGGCGCATTTTGCGAAATTTTCAAAGGGGTTAGCCTTCTCGGAATTCTGGGCGCATTTTTCGAAATTTTCAAAGGGGTTAGCCTTCTCGGAATTCTGGGCGCATTTTTCGAAATTTTCAAAGGGGTTAGCCTTCTCGGAATTCTGGGCGCATTTTTCGAAATTTTCAAAGGGGTTAGCCTTCTCGGAATTCTTGGCGCATTTTTCGAAATTTTCAAAGGGGTTAGCCTTCTCGGAATTCTGGGCGCATTTTTCGAAATTTTCAAAGGGGTTAGACTTCACGGAATTCTGGGCGCATTTTTCGAAATTTTCAAAGGGGTTAGCCTTCTTTGAATTCTGGGCGCATTTTGCGAAATTTTCAAAGGGGTTAGGCTTCTCGGAATTCTGGGCGCATTTTTCGAAATTTTCAAAAGGGTTAGCCTTCTCGGAATTCTGGGTGCATTTTTCGAAATTTTCAAAGGGGTTAGCCTTCTCGGAATTCTGGGCGCATTTTTCGAAATTTTCAAAGGGGTTAGCCTTCTCGGAATTCTTGGCGCATTTTTCGAAATTTTCAAAGGGGTTAGCCTTCTCGGAATTCTGGGCGCATTTTTCGAAATTTTCAAAGGGGTTAGCCTTCTCGGAATTCTGGGCGCATTTTTCGAAATTTTCAAAGGGGTTAGCCTTCTCGGAATTCTGGGCGCATTTTTCGAAATTTTCAAAGGGGTTAGCCTTCTCGGAATTCTGGGCGCATTTTTCGAAATTTTCAAAGGGGTTAGCCTTCTCGGAATTCTGGGCGCATTTTTCGAAATTTTCAAAGGGGTTAGCCTTCTCGGAATTCTGGGCGCATTATTCGAAATTTTCAATGGGGTTAGCCTTCTCGGAATTCTGTGCGCATTTTTCGTAATTTTCAAAGGGGTTAGCCTTCTCGGAATTCTGGGCGCATTTTTCGATTTTTTCAAAGGGGTTAGCCTTCTCGGAATTCTGGGCGCATTTTTCGAAATTTTCAAAGGGGTTAGCCTTCTCGGAATTCTTGGCGCATTTTTCGAAATTTTCAAAGGGGTTAGCCTTCTCGGAATTCTGGGCGCATTTTTCGAAATTTTCAAAGGGGTTAGCCTTCTCGGAATTCTGGGCGCATTTTTCGAAATTTTCAAAGGGGTTAGCCTTCTCGGAATTCTGTGCGCATTTTTCGTAATTTTCAAAGGGAATTCTCGGAATTCCTCGGAATTCCGGAAAGCCTTCTCGGAATTCTGGGCGCATTTTTTGAAATTTTCAAAGGGGTTAGCCTTCTCGGAATTCTGGGCGCATTTTTCGAAATTTTCAAAGGGGTTAGCCTTCTCGGAATTCTGGGCGCATTTTTCGAAATTTTCAAAGGGGTTAGCCTTCTCGGAATTCTGGGCGCATTTTTCCAAATTTTCAAAGGGGTTAGCCTTCTCGGAATCCTGGGCGCATTTTGCGAAATTTTCAAAGGGGTTAGCCTTCTCGGAATTCTGGGCGCATTTTTCGAAATTTTCAAAGGGGTTAGCCTTCTCGGAATTCTGGGCGCATTTTTAGAAATTTTCAAAGGGGTTAGCCTTCTCGGAATTCTGGGCGCATTTTTCGAAATTTTCAAAGGGGTTAGCCTTCTCGGAATTCTTGGCGCATTTTTCGAAATTTTCAAAGGGGTTAGCCTTCTCGGAATTCTGGGCGCATTTTTCGAAATTTTCAAAGGGGTTAGCCTTCTCGGAATTCTGGGCGCATTTTTCGAAATTTTCAAAGGGGTTAGCCTTCTCGGAATTCTGTGCGCATTTTTCGTAATTTTCAAAGGGGTTAGCGTTCTCGGAATTCTGGGCGCATTTTTCGATTTTTTCAAAGGGGTTAGACTTCATGGCATTCTGGGCGCATTTTTCGAATTTTTCAAAGGGGTTAGCCTTCTTGGAATTCTGGGCGCATTTTTCGTAATTTTCAAAGGGGTTAGCCTTCTCTAAACTCTGGGCGCATTTTTCGAAATTTTCAAAGGGGTTAGCCTTCTCGGAATTCTGGGCGCATTTTTCGAAATTTTCAAAGGGGTTAGCCTTGTCGGAATTCTTGGCGCATTTTTCGAAATTTTCAAAGGGGTTAGCCTTCTCGGAATTCTGGGCGCATTTTTCGAAATTTTCAAAGGGGTTAGCCTTCTCGGAATTCTGGGCGCATTTTTCGAAATTTTCAAAGGGGTTAGCCTTCTCGGAATTCTGGGCGCATTTTTCGAAATTTTCAAAGGGGTTAGCCTTCTCGGAATTCTGGGCGCATTTTTCGAAATTTTCAAAGGGGTTAGCCTTCTCAAAATTCTGGGCGCAATTTTCGAAATTTTCAAAGGGGTTAGCCTTCTCGGAATTCTGGGCGCATTTTTCGAAATTTTCAAAGGGGTTAGCCTTCTCTTAACTCTGGGCGCATTTTTCGAAATTTTCAAAGGGGTTAGCCTTTTCTGAACTCTGGGCGCATTTTTCGAAATTTTCAAAGGGGTTAGCCTTCTCGGAATTCTGGGCGCATTTTTCGAAATTTTCAAAGGGGTTAGCCTTCTCGGAATTCTGGGCCTATTTTTCGAAATTTTCAAAGGGGTTAGCCTTCTCGGAATTCTGGGCGCATTTTTCGAAATTTTCTAAGGGGTTAGCCTTCTCTTAACTCTGGGCGCATTTTTCGAAATTTTCAAAGGGGTTAGCCTTCTCTGAACTCTGGGCGCATTTTTCGAAATTTTCAAAGGGGTTAGCCTTCTCGGAATTCTGGGCGCATTTTTCGAAATTTTGAAAGGGGAATTCTGGGCGCATTTTTCGAAATTTTCAAAGGGGTTAGCCTTCTCGGAATTCTGGGCGCATTTTTCCAAATTTTCAAAGGGGTTAGCCTTCTCGGAATTCTGGGCGCATTTTTCGAAATTTTCAAAGGGGTTAGCCTTCTCGGAATTCTGGGCGCATTTTTCGAAATTTTCAAAGGGATTAGCCTTCTCGGAATTCTGGGCGCAATTTTCGAAATTTTCAAAGGGGTTAGCCTTCTCGGAATTCTGGGCGCATTTTTCGAAATTTTCAAAGGGGTTAGCCATCTCTTAACTCTGGGCGCATTTTTCGAAATTTTCAAAGGGGTTAGCCTTCTCTGAACTCTGGGCGCATTTTTCGAAATTTTCAAAGGGGTTAGCCTTCTCGGAATTCTGGGCGCATTTTTCGAAATTTTCAAAGGGGTTAGCCTTCTCGGAATTCTTGGCGCATTTTTCGAAATTTTCAAAGGGGTTAGCCTTCTCTTAACTCTGGGCGCATTTTTCGAAATTTTCAAAGGGGTTAGCCTTCTCTAAACTCTGGGCGCATTTTTCGAAATTTTCAAAGGGGTTAGCCTTCTCGGAATTCTGGGCGCATTTTTCGATTTTTTCAAAGGGGTTAGCCTTCTCGGAATTCTGGGCGCATTTTTCGAAATTTTCAAAGGGGTTAGCCTTCTCGGAATTCTGGGCGCATTTTTCGAAATTTTCAAAGGGGTTAGCCTTCTCGGAATTCTGGGCGCAATTTTCGAAATTTTCAAAGAGGTTAGCCTTCTCGGAATTCTGGGCGCATTTTTCGAAATTTTCAAAGGGGTTAGCCTTCTCTTAACTCTGGGCGCATTTTTCGAAATTTTCAAAGGGGTTAGCCTTCTCTTAACTCTGGGCGCATTTTTCGAAATTTTCAAAGGGGTTAGCCTTCTCTGAACTCTGGGCGCATTTTTCGAAATTTTCAAAGGGGTTAGCCTTCTCGGAATTCTGGGCGCATTTTTCGATTTTTTCAAAGGGGTTAGCCTTCTCGGAATTCTGGGCGCATTTTTCGAAATTTTCAAAGGGGTTAGCCTTCTCGGAATTCTGGGCGCATTTTTCGAAATTTTCTAAGGGGTTAGCCTTCTCTTAACTCTGGGCGCATTTTTCGAAATTTTCAAAGGGGTTAGCCTTCTCTGAACTCTGGGCGCATTTTTCGAAATTTTCAAAGGGGTTAGCCTTCTCGGAATTCAGGGCGCATTTTTCGAAATTTTGAAAGGGGAATTCTGGGCGCATTTTTCGAAATTTTCAAAGGGGTTAGCCTTCTCGGAATTCTGGGCGCATTTTTCGAAATTTTCAAAGGGGTTAGCCTTCTCGGAATTCTGGGCGCAATTTTCGAAATTTTCAAAGGGGTTAGCCTTCTCGGAATTCTGGGCGCATTTTTCGAAATTTTCAAAGGGGTTAGCTTTCTCTTGACTCTGGGCGCATTTTTCGAAATTTTCAAAGGGGTTAGCCTTCTCTGAACTCTGGGCGCATTTTTCGAAATTTTCAAAGGGCCTTCTCGGAATTCTGGGCGCATTTTTCGAAATTTTCAAAGGGGTTAGCCTTCTCGGAATTCTTGGCGGATTTTTCGAAATTTTCAAAGGGGTTAGCCTTCTCGGAATTCTGGGCGCATTTTTCGAAATTTTCAAAGGGGTTAGACCTCTCGGCATTCTGGGTGCATTTTTCGAAATTTTCAAAGGGGCCTTCTCGGAATTCTGGGCGCATTTTTCGAAATTTTCAAAGGGGTTAGCCTTCTCGGAATTCTGGGCGCATTTTTCGGAATTTTCAAAGGGGTTAGCCTTCTCGGAATTCTGTGCGCATTTTTCGTAATTTTCAAAGGGGTTAGCCTTCTCGGAATTCTTGGCGCATTTTTCGATTTTTTCAAAGGGGTTAGACTTCATGGCATTCTGGGCGCATTTTTCGAATTTTTCAAAGGGTTTAGCCTTCTTGGAATTCTGGGCGCATTTTTCGAAATTTTCAAAGGGGTTAGCCTTCTCTTAACTCTGGGCGCATTTTTCGAAATTTTCAAAGGGGTTAGCCTTCTCTAAACTCTGGGCGCATTTTTCGAAATTTTCAAAGGGGTTAGCCTTCTCGGAATTCTGGGCGCATTTTTCGAAATTTTCAAAGGGGAATTCTGGGCGCATTTTTCGAAATTTTCAAAGGGGTTAGCCTTCTCGGAATTCTGGGCGCATTTTTCGAAATTTTCAAAGGGGTTAGCCTTCTCGGAATTCTGGGCGCATTTTTCGAAATTTTCAAAGGGGTTAGCCTTCTCGGAATTCTGGGCGCATTTTTCGAAATTTTCAAAGGGGTTAGCCTTCTCGGAATTCTGGGCGCATTATTCGAAATTTTCAATGGGGTTAGCCTTCTCGGAATTCTGTGCGCATTTTTCGTAATTTTCAAAGGGGTTAGCCTTCTCGGAATTCTGGGCGCATTTTTCGATTTTTTCAAAGGGGTTAGCCTTCTCGGAATTCTGGGCGCATTTTTCGAAATTTTCAAAGGGGTTAGCCTTCTCGGAATTCTTGGCGCATTTTTCGAAATTTTCAAAGGGGTTAGCCTTCTCGGAATTCTGGGCGCATTTTTCGAAATTTTCAAAGGGGTTAGCCTTCTCGGAATTCTGGGCGCATTTTTCGAAATTTTCAAAGGGGTTAGCCTTCTCGGAATTCTGTGCGCATTTTTCGTAATTTTCAAAGGGAATTCTCGGAATTCCTCGGAATTCCGGAAAGCCTTCTCGGAATTCTGGGCGCATTTTTCGAAATTTTCAAAGGGGTTAGCCTTCTCGGAATTCTGGGCGCATTTTTCGAAATTTTCAAAGGGGTTAGCCTTCTCGGAATTCTGGGCGCATTTTTCGAAATTTTCAAAGGGGTTAGCCTTCTCGGAATTCTGGGCGCATTTTTCCAAATTTTCAAAGGGGTTAGCCTTCTCGGAATCCTGGGCGCATTTTGCGAAATTTTCAAAGGGGTTAGCCTTCTCGGAATTCTGGGCGCATTTTTCGAAATTTTCAAAGGGGTTAGCCTTCTCGGAATTCTGGGCGCATTTTTAGAAATTTTCAAAGGGGTTAGCCTTCTCGGAATTCTGGGCGCATTTTTCGAAATTTTCAAAGGGGTTAGCCTTCTCGGAATTCTTGGCGCATTTTTCGAAATTTTCAAAGGGGTTAGCCTTCTCGGAATTCTGGGCGCATTTTTCGAAATTTTCAAAGGGGTTAGCCTTCTCGGAATTCTGGGCGCATTTTTCGAAATTTTCAAAGGGGTTAGCCTTCTCGGAATTCTGTGCGCATTTTTCGTAATTTTCAAAGGGGTTAGCCTTCTCGGAATTCTGGGCGCATTTTTCGATTTTTTCAAAGGGGTTAGACTTCATGGCATTCTGGGCGCATTTTTCGAATTTTTCAAAGGGGTTAGCCTTCTTGGAATTCTGGGCGCATTTTTCTTAATTTTCAAAGGGGTTAGCCTTCTCTAAACTCTGGGCGCATTTTTCGAAATTTTCAAAGGGGTTAGCCTTCTCGGAATTCTGGGCGCATTTTTCGAAATTTTCAAAGGGGAATTCTGGGCGCATTTTTCGAAATTTTCAAAGGGGTTAGCCTTCTCGGAATTCTGGGCGCATTTTTCGAAATTTTCAAAGGGGTTAGCCTTCTCGGAATTCTGGGCGCATTTTTCGAAATTTTCAAAGGGGTTAGCCTTCTCGGAATTCTGGGCGCATTTTTCGAAATTTTCAAAGGGGTTAGCCTTCTCGGAATTCTGGGCGCATTATTCGAAATTTTCAATGGGGTTAGCCTTCTCGGAATTCTGTGCGCATTTTTCGTAATTTTCAAAGGGGTTAGCCTTCTCGGAATTCTGGGCGCATTTTTCGATTTTTTCAAAGGGGTTAGCCTTCTCGGAATTCTGGGCGCATTTTTCGAAATTTTCAAAGGGGTTAGCCTTCTCGGAATTCTTGGCGCATTTTTCGAAATTTTCAAAGGGGTTAGCCTTCTCGGAATTCTGGGCGCATTTTTCGAAATTTTCAAAGGGGTTAGCCTTCTCGGAATTCTTGGCGCATTTTTCGATTTTTTCAAAGGGGTTAGACTTCATGGCATTCTGGGCGCATTTTTCGAATTTTTCAAAGGGTTTAGCCTTCTTGGAATTCTGGGCGCATTTTTCGAAATTTTCAAAGGGGTTAGCCTTCTCTTAACTCTGGGCGCATTTTTCGAAATTTTCAAAGGGGTTAGCCTTCTCTAAACTCTGGGCGCATTTTTCGAAATTTTCAAAGGGGTTAGCCTTCTCGGAATTCTGGGCGCATTTTTCGAAATTTTCAAAGGGGTTAGCCTTCTCGGAATTCTTGGCGCATTTTTCGAAATTTTCAAAGGGGTTAGCCTTCTCGGAATTCTGGGCGCATTTTTCGAAATTTTCAAAGGGGTTAGCCTTCTCGGAATTCTGGGCGCATTTTTCGAAATTTTCAAAGGGGTTAGCCTTCTTTGAATTCTGGGCGCATTTTGCGAAATTTTCAAAGGGGTTAGGCTTCTCGGAATTCTGGGCGCATTTTTCGAAATTTTCAAAGGGGTTAGCCTTCTCGGAATTCTGGGCGCATTTTTCGAAATTTTCAAAGGGGTTAGCCTTCTCGGAATTCTTGGCGCATTTTTCGAAATTTTCAAAGGGGTTAGCCTTCTCGGAATTCTGGGCGCATTTTTCGAAATTTTCAAAGGGGTTAGCCTTCTCGGAATTCTGGGCGCATTTTTCGAAATTTTCAAAGGGGTTAGCCTTCTCGGAATTCTGGGCGCATTTTTCGAAATTTTCAAAGGGGTTAGCCTTCTCGGAATTCTGGGCGCATTTTTCGAAATTTTCAAAGGGGTTAGCCTTCTCGGAATTCTGGGCGCATTTTTCGAAATTTTCAAAGGGGTTAGCCTTCTCGGAATTCTGGGCGCATTTTTCTAAATTTTCAATGGGGTTAGCCTTCTCGGAATTCTGTGCGCATTTTTCGTAATTTTCAAAGGGGTTAGCCTTCTCGGAATTCTGGGCGCATTTTTCGATTTTTTCAAAGGGGTTAGCCTTCTCGGAATTCTGGGCGCATTTTTCGAAATTTTCAAAGGGGTTAGCCTTCTCGGAATTCTTGGCGCATTTTTCGAAATTTTCAAAGGGGTTAGCCTTCTCGGAATTCTGGGCGCATTTTTCGAAATTTTCAAAGGGGTTAGCCTTCTCGGAATTCTGGGCGCATTTTTCGAAATTTTCAAAGGGGTTAGCCTTCTCGGAATTCTGTGCGCATTTTTCGTAATTTTCAAAGGGGTTAGCCTTCTCGGAATTCTGGGCGCATTTTTCGATTTTTTCAAAGGGGTTAGACTTCATGGCATTCTGGGCGCATTTTTCGAATTTTTCAAAGGGGTTAGCCTTCTTGGAATTCTGGGCGCATTTTTCGTAATTTTCAAAGGGGTTAGCCTTCTCTAAACTCTGGGCGCATTTTTCGAAATTTTCAAAGGGGTTAGCCTTCTCGGAATTCTGGGCGCATTTTTCGAAATTTTCAAAGGGGTTAGCCTTGTCGGAATTCTTGGCGCATTTTTCGAAATTTTCAAAGGGGTTAGCCTTCTCGGAATTCTGGGCGCATTTTTCGAAATTTTCAAAGGGGTTAGCCTTCTCGGAATTCTGGGCGCATTTTTCGAAATTTTCAAAGGGGTTAGCCTTCTCGGAATTCTGGGCGCATTTTTCGAAATTTTCAAAGGGGTTAGCCTTCTCGGAATTCTGGGCGCATTTTTCAAAATTTTCAAAGGGGTTAGCCTTCTCGGAATTCTGGGCGCATTTTTCGAAATTTTCAAAGGGGTTAGCCTTCTCTGAACTCTGGGCGCATTTTTCGAAATTTTCAAAGGGGTTAGCCTTCTCGGAATTCTGGGCGCATTTTTCGAAATTTTCAAAGGGGTTAGCCTTCTCGGAATTCTGGGCCTATTTTTCGAAATTTTCAAAGGGGTTAGCCTTCTCGGAATTCTGGGCGCATTTTTTGAAATTTTCTAATTGGTTAGCCTTCTCTTAACTCTGGGCGCATTTTTCGAAATTTTCAAAGGGGTTAGCCTTCTCTGAACTCTGGGCGCATTTTTCGAAATTTTCAAAGGGGTTAGCCTTCTCGGAATTCTGGGCGCATTTTTCGAAATTTTGAAAGGGGAATTCTGGGCGCATTTTTCGAAATTTTCAAAGGGGTTAGCCTTCTCGGAATTCTGGGCGCATTTTTCCAAATTTTCAAAGGGGTTAGCCTTCTCGGAATTCTGGGCGCATTTTTCGAAATTTTCAAACGGGTTAGCCTTCTCGGAATTCTGGGCGCATTTTTCGAAATTTTCAAAGGGGTTAGCCTTCTCGGAATTCTGGGCGCATTTTTCGAAATTTTCAAAGGGGTTAGCCTTCTCGGAATTCTTGGCGGATTTTTCGAAATTTTCAAAGGGGTTAGCCTTCTCGGAATTCTGGGCGCATTTTTCGAAATTTTCAAAGGGGTTAGACCTATCGGCATTCTGGGTGCATTTTTCGAAATTTTCAAAGGGGCCTTCTCGGAATTCTGGGCGCATTTTTCGAAATTTTCAAAGGGGTTAGCCTTCTCGGAATTCTGGGCGCATTTTTCGGAATTTTCAAAGGGGTTAGCCTTCTCGGAATTCTGTGCGCATTTTTCGAAATTTTCAAAGGGGTTAGCCTTCTCGGAATTCTGGGCGCATTTTTCGAAATTTTCTAAGGGGTTAGCCTTCTCTTAACTCTGGGCGCATTTTTCGAAATTTTCAAAGGGGTTAGCCTTCTCTGAACTCTGGGCGCATTTTTCGAAATTTTCAAAGGGGTTAGCCTTCTCGGAATTCTGGGCGCATTTTTCGAAATTTTGAAAGGGGAATTCTGGGCGCATTTTTCGAAATTTTCAAAGGGGTTAGCCTTCTCGGAATTCTGGGCGCATTTTTCCAAATTTTCAAAGGGGTTAGCCTTCTCGGAATTCTGGGCGCATTTTTCGAAATTTTCAAAGGGGTTAGCCTTCTCGGAATTCTGGGCGCATTTTTCGAAATTTTCAAAGGGATTAGCCTTCTCGGAATTCTGGGCGCAATTTTCGAAATTTTCAAAGGGGTTAGCCTTCTCGGAATTCTGGGCGCATTTTTCGAAATTTTCAAAGGGGTTAGCCATCTCTTAACTCTGGGCGCATTTTTCGAAATTTTCAAAGGGGTTAGCCTTCTCTGAACTCTGGGCGCATTTTTCGAAATTTTCAAAGGGGTTAGCCTTCTCGGAATTCTGGGCGCATTTTTCGAAATTTTCAAAGGGGTTAGCCTTCTCGGAATTCTTGGCGCATTTTTCGAAATTTTCAAAGGGGTTAGCCTTCTCTTAACTCTGGGCGCATTTTTCGAAATTTTCAAAGGGGTTAGCCTTCTCTAAACTCTGGGCGCATTTTTCGAAATTTTCAAAGGGGTTAGCCTTCTCGGAATTCTGGGCGCATTTTTCGATTTTTTCAAAGGGGTTAGCCTTCTCGGAATTCTGGGCGCATTTTTCGAAATTTTCAAAGGGGTTAGCCTTCTCGGAATTCTGGGCGCATTTTTCGAAATTTTCAAAGGGGTTAGCCTTGTCTGAATTCTTGGCGCATTTTTCGAAATTTTCAAAGGGGTTAGCCTTCTCGGAATTCTGGGCGCATTTTTCGAAATTTTCAAAGGGGTTAGCCTTCTCGGAATTCTGGGCGCATTTTTCGAAATTTTCAAAGGGGTTAGCCTTCTCGGAATTCTGGGCGCATTTTTCGAAATTTTCAAAGGGGTTAGCCTTCTCGGAATTCTGGGCGCATTTTTCAAAATTTTCAAAGGGGTTAGCCTTCTCGGAATTCTGGGCGCATTTTTCGAAATTTTCAAAGGGGTTAGCCTTCTCTGAACTCTGGGCGCATTTTTCGAAATTTTCAAAGGGGTTAGCCTTCTCGGAATTCTGGGCGCATTTTTCGAAATTTTCAAAGGGGTTAGCCTTCTCGGAATTCTGGGCCTATTTTTCGAAATTTTCAAAGGGGTTAGCCTTCTCGGAATTCTGGGCGCATTTTTTGAAATTTTGAAAGGGGAATTCTGGGCGCATTTTTCGAAATTTTCAAAGGGGTTAGCCTTCTCGGAATTCTGGGCGCATTTTTCCAAATTTTCAAAGGGGTTAGCCTTCTCGGAATTCTGGGCGCATTTTTCGAAATTTTCAAAGGGGTTAGCCTTCTCGGAATTCTGGGCGCATTTTTCGAAATTTTCAAAGGGATTAGCCTTCTCGGAATTCTGGGCGCAATTTTCGAAATTTTCAAAGGGGTTAGCCTTCTCGGAATTCTGGGCGCATTTTTCGAAATTTTCAAAGGGGTTAGCCATCTCTTAACTCTGGGCGCATTTTTCGAAATTTTCAAAGGGGTTAGCCTTCTCTGAACTCTGGGCGCATTTTTCGAAATTTTCAAAGGGGTTAGCCTTCTCGGAATTCTGGGCGCATTTTTCGAAATTTTCAAAGGGGTTAGCCTTCTCGGAATTCTTGGCGCATTTTTCGAAATTTTCAAAGGGGTTAGCCTTCTCTTAACTCTGGGCGCATTTTTCGAAATTTTCAAAGGGGTTAGCCTTCTCTAAACTCTGGGCGCATTTTTCGAAATTTTCAAAGGGGTTAGCCTTCTCGGAATTCTGGGCGCATTTTTCGATTTTTTCAAAGGGGTTAGCCTTCTCGGAATTCTGGGCGCATTTTTCGAAATTTTCAAAGGGGTTAGCCTTCTCGGAATTCTGGGCGCATTTTTCGAAATTTTCAAAGGGGTTAGCCTTCTCGGAATTCTGGGCGCAATTTTCGAAATTTTCAAAGAGGTTAGCCTTCTCGGAATTCTGGGCGCATTTTTCGAAATTTTCAAAGGGGTTAGCCTTCTCTTAACTCTGGGCGCATTTTTCGAAATTTTCAAAGGGGTTAGCCTTCTCTGAACTCTGGGCGCATTTTTCGAAATTTTCAAAGGGGTTAGCCTTCTCGGAATTCTGGGCGCATTTTTCGAAATTTTCAAAGGGGTTAGCCTTCTCGGAATTCTGGGCGCATTTTTCGAAATTTTCTAAGGGGTTAGCCTTCTCTTAACTCTGGGCGCATTTTTCGAAATTTTCAAAGGGGTTAGCCTTCTCTGAACTCTGGGCGCATTTTTCGAAATTTTCAAAGGGGTTAGCCTTCTCGGAATTCAGGGCGCATTTTTCGAAATTTTGAAAGGGGAATTCTGGGCGCATTTTTCGAAATTTTCAAAGGGGTTAGCCTTCTCGGAATTCTGGGCGCATTTTTCGAAATTTTCAAAGGGGTTAGCCTTCTCGGAATTCTGGGCGCAATTTTCGAAATTTTCAAAGGGGTTAGCCTTCTCGGAATTCTGGGCGCATTTTTCGAAATTTTCAAAGGGGTTAGCTTTCTCTTGACTCTGGGCGCATTTTTCGAAATTTTCAAAGGGGTTAGCCTTCTCTGAACTCTGGGCGCATTTTTCGAAATTTTCAAAGGGGTTAGCCTTCTCGGAATTCTGGGCGCATTTTTCGAAATTTTCAAAGGGGTTAGCCTTCTCGGAATTCTTGGCGGATTTTTCGAAATTTTCAAAGGGGTTAGCCTTCTCGGAATTCTGGGCGCATTTTTCGAAATTTTCAAAGGGGTTAGACCTCTCGGCATTCTGGGTGCATTTTTCGAAATTTTCAAAGGGGCCTTCTCGGAATTCTGGGCGCATTTTTCGAAATTTTCAAAGGGGTTAGCCTTCTCGGAATTCTGGGCGCATTTTTCGGAATTTTCAAAGGGGTTAGCCTTCTCGGAATTCTGTGCGCATTTTTCGTAATTTTCAAAGGGGTTAGCCTTCTCGGAATTCTTGGCGCATTTTTCGATTTTTTCAAAGGGGTTAGACTTCATGGCATTCTGGGCGCATTTTTCGAATTTTTCAAAGGGTTTAGCCTTCTTGGAATTCTGGGCGCATTTTTCGAAATTTTCAAAGGGGTTAGCCTTCTCTTAACTCTGGGCGCATTTTTCGAAATTTTCAAAGGGGTTAGCCTTCTCTAAACTCTGGGCGCATTTTTCGAAATTTTCAAAGGGGTTAGCCTTCTCGGAATTCTGGGCGCATTTTTCGAAATTTTCAAAGGGGAATTCTGGGCGCATTTTTCGAAATTTTCAAAGGGGTTAGCCTTCTCGGAATTCTGGGCGCATTTTTCGAAATTTTCAAAGGGGTTAGCCTTCTCGGAATTCTGGGCGCATTTTTCGAAATTTTCAAAGGGGTTAGCCTTCTCGGAATTCTGGGCGCATTTTTCGAAATTTTCAAAGGGGTTAGCCTTCTCGGAATTCTGGGCGCATTATTCGAAATTTTCAATGGGGTTAGCCTTCTCGGAATTCTGTGCGCATTTTTCGTAATTTTCAAAGGGGTTAGCCTTCTCGGAATTCTGGGCGCATTTTTCGATTTTTTCAAAGGGGTTAGCCTTCTCGGAATTCTGGGCGCATTTTTCGAAATTTTCAAAGGGGTTAGCCTTCTCGGAATTCTTGGCGCATTTTCCGAAATTTTCAAAGGGGTTAGCCTTCTCGGAATTCTGGGCGCATTTTTCGAAATTTTCAAAGGGGTTAGCCTTCTCGGAATTCTGGGCGCATTTTTCGAAATTTTCAAAGGGGTTAGCCTTCTCGGAATTCTGTGCGCATTTTTCGTAATTTTCAAAGGGAATTCTCGGAATTCCTCGGAATTCCGGAAAGCCTTCTCGGAATTCTGGGCGCATTTTTCGAAATTTTCAAAGGGGTTAGCCTTCTCGGAATTCTGGGCGCATTTTTCGAAATTTTCAAAGGGGTTAGCCTTCTCGGAATTCTGGGCGCATTTTTCGAAATTTTCAAAGGGGTTAGCCTTCTCGGAATTCTGGGCGCATTTTTCCAAATTTTCAAAGGGGTTAGCCTTCTCGGAATCCTGGGCGCATTTTGCGAAATTTTCAAAGGGGTTAGCCTTCTCGGAATTCTGGGCGCATTTTTCGAAATTTTCAAAGGGGTTAGCCTTCTCGGAATTCTGGGCGCATTTTTAGAAATTTTCAAAGGGGTTAGCCTTCTCGGAATTCTGGGCGCATTTTTCGAAATTTTCAAAGGGGTTAGCCTTCTCGGAATTCTTGGCGCATTTTTCGAAATTTTCAAAGGGGTTAGCCTTCTCGGAATTCTGGGCGCATTTTTCGAAATTTTCAAAGGGGTTAGCCTTCTCGGAATTCTGGGCGCATTTTTCGAAATTTTTAAAGGGGTTAGCCTTCTCGGAATTCTGTGCGCATTTTTCGTAATTTTCAAAGGGGTTAGCCTTCTCGGAATTCTGGGCGCATTTTTCGATTTTTTCAAAGGGGTTAGACTTCATGGCATTCTGGGCGCATTTTTCGAATTTTTCAAAGGGGTTAGCCTTCTTGGAATTCTGGGCGCATTTTTCTTAATTTTCAAAGGGGTTAGCCTTCTCTAAACTCTGGGCGCATTTTTCGAAATTTTCAAAGGGGTTAGCCTTCTCGGAATTCTGGGCGCATTTTTCGAAATTTTCAAAGGGGAATTCTGGGCGCATTTTTCGAAATTTTCAAAGGGGTTAGCCTTCTCGGAATTCTGGGCGCATTTTTCGAAATTTTCAAAGGGGTTAGCCTTCTCGGAATTCTGGGCGCATTTTTCGAAATTTTCAAAGGGGTTAGCCTTCTCGGAATTCTGGGCGCATTTTTCGAAATTTTCAAAGGGGTTAGCCTTCTCGGAATTCTGGGCGCATTATTCGAAATTTTCAATGGGGTTAGCCTTCTCGGAATTCTGTGCGCATTTTTCGTAATTTTCAAAGGGGTTAGCCTTCTCGGAATTCTGGGCGCATTTTTCGATTTTTTCAAAGGGGTTAGCCTTCTCGGAATTCTGGGCGCATTTTTCGAAATTTTCAAAGGGGTTAGCCTTCTCGGAATTCTTGGCGCATTTTTCGAAATTTTCAAAGGGGTTAGCCTTCTCGGAATTCTGGGCGCATTTTTCGAAATTTTCAAAGGGGTTAGCCTTCTCGGAATTCTTGGCGCATTTTTCGATTTTTTCAAAGGGGTTAGACTTCATGGCATTCTGGGCGCATTTTTCGAATTTTTCAAAGGGTTTAGCCTTCTTGGAATTCTGGGCGCATTTTTCGAAATTTTCAAAGGGGTTAGCCTTCTCTTAACTCTGGGCGCATTTTTCGAAATTTTCAAAGGGGTTAGCCTTCTCTAAACTCTGGGCGCATTTTTCGAAATTTTCAAAGGGGTTAGCCTTCTCGGAATTCTGGGCGCATTTTTCGAAATTTTCAAAGGGGAATTCTGGGCGCATTTTTCGAAATTTTCAAAGGGGTTAGCCTTCTCGGAATTCTGGGCGCATTTTTCGAAATTTTCAAAGGGGTTAGCCTTCTCGGAATTCTGGGCGCATTTTTTGAAATTTTCAAAGGGGTTAGCCTTCTCGGAATTCTGGGCGCATTTTTCGAAATTTTCAAAGGGGTTAGCCTTCTCGGAATTCTTGGCGCATTTTTCGAAATTTTCAAAGGGGTTAGCCTTCTCGGAATTCTGGGCGCATTTTTCGAAATTTTCAAAGGGGTTAGCCTTCTCGGAATTCTGGGCGCATTTTTCGAAATTTTCAAAGGGGTTAGCCTTCTTTGAATTCTGGGCGCATTTTGCGAAATTTTCAAAGGGGTTAGGCTTCTCGGAATTCTGGGCGCATTTTTCGAAATTTTCAAAAGGGTTAGCATTCTCGGAATTCTGGGTGCATTTTTCGAAATTTTCAAAGGGGTTAGCCTTCTCGGAATTCTGGGCGCATTTTTCGAAATTTTCAAAGGGGTTAGCCTTCTCGGAATTCTTGGCGCATTTTTCGAAATTTTCAAAGGGGTTAGCCTTCTCGGAATTCTGGGCGCATTTTTCGAAATTTTCAAAGGGGTTAGCCTTCTCGGAATTCTGGGCGCATTTTTCGAAATTTTCAAAGGGGTTAGCCTTCTCGGAATTCTGGGCGCATTTTTCGAAATTTTCAAAGGGGTTAGCCTTCTCGGAATTCTGGGCGCATTTTTCGAAATTTTCAAAGGGGTTAGCCTTCTCGGAATTCTGGGCGCATTTTTCGAAATTTTCAAAGGGGTTAGCCTTCTCGGAATTCTGGGCGCATTTTTCTAAATTTTCAATGGGGTTAGCCTTCTCGGAATTCTGTGCGCATTTTTCGTAATTTTCAAAGGGGTTAGCCTTCTCGGAATTCTGGGCGCATTTTTCGATTTTTTCAAAGGGGTTAGCCTTCTCGGAATTCTGGGCGCATTTTTCGAAATTTTCAAAGGGGTTAGCCTTCTCGGAATTCTTGGCGCATTTTTCGAAATTTTCAAAGGGGTTAGCCTTCTCGGAATTCTGGGCGCATTTTTCGAAATTTTCAAAGGGGTTAGCCTTCTCGGAATTCTGGGCGCATTTTTCGAAATTTTCAAAGGGGTTAGCCTTCTCGGAATTCTGTGCGCATTTTTCGTAATTTTCAAAGGGGTTAGCCTTCTCGGAATTCTGGGCGCATTTTTCGATTTTTTCAAAGGGGTTAGACTTCATGGCATTCTGGGCGCATTTTTCGAATTTTTCAAAGGGGTTAGCCTTCTTGGAATTCTGGGCGCATTTTTCGTAATTTTCAAAGGGGTTAGCCTTCTCTAAACTCTGGGCGCATTTTTCGAAATTTTCAAAGGGGTTAGCCTTCTCGGAATTCTGGGCGCATTTTTCGAAATTTTCAAAGGGGTTAGCCTTGTCGGAATTCTTGGCGCATTTTTCGAAATTTTCAAAGGGGTTAGCCTTCTCGGAATTCTGGGCGCATTTTTCGAAATTTTCAAAGGGGTTAGCCTTCTCGGAATTCTGGGCGCATTTTTCGAAATTTTCAAAGGGGTTAGCCTTCTCGGAATTCTGGGCGCATTTTTCGAAATTTTCAAAGGGGTTAGCCTTCTCGGAATTCTGGGCGCATTTTTCAAAATTTTCAAAGGGGTTAGCCTTCTCGGAATTCTGGGCGCATTTTTCGAAATTTTCAAAGGGGTTAGCCTTCTCTGAACTCTGGGCGCATTTTTCGAAATTTTCAAAGGGGTTAGCCTTCTCGGAATTCTGGGCGCATTTTTCGAAATTTTCAAAGGGGTTAGCCTTCTCGGAATTCTGGGCCTATTTTTCGAAATTTTCAAAGGGGTTAGCCTTCTCGGAATTCTGGGCGCATTTTTTGAAATTTTCTAATTGGTTAGCCTTCTCTTAACTCTGGGCGCATTTTTCGAAATTTTCAAAGGGGTTAGCCTTCTCTGAACTCTGGGCGCATTTTTCGAAATTTTCAAAGGGGTTAGCCTTCTCGGAATTCTGGGCGCATTTTTCGAAATTTTGAAAGGGGAATTCTGGGCGCATTTTTCGAAATTTTCAAAGGGGTTAGCCTTCTCGGAATTCTGGGCGCATTTTTCCAAATTTTCAAAGGGGTTAGCCTTCTCGGAATTCTGGGCGCATTTTTCGAAATTTTCAAACGGGTTAGCCTTCTCGGAATTCTGGGCGCATTTTTCGAAATTTTCAAAGGGGTTAGCCTTCTCGGAATTCTGGGCGCATTTTTCGAAATTTTCAAAGGGGTTAGCCTTCTTGGAATTCTGGGCGCAATTTTCGAAATTTTCAAAGGGGTTAGCCTTCTCGGAATTCTGGGCGCATTTTTCGAAATTTTCAATGGGGTTAGCCATCTCTTAACTCTGGGCGCATTTTTCGAAATTTTCAAAGGGGTTAGCCTTCTCTGAACTCTGGGCGCATTTTTCGAAATTTTCAAAGGGGTTAGCCTTCTCGGAATTCTGGGCGCATTTTTCGAAATTTTCAAAGGGGTTAGCCTTCTCGGAATTCTGGGCCTAATTTTCGAAATTTTCAAAGGGGTTAGCCTTCTCGGAATTCTGGGCGCATTTTTCGAAATTTTCTAAGGGGTTAGCCTTCTCTTAACTCTGGGCGCATTTTTCGAAATTTTCAAAGGGGTTAGCCTTCTCTGAACTCTGGGCGCATTTTTCGAAATTTTCAAAGGGGTTAGCCTTCTCGGAATTCTGGGCGCATTTTTCGAAATTTTGAAAGGGGAATTCTGGGCGCATTTTTCGAAATTTTCAAAGGGGTTAGCCTTCTCGGAATTCTGGGCGCATTTTTCCAAATTTTCAAAGGGGTTAGCCTTCTCGGAATTCTGGGCGCAATTTTCGAAATTTTCAAAGGGGTTAGCCTTCTCGGAATTCTGGGCGCATTTTTCGAAATTTTCAAAGGGGTTAGCCATCTCTTAACTCTGGGCGCATTTTTCGAAATTTTCAAAGGGGTTAGCCTTCTCTGAACTCTGGGCGCATTTTTCGAAATTTTCAAAGGGGTTAGCCTTCTCGGAATTCTGGGCGCATTTTTCGAAATTTTCAAAGGGGTTAGCCTTCTCGGAATTCTTGGCGCATTTTTCGAAATTTTCAAAGGGGTTAGCCTTCTCTTAACTCTGGGCGCATTTTTCGAAATTTTCAAAGGGGTTAGCCTTCTCTAAACTCTGGGCGCATTTTTCGAAATTTTCAAAGGGGTTAGCCTTCTCGGAATTCTGGGCGCATTTTTCGATTTTTTCAAAGGGGTTAGCCTTCTCGGAATTCTGGGCGCATTTTTCGAAATTTTCAAAGGGGTTAGCCTTCTCTGAATTCTGGGCGCATTTTTCGAAATTTTCAAAGGGGTTAGCCTTCTCGGAATTCTGGGCGCATTTTTCGAAATTTTCAAAGGGGTTAGCCTTCTCGGAATTCTGGGCGCATTTTTCAAAATTTTCAAAGGGGTTAGCCTTCTCGGAATTCTGGGCGCATTTTTCGAAATTTTCAAAGGGGTTAGCCTTCTCTGAACTCTGGGCGCATTTTTCGAAATTTTCAAAGGGGTTAGCCTTCTCGGAATTCTGGGCGCATTTTTCGAAATTTTCAAAGGGGTTAGCCTTCTCGGAATTCTGGGCCTATTTTTCGAAATTTTCAAAGGGGTTAGCCTTCTCGGAATTCTGGGCGCATTTTTTGAAATTTTCTAATTGGTTAGCCTTCTCTTAACTCTGGGCGCATTTTTCGAAATTTTCAAAGGGGTTAGCCTTCTCTGAACTCTGGGCGCATTTTTCGAAATTTTCAAAGGGGTTAGCCTTCTCGGAATTCTGGGCGCATTTTTCGAAATTTTGAAAGGGGAATTCTGGGCGCATTTTTCGAAATTTTCAAAGGGGTTAGCCTTCTCGGAATTCTGGGCGCATTTTTCCAAATTTTCAAATGGGTTAGCCTTCTCGGAATTCTGGGCGCATTTTTCGAAATTTTCAAACGGGTTAGCCTTCTCGGAATTCTGGGCGCATTTTTCGAAATTTTCAAAGGGGTTAGCCTTCTCGGAATTCTGGGCGCATTTTTCGAAATTTTCAAAGGGGTTAGCCTTCTTGGAATTCTGGGCGCAATTTTCGAAATTTTCAAAGGGGTTAGCCTTCTCGGAATTCTGGGCGCATTTTTCGAAATTTTCAATGGGGTTAGCCATCTCTTAACTCTGGGCGCATTTTTCGAAATTTTCAAAGGGGTTAGCCTTCTCTGAACTCTGGGCGCATTTTTCGAAATTCTCAAAGGGGTTAGCCTTCTCGGAATTCTGGGCGCATTTTTCGAAATTTTCAAAGGGGTTAGCCTTCTCGGAATTCTGGGCCTATTTTTCGAAATTTTCAAAGGGGTTAGCCTTCTCGGAATTCTGGGCGCATTTTTCGAAATTTTCTAAGGGGTTAGCCTTCTCTTAACTCTGGGCGCATTTTTCGAAATTTTCAAAGGGGTTAGCCTTCTCTGAACTCTGGGCGCATTTTTCGAAATTTTCAAAGGGGTTAGCCTTCTCGGAATTCTGGGCGCATTTTTCGAAATTTTGAAAGGGGAATTCTGGGCGCATTTTTCGAAATTTTCAAAGGGGTTAGCCTTCTCGGAATTCTGGGCGCATTTTTCCAAATTTTCAAAGGGGTTAGCCTTCTCGGAATTCTGGGCGCATTTTTCGAAATTTTCAAAGGGGTTAGCCTTCTTTGAATTCTGGGCGCATTTTGCGAAATTTTCAAAGGGGTTAGGCTTCTCGGAATTCTGGGCGCATTTTTCGAAATTTTCAAAGGGGTTAGCCTTCTCGGAATTCTGGGCGCATTTTTCGAAATTTTCAAAGGGGTTAGCCTTCTCGGAATTCTTGGCGCATTTTTCGAAATTTTCAAAGGGGTTAGCCTTCTCGGAATTCTGGGCGCATTTTTCGAAATTTTCAAAGGGGTTAGCCTTCTCGGAATTCTGGGCGCATTTTTCGAAATTTTCAAAGGGGTTAGCCTTCTCGGAATTCTGGGCGCATTTTTCGAAATTTTCAAAGGGGTTAGCCTTCTCGGAATTCTGGGCGCATTTTTCGAAATTTTCAAAGGGGTTAGCCTTCTCGGAATTCTGGGCGCATTTTTCGAAATTTTCAAAGGGGTTAGCCTTCTCGGAATTCTGGGCGCATTTTTCTAAATTTTCAATGGGGTTAGCCTTCTCGGAATTCTGTGCGCATTTTTCGTAATTTTCAAAGGGGTTAGCCTTCTCGGAATTCTGGGCGCATTTTTCGATTTTTTCAAAGGGGTTAGCCTTCTCGGAATTCTGGGCGCATTTTTCGAAATTTTCAAAGGGGTTAGCCTTCTCGGAATTCTTGGCGCATTTTTCGAAATTTTCAAAGGGGTTAGCCTTCTCGGAATTCTGGGCGCATTTTTCGAAATTTTCAAAGGGGTTAGCCTTCTCGGAATTCTGGGCGCATTTTTCGAAATTTTCAAAGGGGTTAGCCTTCTCGGAATTCTGTGCGCATTTTTCGTAATTTTCAAAGGGGTTAGCCTTCTCGGAATTCTGGGCGCATTTTTCGATTTTTTCAAAGGGGTTAGACTTCATGGCATTCTGGGCGCATTTTTCGAATTTTTCAAAGGGGTTAGCCTTCTTGGAATTCTGGGCGCATTTTTCGTAATTTTCAAAGGGGTTAGCCTTCTCTAAACTCTGGGCGCATTTTTCGAAATTTTCAAAGGGGTTAGCCTTCTCGGAATTCTGGGCGCATTTTTCGAAATTTTCAAAGGGGTTAGCCTTGTCGGAATTCTTGGCGCATTTTTCGAAATTTTCAAAGGGGTTAGCCTTCTCGGAATTCTGGGCGCATTTTTCGAAATTTTCAAAGGGGTTAGCCTTCTCGGAATTCTGGGCGCATTTTTCGAAATTTTCAAAGGGGTTAGCCTTCTCGGAATTCTGGGCGCATTTTTCGAAATTTTCAAAGGGGTTAGCCTTCTCGGAATTCTGGGCGCATTTTTCAAAATTTTCAAAGGGGTTAGCCTTCTCGGAATTCTGGGCGCATTTTTCGAAATTTTCAAAGGGGTTAGCCTTCTCTGAACTCTGGGCGCATTTTTCGAAATTTTCAAAGGGGTTAGCCTTCTCGGAATTCTGGGCGCATTTTTCGAAATTTTCAAAGGGGTTAGCCTTCTCGGAATTCTGGGCCTATTTTTCGAAATTTTCAAAGGGGTTAGCCTTCTCGGAATTCTGGGCGCATTTTTTGAAATTTTCTAATTGGTTAGCCTTCTCTTAACTCTGGGCGCATTTTTCGAAATTTTCAAAGGGGTTAGCCTTCTCTGAACTCTGGGCGCATTTTTCGAAATTTTCAAAGGGGTTAGCCTTCTCGGAATTCTGGGCGCATTTTTCGAAATTTTGAAAGGGGAATTCTGGGCGCATTTTTCGAAATTTTCAAAGGGGTTAGCCTTCTCGGAATTCTGGGCGCATTTTTCCAAATTTTCAAAGGGGTTAGCCTTCTCGGAATTCTGGGCGCATTTTTCGAAATTTTCAAACGGGTTAGCCTTCTCGGAATTCTGGGCGCATTTTTCGAAATTTTCAAAGGGGTTAGCCTTCTCGGAATTCTGGGCGCATTTTTCGAAATTTTCAAAGGGGTTAGCCTTCTCGGAATTCTTGGCGGATTTTTCGAAATTTTCAAAGGGGTTAGCCTTCTCGGAATTCTGGGCGCATTTTTCGAAATTTTCAAAGGGGTTAGACCTATCGGCATTCTGGGTGCATTTTTCGAAATTTTCAAAGGGGCCTTCTCGGAATTCTGGGCGCATTTTTCGAAATTTTCAAAGGGGTTAGCCTTCTCGGAATTCTGGGCGCATTTTTCGGAATTTTCAAAGGGGTTAGCCTTCTCGGAATTCTGTGCGCATTTTTCGAAATTTTCAAAGGGGTTAGCCTTCTCGGAATTCTGGGCGCATTTTTCGAAATTTTCTAAGGGGTTAGCCTTCTCTTAACTCTGGGCGCATTTTTCGAAATTTTCAAAGGGGTTAGCCTTCTCTGAACTCTGGGCGCATTTTTCGAAATTTTCAAAGGGGTTAGCCTTCTCGGAATTCTGGGCGCATTTTTCGAAATTTTGAAAGGGGAATTCTGGGCGCATTTTTCGAAATTTTCAAAGGGGTTAGCCTTCTCGGAATTCTGGGCGCATTTTTCCAAATTTTCAAAGGGGTTAGCCTTCTCGGAATTCTGGGCGCATTTTTCGAAATTTTCAAAGGGGTTAGCCTTCTCGGAATTCTGGGCGCATTTTTCGAAATTTTCAAAGGGATTAGCCTTCTCGGAATTCTGGGCGCAATTTTCGAAATTTTCAAAGGGGTTAGCCTTCTCGGAATTCTGGGCGCATTTTTCGAAATTTTCAAAGGGGTTAGCCATCTCTTAACTCTGGGCGCATTTTTCGAAATTTTCAAAGGGGTTAGCCTTCTCTGAACTCTGGGCGCATTTTTCGAAATTTTCAAAGGGGTTAGCCTTCTCGGAATTCTGGGCGCATTTTTCGAAATTTTCAAAGGGGTTAGCCTTCTCGGAATTCTTGGCGCATTTTTCGAAATTTTCAAAGGGGTTAGCCTTCTCTTAACTCTGGGCGCATTTTTCGAAATTTTCAAAGGGGTTAGCCTTCTCTAAACTCTGGGCGCATTTTTCGAAATTTTCAAAGGGGTTAGCCTTCTCGGAAATCTGGGCGCATTTTTCGATTTTTTCAAAGGGGTTAGCCTTCTCGGAATTCTGGGCGCATTTTTCGAAATTTTCAAAGGGGTTAGCCTTCTCGGAATTCTGGGCGCATTTTTCGAAATTTTCAAAGGGGTTAGCCTTGTCTGAATTCTTGGCGCATTTTTCGAAATTTTCAAAGGGGTTAGCCTTCTCGGAATTCTGGGCGCATTTTTCGAAATTTTCAAAGGGGTTAGCCTTCTCGGAATTCTGGGCGCATTTTTCGAAATTTTCAAAGGGGTTAGCCTTCTCGGAATTCTGGGCGCATTTTTCGAAATTTTCAAAGGGGTTAGCCTTCTCGGAATTCTGGGCGCATTTTTCAAAATTTTCAAAGGGGTTAGCCTTCTCGGAATTCTGGGCGCATTTTTCGAAATTTTCAAAGGGGTTAGCCTTCTCTGAACTCTGGGCGCATTTTTCGAAATTTTCAAAGGGGTTAGCCTTCTCGGAATTCTGGGCGCATTTTTCGAAATTTTCAAAGGGGTTAGCCTTCTCGGAATTCTGGGCCTATTTTTCGAAATTTTCAAAGGGGTTAGCCTTCTCGGAATTCTGGGCGCATTTTTTGAAATTTTGAAAGGGGAATTCTGGGCGCATTTTTCGAAATTTTCAAAGGGGTTAGCCTTCTCGGAATTCTGGGCGCAATTTTCGAAATTTTCAAAGGGGTTAGCCTTCTCGGAATTCTGGGCGCATTTTTCGAAATTTTCAAAGGGGTTAGCCATCTCTTAACTCTGGGCGCATTTTTCGAAATTTTCAAAGGGGTTAGCCTTCTCTGAACTCTGGGCGCATTTTTCTAAATTTTCAAAGGGGTTAGCCTTCTCGGAATTCTGGGCGCATTTTTCGAAATTTTCAAAGGGGTTAGCCTTCTCGGAATTCTTGGCGCATTTTTCGAAATTTTCAAAGGGGTTAGCCTTCTCTTAACTCTGGGCGCATTTTTCGAAATTTTCAAAGGGGTTAGCCTTCTCTAAACTCTGGGCGCATTTTTCGAAATTTTCAAAGGGGTTAGCCTTCTCGGAATTCTGGGCGCATTTTTCGATTTTTTCAAAGGGGTTAGCCTTCTCGGAATTCTGGGCGCATTTTTCGAAATTTTCAAAGGGGTTAGCCTTCTCGGAATTCTGGGCGCATTTTTCGAAATTTTCAAAGGGGTTAGCCTTCTCGGAATTCTGGGCGCAATTTTCGAAATTTTCAAAGAGGTTAGCCTTCTCGGAATTCTGGGCGCATTTTTCGAAATTTTCAAAGGGGTTAGCCTTCTCTTAACTCTGGGCGCATTTTTCGAAATTTTCAAAGGGGTTAGCCTTCTCTGAACTCTGGGCGCATTTTTCGAAATTTTCAAAGGGGTTAGCCTTCTCGGAATTCTGGGCGCATTTTTCGAAATTTTCAAAGGGGTTAGCCTTCTCGGAATTCTGGGCGCATTTTTCGAAATTTTCTAAGGGGTTAGCCTTCTCTTAACTCTGGGCGCATTTTTCGAAATTTTCAAAGGGGTTAGCCTTCTCTGAACTCTGGGCGCATTTTTCGAAATTTTCAAAGGGGTTAGCCTTCTCGGAATTCAGGGCGCATTTTTCGAAATTTTGAAAGGGGAATTCTGGGCGCATTTTTCGAAATTTTCAAAGGGGTTAGCCTTCTCGGAATTCTGGGCGCATTTTTCGAAATTTTCAAAGGGGTTAGCCTTCTCGGAATTCTGGGCGCAATTTTCGAAATTTTCAAAGGGGTTAGCCTTCTCGGAATTCTGGGCGCATTTTTCGAAATTTTCAAAGGGGTTAGCTTTCTCTTGACTCTGGGCGCATTTTTCGAAATTTTCAAAGGGGTTAGCCTTCTCTGAACTCTGGGCGCATTTTTCGAAATTTTCAAAGGGGTTAGCCTTCTCGGAATTCTGGGCGCATTTTTCGAAATTTTCAAAGGGGTTAGCCTTCTCGGAATTCTTGGCGGATTTTTCGAAATTTTCAAAGGGGTTAGCCTTCTCGGAATTCTGGGCGCATTTTTCGAAATTTTCAAAGGGGTTAGACCTCTCGGCATTCTGGGTGCATTTTTCGAAATTTTCAAAGGGGCCTTCTCGGAATTCTGGGCGCATTTTTCGAAATTTTCAAAGGGGTTAGCCTTCTCGGAATTCTGGGCGCATTTTTCGGAATTTTCAAAGGGGTTAGCCTTCTCGGAATTCTGTGCGCATTTTTCGTAATTTTCAAAGGGGTTAGCCTTCTCGGAATTCTTGGCGCATTTTTCGATTTTTTCAAAGGGGTTAGACTTCATGGCATTCTGGGCGCATTTTTCGAATTTTTCAAAGGGTTTAGCCTTCTTGGAATTCTGGGCGCATTTTTCGAAATTTTCAAAGGGGTTAGCCTTCTCTTAACTCTGGGCGCATTTTTCGAAATTTTCAAAGGGGTTAGCCTTCTCTAAACTCTGGGCGCATTTTTCGAAATTTTCAAAGGGGTTAGCCTTCTCGGAATTCTGGGCGCATTTTTCGAAATTTTCAAAGGGGAATTCTGGGCGCATTTTTCGAAATTTTCAAAGGGGTTAGCCTTCTCGGAATTCTGGGCGCATTTTTCGAAATTTTCAAAGGGGTTAGCCTTCTCGGAATTCTGGGCGCATTTTTCGAAATTTTCAAAGGGGTTAGCCTTCTCGGAATTCTGGGCGCATTTTTCGAAATTTTCAAAGGGGTTAGCCTTCTCGGAATTCTGGGCGCATTATTCGAAATTTTCAATGGGGTTAGCCTTCTCGGAATTCTGTGCGCATTTTTCGTAATTTTCAAAGGGGTTAGCCTTCTCGGAATTCTGGGCGCATTTTTCGATTTTTTCAAAGGGGTTAGCCTTCTCGGAATTCTGGGCGCATTTTTCGAAATTTTCAAAGGGGTTAGCCTTCTCGGAATTCTTGGCGCATTTTCCGAAATTTTCAAAGGGGTTAGCCTTCTCGGAATTCTGGGCGCATTTTTCGAAATTTTCAAAGGGGTTAGCCTTCTCGGAATTCTGGGCGCATTTTTCGAAATTTTCAAAGGGGTTAGCCTTCTCGGAATTCTGTGCGCATTTTTCGTAATTTTCAAAGGGAATTCTCGGAATTCCTCGGAATTCCGGAAAGCCGTCTCGGAATTCTGGGCGCATTTTTCGAAATTTTCAAAGGGGTTAGCCTTCTCGGAATTCTGGGCGCATTTTTCGAAATTTTCAAAGGGGTTAGCCTTCTCGGAATTCTGGGCGCATTTTTCGAAATTTTCAAAGGGGTTAGCCTTCTCGGAATTCTGGGCGCATTTTTCCAAATTTTCAAAGGGGTTAGCCTTCTCGGAATCCTGGGCGCATTTTGCGAAATTTTCAAAGGGGTTAGCCTTCTCGGAATTCTGGGCGCATTTTTCGAAATTTTCAAAGGGGTTAGCCTTCTCGGAATTCTGGGCGCATTTTTAGAAATTTTCAAAGGGGTTAGCCTTCTCGGAATTCTGGGCGCATTTTTCGAAATTTTCAAAGGGGTTAGCCTTCTCGGAATTCTTGGCGCATTTTTCGAAATTTTCAAAGGGGTTAGCCTTCTCGGAATTCTGGGCGCATTTTTCGAAATTTTCAAAGGGGTTAGCCTTCTCGGAATTCTGGGCGCATTTTTCGAAATTTTTAAAGGGGTTAGCCTTCTCGGAATTCTGTGCGCATTTTTCGTAATTTTCAAAGGGGTTAGCCTTCTCGGAATTCTGGGCGCATTTTTCGATTTTTTCAAAGGGGTTAGACTTCATGGCATTCTGGGCGCATTTTTCGAATTTTTCAAAGGGGTTAGCCTTCTTGGAATTCTGGGCGCATTTTTCTTAATTTTCAAAGGGGTTAGCCTTCTCTAAACTCTGGGCGCATTTTTCGAAATTTTCAAAGGGGTTAGCCTTCTCGGAATTCTGGGCGCATTTTTCGAAATTTTCAAAGGGGAATTCTGGGCGCATTTTTCGAAATTTTCAAAGGGGTTAGCCTTCTCGGAATTCTGGGCGCATTTTTCGAAATTTTCAAAGGGGTTAGCCTTCTCGGAATTCTGGGCGCATTTTTCGAAATTTTCAAAGGGGTTAGCCTTCTCGGAATTCTGGGCGCATTTTTCGAAATTTTCAAAGGGGTTAGCCTTCTCGGAATTCTGGGCGCATTATTCGAAATTTTCAATGGGGTTAGCCTTCTCGGAATTCTGTGCGCATTTTTCGTAATTTTCAAAGGGGTTAGCCTTCTCGGAATTCTGGGCGCATTTTTCGATTTTTTCAAAGGGGTTAGCCTTCTCGGAATTCTGGGCGCATTTTTCGAAATTTTCAAAGGGGTTAGCCTTCTCGGAATTCTTGGCGCATTTTTCGAAATTTTCAAAGGGGTTAGCCTTCTCGGAATTCTGGGCGCATTTTTCGAAATTTTCAAAGGGGTTAGCCTTCTCGGAATTCTTGGCGCATTTTTCGATTTTTTCAAAGGGGTTAGACTTCATGGCATTCTGGGCGCATTTTTCGAATTTTTCAAAGGGTTTAGCCTTCTTGGAATTCTGGGCGCATTTTTCGAAATTTTCAAAGGGGTTAGCCTTCTCTTAACTCTGGGCGCATTTTTCGAAATTTTCAAAGGGGTTAGCCTTCTCTAAACTCTGGGCGCATTTTTCGAAATTTTCAAAGGGGTTAGCCTTCTCGGAATTCTGGGCGCATTTTTCGAAATTTTCAAAGGGGAATTCTGGGCGCATTTTTCGAAATTTTCAAAGGGGTTAGCCTTCTCGGAATTCTGGGCGCATTTTTCGAAATTTTCAAAGGGGTTAGCCTTCTCGGAATTCTGGGCGCATTTTTTGAAATTTTCAAAGGGGTTAGCCTTCTCGGAATTCTGGGCGCATTTTTCGAAATTTTCAAAGGGGTTAGCCTTCTCGGAATTCTTGGCGCATTTTTCGAAATTTTCAAAGGGGTTAGCCTTCTCGGAATTCTGGGCGCATTTTTCGAAATTTTCAAAGGGGTTAGCCTTCTCGGAATTCTGGGCGCATTTTTCGAAATTTTCAAAGGGGTTAGCCTTCTTTGAATTCTGGGCGCATTTTGCGAAATTTTCAAAGGGGTTAGGCTTCTCGGAATTCTGGGCGCATTTTTCGAAATTTTCAAAAGGGTTAGCATTCTCGGAATTCTGGGTGCATTTTTCGAAATTTTCAAAGGGGTTAGCCTTCTCGGAATTCTGGGCGCATTTTTCGAAATTTTCAAAGGGGTTAGCCTTCTCGGAATTCTTGGCGCATTTTTCGAAATTTTCAAAGGGGTTAGCCTTCTCGGAATTCTGGGCGCATTTTTCGAAATTTTCAAAGGGGTTAGCCTTCTCGGAATTCTGGGCGCATTTTTCGAAATTTTCAAAGGGGTTAGCCTTCTCGGAATTCTGGGCGCATTTTTCGAAATTTTCAAAGGGGTTAGCCTTCTCGGAATTCTGGGCGCATTTTTCGAAATTTTCAAAGGGGTTAGCCTTCTCGGAATTCTGGGCGCATTTTTCGAAATTTTCAAAGGGGTTAGCCTTCTCGGAATTCTGGGCGCATTTTTCTAAATTTTCAATGGGGTTAGCCTTCTCGGAATTCTGTGCGCATTTTTCGTAATTTTCAAAGGGGTTAGCCTTCTCGGAATTCTGGGCGCATTTTTCGATTTTTTCAAAGGGGTTAGCCTTCTCGGAATTCTGGGCGCATTTTTCGAAATTTTCAAAGGGGTTAGCCTTCTCGGAATTCTTGGCGCATTTTTCGAAATTTTCAAAGGGGTTAGCCTTCTCGGAATTCTGGGCGCATTTTTCGAAATTTTCAAAGGGGTTAGCCTTCTCGGAATTCTGGGCGCATTTTTCGAAATTTTCAAAGGGGTTAGCCTTCTCGGAATTCTGTGCGCATTTTTCGTAATTTTCAAAGGGGTTAGCCTTCTCGGAATTCTGGGCGCATTTTTCGATTTTTTCAAAGGGGTTAGACTTCATGGCATTCTGGGCGCATTTTTCGAATTTTTCAAAGGGGTTAGCCTTCTTGGAATTCTGGGCGCATTTTTCGTAATTTTCAAAGGGGTTAGCCTTCTCTAAACTCTGGGCGCATTTTTCGAAATTTTCAAAGGGGTTAGCCTTCTCGGAATTCTGGGCGCATTTTTCGAAATTTTCAAAGGGGTTAGCCTTGTCGGAATTCTTGGCGCATTTTTCGAAATTTTCAAAGGGGTTAGCCTTCTCGGAATTCTGGGCGCATTTTTCGAAATTTTCAAAGGGGTTAGCCTTCTCGGAATTCTGGGCGCATTTTTCGAAATTTTCAAAGGGGTTAGCCTTCTCGGAATTCTGGGCGCATTTTTCGAAATTTTCAAAGGGGTTAGCCTTCTCGGAATTCTGGGCGCATTTTTCAAAATTTTCAAAGGGGTTAGCCTTCTCGGAATTCTGGGCGCATTTTTCGAAATTTTCAAAGGGGTTAGCCTTCTCTGAACTCTGGGCGCATTTTTCGAAATTTTCAAAGGGGTTAGCCTTCTCGGAATTCTGGGCGCATTTTTCGAAATTTTCAAAGGGGTTAGCCTTCTCGGAATTCTGGGCCTATTTTTCGAAATTTTCAAAGGGGTTAGCCTTCTCGGAATTCTGGGCGCATTTTTTGAAATTTTCTAATTGGTTAGCCTTCTCTTAACTCTGGGCGCATTTTTCGAAATTTTCAAAGGGGTTAGCCTTCTCTGAACTCTGGGCGCATTTTTCGAAATTTTCAAAGGGGTTAGCCTTCTCGGAATTCTGGGCGCATTTTTCGAAATTTTGAAAGGGGAATTCTGGGCGCATTTTTCGAAATTTTCAAAGGGGTTAGCCTTCTCGGAATTCTGGGCGCATTTTTCCAAATTTTCAAAGGGGTTAGCCTTCTCGGAATTCTGGGCGCATTTTTCGAAATTTTCAAACGGGTTAGCCTTCTCGGAATTCTGGGCGCATTTTTCGAAATTTTCAAAGGGGTTAGCCTTCTCGGAATTCTGGGCGCATTTTTCGAAATTTTCAAAGGGGTTAGCCTTCTTGGAATTCTGGGCGCAATTTTCGAAATTTTCAAAGGGGTTAGCCTTCTCGGAATTCTGGGCGCATTTTTCGAAATTTTCAATGGGGTTAGCCATCTCTTAACTCTGGGCGCATTTTTCGAAATTTTCAAAGGGGTTAGCCTTCTCTGAACTCTGGGCGCATTTTTCGAAATTTTCAAAGGGGTTAGCCTTCTCGGAATTCTGGGCGCATTTTTCGAAATTTTCAAAGGGGTTAGCCTTCTCGGAATTCTGGGCCTAATTTTCGAAATTTTCAAAGGGGTTAGCCTTCTCGGAATTCTGGGCGCATTTTTCGAAATTTTCTAAGGGGTTAGCCTTCTCTTAACTCTGGGCGCATTTTTCGAAATTTTCAAAGGGGTTAGCCTTCTCTGAACTCTGGGCGCATTTTTCGAAATTTTCAAAGGGGTTAGCCTTCTCGGAATTCTGGGCGCATTTTTCGAAATTTTGAAAGGGGAATTCTGGGCGCATTTTTCGAAATTTTCAAAGGGGTTAGCCTTCTCGGAATTCTGGGCGCATTTTTCCAAATTTTCAAAGGGGTTAGCCTTCTCGGAATTCTGGGCGCAATTTTCGAAATTTTCAAAGGGGTTAGCCTTCTCGGAATTCTGGGCGCATTTTTCGAAATTTTCAAAGGGGTTAGCCATCTCTTAACTCTGGGCGCATTTTTCGAAATTTTCAAAGGGGTTAGCCTTCTCTGAACTCTGGGCGCATTTTTCGAAATTTTCAAAGGGGTTAGCCTTCTCGGAATTCTGGGCGCATTTTTCGAAATTTTCAAAGGGGTTAGCCTTCTCGGAATTCTTGGCGCATTTTTCGAAATTTTCAAAGGGGTTAGCCTTCTCTTAACTCTGGGCGCATTTTTCGAAATTTTCAAAGGGGTTAGCCTTCTCTAAACTCTGGGCGCATTTTTCGAAATTTTCAAAGGGGTTAGCCTTCTCGGAATTCTGGGCGCATTTTTCGATTTTTTCAAAGGGGTTAGCCTTCTCGGAATTCTGGGCGCATTTTTCGAAATTTTCAAAGGGGTTAGCCTTCTCTGAATTCTGGGCGCATTTTTCGAAATTTTCAAAGGGGTTAGCCTTCTCGGAATTCTGGGCGCATTTTTCGAAATTTTCAAAGGGGTTAGCCTTCTCGGAATTCTGGGCGCATTTTTCAAAATTTTCAAAGGGGTTAGCCTTCTCGGAATTCTGGGCGCATTTTTCGAAATTTTCAAAGGGGTTAGCCTTCTCTGAACTCTGGGCGCATTTTTCGAAATTTTCAAAGGGGTTAGCCTTCTCGGAATTCTGGGCGCATTTTTCGAAATTTTCAAAGGGGTTAGCCTTCTCGGAATTCTGGGCCTATTTTTCGAAATTTTCAAAGGGGTTAGCCTTCTCGGAATTCTGGGCGCATTTTTTGAAATTTTCTAATTGGTTAGCCTTCTCTTAACTCTGGGCGCATTTTTCGAAATTTTCAAAGGGGTTAGCCTTCTCTGAACTCTGGGCGCATTTTTCGAAATTTTCAAAGGGGTTAGCCTTCTCGGAATTCTGGGCGCATTTTTCGAAATTTTGAAAGGGGAATTCTGGGCGCATTTTTCGAAATTTTCAAAGGGGTTAGCCTTCTCGGAATTCTGGGCGCATTTTTCCAAATTTTCAAATGGGTTAGCCTTCTCGGAATTCTGGGCGCATTTTTCGAAATTTTCAAACGGGTTAGCCTTCTCGGAATTCTGGGCGCATTTTTCGAAATTTTCAAAGGGGTTAGCCTTCTCGGAATTCTGGGCGCATTTTTCGAAATTTTCAAAGGGGTTAGCCTTCTTGGAATTCTGGGCGCAATTTTCGAAATTTTCAAAGGGGTTAGCCTTCTCGGAATTCTGGGCGCATTTTTCGAAATTTTCAATGGGGTTAGCCATCTCTTAACTCTGGGCGCATTTTTCGAAATTTTCAAAGGGGTTAGCCTTCTCTGAACTCTGGGCGCATTTTTCGAAATTCTCAAAGGGGTTAGCCTTCTCGGAATTCTGGGCGCATTTTTCGAAATTTTCAAAGGGGTTAGCCTTCTCGGAATTCTGGGCCTATTTTTCGAAATTTTCAAAGGGGTTAGCCTTCTCGGAATTCTGGGCGCATTTTTCGAAATTTTCTAAGGGGTTAGCCTTCTCTTAACTCTGGGCGCATTTTTCGAAATTTTCAAAGGGGTTAGCCTTCTCTGAACTCTGGGCGCATTTTTCGAAATTTTCAAAGGGGTTAGCCTTCTCGGAATTCTGGGCGCATTTTTCGAAATTTTGAAAGGGGAATTCTGGGCGCATTTTTCGAAATTTTCAAAGGGGTTAGCCTTCTCGGAATTCTGGGCGCATTTTTCCAAATTTTCAAAGGGGTTAGCCTTCTCGGAATTCTGGGCGCATTTTTCGAAATTTTCAAAGGGGTTAGCCTTCTCGGAATTCTGGGCGCATTTTTCGAAATTTTCAAAGGGATTAGCCTTCTCGGAATTCTGGGCGCAATTTTCGAAATTTTCAAAGGGGTTAGCCTTCTCGGAATTCTGGGCGCATTTTTCGAAATTTTCAAAGGGGTTAGCCATCTCTTAACTCTGGGCGCATTTTTCGAAATTTTCAAAGGGGTTAGCCTTCTCTGAACTCTGGGCGCATTTTTCGAAATTTTCAAAGGGGTTAGCCTTCTCGGAATTCTGGGCGCATTTTTCGAAATTTTCAAAGGGGTTAGCCTTCTCGGAATTCTTGGCGCATTTTTCGAAATTTTCAAAGGGGTTAGCCTTCTCTTAACTCTGGGCGCATTTTTCGAAATTTTCAAAGGGGTTAGCCTTCTCTAAACTCTGGGCGCATTTTTCGAAATTTTCAAAGGGGTTAGCCTTCTCGGAATTCTGGGCGCATTTTTCGATTTTTTCAAAGGGGTTAGCCTTCTCGGAATTCTGGGCGCATTTTTCGAAATTTTCAAAGGGGTTAGCCTTCTCGGAATTCTGGGCGCATTTTTCGAAATTTTCAAAGGGGTTAGCCTTCTCGGAATTCTGGGCGCAATTTTCGAAATTTTCAAAGAGGTTAGCCTTCTCGGAATTCTGGGCGCATTTTTCGAAATTTTCAAAGGGGTTAGCCTTCTCTTAACTCTGGGCGCATTTTTCGAAATTTTCAAAGGGGTTAGCCTTCTCTGAACTCTGGGCGCATTTTTCGAAATTTTCAAAGGGGTTAGCCTTCTCGGAATTCTGGGCGCATTTTTCGAAATTTTCAAAGGGGTTAGCCTTCTCGGAATTCTGGGCGCATTTTTCGAAATTTTCTAAGGGGTTAGCCTTCTCTTAACTCTGGGCGCATTTTTCGAAATTTTCAAAGGGGTTAGCCTTCTCTGAACTCTGGGCGCATTTTTCGAAATTTTCAAAGGGGTTAGCCTTCTCGGAATTCAGGGCGCATTTTTCGAAATTTTGAAAGGGGAATTCTGGGCGCATTTTTCGAAATTTTCAAAGGGGTTAGCCTTCTCGGAATTCTGGGCGCATTTTTCGAAATTTTCAAAGGGGTTAGCCTTCTCGGAATTCTGGGCGCAATTTTCGAAATTTTCAAAGGGGTTAGCCTTCTCGGAATTCTGGGCGCATTTTTCGAAATTTTCAAAGGGGTTAGCTTTCTCTTGACTCTGGGCGCATTTTTCGAAATTTTCAAAGGGGTTAGCCTTCTCTGAACTCTGGGCGCATTTTTCGAAATTTTCAAAGGGGTTAGCCTTCTCGGAATTCTGGGCGCATTTTTCGAAATTTTCAAAGGGGTTAGCCTTCTCGGAATTCTTGGCGGATTTTTCGAAATTTTCAAAGGGGTTAGCCTTCTCGGAATTCTGGGCGCATTTTTCGAAATTTTCAAAGGGGTTAGACCTCTCGGCATTCTGGGTGCATTTTTCGAAATTTTCAAAGGGGGATTCTCGGAATTCTGGGCGCATTTTTCGAAATTTTCAAAGGGGTTAGCCTTCTCGGAATTCTTGGCGCATTTTTCGATTTTTTCAAAGGGGTTAGACTTCATGGCATTCTGGGCGCATTTTTCGAATTTTTCAAAGGGTTTAGCCTTCTTGGAATTCTGGGCGCATTTTTCGAAATTTTCAAAGGGGTTAGCCTTCTCTTAACTCTGGGCGCATTTTTCGAAATTTTCAAAGGGGTTAGCCTTCTCTAAACTCTGGGCGCATTTTTCGAAATTTTCAAAGGGGTTAGCCTTCTCGGAATTCTGGGCGCATTTTTCGAAATTTTCAAAGGGGAATTCTGGGCGCATTTTTCGAAATTTTCAAAGGGGTTAGCCTTCTCGGAATTCTGGGCGCATTTTTCGAAATTTTCAAAGGGGTTAGCCTTCTCGGAATTCTGGGCGCATTTTTCGAAATTTTCAAAGGGGTTAGCCTTCTCGGAATTCTGGGCGCATTTTTCGAAATTTTCAAAGGGGTTAGCCTTCTCGGAATTCTTGGCGCATTTTTCGAAATTTTCAAAGGGGTTAGCCTTCTCGGAATTCTGGGCGCATTTTTCGAAATTTTCAAAGGGGTTAGCCTTCTCGGAATTCTGGGCGCATTTTTCGAAATTTTCAAAGGGGTTAGCCTTCTTTGAATTCTGGGCGCATTTTGCGAAATTTTCAAAGGGGTTAGGCTTCTCGGAATTCTGGGCGCATTTTTCGAAATTTTCAAAAGGGTTAGCATTCTCGGAATTCTGGGTGCATTTTTCGAAATTTTCAAAGGGGTTAGCCTTCTCGGAATTCTGGGCGCATTTTTCGAAATTTTCAAAGGGGTTAGCCTTCTCGGAATTCTTGGCGCATTTTTCGAAATTTTCAAAGGGGTTAGCCTTCTCGGAATTCTGGGCGCATTTTTCGAAATTTTCAAAGGGGTTAGCCTTCTCGGAATTCTGGGCGCATTTTTCGAAATTTTCAAAGGGGTTAGCCTTCTCGGAATTCTGGGCGCATTTTTCGAAATTTTCAAAGGGGTTAGCCTTCTCGGAATTCTGGGCGCATTTTTCGAAATTTTCAAAGGGGTTAGCCTTCTCGGAATTCTGGGCGCATTTTTCGAAATTTTCAAAGGGGTTAGCCTTCTCGGAATTCTGGGCGCATTTTTCTAAATTTTCAATGGGGTTAGCCTTCTCGGAATTCTGTGCGCATTTTTCGTAATTTTCAAAGGGGTTAGCCTTCTCGGAATTCTGGGCGCATTTTTCGATTTTTTCAAAGGGGTTAGCCTTCTCGGAATTCTGGGCGCATTTTTCGAAATTTTCAAAGGGGTTAGCCTTCTCGGAATTCTTGGCGCATTTTTCGAAATTTTCAAAGGGGTTAGCCTTCTCGGAATTCTGGGCGCATTTTTCGAAATTTTCAAAGGGGTTAGCCTTCTCGGAATTCTGGGCGCATTTTTCGAAATTTTCAAAGGGGTTAGCCTTCTCGGAATTCTGTGCGCATTTTTCGTAATTTTCAAAGGGGTTAGCCTTCTCGGAATTCTGGGCGCATTTTTCGATTTTTTCAAAGGGGTTAGACTTCATGGCATTCTGGGCGCATTTTTCGAATTTTTCAAAGGGGTTAGCCTTCTTGGAATTCTGGGCGCATTTTTCGTAATTTTCAAAGGGGTTAGCCTTCTCTAAACTCTGGGCGCATTTTTCGAAATTTTCAAAGGGGTTAGCCTTCTCGGAATTCTGGGCGCATTTTTCGAAATTTTCAAAGGGGTTAGCCTTGTCGGAATTCTTGGCGCATTTTTCGAAATTTTCAAAGGGGTTAGCCTTCTCGGAATTCTGGGCGCATTTTTCGAAATTTTCAAAGGGGTTAGCCTTCTCGGAATTCTGGGCGCATTTTTCGAAATTTTCAAAGGGGTTAGCCTTCTCGGAATTCTGGGCGCATTTTTCGAAATTTTCAAAGGGGTTAGCCTTCTCGGAATTCTGGGCGCATTTTTCAAAATTTTCAAAGGGGTTAGCCTTCTCGGAATTCTGGGCGCATTTTTCGAAATTTTCAAAGGGGTTAGCCTTCTCTGAACTCTGGGCGCATTTTTCGAAATTTTCAAAGGGGTTAGCCTTCTCGGAATTCTGGGCGCATTTTTCGAAATTTTCAAAGGGGTTAGCCTTCTCGGAATTCTGGGCCTATTTTTCGAAATTTTCAAAGGGGTTAGCCTTCTCGGAATTCTGGGCGCATTTTTTGAAATTTTCTAATTGGTTAGCCTTCTCTTAACTCTGGGCGCATTTTTCGAAATTTTCAAAGGGGTTAGCCTTCTCTGAACTCTGGGCGCATTTTTCGAAATTTTCAAAGGGGTTAGCCTTCTCGGAATTCTGGGCGCATTTTTCGAAATTTTGAAAGGGGAATTCTGGGCGCATTTTTCGAAATTTTCAAAGGGGTTAGCCTTCTCGGAATTCTGGGCGCATTTTTCCAAATTTTCAAAGGGGTTAGCCTTCTCGGAATTCTGGGCGCATTTTTCGAAATTTTCAAACGGGTTAGCCTTCTCGGAATTCTGGGCGCATTTTTCGAAATTTTCAAAGGGGTTAGCCTTCTCGGAATTCTGGGCGCATTTTTCGAAATTTTCAAAGGGGTTAGCCTTCTTGGAATTCTGGGCGCAATTTTCGAAATTTTCAAAGGGGTTAGCCTTCTCGGAATTCTGGGCGCATTTTTCGAAATTTTCAATGGGGTTAGCCATCTCTTAACTCTGGGCGCATTTTTCGAAATTTTCAAAGGGGTTAGCCTTCTCTGAACTCTGGGCGCATTTTTCGAAATTTTCAAAGGGGTTAGCCTTCTCGGAATTCTGGGCGCATTTTTCGAAATTTTCAAAGGGGTTAGCCTTCTCGGAATTCTGGGCCTATTTTTCGAAATTTTCAAAGGGGTTAGCCTTCTCGGAATTCTGGGCGCATTTTTCGAAATTTTCTAAGGGGTTAGCCTTCTCTTAACTCTGGGCGCATTTTTCGAAATTTTCAAAGGGGTTAGCCTTCTCTGAACTCTGGGCGCATTTTTCGAAATTTTCAAAGGGGTTAGCCTTCTCGGAATTCTGGGCGCATTTTTCGAAATTTTGAAAGGGGAATTCTGGGCGCATTTTTCGAAATTTTCAAAGGGGTTAGCCTTCTCGGAATTCTGGGCGCATTTTTCCAAATTTTCAAAGGGGTTAGCCTTCTCGGAATTCTGGGCGCATTTTTCGAAATTTTCAAAGGGGTTAGCCTTCTCGGAATTCTGGGCGCATTTTTCGAAATTTTCAAAGGGATTAGCCTTCTCGGAATTCTGGGCGCAATTTTCGAAATTTTCAAAGGGGTTAGCCTTCTCGGAATTCTGGGCGCATTTTTCGAAATTTTCAAAGGGGTTAGCCATCTCTTAACTCTGGGCGCATTTTTCGAAATTTTCAAAGGGGTTAGCCTTCTCTGAACTCTGGGCGCATTTTTCGAAATTTTCAAAGGGGTTAGCCTTCTCGGAATTCTGGGCGCATTTTTCGAAATTTTCAAAGGGGTTAGCCTTCTCGGAATTCTTGGCGCATTTTTCGAAATTTTCAAAGGGGTTAGCCTTCTCTTAACTCTGGGCGCATTTTTCGAAATTTTCAAAGGGGTTAGCCTTCTCTAAACTCTGGGCGCATTTTTCGAAATTTTCAAAGGGGTTAGCCTTCTCGGAATTCTGGGCGCATTTTTCGATTTTTTCAAAGGGGTTAGCCTTCTCGGAATTCTGGGCGCATTTTTCGAAATTTTCAAAGGGGTTAGCCTTCTCGGAATTCTGGGCGCATTTTTCGAAATTTTCAAAGGGGTTAGCCTTGTCGGAATTCTTGGCGCATTTTTCGAAATTTTCAAAGGGGTTAGCCTTCTCGGAATTCTGGGCGCATTTTTCGAAATTTTCAAAGGGGTTAGCCTTCTCGGAATTCTGGGCGCATTTTTCGAAATTTTCAAAGGGGTTAGCCTTCTCGGAATTCTGGGCGCATTTTTCGAAATTTTCAAAGGGGTTAGCCTTCTCGGAATTCTGGGCGCATTTTTCAAAATTTTCAAAGGGGTTAGCCTTCTCGGAATTCTGGGCGCATTTTTCGAAATTTTCAAAGGGGTTAGCCTTCTCTGAACTCTGGGCGCATTTTTCGAAATTTTCAAAGGGGTTAGCCTTCTCGGAATTCTGGGCGCATTTTTCGAAATTTTCAAAGGGGTTAGCCTTCTCGGAATTCTGGGCCTATTTTTCGAAATTTTCAAAGGGGTTAGCCTTCTCGGAATTCTGGGCGCATTTTTTGAAATTTTCTAATTGGTTAGCCTTCTCTTAACTCTGGGCGCATTTTTCGAAATTTTCAAAGGGGTTAGCCTTCTCTGAACTCTGGGCGCATTTTTCGAAATTTTCAAAGGGGTTAGCCTTCTCGGAATTCTGGGCGCATTTTTCGAAATTTTGAAAGGGGAATTCTGGGCGCATTTTTCGAAATTTTCAAAGGGGTTAGCCTTCTCGGAATTCTGGGCGCATTTTTCCAAATTTTCAAAGGGGTTAGCCTTCTCGGAATTCTGGGCGCATTTTTCGAAATTTTCAAACGGGTTAGCCTTCTCGGAATTCTGGGCGCATTTTTCGAAATTTTCAAAGGGGTTAGCCTTCTCGGAATTCTGGGCGCATTTTTCGAAATTTTCAAAGGGGTTAGCCTTCTTGGAATTCTGGGCGCAATTTTCGAAATTTTCAAAGGGGTTAGCCTTCTCGGAATTCTGGGCGCATTTTTCGAAATTTTCAATGGGGTTAGCCATCTCTTAACTCTGGGCGCATTTTTCGAAATTTTCAAAGGGGTTAGCCTTCTCTGAACTCTGGGCGCATTTTTCGAAATTTTCAAAGGGGTTAGCCTTCTCGGAATTCTGGGCGCATTTTTCGAAATTTTCAAAGGGGTTAGCCTTCTCGGAATTCTGGGCCTATTTTTCGAAATTTTCAAAGGGGTTAGCCTTCTCGGAATTCTGGGCGCATTTTTCGAAATTTTCTAAGGGGTTAGCCTTCTCTTAACTCTGGGCGCATTTTTCGAAATTTTCAAAGGGGTTAGCCTTCTCTGAACTCTGGGCGCATTTTTCGAAATTTTCAAAGGGGTTAGCCTTCTCGGAATTCTGGGCGCATTTTTCGAAATTTTGAAAGGGGAATTCTGGGCGCATTTTTCGAAATTTTCAAAGGGGTTAGCCTTCTCGGAATTCTGGGCGCATTTTTCCAAATTTTCAAAGGGGTTAGCCTTCTCGGAATTCTGGGCGCATTTTTCGAAATTTTCAAAGGGGTTAGCCTTCTCGGAATTCTGGGCGCATTTTTCGAAATTTTCAAAGGGATTAGCCTTCTCGGAATTCTGGGCGCAATTTTCGAAATTTTCAAAGGGGTTAGCCTTCTCGGAATTCTGGGCGCATTTTTCGAAATTTTCAAAGGGGTTAGCCATCTCTTAACTCTGGGCGCATTTTTCGAAATTTTCAAAGGGGTTAGCCTTCTCTGAACTCTGGGCGCATTTTTCGAAATTTTCAAAGGGGTTAGCCTTCTCGGAATTCTGGGCGCATTTTTCGAAATTTTCAAAGGGGTTAGCCTTCTCGGAATTCTTGGCGCATTTTTCGAAATTTTCAAAGGGGTTAGCCTTCTCTTAACTCTGGGCGCATTTTTCGAAATTTTCAAAGGGGTTAGCCTTCTCTAAACTCTGGGCGCATTTTTCGAAATTTTCAAAGGGGTTAGCCTTCTCGGAATTCTGGGCGCATTTTTCGATTTTTTCAAAGGGGTTAGCCTTCTCGGAATTCTGGGCGCATTTTTCGAAATTTTCAAAGGGGTTAGCCTTCTCGGAATTCTGGGCGCATTTTTCGAAATTTTCAAAGGGGTTAGCCTTCTCGGAATTCTGGGCGCAATTTTCGAAATTTTCAAAGAGGTTAGCCTTCTCGGAATTCTGGGCGCATTTTTCGAAATTTTCAAAGGGGTTAGCCTTCTCTGAACTCTGGGCGCATTTTTCGAAATTTTCAAAGGGGTTAGCCTTCTCGGAATTCTGGGCGCATTTTTCGAAATTTTCAAAGGGGTTAGCCTTCTCGGAATTCTGGGCGCATTTTTCGAAATTTTCTAAGGGGTTAGCCTTCTCTTAACTCTGGGCGCATTTTTCGAAATTTTCAAAGGGGTTAGCCTTCTCTGAACTCTGGGCGCATTTTTCGAAATTTTCAAAGGGGTTAGCCTTCTCGGAATTCAGGGCGCATTTTTCGAAATTTTGAAAGGGGAATTCTGGGCGCATTTTTCGAAATTTTCAAAGGGGTTAGCCTTCTCGGAATTCTGGGCGCATTTTTCGAAATTTTCAAAGGGGTTAGCCTTCTCGGAATTCTGGGCGCAATTTTCGAAATTTTCAAAGGGGTTAGCCTTCTCGGAATTCTGGGCGCATTTTTCGAAATTTTCAAAGGGGTTAGCTTTCTCTTGACTCTGGGCGCATTTTTCGAAATTTTCAAAGGGGTTAGCCTTCTCTGAACTCTGGGCGCATTTTTCGAAATTTTCAAAGGGGTTAGCCTTCTCGGAATTCTGGGCGCATTTTTCGAAATTTTCAAAGGGGTTAGCCTTCTCGGAATTCTTGGCGGATTTTTCGAAATTTTCAAAGGGGTTAGCCTTCTCGGAATTCTGGGCGCATTTTTCGAAATTTTCAAAGGGGTTAGACCTCTCGGCATTCTGGGTGCATTTTTCGAAATTTTCAAAGGGGGATTCTCGGAATTCTGGGCGCATTTTTCGAAATTTTCAAAGGGGTTAGCCTTCTCGGAATTCTGGGCGCATTTTTCGGAATTTTCAAAGGGGTTAGCCTTCTCGGAATTCTGTGCGCATTTTTCGTAATTTTCAAAGGGGTTAGCCTTCTCGGAATTCTTGGCGCATTTTTCGATTTTTTCAAAGGGGTTAGACTTCATGGCATTCTGGGCGCATTTTTCGAATTTTTCAAAGGGTTTAGCCTTCTTGGAATTCTGGGCGCATTTTTCGAAATTTTCAAAGGGGTTAGCCTTCTCTTAACTCTGGGCGCATTTTTCGAAATTTTCAAAGGGGTTAGCCTTCTCTAAACTCTGGGCGCATTTTTCGAAATTTTCAAAGGGGTTAGCCTTCTCGGAATTCTGGGCGCATTTTTCGAAATTTTCAAAGGGGAATTCTGGGCGCATTTTTCGAAATTTTCAAAGGGGTTAGCCTTCTCGGAATTCTGGGCGCATTTTTCCGAATTTTCAAAGGGGTTAGCCTTCTCGGAATTCTGGGCGCATTTTGCGAAATTTTCAAAGGGGTTAGCCTTCTCGGAATTCTGGGCGCATTTTTCGAAATTTTCAAAGGGGTTAGCCTTCTCGGAATTCTGGGCGCATTTTTCGAAATTTTCAAAGGGGTTAGCCTTCTCGGAATTCTGGGCGCATTTTTCGAAATTTTCAAAGGGGTTAGCCTTCTCGGAATTCTTGGCGCATTTTTCGAAATTTTCAAAGGGGTTAGCCTTCTCGGAATTCTGGGCGCATTTTTCGAAATTTTCAAAGGGGTTAGCCTTCTTTGAATTCTGGGCGCATTTTGCGAAATTTTCAAAGGGGTTAGGCTTCTCGGAATTCTGGGCGCATTTTTCGAAATTTTCAAAAGGGTTAGCATTCTCGGAATTCTGGGTGCATTTTTCGAAATTTTCAAAGGGGTTAGCCTTCTCGGAATTCTGGGCGCATTTTTCGAAATTTTCAAAGGGGTTAGCCTTCTCGGAATTCTTGGCGCATTTTTCGAAATTTTCAAAGGGGTTAGCCTTCTCGGAATTCTGGGCGCATTTTTCGAAATTTTCAAAGGGGTTAGCCTTCTCGGAATTCTGGGCGCATTTTTCGAAATTTTCAAAGGGGTTAGCCTTCTCGGAATTCTGGGCGCATTTTGCGAAATTTTCAAAGGGGTTAGCCTTCTCGGAATTCTGGGCGCATTTTTCGAAATTTTCAAAGGGGTTAGCCTTCTCGGAATTCTGGGCGCATTTTTCGAAATTTTCAAAGGGGTTAGCCTTCTCGGAATTCTGGGCGCATTTTTCGAAATTTTCAAAGGGGTTAGCCTTCTCGGAATTCTTGGCGCATTTTTCGAAATTTTCAAAGGGGTTAGCCTTCTCGGAATTCTGGGCGCATTTTTTGAAATTTTCTAATTGGTTAGCCTTCTCTTAACTCTGGGCGCATTTTTCGAAATTTTCAAAGGGGTTAGCCTTCTCTGAACTCTGGGCGCATTTTTCGAAATTTTCAAAGGGGTTAGCCTTCTCGGAATTCTGGGCGCATTTTTCGAAATTTTGAAAGGGGAATTCTGGGCGCATTTTTCGAAATTTTCAAAGGGGTTAGCCTTCTCGGAATTCTGGGCGCATTTTTCCAAATTTTCAAATGGGTTAGCCTTCTCGGAATTCTGGGCGCATTTTTCGAAATTTTCAAACGGGTTAGCCTTCTCGGAATTCTGGGCGCATTTTTCGAAATTTTCAAAGGGGTTAGCCTTCTCGGAATTCTGGGCGCATTTTTCGAAATTTTCAAAGGGGTTAGCCTTCTTGGAATTCTGGGCGCAATTTTCGAAATTTTCAAAGGGGTTAGCCTTCTCGGAATTCTGGGCGCATTTTTCGAAATTTTCAATGGGGTTAGCCATCTCTTAACTCTGGGCGCATTTTTCGAAATTTTCAAAGGGGTTAGCCTTCTCTGAACTCTGGGCGCATTTTTCGAAATTCTCAAAGGGGTTAGCCTTCTCGGAATTCTGGGCGCATTTTTCGAAATTTTCAAAGGGGTTAGCCTTCTCGGAATTCTGGGCCTATTTTTCGAAATTTTCAAAGGGGTTAGCCTTCTCGGAATTCTGGGCGCATTTTTCGAAATTTTCTAAGGGGTTAGCCTTCTCTTAACTCTGGGCGCATTTTTCGAAATTTTCAAAGGGGTTAGCCTTCTCTGAACTCTGGGCGCATTTTTCGAAATTTTCAAAGGGGTTAGCCTTCTCGGAATTCTGGGCGCATTTTTCGAAATTTTGAAAGGGGAATTCTGGGCGCATTTTTCGAAATTTTCAAAGGGGTTAGCCTTCTCGGAATTCTGGGCGCATTTTTCCAAATTTTCAAAGGGGTTAGCCTTCTCGGAATTCTGGGCGCATTTTTCGAAATTTTCAAAGGGGTTAGCCTTCTTTGAATTCTGGGCGCATTTTGCGAAATTTTCAAAGGGGTTAGGCTTCTCGGAATTCTGGGCGCATTTTTCGAAATTTTCAAAGGGGTTAGCCTTCTCGGAATTCTGGGCGCATTTTTCGAAATTTTCAAAGGGGTTAGCCTTCTCGGAATTCTTGGCGCATTTTTCGAAATTTTCAAAGGGGTTAGCCTTCTCGGAATTCTGGGCGCATTTTTCGAAATTTTCAAAGGGGTTAGCCTTCTCGGAATTCTGGGCGCATTTTTCGAAATTTTCAAAGGGGTTAGCCTTCTCGGAATTCTGGGCGCATTTTTCGAAATTTTCAAAGGGGTTAGCCTTCTCGGAATTCTGGGCGCATTTTTCGAAATTTTCAAAGGGGTTAGCCTTCTCGGAATTCTGGGCGCATTTTTCGAAATTTTCAAAGGGGTTAGCCTTCTCGGAATTCTGGGCGCATTTTTCTAAATTTTCAATGGGGTTAGCCTTCTCGGAATTCTGTGCGCATTTTTCGTAATTTTCAAAGGGGTTAGCCTTCTCGGAATTCTGGGCGCATTTTTCGATTTTTTCAAAGGGGTTAGCCTTCTCGGAATTCTGGGCGCATTTTTCGAAATTTTCAAAGGGGTTAGCCTTCTCGGAATTCTTGGCGCATTTTTCGAAATTTTCAAAGGGGTTAGCCTTCTCGGAATTCTGGGCGCATTTTTCGAAATTTTCAAAGGGGTTAGCCTTCTCGGAATTCTGGGCGCATTTTTCGAAATTTTCAAAGGGGTTAGCCTTCTCGGAATTCTGTGCGCATTTTTCGTAATTTTCAAAGGGGTTAGCCTTCTCGGAATTCTGGGCGCATTTTTCGATTTTTTCAAAGGGGTTAGACTTCATGGCATTCTGGGCGCATTTTTCGAATTTTTCAAAGGGGTTAGCCTTCTTGGAATTCTGGGCGCATTTTTCGTAATTTTCAAAGGGGTTAGCCTTCTCTAAACTCTGGGCGCATTTTTCGAAATTTTCAAAGGGGTTAGCCTTCTCGGAATTCTGGGCGCATTTTTCGAAATTTTCAAAGGGGTTAGCCTTGTCGGAATTCTTGGCGCATTTTTCGAAATTTTCAAAGGGGTTAGCCTTCTCGGAATTCTGGGCGCATTTTTCGAAATTTTCAAAGGGGTTAGCCTTCTCGGAATTCTGGGCGCATTTTTCGAAATTTTCAAAGGGGTTAGCCTTCTCGGAATTCTGGGCGCATTTTTCGAAATTTTCAAAGGGGTTAGCCTTCTCGGAATTCTGGGCGCATTTTTCAAAATTTTCAAAGGGGTTAGCCTTCTCGGAATTCTGGGCGCATTTTTCGAAATTTTCAAAGGGGTTAGCCTTCTCTGAACTCTGGGCGCATTTTTCGAAATTTTCAAAGGGGTTAGCCTTCTCGGAATTCTGGGCGCATTTTTCGAAATTTTCAAAGGGGTTAGCCTTCTCGGAATTCTGGGCCTATTTTTCGAAATTTTCAAAGGGGTTAGCCTTCTCGGAATTCTGGGCGCATTTTTTGAAATTTTCTAATTGGTTAGCCTTCTCTTAACTCTGGGCGCATTTTTCGAAATTTTCAAAGGGGTTAGCCTTCTCTGAACTCTGGGCGCATTTTTCGAAATTTTCAAAGGGGTTAGCCTTCTCGGAATTCTGGGCGCATTTTTCGAAATTTTGAAAGGGGAATTCTGGGCGCATTTTTCGAAATTTTCAAAGGGGTTAGCCTTCTCGGAATTCTGGGCGCATTTTTCCAAATTTTCAAAGGGGTTAGCCTTCTCGGAATTCTGGGCGCATTTTTCGAAATTTTCAAACGGGTTAGCCTTCTCGGAATTCTGGGCGCATTTTTCGAAATTTTCAAAGGGGTTAGCCTTCTCGGAATTCTGGGCGCATTTTTCGAAATTTTCAAAGGGGTTAGCCTTCTCGGAATTCTTGGCGGATTTTTCGAAATTTTCAAAGGGGTTAGCCTTCTCGGAATTCTGGGCGCATTTTTCGAAATTTTCAAAGGGGTTAGACCTATCGGCATTCTGGGTGCATTTTTCGAAATTTTCAAAGGGGCCTTCTCGGAATTCTGGGCGCATTTTTCGAAATTTTCAAAGGGGTTAGCCTTCTCGGAATTCTGGGCGCATTTTTCGGAATTTTCAAAGGGGTTAGCCTTCTCGGAATTCTGTGCGCATTTTTCGAAATTTTCAAAGGGGTTAGCCTTCTCGGAATTCTGGGCGCATTTTTCGAAATTTTCTAAGGGGTTAGCCTTCTCTTAACTCTGGGCGCATTTTTCGAAATTTTCAAAGGGGTTAGCCTTCTCTGAACTCTGGGCGCATTTTTCGAAATTTTCAAAGGGGTTAGCCTTCTCGGAATTCTGGGCGCATTTTTCGAAATTTTGAAAGGGGAATTCTGGGCGCATTTTTCGAAATTTTCAAAGGGGTTAGCCTTCTCGGAATTCTGGGCGCATTTTTCCAAATTTTCAAAGGGGTTAGCCTTCTCGGAATTCTGGGCGCATTTTTCGAAATTTTCAAAGGGGTTAGCCTTCTCGGAATTCTGGGCGCATTTTTCGAAATTTTCAAAGGGATTAGCCTTCTCGGAATTCTGGGCGCAATTTTCGAAATTTTCAAAGGGGTTAGCCTTCTCGGAATTCTGGGCGCATTTTTCGAAATTTTCAAAGGGGTTAGCCATCTCTTAACTCTGGGCGCATTTTTCGAAATTTTCAAAGGGGTTAGCCTTCTCTGTACTCTGGGCGCATTTTTCGAAATTTTCAAAGGGGTTAGCCTTCTCGGAATTCTGGGCGCATTTTTCGAAATTTTCAAAGGGGTTAGCCTTCTCGGAATTCTTGGCGCATTTTTCGAAATTTTCAAAGGGGTTAGCCTTCTCTTAACTCTGGGCGCATTTTTCGAAATTTTCAAAGGGGTTAGCCTTCTCTAAACTCTGGGCGCATTTTTCGAAATTTTCAAAGGGGTTAGCCTTCTCGGAATTCTGGGCGCATTTTTCGATTTTTTCAAAGGGGTTAGCCTTCTCGGAATTCTGGGCGCATTTTTCGAAATTTTCAAAGGGGTTAGCCTTCTCGGAATTCTGGGCGCATTTTTCGAAATTTTCAAAGGGGTTAGCCTTGTCTGAATTCTTGGCGCATTTTTCGAAATTTTCAAAGGGGTTAGCCTTCTCGGAATTCTGGGCGCATTTTTCGAAATTTTCAAAGGGGTTAGCCTTCTCGGAATTCTGGGCGCATTTTTCGAAATTTTCAAAGGGGTTAGCCTTCTCGGAATTCTGGGCGCATTTTTCGAAATTTTCAAAGGGGTTAGCCTTCTCGGAATTCTGGGCGCATTTTTCAAAATTTTCAAAGGGGTTAGCCTTCTCGGAATTCTGGGCGCATTTTTCGAAATTTTCAAAGGGGTTAGCCTTCTCTGAACTCTGGGCGCATTTTTCGAAATTTTCAAAGGGGTTAGCCTTCTCGGAATTCTGGGCGCATTTTTCGAAATTTTCAAAGGGGTTAGCCTTCTCGGAATTCTGGGCCTATTTTTCGAAATTTTCAAAGGGGTTAGCCTTCTCGGAATTCTGGGCGCATTTTTTGAAATTTTGAAAGGGGAATTCTGGGCGCATTTTTCGAAATTTTCAAAGGGGTTAGCCTTCTCGGAATTCTGGGCGCATTTTTCCAAATTTTCAAAGGGGTTAGCCTTCTCGGAATTCTGGGCGCATTTTTCGAAATTTTCAAAGGGGTTAGCCTTCTCGGAATTCTGGGCGCATTTTTCGAAATTTTCAAAGGGATTAGCCTTCTCGGAATTCTGGGCGCAATTTTCGAAATTTTCAAAGGGGTTAGCCTTCTCGGAATTCTGGGCGCATTTTTCGAAATTTTCAAAGGGGTTAGCCATCTCTTAACTCTGGGCGCATTTTTCGAAATTTTCAAAGGGGTTAGCCTTCTCTGAACTCTGGGCGCATTTTTCGAAATTTTCAAAGGGGTTAGCCTTCTCGGAATTCTGGGCGCATTTTTCGAAATTTTCAAAGGGGTTAGCCTTCTCGGAATTCTTGGCGCATTTTTCGAAATTTTCAAAGGGGTTAGCCTTCTCTTAACTCTGGGCGCATTTTTCGAAATTTTCAAAGGGGTTAGCCTTCTCTAAACTCTGGGCGCATTTTTCGAAATTTTCAAAGGGGTTAGCCTTCTCGGAATTCTGGGCGCATTTTTCGATTTTTTCAAAGGGGTTAGCCTTCTCGGAATTCTGGGCGCATTTTTCGAAATTTTCAAAGGGGTTAGCCTTCTCGGAATTCTGGGCGCATTTTTCGAAATTTTCAAAGGGGTTAGCCTTCTCGGAATTCTGGGCGCAATTTTCGAAATTTTCAAAGAGGTTAGCCTTCTCGGAATTCTGGGCGCATTTTTCGAAATTTTCAAAGGGGTTAGCCTTCTCTTAACTCTGGGCGCATTTTTCGAAATTTTCAAAGGGGTTAGCCTTCTCTGAACTCTGGGCGCATTTTTCGAAATTTTCAAAGGGGTTAGCCTTCTCGGAATTCTGGGCGCATTTTTCGAAATTTTCAAAGGGGTTAGCCTTCTCGGAATTCTGGGCGCATTTTTCGAAATTTTCTAAGGGGTTAGCCTTCTCTTAACTCTGGGCGCATTTTTCGAAATTTTCAAAGGGGTTAGCCTTCTCTGAACTCTGGGCGCATTTTTCGAAATTTTCAAAGGGGTTAGCCTTCTCGGAATTCAGGGCGCATTTTTCGAAATTTTGAAAGGGGAATTCTGGGCGCATTTTTCGAAATTTTCAAAGGGGTTAGCCTTCTCGGAATTCTGGGCGCATTTTTCGAAATTTTCAAAGGGGTTAGCCTTCTCGGAATTCTGGGCGCAATTTTCGAAATTTTCAAAGGGGTTAGCCTTCTCGGAATTCTGGGCGCATTTTTCGAAATTTTCAAAGGGGTTAGCTTTCTCTTGACTCTGGGCGCATTTTTCGAAATTTTCAAAGGGGTTAGCCTTCTCTGAACTCTGGGCGCATTTTTCGAAATTTTCAAAGGGGTTAGCCTTCTCGGAATTCTGGGCGCATTTTTCGAAATTTTCAAAGGGGTTAGCCTTCTCGGAATTCTTGGCGGATTTTTCGAAATTTTCAAAGGGGTTAGCCTTCTCGGAATTCTGGGCGCATTTTTCGAAATTTTCAAAGGGGTTAGACCTCTCGGCATTCTGGGTGCATTTTTCGAAATTTTCAAAGGGGCCTTCTCGGAATTCTGGGCGCATTTTTCGAAATTTTCAAAGGGGTTAGCCTTCTCGGAATTCTGGGCGCATTTTTCGGAATTTTCAAAGGGGTTAGCCTTCTCGGAATTCTGTGCGCATTTTTCGTAATTTTCAAAGGGGTTAGCCTTCTCGGAATTCTTGGCGCATTTTTCGATTTTTTCAAAGGGGTTAGACTTCATGGCATTCTGGGCGCATTTTTCGAATTTTTCAAAGGGTTTAGCCTTCTTGGAATTCTGGGCGCATTTTTCGAAATTTTCAAAGGGGTTAGCCTTCTCTTAACTCTGGGCGCATTTTTCGAAATTTTCAAAGGGGTTAGCCTTCTCTAAACTCTGGGCGCATTTTTCGAAATTTTCAAAGGGGTTAGCCTTCTCGGAATTCTGGGCGCATTTTTCGAAATTTTCAAAGGGGAATTCTGGGCGCATTTTTCGAAATTTTCAAAGGGGTTAGCCTTCTCGGAATTCTGGGCGCATTTTTCGAAATTTTCAAAGGGGTTAGCCTTCTCGGAATTCTGGGCGCATTTTTCGAAATTTTCAAAGGGGTTAGCCTTCTCGGAATTCTGGGCGCATTTTTCGAAATTTTCAAAGGGGTTAGCCTTCTCGGAATTCTGGGCGCATTATTCGAAATTTTCAATGGGGTTAGCCTTCTCGGAATTCTGTGCGCATTTTTCGTAATTTTCAAAGGGGTTAGCCTTCTCGGAATTCTGGGCGCATTTTTCGATTTTTTCAAAGGGGTTAGCCTTCTCGGAATTCTGGGCGCATTTTTCGAAATTTTCAAAGGGGTTAGCCTTCTCGGAATTCTTGGCGCATTTTCCGAAATTTTCAAAGGGGTTAGCCTTCTCGGAATTCTGGGCGCATTTTTCGAAATTTTCAAAGGGGTTAGCCTTCTCGGAATTCTGGGCGCATTTTTCGAAATTTTCAAAGGGGTTAGCCTTCTCGGAATTCTGTGCGCATTTTTCGTAATTTTCAAAGGGAATTCTCGGAATTCCTCGGAATTCCGGAAAGCCTTCTCGGAATTCTGGGCGCATTTTTCGAAATTTTCAAAGGGGTTAGCCTTCTCGGAATTCTGGGCGCATTTTTCGAAATTTTCAAAGGGGTTAGCCTTCTCGGAATTCTGGGCGCATTTTTCGAAATTTTCAAAGGGGTTAGCCTTCTCGGAATTCTGGGCGCATTTTTCCAAATTTTCAAAGGGGTTAGCCTTCTCGGAATCCTGGGCGCATTTTGCGAAATTTTCAAAGGGGTTAGCCTTCTCGGAATTCTGGGCGCATTTTTCGAAATTTTCAAAGGGGTTAGCCTTCTCGGAATTCTGGGCGCATTTTTAGAAATTTTCAAAGGGGTTAGCCTTCTCGGAATTCTGGGCGCATTTTTCGAAATTTTCAAAGGGGTTAGCCTTCTCGGAATTCTTGGCGCATTTTTCGAAATTTTCAAAGGGGTTAGCCTTCTCGGAATTCTGGGCGCATTTTTCGAAATTTTCAAAGGGGTTAGCCTTCTCGGAATTCTGGGCGCATTTTTCGAAATTTTTAAAGGGGTTAGCCTTCTCGGAATTCTGTGCGCATTTTTCGTAATTTTCAAAGGGGTTAGCCTTCTCGGAATTCTGGGCGCATTTTTCGATTTTTTCAAAGGGGTTAGACTTCATGGCATTCTGGGCGCATTTTTCGAATTTTTCAAAGGGGTTAGCCTTCTTGGAATTCTGGGCGCATTTTTCTTAATTTTCAAAGGGGTTAGCCTTCTCTAAACTCTGGGCGCATTTTTCGAAATTTTCAAAGGGGTTAGCCTTCTCGGAATTCTGGGCGCATTTTTCGAAATTTTCAAAGGGGAATTCTGGGCGCATTTTTCGAAATTTTCAAAGGGGTTAGCCTTCTCGGAATTCTGGGCGCATTTTTCGAAATTTTCAAAGGGGTTAGCCTTCTCGGAATTCTGGGCGCATTTTTCGAAATTTTCAAAGGGGTTAGCCTTCTCGGAATTCTGGGCGCATTTTTCGAAATTTTCAAAGGGGTTAGCCTTCTCGGAATTCTGGGCGCATTATTCGAAATTTTCAATGGGGTTAGCCTTCTCGGAATTCTGTGCGCATTTTTCGTAATTTTCAAAGGGGTTAGCCTTCTCGGAATTCTGGGCGCATTTTTCGATTTTTTCAAAGGGGTTAGCCTTCTCGGAATTCTGGGCGCATTTTTCGAAATTTTCAAAGGGGTTAGCCTTCTCGGAATTCTTGGCGCATTTTTCGAAATTTTCAAAGGGGTTAGCCTTCTCGGAATTCTGGGCGCATTTTTCGAAATTTTCAAAGGGGTTAGCCTTCTCGGAATTCTTGGCGCATTTTTCGATTTTTTCAAAGGGGTTAGACTTCATGGCATTCTGGGCGCATTTTTCGAATTTTTCAAAGGGTTTAGCCTTCTTGGAATTCTGGGCGCATTTTTCGAAATTTTCAAAGGGGTTAGCCTTCTCTTAACTCTGGGCGCATTTTTCGAAATTTTCAAAGGGGTTAGCCTTCTCTAAACTCTGGGCGCATTTTTCGAAATTTTCAAAGGGGTTAGCCTTCTCGGAATTCTGGGCGCATTTTTCGAAATTTTCAAAGGGGAATTCTGGGCGCATTTTTCGAAATTTTCAAAGGGGTTAGCCTTCTCGGAATTCTGGGCGCATTTTTCGAAATTTTCAAAGGGGTTAGCCTTCTCGGAATTCTGGGCGCATTTTTTGAAATTTTCAAAGGGGTTAGCCTTCTCGGAATTCTGGGCGCATTTTTCGAAATTTTCAAAGGGGTTAGCCTTCTCGGAATTCTTGGCGCATTTTTCGAAATTTTCAAAGGGGTTAGCCTTCTCGGAATTCTGGGCGCATTTTTCGAAATTTTCAAAGGGGTTAGCCTTCTCGGAATTCTGGGCGCATTTTTCGAAATTTTCAAAGGGGTTAGCCTTCTTTGAATTCTGGGCGCATTTTGCGAAATTTTCAAAGGGGTTAGGCTTCTCGGAATTCTGGGCGCATTTTTCGAAATTTTCAAAAGGGTTAGCATTCTCGGAATTCTGGGTGCATTTTTCGAAATTTTCAAAGGGGTTAGCCTTCTCGGAATTCTGGGCGCATTTTTCGAAATTTTCAAAGGGGTTAGCCTTCTCGGAATTCTTGGCGCATTTTTCGAAATTTTCAAAGGGGTTAGCCTTCTCGGAATTCTGGGCGCATTTTTCGAAATTTTCAAAGGGGTTAGCCTTCTCGGAATTCTGGGCGCATTTTTCGAAATTTTCAAAGGGGTTAGCCTTCTCGGAATTCTGGGCGCATTTTTCGAAATTTTCAAAGGGGTTAGCCTTCTCGGAATTCTGGGCGCATTTTTCGAAATTTTCAAAGGGGTTAGCCTTCTCGGAATTCTGGGCGCATTTTTCGAAATTTTCAAAGGGGTTAGCCTTCTCGGAATTCTGGGCGCATTTTTCTAAATTTTCAATGGGGTTAGCCTTCTCGGAATTCTGTGCGCATTTTTCGTAATTTTCAAAGGGGTTAGCCTTCTCGGAATTCTGGGCGCATTTTTCGATTTTTTCAAAGGGGTTAGCCTTCTCGGAATTCTGGGCGCATTTTTCGAAATTTTCAAAGGGGTTAGCCTTCTCGGAATTCTTGGCGCATTTTTCGAAATTTTCAAAGGGGTTAGCCTTCTCGGAATTCTGGGCGCATTTTTCGAAATTTTCAAAGGGGTTAGCCTTCTCGGAATTCTGGGCGCATTTTTCGAAATTTTCAAAGGGGTTAGCCTTCTCGGAATTCTGTGCGCATTTTTCGTAATTTTCAAAGGGGTTAGCCTTCTCGGAATTCTGGGCGCATTTTTCGATTTTTTCAAAGGGGTTAGACTTCATGGCATTCTGGGCGCATTTTTCGAATTTTTCAAAGGGGTTAGCCTTCTTGGAATTCTGGGCGCATTTTTCGTAATTTTCAAAGGGGTTAGCCTTCTCTAAACTCTGGGCGCATTTTTCGAAATTTTCAAAGGGGTTAGCCTTCTCGGAATTCTGGGCGCATTTTTCGAAATTTTCAAAGGGGTTAGCCTTGTCGGAATTCTTGGCGCATTTTTCGAAATTTTCAAAGGGGTTAGCCTTCTCGGAATTCTGGGCGCATTTTTCGAAATTTTCAAAGGGGTTAGCCTTCTCGGAATTCTGGGCGCATTTTTCGAAATTTTCAAAGGGGTTAGCCTTCTCGGAATTCTGGGCGCATTTTTCGAAATTTTCAAAGGGGTTAGCCTTCTCGGAATTCTGGGCGCATTTTTCAAAATTTTCAAAGGGGTTAGCCTTCTCGGAATTCTGGGCGCATTTTTCGAAATTTTCAAAGGGGTTAGCCTTCTCTGAACTCTGGGCGCATTTTTCGAAATTTTCAAAGGGGTTAGCCTTCTCGGAATTCTGGGCGCATTTTTCGAAATTTTCAAAGGGGTTAGCCTTCTCGGAATTCTGGGCCTATTTTTCGAAATTTTCAAAGGGGTTAGCCTTCTCGGAATTCTGGGCGCATTTTTTGAAATTTTCTAATTGGTTAGCCTTCTCTTAACTCTGGGCGCATTTTTCGAAATTTTCAAAGGGGTTAGCCTTCTCTGAACTCTGGGCGCATTTTTCGAAATTTTCAAAGGGGTTAGCCTTCTCGGAATTCTGGGCGCATTTTTCGAAATTTTGAAAGGGGAATTCTGGGCGCATTTTTCGAAATTTTCAAAGGGGTTAGCCTTCTCGGAATTCTGGGCGCATTTTTCCAAATTTTCAAAGGGGTTAGCCTTCTCGGAATTCTGGGCGCATTTTTCGAAATTTTCAAACGGGTTAGCCTTCTCGGAATTCTGGGCGCATTTTTCGAAATTTTCAAAGGGGTTAGCCTTCTCGGAATTCTGGGCGCATTTTTCGAAATTTTCAAAGGGGTTAGCCTTCTTGGAATTCTGGGCGCAATTTTCGAAATTTTCAAAGGGGTTAGCCTTCTCGGAATTCTGGGCGCATTTTTCGAAATTTTCAATGGGGTTAGCCATCTCTTAACTCTGGGCGCATTTTTCGAAATTTTCAAAGGGGTTAGCCTTCTCTGAACTCTGGGCGCATTTTTCGAAATTTTCAAAGGGGTTAGCCTTCTCGGAATTCTGGGCGCATTTTTCGAAATTTTCAAAGGGGTTAGCCTTCTCGGAATTCTGGGCCTAATTTTCGAAATTTTCAAAGGGGTTAGCCTTCTCGGAATTCTGGGCGCATTTTTCGAAATTTTCTAAGGGGTTAGCCTTCTCTTAACTCTGGGCGCATTTTTCGAAATTTTCAAAGGGGTTAGCCTTCTCTGAACTCTGGGCGCATTTTTCGAAATTTTCAAAGGGGTTAGCCTTCTCGGAATTCTGGGCGCATTTTTCGAAATTTTGAAAGGGGAATTCTGGGCGCATTTTTCGAAATTTTCAAAGGGGTTAGCCTTCTCGGAATTCTGGGCGCATTTTTCCAAATTTTCAAAGGGGTTAGCCTTCTCGGAATTCTGGGCGCAATTTTCGAAATTTTCAAAGGGGTTAGCCTTCTCGGAATTCTGGGCGCATTTTTCGAAATTTTCAAAGGGGTTAGCCATCTCTTAACTCTGGGCGCATTTTTCGAAATTTTCAAAGGGGTTAGCCTTCTCTGAACTCTGGGCGCATTTTTCGAAATTTTCAAAGGGGTTAGCCTTCTCGGAATTCTGGGCGCATTTTTCGAAATTTTCAAAGGGGTTAGCCTTCTCGGAATTCTTGGCGCATTTTTCGAAATTTTCAAAGGGGTTAGCCTTCTCTTAACTCTGGGCGCATTTTTCGAAATTTTCAAAGGGGTTAGCCTTCTCTAAACTCTGGGCGCATTTTTCGAAATTTTCAAAGGGGTTAGCCTTCTCGGAATTCTGGGCGCATTTTTCGATTTTTTCAAAGGGGTTAGCCTTCTCGGAATTCTGGGCGCATTTTTCGAAATTTTCAAAGGGGTTAGCCTTCTCTGAATTCTGGGCGCATTTTTCGAAATTTTCAAAGGGGTTAGCCTTCTCGGAATTCTGGGCGCATTTTTCGAAATTTTCAAAGGGGTTAGCCTTCTCGGAATTCTGGGCGCATTTTTCAAAATTTTCAAAGGGGTTAGCCTTCTCGGAATTCTGGGCGCATTTTTCGAAATTTTCAAAGGGGTTAGCCTTCTCTGAACTCTGGGCGCATTTTTCGAAATTTTCAAAGGGGTTAGCCTTCTCGGAATTCTGGGCGCATTTTTCGAAATTTTCAAAGGGGTTAGCCTTCTCGGAATTCTGGGCCTATTTTTCGAAATTTTCAAAGGGGTTAGCCTTCTCGGAATTCTGGGCGCATTTTTTGAAATTTTCTAATTGGTTAGCCTTCTCTTAACTCTGGGCGCATTTTTCGAAATTTTCAAAGGGGTTAGCCTTCTCTGAACTCTGGGCGCATTTTTCGAAATTTTCAAAGGGGTTAGCCTTCTCGGAATTCTGGGCGCATTTTTCGAAATTTTGAAAGGGGAATTCTGGGCGCATTTTTCGAAATTTTCAAAGGGGTTAGCCTTCTCGGAATTCTGGGCGCATTTTTCCAAATTTTCAAATGGGTTAGCCTTCTCGGAATTCTGGGCGCATTTTTCGAAATTTTCAAACGGGTTAGCCTTCTCGGAATTCTGGGCGCATTTTTCGAAATTTTCAAAGGGGTTAGCCTTCTCGGAATTCTGGGCGCATTTTTCGAAATTTTCAAAGGGGTTAGCCTTCTTGGAATTCTGGGCGCAATTTTCGAAATTTTCAAAGGGGTTAGCCTTCTCGGAATTCTGGGCGCATTTTTCGAAATTTTCAATGGGGTTAGCCATCTCTTAACTCTGGGCGCATTTTTCGAAATTTTCAAAGGGGTTAGCCTTCTCTGAACTCTGGGCGCATTTTTCGAAATTCTCAAAGGGGTTAGCCTTCTCGGAATTCTGGGCGCATTTTTCGAAATTTTCAAAGGGGTTAGCCTTCTCGGAATTCTGGGCCTATTTTTCGAAATTTTCAAAGGGGTTAGCCTTCTCGGAATTCTGGGCGCATTTTTCGAAATTTTCTAAGGGGTTAGCCTTCTCTTAACTCTGGGCGCATTTTTCGAAATTTTCAAAGGGGTTAGCCTTCTCTGAACTCTGGGCGCATTTTTCGAAATTTTCAAAGGGGTTAGCCTTCTCGGAATTCTGGGCGCATTTTTCGAAATTTTGAAAGGGGAATTCTGGGCGCATTTTTCGAAATTTTCAAAGGGGTTAGCCTTCTCGGAATTCTGGGCGCATTTTTCCAAATTTTCAAAGGGGTTAGCCTTCTCGGAATTCTGGGCGCATTTTTCGAAATTTTCAAAGGGGTTAGCCTTCTCGGAATTCTGGGCGCATTTTTCGAAATTTTCAAAGGGATTAGCCTTCTCGGAATTCTGGGCGCAATTTTCGAAATTTTCAAAGGGGTTAGCCTTCTCGGAATTCTGGGCGCATTTTTCGAAATTTTCAAAGGGGTTAGCCATCTCTTAACTCTGGGCGCATTTTTCGAAATTTTCAAAGGGGTTAGCCTTCTCTGAACTCTGGGCGCATTTTTCGAAATTTTCAAAGGGGTTAGCCTTCTCGGAATTCTGGGCGCATTTTTCGAAATTTTCAAAGGGGTTAGCCTTCTCGGAATTCTTGGCGCATTTTTCGAAATTTTCAAAGGGGTTAGCCTTCTCTTAACTCTGGGCGCATTTTTCGAAATTTTCAAAGGGGTTAGCCTTCTCTAAACTCTGGGCGCATTTTTCGAAATTTTCAAAGGGGTTAGCCTTCTCGGAATTCTGGGCGCATTTTTCGATTTTTTCAAAGGGGTTAGCCTTCTCGGAATTCTGGGCGCATTTTTCGAAATTTTCAAAGGGGTTAGCCTTCTCGGAATTCTGGGCGCATTTTTCGAAATTTTCAAAGGGGTTAGCCTTCTCGGAATTCTGGGCGCAATTTTCGAAATTTTCAAAGAGGTTAGCCTTCTCGGAATTCTGGGCGCATTTTTCGAAATTTTCAAAGGGGTTAGCCTTCTCTTAACTCTGGGCGCATTTTTCGAAATTTTCAAAGGGGTTAGCCTTCTCTGAACTCTGGGCGCATTTTTCGAAATTTTCAAAGGGGTTAGCCTTCTCGGAATTCTGGGCGCATTTTTCGAAATTTTCAAAGGGGTTAGCCTTCTCGGAATTCTGGGCGCATTTTTCGAAATTTTCTAAGGGGTTAGCCTTCTCTTAACTCTGGGCGCATTTTTCGAAATTTTCAAAGGGGTTAGCCTTCTCTGAACTCTGGGCGCATTTTTCGAAATTTTCAAAGGGGTTAGCCTTCTCGGAATTCAGGGCGCATTTTTCGAAATTTTGAAAGGGGAATTCTGGGCGCATTTTTCGAAATTTTCAAAGGGGTTAGCCTTCTCGGAATTCTGGGCGCATTTTTCGAAATTTTCAAAGGGGTTAGCCTTCTCGGAATTCTGGGCGCAATTTTCGAAATTTTCAAAGGGGTTAGCCTTCTCGGAATTCTGGGCGCATTTTTCGAAATTTTCAAAGGGGTTAGCTTTCTCTTGACTCTGGGCGCATTTTTCGAAATTTTCAAAGGGGTTAGCCTTCTCTGAACTCTGGGCGCATTTTTCGAAATTTTCAAAGGGGTTAGCCTTCTCGGAATTCTGGGCGCATTTTTCGAAATTTTCAAAGGGGTTAGCCTTCTCGGAATTCTTGGCGGATTTTTCGAAATTTTCAAAGGGGTTAGCCTTCTCGGAATTCTGGGCGCATTTTTCGAAATTTTCAAAGGGGTTAGACCTCTCGGCATTCTGGGTGCATTTTTCGAAATTTTCAAAGGGGGATTCTCGGAATTCTGGGCGCATTTTTCGAAATTTTCAAAGGGGTTAGCCTTCTCGGAATTCTTGGCGCATTTTTCGATTTTTTCAAAGGGGTTAGACTTCATGGCATTCTGGGCGCATTTTTCGAATTTTTCAAAGGGTTTAGCCTTCTTGGAATTCTGGGCGCATTTTTCGAAATTTTCAAAGGGGTTAGCCTTCTCTTAACTCTGGGCGCATTTTTCGAAATTTTCAAAGGGGTTAGCCTTCTCTAAACTCTGGGCGCATTTTTCGAAATTTTCAAAGGGGTTAGCCTTCTCGGAATTCTGGGCGCATTTTTCGAAATTTTCAAAGGGGAATTCTGGGCGCATTTTTCGAAATTTTCAAAGGGGTTAGCCTTCTCGGAATTCTGGGCGCATTTTTCGAAATTTTCAAAGGGGTTAGCCTTCTCGGAATTCTGGGCGCATTTTTCGAAATTTTCAAAGGGGTTAGCCTTCTCGGAATTCTGGGCGCATTTTTCGAAATTTTCAAAGGGGTTAGCCTTCTCGGAATTCTTGGCGCATTTTTCGAAATTTTCAAAGGGGTTAGCCTTCTCGGAATTCTGGGCGCATTTTTCGAAATTTTCAAAGGGGTTAGCCTTCTCGGAATTCTGGGCGCATTTTTCGAAATTTTCAAAGGGGTTAGCCTTCTTTGAATTCTGGGCGCATTTTGCGAAATTTTCAAAGGGGTTAGGCTTCTCGGAATTCTGGGCGCATTTTTGGAAATTTTCAAAAGGGTTAGCATTCTCGGAATTCTGGGTGCATTTTTCGAAATTTTCAAAGGGGTTAGCCTTCTCGGAATTCTGGGCGCATTTTTCGAAATTTTCAAAGGGGTTAGCCTTCTCGGAATTCTTGGCGCATTTTTCGAAATTTTCAAAGGGGTTAGCCTTCTCGGAATTCTGGGCGCATTTTTCGAAATTTTCAAAGGGGTTAGCCTTCTCGGAATTCTGGGCGCATTTTTCGAAATTTTCAAAGGGGTTAGCCTTCTCGGAATTCTGGGCGCATTTTTCGAAATTTTCAAAGGGGTTAGCCTTCTCGGAATTCTGGGCGCATTTTTCGAAATTTTCAAAGGGGTTAGCCTTCTCGGAATTCTGGGCGCATTTTTCGAAATTTTCAAAGGGGTTAGCCTTCTCGGAATTCTGGGCGCATTTTTCTAAATTTTCAATGGGGTTAGCCTTCTCGGAATTCTGTGCGCATTTTTCGTAATTTTCAAAGGGGTTAGCCTTCTCGGAATTCTGGGCGCATTTTTCGATTTTTTCAAAGGGGTTAGCCTTCTCGGAATTCTGGGCGCATTTTTCGAAATTTTCAAAGGGGTTAGCCTTCTCGGAATTCTTGGCGCATTTTTCGAAATTTTCAAAGGGGTTAGCCTTCTCGGAATTCTGGGCGCATTTTTCGAAATTTTCAAAGGGGTTAGCCTTCTCGGAATTCTGGGCGCATTTTTCGAAATTTTCAAAGGGGTTAGCCTTCTCGGAATTCTGTGCGCATTTTTCGTAATTTTCAAAGGGGTTAGCCTTCTCGGAATTCTGGGCGCATTTTTCGATTTTTTCAAAGGGGTTAGACTTCATGGCATTCTGGGCGCATTTTTCGAATTTTTCAAAGGGGTTAGCCTTCTTGGAATTCTGGGCGCATTTTTCGTAATTTTCAAAGGGGTTAGCCTTCTCTAAACTCTGGGCGCATTTTTCGAAATTTTCAAAGGGGTTAGCCTTCTCGGAATTCTGGGCGCATTTTTCGAAATTTTCAAAGGGGTTAGCCTTGTCGGAATTCTTGGCGCATTTTTCGAAATTTTCAAAGGGGTTAGCCTTCTCGGAATTCTGGGCGCATTTTTCGAAATTTTCAAAGGGGTTAGCCTTCTCGGAATTCTGGGCGCATTTTTCGAAATTTTCAAAGGGGTTAGCCTTCTCGGAATTCTGGGCGCATTTTTCGAAATTTTCAAAGGGGTTAGCCTTCTCGGAATTCTGGGCGCATTTTTCAAAATTTTCAAAGGGGTTAGCCTTCTCGGAATTCTGGGCGCATTTTTCGAAATTTTCAAAGGGGTTAGCCTTCTCTGAACTCTGGGCGCATTTTTCGAAATTTTCAAAGGGGTTAGCCTTCTCGGAATTCTGGGCGCATTTTTCGAAATTTTCAAAGGGGTTAGCCTTCTCGGAATTCTGGGCCTATTTTTCGAAATTTTCAAAGGGGTTAGCCTTCTCGGAATTCTGGGCGCATTTTTTGAAATTTTCTAATTGGTTAGCCTTCTCTTAACTCTGGGCGCATTTTTCGAAATTTTCAAAGGGGTTAGCCTTCTCTGAACTCTGGGCGCATTTTTCGAAATTTTCAAAGGGGTTAGCCTTCTCGGAATTCTGGGCGCATTTTTCGAAATTTTGAAAGGGGAATTCTGGGCGCATTTTTCGAAATTTTCAAAGGGGTTAGCCTTCTCGGAATTCTGGGCGCATTTTTCCAAATTTTCAAAGGGGTTAGCCTTCTCGGAATTCTGGGCGCATTTTTCGAAATTTTCAAACGGGTTAGCCTTCTCGGAATTCTGGGCGCATTTTTCGAAATTTTCAAAGGGGTTAGCCTTCTCGGAATTCTGGGCGCATTTTTCGAAATTTTCAAAGGGGTTAGCCTTCTTGGAATTCTGGGCGCAATTTTCGAAATTTTCAAAGGGGTTAGCCTTCTCGGAATTCTGGGCGCATTTTTCGAAATTTTCAATGGGGTTAGCCATCTCTTAACTCTGGGCGCATTTTTCGAAATTTTCAAAGGGGTTAGCCTTCTCTGAACTCTGGGCGCATTTTTCGAAATTTTCAAAGGGGTTAGCCTTCTCGGAATTCTGGGCGCATTTTTCGAAATTTTCAAAGGGGTTAGCCTTCTCGGAATTCTGGGCCTATTTTTCGAAATTTTCAAAGGGGTTAGCCTTCTCGGAATTCTGGGCGCATTTTTCGAAATTTTCTAAGGGGTTAGCCTTCTCTTAACTCTGGGCGCATTTTTCGAAATTTTCAAAGGGGTTAGCCTTCTCTGAACTCTGGGCGCATTTTTCGAAATTTTCAAAGGGGTTAGCCTTCTCGGAATTCTGGGCGCATTTTTCGAAATTTTGAAAGGGGAATTCTGGGCGCATTTTTCGAAATTTTCAAAGGGGTTAGCCTTCTCGGAATTCTGGGCGCATTTTTCCAAATTTTCAAAGGGGTTAGCCTTCTCGGAATTCTGGGCGCATTTTTCGAAATTTTCAAAGGGGTTAGCCTTCTCGGAATTCTGGGCGCATTTTTCGAAATTTTCAAAGGGATTAGCCTTCTCGGAATTCTGGGCGCAATTTTCGAAATTTTCAAAGGGGTTAGCCTTCTCGGAATTCTGGGCGCATTTTTCGAAATTTTCAAAGGGGTTAGCCATCTCTTAACTCTGGGCGCATTTTTCGAAATTTTCAAAGGGGTTAGCCTTCTCTGAACTCTGGGCGCATTTTTCGAAATTTTCAAAGGGGTTAGCCTTCTCGGAATTCTGGGCGCATTTTTCGAAATTTTCAAAGGGGTTAGCCTTCTCGGAATTCTTGGCGCATTTTTCGAAATTTTCAAAGGGGTTAGCCTTCTCTTAACTCTGGGCGCATTTTTCGAAATTTTCAAAGGGGTTAGCCTTCTCTAAACTCTGGGCGCATTTTTCGAAATTTTCAAAGGGGTTAGCCTTCTCGGAATTCTGGGCGCATTTTTCGATTTTTTCAAAGGGGTTAGCCTTCTCGGAATTCTGGGCGCATTTTTCGAAATTTTCAAAGGGGTTAGCCTTCTCGGAATTCTGGGCGCATTTTTCGAAATTTTCAAAGGGGTTAGCCTTGTCGGAATTCTTGGCGCATTTTTCGAAATTTTCAAAGGGGTTAGCCTTCTCGGAATTCTGGGCGCATTTTTCGAAATTTTCAAAGGGGTTAGCCTTCTCGGAATTCTGGGCGCATTTTTCGAAATTTTCAAAGGGGTTAGCCTTCTCGGAATTCTGGGCGCATTTTTCGAAATTTTCAAAGGGGTTAGCCTTCTCGGAATTCTGGGCGCATTTTTCAAAATTTTCAAAGGGGTTAGCCTTCTCGGAATTCTGGGCGCATTTTTCGAAATTTTCAAAGGGGTTAGCCTTCTCTGAACTCTGGGCGCATTTTTCGAAATTTTCAAAGGGGTTAGCCTTCTCGGAATTCTGGGCGCATTTTTCGAAATTTTCAAAGGGGTTAGCCTTCTCGGAATTCTGGGCCTATTTTTCGAAATTTTCAAAGGGGTTAGCCTTCTCGGAATTCTGGGCGCATTTTTTGAAATTTTCTAATTGGTTAGCCTTCTCTTAACTCTGGGCGCATTTTTCGAAATTTTCAAAGGGGTTAGCCTTCTCTGAACTCTGGGCGCATTTTTCGAAATTTTCAAAGGGGTTAGCCTTCTCGGAATTCTGGGCGCATTTTTCGAAATTTTGAAAGGGGAATTCTGGGCGCATTTTTCGAAATTTTCAAAGGGGTTAGCCTTCTCGGAATTCTGGGCGCATTTTTCCAAATTTTCAAAGGGGTTAGCCTTCTCGGAATTCTGGGCGCATTTTTCGAAATTTTCAAACGGGTTAGCCTTCTCGGAATTCTGGGCGCATTTTTCGAAATTTTCAAAGGGGTTAGCCTTCTCGGAATTCTGGGCGCATTTTTCGAAATTTTCAAAGGGGTTAGCCTTCTTGGAATTCTGGGCGCAATTTTCGAAATTTTCAAAGGGGTTAGCCTTCTCGGAATTCTGGGCGCATTTTTCGAAATTTTCAATGGGGTTAGCCATCTCTTAACTCTGGGCGCATTTTTCGAAATTTTCAAAGGGGTTAGCCTTCTCTGAACTCTGGGCGCATTTTTCGAAATTTTCAAAGGGGTTAGCCTTCTCGGAATTCTGGGCGCATTTTTCGAAATTTTCAAAGGGGTTAGCCTTCTCGGAATTCTGGGCCTATTTTTCGAAATTTTCAAAGGGGTTAGCCTTCTCGGAATTCTGGGCGCATTTTTCGAAATTTTCTAAGGGGTTAGCCTTCTCTTAACTCTGGGCGCATTTTTCGAAATTTTCAAAGGGGTTAGCCTTCTCTGAACTCTGGGCGCATTTTTCGAAATTTTCAAAGGGGTTAGCCTTCTCGGAATTCTGGGCGCATTTTTCGAAATTTTGAAAGGGGAATTCTGGGCGCATTTTTCGAAATTTTCAAAGGGGTTAGCCTTCTCGGAATTCTGGGCGCATTTTTCCAAATTTTCAAAGGGGTTAGCCTTCTCGGAATTCTGGGCGCATTTTTCGAAATTTTCAAAGGGGTTAGCCTTCTCGGAATTCTGGGCGCATTTTTCGAAATTTTCAAAGGGATTAGCCTTCTCGGAATTCTGGGCGCAATTTTCGAAATTTTCAAAGGGGTTAGCCTTCTCGGAATTCTGGGCGCATTTTTCGAAATTTTCAAAGGGGTTAGCCATCTCTTAACTCTGGGCGCATTTTTCGAAATTTTCAAAGGGGTTAGCCTTCTCTGAACTCTGGGCGCATTTTTCGAAATTTTCAAAGGGGTTAGCCTTCTCGGAATTCTGGGCGCATTTTTCGAAATTTTCAAAGGGGTTAGCCTTCTCGGAATTCTTGGCGCATTTTTCGAAATTTTCAAAGGGGTTAGCCTTCTCTTAACTCTGGGCGCATTTTTCGAAATTTTCAAAGGGGTTAGCCTTCTCTAAACTCTGGGCGCATTTTTCGAAATTTTCAAAGGGGTTAGCCTTCTCGGAATTCTGGGCGCATTTTTCGATTTTTTCAAAGGGGTTAGCCTTCTCGGAATTCTGGGCGCATTTTTCGAAATTTTCAAAGGGGTTAGCCTTCTCGGAATTCTGGGCGCATTTTTCGAAATTTTCAAAGGGGTTAGCCTTCTCGGAATTCTGGGCGCAATTTTCGAAATTTTCAAAGAGGTTAGCCTTCTCGGAATTCTGGGCGCATTTTTCGAAATTTTCAAAGGGGTTAGCCTTCTCTGAACTCTGGGCGCATTTTTCGAAATTTTCAAAGGGGTTAGCCTTCTCGGAATTCTGGGCGCATTTTTCGAAATTTTCAAAGGGGTTAGCCTTCTCGGAATTCTGGGCGCATTTTTCGAAATTTTCTAAGGGGTTAGCCTTCTCTTAACTCTGGGCGCATTTTTCGAAATTTTCAAAGGGGTTAGCCTTCTCTGAACTCTGGGCGCATTTTTCGAAATTTTCAAAGGGGTTAGCCTTCTCGGAATTCAGGGCGCATTTTTCGAAATTTTGAAAGGGGAATTCTGGGCGCATTTTTCGAAATTTTCAAAGGGGTTAGCCTTCTCGGAATTCTGGGCGCATTTTTCGAAATTTTCAAAGGGGTTAGCCTTCTCGGAATTCTGGGCGCAATTTTCGAAATTTTCAAAGGGGTTAGCCTTCTCGGAATTCTGGGCGCATTTTTCGAAATTTTCAAAGGGGTTAGCTTTCTCTTGACTCTGGGCGCATTTTTCGAAATTTTCAAAGGGGTTAGCCTTCTCTGAACTCTGGGCGCATTTTTCGAAATTTTCAAAGGGGTTAGCCTTCTCGGAATTCTGGGCGCATTTTTCGAAATTTTCAAAGGGGTTAGCCTTCTCGGAATTCTTGGCGGATTTTTCGAAATTTTCAAAGGGGTTAGCCTTCTCGGAATTCTGGGCGCATTTTTCGAAATTTTCAAAGGGGTTAGACCTCTCGGCATTCTGGGTGCATTTTTCGAAATTTTCAAAGGGGGATTCTCGGAATTCTGGGCGCATTTTTCGAAATTTTCAAAGGGGTTAGCCTTCTCGGAATTCTGGGCGCATTTTTCGGAATTTTCAAAGGGGTTAGCCTTCTCGGAATTCTGTGCGCATTTTTCGTAATTTTCAAAGGGGTTAGCCTTCTCGGAATTCTTGGCGCATTTTTCGATTTTTTCAAAGGGGTTAGACTTCATGGCATTCTGGGCGCATTTTTCGAATTTTTCAAAGGGTTTAGCCTTCTTGGAATTCTGGGCGCATTTTTCGAAATTTTCAAAGGGGTTAGCCTTCTCTTAACTCTGGGCGCATTTTTCGAAATTTTCAAAGGGGTTAGCCTTCTCTAAACTCTGGGCGCATTTTTCGAAATTTTCAAAGGGGTTAGCCTTCTCGGAATTCTGGGCGCATTTTTCGAAATTTTCAAAGGGGAATTCTGGGCGCATTTTTCGAAATTTTCAAAGGGGTTAGCCTTCTCGGAATTCTGGGCGCATTTTTCCGAATTTTCAAAGGGGTTAGCCTTCTCGGAATTCTGGGCGCATTTTGCGAAATTTTCAAAGGGGTTAGCCTTCTCGGAATTCTGGGCGCATTTTTCGAAATTTTCAAAGGGGTTAGCCTTCTCGGAATTCTGGGCGCATTTTTCGAAATTTTCAAAGGGGTTAGCCTTCTCGGAATTCTGGGCGCATTTTTCGAAATTTTCAAAGGGGTTAGCCTTCTCGGAATTCTTGGCGCATTTTTCGAAATTTTCAAAGGGGTTAGCCTTCTCGGAATTCTGGGCGCATTTTTCGAAATTTTCAAAGGGGTTAGCCTTCTTTGAATTCTGGGCGCATTTTGCGAAATTTTCAAAGGGGTTAGGCTTCTCGGAATTCTGGGCGCATTTTTCGAAATTTTCAAAAGGGTTAGCATTCTCGGAATTCTGGGTGCATTTTTCGAAATTTTCAAAGGGGTTAGCCTTCTCGGAATTCTGGGCGCATTTTTCGAAATTTTCAAAGGGGTTAGCCTTCTCGGAATTCTTGGCGCATTTTTCGAAATTTTCAAAGGGGTTAGCCTTCTCGGAATTCTGGGCGCATTTTTCGAAATTTTCAAAGGGGTTAGCCTTCTCGGAATTCTGGGCGCATTTTTCGAAATTTTCAAAGGGGTTAGCCTTCTCGGAATTCTGGGCGCATTTTTCGAAATTTTCAAAGGGGTTAGCCTTCTCGGAATTCTGGGCGCATTTTTCGAAATTTTCAAAGGGGTTAGCCTTCTCGGAATTCTGGGCGCATTTTTCGAAATTTTCAAAGGGGTTAGCCTTCTCGGAATTCTGGGCGCATTTTTCTAAATTTTCAATGGGGTTAGCCTTCTCGGAATTCTGTGCGCATTTTTCGTAATTTTCAAAGGGGTTAGCCTTCTCGGAATTCTGGGCGCATTTTTCGATTTTTTCAAAGGGGTTAGCCTTCTCGGAATTCTGGGCGCATTTTTCGAAATTTTCAAAGGGGTTAGCCTTCTCGGAATTCTTGGCGCATTTTTCGAAATTTTCAAAGGGGTTAGCCTTCTCGGAATTCTGGGCGCATTTTTCGAAATTTTCAAAGGGGTTAGCCTTCTCGGAATTCTGGGCGCATTTTTCGAAATTTTCAAAGGGGTTAGCCTTCTCGGAATTCTGTGCGCATTTTTCGTAATTTTCAAAGGGGTTAGCCTTCTCGGAATTCTGGGCGCATTTTTCGATTTTTTCAAAGGGGTTAGACTTCATGGCATTCTGGGCGCATTTTTCGAATTTTTCAAAGGGGTTAGCCTTCTTGGAATTCTGGGCGCATTTTTCGTAATTTTCAAAGGGGTTAGCCTTCTCTAAACTCTGGGCGCATTTTTCGAAATTTTCAAAGGGGTTAGCCTTCTCGGAATTCTGGGCGCATTTTTCGAAATTTTCAAAGGGGTTAGCCTTGTCGGAATTCTTGGCGCATTTTTCGAAATTTTCAAAGGGGTTAGCCTTCTCGGAATTCTGGGCGCATTTTTCGAAATTTTCAAAGGGGTTAGCCTTCTCGGAATTCTGGGCGCATTTTTCGAAATTTTCAAAGGGGTTAGCCTTCTCGGAATTCTGGGCGCATTTTTCGAAATTTTCAAAGGGGTTAGCCTTCTCGGAATTCTGGGCGCATTTTTCCAAATTTTCAAAGGGGTTAGCCTTCTCGGAATTCTGGGCGCATTTTTCGAAATTTTCAAAGGGGTTAGCCTTCTCTGAACTCTGGGCGCATTTTTCGAAATTTTCAAAGGGGTTAGCCTTCTCGGAATTCTGGGCGCATTTTTCGAAATTTTCAAAGGGGTTAGCCTTCTCGGAATTCTGGGCCTATTTTTCGAAATTTTCAAAGGGGTTAGCCTTCTCGGAATTCTGGGCGCATTTTTCGAAATTTTCTAATTGGTTAGCCTTCTCTTAACTCTGGGCGCATTTTTCGAAATTTTCAAAGGGGTTAGCCTTCTCTGAACTCTAGGCGCATTTTTCGAAATTTTCAAAGGGGTTAGCCTTCTCGGAATTCTGGGCGCATTTTTCGAAATTTTGAAAGGGGAATTCTGGGCGCATTTTTCGAAATTTTCAAAGGGGTTAGCCTTCTCGGAATTCTGGGCGCATTTTTCCAAATTTTCAAAGGGGTTAGCCTTCTCGGAATTCTGGGCGCATTTTTCGAAATTTTCAAACGGGTTAGCCTTCTCGGAATTCTGGGCGCATTTTTCGAAATTTTCAAAGGGGTTAGCCTTCTCGGAATTCTGGGCGCATTTTTCGAAATTTTCAAAGGGGTTAGCCTTCTTGGAATTCTGGGCGCAATTTTCGAAATTTTCAAAGGGGTTAGCCTTCTCGGAATTCTGGGCGCATTTTTCGAAATTTTCAATGGGGTTAGCCATCTCTTAACTCTGGGCGCATTTTTCGAAATTTTCAAAGGGGTTAGCCTTCTCTGAACTCTGGGCGCATTTTTCGAAATTTTCAAAGGGGTTAGCCTTCTCGGAATTCTGGGCGCATTTTTCGAAATTTTCAAAGGGGTTAGCCTTCTCGGAATTCTTGGCGCATTTTTCGAAATTTTCAAAGGGGTTAGCCTTCTCGGAATTCTGGGCGCATTTTTCGAAATTTTCAAAGGGGTTAGACTTCTCGGCATTCTGGGTGCATTTTTCGAAATTTTCAAAGGGGCCTTCTCGGAATTCTGGGCGCATTTTTCGAAATTTTCAAAGGGGTTAGCCTTCTCGGAATTCTAGGCGCATTTTTCGGAATTTTCAAAGGGGTTAGCCTTCTCGGAATTCTGTGCGCATTTTTCGTAATTTTCAAAGGGGTTAGCCTTCTCGGAATTCTGGGCGCATTTTTCGATTTTTTCAAAGGGGTTAACTTCATGGCATTCTGGGCGCATTTTTCGAATTTTTCAAAGGGTTTAGCCTTCTTGGAATTCTGGGCGCATTTTTCGAAATTTTCAAAGGGGTTAGCCTTCTCTTAACTCTGGGCGCATTTTTCGAAATTTTCAAAGGGGTTAGCCTTCTCTAAATTCTGGGCGCATTTTTCGAAATTTTCAAAGGGGTTAGCCTTCTCGGAATTCTGGGCGCATTTTTCGAAATTTTCAAAGGGTAATTCTGGGCGCATTTTTCGAAATTTTCAAAGGGGTTAGCCTTCTCGGAATTCTGGGCGCATTTTTCCAAATTTTCAAAGGGATTAGCCTTCTCGGAATTCTGGGCGCATTTTGCGAAATTTTCAAAGGGGTTAGCCTTCTCGGAATTCTGGGCGCATTTTTCGAAATTTTCAAATGGGTTAGCCTTCTCGGAATTCTGGGCGCATTTTTCGAAATTTTCAAAGGGGTTAGCCTTCTCGGAATTCTGGGCGCATTTTTCGAAATTTTCAAAGGGGTTAGCCTTCTCGGAATTCTTGGCGCATTTTTCGAAATTTTCAAAGGGGTTAGCCTTCTCGGAATTCTGGGCGCATTTTTCGAAATTTTCAAAGGGGTTAGCCTTCTCGGAATTCTGGGCGCATTTTTCGAAATTTTCAAAGGGGTTAGCCTTCTCGGAATTCTGGGCGCATTTTTCGAAATTTTCAAAGGGGTTAGCCTTCTCGGAATTCTGGGCGCATTTTTCGAAAATTTCAAAGGGGTTAGCCTTCTCTAAACTCTGGGCGCATTTTTCGAAATTTTCAAAGGGGTTAGCCTTCTCGGAATTCTGGGCGCATTTTTCGAAATTTTCAAAGGGGTTAGCCTTCTCGGAATTCTTGGCGCATTTTTCGAAATTTTCAAAGGGGTTAGCCTTCTCGGAATTCTGGGCGCATTTTTCGAAATTTTCAAAGGGGTTAGCCTTCTCGGAATTCTGGGCGCATTTTTCGAAATTTTCAAAGGGGTTAGCCTTCTCGGAATTCTGGGCGCATTTTTCGAAATTTTCAAAGGGGTTAGCCTTCTCGGAATTCTGGGCGCATTTTTCCAAATTTTCAAAGGGGTTAGCCTTCTCGGAATTCTGGGCGCATTTTTCGATTTTTTCAAAGGGGTTAGACTTCATGGCATTCTGGGCGCATTTTTCGAATTTTTCAAAGGGGTTAGCCTTCTTGGAATTCTGGGCGCATTTTTCGTAATTTTCAAAGGGGTTAGCCTTCTCTAAACTCTGGGCGCATTTTTCGAAATTTTCAAAGGGGTTAGCCTTCTCGGAATTCTGGGCGCATTTTTCGAAATTTTCAAAGGGGTTAGCCTTGTCGGAATTCTTGGAGCATTTTTCGAAATTTTCAAAGGGGTTAGCCTTCTCGGAATTCTGGGCGCATTTTTCGAAATTTTCAAAGGGGTTAGCCTTCTCGGAATTCTGGGCGCATTTTTCTAAATTTTCAAAGGTGTTAGCCTTCTCGGAATTCTGGGCGCATTTTTCGAAATTTTCAAAGGGGTTAGCCTTCTCGGAATTCTGGGCGCATTTTTCGAAATTTTCAAAGGGGTTAGCCTTCTCGGAATTCTGGGCGCAATTTTCGAAATTTTCAAAGGGGTTAGCCTTCTCGGAATTCTGGGCGCATTTTTCGAAATTTTCAAAGGGGTTAGCCTTCTCTTAACTCTGGGCGCATTTTTCGAAATTTTCAAAGGGGTTAGCCTTCTCTGAACTCTGGGCGCATTTTTCGAAATTTTCAAAGGGGTTAGCCTTCTCGGAATTCTGGGCGCATTTTTCGAAATTTTCAAAGGGGTAAGCCTTCTCGGAATTCTGAGTGCATTTTTCGAAATTTCCAAAGGGGTTAGCCTTCTCGGAATTCTGGGCGCATTTTTCGAAATTTTCTAATTGGTTAGCCTTCTCTTAACTCTGGGCGCATTTTTCGAAATTTTCAAAGGGGTTAGCCTTCTCTGAACTCTGGGCGCATTTTTCGAAATTTTCAAAGGGGTTAGCCTTCTCGGAATTCTGGGCGCATTTTTCGAAATTTTGAAAGGGGAATTCTGGGCGCATTTTTCGAAATTTTCAAAGGGGTTAGCCTTCTCGGAATTCTGGGCGCATTTTTCCAAATTTTCAAAGGGGTTAGCCTTCTCGGAATTCTGGGCGCATTTTTCGAAATTTTGAAAGGGGTTAGCCTTCTCGGAATTCTGGGCGCATTTTTCGAAATTTTTAAAGGGGTTAGCCTTCTCGGAATTCTGGGCGCATTTTTCGAAATTTTCAAAGGGGTTAGCCTTCTTGGAATTCTGGGCGCAATTTTCGAAATTTTCAAAGGGGTTAGCCTTCTCGGAAATACGGCGCATTTTTCGAAATTTTCAAAGGGGTTAGCCATCTCTTAACTCTGGGCGCATTTTTCGAAATTTTCAAAGGGGTTAGCCTTCTCTGAACTCTGGGCGCATTTTTCGAAATTTTCAAAGGGGTTAGCCTTCTCGGAATTCTGGGCGCATTTTTCGAAATTTTCAAAGGGGTTAGCCTTCTCGGAATTCTTGGCGCATTTTTCGAAATTTTCAAAGGGGTTAGCCTTCTCGGAATTCTGGGCGCATTTTTCGAAATTTTCAAAGGGGTTAGACTTCTCGGCATTCTGGGTGCATTTTTCGAAATTTTCAAAGGGGCCTTCTCGGAATTCTGGGCGCATTTTTCGAAATTTTCAAAGGGGTTAGCCTTCTCGGAATTCTGGGCGCATTCTTCGGAATTTTCAAAGGGGTTAGCCTTCTCGGAATTCTGTGCGCATTTTTCGTAATTTTCAAAGGGGTTAGCCTTCTCGGAATTCTGGGCGCATTTTTCGATTTTTTCAAAGGGGTTAGACTTCATGGCATTCTGGGCGCATTTTTCGAATTTTTCAAAGGGTTTAGCCTTCTTGGAATTCTGGGCGCATTTTTCGAAATTTTCAAAGGGGTTAGCCTTCTCTTAACTCTGGGCGCATTTTTCGAAATTTTCAAAGGGGTTAGCCTTCTCTAAACTCTGGGCGCATTTTTCGAAATTTTCAAAGGGGTTAGCCTTCTCGGAATTCTGGGCGCATTTTTCGAAATTTTCAAAGGGGAATTCTGGGCGCATTTTTCGAAATCTTCAAAGGGGTTAGCCTTCTCGGAATTCTGGGCGCATTTTTCTAAATTTTCAAAGGGGTTAGCCTTCTCGGAATTCTGGGCGCATTTTTCGAAATTTTCAAAGGGGTTAACCTTCTCGGAATTCTGGGCGCATTTTTCGAAATTTTCAAAGGGGTTAGCCTTCTCGGAATTCTGGGCGCATTTTTCGAAATTTTCAAAGGGGTTAGCCTTCTCGGAATTCTTGGCGCATTTTTCGAAATTTTCAAAGGGGTTAGCCTTCTCGGAATTCTGGGCGCATTTTTCGAAATTTTCAAAGGGGTTAGCCTTCTCGGAATTCTGGGCGCATTTTTCGAAATTTTCAAAGGGGTTAGCCTTCTCGGAATTCTGGGCGCATTTTTCGAAATTTTCAAAGGGGTTAGCCTTCTCGGAATTCTGGGCGCATTTTTCCAAATTTTCAAAGGGGTCAGCCTTCTCGGAATTCTGGGCGCATTTTGCGAAATTTTCAAAGGGGTTAGCCTTCTCGGGATTCTGGGCGCATTTTTCGAAATTTTCAAAGGGGTTAGCCTTCTCGGAATTCTGGGCGCATTTTTCGAAATTTTCAAAGGGGTTAGCCTTCTCGGAATTCTGGGCGCATTTTTCGAAATTTTCAAAGGGGTTAGCCTTCTCGGAATTCTGGGCGCATTTTCGAAATTTTCAAAGGGGTTAGCCTTCTCGGAATTCTGGGCGCATTTTTCGAAATTTTCAAAGGGGTTAGCCTTCTCGGAATTCTTGGCGCATTTTTCGAAATTTTCAAAGGGGTTAGCCTTTTCGGAATTCTGGGCGCATTTTTCGAAATTTTCAAAGGGGTTAGCCTTCTCGGAACTCTGGGCGCATTTTTCGAAATTCATGTAATGAATTTCATCTAAGTCTTTCAATCCAGAGCAGTCAGGAATATTTTCAAAATTTATAGCATGCAGCACAAAGCAATGTAATTATTTTTCTTTTATTTTTAACTTTATTTTATTTATAATTGTTGTAATTGAGATAGTATTGTTTAATTGATTTGTTTTAGTACTCTTTCGTTGTTGTTCTTGGGATTTTTCTTCATTTGATTCTACTATGTAGGCCTAATATTGTAGTTTAGTAGACTTAAAATAAAATAAAATAAAATGAAATAATTAAAGTAGCCTAATTAGATAATTAATGATTAATTTATTGCAATGCTAAAGGTCAAGATCAATTTTATTGCAGTTTTGATGAGATCTTTGCAAATATGGCCAGTTAATAAATGAAAATTGAAAGAATACTATTACCTGTACAATATATAGGATTCTTCTTACTTCAAGTCTACAATTTAATGAATTTTTATTGAGATCTTCAGGCAAAAGTCGTCTTCTCTTCGCTCTAGTCCCGCAATATGTGTAGTAGCCGGTGAGAACTGATATGATCGTACATATTAGACTCTACTATATGGGGAAGTCAGGCACACGAATATAGGCAAATCCTCCAATTTATAGGCGATTATATTACGCTAATGCACTTGTAAATATTTTATCGAAGATCTGAGGTCACCTATTATTTATAGATTAGGAATATTAGCGTACAAATAAATAGCAATTCATGAAATTGGATGTTTTCATTTTATGTTGCTTTGAATCATGATCATTGTTTATCAGAAGTCTCTTCATCTATTTTAAGTTCTATTTTACGGGATGAGCTGGTTTAGAAAAAGAAAAGGGGGCTAGCACGTTTTAAAGATTATACAGGATGTCCCCAGATCAAACTGTTGTTCTCTTCGCTTTCATACAAATGAATAGGCTAATTAACTATCTTCATTTTAAATCCTACAAATACTATTATTCCAAATACTAGTAGTATCGTGTCCCTACAATCATTTTCAAATCAAAAGAACATAAATAACTAAAAAACAAAACATAAATATAAGCAAACACGATAGGCCAATTTAGTTTTGCTCAAAACATTATTTACGAGGGTTGATCAGAAAAAATGTTACAATTCGAATAAAGAAATATTTATGAACAATAAACAGAAAATACAAAAGGGAATTAAGAGGCATACACGTCTATCACTTTTCCACATAATCGACATTAAGCATTTATCAGAATGTACAAGCAATTTGTTTAACCTGTCTTGGTAGAAATCAGGTCCCTGTCCATTGAGCCAGGTTTCGGCGGATGTTTTCACAGCCCTGTCTGAAGGAGAAACCGACTACCGGGTAAGTACTCCTTCAACTTCGGAAACAGGAAATAGTCACTGGGTGCCAAATCTGGGCTGTATGGGGGTGACTCCAGATTTCCCACCCGAACCGTCACAACAATTCCTGCGTTGCTTGAGCAGTATGGGGCCTGGCATTGTCATGCAGAAGGATGACACCTTCACTCAACATGCCGGCCGTTTGCGTCGGATGGCTTCGCGTAACCGTGTCAAAGTGGCACAATAACGAGACCAATTTTCTCAGCGTCTTTCCATTTCAATCGTCCTGAACCGTCTAGGAACTTTCGCTACCTACCCGCAAACCAGCTGTATGACAAGTAGTGCCATCTGTCTCCACACTGGAGAAACAAAAGTTTTCCATAATGTGTAGTTTTCAAATGCTGCGGCTTGTAACCTTTTTTTCTGATCAACCCTCGTAATACCTTCATTTCTTCCCATTCGTTCAGAGTCTTCAATGCATTATGATAGTGAAGGATTTGTCAATATTACTTCCTTTTTGCCTTTTATATAACTTCAAGAGGTGTAGGACTCATAATTTACTAATATACAACTTGATCATGTAGAAACTCAATGTGATAACCTCTCCTAAACAGTGGACCGAAAATTGCATTGGTAATGATCTTAAGCTATATATTTTGATTTCTTGCAGAGTTGTATGGTTACGCCTGTTATTGTATTTGGGCATATGGTATTTTTTTTACGAATTATTCAGTATTAATGCATAAATTATTGTAGTTCTCATGAAGTAGTTAGTTAGGAGGAGCCCTTAAATAAAAGAACCTAAGCCCAGTAAAAAAATGTACCAGGGAAAAAACCTATGCCCAGTAAAAAATTCACCTAGAAAAAGCCTAAGCCCAGTAAGAAATGCACCCAGGAAGAATCCTAAGCCCAGTAAAAAATTGCACCCAGGAAGAAACCTAAGCCCATTGAAAAATGCACCCAGGAAGAAACCTAAGACCAGTAAAAAAAATGCACCCAGGACAAAACCCAAGCCCAGTAAAAATGCGCGCAGGAAAAATCCTAAGCCCAGGAAGAAAGCTAAGCCAAGTAAAAAAATTCTCTCCAAGATAAAAAAACCAAAGCCTAGTAAAAAATGTACCCAGAAAAATCCTAAGTCCAGTAAAAAAATACACCCAGAAAAAACCAAAGCGCAGTTAAAAAAATGCACCCAGAAAAACCTAAGCCCAGTAAAAAATGCACCCAGGAAAAACCTAATCCCAGTAATAAAAGCACCCGTTTTCTTTCCTACCTACCTACTAGGGACTTACTCCTAACCTACAAATATACGCTTCGACAGGGATTCGAACTCTGTTTCTTTGACTTCGTAGTTGGAGACGCTAACCAGTACACTACGAGATTTCGTTAAACTATGATGTGAAAATTCATCTATCTTAGTCTATAATTCGTCATTACTGGGAAACCAGAGTGGGATAAACTAAAACTGAGTGGTCTGCCAAATTGCCCAGTTGGGTGAAATAGTTAAAACAACAGGTAAGTGTTCTGTACGATGCTGGTTGAAATCTCCCTTCTGCAAAGTTTTAAGTTATTTATTCATACTGGAAAAAGCAGAGCTCGATATAAGAGCTAAAAAGAAATACAATTTCAACAGTCATTGCTGGCTGAGGTGGTTAATACAGAATGCTTCTGAGCGAAAGGTCCCAGGTTCGATCCCAGGGGGGTTAGAAAGTTTTTCAATAAATCTCTAAAATATTATAAAAACTAGAGCGGAATATAAGACAGCTGAAAGAACATTTAACTTCAGCAATATCCGGTGGTTGAAGTGACGGAAGGATTTTAAGTAAAAAAGATTAAAATTAGAAATAATTAAAATCCCAGAGCTCCATACATGATGGCTAAAAAGGAAGGTGCAAGCAACAAGTTGTGGTGGCCGAAGCGGTTAAAGAGACGTGCTTCGGAAGACAAGGTCCAGGGTTCGATCCCCGGGACGGAAGGATTTTAAGTAAAAAAGATTAAAATTAAAAATAATTAAAATCCCAGAGCTCCATACAAGAAGGCTAAAAAGGAAAGTGCAAGCAACAAGTTGTTGTGGCCGAAGCGGTTAAAGAGACGTGCTTCGAAAGAGAAGGTCCTGGGTTCAATCCCCGGGACGGAAGGATTTTAAGTAAAAAAGATTAAAATTAAAAATAATTAAAATCCCAGAGCTCCGTACAAGAATGTTAAAAAGGAAAGTGCTTACAACAAGTTGTTGTGGCCGAAGCGGTTAAAGAGACGTGCTTCGGAAGAGAAGGTCCCGGGTTCGATCCCCGGGACTGAAGGATTTTAAGTAAAAAAGATTAAAATTAAAAATAATTAAAATCCCAGAGCTCCGTACAAGAATGTTAAAAAGGAAGGTGCAAGCAACAAGTTGTGGTGGCCGAAGCGGTTAAAGAGACGTGCTTCGGAATAGAAGGTCCCTGGTTCGATCCCCGGGACGGAAGGATTTTAAGTAAAAAAGATTAAAATTAAAAATAATTAAAATCCCAGATCTCCATACAAGAAGGCTAAAATGGAAGGTGCAAGCAATAAGTTGTTGTGGCCGAAGCGGTTAAAGAGACGTGCTTCGGAAGAGAAGGTCCCGGGTTCAATCCCCGGGACGGAAGGATTTTAAGTTAAAAAAGATTAAAATTAAAAATAATTAAAATCCCAGAGCTCCGTACAAGAATGTTAAAAAGGAAGGTGCAAGCAACAAGTTGTGGTGGCCGAAGCGGTTAAAGAGACGTGCTTCGGAATAGAAGGTCCCTGGTTCGATCCCCGGGACGGAAGGATTTTAAGTAAAAAAGATTAAAATTAAAAATAATTAAAATCCCAGAGCTCCATACATGATGGCTAAAAAGGAAGGTGCAAGCAACAAGTTGTGGTGGCCGAAGCGGTTAAAGAGACGTGCTTCGGAAGACAAGGTCCAGGGTTCGATCCCCGGGACGGAAGGATTTTAAGTTAAAAAAGATTAAAATTAAAAATAATTAAAATCCCAGAGCTCCATACATGATGGCTAAAAAGGAAGGTGCAAGCAACAAGTTGTGGTGGCCGAAGCGGTTAAGGAGACGTGCTTCGGAAGAGAAGGTCCCTGGATCGATCCCCGGGACGGTAGGATTTTAAGTAAAAAAAGATTAAAATTAAAAATAATTAAAATCCCAGAGTACGCTACAAGAAAGCTAAAAAGGAAGATGCAAGCAACAAGATGTGGTGGCCGAAGCGGTTAAGGAGACGTGCTTCGGAGCAGAAGGTGGTGGGTTCGATTCCCGGCACGGAATGATTTTAAGTAAAATATAAAATTTAAAAATAATTAAAATCCCGGAATTCCGTATAAGAGAGCTAAAAAAGAAAATATAAGTACCAAGTTGTGATGGCCGAAGCGGTTAGAGATACCTACTTCGGAGGAGAAGGTGGTGCGTTCGATTCCCGGCACGGAGTGATTTTAAGTAAAAGATAGAAAATTAAAAATAATTAAAATTTCAGTGTTCCGTGTAAGAGGGATAAAAAGGAAGGTGTAAGCAATAAGTTGCGGTGTCCTACCAGGCCTAGATTCCAAAAAATAGGCCTACAATCCAAAATAGGCCTATTAGGCCTAGATTCCAAAAAATAGGCCTACAATCCAAATTAAGCGTATTTTTTGGAATGTAGGCCTAGTAGGCCTACTTTTTGGGATGTAGGCCTAGTAGGCCTAGTAGGCCTATTTTTTGGAATGTAGGCCTAGTATGCTTATTTTTTGAATGTAGGCCTAGTAGGCCTAGTAGGCCTAGTAGGCCTAGTAGGCCTAGTAGGCCTAGTAGGCCTACACCCCAAAAAAATAGGCCTACATTCCCAAAAATAGGCCTACTAGGCCTACATTCCAAAAAATAGGCCTACTAGGCCTACATTCCAAAAAATAGGCCTACTAGGCCTACATTCCAAAAAATAGGCCTACTAGGCCTACTAGGCCTACATTCCAAAAAATAGGCCTACTAGGCCTACTAGGCCTACATTCCAAAAAATAGGCCTATTAGGCCTACATTCCAAAAAAATAGGCCTACTAGGCCTACATTCCAAAAAATAGGCCTACTAGGCCTACATTCCAAAAGTGGGCCTATTTTGGATTGTAGGCCTATTTTTTGGAATGTAGGCCTAGTAGGCCATTTTTTGGAATGTAGGCCTAGTAGGCCTATTTTTTGGAAAGTAGGCCTAGTAGGCCTATTTTTTGGAATGTAGGCCTAGTAGGCCTATTTTTTGGAATGTAGGCCTAGAAGGTCTATTTTTTGGAATGTAGGCCTAGTAGGCCTATTTTTTGGAATGTAGGCCTAGTAGGCCTATTTTTTGGAATGTAGGCCTAGTAGGCCTATTTTTTGGAATGTAGGCCTAGTAGGCCTATTTTTGGGAATGTAGGCCTATTTTTTGGGGTGTAGGCCTATTAGGCCTACTAGGCCTACTAGGCCTACATTAAAAAAATAAGCATACTAGGCCTACATTCCAAAAAATAGGCCTACTAGGCCTACTAGGCCTACATCCCAAAAAATAGGCCTACTAGGCCTACATTCCAAAAAATACGCTTAATTTGGATTGTAGGCCTATTTTTTGGAATCTAGGCCTAATAGGCCTATTTTGGATTGTAGGCCTATTTTTTGGAATCTAGGCCTGGTAGGCCACCGCAACTTATTGCTTACACCTTCCTTTTTATCCCTCTTACACGGAACACTGAAATTTTAATTATTTTTAATTTTCTATCTTTTACTTAAAATCACTCCGTGCCGGGAATCGAACGCACCACCTTCTCCTCCGAAGTAGGTATCTCTAACCGCTTCGGCCATCACAACTTGGTACTTATATTTTCTTTTTTAGCTCTCTTATACGGAATTCCGGGATTTTAATTATTTTTAAATTTTATATTTTACTTAAAATCATTCCGTGCCGGGAATCGAACCCACCACCTTCTGCTCCGAAGCACGTCTCCTTAACCGCTTCGGCCACCACATCTTGTTGCTTGCATCTTCCTTTTTAGCTTTCTTGTAGCGTGCTCTGGGATTTTAATTATTTTTAATTTTAATCTTTTTTTACTTAAAATCCTACCGTCCCGGGGATCGATCCAGGGATCGAAGCACGTCTCTTTAACCGCTTCGGCCACCACAACTTGTTGCTTGCAACTTCCTTTTAACATTCTTGTACGGAGCTCTGGGATTTTAATTATTTTTAATTTTAATCTTTTTTACTTAAAATCCTTCCGTCCCGGGGATTGAACCCGGGACCTTCTCTTCCGAAGCACGTCTCTTTAACCGCTTCGGCCACCACAACTTGTTGCTTGCAACTTCCTTTTTAACATTCTTGTACGGAGCTCTGGGATTTTAATTATTTTTAATTTTAATCTTTTTTACTTAAAATCCTTCCGTCCCGGGGATTGAACCCGGGACCTTCTCTTCCGAAGCACGTCTCTTTAAGCGCTTCGGCCACAACAACTTATTGCTTGCACCTTCCATTTTAGCCTTCTTGTATGGAGATCTGGGATTTTAATTATTTTTAATTTTAAACTTTTTTACTTAAAATCCTTCCGTCCCGGGGATTGAACCCGGGACCTTCTCTTCCGAAGCACGTCTCTTTAACCGCTTCGGCCACAACAACTTATTGCTTGCACCTTCCATTTTAGCCTTCTTGTACGGAGCTCTGGGATTTTAATTATTTTTAATTTTAATCTTTTTTACTTAAAATCCTTCCGTCCCGGGGATTGAACCCGGGACCTTCTCTTCCGAAGCACGTCTCTTTAACCGCTTAGGCCACAATAACTTATTGCTTTCACCTTCCATTTTAGCCTTCTTGTATGGAGATCTGGGATTTTAATTATTTTTAATTTTAATCTTTTTTACTTAAAATCCTTCAGTCCCGGGGATCGAACCCGGGACCTTCTCTTCCGAAGCACGTCTCTTTAACCGCTTCGGCCACAACAACTTATTGCTTGCACCTTCCATTTTAGCCTTCTTGTAGCGTGCTCTGGGATTTTAATTATTTTTAATTTTAATCTTTTTTTACTTAAAATCCTACCGTCCCGGGGATCGATCCAGGGACCTTCTCTTCCGAAGCAAGTCTCTTTAACCGCTTCGGCCACCACAACTTGTTGCTTGCACCTTCCTTTTTAACATTCTTGTACGGAGCTCTGGGATTTTAATTATTTTTAATTTAAATCTTTTTCACTTAAAATCCTTCCGTCCCGGGGATTGAACCCGGGACCTTCTCTTCCGAAGCACGTCTCTTTAACCGCTTCGGCCACAACAACTTATTGCTTGCACCTTCCATTTTAGCCTTCTTGTATGGAGATCTGGGATTTTAATTATTTTTAATTTTAAACTTTTTTACTTAAAATCCTTCCGTCCCGGGGATCGAACCAGGGACCTTCTATTCTGAAGCACGTCTCTTTAACCGCTTCGGCCACCACAACTTGTTGCTTGCACCTTCCTTTTTAACATTCTAGTACGGAGCTCTGGGATTTTAATTATTTTTAATTTTAATCTTTTTTACTTAAAATCCTTCCGTCCCGGGGATTGAACCCGGGACCTTCTCTTCCGAAGCACGTCTCTTTAACCGCTTCGGCCACAACAACTTATTGCTTGCACCTTCCATTTTAGCCTTCTTGTATGGAGATCTGGGATTTTAATTATTTTTAATTTTAAACCTTTTTACTTAAAATCCTTCTGTCCCGGGGATCGAACCAGGGACCTTCTATTCCGAAGCACGTCTCTTTAACCGCTTCGGCCACCACAACTTGTTGCTTGCACCTTCCTTTTTAACATTCTTGTACGGAGCTCTGGGATTTTAATTATTTTTAATTTTAATCTTTTTTACTTAAAATCCTTCCGTCCCGGGGATTGAACCCGGGACCTTCTCCCCGAAGCACGTCTCTTTAACCGCTTCGGCCACAACAACTTATTGCTTTCACCTTCCAGTTTAGCCTTCTTGTATGGAGATCTGGGATTTTAATTATTTTTAATTTTAATCTCTTTACTTAAAATCCTTCCGTCCCGGGGATTGAACCCGGGACCTTCTCTTCCGAAGCACGTCTCTTTAACCGCTTAGGCCACAATAACTTATTGCTTTCACCTTCCAATTTAGCCTTCTTGTATGGAGATCTGGGATTTTAATTATTTTTAATTTTAATCTTTTTTACTTAAAATCCTTCAGTCCCGGGGATCGAACCCGGGACCTTCTCTTCCGAAGCACGTCTCTTTAACCGCTTCGGCCACAACTACTTGTTGTAAGCACTTTCCTTTTTAACATTCTTGTACAGAGCTCTGGGATTTTAATTATTTTTAATTTTAATCTGTTTTACTTAAAATCCTTCCGTCCCGGGGATTGAACCCAGGACCTTCTCTTTCGAAGCACGTCTCTTTAACCGTTACGGCCACAACAACTTGGTGCTTGCACCTTCCTTTTTAGCCTTCTTGTATGGAGCTCTAGGATTTTAATTATTTTTAATTTTAATCTTTTTTACTTAAAATCCTTCCGTCCCGGGGATCGAACCCTGGAACTTGTCTTCCGAAGAACGTCTCTTTAACCGCTTCGGCCACCACAACTTGTTGCTTGCACCTTCCTTTTTAGCCATCATGTATGGAGCTCTGGGATTTTAATTATTTCTAATTTTAATCTTTTTTACTTAAAATCCTTCCGTCACTTCAACCACCGGTTATTGCTGAAGTTAAATGTTCTTTCAGCTGTCTTATATTCCGCTCTAGTTTTTATAATATTTTAGAGATTTATTGAAAAACATTCTAACCCCCCTGGGATCGAACCTGGGACCTTTCTGTATTTCTTTTTAGCTCCTATATCGCGCTCTGCTTTTTCCAGTATAAATAAATAACTTAAAACTTTGCAGAAGGGAGATTTCAACCAGCATCGTACAGAACACTTACCTGTTGTTTAAACTATTTCACCCAACTGGGCAATTTGGCAGACCACTCAGTTTTGCAATACTTCTCGGCATTCTGGGCACATTTTTCGACATTTTCAAAGGGGTTAGCCTTCTCGGAATTCTGGGCGCATTTATTCGAAATTTTCAAAGGGGTTAGCCTTCTCGGAATTCTGGGCGCATTTTTCGAAATTTTCAAGGGGGTTAGCCTTCTCGGAATTCTGGGCGCATTTTTCGAAATTTTCAAAGGGGTTAGCCTTCTCGGAATTCTGGGCGCATTTTTTCAAATTTTCAAAGGGGTTAGCCTTCTCGGAATTCAGGGCGCATTTTTCGAAATTTTCAAAGGGGTTAGCCTTCTCGTAATTCTGGGCGCATTTTTCGAAATTTTCAAAGGGGTTAGCCTTCTCGGAATCCTGGGCGCATTTTTCGAAATTTTCAAAGGGGTTAGCCTTCTCGGAATTCTTGGCGCATTTATCGAAATTTTCAAAGGGGTTAGCCTTCCCGGAATTCTGGGCTCATGATTCGAAATTTTCAAAGGGGTTAGCCTTCTCGGAATTCTTGGCGCATTTATCGAAATTTTCAAAGGGGTTAGCCTTCTCGGAATTCTGGGCGCATTTTTCGAAATTTTCAAAGGGGTTAGCCTTCTCGGAATTCTGGGCGCATTTTTCGAAATTTTCAAAGGAGTTAGCCTTCTCGGAAATCTAGGCGGGTTTTTCGAAATTTTCAAAGGGTTTAGCCTTCTCGGAATTCTGGGCGCATTTTTTGAAATTTTCAAAGGGGTTAGCCTTCTCGGAATTCTGGGCGCATTTTTCGAAATTTTCAAAGGGGTTAGCCTTCTCGGATTTCTGGGCGCATTTTTCGAAATTTTCAAAGGGGATAGCCTCGGAATTCTGGGCGCATTTTTCGAAATTTTCAAAGGGGTTAGCCTTCTCGGAATTCTGGGCGCATTTTTCGAAATTTTCAAAGGGGTTAGCCTTCTCGGAATTATTGGCGCATTCTTCAAAATTTTCAAATGGGTTAGCCTTCTCGGAATTCTGGGCGCATTTTTCGAAATTTTCAAAGGGGTTAGCCTTCTCGGAATTCTGAGCGCATTTTTCGAAATTTTCAAAGGGGTTAGCCTTCTCGGAATTGTGGGCGCATTTTTCGAAATTTTCAAAGGGGTTAGCCTTCTCGGAATTCTGGGCGCATTTTTAGAAATTTTCAAAGGGGTTAGCCTTCCCGGAACCCTGGGCGCATTTTTCGAAATTTTCAAAGGGGTTAGCCTACTCGGAATTATGGGCGCATTTTTCGAAATTTTCAAAGGGGTTAGCCTTCTCGGAATTATGGGCGCATTTTTAAAAATTTTCAAATGGGTTAGCCTTCTCGGAATTCTGGGCGCATTTTTCGAAATTTTAAAGGGGTTAGCCTTCTCGGAATTCTGATCGCATTTTTTGAAATTTTCAAAGGGGTTAGCCTTCTCGGAATTCTGGGCGCGTTTTTTTAAATTTTCAAAGGGGTTAGCCTTCTCGTAATTCTGGGCGCATTTTTCGAAATTTTCAAAGGGGTTAGCCTTCTCGTAATTCTGGGCGCATTTTTCGAAATTTTCAAAGGGGTTAGCCTTTTCGGAATTCTGGGCGCATTTATCGAAATTTTCAAAGGGGTTAGCCTTCTCGGAATTCTGGGCGCATTTTTATAATTTTCAAAGGGGTTTGCCTTCTCGGAATTCTGGGTGCATTTTTCGAAATTTTCAAAGGGGTTAGCCTTCTCGGAATTCTGGGCGCAATTTTCGAAATTTTCAAAGGGGTTAGCCTTCTCGGAATTCTGGGCCCATTTTTCAAAATTTTCAAAGGGGTTAGCCTTCTCGGAATTCTGGGCGCATTTTTCGAAATTTTCAAAAGGGTTAGCCTTCTCGGAATTCTGGGTGCATTTTTAGAAATTTTCAAAGGGGTTAGCCTTCTCGGTATTTTTGGCGCATTTTTCGAAATTTTCAAAGGGATTAGCCTTCTCGGAATTCTGCTCGCATTTTTAGAAATTTTCAAAGGGGTTAGCCTTCTCGGAATTTTGGCGCATTTTTCGAAATTTTCAAAGGGGTTGGCCTTCCCGGAATTCTGGGCGCATTTTTCGAAAATTTCAAAGGGGTTAGCCTTTTCGGAATTACGGCGCATTTTTCGAAATTTTCAAAGGGGTTAGCCTTCTCGGAATCCTGGGGGCATTTATCGAAATTTTCAAAGGGGTTAGCCTTCTCTGAATTCTGGGCGCATTTTTCGTAATTTTCAAAGGGGTTAGACTTCCTGGAATTCTGGGCGCATTTTTCGAAATTTTTAAAGGAGTTAGCCATTTCGGAATTCTGGGCGCATTTTTCGAAATTTTCAAAGGGGTTAGCCTTCTCGGAATTCTGCGCGCATTTTTCGAAATTTTCAAAGGAATTCTGGGCGCATTTTTCGAAATTTTCAAAGGGGTTAGCCTTCTCGGAATTCTGGGCGCATTTTTCGAAATGTTCAAAGGGGTTTGCCTTCTCGGAATTCTGGGCGCATTTTTCGAAAATTTCAAAGGGGTTAGCCTTCTCGGAATTCTGGGCGAGTTTTTCGAAATTTTCAAAGGGGTAAGCCTTCTCGGAATTCTGGGCGCATTTTTCGAAATTTTTAAAGGGGTTAGTCTTCTCGGAATTCTGGGCGCAATTTTCGAAATTTTCTATGGGGTTAGCCTTCTCGGAATTCTGGGCTCATTTTTCGAAATTTTCAAAGGGGTTAGCCTTCTCGGAATTCTGGGCTCATTTTTCGAAAATTTCAAAGGGGTTAGCCTTCTCGGAATTCTGGGCGCATTTTTCGAAATTTTCAAAGGGGTTAGCCTTCTCGGAATTCTGGGCGCATTTTTCGAAATTTTCAAAGGGGTTAGCCTTCCTGGAATTCTGGGCGCATTTTTTGAAATTTTTAAAGGGGTTAGCCTTTTCGGAATTCTGGGTGCATTTTTAGAAATTTTCAAAGGGGTTAGCCTTCTCGGAAATACGGCGCATTTTTCGAAATTTTCAAAGGGGTTAGCCTTCTCGGAATTCTGCGCGCATTTTTCGAAATTTTCAAAGGGGTTAGCCTTCTCGGAATTCTGGGCGCATTTTTCGAAATTTTCAAAGGGGTTAGCCTTCTCGGAATTCTGGGCGCATTTTTCGAAATTTTCAAAGGGGTTAGACTTCCTGGAATTCTGGGACCATTTTTCGAAATTTTTAAAGGGGTTAACCTTTTCGGAATTCTGGGCGCATTTTTCGAAATTTTCAAAGGGTTTAGCCTTCTCGGAATTCTGGGCTCATATTTCGAAATTTTCAAAGGGGTTAGCTTTCTCGGAATTCTGGGCTCATTTTTCGAAATTTTCAAAGGGGTTTGCCTTGTCGGAATTCTAGGCGAATTTTTCGAAATTTTAAAAAGGGTTAGCCTTCTCGGAATTCTGGGCGCATTTTTCGAAATTTTCAAAGGGGTTAGACTTCCTGGAATTCTGGGACCATTTATCGAAATTTTTAAAGGTGTTAACCTTTTCGGAATTCTGGGCGCATTTTTCGAAATTTTCAAAGGGGTTAGCCTTCTCGGAATTCTGGGCGCATTTTTCGAAATTTTCAAAGGGGTTAGTCTTCTCGGAATTCTGGGCGCATTTTTCGAAATTTTCAAAGGGGTTACCATTGTCGGAATTCTGGGCGCATTTTTCGAAATTTTCAAAGGGGTTAGCCTTCTCGGAATTCTGGGCTCATTTTTCGAAATTTTCAAAGGGGTTAGCCTTCTCGGAATTCTGGGCGCATTTTTCGAAATTTTTAAAGGGGTTAGCCTTCTCGGAATTCATGGCGTATTTTTCGAAATTATCAAAGGGGTTAGCCTTCCTGGAATTCTGGGCGCATTTTTCGAAATTTTCAAAGGGGTTAGCCTTCTCGGAATTACGGCGCATTTTTCGAAATTTTCAAAGGGGTTAGTCTTCTCGGAATTCTGGGCGCATTTTTCGAAATTTTCAAAGGGGTTAGCCTTCTCGGAATTCTGGGCGAAATTTTTCGTAATTTTCAAAGGGGTTAGCCTTGTAGGAATTCTGGGCGCATTTTTCGAAATTTTAAAAAGGGTTAGCCTTCTCGGAATTCTGGGCGCATTTTTCGAAATTTTCAAAGGGGTTAGCCTTCTCGGAATTATGCGAGCATTTTTCGAAATTTTCAAAGGGGTTAGCCTTGTCGGAATTCTGGGCGCATTTTTCGAAATTTTCAAAGGGGTTAGCCCTGTCGGAATTCTGGGCGCATTTTTCGAAATTTTCAAAGGGGTTAGCCTTGTCGGAATTCTGGGCGCATTTTTCGAAATATTAAAAAGGTTTAGCCTTCTCGGAATTCAAAGCGCATTTTTCGAAATTTTCATAGGGGTTAGCCTTCTCGGAATTCTGGGCGCATTTTTCGAAATTTTCAAAGGGGTTAGCCTTCTCGGAATTCTGGGCGCATTTTTCGAAATTTTCAAAGGGGTTATCCTTCTCGGAATTCTGGGCGCATTTTTCGAAATTTTCAAAGGGGTTAGTCTTCTCGGAATTCTGGGAGCATTTTTCGAAATTTTCAAAGGGGTTAGCCTTGTCGGAATTCTGGGCGCATTTTTTCGAAATTTTCAAAGGTGTTAGCTTTCTAGGAATTCTGGGCGCGTTTTTCGAAATTTTCAAAGGGGTTAGCCTTCTCGGAATTCTGGGCGCATTTTTCGAAATTTTCAAAGGGGTTAGCCTTCTCGGAATTCTGGGCGCATTTTTCGAAATTTTCAAAGGGGTTAGCCTTCCTGGAATTCTGGGCGCGTTTTTCGAAATTTTTAAAGGGGTTAGCCTTTTCGGAATTCTGGGCGCATTTTTCGTAAATCTCAAAGGGGTTAGCCTTTTCGGAATTACGGCGCATTTTTCGAAATGTTCAAAGGGGTTAGCCTTCTCGGAATTCTGGGCGCATTTTTCGAAATTTTCAAAGGGGTTAGCCTTCTCGGAATTCTGGCCGCATTTTTCGATATTTTCAAAGGGGTTAGCCTTCTTGGAATTCTGGGCGCATTTTTCGAAATTTTTAAAGGGGTTAGCCTTCTCGGAATTCTGGGCGCATTTTTCGAAATTTTCAAAGGGGTTAGCCTTGTCGGAATTATGGGCGCATTTTTCGAAATTTTAAAAAGGGTTAGCCTTTTCGGAATTCTGGGCGCATTTTTCGAAATTTTCAAAGGGGTTAGACTTTTCGGTATTTTTGGCGCATTTTTCGAAATTTTCAAAGGGATTAGCCTTCTCGGAATTCTGGGCGCATTTTTAGAAATTTTCAAAGGGGTTAGCCTTCTCGGAATTGTGGCGCATTTTTCGAAATTTTCAAAGGGTTTGGCCTTCTCGGAATTCTGGGCGCATTTTTCGAAAATTTCAAAGGGGTTAGCCTTTTCGGAATTACGGCGCACTTTTCGAAATTTTCAAAGGGGTTAGCCTTCTCGGAATTCTGGGCGCATTTTTCGAAATTTTCAAAGGGGTTAGCCTTCTCGGAATTCTGGGCGCATTTTTCGAAATTTTCAAAGGGGTTAGCCTTCTTGGAATTCTGGGCGCATTTTTCGAAATTTTCAAAGGGGTTAGCCTTCTCGGAATTCTAGGCGCATTTTTCGAAATTTTCAAAGGGGTTAGCCTTGTCGGAATTATGGGCGCATTTTTCGAAATTTTAAAAAGGGTTAGCCTTCAAGGAATTCTGGGCGCATTTTTCGAAATTTTCAAAGGGGTTAGCCTTCTCGGAATTCTGGGCGCATTTTTCGAAATTTTCAAAGGGGTTAGTCTTCTCGGAATTCTGGGCGCATTTTTCGAAATTTTCAAAGGGGTTACCATTGTCGGAATTCTGGGCGCATTTTTCGAAATTTTCAAAGGGGTTAGCCTTTTCGGAATTCTGGGCTCATTTTTCGAAATTTTCAAAGGGGTTAGCCTTCTCGGAATTCTGGGCGCATTTTTCGGATTTTTTTAAAGGGGTTAGCCTTCTCGGAATTCTGGGCGCATTTTTCGAAATTTTCAAAGGGGTTAGCCTTCCTGGAATTCTGGGCGCATTTTTCGAAATTTTTAAAGGGGTTAGCCTTTTCGGAATTCTGGGCGCATTTTTCGAAATTTTCAAAGGGGTTAGCCTTCTGGGAATTACGGCGCATTTTTCGAAATTTTCAAAAAGGTTAGCCTTCTCGAAATTCTGCGCGCATTTTTCGAAATTTTCAAAGGGTTTAGCCTTCTTGTAATTCTGGGAGCATTTATCGAAATTTTCAAAGGGGTTAGCCTTCTCGGAATTCTGGGCGCATTTTTCGAAATTTTCAAAGGGGTTAGCCTTCTCGGAATTCTGCGCGCATTTTTCGAAATTTTCAAAGGGGTTAGCCTTCTCGGAATTCTGGGCGCATTTTTCGAAATTTTCAAAGGGGTTAGCCTTGTCGGAATTCTGGGCGCATTTTTCGAAATTTTAAAAAGGGTTAGCCTTCTCGGAATTCTGTGCGCATTTTTCGAAATTTTCAAAGGGGTTAGCCTTCTCGGAATTCTGGGCGCATTTTTCGTAATTTTCAAAGGAGTTAGACTTTTGGAATTCTGGGCGCATTTTTCGAAATTTTTAAAGGGGTTAGCCTTTTCGGAACTCTGGGCGCATTTTTCGAAATTTTCAAAGGGGTTAGCCTTCTCGGAATTCTGGGCGCATTTTTCGTAATTTTCAAAGGGGTTAGACTTCCTGGAATTCTGGGCGCATTTTTCGAAATTTTTAAAGGGGTTAGCCTTTTCGGAATTCTGGGCGCATTTTCGAAATTTTCAAAAGGGTTAGCCTTCTCGGAATTACGGCGCATTTTTCGAAATTTTCAAAGGGGTTAGCCTTCTGGGAATTCTGCGCGCATTTTTCGAAATTTTCAAAGGTGAATTCTCGGAATTCTGGGCGCATTTTTCCAAATTTTCAAAGTGGTTAGCCTTCTCGGAATTCTGGGCGCATTTATCGAAATTTTCAAAGGGGTTAGCCTTCTCTGAATTCTGGGCGCATTTTTCGTAATTTTCAACGGGGTTAGACTTCCTGGAATTCTGGGCGCGTTTTTCGAAATTTTTAAAGGGGTTAGCCATTTCGGAATTCTGGGCGCATTTTTCGAAATTTTCAAAGGAGTTAGCCTTCTCGGAATTACGGCGCATTTTTCGAAATTTTCAAATGGGTTAGCCTTCTCGGAATTCTGCGCGCATTTTTCGAAATTTTCAAAGGGGTTAGCCTTCTCGGAATTCTGGGCGCATTTTTCGAAATTTTCAAAGGGGTTAGCCTTCTCGGAATTCTGGGCGCATTTTTCGAAATTTTCAAAGGGGTTAGCCTTGTCGGAATTCTGGGCGCATTTTTCGAAATTTTAAAAAGGGTTAGCCTTCTCGGAATTCTGGGCGCATTTTTCGTAATTTTCAAAGGGGTTAGACTTCCTGGAATTCTGGGTGCATTTTCGAAATTTTTAAAGGGGTTAGCCTTTTCGGAATTCTGGGCGCATTTTTCGAAATTTTCAAAGGGGTTAGCGTTCTCGGAATTCTGGGAGCATTTTTCGAAATTTTCAAAGGGGTTAGCCTTGTCGGAATTCTGGGCGCATTTTTCGAAATTTTCAAAGGGGTATTCTCGGAATTCTGGGCGCATTTTTCGAAATTTTCAAAGTGGTTAGCCTTCTCGGAATCCTGGGGGCATTTATCGAAATTTTCAAAGGGGTTAGCCTTCTCGGAATTCTGGGCGCATTTTTCGTAATTTTCAAAGGGGTTAGACTTCCTGGAATTCTAGGCGCATTTTTCGAAATTTTTAAAGGAGTTAGCCATTTCGGAATTCTGGGCGCATTTTTCGAAATTTTCAAAGGGGTTAGCCTTCTCGGAATTCTGCGCGCATTTTTCGAAATTTTCAAAGGAATTCTGGGCGCATTTTTCGAAATTTTCAAAGGGGTTAGCCTTCTCGGAATTCTGGGCGCATTTTTCGAAATTTTCAAAGGGGTTTGCCTTCTCGGAATTCTGGGCGCATTTTTCGAAAATTTCAAAGGGGTTAGCCTTCTCGGAATTCTGGGCGAGTTTTTCAAAATTTTCAAAGGGGTAAGCCTTCTCGGAATTCTGGGCGCATTTTTCGAAATTTTTAAAGGGGTTAGCCTTCTCGGAATTCTGGGCGCAATTTTCGAAATTTTCTATGGGGTTAGCCTTCTCGGAATTCTGGACGCATTTTTCGAAATTTTCAAAGGGGTTAGCCTTCTCGGAATTCTGCGCGCATTTTTCGAAATTTTCAAAGGGGTTAGCCTTCTCGGAATTCTGGGCGAAATTTTTCGTAATTTTCAAAGGGGTTAGCCTTGTAGGAATTCTGGGCGCATTTTTCGAAATTTTAAAAAGGGTTAGCCTTCTCGGAATTCTGGGCGCATTTTTCGAAATTTTCAAAGGGGTTAGCCTTCTCGGAATTCTGCGCGCATTTTTCGAAATTTTCAAAGGGGTTAGCCTTGTCGGAATTCTGGGCGCATTTTTCGAAATTTTCAAAGGGGTTAGCCCTGTCGGAATTCTGGGCGCATTTTTCGAAATTTTCAAAGGGTTAGCCTTGTCGGAATTCTGGGCGCATTTTTCGAAATATTAAAAAGGTTTAGCCTTCTCGGAATTCAGGGCGCATTTTTCGAAATTTTCATAGGGGTTAGCCTTCTCGGAATTCTGGGCGCATTTTTCGAAATTTTCAAAGGGGTTAGCCTTCTCGGAATTCTGGGCGCATTTTTCGAAATTTTCAAAGGGGTTAGCCTTCTCGGAATTCTGGGCGCATTTTTCGAAATTTTCAAAGGGGTTAGTCTTCTCGGAATACTGGGAGCATTTTTCGAAATTTTCAAAGGGGTTAGCCTTGTCGGAATTCTGGGCGCATTTTTTCGAAATTTTCAAAGGTGTTAGCTTTCTAGGAATTCTGGGCGCGTTTTTCGAAATTTTCAAAGGGGTTAGCCTTCTCGGAATTCTGGGCGCATTTTTCGAAATTTTCAAAGGGGTTAGCCTTCTCGGAATTCTGGGCGCATTTTTCGAAATTTTCAAAGGGGTTAGCCTTCCTGGAATTCTGGGCGCGTTTTTCGAAATTTTTAAAGGGGTTAGCCTTTTCGGAATTCTGGGCGCATTTTTCGAAAATCTCAAAGGGGTTAGCCTTTTCGGAATTACGGCGCATTTTTCGAAATGTTCAAAGGGGTTAGCCTTCTCGGAATTCTGGGCGCATTTTTCGAAATTTTCAAAGGGGTTAGCCTTCTCGGAATTCTGGCCGCATTTTTCGATATTTTCAAAGGGGTTAGCCTTCTTGGAATTCTGGGCGCATTTTTCGAAATTTTTAAAGGGGTTAGCCTTCTCGGAATTCTGGGCGCATTTTTCGAAATTTTCAAAGGGGTTAGCCTTGTCGGAATTATGGGCGCATTTTTCGAAATTTTAAAAAGGGTTAGCCTTTTCGGAATTCTGGGCGCATTTTTCGAAATTTTCAAAGGGGTTAGACTTTTCGGTATTTTTGGCGCATTTTTCGAAATTTTCAAAGGGATTAGCCTTCTCGGAATTCTGGGCGCATTTTTAGAAATTTTCAAAGGGGTTAGCCTTCTCGGAATTGTGGCGCATTTTTCGAAATTTTCAAAGGGTTTGGCCTTCTCGGAATTCTGGGCGCATTTTTCGAAAATTTCAAAGGGGTTAGCCTTTTCGGAATTCTGGGCGCATTTTTCGAAATTTTCAAAGGGGTTAGCCTTCTCGGAATTCTGGGCGCATTTTTCGAAATTTTCAAAGGGGTTAGCCTTCTTGGAATTCTGGGCGCATTTTTCGAAATTTTCAAAGGGGTTAGCCTTCTCGGAATTCTGGGCGCATTTTTCGAAATTTTCAAAGGGGTTAGCCTTGTCGGAATTATGGGCGCATTTTTCGAAATTTTAAAAAGGGTTAGCCTTCTCGGAATTCTGGGCGCATTTTTCGAAATTTTCAAAGGGGTTAGCCTTCTCGGAATTCTGGGCGCATTTTTCGAAATTTTCAAAGGGGTTAGTCTTCTCGGAATTCTGGGCGCATTTTTCGAAATTTTCAAAGGGGTTACCATTGTCGGAATTCTGGGCGCATTTTTCGAAATTTTCAAAGGGGTTAGCCTTTTCGGAATTCTGGGCTCATTTTTCGAAATTTTCAAAGGGGTTAGCCTTCTCGGAATTCTGGGCGCATTTTTCGAATTTTTTAAAGGGGTTAGCCTTCTCGGAATTCTGGGCGCATTTTTCGAAATTTTCAAAGGGGATAGCCTTCCTGGAATTCTGGGCGCATTTTTCGAAATTTTTAAAGGGGTTAGCCTTTTCGGAATTCTGGGCGCATTTTTCGAAATTTTCAAAGGGGTTAGCCTTCTCGGAATTACGGCGCATTTTTCGAAATTTTCAAAAAGGTTAGCCTTCTCGAAATTCTGGGCGCATTTTTCGAAATTTTCAAAGGGGTTAGCCTTCTCGGAATTCTGGGCGCATTTTTCGTAATTTTCAAAGGGGTTAGACTTCCTGGAATTCTGGGTGCATTTTTCGAAATTTTTAAAGGGGTTAGCCTTTTCGGAATTCTGGGCGCATTTTTCGAAATTTTCAAAGGGGTTAGCGTTCTCGGAATTCTGGGAGCATTTTTCGAAATTTTCAAAGGGGTTAGCCTTGTCGGAATTCTGGGCGCATTTTTCGAAATTTTCAAAGGGGTATTCTCGGAATTCTGGGCGCATTTTTCGAAATTTTCAAAGTGGTTAGCCTTCTCGGAATCCTGGGGGCATTTATCGAAATTTTCAAAGGGGTTAGCCTTCTCGGAATTCTGGGCGCATTTTTCGTAATTTTCAAAGGGGTTAGACTTCCTGGAATTCTAGGCGCATTTTTCGAAATTTTTAAAGGAGTTAGCCATTTCGGAATTCTGGGCGCATTTTTCGAAATTTTCAAAGGGGTTAGCCTTTTCGGAATTCTGCGCGCATTTTTCGAAATTTTCAAAGGAATTCTGGGCGCATTTTTCGAAATTTTCAAAGGGGTTAGCCTTCTCGGAATTCTGGGCGCATTTTTCGAAATTTTCAAAGGGGTTTGCCTTCTCGGAATTCTGGGCGCATTTTTCGAAAATTTCAAAGGGGTTAGCCTTCTCGGAATTCTGGGCGAGTTTTTCGAAATTTTCAAAGGGGTAAGCCTTCTCGGAATTCTGGGCGCATTTTTCGAAATTTTTAAAGGGGTTAGCCTTCTCGGAATTCTGGGCGCAATTTTCGAAATTTTCTATGGGGTTAGCCTTCTCGGAATTCTGGGCGCATTTTTCGAAATTTTCAAAGGGGATAGCCTTCCTGGAATTCTGGGCGCATTTTTCGAAATTTTTAAAGGGGTTAGCCTTTTCGGAATTCTGGGCGCATTTTTCGAAATTTTCAAAGGGGTTAGCCTTCTCGGAATTACGGCGCATTTTTCGAAATTTTCAAAAAGGTTAGCCTTCTCGAAATTCTGGGCGCATTTTTCGAAATTTTCAAAGGGGTTAGCCTTCTCTGAATTCTGGGCGCATTTTTCGTAATTTTCAAAGGGGTTAGACTTCCTGGAATTCTGGGTGCATTTTTCGAAATTTTTAAAGGGGTTAGCCTTTTCGGAATTCTGGGCGCATTTTTCGAAATTTTCAAAGGGGTTAGCGTTCTCGGAATTCTGGGAGCATTTTTCGAAATTTTCAAAGGGGTTAGCCTTGTCGGAATTCTGGGCGCATTTTTCGAAATTTTCAAAGGGGTATTCTCGGAATTCTGGGCGCATTATCGAAATTTTCAAAGTGGTTAGCCTTCTCGGAATCCTGGGGGCATTTATCGAAATTTTCAAAGGGGTTAGCCTTCTCGGAATTCTGGGCGCATTTTTCGTAATTTTCAAAGGGGTTAGACTTCCTGGAATTCTAGGCGCATTTTTCGAAATTTTTAAAGGAGTTAGCCATTTCGGAATTCTGGGCGCATTTTTCGAAATTTTCAAAGGGGTTAGCCTTTTCGGAATTCTGCGCGCATTTTTCGAAATTTTCAAAGGAATTCTGGGCGCATTTTTCGAAATTTTCAAAGGGGTTAGCCTTCTCGGAATTCTGGGCGCATTTTTCGAAATTTTCAAAGGGGTTTGCCTTCTCGGAATTCTGGGCGCATTTTTCGAAAATTTCAAAGGGGTTAGCCTTCTCGGAATTCTGGGCGAGTTTTTCGAAATTTTCAAAGGGGTAAGCCTTCTCGGAATTCTGGGCGCATTTTTCGAAATTTTTAAAGGGGTTAGCCTTCTCGGAATTCTGGGCGCAATTTTCGAAATTTTTTATGGGGTTAGCCTTCTCGGAATTCTGCGCGCATTTTTCGAAATTTTCAAAGGGGTTAGCCTTCTCGGAATTCTGGGCGAAATTTTTCGTAATTTTCAAAGGGGTTAGCCTTGTAGGAATTCTGGGCGCATTTTTCGAAATTTTAAAAAGGGTTAGCCTTCTCGGAATTCTGGGCGCATTTTTCGAAATTTTCAAAGGGGTTAGCCTTCTCGGAATTCTGCGCGCATTTTTCGAAATTTTCAAAGGGGTTAGCCTTGTCGGAATTCTGGGCGCATTTTTCGAAATTTTCAAAGGGGTTAGCCCTGTCGGAATTCTGGGCGCATTTTTCGAAATTTTCAAAGGGGTTAGCCTTGTCGGAATTCTGGGCGCATTTTTCGAAATATTAAAAAGGTTTAGCCTTCTCGGAATTCAGGGCGCATTTTTCGAAATTTTCATAGGGGTTAGCCTTCTCGGAATTCTGGGCGCATTTTTCGAAATTTTCAAAGGGGTTAGCCTTCTCGGAATTCTGGGCGCATTTTTCGAAATTTTCAAAGGGGTTAGCCTTCTCGGAATTCTGGGCGCATTTTTCGAAATTTTCAAAGGGGTTAGTCTTCTCGGAATTCTGGGAGCATTTTTCGAAATTTTCAAAGGGGTTAGCCTTGTCGGAATTCTGGGCGCATTTTTTCGAAATTTTCAAAGGTGTTAGCTTTCTAGGAATTCTGGGCGCGTTTTTCGAAATTTTCAAAGGGGTTAGCCTTCTCGGAATTCTGGGCGCATTTTTCGAAATTTTCAAAGGGGTTAGCCTTCTCGGAATTCTGGGCGCAATTTTCGAAATTTTCAAAGGGGTTAGCCTTCCTGGAATTCTGGGCGCGTTTTTCGAAATTTTTAAAGGGGTTAGCCTTTTCGGAATTCTGGGCGCATTTTTCGAAAATCTCAAAGGGGTTAGCCTTTTCGGAATTACGGCGCATTTTTCGAAATGTTCAAAGGGGTTAGCCTTCTCGGAATTCTGGGCGCATTTTTCGAAATTTTCAAAGGGGTTAGCCTTCTCGGAATTCTGGCCGCATTTTTCGATATTTTCAAAGGGGTTAGCCTTCTCGGAATTCTGGGCGCATTTTTCGAAATTTTCAAAGGGGTTAGCCTTGTCGGAATTATGGGCGCATTTTTCGAAATTTTAAAAAGGGTTAGCCTTTTCGGAATTCTGGGCGCATTTTTCGAAATTTTCAAAGGGGTTAGACTTCTCGGAATTCTGCGCGCATTTTTCGAAATTTTCAAAGGGGTTAGCCTTCTCGGAATTCTGGGCGAAATTTTTCGTAATTTTCAAAGGGGTTAGCCTTGTAGGAATTCTGGGCGCATTTTTCGAAATTTTAAAAAGGGTTAGCCTTCTCGGAATTCTGGGCGCATTTTTCGAAATTTTCAAAGGGGTTAGCCTTCTCGGAATTCTGCGCGCATTTTTCGAAATTTTCAAAGGGGTTAGCCTTGTCGGAATTCTGGGCGCATTTTTCGAAATTTTCAAAGGGGTTAGCCCTGTCGGAATTCTGGGCGCATTTTTCGAAACTTTCAAAGGGGTTAGCCTTGTCGGAATTCTGGGCGCATTTTTCGAAATATTAAAAAGGTTTAGCCTTCTCGGAATTCAGGGCGCATTTTTCGAAATTTTCATAGGGGTTAGCCTTCTCGGAATTCTGGGCGCATTTTTCGAAATTTTCAAAGGGGTTAGCCTTCTCGGAATTCTGGGCGCATTTTTCGAAATTTTCAAAGGGGTTAGCCTTCTCGGAATTCTGGGCGCATTTTTCGAAATTTTCAAAGGGGTTAGTCTTCTCGGAATTCTGGGAGCATTTTTCGAAATTTTCAAAGGGGTTAGCCTTGTCGGAATTCTGGGCGCATTTTTTCGAAATTTTCAAAGGTGTTAGCTTTCTAGGAATTCTGGGCGCGTTTTTCGAAATTTTCAAAGGGGTTAGCCTTCTCGGAATTCTGGGCGCATTTTTCGAAATTTTCAAAGGGGTTAGCCTTCTCGGAATTCTGGGCGCAATTTTCGAAATTTTCAAAGGGGTTAGCCTTCCTGGAATTCTGGGCGCGTTTTTCGAAATTTTTAAAGGGGTTAGCCTTTTCGGAATTCTGGGCGCATTTTTCGAAAATCTCAAAGGGGTTAGCCTTTTCGGAATTACGGCGCATTTTTCGAAATGTTCAAAGGGGTTAGCCTTCTCGGAATTCTGGGCGCATTTTTCGAAATTTTCAAAGGGGTTAGCCTTCTCGGAATTCTGGCCGCATTTTTCGATATTTTCAAAGGGGTTAGCCTTCTCGGAATTCTGGGCGCATTTTTCGAAATTTTCAAAGGGGTTAGCCTTGTCGGAATTATGGGCGCATTTTTCGAAATTTTAAAAAGGGTTAGCCTTTTCGGAATTCTGGGCGCATTTTTCGAAATTTTCAAAGGGGTTAGACTTTTCGGTATTTTTGGCGCATTTTTCGAAATTTTCAAAGGGATTAGCCTTCTCGGAATTCTGGGCGCATTTTTAGAAATTTTCAAAGGGGTTAGCCTTCTCGGAATTGTGGCGCATTTTTCGAAATTTTCAAAGGGTTTGGCCTTCTCGGAATTCTGGGCGCATTTTTCGAAAATTTCAAAGGGGTTAGCCTTTTCGGAATTACGGCGCACTTTTCGAAATTTTCAAAGGGGTTAGCCTTCTCGGAATTCTGGGCGCATTTTTCGAAATTTTCAAAGGCGTTAGCCTTCTCGGAATTCTGGGCGCATTTTTCGAAATTTTCAAAGGGGTTAGCCTTCTTGGAATTCTGGGCGCATTTTTCGAAATTTTCAAAGGGGTTAGCCTTCTCGGAATTCTGGGCGCATTTTTCGAAATTTTCAAAGGGGTTAGCCTTGTCGGAATTATGGGCGCATTTTTCGAAATTTTAAAAAGGGTTAGCCTTCTCGGAATTCTGGGCGCATTTTTCGAAATTTTCAAAGGGGTTAGCCTTCTCGGAATTCTGGGCGCATTTTTCGAAATTTTCAAAGGGGTTAGTCTTCTCGGAATTCTGGGCGCATTTTTCGAAATTTTCAAAGTGGTTAGACTTCCTGGAATTCTGCGCGCATTTTTCGAAATTTTCAAAGGAATTCTGGGCGCATTTTTCGAAATTTTCAAAGGGGTTAGCCTTCTCGGAATTCTGGGCGCATTTTTCGAAATTTTCAAAGGGGTTTGCCTTCTCGGAATTCTGGGCGCATTTTTCGAAAATTTCAAAGGGGTTAGCCTTCTCGGAATTCTGGGCGAGTTTTTCAAAATTTTCAAAGGGGTAAGCCTTCTCGGAATTCTGGGCGCATTTTTCGAAATTTTTAAAGGGGTTAGCCTTCTCGGAATTCTGGGCGCAATTTTCGAAATTTTCTATGGGGTTAGCCTTCTCGGAATTCTGGACGCATTTTTCGAAATTTTCAAAGGGGTTAGCCTTCTCGGAATTCTGCGCGCATTTTTCGAAATTTTCAAAGGGGTTAGCCTTCTCGGAATTCTGGGCGAAATTTTTCGTAATTTTCAAAGGGGTTAGCCTTGTAGGAATTCTGGGCGCATTTTTCGAAATTTTAAAAAGGGTTAGCCTTCTCGGAATTCTGGGCGCATTTTTCGAAATTTTCAAAGGGGTTAGCCTTCTCGGAATTCTGCGCGCATTTTTCGAAATTTTCAAAGGGGTTAGCCTTGTCGGAATTCTGGGCGCATTTTTCGAAATTTTCAAAGGGGTTAGCCCTGTCGGAATTCTGGGCGCATTTTTCGAAATTTTCAAAGGGTTAGCCTTGTCGGAATTCTGGGCGCATTTTTCGAAATATTAAAAAGGTTTAGCCTTCTCGGAATTCAGGGCGCATTTTTCGAAATTTTCATAGGGGTTAGCCTTCTCGGAATTCTGGGCGCATTTTTCGAAATTTTCAAAGGGGTTAGCCTTCTCGGAATTCTGGGCGCATTTTTCGAAATTTTCAAAGGGGTTAGCCTTCTCGGAATTCTGGGCGCATTTTTCGAAATTTTCAAAGGGGTTAGTCTTCTCGGAATACTGGGAGCATTTTTCGAAATTTTCAAAGGGGTTAGCCTTGTCGGAATTCTGGGCGCATTTTTTCGAAATTTTCAAAGGTGTTAGCTTTCTAGGAATTCTGGGCGCGTTTTTCGAAATTTTCAAAGGGGTTAGCCTTCTCGGAATTCTGGGCGCATTTTTCGAAATTTTCAAAGGGGTTAGCCTTCTCGGAATTCTGGGCGCATTTTTCGAAATTTTCAAAGGGGTTAGCCTTCCTGGAATTCTGGGCGCGTTTTTCGAAATTTTTAAAGGGGTTAGCCTTTTCGGAATTCTGGGCGCATTTTTCGAAAATCTCAAAGGGGTTAGCCTTTTCGGAATTACGGCGCATTTTTCGAAATGTTCAAAGGGGTTAGCCTTCTCGGAATTCTGGGCGCATTTTTCGAAATTTTCAAAGGGGTTAGCCTTCTCGGAATTCTGGCCGCATTTTTCGATATTTTCAAAGGGGTTAGCCTTCTTGGAATTCTGGGCGCATTTTTCGAAATTTTTAAAGGGGTTAGCCTTCTCGGAATTCTGGGCGCATTTTTCGAAATTTTCAAAGGGGTTAGCCTTGTCGGAATTATGGGAGCATTTTTCGAAATTTTAAAAAGGGTTAGCCTTTTCGGAATTCTGGGCGCATTTTTCGAAATTTTCAAAGGGGTTAGACTTTTCGGTATTTTTGGCGCATTTTTCGAAATTTTCAAAGGGATTAGCCTTCTCGGAATTCTGGGCGCATTTTTAGAAATTTTCAAAGGGGTTAGCCTTCTCGGAATTGTGGCGCATTTTTCGAAATTTTCAAAGGGTTTGGCCTTCTCGGAATTCTGGGCGCATTTTTCGAAAATTTCAAAGGGGTTAGCCTTTTCGGAATTACGGCGCACTTCTCGAAATTTTCAAAGGGGTTAGCCTTCTCGGAATTCTGGGCGCATTTTTCGAAATTTTCAAAGGGGTTAGCCTTCTCGGAATTCTGGGCGCATTTTTCGAAATTTTCAAAGGGGTTAGCCTTCTTGGAATTCTGGGCGCATTTTTCGAAATTTTCAAAGGGGTTAGCCTTCTCGGAATTCTGGGCGCATTTTTCGAAATTTTCAAAGGGGTTAGCCTTGTCGGAATTATGGGCGCATTTTTCGAAATTTTAAAAAGGGTTAGCCTTCTCGGAATTCTGGGCGCATTTTTCGAAATTTTCAAAGGGGTTAGCCTTCTCGGAATTCTGGGCGCATTTTTCGAAATTTTCAAAGGGGTTAGTCTTCTCGGAATTCTGGGCGCATTTTTCGAAATTTTCAAAGGGGTTACCATTGTCGGAATTCTGGGCGCATTTTTCGAAATTTTCAAAGGGGTTAGCCTTTTCGGAATTCTGGGCTCATTTTTCGAAATTTTCAAAGGGGTTAGCCTTCTCGGAATTCTGGGCGCATTTTTCGAATTTTTTAAAGGGGTTAGCCTTCTCGGAATTCTGGGCGCATTTTTCGAAATTTTCAAAGGGGATAGCCTTCCTGGAATTCTGGGCGCATTTTTCGAAATTTTTAAAGGGGTTAGCCTTTTCGGAATTCTGGGCGCATTTTTCGAAATTTTCAAAGGGGTTAGCCTTCTCGGAATTACGGCGCATTTTTCGAAATTTTCAAAAAGGTTAGCCTTCTCGAAATTCTGGGCGCATTTTTCGAAATTTTCAAAGGGGTTAGCCTTCTCGGAATTCTGGGCGCATTTTTCGTAATTTTCAAAGGGGTTAGACTTCCTGGAATTCTGGGTGCATTTTTCGAAATTTTTAAAGGGGTTAGCCTTTTCGGAATTCTGGGCGCATTTTTCGAAATTTTCAAAGGGGTTAGCGTTCTCGGAATTCTGGGAGCATTTTTCGAAATTTTCAAAGGGGTTAGCCTTGTCGGAATTCTGGGCGCATTTTTCGAAATTTTCAAAGGGGTATTCTCGGAATTCTGGGCGCATTTTTCGAAATTTTCAAAGTGGTTAGCCTTCTCGGAATCCTGGGGGCATTTATCGAAATTTTCAAAGGGGTTAGCCTTCTCGGAATTCTGGGCGCATTTTTCGTAATTTTCAAAGGGGTTAGACTTCCTGGAATTCTAGGCGCATTTTTCGAAATTTTTAAAGGAGTTAGCCATTTCGGAATTCTGGGCGCATTTTTCGAAATTTTCAAAGGGGTTAGCCTTTTCGGAATTCTGCGCGCATTTTTCGAAATTTTCAAAGGAATTCTGGGCGCATTTTCCGAAATTTTCAAAGGGGTTAGCCTTCTCGGAATTCTGGGCGCATTTTTCGAAATTTTCAAAGGGGTTTGCCTTCTCGGAATTCTGGGCGCATTTTTCGAAAATTTCAAAGGGGTTAGCCTTCTCGGAATTCTGGGCGAGTTTTTCGAAATTTTCAAAGGGGTAAGCCTTCTCGGAATTCTGGGCGCATTTTTCGAAATTTTTAAAGGGGTTAGCCTTCTCGGAATTCTGGGCGCAATTTTCGAAATTTTCTATGGGGTTAGCCTTCTCGGAATTCTGGGCGCATTTTTCGAAATTTTCAAAGGGGATAGCCTTCCTGGAATTCTGGGCGCATTTTTCGAAATTTTTAAAGGGGTTAGCCTTTTCGGAATTCTGGGCGCATTTTTCGAAATTTTCAAAGGGGTTAGCCTTCTCGGAATTACGGCGCATTTTTCGAAATTTTCAAAAAGGTTAGCCTTCTCGAAATTCTGGGCGCATTTTTCGAAATTTTCAAAGGGGTTAGCCTTCTCTGAATTCTGGGCGCATTTTTCGTAATTTTCAAAGGGGTTAGACTTCCTGGAATTCTGGGTGCATTTTTCGAAATTTTTAAAGGGGTTAGCCTTTTCGGAATTCTGGGCGCATTTTTCGAAATTTTCAAAGGGGTTAGCGTTCTCGGAATTCTGGGAGCATTTTTCGAAATTTTCAAAGGGGTTAGCCTTGTCGGAATTCTGGGCGCATTTTTCGAAATTTTCAAAGGGGTATTCTCGGAATTCTGGGCGCATTTTTCGAAATTTTCAAAGTGGTTAGCCTTCTCGGAATCCTGGGGGCATTTTTCGAAATTTTTAAAGGGGTTAGCCTTCTCGGAATTCTGGGCGCATTTTTCGAAATTTTCAAAGGGGTTAGCCTTCTCGGAATTCTGCGCGCATTTTTCGAAATTTTCAAAGGGGTTAGCCTTCTCGGAATTCTGGGCGAAATTTTTCGTAATTTTCAAAGGGGTTAGCCTTGTAGGAATTCTGGGCGCATTTTTCGAAATTTTAAAAAGGGTTAGCCTTCTCGGAATTCTGGGCGCATTTTTCGAAATTTTCAAAGGGGTTAGCCTTCTCGGAATTCTGCGCGCATTTTTCGAAATTTTCAAAGGGGTTAGCCTTGTCGGAATTCTGGGCGCATTTTTCGAAATTTTCAAAGGGGTTAGCCCTGTCGGAATTCTGGGCGCATTTTTCGAAATTTTCAAAGGGGTTAGCCTTGTCGGAATTCTGGGCGCATTTTTCGAAATATTAAAAAGGTTTAGCCTTCTCGGAATTCAGGGCGCATTTTTCGAAATTTTCATAGGGGTTAGCCTTCTCGGAATTCTGGGCGCATTTTTCGAAATTTTCAAAGGGGTTAGCCTTCTCGGAATTCTGGGCGCATTTTTCGAAATTTTCAAAGGGGTTAGCCTTCTCGGAATTCTGGGCGCATTTTTCGAAATTTTCAAAGGGGTTAGTCTTCTCGGAATTCTGGGAGCATTTTTCGAAATTTTCAAAGGGGTTAGCCTTGTCGGAATTCTGGGCGCATTTTTTCGAAATTTTCAAAGGTGTTAGCTTTCTAGGAATTCTGGGCGCGTTTTTCGAAATTTTCAAAGGGGTTAGCCTTCTCGGAATTCTGGGCGCATTTTTCGAAATTTTCAAAGGGGTTAGCCTTCTCGGAATTCTGGGCGCAATTTTCGAAATTTTCAAAGGGGTTAGCCTTCCTGGAATTCTGGGCGCGTTTTTCGAAATTTTTAAAGGGGTTAGCCTTTTCGGAATTCTGGGCGCATTTTTCGAAAATCTCAAAGGGGTTAGCCTTTTCGGAATTACGGCGCATTTTTCGAAATGTTCAAAGGGGTTAGCCTTCTCGGAATTCTGGGCGCATTTTTCGAAATTTTCAAAGGGGTTAGCCTTCTCGGAATTCTGGCCGCATTTTTCGATATTTTCAAAGGGGTTAGCCTTCTCGGAATTCTGGGCGCATTTTTCGAAATTTTCAAAGGGGTTAGCCTTGTCGGAATTATGGGCGCATTTTTCGAAATTTTAAAAAGGGTTAGCCTTTTCGGAATTCTGGGCGCATTTTTCGAAATTTTCAAAGGGGTTAGACTTCTCGGAATTCTGCGCGCATTTTTCGAAATTTTCAAAGGGGTTAGCCTTCTCGGAATTCTGGGCGAAATTTTTCGTAATTTTCAAAGGGGTTAGCCTTGTAGGAATTCTGGGCGCATTTTTCGAAATTTTAAAAAGGGTTAGCCTTCTCGGAATTCTGGGCGCATTTTTCGAAATTTTCAAAGGGGTTAGCCTTCTCGGAATTCTGCGCGCATTTTTCGAAATTTTCAAAGGGGTTAGCCTTGTCGGAATTCTGGGCGCATTTTTCGAAATTTTCAAAGGGGTTAGCCCTGTCGGAATTCTGGGCGCATTTTTCGAAATTTTCAAAGGGGTTAGCCTTGTCGGAATTCTGGGCGCATTTTTCGAAATAGTAAAAAGGTTTAGCCTTCTCGGAATTCAGGGCGCATTTTTCGAAATTTTCATAGGGGTTAGCCTTCTCGGAATTCTGGGCGCATTTTTCGAAATTTTCAAAGGGGTTAGCCTTCTCGGAATTCTGGGCGCATTTTTCGAAATTTTCAAAGGGGTTAGCCTTCTCGGAATTCTGGGCGCATTTTTCGAAATTTTCAAAGGGGTTAGTCTTCTCGGAATTCTGGGAGCATTTTTCGAAATTTTCAAAGGGGTTAGCCTTGTCGGAATTCTGGGCGCATTTTTTCGAAATTTTCAAAGGTGTTAGCTTTCTAGGAATTCTGGGCGCGTTTTTCGAAATTTTCAAAGGGGTTAGCCTTCTCGGAATTCTGGGCGCATTTTTCGAAATTTTCAAAGGGGTTAGCCTTCTCGGAATTCTGGGCGCAATTTTCGAAATTTTCAAAGGGGTTAGCCTTCCTGGAATTCTGGGCGCGTTTTTCGAAATTTTTAAAGGGGTTAGCCTTTTCGGAATTCTGGGCGCATTTTTCGAAAATCTCAAAGGGGTTAGCCTTTTCGGAATTACGGCGCATTTTTCGAAATGTTCAAAGGGGTTAGCCTTCTCGGAATTCTGGGCGCATTTTTCGAAATTTTCAAAGGGGTTAGCCTTCTCGGAATTCTGGCCGCATTTTTCGATATTTTCAAAGGGGTTAGCCTTCTCGGAATTCTGGGCGCATTTTTCGAAATTTTCAAAGGGGTTAGCCTTGTCGGAATTATGGGCGCATTTTTCGAAATTTTAAAAAGGGTTATCCTTTTCGGAATTCTGGGCGCATTTTTCGAAATTTTCAAAGGGGTTAGCCTTCCTGGAATTCTGGGCGCGTTTTTCGAAATTTTTAAAGGGGTTAGCCTTTTCGGAATTCTGGGCGCATTTTTCGAAAATCTCAAAGGGGTTAGCCTTTTCGGAATTACGGCGCATTTTTCGAAATGTTCAAAGGGGTTAGCCTTCTCGGAATTCTGGGCGCATTTTTCGAAATTTTCAAAGGGGTTAGCCTTCTCGGAATTCTGGCCGCATTTTTCGATATTTTCAAAGGGGTTAGCCTTCTTGGAATTCTGGGCGCATTTTTCGAAATTTTTAAAGGGGTTAGCCTTCTCGGAATTCTGGGCGCATTTTTCGAAATTTTCAAAGGGGTTAGCCTTGTCGGAATTATGGGAGCATTTTTCGAAATTTTAAAAAGGGTTAGCCTTTTCGGAATTCTGGGCGCATTTTTCGAAATTTTCAAAGGGGTTAGACTTTTCGGTATTTTTGGCGCATTTTTCGAAATTTTCAAAGGGATTAGCCTTCTCGGAATTCTGGGCGCATTTTTAGAAATTTTCAAAGGGGTTAGCCTTCTCGGAATTGTGGCGCATTTTTCGAAATTTTCAAAGGGTTTGGCCTTCTCGGAATTCTGGGCGCATTTTTCGAAAATTTCAAAGGGGTTAGCCTTTTCGGAATTACGGCGCACTTCTCGAAATTTTCAAAGGGGTTAGCCTTCTCGGAATTCTGGGCGCATTTTTCGAAATTTTCAAAGGGGTTAGCCTTCTCGGAATTCTGGGCGCATTTTTCGAAATTTTCAAAGGGGTTAGCCTTCTTGGAATTCTGGGCGCATTTTTCGAAATTTTCAAAGGGGTTAGCCTTCTCGGAATTCTGGGCGCATTTTTCGAAATTTTCAAAGGGGTTAGCCTTGTCGGAATTATGGGCGCATTTTTCGAAATTTTAAAAAGGGTTAGCCTTCTCGGAATTCTGGGCGCATTTTTCGAAATTTTCAAAGGGGTTAGCCTTCTCGGAATTCTGGGCGCATTTTTCGAAATTTTCAAAGGGGTTAGTCTTCTCGGAATTCTGGGCGCATTTTTCGAAATTTTCAAAGGGGTTACCATTGTCGGAATTCTGGGCGCATTTTTCGAAATTTTCAAAGGGGTTAGCCTTTTCGGAATTCTGGGCTCATTTTTCGAAATTTTCAAAGGGGTTAGCCTTCTCGGAATTCTGGGCGCATTTTTCGAATTTTTTAAAGGGGTTAGCCTTCTCGGAATTCTGGGCGCATTTTTCGAAATTTTCAAAGGGGATAGCCTTCCTGGAATTCTGGGCGCATTTTTCGAAATTTTTAAAGGGGTTAGCCTTTTCGGAATTCTGGGCGCATTTTTCGAAATTTTCAAAGGGGTTAGCCTTCTCGGAATTACGGCGCATTTTTCGAAATTTTCAAAAAGGTTAGCCTTCTCGAAATTCTGGGCGCATTTTTCGAAATTTTCAAAGGGGTTAGCCTTCTCGGAATTCTGGGCGCATTTTTCGTAATTTTCAAAGGGGTTAGACTTCCTGGAATTCTGGGTGCATTTTTCGAAATTTTTAAAGGGGTTAGCCTTTTCGGAATTCTGGGCGCATTTTTCGAAATTTTCAAAGGGGTTAGCGTTCTCGGAATTCTGGGAGCATTTTTCGAAATTTTCAAAGGGGTTAGCCTTGTCGGAATTCTGGGCGCATTTTTCGAAATTTTCAAAGGGGTATTCTCGGAATTCTGGGCGCATTTTTCGAAATTTTCAAAGTGGTTAGCCTTCTCGGAATCCTGGGGGCATTTATCGAAATTTTCAAAGGGGTTAGCCTTCTCGGAATTCTGGGCGCATTTTTCGTAATTTTCAAAGGGGTTAGACTTCCTGGAATTCTAGGCGCATTTTTCGAAATTTTTAAAGGAGTTAGCCATTTCGGAATTCTGGGCGCATTTTTCGAAATTTTCAAAGGGGTTAGCCTTTTCGGAATTCTGCGCGCATTTTTCGAAATTTTCAAAGGAATTCTGGGCGCATTTTCCGAAATTTTCAAAGGGGTTAGCCTTCTCGGAATTCTGGGCGCATTTTTCGAAATTTTCAAAGGGGTTTGCCTTCTCGGAATTCTGGGCGCATTTTTCGAAAATTTCAAAGGGGTTAGCCTTCTCGGAATTCTGGGCGAGTTTTTCGAAATTTTCAAAGGGGTAAGCCTTCTCGGAATTCTGGGCGCATTTTTCGAAATTTTTAAAGGGGTTAGCCTTCTCGGAATTCTGGGCGCAATTTTCGAAATTTTCTATGGGGTTAGCCTTCTCGGAATTCTGGGCGCATTTTTCGAAATTTTCAAAGGGGATAGCCTTCCTGGAATTCTGGGCGCATTTTTCGAAATTTTTAAAGGGGTTAGCCTTTTCGGAATTCTGGGCGCATTTTTCGAAATTTTCAAAGGGGTTAGCCTTCTCGGAATTACGGCGCATTTTTCGAAATTTTCAAAAAGGTTAGCCTTCTCGAAATTCTGGGCGCATTTTTCGAAATTTTCAAAGGGGTTAGCCTTCTCTGAATTCTGGGCGCATTTTTCGTAATTTTCAAAGGGGTTAGACTTCCTGGAATTCTGGGTGCATTTTTCGAAATTTTTAAAGGGGTTAGCCTTTTCGGAATTCTGGGCGCATTTTTCGAAATTTTCAAAGGGGTTAGCGTTCTCGGAATTCTGGGAGCATTTTTCGAAATTTTCAAAGGGGTTAGCCTTGTCGGAATTCTGGGCGCATTTTTCGAAATTTTCAAAGGGGTATTCTCGGAATTCTGGGCGCATTTTTCGAAATTTTCAAAGTGGTTAGCCTTCTCGGAATCCTGGGGGCATTTTTCGAAATTTTTAAAGGGGTTAGCCTTCTCGGAATTCTGGGCGCATTTTTCGAAATTTTCAAAGGGGTTAGCCTTCTCGGAATTCTGCGCGCATTTTTCGAAATTTTCAAAGGGGTTAGCCTTCTCGGAATTCTGGGCGAAATTTTTCGTAATTTTCAAAGGGGTTAGCCTTGTAGGAATTCTGGGCGCATTTTTCGAAATTTTAAAAAGGGTTAGCCTTCTCGGAATTCTGGGCGCATTTTTCGAAATTTTCAAAGGGGTTAGCCTTCTCGGAATTCTGCGCGCATTTTTCGAAATTTTCAAAGGGGTTAGCCTTGTCGGAATTCTGGGCGCATTTTTCGAAATTTTCAAAGGGGTTAGCCCTGTCGGAATTCTGGGCGCATTTTTCGAAATTTTCAAAGGGGTTAGCCTTGTCGGAATTCTGGGCGCATTTTTCGAAATATTAAAAAGGTTTAGCCTTCTCGGAATTCAGGGCGCATTTTTCGAAATTTTCATAGGGGTTAGCCTTCTCGGAATTCTGGGCGCATTTTTCGAAATTTTCAAAGGGGTTAGCCTTCTCGGAATTCTGGGCGCATTTTTCGAAATTTTCAAAGGGGTTAGCCTTCTCGGAATTCTGGGCGCATTTTTCGAAATTTTCAAAGGGGTTAGTCTTCTCGGAATTCTGGGAGCATTTTTCGAAATTTTCAAAGGGGTTAGCCTTGTCGGAATTCTGGGCGCATTTTTTCGAAATTTTCAAAGGTGTTAGCTTTCTAGGAATTCTGGGCGCGTTTTTCGAAATTTTCAAAGGGGTTAGCCTTCTCGGAATTCTGGGCGCATTTTTCGAAATTTTCAAAGGGGTTAGCCTTCTCGGAATTCTGGGCGCAATTTTCGAAATTTTCAAAGGGGTTAGCCTTCCTGGAATTCTGGGCGCGTTTTTCGAAATTTTTAAAGGGGTTAGCCTTTTCGGAATTCTGGGCGCATTTTTCGAAAATCTCAAAGGGGTTAGCCTTTTCGGAATTACGGCGCATTTTTCGAAATGTTCAAAGGGGTTAGCCTTCTCGGAATTCTGGGCGCATTTTTCGAAATTTTCAAAGGGGTTAGCCTTCTCGGAATTCTGGCCGCATTTTTCGATATTTTCAAAGGGGTTAGCCTTCTCGGAATTCTGGGCGCATTTTTCGAAATTTTCAAAGGGGTTAGCCTTGTCGGAATTATGGGCGCATTTTTCGAAATTTTAAAAAGGGTTAGCCTTTTCGGAATTCTGGGCGCATTTTTCGAAATTTTCAAAGGGGTTAGACTTCTCGGAATTCTGCGCGCATTTTTCGAAATTTTCAAAGGGGTTAGCCTTCTCGGAATTCTGGGCGAAATTTTTCGTAATTTTCAAAGGGGTTAGCCTTGTAGGAATTCTGGGCGCATTTTTCGAAATTTTAAAAAGGGTTAGCCTTCTCGGAATTCTGGGCGCATTTTTCGAAATTTTCAAAGGGGTTAGCCTTCTCGGAATTCTGCGCGCATTTTTCGAAATTTTCAAAGGGGTTAGCCTTGTCGGAATTCTGGGCGCATTTTTCGAAATTTTCAAAGGGGTTAGCCCTGTCGGAATTCTGGGCGCATTTTTCGAAATTTTCAAAGGGGTTAGCCTTGTCGGAATTCTGGGCGCATTTTTCGAAATAGTAAAAAGGTTTAGCCTTCTCGGAATTCAGGGCGCATTTTTCGAAATTTTCATAGGGGTTAGCCTTCTCGGAATTCTGGGCGCATTTTTCGAAATTTTCAAAGGGGTTAGCCTTCTCGGAATTCTGGGCGCATTTTTCGAAATTTTCAAAGGGGTTAGCCTTCTCGGAATTCTGGGCGCATTTTTCGAAATTTTCAAAGGGGTTAGTCTTCTCGGAATTCTGGGAGCATTTTTCGAAATTTTCAAAGGGGTTAGCCTTGTCGGAATTCTGGGCGCATTTTTTCGAAATTTTCAAAGGTGTTAGCTTTCTAGGAATTCTGGGCGCGTTTTTCGAAATTTTCAAAGGGGTTAGCCTTCTCGGAATTCTGGGCGCATTTTTCGAAATTTTCAAAGGGGTTAGCCTTCTCGGAATTCTGGGCGCAATTTTCGAAATTTTCAAAGGGGTTAGCCTTCCTGGAATTCTGGGCGCGTTTTTCGAAATTTTTAAAGGGGTTAGCCTTTTCGGAATTCTGGGCGCATTTTTCGAAAATCTCAAAGGGGTTAGCCTTTTCGGAATTACGGCGCATTTTTCGAAATGTTCAAAGGGGTTAGCCTTCTCGGAATTCTGGGCGCATTTTTCGAAATTTTCAAAGGGGTTAGCCTTCTCGGAATTCTGGCCGCATTTTTCGATATTTTCAAAGGGGTTAGCCTTCTCGGAATTCTGGGCGCATTTTTCGAAATTTTCAAAGGGGTTAGCCTTGTCGGAATTATGGGCGCATTTTTCGAAATTTTAAAAAGGGTTATCCTTTTCGGAATTCTGGGCGCATTTTTCGAAATTTTCAAAGGGGTTAGACTTTTCGGTATTTTTGGCGCATTTTTCGAAATTTTCAAAGGGATTAGCCTTCTCGGAATTCTGGGCGCATTTTTAGAAATTTTCAAAGGGGTTAGCCTTCTCGGAATTGTGGCGCATTTTTCGAAATTTTCAAAGGGTTTGGCCTTCTCGGAATTCTGGGCGCATTTTTCGAAAATTTCAAAGGGGTTAGCCTTTTCGGAATTACGGCGCACTTTTCGAAATTTTCAAAGGGGTTAGCCTTCTCGGAATTCTGGGCGCATTTTTCGAAATTTTCAAAGGCGTTAGCCTTCTCGGAATTCTGGGCGCATTTTTCGAAATTTTCAAAGGGGTTAGCCTTCTTGGAATTCTGGGCGCATTTTTCGAAATTTTCAAAGGGGTTAGCCTTCTCGGAATTCTGGGCGCATTTTTCGAAATTTTCAAAGGGGTTAGCCTTGTCGGAATTATGGGCGCATTTTTCGAAATTTTAAAAAGGGTTAGCCTTCTCGGAATTCTGGGCGCATTTTTCGAAATTTTCAAAGGGGTTAGCCTTCTCGGAATTCTGGGCGCATTTTTCGAAATTTTCAAAGGGGTTAGTCTTCTCGGAATTCTGGGCGCATTTTTCGAAATTTTCAAAGGGGTTACCATTGTCGGAATTCTGGGCGCATTTTTCGAAATTTTCAAAGGGGTTAGCCTTTTCGGAATTCTGGGCTCATTTTTCGAAATTTTCAAAGGGGTTAGCCTTTTCGGAATTCTGGGCTCATTTTTCGAAATTTTCAAAGGGGTTAGCCTTCTCGGAATTCTGGGCGCATTTTTCGAATTTTTTAAAGGGGTTAGCCTTCTCGGAATTCTGGGCGCATTTTTCGAAATTTTCAAAGGGGATAGCCTTCCTGGAATTCTGGGCGCATTTTTCGAAATTTTTAAAGGGGTTAGCCTTTTCGGAATTCTGGGCGCATTTTTCGAAATTTTCAAAGGGGTTAGCCTTCTCGGAATTACGGCGCATTTTTCGAAATTTTCAAAAAGGTTAGCCTTCTCGAAATTCTGCGCGCATTTTTCGAAATTTTCAAAGGGTTTAGCCTTCTTGTAATTCTGGGAGCATTTATCGAAATTTTCAAAGTGGTTAGACTTCCTGGAATTCTGGGCGCATTTTTCGAAATTTTTAAAGGGGTTAGCCTTCTCGGAATTCTGCGCGCATTTTTCGAAATTTTCAAAGGGGTTAGCCTTCTCGGAATTCTGGGCGCATTTTTCGAAATTTTCAAAGGGGTTAGCCTTGTCGGAATTCTGGGCGCATTTTTCGAAACTTTAAAAAGGGTTAGCCTTCTCGGAATTCTGTGCGCATTTTTCGAAATTTTCAAAGGGGTTAGCCTTCTCGGAATTCTGGGCGCATTTTTCGTAATTTTCAAAGGAGTTAGACTTTTGGAATTCTGGGCGCATTTTTCGAAATTTTTAAAGGGGTTAGCCTTTTCGGAACTCTGGGCGCATTTTTCGAAATTTTCAAAGGGGTTAGCCTTCACGGAATTCTGGGCGCATTTTTCGTAATTTTCAAAGTGGTTAGACTTCCTGGAATTCTGGGCGCATTTTTCGAAATTTTTAAAGGGGTTAGCCTTTTCGGAATTCTGGGCGCATTTTCGAAATTTTCAAAAGGGTTAGCCTTCTCGGAATTACGGCGCATTTTTCGAAATTTTCAAAGGGGTTAGACTTCCTGGAATTCTAGGCGCATTTTTCGAAATTTTTAAAGGAGTTAGCCATTTCGGAATTCTGGGCGCATTTTTCGAAATTTTCAAAGGAATTCTGGGCGCATTTTTCGAAATTTTCAAAGGGGTTAGCCTTCTCGGAATTCTGGGCGCATTTTTCGAAATTTTCAAAGGGGTTTGCCTTCTCGGAATTCTGGGCGCATTTTTCGAAAATTTCAAAGGGGTTAGCCTTCTCGGAATTCTGGGCGAGTTTTTCGAAATTTTCAAAGGGGTAAGCCTTCTCGGAATTCTGGGCGCGTTTTTCGAAATTTTTAAAGGGGTTAGCCTTCTCGGAATTCTGGGCGCAATTTTCGAAATTTTCTATGGGGTTAGCCTTCTCGGAATTCTGGGCTCATTTTTCGAAATTTTCAAAGGGGTTAGCCTTCTCGGAATTCTGGGCTCATTTTTCGAAATTTTCAAAGGGGTTAGCCTTCTCGGAATTCTGGGCGCATTTTTCGAAATTTTCAAAGGGGTTAGCCTTCTCGGAATTCTGGGCGCATTTTTCGAAATTTTCAAAGGGGTTAGCCTTCCTGGAATTCTGGGCGCATTTTTTGAAATATTTAAAGGGGTTAGCCTTTTCGGAATTCTGGGCGCATTTTTAGAAATTTTCAAAGGGGTTAGCCTTGTCGGAATTATGGGCGCATTTTTCGAAATTTTAAAAAGGGTTAGCCTTCTCGGAATTCTGGGCGCATTTTTCGAAATTTTCAAAGGGGTTAGCCTTCTCGGAATTCTGGGCGCATTTTTCGAAATTTTCAAAGGGGTTATTCTTCTCGGAATTCTGGGCGCATTTTTCGAAATTTTCAAAGGGGTTACCATTGTCGGAATTCTGGGCGCATTTTTCGAAATTTTCAAAGGGGTTAGCCTTTTCGGAATTCTGGGCTCATTTTTCGAAATTTTCAAAGGGGTTAGCCTTCTCGGAATTCTGGGCGCATTTTTCGAATTTTTTAAAGGGGTTAGCCTTCTCGGAATTCTGGGCGCATTTTTCGAAATTTTCAAAGGGGATAGCCTTCCTGGAATTCTGGGCGCATTTTTCGAAATTTTTAAAGGGGTTAGCCTTTTCGGAATTCTGGGCGCATTTTTCGAAATTTTCAAAGGGGTTAGCCTTCTCGGAATTACGGCGCATTTTTCGAAATTTTCAAAAAGGTTAGCCTTCTCGAAATTCTGCGCGCATTTTTCGAAATTTTCAAAGGGTTTAGCCTTCTTGTAATTCTGGGAGCATTTATCGAAATTTTCAAAGGGGTTAGCCTTCTCGGAATTCTGGGCGCATTTTTCGAAATTTTCAAAGGGGTTAGCCTTCTCGGAATTCTGGGCGCATTTTTCGTAATTTTCAAAGGAGTTAGACTTTTGGAATTCTGGGCGCATTTTTCGAAATTTTCAAAGGGGTTAGCCTTCTCGGAATTCTGGGCGCATTTTTCGTAATTTTCAAAGGGGTTAGACTTCCTGGAATTCTGGGCGCATTTTTCGAAATTTTTAAAGGGGTTAGCCTTTTCGGAATTCTGGGCGCATTTTCGAAATTTTCAAAAGGGTTAGCCTTCTCGGAATTACGGCGCATTTTTCGAAATTTTCAAAGGGGTTAGCCTTCTGGGAACTCTTTTGGAACTCTGGGAACTTCTTTTGGAACTCTGGGCGTATTTTTCGAAATTTTCAAAGGGGTTAGCCTTCTCGGAATTCTGGGCGCATTTTTCGTAATTTTCAAAGGGGTTAGACTTCCTGGAATTCTGGGCGCATTTTTCGAAATTTTTAAAGGGGTTAGCCTTTTCGGAATTCTGGGCGCATTTTCGAAATTTTCAAAAGGGTTAGCCTTCTCGGAATTACGGCGCATTTTTCGAAATTTTCAAAGGGGTTAGCCTTCTGGGATTTCTGCGCGCATTTTTTGAAATTTTCAAAGGTGAATTCTCGGAATTCTGGGCGCATTTTTCCAAATTTTCAAAGTGGTTAGCCTTCTCGGAATTCGTAATTTTCAAAGGGGTTAGACTTCCTGGAATTCTGGGCGCATTTTTCGAAATTTTTAAAGGGGTTAGCCTTTTCGGAATTCTGGGCGCATTTTCGAAATTTTCAAAAGGGTTAGCCTTCTCGGAATTACGGCGCATTTTTCGAAATTTTCAAAGGGGTTAGCCTTCTGGGAATTCTGCGCGCATTTTTTGAAATTTTCAAAGGTGAATTCTCGGAATTCTGGGCGCATTTTTCCAAATTTTCAAAGTGGTTAGCCTTCTCGGAATTCTGGGCGCATTTATCGAAATTTTCAAAGGGGTTAGCCTTCTCCGAATTCTGGGCGCATTTTTCGTAATTTTCAACGGGGTTAGACTTCCTGGAATTCTGGGCGCATTTTTCGAAATTTTTAAAGGGGTTAGCCATTTCGGAATTCTGGGCGCATTTTTCGAAATTTTCAAAGGAGTTAGACTTCTCGGAATTACGGCGCATTTTTCGAAATTTTCAAAGGGGTTAGCCTTCTCGGAATTCTGCGCGCATTTTTCGAAATTTTCAAAGGGGTTAGCCTTCTCGGAATTCTGGGCGCATTTTTAGAAATTTTCAAAGGGGTTAGCCTTCTCGGAATTCTGGGCGCATTTTTCGTAATTTTCAAAGGGGTTAGACTTCCTGGAATTCTAGGCGCATTTTTCGAAATTTTTAAAGGAGTTAGCCATTTCGGAATTCTGGGCGCATTTTTCGAAATTTTCAAAGGGGTTAGCCTTCTCGGAATTCTGCGCGCATTTTTCGAAATTTTCAAAGGAATTCTGGGCGCATTTTTCGAAATTTTCAAAGGGGTTAGCCTTCTCGGAATTCTGGGCGCATTTTTCGAAATTTTCAAAGGGGTTTGCCTTCTCGGAATTCTGGGCGCATTTTTCGAAAATTTCAAAGGGGTTAGCCTTCTCGGAATTCTGGGCGAGTTTTTCGAAATTTTCAAAGGGGTAAGCCTTCTCGGAATTCTGGGCGCATTTTTCGAAATTTTTAAAGGGGTTAGCCTTCTCGGAATTCTGGGCGCAATTTTCGAAATTTTCTATGGGGTTAGCCTTCTCGGAATTCTGGGCTCATTTTTCGAAATTTTCAAAGGGGTTAGCCTTCTCGGAATTCTGGGCTCATTTTTCGAAATTTTCAAAGGGGTTAGCCTTCTCGGAATTCTGGGCGCATTTTTCGAAAATTGCGCCCAGAATTCCGAGAAGGCTAACCCCTTTAAAAATTTCGAAAAACGCGCCCAGAATTCCGAGAAGGCTTACCCCTTTGAAAATTTCGAAAAACTCGCCCAGAATTCCGAGAAGGCTAACCCCTTTGAAATTTTCGAAAAATGCGCCCAGAATTCCGAGAAGGCAAACCCCTTTGAAAATTTCGAAAAATGCGCCCAGAATTCCGAGAAGGCTAACCCCTTTGAAAATTTCGAAAAATGCGCCCAGAATTCCTTTGAAAATTTCGAAAAATGCGCGCAGAATTCCGAGAAGGCTAACCCCTTTGAAAATTTCGAAAAATGCGCCCAGAATTCCGAAATGGCTAACTCCTTTAAAAATTTCGAAAAATGCGCCTAGAATTCCAGGAAGTCTAACCCCTTTGAAAATTTCGAAAAATGCGCCGTAATTCCGAGAAGGCTAACCCTTTTGAAAATTTCGAAAATGCGCCCAGAATTCCGAAAAGGCTAACCCCTTTAAAAATTTCGAAAAATGCGCCCAGAATTCCAGGAAGTCTAACCACTTTGAAAATTACGAAAAATGCGCCCAGAATTCCGTGAAGGCTAACCCCTTTGAAAATTTCGAAAAATGCGCCCAGAGTTCCGAAAAGGCTAACCCCTTTAAAAATTTCGAAAAATGCGCCCAGAATTCCAAAAGTCTAACTCCTTTGAAAATTACGAAAAATGCGCCCAGAATTCCGAGAAGGCTAACCCCTTTGAAAATTTCGAAAAATGCGCACAGAATTCCGAGAAGGCTAACCCTTTTTAAAGTTTCGAAAAATGCGCCCAGAATTCCGACAAGGCTAACCCCTTTGAAAATTTCGAAAAATGCGCCCAGAATTCCGAGAAGGCTAACCCCTTTGAAAATTTCGAAAAATGCGCGCAGAATTCCGAGAAGGCTAACCCCTTTAAAAATTTCGAAAAATGCGCCCAGAATTCCAGGAAGTCTAACCACTTTGAAAATTTCGATAAATGCTCCCAGAATTACAAGAAGGCTAAACCCTTTGAAAATTTCGAAAAATGCGCGCAGAATTTCGAGAAGGCTAACCTTTTTGAAAATTTCGAAAAATGCGCCGTAATTCCGAGAAGGCTAACCCCTTTGAAAATTTCGAAAAATGCGCCCAGAATTCCGAAAAGGCTAACCCCTTTAAAAATTTCGAAAAATGCGCCCAGAATTCCAGGAAGGCTATCCCCTTTGAAAATTTCGAAAAATGCGCCCAGAATTCCGAGAAGGCTAACCCCTTTAAAAAATTCGAAAAATGCGCCCAGAATTCCGAGAAGGCTAACCCCTTTGAAAATTTCGAAAAATGAGCCCAGAATTCCGAAAAGGCTAACCCCTTTGAAAATTTCGAAAAATGCGCCCAGAATTCCGACAATGGTAACCCCTTTGAAAATTTCGAAAAATGCGCCCAGAATTCCGAGAAGACTAACCCCTTTGAAAATTTCGAAAAATGCGCCCAGAATTCCGAGAAGGCTAACCCCTTTGAAAATTTCGAAAAATGCGCCCAGAATTCCGAGAAGGCTAACCCTTTTTAAAATTTCGAAAAATGCGCCCATAATTCCGACAAGGCTAACCCCTTTGAAAATTTCGAGAAATGCGCCCAGAATTCCGAGAAGGCTAACCCCTTTGAAAATTTCGAAAAATGCGCCCAGAATTCCAAGAAGGCTAACCCCTTTGAAAATTTCGAAAAATGCGCCCAGAATTCCGAGAAGGCTAACGCCTTTGAAAATTTCGAAAAATGCGCCCAGAATTCCGAGAAGGCTAACCCCTTTGAAAATTTCGAAAAGTGCGCCGTAATTCCGAAAAGGCTAACCCCTTTGAAATTTTCGAAAAATGCGCCCAGAATTCCGAGAAGGCCAAACCCTTTGAAAATTTCGAAAAATGCGCCACAATTCCGAGAAGGCTAACCCCTTTGAAAATTTCTAAAAATGCGCCCAGAATTCCGAGAAGGCTAATCCCTTTGAAAATTTCGAAAAATGCGCCAAAAATACCGAAAAGTCTAACCCCTTTGAAAATTTCGAAAAATGCGCCCAGAATTCCGAAAAGGCTAACCCTTTTTAAAATTTCGAAAAATGCGCCCATAATTCCGACAAGGCTAACCCCTTTGAAAATTTCGAAAAATGCGCCCAGAATTCCGAGAAGGCTAACCCCTTTGAAAATATCGAAAAATGCGGCCAGAATTCCGAGAAGGCTAACCCCTTTGAAAATTTCGAAAAATGCGCCCAGAATTCCGAGAAGGCTAACCCCTTTGAACATTTCGAAAAATGCGCCGTAATTCCGAAAAGGCTAACCCCTTTGAGATTTTCGAAAAATGCGCCCAGAATTCCGAAAAGGCTAACCCCTTTAAAAATTTCGAAAAACGCGCCCAGAATTCCAGGAAGGCTAACCCCTTTGAAAATTTCGAAAATTGCGCCCAGAATTCCGAGAAGGCTAACCCCTTTGAAAATTTCGAAAAATGCGCCCAGAATTCCGAGAAGGCTAACCCCTTTGAAAATTTCGAAAAACGCGCCCAGAATTCCTAGAAAGCTAACACCTTTGAAAATTTCGAAAAAATGCGCCCAGAATTCCGACAAGGCTAACCCCTTTGAAAATTTCGAAAAATGCTCCCAGAATTCCGAGAAGACTAACCCCTTTGAAAATTTCGAAAAATGCGCCCAGAATTCCGAGAAGGCTAACCCCTTTAAAAATTTCGAAAAATGCGCCCAGAATTCCGAGAAGGCTAACCCCTTTGAAAATTTCGAAAAATGCGCCCAGAATTCCGAGAAGGCTAACCCCTATGAAAATTTCGAAAAATGCGCCCTGAATTCCGAGAAGGCTAAACCTTTTTAATATTTCGAAAAATGCGCCCAGAATTCCGACAAGGCTAACCCCTTTGAAAATTTCGAAAAATGCGCCCAGAATTCCGACAGGGCTAACCCCTTTGAAAATTTCGAAAAATGCGCCCAGAATTCCGACAAGGCTAACCCCTTTGAAAATTTCGAAAAATGCGCGCAGAATTCCGAGAAGGCTAACCCCTTTGAAAATTTCGAAAAATGCGCCCAGAATTCCGAGAAGGCTAACCCTTTTTAAAATTTCGAAAAATGCGCCCAGAATTCCTACAAGGCTAACCCCTTTGAAAATTACGAAAAATTTCGCCCAGAATTCCGAGAAGGCTAACCCCTTTGAAAATTTCGAAAAATGCGCGCAGAATTCCGAGAAGTCTAACCCCTTTGAAAATTTCGAAAAATGCGCCCAGAATTCCGAAAAGGCTAACCCTTTTTAAAATTTCGAAAAATGCGCCCATAATTCCGACAAGGCTAACCCCTTTGAAAATTTCGAAAAATGCGCCCAGAATTCCGAGAAGGCTAACCCCTTTGAAAATATCGAAAAATGCGGCCAGAATTCCGAGAAGGCTAACCCCTTTGAAAATTTCGAAAAATGCGCCCAGAATTCCGAGAAGGCTAACCCCTTTGAACATTTCGAAAAATGCGCCGTAATTCCGAAAAGGCTAACCCCTTTGAGATTTTCGAAAAATGCGCCCAGAATTCCGAAAAGGCTAACCCCTTTAAAAATTTCGAAAAACGCGCCCAGAATTCCAGGAAGGCTAACCCCTTTGAAAATTTCAAAAATTGCGCCCAGAATTCCGAGAAGGCTAACCCCTTTGAAAATTTCGAAAAATGCGCCCAGAATTCCGAGAAGGCTAACCCCTTTGAAAATTTCGAAAAACGCGCCCAGAATTCCTAGAAAACTAACACCTTTGAAAATTTCGAAAAAATGCGCCCAGAATTCCGACAAGGCTAACCCCTTTGAAAATTTCGAAAAATGCTCCCAGAATTCCGAGAAGACTAACCCCTTTGAAAATTTCGAAAAATGCGCCCAGAATTCCGAGAAGGCTAACCCCTTTGAAAATTTCGAAAAATGCGCCCAGAATTCCGAGAAGGCTAACCCCTTTGAAAATTTCGAAAAATGCGCCCAGAATTCCGAGAAGGCTAACCCCTATGAAAATTTCGAAAAATGCGCCCTGAATTCCGAGAAGGCTAAACCTTTTTAATATTTCGAAAAATGCGCCCAGAATTCCGACAAGGCTAACCCCTTTGAAAATTTCGAAAAATGCGCCCAGAATTCCGACAGGGCTAACCCCTTTGAAAATTTCGAAAAATGCGCCCAGAATTCCGACAAGGCTAACCCCTTTGAAAATTTCGAAAAATGCGCGCAGAATTCCGAGAAGGCTAACCCCTTTGAAAATTTCGAAAAATGCGCCCAGAATTCCGAGAAGGCTAACCCTTTTTAAAATTTCGAAAAATGCGCCCAGAATTCCTACAAGGCTAACCCCTTTGAAAATTACGAAAAATTTCGCCCAGAATTCCGAGAAGGCTAACCCCTTTGAAAATTTCGAAAAATGCGCGCAGAATTCCGAGAAGGCTAACCCCTTTGAAAATTTCGAAAAATGCGCCCAGAATTCCGAGAAGGCTAACCCCATAGAAAATTTCGAAAATTGCGCCCAGAATTCCGAGAAGGCTAACCCCTTTAAAAATTTCGAAAAATGCGCCCAGAATTCCGAGAAGGCTTACCCCTTTGAAAATTTCGAAAAACTCGCCCAGAATTCCGAGAAGGCTAACCCCTTTGAAATTTTCGAAAAATGCGCCCAGAATTCCGAGAAGGCAAACCCCTTTGAAAATTTCGAAAAATGCGCCCAGAATTCCGAGAAGGCTAACCCCTTTGAAAATTTCGAAAAATGCGCCCAGAATTCCTTTGAAAATTTCGAAAAATGCGCGCAGAATTCCGAGAAGGCTAACCCCTTTGAAAATTTCGAAAAATGCGCCCAGAATTCCGAAATGGCTAACTCCTTTAAAAATTTCGAAAAATGCGCCTAGAATTCCAGGAAGTCTAACCCCTTTGAAAATTTCGAAAAATGCGCCGTAATTCCGAGAAGGCTAACCCTTTTGAAAATTTCGAAAATGCGCCCAGAATTCCGAAAAGGCTAACCCCTTTAAAAATTTCGAAAAATGCGCCCAGAATTCCAGGAAGTCTAACCACTTTGAAAATTACGAAAAATGCGCCCAGAATTCCGTGAAGGCTAACCCCTTTGAAAATTTCGAAAAATGCGCCCAGAGTTCCGAAAAGGCTAACCCCTTTAAAAATTTCGAAAAATGCGCCCAGAATTCCAAAAGTCTAACTCCTTTGAAAATTACGAAAAATGCGCCCAGAATTCCGAGAAGGCTAACCCCTTTGAAAATTTCGAAAAATGCGCACAGAATTCCGAGAAGGCTAACCCTTTTTAAAGTTTCGAAAAATGCGCCCAGAATTCCGACAAGGCTAACCCCTTTGAAAATTTCGAAAAATGCGCCCAGAATTCCGAGAAGGCTAACCCCTATGAAAATTTCGAAAAATGCGCGCAGAATTCCGAGAAGGCTAACCCCTTTAAAAATTTCGAAAAATGCGCCCAGAATTCCAGGAAGTCTAACCACTTTGAAAATTTCGATAAATGCTCCCAGAATTACAAGAAGGCTAAACCCTTTGAAAATTTCGAAAAATGCGCGCAGAATTTCGAGAAGGCTAACCTTTTTGAAAATTTCGAAAAATGCGCCGTAATTCCGAGAAGGCTAACCCCTTTGAAAATTTCGAAAAATGCGCCCAGAATTCCGAAAAGGCTAACCCCTTTAAAAATTTCGAAAAATGCGCCCAGAATTCCAGGAAGGCTATCCCCTTTGAAAATTTCGAAAAATGCGCCCAGAATTCCGAGAAGGCTAACCCCTTTAAAAAATTCGAAAAATGCGCCCAGAATTCCGAGAAGGCTAACCCCTTTGAAAATTTCGAAAAATGAGCCCAGAATTCCGAAAAGGCTAACCCCTTTGAAAATTTCGAAAAATGCGCCCAGAATTCCGACAATGGTAACCCCTTTGAAAATTTCGAAAAATGCGCCCAGAATTCCGAGAAGACTAACCCCTTTGAAAATTTCGAAAAATGCGCCCAGAATTCCGAGAAGGCTAACCCCTTTGAAAATTTCGAAAAATGCGCCCAGAATTCCGAGAAGGCTAACCCTTTTTAAAATTTCGAAAAATGCGCCCATAATTCCGACAAGGCTAACCCCTTTGAAAATTTCGAAAAATGCGCCCAGAATTCCGAGAAGGCTAACCCCTTTGAAAATTTCGAAAAATGCGCCCAGAATTCCAAGAAGGCTAACCCCTTTGAAAATTTCGAAAAATGTGCCCAGAATTCCGAGAAGGCTAACCCTTTTTAAAGTTTCGAAAAATGCGCCCAGAATTCCGACAAGGCTAACCCCTTTGAAAATTTCGAAAAATGCGCCCAGAATTCCGAGAAGGCTAACCCCTATGAAAATTTCGAAAAATGCGCGCAGAATTCCGAGAAGGCTAACCCCTTTAAAAATTTCGAAAAATGCGCCCAGAATTCCAGGAAGTCTAACCACTTTGAAAATTTCGATAAATGCTCCCAGAATTACAAGAAGGCTAAACCCTTTGAAAATTTCGAAAAATGCGCGCAGAATTTCGAGAAGGCTAACCTTTTTGAAAATTTCGAAAAATGCGCCGTAATTCCGAGAAGGCTAACCCCTTTGAAAATTTCGAAAAATGCGCCCAGAATTCCGAAAAGGCTAACCCCTTTAAAAATTTCGAAAAATGCGCCCAGAATTCCAGGAAGGCTATCCCCTTTGAAAATTTCGAAAAATGCGCCCAGAATTCCGAGAAGGCTAACCCCTTTAAAAAATTCGAAAAATGCGCCCAGAATTCCGAGAAGGCTAACCCCTTTGAAAATTTCGAAAAATGAGCCCAGAATTCCGAAAAGGCTAACCCCTTTGAAAATTTCGAAAAATGCGCCCAGAATTCCGACAATGGTAACCCCTTTGAAAATTTCGAAAAATGCGCCCAGAATTCCGAGAAGACTAACCCCTTTGAAAATTTCGAAAAATGCGCCCAGAATTCCGAGAAGGCTAACCCCTTTGAAAATTTCGAAAAATGCGCCCAGAATTCCGAGAAGGCTAACCCTTTTTAAAATTTCGAAAAATGCGCCCATAATTCCGACAAGGCTAACCCCTTTGAAAATTTCGAAAAATGCGCCCAGAATTCCGAGAAGGCTAACCCCTTTGAAAATTTCGAAAAATGCGCCCAGAATTCCAAGAAGGCTAACCCCTTTGAAAATTTCGAAAAATGCGCCCAGAATTCCGAGAAGGCTAACGCCTTTGAAAATTTCGAAAAATGCGCCCAGAATTCCGAGAAGGCTAACCCCTTTGAAAATTTCGAAAAGTGCGCCGTAATTCCGAAAAGGCTAACCCCTTTGAAATTTTCGAAAAATGCGCCCAGAATTCCGAGAAGGCCAAACCCTTTGAAAATTTCGAAAAATGCGCCACAATTCCGAGAAGGCTAACCCCTTTGAAAATTTCTAAAAATGCGCCCAGAATTCCGAGAAGGCTAATCCCTTTGAAAATTTCGAAAAATGCGCCCAGAATTCCGAAAAGGCTAACCCCTTTAAAAATTTCGAAAAACGCGCCCAGAATTCCAGGAAGGCTAACCCCTTTGAAAATTTCGAAAATTGCGCCCAGAATTCCGAGAAGGCTAACCCCTTTGAAAATTTCGAAAAATGCGCCCAGAATTCCGAGAAGGCTAACCCCTTTGAAAATTTCGAAAAACGCGCCCAGAATTCCTAGAAAGCTAACACCTTTGAAAATTTCGAAAAAATGCGCCCAGAATTCCGACAAGGCTAACCCCTTTGAAAATTTCGAAAAATGCTCCCAGAATTCCGAGAAGACTAACCCCTTTGAAAATTTCGAAAAATGCGCCCAGAATTCCGAGAAGGCTAACCCCTTTGAAAATTTCGAAAAATGCGCCCAGAATTCCGAGAAGGCTAACCCCTTTGAAAATTTCGAAAAATGCGCCCAGAATTCCGAGAAGGCTAACCCCTATGAAAATTTCGAAAAATGCGCCCTGAATTCCGAGAAGGCTAAACCTTTTTAATATTTCGAAAAATGCGCCCAGAATTCCGACAAGGCTAACCCCTTTGAAAATTTCGAAAAATGCGCCCAGAATTCCGACAGGGCTAACCCCTTTGAAAATTTCGAAAAATGCGCCCAGAATTCCGACAAGGCTAACCCCTTTGAAAATTTCGAAAAATGCGCGCAGAATTCCGAGAAGGCTAACCCCTTTGAAAATTTCGAAAAATGCGCCCAGAATTCCGAGAAGGCTAACCCTTTTTAAAATTTCGAAAAATGCGCCCAGAATTCCTACAAGGCTAACCCCTTTGAAAATTACGAAAAATTTCGCCCAGAATTCCGAGAAGGCTAACCCCTTTGAAAATTTCGAAAAATGCGCGCAGAATTCCGAGAAGTCTAACCCCTTTGAAAATTTCGAAAAATGCGCCCAGAATTCCGAAAAGGCTAACCCTTTTTAAAATTTCGAAAAATGCGCCCATAATTCCGACAAGGCTAACCCCTTTGAAAATTTCGAAAAATGCGCCCAGAATTCCGAGAAGGCTAACCCCTTTGAAAATATCGAAAAATGCGGCCAGAATTCCGAGAAGGCTAACCCCTTTGAAAATTTCGAAAAATGCGCCCAGAATTCCGAGAAGGCTAACCCCTTTGAACATTTCGAAAAATGCGCCGTAATTCCGAAAAGGCTAACCCCTTTGAGATTTTCGAAAAATGCGCCCAGAATTCCGAAAAGGCTAACCCCTTTAAAAATTTCGAAAAACGCGCCCAGAATTCCAGGAAGGCTAACCCCTTTGAAAATTTCGAAAATTGCGCCCAGAATTCCGAGAAGGCTAACCCCTTTGAAAATTTCGAAAAATGCGCCCAGAATTCCGAGAAGGCTAACCCCTTTGAAAATTTCGAAAAACGCGCCCAGAATTCCTAGAAAGCTAACACCTTTGAAAATTTCGAAAAAATGCGCCCAGAATTCCGACAAGGCTAACCCCTTTGAAAATTTCGAAAAATGCTCCCAGAATTCCGAGAAGACTAACCCCTTTGAAAATTTCGAAAAATGCGCCCAGAATTCCGAGAAGGCTAACCCCTTTGAAAATTTCGAAAAATGCGCCCAGAATTCCGAGAAGGCTAACCCCTTTGAAAATTTCGAAAAATGCGCCCAGAATTCCGAGAAGGCTAACCCCTATGAAAATTTCGAAAAATGCGCCCTGAATTCCGAGAAGGCTAAACCTTTTTAATATTTCGAAAAATGCGCCCAGAATTCCGACAAGGCTAACCCCTTTGAAAATTTCGAAAAATGCGCCCAGAATTCCGAGAAGGCTAACCCTTTTTAAAATTTCGAAAAATGCGCCCAGAATTCCTACAAGGCTAACCCCTTTGAAAATTACGAAAAATTTCGCCCAGAATTCCGAGAAGGCTAACCCCTTTGAAAATTTCGAAAAATGCGCGCAGAATTCCGAGAAGGCTAACCCCTTTGAAAATTTCGAAAAATGCGCCCAGAATTCCGAGAAGGCTAACCCCATAGAAAATTTCGAAAATTGCGCCCAGAATTCCGAGAAGGCTAACCCCTTTAAAAATTTCGAAAAATGCGCCCAGAATTCCGAGAAGGCTTACCCCTTTGAAAATTTCGAAAAACTCGCCCAGAATTCCGAGAAGGCTAACCCCTTTGAAATTTTCGAAAAATGCGCCCAGAATTCCGAGAAGGCAAACCCCTTTGAAAATTTCGAAAAATGCGCCCAGAATTCCGAGAAGGCTAACCCCTTTGAAAATTTCGAAAAATGCGCCCAGAATTCCTTTGAAAATTTCGAAAAATGCGCGCAGAATTCCGAAAAGGCTAACCCCTTTGAAAATTTCGAAAAATGCGCCCAGAATTCCGAAATGGCTAACTCCTTTAAAAATTTCGAAAAATGCGCCTAGAATTCCAGGAAGTCTAACCCCTTTGAAAATTACGAAAAATGCGCCCAGAATTCCGAGAAGGCTAACCCCTTTGAAAATTTCGATAAGTGCCCCCAGGATTCCGAGAAGGCTAACCACTTTGAAAATTTCGAAAAATGCGCCCAGAATTCCGAGAATACCCCTTTGAAAATTTCGAAAAATGCGCCCAGAATTCCGACAAGGCTAACCCCTTTGAAAATTTCGAAAAATGCTCCCAGAATTCCGAGAACGCTAACCCCTTTGAAAATTTCGAAAAATGCGCCCAGAATTCCGAAAAGGCTAACCCCTTTAAAAATTTCGAAAAATGCACCCAGAATTCCAGGAAGTCTAACCCCTTTGAAAATTACGAAAAATGCGCCTAGAATTCAGAGAAGGCTAACCCCTTTGAAAATTTCGAAAAATGCGCCCAGAATTTCGAGAAGGCTAACCTTTTTGAAAATTTCGAAAAATGCGCCGTAATTCCGAGAAGGCTAACCCCTTTGAAAATTTCGAAAAATGCGCCCAGAATTCCGAAAAGGCTAACCCCTTTAAAAATTTCGAAAAATGCGCCCAGAATTCCAGGAAGGCTATCCCCTTTGAAAATTTCGAAAAATGCGCCCAGAATTCCGAGAAGGCTAACCCCATAGAAAATTTCGAAAATTGCGCCCAGAATTCCGAGAAGGCTAACCCCTTTAAAAATTTCGAAAAATGCGCCCAGAATTCCGAGAAGGCTTACCCCTTTGAAAATTTCGAAAAACTCGCCCAGAATTCCGAGAAGGCTAACCCCTTTGAAATTTTCGAAAAATGCGCCCAGAATTCCGAGAAGGCAAACCCCTTTGAAAATTTCGAAAAATGCGCCCAGAATTCCGAGAAGGCTAACCCCTTTGAAAATTTCGAAAAATGCGCCCAGAATTCCTTTGAAAATTTCGAAAAATGCGCGCAGAATTCCGAAAAGGCTAACCCCTTTGAAAATTTCGAAAAATGCGCCCAGAATTCCGAAATGGCTAACTCCTTTAAAAATTTCGAAAAATGCGCCTAGAATTCCAGGAAGTCTAACCCCTTTGAAAATTACGAAAAATGCGCCCAGAATTCCGAGAAGGCTAACCCCTTTGAAAATTTCGATAAATGCCCCCAGGATTCCGAGAAGGCTAACCACTTTGAAAATTTCGAAAAATGCGCCCAGAATTCCGAGAATACCCCTTTGAAAATTTCGAAAAATGCGCCCAGAATTCCGACAAGGCTAACCCCTTTGAAAATTTCGAAAAATGCTCCCAGAATTCCGAGAACGCTAACCCCTTTGAAAATTTCGAAAAATGCGCCCAGAATTCCGAAAAGGCTAACCCCTTTAAAAATTTCGAAAAATGCACCCAGAATTCCAGGAAGTCTAACCCCTTTGAAAATTACGAAAAATGCGCCCAGAATTCCGAGAAGGCTAACCCCTTTGAAAATTTCGAAAAATGCGCCCAGAATTTCGAGAAGGCTAACCTTTTTGAAAATTTCGAAAAATGCGCCGTAATTCCGAGAAGGCTAACCCCTTTGAAAATTTCGAAAAATGCGCCCAGAATTCCGAAAAGGCTAACCCCTTTAAAAATTTCGAAAAATGCGCCCAGAATTCCAGGAAGGCTATCCCCTTTGAAAATTTCGAAAAATGCGCCCAGAATTCCGAGAAGGCTAACCCCTTTAAAAAATTCGAAAAATGCGCCCAGAATTCCGAGAAGGCTAACCCCTTTGAAAATTTCGAAAAATGAGCCCAGAATTCCGAAAAGGCTAACCCCTTTGAAAATTTCGAAAAATGCGCCCAGAATTCCGACAATGGTAACCCCTTTGAAAATTTCGAAAAATGCGCCCAGAATTCCGAGAAGACTAACCCCTTTGAAAATTTCGAAAAATGCGCCCAGAATTCCGAGAAGGCTAACCCCTTTGAAAATTTCGAAAAATGCGCCCAGAATTCCGAGAAGGCTAACCCTTTTTAAAATTTCGAAAAATGCGCCCATAATTCCGACAAGGCTAACCCCTTTGAAAATTTCGAAAAATGCGCCCAGAATTCCGAGAAGGCTAACCCCTTTGAAAATTTCGAAAAATGCGCCCAGAATTCCAAGAAGGCTAACCCCTTTGAAAATTTCGAAAAATGCGCCCAGAATTCCGAGAAGGCTAACCCCTTTGAAAATTTCGAAAAATGCGCCCAGAATTCCGAGAAGGCTAACCCCTTTGAAAATTTCGAGAAGTGCGCCGTAATTCCGAAAAGGCTAACCCCTTTGAAATTTTCGAAAAATGCGCCCAGAATTCCGAGAAGGCCAAACCCTTTGAAAATTTCGAAAAATGCGCCACAATTCCGAGAAGGCTAACCCCTTTGAAAATTTCTAAAAATGCGCCCAGAATTCCGAGAAGGCTAATCCCTTTGAAAATTTCGAAAAATGCGCCAAAAATACCGAAAAGTCTAACCCCTTTGAAAATTTCGAAAAATGCGCCCAGAATTCCGAAAAGGCTAACCCTTTTTAAAATTTCGAAAAATGCGCCCATAATTCCGACAAGGCTAACCCCTTTGAAAATTTCGAAAAATGCGCCCAGAATTCCGAGAAGGCTAACCCCTTTAAAAATTTCGAAAAATGCGCCCAGAATTCCAAGAAGGCTAACCCCTTTGAAAATATCGAAAAATGCGGCCAGAATTCCGAGAAGGCTAACCCCTTTGAAAATTTCGAAAAATGCGCCCAGAATTCCGAGAAGGCTAACCCCTTTGAACATTTCGAAAAATGCGCCGTAATTCCGAAAAGGCTAACCCCTTTGAGATTTTCGAAAAATGCGCCCAGAATTCCGAAAAGGCTAACCCCTTTAAAAATTTCGAAAAACGCGCCCAGAATTCCAGGAAGGCTAACCCCTTTGAAAATTTCGAAAAATGCGCCCAGAATTCCGAGAAGGCTAACCCCTTTGAAAATTTCGAAAAATGCGCCCAGAATTCCGAGAAGGCTAACCCCTTTGAAAATTTCGAAAAACGCGCCCAGAATTCCTAGAAAGCTAACACCTTTGAAAATTTCGAAAAAATGCGCCCAGAATTCCGACAAGGCTAACCCCTTTGAAAATTTCGAAAAATGCTCCCAGTATTCCGAGAAGACTAACCCCTTTGAAAATTTCGAAAAATGCGCCCAGAATTCCGAGAAGGCTAACCCCTTTGAAAATTTCGAAAAATGCGCCCAGAATTCCGAGAAGGCTAACCCCTTTGAAAATTTCGAAAAATGCGCCCAGAATTCCGAGAAGGCTAACCCCTATGAAAATTTCGAAAAATGCGCCCTGAATTCCGAGAAGGCTAAACCTTTTTAATATTTCGAAAAATGCGCCCAGAATTCCGACAAGGCTAACCCTTTGAAAATTTCGAAAAATGCGCCCAGAATTCCGACAGGGCTAACCCCTTTGAAAATTTCGAAAAATGCGCCCAGAATTCCGACAAGGCTAACCCCTTTGAAAATTTCGAAAAATGCGCGCAGAATTCCGAGAAGGCTAACCCCTTTGAAAATTTCGAAAAATGCGCCCAGAATTCCGAGAAGGCTAACCCTTTTTAAAATTTCGAAAAATGCGCCCAGAATTCCTACAAGGCTAACCCCTTTGAAAATTACGAAAAATTTCGCCCAGAATTCCGAGAAGGCTAACCCCTTTGAAAATTTCGAAAAATGCGCGCAGAATTCCGAGAAGGCTAACCCCTTTGAAAATTTCGAAAAATGCGTCCAGAATTCCGAGAAGGCTAACCCCATAGAAAATTTCGAAAATTGCGCCCAGAATTCCGAGAAGGCTAACCCCTTTAAAAATTTCGAAAAATGCGCCCAGAATTCCGAGAAGGCTTACCCCTTTGAAAATTTTGAAAAACTCGCCCAGAATTCCGAGAAGGCTAACCCCTTTGAAATTTTCGAAAAATGCGCCCAGAATTCCGAGAAGGCAAACCCCTTTGAAAATTTCGAAAAATGCGCCCAGAATTCCGAGAAGGCTAACCCCTTTGAAAATTTCGAAAAATGCGCCCAGAATTCCTTTGAAAATTTCGAAAAATGCGCGCAGAATTCCAGGAAGTCTAACCACTTTGAAAATTTCGAAAAATGCGCCCAGAATTCCGAGAAGACTAACCCCTTTGAAAATTTCGAAAAATGCGCCCAGAATTCCGAGAAGGCTAACCCCTTTGAAAATTTCGAAAAATGCGCCCAGAATTCCGAGAAGGCTAACCCTTTTTAAAATTTCGAAAAATGCGCCCATAATTCCGACAAGGCTAACCCCTTTGAAAATTTCGAAAAATGCGCCCAGAATTCCGAGAAGGCTAACCCCTTTGAAAATTTCGAAAAATGCGCCCAGAATTCCAAGAAGGCTAACCCCTTTGAAAATTTCGAAAAATGCGCCCAGAATTCCGAGAAGGCTAACGCCTTTGAAAATTTCGAAAAATGCGCCCAGAATTCCGAGAAGGCTAACCCCTTTGAAAATTTCGAAAAGTGCGCCGTAATTCCGAAAAGGCTAACCCCTTTGAAATTTTCGAAAAATGCGCCCAGAATTCCGAGAAGGCCAAACCCTTTGAAAATTTCGAAAAATGCGCCACAATTCCGAGAAGGCTAACCCCTTTGAAAATTTCTAAAAATGCGCCCAGAATTCCGAGAAGGCTAATCCCTTTGAAAATTTCGAAAAATGCGCCAAAAATACCGAAAAGTCTAACCCCTTTGAAAATTTCGAAAAATGCGCCCAGAATTCCGAAAAGGCTAACCCTTTTTAAAATTTCGAAAAATGCGCCCATAATTCCGACAAGGCTAACCCCTTTGAAAATTTCGAAAAATGCGCCCAGAATTCCGAGAAGGCTAACCCCTTTGAAAATATCGAAAAATGCGGCCAGAATTCCGAGAAGGCTAACCCCTTTGAAAATTTCGAAAAATGCGCCCAGAATTCCGAGAAGGCTAACCCCTTTGAACATTTCGAAAAATGCGCCGTAATTCCGAAAAGGCTAACCCCTTTGAGATTTTCGAAAAATGCGCCCAGAATTCCGAAAAGGCTAACCCCTTTAAAAATTTCGAAAAACGCGCCCAGAATTCCAGGAAGGCTAACCCCTTTGAAAATTTCGAAAATTGCGCCCAGAATTCCGAGAAGGCTAACCCCTTTGAAAATTTCGAAAAATGCGCCCAGAATTCCGAGAAGGCTAACCCCTTTGAAAATTTCGAAAAACGCGCCCAGAATTCCTAGAAAGCTAACACCTTTGAAAATTTCGAAAAAATGCGCCCAGAATTCCGACAAGGCTAACCCCTTTGAAAATTTCGAAAAATGCTCCCAGAATTCCGAGAAGACTAACCCCTTTGAAAATTTCGAAAAATGCGCCCAGAATTCCGAGAAGGCTAACCCCTTTGAAAATTTCGAAAAATGCGCGCAGAATTCCGAGAAGGCTAACCCCTTTGAAAATTTCGAAAAATGCGCCCAGAATTCCGAGAAGGCTAACCCTTTTTAAAATTTCGAAAAATGCGCCCAGAATTCCTACAAGGCTAACCCCTTTGAAAATTACGAAAAATTTCGCCCAGAATTTTTCGAAATTTTCAAAGGGGTTAGCCTTCTCGGAATTCTGGGCGCATTTTTCGAAATTTTCAAAGGGGTTAGCCTTCTCGGAATTCTGGGCGCATTTTTCGAAATCTTCAAAGGGGTTAGCCTTGTCGGAATTCTGGGCGCATTTTTCGAAATTTTAAAAAGGGTTAGCCTTCTCGGAATTCTGGGCGCATTTTTCGAAATTTTCAAAGGGGTTAGCCTTCTCGGAATTCTGGGCGCATTTTTCGTAATTTTCAAAGGGGTTAGACTTCCTGGAATTCTGGGCGCATTTTTCGAAATTTTTAAAGGGGTTAGCCTTTTCGGAATTCTGGGCGCATTTTTCGAAATTTTCAAAGGGGTTAGCCTTCTCGGAATTCTGGGCGCATTTTTCGTAATTTTCAAAGGGGTTAGACTTCCTGGAATTCTGGGCGCATTTTTCGAAATTTTCAAAGGGGTTAGCCTTGTCGGAATTCTGGGCGCATTTTTCGAAATATTAAAAAGGTTTAGCCTTCTCGGAATTCAGGGCGCATTTTTCGAAATTTTCATACGGGTTAGCCTTCTCGGAATTCTGGGCGCATTTTTCGAAATTTTCAAAGGGGTTAGCCTTCTCGGAATTCCTGGCGCATTTTTCGAAATTTTCAAAGGGGTTAGCCTTCTCGGAATTCTGGGCGCATTTTTCGAAATTTTCAAAGGGGTTAGTCTTCTCGGAATTCTGGGAGCATTTTTCGAAATTTTCAAAGGGGTTAGCCTTGTCGGAATTCTGGGCGCATTTTTTCGAAATTTTCAAAGGGGTTAGCCTTCTCGGAATTCTGGGCTCATTTTTCGAAATTTTCAAAGGTGTTAGCTTTCTAGGAATTCTGTGCGCATTTTTCGAAATTTTCAAAGGGGTTAGCCTTCTCGGAATTCTGGGCGCATTTTTCGAAATTTTCAAAGGGGTTAGCCTTCTCGGAATTCTGGGCGCGTTTTTCGAAATTTTTAAAGGGGTTAGCCTTTTCGGAATTCTGGGCGCATTTTTCGAAAATTTCAAAGGGGTTAGCCTTTTTGGAATTACGGCGCATTTTTCGAAATTTTCAAAGGGGTTAGCCTTCTCGGAATTCTGGGCGCATTTTTCGAAATTTTCAAAGGGGTTAGCTTTCTCGGAATTCTGGGCTCATTTTTCGAAATTTTCAAAGGGGTTTGCCTTGTCGGAATTCTGGGCGAATTTTTCGAAATTTTAAAAAGGGTTAGCCTTCTCGGAATTCTGGGCGCATTTTTCGAAATTTTCAAAGGGGTTAGACTTCCTGGAATTCTGGGACCATTTATCGAAATTTTTAAAGGGGTTAACCTTTTCGGAATTCTGGGCGCATTTTTCGAAATTTTCAAAGGGGTTAGCCTTCTCGGAATTCTCGGCGCATTTTTCGAAATTTTCAAAGGGGTTACCATTGTCGGAATTCTGGGCGCATTTTTCGAAATTTTCAAAGGGGTTAGCCTTCTCGGAATTCTGGGCTCATTTTTCGAAATTTTCAAAGGGGTTAGCCTTCTCGGAATTCTGGGCGCATTTTTCGAAATTTTTAAAGGGGTTAGCCTTCTCGGAATTCTGGGCGTATTTTTCGAAATTATCAAAGGGGTTAGCCTTCCTGGAATTCTGGGCGCATTTTTCGAAATTTTCAAAGGGGTTAGCCTTCTCGGAATTACGGCGCATTTTTCGAAATTTTCAAAGGGGTTAGCCTTCTCGAAATTCTGCGCGCATTTTTCGAAATTTTCAAAGGGGTTAGCCTTCTTGGAATTCTGGGAGCATTTATCGAAATTTTCAAAGGGGTTAGCCTTCTCGGAATTCTGGGCTCATTTTTCGAAATTTTCAAAGGGGTTAGCCTTCTCGGAATTCTGGGCGCATTTTTCGAAATTTTCAAAGGGGTTAGCCTTCTCGGAATTCTGGGCGCATTTTTCGAAATTTTCAAAGGGGTTAGCCTTCCTGGAATTCTGGGCGCATTTTTTGAAATTTTTAAAGGGGTTAGCCTTTTCGGAATTCTGGGTGCATTTTTAGAAATTTTCAAAGGGGTTAGCCTTCTCGGAAATACGGCGCATTTTTCGAAATTTTCAAAGGGGTTAGCCTTCTCGGAATTCTGCGCGCATTTTTCGATATTTTCAAAGGGGTTAGCCTTCTCGGAATTCTGGGCGCATTTTTTCGAAATTTTCAAAGGGGTTAGCCTTCTCGGAATTCTGGGGGCATTTTTCGAAATTTTCAAAGGGGTTAGCCTTGTCGGAATTCTGGGCGCATTTTTCGAAATTTTAAAAAGGGTTAGCCTTCTCGGAATTCTGGGCGCATTTTTCGAAATTTTCAAAGGGGTTAGCCATCTCGGAATTCTGGGCGCATTTTTCGTAATTTTCAAAGGGGTTAGACTTCCTGGAATGCTGGGCGCATTTTTCGAAATTTTTAAAGGGGTTAGCCTTTTCGGAATTCTGGGCGCATTTTTCGAAATTTTCAAAGGGGTTAGCGTTCTCGGAATTCTGGGAGCATTTTTCGAAATTTTCAAAGGGGTTAGCCTTGTCGGAATTCTGGGCGCATTTTTCGAAATTTTCAAAGGGGAATTCTCGGAATTCTGGGCGCATTTTTCGAAATTTTCAAAGGGGTTAGCTATCTCGGAATTCTGGGCTCATTTTTCGAAATTTTCAAAGGGGTTTGCCTTGTCGGAATTCTGGGCAAATTTTTCGAAATTTTAAAAAGGGTTAGCCTTCTCGGAATTCTGGGACCATTTATCGAAATTTTTAAAGGGGTTAACCTTTTCGGAATTCTGGGCGCATTTTTCGAAATTTTAAAAAGGGTTACCCTTCTCGGAATTCTGGGCGCATTTTTCGAAATTTTCAAAGGGGTTAGCCTTCCTGGAATTCTGGGCGCATTTTTTGAAATTTTTAAAGGGGTTAGCCTTTTCGGAATTCTGGGCGCATTTTTAGAAATTTTCAAAGGGGTTAGCCTTCTCGGAATTCTGCGCGCATTTTTCGAAATTTTCAAAGGGGTTAGCCTTCTCGGAATTCTGGGCGCATTTTTCGAAATTTTCAAAGGGGTTAGCCTTCTTGGAATTCTGGGTACATTTATCGAAATTTTCATAGGGGTTAGCCTTCTCGGAATTCTGGGCGCATTTTTCGAAATTTTCAAAGGGGTTAGACTTCCTGGAATTCTGGGACCATTTTTCGAAATTTTTAAAGGGGTTAACCTTTTCGGAATTCTGGGCGCATTTTTCGAAATTTTCAAAGGGGTTAGCCTTCTCGGAATTGTGGGCGCATTTTTCGAAATTTTCAAAGGGGTTAGCTTTCTCGGAATTCTGGGCTCATTTTTCGAAATTTTCAAAGGGGTTTGCCTTGTCGGAATTCTGGGCGAATTTTTCGAAATTTTAAAAAGGGTTAGCCTTCTCGGAATTCTGGGACCATTTATCGAAATTTTTAAAGGGGTTAACCTTTTCGGAATTCTGGGCGCATTTTTCGAAATTTTCAAAGGGGTTAGCCTTCTCGGAATTCTGGGCGCATTTTTCGAAATTTTCAAAGGGGTTAGTCTTCTCGGAATTCTGGGCGCATTTTTCGAAATTTTCAAAGGGGTTACCATTGTCGGAATTCTGGGCGCATTTTTCGAAATTTTCAAAGGGGTTAGCCTTCTCGGAATTCTGGGCTCATTTTTCGAAATTTTCAAAGGGGTTAGCCTTCTCGGAATTCTGGGCGCATTTTTCGAAATTTTTAAAGGGGTTAGCCTTCTCGGAATTCTGGGCGTATTTTTCGAAATTATCAAAGGGGTTAGCCTTCCTGGAATTCTGGGCGCATTTTTCGAAATTTTCAAAGGGGTTAGCCTTCTCGGAATTACGGCGCATTTTTCGAAATTTTCAAAGGGGTTAGCCTTCTCGAAATTCTGCGCGCATTTTTCGAAATTTTCAAATTGGTTAGCCTTCTTGGAATTCTGGGAGCATTTATCGAAATTTTCAAAGGGGTTAGCCTTCTCGGAATTCTGGGCGCATTTTTCGAAATTTTCAAAGGGGTTAGCCTTCTCGGAATTCTGCGCGCATTTTTCGAAATTTTCAAAGGGGTTAGCCTTCTCGGAATTCTGGGCGAAATTTTTCGTAATTTTCAAAGGGGTTAGCCTTGTAGGAATTCTGGGCGCATTTTTCGAAATTTTAAAAAGGGTTAGCCTTCTCGGAATTCTGGGCGCATTTTTCGAAATTTTCAAAGGGGTTAGCCTTCTCGGAATTCTGCGCGCATTTTTCGAAATTTTCAAAGGGGTTAGCCTTCTCGGAATTCTGGGCGCATTTTTCGAAATTTTCAAAGGGGTTAGCCTTCTCGGAATTCTGGGCGCATTTTTCGAAATTTTAAAAAGGGTTAGCCTTCTCGGAATTCTGGGCGCATTTTTCGAAATTTTCAATGGGGTTAGCCTTCCTGGAATTCTGGGCGCGTTTTTCGAAATTTTTAAAGGGGTTAGCCTTTTCGGAATTCTGGGCGTATTTTTCGAAAATTTCAAAGGGGTTAGCCTTTTCGGAATTACGGCGCATTTTTCGAAATTTTCAAAGGGGTTAGCCTTCTCGGAATTCTGGGCGCATTTTTCGAAATTTTCAAAGGGGTTAGCCTTCTTGGAATTCTGGGCGCATTTTTCGATATTTTCAAAGGGGTTAGCCTTCTTGGAATTCTGGGCGCATTTTTCGAAATTTTCAAAGGGGTTAGCCTTCTCGGAATTCTGGGCGCATTTTTCGAAATTTGCAAAGGGGTTAGCCTTGTCGGAATTATGGGCGCATTTTTCGAGATTTTAAAAAGGGTTAGCCTTCTCGGAATTCTGGGCGCATTTTTCGAAATTTTCAAAGGGGTTAGCCTTTTCGGTATTTTTGGCGCATTTTTCGAAATTTTCAAAGGGATTAGCCTTCTCGGAATTCTGGGCGCATTTTTTGAAATTTTCAAAGGGGTTAGCCTTCTCGGAATTGTGGCGCATTTTTCGAAATTTTCAAAGGGGTTAGCCTTCTCGGAATTCTGGGCGCATTTTTCGAATTTTTTAAAGGGGTTAGCCTTCTCGGAATTCTGGGCGCATTTTTCGAAATTTTCAAAGGGGTTAGCCTTCCTGGAATTCTGGGCGCATTTTTCGTAATTTTCAACGGGGTTAGACTTCCTGGAATTCTGGGCGCATTTTTCGAAATTTTTAAAGGGGTTAGCCATTTCGGAATTCTGGGCGCATTTTTCGAAATTTTCAAAGGAGTTAGCCTTCTCGGAATTACGGCGCATTTTTCGAAATTTTCAAAGGGGTTAGCCTTCTCGGAATTCTGCGCGCATTTTTCGAAATTTTCAAAGGGGTTAGCCTTCTCGGAATTCTGGGCGCATTTTTCGAAATTTTCAAAGGGGTTAGCCTTCTCGGAATTCTGGGCGCATTTTTCGAAATCTTCAAAGGGGTTAGCCTTGTCGGAATTCTGGGCGCATTTTTCGAATTTTTAAAAAGGGTTAGCCTTCTCGGAATTCTGGGCGCATTTTTCGAAATTTTCAAAGGGGTTAGCCTTCTCGGAATTCTGGGCGCATTTTTCGTAATTTTCAAAGGGGTTAGACTTCCTGGAATTCAGGGCGCATTTTTCGAAATTTTTAAAGGGGTTAGCCTTTTCGGAATTCTGGGCGCATTTTTCGAAATTTTCAAAGGGGTTAGCCTTCTCGGAATTCTGGGCGCATTTTTCGTAATTTTCAAAGGGGTTAGACTTCCTGGAATTCTGGGCGCATTTTTCGAAATTTTCAAAGGGGTTAGCCTTGTCGGAATTCTGGGCGCATTTTTCGAAATATTAAAAAGGTTTAGCCTTCTCGGAATTCAGGGCGCATTTTTCGAAATTTTCATACGGGTTAGCCTTCTCGGAATTCTGGGCGCATTTTTCGAAATTTTCAAAGGGGTTAGCCTTCTCGGAATTCTGGGCGCATTTTTCGAAATTTTCAAAGGGGTTAGCCTTCTCGGAATTCTGGGCGCATTTTTCGAAATTTTCAAAGGGGTTAGTCTTCTCGGAATTCTGGGAGCATTTTTCGAAATTTTCAAAGGGGTTAGCCTTGTCGGAATTCTGGGCGCATTTTTTCGAAATTTTCAAAGGGGTTAGCCTTCTCGGAATTCTGGGCTCATTTTTCGAAATTTTCAAAGGTGTTAGCTTTCTAGGAATTCTGGGCGCATTTTTCGAAATTTTCAAAGGGGTTAGCCTTCTCGGAATTCTGGGCGCATTTTTCGAAATTTTCAAAGGGGTTAGCCTTCTCGGAATTCTGGGCGCGTTTTTCGAAATTTTTAAAGGGGTTAGCCTTTTCGGAATTCTGGGCGCATTTTTCGAAAATTTCAAAGGGGTTAGCCTTTTTGGAATTACGGCGCATTTTTCGAAATTTTCAAAGGGGTTAGCCTTCTCGGAATTCTGGGCGCATTTTTCGAAATTTTCAAAGGGGTTAGCTTTCTCGGAATTCTGGGCTCATTTTTCGAAATTTTCAAAGGGGTTTGCCTTGTCGGAATTCTGGGCGAATTTTTCGAAATTTTAAAAAGGGTTAGCCTTCTCGGAATTCTGGGCGCATTTTTCGAAATTTTCAAAGGGGTTAGACTTCCTGGAATTCTGGGACCATTTATCGAAATTTTTAAAGGGGTTAACCTTTTCGGAATTCTGGGCGCATTTTTCGAAATTTTCAAAGGGGTTAGCCTTCTCGGAATTCTCGGCGCATTTTTCGAAATTTTCAAAGGGGTTAGTCTTCTCGGAATTCTGGGCGCATTTTTCGAAATTTTCAAAGGGGTTACCATTGTCGGAATTCTGGGCTCATTTTTCGAAATTTTCAAAGGGGTTAGCCTTCTCGGAATTCTGGGCGCATTTTTCGAAATTTTTAAAGGGGTTTGCCTTCTTGGAATTCTGGGAGCATTTATCGAAATTTTCAAAGGGGTTAGCCTTCTCGGAATTCTGGGCTCATTTTTCGAAATTTTCAAAGGGGTTAGCCTTCTCGGAATTCTGGGCGCATTTTTCGAAATTTTCAAAGGGGTTAGCCTTCTCGGAATTCTGGGCGCATTTTTCGAAATTTTCAAAGGGGTTAGCCTTCCTGGAATTCTGGGCGCATTTTTTGAAATTTTTAAAGGGGTTAGCCTTTTCGGAATTCTGGGTGCATTTTTAGAAATTTTCAAAGGGGTTAGCCTTCTCGGAAATACGGCGCATTTTTCGAAATTTTCAAAGGGGTTAGCCTTCTCGGAATTCTGCGCGCATTTTTCGATATTTTCAAAGGGGTTAGCCTTCTCGGAATTCTGGGCGCATTTTTCGAAATTTTCAAAGGGGTTAGCCTTCTTGGAATTCTGGGCACATTTATCGAAATTTTCATAGGGGTTAGCCTTCTCGGAATTCTGGGCGCATTTTTCGAAATTTTCAAAGGGGTTAGACTTCCTGGAATTCTGGGACCATTTTTCGAAATTTTTAAAGGGGTTAACCTTTTCGGAATTCTGGGCGCATTTTTCGAAATTTTCAAAGGGGTTAGCCTTCTCGGAATTACGGCGCATTTTTCGAAATTTTCAAAGGGGTTAGCCTTCTCGAAATTCTGCGCGCATTTTTCGATATTTTCAAAGGGGTTAGCCTTCTCGGAATTCTGGGCGCATTTTTCGAAATTTTCAAAGGGGTTAGCCTTCTTGGAATTCTGGGCACATTTATCGAAATTTTCATAGGGGTTAGCCTTCTCGGAATTCTGGGCGCATTTTTCGAAATTTTCAAAGGGGTTAGACTTCCTGGAATTCTGGGACCATTTTTCGAAATTTTTAAAGGGGTTAACCTTTTCGGAATTCTGGGCGCATTTTTCGAAATTTTCAAAGGGGTTAGCCTTCTCGGAATTACGGCGCATTTTTCGAAATTTTCAAAGGGGTTAGCCTTCTCGGAATTCTGGGCTCATTTTTCGAAATTTTCAAAGGTGTTAGCTTTCTAGGAATTCTGGGCGCATTTTTCGAAATTTTCAAAGGGGTTAGCCTTCTCGGAATTCTGGGCGCATTTTTCGAAATTTTCAAAGGGGTTAGCCTTCTCGGAATTCTGGGCGCGTTTTTCGAAATTTTTAAAGGGGTTAGCCTTTTCGGAATTCTGGGCGCATTTTTCGAAAATTTCAAAGGGGTTAGCCTTTTTGGAATTACGGCGCATTTTTCGAAATTTTCAAAGGGGTTAGCCTTCTCGGAATTCTGGGCGCATTTTTCGAAATTTTCAAAGGGGTTAGCTTTCTCGGAATTCTGGGCTCATTTTTCGAAATTTTCAAAGGGGTTTGCCTTGTCGGAATTCTGGGCGAATTTTTCGAAATTTTAAAAAGGGTTAGCCTTCTCGGAATTCTGGGCGCATTTTTCGAAATTTTCAAAGGGGTTAGACTTCCTGGAATTCTGGGACCATTTATCGAAATTTTTAAAGGGGTTAACCTTTTCGGAATTCTGGGCGCATTTTTCGAAATTTTCAAAGGGGTTAGCCTTCTCGGAATTCTCGGCGCATTTTTCGAAATTTTCAAAGGGGTTAGTCTTCTCGGAATTCTGGGCGCATTTTTCGAAATTTTCAAAGGGGTTACCATTGTCGGAATTCTGGGCTCATTTTTCGAAATTTTCAAAGGGGTTAGCCTTCTCGGAATTCTGGGCGCATTTTTCGAAATTTTTAAAGGGGTTAGCCTTCTCGGAATTCTGGGCGTATTTTTCGAAATTATCAAAGGGGTTAGCCTTCCTGGAATTCTGGGCGCATTTTTCGAAATTTTCAAAGGGGTTAGCCTTCTCGGAATTACGGCGCATTTTTCGAAATTTTCAAAGGGGTTAGCCTTCTCGAAATTCTGCGCGCATTTTTCGAAATTTTCAAAGGGGTTAGCCTTCTTGGAATTCTGGGAGCATTTATCGAAATTTTCAAAGGGGTTAGCCTTCTCGGAATTCTGGGCTCATTTTTCGAAATTTTCAAAGGGGTTAGCCTTCTCGGAATTCTGGGCGCATTTTTCGAAATTTTCAAAGGGGTTAGCCTTCTCGGAATTCTGGGCGCATTTTTCGAAATTTTCAAAGGGGTTAGCCTTCCTGGAATTCTGGGCGCATTTTTTGAAATTTTTAAAGGGGTTAGCCTTTTCGGAATTCTGGGTGCATTTTTAGAAATTTTCAAAGGGGTTAGCCTTCTCGGAAATACGGCGCATTTTTCGAAATTTTCAAAGGGGTTAGCCTTCTCGGAATTCTGCGCGCATTTTTCGATATTTTCAAAGGGGTTAGCCTTCTCGGAATTCTGGGCGCATTTTTCGAAATTTTCAAAGGGGTTAGCCTTCTTGGAATTCTGGGCACATTTATCGAAATTTTCATAGGGGTTAGCCTTCTCGGAATTCTGGGCGCATTTTTCGAAATTTTCAAAGGGGTTAGACTTCCTGGAATTCTGGGACCATTTTTCGAAATTTTTAAAGGGGTTAACCTTTTCGGAATTCTGGGCGCATTTTTCGAAATTTTCAAAGGGGTTAGCCTTCTCGGAATTACGGCGCATTTTTCGAAATTTTCAAAGGGGTTAGCCTTCTCGAAATTCTGCGCGCATTTTTCGAAATTTTCAAAGGGGTTAGCCTTCTCGGAATTCTGGGCTCATTTTTCGAAATTTTCAAAGGGGTTAGCCTTCTCGGAATTCTGGGCGCATTTTTCGAAATTTTTAAAGGGGTTAGCCTTCTCGGAATTCTGGGCGTATTTTTCGAAATTATCAAAGGGGTTAGCCTTCCTGGAATTCTGGGCGCATTTTTCGAAATTTTCAAAGGGGTTAGCCTTCTCGGAATTACGGCGCATTTTTCGAAATTTTCAAAGGGGTTAGCCTTCTCGAAATTCTGCGCGCATTTTTCGAAATTTTCAAAGGGGTTAGCCTTCTTGGAATTCTGGGAGCATTTATCGAAATTTTCAAAGGGGTTAGCCTTCTCGGAATTCTGGGCGCATTTTTCGAAATTTTCAAAGGGCTTAGCCTTCTCGGAATTCTTCGCGCATTTTTCGAAATTTTCAAAGGGGTTAGCCTTCTCGGAATTCTGGGCGAAATTTTTCGTAATTTTCAAAGGGGTTAGCCTTGTAGGAATTCTGGGCGCATTTTTCGAAATTTTAAAAAGGGTTAGCCTTCTCGGAATTCTGGGCGCATTTTTCGAAATTTTCAAAGGGGTTAGCCTTCTCGGAATTCTGCGCGCATTTTTCGAAATTTTCAAAGGGGTTAGCCTTGTCGGAATTCTGGGCGCATTTTTCGAAATTTTCAAAGGGGTTAGCCTTGTCGGAATTCTGGGCGCATTTTTCGAAATATTAAAAAGGTTTAGCCTTCTCGGAATTCAGGGCGCATTTTTCGAAATTTTCATAGGGGTTAGCCTTCTCGGAATTCTGGGCGCATTTTTCGAAATTTTCAAAGGGGTTAGCCTTCTCGGAATTCTGGGCGCATTTTTCGAAATTTTCAAAGGGGTTAGCCTTCTCGGAATTCTGGGCGCATTTTTCGAAATTTTAAAAAGGGTTAGCCTTCTCGGAATTCTGGGCGCATTTTTCGAAATTTTCAAAGGGGTTAGCCTTCTCGGAATTCTGCGCGCATTTTTCGAAATTTTCAAAGGGGTTAGCCTTCTCGGAATTCTGGGCGCATTTTTCGAAATTTTCAATGGGGTTAGCCTTCCTGGAATTCTGGGCGCGTTTTTCGAAATTTTTAAAGGGGTTAGCCTTTTCGGAATTCTGGGCGTATTTTTCGAAAATTTCAAAGGGGTTAGCCTTTTCGGAATTACGGCGCATTTTTCGAAATTTTCAAAGGGGTTAGCCTTCTCGGAATTCTGGGCGCATTTTTCGAAATTTTCAAAGGGGTTAGCCTTCTTGGAATTCTGGGCGCATTTTTCGATATTTTCAAAGGGGTTAGCCTTCTTGGAATTCTGGGCGCATTTTTCGAAATTTTCAAAGGGGTTAGCCTTCTCGGAATTCTGGGCGCATTTTTCGAAATTTGCAAAGGGGTTAGCCTTGTCGGAATTATGGGCGCATTTTTCGAGATTTTAAAAAGGGTTAGCCTTCTCGGAATTCTGGGCGCATTTTTCGAAATTTTCAAAGGGGTTAGCCTTTTCGGTATTTTTGGCGCATTTTTCGAAATTTTCAAAGGGATTAGCCTTCTCGGAATTCTGGGCGCATTTTTTGAAATTTTCAAAGGGGTTAGCCTTCTCGGAATTGTGGCGCATTTTTCGAAATTTTCAAAGGGGTTGCCCTTCTCGGAATTCTGGGCGCATTTTTCGAAAATTTCAAAGGGGTTAGCCTTTTCGGAATTACGGCGCAATTTTCGAAATTTTCAAACGGGTTAGCCTTCTCGGAATTCTGGGCGCATTTTTCGAAATTTTCAAAGGGGTTAGCCTTCTCGGAATTCTGGGCGCATTTTTCGAAATTTTCAAAGGGGTTAGCCTTCTTGGAATTCTGGGCGCATTTTTCGAAATTTTCAAAGGGGTTAGCCTTCTCGGAATTCTGGGCGCATTTTTCGAAATTTTCAAAGGGGTTAGCCTTGTCGGAATTATGGGCGCATTTTTCGAAATTTTAAAAAGGGTTAGCCTTCTCGGAATTCTGGGCGCATTTTTCGAAATTTTCAAAGGGGTTAGCCTTCTCGGAATTCTGGGCGCATTTTTCGAAATTTTCAAAGGGGTTAGTCTTCTCGGAATTCTGGGCGCATTTTTCGAAATTTTCAAAGGGGTTACCATTGTCGGAATTCTGGGCGCATTTTTCGAAATTTTCAAAGGGGTTAGCCTTTTCGGAATTCTGGGCTCATTTTTCGAAATTTTCAAAGGGGTTAGCCTTCTCGGAATTCTGGGCGCATTTTTCGAATTTTTTAAAGGGGTTAGCCTTCTCGGAATTCTGGGCGCATTTTTCGAAATTTTCAAAGGGGTTAGCCTTCCTGGAATTCTGGGCGCATTTTTCGTAATTTTCAACGGGGTTAGACTTCCTGGAATTCTGGGCGCATTTTTCGAAATTTTTAAAGGGGTTAGCCATTTCGGAATTCTGGGCGCATTTTTCGAAATTTTCAAAGGAGTTAGCCTTCTCGGAATTACGGCGCATTTTTCGAAATTTTCAAAGGGGTTAGCCTTCTCGGAATTCTGCGCGCATTTTTCGAAATTTTCAAAGGGGTTAGCCTTCTCGGAATTCTGGGCGCATTTTTCGAAATTTTCAAAGGGGTTAGCCTTCTCGGAATTCTGGGCGCATTTTTCGAAATCTTCAAAGGGGTTAGCCTTGTCGGAATTCTGGGCGCATTTTTCGAAATTTTAAAAAGGGTTAGCCTTCTCGGAATTCTGGGCGCATTTTTCGTAATTTTCAAAGGGGTTAGACTTCCTGGAATTCTGGGCGCATTTTTCGAAATTTTTAAAGGGGTTAGCCTTTTCGGAATTCTGGGCGCATTTTTCGAAATTTTCAAAGGGGTTAGCCTTCTCGGAATTCTGGGCGCATTTTTCGTAATTTTCAAAGGGGTTAGACTTCCTGGAATTCTGGGCGCATTTTTCGAAATTTTCAAAGGGGTTAGCCTTGTCGGAATTCTGGGCGCATTTTTCGAAATATTAAAAAGGTTTAGCCTTCTCGGAATTCAGGGCGCATTTTTCGAAATTTTCATACGGGTTAGCCTTCTCGGAATTCTGGGCGCATTTTTCGAAATTTTCAAAGGGGTTAGCCTTCTCGGAATTCCTGGCGCATTTTTCGAAATTTTCAAAGGGGTTAGCCTTCTCGGAATTCTGGGCGCATTTTTCGAAATTTTCAAAGGGGTTAGTCTTCTCGGAATTCTGGGAGCATTTTTCGAAATTTTCAAAGGGGTTAGCCTTGTCGGAATTCTGGGCGCATTTTTTCGAAATTTTCAAAGGGGTTAGCCTTCTCGGAATTCTGGGCGCGTTTTTCGAAATTTTTAAAGGGGTTAGCCTTTTCGGAATTCTGGGCGCATTTTTCGAAAATTTCAAAGGGGTTAGCCTTTTTGGAATTACGGCGCATTTTTCGAAATTTTCAAAGGGGTTAGCCTTCTCGGAATTCTGGGCGCATTTTTCGAAATTTTCAAAGGGGTTAGCTTTCTCGGAATTCTGGGCTCATTTTTCGAAATTTTCAAAGGGGTTTGCCTTGTCGGAATTCTGGGCGAATTTTTCGAAATTTTAAAAAGGGTTAGCCTTCTCGGAATTCTGGGCGCATTTTTCGAAATTTTCAAAGGGGTTAGACTTCCTGGAATTCTGGGACCATTTATCGAAATTTTTAAAGGGGTTAACCTTTTCGGAATTCTGGGCGCATTTTTCGAAATTTTCAAAGGGGTTAGCCTTCACGGAATTCTCGGCGCATTTTTCGAAATTTTCAAAGGGGTTACCATTGTCGGAATTCTGGGCGCATTTTTCGAAATTTTCAAAGGGGTTAGCTTTCTCGGAATTCTGGGCTCATTTTTCGAAATTTTCAAAGGGGTTAGCCTTCTCGGAATTCTGGGCGCATTTTTCGAAATTTTTAAAGGGGTTAGCCTTCTCGGAATTCTGGGCGTATTTTTCGAAATTATCAAAGGGGTTAGCCTTCCTGGAATTCTGGGCGCATTTTTCGAAATTTTCAAAGGGGTTAGCCTTCTCGGAATTACGGCGCATTTTTCGAAATTTTCAAAGGGGTTAGCCTTCTCGAAATTCTGCGCGCATTTTTCGAAATTTTCAAAGGGGTTAGCCTTCTTGGAATTCTGGGAGCATTTATCGAAATTTTCAAAGGGGTTAGCCTTCTCGGAATTCTGGGCTCATTTTTCGAAATTTTCAAAGGGGTTAGCCTTCTCGGAATTCTGGGCGCATTTTTCGAAATTTTCAAAGGGGTTAGCCTTCTCGGAATTCTGGGCGCATTTTTCGAAATTTTCAAAGGGGTTAGCCTTCCTGGAATTCTGGGCGCATTTTTTGAAATTTTTAAAGGGGTTAGCCTTTTCGGAATTCTGGGTGCATTTTTAGAAATTTTCAAAGGGGTTAGCCTTCTCGGAAATACGGCGCATTTTTCGAAATTTTCAAAGGGGTTAGCCTTCTCGGAATTCTGCGCGCATTTTTCGATATTTTCAAAGGGGTTAGCCTTCTCGGAATTCTGGGCGCATTTTTCGAAATTTTCAAAGGGGTTAGCCTTCTTGGAATTCTGGGCACATTTATCGAAATTTTCATAGGGGTTAGCCTTCTCGGAATTCTGGGCGCATTTTTCGAAATTTTCAAAGGGGTTAGACTTCCTGGAATTCTGGGACCATTTTTCGAAATTTTTAAAGGGGTTAACCTTTTCGGAATTCTGGGCGCATTTTTCGAAATTTTCAAAGGGGTTAGCCTTCTCGGAATTCTGGGCGCATTTTTCGAAATTTTCAAAGGGGTTAGCCTTCTCGGAATTACGGCGCATTTTTCGAAATTTTCAAAGGGGTTAGCCTTCTCGAAATTCTGCGCGCATTTTTCTGGAATTCTGGGAGCATTTATCGAAATTTAGCCTTGTCGGAATTATGGGCGCATTTTTCGAAATTTTAAAAAGGGTTAGCCTTCTCGGAATTCTGGGCGCATTTTTCGAAATTTTCAAAGGGGTTAGCCTTTTCGGTATTTTTGGCGCATTTTTCGAAATTTTCAAAGGGATTAGCCTTCTCGGAATTCTGGGCGCATTTTTAGAAATTTTCAAAGGGTTTGGCCTTCTCGGAATTCTGGGCGCATTTTTCGAAAATTTCAAAGGGGTTAGCCTTTTCGGAATTATGGCGCACTTTTCGAAATTTTCAAAGGGGTTAGCCTTCTCGGAATTCTGGGCGCATTTTTCGAAATTTTCAAAGGGGTTAGCCTTCTCGGAATTCTGGGCGCATTTTTCGTAATTTTCAAAGGGGTTAGACTTCCTGGAATTCTGGGCGCATTTTTCGAAATTTTCAAAGGGGTTAGCCTTGTCGGAATTCTGGGCGCATTTTTCGAAATATTAAAAAGGTTTAGCCTTCTCGGAATTCAGGGCGCATTTTTCGAAATTTTCATAGGGGTTAGCCTTCTCGGAATTCTGGGCGCATTTTTCGAAATTTTCAAAGGGGTTAGCCTTCTCGGAATTCTGGGCGCATTTTTCGAAATTTTCAAAGGGGTTAGCCTTCTCGGAATTCTGGGCGCATTTTTCGAAATTTTCAAAGGAGTTAGTCTTCTCGGAATTCTGGGAGCATTTTTCGAAAGTTTCAAAGGGGTTAGCCTTGTCGGAATTCTGGGCGCATTTTTTCGAAATTTTCAAAGGGGTTAGCCTTCTCGGAATTCTGGGCTCATTTTTCGAAATTTTCAAAGGTGTTAGCTTTCTAGGAATTCTGGGCGCATTTTTCGAAATTTTCAAAGGGGTTAGCCTTCTCGGAATTCTGGGCGCATTTTTCGAAATTTTCAAAGGGGTTAGCCTTCTCGGAATTCTGGGCGCATTTTTCGAAATTTTCAAAGGGGTTAGCCTTCCTGGAATTCTGGGCGCGTTTTTCGAAATTTTTAAAGAGGTTAGCCTTTTCGGAATTCTGGGCGCATTTTTCGAAAATTTCAAAGGGGTTAGCCTTTTCGGAATTACGGCGCATATTTCGAAATTTTCAAAGGGGTTAGCCTTCTCGGAATTCTGGGCGCATTTTTCGAAATTTTCAAAGGGGTTAGCTTTCTCGGAATTCTGGGCTCATTTTTCGAAATTTTCAAAGGGGTTTGCCTTGTCGGAATTCTGGGCGAATTTTTCGAAATTTTAAAAAGGGTTAGCCTTCTCGGAATTCTGGGCGCATTTTTCGAAATTTTCAAAGGGGTTAGACTTCCTGGAATTCTGGGACCATTTATCGAAATTTTTAAAGGGGTTAACCTTTTCGGAATTCTGGGCGCATTTTTCGAAATTTTCAAAGGGGTTAGCCTTCTCGGAATTCTCGGCGCATTTTTCGAAATTTTCAAAGGGGTTAGTCTTCTCGGAATTCTGGGCGCATTTTTCGAAATTTTCAAAGGGGTTACCATTGTCGGAATTCTGGGCGCATTTTTCGAAATTTTCAAAGGGGTTAGCCTTCTCGGAATTCTGGGCTCATTTTTCGAAATTTTCAAAGGGGTTAGCCTTCTCGGAATTCTGGGCGCATTTTTCGAAATTTTTTAAGGGGTTAGCCTTCTCGGAATTCTGTGCGTATTTTTCGAAATTATCAAAGGGGTTAGCCTTCCTGGAATTCTGGGCGCATTTTTCGAAATTTTCAAAGGGGTTAGCCTTCTCGGAATTACGGCGCATTTTTCGAAATTTTCAAAGGGGTTAGCCTTCTCGAAATTCTGCGCGCATTTTTCGAAATTTTCAAAGGGGTTAGCCTTGTCGGAATTATGGGCGCATTTTTCGAAATTTTAAAAAGGGTTAGCCTTCTCGGAATTCTGGGCGCATTTTTCGAAATTTGCAAAGGGGTTAGCCTTCTCGGAATTCTGGGCGCATTTTTCGAAATTTTCAAAGGGGTTAGTCTTCTCGGAATTCTGGGCGCATTTTTCGAAATTTTCAAAGGGGTTACCATTGTCGGAATTCTGCGCGCATTTTTCGAAATTTTCAAAGGGGTTAGCCTTTTCGGAATTCTGGGCTCATTTTTCGAAATTTTCAAAGGGGTTAGCCTTCTCGGAATTCTGGGCGTATTTTTCAAATTTTTTAAATGGGTTAGCCTTCTCGGAATTCTGGGCGCATTTTTCGAAATTTTCAAGGGGGTTAGCCTTCCTGGAATTCTGGGCGCATTTTTCGAAATTTTTAAAGGGGTTAGCCTTTTCGGAATTCTGGGCGCATTTTTCGAAATTTTCAAAGGGGTTAGCCTTCTCGGAATTACGGCGCATTTTTCGAAATTTTCAAAAAGTTCTCGAAATTCTGCGCGCATTTTTCGAAATTTTCAAAGGGTTTAGCCTTCTTGTAATTCTGGGAGCATTTATCGAAATTTTCAAAGGGGTTAGCCTTCTCGGAATTACGGCGCATTTTTCGAAATTTTCAAAGGGGTTAGCCTTCTCGAAATTCTGCGCGCATTTTTCGAAATTTTCAAAGGGGTTAGCCTTCTTGGAATTCTGGGAGCATTTATCGAAATTTTCAAAGGGGTTAGCCTTCTCGGAATTCTGGGCTCATTTTTCGAAATTTTCAAAGGGGTTAGCCTTCTCGGAATTCTGGGCTCATTTTTCGAAATTTTCAAAGGGGTTAGCCTTCTCGGAATTCTGGGCGCATTTTTCGAAATTTTCAAAGGGGTTAGCCTTCCTGGAATTCTGGGCGCATTTTTTGAAATTTTTAAAGGGGTTAGCCTTTTCGGAATTCTGGGTGCATTTTTAGAAATTTTCAAAGGGGTTAGCCTTCTCGGAAATACGGCGCATTTTTCGAAATTTTCAAAGGGGTTAGCCTTCTCGGAATTCTGCGCGCATTTTTCGATATTTTCAAAGGGGTTAGCCTTCTCGGAATTCTGGGCGCATTTTTCGAAATTTTCAAAGGGGTTAGCCTTCTTGGAATTCTGGGCACATTTATCGAAATTTTCATAGGGGTTAGCCTTCTCGGAATTCTGGGCGCATTTTTCGAAATTTTCAAAGGGGTTAGACTTCCTGGAATTCTGGGACCATTTTTCGAAATTTTTAAAGGGGTTAACCTTTTCGGAATTCTGGGCGCATTTTTCGAAATTTTCAAAGGGGTTAGCCTTCTCGGAATTCTGGGCGCATTTTTCGAAATTTTCAAAGGGGTTAGCTTTCTCGGAATTCTGGGCTCATTTTTCGAAATTTTCAAAGGGGTTTGCCTTGTCGGAATTATGGGCGAATTTTTCGAAATTTTAAAAAGGGTTAGCCTTCTCGGAATTCTGGGCGCATTTTTCGAAATTTTCAAAGGGGTTAGACTTCCTGGAATTCTGGGACCATTTATCGAAATTTTTAAAGGGGTTAACCTTTTCGGAATTCTGGGCGCATTTTTCGAAATTTTCAAAGGGGTTTGCCTTCTCGGAATTCTGGGCGCATTTTTCGAAATTTTCAAAGGGGTTAGTCTTCTCGGAATTCTGGGCGCATTTTTCGAAATTTTCAAAGGGGTTACCATTGTCGGAATTCTGGGCGCATTTTTCGAAATTTTCAAAGGGGTTAGCCTTCTCGGAATTCTGGGCTCATTTTTCGAAATTTTCAAAGGGGTTAGCCTTTTCGGAATTCTGGGCGCATTTTTCGAAATTTTTAAAGGGGTTAGCCTTCTCGGAATTCTGGGCGTATTTTTCGAAATTATCAAAGGGGTTAGCCTTCCTGGAATTCTGGGCTCATTTTTCGAAATTTTCAAAGGGGTTAGCCTTCTCGGAATTACGGCGCATTTTTCGAAATTTTCAAAGGGGTTAGCCTTCTCGAAATTCTGCGCGCATTTTTCTGGAATTCTGGGAGCATTTATCGAAATTTAGCCTTGTCGGAATTATGGGCGCATTTTTCGAAATTTTAAAAAGGGTTAGCCTTCTCGGAATTCTGGGCGCATTTTTCGAAATTTTCAAAGGGGTTAGCCTTTTCGGTATTTTTGGCGCATTTTTCGAAATTTTCAAAGGGATTAGCCTTCTCGGAATTCTGGGCGCATTTTTAGAAATTTTCAAAGGGTTTGGCCTTCTCGGAATTCTGGGCGCATTTTTCGAAAATTTCAAAGGGGTTAGCCTTTTCGGAATTATGGCGCACTTTTCGAAATTTTCAAAGGGGTTAGCCTTCTCGGAATTCTGGGCGCATTTTTCGAAATTTTCAAAGGGGTTAGCCTTCTCGGAATTCTGGGCGCATTTTTCGTAATTTTCAAAGGGGTTAGACTTCCTGGAATTCTGGGCGCATTTTTCGAAATTTTCAAAGGGGTTAGCCTTGTCGGAATTCTGGGCGCATTTTTCGAAATATTAAAAAGGTTTAGCCTTCTCGGAATTCAGGGCGCATTTTTCGAAATTTTCATAGGGGTTAGCCTTCTCGGAATTCTGGGCGCATTTTTCGAAATTTTCAAAGGGGTTAGCCTTCTCGGAATTCTGGGCGCATTTTTCGAAATTTTCAAAGGGGTTAGCCTTCTCGGAATTCTGGGCGCATTTTTCGAAATTTTCAAAGGAGTTAGTCTTCTCGGAATTCTGGGAGCATTTTTCGAAAGTTTCAAAGGGGTTAGCCTTGTCGGAATTCTGGGCGCATTTTTTCGAAATTTTCAAAGGGGTTAGCCTTCTCGGAATTCTGGGCTCATTTTTCGAAATTTTCAAAGGTGTTAGCTTTCTATGAATTCTGGGCGCATTTTTCGAAATTTTCAAAGGGGTTAGCCTTCTCGGAATTCTGGGCGCATTTTTCGAAATTTTCAAAGGGGTTAGCCTTCTCGGAATTCTGGGCGCATTTTTCGAAATTTTCAAAGGGGTTAGCCTTCCTGGAATTCTGGGCGCGTTTTTCGAAATTTTTAAAGAGGTTAGCCTTTTCGGAATTCTGGGCGCATTTTTCGAAAATTTCAAAGGGGTTAGCCTTTTCGGAATTACGGCGCATTTTTCTAAATTTTCAAAGGGGTTAGCCTTCTCGGAATTCTGGGCGCATTTTTCGAAATTTTCAAAGGGGTTAGCTTTCTCGGAATTCTGGGCTCATTTTTCGAAATTTTCAAAGGGGTTTGCCTTGTCGGAATTCTGGGCGAATTTTTCGAAATTTTAAAAAGGGTTAGCCTTCTCGGAATTCTGGGCGCATTTTTCGAAATTTTCAAAGGGGTTAGACTTCCTGGAATTCTGGGACCATTTATCGAAATTTTTAAAGGGGTTAACCTTTTCGGAATTCTGGGCGCATTTTTCGAAATTTTCAAAGGGGTTAGCCTTCTCGGAATTCTCGGCGCATTTTTCGAAATTTTCAAAGGGGTTAGTCTTCTCGGAATTCTGGGCGCATTTTTCGAAATTTTCAAAGGGGTTACCATTGTCGGAATTCTGGGCGCATTTTTCGAAATTTTCAAAGGGGTTAGCCTTCTCGGAATTCTGGGCTCATTTTTCGAAATTTTCAAAGGGGTTAGCCTTCTCGGAATTCTGGGCGCATTTTTCGAAATTTTTTAAGGGGTTAGCCTTCTCGGAATTCTGTGCGTATTTTTCGAAATTATCAAAGGGGTTAGCCTTCCTGGAATTCTGGGCGCATTTTTCGAAATTTTCAAAGGGGTTAGCCTTCTCGGAATTACGGCGCATTTTTCGAAATTTTCAAAGGGGTTAGCCTTCTCGAAATTCTGCGCGCATTTTTCGAAATTTTCAAAGGGGTTAGCCTTGTCGGAATTATGGGCGCATTTTTCGAAATTTTAAAAAGGGTTAGCCTTCTCGGAATTCTGGGCGCATTTTTCGAAATTTTCAAAGGGGTTAGCCTTCTCGGAATTCTGGGCGCATTTTTCGAAATTTTCAAAGGGGTTAGTCTTCTCGGAATTCTGGGCGCATTTTTCGAAATTTTCAAAGGGGTTACCATTGTCGGAATTCTGCGCGCATTTTTCGAAATTTTCAAAGGGGTTAGCCTTTTCGGAATTCTGGGCTCATTTTTCGAAATTTTCAAAGGGGTTAGCCTTCTCGGAATTCTGGGCGTATTTTTCAAATTTTTTAAATGGGTTAGCCTTCTCGGAATTCTGGGCGCATTTTTCGAAATTTTCAAAGGGGTTAGCCTTCCTGGAATTCTGGGCGCATTTTTCGAAATTTTTAAAGGGGTTAGCCTTTTCGGAATTCTGGGCGCATTTTTGGAAATTTTCAAAGGGGTTAGCCTTCTCGGAATTACGGCGCATTTTTCGAAATTTTCAAAAAGTTCTCGAAATTCTGCGCGCATTTTTCGAAATTTTCAAAGGGTTTAGCCTTCTTGTAATTCTGGGAGCATTTATCGAAATTTTCAAAGGGGTTAGCCTTCTCGGAATTACGGCGCATTTTTCGAAATTTTCAAAGGGGTTAGCCTTCTCGAAATTCTGCGCGCATTTTTCGAAATTTTCAAAGGGGTTAGCCTTCTTGGAATTCTGGGAGCATTTATCGAAATTTTCAAAGGGGTTAGCCTTCTCGGAATTCTGGGCTCATTTTTCGAAATTTTCAAAGGGGTTAGCCTTCTCGGAATTCTGGGCGCATTTTTCGAAATTTTCAAAGGGGTTAGCCTTCTCGGAATTCTGGGCGCATTTTTCGAAATTTTCAAAGGGGTTAGCCTTCCTGGAATTCTGGGCGCATTTTTTGAAATTTTTAAAGGGGTTAGCCTTTTCGGAATTCTGGGTGCATTTTTAGAAATTTTCAAAGGGGTTAGCCTTCTCGGAAATACGGCGCATTCTTCGAAATTTTCAAAGGGGTTAGCCTTCTCGGAATTCTGCGCGCATTTTTCGAAATTTTCAAAGGGGTTAGCCTTCTCGGAATTCTGGGCGCATTTTTCGAAATTTTCAAAGGGGTTAGTCTTCTCGGAATTCTGGGCGCATTTTTCGAAATTTTCAAATGGGTTACCATTGTCGGAATTCTGGGCGCATTTTTCGAAATTTTCAAAGGGGTTAGCCTTCTCGGAATTCTGGGCTCATTTTTCGAAATTTTCAAAGGGGTTAGCCTTCTCGGAATTCTGGGCGCATTTTTCGAAATTTTTAAAGGGGTTAGCCTTCTCGGAATTCTGGGCGTATTTTTCGAAATTATCAAAGGGGTTAGCCTTCCTGGAATTCTGGGCTCATTTTTCGAAATTTTCAAAGGGGTTAGCCTTCTCGGAATTACGGCGCATTTTTCGAAATTTTCAAAGGGGTTAGCCTTCTCGAAATTCTGCGCGCATTTTTCGAAATTTTCAAAGGGGTTAGCCTTCTTGGAATTCTGGGAGCATTTATCGAAATTTAGCCTTGTCGGAATTATGGGCGCATTTTTCGAAATTTTAAAAAGGGTTAGCCTTCTCGGAATTCTGGGCGCATTTTTCGAAATTTTCAAAGGGGTTACCCTTTTCGGTATTTTTGGCGCATTTTTCGAAATTTTCAAAGGGATTAGCCTTCTCGGAATTCTGGGCGCATTTTTAGAAATTTTCAAAGGGGTTAGCCTTCTCGGAATTGTGGCGCATTTTTCGAAATTTTCAAAGGGTTTGGCCTTCTCGGAATTCTGGGCGCATTTTTCGAAAATTTCAAAGGGGTTAGCCTTTTCGGAATTATGGCGCACTTTTCGAAATTTTCAAAGGGGTTAGCCTTCTCGGAATTCTGGGCGCATTTTTCGAAATTATCAAAGGGGTTAGCCTTCTCGGAATTCTGGGCGCATTTTTCGAAATTTTCAAAGGGGTTTGCCTTCTTGGAATTCTGGGCGCATTTTTAGAAATTTTCAAAGGGGTTAGCCTTCTCGGAATTCTGGGCGCATTTTTCGAAATTTTCAAAGGGGTTAGCCTTGTCGGAATTATGGGCGCATTTTTCGAAATTTTAAAAAGGGTTAGCCTTCTCGGAATTCTGGGCGCATTTTTCGAAATTTTCAAAGGGGTTAGCCTTCTCGGAATTCTGGGCGCATTTTTCGAAATTTTCAAAGGGGTTAGTCTTCTCGGAATTCTGGGCGCATTTTTCGAAATTTTCAAAGGGGTTACCATTGTCGGAATTCTGGGCGCATTTTTCGAAATTTTCAAAGGGGTTAGCCTTTTCGGAATTCTGGGCTCATTTTTCGAAATTTTCAAAGGGGTTAGCCTTCTCGGAATTCTGGGCGTATTTTTCGAATTTTTTAAATGGGTTAGCCTTCTCGGAATTCTGGGCGCATTTTTCGAAATTTTCAAAGGGGTTAGCCTTCCTGGAATTCTGGGCGCATTTTTCGAAATTTTTAAAGGGGTTAGCCTTTTCGGAATTCTGGGCGCATTTTTCGAAATTTTCAAAGGGGTTAGCCTTCTCGGAATTCTGGGAGCATTTTTCGAAATTTTCAATGGGGTTAGCCTTTTCGGAATTCTGGGCTCATTTTTCGAAATTTTCAAAGGGTTTAGCCTTCTCGGAATTCTGGGCGCATTTTTCGAAATTTTCAAAGGGGTTAGCCTTCTCGGAATTCTGGGCGCATTTTTCGTAATTTTCAAAGGAGTTAGAATTTTGGAATTCTGGGCGCATTTTTCGAAATTTTTAAAGGGGTTAGCCTTTTCGGAATTCTGGGCGCATTTTTCGAAATTTTCAAAGGGGTTAGCCTTCTCGGAATTGTGGGCGCATTTTTCGTAATTTTCAAAGGGGTTAGACTTCCTGGAATTCTGGGCGCATTTTTCGAAATTTTTAAAGGGGTTAGCCTTTTCGGAATTCTGGGCGCATTTTTCGAAATTTTCAAAGGGGTTAGCCTTCTCGGAATTACGGCGCATTTTTCGAAATTTTCAAAGGGGTTAGCCTTCTGGGAATTCTGCGCGCATTTTTCTAAATTTTCAAAGGTGAATTCTCGGAATTCTGGGCGCATTTTTCGAAATTTTCAAAGGGGTTAGCCTTCTTGGAATTCTGGGCACATTTATCGAAATTTTCATAGGGGTTAGCCTTCTCGGAATTATGGGCGCATTTTTCGAAATTTTCAAAGGGGTTAGCCTTCTCGGAATTCTGGGCGCATATTTCGAAATTTTCAAAGGGGTTAGTCTTCTCGGAATTCTGGGCGCATTTTTCGAAATTTTCAAATGGGTTACCATTGTCGGAATTCTGGGCGCATTTTTCGAAATTTTCAAAGGGGTTAGCCTTCTCGGAATTCTGGGCTCATTTTTCGAAATTTTCGGAATTCTGGGCGCATTTTTCGAAATTTTTAAAGGGGTTAGCCTTCTCGGAATTCTGGGCGTATTTTTCGAAATTATCAAAGGGGTTAGCCTTCCTGGAATTCTGGGCTCATTTTTCGAAATTTTCAAAGGGGTTAGCCTTCTCGGAATTACGGCGCATTTTTCGAAATTTTCAAAGGGGTTAGCCTTCTCGAAATTCTGCGCGCATTTTTCTGGAATTCTGGGAGCATTTATCGAAATTTAGCCTTGTCGGAATTATGGGCGCATTTTTCGAAATTTTAAAAAGGGTTAGCCTTCTCGGAATTCTGGGCGCATTTTTCGAAATTTTCAAAGGGGTTAGCCTTTTCGGTATTTTTGGCGCATTTTTCGAAATTTTCAAAGGGATTAGCCTTCTCGGAATTCTGGGCGCATTTTTAGAAATTTTCAAAGGGTTTGGCCTTCTCGGAATTCTGGGCGCATTTTTCGAAAATTTCAAAGGGGTTAGCCTTTTCGGAATTATGGCGCACTTTTCGAAATTTTCAAAGGGGTTAGCCTTCTCGGAATTCTGGGCGCATTTTTCGAAATTTTCAAAGTGGTTAGCCTTCTCGGAATTCTGGGCGCATTTTTCGTAATTTTCAAAGGGGTTAGCCTTGTCGGAATTCTGGGCGCATTTTTCGAAATATTAAAAAGGTTTAGCCTTCTCGGAATTCAGGGCGCATTTTTCGAAATTTTCATAGGGGTTAGCCTTCTCGGAATTCTGGGCGCATTTTTCGAAATTTTCATAGGGGTTAGCCTTCTCGGAATTCTGGGCGCATTTTTCGAAATTTTCAAAGGGGTTAGCCTTCTCGGAATTCTGGGCGCATTTTTCGAAATTTTCAAAGGAGTTAGTCTTCTCGGAATTCTGGGAGCATTTTTCGAAAGTTTCAAAGGGGTTAGCCTTGTCGGAATTCTGGGCGCATTTTTTCGAAATTTTCAAAGGGGTTAGCCTTCTCGGAATTCTGGGCTCATTTTTCGAAATTTTCAAAGGTGTTAGCTTTCTAGGAATTCTGGGCGCATTTTTCGAAATTTTCAAAGGGGTTAGCCTTCTCGGAATTCTGGGCGCATTTTTCGAAATTTTCAAAGGGGTTAGCCTTCCTGGAATTCTGGGCGCGTTTTTCGAAATTTTTAAAGAGGTTAGCCTTTTCGGAATTCTGGGCGCATTTTTCGAAAATTTCAAAGGGGTTAGCCTTTTCGGAATTACGGCGCATTTTTCGAAATTTTCAAAGGGGTTAGCCTTCTCGGAATTCTGGGCGCATTTTTCGAAATTTTCAAAGGGGTTAGCTTTCTCGGAATTCTGGGCTCATTTTTCGAAATTTTCAAAGGGGTTTGCCTTGTCGGAATTCTGGGCGAATTTTTCGAAATTTTAAAAAGGGTTAGCCTTCTCGGAATTCTGGGCGCATTTTTCGAAATTTTCAAAGGGGTTAGACTTCCTGGAATTCTGGGACCATTTATCGAAATTTTTAAAGGGGTTAACCTTTTCGGAATTCTGGGCGCATTTTTCGAAATTTTCAAAGGGGTTAGCCTTCTCGGAATTCTCGGCGCATTTTTCGAAATTTTCAAAGGGGTTAGTCTTCTCGGAATTCTGGGCGCATTTTTCGAAATTTTCAAAGGGGTTACCATTGTCGGAATTCTGGGCGCATTTTTCGAAATTTTCAAAGGGGTTAGCCTTCTCGGAATTCTGGGCTCATTTTTCGAAATTTTCAAAGGGGTTAGCCTTCTCGGAATTCTGGGCGCATTTTTCGAAATTTTTTAAGGGGTTAGCCTTCTCGGAATTCTGTGCGTATTTTTCGAAATTATCAAAGGGGTTAGCCTTCCTGGAATTCTGGGCGCATTTTTCGAAATTTTCAAAGGGGTTAGCCTTCTCGGAATTACGGCGCATTTTTCGAAATTTTCAAAGGGGTTAGCCTTCTCGAAATTCTGCGCGCATTTTTCGAAATTTTCAAAGGGGTTAGCCTTGTCGGAATTATGGGCGCATTTTTCGAAATTTTAAAAAGGGTTAGCCTTCTCGGAATTCTGGGCGCATTTTTCGAAATTTTCAAAGGGGTTAGCCTTCTCGGAATTCTGGGCGCATTTTTCGAAATTTTCAAAGGGGTTAGTCTTCTCGGAATTCTGGGCGCATTTTTCGAAATTTTCAAAGGGGTTACCATTGTCGGAATTCTGCGCGCATTTTTCGAAATTTTCAAAGGGGTTAGCCTTTTCGGAATTCTGGGCTCATTTTTCGAAATTTTCAAAGGGGTTAGCCTTCTCGGAATTCTGGGCGTATTTTTCGAATTTTTTAAATGGGTTAGCCTTCTCGGAATTCTGGGCGCATTTTTCGAAATTTTCAAAGGGGTTAGCCTTCCTGGAATTCTGGGCGCATTTTTCGAAATTTTTAAAGGGGTTAGCCTTTTCGGAATTCTGGGCGCATTTTTCGAAATTTTCAAAGGGGTTAGCCTTCTCGGAATTACGGCGCATTTTTCGAAATTTTCAAAAAGTTCTCGAAATTCTGCGCGCATTTTTCGAAATTTTCAAAGGGTTTAGCCTTCTTGTAATTCTGGGAGCATTTATCGAAATTTTCAAAGGGGTTAGCCTTCTCGGAATTACGGCGCATTTTTCGAAATTTTCAAAGGGGTTAGCCTTCTCGAAATTCTGCGCGCATTTTTCGAAATTTTCAAAGGGGTTAGCCTTCTTGGAATTCTGGGAGCATTTATCGAAATTTTCAAAGGGGTTAGCCTTCTCGGAATTCTGGGCTCATTTTTCGAAATTTTCAAAGGGGTTAGCCTTCTCGGAATTCTGGGCGCATTTTTCGAAATTTTCAAAGGGGTTAGCCTTCTCGGAATTCTGGGCGCATTTTTCGAAATTTTCAAAGGGGTTAGCCTTCCTGGAATTCTGGGCGCATTTTTTGAAATTTTTAAAGGGGTTAGCCTTTTCGGAATTCTGGGTGCATTTTTAGAAATTTTCAAAGGGGTTAGCCTTCTCGGAAATACGGCGCATTTTTCGAAATTTTCAAAGGGGTTAGCCTTCTCGGAATTCTGCGCGCATTTTTCGAAATTTTCAAAGGGGTTAGCCTTCTCGGAATTCTGGGCGCATTTTTCGAAATTTTCAAAGGGGTTAGTCTTCTCGGAATTCTGGGCGCATTTTTCGAAATTTTCAAATGGGTTACCATTGTCGGAATTCTGGGCGCATTTTTCGAAATTTTCAAAGGGGTTAGCCTTCTCGGAATTCTGGGCTCATTTTTCGAAATTTTCAAAGGGGTTAGCCTTCTCGGAATTCTGGGCGCATTTTTCGAAATTTTTAAAGGGGTTAGCCTTCTCGGAATTCTGGGCGTATTTTTCGAAATTATCAAAGGGGTTAGCCTTCCTGGAATTCTGGGCTCATTTTTCGAAATTTTCAAAGGGGTTAGCCTTCTCGGAATTACGGCGCATTTTTCGAAATTTTCAAAGGGGTTAGCCTTCTTGGAATTCTGGGAGCATTTATCGAAATTTAGCCTTGTCGGAATTATGGGCGCATTTTTCGAAATTTTAAAAAGGGTTAGCCTTCTCGGAATTCTGGGCGCATTTTTCGAAATTTTCAAAGGGGTTACCCTTTTCGGTATTTTTGGCGCATTTTTCGAAATTTTCAAAGGGATTAGCCTTCTCGGAATTCTGGGCGCATTTTTAGAAATTTTCAAAGGGGTTAGCCTTCTCGGAATTGTGGCGCATTTTTCGAAATTTTCAAAGGGTTTGGCCTTCTCGGAATTCTGGGCGCATTTTTCGAAAATTTCAAAGGGGTTAGCCTTTTCGGAATTATGGCGCACTTTTCGAAATTTTCAAAGGGGTTAGCCTTCTCGGAATTCTGGGCGCATTTTTCGAAATTTTCAAAGGGGTTAGCCTTCTCGGAATTCTGGGCGCATTTTTCGAAATTTTCAAAGGGGTTTGCCTTCTTGGAATTCTGGGCGCATTTTTAGAAATTTTCAAAGGGGTTAGCCTTCTCGGAATTCTGGGCGCATTTTTCGAAATTTTCAAAGGGGTTAGCCTTGTCGGAATTATGGGCGCATTTTTCGAAATTTTAAAAAGGGTTAGCCTTCTCGGAATTCTGGGCGCATTTTTCGAAATTTTCAAAGGGGTTAGCCTTCTCGGAATTCTGGGCGCATTTTTCGAAATTTTCAAAGGGGTTAGTCTTCTCGGAATTCTGGGCGCATTTTTCGAAATTTTCAAAGGGGTTACCATTGTCGGAATTCTGGGCGCATTTTTCGAAATTTTCAAAGGGGTTAGCCTTTTCGGAATTCTGGGCTCATTTTTCGAAATTTTCAAAGGGGTTAGCCTTCTCGGAATTCTGGGCGTATTTTTCGAATTTTTTAAATGGGTTAGCCTTCTCGGAATTCTGGGCGCATTTTTCGAAATTTTCAAAGGGGTTAGCCTTCTCGGAATTCTGGGAGCATTTTTCGAAATTTTCAATGGGGTTAGCCTTTTCGGAATTCTGGGCTCATTTTTCGAAATTTTCAAAGGGGTTAGCCTTCTCGGAATTCTGGGCGCATTTTTCGAAATTTTCAAAGGGGTTAGCCTTCTCGGAATTCTGGGCGCATTTTTCGTAATTTTCAAAGGAGTTAGAATTTTGGAATTCTGGGCGCATTTTTCGAAATTTTTAAAGGGGTTAGCCTTTTCGGAATTCTGGGCGCATTTTTCGAAATTTTCAAAGGGGTTAGCCTTCTCGGAATTGTGGGCGCATTTTTCGTAATTTTCAAAGGGGTTAGACTTCCTGGAATTCTGGGCGCATTTTTCGAAATTTTTAAAGGGGTTAGCCTTTTCGGAATTCTGGGCGCATTTTTCGAAATTTTCAAAGGGGTTAGCCTTCTCGGAATTACGGCGCATTTTTCGAAATTTTCAAAGGGGTTAGCCTTCTGGGAATTCTGCGCGCATTTTTCGAAATTTTCAAAGGGCAATTCTCGGAATTCTGGGCGCATTTTTCGAAATTTTCAAAGGGGTTAGCCTTCTTGGAATTCTGGGCACATTTATCGAAATTTTCATAGGGGTTAGCCTTCTCGGAATTATGGGCGCATTTTTCGAAATTTTCAAAGGGGTTAGCCTTCTCGGAATTCTGGGCGCATATTTCGAAATTTTCAAAGGGGTTAGTCTTCTCGGAATTCTGGGCGCATTTTTCGAAATTTTCAAATGGGTTACCATTGTCGGAATTCTGGGCGCATTTTTCGAAATTTTCAAAGGGGTTAGCCTTCTCGGAATTCTGGGCTCATTTTTCGAAATTTTCAAAGGGGTTAGCCTTCTCGGAATTCTGGGCGCATTTTTCGAAATTTTTAAAGGGGTTAGCCTTCTCGGAATTCTGGGCGTATTTTTCGAAATTATCAAAGGGGTTAGCCTTCCTGGAATTCTGGGCTCATTTTTCGAAATTTTCAAAGGGGTTAGCCTTCTCGGAATTACGGCGCATTTTTCGAAATTTTCAAAGGGGTTAGCCTTCTCGAAATTCTGCGCGCATTTTTCGAAATTTTCAAAGGGGTTAGCCTTCTTGGAATTCTGGGAGCATTTATCGAAATTTAGCCTTGTCGGAATTATGGGCGCATTTTTCGAAATTTTAAAAAGGGTTAGCCTTCTCGGAATTCTGGGCGCATTTTTCGAAATTTTCAAAGGGGTTACCCTTTTCGGTATTTTTGGCGCATTTTTCGAAATTTTCAAAGGGATTAGCCTTCTCGGAATTCTGGGCGCATTTTTAGAAATTTTCAAAGGGGTTAAGGGGTTAGCCTTCTCGGAATTCTGGGCGCATTTTTCGATATTTTAAAAAGGGTTAGCCTTCTCGGAATTCTGGGCGCATTTTTCGAAATTTTCAAAGGGGTTAGCCTTCTCGGAATTCTGGGCGCATTTTTCGTAATTTTCAAAGGGGTTAGACTTCCTGGAATTCAAGGCGCATTTTTCGAAATTTTTAAAGGGGTTAGCCTTTTCGGAATTCTGGGCGCATTTTTCGAAATTTTCAAAGGGGTTGATAGCCTTCTCGGAATTCTGGGAGCATTTTTAGAAATTTTCAAAGGGGTTAGCCTTCTCGGAATTACGGCGCATTTTTCGAAATTTTTAAAGGGGTTAGCCTTTTCGGAATTCTGCGCGCATTTTTCGAAATTTTCAAAGGGGTTAGCCTTCTCGGAATTCTGGGCGCATTTTTCGAAATTTTCAAAGGGGTTAGCCTTCTCGGAATTCTGGGCGCATTTTTCGAAATTTTATGAATTCTGGGCGAATTTTTCGTAATTTTAAAAAGGGTTAGCCTTCTCGGAATTCTGGGCGCATTTTTCGAAATATTCAAAGGGGTTAGACTTCCTGGAATTCTGGGCGCATTTTTCGAAATTTTTAAAGGGGTTAGCGTTTTCGAAATTCTGGGCGCATTTTTCGAAATTTTCAAAGTGGTTAGCCTTCTCGGAATCTGGGAGCATTTTTCGAAATTTTCAAAGGGGTTAGCCTTCTCGGAATTCTGGGCGCATTTATTGAAATTTTCAAAGGGGTTTAGTCTTCTTGGAATTCTGCGCGCATTTTTCGAAATTTTCAAAGTGGTTAGCCTTCTCGGAATTCTGGGCGCATTTTCCGAAATTTTCAAAGGGGTTAGCTTTCTCGGAATTCTGGGCGCATTTTTCGAAATTTTCAAAGGGGTTAGCCTTCTCGGAATTACGGCGCATTTTTCGAAATTTTCAAAGGGGTTAGCCTTCTGGGAATTCTGCGCGCATTTTTCGAAATTTTCAAAGGTGAATTCTCGGAATTCTGCGCGCATTTTTCGAAATTTTCAAAGGGGTTAGCCTTCTCGGAATCCTGGGGGCATTTATCGAAATTTTCAAAGGGGTTAGCCTTCTCGGAATTCTGGGCGCATTTTTCGTAATTTTCAAAGGGGTTAGACTTCCTGGAATTCTGGGCGCATTTTTCGAAATTTTTAAAGGGGTTAGCCATTTCGGAATTCTGGGCGCATTTTTCGAAATTTTCAAAGGGGTTAGCCTTCTCGGAATTACGGCGCATTTTTCGAAATTTTCAAAGGGGTTAGCCTTCTCGGAATTCTGCGCGCATTTTTCGAAATTTTTAAAGGGGTTAGCCTTCTCGGAATTCTGGGCGCAATTTTCGAAATTTTCTATGGGGTTAGCCTTCTCGGAATTCTGGGCTCATTTTTCGAAATTTTCAAAGGGGTTAGCCTTCTCGGAATTCTGGGCGCATTTTTCGAAATTTTCAAAGGGGTTAGCCTTCCTGGAATTCTGGGCGCATTTTTTGAAATTTTTAAAGGGGTTAGCCTTTTCGGAATTCTGGGCGCATTTTTAGAAAGGGTTAGCCTTTACGGAATTCTGCGCGCATTTTTCGAAATTTTCAAAGGGGTTAGCCTTCTCGGAATTACGGCGCATTTTTCGAAATTTTCAAAGGGGTTAGCTTTCTCGGAATTACGGTGCATTTTTCGAAATTTTCAAAGGGGTTAGCCTTCTCGGAATTCTGCGCGCATTTTTCGAAATTTTCAAAGGTGAATTCTCGGAATTCTGGGCGCATTTTTCGAAATTTTCAAAGGGGTTAGCCTTCTCGGAATTCTGGGCGCATTTTTCGTAATTTTCAAAGGGGTTAGACTTCCTGGAATTCTGGGCGCATTTTTCGAAATTTTTAAAGGGGTTAGCCTTTTCGGAATTCTGGGCGCATTTTTCGAAATTTTTAAAGGGGTTAGCCTTCTCGGAATTCTGGGAGCATTTTTCGAGATTTTCAAAGGGGTTAGCCTTGTCGGAATTCTGGGCGCATTTTTCAAAATTTTCAAAGGGAAATTCTCGGAATTCTGGGCGCATTTTTCGAAATTTTCAAAGTGGTTAGCCTTCTCGGAATCCTGGGGGCATTTATCGAAATTTTCAAAGGGGTTAGCCTTCTCGGAATTCTGGGCGCATTTTTCGTAATTTTCAAAGGGGTTAGACTTCCTGGAATTCTGGGCGCATTTTTCGAAATTTTTAAAGGGGTTAGCCATTTCGGAATTCTGGGCGCATTTTTCGAAATTTTCAAAGGGGTTAGCCTTCTCGGAATTACGGCGCATTTTTCGAAATTTTCAAAGGGGTTAGCCTTCTCGGAATTCTGCGCGCATTTTTCGAAATTTTCAAAGGGGTTAGCCTTCTCGGAATTCTGGGCGCATTTTTCGAAATTTTCAGAGGGGTTAGCCTTCTCGGAATTCTGGGCGCATTTTTCGAAATTTTAGGAATTCTGGGCAAATTTTTCGAAATTTTAAAAAGGGTTAGCCTTTTCGGAATTCTGGGCGCATTTTCCGAAATTTTCAAAGGGGTTAGACTTCCTGGAATTCTGGGCGCATTTTTCGAAATTTTTAAAGGGGTTAGCCTTTTCGGAATTCTGGGCGCATTTTTCGAAATTTTCAAAGTGGTTAGCCTTCTCGGAATTACGGCGCATTTTTTGAAATTTTCAAAGTGGTTAGCCTTCTCGGAATTCTGCGCGCATTTTTCGAAATTTTCAAAGGGGTTAGCCTTCTCGGAATTCTGGGCGCATTTATCGATTTTTTCAAAGGGGTTAGCCTTCTCGGAATTCTGGGCGCATTTTACGAAATTTTCAAAGGGTTTTAGTCTTCTTGGAATTCAGCGCGCATTTTTCGAAATTTTCAAAGTGGTTAGCCTTCTCGGAATTCTGGGCGCATTTTCCGAAATTTTCAAAGGGGTTAGCTTTCTCGGAATTCTGGGCGCATTTTTCGAAATTTTCTTTGGGGTTAGCCTTCTCGGAATTCAGGGCGCATTTTTCGAAAATTTCAATGGGGTTAGTCTTCTCGGAATTCTGGGCGCATTTTTCGAAATTTTCAAAGGGGTTAGCTTTCTCGGAATTCTGGGCGCTTTTTTCGAAATTTTCAAAGGGGTTAGCCTTCTCGGAATTCTGGGCGCATTTTTCGAAATTTTCAAAGGGGTTTGCGTTCTCGGAGTTCTGGGCGCATTTTCGAAAATTTCAAAGGGGTTAGCCTTCTCGGAATACTGGGCGCATTTTTCGAAATTTTCAAAGGGGTAAGCCTTCTCGGAATTCTGGGTGCATTTTTCGAAATTTCCAAAGGGGTTAGCCTTCTCGGAATTCTGGGCGCATTTTTCGAAATTTTAAAAAGGGTTAGCTTCTCGGAATTCTGGGCGCATTTTTCGAAATTTACAAAGGGGTTAGCCTTCTCGGAATTCTGGGCGCATTTTTCGTAATTTTCAAAGGGGTTAGACTTCCTGGAATTCTGGGCGCATTTTTCGAAATTTTTAAAGGGGTTAGCCTTTTCGGAATTCTGGGCGCATTTTTCGAAATTTTCAAAGGGGTTAGCCTTCTCGGAATTCTGGGAGCATTTTTCGAAATTTTCAAAGGGGAATTCTCAGAATTCTGGGCGCATTTTTCGAAATTTTCAAAGTGGTTAGCCTTCTCGGAATCCTGGGGGCATTTATCGAAATTTTCAAAGGGGTTAGCCTTCTCGGAATTCTGGGCGCATTTTTCGTAATTTTCAAAGGGGTTAGACTTCCTGGAATTCTGGGCGCATTTTTCGAAATTTTTAAAGGGGTTAGCCTTTTCGGAATTCTGGGCGCATTTTTAGAAAGGGTTAGCCTTTACGGAATTCTGCGCGCATTTTTCGAAATTTTCAAAGGGGTTAGCCTTCTCGGAATTACGGCGCATTTTTCGAAATTTTCAAAGGGGTTAGCTTTCTCGGAATTACGGTGCATTTTTCGAAATTTTCAAAGGGGTTAGCCTTCTCGGAATTCTGCGCGCATTTTTCGAAATTTTCAAAGGTGAATTCTCGGAATTCTGGGCGCATTTTTCGAAATTTTCAAAGGGGTTAGCCTTCTCGGAATTCTGGGCGCATTTTTCGTAATTTTCAAAGGGGTTAGACTTCCTGGAATTCTGGGCGCATTTTTCGAAATTTTTAAAGGGGTTAGCCTTTTCGGAATTCTGGGCGCATTTTTCGAAATTTTTAAAGGGGTTAGCCTTCTCGGAATTCTGGGAGCATTTTTCGAGATTTTCAAAGGGGTTAGCCTTGTCGGAATTCTGGGCGCATTTTTCAAAATTTTCAAAGGGAAATTCTCGGAATTCTGGGCGCATTTTTCGAAATTTTCAAAGTGGTTAGCCTTCTCGGAATCCTGGGGGCATTTATCGAAATTTTCAAAGGGGTTAGCCTTCTCGGAATTCTGGGCGCATTTTTCGTAATTTTCAAAGGGGTTAGACTTCCTGGAATTCTGGGCGCATTTTTCGAAATTTTTAAAGGGGTTAGCCATTTCGGAATTCTGGGCGCATTTTTCGAAATTTTCAAAGGGGTTAGCCTTCTCGGAATTACGGCGCATTTTTCGAAATTTTCAAAGGGGTTAGCCTTCTCGGAATTCTGCGCGCATTTTTCGAAATTTTCAAAGGGGTTAGCCTTCTCGGAATTCTGGGCGCATTTTTCGAAATTTTCAGAGGGGTTAGCCTTCTCGGAATTCTGGGCGCATTTTTCGAAATTTTAGGAATTCTGGGCAAATTTTTCGAAATTTTAAAAAGGGTTAGCCTTTTCGGAATTCTGGGCGCATTTTCCGAAATTTTCAAAGGGGTTAGACTTCCTGGAATTCTGGGCGCATTTTTCGAAATTTTTAAAGGGGTTAGCCTTTTCGGAATTCTGGGCGCATTTTTCGAAATTTTCAAAGTGGTTAGCCTTCTCGGAATTACGGCGCATTTTTTGAAATTTTCAAAGTGGTTAGCCTTCTCGGAATTCTGCGCGCATTTTTCGAAATTTTCAAAGGGGTTAGCCTTCTCGGAATTCTGGGCGCATTTATCGATTTTTTCAAAGGGGTTAGCCTTCTCGGAATTCTGGGCGCATTTTACGAAATTTTCAAAGGGTTTTAGTCTTCTTGGAATTCAGCGCGCATTTTTCGAAATTTTCAAAGTGGTTAGCCTTCTCGGAATTCTGGGCGCATTTTCCGAAATTTTCAAAGGGGTTAGCTTTCTCGGAATTCTGGGCGCATTTTTCGAAATTTTCTTTGGGGTTAGCCTTCTCGGAATTCAGGGCGCATTTTTCGAAAATTTCAATGGGGTTAGTCTTCTCGGAATTCTGGGCGCATTTTTCGAAATTTTCAAAGGGGTTAGCTTTCTCGGAATTCTGGGCGCTTTTTTCGAAATTTTCAAAGGGGTTAGCCTTCTCGGAATTCTGGGCGCATTTTTCGAAATTTTCAAAGGGGTTTGCGTTCTCGGAGTTCTGGGCGCATTTTCGAAAATTTCAAAGGGGTTAGCCTTCTCGGAATACTGGGCGCATTTTTCGAAATTTTCAAAGGGGTAAGCCTTCTCGGAATTCTGGGTGCATTTTTCGAAATTTCCAAAGGGGTTAGCCTTCTCGGAATTCTGGGCGCATTTTTCGAAATTTTAAAAAGGGTTAGCTTCTCGGAATTCTGGGCGCATTTTTCGAAATTTACAAAGGGGTTAGCCTTCTCGGAATTCTGGGCGCATTTTTCGTAATTTTCAAAGGGGTTAGACTTCCTGGAATTCTGGGCGCATTTTTCGAAATTTTTAAAGGGGTTAGCCTTTTCGGAATTCTGGGCGCATTTTTCGAAATTTTCAAAGGGGTTAGCCTTCTCGGAATTCTGGGAGCATTTTTCGAAATTTTCAAAGGGGAATTCTCAGAATTCTGGGCGCATTTTTCGAAATTTTCAAAGTGGTTAGCCTTCTCGGAATCCTGGGGGCATTTATCGAAATTTTCAAAGGGGTTAGCCTTCTCGGAATTCTGGGCGCATTTTTCGTAATTTTCAAAGGGGTTAGACTTCCTGGAATTCTGGGCGCATTTTTCGAAATTTTTAAAGGGGTTAGCCATTTCGGAATTCTGGGCGCATTTTTCGAAATTTTCAAAGGGGTTAGCCTTCTCGGAATTACGGCGCATTTTTCGAAATTTTCAAAGGGGTTAGCCTTCTCGGAATTCTGCGCGCATTTTTCGAAATTTTCAAATTTTCCTGGAATTCTCGGAATTCTGGGCGAATTTTTCGAAATTTTCAAAGGGGTTAGCCTTCTCGGAATTCTGGGCGCATTTTTCGAAATTTTCAAAGGGGTTAGCCATTTCGGAATTCTGGGCGCATTTTTCGAAATTTTCAAAGGGGTTAGCCTTCTCGGAATTCTGGGCGCATTTTTCGAAAATTTCAAAGGAGTTAGCCTTCTCGGAATTCTGGGTGAGTTTTTCGAAATTATCAAAAGGGGTGAGCCTTCTCGGAATTCTGGGCGCATTTTTCGAAATTTTTAAAGGGGTTAGCCTTCTCGGAATTCTGGGCGCAATTTTCCAAATTTTCTATGGGGTTAGCCTTCTCGGAATTCTGGGCTCATTTTTCGAAATTTCCAAAGGGGTTAGCCTTCTCGGAATTCTGGGCTTTTTTTCGAAATTTTCAAAGGGGTTAGCCTTCTCGGAATTCTGGGCGCATTTTTCGAAATTTTCAAACGGGTTAGCCTTCTCGGAATTCTGGGCGCATTTTTCGAAATTTTCAAAGGGGTTAGCCTTCCTGGAATTCTGGGCGCATTTTTTGAAATTTTTAAAGGGGTTAGCCTTCTCGGAATTCTGGGCTCATTTTTCGAAATTTTCATAGGGGTTAGCCATCTCGGAATTCTGGGCGCATTTTTCGAAATTTTCAAAGGGGTTAGACTTCCTGGAATTCTGGGACCATTTTTCGAAATTTTTAAAGGGGTTAACCTTTTCGGAATTCTGGGCGCATTTTTCGAAATTTTCAAAGGGGTTAGCCTTCTCGGAATTCTGGGCGCATTTATCGAAATTTTCAAAGGGGTTAGCTTTCTCGGAATTCTGGGCTCATTTTTCGAAATTTTCAAAGGGGTTAGCCTTGTCGGAATTCTGGGCGAATTTTTCGAAATTTTAAAAAGGGTTAGCCTTCTCGGAATTCTGGGCGCATTTTTCGAAATTTTCAAAGGGGTTAGCCTTCTCGGAATTCTGGGCGATTTTTCGAAATTTTCAAAGGGGTTAGCTTTCTCGGAATTCTGGGAGCATTTTTCGAAATTTTCATTGGGGTTATCCTTCTCGGAATTCTGGGCGCATTTTTTGAAAATTTCAATGGGGTTAGTCTTCTCGGAATTCTGGGCGCATTTTTCGAAATTTCCAAAGGGGTTAGCCTTCTCGGAATTCTGGGCGCTTTTTTCGAAATTTTTAAAGGGGTTAGCCTTCTCGGAATTCTGGGCGCAATTTTCGAAATTTTCTATGGGGTTAGCCTTCTCGGAATTCTGGGCTCAATTTTCGAAATTTTCAAAGGGGTTAGCCTTCTCGGAATTCTGTGCGCATTTTTCGAAATTTTCAAAGGGGTTAGCCTTCTCGGAATTCTGGGCGCATTTTTCGAAATTTTCAAATGGGTTAGCCTTCTCCGAATTCTGGGCGCATTTTTCGAAATTTTCAAAGGGGTTAGCCTTCCTGGAATTCTGGGCGCATTTTTTGAAATTTTCAAAGGGGTTAGCCTTCTCGGAATTAGGGCGCATTTTTCGAAATTTTCAAATGGGTTAGCCTTCTCCGAATTCTGGGCGCATTTTTCGAAATTTTCAAAGGGGTTAGCCTTCCTGGAATTCTGGGCGAATTTTTAGAAATTTTCAAAGGGGTTAGCCTTCTCGGAATTACGGCGCATTTTTCGAAATTTTCAAAGGGGTTAGCCTTCTCGGAATTCTGTGCGCATTTTTCGAAATTTTCAAAGGGGTTAGCCTTCTCGGAATTCTGGGCGCATTTTTCGAAATTTTCAAAGGGGTTAGCCTTCTCGGAATTCTGGGCGCATTTTTCGAAATTTTAGGAATTCTGGGCGAATTTTTCGAAATTTTAAAATGGGTTAGCCTTCTCGGAATTCTGGGCGCATTTTTCGAAATTTTCAAAGGGGTTAGACTTCCTGGAATTCTGGGCGCATTTTTCGAAATTTTTAAAGGGGTTAGATTTTTCGGAATTCTGGGCGCATTTTTCGAAATTTTCAAAGTGGTTAGCCTTCTCGGAATTACGGCGCATTTTTCGAAATTTTCAAAGTGGTTAGCCTTCTCGGAATTCTGCGCGCATTTTTCGAAATTTTCAAAGGGGTTAGCCTTCTCGGAATTCTGGGCGCATTTTTCGAAATTTTCAAAGGGGTTAGCCTTCTCGGAATTCTGGGCGCATTTATCGATTTTTTCAAAGGGGTTAGCATTCGCGGAATTCTGGGCGCATTTTTCGAAATTTTCAAAGGGGTTTAGCCTTCTTGGAATTCTGCGCGCATTTTTCGAAATTTTCAAAGTGGTTACCCTTCTCGGAATTCTGGGCGCATTTTCCGAAATTTTCAAAGGGGTTAGCTTTCTCGGAATTCTGGGCGCATTTTTCGAAATTTTCATTGGGGTTAGCCTTCTCGGAATTCTGGGCGCATTTTTCGAAAATTTCAATGGGGTTAGTCTTCTCGGAATTCTGGGCGCATTTTTCGAAATTTTCAAAGGGGTTAGCCTTCTCGGAATTCTGGGCGCGTTTTTCGAAATTTTCAAAGGGGTTAGCCTCTCGGAATTCTGGGCGCATTTTTCGAAATTTTCAAAGGGGTTTGCGTTCTCGGAATTCTGGGCGTATTTTCGAAAATTTCAAAGGGGTTAGCCTTTTCGGAATACTGGGAGCATTTTTCGAAATTTTCAAAGGGGTAAGCCTTCTCGGAATTCTGGGTGCATTTTTCGAAATTTCCAAAGGGGTTAGCCTTCTCGGAATTCTGGGCGCATTTTTCGAAATTTTAAAAAGGGTTAGCCTTCTCGGAATTCTGGGCGCATTTTTCGAAATTTTCAAAGGGGTTAGCCTTCTCGGAATTCTGGGCGCATTTTTCGTAATTTTCAAAGGGGTTAGACTTCCTGGAATTCAAGGCGCATTTTTCGAAATTTTTAAAGGGGTTAGCCTTTTCGGAATTCTGGGCGCATTTTTCGAAATTTTCAAAGGGGTTGTTAGCCTTCTCGGAATTCTGGGAGCATTTTTAGAAATTTTCAAAGGGGTTAGCCTTCTCGGAATTACGGCGCATTTTTCGAAATTTTTAAAGGGGTTAGCCTTTTCGGAATTCTGCGCGCATTTTTCGAAATTTTCAAAGGGGTTAGCCTTCTCGGAATTCTGGGCGCATTTTTCGAAATTTTCAAAGGGGTTAGCCTTCTCGGAATTCTGGGCGCATTTTTCGAAATTTTAGGAATTCTGGGCGAATTTTTCGTAATTTTAAAAAGGGTTAGCCTTCTCGGAATTCTGGGCGCATTTTTCGAAATATTCAAAGGGGTTAGACTTCCAGGAATTCTGGGCGCATTTTTCGAAATTTTTAAAGGGGTTAGCCTTTTCGAAATTCTGGGCGCATTTTTCGAAATTTTCAAAGTGGTTAGCCTTCTCGGAATCTGGGAGCATTTTTCGAAATTTTCAAAGGGGTTAGCCTTCTCGGAATTCTGGGCGCATTTATCGATTTTTTCAAAGGGGTTAGCCTTCTCGGAATTCTGGGCGCATTTTTTGAAATTTTCAAAGGGGTTTAGTCTTCTTGGAATTCTGCGCGCATTTTTCGAAATTTTCAAAGTGGTTAGCCTTCTCGGAATTCTGGGCGCATTTTCCGAAATTTTCAAAGGGGTTAGCTTTCTCGGAATTCTGGGCGCATTTTTCGAAATTTTCAAAGGGGTTAGCCTTCTCGGAATTCTGGGCGCAATTTCGAAAATTTCAATGGGGTTAGTCTTCTCGGAATTCTGGGCGCATTTTTCGAAATTTTCAAAGGGGTTAGCCTTCTCGGAATTCTGGGCGCATTTTTCGAAATTTTCAAAGGGGTTAGCCTTCTCGGAATTCTGGGCGCATTTTTCGAAATTTTCAAAGGGGTTTGCGTTCTCGGAATTCTGGGCGCATTTTCGAAAATTTCAAAGGGGTTAGCCTTCTCGGAATACTGGGCGCATTTTTCGAAATTTTCAAAGGGGTAAGCCTTCTCGGAATTCTGGGTGCATTTTTCGAAATTTCCAAAGGGGTTAGCCTTCTCGGAATTCTGGGCGCATTTTTCGAAATTTTAAAAAGGGTTAGCTTCTCGGAATTCTGGGCGCATTTTTCGAAATTTTCCAAGGGGTTAGCCTTCTCGGAATTCTGGGCGCATTTTTCGTAATTTTCAAAGGGGTTAGACTTCCTGGAATTCTGAGCGCATTTTTCGAAATTTTTAAAGGGGTTAGCCTTTTCGGAATTCTGGGCGAATTTTTCGAAATTTTCAAAGGGATTAGCCTTCTCGGAATTCTGGGCGCATTTTTCGAAATTTTCAAAGGGGTTTGCCTTCTCGGAATACTGGGCGCATTTTTAGAAATTTTCAAAGGGGTTAGCCTTCTCGGAATTCTGGGAGCATTTTTCGAAATTTTCAAAGGGGAATTCTCAGAATCCTGGGCGCATTTTTCGAAATTTTCAAAGTGGTTAGCCTTCTCGGAATCCTGGGGGCATTTATCGAAATTTTCAAAGGGGTTAGCCTTCTCGGAATTCTGGGCGCATTTTTCGTAATTTTCAAAGGGGTTAGACTTCCTGGAATTCTGGGCGCATTTTTCGAAATTTTTAAAGGGGTTAGCCATTTCGGAATTCTGGGCGCATTTTTCGAAATTTTCAAAGGGGTTAGCCTTCTCGGAATTACGGCGCATTTTTCGAAATTTTCAAAGGGGTTAGCCTTCTCGGAATTCTGCGCGCATTTTTCGAAATTTTCAAAGGGGTTAGCCTTCTCGGAATTATGGGCGAATTTTTCGAAATTTTCAAAGGGATTAGCCTTCTCGGAATTCTGGGCGCATTTTTCGAAATTTTCAAAGGGGTTTGCCTTCTCGGAATTCTGGGCGCATTTTTCGAAAATTTCAAAGGAGTTAGCCTTCTCGGAATTCTGGGTGAGTTTCTCGAAATTATCAAAAGGGGTAAGCCTTCTCGGAATTCTGGGCGCATTTTTCGAAATTTTTAAAGGGGTTAGCCTTCTCGGAATTCTGGGCGCAATTTTCCAAATTTTCAATGGGGTTAGCCTTCTCGGAATTCTGGGCTCATTTTTCGAAATTTCCAAAGGGTTAGCCTTCTCGGAATTCTGGGCTTTTTTTTCGAAATTTTCAAAGGGGTTAGCCTTCTCGGAATTCTGGGCGCATTTTTCGAAATTTTCAAACGGGTTAGCCTTCTCGGAATTCTGGGCGCATTTTTCGAAATTTTCAAAGGGGTTAGCCTTCCTGGAATTCTGGGCGCATTTTTTTAAATTTTTAAAGGGGTTAGCCTTCTCGGAATTCTGGGCTCATTTTTTGAAATTTTCAAAGAGGTTAGCCTTCTCGGAATTCTGGGCACATTTATCGAAATTTTCATAGGGGTTAGCCATCTCGGAATTCTGGGCGCATTTTTCGAAATTTTCAAAGGGGTTAGACTTCCTGGAATTCTGGGACCATTTTTCGAAATTTTTAAAGGGGTTAACCTTTTCGGAATTCTGGGCGCATTTTTCGAAATTTTCAAAGGGGTTAGCCTTCTCGGAATTCTGGGCGCATTTTTCGAAATTTTCAAAGGGGTTAGCTTTCTCGGAATTCTGGGCTCATTTTTCGAAATTTTCAAAGGGGTTAGCCTTGTCGGAATTCTGGGCGAATTTTTCGAAATTTTAAAAAGGGTTAGCCTTCTCGGAATTCTGGGCGCATTTTTCGAAATTTTCAAAGGGGTTAGACTTCCTGGAATTCTGGGCGCATTTTTCGAAATTTTTAAAGGGGTTAGCCTTTTCGGAAATCTGGGCGCATTTTTCGAAATTTTCAAAGTGGTTAGCCTTCTCGGAATTACGGCGCATTTTTCGAAATTTTCAAAGGGGTTAGCCTTCTCGGAATTCTGCGCGCATTTTTCGAAATTTTCAAAGGGGTTAGCCTTCTCGGAATTCTGGGTTCATTTTTCGAAATTTTCAAAGGGGTTAGCCTTCTCGGAATTCTGGGCGCATTTATAGAAATTTTCAAAGGGGTTAGCCTTCTCGGAATTCTGGGCGCATTTTTGGAAATTTTCAAAGGGGTTAGCTTTCTCGGAATTCTGGGCGCATTTTTCGAAATTTTCATTGGGGTTAGCCTTCTCGGAATTCTGGGCGCATTTTTCGAAAATTTAAATGGGGTTAGTCTTCTCGGAATTCTGGGCGCATTTTTCGAAATTTTCAAAGGGGTTAGCCTTCTCGGAATTCTGGGCGTATTTTTCGAAATTTTCAAAGAGGTTAGCCTTCTCGGAATTTCTGAGCCCATTTTTCGAAATTTTCAAAGGGGTTTGCGTTTTCGGAATTAGGGGCGCATTTTCGAAAATTTCAAAGGGGTTAGCCTTCTCGGAATACTGGGCGCATTTTTCGAAATTTTCAAAGGGGTAAGCCTTCTCGGAATTCTGGGCGCATTTTTCGAAATTTCCAAAGGGGTTAGCCTTCTCGGAATTCTGGGCGCTTTTTTCGAAATTTTCAAAGGGGTTAGCCTTCTCGGAATTCTGGGCGCATTTTTCGAAATTTTCAAAGGGGTTAGCCTTCTCGGAATTCAGGGCGCATTTTTCGAAATTTTCTATGGGGTTAGCCTTCACGGAATTCTGGGCGCATTTTTCGAAATTTTCAAAGGGGTTAGCCTTCTCGGAAATCTGGGCGCATTTTTCGAAACTTTCAAAGGGTAACTTAGCCTTCTCGGAATTCTAGGCGCATTTTTAGAAATTTTCAAAGGGGTTAGCCTTCTCGGAATTGTGGGCGTATTTTTCGAAATATTCAAATGGGTTAGCCTTCTCGAAATTCTGGGCGCATTTTTCGAAATTTTCAAAGTGGTTAGCCTTCTCGGAATTACGGCGCATTTTTCGAAATTTTCAAAGGGGTTAGCCTTCTCGGAATTCTGGGCGATTTTTCGAAATTTTCAAAGGGGTTAGCCTTCTCGGAATTCTATGCGCATTTTTCGAAATTTTTAAAGGGGTTAGCCTTTTCGGAATTCTGGGCGAATTTTTCGAAATTTTCAAAGTGGTTAGCCTTCTCGGAATTCAGGGCGCATTTTTCGAAATTTTCTATGGGGTTAGCCTTCACGGAATTCTGGGCGCATTTTTCGAAATTTTCAAAGGGGTTAGCCTTCTCGGAAATCTGGGCGCATTTTTCGAAACTTTCAAAGGGTAACTTAGCCTTCTCGGAATTCTGGGCGCATTTTTCGAAATTTTCATTGGGGTTAGCCTTCTCGGAATTCTGGGCGCATTTTTTGAAAATTTCAATGGGGTTAGTCTTCTCGGAATTCTGGGCGCATTTTTCGAAATTTCCAAAGGGGTTAGCCTTCTCGGAATTCTGGGCGCTTTTTTCGAAATTTTTAAAGGGGTTAGCCTTCTCGGAATTCTGGGCGCAATTTTCGAAATTTTCTATGGGGTTAGCCTTCTCGGAATTCTGGGCTCAATTTTCGAAATTTTCAAAGGGGTTAGCCTTCTCGGAATTCTGTGCGCATTTTTCGAAATTTTCAAAGGGGTTAGCCTTCTCGGAATTCTGGGCGCATTTTTCGAAATTTTCAAATGGGTTAGCCTTCTCCGAATTCTGGGCGCATTTTTCGAAATTTTCAAAGGGGTTAGCCTTCCTGGAATTCTGGGCGCATTTTTTGAAATTTTCAAAGGGGTTAGCCTTCTCGGAATTAGGGCGCATTTTTCGAAATTTTCAAATGGGTTAGCCTTCTCCGAATTCTGGGCGCATTTTTTGAAATTTTTAAAGGGGTTAGCTTTTTCGGAATTCTGGGCGCATTTTTAGAAATTTTCAAAGGGGTTAGCCTTCTCGGAATTACGGCGCATTTTTCGAAATTTTCAAAGGGGTTAGCCTTTTCGGAATTCTGCGCGCATTTTTCGAAATTTTAAAGGGGTTAGCCTTCTCGGAATTCTGGGCGCATTTTTCGAAATTTTCAAAGGGGTTAGCCTTCTCGGAATTCTGGGCGCATTTTTCGAAATTTTAGGAATTCTGGGCGAATTTTTCGCAATTTTAAAATGGGTTAGCCTTCTCGGAATTCTGGGCGCATTTTTCGAAATTTTCAAAGGGGTTAGACTTCCTGAATTCTGGGCGCATTTTTCGAAATTTTTAAAGGGGTTAGCCTTTTCGGAATTCTGGGCGCATTTTTCGAAATTTTCAAAGTGGTTAGCCTTCTCGGAATTACGGCGCATTTTTCGAAATTTTCAAAGTGGATAGCCTTCTCGGAATTCTGCACTCATTTTTCGAAATTTTCAAATGGGTTAGCCTTCTCGGAATTCTGGGCGCATTTTTCGAAATTTTCAAAGGGGTTAGCCTTCTCGGAATTCTGGGCGCATTTATCGATTTTTTCAAAGGGGTTAGCTTTCTCGGAATTCTGGGCGCATTTTTCGAAATTTTCATTGGGGTTAGCCTTCTCGGAATTCTGGGCGCATTTTTCGAAAATTTCAATGGGGTTAGTCTTCTCGGAATTCTGGGCGCATTTTTCTTAATTTTCAAAGGGGTTAGCCTTCTCGGAATTCTGGGCGCGTTTTTCGAAATTTTCAAAGGGGTTAGCCTCTCGGAATTCTGGGCGAATTTTTCTAAATTTTCAAAGGGGTTTGCGTTCTCGGAATTCTGGGCGTATTTTCGAAAATTTCAAAGGGGTTAGCCTTTTCGGAATACTGGGAGCATTTTTCGAAATTTTCAAAGGGGTAAGCCTTCTCGGAATTCTGGGTGCATTTTTCGAAATTTCCAAAGGGGTTAGCCTTCTCGGAATTCTGGGCGCATTTTTCGAAATTTTAAAAAGGGTTAGCCTTCTCGGAATTCTGGGCGCATTTTTCGAAATTTTCAAAGGGGTTAGCCTTCTCGGAATTCTGGGCGCATTTTTCGTTATTTTCAAAGGGGTTAGACTTCCTGGAATTCAAGGCGCATTTTTCGAAATTTTTAAAGGGGTTAGCCTTTTCGGAATTCTGGGCGCATTTTTCGAAATTTTCAAAGGGGTTGTTAGCCTTCTCGGAATTCTGGGAGCATTTTTAGAAATTTTCAAAGGGGTTAGCCTTCTCGGAATTACGGCGCATTTTTCGAAATTTTTAAAGGGGTTAGCCTTTTCGGAATTCTGCGCGCATTTTTCGAAATTTTCAAAGGGGTTAGCCTTCTCGGAATTCTGGGCGCATTTTTCGAAATTTTCAAAGGGGTTAGCCTTCTCGGAATTCTGGGCGCATTTTTCGAAATTTTAGGAATTCTGGGCGAATTTTTCGTAATTTTAAAAAGGGTTAGCCTTCTCGGAATTCTGGGCGCATTTTTCGAAATATTCAAAGGGGTTAGACTTCCTGGAATTCTGGGCGCATTTTTCGAAATTTTTAAAGGGGTTAGCCTTTTCGAAATTCTGGGCGCATTTTTCGAAATTTTCAAAGTGGTTAGCCTTCTCGGAATCTGGGAGCATTTTTCGAAATTTTCAAAGGGGTTAGCCTTCTCGGAATTCTGGGCGCATTTATCGATTTTTTCAAAGGGGTTAGCCTTCTCGGAATTCTGGGCGCATTTTTTGAAATTTTCAAAGGGGTTTAGTCTTCTTGGAATTCTGCGCGCATTTTTCGAAATTTTCAAAGTGGTTAGCCTTCTCGGAATTCTGGGCGCATTTTCCGAAATTTTCAAAGGGGTTAGCTTTCTCGGAATTCTGGGCGCATTTTTCGAAATTTTCATTGGGGTTAGCCTTCTCGGAATTCTGGGCGCGTTTTTCGAAATTTTCAAAGGGGTTAGCCTCTCGGAATTCTGGGCGAATTTTTCTAAATTTTCAAAGGGGTTTGCGTTCTCGGAATTCTGGGCGTATTTTCGAAAATTTCAAAGGGGTTAGCCTTTTCGGAATACTGGGAGCATTTTTCGAAATTTTCAAAGGGGTAAGCCTTATCGGAATTCTGGGTGCATTTTTCGAAATTTCCAAAGGGGTTAGCCTTTTCGGAATTCTGGGCGCATTTTTCGAAATTTTCAAAGTGGTTTGCCTTCTCGGAATTACGGCGCATTTTTCGAAATTTTCAAAGGGGTTAGCCTTCTCGGAATTCTGCGCGCATTTTTTGAAATTTCAAAGGGGATAGCCTTCTCGGAATTCTGGGCGCATTTTTCGAAATTTTTAAAGGGGTTAGCCTTTTCGGAATTCTGGGCGCATTTTTCGAAATTTTCAAAGTGGTTTGCCTTCTCGGAATTACGGCGCATTTTTCGAAATTTTCAAAGGGGTTAGCATTCTCGGAATTCTGCGCGCATTTTTCGAAATTTTCAAAGGGGTTAGCCTTCTAGGAATTCTGGGCGCATTTTTCGAAATTTTCGGAATTCTGGGCGAATTTTTCGAGATTTTAAAAAGGGTTAGCCTTCTCGGAATTCTGGGCGCATTTATCGAAATTTTCAAAGGGGTTAGACTTCCTGGAATTCTGGGCGCATTTTTCGAAATTTTTAAAGGGGTTAGCCTTTTCGGAATTCTGGGCGCATTTTTCGAAATTTTCAAAGTGGTTAGCCTTCTCGGAATTCTGCGCGCATTTTTCGAAATTTTCAAAGGGGTTATCCTTCTCGGAATTCTGGGCGCATTTTTCGAAATTTTCAAAGTGGTTTGCCTTCTCGGAATTACGGCGCATTTTTCGAAATTTTCAAAGGGGTTAGCCTTCTCGGAATTCTGCGCGCATTTTTTGAAATTTCAAAGGGGATAGCCTTCTCGGAATTGTGGGCGCATTTTTCGAAATTTTCAAAGGGGTTAGCCTTCTCGGAATTCTGGACGCATTTTTCGAAATTTTTAAAGGGGTTAGCCTTTTCGGAATTCTGGGCGCATTTTTCGAAATTTTCAAAGTGGTTTGCCTTCTCGGAATTACGGCGCATTTTTCGAAATTTTCAAAGGGGTTAGCATTCTCGGAATTCTGCGCGCATTTTTCGAAATTTTCAAAGGGGTTAGCCTTCTCGGAATTCTGGGCGCATTTTTCGAAATTTTCGGAATTCTGGGCGAATTTTTCGAAATTTTAAAAAGGGTTAGCCTTCTCGGAATTCTGGGCGCATTTTTCGAAATTTTCAAAGGGGTTAGACTTCCTGGAATTCTGGGCGTATTTTTCGAAATTTTTAAAGGGGTTAGCCTTTTCGGAATTCTGGGCGCATTTTTCGAAACTTTCAAAGGGGTTAGCCTTCTCGGAATTCTGGGCGCATTTATCGATTTTTTCAAAGGGGTTAGCCTTCTCGGAATTCTGGGCGCATTTTTCGAAATTTTCAAAGGGGTTTAGTCTTCTTGGAATTCTGCGCGCATTTTTCGAAATTTTCAAAGTGGTTAGCCTTCTCGGAATTCTGGGCACATTTTCCGAAATTTTCAAAGGGGTTAGCTTTCTCGGAATTCTGGGCGCATTTTTCGAAAATTTCAATGGGGTTAGTCTTCTCGGAATTCTGGGCGCATTTTTCGAAATTTTCAAAGGGGTTAGCCTTCTCGGAATTCTGGGCGCATTTTTCGAAATTTTCAAAGGGGTAAGCCTTCTCGGAATTCTGAGTGCATTTTTCGAAATTTCCAAAGGGGTTAGCCTTCTCGGAATTCTAGGCGCTTTTTTTGAAATTTTCAAAGGGGTTAGCCTTCTCGGAATTCTGGGCGCATTTTTCGAAATTTTCTATGGGGTTAGCCTTCACGGAATTCTGAGCGCATTTTTCGATATTTTCAAAGGGATTAGCCTTCTCGGAAATCTGGGCGCATTTTTCGATATTTTCAAAGGGTAACTTAGCCTTTTCGGAATTCTGGGCGCATTTTTAGAAATTTTCAAATGGGTTAGCCTTCTCGGAATTCTGGGCGCATTTTTCCAAATTTTCAAACGGGTTAGCCTTCTCGGAATTCTGGGCGCATTTTTCGAAATTTTCAAAGGGGTTAGCCTTCCTGGAATTCTGGGCGCATTTTTTGAAATTTTTAAAGGGGTTAGCCTTCTCGGAATTCTGGGCTCATTTTTCGAAATTTTCAAAGAGGTTAGCCTTCTCGGAATTCTGGGCACATTTATCGAAATTTTCATAGGGGTTAGCCATCTCGGAATTCTGGGCGCATTTTTCGAAATTTTCAAAGGGGTTAGACTTCCTGGAATTCTGGGACCATTTTTCGAAATTTTTAAAGGGGTTAACCATTTCGGAATTCTGGGCGCATTTTTCGAAATTTTCAAAGGGGTTAGCCTTCTCGGAATTCTGGGTGCATTTTTCGAAATTTTCAAAGGGGTTAGCTTTCTCGGAATTCTGGGCTCATTTTTCGAAATTTTCAAAGGGGTTAGCCTTGTCGGAATTCTGGGCGAATTTTTCGAAATTTTAAAAAGGGTTAGCCTTCTCGGAATTCTGGGCGCATTTTTCGAAATTTTCAAAGGGGTTAGACTTCCTGGAATTCTGGGCGCATTTTTCGAAATTTTTAAAGGGGTTAGCCTTTTCGGAAATCTGGGCGCATTTTTCGAAATTTTCAAAGTGGTTAGCCTTCTCGGAATTACGGCGCATTTTTCGAAATTTTCAAAGGGGTTAGCCTTCTCGGAATTCTGGGCGATTTTTCGAAATTTTCAAAGGGGTTAGCCTTCTCGGAATTCTGGGCGTATTTTTCGAAATTTTCAAAGAGGTTAGCCTTCTCGGAATTTCTGGGCCCATTTTTCGAAATTTTCAAAGGGGTTTGCGTTCTCGGAATTAGGGGCGCATTTTCGAAAATTTCAAAGGGGTTAGCCTTCTCGGAATACTGGGCGCATTTATAGAAATTTTCAAAGGGGTTAGCCTTCTCGGAATTCTGGGCGCATTTTTTGAAATTTTCAAAGGGGTTAGCTTTCTCGGAATTCTGGGCGCATTTTTCGAAATTTTCATTGGGGTTAGCCTTCTCGGAATTCTGGGCGCATTTTTCGAAAATTTAAATGGGGTTAGTCTTCTCGGAATTCTGGGCGCATTTTTCGAAATTTTCAAAGGGGTTAGCCTTCTCGGAATTCTGGGCGTATTTTTCGAAATTTTCAAAGAGGTTAGCCTTCTCGGAATTTCTGGGCCCATTTTTCGAAGTTTTCAAAGGGGTTTGCGTTCTCGGAATTAGGGGCGCATTTTCGAAAATTTCAAAGGGGTTAGCCTTCTCGGAATACTGGGCGCATTTTTCGAAATTTTCAAAGGGGTAAGCCTTCTCGGAATTCTGGGCGCATTTTTCGAAATTTCCAAAGGGGTTAGCCTTCTCGGAATTCTGGGCGCTTTTTTCGAAATTTTCAAAGGGGTTAGCCTTCTCGGAATTCTGGGCGCATTTTTCGAAATTTTCAAAGGGGTTAGCCTTCTCGGAATTCAGGGCGCATTTTTCGAAATTTTCTATGGGGTTAGCCTTCACGGAATTCTGGGCGCATTTTTCGAAATTTTCAAAGGGGTTAGCCTTCTCGGAAATCTGGGCGCATTTTTCGAAATTTTCAAAGGGTAACTTAGCCTTCTCGGAATTCTAGGCGCATTTTTAGAAATTTTCAAAGGGGTTAGCCTTCTCGGAATTGTGGGCGTATTTTTCGAAATATTCAAATGGGTTAGCCTTCTCGAAATTCTGGGCGCATTTTTCGAAATTTTCAAAGTGGTTAGCCTTCTCGGAATTACGGCGCATTTTTCGAAATTTTCAAAGGGGTTAGCCTTCTCGGAATTCTGGGCGATTTTTCGAAATTTTCAAAGGGGTTAGCCTTCTCGGAATTCTATGCGCATTTTTCGAAATTTTTAAAGGGGTTAGCCTTTTCGGAATTCTGGGCGAATTTTTCGAAATTTTCAAAGTGGTTAGCCTTCTCGGAATTAGGGCGCATTTTTCGAAATTTTCAAATGGGTTAGCCTTCTCCGAATTCTGGGCGCATTTTTCGAAATTTTCAAAGGGGTTAGCTTTCTCGGAATTCTGGGCGCATTTTTCGAAATTTTCATTGGGGTTAGCCTTCTCGGAATTCTGGGCGCATTTTTTGAAAATTTCAATGGGGTTAGTCTTCTCGGAATTCTGGGCGCATTTTTCGAAATTTCCAAAGGGGTTAGCCTTCTCGGAATTCTGGGCGCTTTTTTCGAAATTTTTAAAGGGGTTAGCCTTCTCGGAATTCTGGGCGCAATTTTCGAAATTTTCTATGGGGTTAGCCTTCTCGGAATTCTGGGCTCAATTTTCGAAATTTTCAAAGGGGTTAGCCTTCTCGGAATTCTGTGCGCATTTTTCGAAATTTTCAAAGGGGTTAGCCTTCTCGGAATTCTGGGCGCATTTTTCGAAATTTTCAAATGGGTTAGCCTTCTCCGAAATCTGGGCGCATTTTTCGAAATTTTCAAAGGGGTTAGCCTTCCTGGAATTCTGGGCGCATTTTTTGAAATTTTCAAAGGGGTTAGCCTTCTCGGAATTAGGGCGCATTTTTCGAAATTTTCAAATGGGTTAGCCTTCTCCGAATTCTGGGCGCATTTTTCGAAATTTTCAAAGGGGTTAGCCTTCCTGGAATTCTGGGCGCATTTTTTGAAATTTTTAAAGGGGTTAGCTTTTTTGGAATTCTGGGCGCATTTTTAGAAATTTTCAAAGGGGTTAGCCTTCTCGGAATTACGGCGCATTTTTCGAAATTTTCAAAGGGGTTAGCCTTTTCGGAATTCTGCGCGCATTTTTCGAAATTTTCAAAGGGGTTAGCCTTCTCGGAATTCTGGGCGCATTTTTCGAAATTTTCAAAGGGGTTAGCCTTCTCGGAATTCTGGGCGCATTTTTCGAAATTTTAGGAATTCTGGGCGAATTTTTCGAAATTTTAAAATGGGTTAGCCTTCTCGGAATTCTGGGCGCATTTTTCGAAATTTTCAAAGGGGTTAGACTTCCTGGAATTCTGGGCGCATTTTTCGAAATTTTTAAAGGGGTTAGCCTTTTCGGAATTCTGGGCGCATTTTTCGAAATTTTCAAAGTGGTTAGCCTTCTCGGAATTACGGCGCATTTTTCGAAATTTTCAAAGTGGTTAGCCTTCTCGGAATTCTGCGCGCATTTTTCGAAATTTTCAAAGGGGTTAGCCTTCTCGGAATTCTGGGCGCATTTTTCGAAATTTTCAAAGGGGTTAGCCTTCTCGGAATTCTGGGCGCATTTATCGATTTTTTCAAAGGGGTTAGCATTCTCGGAATTCTGGGCGCATTTTTCGAAATTTTCAAAGGGGTTTAGTCTTCTTGGAATTCTGGGCTCATTTTTCGAAATTTTCAAAGGGGTTAGCCTTCTCGGAATTCTGGGCGCATTTTTCGAAATTTTCAAAGGGGTTAGCCTTCTCGGAATTCTGGGCTCATTTTTCTAAATTTTCAAAGGGGTTAGCCTTCTCGGAATTCTGGGCGAATTTTTCGAAATTTTTAAAGGGGTTAGACTTCCTGGAATTCTGGGACCATTTTTCGAAATTTTTAAAGGGGTTAACCTTTTCGGAATTCTGGGCGCATTTTTCGAAATTTTCAAAGGGGTTAGCCTTCTCGGAATTCTGGGCGCATTTTTCGAAATTTTCAAAGGGGTTAGCTTTCTCGGAATTCTGGGCTCATTTTTCGAAATTTTCAAAGGGGTTAGCCTTGTCGGAATTCTGGGCGAATTTTTCGAAATTTTAAAAAGGGTTAGCCTTCTCGGAATTCTGGGCGCATTTTTAGAAATTTTTAAAGGGGTTAGCCTTTTCGGAAATCTGGGCGCATTTTTCGAAATTTTCAAAGTGGTTAGCCTTCTCGGAATTACGGCGCATTTTTCGAAATTTTCAAAGGTGTTAGCCTTCTCGGAATTTTGCGCGCATTTTTCGAAATTTTCAAAGGGGTTAGCCTTCTCGGAATTCTGGGCGCATTTTTCGAAATTTTCAAAGGGGTTAGCCTTCTCGGAATTCTGGGCGATTTTTCGAAATTTTCAAAGGGGTTAGCCTTCTCGGAATTCTATGCGCATTTTTCGAAATTTTTAAAGGGGTTAGCCTTTTCGGAATTCTGGGCGAATTTTTCGAAATTTTCAAAGTGGTTAGCCTTCTCGGAATTACGGCGCATTTTTCGAAATTTTCAAAGGGGTTAGCCTTCTCGGAATTCTGCGCGCATTTTTCGAAATTTTCAAATGGGTTAGCCTTCTCGGAATTCTGGGCCCATTTTTCGAAATTTCCAAAGGGGTTTAGTCTTCTCGGAATTCTGCGCGCATTTTTCGAAATTTTCAAAGGGGTTTAGCCTTCTCGGAATTCTGGGCGCATTTTCCGAAATTTTCAAAGGGGTTAGCTTTCTCGGAATTCTGGGCGCATTTTTCGAAATTTTCATTGGGGTTAGCCTTCTCGGAATTCTGGGCGCATTTTTTGAAAATTTCAATGGGGTTAGTCTTCTCGGAATTCTGGGCGCATTTTTCGAAATTTCCAAAGGGGTTAGCCTTCTCGGAATTCTGGGCGCTTTTTTCGAAGTTTTTAAAGGGGTTAGCCTTCTCGGAATTATGGGCGCAATTTTCGAAATTTTCTATGGGGTTAGCCTTCTCGGAATTCTGGGCTCAATTTTCGTAATTTTCAAAGGGGTTAGCCTTCTCGGAATTCTGTGCGCATTTTTCGAAATTTTCAAAGGGGTTAGCCTTCTCGAAATTCTGGGCGCATTTTTCGAAATTTTCAAAGGGGTTAGCCTTCTCCGAATTCTGGGCGCATTTTTCGAAATTTTCAAAGGGGTTAGCCTCCCTGGAATTCTGGGCGCATTTTTTGAAATTTTTAAAGGGGTTAGCCTTTTCGGAATTCTGGGCGCATTTTTAGAAATTTTCAAAGGGGTTAGCCTTCTCGGAATTACGGCGCATTTTTCGAAATTTTCAAAGGGGTTAGCCTTTTCGGAATTCTGCGCGCATTTTTCGAAATTTTCAAAGGGGTTAGCCTTCTCGGAATTCTGGGCGCATTTTTCGAAATTTTTTAAGGGGTTAGCCTTTTCGAAATTCTGGGCGCATTTTTCGAAATTTTCAAAGTGGTTAGCCTTCTCGGAATTCTGGGAGCATTTTTCGAAATTTTCAAAGGGGTTAGCCTTCTCGGAATTCTGGGCGCATTTATCGATTTTTTCAAAGGGGTTAGCCTTCTCGGAATTCTGGGCGCATTTTTCGAAATTTTCAAAGGGGTTTAGTCTTCTTGGAATTCTGCGCGCATTTTTCGAAATTTTCAAAGTGGTTAGCCTTCTCGGAATTCTGGGCGCATTTTTCGAAATTTTCAAAGGGGTTAGCCTTCTCGGAATTCTGGGCGCATTTTTCGAAATTTTCAAAGGGGTTAGCCTTCTCGGAATTCTGGGCGCATTTTTCGAAATTTTCAAAGGGGTTTGCGTTCTCGGAATTCTGGGCGCATTTTCGAAAATTTCAAAGGGGTTAGCCTTCTCGGAATACTGGGCGCATTTTTCGAAATTTTCAAACGGGTAAGCCTTCTCGGAATTCTGGGTGCATTTTTCGAAATTTCCAAAGGGGTTAGCCTTCTCGGAAATCTGGGCGCTTTTTTTGAAATTTTCAAAGGGGTTAGCCTTCTCGGAATTCTTGGCGCATTTTTCGAAATTTTCTATGGGGTTAGCCTTCACGGAAATCTGGGCGCATTTTTCGAAATTTTCAAAGGGTAACTTAGCCTTTTCGGAATTCTGGGCGCATTTTTAGAAATTTTCAAATGGGTTGCCTTCTCGGAATTCTGGGCGCATTTTCGAAAATTTCAAAGGGGTTAGCCTTCTCGGAATTACGGCGCAATTTTCGAAATTTTCAAAGGGGTTAGCCTTTTCGGAATTCTGCGCGCATTTTTCGAAATTTTCAAAGGGGTTAGCCTTCTCGGAATTCTGGACGCATTTTTCGAAATTTTCAAATGGGTTAGCCTTCTCGGAATTCTGGGCGCATTTTTCGAAATTTTCGGAATTCTAGGCGTATTTTTCGAAATTTTAAAAAGGGTTAGCCTTCTCGGAATTCTGGGCGCATTTTTCGGAATTTTTAAAGGGGTTAGCCTTTTCGGAATTCTGGGCGCATTTTTCGAAATTTTCAAAGTGGTTAGCCTTCTCGGAATTACGGCTTATTTTTCGAAATTTTCAAAGGGGTTTAGTCTTCTCGGAATTCTGGGCGCATTTTTCGAAATTTTCAAAGGGGTTTAGTCTTCTTGGAATTCTGCGCGCATTTTTCGAAATTTTCAAAGTGGTTAGCCTTCTCGGAATTCTGGGCACATTTTCCGAAATTTTCAAAGGGGTTAGCTTTCTCGGAATTCTGGGCGCATTTTTCGAAATTTTCATTGGGGTTAGCCTTCTCGGAATTCTGGGCGCATTTTTCGAAAATTTCAATGGGGTTAGTCTTCTCGGAATTCTGGGCGCATTTTTCGAAATTTTCAAAGGGGTTAGCCTTCTCGGAATTCTGGGCGCATTTTTCGAAATTTTCAAAGGGGTTAGCCTTCTCGGATTTCTGGGCGCATTATTCAAAATTTTCAAAGGGGTTTGCGTTCTCGGAATTCTGGGCGCATTTTCGAAAATTTCAAAGGGCCTTCTCGGAATACTGGGCGCATTTTTCGAAATTTTCAAAGGGGTAAGCCTTCTCGGAATTCTGAGTGCATTTTTCGAAATTTCCAAAGGGGTTAGCCTTTTTGGAATTCTAGGCGCTTTTTTTGAAATTTTCAAAGGGGTTAGCCTTCTCGGAATTCTGGGCGCATTTTTCGAAATTTTCTATGGGGTTAGCCTTCACGGAATTCTGGGCGCATTTTTCGATATTTTCAAAGGGATTAGCCTTCTCGGAAATCTGGGCGCATTTTTCGATATTTTCAAAGGGTAACTTAGCCTTTTCGGAATTCTGGGCGCATTTTTAGAAATTTTCAAATGGGTTAGCCTTCTCGGAATTCTGGGCGCATTTTTCGAAATATTCAAAGTGGTTAGCCTTCTCGGAATTCTGGGCGCATTTTTCGAAATTTTCAAAGTGGTTAGCCTTCTCGGAATTACGGCGCATTTTTCGAAATTTTCAAAGGGGTTAGCCTTCTCGGAATTCTGGGCGCATTTTTCGAAATTTTCAAAGGGGTTAGCCTTCTCGGAATTCTGGGCGCATTTTTCGAAATTTTTAAAGGGGTTAGCCTTTTCGGAATTCTGGGCGCATTTTTCGAAATTTTCAAAGTGGTTTGCCTTCTCGGAATTACGGCTCATTTTTCGAAATTTTCAAAGGGGTTAGCCTTCTCGGAATTCTGGGCGCATTTTTCGAAATTTTCAAACGGGTTAGCCTTCTCGGAATTCTGGGCGCATTTTTCGAAATTTTCAAAGGGGTTAGCCTTCCTGGAATTCTGGGCGCATTTTTTGAAATTTTTAAAGCGGTTAGCCTTCTCGGAATTCTGGGCTCATTTTTCGAAATTTTCAAAGAGGTTAGCCTTCTCGGAATTCTGGGCACATTTATCGAAATTTTCATAGGGGTTAGCCATCTCGGAATTCTGGGCGCATTTTTCGAAATTTTCAAAGGGGTTAGAATTCCTGGAATTCTGGGACCATTTTTCGAAATTTTTAAAGGGGTTAACCATTTCGGAATTCTGGGCGCATTTTTCGAAATTTTCAAAGGGGTTAGCCTTCTCGGAATTCTGGGCGCATTTTTCGAAATTTTCAAAGGGGTTAGCTTTCTCGGAATTCTGGGCTCATTTTTCGAAATTTTCAAAGGGGTTAGCCTTGTCGGAATTCTGGGCGAATTTTTCGAAATTTTTAAAGGGGTTAGACTTCCTGGAATTCTGGGACCATTTTTCGAAATTTTTAAAGGGGTTAACCTTTTCGGAATTCTGGGCGCATTTTTCGAAATTTTCAAAGGGGTTAGCCTTCTCGGAATTCTGGGCGCATTTTTCGAAATTTTCAAAGGGGTTAGCTTTCTCGGAATTCTGGGCTCATTTTTCGAAATTTTCAAAGGGGTTAGCCTTGTCGGAATTCTGGGCGAATTTTTCGAAATTTTAAAAAGGGTTAGCCTTCTCGGAATTCTGGGCGCATTTTTCGAAATTTTCAAAGGGGTTAGACTTCCTGGAATTCTGGGCGCATTTTTAGAAATTTTTAAAGGGGTTAGCCTTTTCGGAAATCTGGGCGCATTTTTCGAAATTTTCAAAGTGGTTAGCCTTCTCGGAATTACGACACATTTTTCGAAATTTTCAAAGGTGTTAGCCTTCTCGGAATTTTGCGCGCATTTTTCGAAATTTTCAAAGGGGTTAGCCTTCTCGGAATTCTGGGCGCATTTTTCGAAATTTTCAAAGGGGTTAGACTTCTCGGAATTCTGGGCGATTTTTCGAAATTTTCAAAGGGGTTAGCCTTCTCGGAATTCTATGCGCATTTTTCGAAATTTTTAAAGGGGTTAGCCTTTTCGGAATTCTGGGCGAATTTTTCGAAATTTTCAAAGTGGTTAGCCTTCTCGGAATTACGGCGCATTTTTCGAAATTTTCAAAGGGGTTAGCCTTCTCGGAATTCTGCGCGCATTTTTCGAAATTTTCAAAGGGGTTAGCCTTCTCGGAATTACGGCGCATTTTTCGAAATTTTCATTGGGGTTAGCCTTCTCGGAATTCTGGGCGCATTTTTTGAAAATTTCAATGGGGTTAGCCTTCTCGGAATTCTGGGCGCAATTTTCGAAATTTTCTATGGGGTTAGCCTTCTCGGAATTCTGGGCTCAATTTTCGAAATTTTCAAAGGGGTTAGCCTTCTCGGAATTCTGTGCGCATTTTTCGAAATTTTCAAAGGGGTTAGCCTTCTCGAAATTCTGGGCGCATTTTTCGAAATTTTCAAAGGGGTTAGCCTTCTCCGAATTCTGGGCGCATTTTTCGAAATTTTCAAAGGGGTTAGCCTTCCTGGAATTCTGGGCGCATTTTTTGAAATTTTTAAAGGGGTTAGCCTTTTCGGAATTCTGGGCGCATTTTTAGAAATTTTCAAAGGGGTTAGCCTTCTCGGAATTACGGCGCATTTTTCGAAATTTTCAAAGGGGTTAGCCTTTTCGGAATTCTGCGCGCATTTTTCGAAATTTTCAAAGGGGTTAGCCTTCTGGGAATTCTGGGCGCATTTTTCGAAATTTTCAAAGGGGTTAGCCTTCTCGGAATTCTGGGCGCATTTTTCGAAATTTTAGGAATTCTGGGCGAATTTTTCGAAATTTTAAAAAGGATTAGCCTTCTCGGAATTCTGGGCGCATTTTTCGAAATATTCAAAGGGGTTAGACTTCCTGGAATTCTGGGCGCATTTTTCGAAATTTTTAAAGGGGTTAGCCTTTTCGAAATTCTGGGCGCATTTTTCGAAATTTTCAAAGTGGTAACCCTTCTCGGAATTCTGGGAGCATTTTTCGAAATTTTCAAAGGGGTTAGCCTTCTCGGAATTCTGGGCGCATTTTTCGAAATTTTAGGAATTCTGGGCGAATTTTTCGTAATTTTTAAAAGGGTTAGCCTTCTCGGAATTCTGGGCGCATTTTTCGAAATATTCAAAGGGGTTAGACTTCCTGGAATTCTGGGCGCATTTTTCGAAATTTTTAAAGGGGTTAGCCTTTTCGAAATTCTGGGCGCATTTTTCGAAATTTTCAAAGTGGTTAGCCTTCTCGGAATCTGGGAGCATTTTTCGAAATTTTCAAAGGGGTTAGCCTTCTCGGAATTCTGGGCGCATTTATCGATTTTTTCAAAGGGGTTAGCCTTCTCGGAATTCTGGGCGCATTTTTTGAAATTTTCAAAGGGGTTTAGTCTTCTTGGAATTCTGCGCGCATTTTTCGAAATTTTCAAAGTGGTTAGCCTTCTCGGAATTCTGGGCGCATTTTCCGAAATTTTCAAAGGGGTTAGCTTTCTCGGAATTCTGGGCGCATTTTTCGAAATTTTCATTGGGGTTAGCCTTCTCGGAATTCTGGGCGCGTTTTTCGAAATTTTCAAAGGGGTTAGCCTCTCGGAATTCTGGGCGAATTTTTCTAAATTTTCAAAGGGGTTTGCGTTCTCGGAATTCTGGGCGTATTTTCGAAAATTTCAAAGGGGTTAGCCTTTTCGGAATACTGGGAGCATTTTTCGAAATTTTCAAAGGGGTAAGCCTTATCGGAATTCTGGGTGCATTTTTCGAAATTTCCAAAGGGGTTAGCCTTTTCGGAATTCTGGGCGCATTTTTCGAAATTTTCAAAGTGGTTTGCCTTCTCGGAATTACGGCGCATTTTTCGAAATTTTCAAAGGGGTTAGCCTTCTCGGAATTCTGCGCGCATTTTTTGAAATTTCAAAGGGGATAGCCTTCTCGGAATTCTGGGCGCATTTTTCGAAATTTTTAAAGGGGTTAGCCTTTTCGGAATTCTGGGCGCATTTTTCGAAATTTTCAAAGTGGTTTGCCTTCTCGGAATTACGGCGCATTTTTCGAAATTTTCAAAGGGGTTAGCATTCTCGGAATTCTGCGCGCATTTTTCGAAATTTTCAAAGGGGTTAGCCTTCTAGGAATTCTGGGCGCATTTTTCGAAATTTTCGGAATTCTGGGCGAATTTTTCGAGATTTTAAAAAGGGTTAGCCTTCTCGGAATTCTGGGCGCATTTATCGAAATTTCCAAAGGGGTTAGACTTCCTGGAATTCTGGGCGCATTTTTCGAAATTTTTAAAGGGGTTAGCCTTTTCGGAATTCTGGGCGCATTTTTCGAAATTTTCAAAGTGGTTAGCCTTCTCGGAATTCTGCGCGCATTTTTCGAAATTTTCAAAGGGGTTATCCTTCTCGGAATTCTGGGCGCATTTTTCGAAATTTTCAAAGTGGTTTGCCTTCTCGGAATTACGGCGCATTTTTCGAAATTTTCAAAGGGGTTAGCCTTCTCGGAATTCTGCGCGCATTTTTTGAAATTTCAAAGGGGATAGCCTTCTCGGAATTGTGGGCGCATTTTTCGAAATTTTCAAAGGGGTTAGCCTTCTCGGAATTCTGGACGCATTTTTCGAAATTTTTAAAGGGGTTAGCCTTTTCGGAATTCTGGGCGCATTTTTCGAAATTTTCAAAGTGGTTTGCCTTCTCGGAATTACGGCGCATTTTTCGAAATTTTCAAAGGGGTTAGCATTCTCGGAATTCTGCGCGCATTTTTCGAAATTTTCAAAGGGGTTAGCCTTCTCGGAATTCTGGGCGCATTTTTCGAAATTTTCGGAATTCTGGGCGAATTTTTCGAAATTTTAAAAAGGGTTAGCCTTCTCGGAATTCTGGGCGCATTTTTCGAAATTTTCAAAGGGGTTAGACTTCCTGGAATTCTGGGCGTATTTTTCGAAATTTTTAAAGGGGTTAGCCTTTTCGGAATTCTGGGCGCATTTTTCGAAATTTTCAAAGTGGTTAGCCTTCTCGGAATTCTGCGCGCATTTTTCGAAATTTTCAAAGGGGTTATCCTTCTCGGAATTCTGGGCGCATTTTTCGAAACTTTCAAAGGGGTTAGCCTTCTCGGAATTCTGGGCGCATTTATCGATTTTTTCAAAGGGGTTAGCCTTCTCGGAATTCTGGGCGCATTTTTCGAAATTTTCAAAGGGGTTTAGTCTTCTTGGAATTCTGCGCGCATTTTTCGAAATTTTCAAAGTGGTTAGCCTTCTCGGAATTCTGGGCACATTTTCCGAAATTTTCAAAGGGGTTAGCTTTCTCGGAATTCTGGGCGCATTTTTCGAAAATTTCAATGGGGTTAGTCTTCTCGGAATTCTGGGCGCATTTTTCGAAATTTTCAAAGGGGTTAGCCTTCTCGGAATTCTGGGCGCATTTTTCGAAATTTTCAAAGGGGTAAGCCTTCTCGGAATTCTGAGTGCATTTTTCGAAATTTCCAAAGGGGTTAGCCTTCTCGGAATTCTAGGCGCTTTTTTTGAAATTTTCAAAGGGGTTAGCCTTCTCGGAATTCTGGGCGCATTTTTCGAAATTTTCTATGGGGTTAGCCTTCACGGAATTCTGAGCGCATTTTTCGATATTTTCAAAGGGATTAGCCTTCTCGGAAATCTGGGCGCATTTTTCGATATTTTCAAAGGGTAACTTAGCCTTTTCGGAATTCTGGGCGCATTTTTAGAAATTTTCAAATGGGTTAGCCTTCTCGGAATTCTGGGCGCATTTTTCCAAATTTTCAAACGGGTTAGCCTTCTCGGAATTCTGGGCGCATTTTTCGAAATTTTCAAAGGGGTTAGCCTTCCTGGAATTCTGGGCGCATTTTTTGAAATTTTTAAAGGGGTTAGCCTTCTCGGAATTCTGGGCTCATTTTTCGAAATTTTCAAAGAGGTTAGCCTTCTCGGAATTCTGGGCACATTTATCGAAATTTTCATAGGGGTTAGCCATCTCGGAATTCTGGGCGCATTTTTCGAAATTTTCAAAGGGGTTAGACTTCCTGGAATTCTGGGACCATTTTTCGAAATTTTTAAAGGGGTTAACCATTTCGGAATTCTGGGCGCATTTTTCGAAATTTTCAAAGGGGTTAGCCTTCTCGGAATTCTGGGTGCATTTTTCGAAATTTTCAAAGGGGTTAGCTTTCTCGGAATTCTGGGCTCATTTTTCGAAATTTTCAAAGGGGTTAGCCTTGTCGGAATTCTGGGCGAATTTTTCGAAATTTTAAAAAGGGTTAGCCTTCTCGGAATTCTGGGCGCATTTTTCGAAATTTTCAAAGGGGTTAGACTTCCTGGAATTCTGGGCGCATTTTTCGAAATTTTTAAAGGGGTTAGCCTTTTCGGAAATCTGGGCGCATTTTTCGAAATTTTCAAAGTGGTTAGCCTTCTCGGAATTACGGCGCATTTTTCGAAATTTTCAAAGGGGTTAGCCTTCTCGGAATTCTGGGCGATTTTTCGAAATTTTCAAAGGGGTTAGCCTTCTCGGAATTCTGGGCGTATTTTTCGAAATTTTCAAAGAGGTTAGCCTTCTCGGAATTTCTGGGCCCATTTTTCGAAATTTTCAAAGGGGTTTGCGTTCTCGGAATTAGGGGCGCATTTTCGAAAATTTCAAAGGGGTTAGCCTTCTCGGAATACTGGGCGCATTTATAGAAATTTTCAAAGGGGTTAGCCTTCTCGGAATTCTGGGCGCATTTTTGGAAATTTTCAAAGGGGTTAGCTTTCTCGGAATTCTGGGCGCATTTTTCGAAATTTTCATTGGGGTTAGCCTTCTCGGAATTCTGGGCGCATTTTTCGAAAATTTAAATGGGGTTAGTCTTCTCGGAATTCTGGGCGCATTTTTCGAAATTTTCAAAGGGGTTAGCCTTCTCGGAATTCTGGGCGTATTTTTCGAAATTTTCAAAGAGGTTAGCCTTCTCGGAATTTCTGGGCCCATTTTTCGAAGTTTTCAAAGGGGTTTGCGTTCTCGGAATTAGGGGCGCATTTTCGAAAATTTCAAAGGGGTTAGCCTTCTCGGAATACTGGGCGCATTTTTCGAAATTTTCAAAGGGGTAAGCCTTCTCGGAATTCTGGGCGCATTTTTCGAAATTTCCAAAGGGGTTAGCCTTCTCGGAATTCTGGGCGCTTTTTTCGAAATTTTCAAAGGGGTTAGCCTTCTCGGAATTCTGGGCGCATTTTTCGAAATTTTCAAAGGGGTTAGCCTTCTCGGAATTCAGGGCGCATTTTTCGAAATTTTCTATGGGGTTAGCCTTCACGGAATTCTGGGCGCATTTTTCGAAATTTTCAAAGGGGTTAGCCTTCTCGGAAATCTGGGCGCATTTTTCGAAATTTTCAAAGGGTAACTTAGCCTTCTCGGAATTCTAGGCGCATTTTTAGAAATTTTCAAAGGGGTTAGCCTTCTCGGAATTCTGGGCGATTTTTCGAAATTTTCAAAGGGGTTAGCCTTCTCGGAATTCTATGCGCATTTTTCGAAATTTTTAAAGGGGTTAGCCTTTTCGGAATTCTGGGCGAATTTTTCGAAATTTTCAAAGTGGTTAGCCTTCTCGGAATTAGGGCGCATTTTTCGAAATTTTCAAATGGGTTAGCCTTCTCCGAATTCTGGGCGCATTTTTCGAAATTTTCAAAGGGGTTAGCTTTCTCGGAATTCTGGGCGCATTTTTCGAAATTTTCATTGGGGTTAGCCTTCTCGGAATTCTGGGCGCATTTTTTGAAAATTTCAATGGGGTTAGTCTTCTCGGAATTCTGGGCGCATTTTTCGAAATTTCCAAAGGGGTTAGCCTTCTCGGAATTCTGGGCGCTTTTTTCGAAATTTTTAAAGGGGTTAGCCTTCTCGGAATTCTGGGCGCAATTTTCGAAATTTTCTATGGGGTTAGCCTTCTCGGAATTCTGGGCTCAATTTTCGAAATTTTCAAAGGGGTTAGCCTTCTCGGAATTCTGTGCGCATTTTTCGAAATTTTCAAAGGGGTTAGCCTTCTCGGAATTCTGGGCGCATTTTTCGAAATTTTCAAATGGGTTAGCCTTCTCCGAAATCTGGGCGCATTTTTCGAAATTTTCAAAGGGGTTAGCCTTCCTGGAATTCTCGGCGCATTTTTTGAAATTTTCAAAGGGGTTAGCCTTCTCGGAATTAGGGCGCATTTTTCGAAATTTTCAAATGGGTTAGCCTTCTCCGAATTCTGGGCGCATTTTTCGAAATTTTCAAAGGGGTTAGCCTTCCTGGAATTCTGGGCGCATTTTTTGAAATTTTTAAAGGGGTTAGCTTTTTTGGAATTCTGGGCGCATTTTTAGAAATTTTCAAAGGGGTTAGCCTTCTCGGAATTACGGCGCATTTTTCGAAATTTTCAAAGGGGTTAGCCTTTTCGGAATTCTGCGCGCATTTTTCGAAATTTTCAAAGGGGTTAGCCTTCTCGGAATTCTGGGCGCATTTTTCGAAATTTTCAAAGGGGTTAGCCTTCTCGGAATTCTGGGCGCATTTTTCGAAATTTTAGGAATTCTGGGCGAATTTTTCGAAATTTTAAAATGGGTTAGCCTTCTCGGAATTCTGGGCGCATTTTTCGAAATTTTCAAAGGGGTTAGACTTCCTAGAATTCTGGGCGCATTTTTCGAAATTTTTAAAGGGGTTAGCCTTTTCGGAATTCTGGGCGCATTTTTCGAAATTTTCAAAGTGGTTAGCCTTCTCGGAATTACGGCGCATTTTTCGAAATTTTCAAAGTGGTTAGCCTTCTCGGAATTCTGCGCGCATTTTTCGAAATTTTCAAAGGGGTTAGCCTTCTCGGAATTCTGGGCGCATTTTTCGAAATTTTCAAAGGGGTTAGCCTTCTCGGAATTCTGGGCGCATTTATCGATTTTTTCAAAGGGGTTAGCATTCTCGGAATTCTGGGCGCATTTTTCGAAATTTTCAAAGGGGTTTAGTCTTCTTGGAATTCTGGGCTCATTTTTCGAAATTTTCAAAGGGGTTAGCCTTCTCGGAATTCTGGGCGCATTTTTCGAAATTTTCAAAGGGGTTAGCCTTCTCGGAATTCTGGGCTCATTTTTCGAAATTTTCAAAGGGGTTAGCCTTCTCGGAATTCTGGGCGAATTTTTCGAAATTTTTAAAGGGGTTAGACTTCCTGGAATTCTGGGACCATTTTTCGAAATTTTTAAAGGGGTTAACCTTTTCGGAATTCTGGGCGCATTTTTCGAAATTTTCAAAGGGGTTAGCCTTCTCGGAATTCTGGGCGCATTTTTCGAAATTTTCAAAGGGGTTAGCTTTCTCGGAATTCTGGGCTCATTTTTCGAAATTTTCAAAGGGGTTAGCCTTGTCGGAATTCTGGGCGAATTTTTCGAAATTTTAAAAAGGGTTAGCCTTCTCGGAATTCTGGGCGCATTTTTAGAAATTTTTAAAGGGGTTAGCCTTTTCGGAAATCTGGGCGCATTTTTCGAAATTTTCAAAGTGGTTAGCCTTCTCGGAATTACGGCGCATTTTTCGAAATTTTCAAAGGTGTTAGCCTTCTCGGAATTTTGCGCGCATTTTTCGAAATTTTCAAAGGGGTTAGCCTTCTCGGAATTCTGGGCGCATTTTTCGAAATTTTCAAAGGGGTTAGCCTTCTCGGAATTCTGGGCGATTTTTCGAAATTTTCAAAGGGGTTAGCCTTCTCGGAATTCTATGCGCATTTTTCGAAATTTTTAAAGGGGTTAGCCTTTTCGGAATTCTGGGCGAATTTTTCGAAATTTTCAAAGTGGTTAGCCTTCTCGGAATTACGGCGCATTTTTCGAAATTTTCAAAGGGGTTAGCCTTCTCGGAATTCTGCGCGCATTTTTCGAAATTTTCAAAGGGGTTAGCCTTCTCGGAATTACGGCGCATTTTTCGAAATTTTCATTGGGGTTAGCCTTCTCGGAATTCTGGGCGCATTTTTTGAAAATTTCAATGGGGTTAGCCTTCTCGGAATTCTGGGCGCAATTTTCGAAATTTTCTATGGGGTTAGCCTTCTCGGAATTCTGGGCTCAATTTTCGAAATTTTCAAAGGGGTTAGCCTTCTCGGAATTCTGTGCGCATTTTTCGAAATTTTCAAAGGGGTTAGCCTTCTCGAAATTCTGGGCGCATTTTTCGAAATTTTCAAAGGGGTTAGCCTTCTCCGAATTCTGGGCGCATTTTTCGAAATTTTCAAAGGGGTTAGCCTTCCTGGAATTCTGGGCGCATTTTTTGAAATTTTTAAAGGGGTTAGCCTTTTCGGAATTCTGGGCGCATTTTTAGAAATTTTCAAAGGGGTTAGCCTTCTCGGAATTACGGCGCATTTTTCGAAATTTTCAAAGGGGTTAGCCTTTTCGGAATTCTGCGCGCATTTTTCGAAATTTTCAAAGGGGTTAGCCTTCTGGGAATTCTGGGCGCATTTTTCGAAATTTTCAAAGGGGTTAGCCTTCTCGGAATTCTGGGCGCATTTTTCGAAATTTTAGGAATTCTGGGCGAATTTTTCGAAATTTTAAAAAGGATTAGCCTTCTCGGAATTCTGGGCGCATTTTTCGAAATATTCAAAGGGGTTAGACTTCCTGGAATTCTGGGCGCATTTTTCGAAATTTTTAAAGGGGTTAGCCTTTTCGAAATTCTGGGCGCATTTTTCGAAATTTTCAAAGTGGTAACCCTTCTCGGAATTCTGGGAGCATTTTTCGAAATTTTCAAAGGGGTTAGCCTTCTCGGAATTCTGGGCGCATTTTTCGAAATTTTAGGAATTCTGGGCGAATTTTTCGTAATTTTTAAAAGGGTTAGCCTTCTCGGAATTCTGGGCGCATTTTTCGAAATATTCAAAGGGGTTAGACTTCCTGGAATTCTGGGCGCATTTTTCGAAATTTTTAAAGGGGTTAGCCTTTTCGAAATTCTGGGCGCATTTTTCGAAATTTTCAAAGTGGTTAGCCTTCTCGGAATCTGGGAGCATTTTTCGAAATTTTCAAAGGGGTTAGCCTTCTCGGAATTCTGGGCGCATTTATCGATTTTTTCAAAGGGGTTAGCCTTCTCGGAATTCTGGGCGCATTTTTTGAAATTTTCAAAGGGGTTTAGTCTTCTTGGAATTCTGCGCGCATTTTTCGAAATTTTCAAAGTGGTTAGCCTTCTCGGAATTCTGGGCGCATTTTCCGAAATTTTCAAAGGGGTTAGCTTTCTCGGAATTCTGGGCGCATTTTTCGAAATTTTCATTGGGGTTAGCCTTCTCGGAATTCTGGGCGCGTTTTTCGAAATTTTCAAAGGGGTTAGCCTCTCGGAATTCTGGGCGAATTTTTCTAAATTTTCAAAGGGGTTTGCGTTCTCGGAATTCTGGGCGTATTTTCGAAAATTTCAAAGGGGTTAGCCTTTTCGGAATACTGGGAGCATTTTTCGAAATTTTCAAAGGGGTAAGCCTTATCGGAATTCTGGGTGCATTTTTCGAAATTTCCAAAGGGGTTAGCCTTTTCGGAATTCTGGGCGCATTTTTCGAAATTTTCAAAGTGGTTTGCCTTCTCGGAATTACGGCGCATTTTTCGAAATTTTCAAAGGGGTTAGCCTTCTCGGAATTCTGCGCGCATTTTTTGAAATTTCAAAGGGGATAGCCTTCTCGGAATTCTGGGCGCATTTTTCGAAATTTTTAAAGGGGTTAGCCTTTTCGGAATTCTGGGCGCATTTTTCGAAATTTTCAAAGTGGTTTGCCTTCTCGGAATTACGGCGCATTTTTCGAAATTTTCAAAGGGGTTAGCATTCTCGGAATTCTGCGCGCATTTTTCGAAATTTTCAAAGGGGTTAGCCTTCTAGGAATTCTGGGCGCATTTTTCGAAATTTTCGGAATTCTGGGCGAATTTTTCGAGATTTTAAAAAGGGTTAGCCTTCTCGGAATTCTGGGCGCATTTATCGAAATTTCCAAAGGGGTTAGACTTCCTGGAATTCTGGGCGCATTTTTCGAAATTTTTAAAGGGGTTAGCCTTTTCGGAATTCTGGGCGCATTTTTCGAAATTTTCAAAGTGGTTAGCCTTCTCGGAATTCTGCGCGCATTTTTCGAAATTTTCAAAGGGGTTATCCTTCTCGGAATTCTGGGCGCATTTTTCGAAATTTTCAAAGTGGTTTGCCTTCTCGGAATTACGGCGCATTTTTCGAAATTTTCAAAGGGGTTAGCCTTCTCGGAATTCTGCGCGCATTTTTTGAAATTTCAAAGGGGATAGCCTTCTCGGAATTGTGGGCGCATTTTTCGAAATTTTCAAAGGGGTTAGCCTTCTCGGAATTCTGGACGCATTTTTCGAAATTTTTAAAGGGGTTAGCCTTTTCGGAATTCTGGGCGCATTTTTCGAAATTTTCAAAGTGGTTTGCCTTCTCGGAATTACGGCGCATTTTTCGAAATTTTCAAAGGGGTTAGCATTCTCGGAATTCTGCGCGCATTTTTCGAAATTTTCAAAGGGGTTAGCCTTCTCGGAATTCTGGGCGCATTTTTCGAAATTTTCGGAATTCTGGGCGAATTTTTCGAAATTTTAAAAAGGGTTAGCCTTCTCGGAATTCTGGGCGCATTTTTCGAAATTTTCAAAGGGGTTAGACTTCCTGGAATTCTGGGCGTATTTTTCGAAATTTTTAAAGGGGTTAGCCTTTTCGGAATTCTGGGCGCATTTTTCGAAATTTTCAAAGTGGTTAGCCTTCTCGGAATTCTGCGCGCATTTTTCGAAATTTTCAAAGGGGTTATCCTTCTCGGAATTCTGGGCGCATTTTTCGAAACTTTCAAAGGGGTTAGCCTTCTCGGAATTCTGGGCGCATTTATCGATTTTTTCAAAGGGGTTAGCCTTCTCGGAATTCTGGGCGCATTTTTCGAAATTTTCAAAGGGGTTTAGTCTTCTTGGAATTCTGCGCGCATTTTTCGAAATTTTCAAAGTGGTTAGCCTTCTCGGAATTCTGGGCACATTTTCCGAAATTTTCAAAGGGGTTAGCTTTCTCGGAATTCTGGGCGCATTTTTCGAAAATTTCAATGGGGTTAGTCTTCTCGGAATTCTGGGCGCATTTTTCGAAATTTTCAAAGGGGTTAGCCTTCTCGGAATTCTGGGCGCATTTTTCGAAATTTTCAAAGGGGTAAGCCTTCTCGGAATTCTGAGTGCATTTTTCGAAATTTCCAAAGGGGTTAGCCTTCTCGGAATTCTAGGCGCTTTTTTTGAAATTTTCAAAGGGGTTAGCCTTCTCGGAATTCTGGGCGCATTTTTCGAAATTTTCTATGGGGTTAGCCTTCACGGAATTCTGAGCGCATTTTTCGATATTTTCAAAGGGATTAGCCTTCTCGGAAATCTGGGCGCATTTTTCGATATTTTCAAAGGGTAACTTAGCCTTTTCGGAATTCTGGGCGCATTTTTAGAAATTTTCAAATGGGTTAGCCTTCTCGGAATTCTGGGCGCATTTTTCCAAATTTTCAAACGGGTTAGCCTTCTCGGAATTCTGGGCGCATTTTTCGAAATTTTCAAAGGGGTTAGCCTTCCTGGAATTCTGGGCGCATTTTTTGAAATTTTTAAAGGGGTTAGCCTTCTCGGAATTCTGGGCTCATTTTTCGAAATTTTCAAAGAGGTTAGCCTTCTCGGAATTCTGGGCACATTTATCGAAATTTTCATAGGGGTTAGCCATCTCGGAATTCTGGGCGCATTTTTCGAAATTTTCAAAGGGGTTAGACTTCCTGGAATTCTGGGACCATTTTTCGAAATTTTTAAAGGGGTTAACCATTTCGGAATTCTGGGCGCATTTTTCGAAATTTTCAAAGGGGTTAGCCTTCTCGGAATTCTGGGTGCATTTTTCGAAATTTTCAAAGGGGTTAGCTTTCTCGGAATTCTGGGCTCATTTTTCGAAATTTTCAAAGGGGTTAGCCTTGTCGGAATTCTGGGCGAATTTTTCGAAATTTTAAAAAGGGTTAGCCTTCTCGGAATTCTGGGCGCATTTTTCGAAATTTTCAAAGGGGTTAGACTTCCTGGAATTCTGGGCGCATTTTTCGAAATTTTTAAAGGGGTTAGCCTTTTCGGAAATCTGGGCGCATTTTTCGAAATTTTCAAAGTGGTTAGCCTTCTCGGAATTACGGCGCATTTTTCGAAATTTTCAAAGGGGTTAGCCTTCTCGGAATTCTGGGCGATTTTTCGAAATTTTCAAAGGGGTTAGCCTTCTCGGAATTCTGGGCGTATTTTTCGAAATTTTCAAAGAGGTTAGCCTTCTCGGAATTTCTGGGCCCATTTTTCGAAATTTTCAAAGGGGTTTGCGTTCTCGGAATTAGGGGCGCATTTTCGAAAATTTCAAAGGGGTTAGCCTTCTCGGAATACTGGGCGCATTTATAGAAATTTTCAAAGGGGTTAGCCTTCTCGGAATTCTGGGCGCATTTTTGGAAATTTTCAAAGTTGTTAGCTTTCTCGGAATTCTGGGCGCATTTTTCGAAATTTTCATTGGGGTTAGCCTTCTCGGAATTCTGGGCGCATTTTTCGAAAATTTAAATGGGGTTAGTCTTCTCGGAATTCTGGGCGCATTTTTCGAAATTTTCAAAGGGGTTAGCCTTCTCGGAATTCTGGGCGTATTTTTCGAAATTTTCAAAGAGGTTAGCCTTCTCGGAATTTCTGGGCCCATTTTTCGAAGTTTTCAAAGGGGTTTGCGTTCTCGGAATTAGGGGCGCATTTTCGAAAATTTCAAAGGGGTTAGCCTTCTCGGAATACTGGGCGCATTTTTCGAAATTTTCAAAGGGGTAAGCCTTCTCGGAATTCTGGGCGCATTTTTCGAAATTTCCAAAGGGGTTAGCCTTCTCGGAATTCTGGGCGCATTTTTCGAAATTTTCAAAGGGGTTAGCCTTCTCGGAATTCTGGGCGCATTTTTCGAAATTTTCAAAGGGGTTAGCCTTCTCGGAATTCAGGGCGCATTTTTCGAAATTTTCTATGGGGTTAGCCTTCACGGAATTCTGGGCGCATTTTTCGAAATTTTCAAAGGGGTTAGCCTTCTCGGAAATCTGGGCGCATTTTTCGAAATTTTCAAAGGGTAACTTAGCCTTCTCGGAATTCTAGGCGCATTTTTAGAAATTTTCAAAGGGGTTAGCCTTCTCGGAATTCTGGGCGATTTTTCGAAATTTTCAAAGGGGTTAGCCTTCTCGGAATTCTATGCGCATTTTTCGAAATTTTTAAAGGGGTTAGCCTTTTCGGAATTCTGGGCGAATTTTTCGAAATTTTCAAAGTGGTTAGCCTTCTCGGAATTAGGGCGCATTTTTCGAAATTTTCAAATGGGTTAGCCTTCTCCGAATTCTGGGCGCATTTTTCGAAATTTTCAAAGGGGTTAGCTTTCTCGGAATTCTGGGCGCATTTTTCGAAATTTTCATTGGGGTTAGCCTTCTCGGAATTCTGGGCGCATTTTTTGAAAATTTCAATGGGGTTAGTCTTCTCGGAATTCTGGGCGCATTTTTCGAAATTTCCAAAGGGGTTAGCCTTCTCGGAATTCTGGGCGCTTTTTTCGAAATTTTTAAAGGGGTTAGCCTTCTCGGAATTCTGGGCGCAATTTTCGAAATTTTCTATGGGGTTAGCCTTCTCGGAATTCTGGGCTCAATTTTCGAAATTTTCAAAGGGGTTAGCCTTCTCGGAATTCTGTGCGCATTTTTCGAAATTTTCAAAGGGGTTAGCCTTCTCGGAATTCTGGGCGCATTTTTCGAAATTTTCAAATGGGTTAGCCTTCTCCGAAATCTGGGCGCATTTTTCGAAATTTTCAAAGGGGTTAGCCTTCCTGGAATTCTCGGCGCATTTTTTGAAATTTTCAAAGGGGTTAGCCTTCTCGGAATTAGGGCGCATTTTTCGAAATTTTCAAATGGGTTAGCCTTCTCCGAATTCTGGGCGCATTTTTCGAAATTTTCAAAGGGGTTAGCCTTCCTGGAATTCTGGGCGCATTTTTTGAAATTTTTAAAGGGGTTAGCTTTTTTGGAATTCTGGGCGCATTTTTAGAAATTTTCAAAGGGGTTAGCCTTCTCGGAATTACGGCGCATTTTTCGAAATTTTCAAAGGGGTTAGCCTTTTCGGAATTCTGCGCGCATTTTTCGAAATTTTCAAAGGGGTTAGCCTTCTCGGAATTCTGGGCGCATTTTTCGAAATTTTCAAAGGGGTTAGCCTTCTCGGAATTCTGGGCGCATTTTTCGAAATTTTAGGAATTCTGGGCGAATTTTTCGAAATTTTAAAATGGGTTAGCCTTCTCGGAATTCTGGGCGCATTTTTCGAAATTTTCAAAGGGGTTAGACTTCCTAGAATTCTGGGCGCATTTTTCGAAATTTTTAAAGGGGTTAGCCTTTTCGGAATTCTGGGCGCATTTTTCGAAATTTTCAAAGTGGTTAGCCTTCTCGGAATTACGGCGCATTTTTCGAAATTTTCAAAGTGGTTAGCCTTCTCGGAATTCTGCGCGCATTTTTCGAAATTTTCAAAGGGGTTAGCCTTCTCGGAATTCTGGGCGCATTTTTCGAAATTTTCAAAGGGGTTAGCCTTCTCGGAATTCTGGGCGCATTTATCGATTTTTTCAAAGGGGTTAGCATTCTCGGAATTCTGGGCGCATTTTTCGAAATTTTCAAAGGGGTTTAGTCTTCTTGGAATTCTGGGCTCATTTTTCGAAATTTTCAAAGGGGTTAGCCTTCTCGGAATTCTGGGCGCATTTTTCGAAATTTTCAAAGGGGTTAGCCTTCTCGGAATTCTGGGCTCATTTTTCGAAATTTTCAAAGGGGTTAGCCTTCTCGGAATTCTGGGCGAATTTTTCGAAATTTTTAAAGGGGTTAGACTTCCTGGAATTCTGGGACCATTTTTCGAAATTTTTAAAGGGGTTAACCTTTTCGGAATTCTGGGCGCATTTTTCGAAATTTTCAAAGGGGTTAGCCTTCTCGGAATTCTGGGCGCATTTTTCGAAATTTTCAAAGGGGTTAGCTTTCTCGGAATTCTGGGCTCATTTTTCGAAATTTTCAAAGGGGTTAGCCTTGTCGGAATTCTGGGCGAATTTTTCGAAATTTTAAAAAGGGTTAGCCTTCTCGGAATTCTGGGCGCATTTTTAGAAATTTTTAAAGGGGTTAGCCTTTTCGGAAATCTGGGCGCATTTTTCGAAATTTTCAAAGTGGTTAGCCTTCTCGGAATTACGGCGCATTTTTCGAAATTTTCAAAGGTGTTAGCCTTCTCGGAATTTTGCGCGCATTTTTCGAAATTTTCAAAGGGGTTAGCCTTCTCGGAATTCTGGGCGCATTTTTCGAAATTTTCAAAGGGGTTAGCCTTCTCGGAATTCTGGGCGATTTTTCGAAATTTTCAAAGGGGTTAGCCTTCTCGGAATTCTATGCGCATTTTTCGAAATTTTTAAAGGGGTTAGCCTTTTCGGAATTCTGGGCGAATTTTTCGAAATTTTCAAAGTGGTTAGCCTTCTCGGAATTACGGCGCATTTTTCGAAATTTTCAAAGGGGTTAGCCTTCTCGGAATTCTGCGCGCATTTTTCGAAATTTTCAAATGGGTTAGCCTTCTCGGAATTCTGGGCGCATTTTTCGAAATTTCCAAAGGGGTTTAGTCTTCTCGGAATTCTGCGCGCATTTTTCGAAATTTTCAAAGGGGTTTAGCCTTCTCGGAATTCTGGGCGCATTTTCCGAAATTTTCAAAGGGGTTAGCTTTCTCGGAATTCTGGGCGCATTTTTCGAAATTTTCATTGGGGTTAGCCTTCTCGGAATTCTGGGCGCATTTTTTGAAAATTTCAATGGGGTTAGTCTTCTCGGAATTCTGGGCGCATTTTTCGAAATTTCCAAAGGGGTTAGCCTTCTCGGAATTCTGGGCGCTTTTTTCGAAGTTTTTAAAGGGGTTAGCCTTCTCGGAATTATGGGCGCAATTTTCGAAATTTTCTATGGGGTTAGCCTTCTCGGAATTCTGGGCTCAATTTTCGAAATTTTCAAAGGGGTTAGCCTTCTCGGAATTCTGTGCGCATTTTTCGAAATTTTCAAAGGGGTTAGCCTTCTCGAAATTCTGGGCGCATTTTTCGAAATTTTCAAAGGGGTTAGCCTTCTCCGAATTCTGGGCGCATTTTTCGAAATTTTCAAAGGGGTTAGCCTCCCTGGAATTCTGGGCGCATTTTTTGAAATTTTTAAAGGGGTTAGCCTTTTCGGAATTCTGGGCGCATTTTTAGAAATTTTCAAAGGGGTTAGCCTTCTCGGAATTACGGCGCATTTTTCGAAATTTTCAAAGGGGTTAGCCTTTTCGGAATTCTGCGCGCATTTTTCGAAATTTTCAAAGGGGTTAGCCTTCTCGGAATTCTGGGCGCATTTTTCGAAATTGTAGGAATTCTGGGCGAATTTTTCGAAATTTTAAAAAGGATTAGCCTTCTCGGAATTCTGGGCGCATTTTTCGAAATATTCAAAGGGGTTAGACTTCCTGGAATTCTGGGCGCATTTTTCGAAATTTTTTAAGGGGTTAGCCTTTTCGAAATTCTGGGCGCATTTTTCGAAATTTTCAAAGTGGTTAGCCTTCTCGGAATTCTGGGAGCATTTTTCGAAATTTTCAAAGGGGTTAGCCTTCTCGGAATTCTGGGCGCATTTATCGATTTTTTCAAAGTGGTTAGCCTTCTCGGAATTCTGGGCGCATTTTTCGAAATTTTCAAAGGGGTTTAGTCTTCTTGGAATTCTGCGCGCATTTTTCGAAATTTTCAAAGTGGTTAGCCTTCTCGGAATTCTGTGCGCATTTTTCGAAATTTTCAAAGGGGTTAGCCTTCTCGGAATTCTGGGCGCATTTTTCGAAATTTTCAAAGGGGTTAGCCTTCTCGGAATTCTGGGCGCATTTTTCGAAATTTTCAAAGGGGTTTGCGTTCTCGGAATTCTGGGCGCATTTTCGAAAATTTCAAAGGGGTTAGCCTTCTCGGAATACTGGGCGCATTTTTCGAAATTTTCAAACGGGTAAGCCTTCTCGGAATTCTGGGTGCATTTTTCGAAATTTCCAAAGGGGTTAGCCTTCTCGGAAATCTGGGCGCTTTTTTTGAAATTTTCAAAGGGGTTAGCCTTCTCGGAATTCTTGGCGCATTTTTCGAAATTTTCTATGGGGTTAGCCTTCACGGAATTCTGGGCGCATTTTTCGATATTTTCAAAGGGATTAGCCTTCTCGGAAATCTGGGCGCATTTTTCGAAATTTTCAAAGGGTAACTTAGCCTTTTCGGAATTCTGGGCGCATTTTTAGAAATTTTCAAATGGGTTGCCTTCTCGGAATTCTGGGCGCATTTTCGAAAATTTCAAAGGGGTTAGCCTTCTCGGAATTACGGCGCAATTTTCGAAATTTTCAAAGGGGTTAGCCTTTTCGGAATTCTGCGCGCATTTTTCGAAATTTTCAAAGGGGTTAGCCTTCTCGGAATTCTGGACGCATTTTTCGAAATTTTCAAATGGGTTAGCCTTCTCGGAATTCTGGGCGCATTTTTCGAAATTTTCGGAATTCTAGGCGTATTTTTCGAAATTTTAAAAAAGGTTAGCCTTCTCGGAATTCTGGGCGCATTTTTCGGAATTTTTAAAGGGGTTAGCCTTTTCGGAATTCTGGGCGCATTTTTCGAAATTTTCAAAGTGGTTAGCCTTCTCGGAATTACGGCGCATTTTTCGAAATTTTCAAAGGGGTTTAGTCTTCTCGGAATTCTGGGCGCATTTTTCGAAATTTTCAAAGGGGTTTAGTCTTCTTGGAATTCTGCGCGCATTTTTCGAAATTTTCAAAGTGGTTAGCCTTCTCGGAATTCTGGGCACATTTTCCGAAATTTTCAAAGGGGTTAGCTTTCTCGGAATTCTGGGCGCATTTTTCGAAATTTTCATTGGGGTTAGCCTTCTCGGAATTCTGGGCGCATTTTTCGAAAATTTCAATGGGGTTAGTCTTCTCGGAATTCTGGGCGCATTTTTCGAAATTTTCAAAGGGGTTAGCCTTCTCGGAATTCTGGGCGCATTTTTCGAAATTTTCAAAGGGGTTAGCCTTCTCGGATTTCTGGGCGCATTATTCAAAATTTTCAAAGGGGTTTGCGTTCTCGGAATTCTGGGCGCATTTTCGAAAATTTCAAAGGGCCTTCTCGGAATACTGGGCGCATTTTTCGAAATTTTCAAAGGGGTAAGCCTTCTCGGAATTCTGAGTGCATTTTTCGAAATTTCCAAAGGGGTTAGCCTTTTTGGAATTCTAGGCGCTTTTTTTGAAATTTTCAAAGGGGTTAGCCTTCTCGGAATTCTGGGCGCATTTTTCGAAATTTTCTATGGGGTTAGCCTTCACGGAATTCTGGGCGCATTTTTCGATATTTTCAAAGGGATTAGCCTTCTCGGAAATCTGGGCGCATTTTTCGATATTTTCAAAGGGTAACTTAGCCTTTTCGGAATTCTGGGCGCATTTTTAGAAATTTTCAAATGGGTTAGCCTTCTCGGAATTCTGGGCGCATTTTTCGAAATTTTCAAAGGGGTTAGCCTTCTCGGAATTCTGGGCGCATTTTTCGAAATTTTTAAAGGGGTTAGCCTTTTCGGAATTCTGGGCGCATTTTTCGAAATTTTCAAAGTGGTTTGCCTTCTCGGAATTACGGCTCATTTTTCGAAATTTTCAAAGGGGTTAGCCTTCTCGGAATTCTGGGCGCATTTTTCGAAATTTTCAAACGGGTTAGCCTTCTCGGAATTCTGGGCGCATTTTTCGAAATTTTCAAAGGGGTTAGCCTTCCTGGAATTCTGGGCGCATTTTTTGAAATTTTTAAAGCGGTTAGCCTTCTCGGAATTCTGGGCTCATTTTTCGAAATTTTCAAAGAGGTTAGCCTTCTCGGAATTCTGGGCACATTTATCGAAATTTTCATAGGGGTTAGCCATCTCGGAATTCTGGGCGCATTTTTCGAAATTTTCAAAGGGGTTAGAATTCCTGGAATTCTGGGACCATTTTTCGAAATTTTTAAAGGGGTTAACCATTTCGGAATTCTGGGCGCATTTTTCGAAATTTTCAAAGGGGTTAGCCTTCTCGGAATTCTGGGCGCATTTTTCGAAATTTTCAAAGGGGTTAGCTTTCTCGGAATTCTGGGCTCATTTTTCGAAATTTTCAAAGGGGTTAGCCTTGTCGGAATTCTGGGCGAATTTTTCGAAATTTTTAAAGGGGTTAGACTTCCTGGAATTCTGGGACCATTTTTCGAAATTTTTAAAGGGGTTAACCTTTTCGGAATTCTGGGCGCATTTTTCGAAATTTTCAAAGGGGTTAGCCTTCTCGGAATTCTGGGCGCATTTTTCGAAATTTTCAAAGGGGTTAGCTTTCTCGGAATTCTGGGCTCATTTTTCGAAATTTTCAAAGGGGTTAGCCTTGTCGGAATTCTGGGCGAATTTTTCGAAATTTTAAAAAGGGTTAGCCTTCTCGGAATTCTGGGCGCATTTTTCGAAATTTTCAAAGGGGTTAGACTTCCTGGAATTCTGGGCGCATTTTTAGAAATTTTTAAAGGGGTTAGCCTTTTCGGAAATCTGGGCGCATTTTTCGAAATTTTCAAAGTGGTTAGCCTTCTCGGAATTACGGCACATTTTTCGAAATTTTCAAAGGTGTTAGCCTTCTCGGAATTTTGCGCGCATTTTTCGAAATTTTCAAAGGGGTTAGCCTTCTCGGAATTCTGGGCGCATTTTTCGAAATTTTCAAAGGGGTTAGACTTCTCGGAATTCTGGGCGATTTTTCGAAATTTTCAAAGGGGTTAGCCTTCTCGGAATTCTATGCGCATTTTTCGAAATTTTTAAAGGGGTTAGCCTTTTCGGAATTCTGGGCGAATTTTTCGAAATTTTCAAAGTGGTTAGCCTTCTCGGAATTACGGCGCATTTTTCGAAATTTTCAAAGGGGTTAGCCTTCTCGGAATTCTGCGCGCATTTTTCGAAATTTTCAAATGGGTTAGCCTTCTCGGAATTCTGGGCGCATTTTTCGAAATTTCCAAAGGGGTTTAGTCTTCTCGGAATTCTGCGCGCATTTTTCGAAATTTTCAAAGGGGTTTAGCCTTCTCGGAATTCTGGGCGCATTTTCCGAAATTTTCAAAGGGGTTAGCTTTCTCGGAATTCTGGGCGCATTTTCCGAAATTTCCATTGGGGTTAGCCTTCTCGGAATTCTGGGCGCATTTTTTGAAAATTTCAATGGGGTTAGCCTTCTCGGAATTCTGGGCGCAATTTTCGAAATTTTCTATGGGGTTAGCCTTCTCGGAATTCTGGGCTCAATTTTCGAAATTTTCAAAGGGGTTAGCCTTCTCGGAATTCTGTGCGCATTTTTCGAAATTTTCAAAGGGGTTAGCCTTCTCTAAATTCTGGGCGCATTTTTCGAAATTTTCAAAGGGGTTAGCCTTCTCCGAATTCTGGGCGCATTTTTCGAAATTTTCAAAGGGGTTAGCCTTCCTGGAATTCTGGGCGCATTTTTTGAAATTTTTAAAGGGGTTAGCCTTTTCGGAATTCTGGGCGCATTTTTAGAAATTTTCAAAGGGGTTAGCCTTCTCGGAATTACGGCGCATTTTTCGAAATTTTCAAAGGGGTTAGCCTTTTCGGAATTCTGCGCGCATTTTTCGAAATTTTCAAAGGGGTTAGCCTTCTGGGAATTCTGGGCGCATTTTTCGAAATTTTCAAAGGGGTTAGCCTTCTCGGAATTCTGGGCGCATTTTTCGAAATTTTAGGAATTCTGGGCGAATTTTTCGAAATTTTAAAAAGGATTAGCCTTCTCGGAATTCTGGGCGCATTTTTCGAAATATTCAAAGGGGTTAGACTTCCTGGAATTCTGGGCGCATTTTTCGAAATTTTTAAAGGGGTTAGCCTTTTCGAAATTCTGGGCGCATTTTTCGAAATTTTCAAAGTGGTTAGCCTTCTCGGAATTCTGGGAGCATTTTTCGAAATTTTCAAAGGGGTTAGCCTTCTCGGAATTCTGGGCGCATTTATCGATTTTTTCAAAGGGGTTAGCCTTCTCGGAATTCTGGGCGCATTTTTCGAAATTTTCAAAGGGGTTTAGTCTTCTTGGAATTCTGCGCGCATTTTTCGAAATTTTCAAAGTGGTTAGCCTTCTCGGAATTCTGGGCGCATTTTCCGAAATTTTCAAAGGGGTTAGCTTTCTCGGAATTCTGGGCGCATTTTTCGAAATTTTCATTGGGGTTAGCCTTCTGGGATTTCTGGGCGCATTATTCAAAATTTTCAAAGGGGTTTGCGTTCTCGGAATTCTGGGCGCATTTTCGAAAATTTCAAAGGGGTTAGCCTTCTCGGAATACTGGGCGCATTTTTCGAAATTTTCAAAGGGGTTAGCCTTCTCGGAATTCTAGGCGCTTTTTTTGAAATTTTCAAAGGGGTTACCCTTCTCGGAATTCTGGGCGCATTTTTCGAAATTTTCTATGGGGTTAGCCTTCACGGAATTCTGGGCGCATTTTTCGATATTTTCAAAGGGATTAGCCTTCTCGGAAATCTGGGCGCATTTTTCGATATTTTCAAAGGGTAACTTAGCCTTTTCGGAATTCTGGGCGCATTTTTAGAAATTTTCAAATGGGTTAGCCTTCTCGGAATTCTGGGCGCATTTTTCGAAATATTCAAAGTGGTTAGCCTTCTCGGAATTCTGGGCGCATTTTTCGAAATTTTCAAAGTGGTTAGCCTTCTCGGAATTACGGCGCATTTTTCGAAATTTTCAAAGGGGTTAGCCTTCTCGGAATTCTGGGCGCATTTTTCGAAATTTTCAAAGGGGTTAGCCTTCTCGGAATTCTGGGCGCATTTTTCGAAATTTTTAAAGGGGTTAGCCTTTTCGGAATTCTGGGCGCATTTTTCGAAATTTTCAAAGTGGTTTGCCTTCTCGGAATTACGGCGCATTTTTCGAAATTTTCAAAGGGGTTAGCCTTCTCGGAATTCTGGGCGCATTTTTCGAAATTTTCAAACGGGTTAGCCTTCTCGGAATTCTGGGCTCATTTTTCGAAATTTTCAAAGAGGTTAGCCTTCTCGGAATTCTGGGCACATTTATCGAAATTTTCATAGGGGTTAGCCATCTCGGAATTCTGGGCGCATTTTTCGAAATTTTCAAAGGGGTTAGACTTCCTGGAATTCTGGGACCATTTTTCGAAATTTTTAAAGGGGTTAGCCTTTTCGGAAATCTGGGCGCATTTTTCGAAATTTTCAAAGTGGTTAGCCTTCTCGGAATTACGGCGCATTTTTCGAAATTTTCAAAGGGGTTAGCCTTCTCGGAATTCTGCGCGCATTTTTCGAAATTTTCAAAGGGGTTAGCCTTCTCGGAATTCTGGGCGCATTTTTCGAAATTTTCAAAGGGGTTAGCTTTCTCGGAATTCTGGGCTCATTTTTCGAAATTTTCAAAGGGGTTAGCCTTGTCGGAATTCTGGGCGAATTTTTCGAAATTTTAAAAAGGGTTAGCCTTCTCGGAATTCTGGGCGCATTTTTCGAAATTTTCAAAGGGGTTAGACTTCCTGGAATTCTGGGCGCATTTTTCGAAATTTTTAAAGGGGTTAGCCTTTTCGGAAATCTGGGCGCATTTTTCGAAATTTTCAAAGTGGTTAGCCTTCTCGGAATTACGGCGCATTTTTCGAAATTTTCAAAGGGGTTAGCCTTCTCGGAATTCTGCGCGCATTTTTCGAAATTTTCAAAGGGGTTAGCCTTCTCGGAATTCTGGGCGCATTTTTCGAAATTTTCAAAGGGGTTAGCCTTCTCGGAATTCTGGGCGCATTTATAGAAATTTTCAAAGGGGTTAGCCTTCTCGGAATTCTGGGCGCATTTTTGGAAATTTTCAAAGGGGTTAGCTTTCTCGGAATTCTGGGCGCATTTTTCGAAATTTTCATTGGGGTTAGCCTTCTCGGAATTCTGGGCGCATTTTTCGAAAATTTAAATGGGGTTAGTCTTCTCGGAATTCTGGGCGCATTTTTCGAAATTTTCAAAGGGGTTAGCCTTCTCGGAATTCTGGGCGTATTTTTCGAAATTTTCAAAGAGGTTAGCCTTCTCGGAATTTCTGGGCCCATTTTTCGAAATTTTCAAAGGGGTTTGCGTTCTCGGAATTAGGGGCGCATTTTCGAAAATTTCAAAGGGGTTAGCCTTCTCGGAATTCTGCGCGCATTTTTCGAAATTTTCAAATGGGTTAGCCTTCTCGGAATTCTGGGCGCATTTTTCGAAATTTCCAAAGGGGTTTAGTCTTCTCGGAATTCTGCGCGCATTTTTCGAAATTTTCAAAGGGGTTTAGCCTTCTCGGAATTCTGGGCGCATTTTCCGAAATTTTCAAAGGGGTTAGCTTTCTCGGAATTCTGGGCGCATTTTTCGAAATTTCCATTGGGGTTAGCCTTCTCGGAATTCTGGGCGCATTTTTTGAAAATTTCAATGGGGTTAGCCTTCTCGGAATTCTGGGCGCAATTTTCGAAATTTTCTATGGGGTTAGCCTTCTCGGAATTCTGGGCGCATTTTTCGAAATTTTCAAAGGGGTTAGCCTTCCTGGAATTCTGGGCGCATTTTTTGAAATTTTTAAAGGGGTTAGCCTTTTCGGAATTCTGGGCGCATTTTTAGAAATTTTCAAAGGGGTTAGCCTTCTCGGAATTACGGCGCATTTTTCGAAATTTTCAAAGGGGTTAGCCTTTTCGGAATTCTGCGCGCATTTTTCGAAATTTTCAAAGGGGTTAGCCTTCTGGGAATTCTGGGCGCATTTTTCGAAATTTTCAAAGGGGTTAGCCTTCTCGGAATTCTGGGCGCATTTTTCGAAATTTTAGGAATTCTGGGCGAATTTTTCGAAATTTTAAAAAGGATTAGCCTTCTCGGAATTCTGGGCGCATTTTTCGAAATATTCAAACGGGTTAGACTTCCTGGAATTCTGGGCGCATTTTTCGAAATTTTTAAAGGGGTTAGCCTTTTCGAAATTCTGGGCGCATTTTTCGAAATTTTCAAAGTGGTTAGCCTTCTCGGAATTCTGGGAGCATTTTTCGAAATTTTCAAAGGGGTTAGCCTTCTCGGAATTCTGGGCGCATTTATCGATTTTTTCAAAGGGGTTAGCCTTCTCGGAATTCTGGGCGCATTTTTCGAAATTTTCAAAGGGGTTTAGTCTTCTTGGAATTCTGCGCGCATTTTTCGAAATTTTCAAAGTGGTTAGCTTTCTCGGAATTCTGGGCGCATTTTTCGAAATTTTCATTGGGGTTAGCCTTCTGGGATTTCTGGGCGCATTATTCAAAATTTTCAAAGGGGTTTGCGTTCTCGGAATTCTGGGCGCATTTTCGAAAATTTCAAAGGGGTTAGCCTTCTCGGAATACTGGGCGCATTTTTCGAAATTTTCAAAGGGGTTAGCCTTCTCGGAATTCTAGGCGCTTTTTTTGAAATTTTCAAAGGGGTTACCCTTCTCGGAATTCTGGGCGCATTTTTCGAAATTTTCTATGGGGTTAGCCTTCACGGAATTCTGGGCGCATTTTTCGATATTTTCAAAGGGATTAGCCTTCTCGGAAATCTGGGCGCATTTTTCGATATTTTCAAAGGGTAACTTAGCCTTTTCGGAATTCTGGGCGCATTTTTAGAAATTTTCAAATGGGTTAGCCTTCTCGGAATTCTGGGCGCATTTTTCGAAATATTCAAAGTGGTTAGCCTTCTCGGAATTCTGGGCGCATTTTTCGAAATTTTCAAAGTGGTTAGCCTTCTCGGAATTACGGCGCATTTTTCGAAATTTTCAAAGGGGTTAGCCTTCTCGGAATTCTGGGCGCATTTTTCGAAATTTTCAAAGGGGTTAGCCTTCTCGGAATTCTGGGCGCATTTTTCGAAATTTTTAAAGGGGTTAGCCTTTTCGGAATTCTGGGCGCATTTTTCGAAATTTTCAAAGTGGTTTGCCTTCTCGGAATTACGGCGCATTTTTCGAAATTTTCAAAGGGGTTAGCCTTCTCGGAATTCTGGGCGCATTTTTCGAAATTTTCAAACGGGTTAGCCTTCTCGGAATTCTGGGCTCATTTTTCGAAATTTTCAAAGAGGTTAGCCTTCTCGGAATTCTGGGCACATTTATCGAAATTTTCATAGGGGTTAGCCATCTCGGAATTCTGGGCGCATTTTTCGAAATTTTCAAAGGGGTTAGACTTCCTGGAATTCTGGGACCATTTTTCGAAATTTTTAAAGGGGTTAACCATTTCGGAATTCTGGGCGCATTTTTCGAAATTTTCAAAGGGGTTAGCCTTCTCGGAATTCTGGGCGCATTTTTCGAAATTTTCAAAGGGGTTAGCTTTCTCGGAATTCTGGGCTCATTTTTCGAAATTTTCAAAGGGGTTAGCCTTGTCGGAATTCTGGGCGAATTTTTCGAAATTTTAAAAAGGGTTAGCCTTCTCGGAATTCTGGGCGCATTTTTCGAAATTTTCAAAGGGGTTAGACTTCCTGGAATTCTGGGCGCATTTTTCGAAATTTTTAAAGGGGTTAGCCTTTTCGGAAATCCGGGCGCATTTTTCGAAATTTTCAAAGTGGTTAGCCTTCTCGGAATTACGGCGCATTTTTCGAAATTTTCAAAGGGGTTAGCCTTCTCGGAATTCTGCGCGCATTTTTCGAAATTTTCAAAGGGGTTAGCCTTCTCGGAATTCTGGGCGCATTTTTCGAAATTTTCAAAGGGGTTAGCCTTCTCGGAATTCTGGGCGCATTTATAGAAATTTTCAAAGGGGTTAGCCTTCTCGGAATTCTGGGCGCATTTTTGGAAATTTTCAAAGGGGTTAGCTTTCTCGGAATTCTGGGCGCATTTTTCGAAATTTTCATTGGGGTTAGCCTTCTCGGAATTCTGGGCGCATTTTTCGAAAATTTAAATGGGGTTAGTCTTCTCGGAATTCTGGGCGCATTTTTCGAAATTTTCAAAGGGGTTAGCCTTCTCGGAATTCTGGGCGTATTTTTCGAAATTTTCAAAGAGGTTAGCCTTCTCGGAATTTCTGGGCCCATTTTTCGAAATTTTCAAAGGGGTTTGCGTTCTCGGAATTAGGGGCGCATTTTCGAAAATTTCAAAGGGGTTAGCCTTCTCGGAATATTGGGCGCATTTTTCGAAATTTTCAAAGGGGTAAGCCTTCTCGGAATTCTGGGCGCATTTTTCGAAATTTCCAAAGGGGTTAGCCTTCTCGGAATTCTGGGCGCTTTTTTCGAAATTTTCAAAGGGGTTAGCCTTCTCGGAATTCTGGGCGCATTTTTCGAAATTTTCAAAGGGGTTAGCCTTCTCGGAATTCAGGGCGCATTTTTCGAAATTTTCTATGGGGTTAGCCTTCACGGAATTCTGGGCGCATTTTTCGAAATTTTCAAAGGGGTTAGCCTTCTCGGAAATCTGGGCGCATTTTTCGAAATTTTCAAAGGGTAACTTAGCCTTCTCGGAATTCTAGGCGCATTTTTAGAAATTTTCAAAGGGGTTAGCCTTCTCGGAATTGTGGGCGTATTTTTCGAAATATTCAAATGGGTTAGCCTTCTCGAAATTCTGGGCGCATTTTTCGAAATTTTCAAAGTGGTTAGCCTTCTCGGAATTACGGCGCATTTTTCGAAATTTTCAAAGGGGTTAGCCTTCTCGGAATTCTGGGCGATTTTTCGAAATTTTCAAAGGGGTTAGCCTTCTCGGAATTCTATGCGCATTTTTCGATATTTTTAAAGGGGTTAGCCTTTTCGGAATTCTGGGCGAATTTTTCGAAATTTTCAAAGTGGTTAGCCTTCTTGGAATTACGGCGCATTTTTCGAAATTTTCAAAGGGGTTAGCCTTCTCGGAATTCTGCGCGCATTTTTCGAATTTTTCAAAGGTATTAGCCTTCTCGGAATTCTGGGCGCATTTTTCGAAATTTTCAAAGGGGTTACCCTTCTCGGAATTCTGGGCGCATTTTCCGAAATTTTCAAAGGGGTTAGCTTTCTCGGAATTCTGGGCGCATTTTTCGAAATTTTCATTGGGGTTAGCCTTCTCGGAATTCTGGGCGCATTTTTTGAAAATTTCAATGGGGTTAGTCTTCTCGGAATTCTGGGCGAATTTTTCGAAATTTTAAAAAGGGTTAGCCTTCTCGGAATTCTGGGCGCATTTTTCGAAATTTTCAAAGGGGTTAGACTTCCTGGAATTCTGGGCGCATTTTTCGAAATTTTTAAAGGGGTTAGCCTTTTCGGAAATCTGGGCGCATTTTTCGAAATTTTCAAAGTGGTTAGCCTTCTCGGAATTACGGCGCATTTTTCGAAATTTTCAAAGGGGTTAGCCTTCTCGGAATTCTGCGCGCATTTTTCGAAATTTTCAAAGGGGTTAGCCTTCTCGGAATTCTGGGCGCATTTTTCGAAATTTTCAAAGGGGTTAGCCTTCTCGGAATTCTGGGCGCATTTATAGAAATTTTCAAAGGGGTTAGCCTTCTCGGAATTCTGGGCGCATTTTTGGAAATTTTCAAAGGGGTTAGCTTTCTCGGAATTCTGGGCGCATTTTTCGAAATTTTCATTGGGGTTAGCCTTCTCGGAATTCTGGGCGCAATTTCGAAAATTTCAATGGGGTTAGTCTTCTCGGAATACTGGGAGCATTTTTCGAAATTTTCAAAGGGGTAAGCCTTCTCGGAATTCTGGGTGCATTTTTCGAAATTTCCAAAGGGGTTAGCCTTCTCGGAATTCTGGGCGCATTTTTCGAAATTTTAAAAAGGGTTAGCCTTCTCGGAATTCTGGGCGCATTTTTCGAAATTTTCAAAGGGGTTAGCCTTCTCGGAATTCTGGGCGCATTTTTCGTTATTTTCAAAGGGGTTAGACTTCCTGGAATTCAAGGCGCATTTTTCGAAATTTTTAAAGGGGTTAGCCTTTTCGGAATTCTGGGCGCATTTTTCGAAATTTTCAAAGGGGTTGTTAGCCTTCTCGGAATTCTGGGAGCATTTTTAGAAATTTTCAAAGGGGTTTAGTCTTCTTGGAATTCTGCGCGCATTTTTCGAAATTTTCAAAGTGGTTAGCCTTCTCGGAATTCTGGGCGCATTTTTCGAAATTTTCAAAGGGGTTAGCCTTCTCGGAATTCTGGGCGCATTTTTCGAAATTTTATGAATTCTGGGCGAATTTTTCGAAATTTTAAAAAGGGTTAGCCTTCTCGGAATTCTGGGCGCATTTTTCTAAATTTTCAAAGGGGTTAGACTTCCTGGAATTCTGGGCGCATTTATCGAAATTTTTAAAGGGGTTAGCCTTTTCGGAATTCTGGGCGCATTTTTCGAAATTTTCAAAGTGGTTAGCCTTCTCGGAATTACGGCGCATTTTTCGAAATTTTCAAAGTGGTCAGCCTTCTCGGAATTCTGCGCGCATTTTTCGAAATTTTCAAAGGGGTTAGCCTTCTCGGAATTCTGGGCGCATTTTTCGAAATTTTCAAAGGGGTTAGCCTTCTCGGAATTCTGGGCGCATTTATCGATTTTTTCAAAGGGGTTAGCATTCTCGGAATTCTGGGCGCATTTTTCGAAATTTTCAAAGGGGTTTAGTCTTCTTGGAATTCTGCGCGCATTTTTCGAAATTTTCAAAGTGGTTAGCCTTCTCGGAATTCTGGGCGCTTTTTCCGAAATTTTCAAACGGGTTAGCTTTCTCGGAATTCTGGGCGCATTTTTCGAAATTTTCATTGGGGTTAGCCTTCTCGGAATTCTGGGCGCATTTTTCGAAAATTTCAATGGGGTTAGTCTTCTCGGAATTCTGGGCGCATTTTTCGAAATTTTCAAAGGGGTTAGCCTTCTCGGAATTCTGGGCGCATTTTTCGAAATTTTCAAAGGGGTTAGCCTCTCGGAATTCTGGGCGCATTTTTCGAAATTTTCAAAGGGGTTTAGTCTTCTTGGAATTCTGCGCGCATTTTTCGAAATTTTCAAAGTGGTTAGCCTTCTCGGAATTCTGGGCGCATTTTCCGAAATTTTCAAAGGGGTTAGCCTTCTCGGAATTACGGCGCATTTTTCGAAATTTTCAAAGGGGTTAGCCTTCTCGGAATTCTGCGCGCATTTTTCGAAATTTTCAAAGTGGTTAGCCTTCTCGGAATTCTGGGCGCATTTTCCGAAATTTTCAAAGGGGTTAGCCTTCTCGGAATTGCGCCGCATTTTTCGAAATTTTCAAAGGGGTTAGCCTTCTCGGAATTCTGCGCGCATTTTTCGAAATTTTCAAAGGGGTTAGCCTTCTCGGAATTCTTGGCGCATTTATCGAAATTTTCAAAGGGGTTAGCCTTCTCGGAATTCTGGGCTCATGATTCGAAATTTTCAAAGGGGTTAGCCTTCTCGGAATTCTTGGCGCATTTATCGAAATTTTCAAAGGGGTTAGCCTTCTCGGAATTCTGGGCGCATTTTTCGAAATTTTCAAAGGGGTTAGCCTTCTCGGAATTCTGGGCGCATTTTTCGAAATTTTCAAAGGAGTTAGCCTTCTCGGAAATCTAGGCGCATTTTTCGAAATTTTCAAAGGGTTTAGCCTTCTCGGAATTCTGGGCGCATTTTTTGAAATTTTCAAAGGGGTTAGCCTTCTCGGAATTCTGGGCGCATTTTTCGAAATTTTCAAAGGGGTTAGCCTTCTCGGAATTCTGGGCGCATTTTTCGTAATTTTCAAAGGTGTTAGACTTCCTGGAATTCTGGGCGCATTTTTCGAAATTTTTGAAGGGGTTAGCCTTTTCGGAATTCTGGGCGCATTTTTCGAAATTTTCAAAGGGGTTGTTAGCCTTCTCGGAATTCTGGGAGCATTTTTCGAAATTTTCAAAGGGGTTAGCCTTGTCGGAATTCTGGGCGCATTTTTCGAAATTTTCAAAGGGGAATTCTCGGAATTCTGGGCGCATTTTTCGAAATTTTCAAAGTGGTTAGCCTTCACGGAATCCTGGGGGCATTTATCGAAATTTTCAAAGGGGTTAGCCTTCTCGGAATTCTGGGCGCATTTTTCGTAATTTTCAAAGGGGTTAGACTTCCTGGAATTCTGGGCGCATTTTTCGAAATTTTTAAAGGGGTTAGCCATTTCGGAATTCCGGGCGCATTTTTCGAAATTTTCAAAGGGGTTAGCCTTCTCGGAATTACGGCGCATTTTTCGAAATTTTCAAAGGGGTTAGCCTTCTCGGAATTCTGCGCGCATTTTTCGAAATTTTCAAAGGGGTTAGCCTTCTCGGAATTCTGGGAGCATTTTTCGAAATTTTCAAAGGGGTTAGCCTTCTCGGAATTCTGGGCGCTTTTTCCGAAATTTTCAAACGGGTTAGCTTTCTCGGAATTCTGGGCGCATTTTTCGAAATTTTCATTGGGGTTAGCCTTCTCGGAATTCTGGGCGCATTTTTCGAAAATTTCAATGGGGTTAGTCTTCTCGGAATTCTGGGCGCATTTTTCGAAATTTTCAAAGGGGTTAGCCTTCTCGGAATTCTGGGCGCATTTTTCGAAATTTTCAAAGGGGTTAGCCTCTCGGAATTCTGGGCGCATTTTTCGAAATTTTCAAAGGGGTTTAGTCTTCTTGGAATTCTGCGCGCATTTTTCGAAATTTTCAAAGTGGTTAGCCTTCTCGGAATTCTGGGCGCATTTTCCGAAATTTTCAAAGGGGTTAGCCTTCTCGGAATTACGGCGCATTTTTCGAAATTTTCAAAGGTGTTAGCCTTCTCGGAATTCTGCGCGCATTTTTCGAAATTTTCAAAGTGGTTAGCCTTCTCGGAATTCTGGGCGCATTTTCCGAAATTTTCAAAGGGGTTAGCCTTCTCGGAATTACGGCGCATTTTTCGAAATTTTCAAAGGGGTTAGCCTTCTCGGAATTCTGCGCGCATTTTTCGAAATTTTCAAAGGGGTTAGCCTTCTCGGAATTCTTGGCGCATTTATCGAAATTTTCAAAGGGGTTAGCCTTCTCGGAATTCTGGGCTCATGATTCGAAATTTTCAAAGGGGTTAGCCTTCTCGGAATTCTTGGCGCATTTATCGAAATTTTCAAAGGGGTTAGCCTTCTCGGAATTCTGGGCGCATTTTTCGAAATTTTCAAAGGGGTTAGCCTTCTCGGAATTCTGGGCGCATTTTTCGAAATTTTCAAAGGAGTTAGCCTTCTCGGAAATCTAGGCGCATTTTTCGAAATTTTCAAAGGGTTTAGCCTTCTCGGAATTCTGGGCGCATTTTTTGAAATTTTCAAAGGGGTTAGCCTTCTCGGAATTCTGGGCGCATTTTTCGAAATTTTCAAAGGGGTTAGCCTTCTCGGAATTCTGGGCGCATTTTTCGTAATTTTCAAAGGTGTTAGACTTCCTGGAATTCTGGGCGCATTTTTCGAAATTTTTAAAGGGGTTAGCCTTTTCGGAATTCTGGGCGCATTTTTCGAAATTTTCAAAGGGGTTGTTAGCCTTCTCGGAATTCTGGGAGCATTTTTCGAAATTTTCAAAGGGGTTAGCCTTGTCGGAATTCTGGGCGCATTTTTCGAAATTTTCAAAGGGGAATTCTCGGAATTCTGGGCGCATTTTTCGAAATTTTCAAAGTGGTTAGCCTTCACGGAATCCTGGGGGCATTTATCGAAATTTTCAAAGGGGTTAGCCTTCTCGGAATTCTGGGCGCATTTTTCGTAATTTTCAAAGGGGTTAGACTTCCTGGAATTCTGGGCGCATTTTTCGAAATTTTTAAAGGGGTTAGCCATTTCGGAATTCTGGGCGCATTTTTCGAAATTTTCAAAGGGGTTAGCCTTCTCGGAATTACGGCGCATTTTTCGAAATTTTCAAAGGGGTTAGCCTTCTCGGAATTCTGCGCGCATTTTTCGAAATTTTAAGGGGTTAGCCTTCTCGGAATTCTGGGCGCATTTTTCGAAATTTTCAAAGGGGTTAGCCTTCTCGGAATTCTGGGCGCATTTTTCGAAATTTTCAAAGGGGTTTGCCTTCTCGGAATTCTGGGCGCATTTTTCGAAAATTTCAAAGGGGTTAGCCTTCTCGGAATTCTGGGCGAGTTTTTCGAAATTTTCAAAGGGGTAAGCCTTCTCGGAATTCTGGGCGCATTTTTCGAAATTTTTAAAGGGGTTAGCCTTCTCGGAATTCTGGGCGCAATTTTCGAAATTTTCTATGGGGTTAGCCTTCTCGGAATTCTGGGCTCATTTTTCGAAATTTTCAAAGGGGTTAGCCTTCTCGGAATTCTGGGCTCATTTTTCGAAATTTTCAAAGGGGTTAGCCTTCTCGGAATTCTGGGCGCATTTTTCGAAATTTTCAAAGGGGTTAGCCTTCTCGGAATTCTGGGCTCATTTTTCGAAATTTTCAAAGGGGATAGCCTTCTCGGAATTCTGGGCGAATTTTTCGAAATTTTTAAAGGGGTTAGACTTCCTGGAATTCTGGGACCATTTTTCGAAATTTTTAAAGGGGTTAACCTTTTCGGAATTCTGGGCGCATTTTTCGAAATTTTCAAAGGGGTTAGCCTTCTCGGAATTCTGGGCGCATTTTTCGAAATTTTCAAAGGGGTTAGCTTTCTCGGAATTCTGGGCTCATTTTTCGAAATTTTCAAAGGGGTTAGCCTTGTCGGAATTCTGGGCGAATTTTTCGAAATTTTAAAAAGGGTTAGCCTTCTCGGAATTCTGGGCGCATTTTTAGAAATTCTTAAAGGGGTTAGCCTTTTCGGAAATCTGGGCGCATTTTTCGAAATTTTCAAAGTGGTTAGCCTTCTCGGAATTACGGCGCATTTTTCGAAATTTTCAAAGGTGTTAGCCTTCTCGGAATTTTGCGCGCATTTTTCGAAATTTTCAAAGGGGTTAGCCTTCTCGGAATTCTGGGCGCATTTTTCGAAATTTTCAAAGGGGTTAGCCTTCTCGGAATTCTGGGCGATTTTTCGAAATTTTCAAAGGGGTTAGCCTTCTCGGAATTCTATGCGCATTTTTCGAAATTTTTAAAGGGGTTAGCCTATTCGGAATTCTGGGCGAATTTTTCGAAATTTTCAAAGTGGTTAGCCTTCTCGGAATTACGGCGCATTTTTCGAAATTTTCAAAGGGGTTAGCCTTCTCGGAATTCTGCGCGCATTTTTCGAAATTTTCAAATGGGTTAGCCTTCTCGGAATTCTGGGCGCATTTTTCGAAATTTCCAAAGGGGTTTAGTCTTCTCGGAATTCTGCGCGCATTTTTCGAAATTTTCAAAGGGGTTTAGCCTTCTCGGAATTCTGGGCGCATTTTCCGAAATTTTCAAAGGGGTTAGCTTTCTCGGAATTCTGGGCGCATTTTTCGAAATTTTCATTGGGGTTAGCCTTCTCGGAATTCTGGGCGCATTTTTTGAAAATTTCAATGGGGTTAGTCTTCTCGGAATTCTGGGCGCATTTTTTGAAAATTTCAATGGGGTTAGTCTTCTCGGAATTCTGGGCGCATTTTTCGAAATTTCCAAAGGGGTTAGCCTTCTCGGAATTCTGGGCGCTTTTTTCGAAGTTTTTAAAGGGGTTAGCCTTCTCGGAATTCTGGGCTCAATTTTCGAAATTTTCAAAGGGGTTAGCCTTCTCGGAATTCTGTGCGCATTTTTCGAAATTTTCAAAGGGGTTAGCCTTCTCGAAATTCTGGGCGCATTTTTCGAAATTTTCAAAGGGGTTAGCCTTCTCCGAATTCTGGGCGCATTTTTCGAAATTTTCAAAGGGGTTAGCCTTCCTGGAATTCTGGGCGCATTTTTTGAAATTTTTAAAGGGGTTAGCCTTTTCGGAATTCTGGGCGCATTTTTCGAAATTTTCAAAGGGGTTAGCCTTTTCGGAATTCTGCGCGCATTTTTCGAAATTTTCAAAGGGGTTAGCCTTCTGGGAATTCTGGGCGCATTTTTCGAAATTTTCAAAGGGGTTAGCCTTCTCGGAATTCTGGGCGCATTTTTCGAAATTGTAGGAATTCTGGGCGAATTTTTCGAAATTTTAAAAAGGATTAGCCTTCTCGGAATTCTGGGCGCATTTTTCGAAATATTCAAAGGGGTTAGACTTCCTGGAATTCTGGGCGCATTTTTCGAAATTTTTAAAGGGGTTAGCCTTTTCGAAATTCTGGGCGCATTTTTCGAAATTTTCAAAGTGGTTAGCCTTCTCGGAATTCTGGGAGCATTTTTCGAAATTTTCAAAGGGGTTAGCCTTCTCGGAATTCTGGGCGCATTTATCGATTTTTTCAAAGGGGTTAGCCTTCTCGGAATTCTGGGCGCATTTTTCGAAATTTTCAAAGGGGTTTAGTCTTCTTGGAATTCTGCGCGCATTTTTCGAAATTTTCAAAGTGGTTAGCCTTCTCGGAATTCTGGGCGCATTTTTCGAAATTTTCAAAGGGGTTTGCGTTCTCGGAATTCTGGGCGCATTTTCGAAAATTTCAAAGGGGTTAGCCTTCTCGGAATACTGGGCGCATTTTTCGAAATTTTCAAACGGGTAAGCCTTCTCGGAATTCTGGGTGCATTTTTCGAAATTTCCAAAGGGGTTAGCCTTCTCGGAAATCTGGGCGCTTTTTTTGAAATTTTCAAAGGGGTTAGCCTTCTCGGAATTCTGGGCGCATTTTTCGAAATTTTCTATGGGGTTAGCCTTCACGGAATTCTGGGCGCATTTTTCGATATTTTCAAAGGGATTAGCCTTCTCGGAAATCTGGGCGCATTTTTCGAAATTTTCAAAGGGTAACTTAGCCTTTTCGGAATTCTGGGCGCATTTTTAGAAATTTTCAAATGGGTTAGCCTTCTCGGAATTCTGGGCGCATTTTCGAAAATTTCAAAGGGGTTAGCCTTCTCGGAATTACGGCGCAATTTTCGAAATTTTCAAAGGGGTTAGCCTTTTCGGAATTCTGCGCGCATTTTTCGAAATTTTCAAAGGGGTTAGCCTTCTCGGAATTCTGGACGCATTTTTCGAAATTTTCAAATGGGTTAGCCTTCTCGGAATTCTGGGCGCATTTTTCGAAATTTTCGGAATTCTGGGCGTATTTTTCGAAATTTTAAAAAGGGTTAGCCTTCTCGGAATTCTGGGCGCATTTTTCGGAATTTTTAAAGGGGTTAGCCTTTTCGGAATTCTGGGCGCATTTTTCGAAATTTTCAAAGTGGTTAGCCTTCTCGGAATTACGGCGCATTTTTCGAAATTTTCAAAGGGGTTTAGTCTTCTCGGAATTCTGGGCGCATTTTTCGAAATTTTCAAAGGGGTTTAGTCTTCTTGGAATTCTGCGCGCATTTTTCGAAATTTTCAAAGTGGTTAGCCTTCTCGGAATTCTGGGCACATTTTCCGAAATTTTCAAAGGGGTTAGCTTTCTCGGAATTCTGGGCGCATTTTTCGAAATTTTCATTGGGGTTAGCCTTCTCGGAATTCTGGGCGCATTTTTCGAAAATTTCAATCGGTTAGTCTTCTCGGAATTCTGGGCGCATTTTTCGATATTTTCAAAGGGGTTAGCCTTCTCGGAATTCTGGGCGCATTTTTCCAAATTTTCAAAGGGGTTAGCCTTCTCGGATTTCTGGGCGCATTTTTGGAAATTTTCAAAGGGGTAAGCCTTCTCGGAATTCTGAGTGCATTTTTCGAAATTTCCAAAGGGGTTAGCCTTCTCGGAATTCTAGGCGCTTTTTTTGAAATTTTCAAAGGGGTTAGCCTTCTCGGAATTCTGGGCGCATTTTTCGAAATTTTCTATGGGGTTAGCCTTCACGGAATTCTGGGCGCATTTTTCGATATTTTCAAAGGGATTAGCCTTCTCGGAAATCTGGGCGCATTTTTCGATATTTTCAAAGGGTAACTTAGCCTTTTCGGAATTCTGGGCGCATTTTTAGAAATTTTCAAATGGGTTAGCCTTCTCGGAATTCTGGGCGCATTTTTCGAAATATTCAAAGTGGTTAGCCTTCTCGGAATTCTGGGCGCATTTTTCGAAATTTTCAAAGTGGTTAGCCTTCTCGGAATTACGGCACATTTTTCGAAATTTTCAAAGGTGTTAGCCTTCTCGGAATTTTGCGCGCATTTTTCGAAATTTTCAAAGGGGTTAGCCTTCTCGGAATTCTGGGCGCATTTTTCGAAATTTTCAAAGGGGTTAGCCTTCTCGGAATTCTGGGCGATTTTTCGAAATTTTCAAAGGGGTTAGCCTTCTCGGAATTCTATGCGCATTTTTCGAAATTTTTAAAGGGGTTAGCCTTTTCGGATTTCTGGGCGAATTTTTCGAAATTTTCAAAGTGGTTAGCCTTCTCGGAATTACGGCGCATTTTTCGAAATTTTCAAAGGGGTTAGCCTTCTCGGAATTCTGCGCGCATTTTTCGAAATTTTCAAATGGGTTAGCCTTCTCGGAATTCTGGGCGCATTTTTCGAAATTTCCAAAGGGGTTTAGTCTTCTCGGAATTCTGCGCGCATTTTTCGAAATTTTCAAAGGGGTTTAGCCTTCTCGGAATTCTGGGCGCATTTTCCGAAATTTTCAAAGGGGTTAGCTTTCTCGGAATTCTGGGCGCATTTTTCGAAATTTTCATTGGGGTTAGCCTTCTCGGAATTCTGGGCGCATTTTTTGAAAATTTCAATGGGGTTAGCCTTCTCGGAATTCTGGGCGCAATTTTCGAAATTTTCTATGGGGTTAGCCTTCTCGGAATTCTGGGCTCAATTTTCGAAATTTTCAAAGGGGTTAGCCTTCTCGGAATTCTGTGCGCATTTTTCGAAATTTTCAAAGGGGTTAGCCTTCTCGAAATTCTGGGCGCATTTTTCGAAATTTTCAAAGGGGTTAGCCTTCTCCGAATTCTGGGCGCATTTTTCGAAATTTTCAAAGGGGTTAGCCTTCCTGGAATTCTGGGCGCATTTTTTGAAATTTTTAAAGGGGTTAGCCTTTTCGGAATTCTGGGCGCATTTTTAGAAATTTTCAAAGGGGTTAGCCTTCTCGGAATTACGGCGCATTTTTCGAAATTTTCAAAGGGGTTAGCCTTTTCGGAATTCTGCGCGCATTTTTCGAAATTTTCAAAGGGGTTAGCCTTCTGGGAATTCTGGGCGCATTTTTCGAAATTTTCAAAGGGGTTAGCCTTCTCGGAATTCTGGGCGCATTTTTCGAAATTCTAGGAATTCTGGGCGAATTTTTCGAAATTTTAAAAAGGATTAGCCTTCTCGGAATTCTGGGCGCATTTTTCGAAATATTCAAAGGGGTTAGACTTCCTGGAATTCTGGGCGCATTTTTCGAAATTTTTAAAGGGGTTAGCCTTTTCGAAATTCTGGGCGCATTTTTCGAAATTTTCAAAGTGGTTAGCCTTCTCGGAATTCTGGGAGCATTTTTCGAAATTTTCAAAGGGGTTAGCCTTCTCGGAATTCTGGGCGCATTTATCGATTTTTTCAAAGGGGTTAGCCTTCTCGGAATTCTGGGCGCATTTTTCGAAATTTTCAAAGGGGTTTAGTCTTCTTGGAATTCTGCGCGCATTTTTCGAAATTTTCAAAGTGGTTAGCCTTCTCGGAATTCTGGGCGCATTTTCCGAAATTTTCAAAGGGGTTAGCTTTCTCGGAATTCTGGGCGCATTTTTCGAAATTTTCATTGGGGTTAGCCTTCTGGGATTTCTGGGCGCATTATTCAATATTTTCAAAGGGGTTTGCGTTCTCGGAATTCTGGGCGCATTTTCGAAAATTTCAAAGGGGTTAGCCTTCTCGGAATACTGGGCGCATTTTTCGAAATTTTCAAAGGGGTAAGCCTTCTCGGAATTCTGAGTGCATTTTTCGAAATTTCCAAAGGGGTTAGCCTTCTCGGAATTCTAGGCGCTTTTTTTGAAATTTTCAAAGGGGTTAGCCTTCTCGGAATTCTGGGCGCATTTTTCGAAATTTTCTATGGGGTTAGGCTTCACGGAATTCTGGGCGCATTTTTCGATATTTTCAAAGGGATTAGCCTTCTCGGAAATCTGGGCGCATTTTTCGATATTTTCAAAGGGTAACTTAGCCTTTTCGGAATTCTGGGCGCATTTTTAGAAATTTTCAAATGGGTTAGCCTTCTCGGAATTCTGGGCGCATTTTTCGAAATATTCAAAGTGGTTAGCCTTCTCGGAATTCTGGGCGCATTTTTCGAAATTTTCAAAGTGGTTAGCCTTCTCGGAATTACGGCGCATTTTTCGAAATTTTCAAAGGGGTTAGCCTTCTCGGAATTCTGGGCGCATTTTTCGAAATTTTCAAAGGGGTTAGCCTTCTCGGAATTCTGGGCGCATTTTTCGAAATTTTTAAAGGGGTTAGCCTTTTCGGAATTCTGGGCGCATTTTTCGAAATTTTCAAAGTGGTTTGCCTTCTCGGAATTACGGCGCATTTTTCGAAATTTTCAAAGGGGTTAGCCTTCTCGGAATTCTGGGCGCATTTTTCGAAATTTTCAAAGAGGTTAGCCTTCTCGGAATTCTGGGCACATTTATCGAAATTTTCATAGGGGTTAGCCATCTCGGAATTCTGGGCGCATTTTTCGAAATTTTCAAAGGGGTTAGACTTCCTGGAATTCTGGGACCATTTTTCGAAATTTTTAAAGGGGTTAACCATTTCGGAATTCTGGGCGCATTTTTCGAAATTTTCAAAGGGGTTAGCCTTCTCGGAATTCTGGGCGCATTTTTCGAAATTTTCAAAGGGGTTAGCTTTCTCGGAATTCTGGGCTCATTTTTCGAAATTTTCAAAGGGGTTAGCCTTGTCGGAATTCTGGGCGAATTTTTCGAAATTTTAAAAAGGGTTAGCCTTCTCGGAATTCTGGGCGCATTTTTCGAAATTTTCAAAGGGGTTAGACTTCCTGGAATTCTGGGCGCATTTTTCGAAATTTTTAAAGGGGTTAGCCTTTTCGGAAATCTGGGCGCATTTTTCGAAATTTTCAAAGTGGTTAGCCTTCTCGGAATTACGGCGCATTTTTCGAAATTTTCAAAGGGGTTAGCCTTCTCGGAATTCTGCGCGCATTTTTCGAAATTTTCAAAGGGGTTAGCCTTCTCGGAATTCTGGGCGCATTTTTCGAAATTTTCAAAGGGGTTAGCCTTCTCGGAATTCTGGGCGCATTTATAGAAATTTTCAAAGGGGTTAGCCTTCTCGGAATTCTGGGCGCATTTTTGGAAATTTTCAAAGGGGTTAGCTTTCTCGGAATTCTGGGCGCATTTTTCGAAATTTTCATTGGGGTTAGCCTTCTCGGAATTCTGGGCGCATTTTTCGAAAATTTAAATGGGGTTAGTCTTCTCGGAATTCTGGGCGCATTTTTCGAAATTTTCAAAGGGGTTAGCCTTCTCGGAATTCTGGGCGTATTTTTCGAAATTTTCAAAGAGGTTAGCCTTCTCGGAATTTCTGGGCCCATTTTTCGAAATTTTCAAAGGGGTTTGCGTTCTCGGAATTAGGGGCGCATTTTCGAAAATTTCAAAGGGGTTAGCCTTCTCGGAATACTGGGCGCATTTTTCGAAATTTTCAAAGGGGTAAGCCTTCTCGGAATTCTGGGCGCATTTTTCGAAATTTCCAAAGGGGTTAGCCTTCTCGGAATTCTGGGCGCTTTTTTCGAAATTTTCAAAGTGGTTAGCCTTCTCGGAATTCTGGGCGCATTTTTCGAAATTTTCAAAGGGGTTAGCCTTCTCGGAATTCAGGGCGCATTTTTCGAAATTTTCTATGGGGTTAGCCTTCACGGAATTCTGGGCGCATTTTTCGAAATTTTCAAAGGGGTTAGCCTTCTCGGAAATCTGGGCGCATTTTTCGAAATTTTCAAAGGGTAACTTAGCCTTCTCGGAATTCTAGGCGCATTTTTAGAAATTTTCAAAGGGGTTAGCCTTCTCGGAATTGTGGGCGTATTTTTCGAAATATTCAAATGGGTTAGCCTTCTCGAAATTCTGGGCGCATTTTTCGAAATTTTCAAAGTGGTTAGCCTTCTCGGAATTACGGCGCATTTTTCGAAATTTTCAAAGGGGTTAGCCTTCTCGGAATTCTGGGCGATTTTTCGAAATTTTCAAAGGGGTTAGCCTTCTCGGAATTCTATGCGCATTTTTCGATATTTTTAAAGGGGTTAGCCTTTTCGGAATTCTGGGCGAATTTTTCGAAAATTTCAAAGTGGTTAGCCTTCTCGGAATTACGGCGCATTTTTCGAAATTTTCAAAGGGGTTAGCCTTCTCGGAATTCTGCGCGCATTTTTCGAAATTTTCAAAGGTATTAGCCTTCTCGGAATTCTGGGCGCATTTTTCGAAATTTTCAAAGGGGTTACCCTTCTCGGAATTCTGGGCGCATTTTCCGAAATTTTCAAAGGGGTTAGCTTTCTCGGAATTCTGGGCGCATTTTTCGAAATTTTCATTGGGGTTAGCCTTCTCGGAATTCTGGGCGCATTTTTTGAAAATTTCAATGGGGTTAGTCTTCTCGGAATTCTGGGCGAATTTTTCGAAATTTTAAAAAGGGTTAGCCTTCTCGGAATTCTGGGCGCATTTTTCGAAATTTTCAAAGGGGTTAGACTTCCTGGAATTCTGGGCGCATTTTTCGAAATTTTTAAAGGGGTTAGCCTTTTCGGAAATCTGGGCGCATTTTTCGAAATTTTCAAAGTGGTTAGCCTTCTCGGAATTACGGCGCATTTTTCGAAATTTTCAAAGGGGTTAGCCTTCTCGGAATTCTGCGCGCATTTTTCGAAATTTTCAAAGGGGTTAGCCTTCTCGGAATTCTGGGCGCATTTTTCGAAATTTTCAAAGGGGTTAGCCTTCTCGGAATTCTGGGCGCATTTATAGAAATTTTCAAAGGGGTTAGCCTTCTCGGAATTCTGGGCGCATTTTTGGAAATTTTCAAAGGGGTTAGCTTTCTCGGAATTCTGGGCGCATTTTTCGAAATTTTCATTGGGGTTAGCCTTCTCGGAATTCTGGGCGCAATTTCGAAAATTTCAATGGGGTTAGTCTTCTCGGAATTCTGGGCGCATTTTTCGAAATTTTCGGAATTCTGGGCGTATTTTTCGAAATTTTAAAAAGGGTTAGCCTTCTCGGAATTCTGGGCGCATTTTTCGAAATTTTCAAAGGTGTTAGACTTCCGGGAATTCTGGGCGCATTTTTCGGAATTTTTAAAGGGGTTAGCCTTTTCGGAATTCTGGGCGCATTTTTCGAAATTTTCAAAGTGGTTAGCCTTCTCGGAATTACGGCGCATTTTTCGAAATTTTCGAAGGGGTTATCCTTCTCGGAATTCTGGGCGCATTTTTCGAAATTTTCAAAGGGGTTAGCCTTCTCGGAATTCTGGGCGCATTTTTTGAAATTTTCAAAGGGGTTAGCCTTCTCGGAATTCTGGGCGCATTTTTCGAAATTTCCAAAGGGGTTTAGTCTTCTCGGAATTCTGCGCGCATTTTTCGAAATTTTCAAAGGGGTTTAGCCTTCTCGGAATTCTGGGCGCATTTTCCGAAATTTTCAAAGGGGTTAGCTTTCTCGGAATTCTGGGCGCATTTTTCGAAATTTTCATTGGGGTTAGCCTTCTCGGAATTCTGGGCGCATTTTTTGAAAATTTCAATGGGGTTAGCCTTCTCGGAATTCTGGGCGCAATTTTCGAAATTTTCTATGGGGTTAGCCTTCTCGGAATTCTGGGCTCAATTTTCGAAATTTTCAAAGGGGTTAGCCTTCTCGGAATTCTGTGCGCATTTTTCGAAATTTTCAAAGGGGTTAGCCTTCTCGAAATTCTGGGCGCATTTTTCGAAATTTTCAAAGGGGTTAGCCTTCTCCGAATTCTGGGCGCATTTTTCGAAATTTTCAAAGGGGTTAGCCTTCCTGGAATTCTGGGCGCATTTTTTGAAATTTTTAAAGGGGTTAGCCTTTTCGGAATTCTGGGCGCATTTTTAGAAATTTTCAAAGGGGTTAGCCTTCTCGGAATTACGGCGCATTTTTCGAAATTTTCAAAGGGGTTAGCCTTTTCGGAATTCTGCGCGCATTTTTCGAAATTTTCAAAGGGGTTAGCCTTCTGGGAATTCTGGGCGCATTTTTCGAAATTTTCAAAGGGGTTAGCCTTCTCGGAATTCTGGGCGCATTTTTCGAAATTTTAGGAATTCTGGGCGAATTTTTCGAAATTTTAAAAAGGATTAGCCTTCTCGGAATTCTGGGCGCATTTTTCGAAATATTCAAAGGGGTTAGACTTCCTGGAATTCTGGGCGCATTTTTCGAAATTTTTAAAGGGGTTAGCCTTTTCGAAATTCTGGGCGCATTTTTCGAAATTTTCAAAGTGGTTAGCCTTCTCGGAATTCTGGGAGCATTTTTCGAAATTTTCAAAGGGGTTAGCCTTCTCGGAATTCTGGGCGCATTTATCGATTTTTTCAAAGGGGTTAGCCTTCTCGGAATTCTGGGCGCATTTTTCGAAATTTTCAAAGGGGTTTAGTCTTCTTGGAATTCTGCGCGCATTTTTCGAAATTTTCAAAGTGGTTAGCCTTCTCGGAATTCTGGGCGCATTTTCCGAAATTTTCAAAGGGGTTAGCTTTCTCGGAATTCTGGGCGCATTTTTCGAAATTTTCATTGGGGTTAGCCTTCTGGGATTTCTGGGCGCATTATTCAAAATTTTCAAAGGGGTTTGCGTTCTCGGAATTCTGGGCGCATTTTCGAAAATTTCAAAGGGGTTAGCCTTCTCGGAAAACTGGGCGCATTTTTCGAAATTTTCAAAGGGGTTAGCCTTCTCGGAATTCTAGGCGCTTTTTTTGAAATTTTCAAAGGGGTTAGCCTTCTCGGAATTCTGGGCGCATTTTTCGAAATTTTCTATGGGGTTAGCCTTCACGGAATTCTGGGCGCATTTTTCGATATTTTCAAAGGGATTAGCCTTCTCGGAAATCTGGGCGCATTTTTCGATATTTTCAAAGGGTAACTTAGCCTTTTCGGAATTCTGGGCGCATTTTTAGAAATTTTCAAATGGGTTAGCCTTCTCGGAATTCTGGGCGCATTTTTCGAAATATTCAAAGTGGTTAGCCTTCTCGGAATTCTGGGCGCATTTTTCGAAATTTTCAAAGTGGTTAGCCTTCTCGGAATTACGGCGCATTTTTCGAAATTTTCAAAGGGGTTAGCCTTCTCGGAATTCTGGGCGCATTTTTCGAAATTTTCAAAGGGGTTAGCCTTCTCGGAATTCTGGGCGCATTTTTCGAAATTTTTAAAGGGGTTAGCCTTTTCGGAATTCTGGGCGCATTTTTCGAAATTTTCAAAGTGGTTTGCCTTCTCGGAATTACGGCGCATTTTTCGAAATTTTCAAAGGGGTTAGCCTTCTCGTAATTCTGGGCGCATTTTTCGAAATTTTCAAACGGGTTAGCCTTCTCGGAATTCTGGGCTCATTTTTCGAAATTTTCAAAGAGGTTAGCCTTCTCGGAATTCTGGGCACATTTATCGAAATTTTCATAGGGGTTAGCCATCTCGGAATTCTGGGCGCATTTTTCGAAATTTTCAAAGGGGTTAGACTTCCTGGAATTCTGGGACCATTTTTCGAAATTTTTAAAGGGGTTAACCATTTCGGAATTCTGGGCGCATTTTTCGAAATTTTCAAAGGGGTTAGCCTTCTCGGAATTCTGGGCGCATTTTTCGAAATTTTCAAAGGGGTTAGCTTTCTCGGAATTCTGGGCTCATTTTTCGAAATTTTCAAAGGGGTTAGCCTTGACGGAATTCTGGGCGAATTTTTCGAAATTTTAAAAAGGGTTAGCCTTCTCGGAATTCTGGGCGCATTTTTCGAAATTTTCAAAGGGGTTAGACTTCCTGGAATTCTGGGCGCATTTTTCGAAATTTTTAAAGGGGTTAGCCTTTTCGGAAATCTGGGCGCATTTTTCGAAATTTTCAAAGTGGTTAGCCTTCTCGGAATTACGGCGCATTTTTCGAAATTTTCAAAGGGGTTAGCCTTCTCGGAATTCTGCGCGCATTTTTCGAAATTTTCAAAGGGGTTAGCCTTCTCGGAATTCTGGGCGCATTTTTCGAAATTTTCAAAGGGGTTAGCCTTCTCGGAATTCTGGGCGCATTTATAGAAATTTTCAAAGGGGTTAGCCTTCTCGGAATTCTGGGCGCATTTTTGGAAATTTTCAAAGGGGTTAGCTTTCTCGGAATTCTGGGCGCATTTTTCGAAATTTTCATTGGGGTTAGCCTTCTCGGAATTCTGGGCGCATTTTTCGAAAATTTAAATGGGGTTAGTCTTCTCGGAATTCTGGGCGCATTTTTCGAAATTTTCAAAGGGGTTAGCCTTCTCGGAATTCTGGGCGTATTTTTCGAAATTTTCAAAGAGGTTAGCCTTCTCGGAATTTCTGGGCCCATTTTTCGAAATTTTCAAAGGGGTTTGCGTTCTCGGAATTAGGGGCGCATTTTCGAAAATTTCAAAGGGGTTAGCCTTCTCGGAATACTGGGCGCATTTTTCGAAATTTTCAAAGGGGTAAGCCTTCTCGGAATTCTGGGCGCATTTTTCGAAATTTCCAAAGGGGTTAGCCTTCTCGGAATTCTGGGCGCTTTTTTCGAAATTTTCAAAGGGGTTAGCCTTCTCGGAATTCTGGGCTCATTTTTCGAAATTTTCTATGGGGTTAGCCTTCACGGAATTCTGGGCGCATTTTTCGAAATTTTCAAAGGGGTTAGCCTTCTCGGAAATCTGGGCGCATTTTTCGAAATTTTCAAAGGGTAACTTAGCCTTCTCGGAATTCTAGGCGCATTTTTAGAAATTTTCAAAGGGGTTAGCCTTCTCGGAATTGTGGGCGTATTTTTCGAAATATTCAAATGGGTTAGCCTTCTCGAAATTCTGGGCGCATTTTTCGAAATTTTCAAAGTGGTTAGCCTTCTCGGAATTACGGCGCATTTTTCGAAATTTTCAAAGGGGTTAGCCTTCTCGGAATTCTGGGCGATTTTTCGAAATTTTCAAAGGGGTTAGCCTTCTCGGAATTCTATGCGCATTTTTCGATATTTTTAAAGGGGTTAGCCTTTTCGGAATTCTGGGCGAATTTTTCGAAATTTTCAAAGTGGTTAGCCTTCTCGGAATTACGGCGCATTTTTCGAAATTTTCAAAGGGGTTAGCCTTCTCGGAATTCTGCGCGCATTTTTCGAAATTTTCAAAGGTATTAGCCTTCTCGGAATTCTGGGCGCATTTTTCGAAATTTTCAAAGGGGTTACCCTTCTCGGAATTCTGGGCGCATTTTCCGAAATTTTCAAAGGGGTTAGCTTTCTCGGAATTCTGGGCGCATTTTTCGAAATTTTCATTGGGGTTAGCCTTCTCGGAATTCTGGGCGCATTTTTTGAAAATTTCAATGGGGTTAGTCTTCTCGGAATTCTGGGCGAATTTTTCGAAATTTTAAAAAGGGTTAGCCTTCTCGGAATTCTGGGCGCATTTTTCGAAATTTTCAAAGGGGTTAGACTTCCTGGAATTCTGGGCGCATTTTTCGAAATTTTTAAAGGGGTTAGCCTTTTCGGAAATCTGGGCGCATTTTTCGAAATTTTCAAAGTGGTTAGCCTTCTCGGAATTACGGCGCATTTTTCGAAATTTTCAAAGGGGTTAGCCTTCTCGGAATTCTGCGCGCATTTTTCGAAATTTTCAAAGGGGTTAGCCTTCTCGGAATTCTGGGCGCATTTTTCGAAATTTTCAAAGGGGTTAGCCTTCTCGGAATTCTGGGCGCATTTATAGAAATTTTCAAAGGGGTTAGCCTTCTCGGAATTCTGGGCGCATTTTTGGAAATTTTCAAAGGGGTTAGCCTTCTCGGAATTCTGGGCGCATTTTTCGAAATTTTCAATGGGGTTTAGTCTTCTTGGAATTCTGCGCGCATTTTTCGAAATTTTCAAAGTGGTTAGCCTTCTCTGAATTCTGGGCGCATTTTCCGAAATTTTCAAAGGGGTTAGCTTTCTCGGAATTCTGGGCGCGTTTTTCGAAATTTTCATTGGGGTTAGCCTTCTCGGAATTCTGGGCGCATTTTTCGAAAATTTCAATGGGGTTAGTCTTCTCGGAATTCTGGGCGCATTTTTCGAAATTTTCAAAGGGGTTAGCCTTCTCGGAATTCTGGGCGCATTTTTCGAAATTTTCAAAGGGGTTAGCCTTCTCGGAATTCTGGGCGCAGTTTTCGAAATTTTCAAAGGGGTTTGCGTTCTCGGAATTCTGGGCGCATTTTCGAAAATTTCAAAGGGGTTAGCCTTCTCGGAATACTGGGCGCATTTTTCGAAATTTTCAAAGGGGTAAGCCTTCTCGGAATTCTGGGTGCATTTTTCGAAATTTCCAAAGGGGTTAGCCTTCTCGGAATTCTGGGCGCTTTTTTTGAAATTTTCAAAGGGGTTAGCCTTCTCGGAATTCTGGGCGCATTTTTCGAAATTTTCTATGGGGTTAGCCTTCACGGAAATCTGGGCGCATTTTTCGAAATTTTCAAAGGGTAACTTAGCCTTTTCGGAATTCTGGGCGCATTTTTAGAAATTTTCAAATGGGTTAGCCTTCTCGGAATTCTGGGCGCATTTTTCGAAATTTTTAAAGGGGTTAGCCTTTTCGGAATTCTGGGCGCATTTTTCGAAATTTTCAAAGTGGTTTGCCTTCTCGGAATTACGGCGCATTTTTCGAAATTTTCAAAGGGGTTAGCCTTCTCGGAATTCTGCGCGCATTTTTTGAAATTTCAAAGGGGATAGCCTTCTCGGAATTGTGGGCGCATTTTTCGAAATTTTCAAAGGGGTTAGCCTTCTCGGAATTCTGGGCGCATTTTTCGAAATTTTTAAAGGGGTTAGCCTTTTCGGAATTCTGGGCGCATTTTTCGAAATTTTCAAAGTGGTTTGCCTTCTCGGAATTACGGCGCATTTTTCGAAATTTTCAAAGGGGTTAGCATTCTCGGAATTCTGCGCGCATTTTTCGAAATTTTCAAAGGGGTTAGCCTTCTAGGAATTCTGGGCGCATTTTTCGAAATTTTCGGAATTCTGGGCGAATTTTTCGAAATTTTAAAAAGGGTTAGCCTTCTCGGAATTCTGGGCGCATTTTTCGAAATTTTCAAAGGGGTTAGACTTCCTGGAATTCTGGGCGCATTTTTCGAAATTTTTAAAGGGGTTAGCCTTTTCGGAATTCTGGGCGCATTTTTCGAAATTTTCAAAGTGGTTAGCCTTCTCGGAATTCTGCGCGCATTTTTCGAAATTTTCAAAGGGGTTATCCTTCTCGGAATTCTGGGCGCATTTTTCGAAATTTTCAAAGTGGTTTGCCTTCTCGGAATTACGGCGCATTTTTCGAAATTTTCAAAGGGGTTAGCCTTCTCGGAATTCTGCGCGCATTTTTTGAAATTTCAAAGGGGATAGCCTTCTCGGAATTGTGGGCGCATTTTTCGAAATTTTCAAAGGGGTTAGCCTTCTCGGAATTCTGGGCGCATTTTTCGAAATTTTTAAAGGGGTTAGCCTTTTCGGAATTCTGGGCGCATTTTTCGAAATTTTCAAAGTGGTTTGCCTTCTCGGAATTACGGCGCATTTTTCGAAATTTTCAAAGGGGTTAGCATTCTCGGAATTCTGCGCGCATTTTTCGAAATTTTCAAAGGGGTTAGCCTTCTCGGAATTCTGGGCGCATTTTTCGAAATTTTCGGAATTCTGGGCGAATTTTTCGAAATTTTAAAAAGGGTTAGCCTTCTCGGAATTCTGGGCGCATTTTTCGAAATTTTCAAAGGGGTTAGACTTCCTGGAATTCTGGGCGCATTTTTCGAAATTTTTAAAGGGGTTAGCCTTTTCGGAATTCTGGGCGCATTTTTCGAAATTTTCAAAGTGGTTAGCCTTCTCGGAATTCTGCGCGCATTTTTCGAAATTTTCAAAGGGGTTATCCTTCTCGGAATTCTGGGCGCATTTTTCGAAATTTTCAAAGGGGTTAGCCTTCTCGGAATTCTGGGCGCATTTATCGATTTTTTCAAAGGGGTTAGCCTTCTCGGAATTCTGGGCGCATTTTTCGAAATTTTCAAAGGGGTTTAGTCTTCTTGGAATTCTGCGCGCATTTTTCGAAATTTTCAAAGTGGTTAGCCTTCTCGGAATTCTGGGCACATTTTCCGAAATTTTCAAAGGGGTTAGCTTTCTCGGAATTCTGGGCGCATTTTTCGAAATTTTCATTGGGGTTAGCCTTCTCGGAATTCTGGGCGCATTTTTCGAAAATTTCAATGGGGTTAGTCTTCTCGGAATTCTGGGCGCATTTTTCGAAATTTTCAAAGGGGTTAGCCTTCTCGGAATTCTGGGCGCATTTTTCGAAATTTTCAAAGGGGTTAGCCTTCTCGGATTTCTGGGCGCATTATTCAAAATTTTCAAAGGGGTTTGCGTTCTCGGAATTCTGGGCGCATTTTCGAAAATTTCAAAGGGGTTAGCCTTCTCGGAATACTGGGCGCATTTTTCGAAATTTTCAAAGGGGTAAGCCTTCTCGGAATTCTGAGTGCATTTTTCGAAATTTCCAAAGGGGTTAGCCTTCTCGGAATTCTAGGCGCTTTTTTTGAAATTTTCAAAGGGGTTAGCCTTCTCGGAATTCTGGGCGCATTTTTCGAAATTTTCTATGGGGTTAGCCTTCACGGAATTCTGGGCGCATTTTTCGATATTTTCAAAGGGATTAGCCTTCTCGGAAATCTGGGCGCATTTTTCGATATTTTCAAAGGGTAACTTAGCCTTTTCGGAATTCTGGGCGCATTTTTAGAAATTTTCAAATGGGTTAGCCTTCTCGGAATTCTGGGCGCATTTTTCGAAATTTTCAAAGGGGTTAGCCTTCTCGGAATTCTGGGCGCATTTATAGAAATTTTCAAAGGGGTTAGCCTTCTCGGAATTCTGGGCGCATTTTTGGAAATTTTCAAAGGGGTTAGCTTTCTCGGAATTCTGGGCGCATTTTTCGAAATTTTCATTGGGGTTAGCCTTCTCGGAATTCTGGGCGCATTTTTCGAAAATTTAAATGGGGTTAGTCTTCTCGGAATTCTGGGCGCATTTTTCGAAATTTTCAAAGGGGTTAGCCTTCTCGGAATTCTGGGCGTATTTTTCGAAATTTTCAAAGAGGTTAGCCTTCTCGGAATTTCTGGGCCCATTTTTCGAAATTATCAAAGGGGTTTGCGTTCTCGGAATTAGGGGCGCATTTTCGAAAATTTCAAAGGGGTTAGCCTTCTCGGAATACTGGGCGCATTTTTCGAAATTTTCAAAGGGGTAAGCCTTCTCGGAATTCTGGGCGCATTTTTCGAAATTTCCAAAGGGGTTAGCCTTCTCGGAATTCTGGGCGCTTTTTTCGAAACTTTCAAAGGGGTTAGCCTTCTCGGAATTCTGGGCGCATTTTTCGAAATTTTCAAAGGGGTTAGCCTTCTCGGAATTCAGGGCGCATTTTTCGAAATTTTCTATGGGGTTAGCCTTCACGGAATTCTGGGCGCATTTTTCGAAATTTTCAAAGGGGTTAGCCTTCTCGGAAATCTGGGCGCATTTTTCGAAATTTTCAAAGGGTAACTTAGCCTTCTCGGAATTCTAGGCGCATTTTTAGAAATTTTCAAAGGGGTTAGCCTTCTCGGAATTGTGGGCGTATTTTTCGAAATATTCAAATGGGTTAGCCTTCTCGAAATTCTGGGCGCATTTTTCGAAATTTTCAAAGTGGTTAGCCTTCTCGGAATTACGGCGCATTTTTCGAAATTTTCAAAGGGGTTAGCCTTCTCGGAATTCTGGGCGATTTTTCGAAATTTTCAAAGGGGTTAGCCTTCTCGGAATTCTATGCGCATTTTTCGATATTTTTAAAGGGGTTAGCCTTTTCGGAATTCTGGGCGAATTTTTCGAAATTTTCAAAGTGGTTAGCCTTCTCGGAATTACGGCGCATTTTTCGAAATTTTCAAAGGGGTTAGCCTTCTCGGAAACCTGCGCGCATTTTTCGAAATTTTCAAAGGTATTAGCCTTCTCGGAATTCTGGGCGCATTTTTCGAAATTTTCAAAGGGGTTACCCTTCTCGGAATTCAGGGCGCATTTTCCGAAATTTTCAAAGGGGTTAGCTTTCTCGGAATTCTGGGCGCATTTTTCGAAATTTTCATTGGGGTTAGCCTTCTCGGAATTCTGGGCGCATTTTTTGAAAATTTCAATGGGGTTAGTCTTCTCGGAATTCTGGGCGAATTTTTCGAAATTTTAAAAAGGGTTAGCCTTCTCGGAATTCTGGGCGCATTTTTCGAAATTTTCAAAGGGGTTAGACTTCCTGGAATTCTGGGCGCATTTTTCGAAATTTTTAAAGGGGTTAGCCTTTTCGGAAATCTGGGCGCATTTTTCGAAATTTTCAAAGTGGTTAGCCTTCTCGGAATTACGGCGCATTTTTCGAAATTTTCAAAGGGGTTAGCCTTCTCGGAATTCTGCGCGCATTTTTCGAAATTTTCAAAGGGGTTAGCCTTCTCGGAATTCTGGGCGCATTTTTCGAAATTTTCAAAGGGGTTAGCCTTCTCGGAATTCTGGGCGCATTTATAGAAATTTTCAAAGGGGTTAGCCCTCTCGGAATTCTGGGCGCATTTTTGGAAATTTTCAAAGGGGTTAGCTTTCTCGGAATTCTGGGCGCATTTTTCGAAATTTTCATTGGGGTTAGCCTTCTCGGAATTCTGGGCGCAATTTCGAAAATTTCAATGGGGTTAGTCTTCTCGGAATTCTGGGCGCATTTTTCGAAATTTTCGGAATTCTGGGCGTATTTTTCGAAATTTTAAAAAGGGTTAGCCTTCTCGGAATTCTGGGCGCATTTTTCGAAATTTTCAAAGGTGTTAGACTTCCGGGAATTCTGGGCGCATTTTTCGGAATTTTTAAAGGGGTTAGCCTTTTCGGAATTCTGGGCGCATTTTTCGAAATTTTCAAAGTGGTTAGCCTTCTCGGAATTACGGCGCATTTTTCGAAATTTTCGAAGGGGTTATCCTTCTCGGAATTCTGGGCGCATTTTTCGAAATTTTCAAAGGGGTTAGCCTTCTCGGAATTCTGGGCGCATTTTTTGAAATTTTCAAAGGGGTTAGCCTTCTCGGAATTCTGGGCGCATTTTTCGAAATTTTCAATGGGGTTTAGTCTTCTTGGAATTCTGCGCGCATTTTTCGAAATTTTCAAAGTGGTTAGCCTTCTCTGAATTCTGGGCGCATTTTCCGAAATTTTCAAAGGGGTTAGCTTTCTCGGAATTCTGGGCGCATTTTTCGAAATTTTCATTGGGGTTAGCCTTCTCGGAATTCTGGGCGCATTTTTCGAAAATTTCAATGGGGTTAGTCTTCTCGGAATTCTGGGCGCATTTTTCGAAATTTTCAAAGGGGTTAGCCTTCTCGGAATTCTGGGCGCATTTTTCGAAATTTTCAAAGGGGTTAGCCTTCTCGGAATTCTGGGCGCAGTTTTCGAAATTTTCAAAGGGGTTTGCGTTCTCGGAATTCTGGGCGCATTTTCGAAAATTTCAAAGGGGTTAGCCTTCTCGGAATACTGGGCGCATTTTTCGAAATTTTCAAAGGGGTAAGCCTTCTCGGAATTCTGGGTGCATTTTTCGAAATTTCCAAAGGGGTTAGCCTTCTCGGAATTCTGGGCGCTTTTTTTGAAAATTTCAAAGGGGTTAGCCTTCTCGGAATTCTGGGCGCATTTTTCGAAATTTTCTATGGGGTTAGCCTTCACGGAAATCTGGGCGCATTTTTCGAAATTTTCAAAGGGTAACTTAGCCTTTTCGGAATTCTGGGCGCATTTTTAGAAATTTTCAAATGGGTTAGCCTTCTCGGAATTCTGGGCGCATTTTTCGAAATTTTTAAAGGGGTTAGCCTTTTCGGAATTCTGGGCGCATTTTTCGAAATTTTCAAAGTGGTTTGCCTTCTCGGAATTACGGCGCATTTTTCGAAATTTTCAAAGGGGTTAGCCTTCTCGGAATTCTGCGCGCATTTTTTGAAATTTCAAAGGGGATAGCCTTCTCGGAATTGTGGGCGCATTTTTCGAAATTTTCAAAGGGGTTAGCCTTCTCGGAATTCTGGGCGCATTTTTCGAAATTTTTAAAGGGGTTAGCCTTTTCGGAATTCTGGGCGCATTTTTCGAAATTTTCAAAGTGGTTTGCCTTCTCGGAATTACGGCGCATTTTTCGAAATTTTCAAAGGGGTTAGCATTCTCGGAATTCTGCGCGCATTTTTCGAAATTTTCAAAGGGGTTAGCCTTCTAGGAATTCTGGGCGCATTTTTCGAAATTTTCGGAATTCTGGGCGAATTTTTCGAAATTTTAAAAAGGGTTAGCCTTCTCGGAATTCTGGGCGCATTTTTCGAAATTTTCAAAGGGGTTAGACTTCCTGGAATTCTGGGCGCATTTTTCGAAATTTTTAAAGGGGTTAGCCTTTTCGGAATTCTGGGCGCATTTTTCGAAATTTTCAAAGTGGTTAGCCTTCTCGGAATTCTGCGCGCATTTTTCGAAATTTTCAAAGGGGTTATCCTTCTCGGAATTCTGGGCGCATTTTTCGAAATTTTCAAAGTGGTTTGCCTTCTCGGAATTACGGCGCATTTTTCGAAATTTTCAAAGGGGTTAGCCTTCTCGGAATTCTGCGCGCATTTTTTGAAATTTCAAAGGGGATAGCCTTCTCGGAATTGTGGGCGCATTTTTCGAAATTTTCAAAGGGGTTAGCCTTCTCGGAATTCTGGGCGCATTTTTCGAAATTTTTAAAGGGGTTAGCCTTTTCGGAATTCTGGGCGCATTTTTCGAAATTTTCAAAGTGGTTTGCCTTCTCGGAATTACGGCGCATTTTTCGAAATTTTCAAAGGGGTTAGCATTCTCGGAATTCTGCGCGCATTTTTCGAAATTTTCAAAGGGGTTAGCCTTCTCGGAATTCTGGGCGCATTTTTCGAAATTTTCGGAATTCTGGGCGAATTTTTCGAAATTTTAAAAAGGGTTAGCCTTCTCGGAATTCTGGGCGCATTTTTCGAAATTTTCAAAGGTGTTAGACTTCCTGGAATTCTGGGCGCATTTTTCGAAATTTTTAAAGGGGTTAGCCTTTTCGGAATTCTGGGCGCATTTTTCGAAATTTTCAAAGTGGTTAGCCTTCTCGGAATTCTGCGCGCATTTTTCGAAATTTTCAAAGGGGTTATCCTTCTCGGAATTCTGGGCGCATTTTTCGAAATTTTCAAAGGGGTTAGCCTTCTCGGAATACTGGGCGCATTTATCGATTTTTTCAAAGGGGTTAGCCTTCTCGGAATTCTGGGCGCATTTTTCGAAATTTTCAAAGGGGTTTAGTCTTCTTGGAATTCTGCGCGCATTTTTCGAAATTTTCAAAGTGGTTAGCCTTCTCGGAATTCTGGGCACATTTTCCGAAATTTTCAAAGGGGTTAGCTTTCTCGGAATTCTGGGCGCATTTTTCGAAATTTTCATTGGGGTTAGCCTTCTCGGAATTCTGGGCGCATTTTTCGAAAATTTCAATGGGGTTAGTCTTCTCGGAATTCTGGGCGCATTTTTCGAAATTTTCAAAGGGGTTAGCCTTCTCGGAATTCTGGGCGCATTTTTCGAAATTTTCAAAGGGGTTAGCCTTCTCGGATTTCTGGGCGCATTATTCAAAATTTTCAAAGGGGTTTGCGTTCTCGGAATTCTGGGCGCATTTTCGAAAATTTCAAAGGGGTTAGCCTTCTCGGAATACTGGGCGCATTTTTCGAAATTTTCAAAGGGGTAAGCCTTCTCGGAATTCTGAGTGCATTTTTCGAAATTTCCAAAGGGGTTAGCCTTCTCGGAATTCTAGGCGCTTTTTTTGAAATTTTCAAAGGGGTTAGCCTTCTCGGAATTCTGGGCGCATTTTTCGAAATTTTCTATGGGGTTAGCCTTCACGGAATTCTGGGCGCATTTTTCGATATTTTCAAAGGGATTAGCCTTCTCGGAAATCTGGGCGCATTTTTCGATATTTTCAAAGGGTAACTTAGCCTTTTCGGAATTCTGGGCGCATTTTTAGAAATTTTCAAATGGGTTAGCCTTCTCGGAATTCTGGGCGCATTTTTCGAAATTTTCAAACGGGTTAGCCTTCTCGGAATTCTGGGCGCATTTTTCGAAATTTTCAAAGGGGTTAGCCTTCCTGGAATTCTGGGCGCATTTTTTGAAATTTTTAAAGGGGTTAGCCTTCTCGGAATTCTGGGCTCATTTTTCGAAATTTTCAAAGAGGTTAGCCTTCTCGGAATTCTGGGCACATTTATCGAAATTTTCATAGGGGTTAGCCATCTCGGAATTCTGGGCGCATTTTTCGAATTTTTCAAAGGGGTTAGACTTCCTGGAATTCTGGGACCATTTTTCGAAATTTTTAAAGGGGTTAACCATTTCGGAATTCTGGGCGCATTTTTCGAAATTTTCAAAGGGGTTAGCCTTCTCGGAATTCTGGGTGCATTTTTCGAAATTTTCAAAGGGGTAAGCCTTCTCGGAATTCTGGGTGCATTTTTCGAAATTTCCAAAGGGGTTAGCCTTCTCGGAATTCTGGGCGCTTTTTTTGAAATTTTCAAAGGGGTTAGCCTTCTTGGAATTCTGGGCGCATTTTTCGAAATTTTCTATGGGGTTAGCCTTCACGGAAATCTGGGCGCATTTTTCGAAATTTTCAAAGGGTAACTTAGCCTTTTCGGAATTCTGGGCGCATTTTTAGAAATTTTCAAATGGGTTAGCCTTCTCGGAATTCTGGGCGCATTTTTCGAAATTTTTAAAGGGGTTAGCCTTTTCGGAATTCTGGGCGCATTTTTCGAAATTTTCAAAGTGGTTTGCCTTCTCGGAATTACGGCGCATTTTTCGAAATTTTCAAAGGGGTTAGCCTTCTCGGAATTCTGCTTGCATTTTTTGAAATTTCAAAGGGGATAGCCTTCTCGGAATTGTGGGCGCATTTTTCGAAATTTTCAAAGGGGTTAGCCTTCTCGGAATTCTGGGCGCATTTTTCGAAATTTTTAAAGGGGTTAGCCTTTTCGGACTTCTGGGCGCATTTTTCGAAATTTTCAAAGTGGTTTGCCTTCTCGGAATTACGGCGCATTTTTCGAAATTTTCAAAGGGGTTAGCATTCTCGGAATTCTGCGCGCATTTTTCGAAATTTTCAAAGGGGTTAGCCTTCTAGGAATTCTGGGCGCATTTTTCGAAATTTTCGGAATTCTGGGCGAATTTTTCGAAATTTTAAAAAGGGTTAGCCTTCTCGGAATTCTGGGCGCATTTTTCGAAATTTTCAAAGGGGTTAGACTTCCTGGAATTCTGGGCGCATTTTTCGAAATTTTTAAAGGGGTTAGCCTTTTCGGAATTCTGGGCGCATTTTTCGAAATTTTCAAAGTGGTTAGCCTTCTCGGAATTCTGCGCGCATTTCTCGAAATTTTCAAAGGGGTTATCCTTCTCGGAATTCTGGGCGCATTTTTCGAAATTTTCAAAGTGGTTTGCCTTCTCGGAATTACGGCGCATTTTTCGAAATTTTCAAAGGGGTTAGCCTTCTCGGAATTCTGCGCGCATTTTTTGAAATTTCAAAGGGGATAGCCTTCTCGGAATTGTGGGCGCATTTTTCGAAATTTTCAAAGGGGTTAGCCTTCTCGGAATTCTGGGCGCATTTTTCGAAATTTTCAAAGGGGTTAGCCTTCTCGAAATTCTGGGCGCATTTTTCGAAATTTTCAAAGGGGTTAGCCTTCTCCGAATTCTGGGCGCATTTTTCGAAATTTTCAAAGGGGTTAGCCTTCCTGGAATTCTGGGCGCATTTTTTGAAATTTTTAAAGGGGTTAGCCTTTTCGGAATTCTGGGCGCATTTTTAGAAATTTTCAAAGGGGTTAGCCTTCTCGGAATTACGGCGCATTTTTCGAAATTTTCAAAGGGGTTAGCCTTTTCGGAATTCTGCGCGCATTTTTCGAAATTTTCAAAGGGGTTAGCCTTCTGGGAATTCTGGGCGCATTTTTCGAAATTTTCAAAGGGGTTAGCCTTCTCGGAATTCTGGGCGCATTTTTCGAAATTTTAGGAATTCTGGGCGAATTTTTCGAAATTTTAAAAAGGATTAGCCTTCTCGGAATTCTGGGCGCATTTTTCGAAATATTCAAAGGGGTTAGACTTCCTGGAATTCTGGGCGCATTTTTCGAAATTTTTAAAGGGGTTAGCCTTTTCGAAATTCTGGGCGCATTTTTCGAAATTTTCAAAGTGGTTAGCCTTCTCGGAATTCTGGGAGCATTTTTCGAAATTTTCAAAGGGGTTAGCCTTCTCGGAATTCTGGGCGCATTTATCGATTTTTTCAAAGGGGTTAGCCTTCTCGGAATTCTGGGCGCATTTTTCGAAATTTTCAAAGGGGTTTAGTCTTCTTGGAATTCTGCGCGCATTTTTCGAAATTTTCAAAGTGGTTAGCCTTCTCGGAATTCTGGGCGCATTTTCCGAAATTTTCAAAGGGGTTAGCTTTCTCGGAATTCTGGGCGCATTTTTCGAAATTTTCATTGGGGTTAGCCTTCTGGGATTTCTGGGCGCATTATTCAAAATTTTCAAAGGGGTTTGCGTTCTCGGAATTCTGGGCGCTTTTTCGAAAATTTCAAAGGGGTTAGCCTTCTCGGAATACTGGGCGCATTTTTCGAAATTTTCAAAGGGGTAAGCCTTCTCGGAATTCTGAGTGCATTTTTCGAAATTTCCAAAGGGGTTAGCCTTCTCGGAATTCTAGGCGCTTTTTTTGAAATGTTCAAAGGGGTTAGCCTTCTCGGAATTCTGGGCGCATTTTTCGAAATTTTCTATGGGGTTAGCCTTCACGGAATTCTGGGCGCATTTTTCGATATTTTCAAAGGGATTAGCCTTCTCGGAAATCTGGGCGCATTTTTCGATATTTTCAAAGGGTAACTTAGCCTTTTCGGAATTCTGGGCGCATTTTTAGAAATTTTCAAATGGGTTAGCCTTCTCGGAATTCTGGGCGCATTTTTCGAAATATTCTAAGTGGTTAGCCTTCTATGAATTCTGGGCGCATTTTTCGAAATTTTCAAAGTGGTTAGCCTTCTCGGAATTACGGCGCATTTTTCGAAATTTTCAAAGGGGTTAGCCTTCTCGGAATTCTGGGCGCATTTTTCGAAATTTTCAAAGGGGTAAGCCTTCTCGGAATTCTGAGTGCATTTTTCGAAATTTCCAAAGGGGTTAGCCTTCTCGGAATTCTAGGCGCTTTTTTTGAAATTTTCAAAGGGGTTAGCCTTCTCGGAATTCTGGGCGCATTTTTCGAAATTTTCTATGGGGTTAGCCTTCACGGAATTCTGGGCGCATTTTTCGATATTTTCAAAGGGATTAGCCTTCTCGGAAATCTGGGCGCATTTTTCGATATTTTCAAAGGGTAACTTAGCCTTTTCGGAATTCTGGGCGCATTTTTAGAAATTTTCAAATGGGTTAGCCTTCTCGGAATTCTGGGCGCATTTTTCGAAATATTCAAAGTGGTTAGCCTTCTATGAATTCTGGGCGCATTTTTCGAAATTTTCAAAGTGGTTAGCCTTCTCGGAATTACGGCGCATTTTTCGAAATTTTCAAAGGGGTTAGCCTTCTCGGAATTCTGGGCGCATTTTTCGAAATTTTCAAAGGGGTTAGCCTTCTCGGAATTCTGGGCGCATTTTTCGAAATTTTTAAAGGGGTTAGCCTTTTCGGAATTCTGGGCGCATTTTTCGAAATTTTCAAAGTGGTTTGCCTTCTCGGAATTACGGCGCATTTTTCGAAATTTTCAAAGGGGTTAGCCTTCTCGGAATTCTGGGCGCATTTTTCGAAATTTTCAAACGGGTTAGCCTTCTCGGAATTCTGGGCGCATTTTTCGAAATTTTCAAAGGGGTTAGCCTTCCTGGAATTCTGGGCGCATTTTTTGAAATTTTTAAAGGGGTTAGCCTTCTCGGAATTCTGGGCTCATTTTTCGAAATTTTCAAAGAGGTTAGCCTTCTCGGAATTCTGGGCACATTTATCGAAATTTTCATAGGGGTTAGCCATCTCGGAATTCTGGGCGCATTTTTCGAAATTTTCAAAGGGGTTAGACTTCCTGGAATTCTGGGACCATTTTTCGAAATTTTTAAAGGGGTTAACCATTTCGGAATTCTGGGCGCATTTTTCGAAATTTTCAAAGGGGTTAGCCTTCTCGGAATTCTGGGCGCATTTTTCGAAATTTTCAAAGGGGTTAGCTTTCTCGGAATTCTGGGCTCATTTTTCGAAATTTTCAAAGGGGTTAGCCTTGTCGGAATTCTGGGCGAATTTTTCGAAATTTTAAAAAGGGTTAGCCTTCTCGGAATTCTGGGCGCATTTTTCGAAATTTTCAAAGGGGTTAGACTTCCTGGAATTCTGGGCGCATTTTTCGAAATTTTTAAAGGGGTTAGCCTTTTCGGAAATCTGGGCGCATTTTTCGAAATTTTCAAAGTGGTTAGCCTTCTCGGAATTACGGCGCATTTTTCGAAATTTTCAAAGGGGTTAGCCTTCTCGGAATTCTGCGCGCATTTTTCGAAATTTTCAAAGGGGTTAGCCTTCTCGGAATTCTGGGCGCATTTTTCGAAATTTTCAAAGGGGTTAGCCTTCTCGGAATTCTGGGCGCATTTATAGAAATTTTCAAAGGGGTTAGCCTTCTCGGAATTCTGGGCGCATTTTTGGAAATTTTCAAAGGGGTTAGCTTTCTCGGAATTCTGGGCGCATTTTTCGAAATTTTCATTGGGGTTAGCCTTCTCGGAATTCTGGGCGCATTTTTCGAAAATTTAAATGGGGTTAGTCTTCTCGGAATTCTGGGCGCATTTTTCGAAATTTTCAAAGGGGTTAGCCTTCTCGGAATTCTGGGCGTATTTTTCGAAATTTTCAAAGAGGTTAGCCTTCTCGGAATTTCTGGGCCCATTTTTCGAAATTTTCAAAGGGGTTTGCGTTCTCGGAATTAGGGGCGCATTTTCGAAAATTTCAAAGGGGTTAGCCTTCTCGGAATACTGGGCGCATTTTTCGAAATTTTCAAAGGGGTAAGCCTTCTCGGAATTCTGGGCGCATTTTTCGAAATTTCCAAAGGGGTTAGCCTTCTCGGAATTCTGGGCGCTTTTTTCGAAATTTTCAAAGGGGTTAGCCTTCTCGGAATTCTGGGCGCATTTTTCGAAATTTTCAAAGGGGTTAGCCTTCTCGGAATTCAGGGCGCATTTTTCGAAATTTTCTATGGGGTTAGCCTTCACGGAATTCTGGGCGCATTTTTCGAAATTTTCAAAGGGGTTAGCCTTCTCGGAAATCTGGGCGCATTTTTCGAAATTTTCAAAGGGTAACTTAGCCTTCTCGGAATTCTAGGCGCATTTTTAGACATTTTCAAAGGGGTTAGCCTTCTCGGAATTGTGGGCGTATTTTTCGAAATATTCAAATGGGTTAGCCTTCTCGAAATTCTGGGCGCATTTTTCGAAATTTTCAAAGTGGTTAGCCTTCTCGGAATTACGGCGCATTTTTCGAAATTTTCAAAGGGGTTAGCCTTCTCGGAATTCTGGGCGATTTTTCGAAATTTTCAAAGGGGTTAGCCTTCTCGGAATTCTGGGCGCATTTTTCGAAATTTTCAAAGGGGTTAGCTTTCTCGGAATTCTGGCCGCATTTTTCGAAATTTTCATTGGGGTTAGCCTTCTCGGAATTCTGGGCGCATTTTTTGAAAATTTCAATGGGGTTAGTCTTCTCGGAATTCTGGGCGAATTTTTCGAAATTTTAAAAAGGGTTAGCCTTCTCGGAATTCTGGGCGCATTTTTCGAAATTTTCAAAGGGGTTAGACTTCCTGGAATTCTGGGCGCATTTTTCGAAATTTTTAAAGGGGTTAGCCTTTTCGGAAATCTGGGCGCATTTTTCGAAATTTTCAAAGTGGTTAGCCTTCTCGGAATTACGGCGCATTTTTCGAAATTTTCAAAGGGGTTAGCCTTCTCGGAATTCTGCGCGCATTTTTCGAAATTTTCAAAGGGGTTAGCCTTCTCGGAATTCTGGGCGCATTTTTCGAAATTTTCAAAGGGGTTAGCCTTCTCGGAATTCTGGGCGCATTTATAGAAATTTTCAAAGGGGTTAGCCTTCTCGGAATTCTGGGCGCATTTTTGGAAATTTTCAAAGGGGTTAGCTTTCTCGGAATTCTGGGCGCATTTTTCGAAATTTTCATTGGGGTTAGCCTTCTCGGAATTCTGGGCGCAATTTCGAAAATTTCAATGGGGTTAGGCTTCTCGGAATTCTGGGCGCATTTTTCGAAATTTTCAAAGGGGTTAGCCTTCTCGGAATTCTGGGCGCATTTTTCGAAATTTTCAAAGGGGTTAGCCTTCTCGGAATTCTGGGCGCATTTTTCGAAATTTTCAAAGGGGTTTGCGTTCTCGGAATTCTGGGCGCATTTTCGAAAATTTCAAAGGGGTTAGCCTTCTCGGAATACTGGGCGCATTTTTCGAAATTTTCAAACGGGTAAGCCTTCTCGGAATTCTGGGTGCATTTTTCGAAATTTCCAAAGGGGTTAGCCTTCTCGGAAATCTGGGCGCTTTTTTTGAAATTTTCAAAGGGGTTAGCCTTCTCGGAATTCTGGGCGCATTTTTCGAAATTTTCTATGGGGTTAGCCTTCACGGAATTCTGGGCGCATTTTTCGATATTTTCAAAGGGATTAGCCTTCTCGGAAATCTGGGCGCATTTTTCGAAATTTTCAAAGGGTAACTTAGCCTTTTCGGAATTCTGGGCGCATTTTTAGAAATTTTCAAATGGGTTAGCCTTCTCGGAATTCTGGGCGCATTTTCGAAAATTTCAAAGGGGTTAGCCTTCTCGGAATTACGGCGCAATTTTCGAAATTTTCAAAGGGGTTAGCCTTTTCGGAATTCTGCGCGCATTTTTCGAAATTTTCAAAGGGGTTAGCCTTCTCGGAATTCTGGACGCATTTTTCGAAATTTTCAAATGGGTTAGCCTTCTCGGAATTCTGGGCGCATTTTTCGAAATTTTCGGAATTCTGGGCGTATTTTTCGAAATTTTAAAAAGGGTTAGCCTTCTCGGAATTCTGGGCGCATTTTTCGAAATTTTCAAAGGGGTTAGACTTCCGGGAATTCTGGGCGCATTTTTCGGAATTTTTAAAGGGGTTAGCCTTTTCGGAATTCTGGGCGCATTTTTCGAAATTTTCAAAGTGGTTAGCCTTCTCGGAATTACGGCGCATTTTTCGAAATTTTCAAATGGGTTATCCTTCTCGGAATTCTGGGCGCATTTTTCGAAATTTTCAAAGGGGTTAGCCTTCTCGGAATTCTGGGCGCATTTTTTGAAATTTTCAAAGGGGTTAGCCTTCTCGGAATTCTGGGCGCATTTTTCGAAATTTTCAAAGGGGTTTAGTCTTCTTGGAATTCTGCGCGCATTTTTCGAAATTTTCAAAGTGGTTAGCCTTCTCTGAATTCTGGGCGCATTTTCCGAAATTTTCAAAGGGGTTAGCCTTCTCGGAATTCTGGGCGCATTTATCGATTTTTTCAAAGGGGTTAGCCTTCTCGGAATTCTGGGCGCATTTTTCGAAATTTTCAAAGGGGTTTAGTCTTCTTGGAATTCTGCGCGCATTTTTCGAAATTTTCAAAGTGGTTAGCCTTCTCGGAATTCTGGGCGCATTTTCCGAAATTTTCAAAGGGGTTAGCTTTCTCGGAATTCTGGGCGCATTTTTCGAAATTTTCATTGGGGTTAGCCTTCTGGGATTTCTGGGCGCATTATTCAAAATTTTCAAAGGGGTTTGCGTTCTCGGAATTCTGGGCGCATTTTCGAAAATTTCAAAGGGGTTAGCCTTCTCGGAATACTGGGCGCATTTTTCGAAATTTTCAAAGGGGTAAGCCTTCTCGGAATTCTGAGTGCATTTTTCGAAATTTCCAAAGGGGTTAGCCTTCTCGGAATTCTAGGCGCTTTTTTTGAAATTTTCAAAGGGGTTAGCCTTCTCGGAATTCTGGGCGCATTTTTCGAAATTTTCTATGGGGTTAGCCTTCACGGAATTCTGGGCGCATTTTTCGATATTTTCAAAGGGATTAGCCTTCTCGGAAATCTGGGCGCATTTTTCGATATTTTCAAAGGGTAACTTAGCCTTTTCGGAATTCTGGGCGCATTTTTAGAAATTTTCAAATGGGTTAGCCTTCTCGGAATTCTGGGCGCATTTTTCGAAATATTCAAAGTGGTTAGCCTTCTATGAATTCTGGGCGCATTTTTCGAAATTTTCAAAGTGGTTAGCCTTCTCGGAATTACGGCGCATTTTTCGAAATTTTCAAAGGGGTTAGCCTTCTCGGAATTCTGGGCGCATTTTTCGAAATTTTCAAAGTGGTTAGCCTTCTCGGAATTACGGCGCATTTTTCGAAATTTTCAAAGGGGTTAGCCTTCTCGGAATTCTGGGCGCATTTTTCGAAATTTTCAAACGGGTTAGCCTTCTCGGAATTCTGGGCGCATTTTTCGAAATTTTCAAAGGGGTTAGCCTTCCTGGAATTCTGGGCGCATTTTTTGAAATTTTTAAAGGGGTTAGCCTTCTCGGAATTCTGGGCTCATTTTTCGAAATTTTCAAAGAGGTTAGCCTTCTCGGAATTCTGGGCACATTTATCGAAATTTTCATAGGGGTTAGCCATCTCGGAATTCTGGGCGCATTTTTCGAAATTTTCAAAGGGGTTAGACTTCCTGGAATTCTGGGACCATTTTTCGAAATTTTTAAAGGGGTTAACCATTTCGGAATTCTGGGCGCATTTTTCGAAATTTTCAAAGGGGTTAGCCTTCTCGGAATTCTGGGCGCATTTTTCGAAATTTTCAAAGGGGTTAGCTTTCTCGGAATTCTGGGCTCATTTTTCGAAATTTTCAAAGGGGTTAGCCTTGTCGGAATTCTGGGCGAATTTTTCGAAATTTTAAAAAGGGTTAGCCTTATCGGAATTCTGGGCGCATTTTTCGAAATTTTCAAAGGGGTTAGACTTCCTGGAATTCTGGGCGCATTTTTCGAAATTTTTAAAGGGGTTAGCCTTTTCGGAAATCTGGGCGCATTTTTCGAAATTTTCAAAGTGGTTAGCCTTCTCGGAATTACGGCGCATTTTTCGAAATTTTCAAAGGGGTTAGCCTTCTCGGAATTCTGCGCGCATTTTTCGAAATTTTCAAAGGGGTTAGCCTTCTCGGAATTCTGGGCGCATTTTTCGAAATTTTCAAAGGGGTTAGCCTTCTCGGAATTCTGGGCGCATTTATAGAAATTTTCAAAGGGGTTAGCCTTCTCGGAATTCTGGGCGCATTTTTGGAAATTTTCAAAGGGGTTAGCTTTCTCGGAATTCTGGGCGCATTTTTCGAAATTTTCATTGGGGTTAGCCTTCTCGGAATTCTGGGCGCATTTTTCGAAAATTTAAATGGGGTTAGTCTTCTCGGAATTCTGGGCGCATTTTTCGAAATTTTCAAAGGGGTTAGCCTTCTCGGAATTCTGGGCGTATTTTTCGAAATTTTCAAAGAGGTTAGCCTTCTCGGAATTTCTGGGCCCATTTTTCGAAATTTTCTAAGGGGTTTGCGTTCTCGGAATTAGGGGCGCATTTTCGAAAATTTCAAAGGGGTTAGCCTTCTCGGAATACTGGGCGCATTTTTCGAAATTTTCAAAGGGGTAAGCCTTCTCGGAATTCTGGGCGCATTTTTCGAAATTTCCAAAGGGGTTAGCCTTCTCGGAATTCTGGGCGCTTTTTTCGAAATTTTCAAAGGGGTTAGCCTTCTCGGAATTCTGGGCGCATTTTTCGAAATTTTCAAAGGGGTTAGCCTTCTCGGAATTCAGGGCGCATTTTTCGAAATTTTCTATGGGGTTAGCCTTCACGGAATTCTGGGCGCATTTTTCGAAATTTTCAAAGGGGTTAGCCTTCTCGGAAATCTGGGCGCATTTTTCGAAATTTTCAAAGGGTAACTTAGCCTTCTCGGAATTCTAGGCGCATTTTTAGAAATTTTCAAAGGGGTTAGCCTTCTCGGAATTGTGGGCGTATTTTTCGAAATATTCAAATGGGTTAGCCTTCTCGAAATTCTGGGCGCATTTTTCGAAATTTTCAAAGTGGTTAGCCTTCTCGGAATTACGGCGCATTTTTCGAAATTTTCAAAGGGGTTAGCCTTCTCGGAATTCTGGGCGATTTTTCGAAATTTTCAAAGGGGTTAGCCTTCTCGGAATTCTGGGCGCATTTTTCGAAATTTTCAAAGGGGTTAGCTTTCTCGGAATTCTGGCCGCATTTTTCGAAATTTTCATTGGGGTTAGCCTTCTCGGAATTCTGGGCGCATTTTTTGAAAATTTCAATGGGGTTAGTCTTCTCGGAATTCTGGGCGAATTTTTCGAAATTTTAAAAAGGGTTAGCCTTCTCGGAATTCTGGGCGCATTTTTCGAAATTTTCAAAGGGGTTAGACTTCCTGGAATTCTGGGCGCATTTTTCGAAATTTTTAAAGGGGTTAGCCTTTTCGGAAATCTGGGCGGATTTTTCGAAATTTTCAAAGTGGTTAGCCTTCTCGGAATTACGGCGCATTTTTCGAAATTTTCAAAGGGGTTAGCCTTCTCGGAATTCTGGGCGCATTTTTCGAAATTTTCAAAGGGGTTAGACTTCCGGGAATTCTGGGCGCATTTTTCGGAATTTTTAAAGGGGTTAGAATTTTCGGAATTCTGGGCGCATTTTTCGAAATTTTCAAAGTGGTTAGCCTTCTCGGAATTACGGCGCATTTTTCGAAATTTTCAAAGGGGTTATCCTTCTCGGAATTCTGGGCGCATTTTTCGAAATTTTCAAAGGGGTTAGCCTTCTCGGAATTCTGGGCGCATTTTTTGAAATTTTCAAAGGGGTTAGCCTTCTCGGAATTCTGGGCGCATTTTTCGAAATTTTCAAAGGGGTTTAGTCTTCTTGGAATTCTGCGCGCATTTTTCGAAATTTTCAAAGTGGTTAGCCTTCTCTGAATTCTGGGCGCATTTTCCGAAATTTTTAAAGGGGTTAGCTTTCTCGGAATTCTGGGCGCATTTTTCGAAATTTTCATTGGGGTTAGCCTTCTCGGAATTCTGGGCGCATTTTTCGAAAATTTCAATGGGGTTAGTCTTCTCGGAATTCTGGGCGCATTTTTCGAAATTTTCAAAGGGGTTAGCCTTCTCGGAATTCTGGGCGCATTTTTCGAAATTTTCAAAGGGGTTAGCCTTCTCGGAATTCTGGGCGCAGTTTTCGAAATTTTCAAAGGGGTTTGCGTTCTCGGAATTCTGGGCGCATTTTCGAAAATTTCAAAGGGGTTAGCCTTCTCGGAATACTGGGCGCATTTTTCGAAATTTTCAAAGGGGTTAGCCTTCTCGGAAATCTGGGCGCATTTTTCGAAATTTTCAAAGGGTAACTTAGCCTTCTCGGAATTCTAGGCGCATTTTTAGAAATTTTCAAAGGGGTTAGCCTTCTCGGAATTGTGGGCGTATTTTTCGAAATATTCAAATGGGTTAGCCTTCTCGAAATTCTGGGCGCATTTTTCGAAATTTTCAAAGTGGTTAGCCTTCTCGGAATTACGGCGCATTTTTCGAAATTTTCAAAGGGGTTAGCCTTCTCGGAATTCTGGGCGATTTTTCGAAATTTTCAAAGGGGTTAGCCTTCTCGGAATTCTGGGCGCATTTTTCGAAATTTTCAAAGGGGTTAGCTTTCTCGGAATTCTGGCCGCATTTTTCGAAATTTTCATTGGGGTTAGCCTTCTCGGAATTCTGGGCGCATTTTTTGAAAATTTCAATGGGGTTAGTCTTCTCGGAATTCTGGGCGAATTTTTCGAAATTTTAAAAAGGGTTAGCCTTCTCGGAATTCTGGGCGCATTTTTCGAAATTTTCAAAGGGGTTAGACTTCCTGGAATTCTGGGCGCATTTTTCGAAATTTTTAAAGGGGTTAGCCTTTTCGGAAATCTGGGCGCATTTTTCGAAATTTTCAAAGTGGTTAGCCTTCTCGGAATTACGGCGCATTTTTCGAAATTTTCAAAGGGGTTAGCCTTCTCGGAATTCTGCGCGCATTTTTCGAAATTTTCAAAGGGGTTAGCCTTCTCGGAATTCTGGGCGCATTTTTCGAAATTTTCAAAGGGGTTAGCCTTCTCGGAATTCTGGGCGCATTTATAGAAATTTTCAAAGGGGTTAGCCTTCTCGGAATTCTGGGCGCATTTTTGGAAATTTTCAAAGGGGTTAGCTTTCTCGGAATTCTGGGCGCATTTTTCGAAATTTTCATTGGGGTTAGCCTTCTCGGAATTCTGGGCGCAATTTCGAAAATTTCAATGGGGTTAGTCTTCTCGGAATTCTGGGCGCATTTTTCGAAATTTTCAAAGGGGTTAGCCTTCTCGGAATTCTGGGCGCATTTTTCGAAATTTTCAAAGGGGTTAGCCTTCTCGGAATTCTGGGCGCATTTTTCGAAATTTTCAAAGGGGTTTGCGTTCTCGGAATTCTGGGCGCATTTTCGAAAATTTCAAAGGAATACTGGGCGCATTTTTCGAAATTTTCAAACGGGTAAGCCTTCTCGGAATTCTGGGTGCATTTTTCGAAATTTCCAAAGGGGTTAGCCTTCTCGGAAATCTGGGCGCTTTTTTTGAAATTTTCAAAGGGGTTAGCCTTCTCGGAATTCTGGGCGCATTTTTCGAAATTTTCTATGGGGTTAGCCTTCACGGAATTCTGGGCGCATTTTTCGATATTTTCAAAGGGATTAGCCTTCTCGGAAATCTGGGCGCATTTTTCGAAATTTTCAAAGGGTAACTTAGCCTTTTCGGAATTCTGGGCGCATTTTTAGAAATTTTCAAATGGGTTAGCCTTCTCGGAATTCTGGGCGCATTTTCGAAAATTTCAAAGGGGTTAGCCTTCTCGGAATTACGGCGCAATTTTCGAAATTTTCAAAGGGGTTAGCCTTTTCGGAATTCTGCGCGCATTTTTCGAAATTTTCAAAGGGGTTAGCCTTCTCGGAATTCTGGACGCATTTTTCGAAATTTTCAAATGGGTTAGCCTTCTCGGAATTCTGGGCGCATTTTTCGAAATTTTCGGAATTCTGGGCGTATTTTTCGAAATTTTAAAAAGGGTTAGCCTTCTCGGAATTCTGGGCGCATTTTTCGAAATTTTCAAAGGGGTTAGACTTCCGGGAATTCTGGGCGCATTTTTCGGAATTTTTAAAGGGGTTAGAATTTTCGGAATTCTGGGCGCATTTTTCGAAATTTTCAAAGTGGTTAGCCTTCTCGGAATTACGGCGCATTTTTCGAAATTTTCAAAGGGGTTATCCTTCTCGGAATTCTGGGCGCATTTTTCGAAATTTTCAAAGGGGTTAGCCTTCTCGGAATTCTGGGCGCATTTTTTGAAATTTTCAAAGGGGTTAGCCTTCTCGGAATTCTGGGCGCATTTTTCGAAATTTTCAAAGGGGTTTAGTCTTCTTGGAATTCTGCGCGCATTTTTCGAAATTTTCAAAGTGGTTAGCCTTCTCTGAATTCTGGGCGCATTTTCCGAAATTTTTAAAGGGGTTAGCTTTCTCGGAATTCTGGGCGCATTTTTCGAAATTTTCATTGGGGTTAGCCTTCTCGGAATTCTGGGCGCATTTTTCGAAAATTTCAATGGGGTTAGTCTTCTCGGAATTCTGGGCGCATTTTTCGAAATTTTCAAAGGGGTTAGCCTTCTCGGAATTCTGGGCGCATTTTTCGAAATTTTCAAAGGGGTTAGCCTTCTCGGAATTCTGGGCGCAGTTTTCGAAATTTTCAAAGGGGTTTGCGTTCTCGGAATTCTGGGCGCATTTTCGAAAATTTCAAAGGGGTTAGCCTTCTCGGAATACTGGGCGCATTTTTCGAAATTTTCAAAGGGGTAAGCCTTCTCGGAATTCTGGGTGCATTTTTCGAAATTTCCAAAGGGGTTAGCCTTCTCGGAATTCTGGGCGCTTTTTTTGAAATTTTCAAAGGGGTTAGCCTTCTCGGAATTCTGGGCGCATTTTTCGAAATTTTCTATGGGGTTAGCCTTCACGGAATTCTGGGCGCATTTTTCGATATTTTCAAAGGGATTAGCCTTCTCGGAAATCTGGGCGCATTTTTCGATATTTTCAAAGGGTAACTTAGCCTTTTCGGAATTCTGGGCGCATTTTTAGAAATTTTCAAATGGGTTAGCCTTCTCGGAATTCTGGGCGCATTTTTCGAAATATTCAAAGTGGTTAGCCTTCTATGAATTCTGGGCGCATTTTTCGAAATTTTCAAAGTGGTTAGCCTTCTCGGAATTACGGCGCATTTTTCGAAATTTTCAAAGGGGTTAGCCTTCTCGGAATTCTGGGCGCATTTTTCGAAATTTTCAAAGTGGTTAGCCTTCTCGGAATTACGGCGCATTTTTCGAAATTTTCAAAGGGGTTAGCCTTCTCGGAATTCTGGGCGCATTTTTCGAAATTTTCAAACGGGTTAGCCTTCTCGGAATTCTGGGCGCATTTTTCGAAATTTTCAAAGGGGTTAGCCTTCCTGGAATTCTGGGCGCATTTTTTGAAATTTTTAAAGGGGTTAGCCTTCTCGGAATTCTGGGCTCATTTTTCGAAATTTTCAAAGAGGTTAGCCTTCTCGGAATTCTGGGCACATTTATCGAAATTTTCATAGGGGTTAGCCATCTCGGAATTCTGGGCGCATTTTTCGAAATTTTCAAAGGGGTTAGACTTCCTGGAATTCTGGGACCATTTTTCGAAATTTTTAAAGGGGTTAACCATTTCGGAATTCTGGGCGCATTTTTCGAAATTTTCAAAGGGGTTAGCCTTCTCGGAATTCTGGGCGCATTTTTCGAAATTTTCAAAGGGGTTAGCTTTCTCGGAATTCTGGGCTCATTTTTCGAAATTTTCAAAGGGGTTAGCCTTGTCGGAATTCTGGGCGAATTTTTCGAAATTTTAAAAAGGGTTAGCCTTATCGGAATTCTGGGCGCATTTTTCGAAATTTTCAAAGGGGTTAGACTTCCTGGAATTCTGGGCGCATTTTTCGAAATTTTTAAAGGGGTTAGCCTTTTCGGAAATCTGGGCGCATTTTTCGAAATTTTCAAAGTGGTTAGCCTTCTCGGAATTACGGCGCATTTTTCGAAATTTTCAAAGGGGTTAGCCTTCTCGGAATTCTGCGCGCATTTTTCGAAATTTTCAAAGGGGTTAGCCTTCTCGGAATTCTGGGCGCATTTTTCGAAATTTTCAAAGGGGTTAGCCTTCTCGGAATTCTGGGCGCATTTATAGAAATTTTCAAAGGGGTTAGCCTTCTCGGAATTCTGGGCGCATTTTTGGAAATTTTCAAAGGGGTTAGCTTTCTCGGAATTCTGGGCGCATTTTTCGAAATTTTCATTGGGGTTAGCCTTCTCGGAATTCTGGGCGCATTTTTCGAAAATTTAAATGGGGTTAGTCTTCTCGGAATTCTGGGCGCATTTTTCGAAATTTTCAAAGGGGTTAGCCTTCTCGGAATTCTGGGCGAATTTTTCGAAATTTTCAAAGAGGTTAGCCTTCTCGGAATTTCTGGGCCCATTTTTCGAAATTTTCTAAGGGGTTTGCGTTCTCGGAATTAGGGGCGCATTTTCGAAAATTTCAAAGGGGTTAGCCTTCTCGGAATACTGGGCGCATTTTTCGAAATTTTCAAAGGGGTAAGCCTTCTCGGAATTCTGGGCGCATTTTTCGAAATTTCCAAAGGGGTTAGCCTTCTCGGAATTCTGGGCGCTTTTTTCGAAATTTTCAAAGGGGTTAGCCTTCTCGGAATTCTGGGCGCATTTTTCGAAATTTTCAAAGGGGTTAGCCTTCTCGGAATTCAGGGCGCATTTTTCGAAATTTTCTATGGGGTTAGCCTTCACGGAATTCTGGGCGCATTTTTCGAAATTTTCAAAGGGGTTAGCCTTCTCGGAAATCTGGGCGCATTTTTCGAAATTTTCAAAGGGTAACTTAGCCTTCTCGGAATTCTAGGCGCATTTTTAGAAATTTTCAAAGGGGTTAGCCTTCTCGGAATTGTGGGCGTATTTTTCGAAATATTCAAATGGGTTAGCCTTCTCGAAATTCTGGGCGCATTTTTCGAAATTTTCAAAGTGGTTAGCCTTCTCGGAATTACGGCGCATTTTTCGAAATTTTCAAAGGGGTTAGCCTTCTCGGAATTCTGGGCGATTTTTCGAAATTTTCAAAGGGGTTAGCCTTCTCGGAATTCTGGGCGCATTTTTCGAAATTTTCAAAGGGGTTAGCTTTCTCGGAATTCTGGCCGCATTTTTCGAAATTTTCATTGGGGTTAGCCTTCTCGGAATTCTGGGCGCATTTTTTGAAAATTTCAATGGGGTTAGTCTTCTCGGAATTCTGGGCGAATTTTTCGAAATTTTAAAAAGGGTTAGCCTTCTCGGAATTCTGGGCGCATTTTTCGAAATTTTCAAAGGGGTTAGACTTCCTGGAATTCTGGGCGCATTTTTCGAAATTTTTAAAGGGGTTAGCCTTTTCGGAAATCTGGGCGGATTTTTCGAAATTTTCAAAGTGGTTAGCCTTCTCGGAATTACGGCGCATTTTTCGAAATTTTCAAAGGGGTTAGCCTTCTCGGAATTCTGCGCGCATTTTTCGAAATTTTCAAAGGGGTTAGCCTTCTCGGAATTCTGGGCGCATTTTTCGAAATTTTCAAAGGGGTTAGCCTTCTCGGAATTCTGGGCGCATTTATAGAAATTTTCAAAGGGGTTAGCCTTCTCGGAATTCTGGGCGCATTTTTGGAAATTTTCAAAGGGGTTAGCTTTCTCGGAATTCTGGGCGCATTTTTCGAAATTTTCATTGGGGTTAGCCTTCTCGGAATTCTGGGCGCAATTTCGAAAATTTCAATGGGGTTAGTCTTCTCGGAATTCTGGGCGCATTTTTCGAAATTTTCAAAGGGGTTAGCCTTCTCGGAATTCTGGGCGCATTTTTCGAAATTTTCAAAGGGGTTAGCCTTCTCGGAATTCTGGGCGCATTTTTCGAAATTTTCAAAGGGGTTTGCGTTCTCGGAATTCTGGGCGCATTTTCGAAAATTTCAAAGGGGTTAGCCTTCTCGGAATACTGGGCGCATTTTTCGAAATTTTCAAACGGGTAAGCCTTCTCGGAATTCTGGGTGCATTTTTCGAAATTTCCAAAGGGGTTAGCCTTCTCGGAAATCTGGGCGCTTTTTTTGAAATTTTCAAAGGAGTTAGCCTTCTCGGAATTCTGGGCGCATTTTTCGAAATTTTCTATGGGGTTAGCCTTCACGGAATTCTGGGCGCATTTTTCGATATTTTCAAAGGGATTAGCCTTCTCGGAAATCTGGGCGCATTTTTCGAAATTTTCAAAGGGTAACTTAGCCTTTTCGGAATTCTGGGCGCATTTTTAGAAATTTTCAAATGGGTTAGCCTTCTCGGAATTCTGGGCGCATTTTCGAAAATTTCAAAGGGGTTAGCCTTCTCGGAATTCTGGGCGCATTTTCGAAAATTTCAAAGGGGTTAGCCTTCTCGGAATTACGGCGCAATTTTCGAAATTTTCAAAGGGGTTAGCCTTTTCGGAATTCTGCGCGCATTTTTCGAAATTTTCAAAGGGGTTAGCCTTCTCGGAATTCTGGACGCATTTTTCGAAATTTTCAAATGGGTTAGCCTTCTCGGAATTCTGGGCGCATTTTTCGAAATTTTCGGAATTCTGGGCGTATTTTTCGAAATTTTAAAAAGGGTTAGCCTTCTCGGAATTCTGGGCGCATTTTTCGAAATTTTCAAAGGGGTTAGACTTCCGGGAATTCTGGGCGCATTTTTCGGAATTTTTAAAGGGGTTAGAATTTTCGGAATTCTGGGCGCATTTTTCGAAATTTTCAAAGTGGTTAGCCTTCTCGGAATTACGGCGCATTTTTCGAAATTTTCAAAGGGGTTATCCTTCTCGGAATTCTGGGCGCATTTTTCGAAATTTTCAAAGGGGTTAGCCTTCTCGGAATTCTGGGCGCATTTTTTGAAATTTTCAAAGGGGTTAGCCTTCTCGGAATTCTGGGCGCATTTTTCGAAATTTTCAAAGGGGTTTAGTCTTCTTGGAATTCTGCGCGCATTTTTCGAAATTTTCAAAGTGGTTAGCCTTCTCTGAATTCTGGGCGCATTTTCCGAAATTTTTAAAGGGGTTAGCTTTCTCGGAATTCTGGGCGCATTTTTCGAAATTTTCATTGGGGTTAGCCTTCTCGGAATTCTGGGCGCATTTTTCGAAAATTTCAATGGGGTTAGTCTTCTCGGAATTCTGGGCGCATTTTTCGAAATTTTCAAAGGGGTTAGCCTTCTCGGAATTCTGGGCGCATTTTTCGAAATTTTCAAAGGGGTTAGCCTTCTCGGAATTCTGGGCGCAGTTTTCGAAATTTTCAAAGGGGTTTGCGTTCTCGGAATTCTGGGCGCATTTTCGAAAATTTCAAAGGGGTTAGCCTTCTCGGAATACTGGGCGCATTTTTCGAAATTTTCAAAGGGGTAAGCCTTCTCGGAATTCTGGGTGCATTTTTCGAAATTTCCAAAGGGGTTAGCCTTCTCGGAATTCTGGGCGCTTTTTTTGAAATTTTCAAAGGGGTTAGCCTTCTCGGAATTCTGGGCGCATTTTTCGAAATTTTCTATGGGGTTAGCCTTCACGGAATTCTGGGCGCATTTTTCGATATTTTCAAAGGGATTAGCCTTCTCGGAAATCTGGGCGCATTTTTCGATATTTTCAAAGGGTAACTTAGCCTTTTCGGAATTCTGGGCGCATTTTTAGAAATTTTCAAATGGGTTAGCCTTCTCGGAATTCTGGGCGCATTTTTCGAAATATTCAAAGTGGTTAGCCTTCTATGAATTCTGGGCGCATTTTTCGAAATTTTCAAAGTGGTTAGCCTTCTCGGAATTACGGCGCATTTTTCGAAATTTTCAAAGGGGTTAGCCTTCTCGGAATTCTGGGCGCATTTTTCGAAATTTTCAAAGTGGTTAGCCTTCTCGGAATTACGGCGCATTTTTCGAAATTTTCAAAGGGGTTAGCCTTCTCGGAATTCTGGGCGCATTTTTCGAAATTTTCAAACGGGTTAGCCTTCTCGGAATTCTGGGCGCATTTTTCGAAATTTTCAAAGGGGTTAGCCTTCCTGGAATTCTTGGCGCATTTTTTGAAATTTTTAAAGGGGTTAGCCTTCTCGGAATTCTGGGCTCATTTTTCGAAATTTTCAAAGAGGTTAGCCTTCTCGGAATTCTGGGCACATTTATCGAAATTTTCATAGGGGTTAGCCATCTCGGAATTCTGGGCGCATTTTTCGAAATTTTCAAAGGGGTTAGACTTCCTGGAATTCTGGGACCATTTTTCGAAATTTTTAAAGGGGTTAACCATTTCGGAATTCTGGGCGCATTTTTCGAAATTTTCAAAGGGGTTAGCCTTCTCGGAATTCTGGGCGCATTTTTCGAAATTTTCAAAGGGGTTAGCTTTCTCGGAATTCTGGGCTCATTTTTCGAAATTTTCAAAGGGGTTAGCCTTGTCGGAATTCTGGGCGAATTTTTCGAAATTTTAAAAAGGGTTAGCCTTATCGGAATTCTGGGCGCATTTTTCGAAATTTTCAAAGGGGTTAGACTTCCTGGAATTCTGGGCGCATTTTTCGAAATTTTTAAAGGGGTTAGCCTTTTCGGAAATCTGGGCGCATTTTTCGAAATTTTCAAAGTGGTTAGCCTTCTCGGAATTACGGCGCATTTTTCGAAATTTTCAAAGGGGTTAGCCTTCTCGGAATTCTGCGCGCATTTTTCGAAATTTTCAAAGGGGTTAGCCTTCTCGGAATTCTGGGCGCATTTTTCGAAATTTTCAAAGGGGTTAGCCTTCTCGGAATTCTGGGCGCATTTATAGAAATTTTCAAAGGGGTTAGCCTTCTCGGAATTCTGGGCGCATTTTTGGAAATTTTCAAAGGGGTTAGCTTTCTCGGAATTCTGGGCGCATTTTTCGAAATTTTCATTGGGGTTAGCCTTCTCGGAATTCTGGGCGCATTTTTCGAAAATTTAAATGGGGTTAGTCTTCTCGGAATTCTGGGCGCATTTTTCGAAATTTTCAAAGGGGTTAGCCTTCTCGGAATTCTGGGCGAATTTTTCGAAATTTTCAAAGAGGTTAGCCTTCTCGGAATTTCTGGGCCCATTTTTCGAAATTTTCTAAGGGGTTTGCGTTCTCGGAATTAGGGGCGCATTTTCGAAAATTTCAAAGGGGTTAGCCTTCTCGGAATACTGGGCGCATTTTTCGAAATTTTCAAAGGGGTAAGCCTTCTCGGAATTCTGGGCGCATTTTTCGAAATTTCCAAAGGGGTTAGCCTTCTCGGAATTCTGGGCGCTTTTTTCGAAATTTTCAAAGGGGTTAGCCTTCTCGGAATTCTGGGCGCATTTTTCGAAATTTTCAAAGGGGTTAGCCTTCTCGGAATTCAGGGCGCATTTTTCGAAATTTTCTATGGGGTTAGCCTTCACGGAATTCTGGGCGCATTTTTCGAAATTTTCAAAGGGGTTAGCCTTCTCGGAAATCTGGGCGCATTTTTCGAAATTTTCAAAGGGTAACTTAGCCTTCTCGGAATTCTAGGCGCATTTTTAGAAATTTTCAAAGGGGTTAGCCTTCTCGGAATTGTGGGCGTATTTTTCGAAATATTCAAATGGGTTAGCCTTCTCGAAATTCTGGGCGCATTTTTCGAAATTTTCAAAGTGGTTAGCCTTCTCGGAATTACGGCGCATTTTTCGAAATTTTCAAAGGGGTTAGCCTTCTCGGAATTCTGGGCGATTTTTCGAAATTTTCAAAGGGGTTAGCCTTCTCGGAATTCTGGGCGCATTTTTCGAAATTTTCAAAGGGGTTAGCTTTCTCGGAATTCTGGCCGCATTTTTCGAAATTTTCATTGGGGTTAGCCTTCTCGGAATTCTGGGCGCATTTTTTGAAAATTTCAATGGGGTTAGTCTTCTCGGAATTCTGGGCGAATTTTTCGAAATTTTAAAAAGGGTTAGCCTTCTCGGAATTCTGGGCGCATTTTTCGAAATTTTCAAAGGGGTTAGACTTCCTGGAATTCTGGGCGCATTTTTCGAAATTTTTAAAGGGGTTAGCCTTTTCGGAAATCTGGGCGGATTTTTCGAAATTTTCAAAGTGGTTAGCCTTCTCGGAATTACGGCGCATTTTTCGAAATTTTCAAAGGGGTTAGCCTTCTCGGAATTCTGCGCGCATTTTTCGAAATTTTCAAAGGGGTTAGCCTTCTCGGAATTCTGGGCGCATTTTTCGAAATTTTCAAAGGGGTTAGCCTTCTCGGAATTCTGGGCGCATTTATAGAAATTTTCAAAGGGGTTAGCCTTCTCGGAATTCTGGGCGCATTTTTGGAAATTTTCAAAGGGGTTAGCTTTCTCGGAATTCTGGGCGCATTTTTCGAAATTTTCATTGGGGTTAGCCTTCTCGGAATTCTGGGCGCAATTTCGAAAATTTCAATGGGGTTAGTCTTCTCGGAATTCTGGGCGCATTTTTCGAAATTTTCAAAGGGGTTAGCCTTCTCGGAATTCTGGGCGCATTTTTCGAAATTTTCAAAGGGGTTAGCCTTCTCGGAATTCTGGGCGCATTTTTCGAAATTTTCAAAGGGGTTTGCGTTCTCGGAATTCTGGGCGCATTTTCGAAAATTTCAAAGGGGTTAGCCTTCTCGGAATACTGGGCGCATTTTTCGAAATTTTCAAACGGGTAAGCCTTCTCGGAATTCTGGGTGCATTTTTCGAAATTTCCAAAGGGGTTAGCCTTCTCGGAAATCTGGGCGCTTTTTTTGAAATTTTCAAAGGAGTTAGCCTTCTCGGAATTCTGGGCGCATTTTTCGAAATTTTCTATGGGGTTAGCCTTCACGGAATTCTGGGCGCATTTTTCGATATTTTCAAAGGGATTAGCCTTCTCGGAAATCTGGGCGCATTTTTCGAAATTTTCAAAGGGTAACTTAGCCTTTTCGGAATTCTGGGCGCATTTTTAGAAATTTTCAAATGGGTTAGCCTTCTCGGAATTCTGGGCGCATTTTCGAAAATTTCAAAGGGGTTAGCCTTCTCGGAATTACGGCGCAATTTTCGAAATTTTCAAAGGGGTTAGCCTTTTCGGAATTCTGCGCGCATTTTTCGAAATTTTCAAAGGGGTTAGCCTTCTCGGAATTCTGGACGCATTTTTCGAAATTTTCAAATGGGTTAGCCTTCTCGGAATTCTGGGCGCATTTTTCGAAATTTTCGGAATTCTGGGCGTATTTTTCGAAATTTTAAAAAGGGTTAGCCTTCTCGGAATTCTGGGCGCATTTTTCGAAATTTTCAAAGGGGTTAGACTTCCGGGAATTCTGGGCGCATTTTTCGGAATTTTTAAAGGGGTTAGAATTTTCGGAATTCTGGGCGCATTTTTCGAAATTTTCAAAGTGGTTAGCCTTCTCGGAATTACGGCGCATTTTTCGAAATTTTCAAAGGGGTTATCCTTCTCGGAATTCTGGGCGCATTTTTCGAAATTTTCAAAGGGGTTAGCCTTCTCGGAATTCTGGGCGCATTTTTTGAAATTTTCAAAGGGGTTAGCCTTCTCGGAATTCTGGGCGCATTTTTCGAAATTTTCAAAGGGGTTTAGTCTTCTTGGAATTCTGCGCGCATTTTTCGAAATTTTCAAAGTGGTTAGCCTTCTCTGAATTCTGGGCGCATTTTCCGAAATTTTTAAAGGGGTTAGCTTTCTCGGAATTCTGGGCGCATTTTTCGAAATTTTCATTGGGGTTAGCCTTCTCGGAATTCTGGGCGCATTTTTCGAAAATTTCAATGGGGTTAGTCTTCTCGGAATTCTGGGCGCATTTTTCGAAATTTTCAAAGGGGTTAGCCTTCTCGGAATTCTGGGCGCATTTTTCGAAATTTTCAAAGGGGTTAGCCTTCTCGGAATTCTGGGCGCAGTTTTCGAAATTTTCAAAGGGGTTTGCGTTCTCGGAATTCTGGGCGCATTTTCGAAAATTTCAAAGGGGTTAGCCTTCTCGGAATACTGGGCGCATTTTTCGAAATTTTCAAAGGGGTTAGCCTTCTCGGAAATCTGGGCGCATTTTTCGAAATTTTCAAAGGGTAACTTAGCCTTCTCGGAATTCTAGGCGCATTTTTAGAAATTTTCAAAGGGGTTAGCCTTCTCGGAATTGTGGGCGTATTTTTCGAAATATTCAAATGGGTTAGCCTTCTCGAAATTCTGGGCGCATTTTTCGAAATTTTCAAAGTGGTTAGCCTTCTCGGAATTACGGCGCATTTTTCGAAATTTTCAAAGGGGTTAGCCTTCTCGGAATTCTGGGCGATTTTTCGAAATTTTCAAAGGGGTTAGCCTTCTCGGAATTCTGGGCGCATTTTTCGAAATTTTCAAAGGGGTTAGCTTTCTCGGAATTCTGGCCGCATTTTTCGAAATTTTCATTGGGGTTAGCCTTCTCGGAATTCTGGGCGCATTTTTTGAAAATTTCAATGGGGTTAGTCTTCTCGGAATTCTGGGCGAATTTTTCGAAATTTTAAAAAGGGTTAGCCTTCTCGGAATTCTGGGCGCATTTTTCGAAATTTTCAAAGGGGTTAGACTTCCTGGAATTCTGGGCGCATTTTTCGAAATTTTTAAAGGGGTTAGCCTTTTCGGAAATCTGGGCGCATTTTTCGAAATTTTCAAAGTGGTTAGCCTTCTCGGAATTACGGCGCATTTTTCGAAATTTTCAAAGGGGTTAGCCTTCTCGGAATTCTGCGCGCATTTTTCGAAATTTTCAAAGGGGTTAGCCTTCTCGGAATTCTGGGCGCATTTTTCGAAATTTTCAAAGGGGTTAGCCTTCTCGGAATTCTGGGCGCATTTATAGAAATTTTCAAAGGGGTTAGCCTTCTCGGAATTCTGGGCGCATTTTTGGAAATTTTCAAAGGGGTTAGCTTTCTCGGAATTCTGGGCGCATTTTTCGAAATTTTCATTGGGGTTAGCCTTCTCGGAATTCTGGGCGCAATTTCGAAAATTTCAATGGGGTTAGTCTTCTCGGAATTCTGGGCGCATTTTTCGAAATTTTCAAAGGGGTTAGCCTTCTCGGAATTCTGGGCGCATTTTTCGAAATTTTCAAAGGGGTTAGCCTTCTCGGAATTCTGGGCGCATTTTTCGAAATTTTCAAAGGGGTTTGCGTTCTCGGAATTCTGGGCGCATTTTCGAAAATTTCAAAGGAATACTGGGCGCATTTTTCGAAATTTTCAAACGGGTAAGCCTTCTCGGAATTCTGGGTGCATTTTTCGAAATTTCCAAAGGGGTTAGCCTTCTCGGAAATCTGGGCGCTTTTTTTGAAATTTTCAAAGGGGTTAGCCTTCTCGGAATTCTGGGCGCATTTTTCGAAATTTTCTATGGGGTTAGCCTTCACGGAATTCTGGGCGCATTTTTCGATATTTTCAAAGGGATTAGCCTTCTCGGAAATCTGGGCGCATTTTTCGAAATTTTCAAAGGGTAACTTAGCCTTTTCGGAATTCTGGGCGCATTTTTAGAAATTTTCAAATGGGTTAGCCTTCTCGGAATTCTGGGCGCATTTTCGAAAATTTCAAAGGGGTTAGCCTTCTCGGAATTACGGCGCAATTTTCGAAATTTTCAAAGGGGTTAGCCTTTTCGGAATTCTGCGCGCATTTTTCGAAATTTTCAAAGGGGTTAGCCTTCTCGGAATTCTGGACGCATTTTTCGAAATTTTCAAATGGGTTAGCCTTCTCGGAATTCTGGGCGCATTTTTCGAAATTTTCGGAATTCTGGGCGTATTTTTCGAAATTTTAAAAAGGGTTAGCCTTCTCGGAATTCTGGGCGCATTTTTCGAAATTTTCAAAGGGGTTAGACTTCCGGGAATTCTGGGCGCATTTTTCGGAATTTTTAAAGGGGTTAGAATTTTCGGAATTCTGGGCGCATTTTTCGAAATTTTCAAAGTGGTTAGCCTTCTCGGAATTACGGCGCATTTTTCGAAATTTTCAAAGGGGTTATCCTTCTCGGAATTCTGGGCGCATTTTTCGAAATTTTCAAAGGGGTTAGCCTTCTCGGAATTCTGGGCGCATTTTTTGAAATTTTCAAAGGGGTTAGCCTTCTCGGAATTCTGGGCGCATTTTTCGAAATTTTCAAAGGGGTTTAGTCTTCTTGGAATTCTGCGCGCATTTTTCGAAATTTTCAAAGTGGTTAGCCTTCTCTGAATTCTGGGCGCATTTTCCGAAATTTTTAAAGGGGTTAGCTTTCTCGGAATTCTGGGCGCATTTTTCGAAATTTTCATTGGGGTTAGCCTTCTCGGAATTCTGGGCGCATTTTTCGAAAATTTCAATGGGGTTAGTCTTCTCGGAATTCTGGGCGCATTTTTCGAAATTTTCAAAGGGGTTAGCCTTCTCGGAATTCTGGGCGCATTTTTCGAAATTTTCAAAGGGGTTAGCCTTCTCGGAATTCTGGGCGCAGTTTTCGAAATTTTCAAAGGGGTTTGCGTTCTCGGAATTCTGGGCGCATTTTCGAAAATTTCAAAGGGGTTAGCCTTCTCGGAATACTGGGCGCATTTTTCGAAATTTTCAAAGGGGTAAGCCTTCTCGGAATTCTGGGTGCATTTTTCGAAATTTCCAAAGGGGTTAGCCTTCTCGGAATTCTGGGCGCTTTTTTTGAAATTTTCAAAGGGGTTAGCCTTCTCGGAATTCTGGGCGCATTTTTCGAAATTTTCTATGGGGTTAGCCTTCACGGAAATCTGGGCGCATTTTTCGAAATTTTCAAAGGGTAACTTAGCCTTTTCGGAATTCTGGGCGCATTTTTAGAAATTTTCAAATGGGTTAGCCTTCTCGGAATTCTGGGCGCATTTTTCGAAATTTTTAAAGGGGTTAGCCTTTTCGGAATTCTGGGCGCATTTTTCGAAATTTTCAAAGTGGTTTGCCTTCTCGGAATTACGGCGCATTTTTCGAAATTTTCAAAGGGGTTAGCCTTCTCGGAATTCTGCGCGCATTTTTTGAAATTTCAAAGGGGATAGCCTTCTCGGAATTGTGGGCGCATTTTTCGAAATTTTCAAAGGGGTTAGCCTTCTCGGAATTCTGGGCGCATTTTTCGAAATTTTTAAAGGGGTTAGCCTTTTCGGAATTCTGGGCGCACTTTTCGAAATTTTCAAAGTGGTTTGCCTTCTCGGAATTACGGCGCATTTTTCGAAATTTTCAAAGTGGTTTGCCTTCTCGGAATTACGGCGCATTTTTCGAAATTTTCAAAGGGGTTAGCATTCTCGGAATTCTGCGCGCATTTTTCGAAATTTTCAAAGGGGTTAGCCTTCTAGGAATTCTGGGCGCATTTTTCGAAATTTTCGGAATTCTGGGCGAATTTTTCGAAATTTTAAAAAGGGTTAGCCTTCTCGGAATTCTGGGCGCATTTTTCGAAATTTTCAAAGGGGTTAGACTTCCTGGAATTCTGGGCGCATTTTTCGAAATTTTTAAAGGGGTTAGCCTTTTCGGAATTCTGGGCGCATTTTTCGAAATTTTCAAAGTGGTTAGCCTTCTCGGAATTCTGCGCGCATTTTTCGAAATTTTCAAAGGGGTTATCCTTCTCGGAATTCTGGGCGCATTTTTCGAAATTTTCAAAGTGGTTTGCCTTCTCGGAATTACGGCGCATTTTTCGAAATTTTCAAAGGGGTTAGCCTTCTCGGAATTCTGCGCGCATTTTTTGAAATTTCAAAGGGGATAGCCTTCTCGGAATTGTGGGCGCATTTTTCGAAATTTTCAAAGGGGTTAGCCTTCTCGGAATTCTGGGCGCATTTTTCGAAATTTTTAAAGGGGTTAGCCTTTTCGGAATTCTGGGCGCATTTTTCGAAATTTTCAAAGTGGTTTGCCTTCTCGGAATTACGGCGCATTTTTCGAAATTTTCAAAGGGGTTAGCATTCTCGGAATTCTGCGCGCATTTTTCGAAATTTTCAAAGGGGTTAGCCTTCTCGGAATTCTGGGCGCATTTTTCGAAATTTTCGGAATTCTGGGCGAATTTTTCGAAATTTTAAAAAAAATTAGCCTTCTCGGAATTCTGGGCGCATTTTTCGAAATTTTCAAAGGGGTTAGACTTCCTGGAATTCTGGGCGTATTTTTCTAAATTTTTAATGGGGTTAGCCTTTTCGGAATTCTGGGCGCATTTTTCGAAATTTTCAAAGGGGTTATCCTTCTCGGAATACTGGGCGCATTTTTCGAAATTTTCAAAGGGGTTAGCCTTCTCGGAATTCTGGGCGCATTTATCGATTTTTTCAAAGGGGTTAGCCTTCTCGGAATTCTGGGCGCATTTTTCGAAATTTTCAAAGGGGTTTAGTCTTCTTGGAATTCTGCGCGCATTTTTCGAAATTTTCAAAGTGGTTAGCCTTCTCGGAATTCTGGGCACATTTTCCGAAATTTTCAAAGGGGTTAGCTTTCTCGGAATTCTGGGCGCATTTTTCGAAATTTTCATTGGGGTTAGCCTTCTCGGAATTCTGGGCGCATTTTTCGAAAATTTCAATGGGGTTAGTCTTCTCGGAATTCTGGGCGCATTTTTCGAAATTTTCAAAGGGGTTAGCCTTCTCGGAATTCTGGGCGCATTTTTCGAAATTTTCAAAGGGGTTAGCCTTCTCGGATTTCTGGGCGCATTATTCAAAATTTTCAAAGGGGTTTGCGTTCTCGGAATTCTGGGCGCATTTTCGAAAATTTCAAAGGGGTTAGCCTTCTCGGAATACTGGGCGCATTTTTCGAAATTTTCAAAGGGGTAAGCCTTCTCGGAATTCTGAGTGCATTTTTCGAAATTTCCAAAGGGGTTAGCCTTCTCGGAATTCTAGGCGCTTTTTTTGAAATTTTCAAAGGGGTTAGCCTTCTCGGAATTCTGGGCGCATTTTTCGAAATTTTCTATGGGGTTAGCCTTCACGGAATTCTGGGCGCATTTTTCGATATTTTCAAAGGGATTAGCCTTCTCGGAAATCTGGGCGCATTTTTCGATATTTTCAAAGGGTAACTTAGCCTTTTCGGAATTCTGGGCGCATTTTTAGAAATTTTCAAATGGGTTAGCCTTCTCGGAATTCTGGGCGCATTTTTCGAAATTTTCAAACGGGTTAGCCTTCTCGGAATTCTGGGCGCATTTTTCGAAATTTTCAAAGGGGTTAGCCTTCCTGGAATTCTGGGCGCATTTTTTGAAATTTTTAAAGGGGTTAGCCTTCTCGGAATTCTGGGCTCATTTTTCGAAATTTTCAAAGAGGTTAGCCTTCTCGGAATTCTGGGCACATTTATCGAAATTTTCATAGGGGTTAGCCATCTCGGAATTCTGGGCGCATTTTTCGAAATTTTCAAAGGGGTTAGACTTCCTGGAATTCTGGGACCATTTTTCGAAATTTTTAAAGGGGTTAACCATTTCGGAATTCTGGGCGCATTTTTCGAAATTTTCAAAGGGGTTAGCCTTCTTGGAATTCTGGGTGCATTTTTCGAAATTTTCAAAGGGGTTAGCTTTCTCGGAATTCTGGGCGCATTTTTCGAAATTTTCAAAGGGGTAAGCCTTCTCGGAATTCTGGGTGCATTTTTCGAAATTTCCAAAGGGGTTAGCCTTCTCGGAATTCTGGGCGCTTTTTTTGAAATTTTCAAAGGGGTTAGCCTTCTCGGAATTCTGGGCGCATTTTTCGAAATTTTCTATGGGGTTAGCCTTCACGGAAATCTGGGCGCATTTTTCGAAATTTTCAAAGGGTAACTTAGCCTTTTCGGAATTCTGGGCGCATTTTTAGAAATTTTCAAATGGGTTAGCCTTCTCGGAATTCTGGGCGCATTTTTCGAAATTTTTAAAGGGGTTAGCCTTTTCGGAATTCTGGGCGCATTTTTCGAAATTTTCAAAGTGGTTTGCCTTCTCGGAATTACGGCGCATTTTTCGAAATTTTCAAAGGGGTTAGCCTTCTCGGAATTCTGCGCGCATTTTTTGAAATTTCAAAGGGGATAGCCTTCTCGGAATTGTGGGCGCATTTTTCGAAATTTTCAAAAGGGTTAGCCTTCTCGGAATTCTGGGCGCATTTTTCGAAATTTTTAAAGGGGTTAGCCTTTTCGGAATTCTGGGCGCATTTTTCGAAATTTTCAAAGTGGTTTGCCTTCTCGGAATTACGGCGCATTTTTCGAAATTTTCAAAGGGGTTAGCATTCTCGGAATTCTGCGCGCATTTATCGAAATTTTCTATGGGGTTAGCCTTCACGGAATTCTGGGCGCATTTTTCGATATTTTCAAAGGGATTAGCCTTCTCGGAAATCTGGGCGCATTTTTCGATATTTTCAAAGGGTAACTTAGCCTTTTCGGAATTCTGGGCGCATTTTTAGAAATTTTCAAATGGGTTAGCCTTCTCGGAATTCTGGGCGCATTTTTCGAAATTTTCAAACGGGTTAGCCTTCTCGGAATTCTGGGCGCATTTTTCGAAATTTTCAAAGGGGTTAGCCTTCCTGGAATTCTGGGCGCATTTTTTGAAATTTTTAAAGGGGTTAGCCTTCTCGGAATTCTGGGCTCATTTTTCGAAATTTTCAAAGAGGTTAGCCTTCTCGGAATTCTGGGCACATTTATCGAAATTTTCATAGGGGTTAGCCATCTCGGAATTCTGGGCGCATTTTTCGAAATTTTCAAAGGGGTTAGACTTCCTGGAATTCTGGGACCATTTTTCGAAATTTTTAAAGGGGTTAACCATTTCGGAATTCTGGGCGCATTTTTCGAAATTTTCAAAGGGGTTAGCCTTCTCGGAATTCTGGGTGCATTTTTCGAAATTTTCAAAGGGGTTAGCTTTCTCGGAATTCTGGGCTCATTTTTCGAAATTTTCAAAGGGGTTAGCCTTGTCGGAATTCTGGGCGAATTTTTCGAAATTTTAAAAAGGGTTAGCCTTCTCGGAATTCTGGGCGCATTTTTCGAAATTTTCAAAGGGGTTAGACTTCCTGGAATTCTGGGCGCATTTTTCGAAATTTTTAAAGGGGTTAGCCTTTTCGGAAATCTGGGCGCATTTTTCGAAATTTTCAAAGTGGTTAGCCTTCTCGGAATTACGGCGCATTTTTCGAAATTTTCAAAGGGGTTAGCCTTCTCGGAATTCTGCGCGCATTTTTCGAAATCTTCAAAGGGGTTAGCTTTCTCGGAATTCTGGGCGCATTTTTCGAAATTTTCATTGGGGTTAGCCTTCTCGGAATTCTGGGCGCATTTTTCGAAAATTTAAATGGGGTTAGTCTTCTCGGAATTCTGGGCGCATTTTTCGAAATTTTCAAAGGGGTTAGCCTTCTCGGAATTCTGGGCGTATTTTTCGAAATTTTCAAAGAGGTTAGCCTTCTCGGAATTTCTGGGCCCATTTTTCGAAATTTTCAAAGGGGTTTGCGTTCTCGGAATTAGGGGCGCATTTTCGAAAATTTCAAAGGGGTTAGCCTTCTCGGAATACTGGGCGCATTTTTCGAAATTTTCAAAGGGGTAAGCCTTCTCGGAATTCTGGGCGCATTTTTCGAAATTTTCAAAGGGGTTAGCCTTCTCGGATTTCTGGGCGCATTATTCAAAATTTTCAAAGGGGTTTGCGTTCTCGGAATTCTGGGCGCATTTTCGAAAATTTCAAACGGGTTAGCCTTCTCGGAATACTGGGCGCATTTTTCGAAATTTTCAAAGGGGTAAGCCTTCTCGGAATTCTGAGTGCATTTTTCGAAATTTCCAAAGGGGTTAGCCTTCTCGGAATTCTAGGCGCTTTTTTTTAAATTTTCAAAGGGGTTAGCCTTCTCGGAATTCTGGGCGCATTTTTCGAAATTTTCTATGGGGTTAGCCTTCACGGAATTCTGGGCGCATTTTTCGATATTTTCAAAGGGATTAGCCTTCTCGGAAATCTGGGCGCATTTTTCGATATTTTCAAAGGGTAACTTAGCCTTTTCGGAATTCTGGGCGCATTTTTAGAAATTTTCAAATGGGTTAGCCTTCTCGGAATTCTGGGCGCATTTTTCGAAATTTTCAAACGGGTTAGCCTTCTCGGAATTCTGGGCGCATTTTTCGAAATTTTCAAAGGGGTTAGCCTTCCTGGAATTCTGGGCGCATTTTTTGAAATTTTTAAAGGGGTTAGCCTCCTCGGAATTCTGGGCTCATTTTTCGAAATTTTCAAAGAGGTTAGCCTTCTCGGAATTCTGGGCACATTTATCGAAATTTTCATAGGGGTTAGCCATCTCGGAATTCTGGGCGCATTTTTCGAAATTTTCAAAGGGGTTAGACTTCCTGGAATTCTGGGACCATTTTTCGAAATTTTTAAAGGGGTTAACCATTTCGGAATTCTGGGCGCATTTTTCGAAATTTTCAAAGGGGTTAGCCTTCTCGGAATTCTGGGTGCATTTTTCGAAATTTTCAAAGGGGTTAGCTTTCTCGGAATTCTGGGCTCATTTTTCGAAATTTTCAAAGGGGTTAGCCTTGTCGGAATTCTGGGCGAATTTTTCGAAATTTTAAAAAGGGTTAGCCTTCTCGGAATTCTGGGCGCATTTTTCGAAATTTTCAAAGGGGTTAGACTTCCTGGAATTCTGGGCGCATTTTTCGAAATTTTTAAAGGGGTTAGCCTTTTCGGAAATCTGGGCGCATTTTTCGAAATTTTCAAAGTGGTTAGCCTTCTCGGAATTACGGCGCATTTTTCGAAATTTTCAAAGGGGTTAGCCTTCTCGGAATTCTGCGCGCATTTTTCGAAATCTTCAAAGGGGTTAGCTTTCTCGGAATTCTGGGCGCATTTTTCGAAATTTTCATTGGGGTTAGCCTTCTCGGAATTCTGGGCGCATTTTTCGAAAATTTAAATGGGGTTAGTCTTCTCGGAATTCTGGGCGCATTTTTCGAAATTTTCAAAGGGGTTAGCCTTCTCGGAATTCTGGGCGTATTTTTCGAAATTTTCAAAGAGGTTAGCCTTCTCGGAATTTCTGGGCCCATTTTTCGAAATTTTCAAAGGGGTTTGCGTTCTCGGAATTAGGGGCGCATTTTCGAAAATTTCAAAGGGGTTAGCCTTCTCGGAATACTGGGCGCATTTTTCGAAATTTTCAAAGGGGTAAGCCTTCTCGGAATTCTGGGCGCATTTTTCGAAATTTCCAAAGGGGTTAGCCTTCTCGGAATTCTGGGCGCTTTTTTCGAAATTTTCAAAGGGGTTAGCCTTCTCGGAATTCTGGGCGCATTTTTCGAAATTTTCAAAGGGGTTAGCCTTCTCGGAATTCAGGGCGCATTTTTCGAAATTTTCTATGGGGTTAGCCTTCACGGAATTCTGGGCGCATTTTTCGAAATTTTCAAAGGGGTTAGCCTTCTCGGAAATCTGGGCGCATTTTTCGAAATTTTCAAAGGGTAACTTAGCCTTCTCGGAATTCTAGGCGCATTTTTAGAAATTTTCAAAGGGGTTAGCCTTCTCGGAATTGTGGGCGTATTTTTCGAAATATTCAAATGGGTTAGCCTTCTCGAAATTCTGGGCGCATTTTTCGAAATTTTCAAAGTGGTTAGCCTTCTCGGAATTACGGCGCATTTTTCGAAATTTTCAAAGGGGTTAGCCTTCCCGGAATTCTGGGCGATTTTTCGAAATTTTCAAAGGGGTTAGCCTTCTCGGAATTCTATGCGCATTTTTCGAAATTTTTAAAGGGGTTAGCCTTTTCGGAATTCTGGGCGAATTTTTCGAAATTTTCAAAGTGGTTAGCCTTCTCGGAATTAGGGCGCATTTTTCGAAATTTTCAAATGGGTTAGCCTTCTCCGAATTCTGGGCGCATTTTTCGAAATTTTCAAAGGGGTTAGCTTTCTCGGAATTCTGGGCGCATTTTTCGAAATTTTCATTGGGGTTAGCCTTCTCGGAATTCTGGGCGCATTTTTTGAAAATTTCAATGGGGTTAGTCTTCTCGGAATTCTGGGCGCATTTTTCGAAATTTCCAAAGGGGTTAGCCTTCTCGGAATTCTGGGCGCTTTTTTCGAAATTTTTAAAGGGGTTAGCCTTCTCGGAATTCTGGGCGCAATTTTCGAAATTTTCTATGGGGTTAGCCTTCTCGGAATTCTGGGCTCAATTTTCGAAATTTTCAAAGGGGTTAGCCTTCTCGGAATTCTGTGCGCATTTTTCGAAATTTTCAAAGGGGTTAGCCTTCTCGGAATTCTGGGCGCATTTTTCGAAATTTTCAAATGGGTTAGCCTTCTCCGAAATCTGGGCGCATTTTTCGAAATTTTCAAAGGGGTTAGCCTTCCTGGAATTCTGGGCGCATTTTTTGAAATTTTCAAAGGGGTTAGCCTTCTCGGAATTAGGGCGCATTTTTCGAAATTTTCAAATGGGTTAGCCTTCTCCGAATTCTGGGCGCATTTTTCGAAATTTTCAAAGGGGTTAGCCTTCCTGGAATTCTGGGCGCATTTTTTGAAATTTTTAAAGGGGTTAGCTTTTTTGGAATTCTGGGCGCATTTTTAGAAATTTTCAAAGGGGTTAGCCTTCTCGGAATTACGGCGCATTTTTCGAAATTTTCAAAGGGGTTAGCCTTTTCGGAATTCTGCGCGCATTTTTCGAAATTTTCAAAGGGGTTAGCCTTCTCGGAATTCTGGGCGCATTTTTCGAAATTTTCAAAGGGGTTAGCCTTCTCGGAATTCTGGGCGCATTTTTCGAAATTTTAGGAATTCTGGGCGAATTTTTCGAAATTTTAAAATGGGTTAGCCTTCTCGGAATTCTGGGCGCATTTTTCGAAATTTTCAAAGGGGTTAGACTTCCTGGAATTCTGGGCGCATTTTTCGAAATTTTTAAAGGGGTTAGCCTTTTCGGAATTCTGGGCGCATTTTTCGAAATTTTCAAAGTGGTTAGCCTTCTCGGAATTACGGCGCATTTTTCGAAATTTTCAAAGTGGTTAGCCTTCTCGGAATTCTGCGCGCATTTTTCGAAATTTTCAAAGGGGTTAGCCTTCTCGGAATTCTGGGCTCATTTTTCGAAATTTTCAAAGGGGTTAGCCTTCTCGGAATTCTGGGCGCATTTATCGATTTTTTCAAACGGGTTAGCATTCTCGGAATTCTGGGCGCATTTTTCGAAATTTTCAAAGGGGTTTAGTCTTCTTGGAATTCTGCGCGCATTTTTCGAAATTTTCAAAGTGGTTAGCCTTCTCGGAATTCTGGGCGCATTTTCCGAAATTTTCAAAGGGGTTAGCTTTCTCGGAATTCTGGGCGCATTTTTCGAAATTTTCATTGGGGTTAGCCTTCTCGGAATTCTGGGCGCATTTTTCGAAAATTTCAATGGGGTTAGTCTTCTCGGAATTCTGGGCGCATTTTTCGAAATTTTCAAAGGGGTTAGCCTTCTCGGAATTCTGGGGGCGTTTTTCGAAATTTTCAAAGGGGTTAGCCTCTCGGAATTCTGGGCGCATTTTTCGAAATTTTCAAAGGGGTTTGCGTTCTCGGAATTCTGGGCGTATTTTCGAAAATTTCAAAGGGGTTAGCCTTTTCGGAATACTGGGAGCATTTTTCGAAATTTTCAAAGGGGTAAGCCTTCTCGGAATTCTGGGTGCATTTTTCGAAATTTCCAAAGGGGTTAGCCTTCTCGGAATTCTGGGCGCATTTTTCGAAATTTTAAAAAGGGTTAGCCTTCTCGGAATTCTGGGCGCATTTTTCGAAATTTTCAAAGGGGTTAGCCTTCTCGGAATTCTGGGCGCATTTTTCGTTATTTTCAAAGGGGTTAGACTTCCTGGAATTCAAGGCGCATTTTTCGAAATTTTTAAAGGGGTTAGCCTTTTCGGAATTCTGGGCGCATTTTTCGAAATTTTCAAAGGGGTTGTTAGCCTTCTCGGAATTCTGGGAGCATTTTTAGAAATTTTCAAAGGGGTTTAGTCTTCTTGGAATTCTGCGCGCATTTTTCGAAATTTTCAAAGTGGTTAGCCTTCTCGGACTTCTGGGCACATTTTCCGAAATTTTCAAAGGGGTTAGCTTTCTCGGAATTCTGGGCGCATTTTTCGAAATTTTCATTGGGGTTAGCCTTCTCGGAATTCTGGGCGCATTTTTCGAAAATTTCAATGGGGTTAGTCTTCTCGGAATTCTGGGCGCATTTTTCGAAATTTTCAAAGGGGTTAGCCTTCTCGGATTTCTGGGCGCATTATTCAAAATTTTCAAAGGGGTTTGCGTTCTCGGAATTCTGGGCGCATTTTCGAAAATTTCAAAGGGGTTAGCCTTCTCGGAATACTGGGCGCATTTTTCGAAATTTTCAAAGGGGTAAGCCTTCTCGGAATTCTGAGTGCATTTTTCGAAATTTCCAAAGGGGTTAGCCTTCTCGGAATTCTAGGCGCTTTTTTTGAAATTTTCAAAGGGGTTAGCCTTCTCGGAATTCTGGGCGCATTTTTCGAAATTTTCTATGGGGTTAGCCTTCACGGAATTCTGGGCGCATTTTTCGATATTTTCAAAGGGATTAGCCTTCTCGGAAATCTGGGCGCATTTTTCGATATTTTCAAAGGGTAACTTAGCCTTTTCGGAATTCTGGGCGCATTTTTAGAAATTTTCAAATGGGTTAGCCTTCTCGGAATTCTGGGCGCATTTTTCGAAATATTCAAAGTGGTTAGCCTTCTCGGAATTCTGGGCGCATTTTTCGAAATTTTCAAAGTGGTTAGCCTTCTCGGAATTACGGCGCATTTTTCGAAATTTTCAAAGGGGTTAGCCTTCTCGGAATTCTGCGCGCATTTTTCGAAATTTTCAAAGGGGTTAGCCTTCTCGGAATTCTGGGCGCATTTTTCGAAATTTTCAAAGGGGTTAGCCTTCTCGGAATTCTGGGCGCATTTATAGAAATTTTCAAAGGGGTTAGCCTTCTCGGAATTCTGGGCGCATTTTTTGAAATTTTCAAAGGGGTTAGCTTTCTCGGAATTCTGGGCGCATTTTTCGAAATTTTCATTGGGGTTAGCCTTCTCGGAATTCTGGGCGCATTTTTCGAAAATTTAAATGGGGTTAGTCTTCTCGGAATTCTGGGCGCATTTTTCGAAATTTTCAAAGGGGTTAGCCTTCTCGGAATTCTGGGCGTATTTTTCGAAATTTTCAAAGAGGTTAGCCTTCTCGGAATTTCTGGGCCCATTTTTCGAAATTTTCAAAGGGGTTTGCGTTCTCGGAATTAGGGGCGCATTTTCGAAAATTTCAAAGGGGTTAGCCTTCTCGGAATACTGGGCGCATTTTTCGAAATTTTCAAAGGGGTAAGCCTTCTCGGAATTCTGGGCGCATTTTTCGAAATTTCCAAAGGGGTTAGCCTTCTCGGAATTCTGGGCGCTTTTTTCGAAATTTTCAAAGGGGTTAGCCTTCTCGGAATTCTGGGCGCATTTTTCGAAATTTTCAAAGGGGTTAGCCTTCTCGGAATTCAGGGCGCATTTTTCGAAATTTTCTATGGGGTTAGCCTTCACGGAAATCTGGGCGCATTTTTCGAAATTTTCAAAGGGGTTAGCCTTCTCGGAAATCTGGGCGCATTTTTCGAAATTTTCAAAGGGTAACTTAGCCTTCTCGGAATTCTAGGCGCATTTTTAGAAATTTTCAAAGGGGTTAGCCTTCTCGGAATTCTGGGCGTATTTTTCGAAATATTCAAATGGGTTAGCCTTCTCGAAATTCTGGGCGCATTTTTCGAAATTTTCAAAGTGGTTAGCCTTCTCGGAATTACGGCGCATTTTTCGAAATTTTCAAAGGGGTTAGCCTTCTCGGAATTCTGGGCGATTTTTCGAAATTTTCAAAGGGGTTAGCCTTCTCGGAATTCTATGCGCATTTTTCGAAATTTTTAAAGGGGTTAGCATTTTCGGAATTCTGGGCGAATTTTTCGAAATTTTCAAAGTGGTTAGCCTTCTCGGAATTACGGCGCATTTTTCGAAATTTTCAAAGGGGTTAGCCTTCTCGGAATTCTGGGCGCATTTTTCGAAATTTTCAAAGGTATTAGCCTTCTCGGAATTCTGGGCGCATTTTTCGAAATTTTCAAAGGGGTTACCCTTCTCGGAATTCTGGGCGCATTTTCCGAAATTTTCAAAGGGGTTAGCTTTCTCGGAATTCTGGGCGCATTTTTCGAAATTTTCATTGGGGTTAGCCTTCTCGGAATTCTGGGCGCATTTTTTGAAAATTTCAATGGGGTTAGTCTTCTCGGAATTCTGGGCGCATTTTTCGAAATTTTCAAAGGGGTTAGCCTTCTCGGATTTCTGGGCGCATTATTCAAAATTTTCAAAGGGGTTTGCGTTCTCGGAATTCTGGGCGCATTTTCGAAAATTTCAAAGGGGTTAGCCTTCTCGGAATACTGGGCGCATTTTTCGAAATTTTCAAAGGGGTAAGCCTTCTCGGAATTCTGAGTGCATTTTTCGAAATTTCCAAAGGGGTTAGCCTTCTCGGAATTCTAGGCGCTTTTTTTGAAATTTTCAAAGGGGTTAGCCTTCTCGGAATTCTGGGCGCATTTTTCGAAATTTTCTATGGGGTTAGCCTTCACGGAATTCTGGGCGCATTTTTCGATATTTTCAAAGGGATTAGCCTTCTCGGAAATCTGGGCGCATTTTTCGATATTTTCAAAGGGTAACTTAGCCTTTTCGGAATTCTGGGCGCATTTTTAGAAATTTTCAAATGGGTTAGCCTTCTCGGAATTCTGGGCGCATTTTTCGAAATATTCAAAGTGGTTAGCCTTCTCGGAATTCTGGGCGCATTTTTCGAAATTTTCAAAGTGGTTAGCCTTCTCGGAATTACGGCGCATTTTTCGAAATTTTCAAAGGGGTTAGCCTTCTCGGAATTCTGCGCGCATTTTTCGAAATTTTCAAAGGGGTTAGCCTTCTCGGAATTCTGGGCGCATTTTTCGAAATTTTCAAAGGGGTTAGCCTTCTCGGAATTCTGGGCGCATTTATAGAAATTTTCAAAGGGGTTAGCCTTCTCGGAATTCTGGGCGCATTTTTTGAAATTTTCAAAGGGGTTAGCTTTCTCGGAATTCTGGGCGCATTTTTCGAAATTTTCATTGGGGTTAGCCTTCTCGGAATTCTGGGCGCATTTTTCGAAAATTTAAATGGGGTTAGTCTTCTCGGAATTCTGGGCGCATTTTTCGAAATTTTCAAAGGGGTTAGCCTTCTCGGAATTCTGGGCGTATTTTTCGAAATTTTCAAAGAGGTTAGCCTTCTCGGAATTTCTGGGCCCATTTTTCGAAATTTTCAAAGGGGTTTGCGTTCTCGGAATTAGGGGCGCATTTTCGAAAATTTCAAAGGGGTTAGCCTTCTCGGAATACTGGGCGCATTTTTCGAAATTTTCAAAGGGGTAAGCCTTCTCGGAATTCTGGGCGCATTTTTCGAAATTTCCAAAGGGGTTAGCCTTCTCGGAATTCTGGGCGCTTTTTTCGAAATTTTCAAAGGGGTTAGCCTTCTCGGAATTCTGGGCGCATTTTTCGAAATTTTCAAAGGGGTTAGCCTTCTCGGAATTCAGGGCGCATTTTTCGAAATTTTCTATGGGGTTAGCCTTCACGGAAATCTGGGCGCATTTTTCGAAATTTTCAAAGGGGTTAGCCTTCTCGGAAATCTGGGCGCATTTTTCGAAATTTTCAAAGGGTAACTTAGCCTTCTCGGAATTCTAGGCGCATTTTTAGAAATTTTCAAAGGGGTTAGCCTTCTCGGAATTCTGGGCGTATTTTTCGAAATATTCAAATGGGTTAGCCTTCTCGAAATTCTGGGCGCATTTTTCGAAATTTTCAAAGTGGTTAGCCTTCTCGGAATTACGGCGCATTTTTCGAAATTTTCAAAGGGGTTAGCCTTCTCGGAATTCTGGGCGATTTTTCGAAATTTTCAAAGGGGTTAGCCTTCTCGGAATTCTATGCGCATTTTTCGAAATTTTTAAAGGGGTTAGCATTTTCGGAATTCTGGGCGAATTTTTCGAAATTTTCAAAGTGGTTAGCCTTCTCGGAATTACGGCGCATTTTTCGAAATTTTCAAAGGGGTTAGCCTTCTCGGAATTCTGGGCGCATTTTTCGAAATTTTCAAAGGTATTAGCCTTCTCGGAATTCTGGGCGCATTTTTCGAAATTTTCAAAGGGGTTACCCTTCTCGGAATTCTGGGCGCATTTTCCGAAATTTTCAAAGGGGTTAGCTTTCTCGGAATTCTGGGCGCATTTTTCGAAATTTTCATTGGGGTTAGCCTTCTCGGAATTCTGGGCGCATTTTTTGAAAATTTCAATGGGGTTAGTCTTCTCGGAATTCTGGGCGCATTTTTCGAAATTTCCAAAGGGGTTAGCCTTCTCGGAATTCTGGGCGCTTTTTTCGAAATTTTTGAAGGGGTTAGCCTTCTCGGAATTCTGGGCGCAATTTTCGAAATTTTCTATGGGGTTAGCCTTCTCGGAATTCTGGGCTCAATTTTCGAAATTTTCAAAGGGGTTAGCCTTCTCGGAATTCTGTGCGCATTTTTCGAAATTTTCAAAGGGGTTAGCCTTCTCGGAATTCTGGGCGCATTTTTCGAAATTTTCAAATGGGTTAGCCTTCTCCGAATTCTGGGCGCATTTTTCGAAATTTTCAAAGGGGTTAGCCTTCCTGGAATTCTGGGCGCATTTTTTGAAATTTTCAAAGGGGTTAGCCTTCCCGGAATTAGGGCGCATTTTTCGAAATTTTCAAATGGGTTAGCCTTCTCCGAATTCTGGGCGCATTTTTCGAAATTTTCAAAGGGGTTAGCCTTCCTGGAATTCTGGGCGCATTTTTTGAAATTTTTAAAGGGGTTAGCTTTTTCGGAATTCTGGGCGCATTTTTAGAAATTTTCAAAGGGGTTAGCCTTCTCGGAATTACGGCGCATTTTTCGAAATTTTCAAAGGGGTTAGCCTTTTCGGAATTCTGCGCGCATTTTTCGAAATTTTAAAATGGGTTAGCCTTCTCGGAATTCTGGGCGCATTTTTCGAAATTTTCAAAGGGGTTAGACTTCCTGGAATTCTGGGTGCATTTTTCGAAATTTTTAAAGGGGTTAGCCTTTTCGGAATTCTGGGCGCATTTTTCGAAATTTTCAAAGTGGTTAGCCTTCTCGGAATTACGGCGCATTTTTCGAAATTTTCAAAGTGGTTAGCCTTCTCGGAATTCTGCGCGCATTTTTCGAAATTTTCAAAGGGGTTAGCCTTCTCGGAATTCTGGGCGCATTTTTCGAAATTTTCAAAGGGGTTAGCCTTCTCGGAATTCTGGGCGCATTTATCGATTTTTTCAAAGGGGTTAGCATTCTCGGAATTCTGGGCGCATTTTTCGAAATTTTCAAAGGGGTTTAGTCTTCTTGGAATTCTGCGCGCATTTTTCGAAATTTTCAATGTGGTTAGCCTTCTCGGAATTCTGGGCGCATTTTCCGAAATTTTCAAAGGGGTTAGCTTTCTCGGAATTCTGGGCGCATTTTTCGAAATTTTCATTCGGGTTAGCCTTCTCGGAATTCTGGGCGCATTTTTCGAAAATTTCAATGGGGTTAGTCTTCTCGGAATTCTGGGCGCATTTTTCGAAATTTTCAAAGGGGTTAGCCTTCTCGGAATTCTGGGCGCGTTTTTCGAAATTTTCAAAGGGGTTAGCCTCTCGGAATTCTGGGCGCATTTTTCGAAATTTTCAAAGGGATTTGCGTTCTCGGAATTCTGGGCGTATTTTCGAAAATTTCAAAGGGTTTAGCCTTTTCGGAATACTGGGAGCATTTTTCGAAATTTTCAAAGGGGTAAGCCTTCTCGGAATTCTGGGTGCATTTTTCGAAATTTCCAAAGGGGTTAGCCTTCTCGGAATTCTGGGCGCATTTTTCGAAATTTTAAAAAGGGTTAGCCTTCTCGGAATTCTGGGCGCATTTTTCGAAATTTTCAAAGGGGTTAGCCTTCTCGGAATTCTGGGCGCATTTTTCGTTATTTTCAAAGGGGTTAGACTTCCTGGAATTCAAGGCGCATTTTTCGAAATTTTTAAAGGGGTTAGCCTTTTCGGAATTCTGGGCGCATTTTTCGAAATTTTCAAAGGGGTTGTTAGCCTTCTCGGAATTCTGGGAGCATTTTTAGAAATTTTCAAAGGGGTTAGCCTTCTCGGAATTACGGCGCATTTTTCGAAATTTTTAAAGGGGTTAGCCTTTTCGGAATTCTGCGCGCATTTTTCGAAATTTTCAAAGGGGTTAGCCTTCTCGGAATTCTGGGCGCATTTTTCGAAATTTTCAAAGGGGTTAGCCTTCTCGGAATTCTGGGCACATTTTTCGAAATTTTAGGAATTCTGGGCGAATTTTTCGTAATTTTAAAAAGGGTTAGCCTTCTCGGAATTCTGGGCGCATTTTTCGAAATATTCAAAGGGGTTAGACTTCCTGGAATTCTGGGCGCATTTTTCGAAATTTTTAAAGGGGTTAGCCTTTTCGAAATTCTGGGCGCATTTTTCGAAATTTTCAAAGTGGTTAGCCTTCTCGGAATCTGGGAGCATTTTTCGAAATTTTCAAAGGGGTTAGCCTTCTCGGAATTCTGGGCGCATTTATCGATTTTTTCAAAGGGGTTAGCCTTCTCGGAATTCTGGGCGCATTTTTTGAAATTTTCAAAGGGGTTTAGTCTTCTTGGAATTCTGCGCGCATTTTTCGAAATTTTCAAAGTGGTTAGCCTTCTCGGAATTCTGGGCGCATTTTCCGAAATTTTCAAAGGGGTTAGCTTTCTCGGAATTCTGGGCGCATTTTTCGAAATTTTCATTGGGGTTAGCCTTCTCGGAATTCTGGGCGCAATTTCGAAAATTTCAATGGGGTTAGTCTTCTCGGAATTCTGGGCGCATTTTTCGAAATTTTCAAAGTGGTTTGCCTTCTCGGAATTACGGCGCATTTTTCGAAATTTTCAAAGGGGTTAGCCTTCTCGGAATTCTGGGCGCATTTTTCGAAATTTTCAAACGGGTTAGCCTTCTCGGAATTCTGGGCGCATTTTTCGAAATTTTCAAAGGGGTTAGCCTTCCTGGAATTCTGGGCGCATTTTTTGATATTTTTAAAGGGGTTAGCCTTCTCGGAATTCTGGGCTCATTTTTCGAAATTTTCAAAGAGGTTAGCCTTCTCGGAATTCTGGGCACATTTATCGAAATTTTCATAGGGGTTAGCCATCTCGGAATTCTGGGCGCATTTTTCGAAATTTTCAAAGGGGTTAGACTTCCTGGAATTCTGGGACCATTTTTCCAAATTTTTAAAGGGGTTAACCATTTCGGAATTCTGGGCGCATTTTTCGAAATTTTCAAAGGGGTTAGCCTTCTCGGAATTCTGGGCGCATTTTTCGAAATTTTCAAAGGGGTTAGCTTTCTCGGAATTCTGGGCTCATTTTTCGAAATTTTCAAAGGGGTTAGCCTTGTCGGAATTCTGGGCGAATTTTTCGAAATTTTAAAAAGGGTTAGCCTTCTCGGAATTCTGGGCGCATTTTTCGAAATTTTCAAAGGGGTTAGACTTCCTGGAATTCTGGGCGCATTTTTCGAAATTTTTAAAGGGGTTAGCCTTTTCGGAAATCTGGGCGCATTTTTCGAAATTTTCAAAGTGGTTAGCCTTCTCGGAATTACGGCGCATTTTTCGAAATTTTCAAAGGGGTTAGCCTTCTCGGAATTCTGCGCGCATTTTTCGAAATTTTCAAAGGGGTTAGCCTTCTCGGAATTCTGGGCGCATTTTTCGAAATTTTCAAAGGGGTTAGCCTTCTCGGAATTCTGGGCGCATTTATAGAAATTTTCAAAGGGGTTAGCCTTCTCGGAATTCTGGGCGCATTTTTGGAAATTTTCAAAGGGGTTAGCTTTCTCGGAATTCTGGGCGCATTTTTCGAAATTTTCATTGGGGTTAGCCTTCTCGGAATTCTGGGCGCATTTTTCGAAAATTTAAATGGGGTTAGTCTTCTCGGAATTCTGGGCGCATTTTTCGAAATTTTCAAAGGGGTTAGCCTTCTCGGAATTCTGGGCGTATTTTTCGAAATTTTCAAAGAGGTTAGCCTTCTCGGAATTTCTGGGCCCATTTTTCGAAATTTTCAAAGGGGTTTGCGTTCTCGGAATTAGGGGCGCATTTTCGAAAATTTCAAAGGGGTTAGCCTTCTCGGAATACTGGGCGCATTTTTCGAAATTTTCAAAGGGGTAAGCCTTCTCGGAATTCTGGGCGCATTTTTCGAAATTTCCAAAGGGGTTAGCCTTCTCGGAATTCTGGGCGCTTTTTTCGAAATTTTCAAAGGGGTTAGCCTTCTCGGAATTCTGGGCGCATTTTTCGAAATTTTCAAAGGGGTTAGCCTTCTCGGAATTCAGGGCGCATTTTTCGAAATTTTCTATGGGGTTAGCCTTCACGGAATTCTGGGCGCATTTTTCGAAATTTTCAAAGGGGTTAGCCTTCTCGGAAATCTGGGCGCATTTTTCGAAATTTTCAAAGGGTAACTTAGCCTTCTCGGAATTCTAGGCGCATTTTTAGAAATTTTCAAAGGGGTTAGCCTTCTCGGAATTGTGGGCGTATTTTTCGAAATATTCAAATGGGTTAGCCTTCTCGAAATTCTGGGCGCATTTTTCGAAATTTTCAAAGTGGTTAGCCTTCTCGGAATTACGGCGCATTTTTCGAAATTTTCAAAGGGGTTAGCCTTCTCGGAATTCTGGGCGATTTTTCGAAATTTTCAAAGGGGTTAGCCTTCTCGGAATTCTATGCGCATTTTTCGAAATTTTTAAAGGGGTTAGCCTTTTCGGAATTCTGGGCGAATTTTTCGAAATTTTCAAAGTGGTTAGCCTTCTCGGAATTACGGCGCATTTTTCGAAATTTTCAAAGGGGTTAGCCTTCTCGGAATTCTGCGCGCATTTTTCGAAATTTTCAAAGGTATTAGCCTTCTCGGAATTCTGGGCGCATTTTTCGAAATTTTCAAAGGGGTTACCCTTCTCGGAATTCTGGGCGCATTTTCCGAAATTTTCAAAGGGGTTAGCTTTCTCGGAATTCTGGGCGCATTTTTCGAAATTTTCATTGGGGTTAGCCTTCTCGGAATTCTGGGCGCATTTTATGAAAATTTCAATGGGGTTAGTCTTCTCGGAATTCTGGGCGCATTTTTCGAAATTTCCAAAGGGGTTAGCCTTCTCGGAATTCTGGGCGCTTTTTTCGAAATTTTTAAAGGGGTTAACCTTCACGGAATTCTGGGCGCATTTTTCGAAATTTTCAAAGGGGTTAGCCTTCTCGGAAATCTGGGCGCATTTTTCGAAATTTTCAAAGGGTAACTTAGCCTTCTCGGAATTCTAGGCGCATTTTTAGAAATTTTCAAAGGGGTTAGCCTTCTCGGAATTGTGGGCGTATTTTTCGAAATATTCAAATGGGTTAGCCTTCTCGAAATTCTGGGCGCATTTTTCGAAATTTTCAAAGTGGTTAGCCTTCTCGGAATTACGGCGCATTTTTCGAAATTTTCAAAGGGGTTAGCCTTCTCGGAATTCTGGGCGATTTTTCGAAATTTTCAAAGGGGTTAACCTTCTCGGAATTCTATGCGCATTTTTCGAAATTTTTAAAGGGGTTAGCCTTTTCGGAATTCTGGGCGAATTTTTCGAAATTTTCAAAGTGGTTAGCCTTCTCGGAATTACGGCGCATTTTTCGAAATTTTCAAAGGGGTTAGCCTTCTCGGAATTCTGCGCGCATTTTTCGAAATTTTCAAAGGTATTAGCCTTCTCGGAATTCTGGGCGCATTTTTCGAAATTTTCAAAGGGGTTACCCTTCTCGGAATTCTGGGCGCATTTTCCGAAATTTTCAAAGGGGTTAGCTTTCTCGGAATTCTGGGCTCATTTTTCGAAATTTTCATTGGGGTTAGCCTTCTCGGAATTCTGGGCGCATTTTTTGAAAATTTCAATGGGGTTAGTCTTCTCGGAATTCTGGGCGCATTTTTCGAAATTTCCAAAGGGGTTAGCCTTCTCGGAATTCTGGGCGCTTTTTTCGAAATTTTTAAAGGGGTTAGCCTTCTCGGAATTCTGGGCGCAATTTTCGAAATTTTCTATGGGGTTAGCCTTCTCGGAATTCTGGGCTCAATTTTCGAAATTTTCAAAGGGGTTAGCCTTCTCGGAATTCTGTGCGCATTTTTCGAAATTTTCAAAGGGGTTAGCCTTCTCGGAATTCTGGGCGCATTTTTCGAAATTTTCAAATGGGTTAGCCTTCTCCGAATTCTGGGCGCATTTTTCGAAATTTTCAAAGGGGTTAGCCTTCCTGGAATTCTGGGCGCATTTTTTGAAATTTTCAAAGGGGTTAGCCTTCTCGGAATTAGGGCGTATTTTTCGAAATTTTCAAATGGGTTAGCCTTCTCCGAATTCTGGGCGCATTTTTCGAAATTTTCAAAGGGGTTAGCCTTCCTGGAATTCTGGGCGCATTTTTTGAAATTTTTAATGGGGTTAGCTTTTTCGGAATTCTGGGCGCATTTTTAGAAATTTTCAAAGGGGTTAGCCTTCTCGGAATTACGGCGCATTTTTCGAAATTTTCAAAGGGGTTAGCCTTTTCGGAATTCTGCGCGCATTTTTCGAAATTTTCAAAGGGGTTAGCCTTCTCGGAATTCTGGGCGCATTTTTCGAAATTTTCAAAGGGGTTAGCCTTCTCGGAATTCTGGGCGCATTTTTCGAAATTTTAGGAATTCTGGGCGAATTTTTCGAAATTTTAAAATGGGTTAGCCTTCTCGGAATTCTGGGCGCATTTTTCGAAATTTTCAAAGGGGTTAGACTTCCTGGAATTCTGGGCGCATTTTTCGAAATTTTTAAAGGGGTTAGCCTTTTCGGAATTCTGGGCGCATTTTTCGAAATTTTCAAAGTGGTTAGCCTTCTCGGAAATACGGCGCATTTTTCGAAATTTTCAAAGTGGTTAGCCTTCTCGGAATTCTGCGCGCATTTTTCGAAATTTTCAAAGGGGTTAGCCTTCTCGGAATTCTGGGCGCATTTTTCGAAATTTTCAAAGGGGTTAGCCTTCTCGGAATTCTGGGCGCATTTATCGATTTTTTCAAAGGGGTTAGCATTCTCGCAATTCTGGGCGCATTTTTCGAAATTTTCAAAGGGGTTTAGTCTTCTTGGAATTCTGCGCGCATTTTTCGAAATTTTCAAAGTGGTTAGCCTTCTCGGAATTCTGGGCGCATTTTCCGAAATTTTCAAAGGGGTTAGCTTTCTCGGAATTCTGGGCGCATTTTTCGAAATTTTCATTGGGGTTAGCCATCTCGGAATTCTGGGCGCATTTTTCGAAAATTTCAATGGGGTTAGTCTTCTCGGAATTCTGGGCGCATTTTTCGAAATTTTCAAAGGGGTTAGCCTTCTCGGAATTCTGGGCGCGTTTTTCGAAATTTTCAAAGGGGTTAGCCTCTCGGAATTCTGGGCGCATTTTTCGAAATTTTCAAAGGGGTTTGCGTTCTCGGAATTCTGGGCGTATTTTCGAAAATTTCAAAGGGGTTAGCCTTTTCGGAATACTGGGAGCATTTTTCGAAATTTTCAAAGGGGTAAGCCTTCTCGGAATTCTGGGTGCATTTTTCGAAATTTCCAAAGGGGTTAGCCTTCTCGGAATTCTGGGCGCATTTTTCGAAATTTTAAAAAGGGTTAGCCTTCTCGGAATTCTGGGCGCATTTTTCGAAATTTTCAAAGGGGTTAGCCTTCTCGGAATTCTGGGCGCATTTTTCGTTATTTTCAAAGGGGTTAGACTTCCTGGAATTCAAGGCGCATTTTTCGAAATTTTTAAAGGGGTTAGCCTTTTCGGAATTCTGGGCGCATTTTTCGAAATTTTCAAAGGGGTTGTTAGCCTTCTCGGAATTCTGGGAGCATTTTTAGAAATTTTCAAAGGGGTTAGCCTTCTCGGAATTACGGCGCATTTTTCGAAATTTTTAAAGGGGTTAGCCTTTTCGGAATTCTGCGCGCATTTTTCGAAATTTTCAAAGGGGTTAGCCTTCTCGGAATTCTGGGCGCATTTTTCGAAATTTTCAAAGGGGTTAGCCTTCTCGGAATTCTGGGCGCATTTTTCGAAATTTTAGGAATTCTGGGCGAATTTTTCGTAATTTTAAAAAGGGTTAGCCTTCTCGGAATTCTGGGCGCATTTTTCGAAATATTCAAAGGGGTTAGACTTCCTGGAATTCTGGGCGCATTTTTCGAAATTTTTAAAGGGGTTAGCCTTTTCGAAATTCTGGGCGCATTTTTCGAAATTTTCAAAGTGGTTAGCCTTCTCGGAATCTGGGAGCATTTTTCGAAATTTTCAAAGGGGTTAGCCTTCTCGGAATTCTGGGCGCATTTATCGATTTTTTCAAAGGGGTTAGCCTTCTCGGAATTCTGGGCGCATTTTTTGAAATTTTCAAAGGGGTTTAGTCTTCTTGGAATTCTGCGCGCATTTTTCGAAATTTTCAAAGTGGTTAGCCTTCTCGGAATTCTGGGCGCATTTTCCGAAATTTTCAAAGGGGTTAGCTTTCTCGGAATTCTGGGCGCATTTTTCGAAATTTTCATTGGGGTTAGCCTTCTCGGAATTCTGGGCGCAATTTCGAAAATTTCAATGGGGTTAGTCTTCTCGGAATTCTGGGCGCATTTTTCGAAATTTTCAAAGAGGTTAGCCTTCTCGGAATTCTGGGCGCATTTTTCGAAATTTTCAAAAGGGTTAGCCTTCTCGGAATTCTGGGCACATTTTTCGAAATTTTCAAAGGGGTTTGCGTTCTCGGAATTCTGGGCGCATTTTCGAAAATTTCAAAGGGGTTAGCCTTCTCGGAATACTGGGCGCATTTTTCGAAATTTTCAAAGGGGTAAGCCTTCTCGGAATTCTGGGTGCATTTTTCGAAATTTCCAAAGGGGTTAGCCTTCTCGGAATACTGGGCGCTTTTTTTGAAATTTTCAAAGGGGTTAGCCTTCTCGGAATTCTGGGCGCATTTTTCGAAATTTTCTATGGGGTTAGCCTTCACGGAATTCTGGGCGCATTTTTCGATATTTTCAAAGGGATTAGCCTTCTCGGAAATCTGGGCGCATTTTTCGAAATTTTCAAAGGGTAACTTAGCCTTTTCGTAATTCTGGGCGCATTTTTAGAAATTTTCAAATGGGTTAGCCTTCTCGGAATTCTGGGCGCATTTTCGAAAATTTCAAAGGCGTTAGCCTTCTCGGAATACTGGGCGCATTTTTCGAAATATTCAAAGTGGTTAGCCTTCTCGGAATTCTGAGCGCATTTTTCGAAATTTTCAAAGTGGTTAGCCTTCTCGGAATTACGGCGCATTTTTCGAAATTTTCAAAGGGGTTAGCCTTCTCGGAATTCTGCGCGCATTTTTCGAAATTTCAAAGGGGATAGCCTTCTCGGAATTCTGGGCGCATTTTTCGAAATTTTCAAAGGGGTTAGCCTTCTCGGAATTCTGTGCGCATTTTTCGAAATTTTCAAAGGGGTTAGCCTTCTCGGAATTCTGGGCGCATTTTTCGAAATGTTCAAATGGGTTAGCCTTCTCCGAATTCTGGGCGCATTTTTCGAAATTTTCAAAGGGGTTAGCCTTCCTGGAATTCTGGGCGCATTTTTTGAAATTTTCAAAGGGGTTAGCCTTCTCGGAATTAGGGCGCATTTTTCGAAATTTTCAAATGGGTTAGCCTTCTCCGAATTCTGGGGGCATTTTTCGAAATTTTCAAACGGGTTAGCCTTCCTGGAATTCTGGGCGCATTTTTTGAAATTTATAAAGGGGTTAGCCTTTTCGGAATTCTGGGCGCATTTTTAGAAATTTTCAAAGGGGTTAGCCTTCTCGGAATTACGGCGCATTTTTCGAAATTTTCAAAGGGGTTAGCCTTTTCGGAATTCTGCGCGCATTTTTCGAAATTTTCAAAGCGGTTAGCCTTCTCGGAATTCTGGGCGCATTTTTCTAAATTTTCAAAGGGGTTAGCCTTCTCGGAATTCTGGGCGCATTTTTCGAAATTTTAGGAATTCTGGGCGAATTTTTCGAAATTTTAAAAAGGGTTAGCCTTCTCGGAATTCTGGGCGCATTTTTCTAAATTTTCAAAGGGGTTAGACTTCCTGGAATTCTGGGCGCATTTTTCGAAATTTTTAAAGGGGTTAGCCTTTTCGGAATTCTGGGCGCATTTTTCGAAATTTTCAAAGTGGTTAGCCTTCTCGGAATTACGGCGCATTTTTCGAAATTTTCAAAGTGGTTAGCCTTCTCGGAATTCTGCGCGCATTTTTCGAAATTTTCAAAGGGGTTAGCCTTCTCGGAATTCTGGGCGCATTTTTCGAAATTTTCAAAGGGGTTAGCCTTCTCGGAATTCTGGGCGCATTTATCGATTTTTTCAAAGGGGTTAGCATTCTCGGAATTCTGGGCGCATTTTTCGAAATTTTCAAAGGGGTTTAGTCTTCTTGGAATTCTGCGCGCATTTTTCGAAATTTTCAAAGTGGTTAGCCTTCTCGGAATTCTGGGCGCATTTTCCGAAATTTTCAAACGGGTTAGCTTTCTTGGAATTCTGGGCGCATTTTTCGAAATTTTCATTGGGGTTAGCCTTCTCGGAATTCTGGGCGCATTTTTCGAAAATTTCAATGGGGTTAGTCTTCTCGGAATTCTGGGCGCATTTTTCGAAATTTTCAAAGGGGTTAGCCTTCTCGGAATTCTGGGCGCATTTTTCGAAATTTTCAAAGGGTTTAGCCTCTCGGAATTCTGGGCGCATTTTTCGAAATTTTCAAAGGGGTTTAGTCTTCTTGGAATTCTGCGCGCATTTTTCGAAATTTTCAAAGTGGTTAGCCTTCTCGGAATTCTGGGCGCATTTTCCGAAATTTTCAAAGGGGTTAGCCTTCTCGGAATTACGGCGCATTTTTCGAAATTTTCAAAGGGGTTAGCCTTCTCGGAATTCTTGGCGCATTTATCGAAATTTTCAAAGGGGTTAGCCTTCTCGGAATTCTGGGCTCATGATTCGAAATTTTCAAAGGGGTTAGCCTTCTCGGAATTCTTGGCGCATTTATCGAAATTTTCAAAGGGGTTAGCCTTCTCGGAATTCTGGGCGCATTTTTCGAAATTTTCAAAGGGGTTAGCCTTCTCGGAATTCTGGGCGCATTTTTCGAAATTTTCAAAGGAGTTAGCCTTCTCGGAAATCTAGGCGCATTTCTCGAAATTTTCAAAGGGTTTAGCCTTCTCGGAATTCTGGGCGCATTTTTTGAAATTTTCAAAGGGGTTAGCCTTCTCGGAATTCTGGGCGCATTTTTCGAAATTTTCAAAGGGGTTAGCCTTCTCGGAATTCTGGGCGCATTTTTCGTAATTTTCAAAGGTGTTAGACTTCCTGGAATTCTGGGCGCATTTTTCGAAATTTTTAAAGGGGTTAGCCTTTTCGGAATTCTGGGCGCATTTTTCGAAATTTTCAAAGGGGTTGTTAGCCTTCTCGGAATTCTGGGAGCATTTTTCGAAATTTTCAAAGGGGTTAGCCTTGTCGGAATTCTGGGCGCATTTTTCGAAATTTTCAAAGGGGAATTCTCGGAATTCTGGGCGCATTTTTCGAAATTTTCAAAGTGGTTAGCCTTCACGGAATCCTGGGGGCATTTATCGAAATTTTCAAAGGGGTTAGCCTTCTCGGAATTCTGGGCGCATTTTTCGTAATTTTCAAAGGGGTTAGACTTCCTGGAATTCTGGGCGCATTTTTCGAAATTTTTAAAGGGGTTAGCCATTTCGGAATTCTGGGCGCATTTTTCGAAATTTTCAAAGGGGTTAGCCTTCTCGGATTTACGGCGCATTTTTCGAAATTTTCAAAGGGGTTAGCCTTCTCGGAATTCTGCGCGCATTTTTCGAAATTTTCAAAGGGGTTAGCCTTCTCGGAATTCTGGGCGCATTTTTCGAAATTTTCAAAGGGGTTAGCCTTCTCGGAATTCTGGGCGCATTTTTCGAAATTTTCAAAGGGGTTTGCCTTCTCGGAATTCTGGGCGCATTTTTCGAAAATTTCAAAGGGGTTAGCCTTCTCGGAATTCTGGGCGAGTTTTTCGAAATTTTCAAAGGGGTAAGCCTTCTCGGAATTCTGGGCGCATTTTTCGAAATTTTTAAAGGGGTTAGCCTTCTGGGAATTCTGGGCGCAATTTTCGAAATTTTCTATGGGGTTAGCCTTCTCGGAATTCTGGGTTCATTTTTCGAAATTTTCAAAGGGGTTAGCCTTCTCGGAATTCTGGGCTCATTTTTCGAAATTTTCAAAGGGGTTAGCCTTCTCGGAATTCTGGGCGCATTTTTCGAAATTTTCAAAGGGGTTACCCTTCTCGGAATTCTGGGCTCATTTTTCGAAATTTTCAAAGGGGTTAGCCTTCTCGGAATTCTGGGCGAATTTTTCGAAATTTTTAAAGGGGTTAGACTTCCTGGAATTCTGGGACCATTTTTCGAAATTTTTAAAGGGGTTAACCTTTTCGGAATTCTGGGCGCATTTTTCGAAATTTTCAAAGGGGTTAGCCTTCTCGGAATTCTGGGCGCATTTTTCGAAATTTTCAAAGGGGTTAGCTTTCTCGGAATTCTGGGCTCATTTTTCGAAATTTTCAAAGGGGTTAGCCTTCTCGGAATTCTGGGCGCATTTTTCGAAATTTTCAAAGGGGTTAGACTTCCTGAAATTCTGGGCGCATTTTTAGAAATTTTTAAAGGGGTTAGCCTTTTCGGAAATCTGGGCGCATTTTTCGAAATTTTCAAAGTGGTTAGCCTTCTCGGAATTACGGCGCATTTTTCGAAATTTTCAAACGTGTTAGCCTTCTCGGAATTTTGCGCGCATTTTTCGAAATTTTCAAAGGGGTTAGCCTTCTCGGAATTCTGGGCGCATTTTTCGAAATTTTCAAAGGGGTTAGCCTTCTCGGAATTCTGGGCGATTTTTCGAAATTTTCAAAGGGGTTAGCCTTCTCGGAATTCTATGCGCATTTTTCGAAATTTTTAAAGGGGTTAGCCTTTTCGGAATTCTGGGCGAATTTTTCGAAATTTTCAAAGTGGTTAGCCTTCTCGGAATTACGGCGCATTTTTCGTAATTTTCAAAGGTGTTAGACTTCCTGGAATTCTGGGCGCATTTTTCGAAATTTTTAAAGGGGTTAGCCTTTTCGGAATTCTGGGCGCATTTTTCGAAATTTTCAAAGGGGTTGTTAGCCTTCTCGGAATTCTGGGAGCATTTTTCGAAATTTTCAAAGGGGTTAGCCTTGTCGGAATTCTGGGCGCATTTTTCGAAATTTTCAAAGGGGAATTCTCGGAATTCTGGGCGCATTTTTCGAAATTTTCAAAGTGGTTAGCCTTCACGGAATCCTGGGGGCATTTATCGAAATTTTCAAAGGGGTTAGCCTTCTCGGAATTCTGGGCGCATTTTTCGTAATTTTCAAAGGGGTTAGACTTCCTGGAATTCTGGGCGCATTTTTCGAAATTTTTAAAGGGGTTAGCCATTTCGGAATTCTGGGCGCATTTTTCGAAATTTTCAAAGGGGTTAGCCTTCTCGGAATTACGGCGCATTTTTCGAAATTTTCAAAGGGGTTAGCCTTCTCGGAATTCTGCGCGCATTTTTCGAAATTTTCAAAGGGGTTAGCCTTCTCGGAATTCTGGGCGCATTTTTCGAAATTTTCAAAGGGGTTAGCCTTCTCGGAATTCTGGGCGCATTTTTCGAAATTTTCAAAGGGGTTTGCCTTCTCGGAATTCTGGGCGCATTTTTCGAAAATTTCAAAGGGGTTAGCCTTCTCGGAATTCTGGGCGAGTTTTTCGAAATTTTCAAAGGGGTAAGCCTTCTCGGAATTCTGGGCGCATTTTTCGAAATTTTTAAAGGGGTTAGCCTTCTCGGAATTCTGGGCGCAATTTTCGAAATTTTCTATGGGGTTAGCCTTCTCGGAATTCTGGGTTCATTTTTCGAAATTTTCAAAGGGGTTAGCCTTCTCGGAATTCTGGGCTCATTTTTCGAAATTTTCAAAGGGGTTAGCCTTCTCGGAATTCTGGGCGCATTTTTCGAAATTTTCAAAGGGGTTACCCTTCTCGGAATTCTGGGCTCATTTTTCGAAATTTTCAAAGGGGTTAGCCTTCTCGGAATTCTGGGCGAATTTTTCGAAATTTTTAAAGGGGTTAGACTTCCTGGAATTCTGGGACCATTTTTCGAAATTTTTAAAGGGGTTAACCTTTTCGGAATTCTGGGCGCATTTTTCGAAATTTTCAAAGGGGTTAGCCTTCTCGGAATTCTGGGCGCATTTTTCGAAATTTTCAAAGGGGTTAGCTTTCTCGGAATTCTGGGCTCATTTTTCGAAATTTTCAAAGGGGTTAGCCTTCTCGGAATTCTGGGCGCATTTTTCGAAATTTTCAAAGGGGTTAGACTTCCTGAAATTCTGGGCGCATTTTTAGAAATTTTTAAAGGGGTTAGCCTTTTCGGAAATCTGGGCGCATTTTTCGAAATTTTCAAAGTGGTTAGCCTTCTCGGAATTACGGCGCATTTTTCGAAATTTTCAAACGTGTTAGCCTTCTCGGAATTTTGCGCGCATTTTTCGAAATTTTCAAAGGGGTTAGCCTTCTCGGAATTCTGGGCGCATTTTTCGAAATTTTCAAAGGGGTTAGCCTTCTCGGAATTCTGGGCGATTTTTCGAAATTTTCAAAGGGGTTAGCCTTCTCGGAATTCTATGCGCATTTTTCGAAATTTTTAAAGGGGTTAGCCTTTTCGGAATTCTGGGCGAATTTTTCGAAATTTTCAAAGTGGTTAGCCTTCTCGGAATTACGGCGCATTTTTCGAAATTTTCAAAGGGGTTAGCCTTCTCGGAATTCTGCGCGCATTTTTCGAAATTTTCAAATGGGTTAGCCTTCTCGGAATTCTGGGCGCATTTTTCGAAATTTTCAAAGGGGTTTAGTCTTCTCGGAATTCTGCGCGCATTTTTCGAAATTTTCAAAGGGGTTTAGCCTTCTCGGAATTCTGGGCGCATTTTCCGAAATTTTCAAAGGGGTTAGCTTTCTCGGAATTCTGGGCGCATTTTTCGAAATTTTCATTGGGGTTAGCCTTCTCGGAATTCTGGGCTCAATTTTCGAAATTTTCAAAGGGGTTAGCCTTCTCGGAATTCTGTGCGCATTTTTCGAAATTTTCAAAGGGGTTGTTAGCCTTCTCGGAATTCTGGGAGCATTTTTCGAAATTTTCAAAGGGGTTAGCCTTGTCGGAATTCTGGGCGCATTTTTCGAAATTTTCAAAGGGGAATTCTCGGAATTCTGGGCGCATTTTTCGAAATTTTCAAAGTGGTTAGCCTTCACGGAATCCTGGGGGCATTTATCGAAATTTTCAAAGGGGTTAGCCTTCTCGGAATTCTGGGCGCATTTTTCGTAATTTTCAAAGGGGTTAGACTTCCTGGAATTCTGGGCGCATTTTTCGAAATTTTTAAAGGGGTTAGCCATTTCGGAATTCTGGGCGCATTTTTCGAAATTTTCAAAGGGGTTAGCCTTCTCGGAATTACGGCGCATTTTTCGAAATTTTCAAAGGGGTTAGCCTTCTCGGAATTCTGCGCGCATTTTTCGAAATTTTCAAAGGGGTTAGCCTTCTCGGAATTCTGGGCGCATTTTTCGAAATTTTCAAAGGGGTTAGCCTTCTCGGAATTCTGGGCGCATTTTTCGAAATTTTCAAAGGGGTTAGCCTTCTCGGAATTCTGGGCGAGTTTTTCGAAATTTTCAAAGGGGTAAGCCTTCTCGGAATTCTGGGCGCATTTTTCGAAATTTTTAAAGGGGTTAGCCTTCTCGGAATTCTGGGCGCAATTTTCGAAATTTTCTATGGGGTTAGCCTTCTCGGAATTCTGGGCTCATTTTTCGAAATTTTCAAAGGGGTTAGCCTTCTCGGAATTCTGGGCTCATTTTTCGATATTTTCAAAGGGGTTAGCCTTCTCGGAATTCTGGGCGCATTTTTCGAAATTTTCAAAGGGGTTACCCTTCTCGGAATTCTGGGCTCATTTTTCGAAATTTTCAAAGGGGTTAGCCTTCTCGGAATTCTGGGCGAATTTTTCGAAATTTTTAAAGGGGTTAGACTTCCTGGAATTCTGGGACCATTTTTCGGAATTTTTAAAGGGGTTAACCTTTTCGGAATTCTGGGCGCATTTTTCGAAATTTTCAAAGGGGTTAGCCTTCTCGGAATTCTGGGCGCATTTTTCGAAATTTTCAAAGGGGTTAGCTTTCTCGGAATTCTGGGCTCATTTTTCGAAATTTTCAAAGGGGTTAGCCTTGTCGGAATTCTGGGCGAATTTTTCGAAATTTTAAAAAGGGTTAGCCTTCTCGGAATTCTGGGCGCATTTTTCGAAATTTTCAAAGGGGTTAGACTTCCTGGAACTCTGGGCGCATTTTTAGAAATTTTTAAAGGGGTTAGCCTTTTCGGAAATCTGGGCGCATTTTTCGAAATTTTCAATGTGGTTAGCCTTCTCGGAATTACGGCGCATTTTTCGAAATTTTCAAACGTGTTAGCCTTCTCGGAATTTTGCGCGCATTTTTCGAAATTTTCAAAGGGGTTAGCCTTCTCGGAATTCTGGGCGCATTTTTCGAAATTTTCAAAGGGGTTAGCCTTCTCGGAATTCTGGGCGATTTTTCGAAATTTTCAAAGGGGTTAGCCTTCTCGGAATTCTATGCGCATTTTTCGAAATTTTTAAAGGGGTTAGCCTTTTCGGAATTCTGGGCGAATTTTTCGAAATTTTCAAAGTGGTTAGCCTTCTCGGAATTACGGCGCATTTTTCGAAATTTTCAAAGGGGTTAGCCTTCTCGGAATTCTGCGCGCATTTTTCGAAATTTTCAAATGGGTTAGCCTTCTCGGAATTCTGGGCGCATTTTTCGAAATTTTCAAAGGGGTTTAGTCTTCTCGGAATTCTGCGCGCATTTTTCGAAATTTTCAAAGGGGTTTAGCCTTCTCGGAATTCTGGGCGCATTTTCCGAAATTTTCAAAGGGGTTAGCTTTCTCGGAATTCTGGGCGCATTTTTCGAAATTTTCATTGGGGTTAGCCTTCTCGGAATTCTGGGCTCAATTTTCGAAATTTTCAAAGGGGTTAGCCTTCTCGGAATTCTGTGCGCATTTTTCGAAATTTTCAAAGGGGTTAGCCTTCTCGAAATTCTGGGCGCATTTTTCGAAATTTTTAAAGGGGTTAGCCTTTTCGGAATTACGGCGCATTTTGCGAAATTTTCAAAGGGGTTAGCCTTTTCGGAATTCTGCGCGCATTTTTCGAAATTTTCAAAGGGGTTAGCCTTCTGAGAATTCTGGGCGCATTTTTCGAAATTTCCAAAGGGGTTAGCCTTCTCGGAATTCTGGGCGCATTTTTCGAAATTTTAGGAATTCTGGGCGAATTTTTCGAAATTTTAAAAAGGATTAGCCTTCTCGGAATTCTGGGCGCATTTTTCGAAATATTCAAAGGGGTTAGACTTCCTGGAATTCTGGGCGCATTTTTCGAAATTTTTAAAGGGGTTAGCCTTTTCGAAATTCTGGGCGCATTTTTCGAAATTTTCAAAGTGGTTAGCCTTCTCGGAATTCTGGGAGCATTTTTCGAAATTTTCAAAGGGGTTAGCCTTCTCGGAATTCTGGGCGCATTTATCGATTTTTTCAAAGGGGTTAGCCTTCTCGGAATTCTGGGCGCATTTTTCGAAATTTTCAAAGGGGTTTAGTCTTCTTGGAATTCTGCGCGCATTTTTCGAAATTTTCAAAGTGGTTAGCCTTCTCGGAATTCTGGGCGCATTTTCCGAAATTTTCAAAGGGGTTAGCTTTCTCGGAATTCTGGGCGCATTTTTCGAAATTTTCATTGGGGTTAGCCTTCTCGGAATTCTGGGCGCAATTTCGAAAATTTCAATGGGGTTAGTCTTCTCGGAATTCTGGGCGCATTTTTCGAAATTTTCAAAGGGGTTAGCCTTCTCGGAATTCTGGGCGCATTTTTCGAAATTTTCAAAGGGGTTAGCCTTCTCGGAATTCTGGGCGCATTTTTCGAAATTTTCAAAGGGGTTTGCGTTCTCGGAATTCTGGGCGCATTTTCGAAAATTTCAAAGGGGTTAGCCTTCTCGGAATACTGGGCGCATTTTTCGAAATTTTCAAACGGGTAAGCCTTCTCGGAATTCTGGGTGCATTTTTCGAAATTTCCAAAGGGGTTAGCCTTCTCGGAAATCTGGGCGCTTTTTTTGAAATTTTCAAAGGGGTTAGCCTTCTCGGAATTCTGGGCGCATTTTTCGAAATTTCCAAAGGGGTTAGCCTTCACGGAATTCTGGGCGCATTTTTCGATATTTTCAAAGGGATTAGCCTTCTCGGAAATCTGGGCGCATTTTTCGAAATTTTCAAAGGGTAACTTAGCCTTTTCGGAATTCTGGGCGCATTTTTAGAAATTTTCAAATGGGTTATCCTTCTCGGAATTCTGGGCGCATTTTCGAAAATTTCAAAGGGGTTAGCCTTCTCGGAATACTGGGCGCATTTTTCGAAATATTCAAAGTGGTTAGCCTTCTCGGAATTCTGGGCGCATTTTTCGAAATTTTCAAAGTGGTTAGCCTTCTCGGAATTACGGCGCATTTTTCGAAATTTTCAAAGGGGTTAGCCTTCTCGGAATTCTGCGCGCATTTTTCGAAATTTCAAAGGGGTTAGCCTTCTCGGAATTCTGGGCGCATTTTTCGAAATTTTTAAAGGGGTTTGCCTTTTCGGAATTCTGGGCGCATTTTTCGAAATTTTCAAAGTAGTTTGCCTTCTCGGAATTACGGCGCATTTTTCGAAATTTTCAAAGGGGTTAGCCTTCTCGGAATTCTGCGCGCATTTTTCGAAATTTTCAAAGGGGTTAGCCTTCTCGGAATTCTGGGCGCAATTTCGAAAATTTCAATGGGGTTAGTCTTCTCGGAATTCTGGGCGCATTTTTCGAAATTTTCAAAGGGGTTAGCCTTCTCGGAATTCTGGGCGCATTTTTCGAAATTTTCAAAGGGGTTAGCCTTCTCGGAATTCTGGGCGCATTTTTCGAAATTTTCAAAGGGGTTTGCGTTCTCGGAATTCTGGGCGCATTTTCGAAAATTTCAAAGGGGTTAGCCTTCTCGGAATACTGGGCGCATTTTTCGAAATTTTCAAACGGGTAAGCCTTCTCGGAATTCTGGGTGCATTTTTCGAAATTTCCAAAGGGGTTAGCCTTCTCGGAAATCTGGGCGCTTTTTTTGAAATTTTCAAAGGGGTTAGCCTTCTCGGAATTCTGGGCGCATTTTTCGAAATTTCCAAAGGGGTTAGCCTTCACGGAATTCTGGGCGCATTTTTCGATATTTTCAAAGGGATTAGCCTTCTCGGAAATCTGGGCGCATTTTTCGAAATTTTCAAAGGGTAACTTAGCCTTTTCGGAATTCTGGGCGCATTTTTAGAAATTTTCAAATGGGTTATCCTTCTCGGAATTCTGGGCGCATTTTCGAAAATTTCAAAGGGGTTAGCCTTCTCGGAATACTGGGCGCATTTTTCGAAATATTCAAAGTGGTTAGCCTTCTCGGAATTCTGGGCGCATTTTTCGAAATTTTCAAAGTGGTTAGCCTTCTCGGAATTACGGCGCATTTTTCGAAATTTTCAAAGGGGTTAGCCTTCTCGGAATTCTGCGCGCATTTTTCGAAATTTCAAAGGGGTTAGCCTTCTCGGAATTCTGGGCGCATTTTTCGAAATTTTTAAAGGGGTTTGCCTTTTCGGAATTCTGGGCGCATTTTTCGAAATTTTCAAAGTAGTTTGCCTTCTCGGAATTACGGCGCATTTTTCGAAATTTTCAAAGGGGTTAGCCTTCTCGGAATTCTGCGCGCATTTTTCGAAATTTTCAAAGGGGTTAGCCTTCTCGGAATTACGGCGCTATTTTCGAAATTTTCAAAGGGGTTAGCCTTTTCGGAATTCTGCGCGCATTTTTCGAAATTTTCAAAGGGGTTAGCCTTCTCGGAATTCTGGACGCATTTTTCGAAATTTTCAAATGGGTTAGCCTTCTCGGAATTCTGGGCGCATTTTTCGAAATTTTCGGAATTCTGGGCGTATTTTTCGAAATTTTAAAAAGGGTTAGCCTTCTCGGAATTCTGGGCGCATTTTTCGAAATTTTCAAAGGGGTTAGACTTCCTGGAATTCTGGGCGCATTTTTCGGAATTTTTAAAGGGGTTAGCCTTTTCGGAATTCTGGGCGCATTTTTCGAAATTTTCAAAGTGGTTAGCCTTCTCGGAATTACGGCGCATTTTTCGAAATTTTCAAAGGGGTTATCCTTCTCGGAATTCTGGGCGCATTTTTCGAAATTTTCAAAGGGGTTAGCCTTCTCGGAATTCTGGGCGCATTTATCGATTTTTTCAAAGGGGTTAGCCTTCTCGGAATTCTGGGCGCATTTTTCGAAATTTTCAAAGGGGTTTTGTCTTCTTGGAATTCTGCGCGCATTTTTGGAAATTTTCAAAGTGGTTAGCCTTCTCGGAATTCTGGGCGCATTTTCCGAAATTTTCAAAGGGGTTAGCTTTCTCGGAATTCTGGGCGCATTTTTCGAAATTTTCATTGGGGTTAGCCTTCTCGGAATTCTAGGCGCATTTTTCGAAAATTTCAATGGGGTTAGTCTTCTCGGAATTCTGGGCGCATTTTTCGAAATTTTCAAAGGGGTTAGCCTTCTCGGAATTCTGGGCGCATTTTTCGAAATTTTCAAAGGGGTTAGCCTTCTCGGAATTCTGGGCGCAGTTTTCGAAATTTTCAAAGGGGTTTGCGTTCTCGGAATTCTGGGCGCATTTTCGAAAATTTCAAAGGGGTTAGCCTTCTCGGAATACTGGGCGCATTTTTCGAAATTTTCAAAGGGGTAAGCCTTCTCGGAATTCTGGGTGCATTTTTCGAAATTTCCAAAGGGGTTAGCCTTCTCGGAATTCTGGGCGCTTTTTTTGAAATTTTCAAAGGGGTTAGCCTTCTCGGAATTCTGGGCGCATTTTTCGAAATTTTCTATGGGGTTAGCCTTCACGGAATTCTGGGCGCATTTTTCGATATTTTCAAAGGGATTAGCCTTCTCGGAAATCTGGGCGCATTTTTCGAAATTTTCAAAGGGTAACTTAGCCTTTTCGGAATTCTGGGCGCATTTTTAGAAATTTTCAAATGGGTTAGCCTTCTCGGAATTCTGGGCGCATTTTTCGAAATTTTTAAAGGGGTTAGCCTTTTCGGAATTCTGGGCGCATTTTTCGAAATTTTCAAAGTGGTTTGCCTTCTCGGAATTACGGCGCATTTTTCGAAATTTTCAAAGGGGTTAGCCTTCTCGGAATTCTGCGCGCATTTTTTGAAATTTCAAAGGGGATAGCCTTCTCGGAATTGTGGGCGCATTTTTCGAAATTTTCAAAGGGGTTAGCCTTCTCGGAATTCTGGACGCATTTTTCGAAATTTTTAAAGGGGTTAGCCTTTTCGGAATTCTGGGCGCAATTTTCGAAATTTTCAAAGTGGTTTGCCTTCTCGGAATTACGGCGCATTTTTCGAAATTTTCAAAGGGGTTAGCATTCTCGGAAATCTGGGCGCATTTTTCGAAATTTTCAAAGGGTAACTTAGCCTTCTCGGAATTCTGGGCGCATTTTTCGAAATTTTCTATGGGGTTAGCCTTCTTGGAATTCTGGGCGCATTTTTCGAAATATTCAAAGGGGTTAGCCTTCTCGGAATTCTGGGCGCATTTTTCGAAATTTTCAAAGGGGTTAGCCTTCTCGGAATTCTGGGCGCATTTTTCGAAATTTTCAAAGGGGTTAGCCTTCTCGGATTTCTGGGCGCATTATTCAAAATTTTCAAAGGGGTTTGCGTTCTCGGAATTCTGGGGGCATTTTCGAAAATTTCAAAGGGGTTAGCCTTCTCGGAATACTGGGCGCATTTTTCGAAATTTTCAAAGGGGTAAGCCTTCTCGGAATTCTGAGTGCATTTTTCGAAATTTCCAAAGGGGTTAGCCTTCTCGGAATTCTGGGCGCTTTTTTTGAAATTTTCAAAGGGGTTAGCCTGCTCGGAATTCTGGGCGCATTTTTCGAAATTTTCTATGGGGTTAGCCTTCACGGAATTCTGGGCGCATTTTTCGATATTTTCAAAGGGATTAGCCTTCTCGGAAATCTGGGCGCATTTTTCGATATTTTCAAAGGGTAACTTAGCCTTTTCGGAATTCTGGGCGCATTTTTAGAAATTTTCAAATGGGTTAGCCTTCTCGGAATTCTGGGCGCATTTTTCGAAATATTCAAAGTGGTTAGCCTTCTCGGAATTCTGGGCGCATTTTTCGAAATTTTCAAAGTGGTTAGCCTTCTCGGAATTCTGGGCGCATTTTTCGAAATTTTCAAAGGGGTTAGCCTTCTCGGAATTCTGGGCGCATTTTTCGAAATTTTTAAAGGGGTTAGCCTTTTCGGAATTCTGGGCGCATTTTTCGAAATTTTCAAAGTGGTTTGCCTTCTCGGAATTACGGCGCATTTTTCGAAATTTTCAAAGGGGTTAGCCTTCTCGGAATTCTGGGCGCATTTTTCGAAATTTTTTAAAGGAGTTAGCCTTCTCGGAAATCTAGGCGCATTTTTCGAAATTTTCAAAGGGTTTAGCCTTCTCGGAATTATGGGCGAATTTTTTGAAATTTTCAAAGGGGTTAGACTTCCTGGAATTCTGGGCGCATTTTTCGAAATTTTTAAAGGGGTTAGCCTTTTCGAAATTCTGGGCGCATTTTCGAAATTTTCAAAGTGGTTAGCCTTCTCGGAATCTGGGAGCATTTTTCGAAATTTTCAAAGGGGTTAGCCTTCTCGGAATTCTGGGCGCATTTATCGATTTTTTCAAAGGGGTTAGCCTTCTCGGAATTCTGGGCGCATTTTTTGAAATTTTCAAAGGGGTTTAGTCTTCTTGGAATTCTGCGCGCATTTTTCGAAATTTTCAAAGTGGTTAGCCTTCTCGGAATTCTGGGCGCATTTTCCGAAATTTTCAAAGGGGTTAGCTTTCTCGGAATTCTGGGCGCATTTTTCGAAATTTTCAAAGTGGTTAGCCTTCTCGGAATTCTGGGCGCATTTTTCGAAATTTTCAAAGGGGTTAGCCTTCTCGGAATTCTGGGCACATTTTTCGAAATTTTCAAAGGGGTTTGCGTTCTCGTAATTCTGGGCGCATTTTCGAAAATTTCAAAGGGGTTAGCCTTCTCGGAATACTGGGCGCATTTTTCGAAATTTTCAAAGGGGTAAGCCTTCTCGGAATTCTGGGTGCATTTTTCGAAATTTCCAAAGGGGTTAGCCTTCTCGGAATACTGGGCGCTTTTTTTGAAATTTTCAAAGGGGTTAGCCTTCTCGGAATTCTGGGCGCATTTTTCGAAATTTTCTATGGGGTTAGCCTTCACGGAATTCTGGGCGCATTTTTCGATATTTTCAAAGGGATTAGCCTTCTCGGAAATCTGGGCGCATTTTTCGAAATTTTCAAAGGGTAACTTAGCCTTTTCGTAATTCTGGGCGCATTTTTAGAAATTTTCAAATGGGTTAGCCTTCTCGGAATTCTGGGCGCATTTTCGAAAATTTCAAAGGCGTTAGCCTTCTCGGAATACTGGGCGCATTTTTCGAAATATTCAAAGTGGTTAGCCTTCTCGGAATTCTGAGCGCATTTTTCGAAATTTTCAAAGTGGTTAGCCTTCTCGGAATTACGGCGCATTTTTCGAAATTTTCAAAGGGGTTAGCCTTCTCGGAATTCTGCGCGCATTTTTCGAAATTTCAAAGGGGATAGCCTTCTCGGAATTCTGGGCGCATTTTTCGAAATTTTCAAAGGGGTTAGCCTTCTCGGAATTCTGTGCGCATTTTTCGAAATTTTCAAAGGGGTTAGCCTTCTCGGAATTCTGGGCGCATTTTTCGAAATGTTCAAATGGGTTAGCCTTCTCCGAATTCTGGGCGCATTTTTCGAAATTTTCAAAGGGGTTAGCCTTCCTGGAATTCTGGGCGCATTTTTTGAAATTTTCAAATGGGTTAGCCTTCTCGGAATTAGGGCGCATTTTTCGAAATTTTCAAATGGGTTAGCCTTCTCCGAATTCTGGGGGCATTTTTCGAAATTTTCAAAGGGGTTAGCCTTCCTGGAATTCTGGGCGCATTTTTTGAAATTTATAAAGGGGTTAGCCTTTTCGGAATTCTGGGCGCATTTTTAGAAATTTTCAAAGGGGTTAGCCTTCTCGGAATTACGGCGCATTTTTCGAAATTTTCAAAGGGGTTAGCCTTTTCGGAATTCTGCGCGCATTTTTCGAAATTTTCAAAGGGGTTAGCCTTCTCGGAATTCTGGGCGCATTTTTCTAAATTTTCAAAGGGGTTAGCCTTCTCGGAATTCTGGGCGCATTTTTCGAAATTTTAGGAATTCTGGGCGAATTTTTCGAAATTTTAAAAAGGGTTAGCCTTCTCGGAATTCTGGGCGCATTTTTCTAAATTTTCAAAGGGGTTAGACTTCCTGGAATTCTGGGCGCATTTTTCGAAATTTTTAAAGGGGTTAGCCTTTTCGGAATTCTGGGCGCATTTTTCGAAATTTTCAAAGTGGTTAGCCTTCTCGGAATTACGGCGCATTTTTCGAAATTTTCAAAGTGGTTAGCCTTCTCGGAATTCTGCGCGCATTTTTCGAAATTTTCAAAGGGGTTAGCCTTCTCGGAATTCTGGGCGCATTTTTCGAAATTTTCAAAGGGGTTAGCCTTCTCGGAATTCTGGGCGCATTTATCGATTTTTTCAAAGGGGTTAGCATTCTCGGAATTCTGGGCGCATTTTTCGAAATTTTCAAAGGGGTTTAGTCTTCTTGGAATTCTGCGCGCATTTTTCGAAATTTTCATAGTGGTTAGCCTTCTCGGAATTCTGGGCGCATTTTCCGAAATTTTCAAACGGGTTAGCTTTCTCGGAATTCTGGGCGCATTTTTCGAAATTTTCATTGGGGTTAGCCTTCTCGGAATTCTGGGCGCATTTTTCGAAAATTTCAATGGGGTTAGTCTTCTCGGAATTCTGGGCGCATTTTTCGAAATTTTCAAAGGGGTTAGCCTTCTCGGAATTCTGGGCGCATTTTTCGAAATTTTCAAAGGGTTTAGCCTCTCGGAATTCTGGGCGCATTTTTCGAAATTTTCAAAGGGGTTTAGTCTTCTTGGAATTCTGCGCGCATTTTTCGAAATTTTCAAAGTGGTTAGCCTTCTCGGAATTCTGGGCGCATTTTCCGAAATTTTCAAAGGGGTTAGCCTTCTCGGAATTACGGCGCATTTTTCGAAATTTTCAAAGGGGTTAGCCTTCTCGGAATTCTTGGCGCATTTATCGAAATTTTCAAAGGGGTTAGCCTTCTCGGAATTCTGGGCTCATGATTCGAAATTTTCAAAGGGGTTAGCCTTCTCGGAATTCTTGGCGCATTTATCGAAATTTTCAAAGGGGTTAGCCTTCTCGGAATTCTGGGCGCATTTTTCGAAATTTTCAAAGGGGTTAGCCTTCTCGGAATTCTGGGCGCATTTTTCGAAATTTTCAAAGGAGTTAGCCTTCTCGGAAATCTAGGCGCATTTTTCGAAATTTTCAAAGGGTTTAGCCTTCTCGGAATTCTGGGCGCATTTTTTGAAATTTTCAAAGGGGTTAGCCTTCTCGGAATTCTGGGCGCATTTTTCGAAATTTTCAAAGGGGTTAGCCTTCTCGTAATTCTGGGCGCATTTTTCGTAATTTTCAAAGGTGTTAGACTTCCTGGAATTCTGGGCGCATTTTTCGAAATTTTTAAAGGGGTTAGCCTTTTCGGAATTCTGGGCGCATTTTTCGAAATTTTCAAAGGGGTTGTTAGCCTTCTCGGAATTCTGGGAGCATTTTTCGAAATTTTTAAAGGGGTTAGCCTTGTCGGAATTCTGGGCGCATTTTTCGAAATTTTCAAAGGGGAATTCTCGGAATTCTGGGCGCATTTTTCGAAATTTTCAAAGTGGTTAGCCTTCACGGAATCCTGGGGGCATTTATCGAAATTTTCAAAGGGGTTAGCCTTCTCGGAATTCTGGGCGCATTTTTCGTAATTTTCAAAGGGGTTAGACTTCCTGGAATTCTGGGCGCATTTTTCGAAATTTTTAAAGGGGTTAGCCATTTCGGAATTCTGGGCGCATTTTTCGAAATTTTCAAAGGGGTTAGCCTTCTCGGAATTACGGCGCATTTTTCGAAATTTTCAAAGGGGTTAGCCTTCTCGGAATTCTGCGCGCATTTTTCGAAATTTTCAAAGGGGTTAGCCTTCTCGGAATTCTGGGCGCATTTTTCGAAATTTTCAAAGGGGTTAGCCTTCTCGGAATTCTGGGCGCATTTTTCGAAATTTTCAAAGGGGTTTGCCTTCTCGGAATTCTGGGCGCATTTTTCGAAAATTTCAAAGGGGTTAGCCTTCTCGGAATTCTGGGCGAGTTTTTCGAAATTTTCAAAGGGGTAAGCCTTCTCGGAATTCTGGGCGCATTTTTCGAAATTTTTAAAGGGGTTAGCCTTCTCGGAATTCTGGGCGCAATTTTCGAAATTTTCTATGGGGTTAGCCTTCTCGGAATTCTGGGTTCATTTTTCGAAATTTTCAAAGGGGTTAGCCTTCTCGGAATTCTGGGCTCATTTTTCGAAATTTTCAAAGGGGTTAGCCTTCTCGGAATTCTGGGCGCATTTTTCGAAATTTTCAAAGGGGTTACCCTTCTCGGAATTCTGGGCTCATTTTTCGAAATTTTCAAAGGGGTTAGCCTTCTCGGAATTCTGGGCGAATTTTTCGAAATTTTTAAAGGGGTTAGACTTCCTGGAATTCTGGGACCATTTTTCGAAATTTTTAAAGGGGTTAACCTTTTCGGAATTCTGGGCGCATTTTTCGAAATTTTCAAAGGGGTTAGCCTTCTCGGAATTCTGGGCGCATTTTTCGAAATTTTCAAAGGGGTTAGCTTTCTCGGAATTCTGGGCGAATTTTTCGAAATTTTTTAAAGGGTTAGCCTTCTCGGAATTCTGGGCGCATTTTTCGAAATTTTCAAAGGGGTTAGACTTCCTGGAATTCTGGGCGCATTTTTAGAAATTTTTAAAGGGGTTAGCCTTTTCGGAAATCTGGGCGCATTTTTCGAAATTTTCAAAGTGGTTAGCCTTCTCGGAATTACGGCGCATTTTTCGAAATTTTCAAACGTGTTAGCCTTCTCGGAATTTTGCGCGCATTTTTCGAAATTTTCAAAGGGGTTAGCCTTCTCGGAATTCTGGGCGCATTTTTCGAAATTTTCAAAGGGGTTAGCCTTCTCGGAATTCTGGGCGATTTTTCGAAATTTTCAAAGGGGTTAGCCTTCTCGGAATTCTATGCGCATTTTTCGAAATTTTTAAAGGGGTTAGCCTTTTCGGAATTCTGGGCGAATTTTTCGAAATTTTCAAAGTGGTTAGCCTTCTCGGAATTACGGCGCATTTTTCGAAATTTTCAAAGGGGTTAGCCTTCTCGGAATTCTGCGCGCATTTTTCGAAATTTTCAAATGGGTTAGCCTTCTCGGAATTCTGGGCGCATTTTTCGAAATTTTCAAAGGGGTTTAGTCTTCTCGGAATTCTGCGCGCATTTTTCGAAATTTTCAAAGGGGTTTAGCCTTCTCGGAATTCTGGGCGCATTTTCCGAAATTTTCAAAGGGGTTAGCTTTCTCGGAATTCTGGGCGCATTTTTCGAAATTTTCATTGGGGTTAGCCTTCTCGGAATTCTGGGCTCAATTTTCGAAATTTTCAAAGGGGTTAGCCTTCTCGGAATTCTGTGCGCATTTTTCGAAATTTTCAAAGGGGTTGTTAGCCTTCTCGGAATTCTGGGAGCATTTTTCGAAATTTTCAAAGGGGTTAGCCTTGTCGGAATTCTGGGCGCATTTTTCGAAATGTTCAAAGGGGAATTCTCGGAATTCTGGGCGCATTTTTCGAAATTTTCAAAGTGGTTAGCCTTCACGGAATCCTGGGGGCATTTATCGAAATTTTCAAAGGGGTTAGCCTTCTCGGAATTCTGGGCGCATTTTTCGTAATTTTCAAAGGGGTTAGACTTCCTGGAATTCTGGGCGCATTTTTCGAAATTTTTAAAGGGGTTAGCCATTTCGGAATTCTGGGCGCATTTTTCGAAATTTTCAAAGGGGTTAGCCTTCTCGGAATTACGGCGCATTTTTCGAAATTTTCAAAGGGGTTAGCCTTCTCGGAATTCTGCGCGCATTTTTCGAAATTTTCAAAGGGGTTAGCCTTCTCGGAATTCTGGGCGCATTTTTCGAAATTTTCAAAGGGGTTAGCCTTCTCGGAATTCTGGGCGCATTTTTCGAAATTTTCAAAGGGGTTAGCCTTCTCGGAATTCTGGGCGAGTTTTTCGAAATTTTCAAAGGGGTAAGCCTTCTCGGAATTCTGGGCGCATTTTTCGAAATTTTTAAAGGGGTTAGCCTTCTCGGAATTCTGGGCGCAATTTTCGAAATTTTCTATGGGGTTAGCCTTCTCGGAATTCTGGGCTCATTTTTCGAAATTTTCAAAGGGGTTAGCCTTCTCGGAATTCTGGGCTCATTTTTCGAAATTTTCAAAGGGGTTAGCCTTCTCGGAATTCTGGGCGCATTTTTCTAAATTTTCAAAGGGGTTACCCTTCTCGGAATTCTGGGCCCATTTTTCGAAATTTTTAAAGGGGTTAACCTTTTCGGAATTCTGGGCGCATTTTTCGAAATTTTCAAAGGGGTTAGCCTTCTCGGAATTCTGGGCGCATTTTTCGAAATTTTCAAAGGGGTTAGCTTTCTCGGAATTCTGGGCTCATTTTTCGAAATTTTCAAAGGGGTTAGCCTTGTCGGAATTCTGGGCGAATTTTTCGAAATTTTAAAAAGGGTTAGCCTTCTCGGAATTCTGGGCGCATTTTTCGAAATTTTCAAAGGGGTTAGACTTCCTGGAACTCTGGGCGCATTTTTAGAAATTTTTAAAGGGGTTAGCCTTTTCGGAAATCTGGGCGCATTTTTCGAAATTTTCAAAGTGGTTAGCCTTCTCGGAATTACGGCGCATTTTTCGAAATTTTCAAACGTGTTAGCCTTCTCGGAATTTTGCGCGCATTTCTCGAAATTTTCAAAGGGGTTAGCCTTCTCTGAATTCTGGGCGCATTTTTCGAAATTTTCAAAGGGGTTAGCCTTCTCGGAATTCTGGGCGATTTTTCGAAATTTTCAAAGGGGTTAGCCTTCTCGGAATTCTATGCGCATTTTTCGAAATTTTTAAAGGGGTTAGCCTTTTCGGAATTCTGGGCGAATTTTTCGAAATTTTCAAAGTGGTTAGCCTTCTCGGAATTACGGCGCATTTTTCGAAATTTTCAAAGGGGTTAGCCTTCTCGGAATTCTGCGCGCATTTTTCGAAATTTTCAAATGGGTTAGCCTTCTCGGAATTCTGGGCGCATTTTTCGAAATTTTCAAAGGGGTTTAGTCTTCTCGGAATTCTGCGCGCATTTTTCGAAATTTTCAAAGGGGTTTAGCCTTCTCGGAATTCTGGGCGCATTTTCCGAAATTTTCAAAGGGGTTAGCTTTCTCGGAATTCTGGGCGCATTTTTCGAAATTTTCATTGGGGTTAGCCTTCTCGGAATTCTGGGCTCAATTTTCGAAATTTTCAAAGGGGTTAGCCTTCTCGGAATTCTGTGCGCATTTTTCGAAATTTTCAAAGGGGTTAGCCTTCTCGAAATTCTGGGCTCATTTTTCGAAATTTTTAAAGGGGTTAGCCTTTTCGGAATTACGGCGCATTTTGCGAAATTTTCAAAGGGGTTAGCCTTTTCGGAATTCTGCGCGCATTTTTCGAAATTTTCAAAGGGGTTAGCCTTCTGAGAATTCTGGGCGCATTTTTCGAAATTTCCAAAGGGGTTAGCCTTCTCGGAATTCTGGGCGCATTTTTCGAAATTTTAGGAATTCTGGGCGAATTTTTCGAAATTTTAAAAAGGATTAGCCTTCTCGGAATTCTGGGCGCATTTTTCGAAATATTCAAAGGGGTTAGACTTCCTGGAATTCTGGGCGCATTTTTCGAAATTTTTAAAGGGGTTAGCCTTTTCGAAATTCTGGGCGCATTTTTCGAAATTTTCAAAGTGGTTAGCCTTCTCGGAATTCTGGGAGCATTTTTCGAAATTTTCAAAGGGGTTAGCCTTCTCGGAATTCTGGGCGCATTTATCGATTTTTTCAAAGGGGTTAGCCTTCTCGGAATTCTGGGCGCATTTTTCGAAATTTTCAAAGGGGTTTAGTCTTCTTGGAATTCTGCGCGCATTTTTCGAAATTTTCAAAGTGGTTAGCCTTCTCGGAATTCTGGGCGCATTTTCCGAAATTTTCAAAGGGGTTAGCTTTCTCGGAATTCTGGGCGCATTTTTCGAAATTTTCATTGGGGTTAGCCTTCTCGGAATTCTGGGCGCAATTTCGAAAATTTCAATGGGGTTAGTCTTCTCGGAATTCTGGGCGCATTTTTCGAAATTTTCAAAGGGGTTAGCCTTCTCGGAATTCTGGGCGCATTTTTCGAAATTTTCAAAGGGGTTAGCCTTCTCGGAATTCTGGGCGCATTTTTCGAAATTTTCAAAGGGGTTTGCGTTCTCGGAATTCTGGGCGCATTTTCGAAAATTTCAAAGGGGTTAGCCTTCTCGGAATACTGGGCGCATTTTTCGAAATTTTCAAACGGGTAAGCCTTCTCGGAATTCTGGGTGCATTTTTCGAAATTTCCAAAGGGGTTAGCCTTCTCGGAAATCTGGGCGCTTTTTTTGAAATTTTCAAAGGGGTTAGCCTTCTCGGAATTCTGGGCGCATTTTTCGAAATTTCCAAAGGGGTTAGCCTTCACGGAATTCTGGGCGCATTTTTCGATATTTTCAAAGGGATTAGCCTTCTCGGAAATCTGGGCGCATTTTTCGAAATTTTCAAAGGGTAACTTAGCCTTTTCGGAATTCTGGGCGCATTTTTAGAAATTTTCAAATGGGTTATCCTTCTCGGAATTCTGGGCGCATTTTCGAAAATTTCAAAGGGGTTAGCCTTCTCGGAATACTGGGCGCATTTTTCGAAATATTCAAAGTGGTTAGCCTTCTCGGAATTCTGGGCGCATTTTTCGAAATTTTCAAAGTGGTTAGCCTTCTCGGAATTACGGCGCATTTTTCGAAATTTTCAAAGGGGTTAGCCTTCTCGGAATTCTGCGCGTATTTTTCGAAATTTCAAAGGGGTTAGCCTTCTCGGAATTCTGGGCGCATTTTTCGAAATTTTTAAAGGGGTTTGCCTTTTCGGAATTCTGGGCGCATTTTTCGAAATTTTCTAAGTAGTTTGCCTTCTCGGAATTACGGCGCATTTTTCGAAATTTTCAAAGGGGTTAGCCTTCTCGGAATTCTGCGCGCATTTTTCGAAATTTTCAAAGGGGTTAGCCTTCTCGGAATTACGGCGCAATTTTCGAAATTTTCAAAGAAATTAGCCTTTTCGGAATTCTGCGCGCATTTTTCGAAATTTTCAAAGGGGTTAGCCTTCTCGGAATTCTGGACGCATTTTTCGAAATTTTCAAATGGGTTAGCCTTCTCGGAATTCTGGGCGCATTTTTCGAAATTTTCGGAATTCTGGGCGTATTTTTCGAAATTTTAAAAAGGGTTAGCCTTCTCGGAATTCTGGGCGCATTTTTCGAAATTTTCAAAGGGGTTAGACTTCCTGGAATTCTGGGCGCATTTTTCGGAATTTTTAAAGGGGTTAGCCTTTTCGGAATTCTGGGCGCATTTTTCGAAATTTTCAAAGTGGTTAGCCTTCTCGGAATTACGGCGCATTTTTCGAAATTTTCAAAGGGGTTATCCTTCTCGGAATTCTGGGCGCATTTTTCGAAATTTTCAAAGGGGTTAGCCTTCTCGGAATTCTGGACGCATTTATCGATTTTTTCAAAGGGGTTAGCCTTCTCGGAATTCTGGGCGCATTTTTCGAAATTTTCAAAGGGGTTTTGTCTTCTTGGAATTCTGCGCGCATTTTTGGAAATTTTCAAAGTGGTTTGCGTTCTCGGAATTCTGGGCGAATTTTCGAAAATTTCAAAGGGGTTAGCCTTCTCGGAATACTGGGCGCATTTTTCGAAATTTTCAAAGGGGTAAGCCTTCTCGGAATTCTGGGTGCATTTTTCGAAATTTCCAAAGGGGTTAGCCTTCTCGGAATTCTGGGCGCTTTTTTTGAAATTTTCAAAGGGGTTAGCCTTCTCGGAATTCTGGGCGCATTTTTCGAAATTTTCTATGGGGTTAGCCTTCACGGAATTCTGGGCGCATTTTTCGATATTTTCAAAGGGATTAGCCTTCTCGGAAATCTGGGCGAGTTTTTCGAAATTTTCAAAGGGTAACTTAGCCTTTTCGGAATTCTGGGCGCATTTTTAGAAATTTTCAAATGGGTTAGCCTTCTCGGAATTCTGGGCGCATTTTTCGAAATTTTTAAAGGGGTTAGCCTTTTCGGAATTCTGGGCGCATTTTTCGAAATTTTCAAAGTGGTTTGCCTTCTCGGAATTACGGCGCATTTTTCGAAATTTTCAAAGGGGTTAGCCTTCTCGGAATTCTGCGCGCATTTTTTGAAATTTCAAAGGGGATAGCGTTCTCGGAATTGTGGGCGCATTTTTCGAAATTTTCAAAGGGGTTAGCCTTCTCGGAATTCTGGACGCATTTTTCGAAATTTTTAAAGGGGTTAGCCTTTTCGGAATTCTGGGCGCAATTTTCGAAATTTTCAAAGTGGTTTGCCTTCTCGGAATTACGGCGCATTTTTCGAAATTTTCAAAGGGGTTAGCATTCTCGGAAATCTGGGCGCATTTTTCGAAATTTTCAAAGGGTAACTTAGCCTTCTCGGAATTCTGGGCGCATTTTTCGAAATTTTCTATGGGGTTAGCCTTCTTGGAATTCTGATCGCATTTTTCGAAATATTCAAAGGGGTTAGCCTTCTCGGAATTCTGGGCGCATTTTTCGAAATTTTCAAAGGGGTTAGCCTTCTCGGAATTCTGGGCGCATTTTTCGAAATTTTCAAAGGGGTTAGCCTTCTCGGATTTCTGGGCGCATTATTCAAAATTTTCAAAGGGGTTTGCGTTCTCGGAATTCTGGGGGCATTTTCGAAAATTTCAAAGGGGTTAGCCTTCTCGGAATACTGGGCGCATTTTTCGAAATTTTCAAAGGGGTAAGCCTTCTCGGAATTCTGAGTGCATTTTTCGAAATTTCCAAAGGGGTTAGCCTTCTCGGAATTCTGGGCGCTTTTTTTGAAATTTTCAAAGGGGTTAGCCTTCTCGGAATTCTGGGCGCATTTTTCGAAATTTTCTATGGGGTTAGCCTTCACGGAATTCTGGGCGCATTTTTCGATATTTTCAAAGGGATTAGCCTTCTCGGAAATCTGGGCGCATTTTTCGATATTTTCAAAGGGTAACTTAGCCTTTTCGGAATTCTGGGCGCATTTTTAGAAATTTTCAAATGGGTTAGCCTTCTCGGAATTCTGGGCGCATTTTTCGAAATATTCAAAGTGGTTAGCCTTCTCGGAATTCTGGGCGCATTTTTCGAAATTTTCAAAGTGGTTAGCCTTCTCGGAATTCTGGGCGCATTTTTCGAAATTTTCAAAGGGGTTAGCCTTCTCGGAATTCTGGGCGCATTTTTCGAAATTTTTAAAGGGGTTAGCCTTTTCGGAATTCTGGGCGCATTTTTCGAAATTTTCAAAGTGGTTTGCCTTCTCGGAATTACGGCGCATTTTTCGAAATTTTCAAAGGGGTTAGCCTTCTCGGAATTCTGCGCGCATTTTTCGAAATTTTCAAAGGGGTTAGCCTTCTCGGAATTCTGGGCGCATTTTTCGAAATTTTCAAAGGGGTTAGCCTTCTCGGAATTCTGGGCGCATTTATCGATATTTTCAAAGGGGTTAGCCTTCTCGGAATTCTGGGCGCATTTTTTGAAATTTTCAAAGGGGTTTAGTCTTCTCGGAATTCTGCGCGCATTTTTCGAAATTTTCAAAGGGGTTAGCCTTCTCGGAATGCTGGGCTCATTTACCGAAATTTTCAAAGGGGTTAGCTTTCTCGGAATTCTGGGCGCATTTTTCGAAATTTTCATTGGGGTTAGCCTTCTCGGAATTCTGGGCGCATTTTTTGAAAATTTCAATGGGGTTAGTCTTCTCGGAATTCTGGGCGCATTTTTCGAAATTTTCAAAGGGGTTAGCCTTGTCGGAATTCTGGGCGCATTTTTCGAAATTTCCAAAGGGGTTAGCCTTCTCGGAATTCTGGGCGCTTTTTTCGAAATGTTCAAAGGGGTTAGCCTTCTCGGAATTCTGGGCGCATTTTTCGAATTTTTCTATGGGGTTAGCCTTCACGGAATTCTGGGCGCATTTTTCGAAATTTTCAAAGGGGTTAGCCTTCTCGGAAATCTGGGCGCATTTTCCGAAATTTTCAAAGGGTAACTTAGCCTTCTCGGAATTCTGGGCACATTTTTAGAAATTTTCAAAGGGGTTAGCCTTCTCGGCATTCTGGGCGCATTTTTCGAAATATTCAAAGTGGTTAGCCTTCTTGGAATTACGGCGCATTTTTCGAAATTTTCAAAGGGGTTAGCCTTCTCGGAATTCTGCGCGCATTTTTCGAAATTTCAAAGGGGTTAGCCTTCTCGGAATTCTGGACGCATTTTTCGAAATTTTCAAAGGGGTTAGCTTTCTCGGAATTCTGGGCGCATTTTTCGAAATTTTCATTGGGGTTAGCCTTCTCGGAATTCTGGGCGCATTTTTCGAAATTTTCAAAGGGGTAAGCCTTCTCGGAATTCTGGGCGCATTTTTCGAAATTTTCAAAGGGGTTAGCCTTCTCGGAATTCTGGGCGCTTTTTTGGAAATTTTCAAAGGGGTTAGCCTTCTCGGAATTCTGGGCGCATATTTCGAAATTTTCTATGGGGTTAGCCTTCACGGAATTCTGGGCGCATTTTTCGAAATTTTCAAAGGGGTTAGCCTTCTCGGAAATCTGGGCGCATTTTTCGAAATTTTCAAAGGGTAACTTAGCCTTCTCGGAATTCTGGGCGCATTTTTCGAAATTTTCTATGGGGTTAGCCTTCTTGGAATTCTGGGCGCATTTTTCGAAATATTCAAAGGGGTTAGCCTTCTCGGAATTCTGGGCTCATTTTTCGAAATTTTCAAAGGGGTTGGCCTTCTCGGAATTCTGGGCGCCCAGAATTCCAAGAAGGCTAACCCCCTTGAAAATTTCGAAAAATGCGCCCAGATTTCCGAGAAGGCTAACCCCTTTTAAAATTTCGAAAAATGTGCCCAGATTTCCGAGAAGGCCCCTTTGAAAATTTCGAAAAATGCGCCCAGAATTCCGAGAAGGCTAACCCCTTTGAAAATTTCGAAAAAAGGGCCCAGAATTCTGAGAAAGCTAACCCCTTTGAGAATTTCGAAAAATGCGCCCAGAATTCCGAGAAGGCTAACCCTTTGAAAATTTCGAAAAATGCGCCCAGAATTCCGAGAAGGCTAACCCCTTTGAAAATTTCGAAAAATGCGCCCAGAATTCTGAGAAGGCTAACCCCTTTGAAAATTTCGAAAAATGCACCCAGAATTCCGAGAAGGCGATAATTTCGAAAAATGCCCCCAGATTTCCGAGAAGGCGTTACCCTTTGAAAATTTGGAAAAATGCGCCCAGAATTCCGAGAATGCTAACCCCTTTGAAAATTTCGAAAAATGCGCCCAGAATTCCGAGAGGGCTAACCTTTGAAAATTTCGATAAATGCGCCCAGAATTCCGAGAAGGCTAACCCCTTTGAAAATTTCGAAAAATGCGCCCAGAATTCCGAGGAGGCTAACCCCTTTGAAAATCTCGAAAAATGCGCCCAGAATTCAGAGAAGGCTAACCCCTTTGAAAATTTCGAAAAATGCGCCGTAATTCCGAGAAGGCTAACCCCTTTGAAAATTTCGAAAAATGCGCCCAGAATTCTTTGAAGGCTAACCCCTTTGAAAATTTAGAAAAATGCGCCCAGAATTCCGAGAAGGCTAACCCCTTTGAAAATTTCGAAAAATGCACCAAGAATTCGAAGAAGGAAATTTCGAAAAATGCACCCACAATTCGAAGAAGGCTATCCCCTTTGTATTTTCGAAAAATGCCCCCAGAATTCGAAGAAGGCTAACCTCTTTGAAATTTTCGAAAAATGCACTCAGAATTTGAAGACGACTAACCCCTTTGTAAATTTTGAAAAATGCACCCAGAATTCGAAGAAGGCTAACCCCTTTGAAAATTTCGAAAAATGCCCCCAGAATTCGAAGAAGGCTAACCCCTCTGGAAATTTCGAAAAATGCACCCAGAATTCAAAGAAGGCTAACCCCTTTGAAAATTTCGAAAAATGCCCTCAGAATTCGAAGGCTAACCTCTTTGAAAATTCCGAAAAATGCACCCAGAATTCAAAGAAGGCTAACCCCTTTGAAAATTTCGAAAAATGCCCTCAGAATTCGAAGAAGGCTAACCTCTTTGAAAATTTCGAAAAATGCACCCAGAATTCGAAGAAGGCTAACCCTTTTGAAAACTTCGAAAAATGCACCCAGAATTCGAAGAAGGCTAACCCCTTTGAAAATTTCGAAAAATGCCCCCAGAATTCGAAGAAGGCTAACCCCTTTATGCACGCCAAAAAAGTTCTTTACTTCCTTGTATGCCATTTTCAAGTTCCCGTTCTTAAAATTTTCCATTTTCATTTTTTTAAATTGCTCTTTAGGTTTACCATAACGTGATGTCCATGATTGCTGCTGCATTGAGAAATAACCATAATGCTGTGAATGAAGAAGTGCACGGGCCGTCGGAAGATGGATCATGCCGGAGAATAAACATTCTCTGACTCGACATTTTGATATACAGTATCATCGATCCAACTATAAGAACTGAGACACACGAAAAACAGTCCGAAGAAGTTCACAAGGACAAATGTAGTATCTACGATCCCACTATTCCTTCCTATAAGGACAAATATTATAATCTAACTTCGATAGAAGTTATTGGTCTTATGGTGGGTGCAAGAGGTACAATTCTTCGCCTCTTCATAGACTTCTGCGCACGTTTTGGCCTCCATAAAGACTTTATATACATCTCCATTACTGCCATTAGAGGCTCAATTGCTGCTGTGTTGAATAATCATCTAGGCTTATATGTACCTTAGAAGAGCAATTGTATATCCTATGATTTGACTACATTTTTGTTGTTTTGTTTGTTATGTTCCTTTATGTATCTTGTATATGTTTATTTCAATGTTTACCGTCTATTGTCAGGTATGCTTTGTTTCTTAACGGAGAAAGCTGAAAGATATTCTTTCTGAATAAATAAGCAGATATTCGTACTAAAGGAAATTTCATTGTGCGGGAGTCACCATCCATCATGATATATCCTTGAGTATCCAATTTTTCATACTGACTGCATCGGTGCGTAGATGGTTCAAACCCTTCCTGAGTTGGTTACATACTACTAGTTGTTCTACAGGAGGTAAGTTTAATAACCTTAAGGGAACAAGGTTATTTTGTTTCTGGGCAGTACTGTACGAAAGAGAAGCGAAGAAGTCTCGAATTCCATTCTTAGGACAGAGAAAGTCATGTGAGTATTTCACATCGCAATTTTATTTCTTTGGGTCAGACTACGAAAAGGAAAAGTGAAAAGATAAATGAAATCGATTTGTAGGCCTAAGCTTAAAGCTAATGGAGATAATAGGACTGAAATACAGCAAGCAGGCGCGACGGTATCAGTCATGATGCTATCTCTGGGAAGTCTGGTAGTGTTGGTGGGTGTTGCCTCAGGTCAGTGAAACGTAATTTTCATTTAGTCATGGTTTTATTTATTTATTTATTTTCCTCTGGTGTAGTTAAGGGGCTATATAGAATTTGATCAATTTCACAATTTTATAGAAATGAATTTCGTTTTTTTGTGAGCGTTTCCTTTTTTATCAGTTCTGTCTCTACAAAAGGCGCAGTTTAAGTTTTTTTGCAATTTTATTGGTTAAATATGAAACATTCCTTGCGATGTAATTTTCAAGAATATTTATATTTATCAGTTCTGTCTCTACAAAAGGCGCAGTTTAAGTTTTTTTACAATTTTTTTATTAAATATGAAATGTTCCTTGCGATGTAAATTTCAAGAATAATTATATTTATCAGTTCTGTCTCTACAAAAGGCGCAGTTTAAGTTTTATTTGAAATGTTATTGATTAAATATGAAACGTTCCTTGCGATGTAATTTTCAAGAATATTTATATTTGTAGGGAAGTAATTTATACATGTTTATAAAGTTGGTCTAATTTTTTTTAATCTGAAAAAAGTCAGATTTCTACATATTTTAACATGTTAACCTTGGATATTTATAATGTAGCTAATTAATATCACTGCAGAACAATAGTTTCGTAACACGGAATAGTCAATTTTTGTAACTGTATAGGCTAATAAATTCGTATGTGCTGTTCAGTGACATGGCCTTCACGTTTATCAGAAATTTATATTTTATAGTCAGCTTGTAGTAAAAAAATGTGAGAAAAGTACCTCCGTCGAACCAGGTTCCATTAATATGTGTCACAGGCTACATTGCTAGTAGAATAACAAATACGCAATATCTTTTGCACATGTCTTAAAGGTTTTTTAGGCAAATCACAAGGCAGAAAATTACTACCAATTAACGTAGGAATTGTCGAAAAACTATAAAAACAATGGGCTGCCGAATGTCATTGAAGCCAATAATTGTATTCACATTTGGGGTTTTTCTCGGAAAGCTTGGGGCTGAGAAATCTCACCAAGATATCGCTACAGTGGAACAATAATACCAGCGATCGCTGCTGGTGTTTGAAAAAAGTTCCATTTTCGTAAGAAAAAAGTAGGTAATATCCGATTTTCTGTAATTTATAATTTTTGATCCACTAATGAAAGTTATATGTTAAATTATTTACAAACTAATATTTTAATATCTGATTGGTTATTATTAAAGCCCAGAAGTTAATGCTTATCAAAATATGAAATATGCATGGAAATATGCTATAGGCCTACAATTTATAAACGATGCTCTGGAATCAATGAAGTATGCTCTACCATTTAAGTAATTTAAAATGTATGTTCTGTTAGCTAAATTACAATATAATTTAAAAAAACATAGTAGAAGTTGTTTAAATTACATTACAAAACTTTTTTAAAGGACAAAGTCAATGCAATATTTTTTAGTAAAATTAAAACTCATAAAATGAAACATCGCTATAATATTATACATTCAGTTCCGAAAACATCAGGTCTACTGTCAATTATTGTTCAGCCGGTTTTCAAAACATTCACTTGGTCCGCCAGATATTATGCTGTAAGTTTTTACTTAAAAGAAATATGTACAATAGAAATAGAAATAATACCAGCGATCGCTGCTGGTGTTTGAAAAAAGATTACATTTTCGTAAAAGAAAAAAGTAGGTAATCTCTGATTTTCTGTAATTTATAATTTCTGTCAGAAATATGCCAATTCAAATGTTAAAAATTAATCAAATATGCACAAATATTTCAATATCGAGTAAATATGATGCATTGTGGCAATACCAACAGAATATAGGCCTACAATAATATGCCAAATGAAAGCAAATTTTTCTGTAATTTTTTTTCGTGTCTTCCACAAGTTTTATTAATAACATTAGCATGAACCGAAATACATGGGCGTCGGCATGGGGGGGGGGGCAAGGGGGGGCAACTGCCCCCCTCTGGATTGCCTAATGGATTCATTTATTTGTGGTACTCTTTGTCAACCTACAGTTGTAGCATGGAGAATAAAAAGATAGAATTACTTTATAATGAGCTTAGCAAGTATTAACTAATTATAATTATAAAATGTATTTATAATTATATGTTACCAAGGCCGTTGCTCAAAAGAGCGTATTTTGTTAACTTAAAAAAAATTCGTAGCCTCGTCGAATTCAGCTTGGGTTTAAAATAATGATCCGGTTAACCAAGTGAATATTAATGTGTTTAGCCTAATCATTTGAAATTGGGGTCCGAAATTGATTTTGCCCCCCTTAATAAAATTCCTGGCGACGCTGCTGCCGAAATAGATTAAAAATATGATTTGTCACAAACTTCCAGGCCCTAATTAATATGGTAGTTATATTATAGCCAAGCCTCCTTTTTCTTGTTGTCAAAAAAAAAAAAAAAAGATTGTAAGCTCTTCGTCATTACCGAATTCAGTTCTTATTATTTCGGGTTTGCCATGCCAAGCAGGGTTGCCATACGTACGACTATAGTCGTACACATACGACTATTTCATAGATTTGTACGACGTACGACGCAATCAGGAGTCGTACGCCTAGTTGTACGACTATTTTTAACATAGCATTTTATATTTTTTCAATCAATCTACTGACGAATATTAAATTATGTTTTCTCATGGTTTTTGTTGTAAGCATGTTGCTAATAATTACAACACTGTGGCAATTACTGTTTATTTAATTTTATTGCATTTTATCAAATTTAGCACATCGGAAGATAATGAAACACGTCTAATCAATTACAAATAAGATGATTTATAACAATTACATTATATATGTAAGGTGTATAATACCTATTATTAATTATTATTGTTATTAATATTATTATTATTAACACAATAACACACACAATAAGTTCACAATAAGTTAACAAAACAAGTTCATTACACTGAAAAATCACAAAGTATACGACAGTTTTAACTAGCGTACGACTATTTTCGAATTTTGGTAGGACTGTTCTAGGTTATGATCTGGCAACCCTGGTTTTACATCGTGTAATGGAAATTACAGTAATGAAGCAATGTTGTGCAGAAATACGAGTATCCTAATTCATTATGTGGAACATACAGATGTTACAAGAACTGTCAACAACTAAGAATGTGGACCAGGGTTGCCATACGTACGACTATAGTCGTACACGTACGACTATTTCATAGATTTATACGACGTACGATGCAACCATGAGTCGTACGCCTATTTGTACGACTATTTTTAACATAGCGTTTTATATTTTGTTAGTCTATCTACTGATGAATTTTAAATTTTGATATGTATCCAGTTTTTTTTAAGTAAAAGTTCTTTAGTGGCGGTAGAGGGCAAATCTGGAAAATCAGTCACACTAAAACCGTCACGAAATCAGTCACAATCAGTCACGAAATCAGTCACACTCAAAACCGAAAGAAATTACTGTGCGGACTGCACAGAAAACAATCAACTCAATGATTGGGAGTAATCAAAGGAAATTCTTCAGACCTTACTTCCTCAATGGCAATACAATTCCTAAGCAATCTAAAGGTATATTATCTATTTTATGGAACCCGTAGGTTCATTACCGCGCAAATCCAAAATTAAAAATCCAAAATTTAAAAAATACAAATTTCCAAAATTAAAAAAAAACAAAATTATAAATTATAACATCCAAAAATCCAAAATTTAATAATTAAAATAAAAAATTTAAAAATCCAAAAATAAAAAATTTAAAAAAATAAAAAATAAACAATTCAAAGATCGAAAATTTAAAACATCCAAAATTAAAAATTCAAAGATCCAAAATTAAAAAGTCCAAAATCCAAAATTTAAAAAGTCCAAAAACCCAATATTAAAAAGTCCAATAATGCAAAATTGAAAAAAATCCAATTATCAAAAATTGAAAAAAATATGAAAAAGATTAAATAAAGTTTTACTTCTGTCGCGTGGCGTTTCACGCACTCATTTTTTTCTCATGGTTTTTGTTGTAAGCATGTTGTTAAAATCAATATGATTGTAAATAATTAAAATAATTACAACAGAGTGGCAACGACTGTTATTTAATGTTATTGTATTTAATCAAATTTAGCACATCGGAAGATAATGAAACATGCGTATCATTTAAAAATAAGATGATTTATTAACAATTACATGACATATGTAAAATGCATAATACCGATTATTAATTATTAATTATCATTATTATTATTAACGTAATACATTCATTATACTGAAAAATCACAAAGTATACGACAGTTTTAACTAGCATACGACTATTTTCGGATATTGGTACGACTGCTCTACGTTTCTGATCTGGCAACCCTGATGCCAAGGCTAAAGAAGAAGAGTGCTGCACAGCGACAATAAATTAAACCCAAAGCACTTCGAAATCTACCTCAGCCTGTAGGCCTGACTAAAGGGAGTTTTTCTGATATTCAGTTTATCTTTACAAAGCTGAATTTATACAATAATATAACTGCAATCATCAAGTGAAATCATCAGTGGGATATTAGTTTGAAATCAATATAACAAATTTCAGTACAATAAATAGTTTCTATGAATTGTAGTCATAACACAAAGATAAAAATTCTAACAATTTTACATACAGCTTTACTTTGTAAATATTACATTTATACTTTTATACAGTTTTTGAAGTAACGAATGATGTCTATATAAAGTTGAATGTGTTTTAAAAAATCTGTCTTTTAAATTTAAAGAGCTAATATAATACAAAAACGTGATGAACTTTTCGCCATATTTTCGAGTTGAGCAAATTAAGTAAAATATATTTTATTTATGTAACGGATTTTTAAAAATTTGTTGCGTAGTGTAATTTGACAATTTAACAAACTTAATCCCTATGCAACACATCTATATTAATAAAAGGAAGTGCCTGTCCTCCGTCTGTCTTCCGTCTGTCCTCCGTCTATCCGCGATGCCCAGCGAAATCTACTGAACGCAGAGATCTGAAATTTTAAACATAGGTGGACTGAAGGGTCGGAAAATGCACCTCGAAGCCGGAATTTTAATTTTCGCTTTCGTACGTGAGTTATGAGTGAAAAACGGGCAGAAAACGTGTGTTTTTTGCGATTTTGAAGCATCAGTTTCAGTAATATATTTCAAATGTTAAATCAATTACAGCTGGCTTTGGCTATTTTTGTCATCATACCTCATAGCCTACCTTGGAAATAAAAGCATCACGATCGCTTGATTTTGTAAGTCCATCGTGGACGATTCATTTGTTTAGAGTGTCAAGGCCCGCAGATATATGAAATTTTCAACCTACACGTAAGAAGGATATCAACATAGGCTTAATTATGGTCAAACATTGTTCGATTTGAACGAAACTCACTATACAGGGGTTTTCTGAGCCAAGGAACTGGAACCTGAGGTCACTTTTTCTACCAGGGGACGCTACCTAATCGTGGAATAGACTCCACGTGATTTAGGTGTTAATAAATATAATGATTTAACTATTATGCACTTAAGTTTTGAAATAATTATCGAGGGGGAAGCCGCGGGCACATGTTATCTTATAATAACAAAAGGACGTGTTTGTCTGTCTGTCCGCGATGCCCAGCGAAATCTACTGAACGCAGAGATCTGAAATTTTAAACATAGATGGACTGAAAGGTGGGCGAATGCACCTCGAAGCCGGGTTTTTAATTTTAGCTTTCGTTCGTGAGTTATGAGTGAAAAACTGGCAGAAAACGTGATTTTAGCGCTGTCGAAGCATCAGAATTCAGTAATACATTTCAATGTCAAATCAATTGCATTTGGCTTTGGCTATTTTTGTCATTCCGTGGAAATAAAAGCATTGCGTTCGCTTGAATGTTGTAAGCCCACGCTGGTGCATTTGTTTAGAATGTCAAGGCCCGTAGACATACGAAATCTTCAACCTACACGGAAGAGGGATAATCAACATAGACCTAAATATGATTAAACATCGTTCGATTTGGACGAAACTCACTATACAGGGATTTTCTGGGTCAAGGAACTCGAATCTGAGATCGCTTTTGCCCGGCGACGCTATCTAATCGTGGTAAGTAGTCCACGTGGTTTAGGTGTTAATAAATATAATGTTTTAACTATTATGCTCTTAATTTTTTATTTTTGAAATAATTATCGCGGGCGAAGCCGCGGGCACATGCTAGTATAATATAATCCTGAGGTGTGTTAACACCTTATATACTAATTTTTAAGACTTATCTGTCAAAAATTATATCGCAAGGAACATTTTATACGAATAAAAATTGAATTGTGAGAAATGATAGAAAACAGGAAGTGCGCCAGTCATCATAGGGCGTTTAAACTCCTGTACGCTCATTATTAAAGGGATAACGAGATATTTAAAAATAGCGTAGGGTAAAAATAGATTAATTTTTAAAGAGGAAATATACTTGCATTTGGTAACAAAAATGGAAATTTCACTTTTTGGTCGAGGATCATGAAAATTCAGAACTGACGCCTTTAAGCCTCATTTTCCAATAACATGAGAACGAAGAAAAACTTGGGGTATAAATAAGAAATTAGCTTGTAATGTGTCACTTTTTCTAAATCATACAGTTACTTGGTCAGTGAAAAGTTTTTTTATATAATTTCATCTGCAAACTTCCATTTTATATTAGGGACTTCCTTGAATTACTTGTAATAGATATACAATTCTGTTTTGTTTAGTATAGTATTGTATACGTTGTTTATTTATTACTGATCCTGTAGTTTGTGTTTATGTTGGGTTATACTTTAATCTGTAGCTAATGACAATGTAAATATCGTCGGCATTCTTTCTTAGTAAAGTTGGTAACTTATTCAGCGGTTATCACAGAAACCAAGATAGCAATGTAATTTTGAAATTTCCATTTAAATAAAAGTTCGGATATTAACATATTACTATTGTGGTATTTTATACAGTGCACAACGTGGGGGGCGTTTCCAAGACCTGGGTGCCTAACACCAATTACGATAACGCTATCAACTGGGATCTCAACAGAGTGCCCTGTGAGACCGACAGAGTTATCTTCCCGGGAAACCTGCAGTCGGCTATTTCGTTACCAGAAGGCAGCACCATCGTCAAGGATCTTGTGCTGCCAACTAGCGGAGAGATAATTTTTCCTCTCACTGGATCCCTAACGATAACCAGAACCTTACCATCCAGAAGCAATTGTCCTGGAGAAGGTAAGAATTTGCAAAACCTGGCCTGTTGAGATGATGATTTTTACTTCCTCTGCCCGTACCATAGGTACTATAGGTAGAGGAAGTATTGTTTTCGACCCCAAAATTCGAAGTTGAGTTTTTAGCATATATACACGTTTCAAGGCCCCCTGAATCCAAAAATACTATTTTTGGAAACATGTCTGTGTGTCTGTGTGTCTGTGTGTGTGTCTGTGTGGAAAATATCTGTGAACAAGCTAGCTCCAAAACGGAAAATCGTATGAAAACAAAATTTCGTATTAGGGTCTGGTACCTTCTGAAGATGTGAGGATAAGATTGGCGACTATTTTCTCTTATTTTTAAGGGGACTTTACATGAAGAAATTTTCGTTTTTCGCGATTTTCTCGAAAACGGCTCTAACGATTTTCTTTAAATTTTGCACATAAGTTGCTTATACTAAGAGCTAAAACTTTTATTTGAAACATTTTTTCGAGAAAATTCTCTGAGGGTAGTTACAAGCCACCCACTGTTCACCCACGGTTTGTAGAAAGTTTGTCTTACGTGATGAACAACTGAATTCGCGCTCTTTCACGGCCTCTTATTTTATATAAGAATGTGAAGTGAGAAAGATGTATTGTTGGCCATGCATAGAGTAAAGATGTATCTGAGGGAAATATTCGATAAATTTCGGAAATTATATTTTACGGCAGAAAGTTCAATAAACGTCTGCAGTCATTTGTTTTTTTTTTTAAAGTTTGTTATATAGACTGCGCTTTTAGTCGCATCATTGAAAGAAGAGGTATTTATAGGATAATTAGCGTAAAATTGTGTCTTGCGATTCTGTACAAGGATATGTGAATACTGCTAACTTTTATTTGGGCAGAGGAAGTTATGTGACTTTCACATCAGATTTTTTCTGTGCTTTAAGTTGTGCTTTACATTTTAAAACAAAATTGTGATAAGCCTATATTAAATAACTCTGATTGAACTTGAACGATGAAGGATAATTAATTTATCCTGTGTTTGAAATTGAACCCGGACCTTTACACAGGGCCGTAGCGAGATGGGCCCCCGCCAAGGGCGCAGGTACAAAGAGGGCGCAAAATTAACCATGAAAAATCCCGCCTTTTTAGACTGGTGCAATTTATCAAGCAATAAAATTCCACGTTAATGGAAGAAATCTTTCAGGTTATTAAAAATTACTGCACGTGAACTATCTGTAGTATTATGCCGATTGTCTACAAACAAAAAGCAGTCATGCAACGATCTTTAATTAACACGTTTTTTATTGGCAGAGTATGATAACATAAATCATGAACAGTATGGAAAGATATAACAATAAAAATTAAAATGTACATTATTATTGAGACGAAAGTGGTTCAACTAAGTTATTCGAAAAAAATACTTTTATCTATGTGAATGTGTTAAACATTTTAGTAGGGCTCAGGCCTATTATGTAATTTACTTTTGATACTAGATTTAATTACTGAATTCTTTTTTAAGTAGTTCAATCGTCTGAAAATAAGGTTTTAGTACCTTGAAAGTCCAACACTTAGTTCATTTTCAAATTGAGGATTAGGTTTTCTTTGATAATAACAGTGTTTTTATATTAAAATAATAAACGTTAAAATAATAAATTGTTCAAACCCCCAGTATTGGAGGGCGCAGATTTGTCAAACTCGCCAAGGGCGCAGAAGGACCTTGCTACGGCCCTGCCTTTACATAAGTTGTCTTAGCTAGATTATCACCGTGGTTCTAATTAAAATTAAGCCTCATTGAATATAGTCGGATTTAGAACAAATGTTTGACTTATTTATTTTTGTTGAGTTCATTCGAAGGCAAACAGTACTGTACTCTGAACAATATTCCTTACTTCCGTATAACTATTAAGACTGGTTACAGCATTACAAAAAGTAGGCTATGGAGGTTGAAAACAAGACAGGATGTTCAATGTGACCGTTGTTAATTTGCATTTGGATTGATGGGAAATGTGATTAGCAGGGCCCGGATTCTGATGACCTAAATTTGTTTGAAAATTACCTATAAAATGACGCTGAGTTTTTAAGAAAATGACTTAATAATTATAAAAAATTACCTAAAACTGATATTTTATTTACCCGTATTTTACGGACCATAAGACGCACCTTGATTTTAGGGTGGAAATTTAAAGGAAAATAAATTTATTGTGATTCTAAACAAAAAAAAAATTAAAGGGAATAATATACTTCAATGCATAAACGAATTGTACAATGGAATCAGTGTAAATCATTTCTAACTTAAAACATGCATTGTACGAAAACTCTTCTGTACAGGTGGCATCGCGCAAATTTTAACATCTGAACTGATTTCTTATGAAAGACTTTTAGTACTTTTACACCCTCTAATCCTCAATTCAGCATACGGTAAGTGTAATCTGACAAGGCTGTTGAGGTCATTTAAACCACCCGGCAGAGACAACTCCTTTTGTATAAAAGAACTCAACATTCCTTTCTTTTCGCATCGAATACCCTCATTTTAAGATTGTGACAAGTGCACTGAAGTAGGCCTACAGTCTGCCAAAATTTGTAAGTCTTGTCGTTTAAAACACTTTGTTTATAACTATGGTATTCCAGCAATATTTACCATAATTTTAATTTTTTTAATTTACTTCAGACCATTAGACGCACACAATTTTCAAGGCTCCGTTTTCAAAGTAAAAAAATGCGTCTTATGGTCCGTAAAATACGGTATAAAAATTATTATTGTACACACAAAGTTTTAGACTAATTTTTACATAATTGTAAAATCTGTAAATAACTATAAGGGTGTGAATATTCTTTCCTCACGGAAATTTATACTGGCACTGAGACACTGGCGAGTCAAACTTCGGCATTTAATTTTGCGATCTGCCGGATTATATTGTTTATTGAGGGTAAACAGTAGTTTCCACTCTCAAATCCAAGCAGGTGCCAAGTCAATCTAATAACAATAGTAATATAATACAACATTTTGGCGTTTCTTTGATTATCATTTTCGACTGAGACATGACAACACTTTTCCTTCTTGCATTAAACAAACAACACTTCAAAGAGAGAACCGCTAGCGAAGAAAAAAATTAATACACTCAATGTAAATGCATGAAAATTACTAAATAAGGAAGCAAATGACACGAAAATGACAAAATAATAACGTAAAATTGAAATAAATGCTCTAAAAATATAAAATGACAAAAAATGACCTAAAAAAATGTATCTCTCTAATCTAGAGGCCATGATTAGGATTTATCCACAAGTCGGCAATGTCTATGCAGCTAAAATAAAAAGATGACATGTCATTAGAATCCGGACTCTGGTGATTAGTTTAGCAAGAACAATTTTTAACACTTGGTCTGTTTTTATGGGGGGGGGGTAGCAAACAAGCTTTCATTTGAATATTTTTGTACTTTATCATTTCATAAAATAAGTGAACAAGTCATATGCCATTTTTAAAGTAAAGACTTCTTTACTTCCCTTAACTGCGTAAAATGTTTTTCTCCTCCCGAGAAATGTTATAACTAAGGCCCTTCTCCATATTTCGCTCTTCAATTATATCACTGTAAATAGTATAGATAACCTAACACAACAAGTGCAAGGAAAAGCACAAAGAACAATTTTCACAAAAATTAATTTACTTTACTGCGACAATGTCTTTTGGTAGTTCTGCGACAGATGTACTAAAGGGAAATTTCCATGAGGCCACTATAACTTATGTAGAAAATTCTAACGCGACTGGCAAAACTAACTAACTTATTCAATGGCAATAGACAATTCATCAACAAGCTAAAGGAATATTATCTATTTTATGGAACCCGAAGGTTCGTTGCCGCGCTTACCTGAGCCCGCCATTCAATCCTATTCTGTGCTAACTCCAATCATCCTTCGCAAATTCTACTTCCCTTAAATATGTAGGTCTTCCACGTGGTCCTTTCCTTTCGGGTCTCCCAGTCAATACTTTTGAGATATGACTTTCCTCCCCCATGCGTGCAACATGTCCAGCCCAAATGATCCTTCGCGATTTAATTACCCTTACTATATCCGGTGAAGAATACAGGTCCTGAAGCTCGTCGTTATGCAATTTTCTCCAGCCCCCATTTTCAAAAGCATTTCAACTTTCAATAAATTTAATTTACTTCGTTATTTTCTTTCGACAGCTTTTAAAAGGAAGATTCGATTTTGATGATTCACTAAGAATAACTAAGAATAAACCGGAACACGTGTAGGCCTATATAGAATTATAATTTCTTGGAAATTGAAGCTGATTATAATAGCTGTAAATCTTTTAGAGAGCCCATTCCCTATGATAAATAAGCAAAAAAAAAAAAAAAAAAAAAAAAAAAAAAAAAAAAAAAAAAAAAAAAAAAGGATTATATTAAAGACACAGTGATTTTTCACTACTATTTATGTTTTTGAGGTTATTTTTCTTCAAGCTAATGCATTTTTATTGTATCTTCTTACAGTTTGTTACATTAAATTAATTGTGAAGTAATTAGTTTGTATCCTGACCTCTTGTAATCAAATGGTACTTTCAGGCCAAAAAAAAAATGGATGCGAGTGTTAGGAAATAATTAAAACAATTACTTAGGAAAAACATCAGAGGTTCATAGGGACATTGTTTTACGTATAAAAGAGCACATCGAACGATATCAACGATAAATAGGCCTACAACGATAATAAAATATAGCACAATTCTTTTTGTGGCAAAACAACAAAAAAGGATTGAAACAGTTAGAGATTCTGCTAGTGTTACAACGTACAAATGGAATTACTGTTAAGTTAAGTTAGTAAGTTACTGAATTCCTATAAAAGTTGCATGATGGTATTTTACAAAATGCAACGCTGAATTGTAACGACACAGAATTACAGATAAACCAAGGTAACCAGTCACGTAATAAATTGTACACCGTGATCCGCTTATAAGTATAATAAAAGAAATAGTTATAATTTCAAAACTATGCATCCAAGTGTGTTACGGTTAATACACATTTTAAAGAGGAGGTTGGAAAGTTTGTTAATTTTTAAAAGAATTATGGAAGTATGGATGTATTTTACAATTTGATATTAATATATAGGAATATGTGGGTAGTGTTATTTGCCAAAGCCCAGTGTATTGCAACTTTCCAAGCCGTATATGAACACTAAACAATATTCTTGTCATGAGAACTTTTTTGCATTTGATAAATTTTGTTTAATATATTACTATAAAATATGCACTAAATTGGACACTAATCCGGTAACAGTCAACCGATTTGGTCCAATATCAATAGGCTTCGTCCCATGGACGTTATAAATGCATATACCAAGATTCATGAAAATCCTATAAAGTGTATTCGATTTAAGGTGCGTATAGACACACGGACAGACACAAGGACGGACGGGCAGACATTCCCCGCCCACCACAAAATCTCATGAAGTATGGTACCATACTGGCACTTAATAACACGTGTGAATTGATTAAACTGAGGGAAGAACTGAGGTCATTGATAACAATGTGAGAATATTGCAACGTAGCTTTTGTTTAGGAAAGCGGAAACAAGGCCGTCTTGGTCAGATCAATTAATAGAAACACCGTATGATATGAAAAACTCTACTGTATGCTAGGCCTATGCACAGTGAACGTCTGACTGGATAAAGGATCGCTCACTACTTCACACACGATAATATTAAACCAATACTAAGACGAGCATGTGTAATAAAGTTGAGCATTATTCCTGTGTACCATATTATGGAACGAAGGGAGAATGTTTCAGTAGCGCTTCAGTAAATAAATTTAAACTCGACTTATAGATTAAAGAAAAAGCCAAAGAAGTAGATCAAATTTTCCCGAAAATTTTACTTTTGGCAGTTGTACAGCAAATAAAGCGAAATTCAATTCGCATGTGGTTCCCATAACTCATGTAGAAAAGCTAACTTTGCTGGTAAAAAAAAAAGTCAAGCCGATTAATTTTCACTCCTATGTTATGACTAGAGTTCGGATGTTTATGACATGTCATATTTTTATCCTGACCTCCATTCTCACCGCAATCACAAATTAAACATGAATTGCACATTTGTTATCCTAATCGGGCCGTTTTTATTTTGCATATAAAATCAGATTTTGGTTATTTTCATGACCGTGGTCATATTTCGGTTATATTTGTAATTTAACGTCATATTTCAGTTAGAAATTCGGTAAAAGAACACAATTATGCAGCATGTGCACTAAATTGTCGACTTAATTTTTTTTCCGAAGAAGAGTAACGAATGTTTGGTTTTACTGTAACTGAAATGTGAAGGGACACAATTAATAAGTAATGGCACAATTACCTCTTCCTCCTTGTTGTTAACTTCCAGTATAAAACATATTTTTTTGAAGTTCTTTCCAAGTAAAACTGTAAATCACCTGTAAAATTGTTAACAAGTGATTATCTGATTGAATTGATGTGTTGTAATAATTTCGTGTTACTAAAGGTTTTAAACGGTAAAATTTATTTTTAGAAAATACGTTCTTTTATGAAGTAGGCTTAATATTTATGATTTTTGGGTCATATATAGTCATTTTTAAGGTCATATTTGCAGTCATATTTAGTCATTTTTAAGGTCATATTTTCCACTTTTTAGGTCATAAAGATCCGAACCCTAGTGATGACCGATGACTGTTAATCATGCAAAACTGTATCTTCCTTTAGCTTTGATAACCTAACCGGACAAGTAAACTGGAACAAGTAAATTGATAAGTTTTCTTCGTACTATTTTCCCTTAGTCTGTTTACATATTATCATTGTCCATCGTTGAAAGAAACTGAATACTACATTGAACGGAACCATTAGAACGGCCATAAGCTTGAAAATGAATTTTAAAAATCCTTACAGAAATGTAGGTTTTAATGACTTCAAGCTACATTCATGCCGATTCTAACCAAACGGTTCATGCTATAAACATTTGAAGACTACTTCCACTCTCGAATAACTCCTAAAGTTTAAAGTTTATCGGCATTTTATCTGTTTCTATGTAAATACGATTTTCTTCCAATTTAGCACGAATGTTCTTTCAAACCGTTAACATCTGCATATGATTAAAGATTTCATTTTTGATCCTGTTTTTAAGATGATGGCTATTTTAACTAATGGAGAGAACATCTTACTTTTTTTTTTTGGAGCGGTTCCCTGGAAACAATGTTGATTTTTGCCGTAATTTTAACGGTTTACTGGCACTTCGTCTGTTTCTCTGTAAATATGTTCGTTACGCAATCATGATCAAACATTTCGTATGTTTCTCTGTAAATATGTTCGTTACGCAATCACGATTAATATGTTCGTTCGATTTTCTCCCAATTTGACGAGAAAGTTCCTTAAAGTAATTTAAAACGAAGTATGTAGGTGTGAGGATCTCTTAGGGACTCTACTCTATAATAAAGGAGTGGAGTAAGAAGAATAATTTTGATATTATTTACGAGTGATTTCATTCTACCATTTCTATTTCTATTTGAGAGGTTATTATTTTTCAAGTCAGTGTATTTAAATTACTTCTCATAATTTACTACTAACAATTTTTTTTTACTTTAATTTGCAAGACAATTATTTTCCTTTTCCGGTCCCTTATGGCCACTTGGAGCTTTCAAGATGAATGTTAAGGAATTATAAAATCCTACTTACCAAAACCATCAGAAGTTCTTATGGCATTTTCTTGCTTATCAACACACACTAGAAGCTAGAACGATATACTAACAGATTCCATTTCGCAGTAAATACCAGAACACTTCACTTCACTTCCTGTTTATTTATAGATGTCATACCACGGATTTTGACGCCCGTCAGTATGTTATACTGTTGTTTGTTATGAAATATTTACTGTTCGTATGTTGCTGTTTCACAATTTCACTTTGTACTTTCACAGAAATCTTGTAAATACCCGAGTTGAATACCAGAACACTTCACTTTATTTAACGATTTTTTAACGTTACACCAAATACCAGAACAAAATGGCTGACACCGTAAGAGATTCGAACAGCACAGTGTTACCACTAGCACAAATGAAATTACTCTTAAGGTTGAGAAATTTCCCCTACATTACACTACATATTGGAGTAGTATTCTATGAAATGCAGACAATGAATGGAAACAGTACGGCATTAAGTTACGGATTACCATGCTTTTGGATTTTATTCTAATCCTGAATTAATTTGGCTAATGAAAAAACTTATTTTATTTTAAAAGCACAAAATCCAGCATGCCAATCGACACCGTATTTCCTAATTTGAAGTCTCTCATCTCTTTATTAGCATTTTCTCTATCATCTAATGCATTAGAACTAATTAAACTTGCCATGGGATAAACTACAAAACGGAAACGAAAAATACAGTAAAAGTATGCTTACCAAATGTGGTGTTCAAGACTTGTAAATTTTCAATACCGGTACTGAAGATAAGGAGTTACTGTGGTTATAACCAGGGACCGGATTCTGATGACCTAAAATTGTTTAAAAAATGACCTATAAAATGACCCTAGATTTTAAAGAAAATGACTTAATAATTACAAAGAATGACCTAAAAACTCATATTTTATTTATAAAAATTATTATTGTGCACACACAGGTATAGACTAATTTGTACATGATTCTAAAAACTGTAAATGTAGAAAGGATATCGTAAGTCTAAAAGCTTTGTTCTTGAATGGAACATTTTAGAAGAAAAATAAGAAAATTGTTTTTAAAGTAGATTCTGTAACAATGTTGCATTATAGTAACCTAGTCATATATTTAAAGTAAATGCATAAAAATGACAAAATAAGGAAGAAATGATACGAAAATGACAAAATAATGACCTAAAAGTGAAATAAATGCCCTAAAAATATAAAAATGCATAAAATGACAAAAAATGACCTAATACAAATGCATTTCTATAATCTAGAGGCCATGATTAGGATTTATCTACAAGTTGGCAATGTCTAGGCAGCATCAATAAAAAGATGACATGTCATTAGAATCCGGGTCCTGGTTATAACAAATATTTTAATCAGTTATTAAGTGCCGGTATGGTACTCTAAGATATTGTGTGTGGGGACGGGAAAATGTCTGTCCGTCCGTCCGTCCGTCCGTCTGTTTGTCTGTACGCACGATAACTCAAATAAGCTTAAACGGATTTTAATGGAACTTGGTATGCGCATTTATAATGTTCATGGGAAGGATCCTATTGATACTGGACCAAATCGGTTGACCGGTACCGGAGTAAAACCCAATTTAGTGTCTATTTTAAATGCGCAGTAACTCAAATACGCTTTATCGGATTTTTATGAAACGTGGTATACGCATTTATGGCGTTCTTTGGTATAAGCCTATTGAATTCGGGCCAAATCGTTAGACCGGTACCGAAATAAGGGGTAAGGAGTATATCAATATTAATTTTGTAATGAATATTCTTCCATGGCCCACAATATATTAAAATAATGTAACAAACTGCCAATCGTAGATTGATATTGTTAGCAGCCTTGATTGATTCATTTCTTCGTAACGATGTCAGTGTAGGCTAAATAATAATGTAAATAAAATATTTAAAACCAGCCGTTGAATATGGATATTATGTTGTTTATTCTATGGATATGTAGACTACCAATATTTACATTAGGCTATATGTTAATGTGAGTATTTTTCTTATTCGTTCCTGTGCAGCAATGTAATTCCTGACAGAAAGATTTCATATTGACTTTTTATTTGTTCATAACCTTTAAGGCTACTTTAAACTTCAAACAGACATATCAGCGAATCGTAGGCCTATTGCGTCATTATTATTGCCAGGGCATTTTGTTTTTGGAGTTTAATTCGGAGATCTATTACAAAAATAACTTTTCTGCATGGGCCTATCATAATTGCGTTTATCACTCATTAAAAAAGCATACTGGCACTTTGTTATATCAGTTTACCTGATTTTATTAAGTGCCAGAATTGTACTTGTAAGATAGTGTGGGGGACGGAAAAATGTCTGTCCGTGTGTCTGTACGCCCGATAACTCAAATACGCTTTATCGGATTGTTATGAAACTTGGTATACGAACTTTTAACGTCCATGGGAAGAAGCCTATTTATATTGGACCAAATCGGTAGATCGATACTGGAATAATGAGCAATTTAGTGCCTATTTTATGGTAATCTATCTATATAAATAAAAACCAATTGCCACAAATATGTCGCAGCATTACTTGAAACGGCTAGACCGATTTGACTGATTTATTTATTTTTTATTTATTTTTTCGTAATTGTCAGGACAAGGTTTGTATGAAAGAAAACTTTTGGAAAATCCACAGAAAAAGTCGGAAATGTGAAATGAGGCACAGTTTGAGAGTTCTGCTGTCACATGTTTACATAAGGAAAAAAAAACTATATTTCTTGACCAATTTGCACGGAATTTTGCACACATACCCAGTTAAGCCCGGGAAGTAACGCGGTCAACATTAACATTCAAACGCGCCACTCCTTCCCTTGAAAATGTATATAATTTCTGAAAATATTATACTGAAAAAATTAAATGCAATTAAGTTATCATGACAACAGTGTATTGTTTACAGTGTTCCCATAGGGATTTGGGAACTATATAATACTGGGCTTTAATAGTGATGCTATCGATGCTAACACATTTGTGAAAATACTTCTTGAAGAATGAAATCCACGAATATACGCACATTATTAAGCAGTCACATAACTTTCTCTACCCTCGACATGGAAAATATAATTTTCTCACTTCACATTTTGATGTAGAATAAGCGGTCGTATTGCAGGGACAGCTTAAGTGTGTGCCAACATTCGACATCCTCTATGGGCCATAAAAAGCTATACCTAGCATTTTCTGAGGGAATAGTTTGAGTGTGATAAGTCATTTTTTCTCATTTCAAGTTCTACGTACATATTATACAAGGCCCTAGAGTTTGAAAATCGAAAGTCTTTCATAAGTTAATTTCAATTTACAAAATAAAAACCCGAACGACACCGGGCCTTTTAAGCTAGTGTCTCTATGTATAAGAGGTTTTGTCTTGACTGACTGGCTTAATGACTGACTGACAGAGAATCAACTTAGAGCTTAAACTACAAAAGGTAGTGACTTGGAATTTTATAACACCTTCGTTTCATAATGTAGGTGCACACTAAGAAAGGATTTTGCAAAATTTTGATTTTAAATGCCAAAAATAAAATGTTTTTAAGGGTACGACACACCTTTTCACACAGAATTATCAAATCCAAATCAAACTCCATGTACAGTTCTCATGACAACAGTGTATTGTTGGCAGTGGTCACAAGTAGCTGTGGAAGTAATTGATATGGGACTTTGACAAATTAGAGAAGCTATCGATAGAATTCATTGACGTAAATAAATACTGGACTAGTGTTATTATTATTATTATTATTATTATTATTATTATTATTATTATTATTATATGAGATTTAAAATGCTTCACCACACATATAAATAATAATACATAATTTTCATATATCTTTTGCTCATATGCAGCTCACGCAATCGCTGTATTCATTTTTTTATCATAGATATTACAGGTATGAAGATGTTTCAGTGTTCTGTAAAAACGATTGCAGGTAGGTGCAGTATAATTCAAGTGATAAAAAAAGAGGACACTTGCGATTGTGAAATTCCACATGTTTTTATGCTGGTTTGGTCAGTGATTCATGAGCTAAGTACTAACATATTATTTTCTTTATATCTGATTTTCTTTCTTTAATAAGATTTTGAAATCAAATAAAACTATGTTCGTATTTACGCTAGGATGCATTTGTGTATACGGTTACTCCAGTGCTTCTCACGTCTCCAGTTAGACGAGAATACTGTATAATTCATTGCCTCCTTTGTATTTTTTTTACTATTATTATAGTAAATTCTCAATATCTTAGACTTCAAATAACTTCGATAACTTGTTAAGAATAAAAATAAAAAAATTCTTTAAACTTGTTAGAAGGTCTATACAATGCCACTTCGATTTCCATCGTAGTCCTAAAATAAAGAAAAATTGCGTGAATCCTCAAAACACCGAGTTATTATCTAAATTTTAATGTTTCGAATGTACAGCAAAATATACAATTGTTTTCCTATTTAAAATATCAAGCCTTGTTGTAATATTGTCTTGTCTAAAGTACATTAAAGAACAGTACAAAGTCATAAAACTACCATTTCTCTTAGTTACTATTTTGCTTCGTTAAGTACAATACATTCCCACTCGAATGACGGTCTTTTCGTAACTCGGACATGTTCCTGCCTTTTTAATGCGGGTTATAGTTTATTCCAAAACTTGGAAGCCTTAGTTCTTGGAGCTACACCTATAAAACTCCCCTCCTGCTTCTTATTGCAGAGATTACTGAACAATAGGGGACCTTCATTAAAGGCCTAGAAGCAATACTGTCAGAGATCTGTGTATTCTGGAGATTGTTCAGTCCACTGTCATGTATCGTGTTGAATAGTTGCATCCGCTGTGTTGGCATATAATATGTCCTCATTTTTTCCGATCCAGGTGTAAAAATATCATCACCGCATGAGAAGAAAATATACTCTCTAAAGACAATGACTTTGGGATTAGCGAACAATGAGGGACCCTCATTAAGAGGGGACACATCGTAAAATCATTCCTCAAAGACACATCGGGGCTCGGGCGGTAGAGTGAGTTGAGGCTTTCAGTTTTTGTATAAAATATTCCAGGAGTTGACTGCAATTACTAATTACTAGGACAAGGCATTTGATGATTTTGCGTACTTTTTATATGAAGATTAAAAGATAGCTCGAATATATACAAATGTGTATCATGAAATAATTTATGAAATAAGAGCAATTTGTTTTTGAATTTTTTGCTCTATTTTGCAATTTTCGTTATTTTCAAGAGATAGGTCATTTCTGGGCAATTTTTAGGTCTTTTCTGTATTTATATGTCTTTTTCGGCATTTTAGGTCATGTTTCAGTGGAAGTAAAGAGGAGCTTTTCCATGTACAAATCGTTACTTTCAGACAACAGACATGAGACTTCGTAGTGAACGGACGTGTCTGTTCTGATAGCTCAGAATGTCTCCTAATAACGAGGGCGATATAGTACCATCAACGACTTACTACTGTAAACGATGCAAAGCTAAGGCGATTGACGTTTTACATTGTGTTGGTTGTGATAACTGTTTCCACATTAGCTGCGCTAAGCGTACTGCAAATGTAAAATTCATAGATGAAAATAACATCAAGTGCTGTGGTAACCTGGACAATGTTGAAAACATTAAATGTATCGACAGTGACGAGGTTAAAGAAGTTGAAACTGCTGATGCCGACATCGACGAAGCATTTCTCAATGCGGTAAGTTCACTGAGTGATAAAGACAATAAAATAGATTTGAATATTTTTAAATACCTCATGAAGCAAAAGGACTTCGTAATAAGTGAATTACAAGCAAGAATAAACTTTCTAGAACACCACATAGATCAGTTAATTAGTCATAACCAGCTAAGATGTAAACCTCAATCCTTGGAACCAAGTAGAACTAAAGTAATTAACAAATCTAAAGATAATATTGGAATGCAACATAATTCTAGTGAAGCAAGTAATTCTAAGAGTGGAAAACCTGGAATTACAGACACGCGGGCCTACTCAACTGAAAGTAGGCCTATAGGACAAGCTGGCAAGTTATCTATCAATAACCTGATCGATACGGATCAAGTTGCTGTTGGGCAAAGTGAGGTTATACAATTCAGTGATAGTATTCAAGATTCTGAATCCCCAGATGACAATGGGAAAAAGGATACTTGGGCTAAAGTCGTGAGTAGGAATCGAAAACGGGTCACAGTTGTTGGAAAAAATAATGAATGTAATACTGAATCGTTGAAGTTACAGGGTATTCCCAAAACAATTTCTCTACATGTATATAGAATGCCTCCACGCACAAGTGCAGCGAATGTGATCCAATTTTTGAAACCCACTTTTCCTGAGGTGAAGTGTGAACAACTTCAGTCTAGACATCCGGAAGAGTATTCCTCATTCAAAGTTGACATTTACGAACAGAACTTAGAACTAGGTTTGAATCCAGATACGTGGCCCAATTACGTGTGTGTGCGGCGTTTTTTGTACCCAAAACCAAAGCAACCCATTCCAGTCAACGGAGACCGTTTGATAAAACAACAGTAAACACAAATCCTTGTTCTCAGTCTTTGTGTGATAAACAGAACTTCCCTACAAACCAGGATATTTTCTTCATTAATATTCAGTGTATTCGAACAAAGTTAAATGAGTTGGATGTGTATCTCCACAGTAACAATCATAAAATCGTGTGCTTAGCTGAACATTGGCTTGCATCTGATGAATCTAATTTTTATAATATCCCAGGTTATACAATAGGGAGTATTTTCTGTCGTTCTCATATGAAAAATGGTGGTGTAGCGATCTTCGTCATGGAAGGACTAGAATTTACAGAAGTAAATATTTCATCTTATTGTGTTGAGAAGCACTTCGAAGTTGTAGCTATCAAAGTCCAATGCTACAACTTGGTAATATTTAACGTCTATCGTTCACCTAGTGGTGAAATAGATACATTTGTGAATAATTTCGAAGCACTTTTAATTCATTTCACAAGAATGAATGTGAAACTGGCAGTCTGTGGTGATTTTAATGTAGACATGGCTACCATGAATAATAATAACATGAGATTAAGTAATATGCTCAGAACAGTGAATTGCTACTATGCGCATACTACTCCCACAAGGCAAAATGCATGCCTTGACAACGTTATAACAAACCTGGACAGACATCAGTATACTGTAGAGGTAATTGACCCTTCGCTATCTGATCATTCGGCAGTGATTCTATCATTGCCACAAATTGTAAACACGGAAAAAAACAGTAATCCAATTTTAAGATCTAGAAGATTAACCACAAACCGAAATTTGGAAAATCTCAAATTTCACCTTAGCACAATGACTTGGGAGGATGTGTCATCTTTTAATGGAATCTTATACGCTGACATAGCTTTTAAAACATTTTTCTACAAATTTTTAAATGTATTTAATATATGCTGTCCATTAATTAATTTTAAATGTAACAATAACAAGGCGAAAAACACGACATCAAAGTCTTGGTTCAACCCAGACTTAGAACGATTGAGGAATAAAGTCATGGCTTTAAATACAGTGTATAAAACTACCAAACATCATGGGGTGCTGGAATTGTATAGGAAGAGCAGAAGTGAATATAAACTCGCATTAACAAAGGCAAAACTAGAAAACAATATGAACTATATTAACAGTGCAAGCAACAAATGTAAAGCTGCCTGGAATATTGTAAAAAAAGAAACTACTAAAAATGATCTAAAGCACGCCATAACTATATCACCCGAAGTTTTTAGAGATTACTACATCCATTCAATAGAGCAAAATTCCGACAAAGCCAAACAGATTTCAAATGAATTTGATGTGTCAGCGGAAATACTTTTAGACAGCCAAGTTTCGACTCATACTACAGCTTTCAGTTGGCATACAGTTTCTGAAAGAGAAGTTATTAATATTGTACGTAAAATGAAAAACTCAAACAGTGCTGATATATATGGCCTAACTAATACAGTTCTTAAATCTATAGTGGAATACATATCTGCACCGCTCACAAAATGTATCAATCTCTGCTTAAAGGCAGGCATTTTCCCTGAAGAATTGAAGATATCTAAAACTGTTCCTATATACAAGAAAGATGACATAAATAACCCTGAAAACTACAGGCCAATTGCTATAGTACCCATTATTGGAAAAATATATGAAGGTGTTGTGCTCCTACAATTAAGAAAATATTTTGATAGAAATAATATTATGAGCCCATCTCAATATGGTTTTTCTCCAGGCAAAAACACTCAGGATGCAGTAAATGATTTGTTAAAAGTAATATATAGTACCTATGAAGCCAATGAATATACTCTAGCCATATTATTCGACCTAAGTAAGGCTTTCGACTGCATACCTCATGCTCTGCTGTTAAATAAACTAGATTATTATGGAATTAAAAACAGTGAACATAATTTTTTTCAATCCTACATAACTGGGCGTAGTTACATAGTTGATGTAAATGGTGAGAGAAGCACAGAAGCATTCACAAACTATGGAGTCCCCCAAGGGTCCATTCTAGGGCCCTTCCTATTTCTGGTCATGATAAACGACTTGCCGTGTAATGTACATGCCAAATCAATACTATATGCAGATGACTCTACCTTTATTATCACTAGCAACAATATTAATACTATTAAAGATACATCTAGGGAGGTGTCTACTGATGTTGCAAAATGGTTTTCCAGCAATGGGTTTTTAGTGAATAGAGACAAAACCCAACAAACTATTTTCACTCTCAAAGAAAACAGAGAAAAAGTAAATGTAAAATTGTTGGGCTTTCACCTAGATTCCGAATTGAATTGGCATGTCCACGTGAATAGTGTATGCAAAAGATTATCCAGAGTGGTTTACCTGCTGAGAAGTATTTGTGATCAAGTTCCTAGGTTTTACATCAAGCAAATATACTTTGGTTTGTTTGAAAGTGTCTTCAAGTATGGCCTACTACTATATGGGAACAGTACTAAGTTGATGGAAATTTTACTCTTGCAAAAGAAGGCTATTCGTATTTTAAGTAACAGCCCAGGCAGAACTCATTGCAAACCGCTTTTCATACAGGAAGGAATTTTAACAGTGTACAACTATTACATATTTGAACTTTTACTATATGTTCACATAAACAAAAATGAATTAACTTTAAATAATCATGTCCACCCCTACAATGTTAGAAATATTGGAAAGATTCAAGTGCCATTTTCAAGATTAGAAAAAGTGAAATCCAGTCACCTTGTCAATAGTATAAGACTATACAATAAACTGCCTGTTCAACTAACAGAAGTGAATGTGACTAGTTTTAAAAGAAGGATCAAAATTTGGTTATGCAAGAATCCATTTTATAGTCTGACGGAATATATGGACTCCAGTTTTAATATGTAAACTGTTGACTACTGTACATTGGAGCAAAATTGACAATGCCTATTGTGTAATGTACACTTAACGGCCTGCATAATAATAATAATAATAATAATAATAATCGTTTTTATTGGAAGTCAGGTTTATTGTAAACACCATAGCAGTTTGTCTTGTAGCAATAAAGAATTATTTTTTTTATTTCTTTTTAAATGGCACATATTTGCTAGGGGCAATTTGATGGTCATGCCAGTGCAGAAAGAATTTTTTTCTTTCGCTAAGGGTGTCAATGTAGTACCATATAGATTTACTTACTTTTTTAGTAATAAAATAAGGGTGTTTTATTTTGTAAATTGACATGTAAAGGACTGTCATTCGTTAAATTGCTTTTAGCAATTCATTACTTAATATATATAAGTAAAGATGGAAAATTTATTGGTCATTTTTTAAATATGTTGTATCATTTTTCACTATTTTTAGGTCATAAATGCATTTATTCACTATTTTATGGTCATTAAATGCCTTGCCCTACTAGTTACAATTATAGAAATAAATAATACGGATTTTATATAACGAAAAGTCATCTTTTTGAAATAACTTTATGAAAAGTAGAGAACGAAAAAGAATACACAGTAATTGAAAAAAAAAGTAGTACGGACGAAAGTTCATACCTAAAAATGAGATGTTCGAGTAAAGGGCTGTCTGGCAACAGTGGGTGCATTTTAACAAGAAAACTTTCAGATTCTGAATCTTGCACTTAACACAGGTGTTGTACATATGGCATGTCTGGGTTATGAATAATTGTGTTTCCAGACGTATTGTTCACACGGAACTGGGCCGAGGCGTGGCTTGATCCCGCGAACTGGAAGACAGAGGGTGTGGAAGCCTCTCAGCCCGTGCCCCACATGGAGCGGATCCCCTGCGTGCAAGACTACATCCACTTCCCTCCGGCCAGTAGCTTCCGGGTGCGTCTACCGGAAGTACCTGTCACCGTTGGCAAGATTTCCCTGCTCGGCCAGGTAATGCATCCAGCGGCAATTCAGTTTGTGAAATCAACAAAATCGATTGACCTACTTTTATGTGGGGTAGTTTCATTGAGCTTCTTCTATTTGCCTATACCCGTCTGGAAAAGACGAGGGCATATAAAGTGAGTCTTAAGTTTAGCATTGCTCGTGTAGTTCATATACGAAACCGCAATCAATTTTTTCCCACTATTTTACTGCAGGAAGAATGTTTGCTTAGTCCCCTCCTAGTTCAACGCACTTAAGCCATCGGAAAGGAAGTGCTTCGAAACCGCGTGAGAAAAGTTATTTTGGTTGACGCTGTAGCCATTCGTGCACCGTCGATTGGACGTCATCATCAGACTTGAACTTCTGCCCTCCAAGGTGACCCTTTAATGAACCAAAGATGTGGAAACCTGATGGTCCCAAATCTGGCGATTATGGCGGATGTCCTCGACGGTTTTCATTGTTGCACGAGGAGCATGAGGACGGGCGTTATCATGTGAAGCAAAACACCTGCATTCAGCAATCTCCTTCGCTTTGACACTATCAGATTTCCACATCTTTGGCCCATTAAAGGAGCACCTTGGAGGGCAGAAGTTCAAGTCTGATGAAGACGTCCAATCGGCGGTGCAGGCGTGGCTGCAGCGTGAACCAAAATAACTTTTCTCATAATAAAATGATTTTTCTCACGCGGTATCGAAGCACTTCCTATCCCATGGCTTAAGTGCGTTGAACTAGAAGGGAACTAAGTAGAAAAAATAATGTACAAGCAAACATTCTTCCTGCAGTAAAATAGAGGGGAAAAAATAATTGCGGCTTTCATTTGATTCTCCCTCGTATTATTAAGGCTCCAGATTTGACCCTTTCTGTCTGCAGACCTTCTATTATAGCTGCTAACCTCACTGGATTATTGAACTATATGAAGATTTTAAGTTTACAACTATCGCAGTTGAAAATGATTGCAGCCACTCTACCTGAAAGTGCATAACCGTAATTTCAGTTACGATATGTGGTAATTATGTTATATAAGTCTGGGGTAACGATGCAAATGTTATAAAAGTTTTAAAGTTACAAAAGGAAGCTGTAAGAACAATCTGTGGCGACGATGGCTGAGCTCATTGTAAATCGTTATTTAGAAAACTTGATCTAATCTCTTTATATCAGTAAATGTTTATGTTAAGTAAAGAATAATATTAAATTATTTTTACCTAATTCAACTCATTAATATAATACAAGGTATACAAAAAATTTAAGAAATAACTTAAGCACACAGACCTGCCTGTCTCAGTAGACATGATTTAGTAACTAATGCAATATGTGTTGAGCGATGTAAAGTTTAATAAACTAGATATATAAGCTTTCATGAACCACAGATTATTGTCTCTGTTGGACATTACATGAGAATATTATAGGAGAAAAATTCCTCCGACACTGGGACTTGAACCCAGGACCTTTGGCTATTCGCGCCAATGCTCTACAGTACTGCATATGACATAACTTGTCTGTCTGTGAGGTGAACCATTAGGGCAATCAGTCATGGGAGAGAGGTTCCATCCGCCGCTGTGAATTGAACTCCGGCTTAGCTCAGTTGGTAGAGCATTGGCGCGAATAGCCAAACGTCCTGGGTTCAAGTCCCAGTGTCGGAGGAATTTTTCTCCTATAATATTCTCATTTAATAAACTAGTTATGAGGGTTCCTTCATGTCCTGTGAGATTTTCACGCTTGGATTAAAAATAAAAAGTTGTTTCAATACTTTGTCCCCGAATACTCTAAACATTAAAACAACAATATAAGTGATTGAGTGGAGGTCATACTATCATATAATCAGCAATAACTGTTGTCTTGTAGGAACTCAGTGCCAGTGAGTGGGAAGCAGTTTTGATATCAGATTCCGGAGAACGCCAATTCGAGTTCAGCATGAGTGACTACTGGAGGACGAAGACTGTAGAAATGACGGGAGAAATATGTGAAGACCCTCTGGAGTGTGTATGTAGCGTTAATCATGAGCTACAAGAAGCTGTGTGCAGAAATGTAAAATGCGACAAAACGCCTCTGCCATGTCTCAACCCTGTTACACCCATCGGGAGCTGTTGTCCTATGTGTGGTAAGTAATGTAGGTATACAGCACTTGTATTCTAAAGAATTAGTTCGGATTTGTTGTGGTAATGATATCAGGAGACAATTACCATTATGAAGGCAGTTATATCTTCATAAAGAAACATATAGATGCCCATCTTCAGGACTTGTTAAAAATGTCAACACCTTTGCAAATTGACTTTGGTGAACATTTTACTTCCCACGAGCGTCCAAAGTATTCTCATTAATATATAACAATGTTATTAATCTAATTAAGAAATAGTAATTTTACTGCATCCAAAAAAGTGCCCCCATTAATGTGTTCTGAATTTTAATAAATAATAATTTTACTGCTCTCATTGATGTGTTCTGAATTTTAATAAATAATTTTACTATATTCAAAAAAAGTGCTTTCATTAACGTGTTCTCCATTTTAATAAATAATTTCAATTTCTAATAATAATTTTACTGTAACAAAAAAAACATGCGGCCTGTGGCGTCAACACACATCATATATTGGTCCTTGTAAGTAAAGAAGTTGGCCACTCCACATGTAATGTATTCCTAATGAATTGTTCAGCTAAATGCAAAATCTGCAAAAATTGGAGACTACGTCTTTGGAAATACAACCTTCAGTTATGAACAGAAAATTTAATATCTCACAAATCAGTTCTGAAAGCGGCATTGGAAATGTTAACTAACGCTTACCAAATAAGAATGGTGCCAATGCAATTTTTAAAATGTATGGTAGTAAGATCTCTAAAACATTTGAAGACTTCTGGTCATAATACTTACTTACTAACTCAATGGCAATAGACAATTCCTCAGCAAGTTAAAGGAATACTAGGTATTATCTATTTTATGGAACCCGAAGGTTCTTTGCCGCGAATACTTGAGGCCGCCATTCAACCCTATTCTGTGCTAACTCCATCGAATCATCCCTCGCAAATCCTACTTCCCTTAAATCTATCCTAATATTGTCCTCCCATCTACGTATAGGTCTTCCACATGGTCTTTTCCCTTCGGGTCTCTCTGTCAATACTTTTGAGTTATGTCTTTCCTCCCCCATGTGCGCAACAGGTCCAGCCCATTTAATCCTCAGCGATTTAATTACCCTTACTGTATCCGGTGAAGAGTACAGGTCATGAAGCTCGTCGTTATGCAATTTTATCCAATCCCCATTTTCATCTCTCTTGGGCAAAAATATTTTCCTTAGCACCCTGTTTTCTCAGATTATGTTTTTTCCGAAGAGTAAGCGACCATGTCTCACATCCATATAATACAACCGGCAGGATAGTTGTCTTATAAATCTTTATTTTAATCTAGTCATAATACCGTTTTGTTTATTGTATTTTGTAGGATCATATTTAGTACTGAAGCTCCAAACTTCAGGACCCGGCGCGAACATACTGAAGACACTTCTACAGTCCATGCTACGTAAGGAAGAATACATAGGAACAGCGGCATACATGAGTAGACTTGCAGACGTAGACAGCAAATTTCGGCCACAGCTCCAGGTCGTATTTTCCGACACTGGTGACTACAGAGGCGACTGTATTAACCTAGCCAATGCATTCGCTTCTAAAGTTAAAAGTAAGTAAAGCACTTCTAACTCAGTTGAGAGTTAAATAATACAATCCTAACAATACAGTCCAGTGTCGTTTGTAAATCTGAAGTTGTGATATTAAACCTGATTTTATAAAATGTCAATGTAAATCAATTTAAGATAACAATTGAAAATACGTAGCAAGATTGAGATAGGAAATATACACACTAAACTTCACTAAAAAGGTATATTTACCCAGAACGATCATTTCAACGGGTCTTCCCGCCATCATCAGCTGATTCCGACAATCGGAATCAGCTGATGATGGCGGGAAGACCCGTTGAAATGATCATTCTGGGTAAATATACCTTTTTAGTGAAGTTTAGTGTGTATATTTCCGATCTCAATCTTGCTACAGATTTCAACACTTCACTGTAAATTTCCATCTAATATTTAAATTGAAAATACATTTATGTAGTTCACAAGTTGCTTATACGTCCAGCTCGCAAACAGCTGAGACTTTCAGAGAAACAGAAAATGTGCAATCCTGCAAGGCACGGCGTATAGGCCTAAACCGGATAGTATTATAGTCTACAGTCTTTTACTCTACGCTACAATGTTAAGCGGAAAAATCGTAAAATCCTTGCCTTGGGTAGTGAAAACCTTGTGAATGGCTAACGTTGGGTCCTTTTATTTAGGCAAAGAATATGGTATAGAAGAGGTGCTTATCTATATGGCCGGAGAAGCAATGCTGGGGTCAACTTTAGGCAGTGTCTTGGGTACAGTGCTGGGGACCCTTCTGGCAGCACTCACAGCTTTAGCTATCATCTACCTTGCCTACCATCAAACAAGGTATGCTATAGTTAGCTTACATATCTATATCATAGAACTTTTTTTTTTCGTTTGAATTTCTCATTACTTGCCTTTTCTTATTCCACAAAAGTAATTTGTTTTCCAATATTGAAAAAAACTGATAATTTGGGTAGAATTGGGTAGTTGAACAAGTGCCTTTGCTTGTAATATAAAAGCGGGTTTTGGGAACATTTTCGAAAACTACTTTTTGATAAAGTCTGAGTATAGAAGAGCTGTAAGTAAAACTCAAAACAACTTCTCTTTGTAGATAGAGTTTTCAATGCTTCCACAATCTCTTGATACTACATGAGAATAATAGGAAATAAATTCCTAGAACACCGTAATCCGAATCAATATTATTCTCATGTAACACCAACATATACATTATGTGGGATTATTAATATTTCCATCTTATATGAACCTGATCACAGATCACTATAAAGTATTGTACTTCGTAATACTGCATAGGCCTTTGGATTTAAAGTATTTCACTGAGGTCAACCAATGAGGGAAATTAAGGAAGGAAAATTCGACCTGCCGCTGTGACACGAATTCTTGCATGGTAATGCTTAGGCGTGGTAACTTTAAAGTAAGAGTTTACGCCCTGTTATCCAAGGAAATTTTCTAATTAATCTTCTTATATAATAAGTTATAAAAAAGTATTATGTAAAAACATTAGCCTAATATAAAATATATTGTTTAATAAACGGTAGGAATCATGTTACAAATCGCTATATAATAGTGAGGGTTATATTATATAGTACTTATATAAACCAGAAAGTATTTCAGTGGGATCAAGTCCAAACTCCCATCCGGGGAAATCGAGAACATTTTTCCATATGCCGTCATTTCATGAACTCTGGATAATTTAATTGGAAGACTCGATTAGGACGTAAACTGAAGAATTCAAGTTCCAGTGCCAAAGGATTTTTTTCTATTAACTGTTTACTTTTTGTCCTACGTTTTTTGAGATTCCGAATAGACGTGTTTCAGAATTTGCTTAGGCAAATATATTTACTCACATTTTTCCTTGCGTGATTGTTATTCAGAATTGTTACTACGATTTGATATATGTTGCTAAAAGATAACATGTATTCAGTTTCTTTAAAAAATATACCTCTTCTAAGAATGATAATGAATATATAAATATTCGACTCTCTTCACAGGTGGACGCAACCATTCGTGTTCGCGCGATTTGAAAACGCCCCCAGTGAAGGCGAAGAAGCTCTTGAGGGACGAATGGAAGTATTGTCGGTAGAACCCCCAGAAGCCCTGGCCGCTGCCTTCGACAACCCCATGTATGGGAACACTTCCAAGATGGAGGTTACTCATGAGAACCCTGTCTACAGTGAACTTAAGGAAAGAGACGACAAGGATGACCAAGAATAAGGAAACAACTAATTCGCCTTAGCCGAGACTGTAATATACCCTAACATAACTCGGAAAGTCACTTGGAATGATTAAAGTTAAATTAGTCTGAACAAGTCCACATCCAGTTTAATGAACTGTTCGTAAGTTGCTGTTAAAAAGATAGAGATAGTAGAAATTATAGTAGTTGTATTGTCACGGGCTTTGTGCGTGATGGCCCTGACACGACAGCCCAACATGAAATAGCCAATAGTATAATGAATCTTTTTACTTTTACTTTTTAACTTTTGTCCATGTTTGCATTTATTATGTAGGCTACATTGTATGTTATTGTCTGTTTACGATACTGCTATTTACATTGTATCTGCTTCTTTATTAATTATGTTTATATTTATTTTAACTTGTAATTTATTTAGAAATAGCTTATCTTGAATGCTTGTATTCCTAAGAAATTGTTACATTACATGTTATCATCTCTTTACGATTTTGCTGTTTTCATTGTATCTGTTTTTTTCTTCGTTTGCCTTCTAACTTTATGCAATTTATTAAGAAATAATTAAATGCTTAACTCTGCCAGGTTAAATAAAGCATTATTATTATTATTATTATTATTATTATTATTATTATTATTATTATTATTATTATTATTATCATCATCATCATCATCATTGTCATCATCATAATCTGAATTCTAGTTTAATGTAAGCCATGTTCCACTGCTTTGTAGTAGACTATTCATGTCGTGGATAACGAAGCTATTATAATCAAGATGAGCATACCTTTATACCTTGAATGATTAATTAATAGCATGACTGCGTCAAAACAATGAATAATGAACAGAAGAATCTGAAAAACTAACATCATCAAGGAAGGAAGCTACATGCCCCGCAGTCTAGTAGTAAAGGTTATTTTGGAATGTTGTAAGGAAATTTCACATGCCAAAGTACGCTATGTAAAACAGCTTAGGTATATCATTAATACAAGTTGGTATTTTACATTTCCGACTATTATGCTGAGTGGTAGCTACAATGCCACCCATACAACATTCTTTTCCAGTTATTCATCAATTTGTACTTTAAGCTGGGGGACCCGTGTCTAGATTTACGGTACGTAAAAGAACTCCAAGCTTAAATTAGAACCTCTGGACAAAATTTCTCGGCCCTTTCCCGTCCAAGTAATACCTTAGTTTCCTGAGGGGGGTTGAGAGGCGATGGGCTTATCACCTGTCCCTCTGCACTCTCTCGGAAAATAAGCGTAACAAAATTCATAGAGGTAACAGAAAACTCCACTTGAAGGCCCTTCGCTCCAACATAGGGGCTATAGGGTAGCTACAATACCACCAATATAACATTCTTTTCCATTTATTCATCAATTTGTGACGAGTGGATACCTGAAATATGAATGCGAGAAAGTAATAAAGTGTACAAATAATAATAATAACAATAATAATAATAATAATAAAAACGACTACAACCAATAATAGTTTTCCTCGGGTACAAATTTCGTCTTCCCTCTAATCTTGAACTTATTTTTATTATTATTATTTTTATTTTTTATTTTTTTCATCAATAGAAATATTTTATTTTTTGCAATGAAAAATTTGTACAGACTTATCGAACCTGCAGTTTTGGAATTGCTAAGGACCCGTTTTAAAAAATAAGTTAAACCGTATTCACTTTGAATTCATCCTGCATTTACTATATACAAAATGCTCTTTGATTATTATCAGATTGCTTGTAACATCCTGATTTTATTCAGTACGATCAAAGAATTAAATTTTCATTTGATCCTGATTGCTTTACTTTGACTTTTGATCTTTCATTTAGATAACACCTAATTTCGCTTGCTCTCGTTATAATAGGTACAGGTAAAAATCAAGTTCATCGGATGAAAACAACGGACCTTTCTTTTTAATCTATTAATTTGATAACGTTATTTGCAAGAACACCTTAATATGAAAAACCTGCTGCATCTAATTTAAAACCTGACAATTATACCATATGATGATTGTTATAATACAAGAATATACATATGAATATAATGAAGCTCCTTTTACAATGGCAAATTCAATTTGTACCACAACTTTTTAGTATAATAGGCGTGTTTGAGTTTATCGTCTTTACTAGAAATTATTAATAAAAACACCCGTTTCATTATGGTAAGGGTAATAATTCCCGTTTACTTTTACTTTTGTTGAATTTAAATTAAATTATATATATTTTATATGTACTATATTATATATAATATACATTATATTATATATTTTTATATTATATATTTTTATATTATATATATATATAATTATCATAAGTAATCCCACGAGAGATTATCAATACATTTACAAGTTTATCTCTTCTCTTCTCTTCTCTATATATATAAAAGGCTTTGTCCTGACTGACTGACTGAATGACTGACTGAATGACAGGAATCAACGTACAGCCTAAACTATAACAGGTAGAGACTTGTAATTTTGACAGTACCTTCGCTTCATAATGTAAGTGCTCACTAAGAAAGGATTTTGAAAAATTCTGATTCTAAATGCCAAAAATTAAATGTTTTTTTAAATACTTAATCCCTTTTTACATAGAATTATCAAAACAAATTCACAGAACGTATTGTTACCAGTGGTATCAGGTGGGCTTGGATTAAATTAAATGGATGTTTGACAAATTAGAGAAGGTATCATTATAATTCATATTATCTATATTAATAAAAGGAATTCTCCTCGATGTCCAGCGAAATCTACTGAACGCAGAGATCTGAAGGGTCGGTGTGCTGAAGGGTCGGAAAATGCACCTCGAAGCCGGAATTTTAATTTTAGTTTTCGTTCGTGAGTTATGAATGAAAAACTGGCAAAAAAAGTGCATTTTTTGCGTTTTCAAAACATAAGTTTTCAGTTATACATTTCAATGTCAAATCAATTACAGTTGGCTTTGGCTATTTTTGTCAAACCTTGAAAACAAAACTTTCGCGATCGCTTGAATGTTGTAAGCCCTAAATATGGTCAAACGTTATTTTATTTGGACGAATCTCACTATACAGAGGTTTTCTTGGCCAAGAAACTCGAATCTGAGGTCGCTTTTACCAGTCGATGCTATCTGATCGTGGTATGTAGTCCATGCGATTTAGGTGTTAATAAATGTAATGATTTAACTATTATGCTCTTAATTTTTAATTCTTGAAATAATTATCGCGGGCGAAGCCGCGGGCACATGCTAGTCGATATATATACCCGATGAAACTCATAATCTCGGGTAGGATTTATTAAGACTATTCCATGAATAAAATGTAACGGATTTTGAAATAATTATAATTTTCTTAATTTGTTTCAACTGTGACAGAACTCAGTGTCAACTTAAACGAAATAATTATGGCATTTCTTCTTGTATTTTGACGATTTATGAAGCCGTTCGATTTTTACAACCCTGACTTCAGAATATAAACATTTTGTGGGTAGTTGATTGGAATTTTTAAACAAATTCAGTAACAATCAGACGTAACCACTAACTCATATAAACGTTCAAGTAAAAATCATCAGTGGAATGACAGAAAAATTTTTAAACAAATTCAGTAACAATCAGACGTAACCACTAACTCATATAAACGTTCAAGTAAAAATCATCAGTGGAATATAAAAATGAAATGACTAAGAAAAATTCCAGTGAAGCAGCTGGTTTCTATGAGTGAAAACCATAACACGAAAATAAAAATCCCCACATTTTCACATTAATAATTGTCTAATTAATTTAATAATTTAGCTTTTATGAAGATTTTGTGGCGACACAAATAGCAGTGAAATGGTTAACGGTGAACACAAATTTAGCCGTGTGTAAAGCCGTATCCCTTACAATCACATTTGGTATTGGTCAAGTCTATGGATAACAAATCTGATGTGAAAGTCACATAACTTCCTCTGCCCAAATAAAAGTTAGCAGTATTCACATATCCTTGTACAGAATCGCAAGACACAATTTTACGCTAATTATGCTGTAAATACCTCATAGCCCCTCATTTGAATGTTGTGATTAAAATCACAGGCTATGGACAAACTAAAAAAAAAAAAGAAGAAAAAACAAGTGACTGCAAACGTTTATTGAACTTTCCGCCAATCAGAATAATTTCCAAAATTTATCGAATATTCCACTCAGATATTTCTTTACTGTAAGCATGGCCAACAATACATCTTTCTCACTTCACGTACTTAGGCCTATCTAGAATGAGATGCCGTGAATGTCCGCGTATTGAATTGTTCACCAGGCAAGACAGAGTATCTACAAACAATGGGTAGTTTACAACCACCCTTCAGATATTTTTTTTTGAAAAAAGTTTCAAATAAAAGTCTTAGCTCTTGGTATAAGCACTCCATGTACAGAATTTAAAGGAAATCGTTAGAGCCGTTTTTGAGAAAATCGTGACAAACGAAAATTTATTCGTGTAAAGTCCCCTTAAAAGTAAGGGAAAGTTGTCGCCACTCTTCGTGTCACAGCCTAAGAAGGTACCTAACCCCCCCCCCCCAAAAAAAAATGTTTTCGTACGACTTTCCGTTACATGAGGCCGTATTGCAAAGAGCTTGTATTCACAGTGGGTGGATCATAACTACCCTTCAGAGAATTTGTTCGAAAAAATGTTTCAAATAAAAGTTTTAGCTTTTAGTATAAGCAACCCAAGTGCAAAATTTAAAGAAAATCGTTAGAGCCGTTTTCGAGAAAATCACGAAAAACGACAAATTCTTCATGTAAAGTCCCCTTAAAAAAATCTGATGTGAAAGTCACATAACTTCCTCTGCCCAAATAAAAGTTAGCAGTATTCACATATCCTTTTACAGAATCGCAAGACACAATTTTACGCTAATTATCCTATAAATATCTCTTCTTTCAATGATGCGACTAAAAGCGCAAGGCTATATAACAAACTTAAAAAAGAAGAACAAGTGACTGCAGACTTTCCGCCGTAAAGAATAATTTCCGAAATTTATCGAATATTTCCCTCAGATACTTCTTTACTCTATGCATGGCCAACAATACATCTTTCTCACTTCACATTGTTATATAGAATAAGAGGCCGTGAAAGAGCGCTATTCAGTTGTTCATCACACAAGACAAAATTTCTACGAATAGTGGGTGAACAGTGGGTGGCCAGATATTCCACACAGACACACTGACACACAGACATGTTTCCAAAAATAGTATTTTTGGATCCAGGGGGCCTTGAAACGTGTATATATGCTAAAAACTCAACTTCGAATTTTGGGGTCGAAAACAATACTTCCTCTACCTATAGTACCTATGGTACGGGGAGAGGAAGTAAAAAAAAAAGTAAAACTTATGGTTCAATATGCTAAAGAAATCATAATTATTCTGTTAGTTTTGCAAATTGTACGTTTATTTTTACATGCCTAATGTTTGTGAATTTACTTTGACAATTTTGTTAGTCCTATAAGAAAAACTAAATATTCCTATTGTTGCTTTAAAGTTCAAACCCATTTAACGTAAGGTACGTTTATTTTTACGTGCCTTATGTTTGTGAATTTAGTTTGACAATTTTGTTAGGCCTATAAGAAAAACTAAATATTTCTATTGTTGCTGTAAAGTTCAAACCCACTTAACATAAGGTACCTCTGTCATATTAAATAAAAACACATTTTGCAGTATCCTATTAATCTACATTCATTCTGGCATGAAAGTTAACATCTGACTGCAATTTTTTTTTGTCTCTATGATAATATACAATTTCAATAAGCAAGGTTATTTTTCTATTTTACATTTCAATAAAATATTTGCAGCATTAAAGAAGCCAACTGCTCTTGGAAATCATGTAATATCGTCATAAAAGTGACTATTTCAAGTTAAACTTACCAATGTAGTAGGTGAATTATGAATAATTGCCGGTTATTATGTAAATTCGCGTCCAATCAAATTACGGTCTTATATCCACAACATTTCATGAAAATCTATGAAAGATGTACAAGTAGAAAAAACTCGACCCCGAATTAAACAAGATGATGATTATGATAAGGTATGAAGAAGTAGGCAATGCCTTTATTAGTTCATTTAATACTGTTTCCAGATGTGGGGCATAAAATTACATCCTCTTAGGATGCTTTTCTTAAGGTCGTTCACGAAGCGACAAAAAAATAAATGCGGTGAATATAAGGAACAATAACGCCGATCGCGATGCTCTCTTAAATTTAGAAGATTTTTTGTTAAAGAAAGTCGTAGCAAGGAAACCACAGATATTAATAATATGGCACTGTGTATACTTAGAGCTTCCCTGCCGAGGGCGGCATGTCATTCCACAAGGCGCAACCTTCAATTTGGTTGCTCCCATCCATACATTCCTTCTGTGCAGGACTACTCTGCTATCCGCGCATCTGGGTCTCCAATCAAGCCGGACTGCGTGCCGACGATTGTTTTCAAAATTAAAGAAGCGATTTACCAAGCAATCAAGTATAATTGTATTCCTCAACGGGTTCCATTTACTGACAATAACGACCGCATATACTCAAATATTAAATTATATATTTCCTTTTTATAATTCCTCTGAAATAGAAAGTCTTCAAATACCAAGCTGCAATTTGGTAGATTTTACTTTCAAATAAGACTTTGTGCTACTTCACAGTTTTATATAAAACAATAATTGCAAGATTGAAATAATATTTTGTAAAAAAAAACTCACATGACGTTCTTTATCCTAAGCATTCATTTTGAAATATTTACTCTTTCTCAATCTAGCAAAGTAAGTGGATCATTATAATGAGTGCGCATGAATTTTATCAACCACGAACAAAGCTGTGTTGTTTGCAAGATAACACGTATATTAGTGAAAGATACGGCGAGCTTATAACTAACCTCCAAACATCATTAAAGTACTAGTAATTGAAAAAGTTTTAGATTTTAACACGAGCAGTTACTGTACAAAATTTAAATAAAATCGTATGCGTCATTTCATGAAAAACTAAATTTTCTTCACGTAACGTATAAGATCAAAAGGAAGTATCGGGCACGTTTCGTACCATATCACCGACATAAACTTAATCAAAAAATAAAGTTTAGTTTCACACTTTACCCCATCTTAGTGGGCCTACATAGAAAAAGGGAAAGAGAGAGAGACATACACACAAACACTTTTTTCTTGAAGTAATACTTTTTTAATTAAGGAACCCCAAAACGTATATTTACCTCCAAATGGAATTTCAGCGCCGATCATATTATTCTATGTTTAGTCATCTACCTGTGGTACGAGTAAAGAAAGTAATCATTTGGCATTATTTGTTTGTTTAAGATATGCATATTATGCATATTATGCATATTTACTGTCGAGTGGATTGCATTTACATTCTAGAGTCCTGCAAAAGATCGAACATATCGTATAAGCCACGTAAGCCTATAAAACTAACAGTGGAATTGTTGTTCCAGAGGTCGTGAAAGAGCAATAACTAAACTAACCTCCATCATGCTACATACATGGTAGGGACTAGTTGAACGGTCCGATATATGCGTCATAGGCCTACACCTCCCCGTTTCGACTTCACAAACTGAGAGAACGATTTGGGGCAAGTAGTCAGCATACCGGCACCCATTACCTTTAATAATCGTTTCTTTAGCGGGAGCAGCTATTGCTTTAAGAAATTTAGTTTCAGCTATCCTCAAGAAGGTGAGTGCACCCAGTCCCAGGCCTTCATATTCAGAAAATTCCGAATAAAAACCAATAAATGTAATAATATAAAATAAAATCGGGCCTGCATATCTGTAATCAGCAACGCTAACCAGTGCACCACATAGGTGGTCTGAAGTTGAAATAGCCAGCATATCTCCTGAGGGCATTTCTTTAGCCGTATAGAAAATAAAAGTACAAAAATTTTAACCATCCTCTAACTTCATCGTTGGACTGCAGAAAGCTTGCATCTACTGTAGAACTATTAAGGAGTGAAACTATAAATACAGTTCTTTATCTTGTTTTAAGATTTCCAATTGCCATCGCCTGGGGAAGGCACCTAGGGGAAAGAAGACTTGTTTTAGGTATGAGAAATTCGGTAATTTTGCCCTGGGTCTTTTTCTGACAATTCTTTTCAACGGATCATTTCATTGTCAAATGGGGGTGCTACTAGTTTTGACCGAAACCCCATTTTCTTAGCAGGCTTTCTACCAACTTGTCTTTGGTTCAGTTTCATGATTTAGAATAGTATGATACAGCAAATCCTAGTAATTTCTCTACAGGTAGCATACATATCATAGATGTTCCGACCCTGCCATTTTATTTTACGCTATCACTATTAAATACATGGTTTTGAGTCCCCCGAGGTAGAAATAATAGTTTTAAAAAGGTCGGTCTATCAATGAGCAGCATTTATCGGAAACGAAAAATCGTATTGGAATCTTATATTAGAGGGATCATTTGGGAATGCGATACGAAGGTGGGTACGATTTTCTCTTACGGTTATCAACTCTATAGTCTACACTACATGAACAAAAAATAGTTTTTTTTCGAAATTTTATCAAAAATAGCTTTGATGATTTTGATTAAATTTTGTATATTAGCTGCTTGCATTAAGAGTTAAAATCTATTTAAAACTTTCTTCGTATAAATCACCCGAAGGGTAGTTATACGACAGGCATCTCTTCCAAACTCTTAAATTTGCGTGAGGCTGGAACCCAAAGCGCATTCCTACAATGTGGGCACTTACTGTGAAAAATACAAAATAGCAAAGTCCACGAATGAAGGTAGAGAAAGTCATGTGCAGATTTTTATTCATTCTTTTCTCCTCTACATTCAGGCGAATACTGTTACAGGTGTCGAAGAGAGAATTTATAGCTTGGAGTTTCAGAATAGCTTTTAAGAACTTCCAGGACATTAAATACAGTAATTAATTATTTGGGAGTCGATCTAACTCATTGCGGCAACAAGCAAAGATCTCCGCTGATTCCAGGAAGGTTATGTAACTGGCAAGCCAGGTGTGTAGTGCGGACGACACCTCTCAAGTGCTTTATAAATTAAAAGTCATGATGTAAACAACAGACAACTCGAAAACAAGTGGTGGATTCAGTCCTCATACGCAGTTGCATGCTGAGAAAATTCTTCTGTCATGGGGTCTTTATTTAATTAACCAGGAAAGTGTCAAAGCCTTCATCCCAAAACTTATCTTGAAATATTGTAGGCAGAACAATTATGCTTCCAATCATAGGCGTACCGAGGGGGGGGGGGGTTTGGGGGTTTGAACCCCCCCCCCCCCATTGATTAAAAAAAGGAAAATTGTATAATTTTTTAAGTCTGCCCACAAATTACTTAATACAAGTATAAAGCGTGGGAAGCTTAAAACTCGTTAAAAAACTCTTAATTTTTAAAATTTTCCGGGGGAGGGCCCCCGGAAGCTTAAAACTCGTTATTTTGCGTCTTAATTTTTAAAATTTTCCGGGGAGCAACCCCCGGAAGCTTAGAAACTCGTTATTTTGCATCTTAATTTTTAAAATTTTCCGGGGGAGGACCCCCGGACCCCCTCTCCCTGGGGGGTATGGAATACCCCACGGATGTTATAACCCCCCCCATATGGTCGGCCTGGTTACGCCTATGCTTCCAAATGCTCCATAAGTGCCTGAATTTGTACTGAACGTAAGAATTCCATATATAAATATGTTGCTTTGATGTGTCTATGTTTTGAAAAATTAAGTTTTTCACTGAGGATGGCCACAAGCTGGTTGAAATATATTTGAATTTTAACATTTTATATTGATCAATTAATGTGTGTTCACAGTTCCGCCTTAATGACCAAAAGGCATGTACACTTTCCCATGAAAATAACGATAGATCAAACTGAAGTTAAGATGGATGTATTAAAGTGTAAACCGTCACAAATTAGTGTTGAACAAGGTACAGTGTGAAGGTAACATAACGTTACTCGAAATTGATTCGGGACAAAATTGAACGAAAGGTCAAAAATGTTCGGTAACATAACCACGCACAAGCAGAAACTTTCTTGGAAAATTTTTGGGACAAATTTCAAAGCCTATGGACCCCAGTACCTTATCACCATATATGTTAAAAATTCCCTCAATGTATTTCAATCTTCTTAATCTCTGATTATTATCCATCATTATTGGCCTACGTATTAAGTGTTCCTAACTGCACGTCAAAAGCCTAATATATGTGAAGTCTATTTCAATACGATTTGTGGCTTCACAGTTATGTCTTTATTGCTTTAGATGAATGCTACTGAGAAATTCCGAGTTTTCATTAACTTCAACCCTGGATCATGCAGACCTTCTGGGAGGTATTCGGCCTCTTTCCTACATCCACCACTGAGCCTTCTGGCATGCGGTTCTTCCCCTTGACCCTTGAGCTCCAATCCACTGCTAACAGGTCACACCTGTGCTTCGCGCTGACTTCATCGCAAAGGTACTCCCTACTTCAAAGACGATCCGCTTACGATTATTAATGATAAATTTAAATTTAAAAAGGTAATAAAGTAGTAAAATTATCGAGGATTTCCCCATGAAACAGATAAATTCAATTCCATTTAAACCACCTTAGAATCCAGTAAAAAGTGCTTGAATACTTATGGAGGAATATCGATTAAAACGACTATTCCACTTATACGTCGCGTGTTTGATATTGACCAATAACGTTGAGCAATTCCTCGGATATAGACCAATCACGATCGTTTATCTTATAAAATGTTTGCTATTAATATGAGGACTCTGTTTTATCGATAAAATCGTCTGCTCGTTAATGAACACGTAAGCATCAGTGTGCAGTGATTAATACGTCACACGCTGCCATTTAAGCATCACGAAAACATATTACTCGTATTTTATACAACATAACTTGTTCAGAAATTGAAATAATAGAAATGTACATTGATTAAAAACACTATTTCGATTTGGTGCAAGCCAGTTCGTGTGCTTTTATTCTGTTCTGCTGTTAGCTTACCCGAATGAAGTTAACTATGTCTTATATACACAATTGGTAGCACTGGTCACGCCATGAACATGGTAATTCGAATCGTAGCACTGGTCAACAACAAGGACATGGTAACTCCAATCGATTCGTGGATTATTGATTCATAGTATGCCGTGAACTCGCAGTTTTGTTTTTATATAAAAAGCACGAAAGTAATTATTATTTGTATAATCCGTTACATTTTTATTCGTGGAATAGTCTTAACAAATCCAACACGAGTTGACGAGTTTCATCTATCGATAAACTCGTCAACTCTGATGGGATTACCTATGAAAAATAAGATGATGTGATAACTAGCACTAAAGATGGCCAGAACCTGTCCGAGTTACGAAAAGTCCATCGTATCTAAAGAAATAAAGTTGTGCCTAGGTAATGAAAAATTACATTTTAACCAAAGCACGTTTATGAATGTATAGGCCTACTGTACTTTAATATACTTCAGATAAGAACAATATGTAACTCACCTTTGTATTATATTAACAAGATAGTTTGAGACTGTAAATTTTTAAACAGTACGTGGTATGCGCGGAACAATAAAATTATCCTTATTTAGTGTTTTAGTGTGGTCCACAGTTTTTTGGTATTGTACGAGTATGGTGGGGATTAGTATACCAGTATGGTGATATTTTTCTCAGCAGTTGTAGGCTTATTTCCATATAATTTTGTCCCAGTTATCCTATGAGTTATCGAGTGTTAACTGGAGCCTAACTCTGATTCGAAGATCCTGTGAATACGAGGTTAAGTGAACAGTTGTCATAAAAAATTATGTGAGATTATTAGTAGCTTATAATTAGGGACCGGATTCTTAGGTTTTTACCTATTTTTTCCCTTACTTCCAAAACAAAAAGCGCTCATACACTTTTTCGAATCTTGTCCATAGGATTCACCCACATTAATTCTATGGCACCTAAAAATATCTAAATGGTGTATAAAAACCTAAATACACCTAAACGGGATATAAAGCCTAAAATATATAATTTAGGCTATTTTTTTTTCTTTTTTGTTTTTCAGTTGAGAAATCTATATTTTGCGGAGAGAAAATAATTTTTGTCGGGTTGAAATTAGGCCTACCACCAGCGTTTCGTTTAACCCATTGTCGTCTAGGATGGATATCTAAAGAGGAAGTGTAAGAGTACCGGCGTATTCCTTTTAAAATAATCGTACGAACAACCATTGTTGCCGTGTATGAACAAGAATATAGATTTCTGTGTTTTAAAGCCCTTGTTTGCCTTTATTACTTCCCTGTTACTCATACTTAGTGGTCACACTGTGAATTTTAATAAGACGTGTTAATTATGCCGAAACAAATGAAATCGAGTTTATTACGGCAGTGGGTAGCACATTCAAATTCATTAAACCAATTATTCTACCCGAAAACGATATTTTGGGGGAAAAACCTAGAAAAAACTATTTCACCTAATGAAAAACCTAAAACAGTGTTTTTAAAAACCTAAAAATCCGGTCCCTACTTATAATAATAGACAATCCTCAATTCTTAAACACCGAGCCTTGGAGCCGGGTCTTCGGCTTCCCCCGCTGAAACTCCGCCAGTTGAGTTTTCTAGTCTTCTCAATATGCTAGAATTTGCACTTCAGATGCTTTCCATCGTAACGAATCAAAATTAAGGTAAAACTCCGGTAATTAATACGCTTATAATATATTTTTTCTACTCTACTCTTAACTAAGGATGGCGATCTTGCTTAATGGAGTTAAAATGCGAAAGATTTTATAAGGGCTTGTTCTTCCATATCTTCTTTTACTAAATTACATCGTTTCCAGTGTGTGATTTGAATTCGCGATAAAACACGAAATCAGTTTAAAAATCGAAATGCATACCAATATGCCTCTTCACGATAAAATCTATTTTCTGATTTCATACAGAAACAATTCCAAGCAATTTCTTCATCCCTAGAACATCACATAACCTCCAGCATCCCACAACAACCCTCATATCCAACCTCCATCTCATTTCGTTCATATGATGAACATTTAACACCTTCCTTGGACTCACTTGTGGGAGCCTATAGCTTTTGAAACGCTGCATAGAATATTTAAAAAATGAACAAATAAATATAATATTTTAAGGAAATGTGATTTAAATTTGCATAATTATGATGAAGACGTGATTGACAGTGAAGGCACTGGTGATGGTGAAAAAATAACTCGTTTTTACATAGCCTAAGTATTAGTAGATAAGTTTAATACCTTATGACAGATTGGTCTACCTGCAATAACCTATAGGCCTAATGGATAATAATTAAAAAATGCTACAGTAGTAAAAGTGTAAATGCAACGTGTGGAAATGTAGAATTACAACTTAAAATTTACCATTTAAAAGTACCGAAATTACAGTCCTTACTCATGTTCTAATAGTTATGTTTTTATACAAGTGGTAAAGAAATATTTTATTTGCGAGAAGGTATGTTTGCGAAACGAGCCAATAGCAATCCTACAAGTAAAATAACACGATTTTACTACGAATATCATATATCATACCACTTTTCTAAAGCAGCCGTTTAAAATTTATGAAATAAAAATAAATGCTCGATTATTTCTAATGAATCACGTACCGTGGAGCCATATTGGACCTCAAACTGTCATCTGCATAGACACATGCACTTTCGCAGACAGAGGTTATTGATTTTTTCTGGTGCATGGCTGCTAACACAAGGAATAGAGTCGACAACCACTTAAGTACGACAATTTTTACGACCTCCATGAGAAATTTAATATTTAAAAAGTGTAATGAATTTTTAATAATCGTAATATACAAAAATATTCTTACCTAAAAGAGTATGTTCCATGTGATTAAAACCAAAGATTTTACAATTGATTTTTTAATATGCTGTTTTTACTTCGTGTTTCTTGTGTTATAAATTCTATTTTTAATTCAAGCCGTCTAAAATTAAGCTATCAAGCTTTTCGGAGTTATATTTCCTTAGTTATTATTATTATTATTATTCAGCCAAAAAGATTGATTGAAAGTATAGATTTAATATGCTGTGATACCCATCAATTGACGTATATTTCATTAATGAAGTAACTCGCCGTTATGAATGAAGTAGACATGTCTGCTTAAGAAAATGAAAGGGAAGTCTCATCAATGAAAAATGTGGATATTTTTAGGAGCTTCAACTTTATTGGGTCAAGGTGGGTGTTATGACCAGGTATTCTGCGGTTTGTTGGTTTTTCTCGGGACTCCCCCAGACGGACTTTCCATACAACTTCGCAGAACGTCTTTGGGTTACCAGGGTTTTAATTCACCCGGTTCTACGATATAGAGTAATAAAATGGCATTGTCTTCCCTGTAATTACCATAGAATCCAAAGCGGTTGCTGCACCTGAAGACAGACATAATCGAGTAGAGTTCCCTGAACTCGAGAAGTGTTCATTCACAAAGAGGAAGCTGAAGGAGGAAAAGAATAAAGACAAAAGAAAATTGTGTGTTCTAAAGACACAGCTAGCTGTAATGTTTTAGTTAGCACTATTTCAAATGATCTCATTCCGTCCAGGAGCCATAGGCGTACCGAGGGGGGGGGTTATGGGGGTTTAAACCCCCCCCCATTGATTAAAAAAAGAAAAATTGTATAGTTTTTTAAGTCTGCCCATAAATTACTTAATACAAGTATAAAGCGTGGGAAGCTTAAAACTCGTTATTTTGCGTCTTAATTTTTAAAATTTTCCGGGGAGGGGATCCCCGGAAGCTTAAAACTCGTTATTTTGCATCTTAATTTTTAAAATTTTCCGGGGGAAGACCCCCGGACCCCCCTCTCCCCCCCCCCCCCCCGCGGATGTTATAACCCCCCCATATGGTCGACCTGGTTACGCCTATGCCAGGAGCTAGTAATGTTTCGTGTAAATTAAGACAATTCTTCAAACGTCTCTTAAAATCCGAAACAATGAACTTTTTCATAGTTAATTTTACTATTTAGTTTACGAATCAGTGACCAATCCAGGATAAGAATATGTGGAAATTGAACCAATCGCAAGTCTCTATCGTCATAATTTTATCGCTTTATTTTAAACACTAACTTTTTTAAAAGTAATTCACAAGGACCGGACACTCAAACGTTTTCATACCTGTAGCTTCTTTGATAAAAAATATTAATTGAAGACAAATAGTGAATATATATAACTAAAACCTGCTTATGAACAAAAAGAGATACGAAAATAATGTATAATTATTTATATGTGTTGTGAATAGTAAGTACATTTTTAATAACACGATATTGTTTTAACAATGAGGTTAATCTAAAATATACAATAGCTCACATGCGATGAGATGTCGCACGAAGGCGATAAATTCCGGAAATTTCATGGTATACCTATGATAATCTTCTGAAAACTTTTATTAAATAATATTTTCACCTTGAAAAAAAAACAATAGTAAGCTCTAAAATAAAGATTTGATAGCTAACATAAAAGATCCCAACAGGCTAAAAAGTTTTGAAAGTAAAAATATAAGGGACGCAAAAGCTATTAAAACGATTCAGACCTGATCGTGGAACCCAACTGGCTCAATAGCAGGGTACCTCTGGGTTAAGAAGAAACTCCTGTGTTCGATTTTCGGATCACGACAACTTTCTTCTGAAAAACTGTAATGCAACATTTTGAGGGCATATAATTAAATGTCTTATTTCTAGAAACTAATAAATTCATAAGTACTTTTTATGCATTGTTGAATAAATTTTCAAAAAAAAATTATGTTTCAGAAGATAGAAGTCAGGAAATGCCTGTTTTTATGCAATTCACTAACTTTTATCTTATCTTCTGTCCAGAAATATATGATAAAAATTTATAAGACCATTATCCTGCCGGTTGCATTATATATATACACACACACAGTATTTAAGTGACATAGTCCCTTACTCTTCGGGAAGAAAATAATTATTTTAACAATTTGAATTTATATCAAACTGAGTCTTTTTAATAATCATATGCAATGCGTTTATCTAGCACTTTTCCAGTCCATTATTCAATATGGCATTCTCGCCTGGGGAGGATTAGCGAAAACTACCCTTAAGCCCCTATGCCTTTTACAAAAAAGAATAATAAAAATCTGTCTAAGGAAACACATTGATTACCCAACTAGCCTAATATTTTCGGAATTTAATGTTTTAAGTTTGGACCAAATTTACAAATTTTCTATATTAAAATATTTTCACAAACATCGTATAAAATACTCTTCCAGTGATCATATCGACAAAACTAGACGAAATACTAATTTACTCCTATTAGAACCCAAATGTCTCACATCGGCAGGATTAAAGCATAGCATTAATTTTGGACCGCGCTTCTATAACTCAATTATCAGAAAATATCCTGATCTCTCAGCATACTCCACTGTTAAATTTAATAGACATGTAAAGAATTTTTTATAATTTTTTAGCTTTTAAGTAATTTTTGTTTCACTCCTTTTATGTATTTATGTTTAATATATATATATTTTTTTAACTTTCTTTTTAGTTAAGCACATTATACACTCTATTTCTTTGTCTCTCCTCTTTTTTCACTTTGATATTTTTGAAACGGCACCCGAGCACGAGCAGTCTTGCTCATTCGGGTGTATTACTAAATTTAATACTTCTTGTGAAGATATAGCCTATATTTCTTTTACTCTTTTTAAACAGTAGTTGTAGTTAATTTTGAATTTTGAAAATTGTTTTATTTTACTTGTATAAATATGTATTTGTATTTGTATTTGTATTTGCAATTTTATGTAATAGTAATAATAAATAATAAATAAATAAATTTTAAAAAATATATATTACTCCAAACTAAAAGAGTATTTTCCTTGCGAAGCAATCAAAGTTGGTCACTCTGGAGTGTCACAATTTTATAACACTCAGTGACAATTTTTTCCTTGTAATTAATATCGTCTACTGTTAAAACTGCTTCTCTTACCTTTGACTGTTTAAAAATGTAATTATCATACCGTTACGCCACATGTAATAAGCATATTACAGTATAAACTAAACTCCGTGGTGCTACATCCCTGAAGGGGCCAGGCCTACCGCCCGACCGCTGCGTCATCTACCATAGGCAGATGGCATGTGGTCAGCATGCCGACACCCAGGGCCGTTAATGGTGGTTTCCATGGCCGTAGCCGCTACTTCTCTATCAAGTAGCTACTCAATTTGAATCACGAAGCTAAGTGCACCCCGTTCCAGACCTCCCTACCTCAGAAAAATCCGAGGAGGTACCGGGGATCGAACCGACGGATCTGTAGCCAGCGACGCTAACCACAAGACCAGGCCGACGGTCATATTACAGTATGGTCGATCAAAATACCATTTATATAGCTAGGTTAGCGTTCTTCATTATTGCAATATTTAAAGGGCCTGTCCGGTTCGTAAATGCCTATTTATATTATTCGATTATTACGAAATATGTTTCTGAGAAAACAACATCAAACAGCTACGAGTTTGTATTTAGTCTGGAACCCTATTTATAATCTGCTGATACTACTGTAGTGTTTTGTTGCGAGTGGTAACGTCAGTTTAGCCCAGAGTGGCGTTGTAAGTGGTGGTTTGTTAAGTCGAATAGTTTTTAGGTGTATCGACCTTGAAACTCAATCTAAATTCCATTTTTCATGATAGTTTCAATATGGTAAGCTTATTCAGATCTATTTGAATTCTCCGTGAAAACGTAGGGTAAATGAAATTAAAAAAAACTGGTTACATAAGCTATTTTTCATGATAGTTTCAATATGGTAAGCTTATTCAGATCTATTTGAATTCTCCGTGAAAACGTAGGGTAAATGAAATTTAAAAAAACTGGTTACATAAGCTATAATAAAGATAGCTTAAACGCGACCGACAAAATCTGCTCATCGCTGTAGGAAAATTCCGTAGTTCGACCTAATACCAAGTATTTAATGCCACCTTATTCTAAGAAATAATTCTTACATCAAGCATTTGGAATTCACCTATGAAGTAATATGCAAGTTATGTCTGTGATTTATAACTATGGAGGAGTCAAGCAGGCTGCCCGGTAAACTTGTCCGGATCTCTTTCAGAGGTTTTTCCAAGTCGTATTTTCATATTACCCGCAAGGCTGTATAAACTGATTATAATAATGTAGTACTTAAGAGTGTAAATAATTTTTAAAGGTTAAATGGTTTCTTGTTGACTAGCACCATTAGGCCTACCTGATGAGAATTTGGACCAATGGCCTTTGCATTTACATCTGATAGTTCCTCTTTAAGGGAGTAGTAAGTCCAGCTTACAACTTTCTGAAATTGGTTTTTAAAACCCATTTTAAAAATATGCAGAAACTTTTTAAGTTCATTTTGGTGCAAACATTATTTAAATTTCAGCATAATGTTTAAAATTATGAATTCCTGAGGAAGATGCTGCACTTTTCTATAAGCCGCTTCAGCCATGTGTGTAATAATATCACAGAAGTTTAATGCTCTTTTCCCCAAAATATACATTTTCAGAACCGTTTCCCCCGATAATTAAAAAACTACTCAATAGAATTGAATGAAATTTGTTGAGCTGTTACCTCCTACATAATCTACAAAAATGACCTAGACCCACACCTCTCTTAAAGGTATTTTGCCTACAAAAAGTAATTTAGGTCTTAAAATCCTTTGAAAATCCATTACATAAATTTGAAACTAAATTAAAACTATTATTTATTTTGCCTCACAAACTTGATGGAGGTAATTTTTGTTTATCTATCTTTAAGCTTTAAAATAAAGGAAAACGAACATGAAAATGTTGAAAATTGTTTGCGGTAAAGAAGGGAACGCTAAATACTGACACAGAAAATGGTTGCTTTTTAAATAATTATTTTTTACATTTAACTATCAGTCGAAAATTTAAAAAAGTAGGCTTAATATATTTTCAAAATCCTGAGTTTTCAGTGCACTAATTTTCAACTTCATGAAGGAAAATTGAAATTAATATGGTCAATTCTTCAGTAGTTTAAGCTGTATCTACCCCCTTAAGTGAAACTGTAAATTCACGATGATTCAGAATCCACGTTTAACAGGAGGTCCCGGTTTTTTAAATAAAAGTTTCCGTAACCCAAAAAAGGACATTTTCTATCTTGTAGTTGTCGGTTGTATGCGATACCCAGAATAATTCGTAAAGAGGGTCATTTTGCTCCACGAAAATGTGATGATGCGAACAGACTCATAATAATAATATTAATAATAATAATAATAATAATAATAATAATAAAGAATATTATTAATAAACATTAATAAATAATAGCTAATAGACATAGTAATACGACTTCCACTGTTCGTTATTTGTACAGTTCTGTATACGGTTCTAACTGTCGCCGATGTGCCGGAATTTTGTGCCTCAGGAGGTTCATTTTTACAAGCCTGTAAATATACAGGCATTAAATTGTTACATTTACGCACACATAAATGAACACAAACTGGCCAGGATCGAACTCTCGATCTTCGGAACAGAAAGATAGTCTGATTCGCACAGGCGAGAAATGAGACCGTTAACCATTTTCTCTTCATGGTTATCCTGGTCGCAATAGATAAAATGTACATTGTTACTTTAAAAAATGAAACTGCAGTACTGTAGTAGATTATACAGTTTTGATATATATATTATAAAGATTTATTTCCTTGATTTTTTTTTGCATTCCAATATTCGACTACAAGCTAGTAGTAAATTCCACCATTAGCGTAAAAAATAATTACATCAAACGTTTGGAATTTTGTTATGAAGTAATATGCAACTTATGAATGTGATTTATAGGCCACGGAGGAGTCAAGCAGGCTGTCCGGTAAGGTAATTCAGACGCTAGGTCACAGGGTTTTCCAACTGCATTTTATAACACACGTAAGAATCGTACTATCTTGTCATTACAAAAAAGTATTTACATAAATAGTCATAACAAAAACGTATTTACGTAAATAGTAACTCGAAACCTAATTACAAATGTTTAAAAAGTAAGTAAATAGCCTATTTACACTATGTACATTAATGATAATCATTTTTAACTCTTTAGCTCACTGACAAAATTATACCAGAAGAATTATATGCATTAAGTAAACCTAATCTTTCATTTTGTAATTATACTTAACTAGCATGTGCCCGCAATACTCCGGCAGAAAAGAAACTGCAGCGCTATCTAAGCTCCAGGCGTAAGTAAAAACATGTCTTCCGCCTGCAGCGATTGATTAGAAAACCCGCAACGCTCCAGCGAAGAAGAAATTGCCGCGCTATCTAAGCTCCAAGCGTAAGTAAAAACATTTGTCTTCCGCCTGCAGCGATTGATTAGACAACCCGCAATACTCCAGCGGAGAAGAAATTGCCGCGCTATCTAAGCTCCAGGTGTAAGTAAAAACATTTGTCTTCCGCCTGCAGCGACTGATTAGAAAACCCGCAATACTCCAGCGGAGAAGAAATTGCCGCGCTATAAGCTCCAGGCGTAAGTAAAAACATTTATTAGGTCATCCACCTGCAGCGATTGTTTAGAAAACCCGCAATACTTCGCCGCGATAATTATTTCAAAATTAAGAGCACAATAGTCAAATCATTATATTTATTAACACCTAAATCACGTGAATTACATACCACGATTAGATAGCGTCGCCTGGTAAAAGCGATCTCAGATTCGAGTTCCTTGGCCCAGAAAATCCCTGGATAGTGAGTTTCGTCCAAATCGAACAATGTTTGGCCATATTTAGGCCTATATTGATTATCCCTCTTCCGTGTAGGTTGAAAATTTAATATATGACATTATAAACAGATGAATCGACCAGCGTGAGCTTACAACATTGAAGCGATCGCGATGGTTTTATGTCCAAGGTATGACAAAAATAGCCAAAGCCTACTGTAATTGATTTGACATTGAAATGTATTACTCAAAACCGATGCTTCGAAAACGTAAAAAATGCACGTTTTCAGCCCGTTGTTCATTCATTACTCACGAACGAAAGCGAAATTTAAAATTCGGGCTTCGAGGTGCATTTTCCGACCCTTCAGTCCACCTATGTTTAAAATTTCAGATCTCTGCGTTCAGTAGATTTCGCTGGGCATCGCGGACAGACAGACAGGCAGACAGAAAGACAGACACTTCCTTTTATTAATATAGATAAACATACATGTAACTGATATTGGCAGAATATATTTTTCCTGGAACATCTATTAATGGTAATTGGAATTGAGGGTATAAGGTGGTACTAAAAAATATCTATTACGCACCCTCATTGGAAATGATGAAGTTTTTGAATAGGTTAGGATATATTATGATTGCACAGAAATGCAAACCATTCAAATTCAGTACTACCATAGCCTACAATATTTTTCTATTTAAAATATCGCAGTTAAAGGAAGCCATTAGTGGAATTACCAGCATTTTATTTGACTACTTAAGCTTAAGAATCAGTGATCAGTCTGGTATAATAATAATGGAATATTAACCATCTTCTGTAACGGTAACAGGTTCTTCCCCTGTATCAAGGTAGAATATTCAAGAATGTTAATGTGTCCATAACGAGTCTAGAGGTGACAAATCGATGTCGCATGTGTCTTCCGTGGCCTAGACTGCGTTGTAAATGGGAGATGCAAGATAGTCGTCTAATGACTATAGGAATGTGTGGCGTAACCTTTAAACATTACAAAAATACTCTATACATCACTGAAGACATAATCATAATGCTTTCATCTCATTCACTCTTCCATGCTTTAGACTTGTTAAAATGGAAGGGAGTTTCCATAATTTCAAATGAGGGTGCATGCTTTTGGAGCAAGGTCAAATTTTCTATTCAAAAAAATTACTAAAATTGCTTTTAGTACTCTGGAAATTCAATGCAGCAAGAAAGATTCTGAATGGTCAAATAGTTGACGGCCGTTAAAGGAATAGACCAATGAGCGTTCAATGTTGTCACCGCCATCACAGAGAGACAAAAATGGGGGAAGAAAAAGATGACAATAGACAATGTTCACATGTAACATTTATGTAGATTGATTTGAAGAATCTGTGGGATTTTTCTTTTTACTTTACTGCATAGACGGAGTAAAGAGAAAGTATTGTGTTCGTCAAAAATATCTAAATCGAGATATCACCGGAAAACATCCTTTACCGATGTCTAGAAACCTAAAAACTTTTTTTTTTTTTAATTACGTCTGTCTCTCTATAGACATCTGTAGAGGGCTAACGGTTCATTGAATTTCGTTATTTTTTTTAATGAAAGTTTTATTTATTCTTTTTTCTTATCGGGCCACCTACAATTTGGTTCGCATTAAGGGAACTTCACATGAAAACTTTTTCCAAATGTTTACTTTTGGAAAAAATGTCTCTAATGGTTTTAATAAAAATGCATATTTCGAAACTTCTATTTATGAATAATGAAATGACATATTCGTTTTTCTGCAAAAATTACTTGGGGGTAGTTTATTCGTGTCCGTTTTCTATTTTACTAGACTACCTCCATTATACAGGCGTAGTAGGCGTTACATGAAAACCTAACACAATAAAATTGTAGTGAAAAAAAATTCTGCGACACGTTTATTTATAAGTTATTAAGTTATATATTAAGATGAAAATGAAATAAGTATAGATTGAGCAAAAAACAAAAATCACAACAAACATTAATTTAAACTAGATACTTTTCACCAAATATTAAATAGTCATACAAGAGTTCAATTTACAGGGCTTTTACAGACAAAGAATTTGGGTAGCTGTTAATTTCGTCTCTTCTTATGGGGATGGTAGGCCTACTGTAACTTAGGTCTGTGGCCGTCGCCCGTGTGCCGGAAATTTGTCCCCAGTAGTTCTTCTACATGCCTTTAAATCTGCAGACATGAGCCTGTCACATTACGCTCACATAAATGCTATCGATCTGGCCGGGATTGAACCCGCGACCTTGGGCACTGAAAACCAGCACCACACAGACTGCGCCACCCAGGACGAATTTAATTCCGTCTCATAAGGGCATTGTCGGTAATGTTTCTATTAATTCAGCCTGAGGAAGGCAGAAAATATCACGCAAGGGATGAAACTATTGGAGTTAGTCCTACAGCCCAAGATTTCTTCTCTCAAATTAAATATCTAATCACGAATGGATGATTGGATGAATAAATCAGTAACTTCAGTGGTAAAAAATTACGTGAAGTATGATATAGCTCAACGGTATCCACCTTGTTTCGAAATCTCAAACGCAGACGAAATTCTTATCAATGAGCTTCGGACTTCAGCATTCGGATTTTACACCATTGTTACCTACTATTGGAAAAATACTTCCTAAATTTCATCACTGTCTCAGTATGTCCATATTATGGAGGGAAGAGAACTCTCCATCTCCAATAATATTATCTACATCCTCACTAAAGCAAACCTATACTGAAAAATCAAAATTCCTCAATCTCTAATCAATGGATTTTAAAATGTTAACCACTTGTTAAGGTCAATTTGACTTCGTGCTATATAAAAATTTTTTAGAATTATTATTATTTTTTTTAATACGTAACAAAACATACAGCCTGCAACTTTTAAGGCGTTATTTTTCTTGTGCAAATATATACATACAGTAATAATGGAAAATGACTGACATTGGGATTTTTCCCTTCTCATGAATTTCCCGCTTTAAGTTTAAAATTTAGTTTTAAAAGAGTATCTTGTATAATTTAATGCCTAAAATATAATAGTGACAATACCACTTTTGCAGTAAAAAACATAGCCTGAAATAGCATAAATGGGAACATCTGCTTACGCCTTCCTCTGTGAACATCCTAAAGGAAATATAGAACACAAAATATCAAGTTTCCATCTTTTTTTTTTTACCAAATTTCATTATTGACATATTGTCTTATCAGAAATTATATCCAAAATGACAAAATGTTTTCCAAATGTTGAAGTGTCCAAACGAATTAAAAATTTTAATTATTGGACGTTAGTTATACGGTGTATTTCATATTCTTTATGTTGAGAGATGTTTATTATCTTATGTTTATTATGTATTATGTTTATTATTATCTTTATGCTTATTATGTTATGAATAATTAATGCTGTGGATAAATAAAAATATATATATATATTATAAAGTGAAAAGTGTTATGATTTACAGGGAAACAAATAGAATAAAATAAAAGCATTCGATTTCATCTGTCACGGCTTCTCTTTTGGACCTAATTCATTACTTATGAGGCAGTTCTAGAAAAGAAAAGAATCGTTAAAAAAGTGAAAAAATGACATGTATATTTTTTGTAGATCCCGCTGTAGGATATTTCCACGGTTTCGTTTTTATTGTTGGTACATGTCAAACGTAACTTTCAAACATTAATTTTTAACTTTTAGAAACAAGAATGATTCCACTTCTTAGCAATGTGTCGTCATAAATAGTTTTCCAAAGTGTGTACGTTTAAGTTCAAAATTACATTAAAAATTCGAGTGCGAGGATGGTGTAGGACATGAGTTTAAGTGAGAAAATATGTTTTGAAGTGTAAAAATTAGATTCTTCGCAAAAATTCCAATAATGTACTTTACTTGTACTACTTGAATTTATCAGCCGTAACTAATGAGGAACCTTGCTATCTCGATGGTTTGGAGAAAACCTCTCACACTTAGGCCTATAAATATTTCTTGGTTATCGCTTTCTAGCAAATGGAAGGACAGTAGAAAAAATGCTAGTTCTGAAATTGAGAAGATGAGTTATGCTGTTAAGGTAAACATTTAACATTCCGCCCGACTGAATAGCTGTTGCTTTCACTGGGCTTACTTCCGGTGATGAGAATCTTATCAGACGGTCTGATCGGACAGTTCATTCAAGCACCTTCCTCGACGGGGAGCATACGACAAGCTAGTGGAATGCGACAATATTATAAAACACTGGCTAGTACGATGTTTACATTACTTGGCGAAATGTTCCCTCGGGTTCGGCCGGTGAGTATTGCAAAGGCCATCATTTTGTTTGTTATAAAGGGAAAGAATTTGTGGGGCCATAAAGTAAAGTGGAAATGCATGCTCTGGTATTAGCGGCGGACATCAGAAGGCCCAACCTTTACCTGCTTCACGTGTAACAAAAAAGTTAGTGTGATTAATGTGCTTGGAGTTTGTGAGGTCTTCGCTATTAAGACGTGGAACCTAGCCAGTCAGCTCAAATACACACATATTCACTGGTACGTAGGTATCCTGTCACAACTGTTATCGATTCCACATGCGTTGAATTCTCCCGCTAAGTTTTCCCATGACAGCTCCACCTCTAACCAAATTAAACAAAATGTGAAACCAATAGCACTGTTGAGTTTTGTTATAAACTTGTGGAAAATAGCTTTTATTTCAAGCGGCAAAACATACACCGAAGACAAAATAATTTCAAAATTATTAAAGCAATTTATGCATTAATCCACAGGCCTAAATATTCAAATTCCTTTGTAACTGAAGAGAAGGGCACAAACGAACCAATATTCTTATAAAATATCGGATGAGAAACTCACATTACCTCATCTGCCCAAATAAAGTTTGCCTCTTAGTAATATATTATGTACGCCACTCTCTTCCTGTAAATTGGTAATGAAAATGAAGAGAATGTCATTACCACATCGCTTCGCATCCCCGAAGCATACACAACCGAAATAAAAACTGATTAATGCACTCGCGTAACTTTCTTTATCAAAGCATGACCAACAATACATCTTTCTCACTTCACATTCTGATTTAGAATAAGATGCCGTGAAAGAGCGCGTATTCAGTTGTTTTAAACCTGATGCAAAGTTTTGTTCACCAGGCAAGACTAGTTTCTACAAACAGTGGGTGGCTTATAATCTGAGAATTTTTTGAAAATATTTTTCAAATAAAAGTTTCAACTCTTGGTGTAAGAACCCCATGTACAAAATTTTAAGAAAATCGTTAGAGCCGTTTTCGAGAAAATCGCGAACAACTAAATTCTCTTTATGTGTCCAATTTTCTTGTCGCATCCTTGCAAGGTACCTAACCCAAATACAGAATTTTTTTTCATACAATTTTCCGTTCTGGAACTAGGCTGTTCACAGACACACACACACAGACATGTTTCCGAAAATAGCGCTTTTGGATTCAGGGGACCTCAAAAATGTAAAAAACTAAACTTTGAATTTTGGGGTCGAAAGCAATACTTCCTCTGACTACAGTACAGTACCGGCAGATGAAGGAATAATCGAGTCTTGTTACTTCGATGTGTCAAATTTTGCGTTTAAAAAATCGGTTTAACTTCAGGTACAGAATCCCACTTGGAATTGCAAACTAATTTATTTGGGGAAAAAAGGCATTAGGCCTATATAATATCGTTAATTCAATATATAATGAATAATTTAACGGGTACGTGATGGTTTCGCCGTAGATAATGCAACTTAAATCGATTCTTCACCTCCCATCTTCTTAAGCTCTTAGTATAAGCACCCCATGTGTAAAATTTAAACAAAATCGTAAGAGCTGTTTTCGAGAAAATCGTGACAAACGAAATTTTATTTATGTAAAGTCCCCTTCAAAATACGAGAAACTTATCGCCAGTCTTCGTGTCACATATTCAGAAGGCACCTGACCTAAATACAACATTTTGTTTTCATACGATTTTCCGTTTTGGAGCTATACCGTACCGTTCACAGAAACACATAGAGACATGTTTCTGAAAATAGTATATTTGGATTCAGGGTACCTCAAAACGTGTATTTATATTAAAACTTCGAATTTGGGGTAGAAAACAATACTTCCTCTACCTATATAGGCCTACCTATGGTACGGGCAGAGGAAGTAAAAATATATCCCTGGCAAGAAAGGAATTTTTATTTGATGAGCCAGGGAAATTTTTTGATGAGAGGGGGGAAATCCCCCCATCCTCCCCGCTAATTCGAAGACATAGCGTGCAGAAGCAAAATTCTAAGTCCTGTATGAACGACATAAAGCTAAATCTAGCATTTTTTGAGTAAATAAGCTTAACAGTAGGCCTACATACCTATATAAGGACCTAGATGTTGAAAATTTAAAGTCCACCATAAATTAACTTCGAATTACAAAATATAAAGCCCGGGCTACGACGGGCATTTTAAGCTGGTATTCTTATAAAAAAGGACAAGAAATTAAGTGCCTAAGTCTTCTTACAATGAAAAGTAAAGAACATTTTAACATTTTAGCTACGGTATAAATAAGAAATGTTTATAGAGTGCACTTTTTAAGTCATAAAATAGGATTTCATTGTATGAATAAAGGTGTGTAAAGGTCACTTTTCTGGTTATTTTATAACAGCAGTTCGTCTGAATCAGTCACAGTGAGACAGCTAATTCGTTATGGCAATTCGGCAAGCAGCCAGGTAAGAAGGCGGCGTGGTGGAGTGCGTGCCTTCCTACTCAAGTATAAATCACACCGTTTTAATCCAGTTAGGCAAAGTGGAACAGTTTTTAAGCAAATATTCTATCCAGATTGTTTGTTTTAAATAGAGCCATCTGGTCCCACTACAGCGTCGCAGACATAAACGCTTCACGGAAAAGATTATGTAACGTTTGGCTGAGTTTTGAGCGGGATCAGAATTTATTAATTTAACTGAAGATTAATTGATAACTGAATATTATTTATAACTGTAAATAATAAATAAGTATCCGAGATTTTATTTCGTGAGGGGCTATCATATGTCTGTATACATGCCATTTGTAACGCCAAGTCCCTTAATTCCTGCAAACCCTTATTTAAAACTCAGAAGATCCTCATATTATCACGTTTAATTATTTTTGCTTATTCTCATATACACCATTTTAATATCAATTCTGGCTACCATTCTTACAACACGCGAAACAAAAAAAACAAAAAAAAACACAAAAAAAAGCATAGCACTGTCGAAACACACTACCCATCTTTTCAAATAGTCTCTATACTAATGTTCTAAAATATTTAATTCACTCCCTTCTTATAACACATCTCAAAAAACAAATTTCGTTTAAGAATATGCTCCTTTCTTTTAGCGAACTGTTTTTATAGTATAAACTATCTTTATTCTTTGTAAGCTTGTATTTTTCTTTTTTAAATTTATTATTTCAATTGAATGTTATATTAGCAAGGGAAAGTTACATTTATTCACTTATTAATTTTCCATGAACAGTACAAATTTAAATTTGAAATATTCAAATGTACAGTATTAATAATGTATAAGTTTGTAAGATGTAACATGTTTAAAATACTATAATATTAATTGTAATTTATATCATTTTATAGCCTATTTTATATTTAAATGATAATTTTGTGAAGGTAAATTTTAAGAAATATTATATTAATGTCCGAAGACCCGAAGCATTTTGATTGGCTCTAGAGAACAGCCAATCAGCGGTCTAGCAGCCACAAACATTAGTCTGTATTCGTAACTAGGTAATAATGTAATGTACCGGTAAATGTTTATTACAGTAATTTACTAAGGTAATTTATTTCAACTAAGGTAAAGAAGGCAAGCTCAGACATATCAGTTTCTGTCAGTAGAAATAATAGACGAAATTACTTACTGAAGAGAAGGTTTTCATTTCCACAGTTTCTATCCAGCTGGTACTTTACATGAACTTTATTATTTGTCCACTTGACAGCATAAAAATATTAAATAAATACTTAATATAATGGTTACAATAGCATAATAAATAGATAATAAAAATTATTATTATTATTATTATTATTGTATGGCCCACTCTATCCTAAACGTAACCCATAAAATTGTCGGTATTGTTAGTTCTCTATACTGATGTCAATATAAATAAATATAAATAAAATATTTTTAAAAAATCTTGCCGTTGAATAATTAAATGCAGCTGATGTTGATATAATATTGTGCCTTCTATCTAAATGTGCAGCTACCGATATCTATATTATATTTTAATGTGAGTATTTTTCAGTTTAAACTGTCCTCATGTGCAAGTAAAGTAAAGTAAAGTAAAGTGGCCTATTACAGGCCATGAAGGCCCAGAGGGTTCCAGGAGGTTGAGGCTCCCAGATTTTTAAACATCAGCACATGAAGGTGGTAAGGTTGTCAGCCTTACCACCGGCCGCCTTTACCCCCAGGATTGCTCCTGGTACTCATTTCTGTTAGAGGCTGAGTCGACCCCAGGGCCATAGTGCCACCAGAAGGATTAGGCCAATTGAAAAACTCAACGACCTCATCGGGGATCGAACCCGCGACCTTCCGGTTTGTAGCGCAGCGCCTCAACCACTACGCTACGGCGTACCCCCATGTGCAAGTAATAGACCTAATGTAATTCCTGGCAGATTTTTTTCATATTGAATTTAATTCATAACCTATACGGCTGCATTAAACTTTCCACCAACATATCAGTGAATCTTAGGCCTATACTTACATCATTAACATTATTGCAGTGCATTTTGTGAAATTTTTACAGATTTTAAGAATTTTTTATATCAGTATATACGAGTGTGAATTAAGGTTAAGAAGAAGCATAGTTCAATTAACCATATCCGAAACGAGTTAAGAAGTAAGTAAACAAAAATTAGTATGTCTAACTCACTCTTAAGTCATACGAGTAATGTGCTAGATGTACTGGTTTTTGTTTACTTCAGGTTTCCTTCTTAGAACTTTATGTGGGTTGTTCTATGCATTGAGCTGATTTTGTACTAATTTCAGTCCAAAAACAAGTTAATATAGATAAATAAAATCTGCAGGCTTGTATGTTTACGTCACAGCCACACCTTAATCTAACCAAGGTAAAAGCATTAGAGGTGCTGAGTCATAGAACAAAATTAAGATCTCTTGTTTTTCCACTATTGGAAAATGTACCAAGCACCATTTAAAGCATGCTCGCTTGGCCGCTGTGGTTAGCAAGGGCAGAACTGCCAGCTTGATCAGCTATTACGGTAGCTATGTGTTCATGTCCCTTAGGTAAACTTTCAATATTAGGTTAATTTTTTTTTATACTGGCTACTCAGAGAAAGTAGCAACGATATTTCTGTTTCACAATTTGCTTTCGCATTTCGTAAGTTAGGATGTGCAATTAAACTGTTTACTATATGTCAAATTTAAATGCCCTTATGTGAAGTGTAATGGCATGTCTAAATATTACTGGGGGGAGCTGTAGCCCCTGCAGCCCTCATAGGAATACGTCCCTGATAATATTTACAATATAAAAGCTTACTGGATCAATGCGAGCGTCAGCGGAAGTATCTGCCAAATTTTGCGCATAGATTAAAGACTGGAAGACAAAGTTAATCAATAAAATTTTCGAAATCGGACATAAAACTGAGAAATAATCACAGAAAAAGAGTGTCGTATATTTTACACACGTTGCTGAGCTTGACTTCATATATCTACACAGTTGTCATATCACTGCTAAATCCTACCTATGTAGGGGTCGTTTATAAATAAACTTTTACGTCAGTCCCCTAGGGATTCTCTAGGTAAGTGTGGATACACTTTAATACCTAGGGAGTGAATATAAATTTCACAACTAATGTTACGAAACGTGGAAGGGCGTTGAGTACTGTAATGATTCAATATTTATGCAATTATTTATGCACTAATTATAATTAAATGAAACGTTGAATCGTGAATACCTTTGGTAGTTATTAGTTTTATCAGACACTGAACTAGAAATAGAATGAGATTCATTTATCAGCCCTTTCTGTTAAAAAGCGCGGCCAAGCTTGGTTTATTGATAAATTTTATCTTGTATTCTTTGAGGGGAAATTTACAAGCTTGGTTTGTTTGTATTTATGTACTCTCCTACGTGTCCCTCAGTATGAACAGTGTATATTCAGTAGATGATAGTGTGCACAGTTCATATTTATAATAACAATTATAATTATCCTTTCGTTCATACAGTATATGAGGCATAACAGTATATTAACTATAATTTCACTGGTGACTGTTCGATAGTGAGAAGCATTTGACTTTCTTAATATGTTATGTACGTAAGAATAACATTAATTATTTAACAAGGCACTGCACTGAATAATCCCTCATACAATTATTTCAATGGTCGCCATAGGACAAAGCTATCCCTTAATTTACAAGCAATCCAAGCAGATCCTTACGAACGGATAATAGTGTAGCCAAACTTTCAAGAGTTATTTATTTGTTACGACATCTTAAATACTACGTTCCAGATAATCACATTAGATCTTCATACTTCGCATTTTTTCATAGTGTTATTGCATATAGAATAATACTCTGGGGAAACTCCTGTCATGTAAATAGAATTCTGTTACTATAGAAAAAAGCTATTAGAATTATCACTAATAGCTCACACAGGGAACACTGCAAACCTTTATTTCTACAACACAAAATATTAACAGTGATCAATCTATATATATTTACTGTTTTAATTTACATAAAGAATAGACAGTCAGAGTTGCAGTATAGAAATAATATTCACTCCCACGATACTAGATCTAGTAGTCATATATACATTCCGTTCCAACGATTATCCAAATCTCTGAATAGTCATGAAATCATAGGACATAAACTGTTTAATAAACTATCTGTATCTACTCAACATACTCATACCATTGTATTTAGAAAAAAATTACATAATTGGTCAGTTTGTAACCCTTGGATGAATACTTCAATTGTAATAGTGTAATTTAGCTTAAAATATGTATTATTTGTAACTTAGAACTTAGTAATTTAGCTGTAGTTTTATATTAATTCTATTTTTAGATTTGTATTAGACTTTGTCTATTGCTGTAATGGCCTAACGACAATTAAATTTACTTATTTATTTATTATTAATGCTAATGCCTCCGAATTCACTTGTGTTGTGTCTACCAGTGTTCTCGTTAAAAATAGATTCTACTAACCTAACGGGGATCGAAACGGATAAGCACGGTAACACGACAGTCGAAAGATACAATTAAATTAAACTGATGATAAGTGTTACTGACCCATTCCTGCACGTGGCATTGAATAAGCTATCCAATACAGCAAAAGGATTAAACATTCTGAAACGTATAAGTTAATGAAGCAAAAGAACACAAAAAGACCATGGGATTCTCATTGCAGCTATCAAATTCAGACTAAACGTGCATATAAAAGTTGAATTTGAATTTGAAATTAACCATAATACCAAACTAGTCCTTGGATAGCACCTTAAGGAATACAATTGTCAAGTTAACCAACAAAATTAGATTAGGAAATACGGTAACTTACTTAACAACGCTGACATATGTCACACTTTTGCCTGGTATATGGCTATGTGGTGAAGGAAAAGATGTTAATTCAGCGTGGAAACGACGGATCCCTTGTCCAGAAAATAATTTTACTGCTTTCTTCCATCACTGTTGGCTCCTGCCCCCAGATTCTGCCTAACTCCACTCAACTTCAACTTCAACGCAAGCCTCTCACAACGCGCACCGGGAGAGCACTGCCCAGTCCCTGACGGGTGCAGACGGGGGCGTTCGGAAAGTCTTGTGAAAAAATAAAAGCTATTATAAATAGTGATACACTTAAAATCAGTGGCAGTGCCAACTAATGCCACATTATATTATTATAGTATTAAAAATTATATTATTATAGTATTAAAAATTATATTATTATAGTATTAAAAATTATATTATATATTATATTATTATATATTACATTATTATATTATATTATTTTATATTATGTATTATATTATTTTATATTATATTATATATATTATATTATTATTTATTATCTTATTCTTATATATTTTATTCATAATTGTCTTTAAAATTTTGATATTTTACTCATGTGCTCTGAAAATTAAAACTAACTGATAACTTTCTTTGAATAAAATTAACAGAAGGAAGTAGAAAACAAATTTTAAGTACTCATTCTTAAACAGAAATATATCCGACTGGAATAGTCTGTCTTTAGCAGCCTATGAAGGATGTCCTCTGGCAATCAGAAGTTTAAAGCAAACCTAAATAACTGTCAAATTTGCCGTCTGCATTCACTAGCAAAGAATTACTCAGTGTGGATAGACTGACAGAGTATGCTGAAAACTAAAGAATATACTAACAATAGACTATATGTTATCTAATTTATTTCTATGCTGTTACAACTATGTAGAATGGTGTTATTTTGTTGCATTATATATTAAATTATTTAACTTAGATTACAAAATAGGTGTAAAAGCTAAATATAATATTTACAATTTAATATATAGTAGGGTACTATAAAATGAAATATTACCATTAGCCTACTAACGTTACTATTACTCTGGCTCCTTAGCCATAATTTATGGTCTTATAGTTATAAAATATATTTCAATAATGGTAAATAATTTTGCTGAAGGATATAGTACTTTACATTACCTACAGAGTTCGTAAAGGCGTCATTTGATATTAGGCTATGTCATTTATTACAGAATTTCATTTTGAACTTTTGGGTTAAATAAAATTGATACAGTGTAGAAAATTGTATTGTAGTAATTAAAACTGATTAATAAGACTTACTTATCATCAAGTTCTTTGACCTTTAGATTAGATAAATGAAACTCTAGTGAAGAGGTTTCCTTATAGGCCTATGTAATAGGCTGTTTTATAGTTACTTTGTGGCATAGGATGGCAAATTTCTAGTTTGACAGCTATATTCTAGCGGAAATGAAATTCCTCAACGATGAAATCTAAGTAAGATGTTACAGTTGGATTTACAGTATATACACGAGGGATAGGACATACATCATGGCAACTATTTTCTCTTGAAAATGTGTGATCTTTTTGAAATTTTGGAACATACAAATGAAAGGGAAGGGTATGAAATGTATGTATAATGCAAATTACGGATACTAGATGCAGGATAGTGAAGGAAATAGTCACCCAAAAACATCCATACACGACTGCATCATGCTACTCTAATGTATTGCGGTAGATGGAAGCACGAAAGCACACACACACTCCACGATCCCTTAAAGTTCGGTACGCATGGGTATTATTCCCCAAAACTTCCATCAGCTCTTTTTGGTATTCTCTGGCATTTCTCTCTTCGGATAGTGACTATTTTGAAGTAAAAATGCTGTTCACATCTTGTCATATCCATCTGCACGGTGGCTGACTTACAACTAAATTACCTTCGATGCTATTCATACAGCCGTACATCACAATGCTACCAAATGATGATGTCCATAACAGAAATGCCACTCTTTCCCGTGACATACAACATCTCATAGTATCATAGCCTTACTTTGAGGGGGAAAAATTGTAGCCATGACTTATGCTCCATCACTCGTATATAGATTTGGTTATGGTATAGGCTAATTTATTATAAATTAGTTATACAATTATATAAAAATATTATTCTCACCTGCCAATTATGATGTAATGAGATATATAAATAAAAATAAAATGCTATAATTCTTAATTCGTTATTTATCAACTTTTTATGCGTCAGATTTGCTTGCCGATATTAAATTCGAATGTTTCTGTTTTCAAGAAGAAAGCTATGCATGCTCCCTTCTGTACGGTTTAGAGACTATAAGACAACCATAGCCAGTCGGCTTATTTCCATAGTAATTTACTCATTCGTTATTCGGGCTAAGTGGAAAGTAAATTCCAGTCCATATTCGGCCTTGCGAGCAGGAAAATTCCAGAAAAAGTTATCACTCAGATTGGGCGTCACGGAATTCGAGCCCGCGATGTCTCGAATACGCGTATGAATTCTTGTTATTTCAAAATGCAAAAATGTTTTGTTTAACAAACGTGGAATATTTGCAGACTTTAGTAGAGCATGGTCAAAAAGCGAGAAAGGTAGGAATAAGTTAAGTGCAATCTCTTCAGGCTGAACTGCAAAAAAATTCCTGCATACCATGTTCCCTATCTATGCAAGACAGAGAAATCCACCACTGTGAGAGTGATCAAGGCTTGATTAATGTTAACTACCGTACCAATAAGTATCGAAGGCACTTGGATGGCACTTACAACCTTTCACATTTTCAACAACATGGGTGTTCCCGTGTTGGCTCCCGTCCAGGGAGGCGTGTACTCGGGTTCGCATACCGGACGAGAAATATGGACCTGTACCTTATACTGCCACAACCTTGCCAACTATGTCACATATTTACAATATCTCCCGCAACTTAATACCTGTGTTGCTTAGACAAACAATAAACACATTTTCATTCCTCTGCACTTAAATTCTACAACTTTATAACAACCATATCAAGTTTCAAATTTATTTATCAAGTTATGTGCATTTTAATTAGGCCTACCGACCAGGTCGTGCCCAACTCAGACGGGCTGAGATATTTAATTTTAAATCTTTGTAGAATGTATTCGGAGTACTTTGGTCGAAAAACTTATATTAGAATTTACTTGTAAAAGCAAAGAGACTATTAATATGACAATTTACATGACAAATTTATGTAGTAATATGCGTACTATTTCGAGAAAATAATTTATAGAGCTATAAATATCACCGTTTACATGCGGGATTTAAAATTATCTAAATCCGATCCCAACCCAATGGAAATTTCTGGAAGTGGATTGAGATTTTCGTACTGTTGGCTAACTTGCTTACATGGCTATTTGTGTGGCTAACCTGTTAAACAATCGCCGTGTTTATTTCGTGATTAACAAATGTGTTTTATATTAATAATTTATACACACCCTAAACAAATTATGGGATAAAGAATAAGATGATGATAATAATAGGCCTTAATAATATAATATTAATAATACGGTGTGTCAATTTTGAAGATCAGCTGATCCCTTTCTCCAATTGGAGAGGATCGGATCGAAAATTCATTACGGTCCCTCTCCTATAACTTCAAAGCGGCACGGATTATCAAGGATTATAGGCCTACGTGAATTCAACTATATTAGATTCATTCAAATAAGACGATATTAGCCCTTATCATAAATAAACCATCATACAAATTAGAAGAGATAGGAATTAATCCTTTTAGAGCTGGATTTATATGGTTAGATAAGCAATCATCAACAAAAACCATTAGTGAGCGCTAAGATTAAAATAAATGCCAAAAATTTTCAGTAAAATAGCTGTCTTTCATAAATAATAACCGTTATACGTGAAAAAATCATCATATTTTACTTAAAGCATTACTCTATTAGTGAAACAAGTTTCAAAGTGACGCATGTTTGCCTCAGTTAGTACGTTTACATGCTGGATTCAGAACGATCTGAGATATAAATGCCGATATAATATCACTAGCCCGTTGCCCGGTTTTTTTTTAAATTTTGTAATTGGAAATTATCGTACGAAAGACTTTCGATTTTTAAATTATAGGTCATTATATAGGTATTTAGAATTTGAAATAGAAAGAAAGAACGACTTATCACACTCAAATTATTCTCTCAAAAAACTCTTGATATAGCTTTTTATGGCACTAGAGGATGTAGAATTTTGCAACCCATCGCTTGTACACAGCAAGCCTGGTAGGGGTTCAAATAAGAAGATACAGAAATTCCGGTAACATAAAATTGTATTGTCTTTGCGGAATATTTTATTTCTCACTCTCATGTTGCCATAAAACCGTTTTGGGAATGAAATTAAACAGAAATGCAGTATCACTTTCATACTTCTCTCTCCAAAAACCTGCGATATAATAATATACATATTACCATACCTCGTATTGTTTTCTCTATGTCCAGGGTAGAGAAAGTTATGTGACTGCACTATTTTCGTGGATTTCATTCTTTAATATTTGTTTATAACATGAATTATATTGATAGCTTCTCTAATTTGTTAAACTCCCATTTCATTTATTTCCCAACACATCTGAGACCACTGACAACAATATGTTGTCATGTGAACTGTGATTTCGATTTGATGATTCTGTGTAAAAAGGGATTAAGTATTCTCAAAAACATTTATTTCTTTTAATTTAAAATCAAAATTTTGCTAAATCCTTTCTTAGTGAGCACTTACTTTATGAAACGAAGGTTCTGTCAAAATTCCAAGTTCCTACCTATTATAGTTTAGGCTCTGCGTTGATTCTCTGTTATCAGGTCAGTCAGTCAATCAGTCAATCAGTCAATTAGTCATTCATTCAGTCAGTCAGGGCAAAGTCTCTTACTTATATATATATATATATATATATTCATATAGAGATATCGATCTGAATTCTTCATATCTATACATCTATTATGTTACCGGCATTGTGTGAAATCCCGGTATTCTATAGAATGCCTAGAATGCCTGGTGATTTTAGGCAAACTATGAAATATTAGTCTTTTTGTGAAAATATTACATACTTTTCCTAGGCATTATACAGAATGACCAGTACTGTTTACGCAAAGTGTTAAAAGGGAACAAGATGAAAAGCATTAATACTCATTTGAAACTGAAAGAACAAAACTACGAAATAAAGCACAGGATATTCTTACCGGAAACAATGAAAGCAGAAGTGTTATTGAAGTACTTGTTACAGTAAGTACTCACTTACCAATGAAACTGCAACCTAATTTTTTCATCAGCCTGTCTTATTCATACAAAGAAGTCCTAGTACATAATCACAGTTGTCATTTTTTCGTTACACCATATTTCAGTATAGAATGTTGATTTCAGAAAATGCGTTTTTTTACGAAATCGTATTTTATCATAATATAATGATAACGAATCTCGTATAGCAAATTTATCAGACTATTTAATTCTCCTATTTCAAAAAGCCTAAATACATTTTAAAGATCTATGAGTTATTCTACACTAAATATTTGTGGTATAAAGTATAAATTATTCCGTACAAAGCGATTTTGTTAATAATTTCAGTTCAGGGTATTTGGTTGTTTGCATTTTTTAATACTGTTTTACAAATTTATCCTCAATTCTACTCCATCGACATATTAGTTCCTCTTTATGCGTTTAGTTTATTTTGTCCTTCTGATATGAGTTCAATGAATTGTCAATCAATTATCAGTTATCATCATTATCTTTATTATTAAACAGTGGTGACGGGATTAGGCGTATTATACACTTTGCCGGCAGACAATCCGGCAAAGTATAGAATGCCTAGGCAATGTATAAAATATCAATCATTTTATAACTTTGACATTCGATTTTAGGCATACTATACATTACCTAGGCATTCTGTAGAATGCCGGATTTCACACACTGCCGGTAACATATATATATATATACCAGTATTAAGTTACCCAGGGTCCGGATGTTACAAGATCCATTAAGGCGGTCCTCCAACTTGAAACAATGAAATCTTTCGAAACACCTATGGTCTTAAGTTATGTTCTATCAGGTATATATTATTTATATTCCTGCAAAATTTCAGCTCTTTTAGTTGAGTAGATTTTGCGTGAAGAAGTAACAGATTCACAGAAATCATTAGGTTTTAGCAGGTTATTTCATTATATTAATTACAGGAGCGAAAAGCTGTTCTGGTATCAAGGAAAGGTATATGTTAATATGTTGTTAACTACTATTTAACTCTTAAAGCCTTAGCTATATTTTCTTATGTAACATTCTCTTGTACATAATTATTAATCAACAAGTTATTACATAACCCGAAGGTATAAACTGAAATGTCATCATGGCATTAATCAAATTAATAATTGTGATGTTAATGTTAGTCTCATTGAATTATAGAAGGTTGAATTACATCAGTGTTTCACATCTGCTACATTCTCGGTAAAATAAATAAAGTGGAGTATTAATTCTTATCATTATTACCTTTAGATGACGTCAGATAGTCTTAACTTCCTACTACTGCAAGTGAGAAATCAATAAACTTACATTTTTCCGCATCAAGTTTTATTACGGGTAGAAAAGGTAATTTAATTTATCTGATGAAATATCTACAAGGCACTGAATTTATGGACGATAGTAAACGAATAGTTAATGGCATGCCAAAGTAGATCTTTCAGGTAAATAAAATTAACCTGCTTAGGTCTAATAGTACAAAATATTAGTATAGCAGGTAAAACGTTCGAACAAGTGGAGAAATTCAAATATCTGGGGGCAATAATTCCACATACAAATAATGTGAAGGTAGAAGTAAGTGTACTCAAACCAGGAAATGCCTATATTTATTGCAGTTCTTAAACTGTTATCTTCTCATCTTCTGTCCACAAATCTAAAACTAAAAATTTATAAGGCAGTTATCCTGCCGGTTGTATTATATGGATGTGAGAGATAGTCGCTTACTCTTCGGGAAGAACATAATCTGAGACTGTTTGAAAATAGAGTGTATAGGAAAATATTTGGGCCTATGAGACATGAAAATGGGAACTGAAGAAAACTGCATAACGACGAGCTTCATAACCTGTTCTCGTCACGGGATATAGCAAGGGTAATTGAATCACGGAGGATGAAATGGGCTGGACATGCTGCGCGCATGGGGGGAAAGACATATCTCAAAAAATATTAACTTGGTGACCCGAAGGTAAAAGACCACGTGGAAGACCTAGACGTAGGTGAGAGGACAATATTAGGATAGATTTAAGGGAAATAAGATTTGCGAGGGATGTTTGGATGGAGTTTGCCAGAATAGGGTTAAATGGCGGGCATAGGTAAGAGCGGCAATGAACCTCCGTGTTCCATCAAATGGGTAATATTCGTTTATATAGCTTGCTTAGGAATTGTCTATTGTCATTGAGTAAAAGTAAATAAGCAAGGCCTAATAGTTGGGTTTGATTATTAGAATAATAATTTATTTAATATTTAATATTAATATTTATAAAAAATAGTTCTTCTTTTACTTAGTTTTCCTCTTTCTTTTAGGGATGTTTAAGCGACCCACACCTGCAGGGCCTTACAAGGTCGCTACCCTTCGGGAACTTTTCTGACCAGACAAGGACGTGGACGGCCTCCTCGGATGAGTGATCAACCGAAGCCGTGGCCACCTCCGAGACAACACGAACACAGGACGAGACATAGGACTACTATTCACACACACATTCACTCTGAAGACAAGGGTGGTATAAAAATGAATGGTATAAAAATGATAATTTTAACCAGATGATATCCGGGGACCGTAAGGCCTTAAGTTACCCGACCGGGGACGGTAGATTGCACACATATTTACCGTATACCACCCTAATGGCGGGTAATCTGCACGCGTGGAATTTGCTCACTCAAAGAACAAAGACGTTTGTCATCAAAATAAAGGAAATTGCATTAGGTGGTATTTTGCCCTCTTAATTAATTCCTTGAAGCGATCTCATATATCCCTCGAAGTTTCACATTTGTGACTATTTGTAATTCAAGTAACTTGTTTAAGAAAGTAATTACATGGGCATGGGGAGATTAAAATGTCTTGTTAAATCTGCTATGAAAAGTCCCACAGGCTTTGCGCCAAACCGTTACTAAGCCAAGAAGCATACCGGCAGACTATGGAACTATTATTATTATTATTATTATTATTATTATTATTATTATTAGTCTATTATTATTATTATTATTAGTCTATTATTATTATTATTAATATAGAACCAAAACTCCGTATTCGCGATATGAAGGGAACTACAATTTTGCGTATTTCATATTTGAATTTTTTGTCTATATTTGTCGTAAAATATTATCTTGTGGTAGGCCTATGTGCAGTTTACATGCACGGAACGAAAAGAAAAAATAGCGTGTGCGTAGTTCACAAGTCCTAGAAGGAAAATAAACCCATACGAAGTGTTATATCTGTTTACAGTGTCCAGTTTACTACCGCCCTACCCGACATTGGTATCACAGGCGAGGAAACCCCCCCGGAAAAGCCCCACCCAGGTAACTTGTCCCGACCAAGATTCGAACCTGGGCCCGCTGCGTGAGAGAAGAGTCACAGCGTTGGACATAATAAATAGTTATTGGCAAGATTTCAATTTTATATCACTCAAGACATTTAATATTGTAAAGGAAACTTTATCCTGGGCCTTTGGGATTGTAAGTCGGCGCCCAGAAAAAGTATCAAGCCCCATTTAAACAATCCTCTAAAGTCTAAATCATCACTGGCGGAAATGTAGTCTTGGATTGATCACAATGTAAGCAAGGTGCATGGCTTGATCCAGCGGTTCCTAATAGTTTATGCTGACACATAATTAATCCGATAATTTTAAACATAATCCTACTAAAAAATACGCTTTTACTGCTAATTTTCCGCCCAAAATGCCACTAGGCCTATGCAGTTTGTGCAGAAGCATTAAAAGTTTCTAAATATGAAATATAGTTCACTTCCGCGAGATATAAACTGTAGCCTACGATGTTTTAATTAACAAATCAAAGGCAAATCCGCAATAGTTAAGTGAAAGAAAGTCGTACAGTTTCAACAAGGTAATTGAATAGCGAATACCAACTTACTTGTGCAGTGAAGGAAAGGACTGGATATGTCAGAATCGAAGCTTGTCTGGTTCAGTTGGAAAAACACGATCCAGTAAGTCACGGAGACTAAACATAAGGAGCTATTATCTTATTTACGACTTTATTCAGAGAATTTATGTAGCAGAGGAAAAAGCAACATTTCATTACTGGAAACCATTCATGTCTTAGACTTAGTGATTGCTCACCAGACAAAAGTATTCAAGGGTAAATTGCACTCGTTGATAATTTAATTTATTACTCAATCATATTAATTTTAGAGTGACCTTTAGAGTCCTTATATTAATAAAACCTCTACAATTTTAGTAGATTGAGAATAAGTTGTTATTAATGAATAAAGATGATAAAAAGTATATCTTTCGTAGTTTTACCTTTCCCTTATAGGGACCTTTGTGCGGCCCGCGCTGCCCGGGCCTTACCGGGACATACTTTTTTGACCAGACAAGGACATGGAGGGCCTCCCCGGATGAGTGATCAGCCCAATGCCGGGGCCACCTCCGAGACAACACGAACACATAGGACGAGCCAGCCATTCAAACATACTCACTCCGAACAAGGCGAGGATGGGATGAAGATGATAATGACGGCCAGATGATATCCGGGGACCACAAGGGTCTAAAGTTACCTGACATATGTCTCACAGGTGAGGGAAAACCCCGGAAAAAGCCTCACCTAGGTACCTTGTCCCGACCAGGGATCGAATCCGAGCCCACTGCATTCGCTCCTCTCACGCATCCCCTGAGCCATAGCGGTGCACATAATAAAGACGATAATAATAATAATAAAATTATTAATAATATGCCTAATAATATTATCTTTATTTATAATATGATAGGCTATAATAATTTCACAATAGAAAAACTTTAAGTGAATACATCAACCAATAATTTATACTTAATGGTTAATAATTAAAATAATTGTTAATAATTAAAGAATGATAATTATTCCAGCACATCTCTGAATGAGTAAGCCATCGTTCAGAGAAGTTTATTACATTATACAAATTAAAATTATTTAAGCGTAAGATATAAAATAGTTATTTATGATTCAAGTGTTATAAAGGAGATTTTATTTTTCAAGTAGGTTAAGTTTGCGTAACGAGGCCATTAGGGCGAGTGTAGCAATCCTTCGAGCAAAATAAAATCATTTTACCACGTGTATCATACACTAGGTTTTAGACAGTCGTTAATATTTGCGAAATAATTATAAATATAACATTTATTTTAATAAAGTCACTTACTAGCCTCTAGCTGTACTCGTGGTGCTGCCATCTCGTATGCACGTACGCAAACAGAGGTTATGGATTTTCTAGAACTACTGCCAAAGTACAAGTTTTAGTCGAACCATCAAGTAAGTCAATTTTTACGACCACCGTGAAAAATTTAACAGTCAAAATGGTGTAATAAATTTTAACGTGTTCAATTTTGATCATACTTAGCCTATTTAATAACCAAATGCAAATATTTTTAACGAAAAGAACTTTTTATAAACAGTTTCTAGATTTGACTACTTTATTCACTATAAACTTTAGGAATGACGGCGAGGAACAATATTATGAGAGCCAAAGTCAAGACGACCTATGTATTTCTGAAGTTCTACGGTCAAAAGCTGGTAAACGAATGCGTTCATATCGATTAGGGTGAAGTAGAAGATACCTTTTACAAATATTACATCCAATGAATCATCGCAAGCTTCAGATTAATAATACAGAGACATGTGCTGAAAATTCGCATGACAGACTCCCATTTCACAAGGTATGATTCATATAATTTTCCATTATTGAGATACCTCTTGACGAAAGTTTACAGACATCATAACGTATTACTGTTTTGCCAATGTTTTATAGTTTCCTTGCCCTTCTTTCTTCTTCTTTATGTGACAGTCATGTGCTTCTTCAGACATATGATAAATGTATATTATCTAACTGATATTTCATACAAGCTATTTTATTCCACAACTGGAATTCCTTTTCTTAATAGGTTGGGCATGTCAAACATAAATTATTGATCTTTTCATGGATGATTAGATAATCAATTTTATTTTTCAACGACTCAAACTACTCAAGTGAGTAATTTAACATAATCCTATAAGAAACCACATATGCTTATACACAACACTGTCTGTAATGAAGTAATTTCGCATTTGACCTTATTTATTTGACGTATTTGACGTATTTCTACCTTATCTACCTAGAGCTTCGTAGCACTAAATCCCATAAAGACATGTGCCTTAACGCAATAACATGAACTACCTCCTCCTTCCGAATTACCTTCATTGATAAACGGTAATTTGATAGCAATTTTAAATACATACTTGTAGGCCTACATATAAATATAATTAAAATATGAACATGATCAAGTCGTAATGTGTTTTCTATACCGTCAATATTTATAAGAAATATAATTTTTGCTTTCACTCATTCTACAGAGTGACTTTTATTCAAATTCGGTAGCGACGAAACGAATTGGTTCATAAAGAGATTGGAAAAAATTTAGTAGCTAAAAGAGTTTGTAATATTACATGAGAATATCCTTTGATTATGTTTTAAAGCACTTAATAAGTTCTAATTTAACAATATATTTATCTTATTTTTAACGGCGTAAATCAAATTTTCAGCCATTTTTTCTATTTTATGGTTTCGGATACTTCTTACTCCTTACACAGGGACATTGACAGTTTTCAGTTGGTTTTAAAAGGGCGAATGTCATGCCTCATGTTGAAAGTATACTGAGCATCAAAGTACAGTAGTTTGTCTTTGAAAGGGTGGATCTCACTGACATACGCCCGTTTAAAAACTAACTCACGGCAGCTCTGTAAACAGCTGCTGAAGCTTTACGCTCTTTCGAGTGAAGTGAGAGAACTTTGTTTGTTTCTTTCTTTCTTTCTTTCTTTTGTGTAAAGAAAATTGTTTTGTTTCGTAATGAGTGAACATGACAATGAGTGAGATAAGAAATAGTATCCAGACAATACACTTAAGAGGAAATGGGATATGATATCGCAATCGCTTTAGATATATTTAATACAACGTTTGCACTGAATTTACCAGCTTCAGTACTACCAATGATGAATTTTATAACCGTTGTAACAGCCGAAATGGGAGATTTCCCTTGAGTAAAACCATGTTGAAATTTAGGTATCATATTTTCCCAAGAAGCTAACAATTCTGTGATACATAAAATTTTCAGTAATTTTAGATTTAGTAGAGAATATAAAGAATGGTCTGTAATTATTTATGTCTCCACTATTACTTTTTTTTTTAGGTAGGGATGACTTTTCATATTTGCAAGGCTTCGGGAAAAGTGTCAGTTGCAAAGATTTTTTTATAATAGTAGCAGTAGGTTTTATTACTTTGATTGGGATACCATTATATCCGGTATTATTGATCAATCTTCACTATTTTACGATGTTGATAATTTAATTCTCTGTTGTGGGGCTGAAAAAAGATTGTTTTGTTAGATGAGTTTATATGAGCGATAGTAGGACTACTGCTGTCATATCTACGTATTATTATAAATATTATAATAATATTATTATTATTGCATTAGTTATGAAATAGAGCTTAAGAAATACAAGAAATTCAATTTTAAACATTTTTTGTGCAAATTTTTAAGGCATAAGTTGTATTAAAAAAAAGGCGTTAGTCATGAAACTTAAAAATTAAATAAAAAATATTTATAAGCATTTTTAATTTAAAAATTGTTCTCATAGTAAAATTTGATACCTGACCAATGAGATAGAACCACCAGATCTTGTTTATTTTTTATATTCCAGATTTCAAACAGTTTTTTGTGTCTCACCAAAAATTTACTTCAGATGAGATACGCTCTATAAACAAATTGATTCATATATATGGGAGATCTTACAAACAAATGTTGCTATCATATTGTCATCTCTGTGAAAATCATTTTGAAAGCTTTTCACATCCTGAACGCTCCTCTGAGGTGACTCATTCTGGTAGCGTGACAGATTTTTAGAATTCCTCCCTGCCCCATTCCTAACCCTTATTTTGTCACGCATGTTGTGTTTTGTGTGATTTACTGATAATGTACATGCTGTTAGAAAGGTAATACAGGAAGTAATATTTGTAAAATTCGCTTCTTCTTTTAGCAACAATAAATGGACAAGGGATTAACGAATTGAAAAATGCAGGCCTTCAGTTAAATGCTTGTAACAGTTTATGCGAGCTAACGGTTCAAATAAGTCTTTTGACAGTTTTTTGGTCATGTCAGTTTTCATCTTGTATTCACCAATACTAACATGCTTCCAAATGGGACTCATAAAAGCTTCTACTTGTGAATCTTATAGTTTATACAATGAGATTATATTATTATTATTATTATTATTATTATTATTATTAAGCCATTAAGTAAAATAACAATAGGCTACGTCAATATATAAAAAACACAAACTACACAAGTATATAAAAACACATATCTTATATACCAGACAAATCAACATTAAAAAACTCTTTAATGTCATACATAGGATTATTAAGAACCCACGTTCTGAGTTTGTTATTGAATACAATATTAGGCAATGCTATATGGTGTGGTGGCAAACTGTTATAAAGCAAAATTCTGAGCAGTTTTGTGCAGCCTAACCTGAGGAAAATGGGCATTTCAGGTTCTATAAGAGTGTATAAAATTTCTTTCATCATAGAGATTAAGATTTTGTCTAATGTATAAAATTAACTCAAAAATGTATAGATTAATAACAGTCATAGTCTGTAAGCTCTTAAAAAGCTGTCTACAACGAGCAGTCTGTTCTGAGTTGGATATTTTCAGTTTATAAAATGAGATTATAGGATATTTTACTATTTATAATTTAACCATTCGTCCAATCCCAATCAATCATAGGTCATCTATAACGATACAGGTAGTAGCCTACTGTCGAGAAATATTCTCGATTCAAATTGTAAATATCTTTATATTCCGCACCTGTTTTGAAAGTATTTTCTGGGTAGCTGTGAATTCCTACAAAATAGTAGGAGGTAACCATTTTCGGGAAATTAAGATATGAGGATTACTACAATTTGTGAAAACAGACAAGTTGCTAATTCCTACAATTTCTCTTCACAATACCAATACCTGTGAAGCTTTCCATGCAGACTTTATTATTACTAATTGTTGTCACTACCACCCTTAGATTTTTAGAGGTGATGAGAATGAACATACATTCGTAAGACTCCGCAGTGCAGTAAATAATGTCTCATTCAGAAAAAATAGGACACTGAAGAAATAAACAAGAAAGGCGATGTATGAATATTTATGTGGGCACATCACAAGATTTGATTACATGAAGAATGTCTTACGTAATTAAAATATCCAAAATTTGCCATATTTGTTTGTTTTATTACCTACTTTAAACTATTTTCGACAAAGGATTTAATGCCTAGTTTTCACAAAGTTATAACTTTAATGACTTTTGACATATCAAAATCCTACAAACCGCAACTTTATAGGAATTCACCCGAATTGCCTGATAGACGATTACAGGTAACTCAGAAATCACTTACAGTGAATAGTTTATTCAGGAAATCTAGTGGTACTTTAATAAGAACATTCTTAATAAACAATTTCTTACTTTGGACTATTGAGAATTGCTATACAGGAATTCTTATCACTGTGTGCATTAGTCGAGGCCCCAGTAAGGGATCTTCAAATAGGAGTAGAAACAGATATATTTGATAACTGCGATACAAGCAAGTGGGGAGGAGAATTTGATTTTGAAGGTTTCTAAAGGTTTAGCATGTCACCATAAAGTCCTATAATTTCATCACTGAAAAATCGTTGCGTAATAACGGCTGCTTCTCAGAATATTTTCCATAAGAGATGTCGCAATGTGGCCTCACTCTCTGCCCTGTATCCATTACGAGAAAATTAAAGAAACATCGCCCATGGTAACTCGGTTACATGCTCACTTCTGAGTCCGAGAGACGTAGGTTCAACCCGGTCAAGGGCGATATACTTCTCCAGGGGAAAAAATCTTCAGCACAAGTCCGCGGGGAGAGACTTGAGCATTGAAGATTTCACTTTCAATAGAAAACAAAAATAAATTAAAGCCCTTCAACAAAGAATATGTGGTGCTTCTAGCTCCAGTATTTCGTAGTTCAAGAGGATTACGGAACTCTAAAGGTTAATGGTGTATCTAAATTACACTGAATAAATAGGTTCGACAGATCCTGATGGTAAAAGGTTTTGGCAATAAAAATCCTATACAACTTTTGGGGTACACTCGATTTCAGTATTAAAGAAATTCAAGCGTTGACAATTAGATTTTCATTTCAGTATTTGATTGTACGTTCCTGGTGTCCTTGGTAATGATAAAATTTTATGGTTAACAAAATCCGGAAAAGAAGGACTTTAAAATAGTATTAAAATGCGGACTTACAAAAACTTATTTAAGATATGTTTTATATTACTTATACTCAAGAATCATTAACATATCAGTGTGATTACGTGTACTCACAAATTAGCATAATATTTTTCTTAATATCAAAGTTATGTTTTGTTATCTATAGGAAATCATCTATAAATGCGTTTGTTTTGAGTGTTTTAAAATATATCATAATTCTCAGTTCCCAAGAGCAATTATCTAAACTTAATTTGTTGAATTTGTATGTAGGCTAAGTAAGAAACCGGGTGTTCCAGAACTCTTTCTTTCTTTCTTTCTTTATCGTAGTTTCACCTCTCCCTTGTAGGATTTAAGCGACCCAAGCCGCCCGGGCCTTACAGGGCCGCGACCTGTCGGGAGAGGGATTATCTTTGGATCACATACATACTTTTTTGACCAGACAAGGACATGGAGGGCCTCCCCGGATGAGTGATCAGCCCAATGCCGGGGCCACCTCCGAGACAACACGAACACATAGGACGAGACACACCATTCACACACACACTCACTCCAAACAAGGCGAGGATGGGATGAAGGTGATAATGACGGCCAGATGATATCTGGGGACCACAAGGGCCTAAAGTTACCCGACATTTGTCTCAAAGGTGAGGAAAAACCCCAGAAAAAACCCCACCTAGGTAACTTGTCCCGACCAGGAATCGAACCCGGGCCCGCTGCGTGAGAGGATTGGACGCATCCCCTGAGCCACAGCGGTGGACTGTTCCAGAACTCAACCAGATAAATTGCAAGAACTGTGAAGGAGTCCTACATAACATTTGAGATAAGAAATTTTTGTTCTACGCTGCCGATTTTCTAAGTTTTGCTGAGTTTTGAAATTGGACGTTGGTGCTGATGAGTCAACATTAAAGGAACTTTAAACTCCGTGGCGCTACATCCCTGAAGAATCCCTTGTATATTTTGTCTTCAAAATGCTTCGTTCCTGATCCATTAGTCGGGAAAGATTTGTGCTAATGTATAGTAAACAGTATTCTGGCAATTATGGGCGTTGCTGTTTTGGTAAAATGATTCTTTCTGCAAGAGTGTGCACACCACTGACTACATGTCAATACATGTGAGGAGTTTAGAAATTACATTCTTCAAACTGCCTTGTTATAAATAAACAAGTGTAGTAGTTACTGAGATTTGGACTTCACCATTGATGACTCTTTATTGATGGGGTTATGTTATATTGAAATCACAATGAATTCAGTTGAATGTTTAATACTAGGAAAATCGCTAATTAGGTACGAAGTGGAAAATAAACAGTTGGAAATTTGATGCGTTTAAATAAAAAAAATAAAAACTTTGAAACAGATTCTGAGAAGGTTTATTTTTCAGCGAAGCCTGAATCAAAAGAGGTAATTCCCTGGAGACGCGTTATTCAATGTTACAAGGAACATTAACAAGAATGTAGGTATAGGCTTGTTGTTTTTAACCGGAATATAGACATAGGCCTATGCAAGTACATACAATTATTTACATTTTGAAGTGAAAATGTGTTGGATACAAGAATAACAAATAGCTACTTTTATAATGTAGCCTTACATGAACATTTGGCTTTGCTGCCCCATACTAGTTGTTGTAAAGTAAATAGCATCATATCAACGAACTCATTAAGACATTTATGTCATAACTGTATGGTTTGGTCACATATATGACTCTATATATATATATATATATATATATATATATATATATATATATACAAGGATAACATATGTTTGCATTAGCTAAAAGGACAAGTAGGCTTCCATTTTTAACGTACTTGGTAAGAAGGTACCCATAAGATCAAATTCCGCTATATAATTGAAAGCGGCATATAAATCCCACAAATGTGTGGTGACAGAGTTGCTGTCATTAATCTTCTCTCAAATATTATGGTTTCATTCGACGCATTATGTGATTTGGCGTGAACGAAAAACGCGTACGAACTTTTACTATTGTCGCCCTCATACATATTCTTACATTAAACTACTTATGAAAAAAAAAAAACTTATCTCTACTTTTAGAGTGGCAAGATTCTTAGACAGTGTCCGAATTAATATCTTTTAGGCTTTTCACCTAGCAGTTTAATGCATTAAATTTTGAATTTATTATTGTAATCCATATTTAGTGAAAGTGGGTCGCTGCATGACGTGCACCTGTAGGAGTAGCGGACGGATTGGTAAGGTAGGTTGTTACTTTTGGCGCTAACTGTATAGCGTAGACCCACCTGGTTGGGGTCAGGAGGTCAACCCATCTTGAACATTCCGCACCTGGTCGCCGCTCCGCGCACCTGGGCAGCATCTTCTTCAGGCTACAGCTCCTATCCGTGCATTGAAATCTTCTCGAATTATCAACATACCCACAACTCTTCGGTCAATACCATTAAATTACACTCACAGTTTCAGCCCTTATTCCTTCATTGTAACCTCAGATCTTCATTTATTGGCATATTAGACCTATATCCATTTAGCATCTTTTATTCAGAGGACCCAAAATTATACTTGCACTTGAACACGTTTCCGAGGTATGTATCTTCAACTTCTACTTAACATGTCAATGTCCTAATTCCGTGGGATTGCATCCCATGAAGGAATGTGATCTATCGTTGTCTTTGGATTTCATTCATAGATGCCTGGATGAAATACACATGGGCAGTATGCATACTCCTATGACCATTAATTGTAGTATTCTTAACGGAGCAGCTAATACTTATTCCGGAACTCCAAAATTATTCTCGCGAAGCACCCATTTCCAGTCCTTTCCTTACCCAATAAAAATCAGTTAATTATTTTTCCTGTGATTCAGAGGTAGGCCTATTAACGAAAATCTGATATCCCTATTAACTTTTTGATGATAGATTTCGTACAGAGTTCTCCTCTAGATCGTAACAAAAGATAATTAATTAATTTCATTTTCCAGTGGCATAAATATGATTGTTAGAAGTATATAAGTCTCCGCCTATATACCACTCAAGAATAAATAACAGAAGAAGCAAAGCAAGGAAAACCAAAGAAATGCAAATGAAGGAGTATACGCTTAAATGATAAAAAAAATGTTCTATTTATTATTAGTTATTTATGGTCATGTATATAAAAATATGTATTAATAGATGCTTTGCTTCTTCTGTTATTTATTCTTGAGTGGTATATAGGCGGAGATTTATATACTTCTAACAAAAGATAATATATTCTAGGCTTTGAAAAATCCTTGGAATGTACGGATACTAGAGACCAGAGTCTCATCTGGAGTGAGCAAGACACTTCTACTGAAGCCACTGTACCCTTATAATAGGCCTTATTAGGTCTGTTATAATTCGAAGCAAAGCTTAAATTTTGATGCGGTTTTATCATGGGTAATCCCACGAGAGATTGCCATTTTATCGATAGAATTTGTCTGATGAAATTCTTAATCTAATGTGGGATAATTAAGACTCTTCCATGAATAAAATGTATCAGATTATATAAATAATAATTATTTTTTTACTTGTATAGCTTAAAAACAAATTATCACTGTGTCAGCTGTCAGAAAACGGCATATTAAAAGAATGAAAAATCGATCAATGTTACCAGATCAAATAAAAAGTATTACCAGATTCTAACCAGCAGTGCGTATAAGAAATTGTTAACATACTTAAAATAAGCTAAAATCAGAACAGAATAAAAGCGCACGGACTGACTTACACTGAATCGAAATTGTGCTTTTAACCAATGGATATTTCAAATGTTTCAATTTCCCAATAGGTTATGTTGTATTCTATTCACTGGCAGCAAAACAGGTATATATTATATTAATCTCACAACAGATACATACTTACAACAACAATAGTGTCCATACCTTTATATGTTATTATATATACATATATAAATTTATTAGACCCCTAAAGGTTCATAACTATCTGTCAGATCAGAACGGCATTCAAATGTATTCGAACTCTGGTCATTCAGCCGATCGCATTACCAATTCAACTACATCGGCTCCATTTTTTCGGTTCTTTTTTTTTAAATGGTAATTTAAACAACTAAATTATTTCTTTCTTTTATATAGATATAGTAATCGTCGATTTTATGTAGATATAGTAATCGTAGATTTTATATAGATATAGTAATGGTAGACAAAATTATTTGCATTTTAACACAATGCCCTATTATCTTTTTGCGTCAAGAGAGAGAATTTCTGTTTATAGCCTATGCGTTTTCATCAGTCGATACTTTTTTGACCAACTTTTTTAGTTTATTTTTAAAGTGGCCTACTTTATAGAAATGCAAATTAATGGAATATCTTGTTTGTGCAATTTACTATAAACTTTTTAACCTTTCCATCTGTTTATTAAAAAAATAACTAATAAATTTTAAATAGTAAATACTAATTTATTTGAAGACAGCTAGAAGCCATATATTGTTATGTTCGTGTATACATGGTACGAGCGTAAACTATACGTCATCTTTGTTGCATAGACCTTATGAAAGGATTTAAAATAAAATAAATTGGTCTATTACAACCTGAATAAAGACATCATGAAACTCTTGACAGTCCATTTGTGTTGGTAAGGTAGTTAAATAACGATGCTATACAAGTTAGTGTGGGTAGGTCATTAAGTGAATTTATTGAGGCATCACTTTTGTAGCACAATGAGCCCGATCTGAAAATAAGATTAAACGCCAGGAAGCTGTTACCGCCCTAACTTGACTTTGAAATCAGACTAAATCACAAGTCAGACAGCTGAATGCACATCTGGACGTGTTCTACCTATTCCAAGTGATATATTGCGTACATTTCAAAACTGATAGAGATAACATTTTATTGGCAATTTTGTGTTTGATCCATGTGATATAAGGTGACGAAATAGGCTGCTCCTGTTTTAGTCATCAAATCCCGACAAAATTCATCAGATGGCTTTCTATGTAAGCAACATAAACCATAAGTTCCAACTTTGCTCTTTTAGCCTTATTAAAATAACTTTCGTGAGCAGAATTTATCCCGAGGCGAGAATCGAACACGGAGCCTTCTTAACTTTAAATCCAAACATATTAAATAGATACGGGGAAATGTAGGCGACCGAATTCGCTCTTTCATAATACTTCGCATTGCTTTTTTTCCCTTGCAGTGATGGCAAAATACTCTTAAGCCTGTATAGCTGCGTTTTAGCAAATGGGATGGGTAGGTATTATCCGATCATAGAACCAGCTCTAAGTAAACAAGATGTATGTCTTTCTCACTGTATGCAGGTATGAAAATGTGCTAGAGTGATGCAGACTTACTTGTTTACTTTAGGGCCGGTTCTAGAGGGGAAAATACCTAACCCATTCCACTGTCTAAAATATTTCCGCACAGACTATAGGAATGAACTAAACAAAATTAAACAAATGGAAACTAATCTTCGTTTGTGTAGGTTTTTAACAAATATTTCAGTTATCAATTTGTGAAATGAGTGAATTAGATGAAATGGAATAATTACACAGCTCTCAAAATATTGGAGAAGGCCCTTAAGCAGCCCCTATTATCGTCAATACTTTGTGCAACATTGTACAATTTTTTTAAAGTTCAAGTTTAAATTTATTTTGTTACATACATACAATTTTTACATTTCATTATTTACATATTTCACCATTATTACAAGTAAAAAAAAACATAAAATACTATTTCTAATTTAGCATTTAAAATGTAAGGTATGTCCCTAGATGAGCAAAGCTCGTGTTTAGGGGTATAATAGATTAAAATAAATCTAATTAAATATAAATGCACAATATACTAAAAAGGAAAATTATAAATGTATGAGTACAATGTATATAAAATAATTTTGCACCATTAACCAGTGGTTTATAGAGAAATTGCAAAAAAACAGATTTTTTAATTGAAATTGATATTGTACAATAAATACTGACCTTCTGTAGCTTATATTGAAATATTGCGCAATTTATTGCATAAATCAACAAGAGTTTGATTTTTATTGTGCAATGTGGTAAATATTGCTTCGTTGGGCAGTATTGCCCAATATTGGTTCAGTTCGGTCTTCACAGACGGGCAGAAAACATCGAATTATCAAAGAAGAAAAAAGAAAATTAATTTTAGAATGTATCGAGGTGTATTAAAGTTTACCAGCTTTATGGAGTGTCAAAAACAGATGAAAAAATAAATGAATTTGCTTCGTATATAGAGAAAAGTTTTCGGATACTGATAAGTCGCAGTCAGTTAAAAATGGAATTCGTTGCGCACTAACTTCCGAAGGGAATTGAAGCTGTTAAAGGATTCTAAAAAAAATCGTTGCTGGAACAGACGACATAATATTACCAGCCGTGAGCTAACTTGGGCAATCATATTGCCTCGTGTGGGTTGGCCCAGAAATATTATTGTGCAATATATTGTGCCATATATTGACGATAATATTTATAGTCCAGGGGCCGCTTTAATGTGAGTGGCATTTTATTTTTAAACAATGCTAGAAGATTTATGAAAAGTTGCATGGCCAATTTATGGGCTGCAGAAGAACGAAGTTATTATTAAAATAAATGCAATGTTTCAACAATTGCTAACTTACCTAAAGTATGTTCGTTTATCGTGTAATATTTTATTAAATTAATGTGCAAAATGATAAACAGTGAAATAAGAACACTGATAAATTAATTTCCATCTAGGTGAAAATCTGTATTATAATGAGAGTCATTTTGATACATTATTCACGTCCTGAAAGATAATGATGCATGTATATGTTCGTGATTAGCTGAAAGCAATCATTATTTCAAGATGACTGAAACTCAAATTCTTTCACATGATCGGGTTCAGCAAGTGAGTGAACTAGTTTCGCTTCAGCAAATAAACATAGATCGTGTGTTCAAACATAGAGATGTTCAGCTAACCACGACTACGGAGTTTTATCAGTCTGCAATCAATGACTTCTCCTCGTCGGGGTCCCTAGTCTATGTCCTTGCTGCTTTTTCAAACGAGACGCAAATGTTGGAAAGTTGCGTCAGCTATTTCTTTTTTTTTATCCGAAGCCTTGAACCCGTGACTCCGGCTTCACGGAACGCACAAACTCTCCAGCAGGGGTTCTGAAACTTTTTGTGGCGTGCGATCAGCCGGCACAAGTTATCAGGGTGGTCCTCTGCTGGGTGGGCGCGCTCGTCACACGACTGTCCGAACGCCTCCCGAACGTCAGCTTGCACAGCGAGGGACATTAATATAATGTAAATGCGAATTTCTCCACTATTCGACTGGCTGTACTCCAATACGAGCAAAAGACACGGGACAAACAGTAGAGAACTGATTTCTCTCAAGTTGCTGAGCGTCCTAATAAGAAAAAAAAGTTACTGCGCTGTAGGATGTGAACTCCTTGCCCTTTTTAATATCCAACTCATGTTCGCTCTTCTCCACATACTCTTTTTATTAAGTATCCTTTGCAAATATTTTTTTGTGAATTATAATATCTTTGAAATACATAGGCTGTATATTTCCCAATATCAAATGAATGTAGGACCTACTTCATATTGAATAAAACTCGATGTGCAGTATTAAGTTTCACTTATTTATTGTACGCATGGGTGACAAACCTTACTAATACATGAGCTCTGGTTAGCACTGAAACGATAGCAGATGAATGAAAGTGTATAAAATATGGGAAAAAATATTATATAGCCATAAGTGCTTCAAAAAACACTTATTACTCACTAAGTAGGGTAAAACTGGTAAGTTTACTGCAACATTCTTCTACTTACGGCGATGTGGAAACACATAGTCACATAAAGGTGAGGAGGTCAGCTCCACGCTGGAATTTTCCAGGTTAAGTTACATAATCATCGGCAAATTAACGAGGCTCGAGCAGAATATTCACTGCATTCTGATCGGGACTGTACCACATCTCCACATCACGTTTCTCAATATTTTATTCAAACTTGTTCCCATCTCCGTGTTTTTATCTTTATTTTTCGTTTACGACGAACAAGGCACGGATATCACTTTGGAACTCCTTTCCTGCCTAATCACAAGCCATGCAAGTGGTAAAAATACCTCAATGGTTTCTATACAACATTGTTATAGATAATGTGTAAGTTAGGGTTTGTATGCTTTTGCTTCAGGAAGTAGAGGAGTGAGAATTTTAATTACGTTGAGATGGTAATCGTGATGCCACGATGAAATAATATAATTTTGACTCATAATTAATGTACAGCGCAAGTAGTATTAAAAATGTCAATATCTTAAAACTGGAAGAGAAGAAAGGAGAAAGGAGGAAGGAGGAAGGAGGAAGGAGGAAGGAGGGATGAGGAATGAGGAATGAGGAGGATGGGATGAATGAGACTGAGAAAAGAAGAAAAGGAAGAGTATTTCCGTGCGAAGACCAAGAATCTCTAGGAAATAATTTAGTTTCTAGTTATGATGTACACTGTTAGGCCTACATGTACGAGTATTATTTTTACTCAGAGAAGTTAAACAAGTTATTTATATTTGTTAAGTTTAATAACTATTACGGTGAAATTAACAGATATAAAAAGAAACAAGAAAATCCTAACGATTGTAAAATATCATAAAAGTAATTTAAAATATTAATATCTGTTGTATTTTTTACCTGAAGTTAGATGTGAAGGTGCAGTCATAGAATTCTTTTGCAGTGTTTTCTAACGTCCTACCACAAATAATATCCTACTATGCTCTTTTCGTTCGCTATAATTATGAATTTTGAAGTGAATGTAGATATTGTTACGGTTAAAACATTTATTTGCTGAGTGTTATTTTTATTTCTTTAGCAAAAATGTTTTAATTCACATTTCAACTAAACATATGTTTCTCTCCTTCTCTCTGTCCCGTATATTTCCCATCCGTAATCTATCCGTGACTAAGTTGTGACATTCCTACCTTCCATGACGTCTGAATTTATGGAAAAGAAGAGTAAAGAGTTCTGAATGAAGCTAGTTTTGCTATGTGAAGAGTATACTGAAAGCTAAAAAAGCAGGCCTAATTGTGGATAGGAGCATAGTACAACAGTTGGAAAATTGTTTAAGAATTCAAGTTTTGGGGGGCAACAAGATAAAAGAGAGCAACGACATTTGCTAAACTAGAATATTTCTGAATTATAATAATTCAGTGAGCGAACGGCTTAGAAATTGGAATAGGCAGCATAGAACAGTAAGTTTGACGTCTTGAGAAGAACCATCCGAAACCACGATATGAACAGAATGGCACTAATGGAAGAAGAAAACAAGTTATTACTGCACATTTGGAGCAGTATCTACGCTAACCATCAGGAAGTAGATCAGTCGTATTTGAACTGAATTGGTATTAATGAAAAACAGCCTATACTTCCTTCGCCGTCCGTCTCTGGATCCGGAGGTCGCGGGTAGAAACACCGTCGTCGACGATTGAGTTCTTAGGATGCAAAATCCTAGGCACGAAGTTCTCTCAGAATGTTTGGTCTTGTGCAGAGGATTTACGGTATTTTAAATAACTTCTAGCCTAGATTAGAATCTCTGGACCTAATTTCTCGACCCTTTCCCGTCCAAGTAGTAATTATCTTAATCTCTCCTAGATGGTCGACACTCTGTTCTCTATAGGAAAACAAGCGTAACTAAATTAGCCCGCGGTAAATGATATCTCCATCAGGAAGCCCACGAAGGAGGGTAGTACGGTGTTTTAAGATCAATCTTCTTAGAGTAATACCACATATGACATATTATAAACTGTTATAGTGGCGCCTGAGATATGCGAGCACTTCTCCGACAGAAGTGTGATGCCGGCTGTATCACAATGTGTAACAGGAGGTCTTGAGAAATTTGCCTATGGGTCTAATCGTATATTAAACTCGTATAATTTAACAAAAAACTAAATTAAATGTAAGTAAGAGATATTCTGATACATAGTATGGAGTGATACGCATTCTTTGTTTACAAGTGCAGCTTAGAGGCTACGCACGATCAGGTTATTCTCTCGTTCTAACCGGTTCTTTCCCTTCTCGATAATACACAGTGAACGTATCTCACTAGAACCAAGTCTCAAAACATACTCGAGGCTGCAAGATAAGGCTTCCGATATCATATGTGATGGAAGTGTTCCTACTGAGAGCAAATGAAAACTTATGCATTAAAAATATATTATCTAAAAAATGTTTAAATCACGTTTTATTTTATTTGAATATTCTTAAAGAAAAGTATTAAAATTAGGAGATAATTCCTGCATTGGTTCAAGGAGAGGTCCACAAATGTTCATATAAACTTCACTCAATCTTACCTTCGTATTGTTTATTTTAATAATGCATATTGTCTCTTTAATTCTACATAGTTATTTTACTTCCATCATTTATTTTTCACATTTAAGTGAGCCGGTTTCTAAATGTAACTGGATGGACACCTTTTAAATTTTGTTTTTATAAATTTAATAAGAAAGTAATCGTTGGACTTAAAATTACGTGTTGTGAAATACATAATTAGGATCTGCGAAAGTGCGTCACAACCATGAGGCCTTTGTGCCAATTTAATACCCGGCACGAGAATCTTAAATTCACCAAAAATCTGCCACTTTTTGCAGAATTTTCAATGCTCATAAGTTACGTTTATATAGGATACATTTTCCACATACCATATCTCTTGCAACGGCACAGAAAAAAACACAATCCATTATAAGATGCTGCATAGTAACATTTATAATATTTTTCGTGCGATAATTGGTCATAATATGCTAGAATTTCTATATGAATAGCAGTTTACAACTGTCGTTAAATTGCTGTGCAAACAAAGAAAGTTTGGGATAGTGGCGGTACATGCATCAGGCCAAGGTTCTTTGTTGACCATAGAAATCATTGGTTTCCATGATGATCGAACTTTTCATATCCCATATCAAATATTTCTGTCCGTTTACTGAATATTCCAAGAATTAATCAACCTTAGGTTTAAGTTTATTTTCCCTTAGGCTTCGATGCCTAAAACATTACATTCGATTGTATTATTTTTTAATAGGGGATCTAAAAAAGAACATGTTTCTCATACATTTTCTATAGATACTCTAATATTTCCTTCCTTTATAAATCGAGAAAACGTAATGGCGAAAATAAAAGGAAATTAAATGAAAAGCTAATACACAAGTTGGCCTACGCATAGCAGTAAATTTATGAGATCTTCAGAAATAAATATTGATTCTACTTAAGAATGAGATTCATGGAAATGCAAAGTTCGTAATAAATATAAGAGTACTTCCTATCCGTGTACAAAAGGAGACAACTAATAGAGTAGCCTTCATATTTTCATTGTTTGTAGTAAGCCGATGCATTTGCATACGCGAGGGCCCCGATTAGGCAGCTAGGGTGGGCGGCACACTAGACTGCATGACGCCGATCTCAAGGCGAACAACACTCAGAGCAAGAGCGATCCCGAGATCATATCCCGATCATACCCACGATTCCGAGTTTCTCATCTCACAACCCTAAATGTTATCCCTAATAATATAAGTCTTCCCAATCAAACAACTGAGATCAAATCCAGATAAGAAAACAACTTCATTAGAATGTCCACCTAGACTCGAGAATATCTTCAACGGAATCTATCTGGAGTGAGACACTGCGTAATACCATTTATAAGTTCTCTTAAATGAGATTCAAGTCACCTGTAGGAGAATTTTTCCTAATTCTTGCTTAGAATCATGCCTAAGACATTTTTAAATCAATCTTAGCATGATCAATGAGATGTATCTTAAGTGGAGCTTGATATCATTACCACTGCAATACTTCCTGTCTTTGTCTAAGTTCACTCAGAATTGAATTCAAATAATCTCAGGTAGAATATTTAAGTAATTATCTTTCTCGCCTTATACCCTCATAAAAGTAAAAAATACCAAGGGGAACAACAGGAAAATTCAAATTAATTACTGAGCAGGATGGTCCTGCTCAATAGTTAATTTTTCTGTAAATAGTCCTGCTCAACAGTTAAAAATCAGTAGCTGCACGGCTTATTGATAGACCCACAGAACCTAACACGTCACATCGCCTAGCTGTTGAGACGTGTATAAACTTTAAATTAAAAAAAAAAAAAAAAAAAAAAAAAAACACTCTAAATAACTTCACATACAAATTAAATACCTCTTCCCATTTCAACATTATTTATACACTTTTCAACATCGATGAGATATCACGTGCTAGGTTCTTTAGGTATGTCAATAGAAGCTATTGAGGAACATTTGTTTTCTATTTTTGATGTGTTATTTGTGAATTTACCAGAGGGGGATGCCTACTATGTTCACTACAAGAATTAAAATTCTATATAGCTTATGTATATCACGTGATGGTTCAAGCCACGTAGGGGAAATCCCCCCATCTCGCTGCAAATAGCACACTGTGCTCCTAATAACTCTTAACTGATTTAATTTTTTTTTTATAATTGTGTAAGTTAAAGGAAAAATCGGCGATGCATCATGGTAAGTAAATATCCAATCCGGCATTTACTGGGGAAATTCATAAAAAAAACTCCAACTCAAATTGATCGGTAACGGTGTTTGAATCTGGGAGTCTAGGGCCTCCCGTATGCGATCCCCAGGCTCTGGCGCCTGAGTCATCTCGCTTAATCTTATTTCCCTGAAGAGAACACAACTGAAGTTTTGAAAAAAAATAAACAAATAAAAAAAAAATAACGAAAAATTTGCATAGTAAAGTTCTAGAGACAGTTAAAAATGGACATTGTTATCAAACCCATTTCTTTGCAAAATTAACAGTTATAATTAAGAAATTATGTCTTTAAATCAAACTATCCGAAGATATCTTATCAAAATAACGGTGCTCTTTTGTTTATCAAGTTGTAGTAGTAAGAATGGAGCAGTATTGTTTGAAAATGTAATATACTCGTGGTGTAATGCATACAAACTAGGTTTTGAGACTTTCCATACGATACTCTTTCCCCAAACTACAACACATCAGACTGGTTCTCTACAGGTTTCACCTGCGAACCCATTTCTATTTCTCCACTGCTTCTAGTACTTTGGAATTTGCACACAGTAGCAAACCATTTTCTCGAAAATCTTGCAGGTCTCGGAATTCAATAAACCCTACCTAGTAAATTTAATAATAGGTCTCCAAATCTTAACACGTATCTGTGAGAAAATACGAGGAACACGTTTTCCTTCATTTATTTCCGGAAACATATTCATGTGTATGACTGCCTGTCTGATAGTGTGCCTGCAGCATCATAGCTTGAAAAAACAAACAAACAAACAAACAAACAAACAAACAAACAAACAAAAACAAAAAAAAACAAAGATTATACCAGGTTTAAGTTAGAGCGATCTTCCGGGACATGACAAGAAGCAGACTTTCTTTTATTCCTACTAAAAAAAATCTTGAAAAACCCCCGAACGACTTTCTTTAAATTTTATAATATGCAAACTACCAGCACTAAGCCATCTCTCTTTTATTTGAAGTATTTTCCATAAAAATTTCCTGAAAAGAACAAGCTGACTAATGTTTTCGCAAATTCATGTTGCGAACAACACACTTTGCATCACGCAAAAACAACTGAAAACACACTGCCTGGAATATGAACTTTATTCTATAACATCTGAATACGAAACAATAAAACTGCACCTTACGTTACGGGAGAGAAAGTTACGTGAGTATATAACATTTTTTTATTACATGCAACATAATCCCTAAGCCAGAAAATAGAGAGAGATATGTCTGCCTCATTACCCTGTACAGGTAAATAATAAAATATACTGCAATGCTGCAGTAATGTGCTAGGAAGTAGTACATTACCCACACCTTCCATAGCTAGGGACTGTAGTTTTTGGTAACAGGGATAAGTGCAAACAAAATTTTACAAAACTACTTTCCTTAGCTATATATAGTGTGATAGATGCTTAAAATATCGCTATTAACTTATGCCCAAGAAATATGACGAAATTCGTTGGATTGCACGAAATATTTAAATAGCACCTAATACACGTATATTTAGAAGTGTGCGCGGAAGTAATATTTTATTTTATTTGTAGTATGTTTTATTTCTCTTTCAAACTCTTAGTACCCTTTCATGCTGTCTGTGACTGCTGACAAGTTACAGATAGGCCTACTTATGGTCGATTACAGCATTTATTAGGAATGTATTCCATTTAACAGATTCATTACTTCATTGATGTGATTAACAATAAATTGTTTGGAAAATGTAAATGGATGTAATGATCTTCCCTTATTAGAGGGGGGGGGGCAAATAAATGAAGCGATACGGATGGTAAAACTTAGATTAACACATAACATTAGACTAGATTAATGTAACATTGAGTTGAAATATCGAAGAATGATCCAAAAACTTTTAAAAAGACCCTTCATAAGACATGCAGTAATTAATTGTTTTATATTCCATTTGGGCCTCTTTTCATCACCATGTAATAATAATTTTGGTTTATTTCTCAATGTTATATTTGACTATAGGCCTAATATAAATAAAGGAACATACTTGATCAATGTGAAATTTGGTTTAAAATAACGTATTTCGCGAAATTGTCACTGAAACAGAAGCAAATTAAAATCGAAATCAGCCGTCTTATTTAATAAAAAATATTAGGATCTTATCCTCCTCCTCCGTCTCCTCCGTGGCACTACATCCCTGGAGGTATTTGGCCTACCACCTGACCGCTGCGTCATCTGCCATAGGCAGATGGCAGGATTGGAGGCCATGTGGCTCTTATCCATAGTCCATTATTAACCTTCTTACTGCTATTCACGTGTAAATTCGTCATCTCAAAAAAGTATATAAGAGCAGATGTACCCAGTAGAATATTGTTCTTTGTAAATTGTGAGGATTTTTATCCTCTTATTATGAATGTCGCTCATAGATGCCAACTATTTTACTGCAATGCTCCTCGCCTATGTCAAGCTTAGAGACCACTGACGGTTTCACTTGATGGCTGCTAATATTTATATAAAAATTCAGCTCTAAAAGGATTAACGGTAACTAAATCAAATACAATGAATGTGTATAAGTATTTATTCTTCCGCCTGTAATTCTGAATGATAAATGATGATCGTATCATATACAGGCATTGTCATGATTAGGTGCCTTCATTATGTGACGATTGTTTATTTTCCTTGAACATAAAGAGGGGTTTATGATATCATCATAATAAAGATCTCGCAGCAAAAAACGCAAATGACACTTGGAAATAAATTGTTCTTTTTGTAGAAGTCATTTTTTGCGGATTATGTCAGTTTAACTATCGCAGAACAAGCTCCTGCCATTTGTCGTACTCATATAATCACGTGGCTTGTTATTTGGGCATCTGCATCCTGCAAAAAGGCCATTCTGTTCTTGGATTTATGCCCGTGTTCCATTATTTATATCTGAAAATTATTCCGATAAACTTGGATTGTTCCTTCATCTTTAAAGTAGTATGAAGTTGTTAGCAATAATAAGAAGACGTCTGAGAATTTCCAGCAGTAAAATTGTATTTTTATTTTATATGAACAAAACCACTATGTAAATGCTCATGTGCATGTATAAGTTACAGGGTGTAACAGGATCTCACCGAAGAACTGTTAAGGATGACAGATCATGCAGAGAGGATCATTTTTTGTTCAATAACATATACCCCCAAACACGTCGATTATGAGTTATGGGCATGGACCAATAAGGTTTGAATGTTAAACAAACAAACACAAACAAACAAATTGTGCATATAATATATTTTACTGAAAGGTATTTTCTGTCAACAGGAGTTCAAGCAGTCGACTCTATGCCTGGTTATATGCTTCACAGCGTTTATAGGCCTATCGAAGAATTTTGGTAAGTTTTCAAACACAAAAACAAAGGAATTGGAAAAAAAAAACCTCTCTACTTTACCACCCTGATACCTACTCACACTAAGTAATTTATGGTCTACTTATTATTCAAAATGTCACCATCTATTAAACTAGGAACATGGCAGTTCTATTCACTGCTAAATGCATTTAAAACTAGCCTATATACGAATAGTGATCTAAACGGAATCCAATTTTATTACAAAGACAAACTCTAATATGAGATTTGAAACATGTATTACGCATTCAGTTGAATACAGTGTATCGTTTCAAATGTTTTTATTCGGAAAGTTAAAATATTTAACTCTAAGCGTGATAAAATAAAAATAAAAATTTATAAGACAATTATCATGTCGGTTGTATTATATAGATGTGAGACATGGTCGCTTACTCTTCGGGAAGAACATAATCTGAGAGTATTCGAAAACAGGGTGCTTAGGAAAATATTTGGGCCTAAGAGAGATGAAAATGGGGACTGGAGAAAAATGCATAACGGCGAGCTTCATAAACTGAACTCGTCACCGGACATAGTCTCTCTCTCTCTCTCTCTCTCTCTCTCTCTCTATCTCTCTCTCTCTCTCTCTATCTCTCTCTCTCTCTCTCTCTCTCTCTCATCCTATGCCCCCATGTAGGGGCGAAGGGCCTCCAAGTGGAGGTTTCTGTTTACCTATGTGAATTTTTTTACGCTTATTTTCCTGGAGAGGGCAGAGGGACATGTAGTAAGGATATAGTAAGGGTAATTAAATCACGGAGGATGAAATGGGCTGGACATGTTGCGCGCATGGGGCAGGAAAGACATATCTAAAAAATATTGACTGGGAGACCCGAAGGGAAAAGACCACTTGGAAGACCTAGATGTCGGTGGGAGGACAATATTAGGATAGATTTAAAAGAAGTAGGATTTGAGAGGGATGGTTGGATGGAGTTAGCACAGAATAGGGTTGAATGGTGGGCTCAGGTAAGCGCGGCAATGAACCTTCGGGTTCCATAAAATAGATAATATTCCTTTAGCTTGCTTAGGAATTGTCTATTGCCATTGAGTAAGTAAATAAGTAAGTAAGCGTGTTAAAAAGACAAACAGGCATGCAGTGAATAATAACAAATTAATGGATTTACTTCTTTCTGCGCCTAAACCGAACAAAAATAGTAGAAAACGATAAACTGAGTTTGCATTCATAGTAATTACTTGTATTGCAATTATAGCTGAAAGTGCATTTGCTGTTTAAATTACCTGGGAAAGTGCAAATTAATTAAATTTGAAATTCTTTCCTATGGCAAGTGAGTGTGTGAACATGTTATATAAGAGGTGTGAGATGCGCCGCTGTTGCAGGGATGCACGTATGTCATCAGATAGGTGAGGTAAGCTCTTCTTGTCTTGTTGCATTCCATGGACCAGGTGTGCTCGGTCTTTAACAGGTTCCATCTTCGTGATGCTGCTGCTGCTTTCTTGTCTTCCAGAGGAAATATTCTTCAAAATAACAAGTCATAAAAGGACAAAAATGAGCTGCAAATTTATGTTGCACTGCCAGCAACCTGTGATTTGTGTAATGATGGCTTACGATTCCAGTTCCAATCTGTTTCATTATTCAGTTTTACTTTTCTTAAACTCTTTACTGCACTTGTGTAAAAAACTAAATAGAAGTAGGTTTTCTTTCGACACAAATGAGGTGAATAACGGCTGTTAAACTCAAGCCGCTCAAGTAAAATAAATGCTTTGTTAAAGATCTCGCTATGTGTTATTACTGAAATGATTGTTAGTCTTTAGATGCTGAGATTAAATGAATAAGCTGATATCTTCATTGAAGTATTAGATTAAATTTTTTGCAGTTATCATGAAAAACAGAGCGAAAATTATTATTTATAAAATAACATGCGTAACAGGATCTATTGTGTAAGAAAATCGCCTTAGAAGATAAAAATGAAGATTGTTTATAACAGACAGATTATGAAGAGAAAAAAGAAAAGGAAAGGGAACACAAATACACTATCATTGGCTAACAATAATAGGTATTCCTGTAAAAAATCTTGCAGAAAGAAAAATAATAAAAACCCAATGACTTGAAGATTTTTTCATAGCATCGACACTAATAATAACTTTCATCATTAACTTGTTCATGATGGGGATGATAAATTGCGATTGATGATCATGATTGTGATGACAATGGCTATGAGGCACTGACAGTGACGATAACAGTAATGGGAGGGTTCATTATTATGTTTACCATTCGTAGGAAGAAATAAAGAAGTACAACAACAACAATAATAATAATAATAGTAATAATAATAATAATAATAATAATAATAATAATAATAATAATAATAATAATGTCTCTCTACAAGCCGTGAAGGCCCTTAGGCCTTGCAGGATTTTAGGCAGTCGGCACATGGAGTTGGTAAGATTGTCAGCCTTATGCGCCGACCGCCTTTAGTTCCAGGTTTGCTCCCGGTACTCATTTATGTTAGAGGCTAAGTCGACCCCAGAAGGATTAGGTCAATTAAAAAATATTTTAACTTCAATTCGTATAATACAATAAAATCATTACATAACACCTTTCTTCTCAACTTATTTTATTTCGCCTAGGCATTTCGGTTACATGGAACTATCATCAGGGCATCTTTCTTGTCGAGTTACATTTCAAAAGAATAAATCTGCTTCACCGCTGGTATAGATTTTAAATAAAATTACTGAAACTTAAAGTTACCGGTATCTTAAAATACAAGTAAAATGCGCTCCTTATTTTTCTTCTAAGTCGTATGATCTAAGCTGCTGTCATCAAGCTATGCTGCTGTTGTCTTTTGGCCTAGGCAAAATAAAAGAAGTTGAGAATAAAGGTTTTATTTAATTATTTTATTGATTTAGCTCAACGGTACAACTTATATACAAACTTTTACACTTTTGTGTATTTTCGCTATACAAAATTATGAGTATCGGAAGCACGGCTTTCAATTTTTTTTTCAGACAATTAATATCAGGATTTGAATCTTTCGGTGGATCGACGATCAAAACATGGATTCGGGAAACGTACGGTAATGATTGTCATGGTGTTGTTGTCTTGGACAGAGATGATAGAAGTGGTTAGCTGTGGAATACTAAATGCCTCTCCTCAGAGTTGCCCCAAGCTTAGAATAATATCAGGAATCACTGCTGTATTTACACTCAACTGACGTGAGTTATCGGCACAGGTGTTCAAATACGGAAACTTTCTCCATACTACCTTGATTAATGTCCATGCACACCGCTCTTCGGTATTAACATCAAGCTGCTAGATTATGACGTGTTAGCAGCAACATAACTTTCTTATTTTAATAGCGAGTGTTCGGCGTCCATGCGTCTGCTGAGGTATTATACGCAAGCATAGCACTAGAAAAAAAATATCGTTTTCTCAAGCGTTATTGAGTTTTTAGCTGGATAAAAGATATGTAAAAAAAGGTAAAGTGATCCCTATACAGGCCATGAAGGCCCAGAGGGTTCCAGGAGGTTGAGGCTCCCAGATTTTGGACATTCGGCACATGAAGGTGGTAAGGTTGTCAGCCTTACGCACCGGCCGCCTTTACCCCCAGGATTACTCCTGGTACTCATTTCTGTTAGAGGCTGAGTCGACCCCAGGGCCATAGTGCCACCAGAAGGATTAGGCCAATTGAAAAATCTCAACGACCTCATCGGGAATCGAACCCGCAACCTTCCAGTTTGTAGCGCAGCGCCTCAACCACTATGCTACGGCGTACCCCCATAAAAGATATGTGCTTTTCTAAAAATAATATCTCCTAAGGTTTAAATAAGAGGGATGGAGCTTAAGTCATGGCAACTATTTTTTCTCAAAGAAAGGCGACGGTACAATGATATGTTATATGTCAAGGGACACATTGATGGAGACATCATTCGGTAGCATTGCGATGTAGCCTACGGTTATACCAGGGAGAATCAAATGAAAACAGCAATTATTTTTCCCCCCACTATTTTACTGCCGGAAGAATGTTTGCTTGTACAGTATATTTCTACTTAGTCCCCTCCCAGTTCAACGCATTTAAGCCAACGGATAGGAAGTGCTTCGATACCACGTGAGAAAAATTATTTTGGTTGACGCTGTAGCCACTCGTGCCCCGCCGATTGGACGTCTTCATCAGACTTGAACTTCTGCCCTCCAAGGTGCTCCTTTAATGGGCCAAAGATGTGGAAATCCGATAGTGCCAAAACGAAGGAGATTGCTGAGTGCAGGTGTTTTACTTCAACGTGATAACGCCCGTCCTCACGCTCCTCGTGCAACAATGAAAACCGTCGACGACATCCACCATAATCATAATCATAATGTATCACAGATGATAAGAAGATTCAATTCAATTTTTATATGAAGAAGAACACCAGAAGAAATCTGAAGCATCAGAATGTTTCCATGCACTTGACTGTACACCTCGTCGTTTCCTTCTAGGCCTATATTCTTCCCGCTCATTATTTCTGTATAATTAAGACACGGTCCTTGCACATGCTTAATCCCTCAGCAGGGAGTTCTGTCAATGTGATCTGCACAAATTATGTGCATGATTCAAGAAATGCCCTCTTCTATAGACGTTGGCGCATAAGCTCTAATCCTACACCGAGGAGTAAATATATTACAGATTACACCCATATTACGTATATATTTCTTTAGGAGATTTCGATATCTGATAAACCATTCTTTTTATTCCAGAAAGCTTTGTTTAATGATACCCAAGAGTTATGCCCGAGGATCGAAGCCGGGAGTGTTATTAGTGAATAGTAAGGAATGCGAGGTGATTTGTCGAGAGCTGATAAGTGGATGGGTTGTGAGTGCAACAAATTACAGCACGTTAATGCCACGATATCCTTTCCCGATAAGTGTGCACTTTGGGTGGGCGATAACGAGGCATGCGTACACTGCACAAGCTCAGCCTGCTTCACGCGGTCACATTCAAACTGGACAAGAACAGCCCGGGATTTGAACTCGTAGAATACTAGAGTACACGCGTATTACTGGCTATGCTGTTTATAATGTACCTCAGGAATCGGGTATTTCTGTTTTTCTTTCATGTGATAACAAAGGTTTTTTTTTTTCACTTGCCATGTGCATTGATGTAAATTCAACAACAAAAACAATTGAACTGCTGGAAATAGAAAGAGCATGGCCTATCTAAAAAATAGCAAATACAAGTGTTTTTACTGCATAACTGAAGTGTAGGCCTACCTCTACAAATAGCGCAGAAAGAAAACACCTATTCCCACTATATTTCTTGTGGATGTTTAATTTCTCGAAAAATGAGGAATGAGCATATAAAATTTAGCTAAGAGCAATAACGAATATTTAAACTTAAAGCTTTATATCATAATGATTATTTTTGGAAACATGGGCAACAAAATGTGAAAATTCAACACTATAAAACTAATTTTAAATCAATTTCAAAGGATTCTTTTTAATTATCTTAATTGTAGGATTAAAATAAGTGCTTTATGTGTAAAAAAAAAAAAATAGTTTTTTTTTTTTTTTTTTTTTTTCTATTGACAATTTTAATTGTAGTTCCATTTACCTTTTCAGTATCTTGTAATTCATGTGTGCTTCACAATTTCATTTTACTGTCAGTGTAAGCTTAATGTATCCCTGTATACAACATTTTAAAATGGTAATATCTACATATACAGTATACTATCAAGTACCCACTGCTTTGCCCACTTATGTTAATTCAACTAAAATAATTTTTAATAGCAAAATAATTAAAACATATTTATTAACACTGACATCGGTTTTACATAAACTCCATGAATGACACAATTTTAATTGCATTGTTAGCCGCAGTAAATGAGGAATTGAAACAACTCAAAAGAATCATATCCCAGGACCCAGCGATGGAAGGCGAACTACAACAAGGCCAGATGCTTACGCTGAGGTACTCCGAAATAGTCCCCATGAATTACCCATAGGCTAATACGAATAGGAGGAAACAGAATAGTAGTGGACGCAGACATAATTGCCCTTGTGTTTGCCGAGGACGATCACCAATAACTAGCCAGTCCACTACAAGGAATGCCTAACCAACCAGTACATTTTTAATTAATGTATGTACAGATTATTCTTTTTCTTCTTCTTTACTTGAGTTTTACCTCCCCCGTTGTTGGGACGTTTTGCGGCCCACACCGCTCGGGCCCTACAAGACCGTGACCTGTCGGGGGGGGGGGGGAGGTTTCTATGGATTACATACATAAGAAGGAAAAGTCAGGTAAAACCAATCTAGGAAACTGATCTCGACCGGGAATCGAACCCTGGCAGGCTACGCGAGGAATGTGCTACAACGGCGGATATATCTGTGGCTTGGTTCTAAAAGGGCGTGCTTTTGAGAAAACAGACTGTGAAGCCTTTATAGAAGTAACATTTTTTGCTGAGAACTTCCGACATTGGCCTCTAAGGCATCTGTATTATGTCTTTTAATAGCAACAGACATTGGCATTTTTAGTGGCCTATACTAAAGATAAAGACTAGCCGAGCCCAATAATGCATAGATCTCATTGTTGCAAGACATTGACATTGCCCCTTTTAGAACCAAGCCACGGATATAGGCCTATAAAGGTAATTCATGACACTATTTCGAGTCTTTATAGTAGAAACAATGTACTTTTTTTCATATGAACTTGTTCAACAATTCTGTTGATAGAATTTTAGGATGCATGAGTTACGAAAGGCCTTGACATTGAGTTTGTGAAATGAAGTCAACATAGATGTCACAATGAACAGAAGCATGGGAATTGGATGTCATTTAATTATGTCCAATGGATTGAAGACCTAGCCTTCAACTTAAGACATACCTGGTCATTTCTTAATTCGTACAAGTCAGTTTTTTACATGTAAAGTCTTTGAAGTCGGTCTTATGGGGGGGGGAGTAACTTTCTAAATCTGCATGTAAGGGACATAGATGTAACAGTTATACGTAAAGTCTTATAAAAAATTAACGTAGAATCCACGGCCTTAGTAGCCTGGGGTTATTCCGTTCTTAATATTGGATAAGGGAAGCTTTGACCAAAATGCAGTCACGGTCATATATATTTGTAAATTCATAGGCTTATGTCATGCCTTGATTAGATGCAAAAACTTAACAGGGAGTGTATGTTAAATTGCAGTTATTTTATTTTTTAAATATTAACTAAATAGTAGACTAAGTTGTAACGTACGATAGGCGAGTATACATTTTGCCTCTATAAATTTAACAGAAAAAGGTATGTTAAATTATATCTGTATTATTTAAAAATAGAAAGTAAAAAAGTAGGCTAATATTAGTCTATGAGAAACACTGCCTTCTCTATTTGGGGGGGGGTATTAGAACAAATCGAAATGTACGGTGCGTGCTAGATTTAGGAAGCATGCACAAAAGGTTGCACAAAACCGGTGGCTTCGTCCCCGACATAACATATTCGACTGTTTTCTGCAAATTTTCTACAATTTTGCGGACTTATTTGAAATTGAAATGTAAAGAAATATCAATATTTTTCATGGCCATAACTGTGGTAATTACAACGCGATGGACATGTTTTGTCTTACTGATGGTTGAGCCTTAAATGTATTCTATTTTTAATGAAATTTGCTTACTAACCAATATTCTCTAATAAGGCAAGAGACAATAATAATTATTTTCATCATCTAATAATGAATAATTGGCTAGTGTTATAAATTAAGTAAATACTCTAAATGATTTCTTAAGACTATTACACTTGACTTCAATGGACTTAGAAGTACATTAGATATACTCTTAGTTGGGATCGGTACCAGTCAATGTTCTTGCTGCAACAAACATCTTTTTTTAAAATGCTGATTGAAGATATTTTACATAAATTCGACATAGAGATTTCTTTTATTGTTTGAATGTACGGTGGCTTAATGTTACTTGATTAAACAATGCCAGCGTGTTCAAGAAAATAACTGTTCATTCTGGAAGATCTGATCGTGGGACACGGCCCTCATAAATGCAAGTTGTAATGACAGAGAGAATCTACAAGTGGCAAACACCTGAGACACGTGGACAATGTCAACATCTCTTTGATATAAAAGTTTTCATCAACTCATTCACAACTGTGCATTGTATCAGCATGGGAACGGGGCTTGAGGTGGAGGAAAATTCCTTATGTTAGCTTATATCTTCTCAGGCCAAATATTTTCAAAAGAGATTTCTATTCCGTTATGTTGTAGGTAGTGCATTTTCGCCGCCATCTAAATGAAAATAAATTTCAACATGCCTTTCTATGTCATAGTTATATTGCCGAGAGTCTCACATGTCATCATAAATTTTGGTGAAATGAAAAATATTAAAACCAATGACTTTTTCCCACTCATGCAAACGTGGAAAGGAGTTGGTCGCTTGACTAGAATACGTGCCTTCTGCATATAAATAGGGTAACGAATATTTTGGGATTTGCTGGCTTAATAAACTCGATCGGACTCCTCTTTGGTTAGCACGGGGGGGGGGGGATAGCACGTCTTGGTCAGATGGCATTATAACTTTATTAAAAGTATACTTTTTAGCATCAAATGTTTATTTGATTTGTTTAGTTGATTTTGTTTGTTCAGTATTTATTTCATTGATGAATAGTGAAATTATTTACACTGTTGAAGAGTGAATTTACTTGGTGAAAGCCTTAAGAAAAACAATTACAGGAAGTGCATTTTAAGAAATGTGCATACAGTTTCTGATAGACAGTCCCTTCAAAATCTTTTGTTTCAAAATAATTATGAAAAAGGTGGTGTACAACAGAATCGGTTTCTCGACAAACCGAGGGAACATAAAAAAGTATAGAATAATATTTAACATTTTATACAAACAAAATCCAATCTAAATTCTAACAAATGCAGGTGAGTGTTGTATACAACCCGCGGGAGTCCTTTAATCACTAAGGCCCGGATTTTTAGGTTTTTAGAAACCCTGTTTTAGTTTTTTTAAACACATTATTGAAATAGTTTTATTTTAGTTTTTTACCATTTTCTGCCTATTTTTTAGGTCTCTCTTTAATAAGTGCAATTAACACATTGAGAAAAGACTATTAATTGATTTTATTTTTATTTAAATTTCCATGGCTCTAACACAAAACTTGAGGAATACTTTTTGCATAGTTTTAGAACTACCCCTGTCATTTACAACTCCACCACAAACTCAACAATAACGTTTTTACATTAATCAATCAACTTTTAGAATACTTGACTTTCGGCATCTTGCTGAAGCAAACACTGTGAATAGACAGTTGCAAGTGTAAGCTTCTTAAGAATGTCTTTAAATTGTTTCTAAAGAAACCGGGGATTTCGGTTCACTTAAGATTTGCTTTGCCGGGACAATAGGGTTACAAATGACAAAATTACGAAACGCAATACTATATTTTATCTTACAAAATAATATATTGGTAATAATTAGGGCCCTGATTTATTGGTGAAATAAAATGGCTGATTTCGGTGTTAACTTCCTTCTATTTCGGTGGGTATTTCGTGAAATAAATTACTTTATACTACATTGGGAACACTGCGCAATGATAAACTTCGATTCTTTATTTACATGAACCCCCCACCATTTCTATATTCTTCTGCCCTTGTATGACTGAAGTAACTTTCGATTTAGACATGATTAGAGTTAATGTTCAAATATAATTACGAGAAATATTATCGTAATTTCTACTAAACACCATCAGATAGCCATTTGCTAACAGAAGTGCCAACCATACCACTGTGGATAAAAGACGAAATCTGTTGAATACAAGTAACAAACATTCTACACTCTTCTGCTGTAATCGATCATAGGCATCGCTAACTTGGCAAAGAGATAGCAGGAAAGGAGAGTACTCAACAGAACAAACCAGGTCACAGACAATCTTTGCGTAAATTCTGCAATCTTTGTAATCTATCACAAATATCGATATATCGGTAAAAATCGCCAGCCACAGAAACAGCAGAAAAAAGGCATGCTGCTAAGAAATAAAAACTACAGTACACCAAAACACAATATTGCGATTTTAAGGCACATTTTCGTGCTCATTTCTCACTTTACGGAAAGAAGGGGCATATTTCGCGCTTATAGACACATTTCGCGGATTCGAGCAAATTTCGCGATATTTCGTGGATTCAATTTGGTTCATATTGGTATTTTAAGCATACAAAAGCTAAGTATAGCTAAAGGAGGTTCTTTTATAAAATTTCGCGCTTATCGTTGTTACCAAAAAATACGGCCCCTAGTAATAATGAACAAGATGCAAAATGTAGGCAGATATTTAAAAAGTAACTTTTAGTTCGTAACAACTTATTTAGCAATTTTTAGGTTTTATAAGATTGAACTTTGTGACTTCCATGACTATGAATTGGATAATTATGCTAAAATATCACAGTTAGCTAGCAAGGAACAAAATAGTTTAAAACCTAAGAAATCCGGGCCCTAGTAATCACTGATGGATCTTTGGTCAGAATCTAATCAATTAAAAAATACAGACTTGTTTATATTAGTTGACTGGGACTGAATAACTTACTTTGAAATTAACCAAAATTGAAATTAAATTCAGCGTTCTAAGGATGTGCAGTCAGAAGGCCATATTCAAAAATACCTGAAGTAACTTGTACGTAAAATATCTTTCTAAAATCGTTGCTAATTTTAACAAGGATATGTACGAAAGAAAGCACTTAGGGACCTCGGCCACTCATGCTACGATAAGGGAGAAATCTACCCGCCGGCACTCGCTGTTGTGAAGTTACCTCATAAATGAATGGTTCTGTATTATAATCTATTCAAGTATTCTTCCCAAATGGTTCCGGGGTCGCCCCTGTAGTAGGCTACTTTCTTTGTTATATGAAATAAAACACACGGCTGAATAGGTTAGTAAGACTCTGACGTAAATAACTTCGTCTGTACAATGCCTTAGAACAGAAAGAAACTCTACAGTTATCGCTATGTCTATACTAGTAACGGAAATAATCTTTAGGCAGTCGATGGTAAAAGAAGCACTTTTAACATTATATGATATTAATTAGAATGAAAAAATTATGCCACTGAATGGTATAAAGTTATAACACTCCAGAGTAACCAACTTTGATTGTTTTACATGGACAATTTTCTTTTAGCTAAAAATATTTGCATATGATCACTAAATACATTCAGTTTGTTAAAAATCGAAAATTTTAAGATTCACAAGCCTAATTTAAATGTGAAATTCCTCATGGTGATAGCAAAAATCGTCATACTTGGTGAGTACAAAGCGTTGTCCATAAGTTGGCTACCCTCTACCAGAAAATCAATAACGGTTGTCTTTGCGCTCCAATACCGCTGGCTCCACAGTGCCTAACTAAACACAATTAGTATAACATTCATTAATTCGCAAATTTTAACGACTGTATAATGCACATGGTAATAATTTTATTTTGCTCATAGGATTGCTACACTCGTCCTTACGGGCTCGTTTCGCGAACATAACCTGCTTGCAAAATAAAATCTTGTTTTTAACACTCGGAACATACTAGGATCGTCCATAGGGTAAGTTTCCCTGGCGCCGTTTATAGAAACAAAACACAATTTCATGGAAATGTTTACTGCAACAGGTACAACAAGTGTACAGCTATTTTTCAACAAATTCTTCACCGAAATTAAGACATTTTTCATTTCGTGGGACCAACGTTTGAATACCTGTGTCGGAGAAGTCTACCGCCTGGAATTTGAATTGAACCAATGTGCGGCAACCATGTCCGCCTATTTCTCATTATCTGTCATTTCTTGATGTGTAGGAAAAGATGGAAATCACTGGGAGCTAGATCCGTGCTGGAGGGTCGATTCTTAAACACCTCCCAGTTGAACTTCTGCAGGAGACTTGCTGGGAGGTGTTTAAAAATCCCCCCTACAGCCCGGATCTCGCTCCCATTGATTTCCATCTTTTCCTACACCTCAAGAAATGACACAATGGTTCAAATCCCAGGCGGAAGACTTCTCCGATATAGGTATTCAAACCTTGGTCCTACGGAATGAAAAATGTCTAAATTCCGGTGGCAAATATGTTGAGAAATATCTGAACACTTGCTGTATCTGCTGCAATAAACATTTCCATGAAATTGTGCTTTGTTTCTGTAAACAGCCCCAGGGGAACTTACTTTATGGACGGCCCTCATAAATAACTATTGTCCATCTCCCTGTAATGTAATTCAAACAAGCTCAAGTGAAGATACATATAAAACAATAGCCGTCGCACCTTTCCGATTAGACAGTCTCGCAGCGCCGTGCTGTTTGGGTGGCCGATTCCAGAGGGAGGGGGTGCGTTGTGGTCCAGTGGGGCCCTCGAGGAGTGGCAGCCCTCCTTTGAGTTATTTTACCGCTGCTGACGTGACTGTTAAGGAAGAAATATAGTCAGAACATCTCCACGCATTATGAATGCCTTGTAATGAAGCTTTCAAAAACCTCATCAGCCTGCGTTGTTTGTGTAGTACCCAACCCTATCGGTTCACATGCAAAACACCCGCTTTCGCATATAGTCCCACTTCAACACCCAATTTACTATATCAGTTCCTTGAACTGGATTTAACATCCTTCCCGGTTAACTTTTACTTTATTGGCCTAAGTTATGATAATTTACGTCCCATTTTATAACTGCACTTAGTGAAAAGTTACAATCTATATTGCTTCAAGATACTTAAACATTTCCGTTTTGTTGAATGCAAATTTTATAAACTACAAGCGCTTGTTATAGTCCACCACCGTGGGTTAGAGGATAGCAAGAAATCCCCTTCCAGGATTCAGAACTGAGTTTTGTGTATTGTGCCCTGACCGCTATCCTAAGTGTTTATGTTGTCCTAGGAGGAGTCCCTGCGTCGAGTTGATCTCTCAGCAAGGAGTCCCTCCATACACCGTCTAATGTTGACCCAGAGTCTCTTCCCTTCCCTACATGCATTGGTATGTAGTCCTTCATAAAAGGAGGCAAAGAAAGGAAAAAAGAGCTAATTACCAACTACCGGAAGTCATTAAATGCAAAGCACAATTTCAGTATTACAGAACATACAAGTTAAACGTAATCTATGTAGTCTACAACATTGTAAAGTACTGATAACACGACACTCAGTTTCTTAATGCTAAAATATCGTAAACGAGTGAAATTTCATCAAACTATGCTATGGGCTTCATACTTCAGTGTTTAGCGTTGTCGTCTAAGATTCTGAAAGCCCAGTTCGATCCCCGCCGCCCCTGCTCTTACGAAAACAGTCCGATTAATAAATAGCCTAAACCCATTGTCCAAATTACAGACTACATGTTATATATATATTTTTTTTACAGGAACAAAAAAGATCTTTTAAGATAAGTGTCAAACCCTTCACGTCGAAATCTACATTGAAATGTTGACGACATTAACGATGTGCGGTAACAAGACCAGATGAAAAACATTAGGTTCTGTGTATATTTTCATTTAAAGGTCCTGACATAGAAAAGGGAATCGTAACTGACATGGAAATAAGCCATCGGGCCATCATAAAATTTAGCAGAAATATCCAACTTCCCTATGCATGCTAAATTGACTATTTCCATTTCCGTGTAAGCATGGGAAAACTTAATGGGTAGCCATAACGTCTATTACATTTACGAAAGTTTAAATTACCCACGCGTGTTTGCTCACTTCCACATGAACTAGAAACTTGAAATTTGGCAGCCTTATATATTTTAGTCTATATCAGACGGAAAAATTCCAAAAAGTCGAAATTCTTAATTTTTTAGCCCCGAAAATAAATTCAATCACTCACTGTTATTAATGTCTACCAACTTCCAGATGAGTTAGGAATAATATTTTGGGTAATTCCAGTTCACTTCCAGATGGAATTTGACAGCGTTATACCTTAAATACCTTAAATACCTTAAATACCATAAATACCATAAATTTCGGATATTTAATTTTTACCCCTAAAAAGTCGTCCCGCACCTTTTTAGATTTCTTATGTCTAAACATTAATATATGGCAGTCATCTCCGATAAGGTGTCAGTTCGTTAAAAAAGCTTTTCTCGAGAACCTCACTGGGGGTTTGGGGGCATAGTCCCCAACAAACGAAGTGAGTTTCTTTGGCATTCTTTGGTAATTAAGATAGTGCGGGGTAGAAGTAAAGAAGAATCTCCCCAGACATTGACAGGAAGCGCCTACATAAGAAGTGACGAGTTTGACAGATTGAGAGTAATTGTGAAGCAGCCCACTGCCATATAGAGAGGTCACAATCGAATCACACTTCCTGCCACACAAACACTATGTTTCCACGAAAAAATCTGATATGAAAGTCATATAACTTCCTCTGCCCAAATAAAAGTTAGCATCTTAGTACAATATATTATGTATGACATTCTCTTCATGCAAATTGGTTGTAAAAATGAAAATAATGTCATTACCACGTCACATCGCATCCTCGAAGGATACATAACCCAAATAAAATCTGACATAGTCTAAATAATGCATAGTAGTTTCCACACAGTTAAGCACGCGAAACGTTGTAGAATAATGTTATTAAAAGGAACTCGATTCATATAATATGACCTCTTATTCTATCACCACTAGGACAAAATAAATGTAATAATAATAATTATATAATGACACATGTGATAAAACGGATTTTGTTTTGCCAGTATTCACATATTATTCATATAGGCCTATTATAAACGCAAGGCACAATTTTATGCTAACTATGCTATAAATACCTGATAGCCTCTTCTTTGAATGGTGCGACTAAAAACGCAGGCTATATAACAAACTTAAAAAAGTAACTGCAGACGTTTATTGAACCTTCCGCCGTTAAGAATAATTTCCGAAATTTATCGAATATTTTCCTCAGATACTTCTTTACTCTATGCATGGCCAACAATACAACTTTCTTACTTCGCATTCTTATTTAGAATAAGAGACCGTGAAAGAGCGCGTATTCAGTTGTTCACCACGCAAGACAAACTTTCTACAAACGGTGGGTGAACAGTGGGTGCCTTGTAACTACCCTTCACAGATTTTTTCGAAAAAAAAAAGGCTCAAATAAAAGTTTTAGCTCTCAGTATAAGTAACACATGTGCAAAATTTAAAGAAAATCGTTAGAGCCGTTTTCGAAAAAAGTGTAAAACGAAAATTTCCTCATATAAAAATAAGAGGAACTTGTCGCCAATCTTCGACTCATATCTTCAGAAGGTACCTGGCCCAAATACGAAATTTTGTTTCCCTACGATTTTCCGTTTTGGAGCTAGCCTGTTCACAGACATTCACACTGACAGACAGACACACAGACATGTCCCCAAAAATAGTATCTTGGATTTAGGGGGCCTCAAAAGTGTGTCAAAAACTCAACTTCGAATTTGGGGGTCGGAAACAATACTTCCTCTTCCTATAGTACCTATGTTATTATAATTATACACACATCCAATTATAATATAATTCTTTAATTAATTTTGTTTTCTCGGCATATTATTGGACGCATTTTTGTCTTATGTTTTAATATAGGTACTTCAATATTGTATTATTATCTTATTTTTAGCATTTTGTATTATGTATGATATCTATTGTATTTGTTTTTTGTAAATTCCTTTTAATGTATTTTGTCTTTATCCTGGTTGAGTGGAAGATAAGGCCCTATGGCCTTAACTCTGCCAGGCAAAATAAAACATTATTATTATTATTATGTTACGGGCAGAGGAAGTAGAAATGTAACCATCACACAAACAGTAAATAACTATGAAAAAGCTTTAACAAAAAATTACTACCACATTAATTTAATCTGTTTTCTTTTTCTGTTTACATATCTATTTATTGTTGGTACTCTTTGTCACTGGCAACCTGCAGGTGTTGCAGGAAGAAACAAAATAATAATCTCCGAATTTAAGGTTGTACAGTACTCAATTTTATAAATTACACATTTTTACATCTTCAGTTCTTACACCTTCACAGCGTATATGATCACGATAAGTGAAAAACTAATAACTGTTACCGACATTAATATGCTGCTCAAAAAATTATAAATGTTTAAACGCTATTGATTAGAAGTATTTTTAAATTATTGGTTTATAATAAAAAAAAGTCATATTTTAGTTTTTACCTCTTTAAATACGGAAAATAGTGTCGAATTCATCACAATATGCGCTAAACTCTAAAGAGTCTAAAGTATGAAAATATATACATAGCCTATAGGAAATAAAATCAGGTACACTGATATAATAAATTACCAGATGGAAATGATATTAGTCATACATAGGCCTAACAGAACAGCATAAAGCAGTACAACTTATAAATGCGGTTTAATTTTTGGAACTGCTTGCAACTATCTCTTTGGAATAAGTGTGCACATGCTAAAAACTCTAACCTCCAAATTTCATTTTTCTAGCTCATCTTGAAGTGGCTAAACATTAATGTCAGTGAGTGAGAAAGAACCTTTCACTTGTTAGGGTAATAACTTAAAAATTGAACTGTTTTTAATTTTTCCATCGGTTATAGGCTAAAAACTTATAAGTTTGCTAAATTTCAGATTTCTACCTATGAGGAAATGGGTAAACACTAATGTCAGTGAGTGGATTATTATCTAGACCACGCTTGGGGAACAGTACTTCGGAGGTGAGAACAGACTGCTGCCATCCCGTTAAAACACCTTAATCAATAAGAAAATTTGTTATATTTATCAATTTGGAATGAAATTATTGCAGCCTCTGTATTTGGCCGTCTCTGGCTAAGGTTTCCGCTAAATTTCAATGCGCACTATCCGTATGCTCCAAAATGACGTACATGAAAGATGGTAAAACATACAGCTGAAATGGGAAACAGGAGACTGCTATAAAATATATTAATTTATAATATCTTTGGGAAGACCCAGAAACAGATGGGGACAATATTATTAAGATAAAAAATTAAACGAACAATATGGACAGAAGAAAACTTAATAAGAAAAATATGAAGTTTAGCTGTTGCTGCAGTACTGAAGCCACGATATTTTAGATTGTCAATGGAGTCACTGGTTATGAGAAAAGGTATAATTATTTAGGGTAATTTCGTTAAGAATTTAAAATTTAAAACATCAATATCAAGAGTCCGAAGAAATTTCTCCTCTCTTAGCTAACTTTGACAAGGAAGAACATTATTCAAAGAAATGGTAATGTTTCGTGGCGATGGTGTTCTATTTATTTTCAGCTACTCTAAAATCAAATTGAACTTTTATAGCTGCACATAAAAAGTGTACCAAGCAGTTTTTAAGTATTCACAGCGTTTAATTAGATCAACGAAAACAAATATCTCCCTTGGACATAATGTAAGCCTACATCCATTGGTTGAATTTGGAAGTTACAAACAATCCAGAAGCGTCCGAGCTCAGACTTGGCGACTCCAAGTTTCTGACATGTGGAAAAATTGCTTATGACTCAGAACAACAACTCTCACAACAGTTTCTTTCTAATGTTTAAGCTTTCCTGATTCACAATAGAAACTCAGTGACTCACTCGTTTCTAAATATATTAAGCTACTAAGCGTGGGAGCCTTTCTTATTTTCTTCATAAAATATCGTAAATCCTTCATATAGAAAATGGAAATTAAACGAGGAGAAACGTTACTTAAGGCAGTTCTAACCATGGAAATGCCAAAGGGGAGCCGTAGAGGCCCATATGATATAATTTTGTATATCATAAATATATGCATTAAAAATTTGGACAAAATTATTATTTATAGGACATTCTGCTTACGAAACGAAGATAATTTTAAAATATTTCCAGGAAAGTAATAAAAACCTAACTTTATTATGGTACTGAGAACCCTCTTTTGTGATATAAAGATCCCAAATATTTTTGTTACAGTTTGATTTCATTTCTTTTTTTCTTGTCGATTGGTATGCAAAACTTTAATTTTTTAAAATATGTCATTAGTATAGCTAGCTGTCATGTGGTTTTCTTTGCATACTTTCTGTTTCCAGTTAGACATCTTACTTTTAAAAAATTATTATTCAAACCAATCATAAATAATATATATGTGTGTGTGATTTCTATAAGCTTTTATTTGCTTGCAGGAAAAAAAACTTTTCAATTAATAATTAAAGACTATAGGACTAAAAAAACTAATTTGAACAAATATAATGAGAAAATAAAAAATTGTTTTGTGAGACGTGGTTTCTTACTCTTCGGGAGGAACATAATCTGAATCTAAAAAAAAAATTAAATGGGGACTGGAGAAAGCTGCACGAACTTGTAACTCTTCACCGAATATATTAAGGGTAATTAAATCAAATGAGGATGAAATGGGCTGGGCATGTTGCGCGCATGGGGGAGGAAAGACATTTCTAAAAAATATTGAAGGTAGACGCGAAGGGAAGATACCACCTGGAAGACTCAGACTTAGATAGAAGGACAATATTGTAATAAATTTAAGGAAAGAAGGATTTGCGAGGGTTGGGTGTATGGAAGTAGTTAGTTAGGCCTTCAAAGCCTGCGTCTAATGAAGCGCGGCAATGAACCTCCGGGTTCCATATAATAGACAATATTCCTTTAGCTTGCTTAGGAATTGTCTATTGTCATTCAGTAAGTAAGCAAGCAAGCAAGAAAGTATGTATTATGGATAACAGACAATGATTAAGCCCATAGTGGCGATTATACTGGTATCTTGGAGTATTTAAGACTACTGTAGCTGAGTAAGTTTTGTGTATTCTTGTTGTATTCAGATTGAGATAGAAATATTTGCATTGAATTGAATTCCTTCGTATTTTATAGCAAAACCTTATTTTGATTAACATTATCAATGTGGAAAGCAACTTTTCTAAAGAATCTGGACCCAAATTGAGAAGATTTTTTGTCTTGCTTTGTTATTCGGCATTGAAGGAACGATAATGCCATGTAGGCCTATCCCGAATTTTAATTTTCATGACCTCAAGTTTTATAAATGAATGTTAATCTAATATGATATCAACAATGCTCGAATGAGAGGTATTAGGGAAAGGAACTTATCTGACTGCGGGTCTTAACTCAAAGCCCTTTCCCATTTTCCATGAACTTATCTCCTATTCACAATTTAAAATAACTGTACCAAAGACACATATGTAAGGCCATTAAAATTCTCTTCATTGACACAGATGCTCTTCAACAGTGCGCCCATATTTCCGAGTACTCTTAACAGCTTTAAATATGCTCTTAGTATGGAATTCATCTCCCGCGCTCATGGTTAAAGTAAACAGTAATTTTTATACAAGGATGACTGCATGGGTTGAGTCATGGACACAATTGTAATACAAGCAGATGACATTCAGGAATGCCACGAGAAGCAGAAGCATATAAAATAAAGGAGCCCTTTCCAGTGCCCTCCAAATTGTTGTTTCTAATATTGAATTAACTTAAATAGAGTTTTAATTTTCCGTGAAATCGTTACCTCACGTTGTAATTTCAATATATTTTTCTTAACTGATTTAATAAGATTTCAGAACAGCTGCATAACAGATCTAAATTATTTTTAATGGGTGACTTCATATGAGCTAATTCTTAAAGCAATAAAATTTACCACTGTTTATGGACTTCTTTCACCCTATCAAGAAGCCCCTCACAATGGCATTTCAAGCATTCCTGACCTCAGCCGGAGACTACGAAGTTCAGCCTATTTTAAATAATTTGTACTTCAATAATTGACACAAAACAAATTGTGACTTTATATTCTTCACCATAAATACAAAACTTGACCACAAATAAAATAAAGGAGCTTTTTTCGTAGCTTTATGCAATCAAAACAGCAGCTACCACAGACACATAAAGGTTTCTATAATACGGTGACCCTTGTAATGAGAGACTCAATTTGACACAAAATTTAATATCACCGTGTCGTGGTGCAAAGAAAACAACACTTATTATTAAGTCTATGGCGTATTACTTTAACATCATTATGCAATTTTATATGATCTAAATATTCTATATAAATATAAAGTAACTGTCATTTATTTTATTTTTTTTAATATGAATGAAGTTACAAAATTTGTTTTGTAATATGTTGCAACTCCATACAATAATTTATTTTTCCACATAGTTTCCAGCCACATTGAGACACTTGTCATAGCGTTTGACGAGCTTTGAAATTCCGCAGTCGTAGAATTCATCTGTGACTGAACTAACTTTTGGCGCTGGTTTTCAACTCTTCGTCAAGCGTTTCCGATAGACCACATTCTTCGGCAGTCTTCGATAAACACTTTGTACAGAAGAGTATGGCAAATTTGTGGAAAACGATCAGAAAGTTGAGATGATGAGTCTGCAGTTTTCTTTAACTCTTTCACCAACAGATCATTTTCCATAGATTTGTCCTACTCTTCTGTACAAAGTGGTTATCGAAGATTTGAGCTACCAGAAGCGCTTTGACGATGCAGATGAGTTGAAAACCAGTGTCGTAGGTTGGCTTCAGTCGCAGGAGGCGGCCGAATTGTATGACTGCGGAATTTCAAAGTTCGTCAAACATATTCTGTAGCTTCATTCACGTTTTTTTTTTAATAAACTAAACGAAAGTTACTTTGTGTATAACCCTCGTATAATGATGCCATTCAGGACTGGGTATTGTTGTCTCCCTTCATTCCCATCCTTTGAGAAGCAATGACAAATCTTCGCGGTAGGCTATCACCCTTGGACGAGTCCTGGTCTTCATCCCATGGCTTCTTTTCGGGTCAGAACACTTATTATCATAATCATCACCATCATAGCAGACATGCGAAAAACAAATTTTGTCGCAATGACTTATTTCATAGGATTCCTCGACCTATGAAGGGAGTCACGCTTTCCATTTCTTTTTTACCTTTATGTTAGTTGCAAAATGAGGATCTACTTGACAAAGAAGTAGCAGCTCCGGTTCAGTAAGTCATCAATAGTGGCTGTGGGAGTTGGCATGCTGACCACATGCCCTCAATCCTGCCATCTGCCTATGGAAGATGTAGCAGTGGTCGGATGGCAAGCCTTGTCCCTCAAAGGGATGTTTAGTTTAATTTAGTTTAATTTAGTTTAGTTTAGTTTAATTTAGTTTAATTTATTTTAATTTAGTTTAGTTTAGTTTAATTTAGTTTAATTTAGTTTAATTTAGTTTAATTTAGTTTAATTTAGTTTAGTTTAGTTTAGTTTAGTTTTGCGTTATCTGGCGTTATTATTACATTACACTATTATTGTTGTTAATGATTTTGTTGCTCTATGTTAGGCTACAAGCGAACTTCTTATTTGCATAATCGGCAATGACAAAATTAAATAAAATTTTATCTACATTCGGAGTTAAGGCAATTTGATAAACTCTTTTCCAACACGGTTATTTCAGTTTCATTATCTCCACTGAATAGTGGTATTTTGATTGCGCAGTGAAAAAACAACTGATACCTTTCGGAGTAACGCTTTAAAGAATATCTTGATTACCATGGAACTTTATTATTCTACAAAGCTAAGGTGGCAAAACTTGACATACGGATCAGAGGTGGAAAAGCAACACTAAGTAGTGAAAAATGAGATCCTACCTGACTGACAATGGTAGACAGTAGCGAGATAAGACTTAAAAACAGTGAATCTATGGATGGGAGTACTCGTCTAAAATTACTCCATTTCGCAAGTTGTTATTTTCCTTCGTAAACAAGCCTAAAAATGGTATGAATATGCTAATTATCATCACAATGACAAAGTCTTTAAGAATTTAAATTGTATAAGAAAAAGAAAAGAGATCAAGGCCGCCCTCTAACGACTTCAGGCATCTGCTATTACTATCTACCACGGAGAAAATTAAATTAATAATGACGACCTTTATAAAGAGTAGTAATTTTATAGCTCAAGGCGTAAAAATCTTATGTGAAACACTCACACTCGGTTTTTATACCATAAGGATAGACCTTGCAAGTTGCAAGCTTCGTTTCGATATAGGGAGTGTGCATTCAATTGTCTCGACTCCAAAAGAAGCTTCTTTATTGTCGAGAGTAGATTGTTTGTAGAATAGATTACTAACCATTAATTAATGTATTAATTTCTAAGGGAAACTGTTTCGGTTGAAAGATATAGGCCTTAGCACAATGGTGTACAAAATAAGCCGTTAGAGACGTTTTAGAGAAGCACCTATATCGTGAAATAAACTTTCCTTCATGTGAAGTGGCAGTCATGGTAAGAGTATGAAAAGTCGTCGACATGGTTCGTTACAATACCGGAAAATGTCTATCTCTAATATAAAATTTATATTGCAACATTAATTCTGTTTCTAAGCGTACTGACTTCCGTTGAGTGTTAACCATAACTACTTCATGCACTGAAAAGTTACTGTTTAGAGACTTTTAACATCCACTATGAACGTTAATGAACATTTTTCCAATGAGGATGATATTATAATAAAATATAATATCCGTGTCCACCTTATACCCTCATTTAAAAGAATAATCTTTAATGGTTTGCCTTTATCTTATCACAACATAGTCTACAAGAGCAGAAGTGAACAACATCAAGAACACATCAAGTGCAATGAACTATATGAAAATAGACAGTGATTAAATAAACTAAGTGATAATAGGCCTACACAACGTTTTAGTCTATACATACTTGACTGGTAATAAATATATTACCTTCAAAATGATTGACAAAGACACATATACACTTTTAACACACTATTTATTTTGGTATTTTTATTTTTTTAAATATTTATACATAAGGAATACGCCAAAAAAAAAAATTTAGCAGATATATTTTATTGGAAAATTTTAAAATCAAAGACACAAAAAAAGAAAATTAGGCCTAATTTAACTAGAAATAAAAATCAGGTAAACTGATATAACAAAGTGCCAGTATGTTTTGTTTAATCAGTTATGATTGCAGTTATGATATGCAGAATACAAAAAAAAAACAGTCAAATTGGTCGGTTTCGGGATTTGAGCTACATGGAACTCCAGAATGTGACGCCAAGACGTTACCATCTCAGCCACCTGGGTCAGTTATGGGATAAGCGCATTTAAAGCACTAGTGTTGTCATAGCTAACTGTATTTTAATTGCCAAAGCCTTAGAAATCACAGTAAAACAAAACGTTATGTTGTCAAGATAACTGATTTTCATTTTTTTAAATAAATTCTTTCGAATACGTATATTACCATAAAATAGGCCCTAAATTGAGCATAACTCCGAAACAGGTCAACCGATTTTATCCAGTATCAATAGACGTCTTCCCATGGACATTATAAATGTGTATACCAAGTTTCATAAAAATCCGGTAAAGCGTATTTGAGTTACCGCGTCTTTAAAATAGACACTAAATTGGGTTTTACTACGGTACCGGTCTACCGATTTGGCCCAATATCAGTAGACGTCTTCCCATGTACATTATAAATGGGTATACAAAGTTTCAAGAAAATCCAATAAAGCATATCTGAGTTATCGCGACTTCTTATATATTATCATAAAATGCACTAAATTGGGCATTATTCTGGTACTGGCCAACCGATTTGGTCGAATATCAAAAGACGTCTTTCCAGGGATATTATAAATGCGTGTACGAAGTTTCATAAAAATCCGAAAAAGCGTATTCGAATTATTGCGCCTTTAAAATACACACTAAATTGGGTTTTACTCCGGTACCGGTCAACAGATTAGGTTCAAATTAAATAGGGCACTTTTCATGGGCGTCATAAATGGGTATACCAAGTTTCGTGGCAATCGGATACAGCGTATTTGAGCTATGGCGCCTTTCTAATATAATCTATTAAAATAGGCACTAAATTGGGCATTACTCCGGTACCGGTGAACCGATTTGGTTCAAAATCAATAGGGTTCTTCCCATGGGCATTATAAATGTGTTTTCCAAGTTTCATGAAAATCCAAAAAAGCATATTTGAGTTATGGTGCGTACAGACACACGGACAGACGGACAGACGGACAGACATTTTTTCGTCCACCACACAATCTCATAAAGTACCATACTGGCACTTAATAATGTTATGATTTTACTCTTGTATTATAACATAAGAAAATTTGTATACTACAAGAATAAACTAGAATTAAAGGCAAACCATCAAAGATTATTATTTTAAATGAGGGTATAAGGTGGACACGAATATTATAATTTATTATATCCAGGATCACCCTAAGCTTTGATTCTATAATCTAGACATATGCCAGAAATTTCAAACTAGTAGAGGGTGGTAAGAAGGAATTCATCACAAAGCTAAGGCTAAACTAAAACCATTTGCTCGATAGGTGTTGAAGTGACAACCGAACCCACTATATGTTTTGCACACATCCCTTACGGATGATTTTATCTTCAATGACATTTTTTACCCTACTGAACCTTTCTCAAATTCTGGAATTTATAAGAAATGTAACAGTTATCAGACCCCCAGAAAAAAAACTGGGAAGGACAATAATCTGATACCAGCCACCATCCACAAGGCTAAGCTGCTAGTTTGCTTCGAAATTATGTTATAAAAGGGTGTTTCTAAAATAGGTTCATTGTTGTAGTGAGTTATATTTAGCATTATTAAGATAGGATATCTTCCAGGATCAAGGAAAATTAGTGCTAAATGTGGGTTAATCGGTCCTCGTTATACAGAAGTTTGACTGATAAAATGCCTTCCTCTTCACCTTTTAATTTTAAGGACGTTCTGATTAGTACCAGAAATTCTACATTGAAAAAATGGGTAGGAGGTAGGGTAACGTGTTTATAAAATCCTCATATTTCACACAAAGAAATAGACTACTGTATTAATCTTATATCTGCGCTTTTGAGCAGTTTTTTAGGTGACGGATTTATACGTCAGTAGCAGTTAAAAGGTTAATAGCGACAGTTCTGTCTTATCGAGCGATGATACCTGCGCAAATGTGAAATAATAACACCTTCATGAAAGTTAATATTTGGAGTCCGCAAATCAGAACAAGAAGTGTTCGTTCAAGTCAATTAAAATGTTGAAAAATTCCACTATTCGTAATTTGATTTCTAGTACTGGTACGTTTCTCACTTATAATAGTGTTCTAGCATTCTGTCTATGAATCATGGGCTTGGCAGAGACACGCTGAGATCCATCCTTAATGCCACTAATTAGAGTAATTGTGCGTCACTTCCTCCTCCCATGCCTATGTTTCCAGTAAATAAGAAACTCAGCTCACGTCTCAACCTTCAAACTAGACACTCCGGCTTCTTCTAGCACCACTTCAATCCGTTCTAACTAGACATACTGGCATCTTTTAACTTGCACTTCAAACTCACTGTTCAAGTTCCATCCAGATTTTGCTGCACTTCCAGTTAATGTAAACTTCTTTTCTCGGACAAAGCAATCACACTAGGAAGTTTTAGAGGTTACAGAAATAACATTTTTAGACAGTCGAATGTAAAAGAAGCGTTTTTAACGGTAGGTACGAGGGTCATTTCAAACGTTCTGCACACTGTAAGATAGAATGGAAGAAAATAATTTGTTTTGCAAAATACCTTTACAGGCCTTCAATATAACCTTCATTCTTGCTTATGACAGATTCCCAACGTTTTGGCAAATTTTGTATTCCGGATAGGGCACCTTCATTGTTGAGCTGCCTGATTACTCAGGTCACCTCACTGGAAGCTTCATCAATTGTAATAAAACGTTTTCCACGGAGTGGTTCCTTCAATTTGGGAAACAAATCAAGTCTGGTGGGCTCAAATCAGGACTGAAAGACGGGTGGGGAAGTCTTTCCCATCCATAGACTTGGAAAACGTTTTGTTACAATTGATGAAGCTTCCAGTGAGGTGACCCGAGTAATCAGACAGCTCAACAATGAAGGTGCTCTATCCGGAATTCAAAATTTTCCAAAACGTTGGGAAGCTGTCATAAGCAAGAATGAAGGTTACATTAAAGGCCTGTAAAGGTATTTTGCGAAATAAACTATTTTCTTTAATTTTATCTTACAGTGTGCAGAACTTTGAAATGACCCTCGTATATTATTTAAAAGGAGAAAATTATACCACTGACAGTGGTATAGCTGGAGTGGTATACCTGGAGTGGTATAATTTTATACCACTCCAGGTAACCAACTTTGGTAACCATCACATGGAAAATACTATTTTCGTTAAAATAGTTGCTTATGAATATTAAATAGTCTCAGTTTGATAAAAATTGGAAGTGCTAAAATTCATTACGTCTTTTTAAATGTTCAATTTCTCACGGTGATTGCAAACATAGTAATATTCGATGGATCCGATAAAAACTCGTATGTTGGCAGCAACGTCACAGAAAATCGATAGTTTGCGCACATGCATACCAGATGACACCACCGCAAGCAGACTAGTAGGCCTACATGATATTTATTACAATAAATGTAGCCTAATATTTATTATTTTACAAAAAATAGCGGCTGTCTAAAAATAGGATATGATTAAGTGTGAAATGGTTTTAATCTGCTCGTAGGATTCTTACATTCGCCCTTACAATCTCTTTTCGCAAACATATTCTAGTCGCAAAAAAAATTTCTTTGTTAACACTTGGGTCATACATAGTCATTTTCATCTGCTTTTTCACCACTCATCTGGATAATACAGTACATCCCTTAGCTTAGAGCAGGTCTCCAGGTAAATCGTCCCGTGACAAATCGTCCAACACTGAAAAATCGTCCCGCGACAAATCGTACTTTCTTTTTTAAGACGAACTTTGCATACTGATTCATTCTTTAAAATCTTTCGCTTTCATCTCTGAGACAGCAACAATGTGACAGGAGGATACAAGTTTCGAACGGCTTCCAGCAACCTCGATTGTATTGCTTGACCCTCTCTCTTTGAGCAGAGTGAGTAAAAATTAAGTAGCTACTATTAGTAATAAGTACTCGTGCCAGGAGTTACTTAGAAGTATCAGTTTAAATTAATGACCTTATACCATTTCCTTACAGCTTAATCTATATAAATATAAAATGAATGTATGTGTGTATGTGTGTGTGTGTGTGTGTGTGTGTGTGTGTCCTTTATGCATTACTACACCATTCATCCGATCGCCATGAAACTTTGGGAAGTTGTTGGGTACATTCCCGGGAAGGTTTCTGTCACACTACATTTTTAATTTTAGCCGTCGTTCGCGAGTTATGAGTGAAAAACGGCAAGAAAACGAGCATTTTTACGCTTTCGAAGCATCAGATTTCCGTTATTCATTTCAGTTGTCAAATCAATTGCAGAAGGCTTTGTCTATTTTTGTCATACTTTGGAAACAATAGCATCGCGATCGCTTTGGAAGGCAATGGATATCTCATGTTATTATAAACGCCAGAGAAGTTAATGATAAGATGATGATAAGGTAATATTAAATATTTATTTAACGTGGAATATGCTTCATATGAAAGATGCTTTACAGAAAATTCCGGGCAAGTTGCTTAGTTCAGGGTCCAGGCTACAACATTTCTATATGTAATCATAAGTAAAATCTCTTATGTAGGGTCGTTAAATCTGCCTGAAATGTAACGGAATTATAAGTCTGAACAAATGAATATAGGAACTATGGCCTCAGTACGCTTATTCCATTCTTCATCTATATAACTAAAAACGAATATATGTCTGTCTGTCAAATACATTTACACACATTTTTTTCATCGTGAGTTTAATCGATTTCAATTCTCATAATCTTCTGAGATTACAGCAACGCTCGACGGGTAATCTATATAGATCTTCTATATAGCCTACATAAAAATGAATGTATGTGTGTCTGTCCTTTATGCATTACTATGCTATTCATCCGATCACCATGAAACTTTGGGAAGTTGTTGAATACATTCCCGCAAAGGCATGCTACATTTTTAATTTTAGCTTTCGTTCGCGAGTTATGAGTGAAAACGGGATTGAGACGTACATTTCTTGCGCTTTCGAAACATCAGTTTTCAGTTGTCAAATCAATTGCAGATGACTTTGCCTACTTTCGTCATACCTTGGAAATAAAAGCATCGCGATCGTTCGAATTTTGTAAGCCCACCATGGCCGAATCATTTGTTTATAATGTCAAGGCACGCAGACAGATGAAATTTTCACCCTAGACGGAAGAAGAATAGTGAATATAGCCCTAAATGGACAAACATTATGCAGGTTTTTTTTAGGCCAGGGAACTCGAATCTGAGGTTATTTTTCCCATGCTGCGCTTTCTAATCGTGGAATTCACTTCAAAGCCGGATTTACAGTTGTTTCATTAATTAGGCCTATCAATCGTTTAGTTTAGACCTATGATTGTTTCGTGTGCAAAGTGTTAGTAAATATAATAGTTAAATTATTTTGCTCTTAATTTATAATCTTGATATTAATTATTGTGGGCGAAGCCGCGGGGATCTGCTATAAGCTATAATAAGCTGTAGCTTATCTAGCGTTTTCTGAGGAAATAGTTTGTGTGTGATAAGTCGTTCTTCCCTATTTCAAATTCTAAATACCTAAATAAAGACCTTAAAGACCTCGAGTTTGAAAATCGAAAGTCCTTCATAAGTTATTTTCGCATTTACAAAATACAAAACCCGAGCGACGCCGGGCCTTTTAAGCTAGTACTGGATAAACGTTAGTAGCTACTACCTGCTTAGCTGTGCAAACTACATGTAGCGGGCCATGATTACTTAAAGTAGGCCTTGATATTTAAAATAAAAGAAAATAAGAAATCTTAGTACAACTTAGACTAATTGTATAATCTTATGGGTTTTTAGGTAGATTTCGAAGAAAAATCTACCTATTGCAATCGATACCATGTCATGATTTTCGAAAAATTCTTTCATATCTTTACGTTTCATGCCTCCCTAAGTACGAAACCATCGCCTGTTTAAAAAAAAAAATTGTGATATTTATATAGGCCTATATATATTTATATTTATATATATCTTTACACGCTAGCGGCCATAATTTTGAAGATATTTGAACCAACATTTATTATGTTATTTCTAGGCCCAATAGTTCGGACAAGTTCGTTAATGAGCAAAATTGACCCAAGGGGGTGGTCGGGGGAGGGGGTTGAAATATTAAAACATTTATATCTCGGCCCCTATGAAGTATAGAGGGAAACTTTGTTTGAATGAATTAGAGTACTCCCCATGGAGTTCACAGTGACACCAAAGATTCGGGGGTTTTGGGGGTATGAGTGGGGGTGGGGGATGGAAATTCGAATTTTTTTAACTATGTCTTGTGGGGTATCGTTGAAAAGCTCTTGATGAGTAGGCCTACTCTACAAATCAATAACTAGTTTCTTGATAGTTCTCATATAAGGCGAGATTTGAATGTTTGAAAAAGTGCTCTTTTTTGCAGTTATTATTGCGGGTTTGTCATGCCAAGGCTAAAGAAGAAGAGTGCTACGCAGTGACAGTAAATTAAACGAAAAGCACTTCGAAATCTACCTCAGCCTGTAGGCTTGCCTAAAGGGATTTTTTTTTTCATATCACATCGACTAGCATTCTTGTTGCATTAACTCTTCCGCAATTTTAAGAACGCATGTTTTGCTAAGACTGGTGAAGCGTCTCTTCAATGGATACTTATAGGTAGCCTATATACAGTGATGGGAAGTAATTGAGTAAAAGTAATCGGATTACAGTAACAATTCCTTTTTTGGTCCCATTTACTTGTAATCAATACTTTTTAAAAAATGTAATTTCTACTTGTAATTTACTTCTGGAAATAAAATTGTAATTGTTACAATTTAGTAGTCATTATTAGTATCATTCTTGCTTGCTATATCGTCACCACTATTGTTTTTGCAACTAATATCCAAATTAGAGTTAATATTAACCAAATGTTATTCAATGTTTCTGAAAATATTATCATTTATGTGTATTTTTTGTTTTTTTTGTTTTTTGTTCATTAACAATCTGGGCTTGTGCCCAAAACAAACCAAAAACAAGGAATTTTTAGGTACTGCCATTTTTTAAAGTAATTGTAATTTTACCGATTACTTTTTGAAAAAGTAATTTGTAATTGTAATTAAGTAAAATGTCTCTCAGGTAATTGTAATTCAGCCTAATTACTTTCATTTTGTACTTTTCCCATCACTGCCTATATAGATGCACGATACTGTACAATTGTCCTATTGACTCCTTCCACTCTTAAAAATTGTAAGAGGTTAAATGCCATGTTTACTATTACACATCTGTAAAACCTGGGCGCTGTTGCTGGAATGACTTCATGCTTTATGTGCAGCCCTTGAAGCTGCGCAATTAAAAATAGTTACATTGTCCTTGGGTTTGCACTCTAGCTGAGCAAACCAGTTTGTGATGACTCCAATCATTTTATTATACTCGTACGGAATTTTTATCGATCCAAGAATACCAAGCTTATAATAAACAACTAAGTCATTTGTTCCAACGCAAGAATCGCCAGTTTTCTTCCAGGAAGAATCCAAAAACATCCACTGCGCATTTTCTTGTAATTCTCCTTCATTAAAATTTTATTCTACATCGTAACTGGAACTCTTGGAAATAATCCCTAAATACGGTACCAAAACGATGCACGGAGAGAATAGTCAATATGCAACGAGCCTATTTATTACGATAGAGTACAGGACCCGAAACTGAAACACTAAGACTGAAGTTCTTAAATAAATATTTTGTAAAGTTAAATAAAGAAGTGGCATATAAGAAACTGACTGTGACAAAAACACAAAAAACACTAAAGGAACTGGGAAACTTTTTATACATAGTTAATATAAACTGGGAAAAAAATTAATTGCTTAGAGGAAATTGGGTAAAAATGGAAACGGATATACATACAAAAGGTAAACATTTATTAGTATTAGTACTGATTTTCGATGTCTGAGCTTTCATGTATGAAGACGCCCCTTGGTGAAAAAATCTTTCTGTAGCACCAGGGGTGATGATTTGTATAACTCCAGATACAAGTATAAATCTTCATTCATTCATTGAGTACAGGAGCCAATAAATTCGTCCGATGAAAATCATTACCTACAATCTGAAATGTAAACTTGTCTGCATACCTGCTTAATGACATATAATGGAAATGTAAACGCTTCCTAATGCTAAAGAGAACACTTTCCTTCCCTATTTTATCCAGGCTTAGGACTGGCAAGTGACATGGTTAAAAGTGCCTCTCATGCACACACAAAAAAAAGTAATTTCAATAAAATACAGCATGGACAAATTTATCCTGAATTAAAATAATAAGTAATTTAAAAAGTGATTTAAACGAAATCTACCATGGACAAGTTCACTGCTTTATAATTTTCAAGAACTTTGCATATAGGCTTACGCAGTTGCTTATTCCTGGTAACTCGTTTAATTCTTCTCTGTGTAAGTTACTTACAGCTTCATGTGCGTTTCCTTCTGAAATTCTTTTAAAACGTTGATAAAATTGCAAACGTATAGATGAGTAAAATTCTTGTTAAAATTTGCATGAAAAGATTCGCATGTGTTGTGAGGCGAATGCTATTGGAGTTAGCCCATAATGGAGGAAATGTAGCATCTTCTGATATGCACTTCCTAATTATCAACCAGTCAGAAAATTTTATTAGCCGTTCTTCTTTGGACGTATTGATGACAGCTTAATCCCATTCATGTTTAAATTCTAAAAGCCAGGCGGACGAATTTATATGTTGGATTAAAATATCTCACCTTCGAAATGCGAGTTTACATTTTCCTACTAAAAGCTAAAAGCTCCGTGGCGCTACATCCCTGGAGGGACTTGGCCTACCACCCGACCGCTGCGTCATCTCCCGTAGGCAGATGGCAGGATTGGGGGGCATGTGGTCAGCATGCCGACACCCACGGCCGTTATTGGTGGTTTTCTTGACCGGAGCCGCTACTTCTCTATCAAGTAGCTACTCAATTGGAATCACGAGGCTGAGTGCACCCCTACCAGACCTCCCTACCTCAGAAAAATCCGAGCAGGTACCGGGAATCGAACCCGGGCCGACGGATCTGTAGTCAGCGACGCTAACCACAAGACCACGCCGGCGGACACATTTTCCTACTAGCAAAGCTAATTTTCATACGAGTATCTTAATTATCAGCAGAGACAAATTGCTTACGACTGTTCTTGTTCGACCAAAATTAAATATTTAAGTCTTTGAGGTTTTAGGTACATAAAAAAATCGGCTGACGGCGGCAATCAGCTGTTAGCAAGTTCTCATAGTTCTTGTCTTTTTGGATAGATGGCAGCTGATGGCTTACGGTCAAGTCGAAGCTTGTTATTAGCCGTTTGCTTGAAACGAACGGATTTTTACTAGACTAAACGAACTCAATTTCGTATGATATTTAAATTAAATCGTACAGAATTGATTTTATTTTTAGCCAAATCCATGTTACTAAGTGGTCATTGCAAAATTTCTAAATAGACCCTAAAACATTTCACTCTTCAAATTTAGAATGTTGAAATTAACATACTATCACTAAGGAAACAGTTTTATAAAAAAATTTGAGTAGTGAACTTTATTATGCAGTAAACATTATGTTGCACAACTTCTGTGTAGTAGGCATTATTACATACTAATAATTTTTTTTACACTTTTCTTTGTAAACATATCGTTTTTATAGAAGTAAGAGGTACTAGAGACATATTTATGTTAAGCTTTCCTTCTATTGGATCTGATGTTCTGAAGCCTACCAAATATGTCTTAATTACGAGGGGTATTCCGAAAGTAAGTTTCGTCAGTTTGTCACACGGACACTTTATTGACCCAAAAGCAATACAGCATGGCAGCATGACCTATACACCGTGCACTATTTTTCGACATAGTCGCCAGCGACATTGAGACATTTGTCGTAGCGTGCGATCAATTTGAAGAACCCACTGTGGTAAAACTCGGTGCCCTGCGATGCAAGGAATTGGCGCACAGCCTGCTCCACTTCAGCTTCCTGACATTACTAAAGGTTCCATACAGACCATTTTGAGTGACAAATTGATGTTCCATAAGGTTTGTGCGAGATGGGTTCGTGGAGGCCGCACTTTGCGGGGACGGAAATCGGGAGATCAATTTCAAACAGCTCTATCTCGGACAATAAAAGGTTCAGTGGCTGCAGCAATGACTCGTTTGAAAGAGGGGAGATAGCGGTACATGGCAGTGGCGCCAAATCTCTCGTGCCATCGTGAGCGGTACACTAATACCCGCGGGCACGCCAGTCTGCTGCGACTCGCTCTTCTACGGCGCAGTGCGCCTGCGTCATGCCTCCTCCGCTGACGCCACTTCCGTCGTGGAACCAGCCACGGGTGGGGATTCGTCTGGCGTTTGTTTGGTTCCCCTGGTGAACACGCCGCTCCTGCCATACATTGACGAAACTTACTTTCGGAATACCCCTCGTATATACTGTAATTCCTTACGCTTTGAACACGTGGAGAAGTTAATATTTATACCTAGAATAGCTTCGCTGCATGATGAAACAAATGCATTAAGTGATAAGTCTGTGACGTCTAAGTGCCATTTTGTCTCTCGTGGAGCAATAAAGCATTCCCCCATTCCATAAAAGGCATAGAATCCAAGTTTTTTTCTTAAATACGTTGGATGATTAGTTTTCAATACAATTGCTGCACTCGGTGCAGCAATTGACTTATAAAGTGACCTTTGCCTGTCTGTAATTGTTATTTTTTGAATAGATTGGAATGGAGTGGATGTAAACATCAATTTAAGTATAATTAATCAAAATTCAATTACTAGGATTAAGTTATTGTTTATTATGATTTTAAGGCAATATGAAAAACTATGTTCTCCAAACTTTTAAATCCAGAGTTCGACCTGATTATAGAACGCGTTTTCGTTAAAAATACAGTAACTTATGTGAAAAATAATGTACTATAGGTAGGACTTCTACTTTTTTCTTATGAAGAATTTTTATTTGGAATATACAGGCCTAGCACGAAATCGAAGCCTTCATGCACTTCTTCGGATGGAGATCACCTCAACTGAAATCCACTAGAACATGTTCAAGAGATGAAAATAAATCTCTCATATTAAAACAGAGTAACAATGCTGGAAACAAAATTTTGTGTCTACTAACTACTGTATTTGTTAAGGGAAATATTAGCCTACGTCTTGAACCAAGATTCGAACTTCGTGTAAATTTAAATAGTCGTGGTTTAAAATAAGATTAATATTTTGATTAAACAAATAATATCGATTAATATTTTCCTTAAGCGCAGATTCATTTTTTGTATAACGCCTCTAGATCGTATTTTTAACAATCTTTCACACTTTACCTTCGACTTTTATCCACGATTACGCATAGTCTATAAATGGCTTAGCCTTGGGTTTGTGTTTTTTTAGTTACGATGACATATTTATTCCTTCAATATATGCAACCCACAAAAACTGCTCAGACCAGACATTTCGCCGCCGTTTTCACTATGTGACGTATCAGCTATTAATAAACGTCGAGTCATGTTGCTGGGAGAAAATGAGGACGAATTACCATGCAAATTCATCGCGACCCAGACATGGCATTTGCTGATAATGATCAAAGCCTTTTATGAGCTGTTTTGACAATACGTCATACAGGTATATTTCTGCATATGAAAAATCGGTTTCACACTCATAAACCCATTTTTTATGTCAGTGTTTGGAAGCGTTTAGCGAGTACATCTACATTATTATTATTATTATTATTATTATTATTATTATTATTATTATTATTATTATTATTATTATTATTATTGTTGTTGTTGTTGTAGAAATTTCTGCCTTTAATTTCCTATCTTTTACAGGTACTCGATGCTTTCTGGAGGCGCATACTCTTTCAAATCCTTGGAAAAGTATACATCAAGCCTTCTTACACCTATTAACTGTCTCGATGGAAATCGTCTTCAATACTCTTAAAGATGTTTTTATTCCTCCCTTCCAGCACGAACAGAAGGCTGAGGGCAAATGAATGTACAATTTAAATGGCCAAAACGCTTCATAATTGCATGTTATTATTAAATAGACTTTGTGTGATATAAATTGAAAACGTTAAATCCATTACGCCTTTTTAAATGTTAAATTTCTCATGGTGGACGCAAAGATATACTTGGCTGCTGAAAAGAATTGTCCAGACTATCTCTTACGTTGGCAGCCATGTACGAGAATATCAATAACCTCTGTCGGCGCAAGTGCATATTATTTGGCAGGACAGTTCACGGCAGCTGGAAGGCTCCCAAAATGGTTGTATGGTACGAAATAAAATTATTTCACAAATATTTCAAAATAGTGTATGATGCTCGTAGGATTACTATACTCGTCCTTAGGGCTCGTTTCGCAAACATACCTACTCGCATACCTACTAAAATCTCGTTTATACCACTTGTTTCTAAATAGCCTACCTAACCTTTCCAATTTTCTTCTTCACAAGCAGTAACTTCTTCAAAATAGGCTATACTTTCATGTAAATTTGTTAGTACGTTGGACTACATTCTCATCTTGGCGTGTTGTTTATATCTACTTACGAACTTAAATCGCACTATGGCCGTGGGGTCGACTCAGCTTCTAACAGAAATGAGTACCAGGAGCAATCCTGGGGGTAAAGGCGGACTGACAACCTTACCACCTTCATGTTCTGAATATCTAAAATCTGGGAGCTTCAACCTTCTGGAACCCTCTGGGCCCCCATGGCCTGTATAGGGAACACTTTACACTTTTTACGAACTTAAATCGGGGAACAAAATGTCAATAATATTAAGAATTCTTGAATTTTTTAGTCTAGTTTCACTTAAATGAGTGGAAGCTTCCTGGAGGCGCTAAAATTCCTGAAGTAGAAAAATTATGATTGCCATACAGTTTGTAATATTCTACATACTGTATTTAAAACACGCTAAAAATAAAACGGACACGTAACTGGAATATTTTGTTATTATTGTATTCAGAGTTAGGGCGTAGCTGTTACATAATGACAATGTGATAATTATTTTGATTAACGATCGGCTAAGATTAGAATTGCTTACGTAAAAACCTGAACGATGAATTACTGCTGTATGCAAATCAGGTTAATTTTGTAATGTTGCATACCTGGAAAACTTCCAGCTCTAAGTTTAGTTGGAACTGGATTTCTCCATGGCTCAGATCGCAATACAAAAGCCTCTCACGTGATTGTATCTGTTATAAGCGAAAGTCCCACATTTTTAATTGCGGTGGTATTTGGTAGAGCACGCGTATAGGCTAGCTGTAGAGTCATGGTCATGATATAACGATCCTTCCTGAAAGTAGATATGCCTGGAGCGATCTTCTGAAAGGCGGACATAATATTTTCATCTCTTTCCACACAGAAAGAAAAATGCACATTGTTGTGGTTTGCTTTAATTCAATTAATTTTTGTAAATCTTAAATTTTGGATTAACCCGTAACATGAAATCGTCTAATTAAGCAAGGTTAAGAAAGCTACCCAATTTAATAAACATTGGATGTAAGACAAGGCTGAAAATCAGTGGACCAGCTGGGTCACCTTGTTGGGCTCCTGTCTGAGACAAAAATTGTTTCTGAACTGAAAATTCTATGCCTAATACAGGGAAAAAGACTTTATTCTTGAAGACTCGGAGCCCCTTGCAATGCAATTGAAAGCATTTCAAACATATATTTTAAGAAGAACTTAGAATTAAAATTTTCAAAGACGTATCCTAAAACGTAATTGCCATATACTGTAAGGTGATTCTAACTAGATGGGATGCACGACTGATTTTTAACTGTAAATTATTGATCCATATTAATCTTATACACTATTTCTCTAAGGAAAATTCTTTTCCCGCAAATATTCCAAGGTTCTTTATAAATTACAGTCTGTTAGAAAAGTTGGTTTTATAGGATGTGCCGATGATCATGTGCTAATGTGCTACAGCACAATGTAATAATTGTACTAAAATTACTTATATTCACTTGGAATACGAGCCTTTATGCAATCAAAACGGTCAAAAATATATTTTGTAGCGCTTTCTCTGGGATAACTATAAACTATGGTGTCGAGTGCTGAATAGGCTTCAGCCGCTACAATATCACTCAGAGAGAAGGGAAATTCGACTGCGCATGCTCTGTTGGCTTCTCCTAACTGCAAGCTTAGAATGTGCTACGTGTCATGTGACCACTCTGGTTATAGGCTGATGTGGTGTCGTCTTCAGATGGATCTGCGAATGTGATGTTCGGAATGCTTTTTTTTTTTTTTTTTTTTTTTTTTTTTTTTTTTTTTTTTTTTTTTTTTTTTTTGGCTTTCCATGTTTGTTATTTGGGAAAACTAATCCGTGAGATAGAGCCGTAAATTTACAAACATTGGACTGTTGCACTTATACATAACTAAAAATACCTTTAAATCCGCGAACTTCGAGATTTAAATACGAATTCATAGAACGTTTGTTAACATATCGTGGCTTTGGGGAAATGTGCAGAACTGTACTTTTATTACAGGCTAAGTAAGAAGAAAGTATATTTATCAATTAGTCTTAAAGAAACAATGAAGAAGGGCTACCGATGTTAAGTTGTGTTATATTTAGAAGGACAACATAGTCGATTCTTTAAATTTAATTTTATTTATTTATTTATTGTTAATTTACACTGCAATTGGGCATTTGCCCGGTGGCAGTGGTTGTCAAATACATATTAAAAACTATTTCAGATACCCATACTAATAACATAGCCTCACCTAATAGACAGGCAAGGAAATTTCACTAAAAGTTAAAGACAAGTTAAAGAAATAGACATGAGATAAAATACATGTCAACTTAGATAAAATGCATGTAACTAAAATTATTACATATCAATATAAATAAGTTCAAATAAGTACAAGCCAAGTATTTAAAAAAAATTAAGTAATACATGCACATCATAAAGACAAGAATTAAACACATTTTATCTTTCTTTTAAAGGACCCTAAGGAGGGACAGGTCATGAAAACCTCTGCAGGGAGTTTGTTCCAATCGTTTATTGTTCTATTTAGGAAGGAAAATTTGCCTACATCAGTTCTTTTTCGAATAGTCTTAATCTTGTACTCATGATCGTTTCTTCCATAGTAAGTTGGCTTTTCTAAACGTGCTGAAATATCACTCCATGCTTTTTGTCCGATATATGCCCTGTAGAGTGAACATAACCTGGCTTGCTTGCGCCTAGTTTCTAATTTTTCCCATCCTAGTTCAGTAACAAGTTCTTCACCATGGTCTCGTTTTCCTGTGACAAATTTAGCTGCTCTGCGCTGAAGTCTTTCGAGCGAATTGATTTGTTGGGTTCTGTAAGGATCCCAACAACCTGCACCATATTCCATTAATGGACGTACTAGTGTCATGTAAGCAACTTGTTTGGTCTTTGGGTTTGCCTTTTTTAAGTTTCTCATCACAAAATGTAACGCCCTCCACGCTTTACCCGATACCTGGTCAATTTGGCTATCCCATGTCAAATTTGAATTAAGATATACCCCTAGATATTTACAACATTCTTCTTGTGGGACCGTTGCGTCACCTATTTTGTAGTTTAACCGGATTTCTTGTTTCCTTCTGCAGAATGCTATTGACTTACTTTTGGTGTCATTTATTTTCATACCGTTTAATGTAGCCCAACTAACAATTTTATCGAGATCACTTTGGATTATTTCAGTATCTCTAATATCACGAATTATTTTATAAATAATGCAGTCATCAGCAAATAATCTCACTTTAGATTTAATGTTTTTGCAGAGATCATTAATATATATGAGAAAAAGTAGAGGGCCAAGAACGCTTCCTTGCGGTACTCCCGATTTGACAAGTTCGGCTCTAGAAGTTTCTTTACCTACCCTTACTTTCTGTGTCCTCCCCTCTAAGAATGCCTTTATCCAGAGTACCACCCTATGGTCAATTCCTAGTCTGATTATTTTATCTAAAAGTTTTCCATGCGGCACTAAGTCAAAAGCCTTTGAAAAGTCAATAACAGTTGCATCTATTCTTCCTCCTTTATCAACTACTTCAGCTATATCTTGGAATAGTGAGATCGTTTGACTATCACATGAAAATCCTTCCCTAAAGCCATGTTGGCCCTCATAAAACCAGTCGCTTGTTGTTAAAAAGTCCCGAATATATTTTGCAATTATATGTTCCATCACTTTACAGACAACAGATGTTAGGCTAATTGGCCTATAGTTTTCTACTTTCGTTTTATCGCCATTCTTATATATTGGTACTACAATAGCCGATTTCCAATCATGCGGGAGTGTTGCATTATTTATCGATATACTGATCAGACGCATTATGTATGGAATCATGGCTTCTCCTCCCAGTTTTAATATTTCCGTAGGAATTTCGTCCGGTCCCCGTGATTTATGGTTTTTTAATTTAGATATTCTTTCCCTAACCATTTTTAAGGTTACTTTAAAGCTTGAAACCGAATGTGCATCCTGCACACTGTCACATTTCTCACCATCGGGGTTAAAAACTGAGATGAAGTATGAGTTAAGAAAATCTGCTTTTTCTTTATCATCAACTATTTGTATATCCCTGTCTTGCAGAACTGCAATGAGTTCTTTGTCGCCCCTTCTTCTGCGTACGTATGAATAAAATTTTCTCCAATTATTATTATCCCCTTCGTGTAAGATATTTCCCAGAAAGTTTCCCTGCGCTTCTTTCTTTTCTTTTTCTAACATCTTTGAAATGTCTTTAAACGATTTTAAGTGTTCTGGACTTTTATTTCGATTATTGTATGCTAATCTAGCTTTTTTCTTTAAGTTACGTATTCCCCTAGTATAAAATTCAGGGTCCGGGTTTTTCTTTATTTGTTTGTGAGGTACATGTTTATTTAGCGCTTCTAGAACAATGACCTTAAAGTTTTCCCATATGCTATACAAATAATATTTATACCCTCTTCAATAGGCTTTTGTAAGTAGGCTAAAATATTCTTTATTTTAAATGTAGGCCTATGAAATGGTATATGCAGCACACCCTCATTTTAAGCCACGAGCCGCGACTGGCATCTAATTCCCGTATGTGTTAGATTCTAATGTCGTTTAAAACACTTCACGTAATGGTTAACTATAAATTCTAACAGTCTCGAGAGTGATATATTGGCAGAACTAATTGCAGCGATATTATGGCTAATTGAATTATAGTTGTTCTAGGAATCTTCGACATGATCAACTACTTCTACGGTATTACTGTATGTCGGTTTTATATTACAGTTGGCAAATGGCAACAGTACTAAAAAACTGGTTAAAATATGTGTAGCGTTTTATATGAGATCTACAGAAAATATCATTTTGACTGACCATTTCATAGATGTATTATTAGTGAGGTAGGCTATTGCACGCAATAAACAGAATAGGGTTGTTTGAAGCTAGTTATCTTGGCTTAAATTTTACTCAGAAGCTAAAGAATGTTCAAATTTTCAGGGCCTACTCCTACAAGTGTTTCACATAGTAGCCTATAACAATGTCTTTAAAATAGTTTATAGAAACATAGTTATAGGATGATCAATTTCTTTTTTTTAAACTAGGGTCCTTTGATTTTTCAGGCACTAGTTTTGTTTACATATGAGGTACAATACACAAACCATGTATAAGCAGTTAATAATGGATTTTTCTCTGAGAGGTAACGTGATGGGGTACTTACTCTTTTGATGTAAGATGTTCGTACAAACAGATTTCATGTAGGTGGTAGGATACATTTTCTTTTGTAGACCAAGGTGTTAAAGATCTCGCACGAAATCTGTGCCTATGAGACCGTTACTCTCTAGAGAGAGACATGCTATTGTGCGAGAGAGAGAGGAAGCTTGGCCTTTACAAATAGAAAGGGAGGTACTGTTGTGAGAGAGAGATAGGTAGCAGGCCAATCGACGTTACAGTCCCCACGAAAACGTAATGTAATGACTTAGGCAATCTGCACAGATTTCGTGCGGGATCTATAGTAGATTGAAAAGTAAACATAATCTCATAGGTATTTGCTATAGACCTCCTGTGTATATTTTGAAAAACTACATTGATTCTATGGGTATTTAGGGATTACTTCCAAGAATAGTAGCGATGTCTAGTTGCAATTAACTATTTTTGTTAATAGTAAAACTTTACAAACTTTCTGCAATTTGAAAGAGTTTTATAGGTTTTTTTAACTATAGTTCTTTCACTGGGATTTTGACTATAAGCGGCAATTGTATGCGTCAATTTGAAACGCGGAAGGTAAATTACATTATGTTCAAGTGTGACCTCCCATTCGTCGAAACAATAGACCACAAATCACGGATACGACATTCAGCAGCCACTCATTTAAAAATATTTACTCACAGACAAATAAATGAAAAAAATATCAGAATATGAAAACAGAAAGGGTGTAAACATAAAATAGAACATAATGTGTTAGAACGTCAATCAGTTAAGGACTTAGAAAAGTGTTTGCTACAGCTAATACCTTTAAGTTATTGTTAGTACTGTATTATTATTTTTAGAATGTGTCGGTTAGCTAGGTTGCAACTGTTATTGGATGTAACAATTTTCTTCCTTTCCTTAATACGTTTCTTTCTTTTTTCTTAAATTCTTTACATTCTTCCCACTCGTAATGAAATAACTAAATCAGCTCAAGGGGGAGGTACACAGCTTGAGGGTAAAAAAAATGCAATTTTAAAATTATTATGCAAATCAGGTTAATTTTGTAATGTTGCATACCTGGAAAACTTCCAGCTCTAAGTTTATAATGAAGATTATCTCTTTAATTTTGTGAAAGAGAAGTTAAACTACTTATTATACTTTCTTAGTTATGACGATAAACGATCGATGACGTCACTTGAATAAGCAGTAAGTAAATATTTTTGTAACCTGTATTTCATAACTATAAAGCGTTTACATCCTAACTCGAGAACTGTTCAAGATATTGTCATGAAATTTTGCAAGATCGTGTAGTTCAAATTGTCCAGCTAAAATTGGTTTCTTAGCTCGTGTAGTTATTTTAGATTTTTTTTAAATTATTTTTCTCGAGAAAATCTCAAATTTTTAGTACCTTCTGTAAAATTCAAAATTCATTTTATTTAGAGAGGTAGCAATAAGATCCTGGTATATGTGTGGGTATTCCTAACAATTAGATTGGTTCAAAAAGATATTTAAACATGTTTTAAAGAAATATCATATAGACAATAATTCAGACCAGACATGCCATATTTCATGCCATATTTCATTTACACAGGACTGTAAGATCCTGAAATATAACCTTTTAAAGTTATCTAATTTTATTCTAGGCAAAAATGTACCTTATTCCTTAAGGTAACTATAAAGCTGCAAAACTTATAGTGGATGTAGACGACCCCTGGTAGATATCGAGAGCGAAAATAAAGGTGTGAAATAAATTAAACAACATGGAACAAATTAGTATTGTTTGATCACAATTCATGCATAATACATAACAACTACAAAATGCATCCAAAATGACCACAGACTCAGATATGTAGCGACCAGCCTTGCTAGTCACCAGCAACACAGCCAAAACCCCTCGGGGTTCAGTATTAATTTTTTTTTCTATATTAGAAAATAGAATAGTTAAGAAATTCATTTGAGTATAATGACGGAGGTGGAATTTCAACACTACCGGTGCACATTATTTTAATTAGGGCTTGTGATTCTCCCTTGAAAATGCTACAACAACCGTGAGAATAGAGCAACCCTCCCCCGGAATAAATTATGTGGAACGTATGATGAAATGCACAGCCCCAGGCACGAGTCCCATGTTCCTAACGAGTCCTGTGAATCATCACCCTCTCTCTGCTATGAGATACTGTATCACGAATCAAACAGGAAATTGGAAGCCCCTCTTCGTGAAGCCTCTCAACACGGACACATGCCAGTAAGTGACATCCTACCTACAATTCCACCAGCAGCTTCCACAGCATTGGACTAACTGTATCATTAAGTTCGTAGTTCTCACGCGAAATCATTGATAACGTTTCCAATTTCTACAGTATCCGTTAGTTAAACTGAAATTTCCACACTTGTTAAATCACATGTAGGCCTACACTAACTACCCTAAAGTGTTTGACCAATATTTTAAATTGTTTTCGATTATTAATTTTTATATGTAATAGGGCAAGGCATTTCATGATTTTGCATCTTTTTTTTATACGAAGGTTAAAAGATAGCTCGAATGTATATAAAGGTGTATAATGAAATAACTGATTAAATAAGGTCAATTTGTTTTTGCATTTTTTGCTTTATTTGCATTCTTTGCTTTATTTTGCATTTTTCGTCATTTTCAAAGGATAGATCAATTTTGAGGCCATTTTCGGCATTTTGTATCTTTCTGGCATTTTAGGTCTTTTTCGGCATTTTTAGGTTTTTTCGGCATTTTTATGTCGTGTTTCTGTGGAGGTAAAGAGGAGCTTTTCCATACACAAGTCGGAACTTTCAGACAACAGACGATCATTTTTATTTGAGAATCTCCACTTATTTCAGGTTTGTTGTAAACACCGTTGCAGTTTGTTGTACCAATAAAGAATTATTTTTTCTTTCTTTTTAAATGACACATATTTGCTAGGGGCAATTTGATGGGCATGTTTTCTTTTTCGCTACGGGTATCCAAGTAGTATAAATTTACTTACCGGCACTTCTTTAGTAATAAAATAAAAGAGTTTTATATTGTAAATTAATATATAACGCACAGTCATCCATTAAATTGCTTTTAGCAATTCATAACTTTAAAAAACGAAATTTAATTAATAATTATATGTTTATTTGTCATTTTTTTTAAATTTCGTATCAATTCTTCACTATTTTAAGTCATATATGCATTTTTTTATTTTGAATTTTTTCACTATTTTATGGTCATTAAATGCATCGCTCTAGTTGTTACGAACTGTTCATGCCTGCTTTTATGCAGTTCCAGTCTTCTGTCCAGAAATATAAAAATAAAAATTTATAAGACAATTATCCTGCCGGTTGTATTATAAGGCTGTGAGACAGGGTCGCTTACTCTTCGGGAAGAACATAATCTGAGAGTATTCGAAAACAGGGTGCTTACGAAAATATTTGGTCGTAAGAGAGATGAAAATGGGGACTGGAGAAAACTGCACAACAACGAGCTTCATAATCTGTACTCGTTACCGGAAATGGTAAGGGTAATTAAATCACGGATGAAATGGGCTGGACATGTTGCGCGCATGGGGGAGGAAAGACATATATAAAAAATATCGACTGGGGCACCCGAAGGGAAAAGATCACTTGGAAGCCCTAGACGTAGGTGAGAGGTTAAATTTAAGGGAAATATGATTTGCGAGAGATGTTTGGATGGAGATAGCACAGAATATGGTTCAATGGCAGCCTCAGGTAAGCGGGGCAATGAACCTTCGGGTTCCATAAAATAGATAATATTCCTTTAGCTTGCTTAGGAATTGTCTATTGCCATAGAGTAAGTAAGTATTACGAACTGTTCGGGTAAACTAAATTTAGCTCAGTGTAATTCTGTGATCTGAGAGCTCAGACTTTTAAAAATATTACTTTATACCTAATTTCACAATAAATAAAACTGTCTTATGAATTTTCTTTGCTGTCTGTGGAGAAAGAAATGTTGAATTGCTTAGTAGTATCTGCTTTTTATTTGAAAATCAAAATCTTACAGACTATAGTCTAAGGTTTTTCATTAAATTCATAGGTTATGACAATTTTCTAAATCTTAATTTAATAGATACTGTTAAAATATGAATTAAATTTCTCATAAATGAAGCATGCAGGGGAATGATTTTGCGAAGTAAACCTTAACCTTCTAGATTTGGTTGTCGATTTATTGACCTACTCTAGCACATTAAAAATAATATAATGTAATGTCGCTGAAAGATAAGAGGAAAAAAGGAGTTTAATTTACAAAATTTAAAATATTCAAATTCTATTATATTAGGATACCATAAAAATCACAATTTCACATTAAATTTCGCATTGGATTCCCTTAAGCTATTTAGTTCACCCATTACCAGCAGAGCGAATTTAAGCTAACGATTATGCAGGCTAATCCCTTCAAATAAAAAGAAAATATTTATTTTTAAATATACTTCTTTGTAGTTAGCATTTCCTTAAGAAGAACTTACTTTTTTTTCAGAATTGCATAGCTAATTAGTATGCACCGATATCAAAATACCGAAAGCAATAAAATGGTTTATGAAATATTGCAGACAAGTAACGCTAAAAGCTGTAAAAAAACAACGGATATTATTTTTCTTGCTGTAGAGTTATGTCAACAGAATTGGCCAGCCCTGGACTGCAGTAGCATTACTGAGGTATGTGGACAGGTATGTTTATGGAAACCACTCCCCCACAAAGTTTTTTTATTCCCATGCTCACCCCCTCCTCCGGTCAGTAATTATGCATACCTCTATACGCACAAAGTAAGCCACTATCTCATTGGAGAACATCTCCTTCACTAACCTTTCGTCTGCACTCTGGTTGGTTGAACCTAACAGTCATGGGCGGGTTGTAAAGGTTTTTATTTCTTTAAAAAATAAAACAAAAAAACATTAGGATGTTTGTATGGGGGCAGTGTAAGAGGGGGGTCAGGAATGAAGGGTTTTCCAATACTCAGAAATATCTGTAAAAATGCTAGACAAATCTCCCTGGGAGTTCCCTCCATTTATTTCTAAGAAGATTCCACGGTATGCAAGGTTTATACAGATCCGCCACTTCATTTCTCGTTAATTGATTACAAGGACGCATATTGCCACGCACTTCCTAGGCTCGGTGCGCTGCGTACTTCTAGAAGTACGTAACTGGTCAGTCATTTCGGCAGAATGTAGCCACCAAGTGCACCCTTGTTCTTGCAACGAGAACTTAACTGTTAAAATCAACAATAAATCAGTACAATCGTTTGCTCTAATTCAGCCTGTGGGTGGCCACTTCTCCGTCACCTGCGTAATGTGGGTCAGTATCAAGTGTAATGCAGGCGTTATGTAACGTACTGGTACTGTTAACTCATTTTAGTCTTGATTCAGTAATTAAATGGATCTGTGACATTTTAGAACCTTAATTATAATTTTCTAATAATAATGTGAAAAATCTCATTAATATGAAATGTTATCAAATTATGTTAGTTAAAAAGTAAATAAAATAATAAAAATGTAAATATAAATAATAGTGATAACTAGGGTTCGGATTTTTATGCCATTTTTTACTGACTTTAATTTCAGTCATACCATTGACTTAACAAGAATTTAACGCTTCTGATTACTTTTAGATACATTACATATTCATATATTTGCATATTTTCGCAGTTTTGGTCAAATTCTGCATATTTTTGGGATTTTAGGTCAAGTTCCTGTAACATTTACGGACTCAATCTTGTATTCCAGTAAAGCTAAATGGTTGATATTTTGGAGGGAAAAAACTATATTCTTTATTTTCAACGAGATGCAAAAGCAGATATATTTTAAGCGGTGGTAAAAGTTGTTTTGAATGAAACCGACCACAGTCAGAATGTAGCGAATTGAATCTGTTAAAATATGCCCTCATAACGACTTGTAACGTTCAAAGAAGGTTCTCACGATAAAAGACAACTTTGACTGACAAATCAGAAAAGATTCCTCTTTGAGAATTTGAAGATGCACCTGACGATATTTTGCAATGTTGCAGCATTAAAATAGATAACAAAACTTTAAAGTTAAAATAGCAATGTAGACATTTTAAGTGATTCATTAAATATGTAAGTTTTTATCCGGTCATATTTTGTATTGGATATTTCTGACGTTTTAAGGTTATAAATAGGGTTCGGATGTTTATGACATGTCATATTTTTATCCTGACCTCCATTCTCGCTCAAACACTATTTAAACACAAACTGTATGCTTGTTACCCTAATCGGACAGTTTTTATTTTGCATATATAATAATATTTTGGGATTTTTTGTGGACTTGGTCATATTTTGGCCATATCTGTAATTTAACGTCATATTTCAGTCATAAATTCGGTAAAAGAGCACAATTAATCAGTGTATGTACTACATGGTCGAGTTAAATTTGATATTTATTTAATTAATTTAACGTTTATGCCAAATTAATAGTAACTAAAATTTTAAATTTAATGCAATTGTGCATATTTTATAGGGACACGCAAGATCTACAAAATATTACGAGTATTTGGAGCTGATGAAGCAAGCAAGCAGGAACAAATTCCTTTAAAAAATAGAAGTTAATTACAAGTAAAACTGTAAATCATCAAAATTGTTAAAAAGTGATTATCTGATAGAATTCATGTGATACGTTTTAAATTGGAATATATATATATTTTTTAAATAAGTTATTTTAATAGGTCATATTTAGGATTTTTGGGTCATATTTAGTCATTTTTAAGGGCATATTTGCAGTCATATTTTCCACTTTTTTAGGTCATAAACATCCGAACCCTAGTCATAAATATCCGAACGTTAGTCAGAACTATTTAGATTGCCTGAATAATCCGGTCTGCCACCTAAGTCACCTTATCGACCTGCTGGGCCCCACTGAACTATTTTTACCGCTTTTCCGTGTACTGTTTATCGTGGCCCGCGCCTGTGTCAGTAGATATAAACTCTAGCCCCGGTTTCGGATAAAACAGCATCCGTTCAGGCTTCCGGGAACCTGCTAATTTTCGAGTAATTAAAACACGCAATATTCATAGCACTTTCTCTGCATAAGCAAACACTTGGAGCCCATATGGTGTGAAGCTGTAACTTTCAACCTAGGGGAACTGTCTCCCGTTATTAGGGCGCAGATGGTTTCTGATCGCGGTTAAAGAAAATGGAATGTGACAAGTATCGACAGCTGATATCCAGATAATGGCTTCATAACGTGTCACACTTGATCCTACTGCGCTAACCTTAATTGCATCCGAATTTATAGTAAGTATTACTTAGACGAATAGATAGTACTTCTGGTATACCAACATTATGTCCACAAAAGGGGACATACATATGTAGGCATCCCCATATCCAGAAGGCCTCTAAACTGGACCTTATTAACCACAACGACTCTTCGATTTTTTTTCCTCTACGGTTTCTAAAATTGTCTTGTTGATAAACCAGTATTTCACGTCATTTCTAAAGAACACTCTCGTAATATATAGTAATATTATGACAATTTATAATAATAACACAAGAAATTGATACAATAACAATTTCATCTAGTCAAATTCAATAATCGAATATATTTTTATTTTACCATAGGCCTAAATAAAATAGAATAAACTAAGATAAATACTTCTATGCCCAGAAATAGGGTTTCAGGTTTCTCATAAGAGAAATTAAAAACTTGGACAACTCATGTTATAGGCTACCATAAATGATTCTTGATTAAATAATTAGTTTATGTATTATTGCACCCCTGCTTTATTTGGCCTATAAATTAACATACTAGGCCTGCTTCCATTTTATATGTTTAATTTAATGAGTTAATGCATTTATTATTTTGTTCTGAGTTACGCAGAAATGATGACAGGTCTGTAGTAAGATAAAATAAGTTTAAAACAAAACTAAAATAGCTAATTTCAAACAAGAATGACGTGTTGATCTCGAGAATACATGGTGACGAATATACCTGTTTTATTTGCGCCCCCTAGATTGTATTGAAATTCAACAAAAGCAAAACTGTAACGGAATTTTAAGAAGCCACTATGATTTAAAAAGGAAGGTTATTTACTTAATAACTATTTTGTGATTGTAATAATACACGAATAGAAATATAAGCCTACTACATGTTTTCTAAGACGAAGACCATGGTTATTGGAAGAGAACTCAAGAAGGTAGACGTGAGAATTAAGGATGAGGTTATCGAACAAGTGGACAGGTTCAAATACTTGGGTTGTGCTCAGGGTTGCCAGATCAGAAACGTAGAACGGTCGTACCAATATTCGAAAATAGTCGTATTCTAGTCAAAACTGTCGTATACTTTGTAATTTTTCAGTGAAATGATCGTATTGCGTTAATAATAATAATTCATAATCGGAATTTTACACCTTACATAAATGTCATGCAATTGTTAATAAATCATCTTATTTGTAAATGATTAGACGTGTTTCATTATCTTCCGATGTGGTAAATTTGATAATATACAATAAAATTAAATAAACAGTAGTTGCCACAGTGTTGTAATTATTGCAAAAGGAACAGGACTGCTTTCCATTCATATTGATTTTTAGTTACATGCTTACAAAAAAACCCATGAACAAACAAGCTGTATTATATACATATATATAATAATATATATATATATATATATATATTGCGTTATAATTGCGTTGATATATATATATATATATATATATATATATATATATATATATATATATCAAAATTTAAAATTCTACAGTAAACTGGTTAAAAAATATAAAACTCTATGTTAAAAATAGTCGTACGAATAGACGTACGACTCATTGTTGCGTCGTACGTCGTACAAATGTATGAAATAGTCGTATGTATGGCAACCCTGGTTGTGCTATGGATGAATGAATGAATGAACATGTTTTCAAAATTTCCTATGAATTTTTACTTCCTCTGCCCGTACCATAGGTACTATAGGTAGAGGAAGTATTGTTTTCGACCCTAAAATTCGAAGTTGAGTTTTTAGCATATATACACGTTTCAAGGCCCCCTGAATCCAAAAATACTATTTTTGGAAACATGTCTGTGTGTCTGTGTGTCTGTGTGTCTGTCTGTGTGGAAGTTTGTGAACAGGCTAGCTCCGAAACGGAGAATCGTATGAAAACAACATTTCGTATTTGGGTCAGATACCTTCTGAAGATGTGATTCGAAGATTGGTGACAAATTTCTCTTATTTTTAAGGGGACTTTACATGAAGAAATTTTCGTTTTTTCGCGATTTTCTCGAAAACGGCTCTAACGATTTTCTTTAAAATTTTCACATGTGTTCCTTTTACTAACAGCTAAAACTTTTATTTGAAACTTTTTTTCGAAAAAATTCTCTGAGGGTAGTTACAAGCCACCCACTGTTCACCCACTGTTCGTTGAAATTTTGTCTTGCATGATGAACAACTGAATACGAGCTCTTTCACGGCCTCTTATTCTATATAAGAATGTGAAGTGAGAAAGATGTATTGTTGGCCAGGTATAGAGTAAATAAGTATCTGAGGGAAATATTCGACAAATTTCGGGAATTATTCTTTACGGCGGAAAGTTCAATAAACGTCTGCAGTCACTTGTTTTTTTTTTAAAGTTTGTTATATAGCCTGCGCTTTTAGTCGCATCATTGAAATAAGAGGTATTTATAGGATAATTAGCGTAAAATTGTGTCTTGCGATTCTGTAAAAGGATATGTGAATACTGCTAACTTTTATTTGGGCAGAGGAAGTTATGTGACTTTCACATCAGATTTTTATCTAGAAAATGATATAATAATTCTGCATAATTACGTTTTATTTCACAAAACATCAAGAACAAGCATAAACATTTTATTTTGTAATTTCAGAGCTGAATTTATATTTTATATAAGCATTCATCAACTAATGTCACCAGTGGAATATAAGTTTAAAATTCACGAGGAAAATTTTAATGAAGTAGGTGGTTTCTATAGATAACAATTTCAATACGTGAATATACATCTTCACATTTCAGAATAAAGCATTAATCTATTGTCCATATTTCTTGGTCATTATGCATGTATACGTCTGTAGCAATGAAAAGGCTAAACTCGATGTTTGTAACATTTTTAACGTCCAGCAGTCAGTACCTATACTACCTATACTACCTTTAGATCATTATGACGCATCTCCGGTTGATGATCGTCTGGTAAGGAAAATACGTTTAATATTAAAAGGATCGTTGAACTCGATCCAAACCTGTGAAATAAAGGACCAAGAAGAGAAAGATAATTTGAAACTTCCCGGCACTTTTCAGCCTTATAGGTCATATAATATTAAAATTTGTTTTCAATGTCAGCAGTCTGGATAGATTTCACTTTTCGTCTAAATTTTCAGCGCCTTATTAATTTTCAGTAACGTGGCAGACTGTTCATCAAATTGTTTAGATTGATTCACAATTCCTCTTAATGCTAATTTTCCGCGAAATTTAAGTCCGAAAGAACAAGCTCGATGACACTTAGTGGAAAATCGAGCAAGTACTGTATCAAAGTGAGAGAGTTTTCAGTTGAGAGCTTAATGACGCATAGGTATTAATATCTGTTAATAAGAGCTTATGGGCTATGATTCTTAGGTCTGGAGAAATAAAACATGAACAACTCAAGTAAATATTTTATATAATTTTTATATGATTTATTTTTTATGGCTTGTAGTGAATTTTGCTTTTAAATCTTTAACAAAACTCAATTTATACAATCATCACGTAAAATCATCAGCAGGATCTACCCTAAGTTCAAATCAATGCACAGTGGTCCAAAACGCGAATCTAGCGGGACAAAACTCGTTTTGGTCACCCTTATAAAATTAAGTAACAAACGTCTAATAATACTGAAAGCATATCCCCTTATCACGATTGAACCTTTAAATAAGGGTACTTTGATTTATGACAGCATGACACATCCCCAAAGTTGAATGAAGGTTTGCCGATTTTGCGTCAGGCATCAGACGGTTTATTTCTCAGTAAGGTTTGTTCGTGGCTGGAAGCAAGTGCGAACTAGTGGAGGAATTTATTACTACTGGATAATTTAATCCAAGGTATTTGGAACTTTTTGGTATAACAAGTATACATATATACATATTTGTATGTCCGTCATATTAGTTTGTATTCTTTAAAAATAAAAAAAGTTAATTAATTTTTTTTCAAAAACTTTAAATTGACTTATAAAAATATATATCTGAATAGCCCTTTGAAAATTCACCAGATCATAGTTAAATTAATGGGCTATAAGTTGCTTTGAACCGCAAAATGCGCAAGTTGTGGCTTTTTCTGAAAAATCTATTTCTTTCCAAGAATCCAAGAAATAAAATTGCTTCTTGCAGAATATGTTTATTAGTAAAATTTGGGATTTCGATCAGTAGGCTACACTGAATTAATAGAACCAGCAATAAATAATACCTAATGGTTAATAAGATATTTATTTGAGTAATTTTAAATGAATAAAAGTATTAAATTAATTTTAACAAATTAAAAATGTTCCAAAAATATATAATTAGTTAATTTTTATAAAACTGATGAAAATATTCTACAGTCTTTTTAGATATATTTTATTTTTATATTTTAGGGAAAACAAGGGATCCAAAAAAGTAGAATGTCACACACTAGAAATAAATTACGGGTTATGAGCCGCATGGAGTTATTCAAATTATTCAGGAAGAACAAATTCACTACGCAAGATTTGTGTAATTGCGTGAAAGAAAATTTTGAATTGCGGGACTGCAATACTATTGCCTTAAAGGAAATTTAAAAAGTGCTATTATTGTTTAAATCTTATTGTGTATTGTTTAATTTCCGGAAACGCTGGAAACAATGTGGTAGAAAACATGATAGACTTGTGGTTAAATATACAAAATCGTTAAATTTTGAACTAATATTTCGGGAAAGTGTTATGAAATTTCATCCACTGAATGCTTCATCTTCATCAAATGTTGGAAGACCGAGAAAATTATTTTCTGAAGGTAGGCCTAGCGTTCTTAATCTACTGCTCATCACTTCAGATCCTGATATCAAATAGGCCTATACGCTCCTTGCCCCAGAAGAAGAAATACAGTCTACCCTTGGAAGATCGACAGCTCTTAAAAGAGCCACATCTAATCAAAAGCCAGAAAAATGATGAACAGAAGAAAATGTCGTCACCTCTAGAAGAAGTTGATGATGATGACGAAGAAGAAGAAGAAGCAGAAGAATAAGAAGGTGATGATGAAGATTATGAAGAAAATGGCGAAGAAAAAGATGATGATGATGATGATGATGATGATGATGATGATTACGATTAAAATTTTGACATCAGAACTGTAATCTTATAGTATGGTATAATAACACATTTTGTTGTATTCGTATGTATATATGTATGTAGGCCTATGTGTGTATGTGTGTTTTTATCTAAAGTAGATTATTTTTTTCCGTTACCATCGTTTTCTACAAACGAATACAATAGCAGTGTTCCCTAATCCGCAAACAGTTTCTTTGTGCTGTAACCGAAATAGGGCAAATGTTTTCTGGAACTGAGGAAGTAAAGACGTCTGCGTACAGCTAATTGAGTTTCTGTCCACTGACTGACATAATAAATTATTATGTACAAATGTGGTACATTCCGTGTTCTGTGTATGTGTATATTCAAGATGCAAATAATTCTGTCCCGTTAGATTCTCCAGACGTACAAAATAAAGAAGAAAATAATGATGATGATGACTAGAATTTTGAAAAGAGAACTTAAACTATATGAACATTATATTATGTACATAGGGCAAGGTGGTACATTTTCGAACACTTAACAAATATTCTTATTTTATGAACACAATAAACATAAGACAAGTTCAACTGTATCGTAATCACAAAGTTGGCAATGTAGTTGACCCTTCAAAAAAATATGGAAGTCAAACAGCTGTAAATTTGGTCTTGGCAATCAATCTTTCATTTCCAGAATATCGTTCGAAAATGTACCACAGTAGGTACAATTGAAGGGGCTAGTTCCATAAGGGCGTAAGGCACAACAGCAAAGTTGTGAGAAATCTTAATGTTTCTAAGCAATGTTACCACTTAAAAGCACAGGTCTTTTCTTATGACTGAGCAGAGGTTTAAGGCACAAGTATAAATTGTTCACTGAGTATTTAAGATATATGAGGAGAAGGCATAAATGTTAAAAGCTCAGAATTCAAGATGTGCCTTACGCCCTTATGGAACTAGCCCCTTCAATTCTAAACACCAGTGGGTACTATTTCGAACAGTGGCATTTTCAACGAACGAACTGCTTTCTTCCAAATATTATATTTTATTATTATTATTTATCAATAATATGAGCGTAATAATGAAGTGTCCCGTTTTGAATCGGCAGATGACAGGTTTGGGGCAAGTGGTCAGCATGCCGATTCCTACGTCAGTTATTGATGGCTTACTGAAGCGGAGCCGCTACTTCTTTATGAATTAGCTCTTCGGTTGGTGTCAGGAGGCTGAATGCACCCCGTTCCAAATCGCCCTACCTCAGAAAAATCCGAGGAGGTACCGGGGATCGAACCCAGACTTGCGGGTCCGTAGTCAGGAACCACTAGACCATGCAGACGGGTCTGTCATAACATCAGGAGCAATAATAAAAATACTTAACAACTCCAGAACGATTTCTGTTTGCTATTCCGTATTGCATAATTGCTGAGATGTAATAACAATCCAGAGGAAGTGCAGTTCATAAATCTTCGTTGAAATAATACCACTGTTGAAAGCTGTGTGAGTGCCAACGTTTTATATTTGACTGGCACAGTTAATAATAATAAACATGCAGAATGCTGTGATGGCAAAACAGCTTTTCCATGCAGGCGATCGCGGGTTAAAGTACTGTTCGAAATTGTACCTAAAATTTGTTCGTATTTGTACCTCGAGCTAGTTTTTGTAAATTACTACATTGTTGAAATTCCGCTCACGAATGACCATTGTTGTGCCAATGACTTACGTATTAAAGACTACGCTATTTGTTGGTATGAGTTAAAAATTGGTCCTCAAAAATATATTCCAGTAACACAACGTGGAATTATAAGCAATTTTATAACGTGCCATTTTTCAAGCATGGAGTTCGTACCGCGATTGTAAAATAATTTTTTATGGCCGAATGAGACAACTCAAAACATCATTCTCGAGGATACAGGTCAACAAAACAATCAGTATGGACGCTATATAATTAAAAACAGGTTGGCTAACATTTGAAACCCAAAAATGGATAAAAATCTTAGTCCGTTCAGAATTGGACCATGTTCGAAAATGTACCACCTTACCCTATGTGCGCGTTTACTTATATATGTGTGTGTATATACGTATAAATGTATATTAATATATTTATGCAGCAAATTTATATGTTTAAATGCGTTTCTTTGCTTTGTATGTGTATATTACATGTAAGGGTATAGTTTCAAAACATAATATTCGCGTTTTGGACCATATAGATTCGCGTTTTGGAACAGTGTGCAATGGAGAGAATTTCAGTAGAATATGTGGTTCCTTTTAACGAAACTACAATCATAACACAAGGATAAAAATCCTCATGCGGTATTTTACATAAAACATTACTCTATAAAGCTTGTAATACTGCTTTTGTACAGTTTTTATAGTGATGAATTTATACGCCAGTAGCAGTGAAAGGTTAATACCCAAGTTCTTCAAGTCTGTCCATACTTCCAGTAGGCCAAAACCACACGTATAAACTGGCTGCTGTCATTTAAAAAATCTCGTAACAAACTTTCACTCTGCCTATGTCTATTACAATATTAAAATCTTTTCTTAATCTGATTGTCATATATCTGTTCAATTTATTTTATCTATTCGGGGAAAGTAAAAAGGTAAATCTATGAAGAGCACTATGCGGTTTGAAATGAATGGCATACTAGGTTCAACATGTACCACACAGGTGACTTGAGAAAAAACACTCAATTTAAGATTGCAAGTTGTAACTATGAGAACATGAAAAATATAGAGATTTGAAACCAGAGCACGTAAGGCTGTCACACGGATCACGTATACAACCGGAAACTTACTGCCAGGAACGCAGCACATACCGGTTATTGCAGTAAATCCGCAATTATTAAGTGAGCGGAATTGACGGAACAAACAAATCTTAGAAGTCATAAAAGTTATTAATGGATACACGTGCAAATGGTTCAGGGTATGAGAAAGAAAATGACAGAATCTATATAACCCGAAAGTATTTTATAATTTATATTTATTAGCGGGAAAGTTTGAACTTCAGTCGTTACATAAAATACATAGAAATTGTATAAAATACAGGAAAATGTTTTAGCAAAGTATAAAATTAAGTACTTTTTAAAATGTGTTTTATATTTCTCCTAGGCACTGTATACGTATATTACCAGGCATTTTGTACAAGTGGGATCCTCCCGAATCAATATCTTAGCTACGTCTCTACTCTTTTCAGTATTTTTATTTACTCTTCACTGACCAGAAGAAATGTACATATTTCCACTGAGTTACGGAAGGTATTGTATATATATATTTTAATTTAATTGCTAGTGAAATGGAAGCAGGAACCAACCGATCTTTAGTCGATAATACTTAAATTTTCAACTCAATTTACACCATAATAACATTTTATGAGAATTGACTAAGTCACTGTACTCGGAATAAAACCATTCGTTGATAATAATAATTCGACGGATATAGCTCTATAGAGTTAACCTACACAAAGGACACGGCTTTGACATTTTCATGATTAAAATGTGGAAAAAAATTAAGCTTATTTTGCTAAATGGAGGTAAATAAGTAGCAAAATGCAAAAATCATAATATCAACAGAAGACGTGGTACGTCATTACGGAACTAAAGTCACGTCTATAGTGTTGAATGCGACAGGTTGTTTCGTAGGAATGTGTCAACTCTATGTGTCAACAATACAAAAGCCAAGCACAGCGAGCTTGCATACAGAGCGGTGACTTCTCCATGTCTCACATGAGCACATAAGGTAATAGGGATTAGCACTGCAAAATGGTGAGTGCTGAAGGTTTTTGGATGCCTCACAGGAGAACAGACTGGAATAAAGAAGATGCAGATCACCTGACCGCTGAACTTTTAATCGCTCCTTGTAAGCCGGCTCCTTGGAAAGTGGTTTCAAGAGGACTCTCAGGATTGCAATCTTCCATTATCAACCCACAACTGGCAGCTGTGCCAGACGCATGTGATTTTCAGTTCTTGCTTGCTGTTCTTATGCTAATACAGGATGAGATGCATAAAGTAACTGTATTCGTTTATGGACAAAAGATCTTGATATTCTACATGCCCCAGATCAGTCTAAGCCTGGAACGACAAGTGTTGAAGACTGTTGGAAGATTTGCATAAGAAATGTCGATGACGAAGGGCAGGCTAAGCGTCAAAATGCAGAAGACTGAGTACATTAATGGATTAGGGATGACGCGGGCAGGCCACGTGTGAATTGTTAATATTGAAGACTCCTGGATTTCGCGTAGAAGAACATGCTGGAATAGGGACTACGCGGGCAGCCAACACGCGGAGCGGTGACGTTGAGGACTTCTGTATATCTTGCAGGAGTATGAACTGGAATAGGGAACATGGATCGCAGGCTACGTGCGAAGAAGTGAGTGATAAAGACTCCGGAACGTCGAAAATACTGCAATATGGGTGACGCAGAGCATTGAATACTGAAGACTTGTGTATCGTCTCGTAGTACTGGAATACGGATGACGCTGGGTAAACTACATGCGGATCTGAAAACTCAATGGATGTCTCGCAGGAACACGTAGAGGAATAGGGATGGCGTTGGGCAACCACGTGGGGAGCAGTGAGCGTTCAAAACTCATGGGTGTCTCGCAGGAAGACCTACTGGAATAGGGATGACGCTGGGCAACTTCATGTGGAGCAGTGAATGTTGACTCCTGGATGTCTCGAAGGAGCTCATACTGGAATAGGGATGACGCTGGGCAACTTCATTTGGAGCAGTGAATGTTGACTCCTGGATGTCTCGAAGGAGCTCATACTGGAATAGGGATGACGCTGGACAACTTCATTTGGAGCAGTGAATGTTGACTCCTGGATGTCTCGAAGGAGTTCATACTGGAATAGGGATGACGCTGGGAAACTTCATGTGAATGTTGACTCCTGGATGTCTCGGAGGAGCTCGAACTGGAATAGGGATGACGCAGGGTAGGCTACGTGCGGAGCGGTGAGTGTTGAAGACTCCTGGATGTCTCGCGGAGCCGTCAGTCGTGTGCCTGAGCCCATGCTGGCAGGTTGGTGCAGTGTATTCAGTGTGAAGTGGCAATTGTGTGGAGTGAACGCGCTGTTTTCTCGTGATGACTATACAGCATGCGATCAACCACATAACACAGCATCTAGCCGAGACAGGTAAATCATCTACATTAATGATTATCATCCAGTTATCACCAGAAAGCCTATCCATTTGACCTCATGGTCTTTTACTTCGAAGGGAGTTGTCTTCTTTGCGTCCACGACCTGTGCGCGGATTTCTTAAAATCTGTTCTCGATTTTCAGGTTTCTCTGTGAGTTGGGTATTCCATATCATAAACGTGAATCTTATCTTAAATAAATTATTTGCCCATATAGTCGCATGCATTCAAATGAACGTCATTTTTAATGTCTTATAAATTGCTTAAAAAACGCATGTTATTCCAGCATGTTATAAATCTTCCCCGGTAAAATAGCAATTTTATTATATGAAGGAATATTCCTTTACATAATAAAATTTAACACTGCTAGTATGTACCGGTAATTAGAAATAACTACTTAGTATAGGTATTCAGCTATACAGTATTCAAGCCCATCGATTTATTTTATACCTTGAAAACATTAGTCATTTAGATGTGTTCCTTAACTATGAAATAAGGTGCTCTTACAAGATGTTTTGTTCCTATGTTTAATTTTTCGTTACGCAAATTTATTATAAGTTACCGGTATATTTTTTATTTATTTATGAAATGCCTATTATTAAAGAGCACTTTACGGTATAAACTACCGGATCCCTGCAACATATTTATGGGTTTATTAATATACTAACGCAGAAATTTAACAGATGTTAGATGTAACTTATGGAGTGATAATGAATGAACTAGAAAGTTTTCTTGGAGGAGATTGTAAAATCTTCTTTATGTACTGGTAAGTGCGTCATAATTTTCTCAATTTTACGAGTAGAATATTTTACTTTACTTAGGCCTACCGGTAAGAAATTTTAGTTAAAAACAAATTTGAAGAATGGTGCATATCTGACTAGCTTACTAAGTTCCTTGATAAAATACTATTGGTCTGTATTTACCAGATTTAGAATTATTATTATTATCATCATCATCATTACTAAGGTTATTATAATTATCATTATCACATCTGCCTTTATAATATTCAACAATACCATCTTCTTTATCATCACCATTATTGTATGGTTTGTCCGAAAGCAAAACTGACTCAAGATGAACTTACGTAAATAATTTTCATGTAGTCTACATGTAGAATAAGCTATACCTAGGCTGTACCATCTATTTCATGTGGAGAACTACTTTCGTGACGAATAAAATTATTTCATCTAATTTCTAGGAATGTAGGTCTATATTGTGTGGGCCTAGGTAGTAAGTCAAATAACAGTAAACTGATTGCACTTTATTTTAAATGCTATCTCCATAAATTTGAATGTTAGTATAGTAATAATTAATATATTCGCATATCATGACCAACTTTGCTAAATTTTGAACGATTCAATTTTATTGGTCACATTTTCGAAGAAAAAATAAAAATTATGAGTAGCTTCACTTACATCTCAGTTACTTATATTACTGCAAAAAAGCACAACTTCAATTTTAAATGTTATCTACATAAATTTGAATGTTAGTATAGTAATAATTAATATAGTCGCATATCATGACCAACTTTGCTAAATTTTGAACGATTCAATTTTATTGGTAACATTTTCGAAGAAAAAATCAGCCGGTACAATAAAAATTATGAGTAGCTTCACTTATATCTTAGTTACTTATATTACTGCAAAAATGCACAACTTCAAGAAAATCTACGAAAAGCATTTTAATTCCCATATCGTTATTCTATTCCACCTACATTGTAAGGCATGAACTTATGAGGGAAATATGAAATTTCATGTTTTTGAGTCCAAATTCCAAAACTTGCAGGTTGATTAGTTTATTAATTTATAGCCTTTTCTACTTATGTTGTCAAGAGGCACCAAAATTCTTATTAGCAGTGCCATACAGCCTGATCTGGTCTCAAAGCTTCATATAAACGACGCCTATGAAGAACGGAGAATGGATTGTCGCTGAAAATAATAAATAGCGGTACCTAATTGATTGAAATTCAATGCCCAGCTCCCATCTTTCATCGAATCCTTCCAGTTCTTAATTTTTATTTAAGTCATTAATAAGTTGATTTTATTATTTGTTGTTCGTCAGTTACCTATATCGTGGCATGTTACAATCAGAAAACGCAGAAAATTATTCAATTTCCATCTTTCATATTGCAGTAGCTGTGTTTTTAATAATAATAATAATAATAATAAAGCCTTATATTTCGCTATTAAATACGCTATTAATGTGAAAAGTAGAACTTGCGTTTTCTTTTGTAACTTTGTACACGATTCTATAAGTGAGGGAAGTATTGCGTTAGACTGTGACATTCGGTGAAAAATTTTCCAGAACGAAAAGCTATACTTGGGAATCTTCCGGGGATTTAATATGAGGCATATCGACTATTTTCTCTTATTCTCATTACTACTTTATATGAAGAGATTTCTTCCGCCATTTTATTACAAAAAGGCTACAAAGATTTTGATAAATTTTCAGGCTGATTGTTTATATTAAGACCTAAAACTTTAGTTGAAACATCTTTCTGTAGTTGTATACTAGTCATATTTTCTACCAACTTGGGTTAAATCTTGCGCATAATGTGGCTTTGCGTTATGCTCAAACAAAATAATGCGCACCCTTGCACTCACTCGGTGCCGAATGTGCAGCGATAAAATCCCAGTTTCCATGTTTAGGGTACAAAAAGCCATGCTATTATTTCACAACAATTTTTTTAATGATTAAATAAGTTCTTGCATAAAAACTCTGAAGGCACAACTACCGATAAACTTACGTTAAAAATATAAAATTAATGAAAAGGATACAATTTTAATTCTTATTGCTTCTACTCTGCATTACCGGTATGACCAGCAACTTATTTCGCTTCAAAACGCTCACTTTAACAAGCTTCGTAGTGAAAATTTTATAATATCCACTGTAATCTTATGCAACGTGTTACACCAGAAAGTCGTATTATTTCGTTGCATTGCATAAGTATAGTATAGTATTTCCCACCATACTATCCGTATCTGAATCCACGTGGGTTTAGCCACAACACATGTGATCAACTTGTTCAACGAATGCGAAGTTTTAATTCGCTTTCGCATTCAATTTTAATAAGCAGATAAATAAGTTATACAGGTAGAAACGCAGGAACATACATTTATAATCACAGATCATACGGTCAATGGAAATTTTCCCCTAGTCCATAGTGTGAAATACTTTTTCTTATCGTGATGCTGTTGTCGTTATTGGGATAATCTTACAGGCTACTTAAAATAGATTGGATCATTTGTAGAATTTAACATAGTACCTTTTATATTTATCTCCTGGTATTACTTCACAAGTATAAAATATACCATCACGTTTACGTTTGAATTGAATTATATTTGCTTTACGTTTTCAAATGATTTCCTGCTTTAACACATTCATAGCTAAATTCTCGTACTCATATATATACGACAGATGGGAAAATGATATTCTGTCAAGCATGCTACGAAGAGGTTATCGGTAAGGTTTAATTGATCTTAGTTTCTCCTGCTACTTACAGTACTTCAAAATTGAGATTTTTTTCTCATGCCATCATTTTATGATATTAAGTCCCTGGGACGTCAACAAAACACGTGTTAAGCAGAATATTACATAAATATTGTTGAAAATGTTATGTAGTAAGAGACACCAGGACTCAATACTGTTCGCTCTCTATAATTTTTACGGTAATGAGTTCAAATTAGCTACATAACGTAAATGCAAAGTAAACAATGTAACAATTTCACATTTTTAAGATAAAATATATTTTTAAATTTATAAAATAACATTTTTATGTTTTAAAGTTTTGAGCACCAACGAAAATACATTAAGTCAAGTGGATTACGTATGTAAAACTAAAATTCGTGAATTGTACTGATAACATTCTTATTTATCAATATTGTATATTTATTTACTTTATGTATACTTGTTTTCTTCAATATTTCTGCTGCTCAGTACTCAGGTCGTACTCAAGAATAAAAAATTTGGACATCACTGAAATAGTTTGTATCAATACTATAAGGGTGGTGTTATATTATATATAGTAGGTAGTATAAATGGTAGTATCAGCAAAGAGTACAAGTAAAGAAATCATATATTTCAGACAAGGTTTTTATTTCTAATATAGCTTTCAGCTTGTTACAATTAGATGCTCTTAGGTTAGGTCTATTCCATGGGTGAATATTGAAACTACTTTGGTGTGATTAACATCATGATTAGTGTTGTCATAATTCATTAATTAAAGCCCTGCTAATAGTCGATAAATTTCACAAAAGATAAAAAGAATCTTAGATTTACATAGGCTTAATTAAAAAGTTATTTACTGGTAACCACTTATTATATTTTATAATAACAATATAATTACATTTACCGTAATACTTCATTAAAGCATGAATTGGCATTTCCTTCGATGTTGTTTGACTTATCACAAAGTATTACTTGTTTCATTTTAATCACTATAAAATCATTTATACCTATCTCATGTAAATTATCGTAGCTACGAACAGCAGAAAGGTCCTAAAAGAGCTTCCGCTTCCACTTCCTGGAACCGTCAAGACCTCCATGGTCTGTATTGGGAGCACTTTATTATTATTATTATTATTATTATTATTATTATTATTATTATTATTAGGGATGGGTCGATACCAGATTTTATCGATACTCGATACTCGATACCGATACATGATTTTTCCCTCGATACTCGATACTTCGATACTCGATACCGTCAACATTTACAGTTTCAATAAATAGGTACATTAAAAATTAAAAGTTGAGAGAACTTTGTAATACCAACTATATTAATTAAGTGTGCATATTTAATGAGACAAAATTTAATATCATCAGTACCCTATAATTATATTTAAACTCTACACTAAAACTAAAACTAAAACTAAAACTAAAACATACTGGTTCCAATTAAATATACAGTTTTTTAAACAGTCCACTTACAAGTCTTTGTTAAAAAAATACTAGCATTCTCACTTAATTGCAGAATTACCAAAGTATCGAAAAGGTACCGAGCGAGTTTTCTGAAGTATCGCTCGATGCCGATACCATGCAAGTATCGAGAGTATCGAGGTATCGAAAGTATCGAGGACCCATCCCTAATTATTATTATTATTCTGTTTAACTGCTTCGCTGTCCTTTACAAATGCTCAGTTTGAAGCAGTGGAAAGTTCTGGAAGGAGCAGCTAATTAGGTGGTTTTCTCCATAACAGATTAATAACGGATCGTTGTTAATAGATAAATAAAAAAGAAGACAGAGAGAGAGAGAGAGATTAAGTGTGACAGGCTTTATAGTGGAGAGAAATCGAGATCCATTCATGATAGTGAGCTGCTTTATTTGTCACTTCATTGAAACCTTAGAACGACCTTCATCCAGGTGGCCTTGCTACATTGCTAACTATTATTCAAAATCTGCACAGACTCTTTATTGCTTCATTTGCTTTGCGGCCCGATCGTCACAGACACTACCAACTTCATTATATGCGTGTCTTGCTTTGTTTTTTTAAAGTTACCACGAATAGCCCATATCTAGTTGGTGTCGGTTTTTCAAGTTCTCACCAGTTGGTACAAGTTATAACAAGCTAACCTGTTCTAATAGAATTCATACAGAGTTGCCAAATTCACACTTTGTGGCCAAATCCGTCTTTTCATAACTAAATAGGCCTATATATGCGGCCCAGTCGTCATAATAACAGTTACATCGGGCTTCCCATTGTCTGGCGTTGTTATACTTGTTATATGACATATTGCCTCCATACACGAAGAAATGTTACCTGAAGATGGCGAATTAATGCAGAAACGCGTCATAAGAAGAAGACAGGAACTACATTTTAGCGTAAGCCATTTTTGTGGATCTTAAAGTAACTTTTTTACAGTTTAAAAAATAGCAGTGATTTGGGCTAACTTATTTTTGTAGGCCTATAGACTATATGTTTATATTCCTGACTAGTAACTTTTGTACTTGTAATGTGATTTTGTAATAAGGTAGCCTATGATTAGGTATAATAAGGTATGATTTGATTGAGTATTTAATATTTTATAATATGGGTGAGCATAGGTGAAAAACCTATCTTAACGTAAATATGCTATTGTTATTTTGGGAAGAGGAGTATCTGTACAAAAAAAGGAATCTCTGTAGAAGTTGGCAAACTCAGCGTCCTCCCCTAACCAAGGAAAATACGTAGATTAGTCAGTGGAAGTTTTGTTCAAAGTATGACGCACAAAATAGTAGTAACTTTTAGTAAATTATCTAAAAATATATACATCCAACAGGAACTTCTATAAAAACCTTAATCTTTTCTGTTTAATGTTTAACTAGTGGGGCTTAACTGTGTAGAACCACCTCGGTATTACTAACTTATAAAATGGCTAAACGTGAGAGCAGTAGTGGGCAATATGGTTCTTTGTTCCAAAATCAACGTCTCTGAGGCAAATTCTTGTAATTTTAACTGCATAATCGCGATAAGATCAGTTCTTTATGCACTTAAGATTTGTTTTGGCATAAATCAGTCACCTGAGAACACAATATAGTCAACATTGTTCTGATTTTACCTGATGGCCTCTTGTTGTGGTGTCAGAATGATTTTTGTTTTGCTATTATTGCGATGGTGCAGAACTGTCAAGCAGTATTAAAGAAGCTTAAATAAAACCTCTTACCTCAGATTAAGAACAGAGATTGTGAAAATAAGGAGGGACATGTCAATTGGTCTCAAGCTTATGAATATGGTGAAGTGGAAACACTGAGGAGAGCTGAAGTTGAAAATGTTATAATTTGAAATTATAACTTATGTTATGCCTTTTAAAACTATCAAATTATAAATCACTATTTCTTGGAGTAGTCAGTACGTTAATTAGTCGGCATTGTTTTAAATGCTATATAAAACTTTTATTGCATTAAGTCTTCTCCTATTTATCTCTGCCTGAAAATAATCTATGTATAGTTCTTTCTCAATTGGTTTCAATCAGTCCAAGTTATGAAGACCGTAAGGTGAAGCATAACGACTGCAAGGTTGTTCTGTGTTCATGGATAGGAAATTCTAAAATTATTGTAGTGTAAATTTGGTATGGTATAGAACTTTTTTATTGTAAATGAAATGACTTATTTATAAAGTGACGTTACAACTTATAAGAAAATAATGTATCGAACGTTAATCAATAAATAATTATGCAGACTAAATAAGCAAAATATACACTTCAGGCTTAATATAGGTGGAAACAAAACAATTTCACTACCCTTTTAACAATCATAACAAAGGACTAATGTTGTTAGTTAGTGTGGGTGGTGACACACTGCCATATAGTTAACATTTCTTCTGGACAAAGTTGCATATCTTACTACCAGTACTTTTTTTCCATTTATCCCCTAAATACGGTTATGGAAAATGAACCAATAAATTTAAGTAATATTTTAAGTAAAATTTCGAATTTATTAAAAGCAAAATAGCTTAGTCCAGTCCAAGAACTAATAAACTTTTGACTAGACCAAAACACTTTCATTTAGTTAGTTTCATTAAACCTACAGGCAGAGCAGTGTATTGAAAATTATAGCCTAAATATAGACATACTTCATAAAATGCTCATTGTAGGCCTATGTTATATTTAAAAGAGCATTAAATGCTTGCGACATCTTTCACAAGTGGTTGCTAGCTGGTCAGTAACAAAAACGCTGCCAGAGAACGTAGTTTTATTTATAACTCCATGGAAACTTGAGCAACATACAAAACTTTTTGTGGAAAATTACAAAGACACAAACGAACAGAATGTCAGGTTTGGTTAGATTGAAATGCACATTGTTCAGAGGAAGGCTTCTCGTTATTTTACGTCTACCTGCTCCTAGGTGGTCACTGTCCTTTCAGCTACCTGCACTGCCCAGTGTCAAGTGTCCACAAACTCAAGCAAACTATTGCTACTTTTTTCTTAAAACAATATTAAATAAAGAATTTTTCATGTTATGTGACCTATTTTCTGATAATGCTGCTTACACTAACATACTCCGCTTAGACCTGTCAGCCAGCGAATACTCAATAAGTTGTAAACAAACAGATCCTAATTGCCTTAGTTCCAGGAAACACTTGCCCTGTTTTAGCTACAGTACAAATAAGCTGGTCGTCGTGTGGATCCGACAGCCATGCAAAATGACTTCCAGCTGTGTTAGTGATTCTGATTAGCATTGTCCACAGTAAATACTTCAATTCAGACATTACAAAGAAAAGAAGAGACCAAAAAGAGACTACCCCAAAACCTGTACACAATCAGCATAGATTTTCATATTAGGGAACAACAATTCTTTTATAGATAAACGATGGTCTGGGAAGCAAGTCATCTTAACGTTGAATCCACTATACCTCTTCTTTTTAACTTAAATTAATAGGCTAACTAGGGCCATTATATAATGGCAATAAAATGTACAAAGTTGCTGCCTCATTCAAAAAACTGAAATACAAAATTGCATACAGAACAAACAACACACTGAAAAAACACCTCACAAACAAACACACACACAGACAAATTTAATTCAAGAGGTATATACAAACTCAAATGCCAAGACTGCCCCAGTTTCTACATAGGCCAAACAGGCAGATCATTTCGAACCAGGTACAAAGAGCACATCAAAGCTATCCACCAAGCACAAAACAAATCAAATTTCGCAGAACACATCATCACAACAGACCACAATTATGAAAACATAAATACAGACATGGAAATATTACACATCACACACAAAAGCAAGAAATTAAACACATTAGAACAATTCGAAATCTACAAACACACAAAATCACACCCAACATTAGTTTTAAATAACCAACTCAATTTCAGATCACACACGCTATTTGACACAATAATACAGACAGTCAAACCAATCCCCCATCACCTACCCCCACCTCCACTACACCCCCATCACCTACCCCCACCATAACAGACACCCTCACAAACACCTGCTCCAGAGACCTCAGTTGACACTCTGCTGATGATGCAGGAACACCACCTGTGAAACGGCCGTCCAGAAGTTTACCAAGGTAAATAAAGTGCGTTAAGGAAAGTGTTTTTATTCAACTATATAATGGCTTTACTTAGCGCGCATCAACCTAGACATGTGTTTTCTTTTCAGTTCAATACTAGGATGTAAAGAATGGTTTAGTCAAGAAATAGGAAGTGATATATTTAAAATCGAAAGAAATTATGTGCTATATTTTAAAAATTTGACATAATTCGGAGAAAATGGTACGATTTAATTTCAAGCCCAGGAGGTTTGGTTCATTGAATAGAGTGGTATTGCTTTTTTTCTGAAATAGTAATAAAATAAGGATTTTGTCTGCCTGCCAATTACGTAAGTCGCTGACTGAAATATTACAGTTTTTATTCACTGCATTAGGATAGAGAGAATTTAACATACAACTTACTCTCATACATCGACCATAATTATATTCAAACTTGTTACAGGCCTAATATCTCATGGGACGAACAGTTTTTTTTTTAATTTATTTAATTTCATTTATTTTTTACAGAGAGCAGCGGATTATCGAATTTTCTATAACACAATTTGAATAAAAAGTCGAATATCCAACAGCGTTATCCTTTGTAACATGTTAGTGATGACATTTTTTTTCTGTCGGAATAATTCAAGGTTGATTTCCTACATGAAGAATTTGACTGTTTTTTGTTAGATAAAAAAAAATCTTTCATACAAATTAGTTTAGTATAATCAGTACTAATTTAGTTAATTAGTATCAAACAGTTAAAATGAAAATATCCAGAAATGAAGTGATTTTCCCTAAATATATATATGCATTTAAATATTGACCTACAGATTTACTCTTCTTGCGTCAGTAAATTGCTAAGTTCGCGTTGAATCCCAAAACTCTGAATTCAGAAGTCTATTAAACTCCCCTTCCTCCTGTTCACTGTTCACTGAGAGCCTTTTCTCGTATGATTACTATGTTTTTATGGAGAATTCAAATCGCGCTGAATACGCGGCTAACCGTGCTAAATTCCTCAAGAAATCAGGATTCAGATCGAATTGAGTCTCATTGACAATACGCCTAAAAAGTAGGATCGTATTGCCTGAGCTACATCTGGGCTAAAATCTTTATATTAATTGAAGGGTCCAAAGACATAGTGGGCCATGTGCCATTAAAAAAAAAAGGAGAAACCAAGGAGTAAAGATCAAATTAATACCATAGTTTAATTACTTATAAATAAAGTATTGCAATACCTGCACAATATTACTTAAATGAGAGGCCCATGGACATGGACCACATTAATAAATATTTGATGCACGATTCAAAACACTATCGCAAAGTTTCACTAACTCATTTTTGTGGAGGTGACGCACTATGGCTCTGAGGCCTTCAGTTTCTTGTAGGGGCTCTAATACTGGAAATCCAAAGAATTTTTAGGCCTAATTTTGTTTTAATTAAATACTATACTTAGTTGTAGGCATATAAATTATTTCAGCTCAGAAAGTCCACAGTCTAATGTGGTGGTGCCTTATTGACTTGAAAACCCTTTGCGATGACTAATATTCAGAAAAATTTCTAAAAACTGGAATTCGTTCAAAAGAAAGCACAGTAGCCCCAGGAATGTTCTCACGACAAATAATAGGCCAGGTACTAGTATTATCTTTTACCCCGTGGAGAGACATTGTTCCATACGCTATTATGCCTTTTTCAGCAATGATGTTAATTCACCACAGGTGCGAAACAGTTTCCCATGACTAACCTTTTCAGCTACATAGAGATGTGATGTACGTTATATCCACGGGCTGCATGTAATATCAACTAATTTTATAAAATATTTGGAGGTAAATCGGATATGAGAGGCTAGGTAATTTTATTGAAAGAAATATAAATTATTCACCTTGTAGTCATGGGCCAAAACATGCTACCGCCCCATAAAGATGTATGTACGCCGTACGGCATCCGATGTTATAGAAATAGAGAGGAAAATCAAATCATAACTATATTTCTCATTCTGAGTAAATTTAGAGCGAATATTAGGAACGCTGTTACAAAAAAAATGGTATTTTCAATGCCTGCAGGAATGTTGGTTTGGAAATTAATACAGAAAAAACTAAGCATATGGTCAAATCGTCAAAAAATGCGCTACAAAATATTAGAATGGTCAATAAAACATCCGAAGTAGAGAAATTAAAACATCTGGGAGCAATAACAACATATTATACAAATAATACTAAGGAAGAAGTTGTATCGATTAAAAACAGAACATACTTGATCTTCTCGTCTTCTGTGAGAAAGAAATAATCTGAGTGTGTTCGAAATCAAGGTGCTTAGGAAAATAATCGAAAAGAGAGATGAAAACGGGGACTGGAGAAAACTGCATTACGACGAGCTTCATAACCTGTACTCTTTGCCGAATGTAATACGGGTAATTAAATCACGGAGGGCGAAATGGCTGGACGTAATTAAAAAAATATTGACTGGGAGACTCGAAGGGAAGGGACCACTTGGAGGATCTAGGTGCGAGGACAATATTAGAATTGATTTAAGGAAAGTAGGATTTGCGGGGGATTGTTGGATAGAGTTAGCTCAAAATAGGATTGAATGGCGGGCTCATTTAAGCAGGACAATGAACCCTCAATTTTATTACATTATTAGTCCTCATTACAATACATAATGTTGCATTCAAAGGGGAAAAAAAGTTTTTGAATGGCCTTCTCGGTACAGAAACAGTGAACACATTTTAATGTGTTGGAAATATAAAAACGAATAAAACATTATTGGATGTAATTGACTGAGGGACAATGACATAATTTTTATAACTATAGTTGTAAATACAGCGGCAGTCTTCATTTCAAATGTTCTGTGGGGTCATATTGATGCCAAAGATAATAGAAATGTTAAAATCTAAAATGTTTGCACTTAGTTTCACTTTCTTTTTATAATTACCAGGGTTAGAATTTTTAGGTGTGCACCTTTTTTCTTAGGACAAATTAGAGCTCCTGTGAAAGAAACCGCAGTATGAAACGTTGTCTCTAGTTGAGAAGGATGCAATTTTCTATCACATTTTTCCCCTTTTTAGGGTCTTTGTCCCCTATTTCTCCACCAAGCCCATTATTCCCCTTTTCTCCTCTTTGTATTTTACAGGAGTTTTTAACAATCTTCTAAAACGCATTTAATCGTTTATAGGCTATGAGTTTTTAGTTCAATTTTTTTAATTATCTTGTTTCGTTCCAATGTGTAAGATCTTTTAAGTAATAGTAACTTTCAATGAATTTTTCAACCCATTGCAGTCGACATGGGAATAGTGAACCGTCTGCTTTCAGCAAACGCGGAACTAAATGACACCTAATCCAATGACAAAAATTGCTAAATATATATATACATATATACAGTATATATGTATATATACTGTATATATATATATATTTTTTTTTTTTTTAATTTCACTGGGATTAGTGCTTGAATGTACGTTTCTTACATAAGAGTTTATAGCACCTTTTTGTCCCCTATTTTGCCTTATTTTTAGCACCTTTTCCCTTCCTTTTTCTTATGGAATTTGCACCTAAAAACCCTAATCCTAATATTCACAATAAGCTAAATTATTGGGCTATTTTAAAATAGTAACGATGATTTTACCATCTTGCAGCACCGCCGCGCCGTTGTGGGAGAGAGAAGGTTTACGGTGTTTACAGTACTCACCCACGTCAATGCAATGTTACAAAACACACGCACGTTAAAACAAAACAAAGAGATTCCGACATCAGATACTCCACTGCCCTAATTTCTGATTTCCATAAAATACGGCGCGGCTCATCAGACAAGTCCTTAATTTAAAGATACTGAGATTGTTCTTCAGTTCGTAGGAGTACGGTTTGGGCATAAGTTTATTTCACTAAACAGAAATTAAAGCCAGTCATTAACAGAGTTAGAAAGCATACATTTTCCTTATAGGCTGCAGTAGAGTTCCGCTATTCCGAAAATCTGCCTATTCCGAACAGAGTTAAGAAAAAATACCGATTTTTTAAATTAAAAAAGGTGAAATTAATAAGACGTTCGTGGAAAAACATACATTTATTGTTATACAAAGAAGTTAAATAGAGACATACATAGAGCATAAGCTTTATGAAAACGCCTGAAACCAAATTAGAATGAAAGCTGGTTACTTACAGCACATATCGGCTCCATTTATAAAATTCCCCGCACTTAATTTACGCCTTAACAAGTCAATACGTTGACATGATTCATGAAATCCGCCTATTCCGAATTCCCGCTAAACCGAACTGTGTTCGGTCCTAACTAGTTCGGAATAGCGGGACTCTATTGTAATAATTATTTTAAGGACTAACAAAAACTAAATTAAATAGAAAATTCTTATTGCAACCTAATGCATGTTGAACTGGCTAAGGTTCCCCTTTCATCGAACGAGTGCTTTGGCGTTTTACATGAAGTTATACCGGTTTATGTCAGTTAGAAGAAAGAATGCCGGAACTTTTTCTCAAAACTTGAATGTTTCTCATAATATTACTAAATAATGTAAATGTTATAAAATTATGCAAGGTTTTGTATTAAATATTATATACACTTCACACCGGCGTTTGCTGGTGATAAAAACATAAAAAAATAATAATAATAAAAAAAATAAAAAAACCCACTACGTCCTATGGAGGACATCTGAATCATTAACCACCTTGTGTATGAAGAAACTCAGAACTACGTCTCACGAAATTGAGTGCATCCCATTCCAGGTCTCGCCAACTCAGAAAAATCCGGGGATCAAACCAGAGCCTCCAGAAATGAGCCAAAATGCTAACAACGAAAACTCGAAGTTGGTCGAGCGTAAAAATACCATTTTGGAGATGTGAATATATAAAGTCTATTTCAATTTGCATCGGAACTGGAAGATTAAACACACTATAAAAGCAAGTATTCCTATCATTAACAGACCTACATAGTAGATGTTAGCAAATTAGTTCCTATGTAGTTCTATAGAAAATTTTCAAATATTAAGACTCGTCGGAAATATTTTCCGAAGTTATTTAAACCAAACCTTCCCGGAACTGTACAGATTCAGAATCTGAATGTTTGTCTGTTTTTATCATGTACAAGGAACTTCTTGATTAATTAAAAAAAAAAAAAAAAAAAAAAACGTTTAGATCTTCTCAAACTCTACGGAAATTTAAAAAGAGTGATGATGTATTGTTTAATGTCTTAACTATTAACCAAAGGGAATATTATGACATAATTAAGCGACTATAAACACACCCACATATATCTGAAGCTGCTTGGCGCCATATCATTGTGTGTTTCTCAGATTCCTGTCGAGGTATTGTGCTACGTTGTTAACATAATACTTGTATAGACGACAGCAGAATTAAAGTATCCTTTAATGACATGAATTAAAAAGCTAAGATTTCAGCGCCATTGTTCCTGGAGTTCTAATGAGTTGTTAGGTCCAAAATAATATTTTCTTCGAACACTGCACAGTAACTTTTGGTTCTAGATCAACGTGCTAGTCATTTCTCAGCTATACAGGGCTTATACTCTAGTCTACTGTATTAATTCTCGACTAAGTTGGTGCTGCATCAGCTCCGAAAGCTGAAAGATCACAGGCAGAAATCAAATTGTAGGAGGAATTTTCTCCTTCTGCTGAAGAGTTAAACAAAAAATAATATTCTATAGGCTTAGTATAGCAATCTTTGCTACAAAACGTAAAGAATGCCAATTTATATCAAAGGATAAATATATCACAACACAGAATTTTCATGTAGCTTAACTGTGTAAAATGCAGTACTGTACATTTATTCCTTTCTGTAAACCAAACGTTGACGTCATAAATAGAAAACAATGTAAAATTTTCACAAAAATGCTTTTTGCTGGCTTGGATGGATCAGTCTTGTATGGATCTGACTTTCTCTCCCGGACCAGATGATGGCATTTATGTTTTCGCAGTTGGCAGTCCTATATAGCCTATGTAAGTTCTTATCTATGTATAAGATTCCTATGAGACTAAATTCCGGCACACTGGTGATTGTTTTAAGTAGCAGCACCCGACCGTCTTTAAATGATAATAACAAACAAAAATCTTCCTAATCTGTGCCTAATAAAATAAGCCTACTTATTTTTCACCAAATCAAAATAGTAGGCCTACTAAAAGACATTATCACGAATTTTGCCTGGTCTACCATAGTGGCAAGGTAAAAGAAAATTTGATTTTATACGAATAAACTGTTCATGTAGGCATGTTCTGTGCTGCGGCATTTAATTGGTGTTCGTGCATATTCTAATATTAGATTTATCGATAAGATTTTCTTACACAAAACTAGTTTTTCAAAATATTACAGAATGTAAAGCACGTTCATAAATAGTGTGTAATCTAATCTGATCAATATGTAACGCATCTTTCTCAATTTACCTAGGACCTACGGGAAAAACGTATCCACCCTTTCTGCTAATAGCATTGCACACTAACACGGGCCTACGTTGGCCACAATTTGCAATATCCCTTCTACGCAGCAAAAAACTGTACCGGTAGATAAAATGAAATTACATTCGTGGAAAAGGAGGATGCCACCAATTTCAAACGACAAGTATTCTCCTATTCGGATTTATTCATGTTAATGATACATAGCACCGACCCTTTCTAAGCAGAAATACAGCATAACAGACTTAATACAACATAACTAATAGGGCAAGGCATTTAATGACCATAAAATAGTGAAAAAATGCAAAATAAAAAATTCATTTATGACCTAAAAATAGTGAAAAGATGACCCAAAATTTAAAAAAAGATCAATAAATTTACCATTATTACTTATAGTTTTTTTAAAGTAATGAATTACAAAAAAAAACAATTTATGACAGTGCGACATGTATGAACTTATATTATAAAACACACGTTATTTTGTTACTAAAGAAGTAGGTAAATTTATACTACTTGGACACCCTTAGCGATAAAGACTTTTTTTCTGAACTGGCATGACCATCAAATTATCGTCTGATTGACTGAAAGTAATGATTTGTGCATGGACAAGTTTCTCTCTACCTCCACTGAAAGATGATCTAAAATGCCGAAAATGACCTAAAAATTGCCAAAAAAAAATACCTTTAAAATACCTCTTGAAAATGAAAAATGCAAAATAAAGCAAAATAATGCAAAAAGAAATTATCCTTATTTAATCATTTATTTCATTATACACATTTATATGTATTCGAGCTATGTTTTAACCTTCATATAAAAAAGTTTCAAAATCATCAAATGCCTTGTCCTAATAATTAATTAGCAAAGAGTATAGGAAAACTCGATAACTCGTAAAAGCAATCATTCTAGGAAGTGTGGAAGGAACAGCTAAGCTCTTCCATCCATTCTCTTCTCTAACGGTATTTAATTGTTTATTCCTTGAATTATGCACACCTACGTGGTAATATAATACGGGATTTTCAATTCCAGTGCACGAGAAGAAAATTCCTCTAACCTCATCTTCTACCTCCAACGCAGACTCCTTCCGTATAAATCTGTTTGTTTCTTCCCAGGGCAGGTGTCTATTCTGCGAAACTAACCAGAATACTACGAGATAAATATCTCTCGTTTAACGTGGCAATCTCTTAGAACATAAGCGGCTTATCTCCCTATCTGTGGTGATATATTGCGTCTTTGTGTCATTAGAGAGACTAGATATACAATTAAAGCAAAAGTTAGTGTCGACTATAATCAATGAAATTGGGACAATAGTTTGAAGGGATAGATACAAATTTAAATAAACGAGTTTATTGTTAACATTATTTACCTACCAGTCATATTTTTATCTTAGTAACAAAATTGCTACAATTGATATTTTCAATCCATTGAGCGTTCATGAGAGAAGATATTCTTTTTACATTAACATTGTGGCTACTAATGCATAAATAAAAGCTGATTTCAGCAATTCTGAAAACTCCTCTTGAGATTTATAAGATTCAAAACACGATACCCACTTTGTATCAGCTTGCTTCTTTTTGTAATTATCAATTTGGCTCATTGATGATAATAGTAATATAATAACTAAAAATTGAACAAAAATAATTTAATTCGGTGATTAGAAGATTTGATAATACTTTCTTGTTGTCCAAGTGCCATTCTATTTTTTATAGCCTAGTGGTAAGGGAAACATTGGTGGTGGTTATGAGATTATCTTCATTTAGTTGTAGATTTGTGGTGATAAGGAAAATTGAAACATTCAGTACATTGTTCTTGTCTTAAACTCTAAAATCGGGTTTTATCATTTTTATAGATATGTGGCGGGATCCTTTTCTTGGCACACAACATCAGGAATTTCTAAACCAATTGTCATCCTAGTATTAGGTGGACTCATAGGTTTGGAATAGACTGAAGTATACACGATGAACATGACTTTTAAGCAGCTTAAGACGTGTTAATTTTAAGGAGTAATTTCTTGAAGCATGATTTCCTTGTTATTGGTCTCAGATCGCGAATTTTGTCGTTTATTTTTACAATCAACGTTCTTCTGCGCTAACAAAAATTTAATGTTAAATGACAAGACTAACAAAGTATTAGTAACCAGTTCGTAGGCCCTAAGTTTCGTCTTTAAAACACTGCTAAAAGTTCTTTTCACTACTTCTAGCAAGGTATCTTATTATTTATTATAAGAATCAAATAGATATTAAAGAAACCTGCCTCCCATTGAATACATCCCTGAGGACTCTGTGTACGTTCAATTACAAATGAAAAATTATAAGCGCAAAGTACAAAAATTAAAAAGTACCGGTACATATTTATAATTGAAAAACATGTTTATGCAGGATTTGTAATGACTTGTGAAGGACCGTCAGAACAATGCTGTTCTTCAAGGAAGCTGGAAGGTCAAATTCCTTTCTGAAGTCCTCAAAAACTTCGAAAGAGTTCCACAGGACATACAGAAGTAGCTTACATACAAAGGAAAAGTAAATGTTGTTGGTTGGGTCAACTGCACTCTGATTCTACTGAACTGTAATTCCTTTATTCAGAAACCGTACCTAGCAGTATTTGAATTTAAAATAAAATTGCCACGACTTGTCTCCTTTAGGCGATAAATTAATGGATAAACTGATAAAAGTAATAAAGCTTACAAGAGGTAAATTGGCTGCTAAATTGCAGATAAAGGTCTATGTGTTGACCTTAAAACTGCCTCCCTATTTCTACTTAATTTCTTTAATGAGCACGAACAATTGAGCGCAAGAGAAAATTTTACCAGAACTGAATGCATCAAGTGAGCGCAACTGTTCAAATTAGAACTAAGTAATGGTTAACCGTTAAAAGACACAAAAGGAGATGTAAAACAAAGACAAGTGACTAGTACCCAGTGTTACCATACATTAAAACAAAAATTCTCTAGGATCAGCGTTGCCACACTTTGCACACAACATTTCTCACGCCAAGGGAATATTGTTAGACCCAATCCTACATATAAAAAGAGGAAACAGTATATAGAAGAATTACTTTATAATCGCGCTCAATTGATGCATTCCAAAATTAACCACCGCGCTCAATTCATGTACACCCTAAACTGACCCCGCGCTCAATTGATGCATTTTTAATCAGTTCGCGCTCGCACGATCATTAAAGCGTGATACATTTGAAATCGTATTTTTTAAAGTTTCATCGCAAATTTTCCTACCTTAATAAGTTATTTCATTTATGCAATATGCCTGAAATGTCGTTTCATCTTATGTAACACTACATATTTAAAAATCACTATTCTGCAGAGTATCTCTTTTATAAGCAAGCATCGTATTAATATAGTTACATTGTAGTTGGCCTTTCACTAGACCTTCACTTTAATGTTTCTCTTCACAGACAATTTATAGACTAAATCATCTTGACGCTTTTTAAACAGTGTGTTTCACAAACTAACTCGCACGTGCGACTGCGAAAATACATGTGTGTGAGTACAAGCTTCAACACTCTGACAGCTGATTCATTCGGTAGTAGACCTTCTTTGATCACTCAATTACTATTGAATATCCTTGAAAGAATTCAACTGCTTTCGTACTTCTGGTTTGCGGAAGCATTGGTTTATAGCTCCAATTCGATTCCAGCTCAAATAATTACACATAAGGGAAATTATTTGCAAGTGGGATTTCTCTTATTCAACTGGGAACTTTGATCTCACAAAAACCTTTCTTTTTCATTTTTTCCTATAATATTGTAGTTCCGTTCCAGTTTTACAAGATGAACACAGAAACGGTATCGCCTAAACGAGTAAGCATAAAATATCAAGTAACCACAAATAGCGCGATTATTGTTCAGTTTTTAAAAATCCTTACTTGTTTAACATTTGATTGTAAAAGTAACAATTACTTGATAACTGCTCGTATACACAGTTACGCAATATGAGTGACAATAATAAGTAAAATACGAAGAAAGTAAAAATTTAAAAAGAGTGCATAGTTGTCTAGATGTAAAAAGTTCAAGTAATTCCTTGGGTTTGAAATAATTCCTTGAAGTAGGCCGACGTAAACGAGTGACTTCTCAATTCACTTTATTGGCTGAGGTATATTTATTAAAATATATAAATTCGTATATATTATAATTTATATATTGGCCTACACGTGTATATATTTTTTTTATTTACACCATATAGCCTGTGTCTTTTTCAGTCCTGTAACTTCAGACCTTTCTTTCCCTGAAATACTCCATGCTGAATCAAATTTGTAGGATTTCCTTTCATAATACCCGTACGATGGCTATATTTGTCTGCTTTCATACCAAAACACAACGGTTCATTTATTGTTACATGTACATTTATGTAAGAAAACCTAATGATATCTGTAGAGTTGAAGTTCTCTGAGCAAGTAAAATATATGATAATGTTTTCTTCGCCTTGCCTTTCGTAAACCTTTATTTTCAAATATATTTTTTAAAATGGAAATTTTTAGTTTTAATACCTAAAATTGGTCCTATATACACATGAAGTTCGTATTCTTAAAGAACGAGTAAAATAAAATTAACAATTTAAGTTCTGAGAATTTTACTAGTGTTATAGTCTGATTCCCTAAATCGGAAAGCAAAATAAATAATAATAATAATAATAATAATAATAATAATAATAACAATAACAACAACAACGGTGTCAGATTATTTAAACAGATACTTTCGGGAGGAGGGTGTTTAAAATTAATTTATATTTCTAATGCAGATCTAGTTATGTCGTTGTGTGTATAGGTTCGATTTGTTTCATGTGTATTTAAAGGTACAAATAAAAGTTGCAAAGAAATTGTAAATTTATGTGAAGCTGTAAACTCCTTGAGAGACAACTGTACACTAAGCACACAAATGTTTCCTTTTCGCGAAAATCAATTTTGAATTTGCACAGAATGAATTTTCAAGGTTCAAGCTAATGCACAGACTTGCCAAATTGGCACCCTATGTTAATAATTTGGAGAAATATATTTGCGCTCTTCTCGCGAATAGTTTACTTAATATCTATGTATCGCTATATGATTAACCCGTCAAGAGATGGAAATTCTGCAAAAGCATACAATTAACTGCAGAATATACGAGTATGTTACATAATGAATACTGTTCTTTATTTCCGTTTCCTCGAACCGTACTATCTCAATTCCTAGAAGTGATTTCTTCAATCCCAAGAGAAAACAGGTTTGAAAGGTCGTGATATAACTTCTAATACATATGGCATACTATCTGACCCTGGCATTTTCAGAATGCTATATTTGATCAAAAATGCCGCATTTATTCAACGAGCACATTCTTTACTGAAAATTCCAACTTAATTCCCCTTAAATATTATCTTAATATCGTATAGTGTTATGACTAGGGTTCGGATGTTCATGACATCATATTTTTATCTTGACCGCCATTCTCGCCGCAAACACAAATTAAACACGAATTGAACTGTTGTTAACCTTTTCGGACCGTTTTTAATTTGCATATAAAGTCATATTTTGGTCATTTTTATGGTATTGGTCATATTTTGGTCATATTTGTAATTTAATGTCATATTTCAATTATAAATTTGGTAAAGGACCACATTTATAAAGTACATGCACTATACGGTCGAGTTAAATTTGAAAGTTATTTAATTCATTTAATGTTTTGCCAAATTAATAGGCAAATTAATTTTAAAACTAATATAATTGTTCACATTTTATAGAGACATGCAAGATCTACAGAATATTTGGAGCTAATGAAGTGAGCAAACAGGAGAAAATTATTTAAAACTAGAAGATAATTACAGGTAAAACTGTAAATCATCTGTAAAATTGTTAACAAGTGATTATCTGATTGAATTCATGAAATGTAATAATTTAGCGTAATTAACCATTTTAAATTGGAGCATTTATTTTTAGAAACTATGTCTTTTTATTAGGTCATATTTAGGATTTTATAGTCATATTTAGTCATTTTTAAGGGAATATATGCAGTGATATTTTTCAATTTTTTAGGCCATAAACATCCGAACCCTAGTTATGACTTATCATAGGCCTACACCGGTCTTCTAGAAGTTTATCATTATCCAATTGTTCTACCATTTACTGTCACTTCAAGGTCGTTTCTAATCTTGTGGTCAGAAAGTGTATAAAATTGTCGAAAATCTCGCCATTAGTGAATCACAATGAATTATTATGTAGACTTGTTTGAAAACGGTAGGTCACAAAAAGGACGACATTAATGAACCACATGGTATTCAGGTTTGGGTATTTCTGATGTTGGGATGTGTACAAATCAGCATAAAAATTATTAACTTTTATTGTTTTTACATGAATGCTGTGTGTGGTAACTAGAATGGAGCCAATTAATAGTTTATACCGGTATAAGTTTTATTTGCAAATATCTAAACTTCCCTTCAAATGACTGTTAAGCCATTTCGCAAATGGTTCGATTTGTCTCATGGAGGCAATTTTCGCATACGAAAAATAGCGTTCAAAAGAAAGCCACTGACGAAGACTGTGTAGGATTTCGTGACAGAGATTGGTAATAATGAAATCAAGTCAAACATTATATTATTACATAAAATCAGTGATGGGAAGTAATCGAGTAAAAGTAATCGGATTACAGTAACAATTCCTTTTTTGGTCCCATTTACTTGTAATCAATACCTTTTTACAAATGTAATTTCTACTTGTAATTTACTTCTGGAAATAAAATTGTCATTGTTATAATTTAGTAGTCGTTAGTATTAGTATCATTCTTGCTTGCTATATCGTCTCACTACTGTTTTTCCAACTAATATCCAAATTAGAGTTAATATTAACAAAAAGTTACTCAATATTCCCGAAAAAATTCTCATTGTTATGTTTTTTGTTTGTTCATTAATAATTTGAGCTTGTGCCCAAAACAAACCAAAAACAAGGAATTTTTAGGTACTGCCATTTTGTAAAGTAATTGTAATTTTACTGATTACTTTTTGAAAAAGTAATTTGTAATTGTAATTAAGTAAAATGTCTCTCAGGTAATTGTAATTCAGCCCAGTTACTTTCTTTTTGTAATTTTCCCATCACTGCATAAAATATGATTATACCCAAACTATTCACATTAAAATAAACTAAACGTGACTATATTATTCTCGGAAATAATAATAGACAGTTGAAAGATTTTATTAGACATATCATCCGAAATGTATGTTTCAAGACACTTACAGCATACCTTTCTGAGTAAGGAATTTAGTTCAATTTTAATAATTTCATTTTAATAAATATTAAGTTTATTTTTAAGTAAATAGATCTTCAGTATTTTTTTTTTTATTTTTTATTGGCCGATATGAAAGTACCCAGGGTCCCTGAGCCCTAGGCTATACCCTGGACGAATTACAAATTTTACACTTTACAGTCAGTGTGTACATTGACAAAAATCTTCAGTTAGGTTTAACAAGGCAAATATTAGCCCAAACAGTCGCAATTACCTCTTGTTCACATGTTCTACCAAGATAAAACAATATTTTACGCCAGGATAATTAGTCAATTCAACATTGTGTGTTTATAGCATTCACTATCTAATGACGAACTGTGAGAACCTATGTCTGAAACGTACCTCAGTTTTGATTATTCAGGGAAACTTGATGAGAGAGCTTGGTTTGCTTAGTCAGCATTAAGTAGGCCTACACCGCACTGAAATCTTCCATATCCGTGTGCGTTGAAAATCTTTGTCAAGAGAAACTGATATGAAGATACTTGAATACTATATCATACCGCTTCATTGCAAAATTCGTCTCTTAAACGTCCTACACGTAAATATAGGGTTTTAGCGGAATTTCTCAGTATTATTAATTTCTGTTTCGTTTCAGATTCAAATCGTAAACAGTATACCAACTGTTCCGATTTTGAAATTCGAGAGTTAATAATGCAATTATTTTTATTTAAAGTGAAATATCAATTATGAATGTACTTTATTTTTACTCTTGATATTTTATGAACACACTAAATAAACTGTGATTGGTATGGCTGAAAACATTTTTGATAATATCCTAAAACACAAACTAAGTTATAAGTTGTCCCAAATTTCTCAACTGTAGACAATTATTGCAAATTTTGGAAAGCCAGATGACTAATATTAATACTGTGTCATAAGTGGTTTAATTAAATAATTTGTGAAATGCAGTATTATAAAATTAAAATGTACGGATTTGAGCAGATTTCAAACAGAAAATATAAGACCTAATAAATAAATAAATAAATAAGCCCATAACGTCCCTTAAGGACCTCCTATTGAAGCATGGATTGCTCTGTTATTACTGTTAGTGTGAGTGAATGAAATCTAATAAGACCTAATAATTAAATTAAATAAATGCAACTTCTTACTCACTTTCTTCCGGTAACAGCATTCTCTGAAATTCTTGCTACCATACCATCACTGAAACAAAAGAGAAGAATCATTTAATAGCTTTTCTACGATAGTGCTTAGATTGTAATTCTGCCAATTGTAATTATTGCCTAAGGTGAGTCTTTAAATAGCAAAAGCCTAAAGAATTAATTTTACTCTGTATGCACTGTTATTCATTTTATGCACACTCCACACCCAATACAAAAAATTAACTTGTGTATATCACAAATTAATTATTAATAACAGCACAGTTCATAGAATAGAATTATTTTGTATTTTAAAATACCACAGTTAAGATTTTATTTTTACTTTTGTATTCAAGCTCCTACATTATTATAACTTCATAAGACAGAACTATAAATAAATTACTGGTTATAGTTCTCCTCCGGTTGAAGTCATTTAATTTTTTAAACCTTTTCACTGCTACTAACATATAAATGCGTCAAATGAAAACTATATAAAAACAGAGATATAAAACCGATACAGGAATTCTTTACGTAAAATGTGAGGATTTTTATCCATGAGTTAGGATTATCATTCATGGAGACCAACTTTTCTACTAAAATTTCCCTCATTGATTGTTTTGAAACTTAGAGCCCACCGAAACTTTCACTTTATTGAGCTTATATAGACCTAAACGTATAAATTCAGCTCTGAAAGGGTTAAGTATTCAGTTTACAGGTACTATTGTCTTCAAATCAACTTAAATGAGATACCGGTAGGTATGTTATTCAATTAAGATTATATCGTGAAGGAAAAAATAGAAAGGGTTTCCATTATTCACAAGTAGATCTATCCTGTCCGTCTTGAAGGCAACGGGACTTGAATGAATTCTCCAGTAGGAGGGCCACAATGGGCCCAATTATGTGGCCTACGTGCACGGGACCGAAAGGGCCCAACCCATTCATTTTCATTCATTCATTCATTATTCACAAGTTCTTTTTCCTACATTTCGTGAAAGCACACAAATTCTTATTTATGTAGCCTATGGTATATTTATATTATGCAATCAGCTATTACGATCGTCCTGGAATCCTAAAGAATATGAATTTTCGGTGGAATACATTTGTCCAGTGACAGTAAAAGGAAACAATTCCTCCAAAAATATTCAGTTAACTCTAAACACAGGACTACATGCCACTATTCCCAGAATGTTCAATTTCTTGTACTTCTTATTTGATCTTAAAATAAATTTTTATAGTTAAATCTTACTAATATCACTGGGGCTTATTCCAGAATCTTACGTAAAAAATAATAATAATAATAATAATAATAATAATAATAATAATAATAATAATAATAATAATAATAGGAGTTAATTAAGGGTAAGATACTACATGAGTCCACAAGCCAAAGAAGACAACTTGCCATAGGGGCATTTGTGAAACAAAAGATATCAATTTTAGAAACAGATAATGTCATCTGTTTACCCTATAATAGACAATAAATTCCACTTCACTGTCACTGGGATATATATTATTAGTGCAATAGTTCGAAGTAAATTGCTAAGATAGACTTCGTAACCTAATATTACGCTCAGATAACATGGTAGGAAATAGAACATAATGTTGCTATCATTCTGGCAATGATCCGTATCGTCTGCATTCGAACAATAAATGAGTCCTTCAGAACTATAACCACCAATCTTTTCTGTTAGCCATGGGCGTCTTTTGTATAAATGGGTACTCTATTCGGGTTGTGTTAAAACACTATTGTTTTCTTGGTAACAATAATGAACATTTTATTTGAAGTGGTTATCTTTAGTAAAAAAATCGAATTCAACCCTTTATCAGTGTAAGAATGTTCTAACCCATCCCTTGCCTAAGCCTGAGGCGAAAAAATCTTTCAGAAGTCCTGATCTTAACAATCTTAGCCTATGAGCTACTGTATCCAGTTTATATTTCATGGTATGTCTTCTTCATATGTAAGTTAGGGTGCGTCACACGAGTTACACATTCCAATACTTATGCTTTTATCAGAAAGAACGTTAAACTTAGAATTTATTTACTACCCTGTCACTACAGATTGTAATATATATAAAGAATACCACATGGACTAAACAAAGGGGGGAAAACCAGGACAAAATGAAATGCCCTTTGAAATCAATGAAAAGAAACAAAATATACATTAAATACGAGCAAACAAAATGAGAATATTAAACAAAACAAAAAAAAAACTGCATTGAATGAAACGTAAAGCATTAAGGAGAATGTTATAGGAGAAAAATTCCTCAGACACTGGGACTTGAACCCAGGACCTTTGGCTATTCGCGCCAATCAGTCATAGGAGAGAGGTTCCATCCGGCGCTGTGAATTGAACTCCGGCTTAGCTCAGTTGGTAGAGCATTGGCGCGAATAGCCAAAGGTCCTGGGTTCAAGTCCCAGTGTCGGAGGAATTTTTCTCCTATAACATTCTCATGTAATGTCCAACAGAGACAATAATATGTGGTTCATGAAAGCTTATCTATCTATCGTAAAGCATTAAGTCAAACAAGGAAGAATTGCGCTAATTAAATAAAATAAATATATATTAACGCAAAATGTTATCTTACATTATCCAAAAGAACGAGCACATCATTGGTTTCACATGATTCAGATCAAGTCCTTCAAAACAAGAAGGCCTGTTTCAGAATATATGTTTACTTAGTGAAAATGATTTGCAGAAGTCTGTGAAAAGCTTCGTCATAGTACCATGGCTATAGAGACCTCCTTTATATTGTACTTGTTCTTAAAATATTGAACCGGTTCATTTATTTGCTACTGTCTCTCGAAAGAACTTTTAGATAATTAAAGAAATTTGTATCGAATGCCTTAACGCTGAAAATAACTAGGTACACTCAAGAAATTAGTTTATAAACAAAGACATGTATTTTAGGATGCTACTTACTCAAATTAGGCTATTTATTTATTCCCTAACACAATTCCTATTGAATCCAAGGATATCAATGTTATAAATTAAGGAAGAGTGTTACTGTGATTCTAATATTAAGTTCTAAATATATATACTTCAAGTACTGGCTGGTTATCCGTCTTCGTAGGGGGAAAAGTATTTTTTACGGTTTTAGCTTTACCAGAGAAACTTCATGAATAGGTAAGAGTATGCCTACTTCGTGTTTTAGTGCACCTGACGTTGTTTCGGAATTTGCGAATAACTTCTGTCTGCATCTAACTCCATGCGAACCAGTTTATTTGTTTACTTGTGCAGTATCATTTCAATATGTGGCCTATGTGTATATGCACACATCAGATGCCAGAGCAATGTCACCTGCGTGAGAAAACGATTCGGATCAAGCCTGGCGACAGAGATTAGAATTAGAAGTTCACTCTGGAACCATCAGCGGTCTACTTCTTCACAATCAAGTGCGGTGATTAAGTGCAGGAAGTTGTCTTTTGAACCGAGGAAAGAAATTCCTTGTTTGTCCTAACCAGTTCATTCCATTAGACACTAAAATCCTCGAAGATAAGCTCCAAAGTACTGATTTTTTTTTTTTTTTTTTTTTTTACAATTGACGTTTCTTTAGGCCACCGAAATGAATTCAAAACTACAGGGAAGAACCCAGTTGCAAGTTGGTATCTAACCTTATGGGACATATCAGTGGATTCCTGAACAAGCAGAAACTTCTTCCATACTACGTTAAGGAAAATTAATTTGACAGTTTTACAGTTTGCAATAGTTTGGCGTAAGAGTCCGAATCAGAATTATGCATAGGCCTACAGCGTATCAAAGATGAATTCAATTCAGAATTCTCTAACTCAATAAAATATAGAGCAATGTCGAATTATTTAATAAATCACCTAATTCTGATATTGACGAAGAACCGCCCAATTTACAGCTGGATCTTTGTGACCTCCAGGCAGATCTTTCCTTCAAATCAGGACAAAGTTAATAATAATAATAATAATAATAATAACAAAAACCAGACTTCTCCAACTTCTCTCCAATGAACGTTTCCTTAACTTGTGTGATTTTGGACGGAAAATGATGCCAATGTTTGGAAGTACTTATTTGTGTGAAAGTACTAACTCCAACATGAAGCCTGTCAAGGACCGTTACAGAAGATGCGTCATAGATTGCTCTCTTTGACACCTTCTGTGACTTGCAACAAGAGGAATTAATTTGGACATCCAAGCTCTCTTAAATTCAGCTTCTGCGATTTGCAACAAGAGGAACTGATTTCGGTATCCAAGCTTCCGTAAATTCAGTTGATCGTCCTCATCTATCATGTTGAATAGGTATGATAGGTATTAAAATATATAATTATACCCACTAAAATTGATTCTTAATTACATTTTCGATAGAAGAATGGTTTCCTTCTGTGGCCCTCCACACCATTAGGTAAATACTGTTATGGCCGTCAGATTCAATACAATTGGAAAGCTTTACTGTAGACTTAACTTAATTTCAACAACACCCGAAAGTAATTAAACGAGATATTGACCTTGCTTTAACACTGTGCACTACTGGTCGCCTTCTATCACTGGGGCTCGGAATAGTTAGTTGTTGGTTGATATGGTTATTTATCAACGGGAGTGTACTACAATTTAGGCTTGTGACAGTTGCCGGTGTACAGTACTGTAATTTTTCCTATAAAGTATATTTTACGTGTCTGTGAATATACGGACAAGACTGTCAAATTTATGCACACATAAATATCATCGACCTGGGTCGGGATCGAATCCTCAACTCATTTGGAGGACAAAGTAGGATCAGACGGATGTTCTCTGAGTTACCCCGTTTTTCTTCTATGCATCATACCACCCTGGCATAATTTACAATAAAAATTGGCCAGTGAATGAGATTGCAATAAATAAATACAACCATTGTAGTACAATAGACCACTAGTTTCTTCCGATCGGAAGGGGTTAGTCTATGAGAGAACCAAAAGATAACCAATTACTCTGCTTTGATTTTTATAATAATCCCAGCGTAATGGGGTTCGAACAAACTAAAACTAGAACAAACATGTTTAGTCTTCTTTATACTCGTATTCTTAGGTAACAGATACCATTAACTGGCGAAGTTATTGGAATGACTCATCAGGATTTGAATTTGGTATTCATCGAGTAGGTGGGGTTCCGGAATCTCCTAGAATGTCATACCTTACACCACTGATTACGGCAATCATCATTTTGAAATAACCTCACCCAGCCACTCTTAGTAGATGTAATTGGAGGATGTTCCAATTACGAATGAGTGTGAAATTCAAAATGGCCGGTGGAATGGTAAAAACCTGTGGAACGAGTATTGGCTGATATTTCAAGGTGGTATAGAAACCCGTTCTGCAGCCAGAGTCTTAACACACACAGCTTAACGGTTTCATCTCTCGCTTGTCAATGCATGGAATATCACGTTACATTATAAGTTAGATTTATTAATAAATTATATACAAGAAATCGAATCATGTTCCTTTCAATCCCGATACGCTGTTCTTCAGAAAGAAAAACAACTGGATGCAGCAGCTTACTACTTCATCATATTAAGTGATTTAGTTCACAGTGTAAAGGCGAAGAAAATTTCTATGTGAACATTTAGGTTCGGTATAATTTACCAAAGCAAAACATTAAACACATTAATTGTGCATATACGTAATTAATATGTCATATCGTCAAGTATGAAATTTATTATCGGTTTCATTAAATAAGCTCGTATTTCAATTGCATTTTTGAAAGGATTAAGCAACTTTAAGGGTATTAGTAGTAAAATTTATGTAATCTGTAAGTACAACAGACCACCCAGGTGCAAATACGAAAAAAATTATCTTCTTTATCATAAAATATATAGTAGATTTTTAATGCAATACGTAATTAATTAATAGTAATTATATTTTGAACAATGAATATTAATTTAATTGTGCAATTTTGAAAACTGGATGTTAATTTCATTGAGAATTTTAAAATTGGAGATTAATCTCATTGCAAAACGAAATTAATATCCAGTTTTCAAAATATATTACAGCTAATTTTTCTAATCAGTGAAAAATTAAAAAAAATTAATACAAATATACTATAATTTATTCATATTCGTAGTTCTGAGGAATCCCGAAATTTTAAAATGAGTCACTTTATACTAAACATTCTTACTTCTTCTGCCCTGTGTAATTTCTAAATAAGTTTTATAGTTCAAAACATTTAACCTTTTTATACTTTCACAGAATAAATAATATGTCTTAACCTTTTTCTCTGCTACTGACATATAAATTCGTCACTGCAAAATCGGTATAAAAACAGAAATGTAAGATTGTACAATATGTACAATAAGAGGATTCTTATCCTTGCGTTATGACTTCATTGATTGATTTCAAACTTAGATCCCGCTGATGATTTTACTGGATGATGATTGCTATATAATTGTATAAACCCAGCTCTATAAAGGTTAAAACTATTTTCCTCAACAAAAAAAAAACTTTTACATCGCACTTTTCACCGATTTATGAGCCTACAGTATATGACCCACTTTACTCCAAACACGAAGAATAAGAAATTGCATTCAAAACAGCAAAACTTATTTCTAATTGCCTAAAATGGCGTGGGTTGCTTCTAAATGTTTATAGATTGACGAGTTACTTCTGCTGCCCTAAGCAAGTATCGCCAACTCGGGTGGCTAACTACCAACACCGAGTCCAGAGTTCACTTTAAAAACATAAATGCAAATGTCGATGTAATAAGGATATTCGCAAAAATAAACGCATGCTGCATCAATTGACCTTAGTATGTGTGCTGGAGAAAGGAGATCTGTCAAAAGGATCCACATCAGCAGCCACCTGTTGATGTTGGGCATGTATTGAAAGGCGAATCAAATATTCCATTTGCGATAGGCTACATATAGGTAGGCCTACGGGAAAATATGGTTCGTGATTTACACCAATTACCCAATAAATATTGTAGTAATTTCAATGAGGAACACAAATCTACGCAAATATTCACCACAAGAATGCAAACATTACAATTAATTTCCATTTTACTTTTATAAAACATATTATACAATTTATGTTTCTAAAAATACTTGGAATAGCTTAATAAAATCAAACAACACGATGATGATGATGATGATGATAATGATGATAATAATAATAATAATAATAATAATAATAATAATAATAATAATAATAATGATAATATTAAATAAACGTATAAAGCAGGACACCTTACGAGATTTGAACCCATTCTCTATTTAAAAGCATAATGCGGTAACCACCGAACCTATAGGAAATTCTTTGCAGTGCACACAGAATCCGCAGCACGGCCAAAATTAGAGTTTCTGGACAAAATTTCTCGGCCTTTTAATGTCCTTAGCAATAGTTCAGTTTCCTCCTGTGCCTGTTACTCTGCCTTCTGCAGGAAAATAAGCGTAACTAAATTATTCCTCTTCGGCAATGGAGCTTGCACCGAGAAGGCCCAATGCTGATTCTGCCAGATTTGATAAACATTCTTTATGCTTGAAGAAACCGTTTTATTGAGGGGGGCGATGGGGACGTAACCTTGTCAACGCACATAATTCCAGCGAGAAGTTGAAAATAATTAAAATTACAATTGGCAGAAGTCTGTATATAATTCAAACATGCTGTCTACTCTCAAACTATTGGATCCTCAGCTTTTGAAATGAAGTGTTGCATTTGAATGAAATGTTTTAATCGAAACACGCAATTGGCATGTGCTGTAAAGTACATAGGCATATAAAAGGATTATTATACCAGCTGTTAGGGCGCTACTGGAATGCTTATAATAAAAAGGACAACTCGGCCAGGTAGTACTGCCCCTCCCAAATTACAGCCCTGCAGCGGCCCCCTTTGTGTTCCCCGGGTAATGAGGACGCCAAGTCATCTTCGTTCCTCCTAGTTATTTCATCCCAAACTTACAACTTTCGGAATGCAATGGTCTTTTTTGACAGGATGACCCATCACCATATGACGTGTCTTGAAACGATATTTTGTAATCCCCAAGTACTTTTATTTACTTATTTATTTTTTAGTGTTGTTCTAATTCAGTTAGCACAATATGAACTGTTTATAGAATTAACCTAGTGCATTAATCTATGATTGACAAGTCCCATTCAGTAATTTCTTCCTATTTCAACAGATCTCGGATTCTTTCCTGTCATCGTAATCTCGTCGGAGCAAAGTCGGAATTACCTGAAATTATCATACCCGATTCACAATTTACTGTTTCATGATTGGTAGCAGAAAAAGCAACCTAACAGACCGATGAAGTATTTGAAGAGAAGAAAGTCATCATGAAGTAGAGGCTACTTTCAAGTCATTTACAGCGTTTGGGTGATTTCATTTAGGCCTAATCGGAGTTTTTATTGATGCTAAGGGAACCATTTCAAAATTCTGCTTTGACCAGACTCAGCAATTATTATTCTCTAGGGTCTTATCATTGAAGACTACCTCGAAAAATGATGTAACCAACAATATGAAAACTTTAACAAGGATGGAAAAAGTTTCACTCTTACATTATATTATTTAATTCTGTACATTCATTTCTCCCTGTCTTCGACAAAGTTTGGCGTTAAACCATGTAGAAGGTACCACTAAAAAGAACACTTTCCATAAAAATGATGGTTAGCCTACAACCTTATTCAAAAGTCTTCCATCCTATTTTGTTCTCTTTTCAAATCAGTAGTACAAGCTGTTATTTACTAAACAAGTACTCATCCAGAAAGATAGAAATTAAATTCCAAGGAATGCATGCTATGTATTTAGACAACCCTTAATAAAAGGCAGCTACCCTATTCAATGCCGATAAATTTCATATTTTTCCCTACGAGGGATGTAATTGTGTTGTATAATGTTTAAAAAGTTCCTATTCTTTCGAATTTTGGTTTTATGAAATTTGCTTGTTATACTATCAGCTTAATAGCCTCGTCATCTCTGCAATCTATAGTTGTCAATATTATAAAACATCATTGAATGAATCATATTGAACTTAAAATAATAAAAACATTAAAATATTGTTGGTTCATTATTCTGTGGAACGGACTACTTTTGTATCGCTTTATAAGTTTTGCCTGGTTGGTCTTATTTGTGTTGACAAATTTAATTATGTTTTATAATATTGACATCAATAGGTTTTAGAGATGACAAGGCTATTAAGCTGAAAGTATAACAAGCAAATATTTTAAAAACAAAATTCGAGGGAATAGGAGAAATTGTTTTACACATTATACTTTTTTTCCCCGAAACTTATGACGGGATATTAATTCTTGATTATTGACGGACCATGTACCTCTATTTTGTATTATTTCTTTTATGAGGATGGATATACCTGTATATATATAATCCTTGGACATCTAAATTAGATGGAAAATGTAAACGTAGACGTATAATTAAGGAATAAACGAGTATGTGAAAGACTTTGATGTAAAAAGTAAGCTAGTAAAGTTAATAATGTTTTAAAAGTGTATTATGAATGCATGTAATGTTACTGTGTTAAATGGGCATGCTGATGAATTCTAAATAAATTTAAAAAAACATTTTACCCTATTCAGGTTTTTACAATAATAACATACTAATAGTTTATTGAAGATAACAGTACAATCAGCATTAGTATTACTACATTCTGTAATTGGGTCTGATGACGAACATCAAGACTGCCAAGATCAATTTGCAGCATTCAGTGTATATTGGCAGAAAACTTCCATTAAAGTTTTACTTTAACTGTTTAGTTATAATATGAATTTTTACTCACATGATTTGTAAAACTATTTTTTAATAACAGTAAGGGCGGAATTCTGGAACAAGCCTTCAACTCCTCCTGAAACCTTCCTTAGTAAAGGAGGGTAAAAAGAAGGCACCTTCTTCAAATGCAAAATCAAATTCTCGGTTCTTTCTTATAGCGTCCTTAATGAAGGACAGCTTACAAAGCCTCCTTCAGTTGCCATGGACAGTTGGCATCTGCATGGAAGACAAATGTTCCCATATGTTCGATTATACATTAAGTGCTGTTGTATAATGACTATTTATTTTATGAAAATTGATGACAATTAAATTACAGGATTGAAGTTTACTTCATTTTATGTCAGATTAGTAATTCCTGACCTCTTAATAAATAACAACATGAAGCTCTGAGATATGCATAGGTTGGTAGTAACTAGCGTCTTTATTCCGTTGTACGGGACTGCAGCGAGGCACACATCTGAATTTATCACTCGAATATTCAGCGTATTATGGTACCAATGAATGAAATATTACAATAATGTAACATAATGTAACATAGCAGGGCTCCGAAGTAAAGTCCAACGTCGAAATACGGTAAGTGTTTTTTCTATTCTATGAGCCACTGATGCGATAGCCTTCTTTCCTCCCCGCATGGACGGTTCAACATCACAGTTTGTTCGTGGTCTCGGGGTAACGTGCGTGTCTAGTAATGGAGAGGTCTCACGTTCAAACCCACCCCAAAGCGACTTTTTTTTTTATGTGAAATTGTGCACATTCCATTCTTGTGTTCTATTTTATCAATGTGCTTGAATAAGTATTATATTCTTCTTACAAAAAAAAAAAAAAAAAAAACTGGGAATTCATCGTCTTTCATTGACTTGTGCATTTTCTTACATTAACCTGTAACATCAGGCCTAAAGAATGGTAACATAAGCATATAAATGTTATTTCATGAACAGAGACTTGCTTTAAAGTTAAAAGTGCATAGGCCTATAGGACTACTCAGAACAAAACTGCGTACCGCTTGGTGGAACTATCCTCTTTTTATTGTCATACTGTACTATTTTATTGAGAACATAAAGACTATGTAGTCTATGATATAAAAAATGTGTCTAGCATTTTTATAATATTGCAGCTGCTTCTATTACCGGTACTCTTCATTAATATTGTCATTATTATTAGTATTAGTAATAATAATAATAATAATAATAATAATTTATTTGCTGTCAATTGACTTGATACAAGTTTCTGACATTGTCAAGCTTACAGACTAAGAGCTAATATTATACAACCTAATATTGCTGCAACCTAGATCTAAGGATAAAAGTGTGTGATTGATCAAAATATAATAATGTATATGTGCTAATCGGTTATTACAATTCGTCTAAAGAATATAAACATTTTTCTATTAAGTATTTCTTCAGAAGTGTTTTGAAATTTTTCTTGTCAGCATTCTTAATTTCTACAGGTAGCTTGTTGTATAGTATAGTTCCAATTACACTTACGTCCTTAAATATAATTTGCTTTTTGCATGTATATCTATGACAATCTAAGCTACTTCTTGTGCTATAATTATGAATTTCACTATTTTCTTGTTAGATTTCTAAATACTATTTCTAGTACTATTATTATATTTTTATTATAGGCCTATTATTATATTTGTATTATATTATTATATTTATATTAAATAGCCATTATTATATTTGTATTATATTATATTTTTATTATATTATTATTTTTATTATATTATGATATTTATATTGCATTATTATTAGACTACTACTACTATAATTATTCTTAATGGTATTGTCATTGTTAGGTCTATTACTATTATTTCTGTATTTATTATCATTATTATTATATTATTATTATGTTCCTCTTTGTTTTGTCATAAGTATTGAGATCAAACATACGTGCAATTAAACAGTTGTAGGCCTAATAGTTGGCTTTCAAAATATATATTTGTATTCTTTAAGGTTAATTAGACAGTACTCCTTTCCTTTGTTGTATGGATATGTAAGAGTTATGTTCATGGGCCTAATTTACGTATTTTATATCCACGCTTCAATGTCATTTATCGTGACATTGATCACTTTATACTATATCCAATCTTAATTTTTTTAATAAATAGACAATAATGAACTACCGTACATACAGTACGCTATTCTTTTCCAAAAATAGTTATTTATGGAGCTTATTTAATAGATATTCTGCTCACAATGGACTGTTATTTTGAAATTCACGGTTTTTTTTTGCCCATAATAATGAGTTTAATTTGTTTGTGTCGTATGTATGTAGTCATATTTTTATTTAATACTTCTAGATAATATAATAATTATTTCGTAGCATTATCGTTAACCTACGTTGCTGTAGTACAATCTGAAATTTGATATAAGTTGCATAATCTCAATAAATTCACCATCTAATATCACAGAAGTGAGAAAACTGACGTCTGAAAACTATAGAGGATGGAAAAAGGCGACCACTCGGCTTCCTTCAGTATTTAAGATAAGGAAACTCTCTTACTTCCTCCTTTAAACTAACAGGGAGGTTCGAGAATAAGAAAAGGTGCTTCTTAAGGGACATCACAGACCCCCTTTCACCTTTAAGGAGCCATCCTTCCTCAAGCGAAACAAGGAAGGTTCCAGAGTACGAATGGCTATGTAAGGAGGATTGAAGGCCCATTTTAAATGAAGGAGCTTGAAAGGAGGATTCCAGAATTCCGCCCTAAGTGTTTTTGCTGGAATATCCTGCATGTTACTACGATAACAGATTATAGTAGCCTATATCGAAACTACATATATCCTTTCAAACTTGAGAACAAAATGAAATTTGTTAACTAAACAAAGATATAGGCCTATAGAGCGTAATCTGAAAAACGAGGCTGTAAAGTTGAGTTTGTCCTTGGTTCCATATTAAGATTTAAATCTTATTATTAGAATTACACTGGCCTCAGACAATATACCTTAAAATAAAGTTAATGCAGTGGTCAGGAATGGCAATAGATTTACATTCTGAACTAAATTAACATGCTAAGAAAGTGCTGTAGACTCTTTTCCCTTTTTGTTTCAATTTTTAACTGATCTGACGAAGAATCTGTCGCGTTATGAGTTTCTGCGGAGGTAATTATTTATTAACTATACCCTTAGCAACCAGGGAAGGCGGTTGGGGCCAGGTAGGTTCCTTCACCCGCTAGCAGCCTCACATTTACAAGCAGAGGGAATTAGGACCAACCGTAATTTTATCCCCATGAGTCACCTAGTCTACTTCAATCAGTCAATCTTAGATTTTTTTAATATGTCATTTCATGTTAAAATATTTGTTATATATCAATTCTACACTTAATTACAAGAAAAATGACACCAAACAATGTATAATTTAATTTAATAGGAACATAGGACTTGAAAGCAGATTTCTCGTAACTTTTATTTATGTATTTGTTAGAAATGTTCCTATTAAAGTAAATTATACATTGTTTGGTGTCATTTTTCTTGTAATTATGTGTAGAATTGATATATAACCAACATTTTAAGATAAAATGACATATTAAAAAAATCTAAGATTGATTGATTGAAGTAGACTAGGTGACTCATGGGGAGGAAATTACGGTTGGTCCTAAATCTCCTGCCTTTGTAAATGTAAGGGTCCACGCGGTGAAGGAACCTACCTGGCCTCAACCGCCTTCCCTGGTTGCTAAGGGTATAGTATCCACTGAAGCTGAATGAGGACATTTTTCAGCTCAAGTTGGATGCCCATCTTTGGGTTAGCACATTGTTTATGCACTCATCAAACAGAGAAATCCCATCTCGCAGATGTCGTGTGTTGTGAGTCGTGCCGACGTTTTCTGGTCTTTTAGAAAAACTCTGCCATGCGAACGCATACGTCGGATGCCGATACCAGGTGTGTATTCTGCTGAACTGGCCAGAATTCCTCCAGACAAAAAACCGCAAATTGTTAAATGTGTTTATGTTTGTCGCCACGCGTATAATGCACCCATTGTTCTCCGAACATGCTTTCTAAACTCTTAGACAAAATACATTGTCTTTATTTTCTCCTCTTTGGAGACAGCATCAAGTTGTATTTACATAACTTGACGGAGAGACATTTCCGTTAATACGAAATAAACTGCTTCATGAATTAAACCTCAAGACAGCATTACACACCGTGTATCTTCCCTAGAAACTAGGCGCAATGATGACGAAACTTCTTAGTTTTAATAGGTCTACTAGTTATAAATTGGAAATATATCCCATGTGTAAGTATGCGATTTTTTGTTTTAATGATGTAAACGAAACTTAAAGAATTAAACAATATTTATTCGCTAATAAACTGTCGCGAAATTACGCGACTACAACAAAATCATCCGATGATTGCAAACTTAGCACGAAATAAACCTATTTACCCCTAAATTCTCATGAAAAAGTATAAACATCAACTCGAATAACGAATACGAAGAATACGCCGAACGTTATTAGTTGTTTCTGTTTCAAGTTAAAGCTCATCAGCGTTATACAAATTGCCCATAAATGTGACAGTCCCATGTCTGTAGATCTGCAGGCATGTAAAAGAATTCCTGCAGATAAAACTTCAACAGGACTTTCAACATGAGCAATCCTTACTAAAATAAAAGGATCAATCACATGATTTCATAAGTTTAATTAATGATTATTAGTTGTTCTTTAATCCGAAATTCAACGTATTTGAAAAAGAATCTGTAACCTCACATCTATTCAGCCTATAATCAATAATTTAACTAAATGATAAATTTACTTGCCCAAAATACAGCGATGTTTCGTGCATGTACATTTGAAAACATTTGAGATGATATTCCACTGAGTGGCAATAGCATGGGTTGGCTTTGGATTATTAGTTCTTGTACTTTCTAATCGTGAAACACCAGCTGTCATTGTAAAATATAGGTACAAATGGAATCATGTATTTCTTAATAATATCAATTAAAGAAGAATTTATCTGTAAAGAAGACTGTCACAATTAAATTTATGTAGTCTTTAATGAAGGTCGACATGAAACAAATTCCACCGCCTTAAGGTCACACTCTATGAAATAAACCAGCAGATTTATATCAGCAGAGGTTATTACAATTGTAAAAGATAATTAATTAAAGCAAAACGTGTTCATACTTATTTCTTCTCTTTCTCTAACACGAGGTAGACTAGCAATAATCCATTTGCACTACCGACTTTAATGTTGTATAATTATATTACACTGATCTAAGTATACCTCCGATGTTCTGACACCAGTGCAACACATCCTAATTTCAATCCCGGTTTCTATTGGAAGGTGATAAACTAGCAGAAAAAGGAACCCAGTGGCGAGGGTTGAAGAATTCTGATTTTAGACGAAGTTCACATTTTGCCAATAAACTTATTAAGCTTATTAATATTATTGTTATTATTGACCCTATTATTATTTTTATTGTTGTTAATTATTATTAATGAGTCATCAAATTTGATTTAGTTCTTGGTTTTCGGGCTTAGGTTTGAAAGTTGCTTTATTATATCACACTTTTTGTCAAAATTAAATTCACCAAATGACTTTCTCCACCATATAGTAAACAGTTACAGAATTAGACGTGTTTGAAAAACCCGCCTTTTTCTGCAAGTCATTGTCAGTCTCACATTTAAACTTAAAAGATCGCTAACATTAACTACTATTATACAGTTATTTTATAAGAATTACTACATAAAACACACAGAACTATAAAGTGATAATAATTATTATGTGTATTCTGCTCGACTCTTTCAATAACGAAGTGCAAATCATAAGCGCTAGGAGAGTCCCTTCACGAGAGAGATGGTAGCAACATGATATACTCTGCCAAAAACTTCGCTGTTTAGTATGAGGATTTTTAAAGCCATCTGTAAATCCATCGGTGTAAAATTTAATTATGATTAATCGGATTACGTCATTAATTTTTTAGATGAGTTCCTGATTAGTTTTGACTATCGGCGGGAGTATTCGAGTTAATTATTTTACCATAGATGGACGAGGAACTAATATCTGAGTGCTACTATTTTTGTAAATCATGTTTTGAGCATATTAAAATTAATTTACTTACTAACAAACTTTGTATATTTATATGCGGTATGGTACCAAACGTCAAAGGCAACTATGGACAATTATTGTTTGAAGTCGATTTCGAGGAAATGAACATTAATTATATTTTTTAAGTGGAATATTTTCAATATTTAATAGACAGTCCATTCACCCAACTGGAAGCCCGAGAGATTCTAATTTATTATCAAAGTCGGGAGAGCCTCAAGTCCAAGTACTGTAGTAGTATTGTTTAAAATAAAGAAATCTGGTGTAGATGGCGAAATATACATGTCGTTATGTACTAAACGTCTTACCAAAGTAAAGAGACATCGCATAGTAAATAAATGGTAGGCCTACTGAGTTTAATGTAATTTTTTGTTTACTTATTATTATTATTATTATTATTATTATTATTATTATTATTCCAATGGTTCCAAAGAGCATTAACGATTTAGTGTATTTGTAATTTCTTGTAGGCCTAATTTATTATACCTTAGTATAGCTTTACCCATAATCTCAATTTGCAGAATGTAAATATAATTTTGTTGAGATCTGCTGAAAATTCCTTATTCTTAGGATGGACGGTCGAGGAAGTTATTAAAAGTGTGGGTGCTATTGCATGCAATTGAATCAGGAGGTGGTTCCGGGCTCAATCCATCATCTCGGTGACTAGGGAGTGATGCTGGCTGGAGCCGTGCTGGCTGGGGTGTCATACCCATAGAACTCTGCTTCATGGATGCAATTACCGTAACTCAGCTTGAAGCCAAAACATTGTGTATGTTACCAGTTAACGTCATGTGGAAAAATGTGGCGCTTACAAGAACAGTTGATTTGTGAAAAGTATTATCGAAACGTAAGATGTGAATTGGTAGGTACTCAGAATGGTTGTTTTATAAGAACATTAAATCATGTATATATTTATAATGAAACCTTTTTATAATAAAAATCAAACGACTGTTCTAAGTAGATGAACTATACGTTTTTTTTTTTTCTTTCTTTCTGGAGATCAATAAATAAAGCGAAACTCAAATTATATGGAATCATTATGTTAGTTTTACCCACGAAACATCTTCAAGATTAATAATAATACCATTCCTTTTGAACGAATTTTCATATTACATGTTAACTAGTAAACTCATGCGGAACTTTCCCACTGCTGCCCAGGAAAACCGTATTTAGCCAAGTAATTACTAATTAAGTACAATTTTAAACAATAACGTATGCAGATTTCACAAAATTCACTAGCAATTAGTTATGTTTGTAAATTATTCACTGATATGTAACCTAGGTTATACCTTAACACTTACTAGTAGACGTTGCTTAGGCCTATATGTGCGTCAAACGGTTGTTTCATTGATCATCGCGCAAGTTCTACAAAACCCGTGTCACTAATAATTCCTATATAATTATTAAGGGTTGTACCGAGCTTGAATGTGAAACTTCATTAAACACGTCATGCTGGGGATGACGTTTCTCGTCCGCGGTAGTTATGTGGCTGCACTCCGCCAGTGTTGCCATCTATCCGAGCAGTGAACAAACAGTAGTATGTCATTCGCCGTGAAAAAATCAAGTTTCAGTATTTGATTAAATTGATTTCAGAAAGCTTTTATCATGGGTAGAATTAAAAAAATATGACCCACAAACAAGGAAGTTCTTTATTAGGCTACTGTTATCACTAGTGATCAATGCACAAAGTACCTATAACTAATAATCTCATTCAATTTTTATAGATACGATGTAGCAAAAAGACAGTACTGTCAAATAAGTGACATAGAACGATTGTCACGAATTCATTTTCGGATCCCGTGGCCGGCTGAACTGTATGAGGTTTTCGGGGTTTTCCAAACATTCGTAATGGGAGGGCAAAGCACTAATATTTACAGCAAGAGTAAAATGTCCCCTTTTTGTAGAATTCGTGTTTCGGCGAATAGGCCTACACACTACAGTTAAGTTGACATAATTGCAAGAAAGAAAAATAACATATAATTGAATCAATTACGGGTAATAGGCTAGATTATATTTACCTGTCCTCGACTTCGGAACATAAACGTAAATTGAACGGAAATAATCCCAATCAGTCGCTAAAATGCCGTCATCAACACATCAATCTACGATGATAAAGTGCCTTAGAATCCAAAGAAGAAATAGCTGGAAGAATATACGCTGATAAAATCAGTAATGGGACTGGGTTACCCGACCAATGTCTAAGCATTATTTTGCAGACTTATCAGAGTGACTTCAAACAGTTGTAATGGTGAGTGCATGCAAATGAAGTAGTTTGAATAAATTTTAAGTAGGTTATGCCTGAAAACAACCAGAACTTCCATTAGCTAGTTCTTCTATGTCTCAGGTACTTAAGAAGATAACGATCCCAAGACTGGGCAATTCCAATCAAGTCTGGAGTAATATTATAGGCTTTTATTTTAACTAATAATTTATCAGTTAATACAGGTGCAGCTGGACTTAGGTCAAGCAGATATACTGAACGTCTTGGATGCCTTTCTGGTAGGGAATGGATTCTCGTAATGGGACTACATAGCACTAATATGTACTGCATTAGTAAAACGTTTCCTTGTTTGTGGAATTCAGGTTTCAGCGAATACGCACTTACGGTTAAGTTGACATAATTGGAAGGAGGAAAAGTAACATGTATTTGTAACAACTACGATCTGCGTGTAACAGGCTACTAACTCCTTAGTTGTTACAGTAAAACAAATAATCAACAAAACAGTTCAGAGTGGAAGCGTTCAAGACGCATTGTCATCTTGTAAATAACGTAAAAGTATAATACTACAGGTGTGTAAAGGTATAAAAAAGTAATGTTTTCGCATGAAAAACTGTTCAGTGGAACTTTATTACTATTTTGCTGAATTAAAGCATTCCATAAAATTCTAATTTTACCTATGTAATTAAAGAAACTAATAAGAAGTGAATTATTTATTTACGCAACAAAGAAAACTTTTGTAAGTTAATTCTTGAATACCTAGGCTATTTTTCATTTATAAACACTTAGGGTGGCGTGCACCAAACTCATGCAATTTACTCTTTTAGTAAGCCTTACTTCTTTAGTTCTAACTACTTTAGTAAGCTACTCTTTTAGTAACCGTACTCTTTTAGTAAGGACGGCGTGCACCAACCAGGAGTAAACTAAACTCGGCGGCTTTCAACATAGAGGAATGTACTAAAGAAGTAAAAATTTTATTTACTCCCAGAGTAAATGAACTTACTCCACAAGCGGTGGAGAGCACCAACACGGAGTACGTTACTAACGTAGTAAGTTGTGGAGTAAATAAGGCCAATATTTACTCCTACTCAGGGGGTGGAGTAAAGTTGTGGAGTAAGTGTGTTCTGTGGCATTTGCGTGAGTTATGAGTTACATATCACATTAAATGGATTACATAGTTCAAACTGAGGATAAGTTATTGAGATGAAGAAGGTTGTATACCAAAAATGAGAGTTGTGGCAGGTGATTTAATATATATTAAGCGAACCATACCTAGTAGGGCATTTAATAACGTAAATAATTAAGCTCATAAATCCTTACATGAAATTTTGGCGTTTGGAAGAAACGATGTCAGATTCTCACTACATCCATGTGATTTCAGCTAGTCAAATGTGGAAATATCATTGCGGAGAGCGATCCAATTAGGAAGACGTCCACCAAAGGTGAGGGGAAGAGTGAGTGGAAGGGACGTTTGCATTGCACGGTACAAGGAGCTCATGTGCTCTGAAATATCTTCCTAGCTGGATCGGCCTTTAGATGTTGCAGTTCTCCCTAACTTTGGGTCAGAAAACGACGATGTACTTCAAGCTAATCATATGGATACAGATATCGGCGAGGTATAGTACATTCCAATACATGAAAGCCTCCGTTCTTGGAGCTACCCAGAAAACACTTCCCCCTGCTACTTAACCATAGAATTACTGAACAATAGGTGATTCTCATTGTTAAACGATTTAATGTAATTATTGTAAATTAATTATATTACATTACACTTCTATAGCTTAACTTAAAGCACAACATTGCGAATGCCAGATTATAATAATAATTATAAGAGCTAAAAGTTCAATAGTTGCACCCGCAGTGTTAATGAATAATATGTCCTTTTTTCTAACCCAGGTGTAAAAATGTCCAAACAGGCCACATCGGAAGAAAATTTAACTGACTCTGGGATTAGCGTACATTGAGAAGGGGACACATTGTAAAACCATTCCTTAAAGACTCCCCAAGTCTCGAATGGAGGAGTGAGACGAGACTTTCATGTTTGGGAATAAACTATAGCAGATGCTGCAGGTCTATAGTATGCTGCTAACTATTTTAATTAACCCTGTGGACAGGAAAGTGAGAAGCATTATAAACTATATAGAAAAAAATGCCAACATGAGTGCCGAAAGAAAATTTTAAGGAGGGGCCCGGAGGTTGAAGCTGCACAGGATCTAGAGAAGTAGTCACTGAAATTATTTTTAAACACACAACCATCTACATAATTATTATTGGAGTTCATAGCTTCCGAAATATTGTACCGCCATTTTTTGTTTAAATATTACATTTCTCAGTTGTAATATTATTATTTTTATAAGGTAATATTTTTTAAGTAAATGTTCTGTGCATTTGAAAAAGGACAGAAACATAATGCCCCTTATTAGTTTTGTTATCCTTTTTATCCCCCCTTTTTCATGATTTTGTGTAATACTTCTTATTAATATTGTTAAACAGTCAATAAGTATTAATAATTCATTATAGTGAGATTTATGATAAACAACTATAGAATAATTGATTTATCGTTTTTGGGGAAGAATATGTAACTTTAGGAAGTATAAATATTTTAATATATTTTAGAACTTTATTATTATTATGAGATAAATAATTATAATATTGACAGTGAATCAATTATGAAAATCAACTGGAAATTCCAATTGTTTGCATTATAATACAGAAATAGTTTGCACAAAAATTGTAATCACAGTACCCATACGTAGGCTACTAAACTGAAAATACTCAATTGAAAGAATTTGAAATTAGTAATGAATAAAACATTACTATTAGACCTATTTTAAAACATGAAGATTGTCATTAGTAATATTTGGAACAACCCAAATTCATATTCATTGTTTCAGCGAACCTTTCCTTTTCATTATCTGGCACTTGAATAATACTGGCAATTGAAATGCACGTGTTCTGCTGCGCTGCACTAACGTTTCTGCTCTGTTCTGCGCAGAATTCGACTACTTCTTTAGTAAAAATCGCTTACTACTTTAGTAACAACTAAAGAAGTAACTATCAATTGAGCTCTCCAACACCAACTAAAAGAGTAAGTTACTAAAAGAGTAGCACTAAAGTAGTAAATTTAGGAAGGGAACCTTACGTAACAAAAACCGGTTTGTCTGTCTCACTCTAGCACATACATTAGTATGACTTAAGAGTGAGACAGATGTACTGGTTCTTGTATACTCCAGGTCTCCGTCTTAAATTTACTACTTTAGTAAGATTTACTCCTGGATGGTGCACGCCACCCTTAAGGTAAGCCTCTTAGACACTTCACTTATTTTGGCTGTTATTACTGTGAAAGAATAATGAAGATTTACTTAATTGTGTGATTAGTAGGGACCGGATTTTTAGGTTTTTAAAAACACTGTTTTAGGTTTTCCATTAGGTGAAATAGTTTTTTTTTAGGTTTTTTGTCCAAAATATCGTTTAACGAATTTGAATGTGCTACATAGGATTCAATACATAATACTTGTAAAATTTAACTGAACAAAATTGAATTAAATTTGTGTAAACTTGCTTTAAGACAATATTATACAATTGAAGAAAGAAAGCATAAACAATCAAAAGAAGCAGCGAAAATAAGACTGTCTCACATTTCCTGGTTACAGTATATCACTAAATATCTTTCAAGATTCTCAAATGTGAACTTCTTCCTGTTATCTCAGAATACATTTGAAGGAAGAAAATGTCCTTTGAACCTCACATGACGTCAACAATGGTTGTTCGTACGAATATTTTAAAAGGGATACGCCGGTACTCTTACACTTCCTCTCTTGATACTGTCATCCCAGACGCCAATGGGTTAAACGAAACGATGGTGGCATTAATTTCAACCCGATAAAAATTGTCTCTCCGCAAAATATCGATTTCTCAACTGACAAACAAAAAAGACAAAAAGGTAGCCTATATTAGATATTTTAGGTTTTAAATCCAGTTTAGGTACATTTAGGTTTTTATACCCCATTTAGGTATTTTTAGGTGCCACAGAATTAATATGGGTGAATCCTATGGGCATGATTCGTAAAAGTGTATGATCGCTTTTTGTTTTGGAAGTAAGGAAAAAATAGGTAAAAACCTAAGAATCCGGTCCCTAGTGATTAGTAATATAAGAACAACTAAGTAGATTGGAATAAATCCAAATAGTTGGGTTTTAGAACCGATCATTTCATTTTCATAATTTTTAGATGCATTGTACTACAGTAACACTGAAGGCTTTAACACTCTTTAGACTCGTTAGTTTTATTCTTTCCTCATGCTGCATTTTTTATTTTTAGTATGACAACGGAATTTTAAATTTCAAATCACAAAATCAAACAAAACTTTTAAAAATAACAGAGAGCCTGGGAGACTCACCTTGGGTGCTAATGCAACACAAAGCGTCGAAAGCATTTTATGTATAAAAAACGAAATAAAAATGGTCAGTGTTTTTAATTAATCAGTACAAAACAGAATACTATGAAATTTGCTGAATGATGAAACCTGGGTGAAAATATTACTGATGATAAACGGAAAATATATAACACAACGATTCTCTAAGACACACAAAAAGTAGCGCCATCTTAAACAATGTAGAGACAATTTCAGGATTTAAAAAAAGATGGAATTATTCCTGGAGACAAAACATCATCTTACTAAAGCACTATGCTTAACTAAATAAATCCGTGAATGACTTCATCATTTATTTACACAAAAACTATACCACTAGTTAAATCATAATGAAGTAAATTTAAAACCTACTTGTAGGCTTAAGCCTGAGAACTAGGTTACTTTCATTGTTTTCCCTATTTGTTCTTCATAAAAAACAAACAAACATCGAAATATCTCATTTACTACTGATTTCTCAGAAAACATTACATAAGAAAGATGCTTATCAATCATAATAATTCAAGTGAACTTTACACAACAAAATTTTAATAAGAATAGTAGGCTATTAATTTAAGGGTTATATAGCTAATATCGATCTCTTCACTTCGTTGATCGGAAAGTCTACCATTGTATTCAGCTGTTCCAGTCATCTTCAAATATTTTGTCTAAAAATTCCCTTCAAGGTAGAAAGAATATGGTATTATCCATTTTTACTTGCTCTGCCCATACCATAGGTACTGTAGGTATAGGAAGTATTGTTTTCGAACCCCAAATTCGAAGTTGAGTTTTTAACACAAATACACCTTTTGAGGTTCCCTGAATCCAAAAATACTATTTTCGAAAACATGTCTGCTTGTGTGTAGATGTGTGTGTGTGAACAATTTAGCTCCAGAACGGAAAATCATAATAATGAAAACAAAATTTTGTATTTGGGTCAGGTACCTTCAGAAATACAATGGTCGTTTTTTTTTCTTCTTTTTTTAATGAATCAATGTGACAGTGAATCAAGATGTGGCACGAAGATTGGCGACAAGTTTCTCTTATTTTTAAGAGGATTTGACATGAAGAAATTTTCGTTTTTCTTCAAATTTTGCACATGGGTTGCTTATACAAAGACCTAATATTCCCTTTAAAACTTTTTTGAAACTTTTTTTTTTCGAAAATCTCTGAAGAGTAGTTATAAGCCAACCACTCTGAATATGCGCTCTCTGAAACATAGCCTCTTGTTCTATATCAAAATGTGAGGGGAGAAAAATGTATTGGCCATGCGTCAAGTAAAGAAAGTTACGAGAGTACATTAATAAGATTTTAATTGGGTTATGTATCCTTTGGGGATGCGATGTGATGTGGTAACGACATTTTCTTCTTTTTTACAACCAATTATCAGAAGAGAATCTCATACAAAATAATTATATTATACTAAGATGCTAACTTGTATTGGGGCAGAGGAAGTTATGAGAATTCCACATAAGATTCTTTCATGTTATTCCGTATTATAAATCTTAATCTCCTGTTTAACTTGACTGAACTCATGTTCCGTTTAACTGGAGGTTAAGGCAATTTTATAAGATGGCTGTATGTACCAACTATATAGTGGAGGTTTACAAGAAAATACTGAGCGATGATGAAGTATTCACGTACCGGTAATTGAAAGATGTCAGGGGTACACATTTTCCGATATGAGATGTGAGATGTGAGATGAATTTGAGGGTTTAAATAGATTCAGACTGACAAGGGAGACAGTTCTAACTTTATTTCATCAAATTCGAAATATGACACCTTAGGTAACGAGAAGTTGAGGACTCTAAAACCCTGTAGGCCTGTAATGCCTTTTCTCTCATTTACTGTAACTTGCTGTACGTCTTCTTCACTGGATTCACGAGATGTTTTATTTTTTGGGTGAGAAAGTTAGCACATTCATTAACAGGATTTTCCTAATGATATAATGTTATCGGCAGTCCTCTTTTCTCAGCCAACAGATTACCAATACCATTATCTTACGGTTTAATTTAACTAGGCTATTATAAAAGTCGCCTGCTGTTAAACTTCGTTAGTTGTCAGTTCAGTAGGGGTATCTGTTTACTCTACAGCCGTAGCTGACACAGTGAATATTGATCTTACATGTTTTTTATATGAAGGTTGAAAGATTGTTCGAACATATATATGTATAATTAATTAATTGATTGATTAATTAATTAAGGGCATTTTGGCATTATTTTGCATTTTCATAATTTTCAAGAGATAGATCTTTTTTGCACTTTAGGTTATTTGGGGAATTTTTAGGCTATAGTTTTTTTATAATGTTACATTATGTTGTATTCCGAATATTTCATTATTATTTAAGTTTTTAAAGTAGACTTGCAGCTCTACCCCCATTTTTTTTTAAAGGAATGCGAATGAACTCTAGCACATTTTTATCGTACGTACGGAATGAAGGTATTTGTGCGTATTTCGCGCTTATTTAGGCATTTCGCTCAGTCGAACAAATCTCGCGATATTTCGAGGATTCAGTTTTTTAAATTACACGTATTTCACACATGAACAAAACTAAATATAATTAAGGAGAGCTGTTTTTATAAAATTTTGCGCTTATCGCTTTTACCAAAAAATACTGTCTCTAATTGTTGGTAATTTAAAAAAATGTTACCATTTGTTTTACTATTTCTAGGTCATAAGTGCATTTTTATTTTGCATTTTTCCTATTTTTTGGTCATTGCCGGTAATTGCCTTGCCCTAAACGAAATATTTCCTTATTTTAAAGTAATGTATCCTTCAGTTATCGGACATCTTAAAAAGTATTGTAATTTTCGGGGAAAGAAAAGGAAATATTTGTGGACGATAGCAAAATAGCAAGATATATATATATATATATATATATATATATATATATATATATATATATATATAAAGCTTATTAATATTTATGTGCTAAAGTTACTATTAGCAATCACGATGACATGGCAGTGTTCTTTAGATATAGTGATGATATGAGTGACACACATCACCTTGCTTGGGAGCGCGGAGCGCCAGGCTACACATGTCTCTGGCACCAGATAGTGGTACAATGAACCGAACCAACGGGTGAATCTGTTTCCGACGGGTCAGCATCATATCTGCTGAGTTCTGTGTATCTCATCCTGTTTCCTGCTACACGCGCGCCAAGCCTGCCTGTATGCCACCTAGAACCTAGATATTGTTACTATTACTATTATCAATGTCAACACTACTATTGTTATTATCATTGGCGAAATACATGTGCTTTTGAAATTGACGCTTATCCAGGGAAATAGAAGAACGATTTTCTTTTATAGTGACTATTTCTAAATAAAATCCAAAGTAACAAACAATTAGCATTATACAGGAGGTAAAATATCCTGATTTATTTTAAAATTCAAGAATGTGGCATCGGCAGCAAGAGCATTTTTAATGCAAACAAAATATCATATGAAAGTACTCTATTTCAGTCAGTACGAAATTATATCGTTCAGTGCTAAAGATGGGCTTTCTTCAGATTAACTTTTAACACTGTAAATGTAGGCCTATTTGTTGCTGAGAAATGGCAATATTCTAAACTTCCCCAAAGCTGCTCCACTTATTTAGGGATTTACTTTTGGAAAATCTGTTTTAACACACTCGCATGCCACTATCGGAAGCTGAATCCCAAGTTTCAAGTTCATGGTCCTAGGAGAGATGCGCTCTTGCATACGTCACACAAGCAATTGGCGCTGAAGTGACGGCATTTAGATCCTAGTTCGGTCGCTCCATATGAGGGGCTTCAGTGAACGGGGGAACAATTGGACTAATCTAACTGAAACCTCCGACATGCTGGTGATTAATGGAGAGTCAAGAGCTGAGAGCAGAGCCATAATATCCATCCATCTAGTAGCGCACCCAGGTAACGATATTTTGGAAACACTCTTTTTCGGTCCTTTTCTACCACCTGTGGTTGTATAGATGGAAGCTGTGAATAGCTTATTTTGTGAAAATATGTAAATAGATTTCGTAGTTTTTTCTCCTTCATATTTTCTCCACAAGCTAAAGTTTCACAACAACTATACCTTTATGCATTTATCAAAACATTCCCAAAGAGTAGGATTTCAAAAATTCAGAAATGTAGGTAATTTATACTTTCTTTAAGGGTTATGGTAATAATACATTCTGATCAATATTCAAATTTGTTTTTATGCGAATCCCATATTTCCTGTGTAGGCCTTTACAGTCTTCTGTTCTGTTATAATGTTGTGAAAGTTCAGATATTTACGTTTAAGCAGTTCTGATGATAAAAAATAGATGCTTAAAACCAGTAACTCAACAATATTTTATTATATACCCAGGCCTTCCGACATTCTTCTGTCATCTTCAGGACATCTTCTCATGCTGGTATAGATGTAGCCTGTTAATAATTAAACATTAAAATTGCATTGTCTTCTTGTCAATGTGATAAAATAATTAAAATGTTTACAAATTTTACAAAACCACTAACACTGATCCACCATCCAGTTTCCTTCTGCTTGCGACTTCATCGTTGTAGATCTTCTAAGTATGAGTCTTTTCGTCGTCCTGAGGATATAAACATCAATTATCTTCTACTGATATTTACACCAGGAAGCAATTTTGAGTATGTAATCATGCATCATATTTTGTTTGGCACGTGTCTTTAAGTAGGCCTAGAACATAAGTTTTCATGGGCGAAAAATCAAAAGTTAAAGTGAATTAGTAAACTACAGACTGGGAATAATACCTTAGCAGAAAACGAACTGCAACAAAAACGTACTATAAATTTATGTGTTTTGGGAATCCTAAAAATATATGTATTTGAAAAAATACAAGTATGATTGAACTCTCCACCGGTTTTAATGGTCCCTGTTAACCAAGAAACTGGCGCAACAGGAGAAGTAGGTTCTGAAACCTATCCTCCGGCAAAGGGATCAAAATGTTGCAGGCCTACAAAAGAAGAAAAACTTCCGAACATTGGCTAATTGACTGTTCTAATTCTTCTTAGGTCAAGGAATGCTATTGTTTTTAAAGTACCGAGTACCGGTATAAATCATTGTAAAGAAACATAGGCAAAACAACCTGTGCACCCATAAAAAAACTGTCTAGCTGTATGATATTCCAGCAATTAACAACTTTTTAAAAATCACGTTAAATGATTTTACCTGATGGTTACAAATTATTGATCTAAATTTATAAGTCTTGAAGTTGTACACGTTTCTTAATAACCTTTTTTGTTTGTGAGCATATTAATTCTGTCAGTGAAATGTTTTCCAGGTTGCACCCAGCTTTCTTGGGGGATAAAAGAATAAATTCCATAAGCTACTGGAATAACAACTCATATCGCAGAATATGTGGTGTTGCAAATAACAAGATGACATAACGTCGCATCCTTTATGAAACTTTGGAATCTAGATAAGTTTATTATTATATTTGTTGTAAAAATAAATTATAATATAAGCATGAGGGAAATTTTACTGTCATGGTTTCGGTTGTAATTAAATGCACATAAAGCACAGTATCTTTTAGATATGTCTTATTCATGGCCGTCTACTAATATATTGTCATGATTATTTAGTTTTCCCTTCGCTAACAATGAAAAATAGCCGACTGCCACTAATTTATTATCCATAACCTAAGTTTTAGTAAGTTTGCTAAAAATTAGCGAATCTGTAGTACTGTATATTGTTTTATTTAACAACTAATAACTTGTTTGGAAACATATAGGCCTAACAGCAAAGCATGATTGTGAAGATTTTGTGTTAAATCATTCAATATTAGGTTATTGCGTCTTCTGAAAGGTACCGTAATTAAGTCTGAAAACACATTGTTGAAGTTCTTATTAAGGTAATCTTAATGCATGTCACTATCTTTCTTTACATATTATGTAGTCTATGATAATATGGGTTATCTTCTCTATTATGCGTTTGTTCAGTGTTAGTAATCTTTATTATTATTAGTTCCTATTTTCTTAAATGTGAATGGAATAGCTGGTTCACTTATGAGAATAATGGCCACTTTCCAAAGTATCTACATTTAAAGAAAAGAAACTCATTCTCCAGTGATGTGATACTTCTGGACGGAGACACTGTTTTTTTTTTCCTTTTTTTCTTTTTTTTTTTCTTTCTTTCTTTAGTTTATTTCATTTCGTTTGTGAAAATAGTCATAACTATTCCTAGGGCAAGGCATTTAATAACCACAAAATACTGAAAAAATTCAAAATAGAAAATGTATTTGATCTAAAAATAGTGAGAAAATAACCCGAAATGTAAAAAAAAAATACTAATAAATTTACTGTTATTACTTATAATTAGTTTTTTAAGTAATGAAATGCTAAAAACAATTTATGACAGTAGGTTGTATGTGAATTTACATTTTAAAGCATTTATTTTATTACTAAACTACTACTTATTATTACTAAAGTACTACTTGTTATACTATTTGGACACCCTTAGCGAAAAATAAATTCTTTCTGAACTGGCTTGACCATAAAATTGCCCCTAGCAAATATGTGCCAATAAAAAGAAAGAAAGAAATATTTATTGCTATAAGACAAACTGCTGTGGTGTTTATAATAAATCTGAATTAAAATGAACTATGAACACTTGGCGGAGATTCTCAAAACGATTGTATGTTGTCTGAAAGTAACGATTTTTACATGGAAAAGCTCCTCTCTACCTCCACTGAAACATGACAGAATGCCGAAAATGACTTATAAATTTCCAAAAAATTACCTGTCTCTTGAAAATGACGAAACATGCAAAATAAGAAAAATAATTCAAAAACAAATTACCCATATTTAATCAATTATTTCATTATACACATTTATATATATTCGAGCTATCATTTAACCTTCTTATAAAAAAGATGATAAATCTCCAAATGCCTTGCCCTAACTATTAGGCTAAATTTTAACATTAAGATGTGTTACACTAATTCTACAATCGAGTTTCGAACTTTGTCCTTCAGCTTGCCGATCACTGAGGCTCCAGAATTGAGTATTTACTTGAGAGGTCTTCGCGTTTTTATGAGGGCAGCCTTGGAGAGAACAGGAATATTTCATAACCATAACCTGAAATTTGACACGAGATATCTTTCAAAATAGCATTCTTATTGCAAAACCGAGAAGGGTTCTCGTCGTGAAGGATTGCTCGCCACCCTGGCCAGTCCTCCTCAGTGAAACGGAAAACAAAGGAAGGTCATTTATATCCTTAACGTGGGAACTATTAAGGGATCGGATTGGAAAGCTTGTTTTCCTTCGAGGTACTGAATAAGCTATTAGGCTGGTTGAAGGGCAGTGAGATGAGTGTCAGAGGTCACCGAGCCCCACAGACTGCGTGCCTCCATCTCCCGTTCCCATGGCAACTACGAGCGGCGCACCTGTTGCATCCCCAACCTGTTCGCCCTCATTCCTTCCCGCCGCGCCGTACACACTGGAGCGAGTTTCTTGATTAGGCCTATTCATTATTGCGGTTCTTAGGCATTTCGTTCAAACTATATGTAGGAATTTCTTTGTACTAATTTCCACTTTAGAATTCTAAATAAAAACTCAAACAATGCCAGAGACTTGTTCTTAATTTTGATTTGATAAGCGTTATATCATCCCCAGGGACTATACTTTTAGGCCACATAAAACTGTTTATTTATTTAGAAATGTACATTTTATCCAAAAATTATACTTTTCTTTAAATACAAATTAAAATAATATGCCCTGTCTGATATACCGAAAAGTAATTACGCTGCTAACTAGCAATTAAGCAAGCATGGTAATTACATTCCAGGGGCAAGGGGGCACGTGGTACATCTTCAGGACCTCTAGAATTTCATTTTTACTTGGAAATTTGTTTTTTCAATACTAAATTTTACTAAATTTTTAGTTTCTTCATTGGCAACATGATGAAAATATTACTATTTTCTTCCATAGTATTTCAATTCCGTAGTTGAGCTCTGGTGAAGGTACAAGAAAAGAAATCAAAAACTGAAGCGTTTGCAGGAGGGAATCCTGAAAGAAGTCGATGTCATTTATTTGTGTGCGTGAATGAGACTGTCCCATGTCTGTAAGTTTACAGGCAATAAAAGAGTTCCTCCGGGACAGAAATCCGGCACACAAGAAACGGTTAGCGGTCAAACTAGCCGTAAACAACCGTCGTTAATTAACCGTAACAATCAGAACTCCGTTGTTCATCTATCAATAATACGGTAAGCAGGGATGGAACTTCGAACCTTGGAATGTCCACATACGATGAAATACTCCCACAATCCAAAAATATCCTTCGCACCATTTTGTCCCATTATGACCAATCTGGGAGAGTTTTTGGCTACATGTCTAGCAGCCTATATAAGTCGGAAGCACAGCAGTCAGAAGAAGATACTCCTTCAGAGTGGGACAACCGATCAAGAGCCCCCCCCCCAATACCCGACAGTGTTTGGTTTGTATATCGTTGGAATGGGAATTTGCTGGAAAAGGATTTCATTACAGATGCATACCTCAAGGTAACATGTTTTGATGCCATTTCGTGGAATTCACTATCAAGTAACAACTCATGTTTGTCTTATGTTGCAGGAGTGTGAGCGACAATGCGCGGGATGCTCATGGTTCTACCCGTGCTGCTCGCGACCCTCCTCCAGCCAGCGTGTTCCTCGATCACCTCAAGCGTCAAGGAGAATCCCGAAGTCCTAGCGAGTGTTGAGTCCGGTCTTTTGTCGCTTTTTGGCTTTAGGAAGAGGCCCCGACCAGACAAGGTGGTGGTGCCCGAAGCGATGCTGGAGCTATACCGCCGTCAGACGGGCCAAGATGTGGACACTTCGGCGCTGCCTCTCCCCGGCAGGCATACGCATACAGCAAACACCGTGCGCAGCTTTACACATATAGGTGAGTGTCATACATTTCACACCGCTGAAATTCGGAAAAAATCTTAGGGGGACGAGAAAATAAAGGTTGAAAAATGTCTAAACCTTTCGGATTCATTTGCATTTTATTTTATTTATTTAGATTCTAATGGAGTCCCCCGCTGTGGCTCAGGGGATGCGTTCGCTCCTCTCACGCAGCGGGCCCGTCTTTGATTCCTGGTTGGGACAGGTTATCTGGGTGGGGTTTTTTCCAGGGTTTTTCCTCAACTGTGAGACAAATGTCAGGTAACTTTAGGCCCTTGTGGTCCCCGACATTATCATTTTCATCCCCACCTCCCACCCTGATTCCAGAGTTGCAAGAGATTTGATTAGGAATCGATAGGTATAGAAGTCTTTAACATTATTCTTTTTATTCCTCCGTCCCATTCTTTGCTTCGTTTCCAGTGTTAAGATAAGATTTATTATATTCCTTAGATATAAAGTACATGTCAACAGACAATCTGAATAACAACTTACAGTGAACACGTTATATATAATTCATTATTAACCTACTGATGTTAAATTCAGCTAAAGCCAAATAGAAATATGTAACAATATCACGATTGAGTCGTTCAAATAATAGATTAGTAATGATGAGATTCAACATTAATATTATTTATACCCTTATTGAATGAAATGCATCCATATAGCTTATTTCTTATGAGCAGTTTTGAATGGTTAGGCCAACTTATACTTAATACCTGGTAATGCTTTTATTTCACGAGGTAGATACACAATTTAATGTATTCATAATAACAAAAACTTTTTTTATAAGAGGTTAATGGAGCTGAAGGCAAATGAAGATCAAGTTTATGTCTAGTATTAATAATATGAATTTCTTAATTATTGTTAAATTTACTGACATTTAACATAGAAGGTCGAGATAAAATATATTTGCAAGAGAGGATTAAGATTTTAAAGTTCTTATATAAAGGGTTTGCAAGAATATATTTTGTATGCTTCAGCTAATGCTTGAATAGTTTTCTTCTGTAAAAGAAATATTTTCTACTGTTAACCGAATTCCCCCGAAATATTATTCCATGTTTCATTATTGAACGAAAATGTGCAAAATAAGCTTATTTTGTTCTGTAAATTCCACAAAGGTTTATTATAGATTTAATACGATATTATAGATATAGGCCCTAATAAGACGCAGAGCTTAATTTCGGTGAGGTATGTTCAATGTGCTCTTAACAGCTGAAAAATGGGTTTACATGTAGGCCTAAAATAGTGTGCAATCAGTTTGTGTCAAATAACTTTCATCGTGTGTGGCCAGAGGCATTCCCGGTGATGATATTCAAGGCCTGAGGATGGCCCAGAAGCAACCCTCAAGTAAATATGCTTACAAAGAAGGAACAGCTGTTTTTCCTTTTAAAAAATCGTTTATTGCATTTTATGCTTCTTTGACGATATAACTTAATTTTAGTTCTATTATATTGACTTTGAATCCTAAGTACACAATTTTTAACTATATACGATATGCAATAGTGTAAAATAAACGTAGCATGTAAGGTATTTGAACATATTAATATAAGATAATACTTGTAGAGATTATAAGGTTGTTAACTGAATACATTAAATACAATAACGTTCTAATTAGTGTCTTTCCCTTCCCCATTTTTGTGAAAGGTGGCTAAATAATTTCACGGGTTTCTTGATGTATTGATATTGTTTTAGTCGTGTATTGTTGCATAAGAAACTGTCGTTAAATGATCTTCGGAGCCTTTAACTGTAATGTAGACCTACTTACGGTTTTTCCCTGCTTTGTTTTTAGTATGAATTTTCACAAAAATGAGGGATCCAGATGAATTCCCACGGTTGTAAGAATGGGGGATGTTAATGTCATAAAACATACCTGTGTAAAACCACAGGCGAAAAAAAGAATGGACAAAGTAGATCTAGAGATAATAAGTATACCTTTGAAAGTCACATAATAATAGTGGTACAAAATACTGCTGAAATGTTTTCCGCCACAGGTATTAAGTTAGAGTACCGGTACCTATGAGTTTTTGTTCGAATATAAAGAAAGATAGTATTCATATAATAAAAATAACAATGATAATAACAATAATAACGTTGATCCTAACGGTAACGGTGTTGTTATTTACTAGCAATTCGTGCTAGGTAACATTTAGCTAGATTCATAATGTTGGTATGATTCTTTTTTTCTTAATGATTTTCCATTGTATGATGTAATGCATCCCCTCAGACACGAAACTATAACACGACTGATATTGAATTTTGTTGGTATAAAGTATTTTATTTAAATTGCATTTACAAACTTGTGTTAAAGTTATATTAATAGTAACTGTAATGGGAATATTATTTCTCTATATAAACTTGTTTTTGGACTGAAAATATTACATATCAGCGCAATGTATACCCAAGCAGTTAATATAGCTAGGCCTATTCCTCTTAACCTTAACTCATTCTCGTATACACTGACATAAGAAATTCTTAGAATATGTCAAGATTCCACAAAATGCACTGGTAATAATGTTAATTATGTAAGTGTAGGCCTACGATTCGCTGACATGTTTGTTTTAGGTTTAAATTCGATTTGGGAACAACCTGTCAGAACATTGATAAACTTCATTTTTCAACTAGTGCTAAATAGTAATATTGTAGGTTAAAATTTTTCCACCTTATGCACTAGTATATCTCAGATATTGATTTGAATGAGTGATGACAGGAATCTATAGTTAGTATCTGTAGTTTATTTATACAAGTATTTGCAAGTATCTTGTGTAGCAATAATTTACAATAGTTCTATTATGGTAAGCTAAAATGATATACAATTATTAAAATTACAAGTAAACTATAAAAAATCACAATTAGTTGTATGTACAAATTTTTTGAAACTAGAAGACACGTCAACTTAAAACAGTATATATAGATTCTTATCTTCTATCAATAAAATATTATACATGAAAATGTAAGTCACAGTATGTTAAAATAACATTCTGCTATTTAGCATTGATGTTTGGATGTGTTGTTAATTATACAAGTATTTTCAAGTATCTTGTGTAGCAATAATTTACAATAGTCCTATTATGGTAAGCTAAAATGATATACAATTATTAAAATTATAAGTAAACTGTAAAAAATCACAATTAGTTGTATGTACAAATTTTTTGAAACTAGAAGACACGTCAACTTAAAATAGTATATACAAATTCTTATCTTCTATCATTAAAATATTATACGTAAAAATGTAAGTCACAGTAAGTTAAAATAGCATTCTGCTATTTAGCATTGATGTTTGGATGTGGAGCTGTGTGTTGTCGTTAGGCTATATATGGAGCCGTGGAGATGTGAAGTTCCTTTATATGGATTCCTATGTCACCATGCATCTGAACAATATCTGGGAATTAAGTCAATGGATATGCATTTCAATGCAGGCTTTGCATCATCTTCAGTCCAAATTTCACACACTAGAAATGAAAGTTGAAGAATGTAGTATAAATATTTATAAAGCAGAGTTAATTATAGTTTCGTTAAAAGGGGTGTTTATTTAGTTAATTATAAAATGTCAGAGTTTTACTTACAGTTTTCTATGAACTTGTGGATGTTGTGTTCGTTGCATGAGTAGGCTCACTACTAACTTGATTAGTATATCGTGTATCTGTAGTTAATTCGAGGTATGTTTCGAAAAGTTGATTGTGGTCAATAGTGTTTTCATTAACTGTATGTTGTTTATGTCTGTATATTTCAAGTTGTTCGAGGGTGTTTAATTTTGAACTTTTTTTGTGTCTATGTAAGATTTCCATGGTATTTTCAATTGTATTGAATGTGTGTGTATTATTAATAAGATGTTTTGCGAATGCTGATTTATTTCGGTTATACTTAAAATCACTAATGTGTTCAGAAAATCTTTGTTTAAAAGTCCTTCCTGTTTGGCCTACATATATAGCGTCACATTCTGAGCATTTCAATTTGTATACTCCACATTGTTCATATTGATTTTTTATTTTGTTTGTTGTGTTATGTAAAAAAGATTTGATACTGTTATTGGTTCTATAAGCAATTTGAATTTTTTCAGATTTTAGGGGTTTAATGATTTTATGTATTTTTGGGTCTGTATAGGTAAATGTAATATACTTTTTATTTTTATTGTTATTATTTTCATTAGCGGGAGTTAGCCTAGAGATGATGTTTTTATTTTTATGAAATTGTTTCTTTTTATTGTTAAGTAATTTATATATAAGAGATTTTTTGTAGCCGTTGTTAACTGCGATTTGGATTATAGTTTGCTACACAAGATACTTGCAAATACTTGTATAAATAAACTACAGATACTAACTATAGATTCCTGTCATCACTCATTCAAATCAATATCTGAGATATACTAGTGCATAAGGTGGAAAAATTTTAACCTACAATATAACCTGTCAGAAATTACATTAGGTCTAGGCTATTACTTGCACATAAGTGAGGAGAGTTTAAGATGAAAAATAATCACATTAAAAAATAATGCAGATATCGGTAGCCGTACATTTCGATAGAATGCACAATGTTATATCAATGTTTTAAAACTTTTATTTACATATATTTTTACTGACATCGTTATAAAGAAATTAATCAATCAAGGTGGGCTAACAATATCAAAGCGGTTGACAATTTTATATGTTATGTTTAGGATAGAGCGGACCATGTATTATGCGCATTGTATTAATCAATGTTTATATGATGTCAAGTGGACAAATTTAGCTGAAGTATCGCCGTATCGCAGTGGTTGAGGCGCTGCGCTACAAACCGGAAGGTCGCGGGTTCGAGTCCCGATGAGGTCGTTGAGATTTTTCAATTGGCCTAATCCTTCTGGTGGCACTATGGCCCTGGGTTCGACTCAGCCTCTAACAGAAATGAGTACCAGGGGCAATCCTGGGGGTAAAGGCGGCCGGTGCGTGCCGAATGTCCAAAATCTGGGAGCCTCAATCTCCTGGAACCCTCTGGGCCTCCATGGCCTGTATAGGGATCACTTTACTTTTAGCTGAAATATCAGCTGGATAGAACTTCAGGAAATGAAAGCATGCACTTCAGTAAGCAATTTCATCTTACTATTTCGTACAGACAGAAACTGATACATTTGAGCTTGCCTCGGCCGCTAATTGGCTGTTTTCTAGAGCCAATCAAAATGCTTCGGGGTCCGGATATAGCACTTTATAGTACAATAGATATGGTATGCTGTAAAATATTTCAGATGGTATTTACAAAGTGAATAATGCTAATGGTTTACTGTGTAGTATAAGCTTCACAACTGAAGCATCCCTAAAATATTTCCATATCCAAGCATTTGCCTCAATAAGATTTCTTATTTTGATAAAAGGATTTCTCTAAGGAAGAAGTGCCTTTGACGCAGAAGTCCACTCAGAATACGCAGAAGTACATAGTATAAATATTTATGGAAGGTTAAGATCAAATAAATATCTTATTATCCATATAGTGCATTTTGTTTCGTAACATAATATATTTTTATTCGACCGTACTTATACGCTTATATATTATGTGACGTAACGGTTTGAATAGTATCAATTAAAGTACAGAATTTCATTATAACACTTGTCCAAATATCGATTAATATCATACGCGAACAATAGCCAACAATATTCCACATGATTATGTACCGTATACTGTTCAGATGGCATCGTAGCCCTTTCGATTGTCCAGAATAAAATATATATTCAAAGGCACTATTACCTTCAGAAATTGGATAGGTTTTATTGAAAATTTAAAGTTGTTCTACCCAACAGTTTTGTTTGAAAAACCTTCAACTTAATGTTTTTGAGGCGATGCACTCCACGAACAATATTGACAATATTTTGGCACCTGCGATTCCTTGAATGGACATGTTGCAAATATTGCGGGGGAAGTGAGGGTAATGAAAGGAAGTTTGTATACCTGTGCGACCACTTTGCCTTTGTGGTCTACCCAGGTAAGCAAGTTACAGTTTCAATCCTCACAAAATATCGCTTACATTTCTATACAACAACGAAATGAAAGTAATTGGAGCTATACTGTCAGTTTCTTTATTGCAGCTCGGGTACAGATTTCGAGGGGTGCCAACAATTATCAAAAATAATCCTAATTATAATTTAATAATACTGTGTCAGCAAACAATAATAAATATTATTATAACACACTCTGCGATTACTGTTTTATGGATAAAGCTGTTTTTTCTCATTAGTGATGCATAAAACTTAGTATGCCATTTCGCACGGAATAGAAATTCACAAACCCGATCTAGAATTTACTGATAAAAATCATGGTAGCCTATATAATATCATCCAATGAATTAAATTTTGTCCATAAAACAAATCCAATGGTAAAAAACGAGCATTAAAAGCCCTCTAAGTTAAGAGAAAAGGTTCTGCTAGTCTGGAGGATAATATGTGCCTGACTTCCTAGATTGGGATCCGGAGTTCTAATCCTGATCGCGTAGTGCGGATATTTCTACCTTCTTCCCTTCAGCAAATATACTTTAATCATGCCTTCAGTCAAGTGAAGAATGTTAAGTTCCTTTCGTAGTACAGATTCCACGTTAACGCACAACGGTGGAAACTTTTCATACTTCTAAAACAGGCATGAACTCGCAGCCTGCGGGCCACATGTTGCCCTTTCCCAGCGCACTTGCGGCCCGCCCAAAAGATACATATAGCCTACTGGCACAAATTGCATTCCATTTTTTAACCGGCGATTTTCGTATCTTCTGAAAATTTTCAAAACTTCCGAAAGTTTGCAACAAGTTTTACGGATCTCAGAGAAGAAGGCTGGAAGATGGCTGACTGATCAACAGTTGCCATCTATGATCACAGTCAGAACTGAATGGATATTTCAGCCAGACAGCAAAAAATTGTCATTAAAAAGTCAAGTTTCATAACAGAACGCAATAATGATCGTACGGAAATGTTCATTTTGAACTGTTGTAATTTTTAACAATGATATATTTTTGTTGTATTTGTATTCAAGAATGTTGCTGTTTAGAATTTCGGTTTTGTTTTCTTATGTTAACTTTGCATTCATGAAGGTGGATAGCAGCCAAATCATTTGCATCCACATTGTGTGTTTTTATGTTTAAAAAATAAAAATCTTTTATCTTGTGAAATATGACTCAAACACTTCAACCCGAAAAAAAAATTGTAGAGTACCGTAATCAAGACTAAAATAAAGTATAAACTAAACTAAACTCGGTGGTGCTACATCCCTTGAGGGACTACAGCGGTTCGGTGGAATGATGTTTACCTGGGCGCCACAGTATAATGCATATACTGAATATTTCTGTCTTTGTGTGTCGAACTCGCCTCCGGTCAGTCAGTCGATCGTCGAGCACTTCCCTCTAGCTTCAGGGTAGGAAGCGAAGAACACCTTAATATTATTGCTTGAATAATAATGCAGTTTCTTTGAACACTGAAGGAATATTCTGTTTATTCAAAACGTTGTAAATACAAGTCCAGTCATTGACAATAATTACAAAATTTGTTTGTGAATAATTAATATTGTTACAAGTTCACGGTAGATCGTTACTAGTGATACAATTGCTGCCGTATATGATTTTGACTAATCGCGATTGAAAGTAAGAATCCTTCTAAGTTGATTAATTCCACAGCGAAAATTTTATAAGTTCAATTAATTCTGTGGGCACGAGGCCACAAAGATAAGTAGAGTGATTGATGTAGGCACGCGGCCTCGACGTAGAGTGATTTAATACGGTAGACACAAGTCCCCGAAGTAGAATTGACTTGACTGCTATAGGCACGGGGCCTTGAAGTAGAGTCCTGTTGACTGCTCTAGGCACGGGGCCTTGAAGTAGAGTGATTTTACGGCGCCCCGGTAGGCCTAAAGAAAACTCTCTTGAACAAACATTTACCCCACTCCTTCTTAATTATTATTCGTGAATCCCGGCACGTGGTACTATAGATCAACTCTTATTGGCAACTCTCCCGACCAATAATAATATGTTAGTTTCCCACGGAAATCAATTGGATTTCCCTTATTCTCAAAACCCACAACTTAGCGTCTCGGATTTCTAAGAAGGTTCGGACAGCGTGTTGTATCAGTAGCAACATCAGAAGCAAGGCTTGAACATCATAGCCGACTTCTTAGAATTACTTAAGTGAATCAGTACCCTTTCTGATTAGATCTCGGGAGATTCCCGATACATTGTACCTGTGTACCTGCATTGCCTTATCTCGCACCCGCTAGGTCTGCTAGGGAAATTCCCAGCTTCTCTGTCTATTCACTGCAATCTCATTTTAATAGTTATTTAAAATGATGTTGTTAAACTTTTTACCTTTGCCTTCTTTCTAGTTAATAATATTTATAATGAATGTTCCGTCTTTTCACGGTCATTTTAAGACCAAACACGGGCTATGAGATTTTATGATTTTAGTTTGAATAAATTTGGGCAATTAATCTGTCATTTATTATACTTAATTTGGTTATCTTGTTTATTTCTTTTTGCCGAAGTATCTGAACTGCAATATATGCCCCAGTCTATTAAGACAGGAATCATCATAGCCTATGATTGACTTACTGGCTGAATATACTGCATCTCTCCACAAAATATTATACCTTATTTTCCTCCAGTGTTGCAACCATCTTAAACAAATACATAACTAATTTAATTCCTATCTTGACACGAGACTTCACCTTAAATCCTGTCCCACATGTACAAGTTTTGTGACCCTATCACATTCATGCCTTCATACATCTTGCGGTTTTCTGTAGTGTTACGTTGTTTGTACGTATTACTTGGTTTATTGCACGACCAAGACATTACAACAAAATTTTACGTAAACACCATAAATTTACCGATATACCCTCGTGAGACCATGAAAATTAAGCTCAAGCAGTTCTCACTGAAATTTTATAAAATATATTGAATGCATAAAAAAAACAAAAACACTTCTTCATAATGAGACTTTGACAAGGTCGATCAAGCAGTTCTCACTATACCTACACTATATTATAAAGAATGCAAAGAAACACTCTTTTATCATGAGACTTTGACAAGGTCGATCAAGCAGTTCTCACTACACTTGCACTACAATATACTGCAACGCAATACACACGCGTATATTTTACTCTCAGTCACACACATTCCTATAATCCTAAACCTATGTGGAACTGATAACCTATCATGCCAGTAGCTATTTTACCGCATAAAATATACATTACAGGTTATAGGCCTACATTAATCCAACTCAGTACAATGCCTTTCGGTTGTTCTGCCCTGAAATATGGTCTAATGAAGCTGCCTTCTTTAGTGATTTTCCTTCATTAACAGGTCTCTCTAATCCTCGTAATCCCCCGGTCTGTGGGACGTCATTTCGACCCTCAACTGCATCTTCTAATCGTTTAAAAGGCCTATCTTGCGTTAGATGTATTTCGTCATTTCTGTGACGGACATTCTCCAGAGCATAACTGTTATTTCCCGTGCCACGCGTCTGGCTCGTGTCATTTATTGCTTCATCTGTGACTACTCGGTATGCCGTTTCACTGACCCAATTTCTTTCGCTTTCAATGTCAATGTTCCCCTGGCTTCCTGGAATTCGATCATCTTCATTCTGCGAATTTTTCATCGGCATCCTCCCACAAAATCGAATATTATTTTCTTGCCTGCCCTGAGGCCTATTTTCTTGATTATTGCCTCTTCTATTCCGGTTCCTATTGTTCATATAATTGTTATTATTGTAAGTGGGTCCCCTGTTCGATTCTCTATTTCTCTTGCAGTACTCTTGTTCCCATTTCCCTCTATCATTTGTCGAGCCTCTTCTCGTGTCTTGACTTTCCTGCGTAACTTCGGTATTTTCATGATACTCTTCCCCGTTTGTCTCTACTTCAAATCTTGATAGCAATTCTAAGGCCTTGCTGTAACTTTGGGGACAAGCTACTATAAGTAGGTTGCATATTTCCGGCTGAAAATGTCTCCGTACAATCTGGATCGCTACATCTTCCGGCATATCTGGATCTAATTGTTTCATTAGGCCTATTACTCTTAGGAAATGGTCCGATAGAGAGACGTTGCCCCTAGGTGAATATCTTCCATTATAGACTTCATTTCTAGCTAATGCTCTCTTCTTCTCTCCCCAATATCTTTCTAGGAACAGCTGTTTAAAATTCTCATAATTACCGTCCGGTTGTACTATTATTTCAAACCACTTTTTGGCTTTTCCATCTAAAGCTCTACCGATAATCAACATTTTGTACTGAGATGGAATAGATTTTAAAATAAAATATTCCTCAAGATCTCTCAAAAAACTATGAGGACTCGTATTGCTCTCATCGAAGTTAGGAAGCGTAATGTCGTTCCCTATCAGTCTCCCTATATCTATTCTATTATCGATAGCTACAGGCATGCTAGTGGCTACCGTCTCGTGTAATGTATTACAGAATTCCTTCCTAGTACTGAGTGTATTATGTGTATTTTCCACACAACTACATATGTTTCTCTTAAAATTCTCAGCCGAACTATCGACTATAGGCCTATGACTCTCCACTTTTTTAGCTAGGGTGCTAACTTCTTTCAACATCTCCCCTACTTTCTGTGCTAATACATTTTCAAAATGCACTACCTTGTCATTTATTTCTGAGATTTTATCTTCTACCTCTACTTTCACCTTGTTCACCTGAACCTCCATATTCTCTATTACGCTTGATTCTGATTTCTGTAATTTGCCTTCTACAAGTTTAATCTCATTAAATACTATTTCTTCATATTTCATACCTTGAGATTCTATTTTCTCATCAACAATTATCATTTTAGCCTCTATTTCAGACTTAATTTCCCCTTTACTTTCCCAGATTTCTTGTCTTATGGCCCTCTCACTCATCATCATTTCCCTACAAAATTCCTCTCTAATTTGGTTACATAAGTTGGATTGAACCTCCCTTATTTCAATGAGTTCCTTTTCAATCCTATCTATATTCTGTCTATTTTCTTGGCTCGATCGTTCTATCTTATCTCCTAGTTTCTCTATCTTTTCCCCAGAATTTATTTCCAGTTCCTTTATACATCCCATATAATTTTTTTCCAGTTCCTTTATGCTTTCCCTAGTATCATTAGATTCCCTCATCATAGTTTCATTAGATTCTCTCATCATTTCCTTAGATTCCCTCATCATAGCTTCATTAGATTCCCTCATCATAGCTATCAAATATGCAATAGAATTTGGGTCTATGGTTTGATTCATTTCCCTAGGCCTATGTTCAGTTACACTCTCACTCTCAGTCTGCTGAATTTCTGCTACCTTATTCACCTGACTCTCCTTAACTGCATGAACTGTAGTATTTTCATTAGTTGCGGTACTATCCTCATTATTCTCCCCTATTTCACTATTTATTTCCCCATTAGTGGGCATTTCCTGCCCCTCTCTAAAACCATAGTTTTCTGATTTAATCTGTCTCTTTTCGTTCCTAATTCGCATATATAACTTTGCTACAAAAATGTAAATTGCCTGTACCACTTGGGTAAATAGTATAATTCTGATAATAGTTGCCACACTATCTGCCATAATCCTTCTCACAATTTTCTCCCTACTGAGCACGTCGTGCCCCTCTCCAATTATTATAGTACTCATCTTGCTAAAACACTTGTCGTTTTCCAGCCACATACAAATTATAAGGGTACTGATACACTCTTACGATCTACCTTACCTTTGGTTAAGACGTTCAATATACAATGCATAACATATATTAAAATACCCTTGTACAATGAATATTTGATATGCCTGAGTTATTATTTTGAAACAAATTTTCTTTTACTTGAATTTACTCAGTGAGTTTCAGTTCAATTTTACTTTGATCTTAAATTGCAAACTTTTCAAAAAAATATTATTTGATGTCAGGCTTACTAATTTATTTAATTAATATTTACTGTTTCTTAAATTATTGATAGTAAAATTGTTTACTTTACTGAAACTCTATGTATATTTAAATTCTTATCTGTTGGTGACTCTTTTGATGTTTTCTGCGACGGTCTCCGGAACTGATGTACCACGACCTTGAATTCCAGCGGTGCCTTTACGGGTGACGTTCTAGAAATTCTGCGGTGTCTTCCTTCCGTTTTGGGATGATTTTTGAAGTTGGTGATCCTTGATGTGCAGCTTCACTCGTGCCCCACGTTGGGCGCCATGTACAGCGGTTCGGTGGAATGATGTTTACCTGGGCGCCACAGTATAATGCATATACTGAATATTTCTGTCTTTGTGTGTCGAACTCGCCTCCGGTCAGTCAGTCGATCGTCGAGCACTTCCCTCTAGCTTCAGGGTAGGAAGCGAAGAACACCTTAATATTATTGCTTGAATAATAATGCAGTTTCTTTGAACACTGAAGGAATATTCTGTTTATTCAAAACGTTGTAAATACAAGTCCAGTCATTGACAATAATTACAAAATTTGTTTGTGAATAATTAATATTGTTACAAGTTCACGGTAGATCGTTACTAGTGATACAATTGCTGCCGTATATGATTTTGACTAATCGCGATTGAAAGTAAGAATCCTTCTAAGTTGATTAATTCCACAGCGAAAATTTTATAAGTTCAATTAATTCTGTGGGCACGAGGCCACAAAGATAAGTAGAGTGATTGATGTAGGCACGCGGCCTCGACGTAGAGTGATTTAATACGGTAGACACAAGTCCCCGAAGTAGAATTGACTTGACTGCTATAGGCACGGGGCCTTGAAGTAGAGTCCTGTTGACTGCTCTAGGCACGGGGCCTTGAAGTAGAGTGATTTTACGGCGCCCCGGTAGGCCTAAAGAAAACTCTCTTGAACAAACATTTACCCCACTCCTTCTTAATTATTATTCGTGAATCCCGGCACGTGGTACTATAGATCAACTCTTATTGGCAACTCTCCCGACCAATAATAATATGTTAGTTTCCCACGGAAATCAATTGGATTTCCCTTATTCTCAAAACCCACAACTTAGCGTCTCGGATTTCTAAGAAGGTTCGGACAGCGTGTTGTATCAGTAGCAACATCAGAAGCAAGGCTTGAACATCATAGCCGACTTCTTAGAATTACTTAAGTGAATCAGTACCCTTTCTGATTAGATCTCGGGAGATTCCCGATACATTGTACCTGTGTACCTGCATTGCCTTATCTCGCACCCGCTAGGTCTGCTAGGGAAATTCCCAGCTTCTCTGTCTATTCACTGCAATCTCATTTTAATAGTTATTTAAAATGATGTTGTTAAACTTTTTACCTTTGCCTTCTTTCTAGTTAATAATATTTATAATGAATGTTCCGTCTTTTCACGGTCATTTTAAGACCAAACACGGGCTATGAGATTTTATGATTTTAGTTTGAATAAATTTGGGCAATTAATCTGTCATTTATTATACTTAATTTGGTTATCTTGTTTATTTCTTTTTGCCGAAGTATCTGAACTGCAATAGGACTAGGCCACTATCCGACTCCTGCGCCATCTATCGGAGGCAGAAGACAAATGACAGGATCTGAAACTCCTAGTTTAAAAAAGTAATACGGACCAATATCAACACACTCAATTATTTTGTTTTATTTTGTACGTATTTAAAATTGTAAAATACTTCGAAACAGGAAAACAAAGAGTTGGGATGAATCGTTATAGGCTTATTTTAAGAACTGTATAATAAAATGTTACGCACGAAAAGTATAAATAACAAGCCGTAAGAAAGAGTAATAAAATATGGAGAGGTTATAAATTTCCATGAGGTGGGTTTTACCTGTTGGCCTACTGTTTACAAACACTGAACATAAAAGCACTTGGGGTTTCAGAGTTGCGAAATGTTGTAAGATCTGGGTCTTTTCGCTTCTGTCATTTTTGTGCAATTGATTTACATACGATTTTATGGCGATTCCAAGCCTTAGATTTACATAAACCTGTGCGTTATAATTATATATAGCAGATTTATTGTACACTCAAAATGAAACCTGCGTTGGTTTCAGCATATAAGAGATTCTCATTTATATAAACAATTTTCCACAACTTTAACCGTGATAAATATAGTGGTAGACCAAAGCTACCACTACCGAACTATTATGCAAGTGCACACTAGATAGTTTTTAGCCATTGGCCAATTTCATTTTAACAGAGTGTACGTGCGAGAATTTCAGTGTTATAATTTTCTAAATCCTATGATATTTTTGTGTTGCAGAGAGCAATGTGGACGCCGGGTTTCCGAGCCATCACAGGTTTCGCCTTGCCTTTGACTTGACGGGAATTCCCAGAACAGAACAGCTCAAAGCAGCAGAATTGCAGCTGAATCGTGAACCGCTGACTTCAGAGGAGAAAGCAGCAAGGAAGGAGCCGTCACGCAAATATCTTCAACAGATCCTAGTTCACGATATAGTAAAGCCAGGACTCAGGGGTCGCCGAGATCCCATCTTCCGTCTGGTGGACTCTAAAGTTGTAGACATTCGAGATGGTGAAAACATTTTATTAGATGTGCTTCCAGCAGTTGAACGCTGGCTCGAAGCCCCCAGTGAAAATCATGGACTTTTTGTAGAAGTAACTCCATTGGACGCCACGACAGAGCGTCAGAAACACGTGAGGTTGCGTCGGTCAGTGAACGAAGACGTTAAAGAGTGGCTGCCGAAACAGCCTTTACTTTTCACATACACGGACGACGGTAAGAACAGTCCACGGAGCGGGAATGCAATAGTGAGTCGATCGAGACGTGCGCCACAGTCAAGAAAAAACAAACGTAAAGATGGTCGCGAATCCTGCCGAAGGCATCAACTCTATGTAGATTTTCAAGATGTCGGCTGGAACGACTGGATTGTGGCACCTCCGGGCTACGACGCGTATTACTGTTCCGGAGACTGTCCTTTTCCTCTAGCAGATCATCTCAATTCAACAAATCACGCAATTGTGCAGACTCTAGTAAACTCTGTAAATCCCAGTGCAGTGCCCAAAGCATGTTGTGTTCCGACTTCTCTTACATCCATTTCTATGCTCTACCTCGACGAAGAGAGTAAAGTGGTGCTCAAAAACTACCAGGACATGGCCGTGCTAGGATGTGGATGTCGGTAAATGGCAGTGGTGTGCTCGATTTCGAAAGAGCAGGTGAAGAGGTGCTAAATAGTGTCAGGATGTGACCGTCCTGGAGCAAAGATGACGGTAAATGGTAGTGCTGTGTCCGTTTAAGTTGGAGGTGGGAAAAGTAAAGCACGCTCCCAGATATGTTCAGGTCCAGGATGTCAGCAATTATATGGAACTGTGACCACTTCTGGGAGAGTTTGGTGGTGCTAATGAATGTTACATGCTTGGTAAATGGTGTGAGTAAATATAAGAGTGCTACTTGGTAAAAGTGACGCCAGATCAGTAGGATGTGACCATGCTCGGGCATGAGATTAAGGGAATTTGGCAGTTTTATATTCACAGCCAAACCCATTGGGAGGAAAGTGTTGCTTACACAAACCGGTGCTGGTATGAGGAAGAATGGAGTAATTTGCAAGACAGAGAAAATAAATGCTGTTTCAGCATATGCGCAAAGAACATGAAAATAAGGTGTACTTCCAGTGATTCCCCAAGTGCACTTATCAATGTGAATAATTCTCCCGCATGCAACTGTACATCACATCGGTTTTCTCATTTCACTTCAGATAGCATTCAGTATTGAACTTCGTCAAGAAATCAGTTGGTTTTTAAATATTTGATACTGTTGTATATTTTTGGCAGAAAGACTTGGAAATACGGTACTAACCTATTTATTTATACAAAACGTTTTTGCGGCTTTAAATAGATTTTAACAGTCTCAACAGCAGTAAACTTTTATAGAATTACCAAATCAAATGTATTTTTAAGATTCTGAGACATATTTATTTCCTTTCGTAAAAAAGTTGGAAATGCTAAAGCACCGGTATTTATTTATATAAACCATTGTCTGCAACAGTAAAATAATTTTAACTGACCTATTGTTGAAAAAATATATATATTGAGAACTTCCTACGGACATACAAAGTAAAAGTTGCTTATTACATTTTTGCAAAGTTGGAGATGTTAGTAAGCTTTTTTAGAAAAACATTTCAAGTCTTTTCTGCAGTTCTGTTACATTCTTAGTTTCTATTGTTTTGCTAGATCTCAAAAACATTTAGTTTCATGTACCACAAAAATGAGCCACCAGCTCTTCAAAGCTCAAAAGTAATCTCCCTTGTCTTTTTGTGATCACGAGTTTAAAAAATATATACGGTATATTTTGTATTACCTATCCAAAATAATTAGGAAAATACAGCTGATAGTGAACTCAAAACATTGATCCATGTCTACATAGAAAGATAATTGAATTTAAAATGTAATTGTTAAAAGCCAATATTCTGTTATAAAAAATGTACTGTAAATTCCGCAAATTGAGAGTAGTATTAGGCTAGGTTAGTAGAAGATAATTTGACAACTTAAAATAAAGCACAAGTAAAGTATGCCGATATTTTGAGGCCATGTTTGAAGATGGTTTTAAGTGATTTTTTTTACAATGAATGTGCAGCAATAGCTTTCCAATATCGAATTATGAAATAGGATATCTCCATATGATTTTATTAGATTAATTGTTAATTATTGGGATACTTTCCTTGTGCAAATGGACTGATAGCAGTTATAAGTCATTTTGAAATTTGATATTAGCTGTAGGCCAATGTTCCTACAACCAGGATACTTTATATAGATTTATTACACTCTTCATGAGTATCATATGGAAGATAAATTCTTCATCTAGCGTTCAAATGTCTTCCGGGACTAAACAAGATACCTATTGGTGGAATATGACATATGTACTGAAGGATTATAAGTGGCTGCTTAACGAATGTGATATTAAAGTGGCCTTTCACCTACAGGCGGATTGAAAGTACCTGGAGATGGAACAAGTAATATTTATTTTTGTGAATACTGTATCATAGATGTGCCTTCTTTCCTGTACAGAATCAAAGTGTGTATATACCACAAATGTAAAGAAAATTCCTCCCTCAATAAAAAGATTCGTCAATAATTTTTAACTACATGTTTCAAATTATTTTAAGTCCCCATAAAAAAATGCTTAAGAATCCTTTGCCCAAATTCCTGTAGCTATGATTACATTATGTTTTCAAATCATCAATCACTGATATTAATCAAATTTAAATTTAGAATAGCATTTCCTCATCTCACTGTACAATTATTATATTACGGAAAACTACGTGTGTGTATGTGTGTGTGTGTGTAATGCGAGAGTTGGGGCATTAGGTCATGGCAACTATTTGTCTTTTGAAAATGTGGGGCCATTTTTAAATCTTGAAATATGCTAATGAAAATATAGGGTATGGAATGCATGTATAATGCAGATTATGGGTACAATACAGGGTGTTAATGAGTAACACCGAAACATTTACCTGTATGTAGAAGGGACATAGACAAACAACTTTTATTAGGAGAGTTTTGCTCTCTGGCGTAAAATGTGTATGCTACAAGGCATTAAAGGCATTATAATTTGGTGCTCATAAGTCAATAATTACGCAAAATAGGGTTAAAATTTTATTAAATTGACTTTATGCCTTCCTAGTGATCGATAAAAACCTGATTCTTAATCATTGATCCACAGCTATATCATAATTTAGAGTTCTCATAATTTGCAAAATTTACAGACTAATCGCATGACTGGCCACCACTGCATTAGTCTTTTTTTATTCATAACTACTGGCTACAGTGTTAACAACGAAGTTCCTTTGTTTTACATTTTTTTCTAATGTTAGAAGTCAGTGGTGGCCATGCCCTGGGAGATTTTATGATGTAACAGGAAAAATTGAATCCATAGAGCAAAACTCTTCTAATAAAAGTTGCTTGTCTATACGTAAATATTTCGGTGTTATTCATTAACACCCTGTAAATAGGCAGACACCCATAAACATCCATACGCGACTGCTGAAAGCACACACATCCACTTCATGATCCCTTAAAGTTCGGTACGAAAGGACATTATTTCCCAAAACTTCCATCACCTCCCTGTGGGATTTTCTGGCATTTCTGCCTCGGATTGTGACTATTTTGACGTAAGAGTGTTATTCACATCTTGTCGTATCCATTCTGCACGGCGGCGATTCAACTAAATTAGGCCTACCGTCTAGGCTTATATTCGTATAACCGTACATAACAGTGCTACCCAATGATGTGTCCATATATGTAACACACACCTCATGGTACCATTGCTTTGAGTTGTCATGACTTATGCTTCATCTCGCATATGTACACACATACATACACTGAGTGGTAGTAGTATAATTATCAGATTCTATGAGTTTGTCCTTCGGTAGAAAAATATTAAATACCATTTTTTTCAAAAGTAATAACTTTTCTCTAAAAATTGTTCCTAAAGTTTAACCGTGCTTAACTTGATAAATATTTTCCAAACTGCTCCAATTTCTTTCATATCAGTAGATAAAATAATAAGGAATAAATTTTCCCTTTTACCGTTTTCTAATGAAGTTGGCAGTTTTTTCCAAAATAAATCAAATATTAATTCGTAGATGAGAGGGGCAACGAAACTTGGCATGTCAAGATAAGTGCATCCTTCACCTAACGAAACTTGGCATGTCAAGATAAGTGCATTCTTCACCTAACTAAATTTGGCATGTCAAGATAAGTGCAACCTTCACCTAACGAAACTTGGCATGTCAAGATAAGTGCATTCTTCACCTAACTAAATTTGGCATGTCAAGACAAGTGCAACCTTCACCTATCGAAACTTGGCATGTCAAGATAAGTGCAACCTTCACCTAACGAAACTTGGCATGTCAAGATAAGTGTATTCTTCACCCAACGAAACTTGGCATGTCAAGATTCTTCACGCAGTAGGTTTGTTTTCATATTACTGTAGGTCTTATGACTGAGAGATCAATGTTAGCGAAAGAGCAACCAGCAGGTGCACCAGAAGGATTAGAAGAATGAGGTGAGTGCAACTTTGTTATCATTTTCTATGTTTCGTTCTGGAAGAACATCTTACTTGGCATATGGGCATAAAACTAAATCTTTTATATCCTACTCTGCTTCGGAGAGAAAGAATGAGGATCTAGCGTCATAACAGCAGTGTACTCGCAACATTGTTGATCCATGAATACAATACTTTGATCTTCCTACGGATCGGAAAGAATATTGGTTCTTACTGAAAAAGAAGAGTACAGGTTATGAAGCTCAAATTCGAAAATATTCTTCAACCTCTGTATGCTAGAGAAACAATTTATAAGTAATCAGTAGGACAAGATGATTTTGCATCTGTTTTATAAGAAGGTTAAAAGATAGCTCGAATCTATATAAATGGGTATCATTAAATAATTAATTAAATAAGGTCAATTTATTTTTTATTTTTTGCTTTATTTTGTATTTCTCTTCGTTTTCAAAAGATGGGTCTTTTTTTAGCAATTTTTAGGTCAGTTTAGGCATTTTTAGGTTTCAATGAAGGTAGAGAAGAGCTTTTCCGTGCAAAAATTGTTACTTTCAGACAACAGACAATCGTTTTTGTTTGAGAATCTCCAAATGTTCGTAGTTCATTTTAATTCAGGTTTATTGTGAACACCATAGCAGTTTTTCTTGTAGCAATAAAACAAATTCTTTCTTTTTAAATGACACATACTTGCTAGGGAAAATTTGATGTGCATGCCAGTTCAGAAGGAATTTCTTTTTCTCTAAAGGTTCCCAAGTAGAATAAATTTACTTCTATAGTAACAAAATAAGTGTGTTTTATATTGTAAATTCATGTCATCCATTAAATTGCTTTGAGCAATTCGTTACCTTAAAAAAAACTAATTGTAAGTAGTAATGGTAAATTTATTGGTAATTTTTTTAAATTTTGGGTCATTTTTTTCACTATTTTTAGGTCATAAATGCATTTTTTTTTGCATCTTCTTAAATGCCTTACCCTAAAGACTAAGAATATTCCATAGTCCTGCCATCCAGAAGTAATCTATTGCCATAAAAGAAAAGCACTTAAAGCATATTAAAAACAAAGCAAAAGAACCAGGCACCGATGAAAGATATTAAATATTAGTGTAAGTTATCTTTAATATTCAAGTCAGTGCTACATCTGTGCTTTCCAGTAACATGAAAGTGGCATAGAATGTGTTTTTTCTTTCTAAAGTGGAAAATTAAGAGAAGCTATTTCCCTCACACAGTTCTCCTCCTAGGACTAGAGGGATCGTTATATTTACGCATTTAATATGAACACGTGTATTAAAACGTGATCGTCGACCGTACAGGGAAGCTGTATACCGGTAACTGAGCAAGTCTTCTTTAGTAATGAAGGTGTTAATGATAGGGGCGTACGTATTGGAAAGTTGATTTTGAGGCTGTAATGGGGGCTACGGAACCCCAGCCAAGCCCAACAATCACTGATCAGCAGATCATCGCATGCTACCACTTCCCGCTGGACCAGTTCTTGCGCATTCCACTGCAGAATCCCACGCAATGAAGACAAATTAAACACGATACATTTTATTGCACTCACCTTAGCTGATTATTATCCGACAATTAGAAGGTACGGCAGGAGTCGCTGATTATTTTTAATGGTTCCATACTTCCAGAAATAAAGTACGGAGTTCTTATAGGCCACTAAGATATTTTCTCCCGTTTTCTCCGGAAGGTGTTAAACTACCAACTTAACATTCGCAATAGCAATAGTCTATAGCTTATTTGCTTTCTTCCTACTCCTATCGCAGATACGTTATCAATTTTTTTTTATTATTTTTTTTGGGGGAGGCCCGAGCAATGTAGGCCTACTATTGAAAATGTGTCCAATATTAAATGAAGTCTCGCTGAATACCATTTTGGCATTCAGTAATTAAGCCTATTTTAATAATGTGTTGTGAATTGGAGTCATTTGTCAAAATAAGAGATACACGGGTTATACCAGAAGTTTAGGAGTTCTTTAGATATTGAATACTTTTTGCGATATTCACAGATTCATAGAATATCAACATGGGCATTTAAAAAAATACATATTAATGTTTGAAAGTCCCTAAATGAAGCACTTTGAACCATACTCCACTTATACTGGATGAAGCAGATGTGAATATTAATTTTAGATCCCTCTAGGCCTACTGATTTGCTATCTCAAAGACTGCGGTAACATTTTATAACGTTGACAATGAATTTTAGGAAAATTCCTACAATCCGTGAAGAGGTTTCTTCCTTTAGCAAGAAAGTTAAATCGTCATCAGGTTGATGCCACTGTAGTTGTAAAGTCGATCGCAGTCAGCATATTTGCACTTTTTCAACATAATATGCATCAGAACGCATTAAGTCTAGAAGAATAATTCGTGCCATTTTATGGCATTCAAATACGAAGGTTAATTTTTTAATAGCGACAACACACCTGTAGAATCTCACTAAAACAGGACGTTTACATCACTTTCACTTTATATTGGATGAAGCAAAATGAATTTTCTCTATCATCGTATATGCCTAAAAATAATAAGAATTGAATGAGCATTCTCTCTTTTCCGGTCTAAAAAGGTGTTTTAAATTTTTTGATATATTTTGCCAAATTGTCCAAGAACCAGAGTCTTCTAAAGAAACTTAGTAGAATTCACGAAAAGACTATTAATTATATAATGTATTTCCAATGTGTTTACAGAATTTTAGAACTATCGGTCTATGTGGTAAAGATTTCTTAGAAGTCGACCACAGTTAAAAAAGAAAGTTCAAGTGACTTTACTGTATGCCTATGTAATCGACTAAACAGGCCCCAAATCGTACTCTTGTGAACCGTGCTTTGTACTTTCACACTAGATTGTTTACTTTTGAAACGCACACATCTTGAATCAAGTATAATTAAAATCCAGTTATTGTTATAGGCTACTGGATTGTTCACTGAAATGTGAGCCAAATAATCTAAATAAAGCACTATGGTTGTCCGATTTTAAATAAATTCTTACATGTTGATCTTAATTCTAGTAATTAAACAATATGATTTTCATAATTAATTTTTCAGTCGATGGCACCGGTATAAATTTGATACCAATATAGAACTGTCTAATTTTTATGTACTCCTAGTTCATATTAATATACCTCTCTCCAGTAATGTCTGTATCGGCTACTGGTATACACGCTGGACCTTGAGGAGACGTCCAAAAAACTTGATCTTATGCAAATGAAGTTCAAGTTTCAGAGAGGTTTATAAAATAGGTATCGGACTAACTAATGTTCGTTCTTTTGCTCTGTACATTTCTCTATCTGTGTGAGAAACACAGCAATTAAAATTCCAAGACGTCTCTTGAAGCTAACATCTGTCTCGTTTCGTAAGTTTTATTTTTTAAACAGAATTAACAAAATTTATGTACACACAAAACTCGACAAATTTATTTGTATGTATTCCACAAAGTAGGTGAGACGCGTTAATATCAACGTTTCAATTGCATTTAATAACATTATTAATGGGTAACGAAAAGTGGAATGCATTCTAGACCAGTTAAATTTGAAGATACCGGTAGACTATATATTTTAAAATACACAAATTGTTTTTTTCGAACGGATTAATGATTAATTTCCAGTATATTTTAGTGTATTTAAATGTCCAGTGTAATTTTGACATATTTTACTTAACAAAGATAGCTTAATTCACTGGTCATGAAGCTCTAAAAAACTCATTAGACCTATGTATTCACTTGGCTTTCTATAACCAAAGTTAAATTTTACTATTTATGCTTCCTCTGCCAGTACCATAGGTACTAGCCTATAGGTACTTAAATACTTAACCAGTATGTATCGTTAGGAACTATAAAATAGTATATGCCCAATTGAGGACCGTTTTGACAAAACTCAACATCTCCATTTTTTTGCCAAATTCGTGTTTTAATGGTTTTAGGGGCTTTGAAATGAGATCTTTAAGATGGTGAAAAAAGAACATAAGAAAAGTCAACATAACCGATTCATTCTGAAGCCTCAATATGCAAGGTTTCTGTCTTCTATATGTTAATCAACTCTAAAGAAACCTTCTCCTGAACAATTTATGTTTTGGCACATGTTGAGTTTTGTCAAAACGGACCTCAATTATGTTTTACCCAAGATATCTTTATTAAGATTATTACATTTCAGCAAACAATACTATAATAAATTAATATTTATTAATTGATGGTGTTTGGTTCAGATTATATGATTATTATATTTTATGGATGCCTTTAATAAGCTTAGTGTGGTCTCAATCTAAAATTCTTTCAAATAATTCAATTTCAATTTCAATTTTTTTACAGAGGACTATTATTTATTACAAAGGACTATTATTCATTAAATAACCATTATAAATGGCATTCGTGGTATTACTTATGAAAATAAGTATTAAAAAATAAACTGAAATAGCCAATATAAAAAAGTACTAAATTACAGGTATGTTTTTCTACAGTTGAAGTTGTAGTATTAAATATAGGCCTAAATAGCTAGTTTGAAAAGTCCGCCGGCGTGGTCTTGTGGTTAGCGTCGCTGACTACAGATCCGTCGGCCCGGGTTCGATTCCCGGTACCTCCTCGGATTCTTCTGAGGTAGGGAGGTCTGGTAGGGGTGCACTCAGCCTCGTGTTTCAAATTGAGGAGCTACTTGATAGAGAAGTAGCGGCTCCGGTCATGGAAACCACCATTAACGGCCGTGGGTGTCGGCATGCTGACCACATGCCATCTGCCTACGGGAGATGACGCAGCAGTCGGGTGGTAGGCCAAGTGCTCCAGGGATGTAGCGCCACGGAGTTTAGTTTAGCTAGTTTGAAAGTTTTAAACGAAGCCGTTAAAGAGGATTTCAAGAAAGTCTCGAAATACGACGTTTTTAGGCCTAGTAAGATATTATCAATATGCTTGGTCCCCCCCAAAAGGACAAGGAAATAAAATTGCGTTTTGATATTTTATTTTTTATTTCGCGCTATGCTGTTCTCATATAAACACTCAAGAACAAAACAGAGGCCCTACACATTTTTTTCAAAATGGTATTTTTATTTTCAGAGAGCCCCAAGACATGTAATAATGGTAAAATCTCGATGTCAGATTTCAGGACTGAATGCAATTTATATTAATTTTCTTTACCAATGTTGTTTGTTAGTAAGTTACATTGAACAGTAACGTCAAAATACATACATTTTTTTTAAAAAGTATTATTAAAAAGTCGGGACATCAGATCGTCCCTCGGGACACCGGAACAGTGGATTCAAAACCGGCGACAATCCTGGAAATCCATGATATTTGAAAATCCTGTTCATACAGTAAAATATGAATAGACAGATCATGAATTTATCACTAGTATTACCAGTATAGACTACACATACTCATTGTGCTTTTGAGTACATACTGTACCATAACGAGTTTTTAACAGCAGAAGAACACTATTACTATTTGATCGAAGCACTCTAATGATTGTTTGAGAGATGACGCGAGCTTTCTCCTCTCGAGTATGCTTGACCCCCTTATGACCTATCGAGCCCACCACACTTACTGGTTTTAGTTCGAACTCTCTTTGTTACCATGTTTATGAGCAGGGTTCGGTCTAAGGTACCGAAGTCAAGAAAGTTAAGAGCGCCCGGACCATTGCTTTGTAAAGGTTGAGGCGAATTAAAGATGGAGCATGGCAGTGCTCGTCATGGCATTCTGTCATAGTAGGGCACAAAATAAATGTTCACATTTACAGTCATAAATACAATATATGCATTACTCTTGTAGTTTAAAATTAATGATTTGCCTAGCATTATGTGCTTCAATTTACGTTATAATCTTTCTTTCTTTCTTTATCTTAGTTTTACCTCTCATTTGAAGGATTTAAGCGACCCAAGCCGCCCGGGCCTTACAGGACCGCGACCTGTCGGGAGAGGGATTAGCTTTGGATCACATACAGACTTTTTTGACCAGACAAGGACATGAAGGGCCTCCCCGGATGAGTGATCAGCCCAATTCCGGGGCCACCTCCGAGACAACACGAACACATAGGACGAGACCATTCACACACACACACTCACTCCAAATAAGGGGAGGATGAGATGAAGATGATAATGACAGCCAGGTGATATCTGGGGACCACCAGGGCCTAAAGTTTCCCGACATTTGTCTCACAGGTGAGGAAAAAACCAGAGAAAAAACCCCACCTAAGTAACTTGTCCCGACCAGGAATCGAACCCGGGCCCGCTGCGAGAGAGGAACGAACGCATCCCCTACGCCACAGCGGTGGACTACGTTATAATCTATACGTTAAAGAAAAAAGGAAATAAGGTCTTAAGGAATTTTTTTTATTTTGGTCGATCCCCGGGAAACTTTTAAGTCATATGTTTTTCTTGAAACTCTTTGCAATATATATTTTCGACATTGTTGAAAGTGATGCTGGTATGTACCAATATGATAACGTTCGGTATGATCTTCAGTCTGATTTTGATATTGAAGGCTTGCCTTGAATGTGAGATTTAATATTTCCCATGTGCCTTTTGTTATCACAGTGCTTTTTTCAACACAATCGAGTTCTACCTGTCCGTATATATTTTGTGCGCAATGTGCTAAATGTTGTGTTGTTTGTTTTCACATCTGTATTTCTCTAAGCTCCTTCTGAAGACAACGCTTCGTGCTCTTAATTTTCGGCAAGTTTTTCAGTACTCTGAATTCCAAAATAGCAGAATTAACATTAATATGAATCCTGAAATAAAATGACCAAACTCCTTTCTCTCGCTTCTCCGGCCTTGGCACATCATGTGTCATTCAGCCCATTGCGTCCAAACAATTCCCGTTATTCAGAAACCTGAAGGGCAGTTTAGTCAACAAACTCATGTGTCTCAAGTCTTGGCTGTAAAAGTAACAGGAAATGTAAGTTTTGTATATATTTTTTCACTAGTTAACTAATAATGATATTCATTAATTCAGGATTTCTTATTATTATCTGTAGTGTAGTAGTTATTTAACGTGTAAAACAATATTAAATGTACACTTTGGTTTCGTTTAAAATACCGACCTGTTTGTACATTAATCAGTCGATTAATCGATTGAAGTCAAGCTTTAACTCGATTAGAAATTTTAATCGATTTTCAGCCCTAATTATAATACAAAGTGTGAAAACTGCGTGATATTTTTCTAAAGAAATTATGTCATTGGTCCTATTAAAAAAAATCATATATTATTCCGAAAAAAATGTGTGACTAATTTCGAAAAAAAAAAAATATTTATTTTTGGATAACTCAAGAAGTAACAAATTGTTAGAAATGACACTTTTCAACAACATTATCTATAGCACTACAAGTATGTGTACGGAAGATCAAGTATATAGCTCTAAAAATGTAGAAAATAATTTTCTTCAACCCAAAGAACCCATTTTAATATCATATATATAACGACGAATAATCATACAGCGAACATTACTCATGCATTTTCAGTAAATCAGAACTAAATCCCATTCCATGGAACATGCATCAGTGTTTTATTTAGAAAGTTGGTAATGTGCGCATCAATTGGACCGTTACAGAAAGTATGGCTGACTAAAGTTTCTTACGGCCAAAATTTTGCTGTAATTTTATTTCATTTTCATTTATGAAGCATTTATAAACCCGTGTGAGGTGTCAAAAAATTCTGTGAAAGTTCCTGATCGTTTTTGAGGTTTTTTTTTGGACAAATCGAAAAAGTGATTTTATGCGTTTATGTACCTAAACTAGACCTATACCCTTTATGCGATTGTATGGTGGACGGGAAATGTCTGTCCGTCCGTGTGTCTGTATGCGCGATCTTGAAATTTGGTATACTCATTTATAAAGTCCATGGAACGAAGTTTATTGATTTTGAACCAAATCGGATGACCGGTACCGAAGTAATGTCCAATTTAGCGCCTAATTTGTGATAATATATTAGAATTTATAAAATGCAAATCTGTTCTCATGATAACAGTATTGTTTTACAGTGTTCTTGATTATACGGCTTTGGAAGTAGCAATGCACTGGGCTTTGACAAATAACACTACCCACATATTCCTTCAGATATGCTTATCAAATTTTAGTCCTTTCTTCTTCCGTAAGCCTTTCTTAATGAATCGATCTGGAGATTATCTCAAAGATCGATTACAAACAAAGATCGAAACAAAGATTGTAAAGAAGGAGTCATTGTAAGTGCTAGTGCCGATTAAACAAAAGCATGATATATAAAGTAAAAGTACATAATTCCATCTAGGGGTTATGAATATAAAATACAAGTTTTCAGATTAATTTGATAATGATAAGAGAAAACTTTGTTATTTGTCGATAAGAAATATTAGTTGGAGTGAATTTGTGTATACGTAATTTTCTCTTCCTTTTTTATTGATTAATTTCGGAAAGCTTAAGCGCCGAGGTTTGTATGTGCTACGTACTTTCTATTTTGTAAAGGGAGATGAGTTACAGCCGCACGAACTCTACTAAAATCATCTACGTCAGCAGTTTGTGGTATCGAGGTTCCCTCAGATAATATGTTGTGTATTTTGCGGGGCTCTAACAATTTCTTTTTAGTACATGCCCTCTAAAACAGCTGCTTCGTCTTACTGTTTTATTCAAGGAAAAACCAGGGAACAATTGCAAGAAACATGACGGAATGGAGAAGGCTAGAGCAAAACTTACAGTAGACTACCATATTGTGCCAGTGTAAATAGTGCAAATTATGTTAAAGTGTAAATACAAGTATATAGTAGCTTCTAAGGACAGAATGTTCACAGATAACCACCAGAAAGAACAATAGTTTATAATAATAGCTGGTAGGTTAGTCTAAAGCTGCGTCTCCATTGATATACATTTAACACCAACATGTCAATATTAACAAGTTGATATTGACATATATATTGCAATTTCGCGTTCCAATTTACTTGACATGTAAACCCAGCGTGTTGCACTTAACATTTTCAGATGTTAATTTGTTTTCCGGAGAAAATGGACAACATGTCAAGTCAATTGACTATTCGGTCAATATCGGCTTTCTTTCGGGAATTTCCGGGAGACGTAGCTTAATGGTGTAACAGCCCCGGGAAAGGACAGTTAGTTAGTTAGTTTATTTTCTTACACAGTAGAGTGTTTTTCATTAACCTACTTATAAGTTTACATATACTTATAAACTACATTTCTTAAGTTGAACACACACATTTACAAATTAATAATTTACATACAAATATTCAATACATGTACAATATTTAAACACGCTACAGGGCGGCTTCAAAAATAATGATACATGGTAGTGGGAGGATCTTGTGGGTTTTAAATAAAGGTTTGCAGGAATCGAGAGGCTTGGCATTATAAATGGTAGCCTACGTATTATGCGTTTTTGCAGGACAAAGATTCTATTTATGTGGAATTGATCCGCTGATCCCCAAGCAATAATGTTATATTTTATTTTGGAATAAATATAGCTGTAATAGCATTGCAGAAGAGCTTTCTTATTGCAATAAGATGATAGTTTAACGAATAAAAAGGTATAACTAGATAGATATTTACACAAATTTTGTATGTGTCACTTTCAATTTAAATGACGTTTTAACTTGTCAGGATTAACTCACTTAACGAGCAATCCCAGAGCTATCCCTGCGCAAAAGCGGCACCAGGCCATTGACCTTAAGAAATTTTAAGGCTATTTTATTTATTTATTATTGTTAATATTTCACCCCTTATCCCCTTAATCGCTTAAAATGTTTAATTTACATAATTATTGCTGAACTATCTTGAGTACAGCTTTGTCCAACCGGGAACCTAAATTTAATTTAACCTTTACAATGCTGAATTTAAACAATAATATAAGCAATCATCTAGTGAAATCATCAGTGGGATATAAGTTTGAAATCAATAGAGAGAATTGCAGTAGAATAGCTAGTTTTTATGGGTTACAGTCGTTGCGCAAGGATAAAGTTCTCACAATTTTACATGTAGCTTTATTCTATAAATATTACATTTCAGCTTTTACACAGTTTTTGAACGAACTAATTTATACGAAAAGGTTTTATTACAATGCATAGAAAATTTCAATTCTTCGCAATCTGAATGGTGTTCCATCCAACGTGTCTGAATTTGAAGAAAAATAGACACCAGTAGGTAATCAAGAGAGCATAGGCCTTTATGGCAACTATTCCTACTCGAAGTAAGTGATTTTGCCAAGTATAATTTTGAGTCTCTTTCACATCAATCATATTGCAATCTCACTCTTGTCACATATAAATAGATCTACTCAATTTTAAAGATTCAGAAAATTTGTTACTGGGAAGATGGCTCTTGAGAACCATTGAAATTCATTCTTTCTTTCTTTCTTAATCGTAGTTTTACCTCTCCCTTTTAGGAATTAAGCGACCCAAGCCGCCTGGGCCTTACAGGGCCGCGACCTGTCGGGAGAGGGATTATCTTTGGATCACATACATACTTTTTTGACCAGACAAGGACATGGAGGGCCTCGCCGGATGAGTGATCAGCCCAATGCCGGGGCCACCTCCGAGACAACACGAACACATAGGACGAGACACACCATTCACACACACACTCTCTCTCAGAACAAGGCGAGGATGGGGATGAAGATGACAATGACGGCCAGATGATATCTAGGGACCACAAGGGACAAAGTTACCTGACATTTGTCTCACAGGTGAGGGAAAACCCCGGAAAAAACCTCACCTAGGTAACTTGTCCCAACCAGGAATCAAACCCGGGCCCGCTGCGTGAGAGGATCGGACGCATCCTCTGACCATTGAAATTAAACAGGAATAAATATAAAAAGCGGGAAGTAAAAATGAAATAGCTTTGGTGAAGGTAGAGGATGTGGAAATGCAATTTTGGTTTGGTGAAATGCGAAATGCGAGTAGAGAGGGAATCGGTACGGGAGCTGGGACCGCCCCGGGCTCTGCAGGTGTGGAGCTGGCTATATCTAATTTGTTAATGGCGCCCGCTACACTCGGAGCTCTCTGGCTGCCTGCCTGCTTGTTTACCAAACTTGCACGTGGAATTTCTATGTGCGATGAATGCTTTCATAAGGTCATCGATACCTCTTCTGCTCTCTCACATCATTTTCCCATAACTCGAGTATTTATTCAAAATCCCATAGATTCCAAAAATCTACCGGTCTTTGTTTTTTTTTTTTTTTTTTTTTTGAAGGATATCCTGATTTTGGAATATTGTACGCTTACAATATGCATTTAACTCTATTACAAAAAATGCTTATAGAAATAGAATGTGTCTTAAATTATATATATAAAGTGATCCCTATACAGGCCATGGAGGCCCACAGGGTTCCAGGAAGTTGAGGCTCCCAGATTTTGAACATTCGGCACGTGAAGGTGGTAAGGTTGTCAGCCTTACGCACCGGCCGCCTTTACCCCAGGAATTCTCTTGGTACTCATTTCTGTTAGAGGCTGAGTCGACCCCAGGGCCATAGTGCCATCAGAAGGATTAGGCCAATTGAAAAACTCCAGTGACCTCATCGGGAGTCGAACCCGCGACCTTCCTGTTTGTGGCGCAGCGCCTCAACCACTACCCTACGGCGTACCCCCAAATTATATATATATATATATATATATATATATATATTATATGTGGGTGTGCTACGGGTAGAGATCGAAATTCGGTAAACCTAGCTTTACCCGGGTAATTTTAGGTTTACCCAACCTCTACTGAGTAAAAATGAATTTCAAGCAAACAACACTTTCAAATGATGTTGTTAGTCTAATCAAAATGTGTCTAAATGAAGCTTATAGCAGAGTCAATGCAGGGAAACTTTCAACAAGATAGAACTGCCAATAAAAGTGACTTGAAGAAAGGAGATGCATTATCGCCTTGACGTTTAATTTCGCTTTGGAATATGGTTTTAGGAAAGCTCAGGAAGACAAGATAGGCCTAGAATTAAATGGCAATCACCCAATTTTAGTTAAAGTTATGCAGATGAGGTTTGTCTGTTGGGCGGTGACATAAGCACAATCGAGAGAAATACAGAAAGTCTCTTCGATGCCTGCAGGAATGTTGGATTATAAATTAATACCGAAAAACTAAGAATATGATCATAAAACGCCAAAACAATGCGCTACAAAATATTAGAATAGCCGGCAATAGACGAGAGAAATTCAAATATCTGGGAGCAATATTCACATATACAAAGAATATTAAGGCAGATGTTAAGTGTCGGCTAAAATCAGAAAATGCCTGTCTTTGTACAATTCAGAAAATTTTATCTTCTCGTCTTCTGTCCAGAAATTTAAAACAAAAATTTATAAGACATCCCGCCGGTTGTACTACAAGGATGTAACTCTTCGGGAAGAACATAATCTAAGAGTCTTTGAAAACAGGGTGCTTTGGAAAATATTTGGACTAAGAGAGATGACAATGGGGACTGGAGAAAACTGAATAATGACGAGCTTCATAACCTGTACTCTTCACCGAATATAATAGCCTAAGGGTAAATTAAATCACGGAGGATGCAATGGGCTGGCAATGTTGCGCGTATGGGGAGGAAAAATTTATTTCAAAAATGTTGTTTGGGTGACCGGAAGGAAAAAGACCGCTTGGAAGATCTAGACGTAGGTGGTAGGACAACATTAGGATAGATTTAAGGGAAGTAGGATTTGCGATGGATGGGTGAATGGAGTTAGCACTGAATAGAGTTGAATGGCTGGCTCAGGTAAGCGCGGCAAAGAACCATAAAATATAATATGCCTTCAGCTTGCTTAGGAACTGCCTATTGCCATTGAGTAAGTACCGGCAACCGAACTGTACCAAAATGTTCACCCATTTTTAAGGGGTTGTGCACCAATACTATACTATATCTATATTTTCAATGTAATAGAGTAATGTAGGCTTATTTTAGATCTTAATTTTTTTTCTTATGGGGCAGTTGAAGATGGAGTCCCTGAAAATATAGGCCTACTGGGTTAAGATTTCACGTGCCGATCATTTGGGGGATGATACATTTGCTATCATTTCTTTTAGGTCAATGAATATGTCAGAGGCGTCCTATAATCGAAACAGGCTCGTAATCTGTCTCTCCTAAGCCCCTGAGGCCTAACTCAATTTAAAACCAAAGCCATCATTCTCTCAGTAAATTTTCCCTTATTTCTCATATCTCCAAAAACCTTCCCTCATTTTCATGGCGTCCCTTAGGTAATTTATTTTTAAAATAATAACATTTTCAATATTCTGGTCGAAACTGATCAAGTTCCAGGTTTCCCTTCCTATTGCCAGCTTACACTAGATCTGCTAAAGAATCTCTCGTTAAGAGATTTTAGGGTGCTGCATCTGGTATTGCTAATAGCACGATAAAGTGACTACTAAAGTTTAAAGTAGTATCGCTCACCACCATACAGACTTTCCCCACACCTGACTTACACCTGTTTCCCGAATTAAACATCTCGGTCAAAACAGATATTTTTTACCCTTCAATTGAAGAATAACTTATGGTTTGAGCAAACAGGATAAGAATTTGACTTGAGAAAAGCATTTTGAGTAATAGGAAGAATTATACCCATGTGAAACATATAGCCATATCTCCTCCCTGGAATAAGGATTTAACCAACACATTTGTAGAAAGTGAGATTTTGGTGAAAACAGAATGCGACATCACTATTCTGCATTGTGGTACCACCTTGTGACATATTACTAAACTAGATAGAACACTAGAGCCACCTTGAAATTATGCTTTGTGGATAAAGGATGTAACATCATTCACAATGGCTGACAGTATTGTGCTGGATCGTCACCAGATGACAGATGTCTTTAAGTTGTTAAATAAAGGCCTTAGACTAAAACAAATGTAAATTAATGGAAAAATATAAAAAAGGTGGGAAGGAATATACAACAAGGAAAGGCATTTTAAAAGCAGGAAAACAGACTTGTGCTAAGGTAAAAGGAATAAGGGTATAACAACCTTAATAATTTTCCTTATAAAAGAATGTGCATACTAATACAGGATAAATTAGTATTTTTTTTAACCAGATATGTAATGTTAAGAATTAGACAGTGTAGCATTTAATTTTACATTATGGTGATATATCCTTATTTCACTGTCCCAAATGAATGTCATACAGTAATTCTGAAATATCAATATGTACCGAAACCAATAAGATTTTAGTTCTAGGAATTCAATATGGTGTTCTTGCATATTACTATTGATCTTTTCAAATAAATCACATTTATAATCTATTAATCAATATTTCTCTCTGCTTAAAAATTATGATTTTGATGGTTACACCCTTAATCCACGGAGGTATTCAATTACCGTACGCATAAATGAAGAATGCGGAAAGAAAGAATGGGATACAGAAACAGGCCCCGTCAAATTATTCACTTTTTTATCACATTAAGGACATATTTGCTTATGAATGTATTTAGTTCAGTCTTGTAAGACATAAGTTATTACTTTGTATATATTTTGTTAGCAATAAACCATAATTTAATTTTTAAAAAGATAGAAGAAATAAAAAATATAAAAAAGAAGAAAAGAAGAAAGACGATTAAAGCAAGAATTTAGGAAGGAGCTAAAATAACTAAATCAAAATATACTTTTTTTATTATACTAACCAACAAATAAGCAATGTGATACATATGGTACGATGTAACAACTAATTTAATCGGGGATAGTCTGTCTAGTCCCGGAATCATCGACTCGTCCCAACGTAAATTTTGGTGCGTTAATTGTATAGTCCAATTCGTCCCCACTTAATTCCTACAACCCAGCTCGTCCCAGGTTGTAAGAAGAAGTGCAACCAGGTAAAAGCAAAATATTTCTTCCCTCTTAGTGCAGGCTTGAAATTGTACAACCATTTTGCTGGTTGGTGTGGTTAAAATGTATTTCATGAGTAAAATAGTGTTCGTTTTATAAATGGTTATGATAGGCGGGGATATTAGAAAACATTGTCAAGGTGTGAATCAAAGGACTCAGGCATTTGTAGTTTTGGTAGCACATATTCACTGAATATAAAGGAAGCTAAAACACATAGGTGTCCGTCAATAACTTTTCAAATTTCGCCAATAGTTGATCATTCGGCGCGATGGGCAGTGTATGGAATACGAAACAATTTTTTACCTCAGATGAATCTAAGTGCAGAAGGACTTCAGCCAGGTCCCATTTTTATTATTTTCTTTATAGTCATTTAACATAGCAAGGTTCAGAACTTTCGCCCATCAGGCCTTTGCCAAAGAAGCTTACAGCCACTTACTTTTGCATAAACCGTACTTCGTTAATAGCATTCTGATCAGCCTTTTCAAAATCTACCAGTCTGTCAATTGTCGGTGCATGATCATTGGTTTAGCCCCTGAAAATGTTCTTGGATTAAAGAAACTTATTTCAGCCGAGGACGAGACGGGTTGTTTATTTACAGACTGGAGACGAGACAGAAAATTACATAGTTTCTTTTAGCTTCTACAGATCCTTATTCAACTAATATCAGTAATCAAATTAACTATACTATATAAATTCGTGTCAAATAGTCTATTCAAATTCCTATCAAAATAGTTCAAGAATTTATTTGGAAGAATTCGATCTAATCTATACAAGCGAGCAATCTATACAGCAAGCGCCTGTGAATCCTCCCCTCAAAATAAGCTATAGCTGGAATCTTCTCTTTTCCCAACAATCTGATAATTTGGAGCAGCCGATGGGAAGACCGGAATACTAACAGAATAAAGAACCAGGGACCCTGATGAAGAAACCCCATCTAAATTATAAGCGTACTACAGGGGGGAAATGTATACATATTTTGACGAACAAATTAAATTAAAAAGTATGGATAGACAGAACTGGCAGAACCTTGAATACTTGTTGGTTCAAGGCAGGCCGATGAACGACCAACAAACCTTGGACCTGATTTATGTTCTGCTCTAAAGTAGTTTAAATATAAATCGCCAGTTATATTTAGACCACCCTGTCTATGCAAATGTTGTTAGTCCACTTAGTAATTGATGGGACATTTAAAACTCACAATCTACAAGGAGTAACCTAACCGCATTTTAGCGTGCTATATTTCAGATTGTGACAACGCGTAAATTAGCTGTTATGCACGCCGCTGAACACTGGCGTTCTAGATGTTTGTGAGGCAACTCCTGTAAATCTAAGTCATAATACAAGGGTTAAGAAAAAAATATGTCAAGAATGAAGGCGTTTATACTTCCAGGGTTTCATAGGAGAGACGTTAACAACAAAGTATTTTATTAAGGTCTATGATCCAGGCTATCATTTATATCGCAACATATTGCAACATATACTGTCCCACGTAAAATTAGAGTGTATAAAAATATTTAACGAAATCATTAGAGTCGTTTTCAAGAAAATCGCGAAAAATAAAATTTACTTCTTGTAAAGTGGCCTTTTATTTTATATTCAGAATTTCAAGTGAAAGAGTTGTATTGCCCATGCTAAGGGTAAAAAAAAAAAAACTTACGTAAGTACATTTATCAGATTTTATTTAGCTTGTATATCCTTCATGCACGTGACACAAAGCGAAGCAACGATTTTCTCTTGATTTACAACATTTAAGAAAATGCTCAAATCCTTTCTTTTATCAAACTGTTTTTATAATATAAGTGATCTCTATTCTTTGTAAGTGTGTATATACTGTATTCTTAAATTTATCATTCAATTTGTATAATTCATCTTCCATATACCGTAAAATTGGAGCTAGAAATAATATTAAAATGTATAATGTAATAAAATGTAGCATGTTTAAATATTGTACATGTATTGAATATATGTATGTAAATTATTAATTTGTAAACGTGTGTGTTAAACTTTAAGAAATGTAGTTTATAAGTATATGTAAACTTATAAGTGTAGGTTAATGAAAAACACTGTACTGTGTAAGAAAATAAACTAACTAACTAACTAAGTAACTAACTAACTAACTACAATACATGAAGATAATTTCAGTTCCGCGATTTTCTCAAAAATGACTCTAACAATTGTGTTTAATTTTTCTACATGAATTGCATAAAGTCGCGTATGTATTGCAATATTAAATAATTTTATAGAAAACGCTAAAACTTTTATTTGAAATTTTTTTCTTCCAATAAATTCTTTGAAGGGTAGTCATAAGCTACTCATTTCGTACATAGAGTTAGATTTCAAGTATTGCATCGCAAGCAATTCGACTTTAAATGAGGCCGAGATAACTGAACGCGAACTACTGAAATGCAGCCCTTTACTCTATTCCGGAATATGTTAAGATTGGAGGAAGTTAAGTGAATGTATCACATTTTTATATAGGCCTACACCATAGAAGGATATACAAAGAAACTTGTTCCAAATATTTTAGAATAATCATGGTTGTGCGCCTACATTAATGGTCATTCACTTATTATTAATACCAAAAATGGTGACGATAACGATATGAAATAAACAGTTTTAAGAGGTCATCGTGATAGATTTACAGGTGAACATGAAGTTTAGTAAACAACTAGTGATGTAAACAGCCGGAATTTTACACACTATGCAAAATTCCTCATAAGCCAGAAGAATAGCGTTCTCGCGTATACACAGATCCATATAGCCTATGTTATTTATGTTATTTTTCATAATAGTGGCTATAATATTTATAATGACACAACAGTATAGATTTATTAATGCAACTCGCTTCGCTCATTGGGGGCTCCGCCCCCAAACCCCCGCTGAGGTTCTCGGGAAAGGTTTTTTAAAAGATCTATGGGAGATAGAGTGCGTTTATTTAGTCTGCTGTATTGGCTAAATATTTTGTTTACGTAGATTTCATAGCCTATCTATGTAAATATTCAATTTAGCATTGCCTTTACGACCGGGAAAATCATAGAAAGACACAAGTAAAAATGCGACAATTTATTTAACAGATAGGAGAAAATTTTGTTAGTTCTGTACCAAAATATGTTAATTGGATTTAATTTATTTTGAACCTGAGACTTCAGAATGCAAGTCCAAGACGTTACTATCTCGATCACCCCGCTAGGTTTACGGGAATAATTATAAACTTTCAGAGCCCTAAGTGAACACTTTTTTATAATACCGTTGCCATGGAAACCGAGCCCCTTTTCGGCGATTTTTTGGGCTAAAAATTAAAAAATAAGCTTTTTGGAATTTTCCTGTGGTTTACAGCTATATGTGTAAATTTCAAGTTTCTAGCTCATCTGGAAGTGGGCAAACAATAATGAGTGAGTGAGTGAGTGAGTGAGTGAGTGAGTGAGTGAGTGAGTGAGTGAGTGAGTGCGTGAGTGAGTGAGTGAGTGAGTAAGTGAGTGAGTGAGTCAGTCAGTCAGTCATGTGGCTTTATATTATAGGGATATACTGTACACAACTTTACTGTCGTTAGATGAAATTAACAAACAATTTATTTCAAAACACAAAATGGATATAATGGATGTAACGTAAATTGTGAATAATTTAAACAGAAAGCATGTACAAGTTCATCTGCGCTACAAACCGGAAGGTTGCGGGTTCGATTCCCGATGAGGTCGATGAGATTTTTCAATTGACCTAATCCTTCTGGTGGCACTATGGCCCTGGGGTTGACTCAGTCTCTAACATAAATGAGTACCAGGAGCATTCCTGGGGGTAAAATAACGGCCGGTGCGTAGGGCTGACAACCTTGCCAACTTCATGTGCCGTATGTCACAATCTGGGAGCCTTAACCTCCTGGAAACCCTACGGGTCTCCATGGCCCATTCAGGGATCGCTTTACCTTACGTACAAGTTCCAGAAAATGTAAATAAAACGACTTAGAGTTAATTCCAATAAAGCAGAAAATTATTATTACAATCGCCATAAAATGGGTTTATCCTCAATTTTAACTGGTACAATTCATGGGTCCACTAAACAAGGGGTCCCGTAAAATAAGGGCATTAGCTTACATTAAACATATTTAAAAGGATTTAGAGAAATAGTCCTACACTGTGCCATACACAAATCGTTGATAGAGTAAACTGCAGTAAAGGACCCGGATTCTTAGGTTTTAACCATCTTGTTCCTTGCTAGCTAACTGTGATATTTTAACATAGCCTAGTTATCTATTTTATAGTCATGGCAGTCACCTAGTCCAAATTTATAAAACCTAGAAATGGCTAACTAAGACGTTAGAAACTGAAAATGGCTAAAACTGCTTTTCAAGTTAGATATATAAGCCTTCATGATCCACAGATTAGGCCTATTGTCTCTGTTGGACATTACATGAGAATATTGTAGGAGAAAAATTCCTCCGACACTGGGACAATTGTCCAACAGAGACAATAATCTGTGGATCATGAAGGCTTATATATCTATCTTGGATGTTAGCTGTACCATAACAGTGGAAGCCCGGTCACAAAAATCACTAATTAGTGTGCCTCACAGTACTGCATATGACATACTTTGTCTGTCTGTGAGGTGGACCATTAGGGCAATCAGTCATAGGAGAGAGGTTCCATCGGGCGCTGTGAATTGAACTCCGGCTTTGCTCAGTTGGTAGAGCATTGGCGCGAATAGCCAAGGGTCCTGGGTTCAAGTCCCAGTGTAGGAGGAATTTTTCTCCTATAATATTCTCATGCTTTTCAAGTAACACGAAAAAATAACAATAATAATTTAATAATTAATCTAATTATTATTTTCTACTAAAAATTGCTTTTTTAAATATCTGACTACATTTTGCATCTTGCTCATTCCTGCCAGTATATCATTTTGTAAGATAAAATATAGGAGTCTATTGAAATTTGGTACTAGGAAACCTTAAGGAAACCTTAAGTGTTTAAATGTCGAACCACCATCATGTATGCCAAGAGGAAACGGTTAAACTTAGATGTTTGAGGGGTTCTCTGTACCATGAAATGTGCAATCATTAAATATAATAATTAAAGCCCGGATTTTTAGGTTTTTGTAAACCCTGTTTTAGTTTTTTTTTTTAAGGCTAACATATTGAAATAGTTTTATTTTAGTTTGTTGCCATTTTCAGAAGATTTTTTAAAGGTCCGCTTTAACAAGTACAATAAATACATCGAAAATTAAATGAATTTATTTTATTTTTACTTAAATTTCCATGGCTCTGAACCACAAAACTTTAGGAATATTTTTAGCATAGTTTTAGATCCAGCCCTGTTATTTCCAACTCCACAACAACTCAACAAGAACGATTTCCAATTAGTCAATCAACTTTTAGAATATTTCACTTTCGGCAACTTGCTGGAGCAAACACTGCTAACAAAGTGCAAGTGTAAGCTCCTTAACAATGCCTTTAATTTGCTTCTAAAGAAACCGGGGATTTCGGTTCACTTAATTTATGTTTGAGGGTTTGACCTATACACTTTCTTTTTAAAATTCCCCCATAAATAATCGTCACATACTAGAAGAAGAACTTAAAGACAATATCGCAAGAGAAGGTAACTCTATCTCGGAAGTTGAACTTATGGTTGTGAAAGATAATTTCCTAAAAAGGTGCCACTGTTGTGTGGATGCAAGAGGAGGACATTTCCAACATTTCTTGTAGTGAGGTGCGTGGTTATTTTCATTGTAATTTTAACTGTAATTGTGAGAACCTCAATGATTACACCGTTAACGGCTTATTTGCGTAGATATTTCACCCGATCGCTCGGGAGTTAGAGCTGTGGCCGCCGCGACGCAGAAACCACAATGACTGGCCAACTCGTACGTGAAACACGGTATTTCAGCGTTAACAGCGTGGATTTCTCTAAAATATGTTTTGTCTATCATAAATAGTTTATTTAGCCTACTGTAGGTAGAAGCAGATTATGTATTTTACTTATTTTCCTCTGGTGTAGATAAGGCATCAAGGCCTATTCCACCAACCAGAGGAGGATACACAAAAACACAGGTTAATCAATAATCTTAGATAATTAATAGGAGTGAATGGAATGAATGAAGAAATGGATGAAAAATAACTGCATAACTAACTTTTTTAAAGGTAAAAAATTTTAACGTTCAGAGCATATGGTTGGTGGTAAAGTTGTTGATGGTCAAGTGGGTGGTGATCAAGTGGATGCTGGTCAAGTGGTCACTAACATGATCTTTAACATTCAGAATGTTCGACAGCTTTTTACGTAGGCCTACTCAGGTAAGGAATTTCACAAGCGATCTGTTCCGATAGTGATAGACGAAAGATTAAAACAGACGCTTTATTTATCCCGTGGAAAAAACCATTAACAAAACGCAGGAACTGTTAAAAAAGACGCGTGACACCACTACACGAAAGCGGTCATTTGGAAAAGGAAAGTTATCAAACGGAATGTTTCAACTTGTGAAATATTGTGTTAGTTAGTAGGCCTATGTGGTAAAATGAACGTTAGTATTTACTGCTTCTCTATTTCACATTATGTTGATGATAATTTTAATAAAGTAATGCCTATCTGCAATTAAATTTGCCTGACAATTAAACCGTTCAGAATACTGACTCACTGTGACTTTAAAATAATAGTCACAGAATTGCAATAATCAAGTTATATAATACAGTGGCGGATCCAGAGAGACATTTTGGGGGGGGGGGAACTAAAGTAGAAGGGAAGTTTTTACTCATAAAAATTAATTATATCCAGTACACAATTGAAAACAAAATGAACATTTCAGCATTTTCTTACAAAGGTATTTCAAAATAATAAATGTCGTTGCTTTAATTTAAGTATTTGGGTTATGTTCTAATAAATTTTCAATAATTTGTGCTTAATGTTACAATTTTTTTTTGGGGGGGGGGGGAATTTCCCCCATTCCCCCCCCCCCCCCCCCGTGGATCCGCCCCTGATATAATATATAGTTTCTGATTTCCTGCAAGCTGATTAGATTTAAACTTTTAGAACCGTCCGGTACGTTAATTAAATCTACATGGATATTATACTTTTATGCTCAGCTCTACTGAACAAAATCAATTGAACAAATTCTCTTTCCCTGACGGAAGAACAAAAATTTAAATGAATGACTCGTAAAAAGGATTTCAAAGGACTCAAATACTGGACATGCAAAAAATTTGGAATGCACATTAGCACACTCCGTTTGAAGAACGAAACCACGGATCCATTTATCCAATTTGCTCGGCCAAACCGCAAACGATTATGACCATTTCTTGCTTTCTGACTCGACAACATAAAAACCCACTGTGTGTCTTTATTTACAGCAACAGGTACTCTCACATATTCAATGGCTTGTGTAGTGATTCCGCCAACTCCTATTTCCATCGAACGACATTGTCTACATATACCACTATTTAGTATGGGTTTGTTCTGTTTAATCAAGGTGGTCATATACATTTAACAGATCCAATTGTTATCCATAGTGATGCAATTCGGAATTTTCCATGGTTTATAACCTTTAAACTAACATCTTTTCAGTATTATTTTATGAAAAATTTCATCATTTGTTTACAATAAATTAATTTGTTCTTATTTATACTGCGGTATTCAGCTCCCACATTTGTGCCCCAAACTATATGAAATTTTACAGAAACGATCTGCAATCTTAAAGGAATTTCCTCCACCACTTTTATTGAAGTCTATTAAAGGTAATAGTTCCAAAATTGAATTTGCTTTTTACTTTACGCAAATTCACACTAGTTACATTGTTGAATAATAATTGTTTTAAAACGTAATTTAAGACTTATTACTGTCTTAAATTACACGTTTAACCTGTTTACTTCATGGTAGTTGAAGAAATCAAACAATGTATTACTGTGCCAATAATTTTTTTAAAACGAGCTTGCAAATATCTTTGTTTTTCAGAAGTTATCGTTGTTTGAAATACAGAAAATACTGGGAAAATTACTTTGCGGCAAATTGCATGCAAACATTTCAGGCTATATGCGCACAAACAGATTGAGATGTGAAGCTCCAGAATAGTTTTTATTCTACCAAAAAAAAAAAAACTAACAGGTGATCCTATCTGAGTATTAGGTGGAACAAAAATCAAGATTAGCAAAAATGTAGAATGTTTCGTTCGGGAAAGTTGTATACAGTATTTATTTAACAAGCAGAAGGATGTTGCCTATCACCTGAACGCCCTTAGGCAAGTAATATAATTATTAGGGAAAGGCATTTAATGACCATAAAATAGTGAAAAAATGCAAAGTAAAAAATTCATTTATGATCATAAAATAGTGAAAAAATGCAAAAGTAAAAAAAAAAAAAATCATTTATGACCTAAAAATAGTTAAAAAATGAGCCAACATTTTAAAAAAATTACCAATAAGTTTACCATCATTACTTATAATAGTTCTTTTAATAATGAATTGCTGAAAGCAATTTAATGGATGGCAGTGCATTATAGGCCTACATGAATTTACAATATAACAAACACTTATTTTGTTACTAAAAAGTAAGCTTATCGGCCTACTACTTGGACACCTTTAGCGAAAAAGAAATTCTTTCTGAACTGGCATGCCCATCAAATTTCCCCTAGCAAATGTGTGCCATTTAAAAAGAAAGAAAAAATATTTATTGCTATAAGACAAACTGCTGTGGTGTTTACAATAAATCTGAAGTAAAATGAACTATGAACACTTGACGGAGATTCTCAAATAAAACGACTGTCTGTTGTACGAATGTAACGATTTGTAGCCTACGTGGAAAAACTCCTCTCTACTTCCACTGAAACATTACCTAATCATGCTGAAAATGATCTAAAAATGCCGAAAATGACCTAAAAACGCCCAAAAATTACCTCTCTCTTGAAAATGAAGAAAAATGCAAAATAAAGACAAAATATGCAAAAACAAATTGCCCTTATTTAATTACTTATTTCATGACAGACATTTATTTATATTCAAGCTATCTTCTAACCTTCATATAAAAAACATGCGAGATCATCAAATGCCTTGCCCTAATAATATTATAGTTTCCCTCCAGGAATTTATAAATACAATATTTCATTTACTCGAGGATCATTCCGACATAGAATGTAGTGTATTGTTTAACGTAGGTTTGAAGGCATAGTTTTAAATAAAATTACTGTACAAAGTCACAATATGTTTACATTCTTTTGCATGTTATTTTAAAAATTTCTAGACACACAATTAAGGATTATTATCTAGCACAGAATTAAAGTGGCGCCATTAGCTTTATCTTACAATTTACATGAACAACAATTCCAAACGTATATTTGGTCAGAGAAACAAATACAGTAATCGTTAAATAATTTGTCAAGATCGAGGAATAGATACGCATCAAATAATGAATGTTCACTTTAACATGTCTACTGCAGGAAAACATAGAAAATGTAGAAAATACCAAAGTAATGTATGGTTTTAAAAACAAGTATTTAGTTTGCTTTACAGACAACAATAGAGTTGCCTAAGTTTCCACCGCAACCCTGCTACAAATCAGATTGTTAGAATGAATGATAAAAATGTGTCAGCATTTTCAATTTTAAAATTAGCATCAGCGAACCGACGAACATTAGGCCCAGTAAAATATATATATTAAGTGATAAACGTTTGCTCTATGTCTTATAATTAATTGGTTTATAATAATAGGTTTAACAAACAGAGAATGCTATTATCAGTATCTCGCCTTCTTCTTACGCAAAATAAAACCACTGGGTAAAATAGGGTTTAACCCTTTGGAAAATATATAATAATAATAATAATAATAATAATAATAATAATAATAATAATAATAATAATAATAATAATATAAAGTTGGTCATGAAGTGAAACTCTGACTCTATGTTCTGTAGTAAATCATTACATAATTATCAAAAAAGTAAAGTGCCGGTATTCCGAACTGCATAGCCTACTATTCCTCTAAAATTCTCAAGCCTTATTTAACTGATAGGAAGCAGATGGTAATACCTGATGATAAAAAAAAACCATAATTTGCAACTTCATAAGTTGTTACAGGGAACTATGTTATTATTTTTCTCTTAATAAATTACTTTACAAAGTGTAAATGATATGTGTAGACCTATGTAATTCGTTTTGAAACTGTTGATGAACGACTAATAAAATTGAACTGCAGAATATCACCGAATCTTCTTCACAATACTTTTTTGGTTAAAATCAAATGGATTTGTGATGGAAGATGAAAAACAGATAGCCTATATTAAACTCGGTTGACCAAACAACTTAGGACGATTTAGATAAGATAATGTTTATTCAGAATTCTTATTGCCTTGAGTGGGTCCACCTCGATTACACTGTATTTCTCGGGGGGCCCTTCAATAAAACTAAAACTAACTCCGTGGCGCTAACATCCCAGAAGAGACAAGGCCTACCACCCGACCGCTGCATCATCTACCATAGGCATACGGCAGGATTGGAGGGGGGGGACATGTGGTCAGCATGCCAACACCCACGGCCGTTAATGGTGTTTCCATGACCGAAGCCGCTACTTCTCTGTCAAGTAGCTCCTCAATTTGATTCAATAAAACTACTTACAATAATTAGTTACAAAGTATATCCCTTACTAATTAGGACGATTTAATAATGTACTCATTGTCATTTACTTATTAAGAGGTCTCATGAATTTATGGTTTCTTAATTGTATCAGAATAGCATATTCTACATTTTTTCATTCGACTATCAGATATGGCTTGGCCTTTTGGTTGGTTATATCAAAATAACTTGTCCTAATTTGCAAAAAAGGTGGTTAGAGTTTTATCAGAAACCAAACCCGGGAACTTGTTTAAGGAACTTAATATTTTAACAATAATTTTTGCTGTAGACCTATATTTCCTGAGAGAAATACTAGCCACAATTCGAGAACGAAAAAGGAATGCAAACTTGAAACCTGCATTCAACAGTTTCAAGACAGGTTAAAGCGTGATTAATTATAAATTGTAGTTGTTATATCCAAAAATAAAAGAATAATTTAATTGAAAAATCACAATTATATGTTATATTTAAAAACATGGCTATATAATATACGAAATCTGTTTACGTATAAGGTGCTACAGTCCATAATAAAATATTTTAAATGCATTGGAAAGCAGTTTTTTAAAGATGTAAGATATGTGAGTTACAACGGTCTACTTAACATAATAATAATAAAAAATATTGAATTCATAATGTTTTATAAAATTAAAATGACAATGGTTATTTTAAACATAAAACATTGAATTATTTTGTACAAGGTGCTGAAAAGAACTTTTGCAAGTTTTATTTAATAAGTTACAGTAGGCTATATTTGTATTTCAAGAATATTTTGTGTAGAAATATAAGAATTTTATTAAAAAATAGACTTTAAACTTTAATAAATTAGAAAATAATTTATTATTAAGTGAAAATAATATTTTAAAAATCTGGCCAAGCTAGGTTTAGGCGTTTAATAATTTCCAGTCAGAAATGCAACAAATATTCGTACTTTAGAAATGCAAGTGCGGTCATTTCTATGTCTATGGAAGTGGGAACCGGCTACGATAATGTTAAGATTGATATTCATTCTTAAAGGCTAATCAAATATTTGTTTTAAAATGTTGTATCAAATTTATCTTTGAGTTTCAAGACATTAATTTTCTGCAAAATTTAGGATTAAGTCAAGTTAATTCTCAACCTCGTAACTCCAAAGAACAGCATTTTATAGGAGAGAGGAAAAAAACTTCTAATTATCAGTAAAGATATTCAGTACAAAATCCGTCAATGACGACAAATTATAGCAATCAAACATGCACAGCATGCACACTTGAAGAGTAGCAAGGTTTGCAAACACATAAAAATACCGTTGGAGTTAAGAGGTCTGTAAAATAAAATTTTACTGTTATAAGGTATTTTTGTGGGTAATTGAAGTATTCACACGTGTGTTCGTATCCCTCTACCAGATGAGGCAAAACCTTTAAAATGACTAAAAGTGGAGTTAAAGGTTTGCAAATGAAAGTGACGCGTTCCACTTTTTATTTCGTAACTTGAAATTTCGTTATTATTACTACTACTACTACTACTAATAATAATAATAATAATAATAATAATAATAATAATAATAATAATAATAGTAGTCGTAGTAATTATTATTACTATTAGTAGTAGTAGTTGTAGTAGTAGTAGTAGTATTAGTATTATTAGTAGTAGGCCTATAGTAGTGGTAGTGGTAGTAATAGTAGAGATAGTGATGGTAGTAGTAGTAGTAGTTTTAATAGGCTTAGCAGTAGAGTAATATTCTTTACAATAGTACCAGTATATTGCGATACTAGTTCCGTAAGCGGTGCATACGGATCGAGGAAAGAGTTTTTTAAATTTCCGAGATCCGTTTTGGCTTATGGAACGAGTATTGCATGCTATTTTTTGCATGATGATTATTTATATCAATTTAATTATATTAATTGAGATATTAGCTTAAAAATATTATGTATATACATTATTGAAGATAGATGTTATATTTCAGAAAGTGATTCGCATGTGTTGGTTGTTATGGGGACTGAATATTTGTCCTGTTAAAGCCGCCACAAACTGGGGGGCCTTGGTTCCGGTCTTCGATAAAGGCTTGTATTACGATGGTTTTACTTACGGCACGTGCGCTATTTGTAATTTTTACAGCACTGAGATTTATTTTGTTTTCATAGCAACCAGATTGCGTGTGGGAATGTCAAGTTACGATCCACGGCAACAATATTCGTAAGTACCACTAATTAGTTGCGTCGTGCAAAAAACAATTTTCCAAATCTTTTTTCTAAAGTTTATAAGATATAAACGAGTATTAATTTGTCTGCAAGAAATTAATTTATCTGCAAATTGTAACAAAAATGTTATTAAAAATATACTTTTGACCTTACACCCTTATTAAATAATGAGGGTATAACGTAGTTCAAAAGTATATTTTCACGTTATCCCATCTTCATTGGCTCAAAATGAAATTCATTAACTAATAATTTGATTGTTTCCTCTATAGGCTTATTCCAGATAGGTTAAAGCACTAGGAATAACCTATATTCATTAGGATCGTTCTGTCTATTTAGCACTATGTTGTCCCACATGAGATATTTAATCATAACAATCATTCGTGGGGGTCCTTCCTGGATCTAGAAGCCAAAATAAAATGAAAGATGGAGAGAAGGGAATTGCTTCATTCTCTTTTGTGTTCTAGACAAGCGTTCAACTGGAGATTTTCCGCCCTCACAGACCAAACAAACCCGTGAAATTCTCTGTCATTCTCACTGCTTCAGATTTATCACTCACTTAATCCCTCCTCCTATATGAACCTGCCACCTGACGACTAAAAAAGAATGCATCAGCATCATCACTGTATGAGGCCGAGCTAGAATTTTTTTAAGAAAATTAATATTTATGGCAGAGAGATAAAAATTGGTTGTATATCAATATTGAATTCTGGTACAGGCATTTATTGAATTCTGGTACAGGCATTTATTTTGTTAGGCTAAGAGAGGTGATGTACACTTTTGCATCATTATGTAGAAGATAAGCCATTAAAAGAACAAACAAAAATAGTTTGAGTCATAAACAGGGAAAGTATCCTTCAGACAATATAATGTGGAGTATCCTCCACAGATTTTACTACGGTACTGGCACGTTCAAAAACGCCATTTTACGAAAAATACCCATCTGTCTATTCTTCACACACACAAAAAATATCAACATATCAAATAAGAGAAGAATCAGATTAATGTGTGGAATTCCTCCAAGAGGTCATTGTAGGAAAAGTTTTAAGCTTTTAGAAATGATGACTCTTCCTGCAATATTTATCTATCAGTGTGAGATAAATGTAAAAGAGAATTATGGTATTTTATTAAACATAATATGTATCACTAGAGGAAAAAATAATATTATGATAAACTTTTTTTGTTATGCTGACACACAAAAGAGTTTTCTTAATATTGGTATAAAATTTTTTAACTCTTTATCAACAAAGATTAAACATCAAGAACTGGAAAGTTTTAAACCCACATTGAAAGATTTCTTGACTCTAAACCCAATATATAAGACAAGTGAATGTTATGAAATTGACCAGAATTTAGGATAAGTTTTATTTAATTTTTTCACTAGATTTGCTTTTATAATTTTTATTATTTGTCTATAAATGTCAGGTTCATTGTATGATGCTTGTAATGCTTCCGATGTAACTCTGAAGTTTTTGCAAGAAATTATTATTATTGTTATTGTTATTATTAACATATGCATAATATGGCAAAGATGCCTAATTTCACTTACTCTTAAATTCACTGCATCTTATTATTTAATGCGAAATCGGGAACAGTAATGGGTAAAAGGAAAAAAATTATTGAGATAGAGGATGAGCTGCCCTCTCTGATCAGTAAGATGAACTATTCCCATCATTGTTTCCAATTTTGCAATAAATAAAATAATAAGATACTGCGAAATTAGGCTTGTTTGGTAATTCTGAGCATGTGACATGAAGCACCCAACTTCAGCTTAACTTCAAACAATTTTGGTTTTTCGGAACTTCTTAAAAATAATTTTGTTTAATCTTTGCACAGTATAACAAAGCATATAATTTCCATAGGAAGTTTCTTTCATAAGAAGTATAAGTTAACCAGCGACAAGGTCCCTTGCAAACCCTGCGGTGCGAAGGTCTCCGTACCTTTGGGGGGGGGGGGACCCTGCATACCTTGACTGTTTTTGAAGTTATGTATTTGAATGATATTAAGGAAAATAAATGCTTGCCCTTAATGCTCGTGTGCGTTATGAAATAAAAATACTAATCACCCAATAGTATTATTATAAAAAATCACTGTAATCGAAAAAATCCAAGTTTTTATTGCTCATAACTCATAAGCTCTCTCAGCAATCGAATTTTAATTCCAGGTGGCAGCGCAGAGCGTGACATATAGGTCTATTGTAATTATTGTTCTATGGGTCCATAACAAATCAATATATTTAAAAGAAGGAGAAATAATTAAAGCATCATTAGGTTAAGGCAGTGTTTCTCAACCTTTCAGTATTCGCGGCCCAGTTTTCAATCATAATTTTCATCGAGCCCCCCCCCCCCCACTTACAATAAAATGTATACAACAATAATGCATTCTGAGTATTTTGGAAGCCCCTGAAATCGAGAATCTTTTCCGCACTTTGTAAAGACATGGGTTCGGTGCATTCACAGTTATTATTTTATTGCGAGGCAAGATGGTTATCACGTGGGAAATTTTTACAACGTGTTTATGAATTAAGAGAAGAAATCGCCATTTTTTAGAAGAAGAAAACAGACCGGAAACCGAGAATTTTCGCGATGGTTTATTTGTGATGAAATTAAGCTACTTGGTCGACATATTCGAGAAAATAAATATCTTGAACCTTCAACTCCAAGGAGCAAATACACATATTTGGATACGAGTGATAAAGTTAATGCTTTTTGCAGAAAATTGGATTTGTGGAGCAGAAATTTAAAGCAAAAAAACCTAACAATGTTTGCAAATGTGGATGATTGTATTAAAACTTACAAGGCGGAAGAAGAACATGTAAAATATGTTTTTGTAACCATTGAAAATCATTTAGCCACGCTAGAAAAGAATTTTAAAAAGTATTTTCTTGCAGACGATAACTTGATAGAAAGTTGCGAGTGGGTGAGGGATCCATTTCATAAGACTCCCGAAGGACTTTCAATTGATGAAGAAGAAAAATTCACAGACTTCACGACAAGTGGAAAAACCAAAAAACAATTTAGTGATAAATCACTATTTGAATTTTGGGCAGCAGTAGATGATGATTTTTCTGCACTAAAAACCAGAGCATTTCCCATTCTATTGCCATTTTCAACATCCTTCCTTTGCGAAACTGGATTTTCTGCTTTGGCTTCGTTAAAGACAAAATATAGATCTCGGCTAAATATAGAAACAGAACTGAGGGTGGCTATTTCTAATATTGAGCCTTCCTTCGAAAAACTTTGCTCTGCAAGACAGGCCCAAGGAAGTCACTAATAATTATTTAATTTGTTTTTAATTTAGTATGTTTTGACAAAGTGAGTTTTTATTTAGTAAGTTGTTTTACTTTTTTTTAATATGTCGAAATGTATTTTGTTTTCTATGTGTATGTTTTTCTGTCAGTTAATAATTTTTTTAAATAATATTTTCTCTTGGATATTCTCGCGCCCCCCCCCCCTAGGGGTCGCGCCCCACAGGTTGAGAATCGCTGGGTTAAGGTGTTATGGCTCTTGCCATTGTTCAAAATAGTGACATTACAAGTGTATTATCGTATTTGTTGGTCGTCAATGTAGGCCTAGTGGGTTTATCTACTTATTCAACAGTAGCAACTGTCATTATATTATATTATATATAAAAATGTTAGTTCGACGCCACTGAAGCTTAGGCCTATCTGTTTCTATCTAAGGAGGCAACTTTGCCATATTTCCGTGACGATACGGTGGACAAAATTATCCTGCTATAGGCCTAACGCAGCTTACTGTCGAAATATGAAGCGAGGAAAAAGTGCATTATTAGAGTGGAAGAAGTCATGTGAGTACATCTTATAGCTACAATACCCAAAGCATCGAAACTAACTATTCGAACTAAGTAGGGTATTCCAGCTGATATGACTTATGAAAAAGTTTAAAATACTTATAAATATACTGTACTACTTTTTAAAAATATAAGTTAGGCCTATACTGCGAAAGCCCTGTGAAATTGAATTTTATGTGAAATTTACCACTCTGCCACTCCTGTCATTACTTATAGTGTGTAATATAGCTTCTATGAACGAAAGGGATTTCGAACTAAATTTTGCAATACAATGCTATTTCTAAAATTCGTTAAGGAATATCAACAGTACAGTGTGTTTTATGACAAACTCACAGATGTAACAAACTCGGTATATTAATAATAATAATAATAATAATAATAATAATAATAATAATAAATGATAATAGCCTATTAATAAAAAGGAATAATACAATAATGTTAATAAAAATAATAGGATGACACCGTGTATCTCAAAAATCGCAGGTTAAGTAGAGCAATAGAAGAATAATTCTGACATCGGAACAGCAAGTAGCCTACATCTGATGCTTCACCGACAGAACATCTCGAGAAACTGCCAATGAATTTCATAACTGACACCCTGATACTCCCAAGTTCTCCCATCAATCTGTGGACAGATTGTTCCATAAATTTAAATCAACATACACGGTTGTCAGTGCCAAACAAAAGTCGCACATGAAAATTTAGATCTTACGTAAGAAATTGTCTTCTAGTAAACGGTGCACATTTTGAACATGAAATTTAGAGATGCCAGACCTGTGTGAACATACATCCAATATTAATACAGTTCTGATTTGCACGCGACTTTTGAGATATGGTCTTGCATTTATGCAACGGTCTATCGACAGATTGATGGGAGGGCTTCAGAATATCAGGGTGTCGACGATGAACTTCGTCTGCAGCTTCTCTGTGCAGATTTTCTGTGAGGATCTCCACAGAGAAGTACCTGCTGCCAGCTCTACACATTTTCCGATGTCAGGGTTATTATTCTATTGTTTAATTTCATTGTAAAGTAAACAAAAACAAAAAAACAAAAAACTTTCAACTAGCAGCTTAGTCACGCAACTTTTGAGACAGACTATATATGAGTTTAGATTATTTTTTTCTTTCTGAGTTCCACCCAATAACCAGTGCATGTTTCACTTTTTCTAGCATTAAATCAGTTACTGCTATAGTATTTTTACAGCCAATACACCAGATAAAGTGGAATTAACAGTGATCTAGTTCGTCTCCTCACCAGATGGTTCTTGCTTTTGAAATTCTGACTACCCATATTAAGAAGAAGATCAAGAACAAGAAAAAGCTCGACAATCGAACAAGGAATAACAAGAAGAAGAAATGAGGAGGAGGAGAAGAAGAAGAAGAAACAGAAGAAATGAGAAGAAGAAGAAGAAGAAGAAGAAGAAGAAGTGAGAAGAACAAAAACAACATGAAGAAGAATGTGAAGAAGTACGAGAACAACGAGAAGTCTAAGAACAAGAAGGAAAACCAGATATCAAATAAGAGGAGGAGGAGGAGGAGGAGGAGGAGGAGGATGATAGGACGCAATAATTTTCCCACATTTCGACAGCACAATCCGAATCACAATCACAGAAGAGAAACCAAACGATATGGTTTCTCATAAAGCTGCTTCTATTTTTTTTCTGAAGTGGGGTAAAAATGAGAAAAGCGTGTTAGAGAGATAATGGTAAGTCGGCAGACACTTTGAGGCTTCACCGGATGTGGCCGCTAACTGGTAATTACTCTACCTGGTGGTCCACCACTCATCATGACACACCTCATGCAAAATCCACCCCAATCTCACTCTTTGCGTCAGCCCATCTACTACTTCAAATAAACTAGGTAAAAGCCGGCTTCGGATAATTACCATGGTCTTTTCGGCATTAACCAGAAACTTTCTATCAACTTAACTTGTGTCATACAGTGACAAGCATTGATGGAATTGTGTGCTCAACCTATTAATTTTCTTCTTTTATCTTCTTTATTAATATATTTATTCCTTGAACTAGCTAAACAGATTTTCAGGATAATAAGATAATATAGAGCAAACATGCCAAATTTCGCAGTATCTTTTTACTTTATTTACAGTAATGGAAAAATAATAAAAAATGTATAAAATAGAAGAGAAGATGCCTCTTTGATGAATAAGATGAAATATTTCCACTACTGTTCCCAATTTTGCAATAAATAAAATAAAAAGATACTGCGAAATTAGGCATGTTTGCTATACATCAAGAATGAAACCCTCTGCAAGAAAATTGAAAAACTTTCAGATACTATGCGAAAAAGGAGGTTAAATTTCCATGGTCATATTCTCAGAATGGATTCTGATAGATTAACCAAACAAATCTTTGCCTTCTTCCGCAACCGTAAAACAAACCCCAACTGGTTTAAAGAAACTGAAAAACATCTAGCCAAGTTAAAAATTACAGAAAATCCACTACTCGATCGAACGGCTAAAATAATAACTAAAAACGAAAGTACAAGATTCCAAGACAGGTCGACACTGAAATCCAAATCTATTATCTCGGAAGAAGAAAGGAAAAGAAGATCAGAAAGAATGAAGAAATACTGGGCGCTTAGGAAGGAACAACGCACGAAGAAATGACTGGTTCAACGTACCCCAAAGAGGGTGAAACGAAAGAAGAGGAATATACGTATTTATTCATTCATAAATATATTTTCGCCATTTTCATTTATTATTTATTGACGTTTGACTATTAATTCATCCATAATTAAAATGCTATTAAATTTACCACGTCCCGTTCAATCACATATTTCTTCGCTTTTTTAAAAATTTATTTATTTTTAAATAATTTTATTATCTTTATACGTTACTTATGTATTGCTACTTGTTGTACTTAATTTGTTTAAACATGTTGTACTTTATGCTTATTTAATAGTTATATGAATCATAAATTGTAAAACTACATCAAAATTTACAAAACAGAACAAGCCCCTTATATTTTCAAACCTTTTTCTCGCACCTGTAATTTGCTCTTTGAGATCTTAATGGTAATATACTGTGCCGTCCCATTATGTGTTAATCGTTATGTTTACATTTGCAATTTATGCACATAATATGTAGATATCGTCGGTTGAGTACTGAAGTGTACTAACTCCATTTTTTTTTTAATGAGATAATTTATTATTCCAAACTCTAACTTAAAATATGCCCCCTATGCATAGGTCTATACCGTAAAACCAGATTTCCTCCTCTAAATACCGAAATAATATACTGTTATATCACGTTAAATATGAATCCCTTCTGTATTCGTAACTTCTTCCTCCATTTTGAGAAAACTTTATACAGTTCAATCCAATATTCGGGTGACGATTTTTCTGGGAAGAATCCTTGACACGAGCGATAATTTTTACCCCGATTTCTAGGCATCCTAAAGCCTCTTATAGTGAATGATTTTTGTCGCTAGAATATAGTCAATTGAGAGGAAAATGGGTCAATTTTTCAGCAATAAACGTTAGGTTTCTACGAGGGATGTTCTGAAAGTAAGTTTCGTCATTTTTTTTTCACATGGAAACTTTATTACCAAAACAAATACACCATGCAATCATGAAATATACCCCTTGCACTATTTTTCAACATAGTCTCCACCGACATTGAGACATTTGTCATAGCTTGCAATCAGTTTGAAGAAACCACTCTGGTAAAATTCGGTGCCCTGCTATGCAAGGAATTGTCGCACAGCCTTCTCCACCTCAGCATTGTTTTGGAAGTGACGTCCCGAGAGTGCGGCTTTCATTGCATGGAACAGGTGCCTTCCTTCACTGAACATGCAACACCAGCGACCAACAATTTGATGAGACATGACCTCTTCACCACACACAGTCTGTAGGCGTCCATGGATGATGGACACACTAGTCCTACATGCCCATTCATACCGGATAACAGCATGTACTTCCATTGTCGACCACGTTTTCAGTACACGTCCATCTGCCATCGTGATTTGTACTCAAATAACCTCGGGCACGCCAGTCTACTGCTACTCTCTCTTCTTCGGGACTCTACTCATGCATCGTTTCTCCTCTGCTGACGCTCTTTCCATCGTTGAACCAGCAATAGGTGTCGATTCTTATGGCAGTTGTTTGCTTCATCTGCTTTACCATCTTCACTTTTTAAAAAAACGACGAAACTTACTTTTGGAACATCCCTCGTATGATTAAATTGCAATAAAGTGTTTGCAAGCTGTGATGGATGTTTTTCGTACATATTTTTAACGTAGCTGTATACTTAGGTTCATTACAAGATATTTTAGAGCAAGAACTTTTAATACCAGTATTTACAGTTTGTTTTATTTATTTGTTTATTTGTCCTGTAGGGTTATATTCACTGTACTGTATTTACTGATTTATTTATTTATACTCTCTAAAAAGCATTTTTTTTCTCTTCGCCCGGTCAGCTGCTGTATCCTAAGCATTAGCAAATATTTTTCTTACTGAATGGTAAGTACTTTTTTTCTTTTTAACATTCCAGGACTTGCTACCGTCACTTCCAAAAGGAGTGAATGTTTTCTGCAGCGCAGTGGAGTGACTTGCAAAAATAAAAAAATAAAAAAAAAAATACACCGCTCAACGCCTTTTGTTGGGTTTCTGCAGACCGCGCGGCTAAGCAATCAATTAATTGAAATCGCCATGCTGTCTATCTGTCCCCCTAACTACTTGAATTGCCACAGGCACATTAATATTTATGCAGTATCACGTCTTATTTCATTGCTATTCAATACTACGTCCACCTCTCTCTTTTTTAAATAACTTATCCTTTTATAGCTCAGAGTCGCTTAGAATGCAGTTAATAATGATAGGCCTACTAATATACAATAGTAATTTATTGATAAATTTCATCTTGGTTCTTTGAGGGAAATATTAGATGATACATCTTTGATACATCTAATACAATAGTAAGAAAATAGTTCCTTCATTGGTAGGCCTCCTGGGAAATAAGCTTCATATTAGTTATAACTTTACTGTGTGGATAAAAAGATTATAAATATTTTTCTCTTTACTGATTATTACGCTTATCAAGAAAAGCCCTCAGTAGAAACGATTATATAATTATTAATTAATATCTTCATAAAATATTATATTAAGATAACAATAAATAATAATTGTTTTAGATATATACTATTATTTAGAGACCAAAAATAATATTTATTAATTAGCAACAGAAATGAGAGGAAATAGAAAAGGTTAGAGAATTAAAAGGAAGAAGGGGAAGCAATATTTTAGTTTTAATTTAGTTTTGTTTGACTGACCCTATGAATGACTGCCGTTAAGACCAATTATACATTTAGGCAAATAGAAATTTTGAAATAAAGTTAAATAGGCTAGCTCGCCTACCTATGATATTGAAGTGTTTAATTTAGAATAATTATGAATATTAAACAAGTAGTTTCGTAATAGACAATAAAAGAACCTCTAAATGCTGTTATTGTACTGTAGATGTCGAAGAGCAGGCTAGTGCAGTGTCAATATAAATAAAATAAAATCTGGATGTTATGTCCTGATAAACCAGGACCTAATCAGCTACAATTGTAGTTTGCTAAGTTTTTTTTTTTTCAGAATACAAATATTAATTAATTTTGTTTCTCCTCTAAACACGGTTATTTCAATTATTATTACTAATTTTAAAAACATCTAATTCTACAGCTAAATGAAATCCAAATAGTTATATTATTAGGCCTACTGGTGCCCAATAGCTTACAACTACTACAACTATATTTACCTCCAAAACTACATAGGCCTACCAATTACACGGTTCTCGTTGAAATTATAGAAAAATTGGATTAAACCTTTTTTTGCATCAATCTTTTCTTTTTATTTTGTGACAAATTGTTAGAAGAAAAACAAGTTTAAAATTAGGTATTATTGTACCATTTCTCCTGTGTTCTGAGAAATAATTTCTTGATTTTGCACTACAGTACTAGAAAATTTTCTGTTCTTTTTTTCCGAATCAATTGAGATTCTTCTTCTGCAGATTAAAAATTAATAAAGTGAGTTTCAAAGCCAATATAGGCCTAGTTGTGTTTGCCTTCACAAATATCCATTGCTATGATCTGAAACCATGGGAGCACAAAAAGCTGCTACTCAGCTGCTGGGACCGGGCTCATCTAACGAGAGGGAATTTCGGTTTTACGACCTGAGCCACGAAAACTACATCCTGTCAATCTGTCATCTCCGAGTATAAAGCACTCAAGTCCAGCAGCTACCTTAACTATACAAATTATAACCTTTGTTGATTACAATTGCAATGTTCTGCTAGGCCAATTGATTATTACCATCTTGATAATAAACTTGTGACGATCAAATATGGGGATTTTCCCTTTCGTATAAATGCGAGCACCCAACGGCATGATTATGAATATGATTATGATGGTGATGGTGATTATTATTATCATCATTATCATCATCATCATCGATGTTAAAATTTTGCATCTTCAAGATTATCAATCCCATGCGATAATAATGTGTTACCAATTGAAATATCAATTCGAGGTGTTATTGATAATGTTGCCAATTTATTATATAGCTGTTCCTTTTTATTCTGAATGTAAGGGGATGATGATAAGCCTTTATTCCTCTGGTATACACTGGCAGAAACTATAAATACATGATCTTGTAATACAACTAAATACTTTTTTATATACAATTTGAATTTATCCAAATTATCGGTCAACGTACTTTGCATGTTGCTATTAGATGGTGCTACGGTAAAGAGGCGTGTTGCCAGTTTATGGAATAAGTTATTGATCTACAGTCCACGCCGCTTATTGTGATCACTTCGGGACGCAACTAATCTGAAAATATTAACCGATTGATAACAATAATCGAAGGAATTAATGAAGGTTATTAAATCACTACAAAACAGAATAAAATATTTATACATAAGATAATACGTAACTGTGAATCACTGAATCAGTCATAGGCTAATACAATAATAGACTGCAACTACTTTTTCTACCACTAACGAAGTTATTAATTCTTTCTTACTTTCCTTTAGGAGTTCATTAACCAATACTCCATACTCAGTTACGAGTTACGAGTGTTTTTGGAAGTCTATACTGATCTGTGGTGAACACCGCGTAGGAAAACATCTAACGCCTGGCTGTTCAAGTCTTTTTATTTCACTTTTCATTTTACACTAACCATCACTGCATGTCAACATTGTTATCTTCATAACCCAAAAGCTGTAGCTTAACTGAGGAACGAGAAGGTAATGCCACTCCCTCGAAATGGTCATCCTGTGAGCTGGGAACAGTACAACACAGTACAGTTAGAAACGAAACCCTTATAAACGAAATTTTGAATGACGTACAGTACTTGGAAATAAAGCCGCAAAAAGGAAAATGTGATAACATAAACCAAACCTTTGATCACAATAAACAGCATTTTTTCAATGTATCAGCATTAATTCGTATGGGACTTCATAAAAGTGATAACATTACCCGACTGATAACATTATCCGCGATTACATAAAGCGGCGTCCACTGTATTTGTTCTATTGTAGGGAACACTTTTTGTCGAAGGTTATAATTTACTCCCTTTTTAAATAGAATTTGCTTCTCAATCTCCTGAATATTACACTTAAAAATTAATAACATTGTGAATACAGCAATATTTTCACTTAATGAACCAATCTCATTTGCTAGGCCTATACTAACCCCCCAAAATATAACATATCTTTCTTCTCAACTTTTTTATTTTTATTTTTCCTAGTCCATTCAGCTACATTCAACCATCCTCAGAGAATCTGTCATCAAGTGCCAGAATGGTACTTTGTAAGATTGTATGGTTGACGGGAGAAATGTCTATCCGTCTGTCTGTGTGTCTGTACGCGCGATAACTCAAATACGCTTTATCAGATTTTCATGAAATTTGGTATACGCACTTATAACGTCCATAGGACGAAGCCTATTGATTTTGGATCAAAACGGTCAACTGGTACCGGAGTAACGCCCAGTTAAGGGCCTAATTTCTGAAAATATTAGCCTACATAATTAATTAATTAATTAATGAAATGCAATTCAGTTCTTATGTCAACAATATTGTTGCAGGGTTCATATAGGGCTTTGGAAGTTGGAAGTTAGAAATAATCTGAATGTTTTAAAGAACTGCACTTGAAATTGAGGAATTCATCGGTTTGTCTACCAGAAGTAGGCCTACAGAGACACTAGTCAGTGAGAACTCCTACAAGAAAGGTCCTAAAGCCACGCCGTGTTTTAGATAACCTTGATGACTTTATGAAAAGTTATTTTCGAAATCAAGCATATAGTGTCGGAGGAAAATAAGATGTGGGATTTTGATTGCGTGTGTTGTCAACAGATTAATAATTAATTTAGGTGAAAGTTCGGATGCTGGTTCCGATATGGAAGTCAAGCTACTGTCAGATGATTTGGATTTGGGAGTTACACCACTGCCAGAGAATTCCGATTAATGAACGTAGGCCTAATTATTTCACAGTATACTGTTTACAACAGTATTCATGTAGTACTCATTTCAACTTGAACAACGAAATAAACAAATAAATAAGTCTTATTGTAAACGCATTGACATCCGAAGGAGAATATAATGCCGCGTGGCCAACTCACTCAGTGACGGAAATATTTTTAAAAGTTATGATTTTTAATTCTCCCCTCCAAAACAAAATTTGGAATTTTTTGCGTTTTTTGATTGCGTATTTGTACGGCTCCAGATGTTTTGACGAAAATAATGGAAAAGGCCTGTTAATGACGTAAGGAATTTGTTGTAAATTCGTTCTGTTAATATTCTAGTTATTCCACTTGTTCCTTTACATAAGTTATGCTTATCAAAGTTTCTCAAGAAACAATGGTCTAAAACAGGATAGTTTCTGATATATGACCTATTAACTCCACCTGGCACTTTGTTATATCAGTTTACCTGATTTCATTAATCGAGCTCAACAGAACCACCCAGAAAAGCAAATCTACAAGAGAGATTCCCTGAAGATGATTGGATGTAACCGAAAGGCCTAGGAAATATAAAAATAAAATTTTAAAAATTAGAATAAAGGTATTATATACGTATACTGTGGTATTATGTTATTTTTTATCGAACTCAACAGCAGGCCTACCCCCCAGCATGATTTTAAATACTTTCAACCTAACTTTGAAATAAGAGCATCGCGATTTTTACAACATATCGAATTATCGAATCTGATGTTTTTCCCAGGCGGCCTTTTCCAATCGTGGAATGCACTCCAAAGCCGGATTTTTAACTGTTTTGGTATAATTATGAATCATCCAGTTTATGAATGATTCGTATGAAAGTGTTAATAAATATCATGCTTTAATTATTTTGCATTTAATTTTTGAATTTATTATCGCGGGCGAAGTCTCGGGCACCTGCTAGTTATTTTATAGAAGTCTGACAGCTAAAATTATACGTTTTTACTATTATAGTGGTTTTCTACGTATATGAGAACGTCTTACAGCAGTCTGTATCGATAATATCTGGAGAAGATATAATAACTACCATTTACTAGAAATCTAGATACCCTTTGAGAGTCGAATTTACGTATAAGCGAACATGCAGTGAGTTCGTCAGTGGAATATAATTTTAAAGTGAATACAAAAAAAAAAGTGGAATAACTGGTTTCCAAGAATGACAAACATAAAATGTCAATAAAAACCCTCACATTTTAACACAAATTATTACTATATTAATCTTATAACGACGCTTGTATGCAGTTTTTATGGTGACGAATTTATGCGGCAGTAGCAGTAAAAAGATTAAATTACAATACTTGGGCATTTGAGATGGATTGGACTCGCACATTAACAGGATGCCAACGGGTTCAGGACTGGTTAGGTTAAGTCTTAGGTTAAGATAATGCACATTGTGCGCGATTCCTTAATTATTAAATAGGCTAATAGAAAGGAGAAACAAATCTTCAGATCGCAACCTGAAAGAACCAAATATTCTGGGTTCCACTTCTTAAAGACTCTTTTTCCAAGAACTGCCTCTATCTGCTGCCACCCTAATCCTCTTCGACCTGTCAATCAGTCAATAGAATGGTAATTAGGCGTATCCGCACTTGTCTGCAGTCCAGTACAATGTTGTCAATACATATCCCAGCCTTTACTTCACTTAAGAAGTAGTGATTGACAGCGGCAACACTGGGGAAACCCGCGCGACTAGAAGAACACCTGTTCCTTGTCGGTGCCGATGGAGATTTTCGGGTTAGGGTACAATTGCTATTATATTCTTTTGTAGATAGACGATGGTTTGGGACAAGGTCTTCTTAAAATGGCACCAACAGTACATTATTAGAGCTAAGAAATGGTGGGACTATGTACGCCAAGACCTAAAAAGTGTAAAATAAATAACTGGGAGCAACTTTCGATGAAGAAGAATGTCTGGGAGACGAAGACCCTTAATTGGGCTGTCCTGCCATTGAAGGAGGACAGATGCAACTACTGTCAATAATGTAACTCAGGCCTATATAATATTAAAAGTATCTATATAATAAGACTAAGAGTTTGTCTGTTTGTTTGTCTGTCAGTGCGCGATGCTTAGCCAAATCTACTGAACGCAGAGAAATGTTTAACTTATAGGGACTGAAGGGTGCTCGAATGCATCTCAAAGCCGGATTTTTAATTTTAGCTTTCTTTTGTGAGTTATGAGCGAAAAACTTGAGTCTTTGCTATTACATTCCAATTATAAAATTAATTGCAGGTGTCCTTGCTTTTTTGTCATAACTTGGAAATAAGTCATCTTCCAGTAATCTTAGGGATCTAAAAAACCTACATTTACTTGAGGCGTACTTTACTTAATAAACTGTGGCGCTCATCCTGTTGTTTGTAATACATGGTGGCCATGTGAGTGGAATAATCCAAGTTCATGTTAAGGCACTGACATGACAAGGAACTTCATGTATAAAAAACAACAACAATAACAGTCAATAATAAATCGATTCCAATGACCATTTCAACATGAGTGTACCCAGAAGATGGATGAAATATGCTGAATTGCTTTCTTGTAACTAACATTGCTGAATTCCAGGTCGATTCAAGGTAACTATTACATAACAATACCATACTAGCTTACAATAAGATGGCCTGGGTTCAGTCCCCGAAGGATCTGTTAGAATGACTTCAGTGTTTATGCATTTTCTTCATATGTTTATGTTATTCCAATGACAACGCGATTGACAGCTATACAATTCTGACCTTCTAATGGTTGGTGAATAGCCTATATATAGGGCCCTGATTTATTGGTGAAATAAAATGGCTGATTTCGGTGTTAACTTCCTTCAATTTCGGTGGGTATTTCGTGAAATAAATTACTTATACTACATTGGGAACATTGCGCAATGATAAACTTTGCTTCTTTATTTACATTCCATTTCTATATTCTTCTGCCCTTGTATGAACTGAAGTAACTTTTGATTTAGGCATGGTTAGAGTTATTGTTCAAATATAATGACGAGAAATATTATCGTAATTTCTACTAAACACCATCAGATAGACATTTTCAAACAGAAGTGCCAACCATACCACTGTGGATAAAGGACGAAATCTGTTGAATACAAGTAACAACCATTCTACACTCTTCTGCTGTAATCGATCATAGGCATCGCTAACTTGGCAAAGACATAGCAGGAAAGGAGTGTACTCAACAGTACAAACCAGGTTACAGACATTCTTTGTGTAAATTCTGCAATCTTTGTAATCGATACAAATATCGATACATCGGTAAATCTTCGACAGCCACAGAAACAGCAGAAAAAAAAAGCATTCTGCTAAGAAATAGAAAATACAGTATTATAGTGTGTGGGTGAAGTCATACGTAGGCATGTTTCAAAAAGTTCATTTTGGTTAACTATGTTTTCGTTAATCAGGTTATGTTTATGTTTAAAAATTTCATACATTTCTAGCGTGTTTAGTTTATGGCTTTTGTTCTGTAGGTGTAGTATTTCTAGGGACGAATTTATTGTACTAAGAGAATGGTTGTTTGAAATTAATTTCAAACAACCATTCTCTTAGTACAATAAATTTTTGAAACATGCCTACGTATGACTTCACCCACACACTATAATACTCTCACTAGTAGCTAAACTGCTTACTCATAGAGCACACCTCAACAGTTCCACAATAACGTAAGTAAAATTTCAAAACAGTTAAGAATAGAAAAACACTAATTAAATTCTAGATATCAATAATTACAGCAATAACATCACCTCTGCATTATTTAACACTACACAGAATATTTTAATAACTACATTTTTATTATTCCATCTAATAAGGCATACATGTGATCTACTTTTCTAAACTTGTTAATAAACTTTTTTAATTTTAGTGTTGGATATTACGACTAATGATGGCATAACTGATGCCGAAATGCATTTCAAGATTTTGGATTTTTAAAAGAACCAACACATATTGAGCTGAGAACGAAGTTAAAACTAGATACCAATACAACAGTTCAAGACAACTCAAACTTGTATTAATTTACACCTACTACTTATCAATATAAAGATATTTGGACTATCTAAAATTACAAAATATATAGAATATGTAATCATCTTCAATTGTGAAGGTAATATAACACAATTTTTAAAGATAAGTTATTTGAAAACTAAGTATTTTACTGAACTCATATTTTGATGAGACTGTAATTAAGTGTGGCTAATTGTGTAAAATTTTAATAAAAATTTTATTACTTGACTGTAATTAAGTGTGACTAATTGTGTGAGATTTTAATATAAAAATTTTATTACTTGACTGCAATTACATGTGACTAATTGTATAAGATTTTAATATTAAATTTTATTACTTGACATATTGATATAATTATGTTCATATATGTTCATATGTTCATATATACAATAGACTTGTATAACAATATTATTTATTATTAATGTAATGTATTAATGTAAATGTAACGTGTTTACGACTATATTGCATAACAAAAATTAGTTATAAATAAGCTACTAAGCTTTATATGCAATGATATAATGTAATTTTATCCTTATGACTATATTGTATATCAAAAACAGTTATGAAACAATAAATAACAGTAAAATATAAATCTATATACTTTCTACGTCTTCAGCTCCAATATCGTGTTAGGTTTCTTATTATATACTAGTGCTTAAGGCTGAAACTTAAACTATTATTTTCATCATATCATAATTACTATTTAATCAGCAGCTAAGTAAACTGATGACTTTCCTACTTCTGATATTCAAATTATATACAACTGGCTGCCGGCTTGTGCGTTAGAAAGTAATGTTCTATAGTGCGATTCACAAGTACTGCATTAATTAACAGAAACTGATCTAAAGAACCTAAGAGAAATCTAAATAGAAAATAGAATGAGAAAGAGCAGCAACTGGTGGTAATGGACGGGAGATTAATAAAAAAAATTTAAAAAAATTAAAAAGAAAAAAACCAACAACAACACACAATGCAAGAAGGAAAGGTTCAACCATAGATTTAAAAATCTGACTGACAGGGTATAAACTTATAATATTTTAATTGTTAATTACTACGGGGCGGATTTCTATGACCTAAAAATAGGATATATGCATGCATTTATGACCTAACGTTAAAATATGACCAATAAAATTTAAAATATAACATTACCACTTGCACATTATGTATAATTTTTTTAAGTTTCATTACAATTCATTTTATTAAAATATGTTAATTATTTAAAAAGTCTGTAAATTCTCAGAAAGCATCAGTATAATGCAAAATTTACAAAATATGATACGAAACTTCAAAATTTCTTTAATATGAACACAAATATGCCGAAAATATGACCTAAATATGCATATTCATACTAAATATGCTACAATAGTTGAAAATTTCCCAAATATGCAGTTATATGCACAATAAAAGCCGTTCCATTTTCACCAGAATGCTTGGAATCTGGTATAAATTAGTCGGAAACCTGAAATAATGCAAAGGGGGAAAATATGACATGTCATTGAAATCCGCCCCCTATTAATTAAGGTTACAGGTACAGTGATTTGGTGCCAAATTTTGCAATTTTATAAGTGGAATTAACAAAGCGATAAGAGAGAGAAAAGAAAGATTACAGAGAGACATGCAGACAGAGAAATGCAAAAGATTAAGGACAAGGAAGAGGAAATGACAGCGGATGAATAGAATGGAGATTCGCTTTCCATTGTCTGTCATGTCAATAACTTTCTTGATACACGAAAAGAATGTACTGTACCATAAATCCAATGAAAGCATGCAAGATGTGGAATGAGATGCGCAAGTTGCAGACAGCTGGTCGCCAGACTGCGCTGCCTTCACATGTCAACGACGTGAAGACCACACCAAAAGGATTATACTTCCCATACATACAATTCAAATTTATGCTGCACTCCACTGGAACGCTAGAGGCAGCTGATCCGTCATTTCTTTCACAATCTTGCTCAATTATTCAACTCTCCACATGTCTGGAAACTTGTTAGCACTTCCACCTACGACCAGATTAACGAGGATGGACAGTCCCATCCAACAACAAAAGGCTTAGGCACATTGATGTCCAAAAACTGTCCTGGCTATTGTAGATCAAAAACGTTAAACGTCACGTTGTTCGTGGAGAATTTAAAATAAGGATTTACGAAGGATATTAATCTGAAAAAGTAGGAGGACTGTTAAGTTGACAGCGAAAGTGCTGATGACAGCAAAGGGGAGGTGCATACTGGGGACACATTTTACATCCAAGAGACATGAACACAAGGAATACTCGAATAGGAGAAAGTATTCTAAGTTTTAGAAAGGATTTCCTAGTGGTAGAGTTAATAGTTTGTAATACACGTGTTAAAGCAACATAAAAGATTTTCAAGAACACAATAAACAAACTTGCATTTAACTTCTAAGAGTTGACAGACTGAAGTGAATGGAAGGGAGGGAAGGTGACATAAGAGCTCTCCAGAGAATGGATTCGGTAGACTGCTTGGCGACAAGTCAATTCATCACGACGATGTCTGTTCACAATGACGTGAACGACAATTCGATAGACGGACTGCATACAAAACATATTCACGCACCAGTGAACTTCAATATTGTTATGACAACCTGTAACTGCTACTTCTTTTTATTCGTCTTGTTTTATTACTTACATCCTGTAGCATTAATAATGTAATGCATTATGTTCTGCTGGTTGAAACATAAGGGGTACGCCGTAGCGTAGTGGTTGAGGCGCCGGAAGGTCGCGGGTTCAATTCCCGATGAGGTCGTTGGAGTTTTTCAATTGGACTAATCCTTCTGGTGGCACTATGGCCCTGGGGTCGACTCAGCCTCTAACCGAAATGAGTACCAGGAGCAATCCTGGGCGTAAAGGCGGCCGGTGCGTAAGGCTGACAACCTTACCACCTTCAAGTGCCAAATGTCCAAAAATCTGGTAGCCTCAACCTCTTGGAACCCTCTGGGCCTCCATGGCCAGTATAGGGATCACTTTACTTTACTTTACTTTGGTTGAAACATAAAGGTACTGTTAACGGCATTTCTTTTTTGTACACTAGTTCGCATAAAGCAAAATGCCTGAAATTTGACAATTTCGCAGTTAAAATACGACGAAAATATATTGGGCGATTAGGCACTAAAAATTCAATATTCGTCATAATGAAATTTCGATCACTTTTTCCGTAAAGTATAAAAGCCAAAATTGGAATGTCTTCTAATTGTCGTCTAAGAGATTATTCATTTCTTTAAAAACCACATGCATTTTGCACATTTGTAAAATTGATATCGTTCTGTTTATACCGAGAACAAAAACTCATTGTAACATGGAATCTTCTTTCTGTTAATAAGAAGTATAAGTTGCTTTATTTCCTGCACACAGATTTATTGAACTCAAAATCGTTCAAATCACTTGCCTTTACGTAACTTACAATGAAACTGGTTATTAGTTATTTACGAGCGCTAGCGAGTTTTGTTATTCATGCGAGCCTGTTCTTATAACGGTCTAACGTTGTACGTCGTTTTATGCTATTTTGCACCGTAAATTTTAAAACGTAAATAATGTCAGTTTGCTTGTGTTTAGAATAGTAATCAAAATACTTTTTGGTCAATTGTATGTAGTGGAATTCAGGCTCTTTTGGTTGGCAACAATTTGTTTGGAACAAATGACATATGCAGACAAATGAACATAGCTTCTACATTTGCTGAGAATAGAAATTTATTTATATTATTAATAATATAATAATAGAAATTCATTTATAATATATCTCTTCAGGTTATACTTTTATAGAACAGACAAATAAAGAACCTGGAATAATCCTTCGCTTTGATGTGGAATTGCAGACTTTAAACGAATGGGGGAGAAATGTAGGTCGAAAGTAATGTTTTGAGCGATACTATTATTATTATATTGTATTGGCTTAGATTATGTATTGTCAAAAACCATCTATTTATGGACCAAATTTTTGGTTGGTTGGTAGGCTATATGGTTATTTAACGACGGGGATGTACTGCAATTTAGGCCTGTAACCGTCGCCGATGTACCGAAATTTTGCCCCGCAGGAGTTCTTTTACATGCCAGTAAATCTACTGACAAGGGCCTGTCACATTTATGCACACATAAATACCATCGACCTGGGCCGGGATCGAACCCGCAACCTTGGGGTCCAATTTTTTATTGTCTAAATAGTTATTTCTGCTACTTTGAATATTGTAAATGATTAATAGGTATACAATAATAGTAGTACTAGGAATAGTAGTATTTGTAGTGGTTAAATGAAGGAAAATGATGATTATTAATTTGTACGAAAGGGAAGTGAACGATGATGACATCTGGTGATATCCTGTATAATCTCTATAAAAGGCTAGCCCGTAATTTTTTTTACCATAACAAGCTTGGCTCGTAAAATGAAACTTTACTTATACGGAAAGAGTTCTGTTTACGATTCAAAATAGCATAATAATTTATTACCTTGGCATAATCTCCCTGAGAACGAAAACAGAACAAAGTATAGCCTAGTCTGAATTTTGCAGTACTCGTGGATGATCATATTATAGGTTACTCCAGACACTGAAGAAGAAATATAAATATCTTCAAAGCGAGATATGGTTGGGCCGGAATGGATCAGAACAGTGTTCCGGCAAAGTAAAAATCTACTCTTCATAACGGCATAAACGCAGGGAGGAAAAAATACATACGAAATCGGTGTATATTTTTGCAACACTTTTTAAAAATAAAGAACCATTGTATCATCATCATCATCATCATCATCATTATTATTATTATTATTATTATTATTATTATTATTATTATTATTATTATTATTATTATTATTATTATTATTATTATTATTATTATTATTATTATTATTATTATTATTAGGGTCCTGATCAGTTCTTGTCGCGACAGTTGCCTTGCCTGCGCGGTTGCCGTAGATTCAATGCGTACGCAATGAAGTTGGTTGCATTGGTTGTTTTTGTAATGTAATTTGTGTGTTCACTTAAAAAAGTAATTTGACTATAATGTTTGTTATCATAAAATGAAAAGTAAATAAATACCTACACATAAATTTATGGGTTCCCCCTAGAAAAAATTTCCAACTTGAGCACTTTACATGGAGAAATAAATCCCAGACATCTTAAAAACCACTAAAATAAGTTTACGTACTCTGTTCATACTTCATTCGGAAAATTGTACTAAATCATATCAATAGCCTACGTCAGTAGGCTAAAGTGAATCTCCCAATTTGAACTAGGACTAAATAAATAATGATAGTCTATATACGCCTATATTTATGTCAAATATTAATATTTATTACTAAAATATCATATTACAGGTAAAAACAAGAATCAACACAAAATACTATTTCTAATTTAGTATTAAAAAATTAAGGTATACCCCTAGATGAGCAAAGCTCGTGTTTAGGGGTATAATAGACCAATATAAATCCAATTATACATCATTACACAGTATACTCCAAACGAAAATTATAAATGCATGAGTAGAATGTATGTAAAACTATTTTGCATCTTTAACCAGTCGTTTATATAGAATTACAACAAAAAACAGAATTAAAAATAAATAAATAAATAAATATAAATAAATAAATAAAACTCTTTTACCGGTATAAAGAATTATTACATTGACGATGTCATATTTTTGTCAAATTAATATGTTCTACAAGTTATCGAGATATACCCATGAAATAATCAAATAATTAACGGGTTGGCTCAATTCAGCAAGTAGAACATTTGGGTTTTGGGAGAAGGTTAGTGATTCTTTTGTTTTTAATAACATAAAAAAAACGCCAAAACCTACGTCCACTTCAATTAAATAAAATAATGAATGAAGGATTAAATAAAATGAAGGATTGTTGTGTACATGAGAAATTTCCAGTCTGTTACTGTTACGATGCAGTAGATCTCGAGAGCTGAGAGACTATCGTCGCATTTTCTTTTTAAAATAATTACCATAGACATAGACTATAAAGGCAGTTTGAGAACCAAGGCCGCGACTTCTGTGTATTATTAAAATAACTTTTGATTCGATTCATGACTAGATAAGATTTGCATGTCTCGACAATCATCTGTACACGGAAAACTCGTCCAGTTTATGAGACGTATCAATATAATATGGGTGAACACAGTGTTTTCATCAAAACCAACAAGAACTTTAATCTTTAGTTCCGGCATAAAATACAGGGTCCCCTAGTGCTATCCGCTATAACTCTGTACGGTTGATCGGTGTACCAGCCGCATAATGCAAGTTTGCAATATAAAATCTGTAAAAAAATTATGCAATGGAATTTGAGAGAGGCTCGTTCTGTCCGAAGCGGCATTTGGTAATGATTTGCATTCTCTGGCACATGTTTCAGACCATCTTCAAAGTTTATTATTCAATCACAACAGTATCTAGGCTGGTATGGCCCCAATATTTCTCTCGCTTGGCATAAATTAATTCGTCTAAAAATGGTGTAAGCAACAAAACAATTAATATTTTAAGTTAATACTGTTGACTGAAATATGAGCCCAATAATTCGGTTATCCTTTAATCGAGCAAAATACACATTCCCTTTCTTCATGAACAAGAAAAACTATTGGATGTGAGAAAGGGTCTGAGATGTGACAGCGAATGAAAACCATTTCCAGCAGTTGGGAAGGGCGAGTGCCTTTTGAGTTTTATTTAGGTGTAATAAGATGTATCCCATGAACTCTTTCCATAGTAACCATTTTCAAGGGCTAAAGAAAGAAATAGTATATTATGGAACTAGCCTATAATGGTATATATTAAGAAGCAAGTAATCGGTTGTGCTCAACAATCAGTTTCACCATCAAACGGTTGTGCACAGCAACCTATTTTTCTGGGCAACAAATGTTCATCAATTTCGGGAAACACGTTGCCGACTCTCTTACTTGCCTCAGTATTTCCCCGCAACAATAATGACCAGGGAAGATTGCGGAAACTTACTCGGAAAAGTGGAGCAACCGAATGGATGGGCAACAAGGTATTTACACAGCAAGAAATTCTCACTGTGTTGCCAGCCGGTTTGGGTATTGCAGATGCAGCAGCGTTGTATGTAATAATTCACAACAAAATAAATTATCAACCGACGGACACGAAGGCAGAAGTGTTTGTGGATAAGATCATATTTGGTTAAAAGACACTGGAATACTGATTTTTGTCGCTAAATGAGACTTGATAATTATCTGTTTAAAAACTTCACTAGGATATCAAAAAGTGATTTTGAATTGTTGTGTAACATAATGTTCAAAGATAGGATACCGACATAAGACGAGCTATCTCTTTCGCTATGAAATTAGCCATCTCATTGACATCTGGCTACTGGAGACAGTTTCCAGAGCTTAATGTACTTATTTAGAGTGTCAACAGCCACCATTTCTTTGGCCATTCCAAAAGTATAAAACGTACTGATAGAAGACTGATCTGGCAATATTGACGCGTTTGCTATTTTGTTTGGAACACACGGCAACCTTTGGCAATTCTCAAGGCAATACGAAGATTGCCGGAGACAGTGTCGGCAATATACAGCAATACTTGCCGTAGCCTATTCGAAACATCTAGCCCCACATAGGACCGCATTTCCCGGTCACAATCGGCAAGTACATTGCCGACATACATTTCTGCAAGAATATTACCCACCTAAATGCGGGTTTAGAGTTATTCCAACACATTTCTAACAGTGCGAGTTTCTCCCATCTTTCACCCTAAAACTTGAATTGCTGAGCACGCGCCTTTTAAGTATCTAATCTTTTATGCTGAATGTATTATCTTTCTTTAGCCTATATGTTTTACATATTAATGTATTGCGGTAGGTTTACATTGTCTAATTATCACATTAAACATAATACCTAAGAAATTCTTTGTCGTTATTGCCGAAATATAAAAGTAATGGATGAATGTTTTGAACATTAACCTTCCTCTGTTGGTGATTTTGGTGTATTCATATGGCTCAGTAATGTTGTCATGTCGTTATATTGTATCCAGGTAAGGGATGACTATTAATAAAAAATAAAATCAGTCCCTCGGCTGGGCGTGAGTAAAAACGTCCATTGATCCTACCCTTACCATATTTCAACCTTTGTACTACGCTTGTAGAAACTCGAAACTTAGTATACCTTGGTGAAACAATGTGTAGGCATACATTTCACTTCATGTTTAAAACAGACTTCTTTGATGTCTGGGTAGAAAAGGAAGTAAGATAAACATATAAACCTTCCATCAACATGCCCTTGAGGAATATTTAACTTAATCATAGACCTTAATAACAAATGGGATAAGAAAATCTGACGCCATAAATATCCAGATCTTAGTCACATTGCAATCATCAATTGCGTCAAGTAATTTATTTATTCTACATCTGTTGACAGCATGAGAGCATATGTTCGAGATGATTCCAGCCAAAATCCATAAAAAGAAGACATTTATCTTCCTTGTTAACGACCTATCCAGATGGGAAATAGCATACGATAAAAATGAAAGAGCCATTCTTATTCTACTTAGCTGCATATAACTTACTAAATTACTAGCTTGTATCTCAATGTAATCCTACTAATTACTTGTATTAATGTTCTACATAAGTTAAATGGCACTACCGTATTTATAAAATTTGGTTCTGTATGTATTCTACAAATTACACTTTACACTAGCATTACAAGATGTAACAAAAAGATAGGCCAAAACGTACTTCTTGTACGTAGAAGGTAAAATTACATTATATGAACATGGGTCCGAAAATGCTTTATTTCCTTGTTAGAGCCTTTTCTCTATACCTTAGCAAAATACTCGGAAACAGAACTGTGAAAAACAGAAAATCATATGAAATGTTCAAAATATCCTACGTTAGCACGGATACATCCGTCAACACGCCGTCGCATAGACTCCCTGATGCGCTGATGTATCCTTGGAGTATCTCGTATTATCTGGCAGCCTTGCAGAATACGAGCATGGAGACTCTCTACATCTTGTACGGGTGTTGCATTAACAAGAGTTTTTAAATGCCCCCACAAATAAAAATCTAGTTGATTCAGGTCAGGTGAGCGTGGAGGCCAAGGAAGCGGTCCACTCTTCCTATCCATTTATCAATGAAACTGTTGAACACAGAGGCTGAAATGAATAGGAGTTCCATCGTGCATAAAGTACATGTCTCGTCGTATCCTCAATTGCACATGATGCAAGAGGACGGATAATTGGTTCTTTTTGGACGCTCTGTACATTCGTCCATTGAGACGATTTGGCAATAATGCCAGGCCCGAGTTCTAGACAAAGGGCTCTAACCAGGATATAACATAATTTCATCCTCTATATGCAAGGAATGTTTCCCCAAAGTTTTGGCCTACCTTGTTGTTACTCTTTGTATAATATATTCATTAGTCATTCTCATTACTTTTGCCAGCGGTTTTGGATATGGAAACTATAAACGGGGCAACGAAAAATTCTCATCACATTTGCAATATTCTGGTTTTCTCAAAAGTAGTATAATTTTATCCCAGGCTATGTCAGGAATGTACGACTAATTATCGTTAGCTAGCTGTAGATGTAAGGCAGTGACGCGCTTTCCCTTTTCGAAAATATCGAACAGACATGTTATCGTGTTCACTGTACCAGCCACCAATTTTCTTCTAGTACCGGCCAACTCTTGATTTGACATTCCTTTATTCATTTTTTTTATATTTATTTTTACTTTTCAGAGCGAAATTGCAGAATATAAAGGGAAGATAAAATTAAAGTGGACTGAGGATAATAAGGTAAGTGAACTAATTTCTAAGAAAAACTTACAGTCAGCCAGGCAGCTAATTTATTTAAGAACCTAGAAGTGCACTAGGAGTTCGGCTGCGACTGACTATCCGTAAAGCTATTCCTAGATTTGTGTCTGTAAAACTAACAAAATAAAAAAATGATGAAATGGAGAAACTGGTAATTTTGTACATAAAGGATTTAAATAATAATTTTATAAAGAAAATCAGTTGGCTTTATTGACGCACGAAAATAAGTGGACAGATTAAAAAGAGCACAGAAACGAAAGTATAAATTGGACTTCAGTGGAAATAACAGGACAATGGAAGGAAACATTAAATGTGTTATTTATTGTGAACCATTCGAAGGTGATCGGGTAAAACGTATCAAGTACAAGCAATGGCACAAGTTGATAGGTGAATTACCAGATCATTTTGTATTTTACCTGATATGATGGCAAAGTGCATTCTTACATGACCGTTGATTCTATAATAATGCACTGTAGCATGTCTTGTACGGTACTTATTTCCATGTTAAATCGAACACTTCTAATTAAATTATAAATTTGCAAAATAGCCTTAAGTAGTGACTGATTAGTACTATAAGATGATCTGTGTACAGCAATAATATTAAACGTATTAAATTTAATGTAGTGCAATTAAATTTAAGGAATAGGGAATTGTTATATATTCCTGTCATTAAATCAAAATTATTAGAATGTTCATCTTTCATCCAAATGTGTAAACGATATAATTCTCTATCACTTCAAAATGCTCTTCTGGATTTTGACTTGTCATTGAATCAGTACATAGGACTTCTTCATAAACTGTTATATGTTCCATATGATTTGGCTTAATTTTTAGATTGTCTTGTTAAATTAATTGTAGTTATTGTAAATCATTTATGTATTTTTTCTTTATCCTCGCACATTCGTTCATTTATTGTATTGTATTTTTTTATAGTGTAAAACATGTATTGGCGAAACTACGCCAACTGTAATTGGGATTTATTCCTGTAGTTGGCAGAATAAAATAAATAAATAAATAAATAAATATGCAATTTTCTTGTATTGTTAAATAATTATCATCATTTTAGAAAATATGACAGTTAAATCTGCTCTGATATTCTTGAAGCATTTATTAGCCTAGCAGATTAGTGATTTTGGATTTTTGTATGTGCTAACTGAAAAGCGAAAATTTTACGTAAGACTCTCCACGCAGATAGAGAGAAAGTGAGAGAGAAATAAAGAAAGAGAAATAGAGAAAGAGATAAGAAAGAAGAAAGAGAAATAGGGAAAGAAAGAAGAAATAAAGAGCGAGAGAAAGTGAGAAAGTATGAGAGTGAAAGACATACAGGCAAAAAGGCTTATTTTTCTTAAAATTAACAACTATGCTTTGAGGTGTTGCGTCTTGAAGTCCCCTGAATACAAAAATAATTTTCGCAAATATGCCTTGTGCGTGTGTGTCTGTGTGTCTCTGTGAACAGCATAGCTCAACAACTAAAAACCGTATAAGAACGAAAATCTATAATTAATTATATCGGATTAAGAATCTTCCGCGGATTGGTATGAACCGTGGTGATGCATTTTTTTTTTCATTTAATGACTTTTTACATGGGAGAATTTAATTTTTTTGCTACTTTCTCGAGAACGACTACAACGTCTCTGTAAAAGTTTTGTAAATTGAATTTATTAAGAGCTAAAACTTGTATTTGACACGCGTTTTCATACAAATTTTCTGAAAGTCCTTCTACCGTCTCGTCAACGAACTCGTATTCTTTCAAGTCTTGCTTCACGAATAATACTGTTCTGAGAGATTTAGAGCATTGCCGGAATGCGGACTATAACAACTAGACCAACTGAAAATAAACACCGACTGCACAGAACCGAACTCGGACTGTTTCAGGCAGTGCTAAATATACTCGATAATCCTGTCTTGGATTTATCAGAATGCGAAACCTAGTTATTACGTCGATTTCAAAACACAGGTCTATTTAGGTAAAAAAATAAAACAACCCAGACAGAACACAATAACCAAACGCATGGTCTTTTTTTACCAACTTTATGGATGTCGGTTTTTTAATATAGCAGTGCATTAGCCTACATTATTTCCAGGGTTAGGATATTTAGATGCAATTTCCTTATAGAAAAAAGAAGGGAAAAGGTATTCAAGTAAGGCAAAATAGGGGACAAAAAGGGCAACTGCAGTTTTTCTGTAACAAACTTACATTGAATCAGCACGATACTAATTCTAGTGAAATTAAAACGACAATTAGAGATATAAAAAAAATAATTATTTTCCATTGTTGTAAGTGAATCTACAGTCTTGCGTTTGCTGAAAGTAGACAAATTCATTATTCTCACATTGACTGCAGACTGATAAAAAATTTATCGAAAGTCAAAGGCCTATAACATTTTGGATAGCCTATTGCAACGAAAAAGTTATTTAATAAAAATACAATGAAACTCAGCGATAAAATGCGCTAACAAGATGACTAAAAAGTTGCAGTAAGAGAAAAAGAAGGGAAAGGATAAGATAGAAAAGGGGTTATTGGCACGGTGGAGAGAAAAAAAGGATAAAGGCCCAAAAAAATAGGGAAAAGGTGCTAGAAAATTGTCTCCGTTCTGAACTAGATACAAGACTTCAAACTGTGGTTTCCTTCACAGAAACTCTAATTTGCCCAACCAAAAAATAAATGCACACCTAAAAATCCTAACCCTGAATATTGCAGATTGTTATGGTGGCTTAAATTCTGGCACTATGGTAATTATTTTAAAGAAAGGGTGATTAATGAAACAGCAGTCTTTCTTACAACCACCGTTACAAATTAATTACCGGCTATCAAATTTCGTTGGTGTTAGACAGGGAATAGACAACCAGGTGATGGTTTTGAAGTAAGCACTTCAACATGTAGTGATGCACTAATGATGATAGCTTCTGTGTTATGTATGTGCTTGTTTGTGCGTTTTTACCTTTTTAAAAACGTTATACCTCCCTTGTTGACAGAGGTTGAAATCGGGCCAACTGATGTTTCATAGTTCACACAGTAAGTGTTTGTCAGATGTTCACAAAAGCGAATGGACTTAGCAAAAGTCAGGTGTTGGTAAGTCCTTGAGTTCCAAGAAAAAGCTGTATGTTCTGCTGCAGGCAGCTAAAACCCATTTTCAAAGTAAATAAGAAGGAATTAGTGTAAGCAAATCCACAGCTCACTCGAAGACAAGGTCTCCCAGAGATGCGCAGTACCTCCAAGCCTGATTCACAGTAGTGCGGTTGCTCAAGTAGCCTATAGGTTATGTGTCTGGTCTTACTGTCAAACGTTCTTGGACACATGTGCAACCAAAATTTTTTCCGTCCTTCTCTCTATCTTTTTCTCTTTCTTTCTTTCTCTCTATAATTTTCCTAATGTTTTATCTGTATTTCTGTCATTCTCTCTTTCCTTAATTTTTTCTACTATATTCACCGCCCCTTTTCTTTTTCTATTTATTCCTTTTTACTGTCAAAATCGTTAACAGTCATTCTTTGTTCTTGGTTTATTTTAAATGTGTTTCTTTCCTTTCTCTTTCCCTTTCTCATTTTTATAACTATCTTTTATCCCGGTCTCCCTTTATCTTTCTCAAAAAGAGAGTTTATTGATTAAAAATGAAATTTTCCCACGCTGTAAAATTAAAAGATTTTCTAGTAATGACTATAATTGAACACCTTGGTGAAAATCAGCCTGGGTACTGGATTTCTGTGCCCAAGGTGGCCGATTCGTTCTTGACCCAGGTTGATGGCAATTATGTGTGCATACATATGAGAATATGTCTGCATATTTACAGGCACCTAAGAGAACTCCTGCAGAACAAAATTCTGGCATACCGACGACGACCACAAACCTAAGTTGCAGTACACTCTTCCGTTAGATAATCATAACATCCAACCAACAAACAAGCTTGGTGCATAAAATACTACAAATACCCTTTTTTGTAATTTATATTTCTCAGTTTGGTTATAAATTTAAAAAAAATATATCCCCTTTTTGTCAAAATAGGACTGCCTACTTGATTTATTTCTCGCTTTTGTAAGATTTAGAATGTGATTCTTAGATCATTTTGGCGTAAAAAAGAATAAGATTTGGAGATATGCTTTTTATGCATCCAGTATGCTTGTCGTTTCAGAATGAAAAATGAAATTATCTTCTGTAGAGGAATATCTCGTCAAACTGCCTACAAATTTTCGTTGCAGGATTAATAGAATATATATATATATTTATATATATATATATATATATATATATATATAAGAATAATTGTATTAGTACTTTCAAAATGATCTGAAAGTAAATGGAGGCTGACATTTGGAAATAATCACTGAATTGTCGTGAAAATGGCGTTCGATTTGAATCGGAAGACGCAATGCAAGTTGAGGTTCGAGAACGAACTGCAAGCAAGGATTGGTCCAGTATAGTGAACTGCTGGGGATCGAACTCAGAACAATAAGGTACAAAGATGAGACGTGTAGCTGTAAAACTGATAGCGTGGCGGTGGATGGAATCCTCCACCCCCATCTCTCTCAAGAACTTGAAAATGTTTATCTTCATATTTTGGGAGGGGTATGGTTGCCTTGTTTAAAGTTATGTTCCTGTATATTTCTAATGGGTTCGTACTTGACGTTTATTGTGAGTGTTCTCTGTCTCTGTACACAGATACAGTGTTTTTCAGGTAAGAGTTGGCCAATTATACAGAAACCCGCATGATTAGCCAACTCTTAAGTGAAACACACTGTTTGTTTAAGGTGTTCTTTTTAATTTGTTTTCAAATAGAATAAAGCATATTTTATTTCGCCGTCAAATCCAGTTCTATGCGATTCGTCTTCTATGTAAAAATTATCGAAATTCAGTCCTTTTGACATTTTTTTAAAAAATGGAGCTGTTTTCATTGAAAACTTGACTCGCAACTTTTCTGCAAATTTCACGAAATCTCGTGTAATGCACTTGTGGTACAGTATTGCCTTTTCGTGTACCCATTTGCTTTTTTTTTATCAAAGAAAAAATATGTCTTGTTTATTTGTTCATTAAGCTTACTTAAAGACGGTTGTACACTACCACACACCTTTTATATCTATATACTTTGAGCTTTCATTTATGCATAGATAAATGCCATTGCCTGAGCTGGATCGAATCCGCGAACTCAGGAGCAGAAAGCTTCTGTTTTACCCGGGCTGACTTTCTCGTAGGATTTTATCGATATTATCTGTTATGATAAGTAATAAAATATTACCAAAAGAGTCCTTACGTTAGCAGGAGTGAGTGTTTTTTTTAAGAATTAATTTAAGTTATAGTTTGGTAGTGGAAGAGGTTAAGTAGCATTTCGTCACTCTCTGGGAACGGTTATATATAACAGGTATTTTCAAGTATCTGGAGCAGGTACGTCATTGTTACTGAAAAAGAGGTCCCCATCTCTAGAAAACATTCAAGCTGATGACTTTTTTTCAGCAGAGTGACAAGTTTGAGCTATGCTGAGGGAGTAGGTTTAATCAGAATATATTTTCCATTGATTGGGATGTACAAGTCACTACCGGGTTGTATTGTTGAAGGTTGTGATGAGATCATCAGACTCTCACCTCCATGTTGGCGACCTCGCGAGTGACCCCGGAGTGTTTATATCACAGACCGGCCCAAATCTTGGGTTCCGGGAGAGCAAAATTCCAGCCCCGGTGGCAAAAGATGGATTTTCCCAATACGACATGCAAGGATGTTAAGGCATTAGGCCTATATTTGGAACTTTGTAACCAGACAAAAGATGTTGACTATTTCAATTTTCGAACTCTTCACTATTTGATCTAGTAGAACTAGGTCTAACATTAATGTCAGTGTACAGCAGTGGCGGAGAGAAGGGGGGCATAGGTCCGGACCTCCCCCGAAATCAGAATCTAAAATTCTATTCAAGTTACTTAAGCTCTATTTTGTCAAATGTTTAATTAATGAATTTAATAATACAATAGGCCCAATGTAGGCCCATTATTTCCATTGTTCCATGCGGTATTTAACTTTTCTTACAAATAGTAATAACTTAAGTGTTATAACTTAGGTAACAATTTCTTGTTTAAGTTCGCATACCTTAAATTTGCTAACTAGTTTTTCAGTGCTAATATAGCGTAAATTCATTAGTTCAATATTTTAAAATGTTCCGGGGGTGAGCCCATAAACACCTCTTTCTTGGGGGTACGGAACTTTCGACCCTCCCCGAAATTATTTTCCGGCTAGGCCACTGGTGTACAACTTGCAGAAAACAAATTTGGGCAGTTTATACGCACATTTCAGTTTGCAGAACAGAAACATTCGAATAAATCTGTAACCAGGTAGGTTTACATAATTCCGACCATTCCAATTCGTCGTCTAGGATTTCATATTCAACTAGGTTTATATTCATCTTAAATAGTTTAAATTGAATTTGATGAAGATGGAAGACTACTTTATTATTTTATTTTCGTCTCTTTGTGTATTAAATCGATATTTGTACCCCACAAGATCGAAAAGCATAATTTGAAAATAGTATAAACCAACAAAAAGAAACAATCATTGTTATGCGTCCACTTATAGGCCTATATATAGTCATCTTCAGAACGGATTTATGGAAATTCCTGTTTCAAAACTCGTCCGGAGTTTAATTGGCCGAATGTAGGTTAGACGTTTTTTCACCTATTTAAAAGTTGGTTTAAAAAAATGTATGTCTAATTATGTATGTTTTGGTGTACGTTCATCAGTTTCAAGTCAGTAAAATTGTTGCATAATGTTTCACCATACAAACTTTAAACACCTTATAACCCCTTTAGGGGTTAAATTTTGAAAAATCCCTTCTTAGTTAGGCTCTACATTATGAAAGAAAACTACTGAACAAATTATTTGTCCATAGCTTCAGCTGTTTCGCCTCGGCGAAGATGAATCAGTCAATCAGTCACTCTGTCAGGACATGCTATGTTATTAGAGATGCTATTTTGCGGTGAATAAAAATGTTAAATTTCGGCATAAAAATTGGGTCAATTACGGTGTTATTTCGCACAAAAAAAACTAAATTTCGGTATTATTTCACATAAAAAATAAATACATTTTTAGCCTTTGTGGTGCAAATAATTGTGTAATTCTGAACATGAGCATGATCAAGAAAACCTGAATGGAAAATGTGCACCTTTACCCATAAAAATAAAGTTTAGAGTATTTCTATAGGCCTATTTTATTCTACATTGCACCCATCCCCAAAGTACAAACTTAAAGCAGTCTCCACATTTTGAGGAAGAAGTTTTGTCCTCTTATCGGTTAGAATGTCTGAATATCCTGAGAAAGCTCTCTCAGCATCTACATTATTCACCGGAATAAAAATGCTTTTATATTCAGAACATAGGCCTACATGTTTAAGAACTGTTATTAACATTGATTATGAAATTTTTGTTGTATTAATGAGTACAAATTATTTAGTTATTTTTTTCTGAAACCCGAGATTTCCCTTGAAAGTAAAAAAAATCGTTAAGAAAAGAGAGGAATTTCGCGCAAAAAACGACAATTTCGCATAAACACAAAATTTCGCGTTTTTTCGCGGTTAAAAACCGGCAATAATTCTACGTAGGAATGTTTGAAACACAAGATTATTGCCTAATCAATAGTAATAACAACAATTCGCGAATCCGTCATTCGCGAAAACTAGGTATCTCTCTATGTTATAGGCTATATCCATATAATGAGAGGAAGGGTTCGTCTGTCTGTTTGCGATGCTCAGCCAAATCCATGGCATAGGCCTACAGAAATCTGAAAATTGTAACATAGATTAACTGAAGGGTGTCCGAATGCACATAGAAGCCGAATTTTTAATTTTCGCTTTCGTTCGCCAGTTAAGAGTGAAAAACTGACAGAAAACGTGATTTTTAGCGCCATCGAAGCACTAGATATCGGTGATATGATTAAATTGTAAAATTAAATGCAGATGGCCTTGCTTTTCTGCAAAGCAACCGGGATAGAAGACCATCGCTGAAAATTACTTTTTTAACATTAACACAGAAATTTGTCGATAGCTTCGATTTTGTTAGCTCGGTCTACTTTATTAATTTTTTATAACATTACGAAACGCAGAAATATGATTATTTTTTACATAGGTGGCCGGAATGTCAGCCTAAATGGAAACATCGAATGATCTGAACGAAACTCACTACGCGGGGGTTTTCTTAGGCCAGGGAACTCGAATCTGATGTCTTTTTTACCAGGTGACGTACTCTAATCGTGAAATGAACCTCGAAGCCGGGTTTTCAGCTTTTTAATTAGTAATGGTTTTAACTGTTTTTGAATGATTAGCGTGTGAGTGTTAATAAATATGTTTTGAATTATTTTGCTGTTAAATGAAAATAATAAATTTCTATCCATTAGGCTACACTCTACTGCATTCAGAATCTACTGTAAGTAACACCAAAATATTTTCTGTGTCGTGAGTTGTGTAAGCCTTTAACTAACAGAAGAATCCTAAGTACACTGTTAACATGTTAATTAGTCCGGGAGCACATGCCCTTGAACTTAGAGAGAAAGAACAAACGTCTGGGCAGAGTATTTGTTATTCTTGTTATTCAAATTGTCGTGTTCTTTAAATAAGCTATTGTAAGATAATGCATACACAAGTGAAACCTAGTAGCTGTCTAGGGATCTGTTCATTATACTTGAACTGATTAAGCATAAATTATACACTTCTGCATCCGGACCCATTCTCGGGAGGGGCTACGTTTCGTTACTTCATCCCATTTAAAGAGAACAGTATTTGCTGATCTTACCGTTGTCTCCACGGGTTATGTAAAACTTCCAGAAAACAGATCGCATCAAGGCAACTTACAGTAGATTATACCTACGATGAGAAATCCGTGAGATAACCTTGGATTTGAAATTCAGGTTTTGAATATGAGACGTGTTTTAAAAAGCAAGTACCGATAATTAAACAAAAAATAACAGAACATTAATTTCCAAATACTTTATCAATATTCATTACCTTACACCTTCTCCACACTGTCACCGCCGATAATCAGGCACTTGTCCTAACGGGAAACCAGTTTTTGTATGCCTTCGTCAAAAAATTATGCCGCCTGTGATGAAGCCTGCACTTATTGTTTCACAACATCATCGTCTTTGAAATGTTTTCCACCAAAGTTTTTCTTCAGATGAAGAAACAAATGTTTTCTTCCACAGCTTGCACCAAATCATCCGTGATCACGGACTGCCGGCCGCTCCGCGGCTCATCATGCACGTTTTCACGACCTTCGTTGAACTGTCTAAATCACTTCCTCACCATTCCATCAATCATTATTGTTTCCCCATAAACCTCACAAATTTAGCGATGAATATTTACTGGTGTAACATTTCTTGCATTCAAAAAACGAATCACTTATCTGACTTCATAGTTGGCGGGTCGTTCGATTGTTTTGAACATTTCGAAACGCTTTAACAACAGAAAAAAAACCAAAGTGGCGATCACTTATAGCTGCGTCTGGCTTCCTAATGAATGGAGGAATGCAATACTGCAGCGGCAAAATATTTAAACGGTACTTGGTTTAAAAACACGCTCGTAAATGGCATGATTGATATACATGAAAAAGTACAATAGATAGTTTCATAAGTTCAGTTTTGGAAAGAGGTCAATTAATTTAAGATATGTTGTCTTCTTTCGCGAGCTGACTAGGCCTATAGTTACTCAATGTTCAGAAAAACTCCGAAGTTAAAGATGAGATGGATCAAATAAGTTAATCCATGTTATGCTTAGTGTTACTTCTTCGCAACATTCCGCATGGGTTTTTGTACTGCAACAATATGGCAACTGGATTAGTATATAACATAATCATAGGTAGGCCTAAATACAAAAGTTAAATACTATTGCTGTTATTGTTATTTTCAAAAAATTCTGTTGGAATTTATAACATCTGATGTTGGTCGTAGATGGCCTGTATGCAAAATTGGTAAATATTCGTCAAAGCGTATAGAAAATATATGCGCGGGAATGACGAACGTTTTTTTAACGCTGCCTAGATTTTTTTTCGTATTGTCTGAGTCAGTCAAATAATGAAGATAACGGAGTGTATAGAGGACATAAAACAGGAGATAAAGGGAATACTGTAATTTCTTCTGATATTGTTGTTGCCTAGAATATCTTCTGATTTGACAGCGTATGTACGTAAAATCGGCCACAGAAAATGCAATTATTGTATAGAGATCAGGCAATAATGGATTGAAACAGGTAAGGAATTAAATGGTTGAATATTAATGTCCCCTGCATTTTTTTCCGGTTCCAAAAGGTTGCTGTGTAAAATTTGTTCAAAATGGGACGACGTTGTACAGGTGTTGCATCTTCAAAATGGAGTAACATACTTATTTTATGAACAGTAATAAAACGTTTCCCACAACTAGCTTAGAAAGGTACTTTAATTTCTGAAGTGAACGAATCAAACTTTTCGTTGAGGGGAAAGAGAACAAATGCCATTCGCATTCTGATAAAGCAAATAACATTTCTACAGGTACGTTATTAAAAGGTCATGAAAAACACAAAAATTCAATCAGACGAAGAGGAACTGATAAATATCTCACAACAGAAAAATATTTACCTTATTATAGTAATTAATTTTAGTGGCGGGGAAACAATTTTTCTTGACGGGAAGAAATACCGCTGTGATCAACCGGGGAATTTCCCCAACTCCCTCGTTAATTCGCCATTGAAATGGTGTTACTGTTATGTGATCGAAATGAGTTTATGAATAGTGATCCACATGATACCACCAGTGCATTCAAATGCATACGACATGCTTGTACATTCCTCCAGTTGAAGTTTCCTGCCCATCTTTCAAAGTTATAATAGTCTATCGAGCAAATTAAGGCGACTTTTCCCCCAAAAGTAGGAAATATTATGAAAACATAAACAAGTTAAAAACAGCTTGAAATACGACTGTTCGATATAAAAGTATGACGGAACAATAAGCCCTATGATCAATTATTTAAATCCGCTGTTTTCTCAGGTATCATATATTTGCCTATTGATTTATAGCAAATTGTCGATTTTACTATTCTATGAACCAAAGTTACCACTGACCTAACTTGAAAACATTGGACACTTTTCTTAATACAGTAACTTTTAACAATGTGCAACTCATAATAATAAGATAGTTCAAGAATCAGTCTGTTACCGGTATCTAGACAACTTCGTCTATTATAGTTGGTTCAACAAGTTTAAACAGGCACATTTAAAGACAAATGAACGGATATCTTGTTCAAGAGATTAATATGGACCTGTTTTCAGAATATATCTTATCTACCATATCTGATGTGTATTATTAGACTAAAAAGTTTGGTAGATATAACGGACAGAAACTCACAATGTTGACTTAGGAACCTAACTTAAGATCTCCAGACAGAGCAGACTGGCTATAGGCTACGGGCATTCGGGCCCGGGGCGCCGCCCTAATTTTCGTTGAAAGCAGCCGATTGACCAAGACTACTATCAATTTTTAAGAAATTAAAAATGGTCAGGGGGTGAAAGCTGTGCATTGCTAGAATGTAATGTAAATGTACACCATAGCATTCATTAGATGCGTGTATATCTCTTCTCTTCTCTCTATATATAAAAGGCTTTGTCCTGACTGACAGGAATCAACGTAGAGCCTAAACTATAATAGGTAGAGACTTGGAAATTTGACAGTACCTTCGTTTCATGATGTAGGTGCTCACTAAGAAAGGAATTTGAAATATTTTGATTTTAAATGCCAAAAATCAAATGTTTTTGAGAATACTTAATCCCTTTTTACACAGAATTGTGAAACTCAATTCACAGTTCACATGACAACAGTGTATTGTTGGCATAGGTATCAGGTATGTTTGGAAATAATTGAAATGGGACTTTGACGAAACTATTGATATAATGCATTGCTGTAATTAAATATTGAAGATGAAATCTATATTATTATATCGCAGGTTTTTGGGGAGGGAAGTGTAAAAGTGAAATTGATATACTTTTTAATATCATCCCCGAAACGGTTGTATGGTAACATGAGAGTGAGAAATAAAATATTCCGCAAAGACAATACTATTTTATGATACCGGAATTTCTATTTCTTCTTATTTTAACCCCTACCAGGCTTGGTGTGTAGAAGCGATGGGATACAAAATTCTACATCCTGTATGAGCCATAAAAAGCTATATCAAGCGTTTTCAGCGGGAATAGTTTAGTGAGATAAGTCGTTCTTCTTCATTTCAAATTTTCAATACGTATATAAGGACCTAGAATTTGAAAATCGGAAGTCCTTCATAAGTTAATTTTGAATTACAAAACACAAAACCCGGGCGACGCCGGGCTTTTTAAGCTAGTTTTATTATATTTCTAAAACAACAAACTTGGCGTTCTGATCATGACACTGCACTGTAGATGTGATGCTCAAAAAACCTTTAGGTCTATTGCCAATTTTGTTATCACTGAGCATAGACTAAAAAAATTAAAAGAAGTCACAGGTATCTAAGAAGTTCTACCACGAAAGCACTCAATTGAATACAAAAATATGATTGAAAAATAAATCGACACTAATTTAAAAAAACACCTATTTTATCGTACTGTGACGAGTAAAAAGAGACAGATTAACATGGTAGAACTGAATGGGTGAGGAAGTGGAGACGCCGGTGTTCTCTGGACGCCAGAACATAACTTTATTTCTAGTCAGAGTCAGACCCTGTCTCCAGATTTGAAACCAAGAGTGAATTTAACCTATACCACCCATTTAAGTCAGGTTAGCTTTACGGTTCACTTCAAGAAATTAACTTGTAATCGGCGTCAAGTAGAGAATGAGTAAGCCTGGTAGGCCTACAATAAATCGCAGAGAAATAATATTACTCGAATAATTCTATTCTGTATTCTTTTCCTCCCCTAACTTGGCATTAAATTTATAACAATATTTACACGTTATCATAAATTTTGGAAGTACTGCTCACTATGTACAGGTAGGGAAAAAAAAGCGGACCTACTAAAATATCTAAGTTGCCGATATGAGCCACTGCGCTTGCTTAGTGGGTTCTAGGCATGCGCAGTGGCTCATATGGGCAACTTAGACGCCTTTTATCCTCTACCTGTACATTGTAGATTCCCCAGTGCGGTTGCATTAACTGAACTTTTATATGGAATTATTTACTTCCCGAAAGAAAAAAAAAAAGCAATACTATATATGGGCATATATGGACAACTTAGACGCCTTTTTTCCCCTACCTGTACATTGTAGATTCCCCAGTGCGGTTGCATTAACTGAACTTTTATATGAAATTATTTACTTCCCGAAAAAAAAAAAAAAAAAAAAAGGCAATACTATATACCGGTACTGTAATTATAATTCAAAGTGATTGAAACGTTATCGAACATTTACGAACTGATTTATAGATGAGCACCTCAAACAATACTTTTTTGCAATCCGAATTATAGTGTCATTGCCTTGGGCACACGCTCCTTTGTGAATTCACAGCCCTCAACGAAACTCATAATGGATTAATGTCATAACCTCAGGGCCGCCACATGGGGGGTGCGCCGGACCCAAGGGACCCGCTGATGTGATATAATTTAATGGAAAAGTCTGATAAAATGTTCTGTAACGAGAAGGAAGCTCCACGGAGAAGGGAATAGACAACTTTCTGAATGAGGATGGTTGGCGTTCGGTGAGGGGACCGCGACCAGTAGCCTGTATGGTCCTGGGCCCGACCCCGAGATGTGGCGGCCCTGCATAACCTAACTTGCCTTGATCTCCAGATATGGAGCCTAGGACGAGTATAACCTATACGACATTCAGATAGGCTATACATATTAACGTGACCAATTTCATGCTGGGTCCGCTTTAACCTGGAATTATAATATAATATACTAATATTTACCCATTACGTAACCTCATTCATTTATAGTAGGCCCATGTCTGTCCCACTGTTTAAAGTAGATACTAGTAATGTGAAAAAGACAGTAGCTACCTATCCCAATGTCTAAAGCTTTTCCTCTCCGATTATGATACTCTGTACTCACCATGTGGTGTATTCCCCAGGGTGGCTGTAGCAGCACTTCTACAGGACTTCATATTCACTGCACTGCACATAGTATTCCCGTTTCTCACATTACAAAGCGATTGAAGCTTTCTCGAACATTTACGAACTGATTTTATAGACGAGCACCTTAAAACATTGCTTTTTTGCAGTCCGAGGTACCATGCTTTGCTACGCGCTGCACTATGAATTCACAACCCTTTGATCATACTCGTGATTATCCACGTCACAGCCAATAGAATGCAAGATCATGATCAAACAGATGTTTGAATCATTCATTGAACTGAAACAGATGGAGGTCAATGGAATCATTCGAAATTAAAGTCTGTTACTTTCGCGATTCTTTTCTTTTACTACACAAATCGCGACTATTAAAAATAGGATGTCTACTGTATATCTTTATCATTAAATATATATTGTTTTGCCATTATCTACACAGAAAAAAAATGAATATATATATATACCGGTAGGCCTATATACACATATATATATAATTATATATGTATTAGGTTTGTTCGCAAAGCAGTCAGAAACCAGGAACATATCGTTCGCGCATGCGCTCTTTCTCCACACGCGTTCGCAAAGCGAGAATCCGTGATTCTGATTTCAATCATCTGTTCGCAAAGCTCTCACGGACAGTTTCTGTACTATAAGAAAAGTTTGCAGGCTCTAGCATGAATTGTTATCAGAGACATGCGCAGTAACCTATTTTCACGCGCCTGACTCCTCCCTCCTATAACATTGCGCCAGATTTATAAACATAGGCTACTTTTTGTATGAATAATGGGAGAAAATTAAAAGTTTCCCAAAATATAGATTATACTGTCGTTGTATATTGCATTTATAACATGTCAAAGGGAAATATATATTTTATTTGCATATCATATCGATTAAACGCAGAAACTATCGATTCCAAATTCTTGTAACCGTTCGCAAAGTGCAAATCACGGGTAAGTTACATACTGGACATGCGCAGTACAACAAATTCTCAAGCGGTCACGGATTTGCTTTGCGAACAAACCTATTATTTTATTTTTAATATTCCATAATATGTTGCATGCCAGTATCGTAAAATGCTGTATTCAGAACTGTCCTCAGAAATAAATGTAATTTCTCAACTTTCACTAAAATTTTTCTATTCTGTATTTGTTTTTAGAAAAACTGACTATATAATATTCTTTCAAGCTTCAAAGGGAGATCCAATGAACCAGCTGCATGGTGTTTTTCCAGTTCATGATGGCAGCACGCATTGTAGTTTATGGCTATCAGAGTGGTGCTGATTGAACCATACAATTTCCTTACCTATGATTAAAGGCTTTACTTACCAATGTTATGAAAGGTGCTGAAACTGGCCACCTTTGCTGTCCATACATTTTTGGCACCTCTTTAAGAAACCATCCACCACTCGCCGTAGTTCACCTTGCAAAATGCTGGCATTTTACTGGTAGATATTTTAATTCTTCCAGGGTGTGTGGGTTTGTCTTATATACTTTGTTTTAATTTACTCAAGAGATACCTCTGGCCTGAAATTTATTATATGGATTATGGATTGTTGTACAGCATGGAACCTTTACACCCGGGAATCGTTCTGCAAATCATTTTTGCACTTGACAAGCGGCCTGCATTAAGAAATACAAATCAAACATCAATACACACTACATAGTATTAAACATATACTGATCCATAATTTCCACTAAATACAGGACACAATAGTAAATTACTCTTAAAGCAGAGAAAAGCCAGCTGAACAGTCAACACGATACTGCAGAATAGAACAAAGTAGGTGTGACCTTCATTGCAGCAGTGGCAGGAAACATAAGTCCAGAGGCAGAGTGGATAAACACTGCACAGCTGGTTCATAGTTCATTGGGTCACTTTGTACTAAACAAAAGATGTGTAACCGCACTGAATTAATGCTGCATCTTTAATACTTAGATGAAGCACCTTCACTTGTAACTTCTAATTTCAAGAAATGCTGCATCCAGGAAGTGTCAACAACTAACTCCAACATAGCTGGCTGTAAGGACACTGACAATCCAACGATGCAATTAACAAATGAATTATGATAAATTATGTCATAATGAAAGGAAAAGCTATCAAAATTGGGGAAAATACATATCTGTACTTGAAATTTTCAAATACATTTCATATTTCATTTACCTAATTATAATTAACTCTACCTTTATATGCTTTTTTTGGTGGGTAACCTATGCAAGTGTACAATTTCTAGCTATAAACACAGAACCTTATTAAAAATTTTAAAACAGCACACTCCCATATAAGCCTCATTAAGGAGACATATAGAACAATGTAAGTGCCTCCAAGTCGAGGCTGTTCTTATAAAAAACATCACATGTAGGCTATCCCTATAGTTCAAATGTTACTCAGCCACAATTGACATATGTCTATCCTTTATTTCCCAGTGGAATGATAAATTTGTTTGCTAATGAGCTTTTGTGTTCTCCCAACTGGAGTTTGGTACATAAAATATCTTTTCCTTGTCTTGTCCATTATGAACAATGGTTGGATTTTTAATAGTGGTGATCTTCTGTAGAATTTCTGTGAAACGAGAATGTTAATGCCATTTTCACCTGATATTGGTTGAACATCCAGCATATCTCAGAGCGAAATGAATTTTCTTGATCACCACATACACCTCAATGCAAGAATAAAATGAGAAGTGTTTACCTTCCTATCGAGGATATTATTTCAAGCAGGATTGGATAAAATTTTGAATTGCTAAAGAAGGTAGTGTTAAGTTTCGACCAATATTCTCTCAACTCATAATGTCAAATCACATTTGGTACATATATGTATCCAGTTGTTATAACTGGAAAGTGACATAAACTTTCTCTGTTTCTGTGAGGTTCTTCAGATTTGTTACCAATAATAAAAATCAAATCATATTTTAATGACACTTAAGCAGGTAATAAAAGTGTGAATAATGGCAGAATATTTGGGATTCCTGCATCGAAGAAAGATTTACAAAGTCAGGAGGGACTCTAATAGGTATGATTTCAAATCTCTCTATCAATTTGAGAAGGAAAATGTTGATTGGTTGGCACAACATTTTTAGAAGCTAGGAATGAAACACGAGGTGGTGCACTTACTAACAGAAGATGAAAATCTTTTTACGTTATCTAGGAGATCCAAGTATTCAAACAGGAGTTGCAGAAGATATCGGCATGGATCAAAGTACAGTATCGAGAAATTTTAGTGCCGTTTCAGCCACTGTTAAACATAAAGCATACCAATGGATAAAATTTCCAAAGAATGAAATGGCGCTTCAAGATTTCATTCGCGAATGGCAAGAGATTTATAATTTCCCTTCTGCAATTGGTGCTATTGACTGTATGCACAAATTAATAAAAAGACTACATATACATCCCAGCATGTAAACCGAAAACTAAAGCACAGTATCAATGCACAGGCTACATGTAATGGAAAAGAATTTAAGAATGCTGATATATTTCTGGCCTGGATCAGTGCATGATTCACGCATTTGGAAAAACTCGGGTATTTATGACGTGGTGAAAGAGAATCAAGCAAATGCTCTACTGCTTGGTGATGCAGGATATGCGTTAGCCCCATGGTTAATGACACCTTACAGAGATCCTATTACACCTGAACAAAGATCATTGAACAACTGTATCACAAAGAAGCATGTTATAACAGAAAGGTGCTTCTGTCAACTAAAGCAAAGGTTTCCCATCCTCCAAAATAAAATAAGGCTGCCTACAGAAAGGGTTCCTTCCATTGTTCTGTGCTGCTTTATTCTGCACAATGTGACTAAACGTCTCCATGATGAAAATTTTCATGAACCTCTACAGGAAGAGGACGAAGACCTTATGCCTGCAGATGAAGTAAGATGCATTAGGAATGAGGTCAATGGAGAAGAAATACTATAGCTGATGTAATATATGGATATAGGCATTAGGTATCACCCAGCATTAAAACTACTGTTAGTATATTTTTATTTTAAATAAATGCAAGAAATTACAGAAAGACTGTCATATCATTCCATGAAATCTAATATTTTATTCTCTCGTTGATTTTTCTGCAACAACAACTTCTCTTTCTTCAAACTTAGAACATTTAAATGTTCTATCATCAACAGCCGCTGAAGTTCCTGATTACTTAAATGCTTGGTTTTTTCAGATTCCTCAATCACATGTTTCCTCTTCTTACTAAAAGGTTGAAAATGTCTTGGTTTCGGCACCGCTGACGTGCTCTCACCATCTTCACTGCTAACAGCAATTTCATCCTTTTCAGGCTGAACTAATGAACGACACACATCAGCTGACTCAGCACCTAAACATATAATTGTTTATAATTAGTTTAATTTACTAGCTTTAATTGAATGAGTGGAAACAGCTTTTATTATGAGTAAAATATGTATACTAATAAAAAGGATGCATTAAGTAACTTTGCAAAAAATAATTCAATAAACCACACATTTATGTAATATGTATAAATTTTACTTTACTAACCTTCCAATTGTCTCACAGCAGGGTTGGAATCTCCTTGAAGCAAGTCAAACAACTTCTACCAGGATATTAATGAATTTTTTTATTTCTCATTCTATTAAGGTCTGTTTTCACCTTCAATCGTGCAGTCATATTGCAATTTTTTTCATTAGCTGATTTTCAGTCAAGTTTGTCCCAAGAATGTTTTGACAGTTCTCTCTAATCTTTTGTAGAGCTAATGATTTCTTTCGCCTACATTCAGGCAATTGTGATTTCTGAAAAATCACTGGATATTCACACAACAATTCCACAAATGTAGTATAGCTTGGGAATTGATTTCTGATACATCCATAACGTTGATGCAAATAGGCAAATAAAACAAAAAAATAATTGTTGTGTTCACGCAATAGAAACCAGTGCCTCCTTATCCTGCATCATCAGAGAAGTCAACAAAGAAATTACTCTTTGACAAGACAGTAACTTCTCGTAAGAGTAATTTCTTTCTTATGCATAGGGAAACAAGAAATTGCTCCTTCTCACAAGTAGTCTCACATCTGCTCCCGAGTAAATTCTTGGAAGTAATTGCTTCTTTTTATACATATCGTCCATTGTTTGACTTATAATGGCTTCATAAATGCATATGTCCGCCGCCGTGGGTGAGTCGGTAGCACGCCTGCCTTCCACTCCGACGGCCCGGGTTCGATTCCCGGCCGGGTTGGAGATTTTTCAGTAGTGAAAGATCTCCTCCCCGGGTTCAGGACTGGGTAGGTTAAGTCTTAGGTTAAGATAATGCACATTGTGCGCGATTCCTTAATTATTATAAATGCATATGTTATGAAAATAGATCCTCTAAATCTTAGCTCTGAAGGAAGCAACATATTTCTTTTGCACTAGGAATCATAAATATTCAAACACAGCCCTGAGTACACAATTTGCAATATTAACCATTCAGTAACTAATTAGCAATACAACACTTCTTAATTTGCAATAGAATATTAGCTGCCTTGTATCGGATAGCACCTGGAACATATCAGTGGTGAATGTGAGAAGAATATTAAAGTAAGTCACTGGGGCTTGATGTTGATCAATAATGATCTAGCTGAAGCCAAGGAAAATTTGCTTTAGCGGTAATGAAACCGAATTTCGATACTGTTTTTAGCTGCTGAGCACTGTAAAAAAGCAAATCACTCAAGGAGGGATCCTCAGAGGGTCTGATGATGCTTAAATAGAATGTTCTTTTCAGCAATGCAAATTGACGTTGCTTACCTTATAATGACTTTGTAACTTTGTAGGATATTATAATAGATTCTCAGTCTTTTCCCCACGAGCATCAGATTCCTAAGAACAGCGCTAATTATACAAAAATTCTGATTCTTCTCTACTATTTTAATTTTCATCTTCACATCTAGCATATTTTCAAAAACACATGCTCATCCTGCAAGTACCAATATGTATGAAATAGCATGTACATTTCCCAGAAAGGGCTGGAGGTTAAATTCAGTATCTTTCTACTTGTAATCAACTTACAAGAATATCTACTATACACATCTACTGGGTAACAGGTCAATGGCTTAAACACAACTGCTTACAAACATTTACAAATTTTGTTTAATAAATAGTATAATGATAATAATAACAACACTAACAGAATTTTTAGTACTGGACACTCACTTTTCCTTGTGGAAGAGGTCTGAATACAATAATTTACTATATGTACACAGCATTCACATTAAGTATTACATTGTATGTATCCTGTACATTTTGTCTTTATGTTGGTACAATATTTATGTTGGCAGTAGGAAAACTGCCAGCAATATTGAAATAGAAAATAAAAAACCTAGTATTATTAATGCCTTCAGAGTGCACCAAGTTTAAAATTTGGGCAAACTGACACATAACTAGAAAGTATAAACTGCAATTCAATGTTTTAAATGGAAAATGTTGACCGAGAGAGTTAATATAAGATTTGCAAAAATGTTCTTAAATAATAAAACTTCAAAACTCAGCACAGTTTAAAATTAAACCCACAATGGATGTCACATAACCTATTAAAATTCGACATTTCTACCCACCCACTAGACCCTAGTTTAAAATTAAACCCACAATGGATGTCACATAACCTATTAAAACTCGATGTTTCAACCCACTAGGGTCTAGTGGGTGGGTCGAAACGTCGAGTTTTAATAGGTTATGTGACATCCATTGTGGGTTTAACTTTAATCTGTGCTGTGTTTTGAAGTTTTATCATATATACAATGGAAAAAGGACTACCTGGAATTTTGTGTTTTTAAATAGTTTTCAATTGAACCGCACTTGTCAGCTTTATGGACCTATGGAGCAAAATGAGAATGATAGAGTACTACTGTTCATTTTTGCAAAACAATCTGCGACCAGCTCTGTGATGCTATGTATGGAGAAATAAAATAGTTGCCAGAACTAAAAAAAACAACCCTTGTATTTGGGACTCACTGAGATGCTTTGAGAATCTCTTCTGTTTCTCTTAAACATAAGCCGTGGAGCTCTCCTTAACTAATACACCAAGTGCAATAATGTTATGTTCATGTGATTCACGTTCACCCTCTTGGAATAATTGAAGTGTTTACTTTTATAAAGATCTAAGTGCCAAAATCATGAGTGTGTAGAAAACAAGATATAGACCCACAGAAAGACATGCCAGAGATAGACCCAGCGCTATATCTTGGAATTTATTGCTACTAACATGGCTTTCCCTAGAACTTGGACCCTTCTGAAATGCACTGGTCTGGGTACACAGATCCATTTAAAATTATCAGCTGAAAAATCATGGTTTTGGCACTTAGACCCTTATAAAAGTAAACACTTCAATTATCTAAGAACATAGATACAGTCCAAAATACAGGCACAGAAATTAAGGACTATATTGCTAGATCCGATGTTTTAAACATATTTTTTGGTAACAAAATATAATAACTTTTATACTCTTTAAATAGGTTTTAAATACTTATTTTATTTTTATTGAAATAAAGTTCTTTCAATCGACAGTACAAGATGTTCCGCTTCTGCTTGGCAATCATCTTGACTCATGGAGGAAGTTAATTAAAAACACTGCTGAGTGCATAGAACAATTTCCTGTATAACTTATAATAATTATGTTTTTCTAAAATTGAGGTATGAGAAAGGAAAATCTGGGGATAGCATACCGCCTTTGGATTTTCTCACTACTTTCACTGATCTGACCACCTCCCAGTTCCCTGCTGGGTTAGGAAGTATAGCCATCAAGACAAAAAACTTTTAAATGGGGAACCTATTTCACAATTCATTCATTCTTTGTCCTTATTGAGTTCATTAGAGAAAAAAATCCTTTTTCTATGAGCATTGCTGCATGGAATGGAAAAGACACAGGTGCTCACCTCTAAAAATTTGTGGGACTAAATAATCTCATATAGCAATCTCAGGTGAACTAAATAGGCCTATTGTCTCCAAGTCTTCAGGTAATATGATCATATCAGTGTCCTTTATGTTACATGCCAATTTAATTTTAATTTTTTGGCCTTCATAGGACCACTTTAGTCAGGTTTCTGGTTGAGGTTTTTCTTCTTTTTGTCAGCCCAGTACTTCTTCATCCTTTCTGACCGCAATTTTCTTTCTGCTTCTGGAACTACTCTTCCTATTCTCTGTTTGTTGATTTTCATCTGTAGTCTAGTGTGTTTGTTTTTCAATATCTTGAGTGTGTCTGTCTTGTATATTAAATCCTCTACTGTAATATGTAGCTCTGCCATATCTTCCTTAAGTTCTGTAATCCATCTTATATTTTTCTTACTCTTACTCTTCCATAATTTTTCTATTATTTTTCTGCTAATTCTATTTTCTGGTGTCCGTAAAATATGTCCCAAAAATGATATTCGTTTTTTTTTCATTGTACTTGTCACTGGTTCTATTTCTTATATACTGTTTCATTAGAAGCTAGTTTCCAGACTCCATTTACTTGGTAATTTTTGTTTAAACAGGTTCTTACTATTCTCCTTTCTACCTTGAGTACTCTATCTATTGCAACTGTGTTAGTTGTTTTGAATAGTGTTTCACATTCATACGTGATTTGCGGTTGAGTCACTGTTTTATAATGTTTCAATTTGGTTGCTATTGAGAGGCACATGCCTATACAGGATTACAGAATTCTGCCAAAGGTACAGAGCTGGTTATACTCAGTAGAGATTTACCATATTTTAAAAATAAACAAAATAAAAATAAAAATAAAAAGCTCTCGTCCAACGCTTCCATTCTGACTGACTTGGGAGCAAGAGAAAGTCGTATAGTATGGCTGCTTAGGCATATGCTCTATCCAAGTGGAAGGAGTACAGTATCAGATGGGAGATGGAATATGACTTCCATTCCGCTATATAAAGTATATATAATGACAGCTGATTTGGAGTCAAGCTTCTACTGAGGTAACATAATTCTCTAAAGAATAACTAGTGTCTCCAAAAGTAATTATTTTCTGGCAAGTTTTGAAGATGTTTTTAGTGGCCTACTTATAACCCTATAAACCCTCATTCTTATTTTATTAAGCTCTACCACCTTTTAACAACAGTACAAAATTCAGATCAATTTCCCACCATTAGTCAATATTATTCTAAAGTCAAAGGTAAGGGAATTCAAATTCATCATTTGCTTCAATTATTTTATATTTAGAGCTAAAAAAACTTAAAATGGCCGACCAGTCAGGGGATCTGAACCCTCAACTATCTGAATGGATGTGACACCTGTCATAACCTCAGTTTTATTCATTCTATTAAAATCCAATTTACAAATTTATTTAAAATTTGAATTTGCAGTAAACCACCATATAACCTTATTCATCCAAGAAGGCTTCTTATCATAAAATAACTGTTATTCATGTATAATGATAAGGGTCCATGTCACACTATATCAGTATCTGTTGTACCATGATGACATTTAAAAATTACTGACGACAATCCAAAACATACATATCTAAAAAGCATATACATATTGTTTCTAAAACAGAAATAACAAAGTTAAAACTGGCTAAAATAAAATAAGGTAAACTGTTATAAGAAAGTGCCAGATAGAGTTAATAGGCCTTATTTCACATGCTTCTGATATACAGTACATGGCACAGACTTTGTACTATTAATACTGTTATATAGGCCTATCTAAAACAATGTTTATTATTAATAGTTTAAATATTTCAATAATACTCTTTACAAACTATAAATCACAATTACTACCACCATATGAGTTTAACAAAATACTGAGAACATCATTAACATCTGGAATGATAATTCTTTCACACTGGCCGTGTGTAGGCTAAGATGGACACATGAAGTCAGAATGAAAAATTCAATGCCATAGCCAGGATTTGAACCAGGATCTTCGGCTCTCCGTGCCGATGCTCTAACCAACTGAGCCAGTGTGAAAGAATTATCATTCCACTGTGACCTACTAGTGGTTTACTATAAAGCCCGGGTCTTTAAGCACTTACAGCTTGTAAGTTGCCACTGGGTTCATATCTCATATTGAGAACGCCTGGTGGTATTCTGGAATTGTGAGTCAGTTGGAGAATTTAATGTTGCACCGGCACGTAGCCATGGTAGCTCAGTTGGTCAGAGCATCGGCACGGAGAGCCGAAGATCCTGGTTCAAATCCCGGCTATGGCATTGAATTTTTCATTCTGACTTCACGTATCCATCATTAACATCTGTTTACTTACCATGAGCTATCTGAAGGTATGACATTTTTTCTGTGAATTGCATATATCCATTTAAGCTGACTGGATTCACTTTTGGGGAAATTTAAACACTCTGACAGACGCTACTTTAGCATTATTAGGCCTACTACTAAAGTACAACCAGAAACGCAACACTTATTAGGAATTTTCTCTGTTCCTGTACAAAAAACAATTTTTCCTTCCAGCATAATGTAATGACTGACTCATACATTCGGCCTACTATGATAATGTGTATGTGAAGTCTTTGAGCACAGAGGCCGTGGTTATATCTAGCAACACGGCTTTGTTGCAGTAGTGATGATTTGCCATTTAAAAAGCATGTGACTGTTAATTAGTCATTACTCCAGTATTGGTCAACCAATTTGTTCTAAAATCAATAGGCTTCTTACCATGGACGTTATAAATGTGTATACCAAGTTTCGTAAAAATCCGATAAAGCGTATTCAAGTTATCATGCATACAAACATACATACAGACATTTTTCCGTCCACCACACAGGCACAGGGACAAACAATTTTCTGTCCACCACACAATCTCGGAAAGTTCCATTCTGGCACCTAATAAATTCTTGGTATATCAGATCCTTCTTCTTACAAGTAAGAATCAGCTTGAAAAATTTCATGTCATAACCGGGATTTGAACACGGATCTTCAGCTTAACGCGCTGATGCTCTACCATTGAGCTACCATGACAACATGCCAGTCTGACATCAAATTCCTCAACTGATTCAGAAGACAAGGCAAACCACAGGAGGTTTCTCTCCATTGAGAACACACATCCAAATGGCGTCCTACCCTTGTAGGTACTTTGAAGCCTAGTTATATACTATTAATTAAGTGGAAGGAAAGGAAATAGACATTAAATCCATGTCTGGGATATTAATACAAGTAAGAATCAGCTTGAAAAATTTCATGTCATAACCGGGATTTGAACACGGATCTTCAGCTTAACGCGCTGATGCTCTACCATTGAGCTACCATGACAACATGCCAGTCTGACATCAAATTCCTCAACTGATTCAGAAGACAAGGCAAACCACAGGAGGTTTCTCTCCATTGAGAACACACATCCAAATGGCGTCCTACCCTTGTAGGTACTTTGAAGCCTAGTTATATACTATTAATTAAGTGGAAGGAAAGGAAATAGACATTAAATCCATGTCTGGGATATTAATACAAGTAAGAATCAGCTTGAAAAATTTCATGTCATAACCGGGATTTGAACACGGATCTTCAGCTTAAAGCGCTGATGCTCTACCATTGAGCTACCATGACAACATGCCAGTCTGACATCAAATTCCTCAACTGATTCAGAAGACAAGGCAAACCACAGGAGGTTTCTCTCCATTGAGAACACACATCCAAATGGCGTCCTACCCTTGTAGGTACTTTGAAGCCTAGTTATTATTTATATACTATTAATTAAGTGGAAGGAAAGGAAATAGACAATTTTTCAAGCTGATTCTTACTTGTATTAATATCCCAGACATGGATTTAATGTCTATTTCCTTTCCTTCCACTTAATTAATCCTTCTTCTTGTTTGTTTAATGGAGATACATACATGCCAGCATACATAAAAGCCATCCAATTATGTAAAATAGTAAAAAATAAATATAATTAGTTTGTCTGTATTAATTTGTAGAAATATTTACTAATCTATTTATTTCGATACCAGGAGCACTAATGCCTATTTGAACGCTGGAAGTTACTTATCTGTTTTAACTTGACTGCTTTCCTTATAGGGCTACTACGATTAGTTAAAAAAAATGTGTTTCATGATGTACTCACTGATGATTTTATTTTTATTTATATAGGGCTATATCTCATAATTTTGAAACGCATTTAATTTCTTGCTTTTTCTTTGAGAATATAAGATTTCTAGAGATTCTTTCAAGCTCTGAATTTGTGACCTGTATTCATTAAATTTTTAACATAGGCTCACTTTGTTCTATTGCGTAATATACAGTGAGTCCCACGCAAGAGTTGGCCAATGATGCGACTTTCTGCGTCGCGGCTGGCACAGCTCCAACTCCCGAGCGATCGGGTGAAATATCTACGCAAATAATGCCGCGGCCGGTGTAATGATTCAGATTCTCACATTTACAGTTAAAATTACAATGAAAATAACCACGTACCTTATCACAAGAGATGTTGGAAATGTTCTCCTCTTGCATCCACACAACACAGGCATCTTTTTAGAAAATCTTCTTTCATGCACATAAGTTCAGCTTCCGAGATAGGATTAATTTCTCTTGTGATATTGTCTTGAAGTTCTTCTTATGTATGGGAAATTGACCTATACACTTTATTTTTCAAGTTTCCCCATAAATAATATTTACATACTGTTAGAAGAACTTAAAGACAATATCACATAAGCCTATCACAAGAGACAGTAACTCTGTCTCGGAAGCTGAACTTATGCGCGTGAACGAAAATTTCCTAACAAGGTGTCAGTATTGTGCGGACGCAAGAGGAGAACATTTCCAACACCTCTTGTCATGAGGTACGTGGTTATTTTCATTGTAATTTTAACTGTAAATGTGAGAACCTGAATCATTACAACGACCGCGGCATTATTTGCGTAGATATTTCACCAGTTTGCTCGGGAGTTAGAGCTGTACCAGCCGCGATGCAGAAACCCGCGTCATTGGCCAACTCTTGCGTGGGACTCACTGTATAAACAAAACCAGTCATTAAGACCTGTAGTTAACACCAACTTATAAAAATCCTAACGCTTTGCAGCAAATATGTTTATAATGTAATCTGTTAATGAATATACTAACTTGACCAAAAATGAATAGACAATCATTATGCATGAAGAGAGTCAGACTAAATACCCTCTTCATTATGTAAGTAGGATTAAAAATATTTTCCTTATTTTAAATTTAGATCTTTGAAATTGTATATGCAGCATACCCTTGTTTTAATCCACAAGCCACGACTGTGTTGGCCCATCAGATATTGTTTGCTGTACAGATTTTCTATATATTTCTACAAATTAGCACATAAACACTTAATATTAACCACACAAAATTATTTAGTTGTACTGATTTACTTATAAGATGAGGACGGCATTTATGTATGTCAAAATATATCTCTTTAGACAAATAAGAACAAGGATCTAACCTACCGAGAATTCATTTTAACATGTTTTTATCAGACAAAAGTGTCATTTCCAGTTTAAAATTAGAAACAAAATATGTATGTGCTTTGTATGGATGTACATTCTGGGTTGTCTTCAGTTATTTTTAAATTTCAACAAGTTCTGACAACATACCAAAAGATATGACACTTATCATTATTAGGGACTGTATTTTTTTGGTAAAATAAAATGACTGATTTCAGTGAAACTTTCCTTCTATTTTAATTTTTATATAATTTTTATTCAATTATATTATTTTATATAATTTTTAATATAATTTTAATTATCATTTTATAAATTATCCTTAATGGGGATGCTATGCACTCTGCATTATGTGTTCTTTATTTGAGGTTATAATGTTCTTTAAAACTTACAGAATTCACACATGAGCTAAAAATATGCAAAATGAAAGAAAAATCGTGAAGAAGTGGGCATTTATATAACCTAAAGTGGTGTAATTTTTAAGCACAAAAGTGCCAACTACAGTGGCTAAAACACAAAATCTGTTGAATCTAAACTCTTTGCCACAATCTAACACAGGCATCCCAAACTTAACATAGAGATAACAGAAAAGGAGTAATCTAAAAACTCAGACGATAAAAAACTTTACTTACAGTGGATAAAATTAAATCATCTAAAACAACGTTTCAGCCACATCCGTCTGGCCTTCCTCAGGTTACTACCTCAGCCTGAACTGCCAAGGGGGGACGAGACTGTAGAAAACCCATGCTGCCCTCTGGCCGTGTCATCACAAAACAAAGTACTCCTCCCATGTTCTCGAATCCATTCCTCAGGAATGTTGTAGTCGACCTCTTCTTTGTCACCTGTCGGTGGCGCGGGAAATTTGAACTCACAATTTTTACTTTTCTTTTTCTTTAGCCTTCTTAACAAATCCATCCACTCATCACCTAGGTCTCCTTCATATCTATTTAGACTAGGCCCTTGGTTATTGATAATATTCCACGCCTCACAAATCTTTCTCTTCTCCAAACCATATTCCACCCTCACAATCTCCAAATCACCAATACCATGCTTTTTATCGGCCATGTGTTGACTAAGTCCCGTATTTGTCCTCCCATACCTAACATCTCTTCTATGCTCCTTAAGTCTTGTATGAAATGTCCTTCCCGTCTCCCCGATGTATACCCCTTCACAGTCCTTACAAGAGATTGAGTACACCCCCGCACACTCCATTTTATCTTTCTTTTCCTTCCCAATTCTTTTAAAATCCGAAAATATTCCTTCAATAGTTCTATCTACACTGTATGCAGGAACAAGGTCATATTTTCGGAAAACTTTACCAAAACGCTCCCCCACGGTCGGGTTGTAAACCATACCTACATATTTAGTGTCATTGTTCTTACTCTTATTCTTCTTTAGACCCTTTCGACTTTTCACCTATCAATAACCAAGGGCCTAGTCTAAATAGATATGAAGGAGACCTAGGTGATGAGTGGATGGATTTGTTAAGAAGGCTAAAGAAAAAGAAAAGTAAAAATTGTGAGTTCAAATTTCCCGCGCCACCGACAGGTGACAAAGAAGAGGTCGACTACAACATTCCTGAGGAATGGATTCGAGAACATGGGAGGAGTACTTTGTTTTGTGATGACACGGCCAGAGGGCAGCATGGGTTTTCTACAGTCTCGTCCCCCCTTGGCAGTTCAGGCTGAGGTAGTAACCTGAGGAAGGCCAGACGGATGTGGCTGAAACGTTGTTTTAGATGATTTAATTTTATCCACTGTAAGTAAAGTTTTTTATCGTCTGAGTTTTTAGATTACAGTATTAATCAGTGGAAAAGGACTAATGAACTTATTACACAGAAAAGGAGTGTATCTTGATTACTTTTGCTGTAATCAAGTATCAATAACTTCTCGGCAGCCATAGAAATAGCAGAAAAGGAAGCATGAAAGAAGTGAAAGAAAAGATCGAACCAAAATTTTTGTACACATTTCTCAATTTATGTATGGAAGGGGTGTAGTTTTAGATATTTCATGGATTCAATTTGCTTAATATTGTTATATTACACTTGTACAATGATAAATATAGCTAAGTAAAGAAGTTTTTTTAATACTGCACCTCTTGATGTTACCAAAAACTATGGTCCTCAATCATTATACATAAACCTTCTTGGAAGAAAGAGGGTACAAGGTGGTTTACTGCAAATACAAATCGTAATATATTCCCTCATCTTAAAAATGAAATAGGCTACATAGAATATATTAATGGAATCAGACTAAAACACACTGTATATTAAAATGAGTATACTGGAACAAGAAAACTGCATTATAAACAAAGCTGTTTTAAAAAGGCCAATAAACTCAAAAGTAATTAAGAATTCAGAGGAAAGAACCAAACTTTCTTTCTATCAACAAGACCATATGTAGTTTCCTAATTTACAACAGACTGTACATGTAGTTAAGTAATTTACAACCCTTTTTATCCCAGTTTTTAATATGTTTTTAGCAATTTACAAGAAACCTTAATTATTATTTTTTGCTTAATGATTACATACTACCTTGTATGTCTCATTCCAAATTAACAAACAAGTTCCAGTGGTCATCATCTTCATCATCAGAGAGGGGCACTCCATGGAAGAGCAGATTATAACATTTAGAGGCTGGGTTGTTGAAGTGCATGTAAGGAGTTTGTGGGTTTAGGCGTTCCTCGCACAGCCAACAAAAGAAAGTGTTACACTTCCAGCACACCATCTTGTTGCAGCCATCTGACTTCTATAACAGAATGTCAGTTTAATATTAATATTAATAGCAAAATAGTACAGTGAAGTGTTGACAGCTGTAGTAACTTTGATTAAAGAGGGGCATTCTTTCACAGCCCCTTGTGGTATGGGCATCAGCGTATTCCATAACTCAAGTTGCACCAGCCGATACGTGGGGTGTTTATTCAGCAATGTTTATCCGACTGGCTAATTATTATTGTTATGCTACGACTCTAAAAGGCTCTCAGGGTTTCTCTATGTACTGTGAAGTTCAGTCCGTAACTCAGTGGTATTTCAGTGTTTCAGTAACTCTCTTCACTGTGATATTTAATGGTGTACTGTATTTTATTGTGCATGTAATGCCCAAATTACGTTATTCTTTGCAGGAACAGGTATATATACACAACACGTAGGTGAGCACAAAAAGTCATGTGCTAAAAAAAGACAAAAATTTCATCAAAATTGTCCAGATAGGCCCGCACCGCTGCATTCCTTATCTATAATAATAAGAGGAAGTGTTTGTCTGTTTTCTGTCTGTGCATGATGTCCAGCAAAATCTACTGAACACAGAGATCTGAAATTCTAATCATAGATGGACTGAAGGGTGGCCGAACACACCTCGAAAATGGATTTTTTATTTTCGCTTTTATTCATGAGTTATGAGTGAAAAACTGGTAGAAAACATGATTTTTTCTCCACTATCGAAGCACCAATGATCGGTAATACATTTCAATTGTCGAATTAATTGCCTTCTTTTGTTATAAGTTGGAAATAAAAGCATCACAATATTTTCAATATCACATAGAAATATCAATCACTTCGATTCTGTGAGCTCACCCTGGTCGATTTGTTTATGTCAAGGCACACAGACATCTGAAATTTTCAACCTAATCAGAAGAGGGATAATGAATATAGGCCTAATTGGCCAAACATTGCTTGATTTGGACGGAACTCTCTATGCAGGGGTTTTCTGAGCCAGGGAACTCAAATCTGGGGTTGTTTTCCCGGCGGTACTTTCTAATCATGAATGCATGCCAAAGCCGAATTTTTGCTGTTTCATTATAATTATTAATTGTTTAGTTTATGAATGATTTGCGCATAAATATTAATAAATATAATATTTTATTTATGTTGCTCTTAACTTTTCATTTTCTGAATTAATTATCATGGATGAAGCTGTGGGCACCTGCTAGTTTTAAATAAAGAAGGCAGTGCCCATACCCGATTGTGGTACCATAAGACCTCACACTTTAGATGAACTGAAACAGAGCATATGGCATGAAATAGAGTCTATCAGTGCGGAAGAACTTTTGAGAGTTAATAATAATAATTTCAATGGGGAACATTTTCAGCATCTTCTATGAGCATGGTAATTACAAATTCTAAGACATCTTGTTAATGCAGGGGCGCATGAAGGGTTCATGTATTGGCTAATGCAGCACGAGGCGCAATACGTGCAGCCACCCATTACGCAAGGCGCTTAGGAAGAATGTTCCTGTAGATATATTCACATTTACTCCATTTTCAGGTATGATTACCTCAGAACATATGATTTAGAGGGTAGCCCCTCTATCTTCAGCTGATTCCGACTGCCATCTGGTAGCAGGTGGATGAAATCATTCATTAATGTTCCTTAGATTTCCATTGAGGTGTCAAAGTTAAAAGTTTTTGCTGTTCTTTTGAATGAATATTTTCTCTCTGACCATGTACAGTCGGTCAAATAAAAAACGTCGGGACTCGTATGGAGTTAAAATTAAAGTTTTAACGAATTAGATCACAAGTTTCCTATAAAAAACATAAAATACAGGTCATTCTCGGAACATATGAGGCCATACGACAGGAGGGAAAAAATGAACGAGGGAAAATATTAACTACGCGGAAAGCACAACACACGATATTCAACTTAATGTATTGTCATAATTCATTTTGCTTTGTGTCATCGCGCCACATACTAATGCTAGCTTGAGAGAAAGTGTAGTTAGGGCTGTAATTGACCTGCATTTTTCGGCCTCTGAAGCATCGAGAACGTTCCATATTTCTTAATGCGACCGGAAGTTTTCATAGGAAACGTGGATCTGGCCGGCCGCGTATTTCGATGCTAGATTGGTTGCAGAAGTTGAACGTAAGTTATTGATTTTGCACTACAAGTACCGGTATTATAAAATAAAATCTTTAAAAAATGCTCCTTGAATAATCATATTCCTTACGAATTTATTAATTATTAATATTATAAGAATTTGCAACCAAGAATATGGCGGATGTGATCATATAGCCACAGCCTTCTATACATGTTCGTTTTGGAACAAAACTTTCTAAATAATCAAGAAAATACACGGAGAGACAAGAGGCAGGTGTGAACCTAACCTTAAGTCTTCCTGTACATGCGCATGTGCTCGTTCGTGATACTTAATCAAATACCGCCGGACGTTTTTTATTTGACCGACTGTACTCTAATGGTTTTTGAACATGTTTTGATACACTCATTTCATGGCCTTCTTTCCAAAAACAGGTTGCTAAAGCTGACTTTTCTGTTTGTTTTGTCTATAATATTTCTAATTCAAAACGTAATTTCTGTTCAAATTCCTCTTGATTTGACCTAAAAAAAATCAGTTGCAAAGGTTGTAATAAACATTACATGAGCTATAACAAGAAGAATCTAAACTCAAGGAGAAAGGAATACTTTAGAAATATTATAGACAAACATACAGAGAACTCAGTTTTAACAACCCATTTCTACGAAGAAGGCCAGGAAATTAAGAGATGAAATAAATTATTAAAACAAGTTCAAAAAACATTAGAGCCCATGGTCTGGAAGAAAATATTCATTCAAAAGAACCGTGAACATTTAACCATTTACACTTTGACACTTCCATTAGCATCCAAGGAAAATTAATCAAAAAGTTCATCCAGTGCTACCAAGTCTGAATTAACGGAAGATGCAGGAGATACTTTCTGAAATGTATATTCTAAGTAAGCATACCTGATAGTGAAGTTAGTGAGAATATTTCCGTACTTAGTCTTGCTACATAAGTGCTGTATTTTATATATGTTTGAGTACACTGATTATTTCCATACATAGTCTTGCTATGTAAGTGCTGTATTTTATTATGTTTGATTATACTGATTATTTCCATAATTAGTCTTGCTACATAAGTGTTGTATTTTATTATGTTCGATTATACAGATTATTTCCATACTTAGTCTTGCTACATAAATGCTCTATCTCTCTATATATATTAAAGGCTTTGTCCTGACTGAATGAATGACTGACTGATTGACTGAATGACAGGAATCAACGTACAGCCTAAACTATAACAGGTAGAGACTTGGAATTTTGACAGTACCTTCGTTTCATAATGTAGGTGCTCACTAAGCAAGGATTTTGAAAAATTCTGATTCTAAATGCCAAAAATTAAATGTTTTTGAAAATACTTAATCCCTTTTTACATAGAATTATCAATTCCAAATCACAGAATATATTGTTGCCAAATGGTATCAGGTCGGCTTGGAAAAAACAATTGAAATGCACTTTTGACAAATAAGAGAAGTTATCAAAATAATTCATGTTATAAATAAATATTACAGAATGAAATCCACTAAAATAATGGAATCACATAACTTTCTCTACCCTGGACATAGAGAAAACAAAACGAGGTATGGTAATGTGTATATTACTATATTATATCGCAGGTTTTTGGAGAGAAAAGTATGAAAGTGATAATGCTTTATGGTAACATAAGAGTGGGAAATTTCCGGCCTCGATATTACAATTTTATGTTACAGGAATTTCTGTTTCTTCTTATTTAAACCTCTACCAGGCTTGCTGTGCACTGTACAAGCGATGGGATGCAACATTCTAGATCCTCTATGAGCCATAAAAAACTATATCAAGCGTTTTCTGAGGGAATAGTTTGAGTGTAATAAGTCGTTCTTCCTATTTCAAATTATAAATGCCTTTATAAGGACCTAGAATTTAAAATTGAAAATCCTTCATAAGCTAATTTCCAATTACAAAATACAAAACCCGGGCGACGCCGGGTCTTTTAAGCTAGTTTTATTATATTTGATTATACTGTATTATTCCTATTCACAAAGATGTATTTTTCTTTAATTCTGTTAATCGTAACTTATGTTAATTCAGACACAGCCCCAAATGTTATGGCTAAGTACATTTACATGATTTGATTAAGTACATGATTTGACTTCACTAGATGCACTGGTCAAACCTTGAAATAATGTTGAGATTGAATTATACAATGAACTGTAAAACGCCCATTTGACTTAACTATATGGGAAAAATTACATATACAGAAAAATCAAAGACATATTATAACATTTTGAGATATCGAAGGGCAATGACCTCGTCTCAAAATAGAGGACAGATGGTGAACATACAGACTAATTTGAAAGTTGATTTTAATTGATGATGGTACCCTATTTGTCTCCGACTCCCATTTGAAACTGTAAAGCAATATGCCATTGATCCACTACTTGTTAAGAACGATTGATGAAAAACTGAAAATATATAACATCGCTATATAGAAAGAGAAGAGGAAAGTCTAGGGAAAAAAATGGCTTGCACATGTTGAAGATGACCTTAGAAAGATAGGCGATAAATGCTGGATAAAGGAAAGCTGAGGACCAAGATGAATGGACAAAAAGAAGGCCTGGGTACTTCATGGACTGTAGCGCAAACCAGTAAGAGGGTATTACATTGAATAAAACTGTCACATACATACATACATACATACATACATACATACATACATACATACATACATACATACATACATACATACATACATACATATATATATGTAGGCAATTATGTTGAATGAAACTGCTGCCATTCTTAGCGGAAAAATAAGAATAGAAGTTCTATAGCCATAGCCTTGGAAAATACATTTATAGCCATTTAAAATTTGATCTATCCAAACATTACAAAATGTTCATTTCTTACAAAAAATATAATACTCTGAAATCTGGTAATGTTCTTATACACCTTGTATTTAAAACCAAACATATTTACATAATACTGCAAAAAAAAAAAAAAAAAACTTGAACAACATAACAGCTTGTAATGAACAACTAACTAAATGGTATTCAGCTATTCTCCTTTCTACTGAACTCTTGGAAAAGAGTGGATTAGCATTTTCTGATTCACTGAAAATATAAACATCTTACCTCGATAGCAGCACTGCAGCTGGGACACTTCTTACTATTGGAGTCCAACCAGTTTTCTGACAAGTACGTATCCACCAAATTCTGAAGCTGTTTCTTGCCGTAACGCTGCTCCATTTCAGACCGACGCTCAACACTAGCATTATTATACTCCTCCACGAGAAGACGCTTTTCATCTGCAACATAATCACATTTACGTTTGTAATTTATTCTTTCAGCTTTCCAAAATTACATAGATTATAGAGGTTGGCTTCCTCAAAAGAGCAAAGGAAAAATCAATAAAAAAAAGAAATTAAAAAAAAATTGATATGAAACTCATGTAACTTCCTCTGCCCAATAAAAGTTTGCATCTTAGTATAATATATTATATATGACATTCTCTTCATGCAAATTGGTTGTAAAAATTAACAGAATGTTGTTACCACAACTCATCGCATCCTCGAAGGATAAAATTAAATCTGATTAATGCACTCATGTAACTTTCTTTACTCAAAACATGGCCAATACATCTTTCTCACTTCATATCCTGATTTAGAATAAGAAGTCATACTGCATAGAGCATGTATTCTGTTGTTTCAACCTGATGCAAAGCTTTATTGTTCACCAGGCAAGATTGAGTTCCTACAAACAATGGGTGGCTTATAACCACCCTTCAGGGACTTTATTCAACAAAATCTTTGAAATAAAACTTTTAGCTCTTGGTATAAGCACCCATGTATAAAATTTAAACGAAATTGATACAGCAGTTTTTGAGAAAATTGCAAAAACAAAATTTTCTTCATATTAAGTCCTCTTAAAAATAACAGAAAGTCATCAGCAATCTTCCTGTTTCATCCCCTTAAGGTACCTAACACAAATACAACATTTTTGTTTTCATACGATTTTCCATTTTTGAGCTAGGCCGTTCACACGCACACATACAGATATCTGAAAATAGTATTTTTGGATTCAGGGCCCCTCAAAATGTGTATTTATGTTAAAAACTCAACTATATTACCTATGGTATGGGCAGGGGAAGTAATAACGTATCTACAGAGCTTATAAAAATGGGTGATTAGTTTTATAGATTGCTGGCGTGGTCTTGTGGTTAGCATTGCTGACTACAGATCCATTGGCCCGGGTTCGATCCCCAGTACCTCCTCGGATTTTTCTGAGGTAGGGAGGTCTGGAACAGGGTGCACTCAGCCTCATGAATCAAACTGAGGAGCTACTTGATAGAGAAGTAGCGGCTTTGGTCATGGAAATCACCATTAACAGCCGTGGGTGTCGACATGCTGACCACATGCCCCCCAATTCTGCCATCTGCCTATGGTAGATGACGCAGTGGTCGAGTGGTAGGCCTTGTTCCTCCAGGGATATAGCACCACGAAGTTTAGTTTTAGAAAGTTTATAATCTTTTCTAGAATATAGCCTATTTCATAACTTTGCTGGACAAAGAGGGCCTTAAGCCAATTACTTTAAACATTATAGCATTTAGATACAATTCTCTCTGTAAAGAATTCAATGATTTTCAAAAAAACGTTTACCTGAAGTGAATGTGAGCGACAAAACTTTTGAAAATATATATTTGATTTCCTGCAAGAATATATTAACCATTTCCATGACATGAACTTATTTTTATGTGGGTCGTGCCAAAAAGGACTGTTATAAATAGGGCTCAGAAGTTGATGACCTAAAAATGCCCTATATGCATGAAATGAAAAATTGAAAAAATGACTTAGTATTTCTAAATAGGTATTTAAAAAAGGGAATATACAATAGTATAATAATAAACAAAGAACAAGATTTAAGTATTACTGCTACTATTATTATTATGTTTTCTATTATTATTGTTATGTTGCTATATTTAATAATAATAATAATAATAATAATATTTATTGGCCATTAAACACTTACATGCATCAGGCTTCGTCCAACATAGAGAGTTAAGTCCAATTAAGAGCAAGATGTTCCTTAACAGTATAATAGTTGTTCTTTAGCAATACAAATTTAATTTTCTTCTTAAAGATATTTACATTATTTAGTGATTTCACACTTTCTGGCAACTTGTTGTATAGTTTTATACCAACAGCAACATGACTATCAAGCGTCATTTGGAGTCGACATCTAGGTACCACTAGGTTATGACTACCTCGTGTGTTATAGTTCTGAACATCATGTTGTTGGATATTAGCAGATAAATTCACATAGTTGAAATATACATAAAGTGATCACAAAGTTAAAATATGATATTCAGCAAACAACAGACTACAAGATTGGAAAGGTCCACAGCCTTTAATTATGCGCATTGCCTTTTTTTGTAACAAGAAAACATCCTTGGCACCAGGACTGTTACCCCAGAGCATCACACCATAGGTCAAATGCACATTGAAAAAACAGTGATAGGCACAAATTAGAGCATGAGGAGGTAGTACATTTTTAAGTTTCCTTAACAAGAAGATGACTCTGGATAACCTTTTACAAAGCTCTTGAGTGTGAACTCTCCAATTAAGTTTACTATCCAAATGGAAACCAAGTACTTTGACAGGATTCAATGTCTTCATTTGTCATGTGATTAAGGATAATCGACTGAGTTTTACCAGGATTCATACAAAGTCCATGAGTAGAAAACCAATCATTTAGCAAATCTAGAGTAACATCAGTATCACAGACATCATTGAATGAGTTCAATACAGTAGTGTCATCAGCATACTTAACCAAACGTGCAGGTATTGAAAGATATAAGTCATTAACAGCTACAATAAACAAGAAAGGTCCAAGAATAGAGCCCTGGGGCACTCCAGTTGAAATTCTCTTAAAAGACGATTGTTCATTATTGGTAAACACTGCCTGAAATCTATCACTTAGATAGGATTCAATGATGGCTAACTCAGGCCCAGCGACACCATAGTGTTCCAGTTTCATACAGATAATATCATGAGGGAGGCAATCAAATGCTTTGGTGAGATCACATAGATGCATTGACACTTTACTTTTCTGTTCAAAGGACTCCAGGATGAATCTTACAATTTCTTCAACTGCTAAAGTTGTAGACTTATCACTGCGAAAACCATACTGACTTTTGTAGAAATAACCATTGCTTTCAAAGTAGAATTCTAATTGCTTTAACATGATTGATTCAAATATCTTAGATATTATTGGTACCAAGGATATAGGTCTATAATTAGTAGCTTGATTTTTAGCACCTTTCTTGAAGACAGGAATCACTTTAGAGTATTTAAGGCAGGAAGACACTGATTTATAACAAACATCAACGGATATAATATTACAGGAATTATTTGCTTCATGAGAAAATTGGAGAAACCATATATGTCTTGACTCTTCGAGTTAGAAAGACCCATTACAGCCTCATATACATCATCTTGGGTAACATACTTCCAGTTGAATACTGTATCTTTTTTAGGGTAAATTAAAAAATCCTTTGGATCTACAGCCTTATGATTGTTGCACTGGATCAGGCTCACTGAATCAATAAAGTAATTATTAAATACTTCAGCAGAGTGATTAGCTAAGGAATTACGAGGTCGCTTTGTCTTTAATGTTGGAAAAGTTCATTCTGAAGACAAAATAGAAAAAAATGCAATAAAAGAATGAAAATTTCCTTAAAAAATGACCAGCAGCAAATAAAACGTGACCAGTAGCAAATAAAATGCCGGAAAATGCAAACAAAAAAAATTAAATAAAATGAAGTATATTTTGTTTATTTTGAGGCAAGATGAATTTATACGACATCCTGCATTGTCTGTGATGTCTCAAAAATAGATTATATTTTATCAACTTCCAATCCCTAGTTATAAAATACTGTGCCGCGCGTTGGGTTCCCCGCAGATGACGCTCCTATCCCCGGTATGCGGCAAAGGAACTCCCCGGCGCTGCTACAAGCAGCACCAATCTGTCTGAGACTCACTGTAGTAGAAGTTCTGGAACTTCTGAGTTCCTTTTGGGCTTCTCAATATTATTTGTTTATTTGGACTTCTTCTGTTCTAAGCATTTTCTGGAGAGCTTTGCAGACTGATAGATGCTCTTTATTCATGATGGTATTAATATTCTTGCATAAAACCCAATGTGATGAGTTGAGCAAATTTATTTGGTGAAAATGTTTCGCCAAGCAGTCATGGCCAGTTTCGAAATGAAATAAGGCATTTGATGAAGGGCTATCCGGTACAATATTAGGTTTAACAATGCTTTCCATCAATTTTTTTTTTTTGTACCATAAGTAGAATCAACTTTAACATTCTTAGCAGCAATCAAGAGTCAAGTAATTTTTCATGATCCTTAAGTCTTCAATTATCACTCATCACAAACAGAGTTTTAAGAATTCATGTTTTAGTCAATGATGCAACTGCTTTCAGTAAAAAACAGTACTCTATTTCTCATAAAGAGTTTTTATACTGAAGGTATGTACATAAGGTATTTCAGAATATTCTTATGGCACTCAATTCTCCCCTTCCCCACCAGAATTAAGGTAACAAGAAAAGCTACTTAGGAACAAAATAACTATTCCTTGTGATTGTATAATCTCATAATTGTTGAAAGAATTATCAGAGACAACAATATCCAGATCTAGCCATAGCTGTAAATTAGTTTTTATTAAAGGTAAAGAGAAGATCATCGTATTTCTTAGGAATTTCAACTATACAATTTCAAAAGCCCTCCCTGCAAGGCACCTATGCCAAAGAAAATAAAATGTTTCTATTCAAATTCATTTTTTAAATATTTGTAGCATTTATTGATAGCATTAGCAATGCTACCTAGAGGTAAGGAGGTCTGAATGGGGTGCATTCAGCCTCGTGATCCAAACTGAGGGCACAATAATTTTTTTAAACTGAACCCTGTGTTTCCATTAAGATCCCCCTTACCATCCTGTAATTCTACACCAAAGTGAGATATAATTAGGCTTAATCATGGCAGTATTCATGGTAAATTTGAACATAACATTTTCTCAACTAGAGCAAAATCCTATTGTTAAAAAAAAATAATAAAAAAATAAAAAAATAAATAAATAAATAAATAATAATAATAACAAATAAATAAATAAATAAAATAAAATACATTACTTATCAACGATCAGTCACACTGAACTCATTTATTTTATTATCTCACATAACTAAAACCTTGCTCACTCATTCTGAATTAGCCGATTTGGTTTTTTAATTTCTACTACTTACGAGCCCTGAATCTGCAAGGTTCAATGCCATGGTACACCATCTTGCAGAATATGCAAAACACATAATTGCATGAAGGGCAAGTAGCCATCTTCTCGCCTGGCTCCATGGCCACTGGGTACTGGCAAGCAGGCCTCGGACAATACTGCATGTCTTCCATTGTGTCCAACAAGGCAGAAAGCAGCACAGAGTCATAGCGAGAAAACATTTCTGCACTCACAAGTTCCTGCACCTAATATTGAAAAAAAGAATGAATTAGAGAACAATCTTTAAAGTAGGGTTAGAAAGTAGTTCATCACTAGGAGCCATATTTTTTTGGTAACACCAATAAGTGCAAAATTAAAAAAAAAATCTTCCTTTAGCTTTATAGATGCTAAGTTTAGCATGCATAATAAAAAAAGAATCACACCCCAGATCTAGCATACCTGTGAGGGCGAGGCTTCAGAAGTGCACTTTTCTTCAGGACAAGCTATGCTCTTCACTGTTCCATCTTTTATTCGCACTTCAAAATATTCTGCCATACAACTTTTGCAGAAAACATGGCTACAGTCATCAAACTTCATACACTGCTGTCCCTTCTTGTCCTGTAAAAACAAAAAATCATATATATAGGCTAAAGCATGATTTTATTATAAAGAGTACACTTGCAACAACCAAACATGGATAGACTGAATTTGTGTACATAACCAGTACACCACCCAATACACATGAAAGATAAATTATTTTTCAATCAAACAACTACAGCCATAATTTAAATTGAAACAAAGTAACACCAGTTGAGCATATTGAATCACTTTGATAAAAACATGTTTGCTCCACTTATGTCACTTAAAACACAGGACTACATAGTTTCGAGAGAATTTCTTCCAACCTCGGCTGATCATCGACCATTAGAATGAGCTTAAAACACAGGACTATGTAGATTCAGGAGAATCTGCTAAGGTAAATGCCTTCATAAAGGTGCCAACTATATATATATAGAGAAGTAGCCAATGAATCTCTGTAAATATTGCAATAAATATTTGTTACTTATTAATGTTTTTGTTTTCTTTATCGGCGATCGGACCTTACTTTCCGAATAACCCTCATAAATCAATATAGTATAACATTAAAATTAAGATGATCAGAAATGATTTTATTTTAAATACATGTTGTTTAATTATGCATCTTCATTTGCTGCTCTGAAGTTTTCAAGATCATTCCATGATCAATAATATAACCGATATCACACCAGTTTTGAACTGGAAATCAGTGTCAAAATGAGTTTCATTATGATACCATTACATAACATGTAATAAGCGTATTATAGTATGGTCGAACAAAAAATTAATTATGAACTTACAACAAATTCAAAATCAATATCTCCTAAAATAAACTTAAATGTAAGCAGCGGAATGTTCGATTTAAGCTGAGAGAGACAACAGAAATTACTTGAGTAGTTCATAATAACTCCTAAAATAAACTAAAATATAAGTGGCGGAATGTTCGATTTAAGCTGAGAGTGACAATAGAAATTACTTGAGTAGTTCATTTTAATTGTAATTGATCCATTATAGAACTTACATTATATTACATAATTTTTTTAATAACACCGCAAAATTAATTATAACACAGAAATATTAAAATGTTAAAACGAATTTTCCCTAAAAATAAAACCACTTTCACAAACATCTAATAATGACAAGGCGGAATTACTGCATTATAAAAACTGTAGTGAGTTTCAAGGTTATACACATTTAGACAGTTCACATTTTTTTAAATGTAGCAGCAAAGGAAATCATGAAATCTTTATATTTAAAAGTGATCTAAACATGTTTTGTAGAATTTCAATTACTTGAACTTCAAAAGTAAGTAAAAACTTGAGGCTGCATTGGAATATATTTGGAAGAGAAATGGGTGCACTTAATTTCACGAAATCACTTTCAAGAAAGTAGTTACGAAACAAAATATCATGTAAACTAGCTTTAACAAAACTGTGTAAAGAAATCAAGCTATCTCTTATGCACAATTGTTAATTATGTATTTCATGCACCGAAAAATAAACGCAATGATGATCACAGGTGAGATGACCACAAAATTGTTACTATATAAGCTAAATAAATGCAACTGACAATATTTATATATTGTACTGTTAAATTAGTGTACTATCATAGAAAAATATCAGTGTAGGCCAATTATATACTAACATAAGAATAAAATAAAATTGCAATTATATACTGTCCCAAACATTTTGGAAACTTGTACTCTTTCTCAAACAAATAAAATGTCTGCAATGGACATTTAAGATTTTGTAATTTGACTGAGAGATTATAAAACTTATTTTTTTAAAAATTATGTAATTAAAAATCTGGCTTAATGCATCTCTTCTTAAGAGATCAAAGTTAACAGGAAAAAATGCATACATGTAATTTAAGATATCTGTGAGTCCCAGCATTTAAAAAAAATACAAATTATTTTCAGAAAAATTGGAATGACTAAAAAACCCAGACTGTAGGAAATGAAACTCTACACAAATTTTTTTTTTTTAAATTTCATGTACTAAAACATAAGTCTATAGAATAAAAAATATAGAAAATACACCCAGCAAGTAACTAACCTGAAAGCAAATTTTACAAGTGTAGAACTGTCGACTAAACTCAGTTCTCTTTCTCGCTTGATTGTATTCCTGCAGCAACTGGACTACTGACATCCTTGGTCTGTTTGGTAAACCACCTTTTTTCTTGTCACCTACTTCAGCACCATCGGATTTTTGTTCAGGTACTTCATTCACATCACAGCTATCTTGTTTTGCCCCACCTTCAATACTTTTTGAGGAAATGTTGACTTCTTCAGCAACTATTTGTTCACTACACACTTGATTTTCACGTTTATTCTCTTTTCTACTCAAGTCTGACTCACAATTACTATCCACTTTGTTCTTCTCCCTGGTGTGGTAAGTGTAGTTACGTCGACCTCGCTGTCTTGTAGGGTGGCTGTAAAACCTTCTGTTTTTGTTCACCGTTAATGTTTCATCAACACTACTGCTGGCTTTCTGCTCCAATTTACCATTTATACCGCAGTCGCTCTTATCTTGTTCTGCTATGATATTGTCACTACTTGAGGAAATATTTACTTGATCTGTAACTACCTGTTTATTGTGAGTTTGATTTTCTGCAACTACCTGTTTATTGTGAGTTTGATTATCATGTTTTCTAGCAAAGCCTGAATCACAATTATTGTCAATTCTGTTATACCCCCTACCACGATACCTATAGCTGCGCTGTTCTCCACCTCTTCGAGATTGGCTGTAAAATTTACCATTTCTGCTATCATAAACTACGGTACTAATATTTTTTGAGCCAACACTGCTTGAACCTTGGGATTCCTCAGTCTTCTGTTCACCTAATCTCTGTCAACAAAAAAACAAAAGAAAACTTATAAGTGAAATACAGTCAAGAGACAGTATTATTTTAAGAATATCCTCACTTCATTCTTTAGAAAGTATTTATCCATGTCTACATATGCATCCATTTTTTGGAATGTTCTGCATTATACAGTGAGTCCCATGCAAGAGATGACCAATGACGCGGGTATCTGCATCGCGGCGGACACAGCTCCAACTCCCAGGCGATCGGGTGAGTGCTAATAAAGCCGCAATCGGTGTAATGATTCAGGTTTTCACATTTACACTTAAAATTACAATGAAAATAACCACATACCTCATCACAAGAGATGTTAGAAATGTTCTCCTCTTGAATACGCACAACACTGACCCCTTTTTAGGGAATTTTCTTTCACGTGCGTAAGTTCAGCTTCTGAGATAAAGTTAATTTCTCTTGTGATACTGTCTTTAAGTTCTTCGAACTATAGCCTATGTGACTATTATTTATGGAGAACTTGAAAAATAAATTGCATAGGTCAATTCCCCACACATTAGAACATTAGAAGAGAAATTAACTCTATCTCGGGAAGCTGAACTTACGCGTGTGAAAGAAAATTTTCTAAAAAAGGTGCCAGTGTTGTGCATATGCAGGAGGAGAACATTTCTAACACCTCTTGTGATGAGGTACATGGTTATTTTCATTGTAATTTTAACTGTATTTGTGAGAACCTCAATCATTACACCGATCGCGGCTTTATTAGCGTAGATATTTCACCCAAACGCTCGGAAGTTGGAGCTGTGCTCGCCGCGACACAGAATCCCGCGTCATTGGCCAACTCTTGCGTGGGACTCACTGTATATTCCCTATGGTTTTGGAAATGATCAGAATTCTGCACTTCTGACTTTCTTATCTGCATTGAGTATTGGAGGTGGAGGAGAAGGAGGGAGGGGGTATTACCTAGAAATATAGAAATCTGGGAATGACAATGGAGCAGGGCTTTAGTTAGGCCAGTAATCACAGTAAATACCAATAATTATAATATTAATTAATATTAACTTGACTATTCCTCCAACTTGAAAGAATTGCAGGAAGATATGTGATAAGCATCTCTAAGTGAACAGAATAAATTATTATTATTAGAACACTGGATACTGGAAAACCATTATCCGAGTATTATTAGTAATAATTTCTCAAGCAATGTTCAAAGTCTAATCAATAATTAATCAGTATACCAAAAATCGCAAATTCACAATACTTAACAATTTAATCAAAACCACGTACAGTCGGTCAAATAAAAAACGTCGGGCGGTATTTGATTAAGTATCACGAACGAGCATATGCGCATGTACAGGAAGGCTTAAGGTTAGGTTCACAGATGCCTCTTCTCTATCCATGTATTTTCTTGATTATTTAGTCAGTTTTGTTCCAAAACAAACATGTATAGAAGGCTGTGACTATATGCCTCAAATCCGCCATATTCTTGGTTGCAAATTCTTATAATATTAATAATTGATAAATTCGCAAGGAATATGATTATTCAAGGAGCATTTTTTAAAGATTTTATTTTATAACACCGGTATTTGTAGTGCAAAATCAATAACTTACGTTCAACTTTTGCAACCATCTAGCATCGAAATACGCGGCCGGCCAGATCCCTGTGAAAACTTCCGGTCGCATTATAGTGAAGTTCCCACATCCGAGCTGCTCTTTCATAAATATGGAACGTTCTCGCTGCTTCAGAGGCCGAAAAATGCAGGTCAATTACAGCCCTAACGACACTTTTTCTCACTTTAGCATTTGTATGTGGCGATGACACAAAGCAAAATGAATTATGACAATACATTAAGTTGAATATCGTGTGTTGCACTTTTGGCGTTGTTCAATTTTTTCCCTTAGTTCTTCATTTTTTCCCTCCTGTCGCATGGCCTCATATGTTCCGAGAATGGCCTGTATTTTATGTTTTTATAGGAAACTTGTGAACTAATGCGTGAAAACTTTAATTTTAACTGCATACGAGTCCCGACGTTTTTTATTTGACCGACTGTACATATTTCTCATTTATTTGCAGATACACATTATAACAGCTGACAATCATTATGGCAACGGCAATGAACTACAAGATATGGCACAATAAATTATGGGAAATGAAGCAGACTAGCAACTACCAAATGGATTTTAGTTTCAGAGTACATAACAAGTACTTTACTTACTCAATGAAAGTATGAAAATAGCATGTTTAGGTTATACTCAATCAATACTATCATATGGAATATAGAGTTCCACTTCAAAGATCACAAATATTTACAAATTACAGAAGACAAATCCCAAATCAATCTTAAAAATTCCCTTTCACTCTTCCAGGAATTTTATACAGTGAATTAATTATTTGCAGTTTTGAAACTGGTTAGGGTCAATTTTGGTGAAGTTAGTGTGTCACATTCCATCTTAGTGTTATTCTTGTATATAACATTCAAAGAATTACAAATATTGCCACTTCCATGTTTGTACATCTTAAAAACAATAAACTTTGTTCACAAACATATGAATTATGTTAAAAGGAACTCTATTGACTCCTATATCACCAAATACATATCAATACATACAGATTAACCAAGAACATGCAAATCATTACTCACAAGGCTTATTATGATGTACAATAGTCCTGAAAGTGTGAACAAATTAAAAGAAAAACTAGTTAGAAATAAAATAAAAACAATATTGATGAAATTCATGCCAAGAACAAATACATTTCTAACTCTCTAATCTTATTTATAGCAGATATGTTTGCATTGCATCTTATGGAGTGTAATTTATTGTGTTGTACCGTATTGGCCCGAAAATAAGACGACCTCGAATATAAGATGACCCTGAATTTTTGAAGGGTAGTTACGAAAAAATAAATAAAATACTTATTAGTACTTTTGCTCCACATAAAACAGAATTTTGAAGTTTATGTCGCAACTTTATCTCTCGCCTTTATTTACGCATTGAGACAATGAAGATGCTTTCTTTTCCACATCGTCTGCCATGACTGGTGGTCAAACAAAAGATTTACGCGTAGATAATAGAGACGTGCAGGCAAGTAACAGTGCAGTCAGGATCAGAAGGTCCTGGTGAAGTACAAACAGAAGCACGAAGTCGTGAAAAATTAGTTCGGTAAAGTTCGTGAATTTCCGTGCAGCTTTGACCTTGGGTGGGACGCACATCATTTGCTTGGGGATACCTGCTGCATGCCGCTGCCCACGTGCACAGCTGCATTCAGGAATGGAGAGTTGTTGAGTCTTAGGCTGCGCGTATAAGAAGAGTATAGTTTTTAAAAGCACATTTTCAGGGAAAAAACATCGTCTTATATTTGGGCCAATACGGTATATTAACACCTGGCTATTTTAATGATCTCAGTACAGTAGTTTGTATCTTTGTATGATTAATAAATCAGTTCTGTATTTCAACTTGAAGAGCTAGAGACTGCATTATAATTAGATTAAGGAATCATTTTGACTAAGCCAATGTATACATTTGTATTATTTATGGTGCTGAATAATTTTTATTTTTTATATTTATTTTTTAATGCCAATATTTTAAGGAACTTATTTGTACTTAAAGCAAATATCACAAGTTTCTGGAGTATGAGAGACTGATGTTACCACAAAACAGAGTACCAGTTAAGGTTGTCAGTCTTTCATACTACAGTGAATAGTATATATGCAAAAATTATGTTTTATACTTACTTGTGAATGCCACTTGTGATGTCCACCCCAATGTCTCCTCCTTTGGGGAAGGTGTTCTGGAGGAGACGGTTTAGAAACAGGAGCACATACTTCCTACACAAACAATGTAAGAACAGTCCAATTAGAATGCACAACAATAAACTACTTCAACAGAACACTCGTATCAGGGATCTATGCACCATCCTTATTCCCCTCTCTTCAAAAGACGTCCCATTTAAGCTAAACTGTAGGTCATTTTTTGTGCACCACAGGGGCGATCTACTATACACTTTACAGGGTAGAAGAGAAGGAGTGGGGTTTATGGAAAAGAAAAGATCCCTTAGGCCTCGAATGCTCTAATACCTTTGGGCCTAAAAGAAAGAAAAAGAAAGAAAGAAAGAAAGAAAGAAAGAAAGAAAGAAAGAAAAAAAAACCAGAATTCAACCAAGGTATTTAATTTTTTCAGATACATATTAATACCAATATATTTATATTTTTTAAACATTATTAAATAAAAATTTAACTTTTAAGAAAGATTGACTGTTTATACCTTAAGTTTTTGGGATTTGCACCTCTGCTCCATAACTCTTTTTTTTTTTTTAATTATAAAATATTATTCATATCAGACAATCACTCTGAAATTTAAACTGCAAGATCACATTACAATACCATTACAGTTTTCAATTCCCTCCTCCCCTTCTTATCTTCCTATTCCATATTATTATTTTCGAACCACCAATGGATCTCAATCCACAGGTTCAGCACTAAAGGCAGCAAGCATACCAATGTTATCAATGTTTTACTGGGACAGAAACTTCATTGTTAGGGAATGCACACTTATATTTATTTATTTACTTACTTTATTAATATTTATTTGGCTTTTCTCTTTTAATATATTGCACACAATCTAACTCTCATTAATACAACTTGGTCAGCTGAACTCAAGCCTTTATTTGGTGAATTCACATTGTGTTTATCATGAAGAAAATAAATTTAGGTTTGTATAGGGTGAAAAAAATGAGTAGCGTTCTTCCAGGAGAGTCAAAATTACACAGCTAGAGAAGTAGCAGCTTTCAAGTACTTTCTACTAATTCATGAGAAGTAGAAAGTACATTTTCTGTTTATAGGAATATTTTTGCCAGAAACGAAAGACTTGCCTGACCAAGTTTAGAGAAATAGGCCTTGTGTCATAATTTGTAATAATAATAATAATAGCCTAATAACAACAACAAATACAGCGAGTCTCTCTTGGACTGGGGCCGGGCCGGGCGAGCGGTGAAACGTGACTGCTGCAGTGAGTCAGATATTGCAACATTCCGCTTGGCCAGCAGTTGGAGTGCATGCTTGTGAAGGTGAAGGTCAAACACGGCCTGTGCTCTAGTGTTATAAAGTAATATAGTGGTCTTTGTCTTAGTTCACATTTATCATTATGCCTCGATCTGTGAATGTCTTTGTCTTAGTTCACATTTATCATTATGCCTCGATCTGTGTTCACAGTACAACATAGGGTATTTATGTACGATAATTATGTGAAAACAGAGTCTTGCAGAGAAGTCATTAGACGATTCAGAACACAATTTCCAGATGTAAATCCTCCAGGACATTTTCAGCATCTCCTGTAATAAGGTAAGTCCCTATTTTTGCTATTTTCATGGTCATGCATGAACAAAGTGAAAGAAGCAAGAGAAGTGTCGTGCAGTTACTACACCTCGGGGCGCAGGGTGACGACTCGGCAGCCGCATGCACTTTTGCCGCTAGCCCGGCCTCCAGTCGAGAGAGACTCACTGTATAACAATAATAACAATGAAGAAAGGAATTTACAAGCAAGTGCATGGAAAATTTCTGATGCACCTGGTTTCTTCTACGGTGAGTCCCACGCAAGAGTTGGCCAATGACGCGGGTTTCTGCATCACGGCGGGCACAGCTCCAACTCTCGAGCGATCGGGTGAAATATCTATGCAAATAAAGCCGCGATCAGTGTAATGATTCAGGTCCTCACATTTACAGTTAAAATTACAATGAAAATAACCACGTACCTCATTACAAGGGATGTTGGAAATGTTCTCCACACAATACTGGCACCTTTTTAGGAAATGTTATTTCACAAGCATAATTTCAGCTTCCGAGATAGAGTTAATTTCTCTTGTGATATTGTCTTTAAGTTCTTCTAATGTATGGAAAATTGACCTATACACTTTATTTTTCAAGTTTCCCCATAAATAATATTCACATACTGTTAGAAGAACTTAAAGACAATAGCACAAGAGAAATTAACTCTGTCTCGGAAGCTGAACTTATGCGCGTGAAAGAAAATTTCCTAAAAATGTGCCAGTATTGTGTGGATGCAAGAAGAGAACATTTCCAACATCTTTTGTGATGAGGTATGTGGTTATTTTCATTGTAAGTTGAACTGTAAATGTGAAAACCTGAATCATTACACCGAATGCGGCTTTATTTGTGTAGATATTTCACCTGATCACTCGGGAGTTGGAGCTGTGCCCGCCACGACGCAGAAACCCGTGTCATTGGCCAACTCTTGCATGGAACTAACTGCAGTTTTTTTCATGTAAAGTTGGTATTGAATGATCGTATCATCTGTGTTCCACATCAGCCCTGAATGAGCCAATCTCTCTTATTGGTCTGAACACATGGATTAGCCTATGAGTTTAGGCCTAGGTGTGCAGTGAAATGGGGGTGGAAGATGGGAACATTTCATTTCCGTGGCTCGAGGGCATGCCTTACAACGCATGTCCACACTAGCTCCTTGACGAATTCGACTCTTGTATCTGTTAGAAGTCAAAATTCTGACACTCAAACATTAACTATGAACACAGGTCGGTTTCAGGTTCAGCAGTGAGGGGAGGATTAGCCTCTGCTATGTATCCATCAATGCGAAATAAGGACATATGAGCAGCAGTGGGGTGTGGGCCTGGCCGAGCCAGTTATGCACTCCCTTACCAACATAAATTATCTATGTTATATTAGAAAGATTTTGTGCACTGAAGTGTACACTCTTAAAAATAGTTTGTGCATATTTTCTATTTTTAGTGCATCTTTTTCTAATGTTATGTACATACTACCATGATTTTTATTGCATATAAATCCACACCTTAGTAGTTACGATTTCTGAAAGGCAAATATTTTGTCCTCGTTTCTACAGATGTACTGTAGCCAAACTACACTCACAGGGGAAAAAAAAACCGATCACTGTAAAATTTGTTGTAAGTTTATGATTAAGCATAATTTTGATTGGATGTTTATATATTGTTGTTGGTGAGGATGAATTATTATTTTTATTGGACCATTAGCTATAGATACAGCACATCTGCTTTCTTCATATCTTCACTTTATCACCAAACAAGACAAAAAAACATCGCAATAGGGCGTTTCCAATCTGATTATGTGCACTAGCATGTCGTACATATTGCAAGGTGTTTCATTGTTGTATTGCGTCATTTCCTTCTAAACTGAAAGGAAACTGTCTCCCTTCGCATCGAAGTTATTCTGTTAGTAAGTTTAGTTAAAATTATGCCTCCCGAAGACATTGCCAAAGCTGTTGCTCTAATTGATGATGGATGCAGCCTCCGTTATGCCGCTGCAACCTTAGGCTCACCGTACACCACGGTGCAAAAGGCAATATGGGGAATTAAGTGTGAAATGTGTCATTAAATTTTAATCTTAAAAACGTATACAATTGCAGTAATTTTATTTCAAGCACTAGGCCTACTACATAGTTTTCATTTAAACTTAATTTTTTAAAATTTCTTTAAGTGATCGGTTTTTTTTTGCCTGTCAGTGTATCTCTTTTCATTAATATACCCCATCAGCATTTCTTCAGTTTCATAGTGTTGGGTTTCTATCCATGAAATGCTAGTTAATTTCAATTACATTTCAACATGTATTATTTTTTTTTTTTCCAGTCTATGTTGCAGCTTTCACCCACATCAAATGTATGGCCTGTGGCAGGGTTTTCACATTCTTCAGCCTCCCCGATCATTTTTAGTTTTCACTTGCTGCGAATGATTGCAACTGCAAGCCTTTCATGCTCGTTTAAATGTAATATTTTTATGCAACACTTTTAAAGGCAAGAACGTGACCTGGTCTGTAAGTGTTGTAAGTATAGACACTGGTTGCGGAAAATTATATCAAATAATATTAGTTTGAAGATTGAACCATCTTTTTCAGAAACTGGTCACTAATCAAAAAATTACAAACTGTCAACATAATTTTTTGCACAAAATTTTGAATTGGTATTGGTATACTTACATGGGATCTTACAATAATGGAGTATATACAGACACACAATTTCCAACAATTTTATTCTGTCTGGAGGTAATCAAGAAATTCCCTCACCTTAGTAGGCTCATCACTTTTCTGTTTTTCCTCTTCAAATTGTTGGGTTCTCCTCGCCAGTTTGAATTCTTCTAACTTCAGAAAGGTTGTTTCCAGTTCGCTAATATCTAATACTTCTATAATGTGTAGATAATTTAAAGTTTCTGTTTTGAGAAAATCTGTCCACAAGTACAATACTTCAGTCCCCTGGATCTCCTTCCAGATATCATCCAACTTCATATAAAGCTGTGCCAACTGTAATGAAAAACACAGAATGTCAGAATACAAATAAATTTAAATCATTATATAAGACATGACATTACTTCTTTCCCAAGGAAACAATCTTCCATATGCCAGCAAACAGTAAATGGCTACTTTCCTAGTTTAGAGTTATTTTCATATAGGCCCGGACTTCATTGGGGCAAGGTACTTTTGGCCCCCATATTTAGAAATAGGGGTCTTTTTATGATTATTAACTTTGGCCTAATTTTTTTAACTTTATGATGTTCATCTAGAAAGCAGGATTGGAAAAAAAACTTTTTTTAAAACATGTTTTTTTGTTTAAAACGTTTTTTATGTGAACAACAGTGTTGGTTTTAAATGTGTTTTTTTAACGTTTTTTATGTTTACAACAATGTTGTTTGTTTAAAAAAAGTTTAAATTGTTCATTTTGTTTAAAACAACCATTTTAATGTATAGGGCCTATTATATACACACACACACACACACACACATATATATATATATATAGGGTTAAAATGTTTAAAACATTTTAAACAATTTGTTTTAAACATTTTTTAGCATATGTTTATAACACTTTTTAATTGGGTGTTAAATTTAATTATGCAGACAATTTACATTTTGTCAAGCCAATGACACCCTGTGCTAAGATGTTCAATATTTACGAGTCGTAGACTTAATAGTATTTAAAAATATATTTTGTACCAGTAGTATTTGTTTATGATTTAATAGTTCATGATTAATAAAAAATAATACAAACTACTGTTTAATTACTGCCTCCTACTACAGTGTTACCAAATTGGCACATTCAATTTTTAACATATCCTACTACAGTGTTGCCAAATTGACACATTCAATATTTAATATTAATAATCTCTTTCTTTAAAAAGGAAGACCACAAAATAGATGGTAGGATGCAGTCAGAAAAAATTCAAATCAATTACTCAAAATCAGAACCTGGAAGCTGGCGGCAGAGGATAGAGAAGTCTGGAGGAAAAGGATACAAAAGACACAACCTCACATGATTTTCTGGTATTCTGGCCCTAGTTTTTTTTTTTCTGTTTACAACACTAACAGGGTGTCACTGACTTGACAAAATGTAAATTGTCTTCATAATTAAATGTAACACGCAATTAAAAAATGATTTAAACATATGCTAAAAAAACATGTTTAAAACAGATTGTTTAAAACGTTTTAAACAAACTTAAATAAAAACACAAGCACTTGTTTTAAACGTTTTCTTTTAAACATTCCAACCCAGCTAGAAAGTAAGTTCCAATTGCGTCTAGAGATGTCATGACTAGTCGGACGCACCTGCGCATCTGTAGCAGTTGAGAGGGGGTTTGTGGGAATGCTACAGTACAGTTCACTCTTGACACACCAGTAGTTGCTGAAAAGCGCTAGGAGTCAATGATCCTATATAGCCAACACCATATGGAATCAGTTGCTTCAGTTTGGATGGGAGATCTTCGACCAGACACATATAGCCCTGACCTCACGCCCAGTGACTTCCATCTCTTCTGTCTCATGAAGCGATTTTTGGCAGGGAAACGATGCTGAGGTACAGACTGCAGTGATTTCATGGCTCCAGCATTGGCAACAGAGTCCTATGACCTGGGCATACAACTGTTGGTACACTGCTAAGATAAATGCCTCAATAACAGTGGTGACTATATAGAGAAGTAGCCAATGAATCTATGTAAATATTACAATAAATATTTCTTACTTATTGATGCTTTTGCTTTCTTTATCGGCAATCAGAACTTACTTTCTAGATGAACCTTAATCAGAATGCACCTTTACAAGGTTGCAATATTCCAAGCGTTATGCATAAATACAATGCAAAAACCAATTGCAGGAGAAAATTACAGGAGAAAAATTCCTCTGACACTGGGATTCAAACCCAGGGCCTTCGGCTATCCGTGTCACTGCTCTACCAATTGAACTAGCCAGAATGAATGCATATATATCCAAATTGCTGGAGAGTTTCAATATCTGGAGTCTCGATGGTTCAATTTTCCCGTAAATCTGAGCGAAAAAATTTGAATTAACAATTAGGCTAATAAATTAATTACTAATTAAATCATAATTTTTTTAGCACATGAGTGTCTTATATGAGGGTAGATAGGGTTAAGAAGAGAGCCCTCGTATCTCTAAAATCTGACATTTTTAGGTTATATCTTATATGTGAAATATTTAGAAGGAAAACAAAAGCTCTGTAGTGTAAGACGGAAATAAAAAATTATCGAATGAAGTAATGTTTATTGTGGATCACATATCTATTCTAGTTTCAACTTTTTTCTTTAATGTAATGAAATGTGTAAGTTATATTGTTTTCAAAACTGCTGCTCTGGAATTACCAAGATTCCACTGTATACTATACTACATACTTGATCTTTATTTTATTTATTTATTTTTTGTTTGTTTGTTGCTAAACTATACTGTAGTCCGACTTGAAGGTATCTGAAGAAAACATGCTTCATGCGATGCTGGCATGTTCAACTTTTAACAATCCCTCTTTAACGTATGTGCGGTGGTCTCTTGTCGTTTCTCATTAATATTGATATTATTAACTGAACCTTCCCCATAAGGAGATTGTCACAAGGGTAAAGTATAACAAATAGTAGTACAGGTAGAGTTTTCATTAAGTTATTAGGAAAATGAGGTAAAAAAAATAACAACTCAATAAGGAAAGGAAGACAGAAACTTACAATGAACCTTTTTATCCCTACTACAATAATGTTTCTATGTGTCACCGCAAATATTGCATGAAGGCTGAGAAATAAGCATAACATTTAGTTTGCAATTTACTTGAGACACCATTCTCTAGGTGGAAAGATGAAGACAAAAAAGACGCTTTGATAACTGGACGACCATTAACCATTAACTCTTAGTGACAAAGGAAAAAAAACGGTAAAAGCTATAATATAGATTTCAAAGAATCTTGGTTTTCTGAGTTCTCACGGTTGTGCAGTAGCCCAACTTTAAGCAAATTTTGTTGTTGGCCTTGCTTGCTTCTTAGCAATAATCACAATGTCTGGAATAAAGAAGGATTTTTAGATTTTAAGAACATTTTGCCACCTCTAAATAAAGGATTCTGCTCAACATCTAAAATGCAAATTACAATTGAACACATTTTCCAAGAATAGAAATAGAATTGATGACGCCCTTCAAGAAAATTCGAAACTATCTATTCTTCAATTCAATGAAAATGTTCGTTTCAACAGGTTGTTTTTAGAGCTTGTCATTAATGTTGTTTTATCGTATATCTAAGCAAACAAGAGCTTGGATTCAGGGGTCATGATGAAAGTGTTAATTCATTAATCTGGGGTAATTTCAAGGAGCTGCTGGCAGTATTAATTTCAAGGAGCCCAGAGAAATACAAAATCACTACAGTATTCTAAAATTAACAATGTATTCAGCAGTGACTCCAAGACCATTCAAAATGAAATCATTGAATGCATATCAGAATACATTCAAGACTAGGTAAAAAATGAAATTCACAACACTGATTTTTTTTGCAGTGGAAGTGGATGACAGCACTGATATAACTCAGACTTCTCAGTATTCTATTATAGTGAAGTATGTTAATTCTGAAGAAATTATTGTTGAGCGATTTGTGGAGTTTCATGTCAGTGTTGATAGATCCTCTGAGGCATTGTCTAATCTCCTGGATGGGATTTTATCAGAATTTAGCTATGTGAAAAAGTTATTAGCTCAGTGCTATGATGGGGCAAGTGTAATGGCAGGTCACTTAAATGGTCTTCAAAATAAATCAAGGACAAAACACCTCAGTCTGTTTTTGTGCATTGTTTAGCTCATCGGTTAAACTTAGTGTTGCAGCAAAGTTTAGAAAGCATTTCTGGGATTCTAGCATTTTCCCACCACTCTTCAAAAAGAACACAAATAATAGATTCACTTTCAGCTAGACGTATCCCAACTTTAGTACAAACTAGATGGTGTTCCAACTCAAGATTATGGTACTGAACGTAAAATTATAATATATTGTAGATGATTGGGATAACTTAAAACAAGAGTTCGAGACAATTATGAATGATAAACTAACTTATGTGGCAAGAATTCTATTCAACTCACTAAGGGGTTTCTGAATGATATGAATAGTTTCGAATTTACTTTTCTAGGTGAAGTGTTCAATGATATACTTTCTTTGACTGACATTCTATTTGATATCCTCCAGAAGAAATCACTGGATGCTTAGGCTACTGCATGTCCAAGGTAAGAAGTGCATGTGCCCTAATAAACAGTAAAAAAGTGATGAGTACCGTACTTCTTTGAACTGTATGAGAAAGCTAAAGAAGTGACCAGTATGGCTCAGAGAATACTGTACCGTACATTGGTGGAGGAAGATGTTATTCGAAATTCTAGAATTTTGTTTTTTGAAATCCTGGATTCTGTTTCAATGGAAATGAAAGTCAGATTTCGAATGCGATAATCTGCAATTTCTTGCCCTTGTGGATACCACGAAATTTGTCGCCCTGGGTGGCACAGTTAGTATCACGCAGGCTTTCTGTGCCCAAGGTTGCGGGTTCGATCCCGGCCCAGGTCGATTGCATTTATATGTGCAAATGTGACAGGTCCATGTCAGTTTTAAAACTCCATCTATAAAGTGCATCAGTAGAAAGAAGTTTCTCATGCCTGAAGAGAAATCTTTTGCACGGAACAGAATATCACAAGGAAGGCTCACAGCATTAGCAAATAGGCTATATCCATTCAGAAAGAACTTCTGTGTGAACTTAAGAAGAAAGAACCATTTTATGAGGTCATCATTGATAAGTTTGCAACTCTTAAAGACTGGAGGATTGATTTATACAAGAAATAGGTGAGTCTTACATGTTCAGTTATCATAGAAGTGCATCTCTAACTCTACAGTCATGTTTTACTAAACCCATTTAGCCCTTCATCTACTTGTTCGGGCATAGGCCTAATCAAAATAAAAACGAGAATGTAGTTATGAGACCCCTTTTGGATTAGGGTCCTGAAACTTAAGCTATTGGTACATGAATTTTGGACACAGATCCAACCAGATGTCACCACACACACTACACAAAGAGCACAAATATAGGCCTATTATAGAACAAATCAGAGCTGCTATTGAATGTGAACTCACTTCATATCTTTAACTAATACCAGTCTGTCCTCAAACCAAGCACTAAAATATGAGCCCCTTGTTTTTACCCAATGCTATGTAGGCCTATATTAATTCTGTTGACATAAGTAAAATCATCTGTCTGCAGAACAGTAGTTTTAGGGAAACATGTCAACATTTGAACATGACTAGGTTATAATTAAAAATCTAACCTAACTTTATGGCCTTTTCACTAGATTTTGCAAGTTATTAGTCAAAATTAAACAGATAATGTAGATAATATGCTGTATTATTTTACCTTATCGTTGTTAAGCCAGTAACACGATAATTTGTACGTTGGTGGAGAATGTTGAGGGTAGTCATAAGGAAGAGTGAAATGTAGACTTAGTGGAGGCAGATAATTCACTTCAAATTCTTGTAAACTAGAATCTGCAAAGAATGAAAAGGCAGCATAACATTAGTGTTTATAATAGTTTCTTTAACTGTCAAATCATTCACACACATCAGAACCTTTTTATCGGTAATTGTTTATTTACTTCCAAGTCAAATCTTAGCCCGTTTTCAAAACGCAGTGACATACTAATATATGCCTACCTTCTTGTCGCAAATCTTTATAAATAACTCTAAATCCAGGTGGAAGATCAACATATGCATAGAATATCCCTTCGGACAAACCATTTTCTTCTTGGACTTGCAATTCTTCCTCGTTGTAAATGCAGTTCAGGGCGAAAATTTCATCCCTCTGTATTTCTTTATCTGACATCTGAAATGAAAGTGGAATTTCAGAGCCCAGTTCTTCGGTGTTCATAGACCCCAAACTGTACCGTCCCTTTAGTATTTCTAATCACGATTGCAAAATAAAAATTATAATTATTTTTACCATGAACTCGTTCTTCCCTGCGTCTGCACCCTGCACTGCCAATCGGAGTCGAAAGGTGAAGTGAAATATCGAAATTTCATCAAAATACAACCAAAACTCGATGTCTTCAGTACTATCGACTAATAGGGTTTCGATTATTCAACTGACGGCGGAAGAATTGAATGTCCGAGGTTTAAGTTGTACAGTTTTATGCAAAAATGGATCAACCCACTACTGACTCGCTCATTGGCAAATAGACAATTCCTAAATAATCACTGTAAAGCCAACAAGAGCTTGTCATTCAACCCTATTCTGTGCTAACTCCATCCAACCACCCCTCACAAATCCTACTTCATTTGAATATATTCTAACATTGTCCTCTCGGTCTTTCTCCCTTAGAACCTCCCAGTCAATATTTTTTAGATATATGTCTTTCCTCCCCCAAGCACGGAACATGTCCATTACTTACTCCTCAAAAGTAATTTAATTACTTTTACTATATTTGGTGAAGAGTACAGGTAATGAAGCTCTATCATTATGCAGTTTTATCCAGTCCCCATATTCATCTCTTAGGCATTTTTCCACCCACAGATAAAAGAAAAACTGATGTCATTCCCAACACTATTGCAACATTTTATAAACTATGTTAACTCGTGTGAGAGTTCATGACAACATTCTTTACCAAATCCATACATTGCCTATTTCTTTTAGTATTTTCAGATTTAGAATTTTGAATCATGAGGTTTAATTTCGTTGTTGATGCCTCTGAAATGTTTAAAATTGTCTCCCATGATAGTTTGTTGATTTCCAGTGTACATGGATCTTAATTAATTGAATTGTTTGCCAATGGCAAACTCTCAACCAGAAAGTCCATACCCTGATAAGGATCACACACTTTATCTTGAGCTAAACACTCCATAATGCTGAAAACAGTCCACATAAAAAAAAATGAAGATCGCAGCCCGTTCCTAGTGTTGCCATACCCAAAAAACTTTCCATGACGGCATTCTTGAACTACCGTCTATTTTTTTATTTGTTTACGACATATTATCCTGAAAATGACAGAATTAAATCCAGGGACATTAGAAGGAGGCTGTTGTGGAAATGGTCGATATAAGTGATAAAGTTAAAAGTGAAGATTCTTTAAACCAAGAAATGTCAGACATCTGCTAATAAACAATAAACCAAATAAATGAAATGGAAGGAAAAGTAATTTAATGTGTTTTAAGCTGAATCTGTCATGAGAAAAGAACAAGTCAATTTTTATTATTTTGCTAGAAGGTTGTATTAATTACTTCACACTCTCGTGAAAGATATTTAGTTATATTACATTAATTCAGGCATGTGAAAGTGCATATTCAAGTACATGTATGATGCTATGACTTTTAAACAGATTTTCTATATTCTGAAGACTGAGAGAAAGATTGTCTAAAGAAATATATTACTTAATTCTTTTCTCCAGCAAGATATTCTATTACAATATCTGCATCGATAAAAAAATCTTTAGTTTGCTAGTGAGAGTTGAAATTGCTATGAACTACAGTTAATTCCATTGTGTACCAGCATAAAACTACACACATATTTTCTAGTAGTTGGCAACCCTTCAGAAATGACATCAATTTCAACTCACCGCCTTCTGCAATAGTCAGTCTCTCATACTACATGCAAAATCAGCTCCCCTCACCCCCGCATTTTTTCAGCTCAAGGTAAAGTGTGTATACTATAACAGCATATATGAATAAAGTGTTGTTATTGGAAGTATCATTTCTTCCATCAATTCCATGTGGTAAGACAAAATATATAATTCCGTTGAATGCCTTCATTACCAACGGGACCTTAAAATTTAATAAACATGAAAAAGCTTTTCCCTGAGTATTTATGTTTTGTTTCTATCTCTGTTTACTCATTAGCAGTAGTTTTATCATGTATTGATTCTCTTTCACTTCATTCTGATAACCAGATATTACTACATTTCTCTTCTCTATCATAAATGATTTGATGGAATCATTTCTATCTAAATGTTGCAGCTTCTAAACGTTTCTAAAAATTTCCCGTCCCAGGTAGCTGCCTAGTTTGCCTTTATGGAAAAGCTGACCCTGCAAATTTCATATATTCATAAGTATGCTCACTGGAATGAGGTTAATCTTTACATTGTTCTTCTGTAAGCAGTATTCTTGCAAAGATCACCTGTCCTATTTGTACTATAGCATGTTTCATGTATGAGTTGGCCAATCATGCTGGTTTCTGCATCACGGTGGCAACAGCTCTAACTCCTGAGCGATCCAGTGAAATATCTACGCAAATAAAACCGCTAACAGAGTAATGATTCAGATTCTCACAATTACAGTTAAAATTACAATGAAAATAACCAAGTGTCTCATCACAAGAGATGTTAGAAATGTCCTCCTCTTGCATCCACATAACACTGGCACCTTTTTAGGAAATTTTCTTTCATGCGCATAAGTTCAACTTCCGAGATAGAGGTAATTTGTCTTGTAATATTGTCTTTAAGTTCTTCTAATATATGGGGATTTGACATATACACTTTACTTTTAAAGTTCCCTGAAAAATAATAGTCACACACTGTTAGAAGAACTTAAAGACAATATCACAAATGAAATTAACTCTATCTCCGAAGTTGAACTTATGTGCGTGAAGAAAATTTCCTAAAAAGGTGCCAGTGTTGTGTGGTTGCAAGAGGAGGACATTTCCAACATCTCTTCTGATGAGGTACCTGGTTGTTTTGATTGTAATTTTAACTATAATTGTGAGAACCTTAATCATTACATCGTTAGGGGCTTTGTTTGTGTAGATATTTCACCCGATCACTCGGGAGTTACAGCTGTGGCCGCCAGGACGCAGAAACCCACATGATTGGCCAACTCGTACGTGAAACACACGGTACAAGATAATATGAAGCCTATCAATCTGTTGAATTCTGTTGATCTTTTATGTAATGTTTACTAGGATTTGGTTTTGTCCTTCGATACTACTCACAAAGTCATTCAACACAATTAACTAGTGACCATCTGTCCCGATTTGGCCGGGACAGTTCCAATTATTTTAGTCAAGTTCCCTTGTCTCCATAGGGTTCTGCTGGGACACCTAAGTGATTATTTTTCTAGCAATTTCACTCATGAATTCAGAGCTCAGTTGCTTCAAAACTCGTACCATAATGCACCACATTAGGTCCTGTGAAATGAGGCCACACACCGACTAGATGATGGGTGATGCTTTTAAGGCTGAGAGCTTCAATAATAATTGCACTGAAGTGGTATTACTGGACAAGAGTTGCTTCAAAAATGTTATGTGTTTGATACAAATGTCCAGTAATTCACATCCAAACAATTATGTTAACAAAATATTTCTATGATTGTAGAATTTGTGGTATGTCTTCCCGGTACAAATACAGCAATTGAGCGAGTGTTGTCTTTGATGAATAAGGCTTGGAGAGCTGAGAAAACCCAATTGAAAGTAAACACTTTGAAAAAAATACTGATGGTGAGAGGTAAGTTGTAAATATATAGTATGTTCCCATGCAGAATAAAGAGCGATCTGAATACACTTGCCATATTGAAATTGTCAAGAAAACAGGAATTCAGATCGAGTTGAGTCTCAAGGTCGATACACATAAAAAGTAGGATTGGATCGGACTGAGATCATTTATGTAAATACCATGAAAACACTACCATATATTCAGTTCGATCTCAATACGCTAAGCAGACATTTCATTGGTTTTGGAATGTGGGGCTAGCGCTTTCTGTGGATTTTCATGGAAACATTATTTTCAACATTGCATTGAAAGTTTTAGAATATTCAGATAGACTGAAATCTGCATGAAAACGTAGTAATAGTTGTTCAGAATTATATGACTTCTCAAAAGGAAGCAAATTTCTCCTAAGTCAAATTTATTCAACACAAAATATGTATGGGGGCATTAAGAACTGTGTTAAAACTTGTGTGTAGTTACCTAGGAGAGTGTTGTGCACTGTATAGTAACCGTTAAGTGTACTACTATACAGTACCTATGAAAGAGCCTATGTTTAAGATTATTTATGTTATGTTATCATTTGATGTATCTTAATTAGTTCATCATAAAATTTAATAGTGTAGAACAATTATTACTATGCAATGCTACATTCCAGCTGAAAAGAAGTTATTCAATTGGTCCCATCTTCGACTCACAGAAATATGGTCACCTTAAAGTAAAAGAGACCAATTGCATAAAAAGACATGTCCGACTAGTTCAAGTCTCAATCAATCAGTCAAGTGTTAGAAAGAACATTTTTTTCTTAATATTACTTAATAAACATCAAGTCTTAGGATCCCTCTTAGTCCTTCTGATCTATCATGCTATAGTATCATATTCATATGTTCTTCATTTGAAAATTTTACCACTTAATAAGTACTTCTTGAAAAGTAATCATGGAAAATATCTAGAATATAGATCATCTCTTTTATATACTTGGTTTTGTCTCTGCCGAACTATCTACAACTTCTTCAATACTAGAACCAGTTTCTTCTTTAATAGCACTCATAGACAAAACTGTGGTGTTGGATGGATAACGTCTTCTGCCAGCACTTGATAAGATTACATCCATAATTCTATCAGCATCTGACAATGAAGTATGTTTTTCCTCTTCTTCAACACTGCAATTACTTTCCTTTTTTATAACATTCATGGATAAACCTGTAGTGTTGGAAGGATCACATCTTCTGTCAGCACTTGATAAGATTACATCCATAATTCTATCAGCATGTGACAATGAAGTATGTTTTTCCTCTTCTTCAACACTGCAATTACTTTCCTTTTTTATAACATTCATGGATAAACCTGTTTTGTTGGAAGGATCACATCTTCTGCCAGCACTTGATAAGATTACATCCATAATTCTATCAGCATCTGACAATGAAGTATGTTTTTCCTCTTCTTCAACACTGCAATTACTTTCCTTTTTTATAACATTCATGGATAAACCTGTAGTGTTGGAAGGATCACATCTTCTGTCCGCACTTGATAAGATTACATCCATAATTCTATCAGCACCTGTTATTGATGCAGGTTTTCTCTCTTCTTCAGCACCACAATCAGTTTCTTTCTTGATAGGATTCACAGATAAAACTGTATTGTTGGAAGGATCAAATCTTCTGCCAGCACTTGATAAGAATACATTCATAATTCTGTCAGCACCTGATACCGAAGTATGTTTTTTCTCTTCATCAAGACAGCAATCTTTCTTTACAACATCCATAGATAAACCTGTAGTGTTGGAAGGATCACATCTTCTAGCAGCACTTGATAAGATTACATCCATAATTCTATCAGCACCTGATACTGAAGTATGTTTTCTCTCTTCTTCAGGATGACAATCAGTTTCTTTCTTGACAGCATCCATAGATAAACCTGTAGTGTTGAAAGGATCACATCTTTTACCAGCACTTGATAAGATTACATCCATAATTCTATCAGCACCTGATACTGAAGTATGCTTTCTCTCTTCTTCAACATGAGTGTCAGTTTCTTTCTGTATAGATCCCTTAGATAAAACTGAGGTATTGGAAGGATCATATCTTTCAGCAGTATTTGATAAGATTACATCCATAATTCTATCAGCACCTGATACTGAAGTAGGTTTTCTCTCTTCTTCAGGATGACAATCAGTTTCTTTCTTGACAGCATCCATAGATAAACCTGTAGTGTTGAAAGGATCACATCTTCTGCCAGCACTTGATAAGATTACATCCATAATTCTATCAGCACCTGTTGCTGATGCAGGTTTTCTCTCTTCTTCAGCACTAAAATCAGTTTCTGTCTTGATAGCATTCACAGATAAAGCTGTGGTGTTGTAAGGATCATATCCTGCACCATTTGAGGTTCTCCCAGTACCTGTTAACGTAATAGGTACTCTCTCTGCCAGCATAATGATAGATGATTCTTCAATACCAAAATCAGTTTCTTCTATAGAAGCATTCACTGGTAAAGTCATGGTGTTGGCAGTACAATTTCTCTCCTTAATTTCTCTTGATTCTATGCAGCCTGCCCTTCTGTTCAAACACTCCGTTACTTTAATGCTTTGCAAAGGTATAGAGCATGCAGAAGTTTTAAACACTAATGGTTCTGTTTTGTTATTATCCTCTGTTTTTTCATTAATGATAGACTTAACACAGCTTTCAGTTTTAGATATATTAATTCTTTCTGCATTTTCATCCGATAATTGCTCTTTAAGTGGTGAAAATTCATTACTAGCAGATCTAGTCACATCCAATCTAGATGTTATTTCTTCTGTTGAAACATTACAGGAATATGGCACCACATATTGTGCGACATATTTTCTTGCTACATTATCCTCTTTAGTAATCTGTCTGGATAGTACTTCATCATTTTTACCTGAAGGTTGTTTGTCTATAATAAGTGTTTGGTTACACAATGCTTGATTTGTTTTCTGATAATCATGTTGATTTAATTCACTGTTTAATGTATCAGTCTTTACTGTATTCTTATCGCATACTCTCATACTTGTATCATTTGCTAATGTTGTACAACTTTCCCTGTATTCCTCCTGGGGTTCTAACATGTTAGATTCTGTATTACAGCAAACATCTTTCTCAAGGAATGGTGAACAATCATCTAATGATGATAAGTCTTCATTTTCAGTCACCATTGGATCCATATCACAACTGTTTACAGACGTGAAATTGGCGGTATTTGTAGTTATTGGCAAATAAGCGTTTGCAGTATCATATGATGCTTTGGAGTTTACATTTTTTGTTAGAATGGAAGGATTTTTATCACAAGAATTTACTTGTAGGAAGAGTTTTTCAGTGACTTTGTTCACTTCTTCCTTACTGCATATTTTGCTATCGCATTTAGCTTTCATTCTTGCTGGAGAGATTTCATTACTTGTTGGGTCTTCCTGACCTTTGGAAATGTATATATCAGTTTCCGACAAGAAAGAATTTGTAGTTTCATTTTCCACTCCACTACCATTTATGGTTGTCTGACTGGTATTTGATTGTTGCTGCTGTTTAATCTCCATTGTTTGATCACACAATATTTTACTTGAAGAAACTGCAGTATCGTCAATCTTCAATTTTCTAGGAACATTCTCCTGTGTTGTTTCTGTATCGTTAGAACTGCATTGTGTTCCCACAATATCGTGTTCCTTTAGATCAATCAAAATACTTTTATCTTGAAAACAGTTCTTACAAACTTCACCACTAATTTTATCCTCTAAACTTCTCCTGCATACACCACACTCGTATCGAAGAATACGTTTCATAGTACTTTCCTCTTGTGTTATTCTCTCTGCAGCCTTATAATTTTTATTATATTGGTGACTGTTTAATAGTTCATGGATAGCTTTAGCTATAGTTCTTTTGGTGCTTTCCTCACATGTCTTACTAGAAGTTATTTTCTCAACATCATTTCCACATAGTTTACCATCACCCAATTTGCCTTGAAATACAGTTGAAGAAAGTTGAATATTGCTATTTTCACGTGACACACAAGAAGTATTTGCAGTGCTGTTAACACGATTAAGTTTATTTTTTAATAAGTCATTACCAAATTCAGCTGAAGATGAGGATACAGAGGAAATGCATGATTTATCAACAATATTTACCCATAAAGAACTTTTGTAGTCACGTTTTACTAATTTGTTTTGAAGAATGTTTGAAGAAGAGGTAGCTGTAATGTTTGTTGATGAATGCTGAGTATTTCCTACAGCTGTAACTCTTCCAAGGTGGTTGTTTACTGATTTGCTATGAACAGCGGAGATTGTAGGCCTTATAGAATTATTCTCAGGTATTACACCCATTGTATCCCTTACAGTTTTATTTCTTACTAGAAGACTTTTCCCTATATACTTAACACTTTGGGGAGGTTTTGTACATCTTTTATTTCTATCGTACCACCTTAGGAATTCACAATCACTTTTATCAAGATCAAATTTCTGTGTTTTGGCACTATTGTCAGAAGTTACGGAAGCATTATATCCATTAACATTTTGGTTGCAATTGTTTAATAAAGTGTTATCTTCTGCTGTAAAAGTACTGTTTCCCTTAGCAATTACATTTTGTGGTTGAGGGTGCATTACTGAGTTCTGAAGACCACTTGAAGATAATTTCTGTCTTTTGGGGGTATTCTCAGAAGTTATAGAAGCATTACATCCTATAACTTCAACATTTTTGTTGTAATTTTGACCGACAGCTGGTACAAGTAATGTGTTAGATATTATAGCTCGGTTTTCTTCTGCTATAAAAGTAGTGTTTCCCTGAGCAATTACATTTTGTGGTTGAGGTTGTATTAGTGAGTTCTGAAGACCACTTGAAGATAATTTCTGTGCTTTGGCACTATTCTCAGGAGTTATAGAAGCATTACATCCTTTAACTTCAACATTTTTGTTGCAATTCTTTAATAAAATATTTTGATGGACTGTTGGTACCAGTGATGTGTTAGATATTATAGCTCGGTTGTCTTCTCCTATGAAAGTACTGTTCTCCTCAGCAATTGCATTTTGTGGTTGAGGTTGTATTAGTGAGTTCTGAAGAACACTTGAAGATAATTTCTGTACTTTGGCACTATTCTCAGGAGTTATAGAAGTATTACATCCTTTAACTTCAACATTTTTGTTGCAATTCTTTAACAAAATATTTTGATGGTCTGTTGGTACCAGTGATGTGTTAGATATTATAGCTTGGTTTTCTTCTGCTATAAAAGTACTGTTCCCCTCAGCAATTACATTTTGTGGTTGAAGGTGCATTACTGAGTTCTGAAGACCACTTGAAGATAATTTCTGTCTTTTGGCAATATTCTCAGAAGTTATAGAAGCATTACATCCTATAAATTCAACATTTTTGTTGTAATTTTGACCGACAGTTGGTACAAGTAATGTGTTAGATATTACAGCTCGGTTTTCTTCTGCTATAAAAGTACTGTTCCCCTCAGCAATTACATTTTGTGGTTGAGGGTGTATTAGTGAGTTCTCAAGACCACTTGAAGATAATTTCTGTGCTTTGGCAAAATTCTCAGGATCAATAGAAGCATTACATCCTTTGACCTCAAAATTGTTGTTGTAATTATTTAATAAAATACTTTGATGGGCAATTGGTAACTGTAAAGTGTTCGATATTATAGGTCTGTTTCCTTCTGCTATAAAATTAGTGTTTTCCACAGCAATGACATTTTGAGGTTGAGGGTGTATTAATATATTGTGAAGACCAATTGGAGATAAGACCAATTGTGGTTGAGGGTGTATTAATACATAGTGAAGACCATTCGAAGATAAGGATGTTGTCAAATCATTCAGTTTTACAGCATTATTTTCTTGTACAGGTATTATAGCAGAATAATTTTCTGAATCAGTCACACTTTTGACATCGTTGTATCGATATGGTAAACTATCAGTCACATTAACACTTGGAAGTATTAATCGAGGCACATGTTTCTGATTACTTGGTTTCATATGGTTTACTTTCTTCTGAACGGTTTCAGATGAACGTAATTTGGAAACATATGACTTTGCAACAGCCTTCTTCCAAGCGATTTCAGATCTACGTATTTTGGAAACATATGACTTTGTAGCAGTTTTCTTAAAATCAAAGTGTTTTATAATACGATTAACAATAGGGCCACCAGTGGTTGTATCATATGTAGGGTAGCTGTTTACTAATGTATTCCTTAGATCAGTTGAAGATGTAGATGCCATATCTTGGGCTGTTGTCAAATTATTCGGCTTTACAGCTTTACTTTCTTGTTCAGGTATTATAGAAGAAGAATTTTCTGAATCAGTCATACTTTTGTCATCATAGTAACGATATGGCACACTTTCAGTCACATTAACACTTGGAAGTATTGATCGAGACATATTTCTGAACACGTGGTTTTATATGGTTTACTTCTTCTGAGCAGTTTCAGATGAATGTAATTTGAAAACATATGGCATCGTAGCAGTGTTCTTAAACTCAAAGTTTTTTATAAAATTATTAAAAGGTTTTCAAAAAAAAAAAAAACTATTTTTTATACCATTCTGACTGGCGGTATTAACAACCAATGGCAAATAAAAGTTTGCAATAACATAGGATTCTTTGAAGTTGACATTATTTGTTAGAATGGATGGATTTTTTTATCAAAAATATTTGCTTGTAGGAAGTGTTTATGTCATCCTGATGCACCGTTGGTGAATTATATGACAGCAATGTACTCTTTCTTATAGCATTATTGCAAATAGGACTTCCTGTGGTTGTATCATATTTAGGGTACTGGTAGCTGTTTACTAATGTATTCCAAAGATCAGTTGGATGTCATATTTTGGGCTGACAGAAGTGTGATATCTTCTTTTCTGATGACAGTGAAGTGGTTTTCAATCCTTCCATTGCACTAAGCACACTGTAACCAAGAAATACAATTTTAAGGTAAGCATTTTACCCTTCCAGAGCTGAATTCTTATTTAAATATAAGTAACATCAGTAATCTTCAAGCGAAACAATCAAAAGACTGTAACTTTGGAATGGAGGAAAATGTCTGTAGAATAGCTTATACCCATGGATAACATGTCTTCATAAAGGTGCAATTTTTCCTCCATACCATGTGGCGCACAAACTATTATGTCAGTGGATGTTTATTTGTGGAGTGTTCTTGCTCTGCAGGAATTCTATGTTAAAGGTAAGGGCCTAACTATAAAGCTGAATGCAAATACGTGGGAGAAGGAAATAGTGATTGCTATTACAGTGAACTCTCAATAAACCGGACTAAAGTGGGCAGGGGTCTGTCCGAGTTATGAAATGTCCGGCTTATGGAAGGGAAATGGGGAAATGGTATCTAAGTAATGAAATTTCGTGTTAAAACTACAAGAAAAATGCATGAGGCAGAATATAGGCGACTTACAGTTGGAACAAAAACAAATAACACTTCAGTACTGCCTTAAAATTTCTAGTGAGGGTGTGAAATACACACTGTTACATTATTAGGACACGATGATGGTTGATGTAGGCACTTTGAGGATATTTTTCTGAGGAATTTAGGCCTGGAGAAACTGTAAATGTTCTTCTGTGTACACTTTTTCTGTTGCTTTTGAATAATTACTTCTCTTCCAATCCTGAAGTGGCCGTAGAATTGCTGTAGATCTGGGTCTGGGTCATCAAGAATCTGTCCGAGTTATCCGAAGTCCGGCATATTGAGGTCCGAATTATCGAGAGTTCACTGTATTATTATTATTACCACCACTATTGTTGTTATAATAATTATTATTATCATTATTATTTATTACATAGTTTTGTCTGAATCTTTGACAAGCATGTGGAGTTGTTAGAGAAAGTTTCTAAGAAGCTGAGAACATTCTTAGGTCATGTGATTAGTCTTTTAGTGATAGCGGTAGATCCAGAGAAAGTTAATTGTAAAGTGGATTATCCAATCCCAAAGAAGGTAAAAGACAAATTCTTTCTTGTTGTATACACATTTCCAAAGGTCAGAAGGCCCAATAAGTAACGAAATCTGTCAGCAGGAAAGAAAGTTAAACGAGATGGCAAAATATGCAGTAAGGAAGAAGGAAGCGAAAATAATCACCGAAAAACACTTCCTACAAGCAAATTCTTAAGATAAAAACCCATCCATTCTAACAAATAATGTATGCTCCAAAGTATCATATGATATTGCAAACTCTTATTTGCCAATGACTATGAATACCGGTACCGCCAATTTCATGTCTATAACAGTTGTGATATGGATCCAGTGGTGATTGAAAAGATATCTTATCATCATTAGATGATAGTTCACCATTCCTTGAGGAAGATGTTTTCTGTAGTACAGAATCAAGCATGTTGATACATTAAACAGTGAATTAAATCAACATGATTATCTGAAAACAAATGAAGTATTGTGTAACCAAAAACTTATTACAGACAAAAAATGATGAAGTACTATCCAGACAGATTAATACAGAGGATAATGTAGCAAGAAAAGAAGTCGCACAATATGTGATGCCATATTCCTGTAATGTTCCAGCAGAAGAAATAACATTTAGTTTGGATGTGGCTAGATCTGCTACTAATGAATTTTCACTACTTGAAGAGCAGTTATCAGACAAAAATGCAAAAAGAATTCATATATCTAAAACTGAAAGCTCTGTTAAGTCACTGCCTTCTAGACTATATTACTCGTGTATACACTGCCTGTCCTATACGGCTAATTTTGCGTACGCGGCAACATTACAGATGGCAGCACCTTTCACACCCAGCTGCAATACCCTTTACATTACCGTATGCTGTGTTGCCCTCTGAAGTATAAACTCGGAAACTGAAATATGCTGGAATTTCATGCTATCTGGGTGTGAACTGTGTTGCCTCTACTGGAGAAATTAGGCCATTTAAAAATACTCTGAACTCCATGTTAAAATTAATCATGGACAGGAAGTGTAATTCTCGAGACGATAGTGGTTAAGACTATCATTAATGAAAAAACAGAAGATAATAACAAAACAGAACCATTCGTGTTTAAAACTTCTGCATGTACATTACCTTTCCAAAGCACAAAAATAGCTGAGTGGTTGAACAGAAGGGAAAGCTTCTTAGAAGCAAGAGAAATTATGGAGAGAAATCATACTGAAAACACCATGACTTTACCAGTGAATGCTTTTATAGACGAAACTGATTTGGGTATTGAAGAATCATCTGTAATCATGCTGGCAGAGACAGAACCTATTATATTAACAGATTCTGGGAGAACCTCAAACGGTGCAAGATATGATCCTTATAACACTTATCTGTGAATGCTATCAAGAAAGAAAGTGATTGGAGTGTTGAAGAAGAGAGAAAACCTGCATCAACATATTTCCGTATCAGGTGCTGACAGAATTATGGATGTTTCTTATTCAAGTTCTGCTGGAATATGTGATCCTTTCAATACCTCAGTTTTATCTAGAAACTGATTGTAATGTTGAAGAAGGGAAAAACATATTCCATAATCAGGTGCTGATTGAATTATGATTGTTATCTTAATCAAGTGCTGGCAGAAGATGTGATCCTTCCAACACCACAAGTTTATCTATGGATCCTGTAAAGAAAGATTGCAGTCTTGAAGAAGAGAAAAAAACATACTTCAGTATGGTGATAGAATTATGGATGTAATCTTATCAAGTGCTGGTAAAACTTCCAACAATACAGGTTTATCTATGGATGCTGTAAAGAAAGAAACTGTTTGCAGCATTCAGGAAGAGAAGAAACATACTTCAGTATCAGATGGTGATAGAATTATGGATGTAATCTTATCAAGTGCTGAGAGAAGATGTGATCCTTCCAACACCACAAGTTTATCTATGGATGCTGTAAAGAAAGAAACTGATTGCAGTCTTGAAGAAGAGAGGAAAAAAAAAGTACTTCAGTATTAGGTGCTGCTAGAATTATAGGTATAATCTTATCGAGAGCAGGCAGATGATGTTATCCATCGAACACCACAGTTTTGTCTAAGAATGCTATTAAAGAAGAAACTGGTTCTAGTATTGAAGAAGTTGAAGATTGTTCGGCAGAGACAAAACCAAGTAATTCTTACAAAAGAGATTATCTATATTCTAGATATTCTCCATGATTACTGTTCAAGATGTACTCATGAAGTGGTCAAATTTTCAAATGAAGAAGAACCTATGAATCTGTTACTATAGCATGATTGATCAGGAGGACTAAGAAGGTTTAAAAAACACACTTAAACTTCACTAATTGAAATTAGTGAAGTTTAAGCGTGTTTTTTAAACCATAATATGATATTATGACTTCACTGTGATCTTCCCAATATCAGTTTCTATAGGACTAAGAAGGTCCGTAAGACTTGATGTTTATTAAGTAATATTAAGAAAAAACATTATCTTTCGACACTTGAATGAGCATCTACTAGTTTGTGAGACCTGAACTGGTCCGACATGTCTTTTTATACAATTGGTCTCTTTTAATTTAAGGTGACCAAATTCCAGTGACCAATTGAATAACTTCTTTCCACCTAGAATGCAACATTGCACGGTAGCCTGATAATTATTCTATAATAGCTATTCAATTTTATGATGAACAAAGAGACATCAAATGATAACATAATATAATTAATATTAAACATAGGCTCTTTCTTAGTTAATGTATAATAATACACTTAACGGTTACAATGCAGGGCACAACACTCTCCTTGGTAACTATTCACAGGTTTTAACATAGTTCTTAAAGCCTTTTTGCACTGGGTCACTTGTGACGGTCACCGGTGAAGAAGCATTGGTTTAAATGGGAGCTTTCATCTGTAGTGACCCAACCAGATACATGTGACGCTGCAGTGTCTACTCTGAACACATGTGATGGTCAGCGGCGAAGGAACATTAGTTTAAATGAGAGCATTCACACCGGGACAGAAGTGACGGTTGCCAAATTTTTGGATTGCCAACAATGCAAGTTGTATAAGTTATACCTAATTCAGTTGTATAGTCGAGCTCAGCAAAACTAGTTATCCAGCCATGAGCTTAGTTTTCATTAATACTGAAGATTTCATAGTTGAAGTGGAATGTCAACCTGCCATTTGGGATGTCAAAAGCGATGACAAATTGTTTTATCATGTACTGTATTTTACGGACTAAAAGACGCTACGCACTATAAGACGCACCTTAATTTTTAAGCAATTTTTTTTTAAATAACATTTTTACCATTTTTATTAACAAAAATATTGTACTGTTACCAATAACACAAATCACTTTCAATTCATGTTTACTGGCACCCTAGACTGCAATGACGCATCATAGGCTAGACAATGTCCTGGGTTTGTGATGGCGGGGCAGGAGGGAGACAGTGTTAGCAAGCTTGTGAATCCCCACAACTCATGTTTGTTGCATAGGTGCATTGCTGCTGCCAGTTGAATCCAATGTTGCCAGCTAGAGAAAGGTTTCCCGCAGCATCGAATATGTGGTCATTTTTAAGACTGGCGGGAATTTCAATCAAACACTGGACATTTTTATATTAATTTCGAGTATAAGACGCACTTGAATTTTGGAGGCAATTATTTGAAGAAAAAAGTATGTCTTAAAATTTTTAAAATACGGTAGCTGCTATTGGCAATACTAGCAGTGACATGTGTTCACTGCCAAAACCAGTGACTCAATGTGAAAAGGCCCTTAATGCCTCCATGCTTTTGTGATGAATAAATTTGATTTAGGAGAAGTTTGCTTCCTTTTGGGAAGTCATATAATACAACTATAACTTACTACTTTTTCATGTAGAATTCAGTTCAATCTAAATGGGTGATTCTTCAAATATGGGTAAATTTGGAGTGTGTAAAATCCAAATTTTTTACTTTGTTTAAAAAATCTCAAAAAAATCACAAAAATACTTCAGGGGTTACTTGATTATAATATGACACCAGCAGAGCTTAAATGTTTATATTTTTATTTATTTCTTTATTTTTTTAAAGCCAAGTGGATGGCATCCGTGTACATGTGGATGGCAGAAGGCCACATTAATGACTAACTTTGGCAACAATCTGCTTTTCTTTATGTGATTTCATATTTTTCTCAGCATACTTCAGTTGATTTTGCATCAAATTTGCAAATTTGTGTGCATACTCCGGAATTAATGTAATTTTAACGAGACTGTGTTTTTATGGTTTTGGGGGAGGGGGGAATCAAGCAGAAATTCATTTAATCAGTTTTAAGATCTTAAGTACAGGTCACAGACACAGCAAACACAATAGTATCCTACATTTATCATCTACATGACTTGAGTCATCCACATACCCCTTCATGAGACATGTGGATGACACAAAAATCAGGCATGTGGATGACAAAAAAGGAGTTTAAGTGGTCTCAGCAAGCCATTTCTACACCTCTATAGGCTCAACTTCAGTCAGGTACTTTGAATTGGAAGGTTTATCATAGTGCATAATCAAAATTAATTAATATTCACTTTCTGCCTACTTTCTAGAAGCCATGTTAATGACGGGGAATAAAAACGTTTTCCTTGAAAATGATACAAAGTCCTTTGTTAATCCCAAACTGTTTGTAAGCAAGCAAAATTCAACCTTACAATTCAACCACAAGCTGCCCTGTTGGCTTTCTAACACTGTTGCCAGTTTTACAAATTTCTCATTTCTGCAGAAAAAATTCCATTCTTTTCAGCCATGTGGATGACCAAAAACCCTTGGGACATTCTTTATGTTCATTAGGTGGGGTGACAATTTTATTTCATTTTATTTTTTAGGGGTTAATATTCTTCACCCATTCATACTCATTGACAGGAAAAAAGTTGAAAAGGAAATAACATTTTGTTTTGTGGAAAAATGCATTAGAATATACAAAACCGAGGTTTGTGACAGGGCATGTGGATGACATTTCATTGAATTAAATTCGATTTTGGAATATCAGAATTTAAAGTTAGTGACATTTCAAACTGATAGTTGTAGTATGGAAGTAGTAGAAACAAACTTTTATTTTAATATTTTTTAAAGTTGAATTTGAAGGGAAATATCACTCCGGAACGCAAATTTTCCCATATTTGAAGAATCACCCAAATATTCTAATACAGTCTCGTTTTCATGGAAAACTTTTGATGCGATGTTGAAAACAGAGTTTCCGTGAGAATCCACGGAAAGCAGATCCGTATCAAATCAACCAATGGGTGTTGCTGACATTTTATTTTATTTTCAAGTAAGTTATACACTTTCTGTTACTATATGTATCTGGGAGTACAAAACTATTTTTTTTTTCACATTTTTATCACTAACACTTTGTTTAGAAGGATCTATAATTTTTGGCGTTTTAAAGGTTAATAGCAAGTTACATAACTATCTTCTTATAACTTTTTAATTTATGTTTTTGTAGTGTTGTAATGTTTTTTTATCCTGAATCTCTTTGTATTGTATGTATTTATGGTATTATTCTTGTACCATTGTACCTTAATAGTTTAAGTTATGAACATGTATATTTTTGTACCCAAAAATGATGTATCCTATACCACAGAACTGTAGTCAATCTGGATAAATAAATAGGCCTAGATGAAACATTAAGATATCAACAGTCAGAACACAAAGATGAAATTCTAGACACTGATTACTGGTCACTAGAAGAATAATTAGAGAAAATTTCAGATCTTTTCGTTCAGTCCCTTTTGAGATATATACTGATTTGAAAATCAGCATTTTTAGAAAATCTCAATATTTGAAAACTCATAAAAGCTAAAGGATTTGTATAAATGATCTCAAATTTTACTAGCGTCTAGTGGTCTATTATATATTTCTGGGGAAAAAATATTAAATGTATATTTTCAACCATTGTATTTAAAAAAAAAAAAAGTAGTTTATTTATTCTAAACAAAACGTGATTTTCTAATCAAGTTTTAGGGGAAAAAGGTATTTTATGTCGCGCATGAGTTCCTCACTCTCTCTCCTATAATTGTGAAATATGATTTTTGGTGCAAGGGTCTTTTTTATCATTAAATATTATTTTGTTGTTTATAGTTGTGACATATTATGTTTGGTGCAAGGGTCTTTTATTATTCAGTGGAAGGAAAACCTGTGCGCGGCATAAATTACCATTTCACCAGTTTTAGATTATTTCCTTCAAACCTAACAAATTTTTGGTCATAATATGAATTGTACACTGTTTCTTGTAGATTAAGAAGATTTTTATTTCAAGTTGATATCTTAATAAGCTAAAGTTATGTAACTTACTGTCAGTGGCGGACGCAGAATTTTTTTTCGGGGGGGGGGCAGTGGCGGACGCAGAGGAGGGATAGGGGGGTTATATCCCCCCCCCCCGAAATTTGAAAAAAGGCTATATAGCCTATGTATAGTTTTATAAACAATTATGTATGTAAGTTTATTATTTTTTTTAGTATTCTTTCTACCAATTCAAATCCCCCCCCGAAAAAAATTCTGCGTCCGCCACTGGGGGGGGGGGGGATTTGAATAGGTAGAAAGGATACTTAGTTTAAGAAACTGGTCACTTAGAGTCCATATATAGCCTTTTTTTCAAATTTCGGGGGGGATATAACCCCCCTATCCTCCCTCTGCGTCCGCCACTGCTTACTGTTAACCTCTGAAAACGGCAAAAATGACAGATCCTTCTAAACAAAATGGCCGCTTGAAGCCAAAATGTTAGTGATAAAAATGGGGGGGGGGAAATAGTACTCCCAGCAACAAATTATTTTATTATTGGTTGATTTCTTACGGATTGACCAAATACTATCATCAGGTACATTATTACAGAACTTACTGTCAGGCTAAAAAATCATTCTCTTTGACGATTTCAATTACACCTGCTCACCTGGCTGTTCTCGCTTGCATTCCTTCATCCCTGAGCCCACTCTAGAAATCTAAACTGTCCAGTATCCACCGACCATCCAAGCCACAGATATAGAGGAATAGATCGGCAGCGTCGTATCCTTAACTGCAGGTAGCAGTGAAGCCGAGTCAGGGGCGAAGAGGGGCAAGGGAAGCAGTGCCGACGCCACATTGGTATCACCAACGTGCCCGCTTAAGTACCACGTATTCATTACGGAAAATTGTTTTTCTTCCTACATAATCCCGAATTTATAGTGAAATGGTGAACCACAGTGTTGTTTGGGAATCTCTGTAATTTGAAATACATACTATACCACTATATTGGAGGTCAAATTAACATTCACTTATAAATTTGCCAAATTACTATTGCTTAAACTGGGTCTATTACAGTTATTTTCATTCAATACTGGTTTACGGAATAATTGTCCGGGGAAACTGCAGCGAATGGGAAAGCAACAACAACAACAAAATAATAATGACCCATTCATCCTACAGGGAATCATGAAGGCCACTCTTTAGAAATGTACAAATATTAACATTTCCTTCAATATATTTACTAGAGCTTCTAACTCATGTACACATTAATTTTTACCAATACAACACCCAACATACTCACGAATACAACACCAGAAACAGAGTTATTAAAATTATGTTCCCATAGATTAACCCACCTACAGCATACACCACAATACATGGGCATACAAACATACAATAAAATTTCAAACGAAACGAAAGCATTAAATAGCTGACTATTCAAAATTAAAAATAAAAACTGGTTCTTGCAAAGAACATATTACTCAATCAGAGAATTCCTTGAATATGAGGTTAACATATAATTATAATAAATACAAAAAAGTGAGCGTGAAACGCCACGCGACAGAAGTGAAACTAATTTTAATTTTTTTACTTTTAAAATTTTGGATTAATAAATTTTTTAATTTTGGATTGTTGGACATTTTTAATATTGGGTTTTTGGACTTTTAAAATTTTGGACTGTTGGACTTTATTAATATTGGGTTTTTGGACTTTCTAATTTTGGATTTTTCGAATTTTTAAATTTTTGTTCTTTTATTTTTTTAAATTTGGAATTTGGGATTTTTTATTTTTAAATTGTTGATCTTTTTTATTTTTTGAATATTTTAATTTTGGACTTTTAGATTTTTTAAATTTTGGATTTTCAATTTTTAATTTTCAATTTTTGGATTTTTTAAATTTTGGATTTTTAAATTCTGGATTTTTTATATTTTAAATTTCGGATTTTTGGATTATAAAAATTTTAAATCTTCAAATTTTTTATTTTGGAATTTTGGATTTTTTAAATTTTGGATCTTTTAATTTTTTAATTTTTGTATTTTTTAATTTTAGATTTTTAAATTTTTAAATGTTTGATTTTCGATATTTTATTTTTGGATTTTTAGATTTTTAATTTTGTTTTTTCTAAATTTTGGATAAGCTTAATCACTGAGTTGATTGTTTTCTGTGCAGTCCGTTCCGTCACAGACCCACTAATTTCGTGACGATTTTGAGCGTAACAATTTCGTGACGATTTTGTCCGTAATGCAACTTTGGGTTAGCTCTCGATTTACTCCTACCACAGCTAAAGAAGTTTCACTTAGAAAATAGTAAAAGAAATCATTCCATTTTCAAGCACTCATTAATAGCATTCATAGGCATAACCAGGCCGACCATATGGGGGGGGGTTATAACATCCGGAGAGGAGGATTGGGGGTCCTCCCCCGGAAAATTTTAAAAATTAAGATGCACAATAATGAGTTTTAAGCTTCCCACGCATTAAGTAATTTATAAGCAGACTTAAAAAAATTGTACAATTTTCCTTTTTTCTCCCCTCGTTACGCCTATGATAGCATTAGAAAAAAATTACATTAGTGTTAGATTTTCCTTATTTGTAATCGTGATTTACAACTAATACAGTGTTGGCCTAAGCTAGAATATTCCTAGTTAGTAACTGTAGCAAGTAAGCTCAAATTGACGAGTTCGCATTTACCAGCCTAAGCTGAATAAATGTAAAAGATATGTGACTAAAAATTAAAATTAACAACACAACATTAATTCAAGAGAAGCATCTTCTGTATACAGACTTAAACTATTAGGTACTACATGCACTTTGGTACTTTTGTTATATCAGTTTACCTGATTTTATTATTAGTACATAAGTGTGACGTCTACTGCTGTAATGGCCGAATGACAATAAAACTGTATTTATTAATTTATCTACTGGATTGTGAAATTCCATTTAAAACAGCTTTAAAAAGCATTTCTTGTTTGATTCCCGCGCCCGCTTCCCTTCCTTTCGTCAGATTGTTGGTGATCGCAATATGGCGACGCAGCGAACGCGTTGGCTTCACTCCCTCCCCTTACGCTGCCGATCTATTCCTCTATATCTGTGATCCAAGCTCACAGACGCCAGGGCCTAGGTCCACTCTAGACCATGCTTGTTACAATGTTGCCAACACACTGTTGAGCGCAATTGAAAATCCGCTATTTTTTTTAAAGATCTAACTAAATGGACGCATTTTACGGCGATTAAAACGCGCATGGTATTTAAATGCATATAGACAGGGGTGCCCACAGAAGGCGGATAAGACGCAGGGTGCGTCACTGAAATTAACATTTTACATGTTAAAAATAAAAACGGCCATGCTTTAGGCAAAAGAAGAGCAGTGACCGCAGCCATGATCCGGTACGGTAATGTTGAAGATTACCTAATAAACCACTATTTTCGGAAGAAATTGCTGTTTTATCACATAAGAAAAGTTTCTCTATTTTATTTCGAACTTCCTAAAATTTCGAATTCCACCAGATATCCCACTAGCCGCTCCGCCGGATCTAGCGAGAAACCCTCAAAGATGGCAACACTACTTTCATCGGTTTGTTTCGTAGCTTTCGGGAACGGAATATATTTAATGGCGTACGATTTGAATTACCACTGTAATGTCAGCAGTTCACCACGATCGCCAGGCTGGCTCGGAACCATTGGGACTGAAACTTAAAGGGACAAAGCCCTTCTCAAAATACAGAAAGTAATGAAACTTACAAGAACAAACTTCTGAAAGAATTTCACCACATAAATTATCAACTCAAAATGCTCTTCGAATAAAGCTGAAGAACTAGCTACAAAATACAATAGGCTAGCAAGGGGAGGGGACAGCCTTATGGATTAATTTCTTTTTTGGTACCCTTTGTCTGTCAACAAGCAGTTGTTGCATGGAGAATAAAAAAACATGTATTTTAGAATGAGTTTAGCAAATTAATGGTGTACGATTTGAATTACCAATGTACAACAGCCCTAGTAGCACAGTTCGTTGGGCCAATGTTGGGAAATGATCGCCATGTTTCGTTGGTCAACGGTTATGAATGTCCGTCGGGTTCCGTTGCCAAGGAGCGTTTTTCCCAACCAATTGCCAACTGTAGCCAACCAATATACAACAAAATCCCAACAGTTGGGAGACATCTATTAGGTAATGGTGGAACTACAAGCAGCGCAGACATCTGGCGGAAATACTAGAAGCACAGAAAATTTAACTTTTTATTTTCCCTTTCATCCCTTTTCTCCTCTCTTCTCTCCTTCACCCTATCTACCTATTCCTATCGTATAAAATTCGCACCTATGGCGATTCGATCTCGAGTCCGCTAGTGTTATAGTCTATCGATTTAACCACTACGCCATTAGTGATCGTTGCAACAAAATCGAGAATTCTTCTAGTCTATTTACTACAGAGATGTGTAATACATGATAAATAGTAAGAAGGATATACATCTCGTATTTTGAATATTTGATGTGAATATATGATAACGTTATTTTCAGAGAACAAATAAAGGGCCCTAATATTAATAGAAGTAAAAACACCATTCGGATTCTTCAACATATCAAGATGGCGAATAACCTTTGTATCTTCATCGTCTACGTAATGACCTACGAAGTACGCCGGAAATTGCCGAAGACTGGCAGGAAGAGGTGGAGAAGTAAATTTTTAGCATGTAACGCGCACAAAGAGCTCGAATAATTAATGAATTAACACTGTTTTATTTTATAGGAAATGAAAATTTAACGCTTATAATGTTATTTCAACACTTTTTAATTTTAACATAAATGCGATTATATTTCAACGAAATGTATTGCTGGGCCAACAATCCTGTTGGTTGGTAACGCCAACGGAGGCTTAGCCAACGAAATGTATTGTTGGGGCAACAGCCCTATTGGTTGGAAACGCCAACAGTAGGACAAGCGCGCGACCAAGCCAAAAAAATCCGTTGGCAAAACCAAGGGAATTACAACCAACCTTTTCCCAACATATCCCTTCCATGCCAACTAGGGAGGAAATAAATCCCTTTTCTAACAATGTCATGCAGTTATGTAAACTGTCATACAACTGAATAAAGTATAATAAATTCAAATTTCAAGTATTAACTTACAACTGCCTCAGTGTAATAATATAACAATCCATCACCAAGGCTGGTGCTCAAAAGACCGTAATCTGTCAATTTAAAAACTTTGCAGCCTCATCGAATTCAGCTGGTGTTTTAAAACTACGGGCTAAAAACTGTGTGTAAATTAATATAATTAGTCTAATCATTTGAAATTGACATCCAAAATTGATTTTTAGGATTTCTGTGAGGAGGGAAATAGATCAGTGGAAGCTATTCATGAAGTGGCACTTCACCCATATTCTTACCTTACCAGACATATTTTTAAAGTTTATTTTCCTTACCATGCATTTGGATTTGGTTTTTACTTAAAATGTATTTCCATGTTTTTGTACTGCGCTGTGTCAGCAAGCGTGAGATCAGGCTGGATGGCTTAGTAGTTCCCCTCCACATTCTCCTACTTCCAGATTGTGCTGTCATGTGTTGTGGGAGCAAGTGCATGATCAGGCTGGTTTACTTGGTGAAGAATAGTACCCCCTCTACGCTCTCCCACTTCCAGGGCCGAGCTTAACTGGATGGTTGGACATGGTGCCTCCCGGACAGTGTTATGTGTGGTTATTCAACCCACTTTACTTTGTCTGTTGAGAGAGCTCGCCGAGATGCAGGCAGAATTCTTTACTCTTGCTTCTTCCAGCATGAAAGGCAGGTAAAACTTGCTTCCTTCTTTATTGTGTTCGGAGCTGTGATGTTTTAAATATGAATCCTGCTTATGATATGGTGTGTGTTTTGTTAGAAACACCATTTTCATACTGGAAAGAGAAGATAAAAAGGAAGTTTTGAATTGTATAAACAAATGTACATCTATTTTTTTCTTTCCTATTAGCTCTTCACCTAACTTCCCAGCCAGGAGCCGCAACTGAAATAGATATGAAAATTCCATTAAGTACACAATGAAGCAATTACTCCAAAATAGAAACCAGGACCTCCTGAATAAACTCCCCAGATGTACTCTCTCAGTGGTTATTTTAAAGGTTATGTCAGGATAAATGAGGATGTTAAAACATCCAGGCCCCTAGCCAGAGAGGAGGTCAAATTGGGCTCTACCCATACCAATAGAAATTTTTCTATACCAGTAAATTTCCATAAATTTTACCCTTTTCATATGTTCCTAGCATGTAAATTTAATTGAGAAATGATTTTGAAAAATCTAATAAATATCATTAGAAAGGCTTCCCTCATTTGAAAAAGCAGCAACATAATCTCCGTTCAATGCTACAGCCATGCGCCACCATAATGGGAGGGCCTGTATGCCTGCATGGTACCACTCTACTGGTCTATGTCAGAGCCAACATCTTGCTGCATCAATAACATTCCCATCATCCACGAAGTGCTTCCCGTGGAGTGCATCCTTCATCGGGCCAAACAGGTGCGAGATCCGGGCTGTAGGGTGGATGAGGAAGAACAATCTACTGAAGTTTTGTGAGCTCCTCTCGAGTGCGCAGACTTGTGTGAGGCCTTGCGTTATCATGGAGAATGAGAAGTTCATTTGCATTTTTGTGGTGACGAACACACTTAAGTCGTTTCTTCAATTTCCTTAGAGTAGCACGATACTCTTCAGAGTTGATCATTTCACCAGAGGAAGGTCATCGAACAGAATAACCCCTTCAGAGTGCCAGAAGACCGTAGCCATGACTTTACCAGCTGAGGGTATGGCTTTGAACTTTTTATTCGAAGGAGAGTTGGTGTGGTGCCACTCCATGGATTGCCGTTTTGTTTCTGGTTCGAAGTGATGAACCCATGTTTCATCACCTGTGACAATGTTTGACAAGAAATTGTCACCATCAGCCTCATAACGAGCAAGCATTTCCGCAAGGATGAGAGTAGTACCATGCAGTCATACAGGCCCTCCCATTAAGGTGGCGTAAGGCTGTAGCATTGAACGGAGATGATGTTGAAAAGTAGGGTTTTGTAGCCTAAAGATTGGAGAATAATATGTTGTATTTGAATCCTGAATAAAACCAACCTGCTCTAAGAAAAAAAATGTGTTGCATTACTTATTGAAAGATCCTCGTATAATGTCTGTAAATATGACAACTATCTAAAAAACAGTGTTATATACTCATGGTAAAATTATTTTATTTTGCTCATTCTGCAAACATACCTACTCGCAAAATAAAATCCTTCTTTCAGCTCTTGTATAGTAACGATAATAATAATAATAATGATAACAACAACAACAACAACTATTAGAGTCTACTTCATTTGCCCACCCTATGTAGTTTAACACCTGACCTTATTCATTCTGGTTAGGGGCCTGTAAACATTTATGTCCAGTACATTTAATGTATTAAACTCAAATGTATTATTTCTTCTCAAGTATCACTTGAAAAGAAAGAGAAAATGCAGATATTTTTTTTAATTACCCAAAGAAAATAATTTCACAAATAGAGGGAACTACATCTGGTTGATACAAAAGTCATACCAAAAACAAGGAACACTTGAGTCACATTTTGCAATTTAAAAAAAATCAAGATGAATATGTATTGAATAAACTGCATGTTATAAGCGTGTTGATGCATATCGATAAATCTACTGATATTTAATTGCAATTAGTATAATACATTGGCTTTAATTAAATTATACCCCCACACACATATTCCCAGAACTATTTTCACTGAATCAACCATATCTGTTGGAGGACTTCCCCCATCTAACAACATTATACTGAGGTGCAAGGAAGACAAATAGGAGAGAATTATACTAATTAAATATTAATTTTGTTAATTTTATTAAAGGGTAATTAAATCACGGAGAATGAAATGGGCTGAACATATTGCAAGCATGGGGAAGGAAAGACATATCTCAAAAGCATTGACTGGGAGACCAAGACGTACATGGGAGGATAATATTAGGATAGACTTAAGGGAAGTAGGATTTGCAAGGGATGATTGGATGGAGTGAAGCACAGAATATAAGGTTGAATGGCAAGCTCAGGTAAGTGCGGCAATGAACCTTCGGGTTCCATAAAATAGATAATATTCCTTTAGCTTGCTGAGGAATTTTCTATTGCCATTGAGTAAGTATTCTGTCTCCTACTATAATTTTATGAGTTTGGTACGACTGAGATATTTACTATGTTTAAAGATGTATTCAAATCAGTCTGAGTATGCTGATCAAATTGAGTACACCCTTCGTTTATATGGAAACTTGCATACCGTTTACAAATCAATCTGAACTCTCCAAAGATTGTTGGTTAACCCATATGTGGTGTGACAGTATGCAATGGTATGCAGTGCCTGCACCTTTTTTAAAAATAAAATTTGGATACTACTTGGAATATTCATTTCATAATTCCCATTAAATTATGGCCTATTACTTAAAATCAAGCTTGTTTGCTGATTTTGTTAAATTTCTACACACATAATAGCCTACATACAAGCAGGGCCGTCGCGTGGGCAGGGCGACCGGGGCGATCGCCCTGGGCGCCGCGACGAGGGGGCGCTTTGGCAACGGCAAAAATAAAACAACAAAATTTGAAATAATATGTTAGATGTACATAACGTATTTTTTAAGAATTTTTAATATTACGTTGTTTGTATTTATTGAACAAATAAATATTTGACACCAATAACTTTATATTCTCTAAGTTACCCCAAAAATAAATATTTGCTCAAAATTGAACAGCTGGATTTGCTTGTATACTGTTAATAATAATAATCTAATAATAATGCGTGTTTAACCCCATTATGTTTATATGTATTTGATAGTGTCGCGTCACGTCGCTCGCTGTGCGTTTGTGTTTGAATCCTTACAGATAGGTGGAATGTCGGGTGGGTGCACGTGGGATTGAGTTTTTTTTTTTGGGGGGGGGGGGCGCCTGACGAAATCTTGCCCCGGGCGCCAAAAAATCACGCGACGGCCCTGCATACAAGCACATGATAGGTTCTGTAAATTGCTGTGGCTACTGGACTGCAAGAGAGTTGCGGGTTGGTTTTTGCAGCTCTCAGCAAACTGTTCATGTGGTTAAGGCCATTCTAACAATGTAAGTATTGCACCAAGCACAGTTAATGCTAATGTAGTAACGAACAAGTAGTAAGTAGCTAACCACCATAGTTAATCAGCAGTTAGTGCGTGTTTAAATTTAACTGCATTCATTGCTTACACTGCTTCATGTTGCAGAGGCAAGTGAATTCATAGTTGTTTAGTACGATTGTAGGAACAAGCGGTTCACAAGTAGAAAAGTGAAATGAATAAAATAAGCAATTATTTTGTACCGGTGCACAGTAAAAGAAAGCACAATAATGTTTTTGAAGTATCTTATAAACCTCAAACAGTAAATAAAATGAATCTGAAGAGAAAAATGACTTCTGGGAGAAGTATGGGAACTCCCATAAGATTCGGTTAAAACGTTTTGGTGAGTTCCACCATCTTTTTGTTAGAAAAAAAAAAAGCACTGGGTTAACCCATCAATTCATAATATTTTACACTGGTAGAAGAAAAATAAAAGCTTGCAACGATGAAATATGATATAAAAATAATGAGATGGATTGTTACACACTAACTTCACTAGAATTGTCCCTAACCTGGAATGCAGTTTCAAATGGCATCCTCATTCATCCTCAGCTAGACTCCGATGGAGTAAGTAAGTAAGTAAGTAAGTTTCAAATGGCATCCTCATTCATCCTCAGCCATTCAAAACTGCGGTCCAGGTTAGTGACAATTCTAATGAAGTTAGTGTGTAATAATCCATCTCATTATTTTTATATAATAATTACTTCACTGTGTAAACTTCCTAAATATTACAAAGATGAAATATAAATTTAAAAATTGAGAACTAAGACTTATTTAATGAATTTAAGACCTTCAAATTTGATGAATAAATGTTGACAAAATACATAATTTCATTTTGAGAGCTATAAACTATAATTCCTGATTACACTGGAAATGGTGGAGGTTGGTATAGGTTACTATTTGTAAGAGTGCACTAAAATAGTGTTCAGTACTTTCTCATCACTTTCCTTGTCTACATGCTACTGAAATCAAACTGAATATGACTCAATCCCACTTTCTGGCTGTATTGACCTCGACACTACAACGAACTGAGATCATATTGAATCCTTGGCAGTGGGTTTAATAATATCAGCATACTCCGAGGAATTTGAATATGCCATGTAAAAGTAATTAACTAATAAGAATCAATTTTAAGTTTCAGAACAGGCTGGGACTAGTATGTATATTCACCAGAAGTAATTCCTATAATCATTCAAAATATTGTCTGCTACAAATAATCTGTAAAAAGTTAAACACAAAAATACATTTTAATTCTCTAGCATTTTCTCTTTCTTCTGAGTCCTTCATTAAGTAAAAATACACGAGTACATTAAATGTACTGGAATCTAAACACGAAACAATTTTTCTAAATACACTAAGTGTTTTATATTTTCACAAAGTAATAAATTTGTTAGAAATTACTGGACAGTGGAGACATTAAACAACAAACATGGAATAAATTACTCCTGTTTCTTGTACAAGGAGAAAAATCATGTACAACTGAATGGAAAACTTCCTCAACCTATACAGCAGCCACTTTCCAATATAGAAAAATTATATTCAAATATATAAATCCATGTTTCATTGAATGTCGTTCTTCAAATTGCATGTTAAGGACTTCAGTTCTTATGAGAACAAAATTCTATGAGTATTCTAATTTGTTACCATTAAAATAAACAGCATAAAAGCAGTTTTGCAGTTTGACGAAGCATTCAAAAAGCATATATGGGTTTTTTAAATGTGCTTTAATGTTTTAGAACTCAAAGCGTCCTGAACCCTGAAGAAAAACTGTACAATGATCAATAGTACACTACTTAACATCTGATCACTTGTACAAATATTGAATTTTGTTTCTCAAGTAAACAGTGAGAAAATATTCCTACTTTATGCGCTATAAAATAAGAAGAGCTGAATATAGAAGGCAGTAATGTAGGTACATCTTTTATTGTAGTCTGGTTTAACCTTTTCACTGCTAACATGTTACTGTGCAAACGGGTGGTGCTGAATTAATTTGCAAATTTCTTTTGTAATCAACTAATCATAAATGGACAAATAATCACAAATTATTTGCCAATTTCATGTGATGCAAGCTCACACAGCATGCATTTCTTGAAGAATAGACTGATTTACACAATCCTTGGCTGTAGAGTTAGTTACCATGTGTTTCAATGGATGGTGCAATACATTGCCTGAAATATTTAGATACAGATGGCAGTCAAATTCAGAGAACAGGGAACTAATGGTGTCATCAGGATGTAACAACAGTCTACACTATATGCTGACCTACTTGGAATCCCTCTCGCTGAGAATATCTTTCGTGTATTGGCATGCAAACTGCTAACTGGTGGTGCTGAATTAATTTGCAAACTTCTTTTGTAATCATAAATAATCATATGTAATATGTGTTAGTAGCACAGCCAGCATTGATGCACACAGACTCCCATATATGACTGTAGCAGTGAAAGGTTAATGCTTTGAATGTAAAATGTGATACCTTTGAGTTACATGAAAATAAAAATGAAGATGCTTTTTATATAAATTTTTATCTCTTAGAATTCTTTACCTTTTTGTCTCACCTTTCTTTCAACACATAAATGCGAACTTGAAGGTGGCACAGTAAATACCAAACAACTTGTGTACAACAAAGCAATAAAATATTACAAATTACCATAAATTTATGTTTGATTAATGCTTTACAACTTCAGCTCTAATGTTAGCAAAAATTGAGAAACTTATATTACTGTTTTATATATTCAGCTCTATCTTTTACAATAAAATAATTATCATTAAGATATGCCGGTAACACTTCACCTATAAAATAAGTCAATTCCCTAGCTAGAGAACCAGTGAGTTAATAATTTTGCTGTTCAATGATACAAGCCGCATGCCTATAGTTGAACTTTATTCAAGAGAACGTAAATACGTAATTTTCCCCTTTCTGTTGCTTACAATCTACTATCATTTTTAAAAGATAAGTGATTGCTTTGCAGGTGGTATGTTTCCCATTAAATCATCCATTTCATGTTCCTCCAATATATAGATTTTTACAAAAAAAAAAAAAAAATTATAGATGTTACCATATAAAGAACCTTCATTGTGCTCAAATAACCAAGATCCCTCAGTACAGAAATGCCAGCACCTACTCCCATAAAGTGTCATAAAGGAATAATTTACAAGAATAATAAAAATATTATTTTATCACAAAGGAAAGTAGGTTAAATTCAAGCAATGTTAGTATTTTCTAAATATCTGCAATTAACTAGCTGGCGTATAAACCTTGAGACAAAGGATGTATGAAATAATGCTGCAAGTAGCCTTCTATGGATGTGACACAGTCGTTAATACTTCAACAGAAAAAATTATTTTTGGAACAGAGCATGAGGTTTTATCAATATAACAAATATTCACAGCCACTCAACACAGGAACTAAGTCGTTTGCCATAGGCCTATGTTTGGAAGTAATACAATTCTTGCCACAAAATATGATTTCAAGATAGACAATGATAACATAATTATATTATCTGTAATTTACTTTGCATTAGTTTGCAATTTCAGCTGACTGAGATTTGCCATTGACTGTACCTTTCAATGTACTTTTACCTTTTCAACAAAAGGGTTTTCAATCATCTCAAATTCTGGAATTAGGATCGTATGATTCATGAGACTGTTTCCAGCATTCTAGTGATAAAGTGAAAAAAACAGTATATGGTCTAGTATGATCTATACTATTTCCAACTAAAGAATAAAGTAGATGTAAACAAAACCACGTGACATGATGGGTTCTGATTGGCAGTTGGACACACAACCCCTCCAGGCTCTTGCTTGTCGTCTTCTTCCGAGTATTAATGTAGTTTCTTCAGAACATAAAAAGTAAGTAATGTATTTGATGTATGACTAAATTAAGCATGTTTCTCAAGTTTGTAGCAACACTTTCTATGTGATTTAAGCAATACCATTATTATTATTTGATATTATCGGTCGAATGTAATGTGACGCGCATGCCTGAAGACAACAAAGGTATGAAAAAATAACACAGTCACTTGTCATATTCCTCGAAGACAGTTAACGTTTAATTCATACGGTGAAAACAAGCTTACCACAGCTATTATAAATAATAAAAGACAGCAATACAGTTCAATGGCTGAAGCTAATCAGGCCTCACCACCTCGTGTTGTTAAGCTCAAGTGGGTAAAGCCGTTAAATAGTGGCGAAAAAACTGTGATCTTGAATGTTTTTAATACATTTTGCAGTAGGTAGATTTCCATTATGACATTGAAATATTACAATGCATTAGCATTTTAAACGTAGGCATATGTAATATTTGTGAAATCCAGCTTTGTTTCTGTAGATGCTAGCTTACTTTGATCAATATTAACGAGTTCATCTTGCATTGAAATTGCGTCGTCTGCAATGTGTCAACGAACACGTGGTCGCGGAGTAATACATATCAGTGTGTTTGTTTACATCTACTTTATTCATTAGTTGGAAATAGTATAGTAGAAAATCTGATGCATGACCTCCCGGTTACTAGGTGATAATACTTCAGTCTGGTTTACTGGTTCAACATGTCTGTGCTTACATGTTTTTCAGGGTTGTGGTAACAAATGTGACCACATAAACAGCATTAAAGCAAATAATGTTTTCAGTAAAGATATATTTCACTAAACGTGGCTGTGAGCAGAAGGTTCCCGAAATAATATCCCGGTACTATAGTCCTGAACAGAAGCACTGTGAGTAGATTTGTAAATAATTTTAAGGAAACAAATCCCGTGTCAAGTAAAAAATCAAGAAAACTTCCACATGTGCTTAAAGAGAAGAATAAATGAAATGAAAATTTTCTAAGAAGGTGTTATGAATGGAGGATCAACACTTCTGGTACCTGACCTCTTACAAAGTAATCACAATAATATGCAATTTTCATGTATTTGCACAATTAACATAACCCACTCCTTTCCACTGCAGACTACCCACGCAGCACGATATGTATAATATACGTATGTTTTAGAGCTACATATATATCATACGTTTGATCAAATTCAAAACGTAAATTATACGTATATTTTATATCCAATATATACATGTATAAAAACTGTTGTAATTTAATCCTGCTTTATGTTCATAATATATCAAAATTAAGTTACTGTTACATAAGCAATTTATTATCTAAAAAAATCTAATTTATTGTTCATTTGCTATTATCAAATTGACGTACAAAAAAATTGGCAACTATACATAAATTTTACGTCTAGAATTTGACATTGTAAATGCACCTGTTTATTGTGTTTTACTCTAGTAAATCGATTTGGTTAAATTAAGGGAACAAAATACAATTTACTCACGCTAATAAGAAATTAATAAAAAATGGTTTAACATGATTACATCCGTAAACTCAGTAGGACTATTTTTCTGGTAAGCACAGAACACAAACATAAGCTTGCGCGGTTGCGCCACCTTGTGCTGACTGCTGAGTCGGAACTCTGAAGAACACCAACGGTCACGCGGGGTTTAGGGGTTATAAGTTTCGTTTGTTCTTTGAGTTTGTTATTTTGACTCACTGTGCAGAAGAATAATTATACGTTTTGTTTGTTCTTTGTTGTTTGATAATTTGGAAAGGAGGTAAGTGCTTTTTAATATTTGTAATATAACTTTTGTAGATATAATAACACGTTTTGGCAACCGAATAGGGCCTAGTTGTTTTTTCACTTTTAAACAGTGTTTGTGTTTTCTTTAAGATAATATTTTATTTATATCAAGCAAGTATCATAAGAAAGAAGGCATGCACTAGGAAAGCCAATATTAATTTATTGTTCTATAAATTTTGGTTCTTAACCTAAAACTTTAACCTATAATTTCATAAGTGGCAAAAACCATTTTAGCGATAGTTTTCATCGCAAAAACCGACGGTTGACCAGTTTTTTTAAGGCTACAAAAAGATAGGGGTTTGTTACCTGTGTGTTTTTTTTTTTTACTATTGCGGAAAACCACTTAAATTACTACCCCTAACTTAACCTGTAAATATCAAAATTGCTCATTTATATAAGTTAATATACCAAATGGCAGTTCTCAGTATGATTGGGATGGGAAAAAATAAATGTAAGTCGCACCTTGGATGAATGTTCCAGCCCTCCACTCCCTTGCGATGCACTTTCTTTTATACCACGATCTAGCGAATTCTTCGGTCATCATATTACGTACATACTCGTGATTGGACGTTGGTAGTGTGACGTCATACCGCTAAACAAAAGGTGATAGGCTTACTAACCTCTGGAAGATATAATATGCCACATTTTCGAAACCTACAGTGTACCATACATTATTCGAAAATGCAAGGGCACTTCGCTTCAGCTACTGCCTCTGCTTCGCGCACTTAACTATGTGGATAGTGTTATGCATTATTTAGACTATTTGCCGAGGTGATTGTGGTCTGATCGGGAGTGCCGAGTGAGCTAGCGGGTAGTCATTTCTATGCAACCTGCTGGTATTTGGTACGATCGGGAGTATGGAGAGAAGGAATGGTCGGGAGTGCCGAGATAACAAGCGTGTGGTCACCATAGCATCGCATTGTTCGGCGACTTACTCTTATCTTTCACCATTGGGGGAATCAAATCTACAAAGTTAGATACTACAGTACCGTAACATATTCATGGTTTTGCACTGCTTATGATAGTGCAGCCGAAAGGTTAATATAATAACTTTCGGGAGCCTAACTTTAATTCCGCATCACTTCCTCATGGTTTGTGCTAGTATAATATGCTTAACAGGTGCAAAACCGTGAATATACATTATGGTACTGTAGTGTATAGTATCTAACTTTGTAGATTTGATTATCCAATTCATAGGCTACCGAGAACTGCCATTTGGTATATTAACTTAGATAAATGAGCAATTTTGATATTTACAGTGAGGTTAAGTTAGAGCTAATCATAGGTTACCGAGAACTGCCATTTGGTATATTAGGCCTAACTTAGATAAATGAGCAATTTTGATATTTACAGCGAGGTTAAGTTAGGGCTAAGTTAGTTTACGTGATTTTCTGCAGTAGGCTATAGTAAAGAAAATAACAGACACACACAGTTAACAAAACCCGGTAGTCTTTGAATATAATACTGTGTCTCACACTGCTGCATCCCACTACAGTTTGCTTGAGTGCACCACCAGTCAAAACAGGAATGTTTTTAATGTATAAAATTATTCACTGTTGAATTCGAATGTATTAAATTCACAAACACTGCTTTCACAACCCCAAGCTTGTGTTAAGCTTGTCTGCCTTGATAATTAAATTTACTATTTTCTCGCATATCTGATTCCGGCTCTTGGAACACTCCCTCGATCATTAAAATTACAATTTTCTCGTGTCTTATTTTGGATCCCCCCTCCATGCTCATAAACCGGCAGTGTCAACGAGACGATAAATGATACCCTAGGCAGGAGCTTCGGTATAGCTTGTTTTTTTATTATTTGTAACAGGTTGTTTTTGTAAGCTACAAAGCAAGTTATAAGAAATATCTCTAGACTGCAGTGGGATGCAGCAATGTGAGAAACACAGTATTATATTCAAAGACTACCAACTTTTAGAACCTAGTCTTGTGTAACTTATATGTTGTGGCAGATTAAAGACCATCACTTGCATAATATTAATTTATGCTCTAATGGTGATAAATTATTTCCAGGTATTTATTGATATTTACTTAATGTTTCAGGTGTTCTGAGTAATGATCCTCGTAAGGATACCTTCACGTAGGCTACAAGGTCTTCGAATTGCATTTAAGGGAATGGTTTCGCCAGGCAAAGACCAGAATAAGTGGTAAAAAAGAGAAACAAGATCATTAACATTGTAGCAAGATTGAGCTCGGAATTATGTTAATTAATTATTAAATTTTATTTCGCCGTAAATCTCTATACAGAAATATTGGTGCTAAATTACTTAAGACTAAATATATCTTATACACAAGTAGTGGTGAGATTAAAACGATTACATTGTAAGTGTGATGTCATGCAATATATTAACTATGATAGTAGTACTATTGATAATTATGCTACAGTCCTGATTGAGCGTTCAGTTGAGTATATTTAAATTACTTGTTCAAATACTCAAGGCATTCATTAATACTGTAGAAGCAGTGTTGGAGTAGGAAATGTTTGACACAGTTTCTGTATTTCATATAGGCTACTCCGTGTGTTGAAATACTTTATTAAGAGAGTTATATTATTATTCCTTTATAGGATAAGGAAGATTTTTTTTGTTTGTTTTGTTTGTTTGTTTGTTTGTTCTAATACTGTTAATATGAATTTTATTGTGGCTTTTTGTACAATAGTTGTGAATTGCCTCATTTTTGATGAAATTATGTTTGTTTTTATGAATGAAACTTACTGCTTCTACAGTGAGTCCCATGCAAGAGTTGGCCAATGACGCGGGTTTCTGCGTCGCGGCTGGCACAGCTCCAACTCCCGAGCAATTGGGTGAAATATCTACGCTAATAATGCCGCGGTCGGTGTAATGATTAAGGTTCCCACATTTACAATTAAAATTACAATGAAAATAACCACGTACCTCACAACAAGAGATCTTGGAAATGTTCTCCTCTTGCATCCACACAATACTGGCACCTTTTTAGGAAATTTTCTTTCACGCACTTAAGTTCAGCTTCCGAGACAGAGTTACTTTCTCTTGTGATAGGCCTATGTGATATTGTCTTTAAGTTCTTCTAACAGTATGTGAATATTATTTATGGGGAAACTTGAAAAATAAAGTGTATAGGTCAATTTCCCATACATAAGAAGAACTTAAAGACAATATCACAAAAGAAATTAACTCTATCTCGGAAGCTGAACTTATGCGCGTGAAAGAAAATTTCCTATAAAGGAGCCAGTATTGCGTGGATGCAAGAGGAGAACTTTTCCTACATCTCTTGTGATGAGGTACATGGTTATTTTCATTGTAATTTTAACTGTAAATGTGAGAACCTGAATCAATACACTGACCGCGGCATTGTTTGCGTAGATATTTCACCCGATTGCTCGGGAGTTGGAACTGTGCCAGCCGCGACGCAGAAACCCGCGTCATTGGCCAACTCTCGCATGGGACTCACTGTAGTATGTAAAGACAGGGTACTGGTAGGATTTTTAGATTTTTGAACGAGTCCCTAGGGCCTACACACTTCACTATTATCATGTATGATCATTTCAATAGGTCTTCCCATCATCATCATCAGCTGATGTGTTTGTTTTAAATTCAATTCAGTTCTTTTATTCACCATTTAAAAAATTTGCCAATAAGTTAGGTAAATACTGCTTCTGCTATAGTTTTACACTTTTGGAAACCGAACTGTTCTTTGGAAAGGATATTGTTTTTTACTATGAATGATAAGAGCCTTTTATACATTGCTTTTTCTAAGTTTTTGGGAAAACTGGTAATAGTGAGATAGGTCTGCAATTTTCGGTGTTACTAAAGTCACCTTTTTTAAATACAGGGCAAACTTTTGCTGTTTTGAATATTTATTTGTATTTTCTTTAAGCTTTTTGTAATGTGTTAAGAATAAAATATTGTAATACATATTGTTATGGTGCTATTATTTAATTTTCTTACCTACAATCTGTATTAAATGCAATGTTGGGGTCTTTTTTGTCAATTATTCACAGCTAGCTTGTTTATAGTTATTCTAAAAAAGCTACTGCTTCAAAATGCAAAAACAATATGGGAGATGCAATTTTAGAAACATTGTTTACAAAAATTATACAGGGACATTCTTTCTCAGCATGTCGCGTAACTGGCTGCCGCATGCACTGCACCTCATGCTGCAATGGCCAATGCATGGATCCTTCATGCCCCCCTGCATTAACCCGAGTCTCAGAATTTGTACTTGCTATGCTCATATAGAAGATGCTGTAATTGTTCCAAATTTTCTGCCACATACAGTACTATAGCAGTGTTTATGCGGCTGGCTGAGCGGAGTGTGTTTGTTACTGTTATGTTATGATTAAGAGGCTCTCAGTGCAGGGTTTCTTTGTGTACTGTGAAGCCCAGTCCGTAACTCTGTGATATTTCAGTGTAATATTTAATTGTATACTGTGTTGTGTAATAATCCTTTGCGGATTATACACATCACGTACATGAGGACAAATAAGTCATGTGCTAGAACAAAAAAAATTTATCAGAAGTTTCCAGACAGGCCTATTCCGACCGCAGTACCATAATATGTCTTGCAAACACATTTAAGGATACAGGTTCTATGAAGGATCCATGTATCTGCCATTGTAGCATGAGGTGTTGTGCATGCGGCTGCACATTACGCGAGGCGCTGAGAAAGAATGTCCCTGTATATCAAATATACATTTGGTGGATCTCTCATGTATGTATAGTATACATAAAATATATGTAAGCAGTGTACATTTATGAACCAAAGGTCCTATATATATATAAATTATATATAAAATATACGTTTGATATATCATCTTTACATATTTTTTACGTATAGATATTGTACATCAATAGTATGTATGCGATTGTTTGTATAATTGATATATATTATATGTCAATATTGACATGAATTGACGTAAACTATACATAAAAAAGTGGGACATTTGAGCGTATATTATACGTAGATAATACTTAACCAATATGTGTGATGTACATTATCTAGATCTAGGGATAACGTAATTTTTACATATATTTTACGTATGTGTGCTGAGTGGGTATACAGGAGCCAACTTACCCAGTGTTGTTAAGTGACCATGCTAGGCAGCGAAACTCCAAGGATCAGGGCTAAAACACAAAACGCTCTGTATTTATGTCAGCCTTAGTGGTGCCTGCCTCTGGATCCGAAGGTTGCTGGTTCAAACTCTGCTGAGGTCGGTGGATTTCTCAGGATGTCAAACTCCTGGGAATGAAGTCCTCCAAGAGGGTCTATAAACTGTGGGTCTCATGTCGTACAATTATGGCTTGTTAAGGAACTCCAAGACTAAATTTGAGCCTCTGGACAAAATTTTTCAGCCATCCATCCATGAGAAAACAGAAAACAAAATCATATGAATATATAATATTACTCTAACAATAATAAGTGGAAACAGTAATTTCAGTATTGTCAGTCCCTTACATACCTCCATGACCAAATGGAAAGTTGACTGGATCCCTGGGTTCTTTTGCACTGAACATACAAACTCAATATCACAGCGCAGAACCCAATAATGGAAGCGCAAATGAGCAGAACACAATAAATTTTCATAAATGTGATGTATTAGTATTGGGAATCTTGTTTATTTGTCTAAGCAATGGAGGTTCATGAGCTGGAACATATCAAAATGAAGATAATTTTTTTCCCCCATTTTAAACAATAAAGTCAAAAAGTCTTTCAAATAACATAATTATAGACACAATATGTTTTAATTGACAATTTATCCACAAAATAAAAAATATAGCAAATATTTGCAGAGTTTAGGATAAAATTTCATGGCGCAGACTTGCAGGAACTGCAGAACAACACAGTATCATTTTTGGATTCTTAGATATGGGTTTTCCAAAAAATTAAGCTCAAATAACCTCTAATTTGTAAAATTCTATAATCTTAAAAGACATTGTAAAAATCTTAGATGCCATAAAATTTTACTTATCTCTGCTCTTACTCCATTCTCTTTTTGTAGGTGCATAGTGATCTTTACTTCATTCATTATAGTCCTCTAATACATCATTTTGAATTAAAAATTTAATCGTCATGTGACCAGTACTTGTTAAGTACCATAGAATGTCCAAGAAAGAGTGCAAAATGTGATTCAACAATGAAATGAAAAATACATTTGAAAATGAAAATATTTTGTTTCAATATATAATGTATCATATTATAAGTGTGGAATACAATAATTGAAAAATATCAACCATGGTTAAGTAGCAGAAATTCACTTTTTTAATCTCACAAAGGTGATCACATTTATTGGCATCTGATATTTTGTGACCCAACACTTTATAACTACTTGTTTGGAGATCTGTGGAATCTTGTGTTTACGTCAACAGTCCACAAACAATTCCTGAGATCAATGTGTTACTGGTGAAAATGAGCTTTAACTGTACAGGAAGATCATATAATGTTTGTTGCTGAAATTGTGAGATTCTTCCAGCAAAATCTTGTGGATCATATGCATCACACCTAATCACAAGAGTCTGAAATTTACGTTGAAAAAGTATACTTTACACTCAAATAAAGTGTAATGTAGCGATGATTAGGAGTTGGAAGTTTAGGAAAATGCCTATTTTGTTTGAATGTATATATTTAAAGGTTGGTAGTAGATGTATCCAAAATATGACAAATAAAGCCTTCCGGTGAATTTTTATCTCGCCTATTTCTTTCCTTTTTTATATTACTTTTTTTTACCTTTATTTTAATATTTGAGTAGGCCTACTCTCTTAAAACAGTACTGAAAATTTTTTAGGTTCAAAGCTAGGTTAAGTTTCTTCTGCGATATTCCCTAAATTAATTTAGTACGATTTGCAACCACATTATTTTCTACACCCACAAATTTGACTTGTTATTGAATTTTCCTGTTTTGATTAAAAAGAGGGACTCAACTTCAAAATAAAAATTTCATATTAATTAGCCAAACATTCTACAAGATTAAAAATGTTATTAAAAATACAATGTTCGTTCTCTTATACGAAAATTATAATTTTGAAATCTTAATTTTTCAACTGAACTCCTTTTATTATGTAATTGGCTTTTGGTATTATTTTTATTTTATTATTTTAAAGAGTTAAATGAAACAAAAACTGTATGGAAGAGGATGGATAATTTAGTTGTGATTATGAATAGTCATTAATAAATAGCTATAATTCAATTTTTCGAGTGTAGTTCTGTTATGAGAGTTATTTTGCAAACACAACATTTTGTGCAATCTAATTTCATTGTATAGCCCTATTTTTCCTTTTTTATTATGCCTTTATGCACTTTTCAGTACCTTAACTTCCAATGCTTAGTGATGATTTTTCTCCACAAAATTATATCTTGCATTCTTTCTGGGACACTCTTTACAGCAATAATCATGTGATAAGAATATTATAAAATTAAATAACAACATAAAAAAGAATGCTTTTGTGGTAAACTATATCGAATACTGTATAGAAAATAAAAAATAAAATAATAATATAAAATACTGCATTTTCACATAAATACCAACTTATGTTAATTAAAATCTTCTTTGGTGCTCGACTTGTATTTAACCAGTACCATGCAAAAATATATATGTGTATATGTAAAATGTGTATTATAAAAAGTGACACTCTTACAAAGGTGATGATAGTGAAAAAATTAATAATAATATTTAGAAATTATACCAAGAACTATGGTTTTTGACACAACAATACACCCCAATTCTTCTATTTGTTTGTATGCTTCTTTTGATTGTAAGTGGTCATGTTATGCAATTACATGTTTAGGACATCTCTAAAATGATCTGCATAAAAATCTGAACTGTTAAAGTTTGTCTGCTTTACATGATGAAAGCCAAGGCGGACAAAGTACAGGATGGTGATTCTGGTTGTAAGAAACCATAAGGTAATTAGTTTAATAAATCTGCATCTTCTTTACAAAAAGGTCATATAAAATACCATTTGTCGTGTTTTGTACATAAGGTATTTTAATTGACGACTTTTTTCTTACTCTCCTATGTGTTTTGGAGGAAGTACGAACTTCCATTTTAGAAAGGTTTCTTCTCCATCTTGGGATTACTGTATTTTTTGGACCATAAGATGCATTTTTTGCCTTGAAAGTTGGGTGTGTCTAATGGTCTGAAGTAAATTAAAAAGTATTTTAAATGATGGTAAATTTTGACGGTAATACCATAATCATAAGCAAGGTGTTGTATAATGTTAAGTTAGTTCAAATTGTGGCACAGACTGCACATCAGTGCACTTGTTACAACAGTAAACAGCAGATAGTGGGAAGCCAGGCGTAAAGGCAAAAATAAAGGAATGTTGGGTTCTTTCATACAAAAGGAGTCGTCTCTGTGGGGTGGTCTAAAACAGCTTTCTTCCCTTATGTTTACCCTGTATGATGTATTGAGGGTAAGAGGGTATAATGGTATTCTCAGTCGTTCATGCAAAAGCACTAAAAGAGATTTGCACTGATTCCACTGCAGGAAGTTATGAGCTGTGTATGCAATGAAGTATATTATTCCCTTTAAAATTTTCTTTTCAGACTAACATTACATTTTTTCCCTTAAATTTCCATCCTGAAATTAAGGTGCGTCTTATAGTCTGAAAAATATGGTACTGATTCCATCATAAGTACTTGTAAGCATCATAAAATAATAACAATATTAAGTAAAGTAAAGTAAACAAAAGTAAAGTAAAAAAAATAATAAAATTAAAAAAAATAAATAAATAAAAAAAAAACTTCTTAAAGATTCAAATTGCTTTGAACATTAATATTTAACTTATCAAACAACATTTCATTGATAATAGCACTGTAATGTACTTTTATGTTATTGTGAATCACAAACATTGTTTAACAGAACTCTCTCCATCAATAAAAAGTTCCATTTCACGGGTTGAGTTCGTTAAGGGTAAAGAAAAGGGTGCTAGCATGTTATAGTGATTACTGAGGATATCACAGATGTCACTGTCTTTCTCTTGCTTTTTGTACAAATAAATAATTTCCATTTCCTTAATTGTAACCACTACAGATACTATTATTCCTACTACTATTATTATTATCATGTACCTTTTAATAATTTCAATTCAAAATAACATAAATAACTATTTCCGCAGTAAAAATTTGGTCCATAAACTAGATACCCGCACTTTAAATGTTTTGACAACACACAAATTTAAGCAAACACAATATTTTCCTTCAAAACATTACTTATGACCTTCATTTCTCCCCATTCATTCAAAGTCTGCAATTCCTTATCATGGCAAAGGATTTTTCAATATAAGTTTGCTTTTGCCTTTTGTATAACTTCTAGAGAGATATACATTTCTTTACAAATAGGACAATCTTTTATGCAAATGTTCTGCGAAGTTCAACTGTTTCAAATAGTGATTTGTTTCAAATAAAATGTTGCCACGCAAAAGGAACTAAATTCCATTAAACTACGAAATCAGCAAAAAAGTTTTTTTACTGCTATTCTAAGCACATTCAAACTGAAACTATTTTCATTTTAAGATTTATGATTCCAAGTAACATAAAAGTCGTATAATGTTTGACTATTTTAAGGACATAACAGGCTCTCACAAATAACAAACAAGCGCTAGCGCTCATTTTTTTTAACTTTATACTTGCGTGTTAAGTTCTATAAAATGGTCTTGCATTGTAAGTAGCTATTATACACACAACAATGGTTTGATGAATCTGAATGTTCTGTATATCCCCGAATGGGTTTTAGTACAACAAACTCATGAACTTAAGGATACCATCTGTATTCCCCCCCTTTTTTTTGGAGGGGGAGGGGCTTTTGAAATATTAAATTCTTTTAATGTGATGTCATCAATGTATGCTTGTAACTGTGTTGTTTGATATTGAAGGTTGAAGGAAATCGATAGTTTTAGCTTAAACAGATGAAATAATATTGTCATCTGTTTTAAGATATCTTGTTGTGATAATCATTCTTGGCTTTACTAATTTCACTTTTATTTGTGAAATAGTCACTAAGAAAATGCAAGTTGTGCTCTGAACTTCCCAAGATAAATTTCGAAAACGCTCATTACATTATCTATGATAATGGATATCTTTTGGGGTGTACTGTTGTGCTCATAGGGATACGGCTACAGTATAAAGTGTACTGTTACACATTCTTGGTGTTTTCAATGTTCAGTGAACTTTTACTTTTTTTCCAACATAGTTTTGGAGCATAAATCTCATAAACAACAAATGCATTTACTTGAGCATAACATACGCGACACATGGGATTAAGCACAATACAATGGGAGAATGAGTTATGCACAAGTAAACTGCAATGCACAGGCATGGCGACTGCTAATCTTTGGTTCCAAATATTGCACTGAGAATTAAGGTGACCAACCCTCCCTTATTCCTTGGGAACTCTCATATTGAAGGGTTATTTTTTAGGTTACCCCGACTTTTTCTTTCTTTATTCATTCTTTTATGTACATCAGTTTCATAATATAGGATACTTCAATTTGCTATGCTAATACAAAATAATAAAAGATAATAAGTTAAATTATAATGAGACGAGGTTATATCAGCAAACAATAAAACAATTGGAGAATTAGATATATGAGTGATAAAGACCAGTGTCGTAGAACGGAAGGATACTAGACAAGCCAATGTGTGGTATAATTTAAGTCAAAGCCATATTGTGAATTCAGAAAACTGTTAACTATAACTTCTGTATTGAGCTTCAAATTCTCCCATATTTTTCATATAACTCTTTGTCTTTAATTTCTCAGTATTGTATGAATTTGTAACATCAAAAATCTATTTGACACTAATATTGATAGCGAGTTTTCTCAATGATAAACAATAAAGGGACAGATCATGAAACCAAAGTAGCTTACAGTTCACTAAATCAGAAATAACTAGTGTGGTCAATTTTGATAATGTTTGTAAAGAGTTGCAGTTTGCTCATCTGACAAGAAAATCAAAGCTGCTGCAGCATCTGTAGGTAAATGTAACTAAGTTTAACCTAAGAAAATCAAAACTGCAGCAGTAACTGTCATTAAATAAGTATTGGTTAGTAACTTTAGTAATACTTTAAGCTAGGAAAAGTAGGTTTAATCTAATAATAAATAGACATTCGAATTGTAATTGTATTCAGTATTGACAAAACACAATTAAATATAAATATTTTAAATTATGTTAAATGGTTTTATGTGCTATAATTTTAATTAATATGCTGATATTTTAAGTATGAACGATCTAATCAATTAATGTAGGATTTACATCGCAAAATTCCACAAAAATTTGCAGTGACTCAATCTCCCTTATTTTCATGTTCAAAAGTTGGTCACCCTACTAAGAGTCGACATGCCTGTGGAGCATGGAATGCGTCTTTATTATACAACATTAAGCTGCCATGCGCACTCGCACAGAATTTTTTTTTTTTCACACACAACGCACACAGTAGAAAAAGTACAGTAAAGTCATTATGAAAACTGTCCTTTGCTTTCAGTGGAATGATAAGTTCATAAATATTATGGCTAGAGCCGTTTTTAAATGTACACACAGCTTCTGTAGTGCAGGATGGTTGGTATGTCGATGATATATCAAATGCTATCTTCCCTATAATTATTTTACTACTGGAACTTTTTACAATAAAACAATATAATATATATTTAAAGAAATCAAGTTTATAAAAATCACTACAAACTTCACTATTTAGTTTAACAATAATACATTTTCATGGAAATTTTTCCACATCATCAATTGCTAGAAACAAAAGAGCTTCTTGATGTGCCCTCTGTTGTAATGCATTTCTGTATATATAGTATCGCTAAACTTGAGAATAAGGTGACCGCCGTCATAACCGGGCCGTACCGAGTGGGACCAAGTCTACAATGTCGCCAATATTACGAACATGATTACAGGCTGATTGAATTCGGTAGATAAACGACTGTTGTAGTGATGTTTTATGTAAGATGTGGAGGTAAAAAAGCTTCTGCATTAAGAATTCTAGGTCCGTGACAGGTTATGTTAGGTTAGGAACAGTCATGTTAGTTTAGCAGCAGTATTCTGCATAGCGCGGGGTTCGTGCCATGTAACGATGTTTTACGAAAGACGTGGAAGTGTAATAAGGCTTCTAGAAGTAGTGACAGCCAAATTCTAGGTCAGTGCCAGGTTATGTTAGGTTAGGAACATTTGTATTAGTTTAGGAGCAATATACTGAATAGCGCTGGGTTTATTATGTCTCACATTGAATATGACGGGAAATTTTACCCTTGCGTCAATCGTCTCTCTTTTGTTCCCTGCGGCTCAGAGGGGCACGGTCGCTAATGGCAGGGCATGGCTGGCTATGCTATTCTGAAGGAGTTCCTATAGTATATATTATAATATAATACACTTACGTGTGACATAACTGTATCATAATTACATCAATTTCAAAACAGATTTTCATTATAACATTGGTGTGGTATTGATTATTATCAAACATGGAATGATCTTGAAATCTTGAGAGTAGTAACTGAAACCGAGTAATAATAAACAACTTGTATTTAAAATAAAATCTATTCAGTTCATATTAATTTTAATATTATACTAAACTGAATTCATTTTGTGTTGTCAAATTCTGCTGGTTTCAAGAAAATGACCAAGAAGAAGCTTCAACTTGATCAGATGCCATGATCTACCATCTGTCTCAGAAAGCAAGAACTACGACAACAGCTGATTGCGAAGGGCAGCTGTCTCCATTGTTTGAGTGAATTTAAAAAATCTCAAAACTTAAACATTTCATTATGGTCAAACAAAAATAGTCGTATGTAACTTGTCTGTAATAGTAATTAAGATACTCGAGCAAAGCTTGTTTCAAAAACACAGGCTAATCATATCTTAATAAATTCCATTACTGTATAAGCTTATTGCATAACGTACTACTGTGATTAAATTTACCTCTTGAGGTATTTCAAAATCAGGCAAATGACTCAAGAGGTAAATTTATTGACAAAATACATTAAACCTACAACACAGGGCACATCAAGAAGCTCCAAAAGTTCTGTTTATAGCAACTCATCTTGTGGATAAATTTCCACGAAACATGTACTGCTGTTAAAATAAGTAAATAGTGAGGATTGTTGTGTTTTCTAAAAATTTAATTTCTTTAAATATATGCTATCTTTCCTTCTTATGAAGCACTGTTCCATATCATCATCCCATACCCTGAACATAAAACCCAACAGAATGAAATACTTTATAAAGACTATTAGATACGCAATCTTGTTCATGGACTTGCTTGTACAGCTATTTGCCTTACTATAAATAATAATTCAATTGTTGCACTTTATCAACTGTTAAGACATAATGCAATCAACTTTCACCTGAAAATATTCTGCATATCTTTCTGTTTGAAATTTTTCTGTATAATACAATTGACTTCTTCCTGAAAAGTTATGAGGTACATACATCTCGCTGGACAAAATAGAGCCTGTGGGAAGGAATTATAAGTTTGGTTAAATCTTGTTCATTTAATTAAAAACTAAACTCTGTGGCGCTACATCCCTCGAGGGACTTGGCCTACCACCCGACCGCTGCATCATCTACCACATGCAGACAGCAGGATTGGGGGGCATGTATTCAGCATGCCGACACCCACGGCCGTTAATGGTGGTTTTCATGACTGGAGCCGCTACTTCTCTATCAAGAAGCTCCTCAATTTGAATCATGAGGCTGAGTGCCAGACCTCCCTACCTCAGAAAAATCCGAAGAGGTACCAGGAATCGAACCGGGGCCGACGGATCTGCAGTCAGCGACGCTAACCACAAGACCAAGCCGGCGGTCTGTTCATTTAATAACTGAACTGAATTGATCAATTCTGAAGGGTCTTTCAAATAATTCCTTATGGGGCAAATTAACCTCCCCCAGCCACAAAGTGTGATACAACCTCACACCAGTGAATAGAAGTTAAGAGGAGTTAGAAAGGAATGATACATATGACTGAAATGTTCTTGCTCTACATTACGTTCCCTCTTGCAGTTCAACTTATACCTTGACAAGCAAATCCATCACCAAAACTGTGCATACTAGCTTTGTCTTGTACATTTATTGCATATCATTAAAAAGAAAACTGTCTTAAGTTGGGAATCAAACCTGAGACTTTTACTTTATATGTCCATCATAAGGTCGGTTTAGTTAGTAAGAGAACAAGGGTGCATTAAAGTAAGAGTATGGGTTTGATTTCCAGTAGAAGAAAAATACTAATTATTAAGAAGAGTAAAAGAGGAAAACTTGAAGTAAGACACTTTTAGATAAATTTCCACATTATTGCAGCAATGTTTCTAACAAGCATTCACTTACGTCTTTTAATGGAAGTTTGATTTATCTTCATTCCATAAATAAAATAGACAACTAAGGAAGCATATAAAGTAAGAGGAAAAAAGAAAAAAAGCAACATACAATATGTGAGGTGCCTGTTAAACCATAGTTTTTTTATGGTGGTCATCTATGGAGAGAACAAAACAGAAAAATGCTGGTTCAGTTCACAATATTTTTAAAGTAATTCTTTCATGTGATCATGAGCTGGATATGGAAGCATATACTCTCTTTCCTCCCTCTTTTTGCAACTGTCTAAGGCAAACTTCATAGTATATGATGAGAATATCAGTGTTTTGATTTGAATATTCATTTAGTTTTAAAAACCGGTAATACTACATATCCATGGCTAGAAAAACTCAAAGAGGGTAACAGGAGTACCTAAGGCAAAAATGTTAACCCCACACTGTCAACCACAAATTCTATATAAAGTGATCAAGATTTAGGTTACTGTTTCAGTAGCCAGTAGTATTATTATAGTAGTGGAGCCAAATATTTTGTACAAAAAGTTTTACACCGATTATTCCCTTCACATATCACTGAACAATAGGATTTAACAAATTGTTCGGAATAATCAACCAGAGTCCTTCATCCTTGTCAAGTGATCAATTTGGATTTATCACTTCAATATGTTTTGAAGAAAATAAAAATTATTGTTTTATAAAACTAATTAGTAACTCAAAATAAGTTATCTTCGAGCAGTGCAGTGTTCAAATTACATAATTAATTTCTTGTAGTTGAATGCAATTATAAAGATTCTTTCCCAATATAATGTTTTTATGTAATATCTTTAACATAGATAAAGCAGAAGCAATCCGAAATAAACTGACACATGGATGAAGATGTCTGCAGTGATGGAAACTTGAAAGAACCAATAAACAATATTAATCAAAGTACCTATTTGGTTAAGTTATAAGGAGTGTCTGACACTGCTTTAATAATTTTCATTTTATTTGTAATTAGATTTATTAAATGCCATTTATGGTTGTACCTCATTTGAATACATGAAACCACTCATTTTAATACTCATGACCACATGTTGAGCATCATCTCTTCTCACATGAAATATAGTAAATTAAACCCTAGTTATTGATATTGTACATCTCTTTTATCCTTCTCTGCCTCTTATCATCTCCAAACTATTCGCCACTCTCACTTTTCAAGTTATATCCTCTTTTACCTCAATCAGGAATTAAAGTAATTAGAAATAAAAAATAGTTATGATGGACGGATGACAAGCAACTTGCAAAGTATGGAACAATGCTACATAAGCTGATATTCTCTTCTATATGTTTGTTGCATTCATTATGGAATTGTGGTAATGACCATTCCTGTCAAAACTTTTTGGCAACTTTGAATATAAGAATTACTTTTTATAGATTCACTTGAAAACGTAAAAATGAAAAAAAAAAAAAAAAAAAAAAAGATAATATGAAAATACTGTTTTTCACATAATACAATGCTGTTTGAAGAATATCTAACATAATTGTAAGCAATTCAACTGCAATAGACTATCAAAGTAAGAGACATTACACCATAATTTACCATACAGTAAGAACTCCGAAAATGTCTGATTTTTGGTACCTAGTACATTCCATTATGCCTTCCAATATTCTTAAAAAGTAGAGATATCATTCATCAATTTTAACTTAAGTGAGGTAATAAATTGTACCACAATAAACATACAACTTGTTTTGGTACAAGTGAAGTATCAGACTGTAAGTCTGAATTGATCTTGAAAGTTGGTGACAGAACTCATGTGCTATTATAAGGTCACATGCAAAATATAGCTGCCATTTTCTTCCAAAGACCCCATGCATACAAAGAAGAGGAAAATGATATCAGTAGCCACTGAATGGATTAGACAGCCTTTCCAATGTGTGTAGAGTGATGTTTAATAATATAACATTCAAGTAGGTTTGTCCCAAGGCCAATCAAATCAATTGCCTTTCACTTCAATTGTGTCTCTTGGATCTTAACGAATTCTGCTGTTTCTAGCAAAAAATTACAGAGCACGAAACTTCTGCAAGAAGGTATGCTGTTTTATTTTTTTGCATTAAATGCTTTGCTATTACATGATCTAATTTAGAACACACCCCAAAAATCACTGAAACGTTTAGCACAAGAGACTGGACAGCATGCTCCCTGGACTTGTCCCCATGTGATTTTTATTTATGGGGAGCGTTAAGAATAGAGTGTATGCAACAAATCCATACACATTAGAAGAATTGAAGAATAATATCACAACAGAAATACAAGCAATCAGTCAATATGAATATTTCCAAATGAATGGAAGTATTTTCTGGAGATATAATGAATGTGTTAGCATTGGAAGGCACCATTTTCAACACTTATTGTGATGCAGTTAAGCCAAGGATGTACTATAATGTGCAATTTCACTTCTGTTTGCCGGCTGTTCACATTTAAATCTAGCAGTAGGCACAGTAACCTTTGCCCAGTCCAAGGCCACTTGCCCGGCTGACCAATCGATCTCTAGATGCATTGTATCACACATTTCAAAGGCAGTGGCTGGTTTGGTTTTTTTATTTACGTTGTCATGTTACTTTATATTTCTTATTTAGTGGAAGCAGATGGTACACAGTATTTGGCAGATCATATACAACAGGAGATTGCAAAGTTTTAATGACTTTTCTGTAAAACCCATGAATCATCTTTTGAAAGTTATCTTATCCTGATTACATTTTCTCAGTTTGGTGATTATAATAACTCAAATTCCTAGAATTTAGGTGTCTTATAAATTGATAACAGATACTTTCGGAGAATTTACTGTACAAAGAAACTCTTCCTGTACTGAACAAAAGAGTACACCCTTTGACATGGAAATTGAACACAGTTTTAGTCTAATCTCAGAATAGCTTGGGTATATGCTTTTCCATAAAAGTCCTATGTTCCTAACATTCATCATAACTGAAAAATACATAATATAGTTAATCAATAAGGTCATAACATTTTAGGGTTTGTTTCTTGATAGCACACTCTTTTTGGAAACTCAGATTAAGGAAATAAAAAAAGAGAGTTTTGAAAATAATTGGAGTAACTTATACTGATTAAAATATTTAGGCACTAATAAGAAGCCCTTTCAAATATTTATTATTTCTTGATACTTTTCTTATACGAATATTATTTTGGGTTAACTGAAATAAAAATGTTCTATGCGATCTTGAGATAATCCAAAGTAGAACTGTAAAATTAATTTTTAATCTCCTATTTAGAAGACAGTCTCAAGAGTTATATGAAATTACTGAAATGAAACCGATAAAATTATTGCTTGCTTAAATACATTGTTAATAATATACATTCAATAAAAAACAATCTAATTAGATCTATTATGAAACTCTTCACTGTATGGAAGCCCATGATTTTAATACAAAAGAAAACTAGCCATTTTTATACTATACTTTGTTGTTGTTCTAAGTATGGTTTAAAAAGAATATTATCTTATGCCATTAAGTTATATAACTCATTACCCTAAAATGTTACTACTAATCCAGAAGAAACATTGAAAATTTTTTCTCAAGGTTTGTTGAAATTTGATTTATTATATTTATATTTCTATAATATTTCATAAAATTTAATACTTTTTATTTATCAATTGTCCATCACCCCTGTACTGAGTTCTGCTCCTTGGGGCTGTATCGTATTTAAAATAAATGAAAATAAATGTCTCTGCAAGCTCTACTCATACACCTATGTATTATCAAGGAGGTTAATGTAGAAACATGCAATTCATCCAGAAATTTCAGTTGTGTGTCCCATGGTTACGTACAATGGCTAAAATGAATGGCTAATTTTGATGAGTTCATTAGTTTGATTTTCGAATTGTTTGATTTCAAAAAGTTATTTAACAATGAAAATGTAATGTAACTTAGGCCTCTGACTGTTGCTGGTGTGCCGGAATTTTGTCCCCTCCCTGGATTTCTTTTACACATCTGTAAATCTACAGACATGGGTCCATCACATTTATGCACACACAAATGCCAATGACTTATAGGCCAGGATCGAACCTGCAACCTTGGGCACAGAAAGCCTGCACCCGACTGCGCTATCCAGCACAATTGATCCTCAGATGTTTTAAAATAATTCTTATTTATTTTAATTTTTTTGGGAGAAATTTGAAATAAATTATATTGTGTGTGATAAATATGACTGAAATAAAGCCTTAGTTGGAGGAAATATGTTTTTAAAATCATCTGCCCTCTATCGAGGGTGACCACAATGATCCAGAATTTAATGCAGCATAATGTAACAATACTTATTTTTAAATATTCAAAATTAAAGAAAATAACTGATGGTTTATTTTTTGTACAAATGTTATTGTAGTATATGAATTTAATCTTTAAACATTATCCCTACCATTGTTTGAATTTCATATGTACCAGAAGACCTAAATTTCTTAATAGATCATGAATAACAACGGTATTTGAAATTAAAATTAATAAATAAATAAATGCAGAAAAATAACTTCAAAATATTAAACATACATAGGAGGAACAGAAAATCAGATCCCATAAAGAGAATCAACACTTCTAAAATTTGTAGAACGAGAAATTACTGGTAGTATGATAAGGTGTCATGCAAAACATATTTTGATGCAACTAATTGAACTGTCCATGTAACTGAAGGGATAAAAGACAAACTCACAATTCAGGAGATTTCTCGATTTCCGTATCAAAAGGTGTACTGACAAACAATTTTCTGTCACTATCACATTTTCAACCATCAACCATTAATGTGCTCCATTTCCAATATCAAAAGATACACACACAGCAAGAGTATCACAGTGTTAAAATTGTTCATTCCAGTCACTTCTACCATTTCTGAAAGTTTGAATCTACTCAAAGTTACACCCTGCATATTTGACGGCAGATAAATTGTAAGTATTTTGGTACAGGAAGAGTTAATCCTATTATTACTGAAACTAAATGTAAGATAATCACACTCATGAAAAATATAAATGTATAAAAGCTGCTGATATTCTTCAGTCAGCATTGGAAAAGATTATGGCTCAATGAAAGCAACATATTGATAGAGGCTTTGCAATGCGTGACCTTCATAAAAAAAATACTCATAAGATATAACACTAAAATAATACAAATATGGGAATAAATAAAAGTAACTCTGTGTGATAAATATGAGAGACTTGAAGGAGCTGGAATAGTAATTTAAGATCCAGGTTTATAACCTCCCTCAGCAATGGGTGAACACACATCCCCAATCAGCAAGCTGCAAACTGAGTTATATAAAATCCCCATCAAGAGGAAGAAATTCAGAAACTTGGGAACTATAACAACAGAGAAAACTGTTTAACTAATACCACTGGAGATACTTGAAACTCGTGAGACATAACACCAACTCTTCTAATTTTTATGCTTAGTTTCCCTTTTTCTGCTTTCTTTAACCCCCCAAAAAACGCCCTTGAATCACAAAATAATGCAGATTCATATAACAATTTTTTAAAATAAACAAATTCCCTAACAATTGTTTTACTTGGGATATTCCATTCATATGTTACACATGTTTAGCGATGTCTTCGATACTGACAATCACAATGGTTTACCTTAAATACCATATGCTTTCAAAGAAGAAGTTCAAATATCACAGAATAAAAACTAATTTTTTTTAAAACAACATTACTTATTTGGAAATTGAAACTATTTGAATCTGCATTGATTAGAAACATAATTTTGATTTGCTTCAAGCCACTTCATGTCAACAAGCTTTTGATTACTTCCTTGGCAAGTTTTATAATTAGAGGCAATTTTTCCAGTTGGATTTGCATCATTATCTACTTCTTGACACAATAATGATTTTATTTTAAACAACAAAGAAAGGAACTATTATTTATATAAAGAACAATTTATATTTTTATGCAATTCAGAAAATTCTCGTCTTCTGTCCAGAAATCTAAAAATAAAAATGTATAAGGATTGGATTTGCATCATTATCTACTTCTTGACACAATAATGATTTGATTTTAAACAACAAAGAAAGGAATTATTACTTATATAAGGAGCAATTTATATTTTTATGCAATTCAGAAAATTCTCGTCTTCTGTCCAGAAATCTAAAAATAAAAATGTATAAGAAAATTTATCCTGCGGTTGTATTATATGGATGGGAGACATGGTAGCTTGCTAAGTGTAGCCAAAGAAACAGGTCTTTAAGGAGTATACCAGTTTGAGTAGGCTTTTGAAATCAGTCACTGAGCTGCTAAGTAGGGATGACAGTAATCCTGGGTCCTAGGATCCTATCAAATCAAACTATCCAGCTCCTACAAATTTCCTCTTAAATCAGTGCTCTTATAAAACACAAATAAATGAGAATGATCATTGAAAACTACTGCCCTGCAATGATTTTAATGATACACAAAGTCACAGCTTTCAGGTGACAAAAATGAACTTTGCTGCTCTTGTCACAGAAATTGCTTGTAAGCAAGGTAAGTAGAAAAGGTTGTTTCATATAACAATACACCGGTAATAAATCAAATGCAAAAGAAAAGGAACTTAAAATAATAAAAGGAAAACAAAACCACTGTTATACTTATAATAATTATTTAAGAAGTTGAAATTAACACTAAATTTCACTTATGGTATGGTAGTGTTCGTTTCAACTCTTATTATATCAAACTTCAATACTGAACAGAGATTTGGTCCTTGCAATGAATGTTAAAATACCTCTAACTCTAGATCATTAAAACAAATTTTTGCAATCTACAGCAATGAAAAACAGCAAAGGATAAATAACAAATAAATAAATTTCTGCAATAAAACACTTTTCATTCAATTGACGCCAAAGTTCAGAATTACTATGTACCAAGAATTAAATACAAAAAATAAATTATTCTTTTATATGATGTTCATGCTTGTCACATACTGGTGTCTGGAGGTTAATACTATACATTGTAAGATGTACTTAACAGAACTTAATTCCACAACAACTTACTTTAAAATAAACATTAAAACCTGATTCTTTAAAAATAGTTCTAATAAGAGCATGAGTTCAATTAGATCCTTTATCATTTCACTGTTTTCCAGTATCGAAACTAAAAGTATCCTGTAAATAAATTTAATAAATGTATGTTTAAAGCAAACGACACATAATATCTATTCGTTAACCAAAAGAGACCAAGAAATTAAGCAGACAAAAGACAGCAATAAAGAATGAAGTAAAAAATAAAACTTGAGATCAGAGACTGCAATTTCTATGACAAGAGCAACACATGAATGGTTCATATCCTAGGTTTATAAGTAAGCGTGACGTGGAAAGTTTGTACATCCATCTCGGTGCAATCCTGTGGAGTTACCCCCACTACCATTCCTCTGCCATCGTCCCCTCCACTTATCACCACAGCTTTCTTAGCCCTTCCTTCTTCTATCTGAACAGACTTTGGTGCTATGACGCCTGGAGGTTGCTGCTGAGCTTGCTTAGCACCATTCTCCTTATTCTTGCGTCTGCTTGAACTGCGGTGAGGTGGATGGCGAGACTTGTCACTTCGACTGGAAGAGCGACGGATGCTCGGACGCTTTTGCACTGATTCTGCACTGGCACTCAAACCTGCACCTAACAGCAAACAAGTTCCAATTGGTACAAATCAATTTCAAATCGGAGCCTGTATAGTTAAGCTGTGGTAGTATATACTCACTTCAAAGGTTATTCTAGTGAGAGTGAACTAAATCAAAGTGTGATCTCTCAATCATTTTCACAAAACACTACTAAATCTTGGAAAAAAGAACATGCTGTTAAAACAGAAAGAGAGGAAGCAAAACATGTGATTCGGTTAGTATGTCAATGAAAGATAATCTCCTATAGCTTTAAGGGTATATACCTCTCAATCAACTTATCGATATGTACCTTTCAGTCTTCCTATATGGGAAGATCTTTTGTACTACCATAGCAGATTTCTTTATTGGGAAAAGTGCAGAACTATATGAACACATAAACAACTTCAACAGAAAAGAAGAAAGGTACACAAAACATGGTTTTCAGCTATAACAAAAAACAAAATGTAAATCTAAAAAATTCAGAAACATATTAACGGAAACAGGCCAATCACTTGGGACTGGCTAATCCATCATTAGTAGTTGCAACAAACAACAGAATTGTTCAACAGTCGCTTATTGATTGTGTCTGTATGCATTGCAGATTTTTATGAAAACCTTCCGGCATACATACCTAAAATTTTTACAATGACCTGTAGAATAATAAATGTTAGCAGACATTAACTCTATTAAGCCAATGTCCCATGGTCCAATTTTTGGTCCAAATTTCTACCAACCATGAAAATGGATCGTGCGACATGGACGACTGCCATAGCACACAATTTTATCCTATATTTTCCATCCAATTGTATTGCATACAATGGAATAGAAACGTTTCTAATTTTCTATCCAAAAATATACATGGCTTCTTTTTCCATACAGCCGATGTTCTGTACTGGCAGCGCTCGATCAACGAACATTAACCAAGAAAAATAAAATGTAATATTTGAGTCAAGAAGATTAACAGATGCTAAGGAAGACTCTGAGTTTACAATACTAACAACAACCACCGTTAAAATCGGCATAAACAATGAGATGCTCTAGAAATTATGAAAAAGATTTGACAAAAATATTATAAGTGGGTGCATATTGATTGCCATGTCGATTGTAGTAGCTATCGATTTTGGTTTTTGGGAGCCCAAGGTGTGAGTATGTTGGACCAAATCACACTTGTGTACAAAAATGTTACCTACTTGGTACAACTTCTTGAACAAAAACAATTGGATTGTGGGACATTGGCTTAATATAAACTCACCTATTGTTCCTGAAGAAGATCTAGTATTTGAACCTCTAAGAACATGAATGGACGTTGGGTCGCTGTCCACAGTGCTACATGTCACCAGCCTGCCCCCCTCGTTGCCGTCCACAGGTGTCAGAAACCATTCCGACCTCGTCCTCATTCTTGCTGTCTGACGCTCGTGGACCTGTGAAGGAGGCATATGTCAGCTACTGTCAAATCAAACACACCATTTCATAATGTAAAGGACAAACAAAGGAGCACACAGAATCAAAAGTTTCATGCTGGATTGGCCATGGGCTCAATGTAAACCAGCTGTTGTATTTATTGATACATACAGGTGTGGAAGGGTAAAAACATTTTTTTTAAAAGATACTAGGTCTTATGTATAGTTAAATAAAGTAAACACTACTTTAATTCTTAGAAATGTAAAACATTTAACATAATTGGTAACTTGATGAACTGAATTATTCATGAATTGTAAACCTATCAACTCCAAAGGGGATTCCACTAATAAAGCTAAGGACGCTGATGCTGATCAACTACCAGATGAAGTCTAGCTGAAGATGAATGGGGATACCTTTTGAATCTGCAGTCCAGGAAAGTGTCAATTTCAGTGAAGTTAGTATGTTAGATTCCATCTCATTATTATTTTTATGTAGGTCCTTATCAGTTCAATATTAACAGCCAGATTCAGAGGTTCCCTCCAGTGAAAATGCCAGAAGCAATAACAGGTGAAACATTGGAATTTTAACCCTTAGAACCTGTTTGAAGTGTTAGCCTCACAGAAGCTATGTTCTACTGCTCCATCCGTTAAATGTTCTCTGATCTCACTTTTTAGAAGTATTGAATTTGAGACTCATATAATTCTGAATACCTGTTTCCATGTATATTTCAATATAGTGGGGACATTCATTAACTTTAATTCTGTACGAAAACATAGTAAATATACCAAAGACAAAATATAGTAGCAATAAACAAAGTAGAAGAAAGTTGTCATTTTTAACAGTGTCTTCTTAACACTTTATATTGCACAACAGTTAAATTGATTCCAATAAAATTACAGATGTTTGTCATTAGCTGATTATGTATAAGCACACAACTGTTAGTTTAACAGAAATTTTGTTGGTGCCAATATTTGAGCATTCCACAGAAATACAGCATGGGTGAGCTAAATTCTTATTTATCTATATAACAAATTGTAAGAATAAAATATTGAGACAACAGTATATTACAAAAGCATATTATGTATATACAATTAACGCTGGCAAAGCTAATAGAACCATGGCTGGTACAGTAGAATCCCACGCATTTGATTTAATGAGTACTGAGAGGGTTACTAGTTACTGAAAATGGCAAGATTTAAGGATAGAGGATGAGTTATTCACAACTCATAATACATAGCTGCAAAGAGTTCTTTTTTAATATTTTTCATTTAACCAGAATGAATGACATACCTTGTACAAATGGAGTAACCTACATAGGCGTATCTAATATTTTCCGAAGAAAATCTTAATGCTTGTTTCATTACGAACACATTATGGAACTTACACAATGAAGCGACTATAATAAATTAAATTTACTATCTGAGTTGACTTTACATACTTTGCTGCTTAACTTAATATTACTTTTGTAAGACATGTTTTAAAGAGTTTTATTCTCATTTTAACTATTTTGGTTTTATTCTCATTTTAACTATTTTGTCAAAAGTCTAACCCTCTCTCAGTAAGAACCTTATGCGTTCCTGGTGTATCACTTGATCCAAAAACTTGGTCCTGTAATCACGAGATTTTCATATCGATTTATAACTTAGAAATCAAAGTAACACTTATTGAGTTGAATACTACAAGAAAAGTAATTTTTTTAGGTATAAAACTGTATAAGGCATGTCATGCCATCTACTGACAGAACACTAGAATAACAACATATTATACCACAAGATTTGAAAACTGATTTAGAACATATCATGTTGCATGTTATCTACTCATGGAAAGCTAGAACTAAAAGAAAAGGAATTGGTTGCTCAACCTGTCTGGCAGCCGTCAAAGTATGAATGGACTTTTATTGTGTGGCTGGTGCGTAGCCATCAAGGTATGCCAATGGGTTTTGCTATTTACCTGCAACTGTATTAAGAGAAACACACACATACTGGTGCAGGTGATGAGTTTATTAGAATACTAAGTTATCAAGTTTCGAGTATGCAGGACTCTACTGCATCAGTAAAAATGTGTATTGCATGAAAAGGAAGTGGAAGATAACACAAAAATAAATATGTCACTTTCAGCTGATATGTTCTGAAGAAAATTCTCTCAGGTCTCTAGCCACATAGCAAATTTCCCCTTGAAAATAGAACAGTTTAGCTTAGGAACTAACAATTTTCCATCTAGCTAGAAGCCAGAGAGAATTCCTACATCACAACGAAGGAATGTGTACTTTATAAACAATATACGGGAACTGGTGAGAAGAAAACCAGTCTTACTCAAAAAGTTTTGAAAGGAAATGGAGCAATTTATCATAGTTAGTTACAAAACTGCCTTTGCTTTTAGGTAAAAATTGACAAAAGGAGCCATGATTCCATAAACTTGTAAAAAAGTGTTTGTTCTGAGTGAATTTTGGATAAAATATACTAAAATCTTTAAATATCAGTTTCTCGTATTCCATTCCAATAGTTTTCTTTACATGTTACTAGTAGCAGCTCCATTCGTAGAGTGATTTTGATTATATTCAAGGATACATTGACATATGTTTGTAAAAGATTTTAGTTTTAAGAATAGCTACTGGCTCTCTTTCATGCCTAGCAGGAATTTTTAAATGCAGTAGATAGATGGTTGTTTTAAATTGAATAAACTGAATGATAAATTAAAAAACAATTTTTTAGCATCCCCATAATTTATCAATAATATAAACTCAATTCCTAAAATGTAAAATACTAGGAGGTGACAATTCTTTTAAAAATTAAAAATTAAGAGTATAATAATTATTAAAGCATTATATTTATTAACACTTGCACGCGAATCATTCATAAACTAAGCCATTAATAATTAATGAAACAGCTAAAATTCCTGCTTTAGAGTACATTCCAAGACATGAAAGCGCCCCCTGGGAAAACTATATCAGAATCGATCATGCAGTTCCAAAGAACCTGTGAACACATAATACGTATTGTTTCTCAGCTGTTTATTGACATGAATATGATGTGAATTTTATTTTATCAATTCAGTGTAATTTTCAGAAATTATATAATGTTTCAAGGGAAGGAATGGTTTGTTTGGATTATTATTATCAGCGATATTTCAAGAGATAAAACCATCAATATTTTACAGCTGTTGCCCCCAGCTTCGCCTGCCATTATTCATTGACTCCAGGATTTTCAAGAAAATTACACTGGTAGATTATTAAAAATGTTTGTGGTTCAGAGCTATGAAAATTGTAAGTAAAAATAAAATTAGAATATTTGTTCATTGTGTTCATTTCACTTAGGCCTTATATAATAAAGAAACGGTTTTCCTTCCTAATTTTGTAGTCGTCATGAAAGTTTAGACTGCGAGAGACGAACATCACCGAGTATACCCGATGTCTCACGAAGCGGGCGAGCGAGCAAGCACGCTATTTAGGGCCGTTGAATTGTATAAGAGTAGATTTTATTTCCTTTCCCAATAAGTGAAAGCTGATAGGAAATGAAAATTTAATAAATTATTTTAATTCGTTTTTCTTATAAAAATATTACAGTAGACAAGTTTATTATTATTATGTTTTTATATGTACAAGATGTAAAATATTAGAACTGAAGTTCACAAAGAACAGAAAGATACTATTTAGCATATTTTCTATGCAGTCATTTTTATAAATGCCAAAAACCTTCCCCTAGAAGACTCTTATGTTTCTAGACATCTCCATAAAAGCCTAGGAGATGGCCAATTTCATTCTTAAAAAGTATTTCAATATTTATTTTGCTCATGACAAAACAAAATCACATTGTAAATCTAAAATTCTAGCAAAGAAACATGGTTCAAAAGATTCAGCATTTCAGTGCCAGAAATAATGAAAAGAAAAACAGAAAGAAGAAGAAAAAGCCTTTATATGAGTTACTGTATGTTTTAACTGTAAAAAAGTTATTTAAATATTGTCTGGTTATCTCTATTGCAAAAGCATTTAAAATATGTCATAAGGTGTTAAATTCTAGAGAAACAAAACACACAAAAATACAGTATGAAGGAGTTAAAAACACAAAAAACATAATTTCAAATTCAGAACTATACAATGGTTAGCATGGTCAGAGGCAGGTACTGGTGCATAAAGGGCAAGGGAGGGAATGTGGCGGTTCATGTGGAATAAGGAGTATCGTTTTATAAAAGGTTGCAGCATCCACTGTTTAAATGAAGAAAAAAGAATCCTTTAAGAATATAGGCAAGTGCAGGGAGACACAATGAACTATGAACCGGCTGCACAGTGTTTTTCTGGTTTGGGATGGCAAACATGTGTTGCTGTTTGTGGCTATCACAGAGTGGCACTGTTGTGATGGAACTGTTGTTGTCCAATACTTTTGGCATCTCTTTAAAAAACCATCACTCGTCGTAATTCACATTGTGAAATGCTGGTAATTTCCTGGTGGATATTTTGTTTTAATTCTTCCAGGGTGTGTGGGATTGTTTAGTATACTTTATGTCTTCTGAATTTACTCCATAGATACCTCTGGCCTGAAATTTATTATACAGATTATGCATTGTTGTACGGCCTGGAACCTTTACACCTGGGAATCGTTCTGCAAATCGTATTTGAACTTGATGAGCTGACTGCTTTAACACATATGAATCATACATAAATACGCGCCACCCAGTATTAAACATATTGTCCTCATTCTGGTAGAAGTCACTAAATCCAAAATCTTAAAACTAAGATTTTAGATTTATCGACTTCTGCTCTATTTCAAAACTAGAGCTGTTTTAAAGTTTGAATCAACCATTGCATACATGAACTTGATGAAAATAGCAGTATTAGTTACTTGGAAATGAATCGGGATATTAACTAGTGAGTTCTATCTGCCTAAAAAGCATCCTTTCAGCAAATATAATTCAAAATGGCCATTTTTGGAGTTAGTGACTTTTGCCATAACGATACCATACTGATCCATAATTTTCACTAAATACAGGACACAATGATAAATTACTCGTAACAGCAAATTCAGCGTAAACTCGTAACAGCTGGAGGTCAATGCAATACTGCAAAGTAGAACAAACTGAGCATGACCTTAATTGCAGCAGCGGCGGGAAACACGTGTCTACATGCTCAGTGAATAAGCACTGTGCGGCTGGTTCATAGTTTAATGGGTCACACTGTAGAAGAACATAGGAAGAATGAAGTTTAAGAACAACTTTTTCATCCAATATACAATCCCATTAACCAAATTTTTATGCCCACAAGTTAAGAATTGACTATAAAGAATTGGGGGATGTATAGGTAACATTTGTATGCTTTATGCATTGCAAGTGTACTGTTGTACAGATGTAAACTTTGTAGTTGGATTACCACTGGAATCGAGGCAATGACTTGTGATTACAGTAAAACATATGTTATGCTGTTACAGAAACCTGAACATACATGATGTTAAATGTGCCAAAAAGGGTAGCCATTGTAATGTGGAGGTTGCAAGGGTTATCTAATGGTGAAATCCGGGCGAAATTTGATCGCTGATTCCATAAAGCTGGTCCTACAGACAGAACAAACAAGTTCAAGTGCATTGGGACCATTAAGAATGAACCTGTACAAGACCATCCACCAAACTTTGATGACAGAATTGGAGCCACTGGAAAATCCACTGAATGCAGTCCAATATCAGTGTGGTGTTTGTCATGGAAACAGAAATTCCTGCTCGAACAGTGCATAATGTGTTGTGCTTTACACTAAAGAGAAGGCTGTACCATCTGCAGGTTCTGCATCATTTACATGATGAGGATTTGGCAGAGCGAGTTAACGTGTGTGGATTTACTTGCAGCACTTACAGATCACAACCTCCTCAACCTTATTGAGCAATGAGACACTCTTCCACATTTGTGGAAAGGTGAACAGAGTGCATCATCTGAATGACACACCACATGTGGAGTATTTGGAAGTTCACCAAGACTCTTCTGAATTTCATGTGTGAATGAGAATAACCACTGACAAAATTTATGGCTTATACCGTATAAGCTGCAACACTTTCTGTTACCATAACTTGTCCAGGATGAAAATATAAGCACCATTTACTTTCAGCAGGATGGGGCACTGTGCCTGCCATAAATGTTTGCACATTTCCTGGAAAATGGACTGAGGGTGTAAGACCCATGAGATGACCTTACACCAATGGACTTCTGTGTGTGGACATTTATCAAGGGATGCGTGTACCACCAATGCATTACCACACTGGCAGAAAAAAACAAGATACTGCAGCCATAACCCCAAGAATGCTCTGTGGGTCACAATGTTACTGCTGCTCATCACAAGTAATAAAAACCTATGGTGTATTATTATGAATATTAAAAAATTCCATCACTATTTCAAGAAAATTGATTCTTAATTTCTAGACACCTTATTATAATAAGATCATCATATGGAAGAAATGGATGATGTGTAAAAATCTAGTTCTAAAACAAGAACGGAGCATAACTGAAAAGCTATTTAGAATTTTAGGGTTAATCAACAGCAGACTCTCTCCATGGAACTAAATCTCATGAAGACATGCATCACTACCTCCATCTTTCAACATCGCTAGTAGATGACCAGCTTGAGGAATATATATTTTGGCATAATACTCAGTAACCGATATGCTATCTGGAGAATGATAGAAAAGATTGATCTGTACATCTGTGAATGTAATGGTAATCTTGGCCTGGGTGGTTTTGAGATATGAAGACATTTTAAAATTTCACAGATAATATTTAAATTCAAAGATGAAACTATATTTTGAAAAAATTCAAATAAACTTGAAATATTTTATTATTTTTCTGCTTGAGAATATACATAATATTATATGTCTAAGTACGTATAAACTATATCAAACATGACTTAACTGATATATCTAAGGTACTGAAAATGCATTTAATGTTAAGTGCACATATAATAATTAGTGGGCAGATTTTTACCAAGCTACTTTTACTGAACTGTACAGACACACATCCATAACCCCTCATCAATTTGTTCTAAGCAATCTTTCTCACAATGACTGACAAGGGATCTGCTGCACAGTGACAGCAAGACTGAGGCATCCAACTGATTCGCAACAGTTTTTTATCTCGTATGTGAAGAAATTCTAATAGCCTGCATTTTTAATATAATTTACTTTTAATTTCTTTCTTATTCTTCTGTATTATTCTTAATTTCTTATTCTTAGTTTACTTTAATAAACTGTTAGCCAGGCTACTGGGTCCCAAAAATCCAATCCAGGCTTCTTGATCTGTAGCAAATCACTGTTGGATCAAACAGATGTCTTGTAATACAAAATGTAAAAGATCTGTAGTTCTACCAGAGAGGTGTCCTGTAGTACACATACAATTTATAAATGACTCATGGTTTTATTCTTTTATGTCAGTTCATTTGCACAAACAAAAATACAACAGAATTCTGTAGCATCAAAAAGTCCTCTTCTCTTAAAAATACTATTTTGTTAGCTGAGAGTATGAATTTTTATGGACTGTAAATATCCTCTCCAATACGCATGTTAAAGATAGTTATAAATATAGAAAACATTTTACTTTTTCATTAGTAAATGGCACCATATCGAAAAACCACCAGTATATGCCATTCATAAAGAAAAGAGAAGTAAATGAAGTATTACTTTACTTTACCTAGAAGATAAAACATCGAACACACAACAGCTGGCAGTGCTGCATGCAGACTGGTGTAGTTCCACACATGAGAAAGGGTGGGAGAGGGAAGAGGACAGTTTAAAAGACCAGTCGCTAACCTTGTTTTGATGTCTCACCCGACCTCACCTGCGGCAGGTACGACAAACTTTTAGTACTCTCAGCATAACGATTCACAGCTCGCAGCTCCTCCAGCGTCATGTGGTGGCTTGTGGTGGCACTGCTAGATGATGATCGACTTGATCCCTAAAATCATAATAGGCAATTAGAATGCATTAGATATAGGTTCTCTACCTGTCTCACAAGTTAAACAAGTACTGTATAGTGCCATCGAGAAGTTGCTTCACCACAGCACTGGTTTTGCGCATTTAAGAAAGCAGCCCTTCATCCTTAGGAGGTTGCCGATCCCTGGTCGAGATGAAATGTAGAATTTAAGTGACTGTAACCACAATGTATTTATATATGTTGATAATGTTAGAATGGGACAAACTGTCATTAAGTGACCTGAAAAAAAACTATAAAGTGTCAAGTCTTGCTTCATTAAGAGTAAACAAAGTATTTTGCAGTAAAAATTAGTTTTCATGGTACCCTCACAACAGATAGTGACAGTGTATCAGAGATTAACTGTACTATTGTTACTACAGTGAGTTCCACGCAAGAGTTGGCCAATGATGCGGGATTCTGCATCGCGGCGGACACAGCTCCAACTCCCGAGCGATCGGGTGAAATATCTACGCTAATAAAGCCGCGATCAGCGTAATGATTCAGGTTCTCACATTTACAGTTAAAATTATAATGAAAATAACCACATACCTCACCACAAGAGATGTTAGCAATGTTCTCCTCTTGTATCCACACATCACTGGCACCTTTTTAGGGAACTTTCTTTCACACGAGTAAGTTCAGCTTCCGAGATAGGGTTAATTTCTCTTGTGATACTGTCTTTAAGTTCTTCTAACAATAGCCTATGTGACTGTTATTTATAGGGACTTGAAAAATAAAGTGCATAGGTCAATTCCCCACACATCAGAAGGGAAATTAACTCTATCTTGGAAGCTGAACTTACGCACATGAAAGAAAATTTTCTAAGAAAGACGCCAGTGTTGTGCGTATGCAAGAGGAGAACATTTCTAACATCTCTTGTGATGAGGTACATGGTTATTTTCATTGTAATTTTAACTGTAAATGTGAGAACCTGAATCATTACACTGATCGCGGCTTTAATAGCGTAGATATTTCACTCGATCGCTTGGGAGTTGGAGCTGTGCCTGCCGCGACACAGAAACCTGCGTCATTGGCCAACTCTTGTGTGGGACTCACTGTATTTATTAAGTGCCAGAATGATTTTACATTAACGTTGAAGTTGACTCACTTCCAGATGAGCTAGAAACTTGAAATTTGGCAAACCTATAGCTTTTAGCCTATAACCGATGGGAAAATCCCAAAATGTTCAAGTTTTTAATTTTTCCCCTCCAAAATAAACTTTGAAATTTTATTACTGCATATTTGTATGGCTTCAGATGTTTTGACAAAACTAAAGGAATGGGCTTATTGTTCACGTGAGGAATTTGTCGTGAATTCATTCTATTAATATTCTAGTTATCCCACTTAGTCCTTCACATATGATTATCAAATTTTCTCAAGAAATTGTGGTCTAAAACTCAATAGTTTCTGAAACATAGCCTATTAACTCCATCTGGCACTTTGTTTTATCAGTTTACCTGATTTTTAATTTATTATTATTATTATTATTACCTTAAACAAGCCATTTTCCTCAAGACTTATGGACAGTCTAGTATAGCTCTCCAATAAGTTGTTCTCCGGGATGATACCAAGTGAAGTACTTGGAGCATCTGGATCGTATCCCTCTGGGACATGAATCAGTGCTGGAGTGGACTGACTCTCCTCCTGATGAGACATTGCTGTAAAATATGTTGATTTAAATTAATGAATATGATAAGAGGTTTTGCTTCATCTACATCATAAATCTCCCCTTATTCTTGGTATGTTTATTAATTTCTCAACCCCTACTATATGTAGTGGAAGTGTTGTGTTGGACTGTTAAATCTGATATTCAGTTTTCAGTGTTAATATAGGTTTTGAATTGAGGTCAAAAGAATTAAAAATTAATTTTTTCAGAAAAAGTATGTTTATATATCTGTCAACAGCTTAGTTCACATATTATATACTGTATAATTTAAAATTTACTTTTAAAAAATGTATCTATGATGTGACATGAAGCATGTTGATTTTGACTTTCTCTTACTACATGAAGATTATTAATATGTATATAGATTGTAATTTTCTTGCAAATAGCAATAACAGATTTGTTTAAATTATAAACACAAATTCTTAATAAAGGGCACTCACAAGGAGCAGCAAGAGCATGGGTTGCTGCCCTTGAGATCTTGTTTTTAATGCAATATCAATTATTCATTTGGCAATATTTTGTGTCAACTTTCGAGAAGTTTTATTGCCTTACTTCCTGCCCTGAGATTGTGCTTTATGGGCATCCTTGTTCTTAATAACTTTATTTGGAACTTTTTCCATAAAAATTGTGAGCAGTATAATTATTATAAGGTAGCCAACTCTTCTTGCTTTGTAAGAGACTAAGATAACTGAATGTGCACTCAAGCAATATAGCAATATGTAAGCAGAAAGTCATGAGAGGCTTTCACATGCTAACTTTTTTCCAAAAACTACCCTTAAACTTAGCATAACAGATAACGAATACTAAAAATTAGCTGCTTAAATTAAATGAGAGTGCATGCAAATTAAACGTGGATCTATTATATTCGAAATGCTGCATAGCCTTACACAGTTGTTGGGAGGGGGGAAGTCCTGCGAGATATCTAATTTCCCACCTTGTTACCCGCACATCGCAGTTTCATGATGCAGGCGACTTATGTTAGCCCTCCCAGTGGAAGCTCTTGTTTCATTATGCAACAATACAAGTAAATTACATTACAGTTAATTTGAGCAGGTAATTTTTTGTATGTTTCTGTTTAGTGTGAAGACCTATGTAAATATATGCTAAATTTGAAACTAGCATTCAGCGTGGAGTTATGTGGAGTCTTGTGATAATGTTCTGAGAAAATCACATATAAATTAAACTGCTAAAAAGACTTTTCTTGGTTTCTGAAAGAGATTATCACAAAAAGTTCAAAGTTAAATCTCATAGACTCATAATCATTATACATAAGAAAACAGTACCTATTTAAGGGGCTGAAAACTTTTTTCTTCTAGTTGACAAAGACATCATGATAGAAACTTTATGTTTTGTAAGCACAGTACCTTTCAAGATTGATAATTCTTTATCCCCACCCAGATTCTTATAAATCATTTTGGTAAATCCTTCCTAAGCACCAACACTGATCAACTTTCAAGCACATGATCCCCATGTTTAAATTCTTGCATTCATGAGTCAGAGGATTTTCACTACATTTATAAATGACTCATGATACTCTCATGTAAGTGTTGATCTTGATATGACGAAGCGGCTTAAACTAATCTTAAATCTTGCTAGAGTAAGAGCTAAATAACATATTCTGATACACTCTTCTGTAAACTTCCTGATGAGCAGGATTATGACAACTATACTGAATAATATTATCTTCTGGAAAAATCCTGATTCTATTAAAGGAAACACTTACCATAGGTTTCAATAGACAGGAAAACATTTGCTTAATCATCTGCAGTTGAAAAAAGTAACAGAGAGCAAGAGGCATATTACACAAGAAGCAAACAAAACAGTGTGCAGGATCACGTGTAAATTCAAATCTAGACATGCAAAAATATTTTCTTCGAACACAAAAAGCTCTAGATACATTAGTAATAACTGTTCTATCTGATTTAACTTATTTCCATTACTCTTACACATTTATAGCAGCTACTAAAATGACAACACAATTAACTGGTATTTTACTTAGATACCATGAGAATATAATTATATATACAGTAAATGGTAACTATCGTATTTACGCAAATCTAATGCGCACCTTTTCTGTCCATTTGTAGCATTCAAAAGTAGGGTGCATATTAGGTTCATGGCATATTACATTCAAGTGCAAATCCGTTCCACTTTTTGGTGGTAACTATGATCATTTATGTAACAATGCAGTGTTGTAATTCTCAACTTTGTTACATTTATTGTTGACCTATTACCGGTAAGCACAAAACCAGGTTGAAGTTAGAATATTATTTTGACACTCAAGTTCAACACCAAATATGTTGAAAGGTGGCCGAGTTCCATGTCCGGACCCCACATTAGCCTCCGTAAAACGCTATAATGACTTTTATTCATTGGCATTCACAAATGCATTGGCGTATAAAATAAAATAATAATATAAAATACCAAAGAAAACAAAATAAATTATCCCACCCTTGATGCACATTGCATTTACCAACAAACTTTTTTTAAACAACAATCGTAAGTTTCAAATTTGGTGCGCATTAGATTTGCAAATACAGTATAAGGTAGCCTATTAATTATATTAACTCTTAACAATGAAATTAATCCAAAAATATATTGCATTTAGTTGCGGAGGTAGAGGGTAACTAACTAATATAAAAATTAATTAGTCAGATTGTGAACTAGATGTCTAGAATGAAAGCATGGCTATATATACCATAGCTTAATGGTGAACTGATCTTACTGACACATGGCAACATGTTTTTAGGGATTTGCCTGCACCTTCAGCTTGTCAGTTTACATTAAGTAACTTAAGTTGCTGGCAAGGGCCCATGAAACAATCTGACAAAAACTTAGTACCTTGAGTAGTTAAGTGAGTTAGTAAACTCATATTATTTCACATGTTATTATACTGTACTGTGTGCATTTCATCATACATTTTAAGCTATCTAACATAGTTCATACTGCCACTCAGAATACTAGAATACTTCACTTACAGGAAATTGTAAGTAACCAAAGCTAAATATCTAGGAATACTGCTACCAAATGGTGTAATTATTGGGTTGCTAATCATGGGCAACAGGCAGGAAATTTTGAGTTTTGTGACAATAAACACCAAGACTTTATTTAATTGGTTGCTACTGGTTGTACAGTTTCTTTTCATCTTAAGTGTTGTTGATGATAGCAACCCATTTACACACAAAACATCAACATTAAAAGAGACTAAATAATTCTTGAAAAATAACATAAAACATTCATTAAAAATGTTATTTTTTAAAATCCTTGTTTGAATATAAAAATTTAGTTCATCACAGTAATTAACTAATCAAGACAAAATGGCTGTAGCTAGTAATTTCTAAAATACTCATGCTTAACTGACGTAATTGAAAGCAATTATGCAAAATGAAGACATGAAAATAATTTCTCAAATGAAACCAAACCTAACCTAACCTAATCATGCCAGCCACCACAACATCTAATACCTTCCAGGTTGAAGTTGAGTCCCCATCGTTCACATTCATACTGCAGCCAGGTCTTCTCGGCCTCGAGCGAGAGCTGGCCTGTTAAAACACAACCAGCATCTTCTTGCATGTACATATACCAGGTTAGGTTAGGTTATTTGCATGCCAATCTTCTCTATAAGTGTTTTATATTCATTACATGTTATAAAAAATGCAATGCAATTTCTTCAAAAAAATAATTCCTTGGGACCTATTCTGAATATAATAGGACTACTTTAATACAGTGTTATATTTTACTAGCTCCAAGCCTCAGGAATTCTGCTGTCTGAGAGATCATATAGTGACATTCGGTAAGTCAGCACCCTTGTAGTCAGTAGTGGAACGGAATGGGTTTGCTACATATTATTGTGCTAACTCTGATTGTAAGATATACAGCCACTCCCAATTATCCGTGTGTGAAATTTTGAATTTTGCATACCGGTACATCATTTTGAATTTCCTGCACTTTATTTTGAACTTCCTGCATTTTATTTCATCAGATTTTAATTTCCTGCACTTAATTTCATCATCATATATATGCGCAATATGGTAACATAATGCGGGAGATTCGAAATTAAGTGTGGGAAGTTCAAAATCTCGCATCCGGTTCGGATTACCTGTGTCTTTTGATTATTTGTGCATATCACGGACAATCAGGAGTTGGCTGTACTACTGTAGAAATGCTACCTCTCCATTTTCGCAAATTTGTGACATCTTCGTAGAAAATTTGCATTTAGATCTACAAGCATATATTCTTCTTCCATGAAACCTAATTAACTCGATTCTAATGATTTTCTCCTATTTCATCAATCTTCTCCTCAGTAAGCAAATATTTTACAAGTCATTATGGTACAGACTTAATTCAGAAAAGTTGTAGAAAGTTTGTGAGAAATAACCTGGTATTCTGATACTGGACAGAAGTACTGTACATAAACTTGTAATTAAATTTAAGGTTTTGTGTAAAATAAATAACCATGAAAATCATCCACGTCTGCTTGCTGAGAAGACTGATGAAATAGGAGAGAGAGGGAATAGAACAGCATCAAAATCAAATTAGAAAGGATTCACGAAAGAAGAATGTGTGCAATCAGGCCTGAATGCAAATTTTCTATTAAGGAGCCATGAATGTGTGGTAATGGAGGGAGAGCTCTTCTAGTATCTCTTAAAAGTTAACACAAAAATACACAATTCTCATAGGAAATACTGTTATTTTGCAAAATTGCACGATCTCCCAGACAGCAGAATTCCTGAGGCTCGGAGTTAGCAATATATAACACTGTATTAAAGTAGCCATATTGCATTTGCAAGATTAAACTAATTTAATCCTTTCTACTACCAACTTCCGACTTAACTAGTGTCGTAGCATGACTTGCCAGGCAACAGAATGCCTGAGGCTCAGAGTTAACAAAATAAAATATTCTGTATTTAGAAAACATTCACTACCTCATTATCGATCTGTATGGTACCTAGAACATGTTTCAAAGAGCTTTCTCATCTACTGCCTTTACACTCTAGTATGTGCTGAAAATTGTACTTACCAATTTAAAAGAAAATTCTATGTGATCAGAAATCTGAGATTTATGAAACCTCTTGTGAAAGATCTTCATATTTCATCAGACAATGATTTAGCCTATTTGGAAAACTAATAAAGTTACCGCAGCAACCTCTGCAGTACAAGACAAAAAGTCGGCAATTGGAACTTAGCTGAAGAAGGGAAGAAAGCTCCCTGAAACATGTTCTACGTAATATTCAGATTAAATCTGAACTAATGATTTTTTTCGATTTAATTAATTAATTATTATGGGCTTCAAATTTTTAAATCTCCGCCCTCAGTAAATATATATCCACTTAAATTATCTTCGATAGTGGAAGGTCAATAAGCATCACTCTTCTCTTACCCCAGTTTTCAGAAGGAATGTTTCGAGACGGCTTGTCCCCATCTTCAGCTATCTGCATTTACCTTAATGTTACTGCACAGTCATAATAAAATAGATGAAAGCCTTCTTGAAGGCATTTGTTTGAATGCAATAGTATGATACAAAAAGACCAGCAAATCAAAAATATTTTCTTGCACTAGATAACCTCAACAACTCATTTACATTTTATTCTAATGTGAATAAATAAATAAAAAAAATAAAAAAATAAAAAAAAAAGAGAAAGAAAAAAATAACTACTGAAACTTCAAATGATAAAGAAATGATCAATAAGGTAGACGCACCAGTCTTTGACAGTTTAGTGATGAAATTTCTTCATTTTCTATGTTGTCATTAACCAAACTCACTAAATTAAATAAGATCAGTACTGACTAATTGTTTGAGGTTTTATGAGTACTGTATGGTAGTCTTAATTATTAATAACCTATATTAAATAAGTTATAATTTTTTTTCTAATACATGTTTTCTGTACCAGTCTTTGACACTCAAGATTTCAGCATGTACCAGTCTTTGACAGTGTCCATGCACCAGTCATTGACATTTATGTTCGGTCACTTTATAATCTATTAAACTTAGAAGATGATGATATAATGATAATATTAATTAACAAAATCGTTTAACCTTTAATTCTGTTTATTATAATGATACTGGTGAATGATTTTACAACTTTTAACAGAACAGCATTCTCATTCAAGGCGCAAACTGTAAGGGTTTTTAACATATGCAAAAGTATAAATTCTTGCACATACATTCTTTCTTCTTATGGTCATACAAACATGAAAATATGAAGCTAGGCTGATTACTGAAATTAAGTGGTTACCGTACCTCTACAATGAGATAAGTTATAAAAAAACTTCAAAAATATCTACGGACTTAGAAAATTCATACTTTGGTCTTGCTCCAGTGAGAAAGAGAACTGGAGCCTCGTGTTTCAAATTGAGGAGCTACTTGATAGAGAAGTAGCGGCTCTGGTCATGCAAACCACCATTAACGGTCATGGGTGTCGGCATGCTGACCACATGCCCCCCAATCCTGCCATCTGCCTATGGTAGATGTTGCAGCAGTTGGGTGATAGGCCAAGTCCCTTCACGGAGTTTAGTTTTAGTTTTCCAAGCCTCAGATGTTGCTACAGAAGAAATTTTCTCCAAGTAATCTTTCATCTTTAGTGGATGTAGACTCAGGCCAAAATAATATCCTTTTAAATGGTGAAGGTACATTTGACATCAGGGCAGGCTGTGTTGTAAATATAGGCATACCAGATGGTGTTATGGGAACAGTCAAAATAGAATGTGTTGAAGGCATAGGCACCAACTTTGGGAGGACAAGGTATTTTCTGACCAATCCCAAACTTTTATTAAATTGTTATCATTGGTGCTATGGGAATAGTAAAAATAGAAGAATGCATTGAAGGCTTAGACACCGACTTTGGGGGGACAAGGTACTTTCTACCCCTCCCCAACTTTTAAATTGTTATCATATAAGGCATATGTATAGGCTAACTAGTAAAATACAGTTCTTGCTCCCCAACAATATTGCACAAGTCAGCACCTCTGGTTGGTGGTGTAGGATGAGAATTTAAAAAGGATACACTTAATGTTGAGAACAGTATCATGGGTGCAGCCAAATTAGACTGTGATGAGCACGAAGTAGTTGGATGAAGACATATTTATATGCTTTCGGTCAAAACAGTGAAAGGTCCAAACTTTTGGGCTCTTACCACTCGATTTCTAATACAATGTAACTCTAGGAACATCAAATGTTTTGGCAGCAGTAGCTGTAGGCTTGCCATCTCCACAGCCTTTATGGCCTTAGCTATTTGTTCAAAGGTGTACTTCCTCTTAGAAGTCATACCTGAAACGTGTTCCAATTATTGACAGTTGGGTGTTCCAGTGATTGACACCCATGTCAAAGACTGGTAAAAAGGGTCATATGTTAATATTTTCTAGATAGGAATCCCTAATATTTTCAGCCTATGCAACTAATGAATAAATAATGTCAATTCAACATATTGACCATTGTACCAGTCATTGACAGGGGATGTCTAAAACTGGATCATAATATAATTTAACGTACCAGTAATTGACACCCCAACTTTAAATCAGTGATTGAGGTTAGTGTTAAGTTTTACATAATATATCTATTCTTTCATCATCATAGATCAGCCCTACATAATATTATTTATCAATAGCAATATAAAATTGTTGTTATTAACACACAAGGTAATGCCTCCCCTTAAGAGTTGTAGCAAGTAAAATGAGAAAATCTGAAGAACTTGTGCTGCAATAATCTCACAATTTTTTTTCCTTCAAACCAAGAAAGAGTTTAGCCTCAGATGCTCATCACTAATGACACATGAACTGAACTAAATTTACATATATTTACAGTGGAAAAAATAAAATAATTTTCCTTAATATTTAAAAAAGTTAGCATATGTGTCAATGACTGGAGCACTGGTGCGTTTACCTTATATATAATCTCAAGTAAAAGTTAAACTATTTAAGCAGGGTAATTATATGTTCTATTTTTACCAGGGCTATTCAGTTTTTCTGCAATGTCCCGCCCCCTGCCGGATTGAAATATTGTTCCTGTTAATATGACTTAAACATATTCGATAATCATTTAAGAGAGTCTGAAGCTTCCAAAGACATGGATTCCAGTGATAAGAACTTGGAAAGGATATATTAATATCAGGGATATTCCCATTGACGGGACAAAAACACAATAGCTAAGTTGCTCTCTTCAAAATAAAGAAATATGAAAAATAGAAGAAAAAAAGAATGACGCTTTAACAATCTTTCATAAAACAAGCACTGCTGATACAGGCCCATTTCTTCAGATTGAGACTAGAGGAAAAAAACTACCAATGAAGTATCCTTGCTGTCTAATATCAGCAAATTTTCAAGTGCAGGCATCTCACAGGTAGCAATCAAAGTGGCATAAAGTCCACCTGAATTTTCAGTTCTAGGTTTCTAATCCTTTCTAGCTTTTATTTAAAGTATATTCAAATAAAATAGAGATGACACACACTAATATTTTAAGAAAATCTTCAATTTCTACATGAAACAAAACAGAACAAAAATAAAACCAAAAATAAAGTACAGAAATTAACTACATATTTATTAAATAAAAGTACACATGAACATTAAATACAGATCTAAGAAAGGAACTTTTAATAAAAAATGTCTAATCTATCACAAAAATAAAAACATATGGCACTAACTATAACATAAAACATTTATTACTGAACTATTTGCAAAATGCAACTGTACCAGAAACATTTTTAGTGTACACCAGTACACACAGAACAAACTATGAAAATTTAAAACAATGTCAGTTTTCAAGAAATTCAGATCAGTTAATATGGTATAGCCACGTTAAATAAATTGAGATAGGCAAAATTAAAGGAAAAGCAAGACACTGATTTAAAAGAGAAGGAAAAGCTGCCAGAAGACTTTGGAAGCAATAAGTAGATCAGAGAATTGGAGGTTGAGATACCTGGAAAAATGTACGAGCAGAAAAACCTGTCAGACAGAATGAAAAAGGAAGACTTGTTTCATAATCTTCCAAAAAAGAACCTGATCTTATAATGGTTATGGAGATCAATCATGCTTTCCCTTGGTGAAATGTTTTCCAAGTTAATCTGTTTAAGATTGTATAAAGTAAAATTGTAATATTTCTGGTACAGTCCAATGTAAAACAATGACCTGAGTTTGTTGAGTTTAGTATGTTGAATTCAATGTACTGTAATACATACGTAAAGGTTGGTAAAACAAACATATTTTCAAAGTAGTAACTAATCTACAGAAAACACTAACACATATTCACGGAAACAGAAAACAACAAAAATAAGCAACATTGGGGTTCGTGAAAGATACACCGGTATGTTTTGTCCTTCAAAGAAGCTTCGAAATGCCTCAGTGTAAGTTCTGTTACCCTTCACACTCTATTCATGGGAGAACAAATCATATCATATGTTTTCTTTCAGAAAAGAGGTAGTTTTGTTATTTAATGTTGTGGCAAGTTATTTTTGTACTCATTTACAAGGTAAAACAAAGGCAGCCTATAATAAAATAATTATGAGTTATTCTAAAAATATGGCTCAGGAATGTTTTTACATAACGAAGGCCTATTATTGTACACTATTGTATTTTTTTTTTAATACAGCACTACTTCACTCAAAAGGCTATAGAATGAGAAAAATTACGAAAAGGTTCACTTTTCAAAATTAAAATTTTTACTTGCCCTTCTAAAATAGCATTCAATTTTTTGGGTAATCTTATTAAAATTGAAGGGATTATTAAAACGCTTGAAAAAGTGTACCCATATTGTAAGTCTCTAACATTAATTATTTTATATAACGAATTGAAATCGTCTGATCTAAACAGCTCCAGCATTACTTGTGCAATATCTTTTAACTTATTTAAAGATAATGGCTTCTATTTTAGACAATGCAAAAATTTCAACACCTATCAAAACCACGTTTGCTCATGAGGATATATCCTTGAAGTATTTAATGAGTGTATGATGAGTCTACATAGGTGTAAAAGACCAGTGCTCTCACAAGGAAATGATCCCTTCTCTTAAAGGCATAATTTTATGTTGAACCCACTTAACAACCAAGTACTCGTTACTCCATTGGTTTTGTATGGTAACTTTAAAGTATGGAAGGTTTTAGAGAAATAAATTTAGATAATGTTATTGCACAAAAATGAAATGATGTAAAATGCAGGACACACACTTCAGTCCACTTAGCAACTAGAAATAAGAATTTCTCAGACAACTTGAAGTAGAATATAAATCAAATGAATACTTTAACAGAAGTAGTGTAATTATAGAAAAGCAAACATAATGTGCGTATTTACTAACTGCTTAATCTAAATTTGTAATTTTTTAATTGGAAACATAATTTCACCATGATCTGTTCTTATAAGGTCTTAAATATCAGTTACTTTAGTATGAAAAATATTATTAAAAGTCAATGAATTTTGATTTATCAGTAGAATCTGAGTTAATAACTATATAAGGAACATAATTCATCAACTAAGCCTCCTCAGTTCAAAAAAGGTATTCTCAATATCAAAAGAAGATAGGCATGATGAAGCATTAAAAGCGTTTTAACTTCTAATGAGACAAAAAAAGTGTCAACTCATTACTTAACTTCCACAGGAAAGACTTTAGCTAAACTCGCTCTTAGAGTACAAATAGTTTTCGTGTGATCAGAGAAATTTCAAGCTTATCTCACTCAACGAGGATGGGGAAATGTCTATTAACTAAGCATGTCTATGATTCTTGCTGTGATCTGTATGTGTAAAATTGTTCTATCTTCAAGATTCCAAGCCTGGCACAACTCTTATGACCATTAACGTGTGCTGTGTCAGAATGCTACATGCAGCATGCGGAGTGAGCATCCTCCACCTAGTGCATCATGCTGCAACCTGTAGCAACACAGCCATATACTCACGAGACACCAGTGTGTCAGGAGGATAGCGGAAACTGAAGATCCAGTCTTCCTCCACCTTCAGGATACGTCCCGTGATGCGAGCGTAGAACTCATAATTCTCCCGTCCAAACAGGTTACTCACTCCAAAGTTGTCGATCAAGAATTTCATGATGCGAGTTGCAACCTAAACATAGATCAACATTGTTACCGTAATTTCCAAATCTATGTAAGGATAAGAAATAAAGTGTTTTTACATATAAATATATCTGAGAATCATATCAGGATACAAAAAATGCTACGTTACTATAACAGAACTAGTCACATTTTAAAATATAGGTATGAATGTTTTTTATAGGGATACAGTTTATACTTGTGAAGAATAATTAACTCTTTAACAGCCTGCCGTATTAAAATTCAACAGTGTTCTTTAAGACTGAAATATTTCAAAAACTAATTCTCAGCTTCTGAAAATAAAACTATGGAATCAACAGCTATGTGTTCTCTATGTTATTGGTTCTACAAGTTCAGAGATTGAGTTCTTGAAAAAGTTTCTTCCATAAAAGGCTGTCATATTAAAGTTCAACAGCATTCTATGCGATTAAAATATAATTTCAAAAACTAATGCTCAGTTTCTGGAAAATGAAAATATGAAACCAACAGCCATGCGTTTTCTATGTTATTGGTTCTATAAGTTCAGTCACAAAAAGATTTTTCGTAATTTATATAGCTATTTACTGCATCAAAATAGTTCTTAAAGCAGTTGCTAGATGACTGTAGCCAGTTCAATACTGTAATTGGTACAGCCTCGTAGGATAAAAGGATATATTATGTCAACTGTTTGCTGCGATTGACTATAGGAAACCTGATCCTACAAATGTTAAACTGAGAAAAGACGCATAAAAGGCTATTGGAATCAATATGCCTATGAGGTCCTATCAGGAAACATATGATTAGCAATAAGATATGAAACAGGTAATATTTCATTAACTAATTATATTATTTCTAGGACTTGCAAGAATAGGGTTGAATGGCGGGCTCAGGTAAGCACGGCAATGAACCTTCGGGTTCTATAAAATAGATAATATTCCTTGCTTAGGAATTGTCTATTGCCATTGAGTAAGTAAGTAAGCAATTTTTTTTCATTTTCATAGCTTTATTTTTGATTAGGTGAAAAATTATATTGTCAAATTTTAATACAATTAACTACTGCAGCCAGTCAACACAAAGCAAGTCCTTACCCAGAGCAAGGACTTCTTAAGTAGCTCCTCGATTTATATCATGAGGCTAAATGCCTCAGAGATATCCGAGGAGGTACTGGGGATCAAACTCAGGCCTGCAGATCTGTAGCCAGAAAAGCTGACTACGAGATCAGGCAGGTGGTCATACACGCCTATGAGATTCTGCGGCTGGAAAGATGGACGAAGTGTGGTTTACTGAACACATTCGACAGTTTCAGAAACTATGCATAATAATTTTATTTATCCTGCAGTACTGCCAAACAAATTTTATCATCATATACATTTGGCCTGTATGTTTCAGAAGCATGGCATACAAATGGTGAGACTGTAGTGAAATTAAATTCAAGATAAATTACTTTTGTTAACATTCATCACAGATTTATAGAATGGATAAGATTAAGAATATGATTATGATGATTGTAACAACATTGCTCTTGAAAGATGAACACAAGAAAACAGACATGATCAGAGAATGAAGGTAAATTCCTCAGTCATCAATTGGGCAGAAAGAAATATCAAACCCAGAATTTAGTTGGAGAGAAGAATCAAGGAAAAGTAATGACACAGGATGACAGGAACAAATGGAAGATGAAACTAATCATTCAAAAAATCAATGTTGGAAGGTGTAAAAATATCCAACTATGTGAGAAATTTGAGCACTTCCTTTTGTTGGAAACTGAAGTTAAAACAGGAAACCCTACTTGAAATCTTGGTGACTGTATAAGTATTCAACATTAAGCTTGTACAAATAAAAGTATCTTCAAGGTCCTCTTGTTTACGTACTAAATCTCAAAACATAGTCGGTTGATACAATGTTACATTTACTTAACAAACACTGTTTTTTATACAAAATGTGTTAAGATATTGTAAATTACATACACTTGTATAATTGAGTGAATTTTTTGTTCACTTGAGGCAAACCATCTTTTAAAGGGAAAAAAAATCATTCCTAAGTTCTGTTGAAAAAGGGTTTTGCTGTACAAATTTAACATCTTATTCATTAGATAACACTTCTATGGAGTGTGATTCTATAAAAACATTCATACCATTGCATTAGATAGAATACTAAATAAATTACTAGCTTGTACAGTTTAAAGCTTCCTAATTTTTTCATCTTGTTTATATACAGCTGCATACTATAACAACCAACTTTATATCTTGAACTTTGTTTTATTTATAACCCTCATAATTTCAACATGTATAACGTAATCTGTAATACTTAATATTCATTAATCTAAAAATGTATATATCGTATTTTGAGGTTGCTAGAATAAAATAATTTTTAAATTGTTATACATAAGTTACTATGCTCAAAATAGAGTTTATCTGTCCATTTTGTTAACCATAAAAAAGCTGATAAAGAAATGGAAAAACTCCACTGAATTTACGAGAGACTGTTTGGAGGGACTGTTTCTTTCTATCATTACAGTGAACATTTATCCACATCAAAGAAAAATTGTACAAAGTGTGAAGTAAGATTTATCATCCACCATTATTTTAGATACAAAAAATATTTGAAAATCCGACTTTGCCCTAACAACCTCTTAACCACAATACAAAATGCTGTACCATAGGAACCTGTTACTACCACAAACTACAGAACCAGAAAGAGAAGGGGCATACAAGAGCTACACAACTAAAAAAAAAATCAGAAGCCATAATGCAAATGAGAAATGGACAGAAAATGGGGACAGGAAGTGTGCACACTAAGTTTGTGTGCAGATTATCACAGCTAAGGCAATTCCCTTTAAATACTGAAACATGCAAAATGAACACTTGCCTCAATAAACAATTTTCTCAGTTCTTTCAAAACTCTATATACCACAATCAACACTTGAATAATATTTAAAAATTGTAAACTAACATTGAAAAATATGTGGCATTGAAAAAGATATGAATAAATATGAGTGTACCCATACCCGTTTATTCCTGTTTCCGGTCATTTTTCCTGTTTAAATTCTAACAATGAGAAGACTTGTAATGATATGGGAGCAGCCTCAGTTTATCTCAAAAGGAAAAAAAAAATTTAATGTTCATGACCAAATCAATAAGGTGAATACTATAATATTTATTATAGACTGAAATACAGTAATTTCATTATAATGATCACACATCTGTAAAACGATCTACAAGTTGAAATTCATTCTAACATAAAATGTGTACATTAATCCAAAGAGACAAAATTTATATTAATAAGGTATTAGCCTACAAGTAATATAAGGTGTATTTTTCTTTTGAGATACAAACCACATTGCATTGCACCGTTTGAAGAGCTACTTCACCTACTTCCCCTGAATAACCGCCACTGCCACATAAAATATTTTCCTTAAAGGTAGCAAGTTTGTTTATTAGAAATGATTTAATATATTATAAATAATTATTTGAATGTAATATGATAGAATAATTAATTATATTAATATTAAATATTTATTATAAGATACTATTATAATATTTGATTAATAATAATAGTAATAAGTACATAAGTAAAGTGATCCCTATACAGGCCATGGAGGCCCAGAGGGTTCCAGAAGGTTGAGGCTCCCAGATTTTGGACATTCGGCACGTGAAGGTGGTAAGGTTGTCAACCTTACGCACCAGCCGCATTTACCCCCAGGATTGCTCCTGGTATTCATTTCTGTTAGAGGCTGAGTCGACCCCAGGGCCATAGTGCCACCAGAAGGATTAGGCCAATTGAAAAACTCCAACGACCTCATCGGGAATCGAACCCGCTACCTTCCGGTTTGTAGCACAGCGCCTCAACCACTATGCTACGGCGTACCCCAAGTACATAATTCATTATATTATATACCTATGATTATAAGCACCTGTTGTTAGGAAAATACAAAATGTTTTCACAAAAAATTACAGATTCGACTAAATATTTGGAAATTATTCACCTTTCAGCAAAATCACAAAATTGATGAAATTACATGAACTACATTGGAAGAAATTTGAAAGTGTCAACCACAGATGGCTGCAACTGATTTGATCATTAAGAACCCACTGTGAAAATAAAAATTGATAGTGACATATCAACCGACCAACCGATATACACTGAAAACGAAAGTTCATTTGCATTTTGAAAATTAAATGAAGCTGCATAAATTAAAAGTAGTTTTTGCTGAAACTTTCATCCCCTAAAACCCCCCAGTGAAAATAGCAAAATTGTTGACAGAATTAAATAAATATAGCAAAAAAATATTCCTGGCAACAACAAAAATTACAAAATCTAGCAAATATTTTCAACAAACTGTCAACTGAGTTTGCTATAAAACCAAATGAATATTAGATAAGACTATTAGATAATTTTGTTAGAATAAAGAATGGAATGACGTTTAAAAAGAAATTAAATATTAGGCTACTCTAGTATACAAGATAACAGGAAGCACTAAAATATACATTTAAAAACATGACAAGACGTGCAGCAGTGAAAGAAGCTGCAGCAGCTTGGCGGGCAGCTCTAAAAGCATTTCGTAAGTTCCTGGAGTTCTCTGCAGATGTGAAGGACCTAAGAGGATGACAGATAAACTGAAGACTGGAGTGACGAGCCTTACATAGATCTCACTAATTAGAAAATATAGAATATTTCCTCTAGCGCCTGTGTTTCAGGAAACGTCCCCAAAATGCTAGCAGCGTTTCCTCTTTGAATGGCAAGGCTGATCTTCTGCCGTAGGAAATCTGTAGACCGTGAATCTCCAGTCAGGGCCTCCAGATGTCTTCCTATTTCTGACACCAGGATCTTCGCATCTGTGCACCAAGGTCCCATCGTCTCCACAGCGAACACAGTAAAGTTGTAATTGTTAACCAGATCTTTATATTTATTCAGCTTTGTGCAGATTGCTGATGCTGTGGCTGAGCCTGCTAGTTTGCATGTGTTCGGCAAATGAGATGGTGCGAAAGTGTCAACACAAGTGACATCCCATAATAACGATTTTCCTTTAGACCATGGTATCAGAGTTAGGCCATCAGGTCTTTTTCCATCACTGCGGCTTATACCCATAGGTTCTAGGACTGAAGGAAAGCCTGCAGATACAAGTGCTCTCTTGATAATGTCGTTAATTGCATGGTGTCTTGAAAGTCTGCCACTGTTCTTAAAACAACTTAAGCCATGGTGTCCAGAGGCATCAACAGGTGTTCCACATTGACATTTATGTGGGAAACAGATCTTCGTACCTAACCTTAAAGCAACAGCTATTTTAAACGACATGTTGTCAAGTAATGTTCCAATATTGGAAGATGGAATTGCCTGAAGCCATGATCCTGATTCTTTCTCTCGAATTGCCAGGTATCGAGCACACTCTGCATCCAAAACTGAAGACCTCAAAAGACTCTCATAGGTATTCGAGGTGAGGATGAAATCCCAGGACTTCTGTATGTCAGGATTAGATGGTATGCCATGATCATTTGTAATGCTGGACCACTTAACCAGAGCATCGGTCAAATGAGAAATATCGATTTCATCACCGTGATTGGGAAGAATTAACTTAACAAAATCGATAACCCCATAAGCAGAAGCCAGGAAAGCAGGTAAACAAACATCGCTGACGCTACGAATTCCAAGTCCTCCGAAAGAAACGGGCAATGAAGCTAAGGTCCAGTTGCTGTCTTCTAGGCGAATGTTTAAAATTGATTCCAAACAATTCCTCAACAAAGCATCAACTTCTTGAGTGAGAGAAGGAAAAAGCCATAATGGAGTTGAACGAAGACAGTACGTCAATTTAGGAATCGCAAAACAATTCTTTAGCAGAAAGTAAGCAATGTGGGAAGAAAGTGAGCTCAGTCCATCAAATAATCTTTTCATTGTCTCCAGCTTATCTCTAAGATATGGCTCAACAGCCGGAAGAAAAATGGGACAACCAAGAAGTGTTAAGTCGGATTTGGAGACTACCTTTATCCCTGGAGCAATTTTTTCAAAAGCCGTGATAACATCAGGATCTTGCTCAGAGGAAAAATATAGCTCGCATTTATCTGGGTTTATCTCCAAACCGATAGCTTTTCCAGCATCTATAATTGATGTGAAATCAGATAAGATCACCTCAGGATCCCCTGCCAGAGTGCCGTCATCTAAATAAAAAAGATTTAGAGGGCTACGTAAATCGGAAATAACAAGAGTGTAATGTGAGACTAAACATTAGTGGCCCCAAAGGATCTCCCTGTTGCACTCCAGTCTGAGAAGGTATTATTTCAGTGTTGTAAAAGAGGTTAGAAGGGTTCCTATAGGCTTGCCACATGTAGCCATATAAGTTAGGAATCTTGCTCTTAACTATTTCCAGCATGGAGTCTCTTGAAATACAATTGAAGGCATTTTTGAAATCAATTTTCAAAAGGATGTTGCGTGTATTGTCATTTAAATATTCCATTAAAGAAAGTATTTATTGAAATTCTAGAAGGACAAGTATTAATAAAGAAGTGGTTCACGCTTGAACAGAGGCTATTTCTTTGTAGGGTACTCATTAATATATTGTATATTAGTCTAGATTTTGCCTCTCTAAATGATACATGAAATAAATCTATTTACCATCTTAAAATATATTTTTGTAGAACAATTTTGTTTACTTCGGTAACTTTCTAAATGCAGTTTCATGTTCCCAAATCTTCAGTAGAATGCCAATTGAAATCTTCAGGATGAGGTGTTGGTGAGGGGGTGTATTATGGTGAAAGTGAAGTGGGGATTGATAGTAGGGGTTGGGTTTGAGTGTCTATGTATCTTATTGTGTTAAATAATAGTGATTTGAAAATTGATTTATTTGTTTAAAACCAGTGTTGTGGTTCAGGAAATAATAGATTATAAATTATCTCCCACCTCTTCCCTGTACAAATGTGAATGGCAAATATATAGCAGATACAAAGGAAAAGAGAATGCTAATTAAAAGCATCAGAGTTCTTAACACTAGAGAGTCTGAAAGGGCCTTTTTGACTTTTTCACAAATATTTTCATGTTATTTTCCATACCATTGGCTATGGAGTCTTGAACATTTTTTACTTTTCACATTTTTGGATTGGTTTGTAGTTAAGTTCTGAAATCTGGTTTGTGTTTCTTCAAAATATGTATTAAATAACTATCCATAAACAGAAGATAATCACAACAACCATCTGACAAAGACGAGAGTGAATATGTCCTCAGATCGATGAATCTATATCGAGGGAAAGCAAGAAATATAAGTACAGATAGTTATGGCACACATTAAGTAGACGGTCAACTAGTCTTGTCAGTACTCTCAACCGAAACTAGATAGGTTTCCCCAATAACAAAAGTGGGTGGTAAACCTGCATCCCACAATCATTTTCTACAAAAGATAAACGTTGAAATCCCACCAACTCATTTCAAAGTAAAAAAGAACAAGAATGTGGTGTAACTGACTACATTACATTCATCTGTAAATGTACTCATACCGATACTCAAAAACAAGAAGAAGACTCCAGAAACAATGAAATTTTACAGTAATACGAAATACGGTGTTGATGTAGTCAAATGGAAAGTCTTTACATTACAACGTCTGGTTCCAGACACTAGCCTGAGCAAGTCTTCTTCAGTGTATTGAATTCGGCAGTAATCGACTCATGGGTTCTCCAAAAATAAGAAAATGAGTTGAAAGTGTGACATACGTCATGTTATGACGTGTTTAGTCACTTTAGTTCACTCTTACTCTCTCCGCTTGCTGTCCTTTCTGCGCATGCTCGGTGCGTGGTTTTTGTCTGTGTTGCGTCGGCCATTCCGGCTGACGAGTTAGTCTCTCTTAGCCTTCAGAACAGAATTGTGCCTAGTAGTGTTTGTGGAGTATATTCTACGATGTCTGGCCTCGCTATCCGGATTTGCCTTCCAGGTATGTGCACGGGACGGGTTAGTAATTTATAATGTAATTCACCATTCTATATTCGTGCACTTAATTGTGGAATCTCCACTAAGTTATGGTATTGCCAAGCCATTTAAGTTCATTACTATTGCCGTTTATCTTATGTCTATTATGCCACGATGAAAGTCACATTTGCTAAAATTAGGGAAGAAATCTCGCCAAGTGGTATAGGGTTTAAGTCATGAGAATAATTACGTTTGTCCTAATTCAGTTGCCTGTAATAAGAGACGTTGTCACATCTCGTGATGTTGCGGCGTCATGTCTGCAGCCATTGTACCTACCCCTCTAAGCAAGTATTGCTTGACCTACTCTAGTCCCTTCTGAGTGAATTTTGTATAGCGAGATTATATAGTGTCGAGATATTAATGACACGAGTATCTAAAACTATCCCTTAATTAATAGATGTATAGTCTATGAGCACTTGCAAAATGGGCCATTTATCTTGAAGGTCATGCCCCTGTGCTAGAACTTGCTAGTAATACTAAATTATATATATATATAATCGCTATGAACGGATAGGCAGTTCATATTATTATTCCTGCTAATTTAATATTTTTCAGTACTGTAAGCTGTATTTGACAAATTATTCAAAGAAGTAATTGTACAAATTGTGAGGCTTCATTTGTATGTTATTGGCCAGATTCTTATGAATTATCTTAGCCAAGTTCCCTTTGAAAATAATTTATTCAGCTTGTCAGGGCTGTAGTAACTGTTACCCAGTTAGATTATTATTTATGCTATTTTAATATTTTTCAGTACTGTAAGCTGTATTTGACAAATTATTCAAAGAAGTAATTGTAAAAATTGTGAGGCTTCAGTTGTATATTACTGGCCTGATGCTTATGAATTATCTTAGCCAAGTTCCCTTTGAAAATAATTTATTCAGCCTGTTAGAGCTGTAGTAACTTACCCAGTTAGATTATTATTCATGCTATTTTAATATTTTCCAGTACAGTAAGCTGTATTTGACAAATTATTCAAAGAAGTAATTGTAAAAAATTGTGAGGCTTCAGTTGTATATTATTGGCCAGATTCTTATGAATTATCTTAGCCAAGTTACTTTGAAAATAATTTATTCAGCCTGTCAGGGGTGTAGTATCTGTTAACCAGTTAGATCATTATTCATGCTAACTTAACATTTTTCAGTACTGTAAGTTGTATTTGAAAAATTATTCAAAGAAGTAAAATTTGTGAGACTTCATTTGCATATTACTGGGCTGATGCTTAAGAATTATCTTAGCCAAGTTCCCTTTGAAAATAATTTACTCATGCATTTAGTGCTGTAGTAACTGTTACCCAGTTAGATTATTATTCATGCTAATTTAATATTTTCCAGTACTGTAAGCTGTATCAGAAAAATTATTCAAAGGAGTAATTGTGATATTTGTGTGACTTCATTTGTATTGTTATTGCCCAGATTCTTAGGAATTATCTTAACAAGTTCCTTTTGAAAATAATTTATTCAGCCTGTCAGGGGTGTAGTAACTGTTAACCAGTTAGATTATTATTCATGTTAACTTAACTTTTTTCAGTACTGTAAGTTGTATTTAAAAAATTATTCAAAGAAGTAATTGTAAAATTTGTGAGACTTCATTTGCATATTACTGGGCTGATTCTTAAGAATTATCTTAGCCAAGTTCCCTTTGAAAATAATTTACTCATGCATTTAGTGCTGTAGTAACTGTTACCCAGTTAGATTATTATTCATGCTAATTTAATATTTTCCAGTACTGTAAGTTGTATTTGACAAATTATTCAAAGAAGTAATTGTAAAAATTGTGAGGCTTCAGTTGTATATTATTGGCCAGATTCTTATGAATTATCTTAGCCAAGTTCTCTTTGAAAATAATTTATTCAGCCTGTCAGAGCTGTAGTAACTTACCCAGTTAGATTATTATTCGTGCTATTTTAATATTTTCCAGTACAGTAAGCTGTATTTGACAAATTATTCAAAGAAGTAATTGTAAAAATTGTGAGGCTTCAGTTGTATATTATTGGCCAGATTCTTATGAATTATCTTAGCCAAGTTACTTTGAAAATAATTTATTCAGCCTGTCAGGGGTGTAGTATCTGTTAACCAGTTAGATCATTATTCATGCTAACTTAACATTTTTCAGTACTGTAAGTTGTATTTGAAAAATTATTCAAAGAAGTAAAATTTGTGAGACTTCATTTGTATATTACTGGGCTGATTCTTATGAATTATCTTAGCCAAGTCCCCCTTGAAAATAATTTATTCAGCCTGTCAGAGCTGTAGTAACTTACCCAGTTAGATTATTATTCATGCTATTTTAATATTTTCCAGTACAGTAAGCTGTATTTGACAAATTATTCAAAGAAGTAATTGTAAAAATTGTGAGGCTTCAGTTGTATATTATTGGCCAGATTCTTATGAATTATCTTAGCCAAGTTACCTTTGAAAATAATTTATTCAGCCTGTCAGGACTGTAGTAACTGTTAACCAGTTAGATTATTATTCATGCTAACTTAACATTTTTCAGTACTGTAAATTGTATTTGAAAAATTATTCAAAGAAGCAATTGTAAAATTTGTGTGACTTCATTTTCATATTACTGGCCTGATGCTTAGGAATTATCTTAGCTAAGTTCCTTTGAAAATAATTTATTCAGCCTGTCAGGGGTGTAGTAACTGTTAGCCAGTTAGATTATTATTCATGCTATTTTCCAGTACTGTAAGCTGTATTTGACAAATTATTCAAAGAAGTAATTGTAAAAATTGTGAGGCTTCAGTTGTATATTATTGGCCAGATTCTTATGAATTATCTTAGCCAAGTTCCCTTTGAAAATAATTTATTCAGCCTGTCAGAGCTGTAGTAACTTACCCAGTTAGATTATTATTCATGCTATTTTAATATTTTCCAGTACAGTAAGCTGTATTTGACAAATTATTCAAAGAAGTAATTGTAAAAATTGTGAGGCTTCAGTTGTATATTATTGGCCAGATTCTTATGAATTATCTTAGCCAAGTTACTTTGAAAATAATTTATTCAGCCTGTCAGGGGTGTAGTATCTGTTAACCAGTTAGATTATTATTCATGCTAACTTAACATTTTTCAGTACTGTAAGTTGTATTTGAAAAATTATTCAAAGGAGTAATTGTAAAATTTGTGAGACTTCATTTGCATATTACTGGGCTGATGCTTAAGAATTATCTTAGCCAGGTTCCCTTTGAAAATAATTTACTCATGCATTTAGTGCTGTAGTAACTGTTACCCAGTTAGATTATTATTCATGCTAATTTAATATTTTCCAGTACTGTAAGCTGTATCAGAAAAATTATTCAAAGGAGTAATTGTGATATTTGGGTGACTTCATTTGTATATTATTGCCCAGATTCTTAGGAATTATCTTAGCCAAGTTCCCTCTGAAAATAAAATTAGTTATGCTCTCAGTGCTGTAGTAACTGTTAGCCAGTTAAACTATTATTCATCCACTTAAAGTTATTCCAGTACTGGAACCTGTACTTAACAAATTAGTCTTGAGATGTTAAGAAAATTTAGTCTAGCACATATTGCGTGTAAAATTGATTGCTTCTTAACCCCTTATTCAGGATAGCTTTATATTTATTCTCTGAATTATCTTATATCTATCTCAGTGTACCCTCCTTTATTTATAGTTACTCTCTAGCCATCTCAGTTAGGATCGAAGGTTATATTCCCTTATGGCATCTATTCATGTGATCTGTACCTTTGGAAATGTGTACTATATTTTGGGAGTAGCAATCAGTATCATTTACTCTCCCGGATCCTGGATTGCTCTTTAGTGAAGTTGCCCTTAGCTATTCATTGGGTTAGATCTTATGTAACTGCTCTTAGAGTTATTTGTCAGGGTTATTCCAGTAGTTGGGTTATGATATGTTAATCGTCAGGTATTTGTGCAGGATTTATGATATTGTTGCCTTTGATCCAATTGGACGCTGTGATATTTAATGGTTGTATGTTTATTTGTTAATTCTGTTTGAAAATATAGAGATATAGAATGTTATTCCAGTATACTCTCTCTCTGCAAGATTGTTTCCCAGCACGCTAGGATTTCCTGCTTCCTGTTTCTTTCGGATTCTTATATTTATTATTCTAGTGAGCCGACACTTATCCTCCAAGCCCTAAGGGCTGTCTCAGGTAGTATCCTTAAAAAAACCAACCCAGCATCCGAAAGCCGGCTCAGGTGGTAGCATTACCTTCGCTCTACACTCTGGTGTTTGACTCTTTCTTCGCAGAGGGGAGAGTGACGTATTTTATACGTCCACTTATCTTGTTCAGTTTTTTTTCAATTATTTCTGCTATTTTTTCATTCAAAATGGTGGACCGTTCGTTCTGTTTTATGTGAGCTGCTTCTCGACTGCTGGTGTAGCTCAACTTCCCTGGTACGCCGGTGGTGGTTGAGTCCTTCCTGGATTTTGGGAGCTTATGTATGTGTGTCATACGCCGGCTGTCGTTGAGCCTCTTGCTTTAACGTGTTCGACTGAGTCCTTGTGGGCTTCTTACTTCCTTCACGTGTAGCCATTGTTGTGCGGTTGGGGGACTTCTTGGCGTAGCTCAACTTCCCTGGTGCGCCGGCGGTGGTTGAGTTGTGCTGGATATTGCACTAAGGATTATACGTCAGTTGTCTTTCTTCCCCACACTTGGTGGATCGTGGGTGAAATAAGTGCCCCCCCCCTTCTACTCTGTCACTTGCTATTACATGTTAAGAGTCCCCGCTAAATTATAAGGATTGCTGAATTTCATACTTTAAAATGGAAATTTTTTTTTGATTGTTCAGGTTCTAGAACATGGCGTGTCCTTCTTACTCCAAAATTTGGCAAATAATGTTTTAAGAAGGGCCCATGCCACTCAGTTGAAGCCCTTTGTCAATGTATAGATTTAAGGTATAGGCGAGTGTTTTTTGATTAAGTGGCTATTAAATTATGTTGTGGCTTGTGTATGTTTTATGAATTAGGGTTATAAATGTTATGTTTGTCAGTTGGTGTTCGCTACTCGCACCATGAAATATTAAAGGTATTTATGGCTTGGTATTTAAGTAGGGTATTTATGTATTGTTGTGATGGGGATTCCACTTGTGCACGAATAAATTTTTGTGGTGAATTTTTTGCTCGTCCTTTGCACTCCTGTTCGGTGAATTCCGGTGATGCGGGGTCTGTTCGTTCTCCACATGATTAAGATACTACTACTAGGCCTATATTAAAATTAAGGCTGACTCATACAAATATAATAAAACAAAAAAAGAAGGAAAACCAATAATTCAACAAAGAATAACAAGAGATGAGACAAATTTGGTATCCATTATAAGAAGAATGTTTACCCTGCTACAATCTGGAATGACTATTATCTACTGACATTTATGGCTGAAGTCGACTTCAATATCATGGTATTAAGGAAAATATGGACATGAGCTCTGCCCTTTTCCTACTACTGTATGTACTCTGGTGCCTGATGGTACTGGTGGTTGCCCTGAGCCTTCTGCATCTTGATTGTGTGCTGTTATTGTTGGAGCATGTGCCCTGAATGCTGTGTCTTCTGTTCCTCGTGCTCCTGGGTGCATCGTGTAGGCCTGCACGTCGTTCCCGGCTGGGCTGGCTCATGGGGAAACGTACCCCAGCTTGTTTTTGTCACCTGCGTGGGTGGCCGGAGCCACTCCTTCCAGCACTTCTTGGTTATCTGTGAGCAGAGTACTACGCAATATAGCATCTCTATCCAAGATATATGTAATGGTGGTGTGAGTGTTTTTGACCAGTTGTTATTGGTCGAAGGTGGTAAGACCCCTCAAGTGATATGTGCTCACTCCTTTCCTCTTATTTTGAGGCTCTTGTGCATCGTTTTCATCTTAAGTCTTATATATTAGAAGAACGAAGAATGTGATAACCAAGTTAGGAATTATAGTGAAGAATGGAGTCTTATTATCTACACCTTATATAGATTAATGGTGTAGGCCTTTGGCCGTGGTTAACATTGAACTCAACGTACGGACTATTCTAATGGCTCTAAATTATGTAAAATTTGTTTTATGCTATTGAATGACTCTTGATGTACTATAAAAGTTTTCAGGTTCTACAATGCATGCTTGTCAGATAACAATTCAATCTTTTGTATTCACATTTTTCAACTTGACTGAATCTACCTGACTTGAGTGTAATATATGTCTAACCTTATAATCTTATTCAATCATGTGTGAAAGTGAAAGACTGCTTGATTCTTAAGATTTCAAGAGTATAAGGGTATTTTGGTATAAGGTATAGTTCTCTTAGGGTGTAGTATTTGCATATGTTGTGTATTTATGGTTATGTAACTATACTTTGTTTATGTCTTTATATGATCTAGTACTTGTGATTTTCATCTGGCATTGTAGGCGATACCTTTCTTGTCCGGCCTTCCCTTTCTTTTTTTCGCAGAGGGGAGGCTGTGACATACGTCATGTTATGACGTGTTTAGTCACTTTAGTTCACTCTTACTCTCTCCGCTTGCTGTCCTTTCTGCGCATGCTCGGTGCGTGGTTTTTGTCTGTGTTGCGTCGGCCATTCCGGCTGACGAGTTAGTCTCTCTTAGCCTTCAGAACAGAATTGTGCCTAGTAGTGTTTGTGGAGTATATTCTACGATGTCTGGCCTCGCTATCCGGATTTGCCTTCCAGGTATGTGCACGGGACGGGTTAGTAATTTATAATGTAATTCACCATTCTATATTCGTGCACTTAATTGTGGAATCTCCACTAAGTTATGGTATTGCCAAGCCATTTAAGTTCATTACTATTGCCGTTTATCTTATGTCTATTATGCCACGATGAAAGTCACATTTGCTAAAATTAGGGAAGAAATCTCGCCAAGTGGTATAGGGTTTAAGTCATGAGAATAATTACGTTTGTCCTAATTCAGTTGCCTGTAATAAGAGACGTTGTCATATCTCGTGATGTTGCGGCGTCATGTCTGCAGCCATTGTACCTACCCCTCTAAGCAAGTATTGCTTGACCTACTCTAGTCCCTTCTGAGTGAATTTTGTATAGCGAGATTATATAGTGTCGAGATATTAATGACACGAGTATCTAAAACTATCCCTTAATTAATAGATGTATAGTCTATGAGCACTTGCAAAATGGGCCATTTATCTTGAAGGTCATGCCCCTGTGCTAGAACTTGCTAGTAATACTGAATTATATATATATATAATCGCTATGAACGGATAGGCAGTTCATATTATTATTCCTGCTAATTTAATATTTTTCAGTACTGTAAGCTGTATTTGACAAATTATTCAAAGAAGTAATTGTACAAATTGTGAGGCTTCATTTGTATGTTATTGGCCAGATTCTTATGAATTATCTTAGCCAAGTTCCCTTTGAAAATAATTTATTCAGCTTGTCAGGGCTGTAGTAACTGTTACCCAGTTAGATTATTATTTATGCTATTTTAATATTTTTCAGTACTGTAAGCTGTATTTGACAAATTATTCAAAGAAGTAATTGTAAAAATTGTGAGGCTTCAGTTGTATATTACTGGCCTGATGCTTATGAATTATCTTAGCCAAGTTCCCTTTGAAAATAATTTATTCAGCCTGTTAGAGCTGTAGTAACTTACCCAGTTAGATTATTATTCATGCTATTTTAATATTTTCCAGTACAGTAAGCTGTATTTGACAAATTATTCAAAGAAGTAATTGTAAAAAAATTGTGAGGCTTCAGTTGTATATTATTGGCCAGATTCTTATGAATTATCTTAGCCAAGTTACTTTGAAAATAATTTATTCAGCCTGTCAGGGGTGTAGTATCTGTTAACCAGTTAGATCATTATTCATGCTAACTTAACATTTTTCAGTACTGTAAGTTGTATTTGAAAAATTATTCAAAGAAGTAAAATTTGTGAGACTTCATTTGCATATTACTGGGCTGATGCTTAAGAATTATCTTAGCCAAGTTCCCTTTGAAAATAATTTACTCATGCATTTAGTGCTGTAGTAACTGTTACCCAGTTAGATTATTATTCATGCTAATTTAATATTTTCCAGTACTGTAAGCTGTATCAGAAAAATTATTCAAAGGAGTAATTGTGATATTTGTGTGACTTCATTTGTATTGTTATTGCCCAGATTCTTAGGAATTATCTTAACAAGTTCCTTTTGAAAATAATTTATTCAGCCTGTCAGGGGTGTAGTAACTGTTAACCAGTTAGATTATTATTCATGTTAACTTAACTTTTTTCAGTACTGTAAGTTGTATTTAAAAAATTATTCAAAGAAGTAATTGTAAAATTTGTGAGACTTCATTTGCATATTACTGGGCTGATGCTTAAGAATTATCTTAGCCAAGTTCCCTTTGAAAATAATTTACTCATGCATTTAGTGCTGTAGTAACTGTTACCCAGTTAGATTATTATTCATGCTAATTTAATATTTTCCAGTACTGTAAGTTGTATTTGACAAATTATTCAAAGAAGTAATTGTAAAAAATTGTGAGGCTTCAGTTGTATATTATTGGCCAGATTCTTATGAATTATCTTAGCCAAGTTCTCTTTGAAAATAATTTATTCAGCCTGTCAGAGCTGTAGTAACTTACCCAGTTAGATTATTATTCATGCTATTTTAATATTTTCCAGTACAGTAAGCTGTATTTGACAAATTATTCAAAGAAGTAATTGTAAAAATTGTGAGGCTTCAGTTGTATATTATTGGCCAGATTCTTATGAATTATCTTAGCCAAGTTACTTTGAAAATAATTTATTCAGCCTGTCAGGGGTGTAGTATCTGTTAACCAGTTAGATCATTATTCATGCTAACTTAACATTTTTCAGTACTGTAAGTTGTATTTGAAAAATTATTCAAAGAAGTAAAATTTGTGAGACTTCATTTGTATATTACTGGGCTGATTCTTATGAATTATCTTAGCCAAGTCCCCCTTGAAAATAATTTATTCAGCCTGTCAGAGCTGTAGTAACTTACCCAGTTAGATTATTATTCATGCTATTTTAATATTTTCCAGTACAGTAAGCTGTATTTGACAAATTATTCAAAGAAGTAATTGTAAAAATTGTGAGGCTTCAGTTGTATATTATTGGCCAGATTCTTATGAATTATCTTAGCCAAGTTACCTTTGAAAATAATTTATTCAGCCTGTCAGGACTGTAGTAACTGTTAACCAGTTAGATTATTATTCATGCTAACTTAACATTTTTCAGTACTGTAAATTGTATTTGAAAAATTATTCAAAGAAGCAATTGTAAAATTTGTGTGACTTCATTTTCATATTACTGGCCTGATGCTTAGGAATTATCTTAGCTAAGTTCCTTTGAAAATAATTTATTCAGCCTGTCAGGGGTGTAGTAACTGTTAGCCAGTTAGATTATTATTCATGCTATTTTCCAGTACTGTAAGCTGTATTTGACAAATTATTCAAAGAAGTAATTGTAAAAATTGTGAGGCTTCAGTTGTATATTATTGGCCAGATTCTTATGAATTATCTTAGCCAAGTTCCCTTTGAAAATAATTTATTCAGCCTGTCAGAGCTGTAGTAACTTACCCAGTTAGATTATTATTCATGCTATTTTAATATTTTCCAGTACAGTAAGCTGTATTTGACAAATTATTCAAAGAAGTAATTGTAAAAATTGTGAGGCTTCAGTTGTATATTATTGGCCAGATTCTTATGAATTATCTTAGCCAAGTTACTTTGAAAATAATTTATTCAGCCTGTCAGGGGTGTAGTATCTGTTAACCAGTTAGATTATTATTCATGCTAACTTAACATTTTTCAGTACTGTAAGTTGTATTTGAAAAATTATTCAAAGGAGTAATTGTAAAATTTGTGAGACTTCATTTGCATATTACTGGGCTGATGCTTAAGAATTATCTTAGCCAGGTTCCCTTTGAAAATAATTTACTCATGCATTTAGTGCTGTAGTAACTGTTACCCAGTTAGATTATTATTCATGCTAATTTAATATTTTCCAGTACTGTAAGCTGTATCAGAAAAATTATTCAAAGGAGTAATTGTGATATTTGGGTGACTTCATTTGTATATTATTGCCCAGATTCTTAGGAATTATCTTAGCCAAGTTCCCTCTGAAAATAAAATTAGTTATGCTCTCAGTGCTGTAGTAACTGTTAGCCAGTTAAACTATTATTCATCCACTTAAAGTTATTCCAGTACTGGAACCTGTACTTAACAAATTAGTCTTGAGATGTTAGGAAAATTTAGTCTAGCACATATTGCGTGTAAAATTGATTGCTTCTTAACCCCTTATTCAGGATAGCTTTATATTTATTCTCTGAATTATCTTATATCTATCTCAGTGTACCCTCCTTTATTTATAGTTACTCTCTAGCCATCTCAGTTAGGATCGAAGGTTATATTCCCTTATGGCATCTATTCATGTGATCTGTACCTTTGGAAATGTGTACTATATTTTGGGAGTAGCAATCAGTATCATTTACTCTCCCGGATCCTGGATTGCTCTTTAGTGAAGTTGCCCTTAGCTATTCATTGGGTTAGATCTTATGTAACTGCTCTTAGAGTTATTTGTCAGGGTTATTCCAGTAGTTGGGTTATGATATGTTAATCGTCAGGTATTTGTGCAGGATTTATGATATTGTTGCCTTTGATCCAATTGGACGCTGTGATATTTAATGGTTGTATGTTTATTTGTTAATTCTGTTTGAAAATATAGAGATATAGAATGTTATTCCAGTATACTCTCTCTCTGCAAGATTGTTTCCCAGCACGCTAGGATTTCCTGCTTCCTGTTTCTTTCGGATTCTTATATTTATTATTCTAGTGAGCCGACACTTATCCTCCAAGCCCTAAGGGCTGTCTCAGGTAGTATCCTTAATAAAAAAAACCAACCCAGCATCCGAAAGCCGGCTCAAAAGGCATTCATACTTCAGCTGTGGGAAGAACCTCATGTATTTGTTAGCTTTTATTTTTTTATTCTATTTTCTTATTCATAGGCCTTCACTTTTATAAAATATAATTCATTATTTATTTGGAAGACGCAAGATTAACGTAAAAAAGTACTTATTTAAAGCGTATTTTAAAAATTGTTATGCTTTATGTCTATTTTGAAATTTTTTAGTGTATGCAGTCTCTAATTATACTGAAAAACTTTACTGGCTAAGGAGAATGTTTAATATAAAGAAGTCAGGTAAAGCAATGAGTAAAAATCGGCTAGTTGGCATGTATTAAAAGGTCCTGGGTTAGCTACTGGATTTTTCAACATAATCCTCATGAGGTTTGTTTGAAAGTACACTTACCAGAAATAGTTCTTTACATTTTAACATTAATTCCTGAAAAACAGAATTTAAGTCTTTCAGATGTTGTGATACAGTTGCTATGATATCCTCAGGCTAATTATATTAAAGTAAACATACAAATAACTGTGGTAGTAAAACAATCTTATACAGTACCTGCTTTAAGATAAAACACATTATGAATAAACATATTATGGTTAGAGAAATACACGCTAATATAATATTTTATAATATAAACTGAAGTTTTCCTGACTGTGCTCTGTTTTCTAAGATACCAATGAAGAAAGCTCTTCTATGTATTACTGTACAACTGAATTGAGATGACATATTGAGATTTTCCACAAAGAGAGCATTAAACAATGAATTATTAACACAGATTTAACTATAGAACTATACAAATAAAAAATTAATAAAACCAGCACACATGTCAAACAGGAATTATTGTTTGGAACCTTTCTCACTATTGTGCCACAGTATTTTCTATTCACCATTTCTGGTGCATGAAAATGGTCTTACCTACTGGCCTGTAATCTAGTATTAATGAGCTTTTTTAAAAAAAGACATTTTAAGAAATTACATGCTAATACTGTAAAATATACACTAAACAATCAGAATTTTCAAAGAATTTTGATTTCTCTAAAATGATAACTATCCAGAAAAAGACTCAACTAAATACTATTATAAATCAACTTTGTGAATACATATTGAATTTTCCCAATTTCCCCCACAGCAACTGCCTAAAACTTAAACCAATGCCACTGAGCACGGCAGAGTCAAAGTCACATTCCAAAGAAATCAAGCCTTCTTCACCCAATATGAATCTCAATTTAAATTTGTAACATCCCATTTAAAGGAATGGTAAATTTTTAAATACCATATCTACTTGTGAATCAGCCTGCCAATATACAGTCCCCATCACAATTTTAAGGGCACATTTTTCCCACTAGAAAAATAAATACTTGAAGCCAGGAAGAAGAGCAACAACGAGGTGCACTCCTATGGAGCCAGAGAGGTCAGCAGATCTTCATTCTTCCCACCAATAATAGAATCCTGAACTCTCTGGCTCACTCACCGAAGCAGTACAGTCGGTCAAATAAAAAACGTCGGGACTCGTATGCAGTTAAAATTAAAGTTTTAGCGCATTAGTTCACAAGTTTCCTATAAAAAACATAAAATACAGGTCATTCTCGGAACATATGAGGCCATGCGACAGGAGGGAAAAAAATGAACGAGGGAAAAAATGAACTACGAGAAAAGCGCAACACACGATATTCAACTTAATGTATTGTCATAATTCATTTTGCTTTGTGTCATTGCGTCACATCCAAATGCTAGCTTCAGAGAAAGTGTAGTTAGGGCTGTAATGTATGAATGTTTATTTTTACTACAGTTAGGCTGTAGTCTGGTGGTAGTTTTACAATGATATTGTAATTGACCTGCATTTTTCGGCTTCTGAAGCAGCGAGAAGGTTCCATATTTCTCAAAGAGCAGCTGACCGGAAGTCATAGGACTGGCCGGCCGCGTATTACGATGCTAGATTGCTTGCAGAAGCTGAACGTAAGTTATTGATTTTGCACTACAAGTACCGCTATTATAAATTAAGTCTTTAAAAAATGCTCCTTGAATAAACATATACCTCGCGAATTTATTCATTATAATAAAATTATAAGAACTTCCATGCAAGAATATGGCGGACGTGAGGCATATAGCCACAGCCTTCTATACATGTTTGTTTTGGAACAAAACTGACTAAATAATCAAGAAAATACATGGATAGACAAGAGGCGTGTGTGAACCTAACCTTAAGTCTTCCTGTACATGCGCATATGCTCGTTCGTGATACTTAATCAAATACTGCCCGACGTTTATTATTTGACCGACTGTACAATAGTGTGCCAACTCAAAAAATCAGACAAAAAATGTGAGGCTTATACATGAGTAAATACGATAGATCTTTATGATTATACAATAACTTTAAAACGTTCAATCTTTACTTTTAAAAGCAATTACTCACTTTCAAAGGATCTTGGATTCATCATCAACTAAGATCCACTGATAATATTTGTTAAGGTATAATGTTACCAATTTACTGCATTTCCGAAGAATTTTATAAAAAAAAAAAAAGGATTAAAAAGTTTTTGTTGAAAAACAATGATGTTAATACTCTTATCCCATTAATAAGCTTCTATAGGCTCTCCTCCTTTTGCTTGCACAGCTTTTATCCAAAATGATCATTCATTTTGTGTTTCCGCATGCAAGTAGTTAATGAGGCACCTTGTACATACAATATGATGAAAAAAAAAATGCTGATACTCTCAGCTGGTAATAGAGGTAAATAACTCATTTATGCTGCATTTGGTAAACTTCAATGGTAACAAGTGAACACAGAAATGTCTTCAGAACAATTCTCCATTATCAGAGAAAAACTGAATTTCAGGACAAAACTGACAATAAACAAACTATATGAAAATGTCACACCCTTTTACAGAATGTACTCCCTGGTTCATCTTTTTATCTACAAAATAATCCACACAGATCAGAATCATGTTCATACATGTTTGTTTTAATAAAAGATTTTGATTTTATCCACAGAATATAACTAAAGGTTTGGAAAAACTGCTTGAAACTTTTTTGGAAGAAAAAAGCACTGCAGATTTTTTACTGGGGAAACTGTAAACGGATATGAAAGATAAGGGAAGAGATTATCATACGTATTGCCATAAGTGCTTTTCCATTGATCGATAAGTGAGAAGGCCACCTTAGTAGAGAGTGGATTTATCCAGAGAAGTTTAAAATCACATGGTCATCCAAGCTATGATGATTTCATATAAAATTGTAATAAATTATGAAATCATTTGTTTTCACTGCTCACATCTTTCATAAATGTTTGATCAATAAGGGATATGAGATAATTGCTGAGCAGGAATTGTCTGACATATAAATACAGAAGTGCAATTGATTTCATTTGTTTAAGGACTCTCATCAATAAAGATGTGTATACTTTTCCATTTTAATTCTTGCTATTCTAAGGTGCTGTCAATCCTGACTATATACAAGACACTAATATTTAATTTAATATCTTCTATTTCTTAATAAATGTATTTCAGTAACATAACAACGAAAATGATAGTAAAAGGTAGATGAACAAAGTAAGAAAACTTTTTAAAAAGCTACATCTATACTATTTTATAAAATCATAACATTTAAAGCTATTTATTAGTCATGCCAAAAATCATACCACATTGGAACTAATTAGTCACCTTTGTTTATTTGAAGCTGAGGATTTTGTAAATTGATTGATCACATTTTATTTTATCATGTCATAAATTCCAAGTCCTAATATAATTAATCACAGACAGAGTTAAACATCAACATATTATTGTTTAACCAGTGAAACTTTTAAAGCAAAGCAATATAATATACTCATATATTTAAATAAATTATGTTGACTATTCCATTCATACGACATGAGGGTAATACTGGCCAATAACGTTTAGCAATTCCTCAGATATGGACCAATCAAGATCTTCATTTTATAAAACGTCAGATTACTGGAAATGTATGCATCAACGTGCAGTGACTAATAGGTGACATGCTGCCAGTGAACACAATAAAAACACATTATTTTATACAACATAACTTGTTTGGGAATTGAAATAATATAAATGTACATTAATTAAAAACACAATTTCAATTCGGTGCAAGTCAGTTCATGTGCTTTTATTCTGTGCTGCTCTTAGCTTACCTGAATTAGGTTAACTATGCCTTATATGCACCAATGGTAGCATTGGTTACAACATGGTAACTCAAATCGATTCATGAATCGCGAATCTATCGATAAACTCGTAAACTCTCATGGGATTGCCTATGATAAAACATTAAAAACATTTTTTATCTACTCAATAGCAATACATGCTTAATGGAACATGTTCTGCAGGTAAGTAAGTAAACAATGAAGTTAGTAGTGTTCTATCAAAGTAATTTATTTAAATATTTATCATATTACTTCGCAACCTGGAAGTAAATGAAATGTTTTATGAAGTTTATTCTGAATCCTGCAGTTTTGTTTTCTTCAAATGTAAGACTTAAAGGAACTTTAAGCAGATAAGAAACTCTTTACTCGAGTTTTCCTAGATATTCAACAAGAATTTGACAACACTAGCCACAAAAAAAAATCTACCAAACTTACAACTGCAATATTACACATTATTATTATTATACAGGAGACCCTATGCCCTGTGCAGGATCAAAAGGATTCAATCTGAGTTACTGTGGAAAACTAAGTAAAGACCCGGTCTTTTTAAAACTTCTTAGAAAGCATACCTATAGTGTAAATATGTGCAATATACTTCTTAAAACAATCACCTTGTGCTTATTTCCAGAGACCCAAATGTGGAACATCAAGAATGATCATTGTCTAAGGTGGCATCAAAAGTGTGCAAACATCAATTAACCTTATGTTTCCCACATGAAACTCCAGTTTATTATTTCAATCATCCTATGCACCTCTAGTCAGAAAGAGATGAAATGTGTGGATATTTTTAATAACTGTTGTAGACAGTCCACCAATGACTTATAAGCATGCCCCCTCCCCAGAAAAAAGTAAGGATGAACTATCTACTGAGAAACTTGAACTGTTCAGCTTGAAAGCTGCTATATTTCAACCAAATGTTATGTTCCCTAAGTTTTTTAACAATCTTCTACGTACAACGTACGGAACCTAGTGGTCTAAAAAACTATTAGTATAAAAAAAAAAATACATGATTTGTTTATCCATAGATGAGACTCCCAGCAGCTTCAAATAAACCTAGACATGAGGACCATCACAGAACTAACACAGAGTCGATGATGTACTTACACTGACTTCAGCCTGCCGTGACAAGATGGAGGAAAAAGAAAAACTCAACTAACAAAACTGTGCTTTATAAGGAAGTTGGCTACTTCTTCACTCTTTGCATGTAACACTTTTAGTACATCATTTCAAGCATCAATTTTAACTAACAATAGATTTTCAGTTTTTCATATTGTTTTTCTGTGGAATGTTAGTCTTTTATGTGTTTTAACTATATCCTCACACTTATTATTTAAAAACAGATTACTAAGAATTACAACAAATCAACTGATCAGATAAGTTATTTTAAAAAAATATATACTTATATTTACGCAGAACGATTGTTTGAATACCCATAAAAACAATCGTTCTGGGTATCCTAATAGTGAAGTTAGTATGCATATTTCTGTACTCAATCTTGCTATAGATCTTCTTTCATGGTTTTAAGTTTCAAACTTTGGGTGCATGTTACATTCAATGACACATTAGAATCAAGTGAATATGGCACATGACAAGTGACAAGAATTTTGGGTATTTTTTAATATTTCAATTTTTGAGGAACTTCAAGTCATATCCGTACAATTACCAACCTCTGAAGTTTATATTCTAAAGGTGAGTACTAATGAACCTAACCAACTTAATTATATTTCTACAGTGGAAGGCTACTATGATGCATTAATACTCAATGGATACAGATGAAGAGTGTAGAAACAGCCATACCTCCTGGATTCAATTTTAACACCTCATGCTGTAAGCCTTAACTGTACAGTGTTATATCATGGCAAGTTGTGAAAAACAGCAAAAAATGTAAAAAAATTGTTTGGTGCCTATATCAATATCACAGTGAAAATAACAGCATTTGTATTATTACAGCGTTATTATTAAAAATAGACTTTTTAATATTTAGTTGTATTTACACTACCACGACAAAAGTCATTTGTACAACATGCAGAATTTTCTTTTACTTTTAAGATGGAAACTAATTGGAACTCTGCAGTCTAGCTAGTCTTTCAATACTAGGACATCTACTTTATGTCTGAAATATACATCAAAACCTCAGCTGCTGTCGTCAAGCAAAGAAAATGTGAAATAATACACACCAGATTATTCCTAAAATTCAAGGATACTTACTTTAACATCAGTTAATACATAAAGATTGATAAAAACAACTGTCCATAGATAAATTTTCAGAAGTTTATTAGTAGAGGTCCAGAGGCAAATTAACTTATCCTAAGAGAATCAAATAATAAGCATTCCAGTAATTTTTTTCTGCCACAGGCTGTAACTCCCCTTTCAAAGGTTTATACCGTACATCAATGCTGAAGGGACAAAGATCACTCTTCAGATCAAAACTTGAATTACACGGAAGAACTCCCTGATGAGGGACCATTCTATGGGGGCTTCCGCCTAGGACAACACATTCACATAGGGCAACGGACAGAAATATTTGTGATGGAAAGTAACATATGAATCCACCAATCATCTGTGCAAGTGGAGAACAATCTCTTCCTCTCAAATAATCCATGTTCATTGGTTGGCCAAGAGATCTGAAACCATGATCTCTCAAATTTGAGACCAAAATATTATCGCCTCAACCAACCCACTTGGTGAACTTCAGTAGTACTGAAAACTTCACACACCTATACATTTTTTCTTTTTAACAGTAAGACGTGATTTTTAAAAATTAGCACCTATAGTTATCTTATCCTTTGTAGGTTTTTTTAATGCATTCTGAAGTGAGGGCAGGTATATGATATGGATGAATTCCCTTTTACATGTAAGGGATGTTAAGGGGAAAGTTGCTCCCCATCAACTATGCCAATTTGATTTACTTTAGTTGTCAGCAGATTCCCACCCCCTACATTCACTTGTTTCGCATCCGGTTGTCAGTAACATACACTCACTCAGTTTTTTAGGCTTTTAGCAGAAGAATTAACTTCTTTAAAGCCAGAACAGTACAGTATACAACTTAAAGTTACAAATTCTGCAATATGTAAAAGATAAGAGCCATAGAATAGCAGAAAGAAATTTTGGACCAACATATAACAAAATAATACTTGAAAGAAAGGAAAAAAGAAAAAAAAAAATCAGTTGATCACATCTGACAAAAGCAAACATTCTTTATTCACATATACTCTAAAACTGGCCTTAGAAGGAGAGCTAAAGACTACTGCTATACATAAACAACTTTTTTGCATTCAGCAGAGTACGGCTGTAACAGCAGAAATACATGCCTTCAAATCCCCTACAGGAAAATATTTGTGTCTGTTGTCTGAACAGTACTGTTAAAAATGAAATTTTGAATCAAAATTAAATCTTATATAGGGTTACCAGATGTCCTTATTTAGCAGGACATGTCCTTATATTTTAAGGATGTCCTGGCATCATTTATTTTTCAAAACTTGCAATACATCCTTATTTTTGTATAAGTAATTTTTTTAACAACTGATAAAGGATGCTTTTATTTCCAAAATTTACCAGTATTAACCCCTTTTTGTTATAATCTCTTTGGAGGAAATTTCTAATTTTGATCCTGCTGTTGGTAGTAATGACTGGAATGTTACGGAATATTAAGTACTGTTATGCTGTGAGTTTTATTTTATGCGTTTAGTTCATAAATGGGGAAAAGAAAATGCAAGTTTACTGCCAAGTTGGAGACGGGAGACAAAATGTTAAAAAAAAAAAGGGCCATTCTGATGAGGAAGCCGCTTTTGTCTTGTCTTTTTAGTCTCATATGTCCTCCTTTCCAACCATAATCATCTGGTAACTCTAATCTTATACCAAGATTAAGAATTTTCTGAAGATGTGTATTACTTTACAAAAGACAAATTTTGTTTTGCCTCTTCAGATTAGGAAACAAGGAAGTACTTCCTGCCAATTCTGGGTATAACATGTCACTGATGCTTTGTAAGGACCATTGGTTGCAAAAAAAACTAGAGTAAAGAAATTACCTGTTCTTGTGAAGGATGATATCCTGCAATCTGCTTCATGCTTAGGGTAGAGAAATCCTTGTGTCACAAAGTACAATTCTTAGGTTTATTTCTTTCATGATATGAAAAATGAATTCTATGAAAAATATTGTTCTATTTTCACATTTTAAAATTATATACCGTATGTCACATTAGGTTCACTTTCTGTCTTTGCATAATCTAGATCTCCCCAATACCAACAGTTTTTGTCACCTGGTACACTGGTTTAGGGGAATAATAAAATCTGGTATATCTCTTTATACAAATTCTGAGGTACAATACCTAGAGTTGGCTATAAATTTGACATTCTCTGCCTATCTTTATATTTTGGACAGTTGGCCATATCAACCAACGTTACATCAAGTTGAATAAATTTATATTTTTAAATATTACAAGGGAAGCTTGTTCTGCAGAGTCCCACACTCTCCATGGCACGACAGTCTGCAAGCCACACTCCATCAGACGAACATTCACACATTCACATGCCAAGATCAAATACAATCTTACCTTAAATCTCATCACGTCCTCCATTTTGGCAGTTTTACCATCACTAACACAGCTTTGGAAGAAACTGGGTGCAACTGATACCCCTAATGCTTCTGATGTCATACCCGTCCGTGCCCGCTCAGCATTCGTCGCAATCACCCGGAATGTTCCAAATAAAAGAACCAACAACCTCTGTGTATAGGTTGGCAATGAAGTAATTAATCTGAAAAATGTTTAAACATTTGATACAGTCATCATTTAAAATATACCAACATCATTCTAATTATATATACTATGGTATGTCCAGCGATGATGGCGACAGAAAGAGCAGTATTATCACCTTAAATAGAAAGAAACTGCAGAAAAAATTGATCCAACAATTTGTTTAGAATTAACTAGAAAGAGAGAAAAAAAAAATAACCAATCATCCATGATCCTAAAATCCTGTACTACTGGAAAAGTTAAACCTCAAGTTCATTATTGCCACAAGTCTCTTCTTTGGAGCATGTGGAACCATTTCCAGGTTTGTTAGTGAAAGACTCTTGTTATGAGAGAATAAAATGTCAATAGCTGTTAAGATTGTCAAATTCTCATGGTAAGTTGACATGATAGATAGAATACAGAAATGAATTGATAGCAGTCATTCAGTTCCCTAACTGAAGCTAAAGCACTTATCCAGTAGATAGCTAGATAGTAATCCTGAGTTAGCCATCATTGAATCCTATCTAAGTGATAGATTTCAGGCAGTGTTTACCAATAATGAACAATTGTCTTTTAAGAGAATTTCAACTGGAGTGCCCCAGGGCTCTATTCTTGGACCTTTCTTGTTTATTGTAGCTGTTAATGACTTATATCTTTCAATACCTGCACGTTTGGTTATGTATGCTGATGACACTACTGTATTGAACTCATTTAATGATGTCTGTGATACTGATGTTACTCTAGATTTGCTAAATGATTGGTTTTCTACTCATGGACTTTGTATGAATCCTGGTAAAACTCAGTCGATTATCCTTAATCACATGACAAATGAAGACATTGAATCTGTCAAAGTACTTGGTTTCCATTTGGATAGTAAACTTAATTGGAGAGTTCACACTCAAGAGCTTTGTAAAAGGTTATCCAGAGTCATCTTCTTGTTAAGGAAACTTAAAAATGTACTACCTCCTCATGCTCTAATTTGTGCCTATCATTGTTTTTTCAATGTGCATTTGACCTATGGTGTGATGCTCTGGGGTAACAGTCCTGGTGCCAAGGATGTTTTCTTGTTACAAAAAAAGGCAATGCGCATAATTAAAGGCTTTCCAATCTTGTAGTCCGTTGTTTGCTGAATTTCATATTTTAACTTTATCATCACTTTATGTATATTTCAACTTGGTTTATATCTATGTGAATTTATCTGCTAATATCCAACAACATGATGTTCATAACTATAACACACGAGGTAGTCATAACCTAGTGGTACCTAGATGTCGACTCCAAATGACGCTTGATAGTCATGTTGCTGTTGGTATAAAACTATACAACAAGTTGCCAGAAAGTGTGAAATCACTAAATAATGTAAATATCTTTAAGAAGAAAATTAAATTTGTATTGCTAAAGAACAACTATTATACTGTTAAGGAACATCTTGCTCTTAATTGGACTTAACTCTCTATGTTGGACGAAGCCTGATGCATGTAAGTGTTTAATGGCCAATAAATATTATTATTATTATTAATGTACAGTGATATATTCCTGCCAAACTCAAATCTGGACTACTTACCAAGTCCCCTTTTTTTAGTATAAATTTCCATCCATTTTTCTAGAACTCATAACACAAAAAACAGCTAAGATAAAACTTTAAAACACAACACAGTTTAAAAATCCACAATGGATGTCACATAACCTAAAAACTGATGAAGGACTAGTGGGTGGGCCGAAACATCGAGTTTTTAGGTTATGTGACATCCATTGTGAATTTTTAAACTGTGTTGTATTTTAAAGTTTTATCTTAGCATACAATGGAAAAAGGACTATCTTCAATTTTGTGTAAAAAACAGCTAGTTTTTGGTACATCAGCTTCCTATAGGATACAGGTTCTATTAGCATAATTTGAAGGCAAGTTTGTTTCCAGTAGCTAGCTAGATAGTGATGCACCGTGATTCATTCCTGCCAAACTCAAAGTTGCACTATTTACCACGTCCCCTATTGTTTTAGTATAAATTTCCATCAACATTTCTAGAACTCATTTAAAAAAGCAGCTAGTTTTTTTGTATATCAGCTTTCTATAGGATACAGGTTCTATTAGCAAAATTTTAAGGCAAGTTTCAACATGAGCTCCTTAATAGTTGCTTTGTAAGTTGCAGAAATGTGAACAGGTTCTTTAACTTTCTTCACACTAACGTGACTATCCCCCACAACTTCATAAGCCTAACAAAAACATAATTATAACAAATTCATAGAAGTATATGAGGAGTGTCGATTCAAAACGCGTTAAGTCCACCTCCGATCGTAATGTAGTTTTTGGCGGTTTCACATTCTCTGAGGTGTTCTGCATGATACTCCATAACGTTTTTGTTCCAAATCGCAACCTTTCCCCGTTAAAATTGAGCCTGAAATATGGGGTTCGATGCAAAACATGTTCAGTCCAGAACTTGGTTCGGTGCAAATTACGTTGAGTCCACATTTTAGACGCGATCACGTGCGAAACAGGTGGTGCGTTGAACTTTACGATGTCTATATTTTGCAGGTGTTCTTCTAATGAAAGCGGTATTCACCAGACGCCGAAAAAGATGTCATTAGCGGTCAATAATAAAAGAAGAGAAGCATGGATTTTCCATGATTTAACATGCTTAAAAAACAGAAATTGTTTAAATTTTGACAATTTGGTACTTTGGCAATAGTTCACTTTGTATTAGTGCAATCAGATGTGATTGTAATTCTTAAATAAAATACTAACTTTCATCTTTTTACATGATTATTATTATAGTGTTGGGTCAAAACGCGTTAAGTCCATTACTTTTGAAACTTTAACTATCAATAAAAGATGTAAATGAAAAGAATGATTTGACACACCCAATACATTTAACTATGTATATGAATTACTGATTCTGATCAGAAAAAAATATTGTAAATTTGTTTGATAGTTTGGCCACAAACAGTTTTTTGTCATTGCTGAAAAATCATTATTTGTGGACTAGACACGTTTTGAATCGACGCTCCTCATATATACTAACTTACTTGTGTATTTGGTCTCGCTGCTCCTCAGTGCTTGGCAAGTCGATAACAGCAAATAATCTCTGTTCACCATCACGACCAAAAATACCACCGGGAAGTTTGCGCAGGAATTTCTTGAGCACAGATGCAATTGTATAGACGGAGAAGTTATCCATGTTGACAAGACGGCCTGCCTGCAGGAAATGGATCAGCTTCTTCATGTTGCCCTGATGACCCGGTGCACGGAATACATCTTTCTTGTAAGGTGCCTCCTTATTCAATTTCAGAATCAAAACCTGAAACACAAAGAACTGAATGAATGATTTATTCTTGTATCTGGAGTTGTACAAATGATCACCCCTGGTGTTACAGAAAGTTTTTTCACCAGAGGGCGTCTGAATACATAAGAACTCATATATCTAAAATCAGTACTACTACTAATAAATGTTTACCTTTTGTAAGTATATCCCCTTACCATTTCTAGCCAATTTCCCTTAAGCAGCTAATTTGTTTTTCCCATTTTGTTTTGACTATGTATAAAAAGTTTCCCAGTTCCTTTAGTGTTTTTGTGTTTTTTGTTACAGACAATTTCTTATATGCCACTTCTTTATTTAACTTTAACATTTTTTTATTTAAAAACTTATGTCTTAGTGTTTCAGTTTCGGGACACCTTAAAATTATATGCTCTGCATCTTCATTACTAAGACATAATGGGCAACGACCTTTCTCGAAATTTCTTCTTGCCCCTCTAAGCTTCCATATCCCTAATCTCCACCATGCTAGCCCAGATTTTTGTTTCTTCGAGCAATCAATCACGTAATTTTCCATACCCCACATTTCCTTCATTTTGATGTAAAATACTAAAGATTTCTTTTCCCTCATTACGGTAAAATAAAACCTGAAACACAAAGAACTGTCACAGCATTCTGCAGGACAATGGTAAAGCTAAATAATGCTGCAAATATTTTCTCGAGGTTGACAAAGAATGTTTTCAAACTGTAGAACTTCAAACTGAACTCTGCTATGCACTAAAAATCTATCTCAAAAATGAATTTTTTATTAAACCATCCACACATACAGGGTGTTAAAGAAAAACACCGAAATATTTTACCTGTGTATAGACAAGCAACTTTTATTAGGAGATTTTTGCTCTATGACGTAAAATGGGTATGCTACAGGGTATTAAAGTCATTACAATTTGATGCTCTTAAATCAATAATAAGCAAAGTAGGGTTGAAATTTTCATTAAATTTATTTCACGCCTTCTTAGTGATTGATAAAAACCTTATTGTTAATCATTCATCAACAGCTATAACATAATTTACAATTTTCATAATCTGCAAAATTTACAGACTAATCACATGACTGCCCACCACTGCATTATGTTTTTATTCCGAAATCCAGAGCTAATAAAAATGTTTCATTTGCATTTTTTTCCCTCAGTGTTGCAAGATATCGATAGTCATTTTTTCATAGTTGATCATTCTGCGAACAGAAGAAGTAAACAGTAAGGTTTTACTCGCACTACGTTCAAAAACTCTAAGTTAATTTAAAGGAAAGAAAATGGAGAATGGTTACACTTTCACTGAACTTTCACTGAACTGCATCTTATTTATGGAGAAGCAAGCGGTAATTCTTTAATAGCAGCTGAGCTCTACAGAGAAAGATTCCCGAATAGACATCCACATCATTCAACTTTTCTGTCTGTTGATTTGCGTTTGAGGAATTTTGGAACCTTTAAAGTAAACAAAGCAGACTGTGGCAGAAGACAAACTTGCTGTACAACACAATTTGCAGACCATGAAGAGGAACCTTCTACTAGCACCCGTGCTATTGCAATGCAATGGGTGTGAAACATATCAGTGTATGGGAAGTCCTACATGAAGGTCAGCTCTATCCCTTTCACCTTCAAAAGATACATGGTTTAGGTCCTAATGATTTTGTTCCTCGCCTATAATTCTGTAATTAGGCAGTGCAACAACAAACAGATTTCTTTTCTACTGTGTTGTTCACTGACGAGGCTAATTTTAGCAGAGATGGACTGGTTTTAAATTCAAGGAACAGTCATGTCTGGGATTACGAAAATCCTCATGCCACTGTGGAGTCAAGTCATCAAGAGAGGTTTTCCGTCAATGTATAGGCTGGCATAATATCTATTTAGATAATTGGTCCATACCTCCTTCCGCAACGATTAAGTGGCCATGTGTATAAGGTTATTCTTACAAACATACTGCCTGGCCTCATGGAAGAAGTTCTGCTTCATATTCGCCGAGCAATGTGGTTTCTACATGATGAAGCTCCACCCCATTTCAGCCTGAACGTGCGAGACCATTTGGATCATGTTTTCCCTCACAGTTGGATTGGAAGAGGAAATCTAATCACTAAGTGGCCAGCATGTTCTCCAGAACTCAGTCCTCTAGATTTCTTTTTATGGGGCATCTGAAGGCTTAGGTGTATGAAACGCCTGTCATTTCTGAGATGGAATTAGTCGCCCGTATAATCACCGGGTGTGAATTTATTCGTAATACGCCAGGAATCTTTCATAGGGTGCGAGAATCTTTTCTGCAGCGCTGTCGTCCGGGCATTCGTGCTGGAGGGGGACAGTTCCAGCAATTCTTGCATGAAATAAAAGATCGTGTGAAATACATTAAGACAAACTGTTATTTCAACAGATGTGAACACAAAGTTCGAAGTTTTCTGTCCATTCTATTCCTAACAGTGAATTAAAATAGAAGCTTCATGAATTATCATTGAGTATCATTTTCTTTATCATTTCTTGCAGTATTTCAATGTATTCGAACTTAAATTTGTCTTCAAAGCGCAACTACTTGGATATGCTGGTTTATTTAAGAATTCTCAAGTGAAAACGTGCTGTGCATAAATAATAAATCACATTATACTATCGTATTGCATTCATAGCTTTGACAATGTGCAATGAAATCCCATTTTGTGTGCTTTTTCTTGTGTTGGAAGATATTGATCGTCATTTTTCACAATTTTCCCGACCACTATACAATATCACTGTTCCTTTGTTTCGCATTGTTTCAATTATCAGAAGTCAATAGCATGCGTAACCTCAGGAGATTTTATGTTATAACAGGAAGAATTGAATCCATAGAGCAAAAATCTTCTAATATAAGTTGCTTGTCCATGTCCCCTCTATAGACAAGTAAAATATTTTGGTGTTATTCATTAACACCCTGTATATACTTGAACTACCACTGATAGTAACACATCGCTTTCTAGAGCTTTTAACATTTTCCTTGTTTTTAAATTGAGTGTTCTGCTCAGCAGACCTGGGAGAATTCACCCACCAAGACCTAACCATAACACAATTTCGCCTTCTGGAACACTTCCCACATACTTCTAAATTCTAAAAATTCATATAAAGTGGGGAGCTCTGCACTTTAGCACCCTTGATCTTGACATCAGAATACATAATTTTATAACGGTTTTAATTTATATAAAGATCAGGGTTTGAACGTTACAAAAATTAAAAAGAAATTATAACTTAACTGGCTGTACTAAAAAACACTCAATGATTAATTTACATATCTTCTTTGACAAAGTGGTGAAAGTGGGCACTTTTTAGGATGTTACTTTACATGAAAATACTTTCTTTGGTTTTGAAAAAGAAATGGGGACTGTTAAGGTTACGTTCTTTAGAATGTTTACTTACCAATAACGGTCCAGGAATGTCATTTTTGCAAACCTCATCTAGAGTAACACCAAATTTAACCCTGAAATTTAAAAGAAATTTATATTAATTATTGTCATTTTGACATTTACTACTTCCACATTATAAATTACAAAGAAACTAAATTAAAGAAAAATTTCCAACAGGTCCTAAGCTAGAGATATCATGTGTATAATGTGTTGTCAAATGCAACTATAGGCCTAATGAATCAGAAGAATCTTTTTATTTTAAATAAAGGATTCTCAGTCTTCGTACTGAATAAAATAATGTGACTCCAGGCCATTGATAGCTCTACTAATTCCCATCTTAAAAAGTACTAGATTTACTTCTTATAATGAGATGGTGTAAGCGGAAAGGTACATTAGAATTGTGTCAAGTTAAAGACAGAGCTGAGTTGAAGTTAATGGGTATCAATTCACTCCACATCATCAAGATTCCTTCTATTCATGTTTAATGCGATAGTTCACTTCTTCTCAGTGAATGGCAGGAAGCTAGTTGACAAAAGGCAAGTTATAAATTCCAACGCACAGCTGGACACTCAAGATACAGTGATTAATCACTATTGTCAGAAGTAACATGTTTGTTAACACACATCTGTTGGAGCTGGAGAGGAATTCTAGACCCTTATTAGAAGAATTTGACCTTACCTTATACAATTTGTATTAACATAATTTATAATCTATAAATACAGACCTATTCTTTACAGTGCATTGCATTTTATGATCTCTGCTTGATTCAGTTTCTTTGTAATTGTAATGTAAATATTTTCTTTGTATTTTTTTATTTACAATAATAAACATCTCCAATTTGAGTAAAATTTATTTTACATTCTTACATACTCCTAATTGTTCAGAATTTGACCATGCTTTTAACCCTTTATTGGTGAGCTCAATTTCTCACCCAATATATAAACCCATGCTGGACTGAAAAGAAAAGAGTGAAGACAATGACTAGGCTTATAGTTGAATTCTTGCTTCTTTATTCTATAATTTATATGGAATTTAATTTTTTTTCTTCCTATTTCTTGACCTTCCTTTTAATACAAATTTAAGGCAAAATCCAACTGCCATAAGCAGATGGAAAGATTGGGGGGCATGTGCTTAGCATGCCAACTCCCATGGCTGTTATTGATGACTTATCAAGTAGCTTCTGAGTTGGTGTACAAAGCTGAATGCACTCAGAACAGACCTCGCTACCTCAGAAAAATCTGAACTGAGGTACTGAGGATCCTACCCAGACTTGCAGATCTATAGTCAGCAACATTAACCACTAGACCAATGCAGACAGTCGAGTTCTGTACATAATTTCAGGGACGAAAGCTGGCATTATTGTATGGGAAAAAGTTTATATCTACACGTCTACATTTCATCAGTCGAGAGACCTACTGGAGAGTATAACTCCACTTTTGCTAAAAAGAGATAATATATATTTCAAACTCTTACTTGAAGGTATGCAGCTTACGCATATACAGCAAAACAAATTTGCCACCTCTAAATAACGAAATAATTCACGTACTGTTTTATGTCACAAGTTATATGAGTGTTCTTCTTTGTTTGTTAACTCCAACCTTACCTTGATGGACTGGAAATAATACACTCCAATACTCAAATGGCAATTTGTCTTCAAGCAAGCAATTTGGTTCAAGTGAGATACAAAGTTAATGTAGCCTACGATCAGTTATGCTTTTCCCCCAAGGTGCAGGGCCTGAACCCACTCACCGGCTCAAGAGGGGGATGCTCACCTACAGGCAAAACACTATGGCGAAAAGTAAAACTGACTCAATGTATAACCAATCATTCTTGCAATTGCAAGTTGAAAAGAAGAGGTTCTGAACACTGAAATTCCAGCTGGGAAATCTAACAAAAGATTTTAAATTGGGCAGAATCTGTCCAAGTTATCCTGTTTCCTCTGTTGTAATTCATTCCATAAATTTCAGCACTGCTATTACAAGAATCTTCGTTACCATTGATTTATTCATCTAACCGAAGAGCTCTCTTGTTGAATAAGGAAGTAAGACCTATGTTCTACCTAATGGTGTCATCTGCACAGTTTAACAACAAAGAGAAATGAAAAAATGTATAATTATATAGCAGTAAATGAGAGAGCAGATTGCTTTTCCTACCATCTGAAAAAGTGTTAACTTATATTGTTGGTTATATCCTTATTCGAGGGAGACCTTCAATTAACAATACTGTACACAAAATATGTCTAATTATTCATTAAATACACTGAGAGCATTTCAAAACTCTTAAGAATGCATTATTTCATAAACTTAAAGTCAATGTTCCTTGTTATTGGAAAGAATTCAGAGATATCAGTTACATATTTGAGTAACACTTCTAATCACATGACCTTTTGTTTAATTTAATTTAATCACTAGAGCCCTATCATAGATTAAAAGGTTGAGAAAGTTCTCTGAACTTTACAACTGAAGAGTTGGATGCAAGAACCATTTAACTTACTTCACTTTTTGCCATAATTGAGATAATGGACACAAACAGTTAAGGAAAAATTAATGCACATTTATTGCAAGAACAATGCAATAAAGCACCAAAATAAGAAGACTAATTGGTTTGGCGCAATAAAAGGCAGCTTCAGGAATCATCTGCTCTTGCAGCAAAATGTTTCAATCAGTGCTGAAATGCAGCATTATGCTTTTCACAATAAAAATACAGTACTGACAGAAATTTGGTTTATTTATATTTTTGGTATTGTGTATTCTGAAGATTCTTACTAATATTTTGTTCAATTCTTTCAGACTATATTTTCAAGTTCATAATTTAATATTACGAAGTAAATGTGTTAAGTGCAAATTTGGAAGCTCCTGAGGCATATCTCACTCTACACATGTGACATGTGAAAAAACAGAAGCTTAATGTACTCTCTGTAGGGGCAAAATGTGGTATATGCTTTTCCTGGGTGCACATTCATGATAATTAGATTTACTAAAAACTACAGAATTGAACTAAATAAATTAGTAAGGGTAAACACAATTAAACAATTAAACAATTAAACAATCACAGAAGATGAAATGGCTGGACATGTTGCATGCATGAGGGAGGAAAGGCATATCTCAAAAATATTGGCTGGGAGACCCAAAGAGAAGAGACCACTTGGAAGAAGGTGGGAGGACATATTAGGATAGATTTAAGAGAAGTAGGATTTACGAGGGATGGTTAGATGGAGTTCGAACAGAATAGGGTTGAATGGCGGACTCAGGTAAGCGTGGAAATGAACCTCCAGTTACCATAAAATAGTTAATATTCTTTTAGCTTGCTTAGGAATTGTCTATTGCCATTGAGTTAGTAAGTGATAGAATTGTTCTTGACACATGTATGCACTAAGCCATCAATATTAAGGTTTTTCTTCTGATGACCCTGGATCAAATCAGCCTGTAACAGAAACGAGTAACTGGAACAATCCATTGGGTAATGGCGGCCGGTATATTAAGGCTGAGAACCTTAAACCCTTCATATACCATATGTCTCAAAATCTGGGATCCTCAAACTCCCAGAACCATATGTCTTGTAATACAACCGCAGAACTGCTATCAGGAAGAATGAAGTAAAATTTTGCAAAATGGACTGTGACTCGTTGATCGAAGAGGTGTGTTTGTTGTTCGGTCAGCATCCACTAGGTGCGACAACTTGAACATAATGTATATTTCTATTTGTACAATTAAATTACATAAGAAAATATCATTTTAAGTACATTGATTGAATTGTGTAATTATATTTCATTGAAATGAGAGCCTAAAATGGCATTCTTCCAGCCTCAATTATGAATTCAGGTGTCTATGAAGCACCAGTGTGCTATCTGCTTTTCACCAAGCCTCTCTAACTGGCAGTTGGTAGTTTAACAGACATCCATCCTCCTGATAGCTTAACTGGGACTTGACCTTCCAGGCAGCTTTTGTCAGGAGATCGTAATATGCAATTTTCGGTTAACTTCCAGAAAAGTTATCTACCTGGTAGATAAATATGATATTAGGAGATCATAGTACAGGCCCTAAGACTCAGCTATTTTTTTTTAATACTGATATTCAAATGCAGCATGATTTTGTAGGCCTAGTTTTTTCATCTGTTTCCTTTAAAAATAATTCTTGCATCAAACTCTTCAATTCAATTTTTATAACAGGACACATGGCAGAGTTTTACACAATATTATTTGAAAGTTCAACAATAATAAGATTTTGGAGTTAGTGCAGGAATGAATCATTACAGGGAATACACAAGTACCCAGAGAAAATTTGTTGCCAACATACTTAATGATGACTATGTACTAAGAGGGGGTCAGGAAACATTTTCTTCTAAAAATTGTTAAACTATAACAATCTTCAGATAATTATGTACCGGTAATCTTATTAGGAATCTATGAATGAATAAGACTGATATACATTTAGCCCCATTTTTCAAGCTGAACACCTATATTCCGAACTAATGATACTTTGGTAAAATTTATGAATCTTTTCAAGCTAAGGAGCTCCTTAAACCAGAATCTTTAATACTAACTAGACTATGGTTGCTAGGACCATGTATCAAACCCAGGACTACTAGACAATGAGATTGGTTCAAAAACCTATGTTTCATGGGCTGAGCACTAGTGTCTGCCAGACCCTATTTACACTTAGGCCTACTAGGTCTACATAATGTTCAGTTTATAGCTTGGGCTCATGCACAGTACTGACTTTGCTGTTCCTTTTAATATCTACTGAACAATGTGAATAGTCTGGGTCCACAATCTGTGAAAAAACATTTCAGCGAGTGAGCAGTTTATTCTCTAGAAATGAGCTAACTGGAAAAAGGTCATGAAAAAAGACTACATGGCAGCCATTTCATAAAATATGGGAATTTTTCCCTCAAAGAGAGAAGTTATAAAATTATTGTAATTGGGTGGTCAAAAATAAGTTTAAAATCTCAAATTATCTGAATTTTAAGGACTTGGGTGTATTTGAAGTGGTTTCATGTGTAGAATTTGTCGATTGACTTATTTATATCCTTGAGTTACTTTTTTTGGCCATTTTTAGCATGATTTTAACACTCTTTAATACCAAGTAGTCAAGAGTAATCAGCTATGTCCATTTTCATTTGAGAAAATATACATCTTAAGGTACAATTTGGTATAAGATTAACTTAAAAAAATATGTGTGGTTAATTACTATGTAAAATAACAAACAAGGGAATTTTTGTCCCACCCGTAACAGTGATAGTTTTGTTAAATTATTATTGATGAGTTAAATAAATGTTTTGACAACCTGGAAACAGTTTATAATTTGTATTGAATCCCTCATACCTTCATTAATAACAACATTAAGACCATAACAGTAATAGCAGAACAGAAAATGATCTTTTGTTTTGCATCATTAAAATCAGTGTCCAAATTATGTCCCACCCGTAACAGATTTTGAAAAAACAAATTTAAAATATTTCAAATAAATTTTTAATAATGCTTTGCATGTAGAAGGAAGGGGAAGCCATAGTAGATTTTACAGATTGTGCAGAACAAGTTCTAATTCATTATTTATGACATGTAATAAATAAAAATAGTTGTTATAATTTGCTAGAATGTCCCACCCGAAATTATGAAATGGCTGATGGAGTAGGGGTCAAATAGGAAAGCTGTGAAGTAGAACAGACAAGACAGAACTGATTGGTGAGGAAGGTAAACTTAGTGATGTGATATGTAAATGGCCCTTCTCATAGGCAATGCCTATTTGGGATTCAGAGAGGTCAGTACTGGCTGCCAAGCCTGTACAAGTCCCTAACATAGAAACAAAGGACGGAGATCCAGCACCCAGTGGTGTTACAGAATGTGCCAGTGGTACAGAATGAGCTACAGAGACCACCATCTTCATACAGTTTCTTGACAAGAATCTTCACCCTGTAACCCAACACCCCACCCAACACCAGACAGACCATTACTGCGAGTAAACAGCAAATATCATAATGCCATTTTAGGTTAATTTTCTGTCCAGTTCTTCAAGATTTTACTTATATTTAAAATCTTCCCACAAAGAAGAAGTGCTTTAGATTCTATAGGTTCAGATTTGGTCATTTTTCGTGTTCCTAAAACCAACATGTTACACCAAGCATTCAGCAATATAATCCCACAGTTCCTTTAACACAAATAACATAACATGTTATTAGACAGTGCAGTAAGTTATATCCTAGTATGCGGTAGACCTCATTCAAAAAGATTTTGTGAAATTCAATCAGCCAATGAGTAACACTAACTCCGTGGCACTAACAACCCAGAAGGGACAAGGCCTAGCACCCGACCGCTGCGTCATCTACCATAGACAGATGCAGGATTGTGGGTTGTGGTCAGCATGCCGACAGCCACGGCCCCTATGACCGGAGCCGCTACTTCTCTATCAAGTAGCTCCTCAAATTGAATCACGAGGCTGAGTGGGCCCCTACCAGACCTCCCTACCTGACAAAAATCCAAGGAGGTACCGGGGATCGAACCCAGGCCGACGGATCTGTAGCCAGTGACGCTAACCACAAGACCACGCCGGCGGTCAATGAGTTCCATATTCTTGTAAATTTCTTAAATAAACTAAAGCTAAAGAAAATAAAGCTAAAAAACTTACTTTTCCAACCGCCGAGGATAGGGGACTGAGGGATGGCCGCAGGAAGTGACCACGTTACTGAAAGTGGCAGCTCTGCGGTGCATCCTCTCGGCCCAGCTGGTCATCCTACAGCGGCAGCAACAAGCCACCCGACCCCCCACCACACTGACAACTACAGTCCTGAAATACATAAAAAATGTTGATTAAAATTAACTTTGGTCCAAAGAGCTACAAACGAGTAGCATTAAATCGCAATTAAAAAACATGTTTATTTTCCTCGCGGCTTATACACTCGAAACCCACACTGTTTCAATGCCGCAAATATAAATTTCCTATCGCAAAATAAATCTAAACATTGCTAATGAAGTTGAATAATAGCATATGTAAAGTAAGCTATATTACATACCTCCAATTTTCATTTCTAGATTCATTTAAGAACAAGAAATTACATTACACTTATGTTCTAATGAACTAATCGTTATAATTTAACCAAATAAGGACTTAAAATCATCTCAATTTACTAAATAACCACACCTCTCCCTTCATATTCAAATAAAAATCAATATGGCTTCCGATGTTACTGCAACTGGTGGTAGCCTTGTCAACTATGTATGAACAAACGACATGCACGATGCAAATGATAAAAAAATTAGTGACAGGGGGCAAACTCGTGTTGCGCTAATCATGGTGTTAATGACACTAAATATAAACACCTTATGAATGCTACTAGAAAAACAATTCCCTGTTGGAATGATTACTCAGAATTTGCATGAAACAAAGTTTATTTAATTCGCAGAATTAATTACAGATTTTAAGCAAGTTATTAACAAAATGTGTCAACAGGTCCAGTGCAATTTAATTTTTATCCCGAAAACAGCTGTAATTACAGAACAATAAATATTTGTAATTATGATCCACCTGTTCTGTCGCATCTTTTCATTGAATGCTTCACTGTGTAAAAACTAAGACCTTCACTAAATATGTCCTCGGTTATTCTAATGAACTATTAAAAATTACAAATTAAGTACCATGTGGCGAACCGACGACACGCAAATCTCTGTGACTAAGGACGAAAGAATCAGAGCAAAACCAAAGGATGTCCAAAACAATAACTAAAGAACATGTGATTCTTTTGTGTCGAAGGACTGACTCAGAAAATGTACCGCTTGCATGATAAAAAGAATTAGTCACTCCCACTTCCGCCTTAACAGTAAATCGAGCAGCGATAAAAGTAACAGTAAAGTCGCGGAAGACCAATGTTAAATTAAGCCTAGTTAACGTAACAACTAAAAACAATTTTTATACTTAGCTAAACGGCGCACTATTTTCATATTGTAGTAATTTACTAGACTTAATACGGCATATCAGTGAAAAGCAGGCGAGACCTTTTTATCATGTAAATTAAAACAATAAAGATCTATGAATGTTTAATGCAAATTAATCATTTGCAACTAGGTGTTAAAAATTGCAGGACTGATTTGTGGTAGTGCATACGGTGCGTTACAGGCCTATATAACAGCTGTTACAGACCCAGGAATAATTCTAATCCACTTTAGTAGTGTAGGCCTATTTTGTTCTTACTCAGTGGAGGCTCGTAGCTGAAATTAGGGAGGGTGCCGCTCCAGAAAATGTTTAGCCTTTTTTTAATTATGTAAAACGAAGCATACAAATATAGAAAAAATTCAGAAACTTGATAAAAACTCTAAAAGAACAAAAAAATATATATATAGGCCTATATATATTTTTTTACTTACTTTAATCTAAATTGTTACAATTCAAGCATGATCTATTCGTTTAAAAATGAAATTCATTCTTCTTGTTTTAATTCCGCGAAAAGGCCAATAATTTTCTCTTTTAATTGCCACGGTTCACGTTTTCTGTTAAATAAAAGAACCAAAAAAATGAATCAAATAGGATAGCTGGAAACAAGATAATCTAATTCTACACTTTATCACATTCAAGAATATGGTACATGGTTTTAAAGCACAACACACGTGGAGCAAAATAATAATAATAAACACTACCTTCTACCAATATGCCAGGGTCAGCACTGTGGAAGCGAACAGTACCCAGTTCCATACAAAGATTTTCTTTTATCTTTTTTAATAAACTGGGGGATGGCTTCTAGCATTAAGCTTAAGGATTATATATTGTACAAGTATAAAGAAAGAATTAAAGAAACAAGGACTCATTATATTAAATGTTATCGATAATATCAAGTGGAAATAGGAGGTACTGCAGTTCCACAGTGCCTATACATGAGCCGCCACTGTTCTAACTGGAACGAAAACACTTCAATTGATAATTTTGCTGATATATTACAACTAATGTCGATTCAGATTTAAAGATGTAATAGTACATTATGCAATGAGTAGATAATGGCATTTAAGACACGGGTTATTTATGAAAACAGCGTAGCGAGTTTATTTTCATACAAGTGTTTCAATTACCATTATAGGCAAGTTGCATAAAAATGTTTTTGTTCAACTATAACTAAATGTTTTGAGTTTTTAGATTCATCAAATAAACGAATTGGCTGATCTTGGCAATCAGCTACTGGTATAAGTTTTACTCTTTTGTGATAGATGACAGCTGATGGCGTGCCATCAAGTCAAAGCTTCTCTTGGCCATTTTAACCTGAAACCAACAGACTTAAAAATACGAAACTAACATAATTTGGTAAATTGAAATTAATACAAACAGAACTGATTTTGCCCCCCAAAATCCAACCTCGGTGTCCAAGTCGCAAGGGGTGGGCAACGATAAGTAGGGGATCGCCTGTTGGGGTGATGTACGGCGGGGACTTCATGAGCCCCATGACCGCTACGGTAGCCATGAAGGCCCATGGCGAATGAGGCAATGGTTGCAGTTGGAGCGTCTGACCCAGAGTGGGCGGCTCCAATCAAGGTTAGGAAACTGCTGCCTTGCAGTGGGAGTTGGCTCTCCAAAGGCTAGGGGAAGATAACCTCGAGTGCAAATCACCTGGCCCTCCAGGTTAGGGGTTGGGCATGTGGCTGATGACCACACCCCGGAAAAATCCAAAGTTTCGAAACTTGTAGATAAGCCTTGGAATGGAATGCCCTGGAAACGACCCAAGCAAAGGAAAACGGACTACTCTTTAGGTACACGGAATGTTAAAACCCTTAATAAACTAGGAGCTTTAAAAGCTCTAACACAACAACCGGAGATGTATAACATTAAAATAGCGGCCATACAGGAAGTAAGGTGGCTAGGAAGTGGGATAATGAACTTGAAAAAGCATACTATATGTTATAGTGGTAAGAAGACTGGTGTTAAGGAATTCGGCTTTCATAATAAGAAAGGAAATCAAAGGCAACATGTTGGATTTTAAACCTGTGAGTGAAAGGATTTGCACCCTCAGAATTAAAACACAATTTTTTAATGTAACAATGGTCAACGTCCATGCCCCAACAGAAGAAAAAGATATAGGAGTTAAAGAACAATTCTATCAACAACTGGAGGGATATTATGACTCAATACCTACTAATGATATAAAACTAATACTGGGGGATTTAAACGCAAAAATAGAAAAAGAGAAAAAATAGAAAAAGAGAAAAAATAGAGGCGAATAGCACAATAGCATACAAATCCTTGCAAATATTGGCATATGCGGATGATATAGTTATAGTGTCCAGATCCATGAAGGCAGTTGGAGAGGTCTATAAAGAGACAAAAGCAAGTGCAAGGACAGTAGGATTAGAGATAAATCTGAATAAGATAAAAAGCATGATACAATCACGTAAACAATGTCTGCAGAAGATCAGGATAACGTTAGATGATGACAAGATAGAAATGGTGGAAGAATTTATATATCTGTGATCTGTATTTCAAAAGGATGGAGATGGTAGTGGTGAAATAAAGAGGAGAATAGGCTTGGCTAATAAAGCCTATTTCTCACTACAGTCAGCATTCAAATGCAAAGCTGTACATAGGTACACTAAAATGAGAATGTATAAAACCATGAAAAGACTAACATCGTGGTATGCATGTGAGAGCTGGACTCTTAACAAGAAAGATAAAAATGCTCTCAACACTTTTGAAAGAAAGATCTTAAGATGCATTTTAGGCCAAAAAATGAAAATGGAATATGGAGACTCGGGTATAATAAAGTAGTTTATGACAGGATTAAGGAGCCCTGCATTTCAACAACGGTTAAATTCAAAAGACTGCAGTGAGTTGGACATGTAATTCCCATGGGAAAGGAACGGATACCACTTAAAATAATGCAGAATGAATTTGGTGGCAGGAGACCAGTAGGCAAACCGAAAAATAGATGGCTGGATGCAGTGGAGAGAGATGTGAGACAACTTATGGGACTCAGAAATTGGAGGTCAGCCCTGGATAGACAAGGGTGGAGAGGTTTAATACGGGAGGCCAAGGCCCGACATTGGGCTGTAGCGCCATAGAAGAAGAAGAAGAAGAAGAAAAAACTGATTTTATTTTAAATACAGGTAGTTTATTAAGCATTTTAAATTGTTGCTTTCAAGTCTTGAAGATTATTTGGTGTTCGATATTAATAGTTACCACAACAGTGTTATAATGAAATTCTGTATCTTAATGGATATGATGTTACTGTTATGTCACATGTAATAAGTGTATTATGTTCAAACAAATATAATTTAATAATCATATGTAGACCTATACATATTGCGGCTTCTATTAGCAAATAATGCAATTTTGTGCTAACCATTGAGCAAGTTACCATTTAAAAAAAAAATCAAACCCAGAGGATCACGAGCTCAGAATAAGTAAAAGCATAGCGTATGTCTAAATTCCTTTACAGACTTGTAGTGGGGACCAAGACGGTTAAGTTTAGCCTAGGAACTCATGTCCATAAACGTACCGTTTTCCAAATACACACAAAATACCACCACAATATATGATGCTCTCTCAGACTCCTGCTGCTTGTCGTCTGGACATGGAGAGACAGGTAATGTGGGCACTGAGAAGAGAAAAAAGTTCTTTAGCATTTTTCAAGGAGTTCTGATTAGGGATTTGGAAGATCAAGGTTTTCAGAAAATCATATGAACAAGCCATTTGTCTCATGTGTCAAAGAGGAGGAATCTATATCCATATCCTTTTTGACAGCCAGAAAACTGAGGGGTGAAGGTCTAAATTTACTTCAGAAAAGTGAGCTATATTAAGTAAAGAAAATAACTAAGAAAACTAGGGGAATTTTTGGTTAGAGTAAAGAAAAAAAATATATATGGTTTTGGTCTATTGAAAGAATACAAGGTGAAAATTTAATTAAAGGTAGGCCAACTGATTTATGTATAGAAGTTGTGCTTGAAGGATGTTTACTGGGATAATGACCTGGGCCAGATCCAGGTAACATCAATATAATATTGTATAATATATTGTATCAATTAACTTAGTACCCAATAAACTTTTACTTACTTACTATCAGTAGGCAAGGATCAGCACTGGTCCCATGTCAAGGATTTCTTCAACAGACCCTCAAGAAGGTAAATCAACAAGCTCAGGAATCAAACCTCGGTGCAAGGATATTATGGAGGGAAAGTATACTGGAAATGAAGGAGAAAATGGTAAAATAAATTTGGATTCGATCTACCTTCAAATGAGGAATCTACTTTGAAAACTAATGTTCCAAACCATGTATTAAGTTCTAACAACCAATGTTTTGAATTTTTACTTATTTTATGTATTTTTACTTATTTTCTGTATTTTTTTACTTATTTTATGTATTATCATACTTATCCTTTGTATTATATGTATGTACATTGTAACAGTCCCTAAGCGCGAGCCTTATGGCTCATTGGGCCAATTTATGATGAATAAATTGATTGATTGATACTTGATATACCCCACCAGGTTACTTCCCCTAGTTGTATTTGAACCAAAGTCAAAAGAGTATCCAGGTTGCAAGGAATTTTTGCTACCATGCATTCTTTCTCTATGGATTGTTTCTATTACTAGCATTTTAATTTATACTCAAATGAAAAACCCAACAAAATTTAATACCTTTTACTTTGTACAAAAGTGTTTTTCACTACAAAAATTACTATTACAATTCATATAAAATACTACAGGCTGCACAACACCAATTAATTATATATATAATTAAGATTATTCAGACTTATTTAATATCAATAAAAATAAACTTATCTGCCAGCATGATACCTAAGACCTTGAGTTCCTAAGTGTACAAAGTGGGAGCTCGGTCACAAAATTCACTACTTAGTGTGCCTCACAGTACTGCATATGACATAACTTGCCTGTCTGTGAGGCAGACCATTAGGGCAATCAGTCATAGGAGAGAGGTTCCATCTGGCACTGTGAATTGAACTCTGACTTAGCTCAGTTGGTAGAGCATTGGCGCGAATAGCCAAAGGTCCTAGGTCCAAGTCCCAGTGTTGGAGGAATTTTTCCCCTATAATATTCTTATTTATGGAAACCCTCGATGAGCAAGGTTTCAAAATAGCAAACACCATAGAGGCACCAACATTCGTAGCTCCAAACGGAACTAGCCCTCTTCATCCACTGAAACTATAGAAACTATAGAAACCGGAAGGGCTATGGACCTCATCAGAAGTACCCATAAGAAAGGATACACCAATTATATGATTTTGAACTAAACCTAAATGACAACGGAACTGTAATGGAAAAGAACAAATTCTTGATAAAACTTAATCTAGAACTACTGAAGAACAGTACAGGAGAATTAGGGAAGGCAAGACAACTTATAGAGAAGGGAAAACTAGATGAGGCATTATCAATATCCATGAAAGCAATGCAGGCAGCCACCAGGGAAAGGAGGAAGAGGCAAGCACAAACATGGTTTGATCGAGAGTGTTACAAGGAGAGGAAAGACACACTGAAAGCCCTCTACAGAGTCAAAACATCTAAACAACAAGCAGACCTATCATATTATGCTGAGAAGAAGAGAGATTACAAACAGCTACTAAAGCAGAAAAGAGCAAACCATGGAAGAGAAGTAAGGAAACTGGTCGAAGACGCAAGGACTAACCCGTTCATAGCCATAAGGAAGAGGATCGCACCAATGATAGGAGAAATACTGATGGAAGTATGGGAAAATCACTGCAGCGAAATTTTGGACCAGCAACAGAAAGATGAGGCATACATTTCATCCACACAACAGGCGAATACCTATGACCTAGTAACGAAGGGAGAAGTAAGGTGAACGACAAAGGACGAAAGAAGCAGAAATTCAGCAGGACCAGATAATACATTTCTAGAGCACCTCAAGGAATCTGTAGATATTATGCAAGATTTCTAGGTAGAGATAATGAATAAGTGCATAGAAACAAGAAGGATACCAGGAAGCTGGAAAACAGCACCTTTGAAAATCCCCTACAAAGGAAAAGGAAGTACCGCATGCCTAGATTCATTCAGAGGAGTATATTCAAGATGTTCATGAAAATACCGAACGAAAGACATATTAGATATTGCTGACAATCAAATTCCAGAATGCCAATTTGGCTTCAGGAAAAGCAGAAGTACAAGAACTGCAAAGCTGTGAAAAGATGCTTGTAGTAGCGAGGGAAACAGTGAAGTTGGAGAAAGTAATGATTGTTTTATTGTTGATAGTTATATAAAACGTAAGAGAAATAGTGAAAATTGGGAAAGGGAGAAGCAGAAAAAGAATAGAAACAGTGTCAAAGCCTACAAGAATTACAAGGGTGAAGAGAAACCAGAGATACATGTAGGTCAAGATTGGAAGTGCCGAAGAAAGTATTTTGAAGAGGTGCCTCAGGAAGTGTGAGAAAACATATTTTTGAAGTATTTTAATCTACAAAGTTATGCTTCAAAACTCTTATATTGGTGGCTGTATCAAAGTACAAAATGGCAAGAGACATTACATGGATGATGCAACCCAGAGTAGGCAGCAGTCTTCATATGCTTATCATGTGATGCATGACCAGAAGAAAGTACAGATTTGCAAGAAAGAGGCAAAGCAAGGGGAAAGATTTTAGCAGAAGCAGAATCCAACAAAGAAGCAGGCCTTGACAAATGAGTTAACTTTGCATCAGAAAAAAGTGAAATCAGCTTATGATAACTTGCAGTGATACTCAAATTGCTAAGAAAGACAATGATATACATGCGATAAGCGGAGATTAAGTAGCAAAGCTTTCCAACTCCTCACCTTATGGTTGGGGTTGCTATTTATAAAAGAGAGTTGTGGACTTTCAATTTAGGGGTACACAATGTAGTTTCAGATGATGGGTACATGTAGTCCGAGGATGTTGCTGGCAGGGGAGCTGTATCGTGCATTAATCAAATTAAGATTTAAGGTACCTTAAAACATGCCTTTTATTGAGTAGATGAATATATGGCCTACGATTGTCAATATAAACATTGTCTGTTCCCCCCTTGCCCTGTAATTAATTCTGCTATAGGGTCAATATCATCTACTTTTTGTGTGCAGTCTTCTACTTTTCTTCCAATTGATTTATTTATTTTATAGGCTAGTTAAAAACGTTAAAAATATTTATTCTATTCCTAAGTATTGTACTTTTAATAAAAATTTCTTTTTTGTGCAACTTGACATATTTTTACACATAGAATCTCTCTATAATTTGAAGACCTATACCAGGGTAAGAAAATATAAGTATGAGTGTGTGTGTGTCTTAATGTATGAGAATAAATGCAGATGTACCAGTAAGTAATACTTAGCATGTAAGATTTGATGTGTCCAACATCATTTGTACACTGCAGTTCATGTATATATGATATAATGGATGAATAAAATTAGTTTTTAAATTCACCAGCATTTGCCCTAATGACCAAGGGAAACCAAGGTAAAACCACAGTCAGCTTGGCTGCTCTCAGGATTTGAACCTGGGACCTCCTAAATGTGAGTCCAAGACACTAATGCCTCAGCCACTTGCTCGGTTATTACTCGAGTTAAAAGCATTTACTGCTTTATAACAATTGAGAAAATTATTTGTTATTGTTTTTTTCTATTTCCTTCTTTTCCTCAAGGTTTCCAGATAATCTGCAACCCAGTTAACCCGATCCTAGGTAATCGAGAGTTTATTGTAGTTAAATTGAGGGTGAAGAAAACAGTAAGTTATGCATAAATTTAAGAATTCAGGCAATAATGTAATGATAAACTTGTCATTTTGATCCTGATTTCCACCATATAACGTATATGTATTCTAATTAAAATAAAATTGCCTTCAGTGGATCACATGTTTTTCAAAACATCGTGAAGGTTTGAAAAAACACATAATCCTGTGAAGGCAATTTTATTTTAATTTGATTACATATAATATAACAAAATCCTAGCGATTGATATCAGACAGAACTTCCTCAGTTGGACTTATACATTATGTCTTATTATCTTCCTCAGTTGGGCTTTTACTTATTATCTTTACAAGCTGTAAAATGTAGCAATTATACTATCCTCCTCTAACTAATATTTTACTTCAGACTTATTCCTTCTACTCTTTTTCTTGAACTCGTTATATCTAATAGCATATATGTACTGTATATGAAATATTAAAATATGGCACAACAAATAATACCAACCCCCCCCCCAAAAAACTCTGAAGATCTGAAGATAATCAGACTTACTCTCATCTCTCCTTAGTTACCTTCCTAGAATGCCAAATTTCACTTCAGTTGGCAAATATTTCACCATATGGCATCCAGACACATTTTGTCTTGGTAGAGTGAAGTTCAAACAGTTCTCTGCAGTCGGTGCTAAATTTAGGATCTTCCAAACAAGGGATCTTGTCTACCCATGTATGTTTCAGGTTTGATTTAGATGCCCACTGGATATATTTTGCCACTGTTCCTGTCACACATGGTGCCCATAGAGCTGCCACTTCTTGGTGAGTTGCAAGTGTTGTCAACATTCTCTCAGAACTGCCAGTCAGCACATTCACCACCCCAGGAGGAAAGTCTGAAGTATCAATGACCTAAAACATCCAGATATGAAGTTCATAATATCGTGCTGTTTGTACTGCCAGCTTATTATTGTTTATCAGGCTACTTGAATCTAAAGAATGCATTGATTTCTCGCCCAATAAATGGTAATATTGTATAAAACCTTGTGATCTGAAGTTTCCTTCAAGTTATAGATTTAATGAGTTTCTCAGGATCCTGGCAGCTACCTGATACTGAATGTGTTAAATATTTTCAATGGGTATCTCATCATCTAAAAAATCTAAAAAATAGGATGTATGCATGCATTTATGACCTAAAAAAACACTAAAATATGACCAGTAAAATTTAAAATATGACTTTACCACTTACACATTATGTATATTTTTTTAAGTTTCATTACAATTCATTTTATTAAAATATAATGTTAATTATTTAAAATATCTGTAAATTCTGAAAAAGTAGGCCTATCAGTATAATTTACAAAATATGATATGAAACTTCAAAATTTCTTTAATATGCACACAAATATGCTGAAAATATGACCTAAATATGCATATTCATACTAAATATGCTACAATAATTGAAAATTTCCTAAATATGCAGTTACTGCTTTCACTTTTATATTATTGTTATGCTTGTTATCTCCCACCCTATTTTCTTTCACATCACTTCTGTTTTAATGTATAGACTAATAATTTATGTTAATCATTATTATTGAATTTCTTTGAAGACAGTGCTCAGATTAAGACTGTATAGTATATTGTAAACCTGTAAGTGTATCATATCTCTAACCCTAATATACCTTCGGGTGAAATAGGGTTTATTTCAATTTGGATATTCAATAAATATATGCACAATAAAAGCCGTTCCATTTTCACCAGGATGCTTGGATTCGGGTTCAAATTAGTCGGAAACCTGAAATAATGCAAAGGGGAAAAATATATGTCATAGAAATCCGCCCCCTACTCATCATTATAATGAAATGAACATACCTGGCAAAATTCAATGGCTGGAGTGGGATGATCATTTTCCGCCAGGACAACTACAGCATTTCCGTAGCATACAGCTGGAGCAAACAGTGCAATGAAACTAAGCAGAGCTTGTGGTGAAGTTGGCTGAACTATTCCAATCACTCCTGCAGGTTCTCTGGTCACACTTACAGCATTACCATTCAGAGTGAGATGTGTCGCTGTGAACAACTTCTTGTCGCAAAGAGCTGCCCAGTGAAACAACAAATTTAGACAGCAATCCACTTCTGTTGCAGCAAAGTCTTCATCAGTATGGCCATACAGAGTTGTCAGCCGACTGAAATAGAGAATAACTACATTGTTGTGATTTTAAAATTACTTTCTTTAGCTTTTTTTTGCCTGGGATAAATCCTAACACTCCACTGCAATATCTCCACCAATTTATCTTCCACTTGGAGTTCCACTTAGGAGATATTTTGCCACCTACAAATATTCTAGTCCGATATTCTCCAATTCACTTTCACTGCACTTGCCCAATTCTTGGTGTGGGAAATTGATGCATTAAATTTGCAACAAATGTTGACCATTTCATAGTTTTCAAGAATTTTAATACCAATACTTCACTAAATTACTATTATCTCACCTTTATAGCTAGTTTAACCGCACTATAGCAAGGACACTGTACTGGGTGCAGAATTTGGGAGTACATGTTAATAAATAATGGAATTTGGAAATAATATTCTATGAAGGAAAGCAGTAACATCATTTCATTCAAACACAGGTTCATTACAAATTACTTTTTTTGCAAGAATCCAAATTCTATCATGAACAGAGAAAATCCTGTGTCAATTAAATGTCAACCATCTCATTTAATTAACTGCTGGGTCCGTGGACCTCATCTGAGGATGCAACCAAGTCGCTTGTGAAACACGTTATGTGTAAGTAAACACTTAAAAATGAAGTTTGAGTGATAAAATAAGGTTTTTTATAATTTGACCTCTTCACTGTGAGTCCTGCAATACATTATGTATGATTAACAAAGTACTATTAAGATGCTGGAGGGAAGAATAGAAACATAAATCCTTAAACACTGGCATTGTCATCATTACTTTCTGTACCTGGTCCGTAAGTCTACAGCATGTGAAATTCAGTATATTGTTTGAAGTATTAAACATGTTTTGAGGATCCCTAAGACCAAAAGTACTATTTTCATAAAAATACCTGTGTCAGTCTATGGACAGGATAGGCTTAGTTGAAAAATCATATTCAAACAAAATTTTCTTGGTTTAAGTATCTTCTGAGGACATGATGCAAAGCATACTATGACTTTTCCTTCTTCTACAACCACTTTATATTAAGGTCTTTTTGTGTGTGCTGTTTCTTGACAATGGCAATGGCTCTAAAATATTGTTCAATGATTTGTTCTACTAAAACCCAAAACTTTTATATGAAACTTTTTTTTTAATAGAAATTGTTTGAAAGATAGCTGGCCAACTATTCTGCAGACTTGACTCTTTTAAGTTTTTGCTTGATACAACTGAATGTATTCTTGCAATGTGGCTCTGAATTGAAATGTGAAGTGAGATAACCGCATTGTCTATGGATATGGTAAGGAAAGTGATATAAGTATTCTATATGATTTTTAAAATCTACAATAGTATTATGATACTTTTGATGATTTAACAATACACCTCTTGTATTTTTCAAAGGTTTAAGAGAATTTTCGGATATAGGAAGAAAATGTACAGTGTCTTTGTTTAGTTTTTCAATGCAAACAGGTTCAGTTGCAGATTCAGAACAAGAGAAATTAATGTGTTACTGCATTTCAGTTCATTGTTACAGTAACTTATATCACACTACAGTTTTAGAGTGAGTTTAGATTTAGATCAGCTAGGAATTATTATGTTATTGGTTATTGTTTTTATCACGTTTCAAGGATTTAACGCAGACCAACACATTTTCAATTGCTATAAAGTTTTGAAAACATGAATTAGGTCTCAATGTAATGCAGAATTTCAAGGGCACTTTCTTCAGTTCATCCATTTGATAGATCTGCAGTTTGAAAAATAGTGATAAATTTAAAACAACAGAATCACTGTTGGAAAAAAAAAATTAGATGTAGATGTCATATTTTAATAGATAAATCTTCAAACACTGGACAGACAAAAAAAAAAAGTAATAACCAACATTAGTGTTGGAAATAGTGTTGCAAAGCATGAATCATATGTCTTGATTCGGTACAACATGGGAAATATTTGCCACTTGCAAGGTGGGCAGGTTGTGAGAAGCCCTGCAGTGAACTGCAAGTTGTTGGCCCTGTTTCTATGCAGGAAGAACATTATTACTCATTAAACAAAATATACTAATCACGATCTAAATTATAGGCACTCCTAAATTAAACAGAGAAGGGGCATGGTATTATTATTTATAAACATCTCTCCCAAAATGGATATGACAGTCTGATAGGCTAACCAGGAATGAACAAAGAAACACACTAAAATGTCATGTTTCTTCACATTCCTGAAGATGGCAACATGTGTGTTTATTTCACCCATATGACTGCTCATGATAGTTGGAAAGTTTTAAATCTCACGTAAAAGGTACACAATTTCTACTAATTCTAACAAATATTTATTGAATTTTTAAAAAGTAGCTTAAAATAGATCCGATCAGAATTTTTAAAAAAATCTCTCAAAGTACCTGACAAATTCCTCACGACGAAACTGCAGCTTCTCAGCTGCATTGTACAAGATCTGTGATCGTCCATGTGATCCCTGTTTCCACCAACCAGGCTGTGCTTTCACAGCTGCTTCTACAGCATTGCGCACATCTTTTCTGTAACACATTTAACACAAGAGTTAGCTGATGAATAGAAAATACAACATGACATAAAGAATTAAGATAGCATGAATAACTTGCCAACTGTCAATCAAGTACAAATTTATTACGATGTCTGATTTCCTTCTTTGTACAGATTTCTAATAGCTTAATAGATGTCTCTGTGTCATGTGTTGCTAAAGGTCTATGAATGTAATATGAGAGGCAACCCAGAAGCTCCCAGAATTCATAAATGGCACACAACCCAGCAGTAGTACCAAAAAATCCAGCTCTGTGATTTGTTCTGAGTGTACGCATTTGTGATTGTTTTTAAATTGTTGCATTTTGCTTACATTGCAATTTCACAATCACATATGAGGGATGCAGTGTGTTTGCGTAAAATTTTGATTCAAACTCGGGAAAGCCTGTAACAACCTTGGAAAGGAAGTCTGAGTCAACATGAAGCTGATTCTAAAGATCCGTGCAGACTTCCAGATGCTGCTGCTTCTACTAGCATCCAGTAATCTTGGAACAAACTTTGCCACAGTTCTTCTCAAGTTGAGTTCATCGGACAAAATCCTCTGGCATGTGCCATATGTTAGTCCAACCTCATCACAGACGTCTTCAGTGGTCTGGTGGCAAGATTACAGCCTGAATAGCAGTGACACTTTAAGGTATAATGCCAGTTGATTTCCGTCCAGAACAATAATTTTCATCAACCGAAGTTGGACCATTTTTAAACAGCTTGAACCCTTGTAGGTTTGAGTCTGGTTTAGAGCATTGTCTCCAAATGCTTCCTGTAACATCTTGTGTGTTTCTGCAGCATTTTTTCCGAGTTTTGAAACAAAACTTGACACAGGCACACTGCTTGCTCCCTTATGTCCATCATTTTAAAAATTGCAATGTAAGCAACATGCAGCTCATACTAAATGTATTTATTCAGAACAAAACCACTTGGCATACTTACTAACAAGAGATGTATAAACTGACACCTAAGCAGCATTTTCTAGTACTACTACCACAGTATAAGTATTAATACAGTAAAGAAACTGTGTGTTAAAAGTCCTATGACAACATGTTGGCTGGACGACACTAGCGCTCCATGCGGAGATTGAGTAAAGCTACATTCTCATCATATGAAATGGCTTGGGAAAATACATAAACACATCGCAAAATATGTTATGTTAAAAGAGAAAAAGAGAAAAATACAGAATATTTTTATTTAATGCAAATCTAATTTTAAATTTAAGAAATAATAAAACAGATAATGTATTATATGGGTCATTCCATATTAAATCAACAAATTTTAAGAAAATTTCTTGCCGCACCATTTTTGATTTTGATGAAATTTGGTAGGTGATGTATACCAGTCTTCTGAACCCCAAAGCAAATCTTGTTATACCTCTAAAAAATTTTACTCCTGAGATATAGGCATTTGTTTGGAGCACGAACAAGCAAAAAATGTAATTTCAGACCCATTTTCTGAAAGCCGTAGAATTTCTATTTGAATCAGTAGGATGATCAAATAGGGCTCATTGGAAAGCTTAAAGAATGGACTTTCATTTGTGCATACTAAATTAGATTTAAGTTAAGTCTAAACAGACGTTTCTAGGGCTCAAATCTTCGTTCGTGAACTGTCGTTTTGCGTAACTTTAGGCATTTAAAAAACAATGAAGGACTTAGAGTAACAGGCCAATTTTTTTTTCCTGTTACACTTATGTATGAGGAGTATGTGTAGGAAAAAAACTGAGCTGTTACTGGTGGTCCTTCACCCTGAAAAATTTGCTTAAACTTCGAAAAAAATGTAAATCGGGCTTTTTCTCGGTCCCAAAAAGTAATGTGGGACAGGTGATAAAAATCTGAAAATGCCAAGATGAGAAGCCCTTATAGTGTACTTTAAAATAAAAACAAAATCATTTTGTGACCCGAAGAGATAGAGGAGCTACAAGCCTTTGAAATATCAAGAAAACAACATTTGACCGCTACTGAAAATAGGCTAAGCAGATAGGATAATTACCACAAAATTTAATTTAAATTTACATAAAATATAAAACATTTATTTACAAATGAGAAGTTTCCTCAGTCATACAAATTTCTGATTTTTTGTAATTTTTCTAACAATTTTTCACATTTGACATCTTTTTAAGCTACATTGATGGCAATTTCAAGTAGGCCTACTGTATTTTCAACTATTGCATTTAGAAACCATTCTTATCCTGGTTTTTTGGATGTAGGTAATGCATTAAACACTAAAAGCTGCCTAAAGCTCTCTAAGGTTACATCAAATTAACCTTTTCTGTATGTTAACCTTTTTCTCCATTAGGTCCTTTAACAGATACACAGTCCCTTTTCCTTGGCATCATTCTGCTGTACTCATCTTTTTCGTAGAAGTCTTGTACAGTTTTGACTGAAACTTCATCAAGTTTATTCCTAGTCCTGTTCGCCTTATTCTGTTGCAAAATCCCGTTCTTTTTCACTAAATTTCTTGACTGGCGGGCTAAGTATTGGCTGACATTAAACTCACTCTGACCTACACTAATACTCCCAACTACTCCAGGAGCTAAACTTACAATGTTCTTTAGTAGTTGAAGCAACTTTCATTTTTTTTCTTTAAGCTTGTGAATTAGTTGCTTGTACTCATTTGCTAAACTGGCAGGCTGCATGTTCATTGAAAATTCCTCATTATCAGTTGAAATGTTCAAATCAAAAGACTTGCTTAACTTTCCTGTTATAGATTTGACTATCTTACCAACAATATTTGTTAACACTGAGGGTCTAGCTTCAACTGACAGCTTCTGCACCTTAACAGGAGAAATACCAAGGACTGAACAAGCATCATTAACTGTTTCAACAAGAATGGCTTCAGGTTCATAAATGTCTGGGCATTCATCTTCACTGTCAGTACCGGTCTCTGTGCCTTGTTTTGGATTTTTAATTTTTTTAACATTTTGTGCACAATACCTTCCCTGTGATTAATTTCAGCTCAGGACTGCACATGGAAAGTGTCATTGATATTTATCTGAGAGATATTTTTAATAGGTTTTGAGTGAACACTGAAGGGGTCAGAGCAAGACCATACACAAGATTTGGAAGTGTCTGTCCAAAAATTCAGCCTTGTGAAACATTTTATATCATCGCAACCAGTTCTAATTGAATATAATGTTTTTTTGTTCTTCAGTGAACTCGGAAATAGTATTGAGTACTGAAGACCTAGAGTAAGATAACTTATGACATACCTCTCCTTTATAAGATGCCAACAGTACAAGAACACTCAATCATAGTAATATACTGGTAACAATTTCAATCACAAAATAACAATAGTAATAATTTAAAAAATAAATAAACTAATCAAAAGATAATGAAGCACAAACACAACCTACTTGCTGTGAGTCAGCTCAGTAAGTGCATAGTGGACAGCATTGAACAGAGGGGCTGGATCATATGAAGCTATGCATATTCAAACATGACTTGGTCAGCAACCAGACTCCAATGAACAGTGCGTGTCCAGAACTTATCCTATTATAACAGTTAACATATAATTCAATATACTGTATAGAAGAGTAGAGTTTAATGCAGTACCTACACCTAATAAACCAGGATAAGAATGGTTTCTAAATTCAGTACTTGAAATTGCCATCAATGTAGCTTAAAAAGAAGTCAAATGTGAAAAATTGTTAAAAAAATTGCAAAAAAAATCATAAATTTGTATGACTGAGGAAAATTCTCATTTGTAAATAAATGTTTTATATTTTATGTAAATTTAAATTAAATTTTGTGGTAATTATCCTATCTGCTTAGCCTATTTTCAGTAGCGGTCAAGTGTTGTTTTCTTGATATTTCAAAGGCTTGTAGCTCCTCTATCCCTTCGGGTCACAAAATGATTTTGTTTTTATTTTAAAGTACACTATAAGGGCTTTTCATCTTGGCATTTTCAGATTTTTATCACCTGTCCCACATTACTTTTTGGGACCGAGAAAAAGCCCGATTTACATTTTTTTCGAAGTTTAAGCAAATTTTTCAGGGTGAAGGACCACCAGTAACAGCCCAGTTTTTTTCCTACACATACTCCTCATACATAAGTGTAACAGGAAAAAAAATTGGCCTGTTACTCTAAGTCCTTCATTGTTTTTTTAATGTCTAAAGTTACGCAAAACGACAGTTCACGAACGAAGATTAGAGCCCTAGAAACGTCTGTTTAGACTTAACTTAAATCTAATTTAGTATGCACAAATGAAAGTCCATTCTTTAAGCTTTCCAATGAGCCCTATTTGATCATCCTACTGATTCAAATAGAAATTCTACGGCTTTCAGAAAATGGGTCTGAAATTACATTTTTTGCTTGTTCGTGCTCCAAACAAATGCCTATATCTCAGGAGTAAAATTTTTTTGAGGTATAACAATATTTGTTTTGGGGCTCAGAAGACTGGTACACATCACCTACCAAATTTCATCAAAATCAAAAATGGTGCGGCAACGCCCATTTGTTGATTTAATATGGAATGACCCATATTCTAGTTAAGAAGAGGTAAACAATACCTAAATAGGCTACTGTTAAGGACTGTACCTAGGCCTAGTATTTTTCCTTTAAAATCATTGCCCTTTAATATAATTTATAATTCAAATTATGATAATAAATAGCCTACATATTAATTACGTAAATTATATTATAGGTCTGTCACGTTGTTCATCCTGCACGTCATTGTTGACAGTGTATTTTGATTCTTTGCCTTATATGGCAATATACGACTTCAATTTATTGTAGGTCTATGTAGCGTCAATTACTGCAGGATGGACTTCATTAAACAAAACAAAAATTTCAGGAGCATTTGGAATTGAAGACACCGTCGGTACAGCAGTTTTAATTAACGAGTTTTTATAGGAATTCATAAACTTTCTGTTTTCGGCGTGTGTCAAGCATAGACGGTAATTTTCACTCAAATATTTTACATATTTTGTTACTAGGTTTTCTTGTCGACCATTAATGACCTATTTTATACACCAGAAATCATTACAACAGAATAAAATATAAAAATATTACATTAAAGTAACTTGAAACATAACCACACCAGAATCACGAGTAAGCCAGTAGACCTACAATAAATATTACTTATTTTCGTTCTTACCTTTCTGTATGTTTCAAGAAAGTGAAGAAATGCAATTCAGGATTTTATCTTTTGTTATTACTGAAATTTACAGCAGAATAATAAGGTCCTTTCGAATATAGCGTGTTCTAATAAATACAACACTCCTATTTATTTACATACTTCCCGGAGTAGTTTCTGTAGCCTTACTTTATGGCCGCTATGATCGCTAGTAAATGCGCACGCATGCTCGGCTGGCAGAAAAACGGGCTGAGTTTCTGTACTGTATTAATACTTATACTGTGCTACTACTGCTACTTATGAATTTCAGGAACTTTTGGAAGGCACCTTGTACTGTATATGGTAGACTACATGCATTACTATCAAATCCATGTCAAAATTAATAATTCTGGGTCTACTTTTTGATAAAAAGATAGGTAGCTGTATATCAAAATAATATAGCTATATTATGAATGAATCTTCCTGCACCCTATATACAGCATCAATAATTGATAGTAATTACCATTCTATTCTGTATAGTGAAGGAGTTTGGTGGATGATATTTCCAAAACCAACTTTTGCTCTCATATAATATGAATAAGTTCTGTAATCTACCTTGAACCTTCTGGTACAGCAGCAAATATCTTTCCAGTTCCATCTGAGACAGTGCGAGAGAGACTGTTGTCAGGACGCTTGTGAGCTCCACCGTAGTACAGTTTGTAAGTACAGTCCACCTCAGGCTCATGTTTCGAGCTGGTTTGAGGGTCTGGGTAGCATGCAGATGCATAGTCTGACATTCCAAATGACGTGTAATTCACTTCTGCTGTTGTCATATTGCTTCTCACCCCTCTGTACTGCATGTATCCCAGCAACCCTGAAGAATCATAGTCATTCTGTACTATATACATGCAGTAAAATTTTATTATCAAGGTTAGGATTTTTAGGTGCAATTTCCATAAGGAAAACAGGAAAAAGTGCTAAAATATGAAACAAAAAGGTGCTATTAAAATCAGTATGAAGTCTTTTATACAGTAGAGCATGTTCAATTAAAATTAACATTAGTCAAACATTAAAAACACTTTTTGCTCCACTTACATTATTTATGTAGAACCGGTTTCCAGGGAAGAAGCTCCCTCATCCTCAGCTGATGGTTGACCATCAGCTGAGGATGAGGGAGCTTCTTCCCTGGAAACCGGTTCTACATAAATAATGTAAGTGGAGCAAAAAGTGTTTTTAATGTTTGACTAATGTTAATTTTAAAAAGGTGCTATTAAACTCGTTATGTATCAAACTTACATTCATAAACATTAAGTTACTGACTAATTCTTATGAAATTAAAAAGAAGACAGGAGTAATTAATAATTATTTTTCATTGATTCAGATGTGCTTTTAGTCCTGTTTGCTGAAAGCAGACAGGTTAACTATTCCATGTCCACTACAAGCTGATATAAAGTTAATTGAAAGTTATTTTAAAATCTTCTATATTGGAACAAAACCAAGATAATTATAAAATAAAAAGCAAAAGTCACAGGCTATAAATGATGAAATGTGGTTTAGAACATTATTAAGAAGTTGCAGTATAATACAAAAAAGGGAAGAAAAGAGTGATTATGGACATGGTGGAGAAATAGGGGATAAAGACCCTAAAAAGGAGAAAAAGGTGCTAGAAAACTGACTTCATTCTCAACTAGAGACATTTCGTATGGTGGTTTCTTTCACAAGAGCTCTAATTTGCCCTATGAAAAAAGGTGAGCACCTAAAAATCCTAACCCTGCTTATTATTACGCTTGTGAAGGTACCATGGCCAAAGTGAGTAATAAGCAGGAAAGTGTTATAGACAGGTAATGAATTATGATGCTGGAAGACAGCCTTTTTTTTAAACCTATCCAACCGTTGGAGGCAGACAAGTTCAAACATACTCTACTGCATGGGCAGTTGCATTCCTATTATTTATTAATTTTATTATTGTTCTTAAATTGGATGAAGAGATTTCTACACGCTGTGATTTTGAAAAGAATTTTTAGAATACTTATGGAGAATCTGCAACTTATTATGGCATTAATTAAATTGTATTGGAATAATTAAATTGTATTGGAAGTAACACAGTGAAGTTATATAACATAATAATTATATATGAGTTGAAACTTTTACACTAGACTTCACTTCTGGTATAGTTTTACCTGTACATGTTTCGGTGCCTTTGCAACCATTTTCAACAGTCATACTTCAACTGAAGTATACTTCATACTTCAGTTGAAGTATGACTGTTGAAAATGGTTGCAAAGGCGCCAAAACATGTACAGGTACTTCATACTTCAGTTGAAGTATGACTGTTGAAAATGGTTGCAAAGGCGCCAAAACATGTACAGGTAAAACTATACCAGAAGTGAAGTCTAGTGTAAAAGTTTCAACTCATATATAATTATTATTTTATTATGGCATATTTGTGGGCTCTTGAGTTAAAACTGTTCGATTTGATGTTTTTTGAATGTGTTTCTTTTCTGTGGATTCAAATTCAATGCTGTTGACACTTTTCAATATTTTTAAGCCCAGAAAGGGGAGATAATTTTCTTGTTCAGTTTCTAAAGTGAATTTTATTATATTTCCTGTAGGTTTACTAGTTTCAATGCATCATCTAAACCAAGTGAATGAAGTTGAGTGTAAAAACTGACTTTATACCAACATCTAATTCAAAGTACCACTTCACTGTAAAAAAAATCCCACATCAAATACTGTGAACAATAAGGCACCTTGTTTTCCACCGAACTCTCCCAGTCCACTTTGTTTCCATCCACCAAATGGCACAGAAGCATCCATCAATCCATGACTATTTATCCATACTGTCCCCACCTGCAAAACCACCAATATCTGTTAAAAGGTTTCCACAAAATATACCATAAAAATCACACAGTGAGGCAACGAAAAACACAATTATATTTTTAAAATAAAATTAAGTTGACAATACACTTTACATTTAATTATTTACTTATAACGAAACATGTTTCATGGGCATTAGTTCACACAGATCTTTATATCCGCATCCAGTTCCAGGGGGTGAGAATGCAGAACATTTCTGAAATTAAAAAGGCCTTTTTAATATAATTACATAAAATAACATTGCTTGCATTTTTGATAAACTGACTTATGTTGACTCCCGTAATGAACTCAAAGTAAGATCCTCATCTGTGGCATTTTGGTGTCTGAGTGAAATCATACTCAGATTTCTTTAGATAAAAAAAAAGTATGTACAGTAATTGACAATTTATCACAATATAGAAGTTTTATTATTATTATTATTTTTTTATTTTTATTTTTAAATGGAGGAAAGGATTAAGTTGATTCATATATTACCTGCAACAATGATGCAACCTCCATAGCAAGGGATGAATTTTCTGTCCATACAGAGGCCACTAGGCCATAACGGGAATTGTTGGCAAGAGCAATAGCTTCTTTTGCGGTCCTGAATGGCACTGTTGCTATCAAAGGAACTGTAACATCTTCATCCATGGTTTTGTTATCATAAGGAAGCCCTCCAATAACTAGAGTAGGAAGGAAATACTCCTCTGGACTAAGCTCGGAAGGCAATGGCTTCTGGAAAACCTGTGTACAACAATGGGAAAATATAAAATATATTATTACAGAAAACAAAATTGTTGGTCTAACAATGGGGGCAGGGATCATAATGTCTGCCTTTGCCAAGGCAATTACAAATTTAGTCTTCTACAAAAGAATCTTATGATATTTAACAGCATGTCTTACGAGGGTTACAAAACAGTTGCTTGAATCATATTTTAGTAATATTAATGAAGAAATTGCTCGTATCAAAATAATTATTATACATTAATACTGAAATCCTCAGTCAAATAGGAAAATACCTTTTCAGAATCAAAACAATATGGGAGGGGTCCATGAAGAATGCCTAAACATGGCCACTTGCTGCTAGTTATTAGTGGAATTTTTTCTGTTTTATTTTGTTGTGTGTATTGTTTCTGTTTATTTGTTTTAAGCTTGGTTTTGTTTGAGATGTACAAACATCCCTGTAAATAGCCTACGCTACATCAGGGATGAGAGGACCAATGCTTGTAAATAAATATTATTATATTATTATTATGAGGGTAATTTGAAAAGTGAGTAGCATTACTTTTTTTAAGGAATGCTACATTATTTTTGGAACTTTTATTACACACAAATAGAAAGAAAATGTTCCATTATTTTTTTACCTAATTTCCGTTTACATTCAGGTATTTGTCATATCCCTTCACAAGCTTCGAAATCCCCTCTATAGCCCTCTCTGAGGGAGACTCTATAGCCTGAGATTGCTTGACAGTAGACGTCAGAATCGATTTTTGTGCCTTGTTCTATGAAGTCCTTTTTGCTTGACCCAAAAGCAGTTGCCAAGAGCTTCTTTGCAGAACATGTTTGGAGGTAATATTGTGGTTTTGTAGTAGAGTTAGCATGACTTCATACCACTGACTATCGTTTCTTTTCAACATTATCATACATTTAGAAAAAATTATAAAAAATAATAATAATAATAATAATAATAATAATAATAATAATAATAATAATAATAATAATAATAATAATAACATACTCATAGCAACTGTTTTTGGGACAAATTTTAAGGAATACTATTGGTGGTAAGCCCATCACCTAGACGACCATCTAGGGGAAACTAAGGTATAACTAAGGATGTGAAAGAACCAGGTAATTTGGTAAAAAGATTCTAACTTGGGGTTGGAGTTGTTTAACATGATGTGAATCTACAATACAGGTTCAGAGTTTCTCCTGGAGGACTTCATGTTCAGAAATTAGCATGTCCTGAAAAACCCATCGGCCTCGGTTGGGCTTGAACCTGCAACCTTCAGAACCAGAGGCAGCGGGCACATGTTACCTCAGCATCACCAAGGCCAAAGTCCATGCATAGGTCCCATCCTAATTCTAAGGGTCCTTTTTGTTAATACTTAAACCCAGGAGGAAGAGCCAACAATGTGGTACACTTCAGTGGAGCGAGAGAAGTTAAAAAATTTGCATTCTACTCGCTAGTACTAGAAAACTGACATGCCAAACACTCTGGCTCACTCAGCATGGCAGTTCACTAGAGAACTGACTTGCTGACCTCTTTGGTTCCAGAAGTGCATCACATTGCTGACTACTCCTTAAGATCTTTCATGTACAGGTCTAACCATTGTATTTTAGGGAATAATTCAGCAAAAAAATATGCAGCTTATTGACGAGTTTTTCAACCCTACCTCTTTGAATTTTTACAATGTAAACCACAGAAATTGCAAAGTTTGTTGGGTTTCTTGACCTATCATCTATAATCAGGTCAATATGTCAAAATTGTGAATATTCATTAACAAGAACAAAAATGTTAATCATAAACTTCACAAAACAAATTTAATTAACATACTTAACGACTACAGTGTTATTACAGAACTTTGTCTAAATTTATTCTGGCATCACTGATGTGATACCACATGTGAATATGGTGGCATAATAACAGATTTTTTCAAATGGAAATATGTATTTATGAACCACAGAACCAGAGACAATATTCTATAGTTCATGAATACATATTCCCATCTTAAATGTTACTGTATGATAAAAAAAGAAAACCCAACACAAAATCACTAACTAATGTGCCTCACAATGTTGTATATGACTCGAATGTCTTTCAGTGAGATAGGTCATTAAGGGTAATCAGTCAGAGGAGAGAGATTCCATCTGGCGCTGTGAATTGAACTATGGCCAGCACAGTTGGTAGAGCAGCTGAATGGAAATCCGAAGGTCATGGGTTTTTGAGTTCCACTGTCAAAGGAATTTTTCTCTATGAATTTTCCAAATTTCCTAATGCTGAGTACTTACAGATGAAATTTCAAAATTCACTGAGTATGCAATTAATAAGACCAAGCTCTGCTGACCAGTTCTGTCAAACTTACTGGTATGTGAATCATTAAATATAAAAAGTTTAACTCCTAGAATTAATTAGATTCTTGCAATAAACTCTAGTACCTCAAGACCAAATATTTCAGCTTGCTTGACAGCTTCTTGTACATCTGAAACAGCTTTCTTGTTAAGTGGAGATCCAACATCAGCTTGGTGATCAAAGGCTGGACCTACACGTAATTGTTGAATGCGAGCACGGAGCTTTGTGTTAAAGTCATTCCAAATAGAATCCTGAACAAGCAATCTCCCCATAGACCAAGGAGCCTGAAAAATATTAACAGTTGGCATAGAAAGGCAATAAAATTTCATTTCATGTGTTGAAAATACATTATACCAGAGCAAGAAATGTTAAGTCTGATGGCAGTGGCCAAATCAAAAGTTTTAGTAACCACCATTATTATAGGGTAGGTAATAGCATTACAGACTTTTGATCGGATGATTCATATTTAAAATATCAACATAATAATTTAAAACATAGCACATGAAACTGTTTGATGTAAATTGAAATATTCATATCGTTTTGTTGTGAGACTTTTGATCGGATGATTCATATTTAAAATATCAACATAATAATTTTAAACATAGCACATGAAACTGTTTGATGTAAATTGAAATATTCATATCGTTTTGTTGTGAGACAATGCTGAATACAATTACAATTAGAATGTAAATTTATTAAGTTAAATTTACTTCTCCTGATTTAAAATATTACTTATGTTACTAAGTAATACATTAACAACAGATGCTGTGGCAGCCTTATCTTTTTACAATCATAATCAAAATTGACCACTACTATTAGTTCTGAATTAATGAACTGAAAGCTACTTTGATTTCCTTTCATCATTTGTGAGATTTGACCTGGAATACTTAACACAAGGCCTAAAATTTACCTAAATTACTGAAATTAATGTCAAACTTTAATTTTGTTGTTATAAATGCATACAAAATTGAGAAATTAACGACAAACAATGATTATGAAAAATATAGGACATTTGAAGGATGATAAAACAAAAACCCTAAAAGAGTTGATGTGAAGTGGGCTGGTGCCATCATCATTGACAGCTTTCCTGGTGAAGAGAGGAATGTAAGGCAGCATGGCGTATTTATAATAAATACTGAGAAGTGTAAGCAGTGACTGCAGCTGTTACATGCAAGCTTTTCAACTGAATAAGACTGAAAACCCACCAGTAAAGTAGAATAGAATAAAATTAGTTAGATGGATTCTTGCTATACTGTAAGTATGCTAACATCTGAAGGTTGCTAGGAGTCTAGAGAATGAGACTGAAATCCAGTCAATAACTAACTAGCTCAAGCTTTCTACATGTAACATTTGCTAACTTTGTGTGAGGACGTTAGGTTTGCTACGGCTCTACATAACAGGAATATCTGGAATAGGATTGGTACATTCCTCAGTAGCCGCAAGGTTTTTTAGCAGCAGGGTACCAAGCTGACTACCCAGGTTCGTTTCCAACCCACAATAAATTTCCCTCTACAGAATATAAACCAAAATATCTTGAAACTTTTATAAATAAACACTGGCCTACCTGGCCCTGATTGAACCATGCTGCATCAACAGATGTATCGACTGCAGAATCAATGTCAGCTGAATCGAACACAATCATTGAAGATTTCCCACCATTCAATACTGAAACACCACAGATCATAAGGAAATTATTGCGATAGAAAAAATTCTGTTATATCTCTGGTTACATTTTTATGTGTACTGTGCTAATCAGTGAGTAACTAAAGTAGAGAGATCCCTACACAGTCTGTGGAGACCTCGGGGGGTTCCAGGTGGTTGAGGCTCAATCTACACATACACAAATGAAGACAGTAAAGTTGTCAGCCTTACACACTGGCTGCCTTTACTCCTGGTACTGATTGTGGTTTGAGGCTGAGTCACCCCTGGTGCCATAGTGCCAGCAGAAGGATTAGGCCAATTGAAAAATCTCAACGACCTCATCGGGCAGGCTTTTTGTTCAAGTACTACAGTAAAGTATGTCTTCTGCCAGCATTAAATCCTTCGGTTAAAATACTGAAGGCAGAAGTAATGCATTACACAATTACAGTGACGAAGAGTTCACAAGGAGGTTTTTGCCTTTCGATAGAATCACAGCGAGAGTTAGCAATAATGCTAAAAATGTTTATCATTTGATGTTATGATATACTATCTGCACAAGTAGCCAACAGGAAGGAATATTAAAGCTACACTGTATTGTTGGCCATGGATTTAATTGTTAATTAAGTCATCATTTAATTGGGGGAATTTAAAAGATAAGATAAGAAGTTTGCAACTTGAATCTCTAGTTAAGGTGACAATCTGCATCAGTAGGAAGAGCTGGGCAACTTCACAGGGTTATTCAAAATCATTTAAAGTGACGTAATCAAGCATGTATATGAAGAGCTAGCAGAAAAATTACAAAAGGAATGAAGGGAGATCCTTCTTTCTTTTCTATCCAAACATGATATGACAGACTTAACAGAAGTAACCTAGCCCAATTGTCTGTTGTTGTGACATATATAGATGAGACTGGTATTTTTCAATACAGATTTTAGGATTTCATAATGTCAGCAACCAAAAAACACCTACTTCAGGGGTGCCCACAAGTGTTAAGATGCAGAGTGTTTAATTGAAATTTCTGAGGGAGGTGAAAATCGTTGCAAAATTAGCTTTCCATATGTTAAAAATAAAAACAGTCAAGTTCTATAGTTTCAAAAGGTAAAAAAGACTTCTTCCAATTCTTTAGAAGTGAATAAATACACTGTACAACTAGTAGACCTGAAGTTGTAATCATAGTTAGGCAAACACATTTCCTCTTCTAACCAATTAAATCATTCAATTCTTCTGTCTTAGTACATAGGTGCCAACTTACGGATACTATCTCCCTTCCCCAACATTTGAGTTTTTATCATATAAGGCCTATGTATAACTACTAAAAATCCATTTCTTGCATACCATTAAAAAGTTAATGTACCACCTCCATAATTATAATGGTCATATCACGTGTTTAGGTTTACCAGTAGGCTCTTATAATAAGTTAATTCTTTTGTTTGCATCTGTTTCTATTGTTCAATGATATCTTCTTCAGTTTAAATGATTGAGATATTAGGTGACAACCAATTTATTATGTTAAGTTTTCATGTATCTCCCACTGCACAGGAGATATTCTAGAAAAATAGAAAATGCACACTACTAAAATGCCCCCCCCCCCCAAGTAATTTTTACAGAAAAACCAATGTAGACATCAGACAAATGTTTCAAAATTTATATTTTTTTTTATTAAAACTATTATAAGTTACTCTTTTTTTTTTTCAAAAATCAAAATTTTGAAAAGTTTTCATAAAAAACCCTTAATCTTTCAGTTATAGTAACTAAATTCTTTCCTGTTGATGAAATTCCAAAAAAGTCCTTAATACAAAAAAGAAGTAAATACAATGAACCATTTACCAGCTACGCTTGTCATTCCAAAAACACTTAAATTTTTTGCTTTCTTAACATTGTGAAAGACGTTTCCCCAATGATTTTGATTTTTTGTCCCGATCACAATAATTTCTCTATACTATGTATATGCGAAAAAGTAAAAATCTCAGGATCGAAACCAGTCTCCAGCTCCATAATTAGGAAGACTAATCAATGGACTATGGAAATGCTCAGCTTTAGTAAAAAGAAAATAAATAAACTGCTGAACTCACGCATAGTAATATGAATTCCTAGACCAGCTGTTTCTTCTCGAATAAGACGTCCCACAGCTGTGGACCCAGAGCATGTCACCTTGGTGATCTGAGCATGTGTCACAAGCATCTTTCCTATATCAGCCCCACCCGGTAGAACATTGATCACGCCTGCAGGCAGGCTGCAAATTGCAATAATAACTGTAAAATCTTTCCTGCATTTAAAAGATATTCTTGCTTAGAGAACTAAGTCCCTGACAATATTCCATCGCTTAACGATCTTTCCAGAGATCTGCTATTTTATGTAATAATGCAGTTGCCCCCCCAAAAAAAAACTTTTAAAGGCTCTTGACAACACAATTTTATGACTTAACCTTTTAACATTCTCGATACCAAGACCATAGATTCTACTAGCTTCGGTTCTCTTGAAGTAGAGGGTGTGAAGAAGTGAATCCATTTAATTCTGAATGGTTTAAGGGGTGTGGATAATACATGCAGTTTAAGCCCAAAATAGCACAGTTGAAATACTGAGAGTTTAGATGTAATGCAAGGGAAAGTACTTCCACAGTAAAAAAATACTATTGTTCTTAAAAAAAAAATTTACTTTCAGTTGATTTAAAAAGTAAAAAGCAAAAGTAAACAGCAAAGACAAGTTCTGTAGCAAAATTCTACAGTAAGACTTGCCCTCACCACATTTTCTGGTTGACCATAAGCACTGCATTCCAAAGGATTCCAGAAGAAACAGGACCTAATGTACTTCTACAACGCTTCAAAAAAATCTGCACTTGTCAAAATTTTTTAAAACTTACGGAAGTTGAAATTTGATTTTAGTCTGAGCCACCCCAGTGCTAAAGATGCAAGTTCAGAATAGAAAATATTGTAGAAGCTGAAAGCATATTCAGGAGATACATTGAAAATTATTGATAGTGTAAAAAACAAGGAAACTAAAGAAAATTTATTGTGTGAGGGTCCCGGAAGGAACAATTAAGACGTTGAAGAAAGAAGACAAACCTAGAAATTTCACAGACACAGTTTAAAATAAAATTAGACTGCAAAGAAATAAAAACAAAAATATATAAAGATAATGATCCTGATTAATGCTTAAAACAAACAGAAATAACATACACAAGTAAAACCATCTTCAAAACAACTAACACTGCAGAAATAGACAGAGTACTCAAAACAGAAAGAAGAATAATCATAACGTGCATAAACAAAAAAATGATCAAGAAAATGGACGTTGGAGATTAGTAATACAAAAAACTAAAATGATACACTCAACTTCACTCTTTTAAGTGTACTTACACATTATGCGTTTCGCTAGCATCTAGCTTGCATCCTCAGATGAGTTCCACTGCCGGGTCCGTCAGTTGGTCCCTAGATAGTGTCCCTAGATGGTGTCGCATGTCAGATGCTTGTGAAATGCGTAATGTGTAAGTACACTTAGAGTGAAGTTTGCATTATTTTAGTTTTTTGTATTATTTGATCACTTCACGGTGATTCCCGCACATAATAGTGTTGATTAATGGAGATTAGTTTCCAACGAAATAGTTTACAAGGAAATGGTCACGGTAATGAGCACAATCAGGAAAAAACACACTGCATTTTTGAGACATTTAATCCGGACACTAGAAAATAGAATCAGCAGGAGAATAATAGAAAAATTATGGAACAGTAAGAGTGGTATCAGATGGATTATGAAAACTAAGGAAGATATGAGGGAGCTACAAATTACGATAGAAGTAATAAATAAAAATTGTAACCGGGATTCACAGTGAAGTAATCAAATATACACACTTAATTCTGTTTTCCACTCAACTTCACTTATATAAGTAATGACTTACACATAATGCATTTCACAGCTTCTTAGCTGCATCATCAGATGAGGTCAACTGCCGAGTTTGCTGGAAGACCGGTAGATGTCTCTGTTGGGCGTATCAGTGTAGTGATGAGGTCGTTGGGATAAGTCATTACTTATATAAGTGAAGTTGAGTGGAAAACAGAATTAAGTGTATATACGATAGAAGACTTAAAGGGTGATTTCAGATGAAGAAAAAAAGTTGAGATCCAAGAGAATGAAGAAATCTGGGGGCTAATAGAAAACTGAAGAATCCTTTGCCTAAAATTGACTAAAGTGTCCCATGTAGGCCAAAAAAATGGTAATAAACATATTTATATTTTCCTAGTGCCGATATAAGGCATAGTTACTTCTTTATTTTGTAAAAAAACTAGAATAACTGTGTCAAAATTATAATACAATTTTCAGTGTTAATATTAGTGTTCATTATTATGTTTCATTAACATGGCTAAAATCGTTTGTTTAAAAAGCCTAAAAAGGCTATTTTACGAAAATAAAAGGCTAAAATACCTTTTATAAAAGCAAACGTTTTTGACATCCATCCATGAATGTCCATACACTTCCGTCAACTAGCGAGGAATTTCAACCGGGTTAACGCCTTTTGTGTTCAAAAATCGAATAACTGCGCAAACTTCGCACTACTTATTATATTTCATTATTTTTCTGATTCTGCAGATATGTTGATAATATTACAATTCCAACCTTCTATAAAAGTTAAAAAGAATTAACTTACCCAGCTTGTGAGGCAATACTTGCAAATAACAGTGCTGGTAAAGGGGTAGTTCCAGATGGTTTTAAACATATTGTGTTCCCTGCAGCAAGTGCAGGAGCAATAATAAATGCAAGAACAGCAAGAGGACTTGAACTGGATGTAATACCCGCCACAACACCCAAAGGTTGCCAGTTTATTAACTCAGGGTCTGACAACAGCTGAGCCCATCCTGCATAATGGTAGAAATAGCGCACCATAGTTGGTACATCAAATTCTCTTGGATCACGACTTTGAACTCCACGATTCAAGGACTCCATCTGTGCCAGAATTGTTCCATGTTTCTGTAGGTGTCGTGCCAGACTATAAAAAGCAGAGAACAAATTGAGGTCAACAAACCAATTTCTGTAACTGGCTTCAATTTTGACAGACAACTGTATGATTTAACACTATAGTATGGATTAATAAATTTCATCTTTGCCAACAAGGGGTTATAATAGATCCACCTTATATCCCCGTTAATATAGAAGTCTTGGCCTAGAAAATAGTACAATAATCAGATATTAAAATTAATTTTTAGTGATTGATATGTAGGCTACATTACTCTTTTCAGACTATGAAATTTGAATCTTGTTCCAAACATAGAACTATCACCAAAGCTGCCAGCGGTGATGTGACATTTATCTAAAGAGACAGTTTGTATTATCACAGAGCAAAAAGAATTATCATGCAAGGAACATAGGGCATCCTGAAGGATGTTTCAATTATGTTTAATTGTCCAGTATACCTACATAATAATACATAACATGTAAGCTTAAAAATATGAGCACAAAAATTTTAAAATAATTAATACAGGTATAAAATAATAAACAATGTTGTGTATTGACTAAAGAGAAGCTGGATGAAATAGGAGCCAGGCTAGAACACACATCCCAAATGGAAATTTTTTCCGGAGATATAATGGATGTGTTTGCACTTGAGGGCACCACTTTCAGCACCTATTGTGATGAAAGTTAGTACTTTAGTACACAATTTCACTTCCACTTGCTGGCTATTTACATGTAAATTTGGCGGTAGGTGAAACAACCCTCGCCCAGTCTAAGGCTGCCCACCTAGCGGACCAACCAACCCCTAGTCGCACTTTGATTACAAGAGGTAATAGAAGTGCTGTATCTCCATCACCACACATTTGTGACACCTTCTTAGAAAATGTGCATTTAGGCTTACACACACATTATTCTTTCACAAATCTTACCTAATTCATTTAGGATGCTGTACTAATCACTCTCTTCAGTGAGCACAATTGGATGTTTTTTTAGTGTTCATTCAACATAGAACCTGTTTCATTAAATTTATTTACAAGTCTTCTTACAGTGTTTACTTCTGATACCGAAACACCAAACTGAAATTTTTACACACTTCTGCACAACATTTTTTTTGAAATACTTCACCATGAAGATTATTGCTGTAATGTATATGTATGTAGTGACATTTGTTACCACAATTATGAAACATCTACTCACAATAACATGGCAAACTAGACTGAGTGATCGTGCGAGTACAGGTGCAGTTTGGCAAATGGCGACATGTAAATGTCAGCTTTTGCCAGCACCAATGGGTCAAGGCTAGTGTCATGGAATAATCTATCTTTTAAGCATTTTTATAGTATTTTGGAAAAGGATGGAAGGTCTAATGTTTAGATCAGGGTTTGCGAGCTGGTACTCATGGAGTACCTAAAGCATTCCCCCTTCCACGACCCTTCATAATACAACGCACCTCTTGTGTAACATACCAAGTGTGGAAGCAGTCAGTGGTGTACGTTATCTTTTGCTAACTGCTAAGGATTTAATTTGGTTTATGTATCCTTCGGGGGTGTGATGTGATGTGGTAAAGACATTCTCTTCATTTTTACAACTAATTTAGGCTTACATGAAGAGAATATCAGGAAAAACAAAAAACAGGTTGCCCCTTAAGCTTCTCCCACTCGACTCACTATGTAAACAATGAGAGACATCTAGGTGTGAATGGTGGAACTACTAGCAGCGTTGAAAATTGGAAAATTTTTAATTTCTTCCTCTTCTTTTCCTCTTTCCTTCACCCTACCTACCTATTTGGAACCTATTCCTATCCTATAAATTTTCTACCTGACGGGATTCGAACTTGGGACCGCTAGAATCATAGCCAATCATCTTAACCACTACGACTTCGAGTGATTGTTGCGGCGTGACGCAAGAATTCATCTATTTAAGTTTAGAGAGCTGCATGAAATAGCAGAGATAGATAATTTTGTATTAATTGCAATTGTGAAATATAGTTTTGGTTCAAGGGAAGTTTTAATTGGTACAAGGGTCATTCTGGTTTTACTAATCAACTCATCTTGAGGGTGGCATACCATAGAAATCTAAAACTCTCGTTCCCAAATCAACCTCTATCGTCCGTCACGTGATGGGTCACCATAGCAACTCAACAGTTGGAGTGGGCAGAGCTTAATAGGCGACCTGTTCTTGGTTTTTGCCAGAATATCTAACATAAGATATAAGAATAGCCTACTGGCCGTGTGTAGGCTAAGATGGAAAGGTGAAGTCAGACTGCCTGGCTATGGCAATGAATTTTTCAGTCTGACTTCACCTCTCCATAATATAGACTATTACAGTAAAAGACAAACTTTTATTTGAGCAGATAGCCTATGATGTGATATTACAGATAACAAAAATAAATTATTCATTCTGCAGTACTATGTTCCTCCTTTACATTTTAACAAAATCTGGCAACCAAATTTAAGATAAGCTTACCTGTAGAGATGGCGAGCTCTCTGATGAGGACTCAACTTGGACCATGCATCTGCAGCTTTGAGAGAAGAGTTGACAGCTTCATTGATGTCATCTTCAGTTGTTGAATTTCCTCTGAACGCACCATCAATAAATGGTCCAAGTTTCCTATCTTGCAGCCAAGCCTACAAAACAATGAGTTATAAAAATTATGCAGCACATTATCTAGATGACCTAGCCATTGCATAGGTTTATAATATTCAATTTCTAGAGAAGACATTCAAATGCAAAATTAAGGTGTTCAAATTTCCAAAAAGTATTTAAATAAAGGTAAATGCCTTAAGTTAAATAAAACTGGATCTACTTAAGGCTAGTTTACACGACGAAATTAGGTTTCGTAACTGAGTTTCGCAACTGTTTTTTACTTGAATGCGCAAGCGCTAGATGTACTGGCGACAATGAGTTACGACACTGCGCAGTTTCGGCTGATTCCAACTTTTCACGAAACTATAATAGTAATGTTGATATTTTACGCTTATTTAGCTTGTTCGCGTTTCGTAAAATGAAATGGGGAAGTGAGGAAACTGTGAAATGTCTATATTCATACGTGTTTCAAACGTTTATATGGTCTTTTAACAACTTGAACTTCAGAAATAACATGAAATGTGCGGTTGCATTGGAAAGAAAATATGTGTAATTAGTTTCGCGAAATCACTTTCATGAAAATGGTTACGAAACCTAGTGTCATCGTATAAACTAGCCTTTAGACTCTGCTCGATACACTCCACACCACAGAACAAATGCTCTACACCAGCGTTTCTCAACCCATGGTCCGCGGACCAGTGCAATTGGTCCTCAGACATAATTTTAAAATATCATAAAGCAAATGGAAAGTAAAGAAGTAAAGTTTTTCACATACTTCGTTATAATGACCTATAATTAATACCGAAAATATTAAAATGGGATGTAAAATTAGGGGTCCGTAAATTTTTTTTAGACATTTTAGAGGTCCTCGGGTTCAAAAAGGTTGAGAAACGCTGCTCTATACTGTTATGTGGCCCATAGATTGTCTTCCAACACACTGTCGGTAGACTTTGAATATAGTAAATTTAACATAGTATAGTCTCTCTCACACTGCTGCATCCCACTACAGTCTAAGCATGGGCAATACTTCTTGTAAAGTACTACAGTATTACAAGTACGGAATGGTAAAAATTTGTTGCAAATAATCAGAAGTAACAGTAACCAAACTCCTACCTAGAGTGTCTCATTAACACTAATGGTTTAGGAGGGGGTGAGGATGGAATAATATGCGAAAAAATAGTAATTTTAATGATTAAGATAGAAAAAATTGTATGAGGTTTCCAAGAGCCACTATCAGACACGAGAAAACAGTAATTTAATGATCGAGGTAGAGAAAGTTATGCAAATGTTCCAAGAAAAGCAGAACACATACTTTGAGTTGTAAAAGTCATGTTTGTGAATTTAGTATATTCAAATTTAGAGTTGAATAATTAAAAACATGGCATTCCTCTTTTGACTATGTTGGTGCACTCATGTGACAAAAGACAATAATGGAATGCAGGAGTGTAAGAGAAACTGTACTATATTTTAAAGATTACCCTGATTGACATGTGAAGTCAGAATGAAAAAATTCAATGCCAAAACCGGGATTTGAACCAGGATCTTCGGCCCAGATTGTGGGATTGCGAGTCAGTTGGAGAATTTAATGTTGTACCGGCACGTTGCCATGGTAGCTCAGTTGGTTAGAGCATCGGCACAGAGCGCCGGAGATCCTGGTTCAAATTACCCTGGTTGTTTGCCTACGAATGTTCTCTCATTGTTGCTGCATACAATGCTACCAACAGCTTTAGATGCAGGAAGAACAAGTAGAGAGCACAAGGTTAGCAACAGGTAGCATTAAGTTTGAGACATAGCGCAAAGTTAGTGAGAGGTAGAAAGAGGTGACAAATAGCCAAGGTTTGTGACAGTTAGCAAGGTTAGAGAGACAAACCAGGTTAGGCTAGTGTTTGTTTCTTTAAAAAAAGTCACACACAGATTGCAGTGTGTTGAGGAATCCCTTGAAACTGTAGAGCCCACAGTGAATTTTGAAAGATCCAGCTTACTTTCCCTACTAACGTTAGCTCTGTACCTACCTTAGCAAAACTGCAACTGTCTTCTACGGGGCCGTAAACCATATTTTTGAAGAGCAATGGAATAGTTCCACTCCTAGAACTTGTGTCCGAAGATTTCTTAATGCTGTCAGCCATTGCAGATCTTTAAAAATTAAGCAAACAGTATGACATAACCTAACATCATTTCACTTTTATTATGAGTCGGCAGATGCCAGATACCGTCATGTGTTTTTAAATGAACTCTGATCCGCCTGCTCAGATCTTCATTCTGATATTTACCGTATACAATAACGTGCGCTGTCTCAGAAGTTCATTATGTAATTTTATGTCTGATTAAGAATGCCAATTATGGTCTGCATAGTGCATGGATTTCGGCAATTTTACATATCTTTAATGATCCCCAAGTTTGCTGTTTGATTAATTAATCCCTATCGATGTTTTCTGTTATTTAAATAGCCACAAAAAACTGATCAACGCGGGTAGGTGGGCTCCACCTTTCTCACGCGAGCCGGAAAAATAAAAAAACTCTCAGCCAGCTGATCATCTGAACCAATCAGCGCTTGAGAACATTGACATTCTTCTTGGACTACACCACGCGCGAAAATTCAAAGATGTATTGAACTCAATATTATATTTAGTATTCCCTTTACAGTCCCCTAGTAGTCCAGGATATATAGACAGTGCTGAGATTGGAAATTTTTTCTAGAGGGAACCCATATATTTATATGCAGATATTTATTTGTTTTAAATTTTATATCAAACTTGGTTCTAAAAGTGCCAATGTCATAAAACTTGCTTTTGAGATAACTGACTTTGAAGCCTTTATAGAAGTAACAGTTTTTGCTGAGACGTTCCGATATTGGCCTCTAAGGTTTCTGTATTATGTCTATTAATAGCAACATACATTGGCACTTTTATTATACCTACAAAAGATAAAGACTAGCGGAGATCAATAATGCATAGATCTCATTTTTGCAAGAAATTGACATTGGCCCTTTTAGAACCAAGCCACCATGAATCACATAGAAATTACAATAAAATAACAACCAATTCAACCAACTTCGTCACATACGCATTTAATCTACGGCAACTGTGCAGGCAAGGCGACTGTTGTGACTCGTGACAAGAAGAGGACATCATGACTCTAATAATGGAAAAAAAAAAGAAAGAAAGAAAGAAAAAGTTGCCAAAATATATGCAGATTTCATTGAACTTACTTCCTCCCTGCGTTTATGATGCAGCGATGAAGAGTAGATTTTTAATTGCCGGAGTGCTGTTCTGGCCCAACTTCAGCACTATATGTAGATCATATTTTAAAAATAACAATGGCCAAAATACTAAAATCCTCCTTAAAATCTTGAGAGTCAAGAGAAATAAATATAGTGAGATTTTCCTTAAAAATTACTTTCACGGACCTCTAGCTATGAAGAAAACAATACAGACCTATTATTAAGTGCCAGTATGGTACTTTATGAGATTGTGTGGGGGACGAAAAATGTCTGTCCGTCCGTCCGTGTGTCTGTACGCGCTCTAACTCAAATACGCTTTTTCGGATTTTCATGAAACTTGGAAAACACATTTATAATGTCAATGGGAAGAACCCTATTGATATTGAACCAAATCGGTTCACCGGTACCGGAGTAATGCCCAATTTAGTGCCTATTTTAATAGATTATGGCGCCATAATTCAAATACGCTGTATCGGATTTCCATTAAACTTGGTATACGCATTTATGACGTCCATGAAAAGTACTCTGTTAAATTTGAACCTAATCTGTTGACCGGTACCGGAGTAAAACCCAATTTAGTGTATATTTTAAAGGCGCAATAGCTCAAATACGCCTTATCGGATATTTATGAAACTTCGTAAAACGCATTTATACTATCCATGGAAAGACGTCTGTTGATGTTCAACCAAATCGGTTGGCCAGTACCGGAATAATGCCCAATTTATTGCCTTTTATGTTAATATATGAGAAGTCGCGATAACTCAAATATGCTTTATTGGATTTTCCTGAAACTTTGTATACCCATTTATAATGTACATGGGAATACGTCTACCGATATTGGACCAAATCGGTTGACCGGTACCGGAGTAAAACCCAATTTAGTGTCTATTTTAAAAACGCGGTAACTCAAATACGCTTTACCGGATTTTTATGGAATTGTGTATACACATTTATAGTGTTCATGGGAAGACGTCTACTGATACTGGATGAAATCGGTTCACCTGTTCCGGAGTAATGCTCAATTTGGTGCCTATTTTATGATAATATACATATTCGAAAGAATTTGTATAAAAAAAAAGCAAATCATTTATCATGACAACATAGTCAATTGTTTTACTGTTATATTATACGGCTTTGGAAATTAAAATAGAGATAGCTATGACCAAAAACACTATTGTTTTACATGCGCTTATCCAACTAGACCGTTAAACTGACCCAGGTGACCGAGATGGTAACGTTTTGGCCTCACGTTATGGAGTTCCATGGTTCAAATCCCGAACCCAGCCAATTTCACTTTCTTTTTTGTATTTTTATGTGAGTGTGCGATTGTCAAGATATCAAAAATCTGTACAGTTCAGCTGATGCTGGAAGATTTTAATCTGATTAAAAAGAAAACTAGACCTTTGTTCTTCCCTAAGCCCTGCTTAATGAATAAATCTGGAGCTTAACTTGTAAATCAATTAAAAAAACATATTCTACATATCATAATTGCAGTCATAACTGATTAAAAAAAACATACTGGCACTTTTTTACATCAGTTTACCTGATTTTATTAAGTTTGAAGACTTATTTTCCTTTAGAGCCTCTCTCATTGATGAGAAAACATGTGGATATTGTTCACAGAAGTGCTCTGGTATAGTTTTCAATACCAGCCCAAAAAGATACAAGTCTTTGTAATATTAAAATACAAAATGAGTATAATTCAATCCCACTTTCTAGTTGTGTGGACCTTGAGATGAACTGGCTTACCTGGCTTATAAGCAGGGCTGTTTTTACAAATTTTCATAGGCCCTCGTGTATTTGCCATCTCTCTAAACAATTTTATAATAATTATAAATACTGTAAATATATTGTAAACATTACTAACTTACACACTGGTACTTGGTGATTACGGCCTCTTTTTCTTAGGTTGTGGACTTAAACTTTAACACTTCTTGGATATACCAAAACTCACCCATTGATCACAGCAGAAAATTTACACATCTAAGACATGGAAACACTGGTAGGTAGACATCTGTCAGTTAGCCCATGATTTCTTTAACTTGATGTTTGATCCTTTCGACATCCCCTCAGAGGTGTTCAGGAATGTCACTGTCATTATTATTAGCATCATGACAAATCTGAAACTTAATCTGTCGCTTCGTTATCATCACCACAATCTCTCTCCTCTTGACTAGAATATTTTTACTATAGGAAGGGGATCATTTCAGGGGTCTTCTCCTTAAAAGTACAGGAATTAACAACACTTTCCTTGTCTTATACTATCCGATTATTATTGAGGCTATTAGAAAGTAAAATGGACAGCCTGCGTGGTCTCATGGTTAGTGTCACTGAATACAGATCTGGTGGCCCAAGTTTGATCCCTGGTACCTCCTTGGATTTTTCTGAGGTAGGAATTCTAATCTGGAATAGGGTGCACTCAGCATCATGATACAAACTGAGGAGCTACTTGATTGAGAAGTAGCGACTCTGATCACAGAAGCCATCATTAACGGCCATGGGTGATGGCATGTTTACCACATGTCCCCAATCCTGCCATCTGCCTATGGTAGGTGACACAGTGGCCGGATGGTAGGCCTAGTCCCTCCAAGGATGGAGCACCACGAAGTTTAGTGTAATTTTTAACATAAAATAAGTTAAAGTAAAGTGATCCCTATACAGGCCATGAAGGCCCAGAGAGTTCCAGGAGGGTGAGGCTCCCAGATTTTGGACATTCGGCACATGAAGGTGGTAAGGTTGTCAGCCTTACGCACCAGCCGCCTTCACCCCCAGGATTGCTCCTGGTACTCATTTCTGTTAGAGGCTGAGTGGACTCCAGGGCCATAGTGCCACCAGAAGGATTAGGGCAATTGAAAAATCTCGACCTCATCAGGGATCGAACCTGCGACCTTCCAGTTTGTAGCGCAGCGCCTCAACCACTACGCTACGATGCACCCCCATAAAATGAGTTAGGATACTGTAAATTACATCCCTATAAAATAAAGCCACTTGGCTGACTGACTCACAGACTTTAATGTTTGCCCACTTTCAGATGAGCTAGAAACTTGAAATTTGGCACTTATAGCTTTTAGCTTGTAACCAACGGAAAAAATTCCAAAAAGTTCAATTTTTTAAAATGTACCCCTAAAAATTCTTCAAAAGGGTAGACGCACTTTCATGTCCCTGCTTAGTTCTCATGATAACAATATTACCTACAATGTTCACATAGAGCTTTGGAAGTTGCAATACACTTCGACAAATCATTAAGACATGTACACAAAATTGCAGATAGTCCTTTTTCCATTGTATGTACGATAAAATTTCAACACAAAACAAACAGGATTTAAGCCAACACATGGTCGACAGTAAGCACCACATTGACAAACTCAGGATTGTAAAAATTGAACAGACCCTGCAAAGAGGAGAATCGTGGAGGCGATAAACATCATTGGCAACCAAGGGAGTTTGAATAGGTACGATGGGGACCTCGGAGACGATTGGTTAACTCTGATCAAGAATTTTAAAAACGGTATGCGCATGGTAAAATTTTCCTCGCCCCCTGCAATCGATAGTTTGGACTCCGTTTACTACATCAGACTGGATTAAAAGATTTGGGAGAACAACAGGTTTTCAAGTTGATGTCCCGGACGATCCAGAAGGCGGTGAAATCGGCGATTCAGCTCTGTGTACGCGAGTCGTAGCCAAGGATACTCCACAAGTTTGTTGTCGTCAGTTGGAACTTCCATTCCTTCCATTTTATCTCTATCTGAAGAAGGCCTAGTGGTTGGGCCGAAATGTCGGAATATTAATGTTATAAGCGACATCCATTGTAAGAAAAAAGTTTTGTGTTTATGTTTTGTTTTGTGTTGAAGTTTTATCATTAAGACATGCTAGCGATCATAGGCGCCGATTTAGGGGGGGCAAGGTACTTTCTGCCCACCCAAGACTTAAGATTTTATCATGTAAGGCCTATGTATAGGTACTGAAAATCCAGTTCTTGCCCCCCCAGAAATATTTCCAAGTCAGCGCCTCTGCTAGTGATAGAAATAATTTCTGTAAATCGAGCAAGGTGGCCAAGATGGTAACATCTTGGACTCGCATTCGGGAGGTCCCAGGAGGTCCCAGGTTCAAATCCGGCCAATGTGAGATGGGTTTTTTCATGGTTCCCCCAGTCTTAAAGGCAAATCCTGAAATGGATATTTACATACCATGAATCATCCTTGCTATTTTATTCTATATCATATCCATTTAAATTAATATCAGTTGAAATTTACTCCATAAAATACACAATTAATGTTTACCCATTTCCAGATGAGCATTTGAAGTGATTATATTTCCATTAATAGTAATAAAGCCACTGGAAGTTATGTTTGTTTGAAATTCATCTTTACCCAATAGAGGTTGGGAAACTTAAGATTACCTAGGTAAAGCTAGAAATGTATGAGTATATTATAGGAGAAAAATTCCTCCGACACTGGGACTTGAACCCAGGACCTTTGGCTATTCGCGCCAATGCTCTACCAACTGAGCTAAGCCGAAGTTCAGCTAAGCCTTCCGGCGATGTGAATTGAACTCCGGCTTAGCTCAGTTGGTAGAGCATTGGCGCGAATAGCCAAAGGTCCTGGGTTCAAGTCCCAGTGTCCGAGGAATTTTTCTCCTATAATATACTCATGTAATATCCAACAGTGACAATAATCTGTGGTTCATGAAAGCTTATATATCTATCTAGAAATGTATATTTTATTCCAACTTTACCTAGTGCTTTTGGATGATGTGCAATTTTTCTGTGTAGAGCTAGGTTTAGCCAATTTTGAGCTCAGTGCTACATTACTGAACATAAAATTTAAAGAACTAATGATAACTGCATCAGTTTGTTTTTAATTCAAGGTACTCTACATCACACCAATTTTATAATATGCGATTTTGAAATTGCTTAGCTGCCAGCATATATTTTCAGATCCGTTATGATTTTCAAAATGTTTTTCACAAGTAATTAGAATCCCCGAAAATATCTAGTATAATATTTTCTAGGAACAGCATCACTTTTCTTGTGGCAAAACAAAGTCAGTTGTGGTAATTGTCTGATAAAATTATTTTCTATTATCATTCTTCCATTTACAAGAAAAACCTACATATGGTTCCATTTGATCACAATAATCTATCTCTTATGCTAATAGCTTGCAATACATTAAGTATAACACTATCTTAAAATATTATATAAATTAAAAGTGAAAATAAAAACACTTATGTAATATAAATTGTATGGTAGTGTAGTACTATTTATGATACACAAGCAGATAGAGACGAGCTTGACGGCAAACCAATAGGATGGACTGTACAGAGGGAAAAGGAAGTGGTACACATGCATCTTGTCAGCATGTTCACACAAGTACAGCCAAGACACTTCATCACAGCTCAGGCTGCCCTTGGAAGAGGTTTCTGCTTGAAACTTACTGGTATACAAGCACTGTTGTTATGGCAACTGCCCTGAAACACGTCATGGGTACAGCACGATCAGTAGATCCACTGGACAGGCTGTGCCTACTACACCAATTACTGATTATACGGACGCTCAGCAACCGTATTGTACTGATTATATATTAATGCTTGGGAAATAAACAGTGTAAAAAATTAAGGAAAGAAAGAAAGAAAAATAGGCTTAACACAAAAAAGTAAAGTAACTAGTAAAATGGAAAATATTGGTGCAGCCAGGTTGTACCTGCTAAGTGATAAGTGAGTCCTGCTGTATAGAGCTGAGATGTGGATGTTGAACAAAATGACCACCAGCAAGTTACAGACATTTATCAACAAATGTATGAGGAGAATAATTTAGATCTTTTGGCTTCAGAGAATCTCCATTCAAGAGCTTCTTAGAGAGACTGATCAAGAGCCCATCGAGATAACCATCACATGGAGAATATGAAGGTGGATCAGGCACGCTCTGAGAAAGCTACAGGTAGATCAAGATACTGAACTGAAACCCTGCCAGAGTGAGAAAGAGGGGATGGTGAATACCTGAAAATCGAGACATTAGGAAGAGAGGAACATGACTGGAGTTAAAAAAGATTCTAATGACCAGACAAGATGGTGGAGTATTGTTGAGTTGTTGAGGCTCTTTGTTCTACTGAGAACCATAGAATTTAAATGAAAGAAAGAAAAGAAAAGAAAAGAAAAGAAAAGAAAAGAAAAGAAAGAAAAAAAGATAAATTGCAACAACAGTACATTGAATTAAAAATTACAATGCCCATATGAATTAATAAAATGGAAGAAGCATAGAAACGTAATGATTTCCTGCCTGATCAGTACTTTTGTTCCTAATGGTACAGTGTTCCACAGTCTTTGCATTTGATTTCATTAAGTACAAAGTTTTTGTTGAAGAGGGGATTTCAACCAGGTTCTTTGATCCAACTTCTCTAAAATATCTTCTGAAACGACCAGTAGGCTTGAGGATGAAATTTGGACTTCTTGAGTTTGAAGATGGCAAAGTTTTTACATAAATTCATTCTTAAACTTTTGTGTTATATTTTTTAAACAATCTGAATAACAAATATATAAATAACACTTAATACAGAAATAGATTCCAGTGCTAAGTCTGTACAACTTCATGGCATTTCACAACAAAATAAGAGTGTGGTTATGTGGCACCAAATATTTCGCCTGACATGGAAAGACGTTGCAGGAAGGGTTGAGCAGCACAAGACAAAAGCTGGTAATCCTGCTCCCATGTGGAATTTATCTTGTATTTTGCTTCAGCTCGCAATCTTTCTAGTAATGCTTGGGGGTCAAACTGAGGCTTTACTGGATCTGGTTTGGAAGTTAGGAACTGTTTCATAAACGCTGAGAAACTCGTCTGCTCCTCTGAGCTTGACTCTTCAGCGACTCCTGACTCAGATACAGTCTCCACTGTGACATCTTCATCAGAGTCATTATGCTGCAACTTTGCAACATTGGAATTTCTGACAGCATAAACTCTATCACTATCATCTGCCCTGTATTCCAGCAAGTCATTTGACACAGTTGCGGCAGATGCCGATCTCTCTTCAGGTCCCAACTCAACAGTTGTAGCCTCTCCTTCATGAGTAATCTCATTGGAATTTGTATTTGGTTCTTCCAAATTATTGTCATACATACTCACGTTGGGAATATGTTTATTTTCAGTGTGTTCTGCTGTTTCACCATCATCATTTTCTTTGTCCTCCGGAGAAAGACGAATAACATCAATAGCACCTCCTATCTTTGAAATCAGCCTCTCAATTCCTTGAAGTTTTTGGGTGTTGCCATCAGTTTCAGGAGATTTAACTTCTGCATCATATAATGGATCCACAGGAATACTTTCTTCACCAGGTTCTGCTTTCAACGGTTCCGGCTTGGGTTTATCTACAGAACATAAAAGAAGAAAGAAGGGGAAAAAAACTATTAATTAGGTTAATGACAACGATGGTGATGATGATAATGATCTTTATTTCTATAGGCTGATCTATATGGTGGCTGAACAGGAAGAAAGAGAGAAAAAAGAAAGCGAGAAAAGGCGAAAAGAGAACTTAGAACCCAACAGTTAGAACAAACACTGCATGAAGTACAAACAAAGGAAATGTGCTTGCACTAATAGATAAACCTACATTAAACACTACAAAATGTACATGTTAAATGCACACTCAAAGGTTGTGTGTTCTGATACTCTTTTCTTTAAGATCACTGGACAGTTTGTTGAAGAATGGTCTACCCGCTCCGTATGGGTCCCTGACTTCTTGTTATTGAAACACTACGTATGAAAACATTGTTGTATCTCTTATTATAATTATAAATGTCTCTAATTCTTTCCATTAATATTTGAGACGTTACTGATTTAAAACTGTAAAGGGAGAATGTATTCTCACTAAAAGTTGTCTTTAAAAATTATCCCTATACTAGCTTACAGATAATCCTAATATGCAATAGCATCTTTCTTAGTATGTCGTAGCTGCTGCTCTTCACAGTTGTACACCATGTTATTTGAGAATAAACTAAATCAAACTTTGTAATTTTTTGTGTATTGATAAATTTGTCAATAAATAGTCTTGAATTTTGTAGTGATGTATATCATATCAATTTATTAAATATTTGTTAATATTTGAGATCTTCACAGTTGAACACCATGTTATTTGAGAACAAACTAAATCAAACTTTGTAATATTTTGTGTATTGATAAATTTGTCAATAAATAGTCTTGAATTTTGTAGTGATGTATATCATATCAATTTATTAAGTATTTGTTAATATTTGAGATAACACTCGCTACTAGTTTGGTAATTTGAAATTACCTTGGTGCAGCGCTTTCAACCAAGTGGGTTTATCTCTTTCAGCAACCAACTCCCTTCTTATTGCCAACATTACAGTTAGAAATGTGTTTTTGTACAATTTGGTAGTGCAGTGTATGAAATTTGAATAATTGTAATTGTTCGCTTAGGATGGTAACTTTGTCTTGTATGATGTGATTGGATATTTCATATTGTTAGCCTATAGCATCATTCACGATGCTCATGACAAATGTAAATAAATAAATAAAAAATAAATAAGAATGTGGCCTTTGGGTAGGTTTACCAGACATCCGGAAAATCCTGCATATCCCCTAAATTTTAACCTTATGTCCAGAGGAGGGGGGGGGGGGAATTTCTGACAAATTTGAAATGTCCTAGATTTTAGGAAATGTAAACATTCATTAATTTCAAATGGATTGCAACTCAGAAAAGATTATAAAAATATGTTGCACTTCACCATAACAATATTGATCATCGTCAAAGGCTACAGTTTTTCTTAGCTATCATTGATGGAAGATACACAAGGTATGGAGAGATGGCTGATGACTAGGGGGCGGATTTCTATGACATGTCATATTTTTCCCCTTTGCATTATTTCAGGTTTCCGACTAATTTAAACCCGATTTCAAGCATCCTGGTGAAAATGGAATGGCTTTTATTGTGCATATAACTGCATATTTAGGAAATTTTCAACTATTGTAGCATATTTTGTATGAATATGCATATTTAGGTCATATTTTTGGCATATTTGTGTGCATATTAAAGAAATTTTGAAGTTTCATATCATATTTTGTAAATTTTACATTATAATGATACTTTTTGAGAACTTACAGATATTTTAAATAATTAACACTATATTTTAATAAAATGTATTGTAATGAAACTTTAAAGAAATATACACAATGTGTAAGTAGTAAAGTCATATTTTAATGTTTTTAGGCCCTAAATGCATGCATATATCCTATTTTTTAGGTCATAGAAATCCGCCCCCTACTGATGACTATGTAGCATTGTTCAAGCATGTGTCCAACAATGCAAAATGATACATTTATCAACAATGACTTTTTGTGATGATCACAATAATGGCAGACAAAAAGAAAGCACATTTACACAATCTGTCTAAGTTAACGAATGAATAAAAAAAAACACTTTTCACTTCATTACACATATACATCCTTTACAGGATCCCATTAAACCCCATCACTCATTCTCAAAGACCCTGTATTTATGATGACATTTTTCTAACCAAGTCCTAACGCAGTTTAAAACTGGACTTAATTTTCTCTTTTGGAAGCACAAGATTTAGATGCCCATCTAGTCTCCCAATGGAACGGCTGAGAATATATCATCGTACATTAGAGATACACTGTCAAGTTGAGGATAAAGAAAACAGGGTAGCATTTGACGCTGAGAATTTTGGTGGTATAAGGCAAGCCGAGAGCAAGAATATGTTTATTAAATTCAAATCATATGTTAATGAAAATTTACTAGTAGCTGGTAAGGGTTGCCCAGCAAATATGCTTCATAATGTATTTCAACATGGGTCAGAAGTTTAATCTTTTAATGTACATGGAACATATTTGTCCATTTCATAGAACTCCTTATAGATTCTATCAAGATCCAAAAATTTTGGTTTTAAATGTAATTTTCTCTTACATTTCATAAGGGCCTAGAGTTTGAAAATCGGAAATAAACTACTCTATAAATTTACTTCCAAGTACAAGCAAAATATGAAACCTGAGTGATGCCATGTCTTTTAAGCTAGTAGTATTATAATAATGAAAAATAAGCAATAATTATCTTGATAATAGTAACAGAAAGATGAAGCAGACTAAATAATAACAAAAACTAATTTAAAAGGGATGAAAATGCTACAATAATAATTATTTATTCAATATTTAAATAAGAGTTCTAGATTAAGGACCCACAACTCCAGTCTACAGAGACTTCTAAAAACTGTTTTGACTCAAAGCTAGGAATGTCTTCAATTTTCCCCTGATAACATGGACTAAACTCACCTTTGGAAACTCGATTCTTTTGCCAAGACCTCCGGCTGACTGACAGTGGGTCCCCTCTCATTGCTCCAGACCCCAGACTAGACAAAGTTTCTTGAACATCAGACTGTCTGTGACCAGTGCAGCAGTGTAGAGCTCCAGGGTCTATAGGATGAGCTTCTACAAGAAAACATTCCATGTGAATGAAAGAATGAACATCGTTGGACTAAATAACTAAACATTTAGATATCAGGCACAATATAACTCAAAATGATTAAATATATGTCAATGGGAGATAACAGCTAAATTTGTAACACTTCATTGCATTAACTACGATGAAACTAACCTGTGTTAAAAATGTAACCTCCAGCTTCCAGAACACATTCTCCCCAAGGGGTCTTCAACACCTTCCCATGTTGGCCTCGATTATGAATAAAATTATCAGGATCAAATAACAGGTACAGATATTTTGTAGTTTCTGCCAGGAAGAATGACTCCATCCGATCTTCCTTCCGATGATCTCTCACGTCTTTGATCTGAAAAGTATGCAGTAATGTTCATTGTATTAACCCAGTGTGGACGGCCTATGAGGTTTTGCATAGTTCTGATCAGTAACATGCATAACCGTATTGGTTTCCTAATGTTTTTGTAATATTTAGATGTAGGTACTAAACCGTTGTTCTAAGTCCAGAATTGGGTGACTGGGCAGATGTTTCATTCTTAGCAGCCAGAACTATATTATTTGTAAATGCTAATGCTGATACATTTTTAACAGACTGATTTATACTTAATTAATTTAATTAATTACTTATTTGGTTCTTCTAGCTTCACAATTTTTCCATCCAAATTATTGCAGCAATGAAAACTTGTGCAACAAGGATTTTAGACAGAAGCTTTTTATGTGTAACAAAAAATAAGTTACCGTGGCATATCCACATGAAGTGCGTGCACTGTGCTGAATACTCCTCAGGATGTCCTTGCCGACTTCTAGCAAAAATGGGTCCCCTGTTGCCCTATACAAGTACATCACTGATTCTACCAGTTCAGGTCGCAGTGGATATCCCTCTCGATTAACACCTGCTTCTCCCTGTCAACAAGAAAAGCAAAACTGCTCACTTATGTATTATGTATACTGTAATACGCTTTTTAAAGCATTACCTTCAATAATTTCTAACTTCACAATAGGCCTATGTAAGAAAATGTAATTTTTACCCTGAAATACAGCATTTTGTTTTATAGCTTATTAACAAAAACAACACCTCTCACCATTAGTAATAAAATAGTTACAGTATTGTATATAATGGTTATGTAAATCATTCTATTCTATAAAGAATGGCGATTTCTAATGCAACATTCATTTTCTCCTTAGTATTGCAAACATATAGCATGCCCTTTATCCATAAATAGATGGAAAAAGTAGAAGATTCCATTTGTTTTTACCTTATGTAATAACTGATCATTTTATTTAAGTGCAAGAACTTATTTAAGTTATTTTAAAATAAGAAGCATAAGTGGTCTATATTTATTCAGTTTTTAAACCGTACTGGTATGTAGGCCTAAATTTTGCATTTCAAAATAATTATATCCTAACATCACATTCAAAATATCACATTTTTAATGCACAAAAATTATTAATTGTAGTACAATGGTAAACTATGCTCTGTATTACATTCAATTGTCCTGTATAGTTGACATTTTCACAAAAAATTCAAGGCAGTAAATTTTAAAAATTATACATTGTATTTAAGTTTTAAAAATATTATTACAGCAAAGGGGAAAAATTGTTGCACCAGGAATCAAACCTGCAATCCTTCATTCCATAGTCTAGTTTGCTAGTCCACTAGGATACAAGGACATTGTTATGAGATCTAGGATATCATAGGTATAATTTTGTATGATTTAAAATCCTTTGGTATGAGTATATGATATATATTTTAACCAGGGGCGGATCCACGGGTGGGGGGGGGGGGGAATGGGGGAATTTCCCCCCCCCCAAAAAAATTGTAACATTAAACACAAATTATTCAAAATTTATTATTCTAGTAAATTAAATTTTGTAAAGACAACATAACCCAAATACTTAAATTAAAGCAACGACATTCATTATTTTGAAATACGTTTGTAATAAAAAGCTGAAATGTTCACTTTGATTTCAATTGTGTACTGGGAATAATTAATTTTTATGAGTAAAAACTTCCCTCTCTACTTTGGTTCCCCCCCCCCCAAATTGTCTCTCTGGATCCACCCCTGATTTTAACCCCTAGATAGGAACATGTTCTAATACCCCTTTATGAGGAACATCCTTCTGTGGGACGGATATGCTCTTTTTTTCTAAACTTCGCTTATTATTGTGGATAAAATTAACCAATACTGTATCAATCATTGATTTCTAGAATTAGGGACATTGTAAAGTTAAAAAGAAATTATAAAATACATCGCCACGGGTACAATGTCAAGTTAAAGCTAATTTGTTGCATGCGTACTTTCTCAGGGCTTAACTGAAAATAAATTCTATAATCACAAAAATTTGAATAAAAAGTGAAACAAAAGAATATATGTAATTTCACATAATAGAAAATTTCAAATATTAAAAAAAAATTAATGAGCAGAACGGCACCTAATTTCACAGGTAGATGTAGATGTAGAGAAACCTGTGTTAGAAAGAATATCTGTCTAGAGGATGGGTGATTTTTACTTAAGCTATGAGGAACATCAGTCTGTCAGGCGGCGTAGTTCCTACCAAATCATTCGTTGTTAGCATGATAATCACGTGAGCAAAACTGTGGTGTGATCACTTTGAAGACTAACAATCAAATGAGACTATTTAAGTAGATGAGCGCGATAGATGCACAACCTTCGCTCTAGTAGCAAAAGACAAAACCATATCCGTCTGTGAGATGGATGTTCCGTTCTAAGGGTTAATATCTATTATACTGATTTATGTATAGCGTAGAGCAGGGGTGCTCAAACTTGAACTGCTGGCGATCTACCTCAATATTTTTAGACTACTTACGATCGACTCTGAGAGACTGCAAGTGTGTGTGATGCAGGGTTGTCGTACATACACGATACACCCTACCTACCTAGGTAGGGCGTACCGTAGCATATATAGATATTAGCTTTCTGCGCAGTATAGGTACATTATTTTAGTCAAGGTTTGGGTTAGGTTTAGTTAGGTTCTTCTCTACAATATCAATGAAAAAACTCATAGTTATTCAAAATTGCGAGTTTATTGGTTGTTACAAAACAAAAGAGTTACATATGGTGTTAAACTTAACTAAGGAGTGGCTTTGGATGTTGAAGCGTGGCACTGCATGTCCTCAGCATACTTTTCATAAGATGGTACGTAACCACTGAGTGCTAATCGCAAGCATGATGACATATGATCGTCAGTTAGTCGATTGCGATATTTTGACTTAATTATCTTCATTTCAGAAAATGCAGACTCGCACAAGTAAGTTGACCCAAAAAATGCCGTCAGTTGAAGGGCGATTTGCCTTACATTCGGATATTTATCTTCAGATATAAAACACCAGAAATTTGTATCAGATGCTGTAGCTTTGAGATGTATATCTGATATAATCTGCACCAACTCATTTTCAACAGAACATGAGTTCATATTAAACTGATTGGCTATTTCAGTAGCTAATTCCTCAATGTTTTTACATGAAAAAGGATAACTCATAAATGATGCTATATTTTCCAATTTACTGCAATCATGAAAACGCATTTCGAATTGTCCCAAAATATTTGATAATTCAGCCTCATACGTATCATAATTCAACTGAGGAATCCTTGCTTTCAAAGACGGAAAATGTTTCAGATCCTTTCTTTTCAGTTGATCTATCATAAGTTGCAATTTACTTTTGAATGCGTTTACTGCGCTAATCATCTCAATAATAGTTTTTCCTTTACCTTGAAGCTCCAAGTTAACGGTGTTTAAGTGCATTGTGATGTCAGTCAAAAATGCCAAATCATTTAGCCATTTTTCGTTTTTCAAAATCTGAGTGTCATCACCTCTTTCGTCTAGAAAAGCTGTTATTTCGGGCAATAATTCTTGAAACCTTTCTAGGAATTTTCCGCGACTCAACCACCTGACGTCCGTGTGAAGAACTAAATCAGTGTGTTCAGCTGACTCCCTATCTTCCAACTGCAACTGAAAGAGCCGCCGTTGCAAGCTACGTGCACGGATGGAATTCACAATTTTTGTCGCAATGCCCATAATTTCCTCCGTGTTTAAAACTTTTGAACACAAAACTTGTTGATGTATAATGCAATGGAATGAAAAAAATGAAGGGAATTCTTCATTAGCTCGACACAATGCCACAAAACCGTTTTTGTTTCCAGTCATTGCTGGTGCTCCATCGGTTGTAATGCACACTAATTTATATATTGGTAGCTCGTAGTTTTTTACAAAATTGAAGAAAACGTCAAATATATCTTCACCACGGGTCTTCCCCTTCAGAGGTATGATTGTCAAAAATTCTTCCTTAGCCAACATGTCATTGAATACCATCCGAATAAAAATACACAGCTGGGCAGTGTCTGTCATATCGGTGGATTCGTCGAACTGTAAAGAAAAGTATGTACATTCCATGATATCATGTTTTAGTTTATCTGCGATGTCCTGGCTCATGACTTCAATACGCCTTGTGACAGTCGGACGAGATAACTGAAGTTCTCTAATAGCAGACATGATTTCTGTTTTATTTTTAAAATCTCCAAATAAAGTCTCACCCGCTTCAATAAATGCTTCCTTCACCACCGATCCATCTTCGAATGGTTTCTTGTGTTTCGCCAATATATGAGATATTTTAAATGACGCGATCGTAGCAGCTTTTGATTGTTTGACTGGTCTTGTGAACATGGATTGTTCTTTTTTCAAACAAGATATCAAATCACGTACCTTTAGTTTTCTTAATTCACTCTGTGGCGGAAAATCCTTTTCATAGTTTTTATGAACCGTTTTATGATGCCTCTCTAAGTTACCACGCTTAGGTATTGCAACTGACGCACGACAAATAACACAAATGCACTTATCCTTCACCATACAAAAGAAAAATTCTTCCTACCAATCCTTATTAAAATGATACGTTTTAGATTTCTTCACTGCACTCATTTTCCACTATTTAATAATAAACTTTGTACTTATCGACGTAGTATCGCCATCAAGTTACAATTCAGAATGACTCCAATTCCTGCAGGCGCAACATTTATATCGGCGTGAACGAAAGTCTCGAATGTTCCCGTCAAACGCGCCGCCCGAAACTAGACTGTACTGTCTCTCGTTGTTTCTAGACTAGACTCCACTGTCTAGTCTAGAAACAACGCGGCTTTTCTTTGACAAGTGCCGCGCGTTCCTTTGATAAAGCCACCTTTTGCCGCAAGCAGTGTTATTTTATTAGTTACCTACCTACTTATTAAAATTTTTTTTCTTCTCGAGATCTACTCAAAAAGCACTCGCGATCGACTTGTCGATCGCGATCGACCGTTTGAGCACCCCTGGCGTAGAGCTTTATCACTGGTACTCAATACTAAATTGCGGTATTTTGTTACCTGTTGGAGCGCTTTCAACCGCATGGAGCGGCCATCTTCAGCAACTGACTTCCATGGTGTTGTTGTTGTTGTTGGGAAGACATTTCTGGATAACTGTATCGTACAGCGCGTGCGATTTGAATTGTAACTGTTCGTTTAGGATGTTGGTGTTGTCTTGTGTGGTGTGTCTGTATATTTCATATTGTTCAATATGAACAACACCAACATCCTAAACGAACAGTTACAATTCAAATCGCACGCGCTGTACGATACAGTTATCCAGAAATGTCTTCCCAACAACAACAACAACAACACCACGGAAGTCAGTTGCTGAAGATGGCCGCTGCATGCGGTTGAAAGCGCTCCAACAGGTAACAAAATACCGCAATTTAGTAGTGAGTACCAGTGATAAAGCTCTACGCTATACATAAATCATTAAGATTATCGCTACAGAATGGACAAAACTCAAGAATCTATTATACTGTTCAGGTCAGAATAATATTATCTTTCTTTCAACACCATTATCATCAAGATCAAATGCTTGGGAAAAGAGAAAATTGAGAGAGAAGCATTACAGGCCACATCCAATCTTTGAAGCTGAATACAGGAAAGTTACTTTGCGAATCTGAAAAAAAGATTTCAAACTGATTTCATGCTGATAACTTAATTGCAGTAATATAGAACAGGAATTTTTCCCAAAGATTTATTTTTTGGTCCATCATAAGCCTATCAATTTTTCATGCAAAAATTCTGACTATGATTGTTAATGTATATGATTCTGCTCTAGTGCTGCCATCTACTAACCCAACTGCAAACTTGAAAGAAAAGAATGAGTGGGATTTCAAACAAAATGAATCAAACAAAGGAATCAAATGCACAAATAATTTTAATGAATCAAATCTTAAAAATGAATCAGATTTTCCATCTCTATTCTGATAGCAAACTAAATAAACTCACTTCAAATTAAATATCACACAGGTCATACTTCCAAGCAACAGATTTTGTTTTGGTAAATTCTTTCGTATAGAACTCTCAAAGATTGAATGAAGTCATGCTTGACAGTATATTTCTTATGAATGTTGTACATGCATATCTGAGAGGTTGAATACAATGAATTACCTGTAGAATATTATAATACTCGGGAGTAAACCCATATTGCTTCCACACCTGATGGTAATTGTGCAGTGACTTGATTGCTTTATTAGGATCACCTGAAAAGTCAGATAAATGAAAACACTGGTTAACATGCAAGAAGATTTTTACTCTATATGCTTTTAATATATCAAATGAATACAGTTTCTAGTAGCAGAAATAAAATTAGGTTATGTTAGAAAAATATTTTAATATAAATTTTTCCTTTCTCTGATGGATGAACTTATGTCATTTTTCAAGAATATGGATCTATATTGAAGAAAAGACAAGGGTTTACCCCAGAAGTTCAGTTTGAAAATGTTACCGGCATCACACAGTGATGAAAAAGGCTTCCCCTTCAAAGCGAATACAATGAGGAGGGTGATGTAGATGAAACAGAAAAAGAAAACACCACGAAGACAAAAATGCAGAACCAGTATAAAATACAGTGTATGCTTTAAGTGCTCTAACGACATCCTGTGTGAATATGGTACATATTTCAGGCAATTCAAAGAGCTCTTCAAAGTGTACAAGTCGACCTACCTGTTGATGATTCCACTAAGGGAAGGTCACTTGCGAAAGACTGTTTTAAAACTGAATCCAATTAACACTATATTACATACTTGCCTCACTGAAGAAAACTGAAGAAACCTTAAGGTTTTTCTTTCTCATGCACAGTGAGCAGAATATTCTTGTAATCATCAACAGTGACACTATTATTGACAAATTACATGCAAAGAGCACAAAAATAAGGCAAATTTTAGATTTACCTCTACAAGGTATTTGTAATGTATCCCATTAAATGAAAGTTGTTGCAATAACCAATGGTAGTAACTTTGCTGTTCCTTTAGTACCTCTGCTATTAAGTCTATGCTGTGTTATTAAACTATGTGAAAGTGAATTTGACTACCCCGTGCTTATTCATTACTTCTATAATGACAATGGTGCTGTCTGACCTCCCTTTCAATCGGTCTCATACGGTCGCCAGTCCAAGTTTGCCCTGTGGTCATTCTTCTTGTATAAAGATGATGTCTGAGGGATCACCAGAGCGATCTCATGGTTAGTGTCACTAGCTAGGGACCTGCAGGCTTGGGTTTGATCTCCAGTACCTCCTCAGATTCCTCTGAAGTAGGGAGGACTGGAACAGGGTACACTTAGCCTTGTGATTCTAACTGAGGAGCTACTTGATTAAGAAGTAGTGGCTCCAGTCATGGAAACCATCATTCATGGCCATGGGTGTCTGCATGTTGACCACATGCCCATCACCATCTGCCTATTGTAGATGCTGGAGCAGTTGGATGGCAAGCTTAGTCCTTTCAGGAATATAGCACCACAGAGGTTTTTTTTTTTATTTATATATATATATATATATATGAGGAAATGTAAATTTGCTTTCCTTAATCTTTATGTTTGTTATAATTAAATTGTTAAACCCATAAAAGTCTTCTGGTACTAAAATGGAGAATGTTCCTATTTTCACTCTATGCAGGAGCTATTTAGATATGTATTGATACATGTAGTGCCATAGACCAGCCTGAAGAAATGTTTATGCAGTGCCACAGACCAGCCTGGAGAAATATTTGTGCAACATCTTCACACCCCATAAACCATGATTACTATGTACGGTTGGAGGAGTAAGTACAATGTAAACCGCTATTTGAAAAATTAAAAGTCCTCACTCTTACAGGGGAGTATATATACTCTGTTATGTGTTATGTAGTGAATAATATTGATAAATTTCAAACTAATTTTAGTGTACACGGACGTACTACCAGAAACATGAATGATCTACACAGACCAAATAACTCGTTAAAACTCTTTCAGAAGGGTGCGTATTATTCTGCAGTACAGATATATAACAAGCTCCCAAACAACATTAAATTATTATGTATTCAAAGAAAGAGCAAACATTTCAAAACAGCTGTCAAGGAATTTTTAATAACTCACACCTTCTACAATTTGGAGGAATATTTCCAGCTTCGATAAATTTGGCAGCTTGCAGTTTCTGTAGACCTATATTATTGTTATAACATGCATGTATTTTTTGATCTGACGTGTCCTATATCCTTGAGCCCCGCTCAACACAGGATCTACAGGACGAGATATCTACATCTACATCTACATCTACATCAATGTATGGTGGATATCCTAAGAAACAAATTTTGCAGTCCCTGTTCATAAGGATAAGGTTTGATATGTCAGATACACGTACCAGGGTCCTACCTTTGAACTGGACTGTAGAAATGAAGAAAATAATGTTTCCTCTTGCATAATGCATCAAGATATTTTCGAAGCAGCAATTACAATTAGATTTTAGGGTCTACTTCAACACTTTGCACGAAGTTTGAAAATTGTTGAGGTGTGGGTTACACAGTCCTTAGATTGTCTTGCTATAATCTTTAGACTTATTTCAATTACAATGCACAATGCTGCCAATAGCTTTACACATGAGAACAAGCATGAGGTTAGTGACAGGAAGTATAAGGTCTGGGACACGTGCGAGGTTTGTGACAGGTTAGATTAGGTTAGGTTAATTTAGTGACAGGTAGGCTAGCTCTAGCATTAACACCTAACACTGTTAGATTGCCTACTCTGTTTCTGGTAAGATTGATTCTGCACACCATTCCCCAAGTTATGACCACCTGCCGAATTTTATGAATAACCAGCACAAATTATACAATTTTATGTTAAACAAGTTTTTTTTTTCTCATTTCTGGTAATTTTTAGGAACAAACTGAGTTTATATATGATTTCTGAAGACTATTACAACCTCAAATATGGCCTTTTTTTTGTGTTTAAAAAAAATTGTAGCATGCAGAATGTGAAGAATCCCCAGATTATATATCATTGCTTCACATTCCAAATTCTTTATGATCCTTACCTATCAGACTAAGTACTCCTGGCCAATAAGCTTCTAGCGACTGAAACACAGGAAGGGTGACTTGTCCTTTTGACATGGAAACCCATAGGTGCCAATCGTCTCTTTTGAGGTATTTGTCAATTGCAAGTCTTCCTTCATTAAACATATGCATGAGTTCTGGACGCTGCAGTAAGATGGATCCTTTGGCAAGGTATTCATAATAAGAGTCCACACCTGCACCAATACCAGCATCTTGAGCAGTCCAGCGACCAGTCTGAACATCAATGTGGTTTCCTACTAGACCAATAGGAGAACGATGATGGTAAAGTGCATACAGTGCATTCATGGCAACCTGCAAATAAATGAGAAGGTAAATTTAGAACCAATACTATTAATACAAACATAAGACCACTTTTTAAACAAAAGTTACAATTTTCTGCATTTTAGGGCACAGTATGTGAGATCTCACATCCGTGTCATGTCCCCATGCCTGACTTGTCATTTTCATTCTTTCATAATTCAACAGACTTTATTTTGTATTCCATTTTAGTGTTATAACAAGAACAAACAGCTCAAAAAATGAGCAATTAATAACAGAAAAGCAAATATATAATTAATTTTGTAAAGACAATTTTTTGCACTAAACATGCCTCTCCCAAAGTGAGACTTCACCTCCGTGAAACAATATGAAAGTTAAATTATTTCCACAGAGATGGCACTGTAGTCTTTCTGTCTTCCTTGGACTCTAACTTTTGGCAATTTTCTTATCATTTATATATAAAGCCAAGCTGTCAAGTGTGCTTTTCTATGTTGTTTTGTTTGTGTAAAAGGGCTAAATGCAGAGTTGGTAATTGGACTTTCTCACCTTCGATACCTACACCCAACGGTAAAGTTGTATGTTTTTATATTTACTTTTGCTATAAATTATAATAATAAGGAATGCAAAGTTAAACTCTAGAACTGAGATTTACTAACCTCAAATGTTCTCAAGCTGTTTGACAAATTAGAGAAAAATCTCACCTCCGTTACCCTCACCTCTGTCACTGTGACTCTTGAGTCCTATCCATGGAGGGGTAATTAATGAGCGCTTGCTCATTCGGGTGGTTTTGTGTTGAGTTGTGTTATAAACAAATAAATAAATAAATAAATTGACGACATACTTAACTGTCTGCATTTACTATTTTTCTTTAAAGAAGATACTGGTATATCCTAATAGTTTATGACAATATATCATGTTTTGATTTGAAGGTGATAATCTATTTTAACACAGATAAAAATAAGTAAACAGTTGTGTGTTAATCCATTTGTATGGTAATAAATATTGTTCTTTTTCATGATAACATTTAATACAGTACATTTAATCTAAGTCTCACATAACTTCTATATAATTACTATTTCTTACTATTTTTTCACCTCGGTGAATGTGCCATTTTCTAACCTTGTTAATTTAATGCAAAATATCACTCTGTAAGTAGGACCAGTACCTCAGTAGTATTCTGCAGAATGAAATATTACATAAAAAAAATTACATGGCCCAAAATAAAAAATATTTTTAAAAAAATTCTAACATTGAAATCAGCCCTTTTTTAGAGAATGACCCACATAATCAAAGGCTAACCAAAGACATATTTCAGGACTGATTGTTGTGAGGGGAAAGACCATAACAACGGCACATGTCCTGAGTTCACTGCTCTGTAGAATTCCCCTCACAACAATCAGTCCTGAATTCTACAGAGCAATGAACTCAGGTTATGTAGGCCTACTGTTGCTATGGTGATTCCCCTCACAACATTCAGTCGTGAAATATGCCTTTGATTATGTAATTAACTTATTATTACAATAATTACACTAAGTACGTGCTATCGAAAACTCTTCGTTACAGTATTTACAACCTGCTTTAAGTTTGTTTGTATTTGTTCTTAAGTCACAAATAAAAATCTTCTACCTGGAAACATTTCTCTCGAAATACAATCTTTTAGAATTATTTTTATCAGAAGCTGCTTGTGTAGGCTTTCTAGCCTGTTCAACCCTAATTTTAAATGTAACACCACACCCAAACACAACATTGCTCTGTGAAAATGGGAAGACCGTAGTTTAAGGGAAGCAGAGCAGTCAAAAGTGTGGAACTAGAAGCACTACCCATTTCCACGGGCTACATATGTGAAACATGGATACAGTTGGAAGAAAAATGTAGTTTTAAAATATGAGATAAAAAATTGAATGTTAAGGGACAAGGGACATTTTACTCAAATAAGGGACTGTCCCTTGAAATCCAGGACACCTGGCAAAACCTGCCTATATAAGCAAAACATCAACCAACTGCTAAAATTATGGATTTCTCAGGTACTGTGATATTAATCATACACGACATTTAACATTAGACCAACCTCTTCAAACAAAGGATCTCCTGTAAGTCTTGACAGAGTTCCAAATTCCAATATAAATGTTCCAACTCCTGCGGTGCAAGTGATGCTTGTTTCCCCAACTGGAACACCATGGCGGAGATTCACAGTGCCATACGGCATCCCTGTTGTAGTGTCAAATGCTGCAAGAAGACGGTGGGCTACATCCTCTGCTAATTGAAGTAATGGTCCATTACATGGCCAGCCTGGTTCTACAGGCACTCCTGCTTTATATGACAGCAAGTGGGCACTCAGAAGCCCACCAATAATACGGATATTTGTTTCAAAAACAGATACATTGATGTTAGCGTCAAAATTGGCCTTTGTAGATATAATGTCAACAACTCGCTGGAACTCCGTATAGTTGCCCATGACAGCAAGAGTATCTAGTGCATCAATCAGTGTTAGTGAGTAACTCCCCCATGTATCTACACCATCACAACTGAGAGGCCTCAACTCATCATATGGATAAGCATACTTCAGGTAGCTATTATAGGCATGTTGAAACATTTGCCGCACTTCTTCTCTGGAAACAATTAGAACAATTTTTAATTATAAAATTTATAGGAAGTTATTAAAATGTATAGAAATATCCGCCTAATATACCACTGTATGAAGCAACGGAATGAAGCAATCAGGAATATAACTATTGAATTGAAAAACACACTTTTTGAATGATAATATTATCATATTATCTGTTATCAAATTATATTATCAAAGTACTAGATAATATCCGTGTTGTTTTCTTGTTCGTTCAAAGTACTGCTTCGAACGAACAAGAAAACAACACGGATATTATCTTCGTAAATTTCAATTTTACTTCTGGACACACTTCTACGAACAAAAATATACCAATTAATATAAATATTACGCAGCATTCTACTATTTGTGTTTTAAAAAAAATTGACATGCATAACTAAACTTATATGCTATTAATTATTACAGGAAGTTAGTAACAGTGAAGTTTTTCTAATATTTTAACTTTGTGGACTGATAGCATATTCAGCAGCACATTGCGTCTTTACTAAACATAACAATTGAAGGGCTTAGTGGAATAAGGGGGTATCCCTCAAAGTTGTGTTTTTGAGATATTTAGTGTTTTATTAGATTTTCCATAACTCAAGTAAAAAATTACCAATCACGAAATACTTTTGGTATTATATTAGGAAGGTTTTGATCTAACTTTCTGCAAATGTAGGACAAAATATTTTAATTTATAATATTAGAAACTTTTACTTAACTTCTAGATATCATATAATATTTACAACAGAAGTGACAAAAAACTTTCAAACATCAATATCAAATGAATCGTGTCCATTGTTCTCTCCCCTTCACACATATTGTCTGACTTTAAATTTAAATAAAAGTCATGGTACACTGGGGGTATGAACTTCAACAATGAATTTATGTCACGAAATTTAGCTGCCTTGATTGGCCACCCATTGAGGTACTTTGGTTCGAAAACTATGCCAGCGATATTCTGTGACTTTCCTTTCCCTTTCTGAAAGCTGATGGTAGAATAAGTGCCTAAATCACTGTATTTGAAATGCACGTCCACTTTATGCCCACCCTCGAATCTTGGAATCGATGCTTTTCGAAAGTCCACATTTCTGCCAGAACGGGATTTTTTTTCTTTTTGTTAGTTTGCTTGTTAATGGAGTCAGACTAACAAAATTTTCTTTCCTCATTTCTAGTACAGTGAATGGTTTATTTTTCCTTGCATTTCTTATGAGATTTGCCTACTCCTGAGGTGTATATACAGTACATACTGGGTACATCGTTTTAGTTTTTCAATGATGCCAAAATCAGCATCACATGGCAAATACGTATAGCCTGGAACCAGGAACCTGTGTTCTATGCTCTCAAACTAGCCCATTTGAACCATGTACATCCACATGCACATGATATACATGTGATATGAAAGCTGCTCCCCCATTGGGCAATCCAGTAAACAGCTGACCAATCATGATGAGGGTTTCAAAGAGGTGTGGGATAGCCTCCATATTCCACTCAGAAAATGTTGACAACAGTTCCAAGGACTTTTATTATCCTCTCCAACTTTTCAGGGGGGCTATCCCACACTCTAAGAGTACAATAAACTAACACTAGATGGACTCAGGTTACATAATATGCAACTAGCTCATTTTTGACCAAAATGAGGGATACCCCCTTATTCCACTAAGCCCTTCAATTGTACGCATAGCGGCAAGCATATTTTATTCAAGCTTATAGACTCACAGAAGTGAATGTACCTATTATTATCAAACAATTCAATTTGAAGCATAATAATTTTAACTTTTAAATATCACAAATTTATTATACTGTAAGACAATAAAATACAATTATTGAATATTTTTACTGGAAATAATAGTGAGCTCAGTTATTATTTCAATATAGCCTTAAGTTGGGCTTAAAAATTGCTTTCATAAGATACAGTTATAACAGATAATATAATAATATTATCATTCAAAAAGTGTGTTTTTCAATTCAATAGTTATATTCCTGATTGCTTCATATAGTGGTAAGTTATATTAAGCGGATATTTCTATACATTTGAATAATTTTATAATATATACCACTGGAAACATGAAATTGATTATTTATTTATTTCTTAAAAAGGTCCCAATGAGCACATATGGCTCGCATAAAGGGACAGTCAAAAGTACATCTTAGGCAGACTTTACATTTTATTAATTATAGGAAGTTTATATAGTGAAGTTAAGAAATATATAATAATACTCCATAATAAAAAATAAATATATAATAATACTCCACCTGGAGTATTGCTGAGGATGAGTCAGGATGTTGGCTCGAAACATGTTCAGGTTATAATAATTATATATGAGTTGAAACTTTTACACTAGACTTCACTTCTGGTGAAGTCACCAGATGTTCAGGTTAGTTTGAATTAAGTGAAGTTATTGCATATTAAATTCTCCATCTCATGTATTATTATATAACAATTTTGAAGTTTATCATACACTGGTTCTTAACCCCCAGTGCATGGGATGGGTCTATGGAGCCCATGCAGTTATATTTTCATTGTTTCTTCATAGGTGGTAGTAGCTGTTGACCTTGTCTGTCTGTCTGGAACCCTATAGCCCCCTATGTTGGGGCGAAGGGGCCTCCAAGTGGAGGTTTCTGTTACCTATATGAATTTTGTTATGCTTATTTTCCGAGAGAGGGCAGAGGGACAGGTGGTAAGCCCATCGCCTCTCAGGAAACTACGGTATTACTTGGACGTGAAAGGGCCGAGAAATTTTGTCCAGAGGCTCTGATTTAGGCTTGGAGTTCTTTTACATGCCGTAAATCTACGACATGGGCCCCCCCAGCTTGAAGTCCCTCCCGGAGGACTCCGTGCCCAGGATTTTTACATCCTGAAAAACTCATCGACCGTGGCCGGGTTTGATCCTGCAACCTTCGGATCTAGGAGCGGCCACGCTACCTCTAGACCACCGTGGCCGACAGCTGTTGACCTTGGGTGACCATAATTTCAGTCATAAAAAGCACATTGGCTGTTTTTTTCTATTTTACTAACCCATGCCAATATGTTATAAAGGATGTCTAAAAGCAACAAATTTAATTTAATTTTTACTGGATGCAAGTAACAAATTATGTAATCTGCATTTAATTAAATAGACTTCCATAACTTAAATAATGCTGAAAATTCTGGAGGAGCCTTTATAAAGGACTCACGGTCATTCCAAATGGATTGGCATGGCAACAGTCATTTCTATTTTGAACGACCTAAAAAATGGGGGGGGGGGCATTCACAGATGCTCCATCAGTTCACTCCTTGCCTGTCAAATTGGCTTCTGTATGCAATAGCGTTCCTTGTTTTCAAATAGCTCCGACAACTTTGAATTAAACTGAAGGTGGTCCCAACAATACGTTACATTCTGCTAAATTAATGTTGATCCTGTGTAAATATTATGTAGACCTGTATACCGGTACATGCTGTTTGAATATTTTATTGCACTCTCTTAAAATTAATCCAATGCAAATTTTAATAATATCTGTCACTACAGAAGATTGGTTTGTTATATAAATCAACTGATATTTTTGCTGAAACATTAAATGGAGAGAGGAATATGAAATGTTGATTGAGAATGCATCCGCAAAAATAATTACTTTCATCTCAAGAACGTGCATTAACTCAATTATGAACTAGCTATGGGTAAGACCACATGAATTCACAGTGATCTGGTTATAATCTGCTGGAAATTTTTCCTATGTGGGAATCAAACATGGGATTTCAGCTAAAGTCTGTCAATTTATCAGTCCAATAAAAAGAAGTGTTTAAATATATATTTCAAGTCAGTGGATAAAAGTTAAAATCACTACACAACGTTTCAACTCTCCCCTGGAGTCTTCCTCAGGTGACTTGAAGATTGAGTTTCGTCATGGTAACCATCAATAAAAACACTGTTTCTCAAATGTCTTTCTTTCCAGTTCTTTGGAATGTCAAACATTTCTTCCTCTATGGATTTGTATCAGTGGAAATTTGGGACCGATATGGATGTTTCAATTTATCAGTGTTTGATTAAGCCTTCATTGTAATATAAGGATGGAAAATGTGTTTTAACAGAATTGAGGAAAGATTATAAAAAGCATTACATACTTTTTTGAGCAATAGCAATTAAATAAATAAATAAATAAATCAATTTTTGATATTATACTAATTTAAGTTACAGATTTAGACTCGCAGTTGGAAGACATAGCAGGTAGAAAAATTAGTAACAATACAAACAATTTAGGCTATGTTATAACATAACTTACAAAGGCAGAAACCATTCAAGTAAACTTCCACAAGTTAAAGATGTCTACTAGACGGAAGGTTCTACACATATACTCCAGTGGACGGAATGTTTCCAATATGATGAGTAGTGGTTGTTAGTAAGGAATTCTAAACTGGCTCCACCAAGCCCACTCCCCACTCTTGCTACTCCCCTCTTTTCTTTTGTGAGGGTGGATAAGGCTCACTGTGAGAACATAATGATTTCAGAATTAATCTGAAGCTTATTCGATAAGGGAAATAAAGAGGAAGAAAAGACAAGAAGGGAAGAAAGGAGAAATAAATTAAATTTTTTCCTTGTTTCACCTTCTGCCCACTATATGGAGTTACTTGTAGTTCAAATGGTGCCGCTATCCCTCCTTCCCAGGAGGGTCCCATTAGTGAGTAGGAGTGGGAGGCTAGGGTGCCACAAGTATTTATCCCCCCCCCCCCAAAATGTTTTTTTAATTCAAAACCTGTGAGACTGGAAATATAAGTAACTTATATGATACTACAGAATGTCTCGAATTTTTTACACCACTTACCGCAAATTCTGTAAATCTTTTTTGTCATATTTTCTGAGACTATACACTAAATTAAAGCTTAAAAATATGGTGTAAAAAGTTATTATGTAACCACACCATCTGATGGAAAGCATTTCGAGTATTTAACCATTTCCTTAAAATAAAACTATATCACATCTGTCAGCCTGCACCAATGAACGTTCAACACCTTATCAGTCTGGCATTACGGACATGCTTCTGTCATCTGTTTTCATTACGATTTCAGAGTTTCGGCCTCAAAAGTTGGTAACACAGTTTCTACGAAACTACCGACATCTGTCGACATCGCGAGCTGCATCCGTCACTTCCTATCTGCCATTTTGCACATCCGGTCTTTCGAGAAAGTTTCGTGTGTTTTGTTAGCACGTGGAAGCATTTTTCATCATGGATAAACCAGTAGTTTTAGCCAGAGTTATGAAAGTTTTGGGTCGTACTGGCTCACAAGGACAATGTACTCAAGTTAAAGTAGAGTTTATTGGAGAGCAGAACCGGCAAATTATCAGGAACGTCAAAGGACCCGTGAGAGAAGGGGATATCCTCACGCTTCTGGAGTCTGAGCGTGAAGCTAGGAGGTTAAGATAATTCGCATCGTTTTGGTATTGACATCAACCTTTGGCATAACTTCAAGAATGGAACAGACTGAACCACTGACAGAGAAACTTAATTGTGGATATGAGGTGATCAGGATCAACTATTAATACTATAAATTTATTTTTCTCTGCATAGGACACCAGACATTTTGCTGATCTTAATTTGTGTTGAAAACAAGTTTGTGTACAAGATCATTTCGTCTGTTTCGAATATGTCGACGGAATAAGAACTTTAATAAACACTTTACAGTTATTGCATCCTGAAATAGAAGTCAAGGTTATTTAATTAGGCTACACTACAACTCAAAATGTGTTTTGTGGACAAGGCTGACCGCTCATTCATTTACCAACAGCTTCCAATTATGTTGGTTGTTTACCTAGGGATATTAATTTTCATAATTGTATTTCTTTGGTCGTGATGCATTGGTGAATACATCAGTGTGGCGATATTGTTTATAATGTAAATCCTGAGCACCATCAGTGGTTGTTTCTGTAGAAAATATGAAGTAAATTACACAAGTTTTGAAAATCGATTGGTGTATTTTTTAAGTTAAAATTTTGGGAAAACTGAAGAATCTGCTACACCCTAGCTCCCCACTCCTACTCACTAAGTGGTGTGATCTGAACTACCGGTACTAGGAATGCTGTGCATTTCCATCTAGCAGACAGAAGGTGAAACGGAGAAAAGAATTAAATAATTTATTGGGAAAAAATAGTTTTATGCCACACACTAGGCTTCTCCCACAAACTCTAATGGGACCCACCTGGGTAGGTTTGGTTTAGGGTTTCGTCACAGAAAAGATTCAGTGCGAGACATAATAAACCTTGCACTAGTCAGTATATTGCTCCTAAACTAACATGCACGTTTCTAACCTTATAAAACGGCAGAGCTTGACTGGTGCATGGCATAAATCTAGCTTTTACCAATTTATTTTTCCTTCTCTCGCTTTTCCTCCTTCCTTCCTTTCACCGCTTCATCCTCTTTTGGACCTATTTCGGGAAAATAGAACTTGACGCCCAATGTGAGTTTCCCACTCTAGCAGCGGCATTTGAACTAGCAGTAACGGTAGCGCCATTTCCTTATGCAACTGATGAAACAAAAAATAATTGATTTCTTCTTTATTCTCTTCCTTTCCCTTCTCCTTCCTCTCACCTCCTCTTCACCCTACTTCCTATTTGAGACCTGTTCCTGATAGTAAATTTTGGATCAACCGGGATTTGAACTCGGGACCACTAGCATTATAGCTAGGAGTCTTAATCATTACGCCATGAGTGAATGTTTAGCACTGAAGGAAGCTTTCGTATACTTGAGCTATGATAGGGGGAATTTCATGAGTTTCTATAATTTTGAGATATTTTGTTAGTTATGAAAAGAGTAGTGTTGGTGCAAGGAAACTTTCCTGCATCAATTAAGCCATATTTTGTGTTATAATATGGCATTTTTTAATTGTGAAATGTTATGTATGGTGCAAGGGTACTTTTTATTGTGAAATAGCCTATTTTGTTGCAAGGGTTTTTTTTTTATTGTGAAATATTAGGTGACATGTCAATTGCAATTATGCATTACCGGCATTGAGCAGCGGCTACAGGCATGATGGCATGCGCTGCAGGGCAGGCGGCACGCAGGAAGCAGCCAGGCGAGTGGAAAGGGGACCCGGCTGGGGCGTAAAGTTTTAACTTGCCCCTATTCCTAAAAGTTTTGGGTCAACCAGTATGAGAACCCATGACCACTAGCATCATAGCTACGGGTGCACATCTGTGGCACTGTGCGGTGGGGTAATGACTCCCACTACAGTCGCCCTTGACGTCGGCATAAAGCAGTTTCGAAGTGATACTGAACTTGAAGAGCAGGTTTCATATGTCACAGCAGGATGGGGGACTAAAACGTTTCCCCTCAGTTGCTCAGGTATAGCAGCCTTAACCACTGGACCGCGAGTGATTGCTGAGCAGCAATACATAAGAAATAACAGTTTTGGTGCAAGGGTCATTTATTATAATTTATAATGAAATATCCGTTTTGGTGCAATGGTGATTGTACTTTAATTACAATTAATAGCGCATCCGTTTTGGTGCAATGGTGATTGTACTTTAATTACAATTAATAGCGCAGTACAACATAGAATACATAGGGGTATGGTTGCAGGCAGACTTGAGCACTGAGCAGCTAGGGGAAGTGGGCCGTCGCCATGGCAATGCGCAGTGGAGAGTGGAGTGAGAGCCAAGGTGTAGCAGATTCTTCAATTTCTCCTAAATTTTATGTTTTATCAATCTTTTTCCTATTGGTATGAAATTTTGGGTGTACTTTGACACACTGCACTAATTGTATGCATGCTCAATGTTGCACTGGTTAAGCAGCCCCTAGATCGGGCTTGGGAAAGAATGCACTATGTGTGTGAAATGATCTACCTCTACCTTCACCCCCTTCCTTATTCTTTCCATCTGCCACACGACTAGTCACAGAATCAACTGGTTTGGTTGTCTCTATCTGCAATTGAAAGAGTAAGAGTATTAGGGACAAGAGGGAGGGTAACTTCGCACTTCCAGAGCCTGCCCTAGATTGTCTCCCAGCATATTTATTGGCCAGCTATTAGTGATTTTGATTGCCTTGAATATAATGCTGCCAATATCATTATGTGTAGGAAGAATTAAAATTTAAGGGGGGGGGGGAAAGGGGGTACTTAAGGGAACTTGGGCCCATTGATAATTAATAAATTACAAGAGATAGACATTATAAGAAGCTAAAACTTCAGGAGTGTTGTAAAATAAGAAAAAGAACGAGGTTAGTAACAGGCAGCATGAGCTTTGTGACAGGTTAGATTAGTTGGCAAAAGACCACTTAATGCCGCATGCAGGCTCCCCTTCCACTCACTCTTCTCCTACCCACCTGCCTGCCAGCAACCATGCATCAAGCAAGCTGATCAAGGCCAGCTGCTGCTCAATGCAGGTAACTCAGCTCATTATGTTATGATATATTATCACACGTATTGGGACGAAAGCAGGGAAAGAAGAAGTAGGAGGTGGTACTATAACATTGCCCAGAGAAGTGTGTTAGACGTGAAACGGCTCTTTTTCAGAGCTAACATAATATTTCACAATTATAAAAGACAAAATAATATTTCACAATTAAAAAAACACCCTTGCAGATAATATTTCACGATTATAAAAAACAAAATAATATTTCACAATAAAACATGACCCTTGCACCTTACATAATATTTCACAATTATAAAAAAATGACTCTTCCAACAAACTAATATTGTATTTCACAATGAAAAAAAAGATCCAGGGTTCCTACACTATTTTCATGATGAGACCGATTTTGTGCACCCTCCACCATGATGTCATGACCTCCTGCCTAATCTTGAGTAACCAGTAGAAATTATGCCATTTTAGGTTATATACATGCCTAATTCATGATTTTTTTTTTGCATATTTTTAGGAACAATATGAGTTTATATATTAATTGAGTAGGTTCTAAATAGTGCTGAGACCTCAAATATGGCTCTTACCACTTTTTTTAAGTGCAGTGTGTTGAAGAATACAAGCCTATGACAGTATAGATCGACAACAGTTGTACCTAATTATGAAAGAACTTGGAATACCCCAAAAGTTAATAGATTTAACCAAAGCCACCCTAAAGAAGACAGTAAATCAGATTCGAATTGGTGGGAAGCTGTCAGACGACTTTGTGACAGAAAATGGCCTTAAGCAGGGAGATGCACTCTCAACATTGTTATTTAATTTAGCTCTAGAAAAAATAATACGTAACATTGTAATAAACCCTGGAGGAAGCATAATAAATAGAACCAGACAGTATAAGGCATACGCAGATGACGTAGCCATAATAACAAGATCAGTAACAGCATTAAATGAAGTATATGCACAAATAAATGATACAACAAAAGAAATAGGATTAGAAATTAATAAAGATAAAACAGTATTGATGAATACCTCCAAACACAAAGTAAGAACAGATGAAAACACAACAGTCCTCATAAACTCAGAGCATTTTAAAGAAAAGGATGAGGTTAAATATTTGGGCTCAGTGATTACTTGGGACAATGACTGTGGTAAAGATATAAAAGCCAGGATCGCAGCAGGGAATAGATGTTACTATGCTCTGGATAAGGTATTAAAGAAAAGATATATCTCTAAACAAATTAAATTATTAATATATAACACGATAATTAAACCCATAGTGATGTACGACTGTGAGGCATGGACCATGACAGAACTCCAACAACAATTGCTGAGAAGATGGGAAAGGAAATTCCTGAGAAAGATTTATGGCCCTGTAAAAGAACAAAATGATTGGAGAATCCGTAGCAACTTAGAACTGGAACAGTTATACAAGAAACCGAATATAGTAACTTTGATCAAAATTAGAAGACTCGAATGGGCAGGTCACCTAGTTAGAATGGAGGATGAAAGAATGGTGAAGAAGATTTTCACTGGTAGAATGGAAGGAAGGAGGGATCGAGGGCGCCCCAGATTGAGATGGATAGACTGCATTGAGGGAGATTTAAGGAAAGCGGGAATAAAGAGATGGAGAAGGAGAGCAGAAGATAGAGGAGAATGGGCTATTGTTTTAAAGGAGGCTTTAGCAAAACTATAAGTGCTGTTTGCCAGGAGAAGAAGAAGAGTGTTGAAGAATAGGCCTACCCTAGTTCTCCTTTAAGAGATTTGAGAATACATTAACACACCCATCTCTTGCATACTTCGGTGTAGCAGACCTAGTTTTTTTAATTTATATGGTTTAGCTTCCCATTATTACCCTTCCCTCAACAATACAAAGATATCTCTTGCAAAGAATGGACCTGCGACAGATTTACTATGTATTCGCAGAATTCAAATTGACCTGAACATGCTTACCATTATTGGAATCCTACTGAAAATGGGGATTGGATCAATCTGAGTCTCCAGGCCAGTACACCTGAAAAGTAGGATCAAATTAAGTTCATATTCATTTGAATGAAAACGCTTATTGTATTAAAATCAGGCCCTTGCTTCTGTAATCAATGTATCCTGTATTTTCTCTTGGAAATGCTGTATCGAAAATTGCATGAAAATTGGGATCATGTTCATTGTGGAAAGTGTATTCATACTGATTTTAATTCTTGCAAAAATATAGAAATGTGTAGACATGCACTTTGTTTGTTTACATGTGCATTCAATTCAAACTAAATCTGAACTAGTTTCCTTTGAAATTTTGATTTCTGAAATTCTCTCTAATGTGGTTATGTACGGCTATTTGTAGTTAACCTCTGTAAATGCCCTACCTTAACCTTAGTAAATATACCCTTCATTTGTCCCAGGTCCACTGTGCTGCTCCAGTTTCTTGTTTAAATTGCCTACAGTTTTGAGGATGTAAAATTGATTTGTTGAGCTGAGAATCAATATTGCTTCCCTATATAGCTACACAAGGCCAATAGGACAATTGTATACAGGCATGCTGTCACAAAACAGAATTTGAATCAAAGCAGGGATGGAGTCATTTATTGTGCATTATATGGTGGTCATTTGCCAGGAGAGGGCACCATCAGTATAATACTTCTCTTCCAGAAGATTTGCCACGTATTTGAGTGAACTATTTTAGCATAAAACAATTATCTGCCAATTGCTTGCTAAGCTCCCCACCCACTTTCCAGTCGGTTGCCATGACGACCTCAGTCCCTAGCCTTCAATGCTTAGTGTCGGCAATGCAGCTTACTCACTTTCCCTGGCTATCAAGCTGCTCAGTGTCATAACTAATTAACATATAGATTTCACAATAACACCCTTGTACCAGATCATTTATTTAGTTAATTATTATAACAAATTAATATAACAATTTCACAAGATGAGTTGATTAACAAATGGGGATTGTATGACCCTTGTACCATTTAAAACTTCCCTTGAACCAAAACGGCTCTTTTCAGAGCCAACTTAATATTTCACAATTAAAATGAATACAAAATTATCAATCTCTGCTTGTCATTTTATGTCTTAAATTTCTTTAAACTTAAATGGATGAATTCTTGCTTCACAGCCTAATGATCACTTGATGGCAGAGTGGTTAAAGTTACTGGCTATGACATGCTCGATGCATAAATTTGTAGGTTAGGAATAGGTTCCAAATAGATAGGTAGGATGGAGAATAAGTGAGAGAAAAGAAAGGAGAATTTAAAAAAAAAATTCCCCATTTCCAATGTGGGTAGTTCTTCAAATGGCTCCTGGATCTCTCTCACTGTTAGTTTCTCCCCACCCTAAACCCCTCCTTCCCACGTAGGTCCTGTTAGTAAGTTGTGGCGTGGCAGATATTTGTTTTTTCTCCTATTTTAAGGTCATAACTATTCTAGATAAATGATCATTTCTTCGCTGATAATGCACATTCTACAGAATCATAAAATAAAAAGTAATTTCAGTGAGATCGTCAACATACTGGACAGTTCATTATTGTACAGTCATTTTGATCAGGGGGTTGAGAATCTTGTCCCTCAAAAAGACCATGGATTGAAAAATCAGGTTTAGAAAGGCATTGTACTGGATTTCCACGCAAAGTGTTTCAAGTGGTTATGCGGCCCATAAGTTGGCCAACACTCCCATTGGCTGACGATGATCTTGCAGCTTACTGGATCTTGGCTTATCCAATACTGCCAGTAGTTTTATATATGCATGTTTTAGAATATATTCTAAGGATTAAATCCTGAAGTGAAGTTTTTCGAAGTTTGTACGAATCCAGTCTTGCATCATCATGGTGTCCAGTGTATAGAACTCCTGCCATATGAGTTGCCTCTTCTCAGTTTTGTCGATGGCTTTGTACCAGCTGTCAGTGGGAGGCAGCAGCAGCTTGGTTCTTAGGTTCTCCACAATAGGACATACACAAAGGTGCAAATTTTGACAGACCAAGACAAATATCTTGCCTTCGGCTTTCTATGTCCCTCATCTGGTTCACTGTGAGGTAATCTCATACATATTCGATTCCATATGCTATTGTGGGCATGATGTTCGCCTCAAAAATCTCATTGCTGTAGTGACGTGTAAATCTCTAATCCTGGACATTCTTTTAATCACTGCGACCAGTGTCTTCTTGATGTGAATGACATAAAGTGTAAACCTATGAAACTGGACATTCCTTTAATTGCTGCGATAGTCTTTCCATGGACCGCTGGCATGGTCTTGTGGTTAGCATCACTGACTACAGATCCGTCGGCCTGGGTTTGATCCCTGATACCTCCTTGGATTTTTCTGAGGTAGAGAGGTCTGGCAGGGGTGCACTCAGCCTCGTGATTCAAATTGAGGAGCTACTTGACAGAGAAGTAGCGGCTCCGGTCATAAAAACCATCATTAACAGCCATGGGTGTCGGCATGCTGACAACATGCCCCCAAATCCTGCCATCTGCCTGTGGTAGATGATGCAGAGGTCGGGTGGTAGTCCAAATCCTTCCAGGGATGTAGCACAATGAAGTTAGTTTTAGTTTAGTCTCTCCATGATGTTGTACAGCTTACGATTTCCCTATTACTTGCAACACCATACCCATATATTTTAAAGAACCTTTGGTTTTGAATTCTTTTCCATTGTACTTTATCTTTTCTTGTTCCATCTCTCTTCCTCCATTTCTGAAAATGACCAACTCTGTTTTCTCTTCATTTTTTTAAATTTCATTTACTGATGCTCATGACAAAAGATGGTTGACTGCCTCTTGTAACCTGGCTAGGCTTTCAGATGCAAGCACCAGGTCATCCACATAGATGTACAGTCTCGTGTTCATTTTCTCCTTGATGTCTCTTCTTATATCATAAGTCAGGGTGTTGAAATCTTGATGGATTGAGAGATTGGCAGCATCCCCAAACAAGTGCAAGTAGTAGAGAATTTTCTAAATTTGATGAAAGGATTTTTTGTTTATTGAGACTTGAACTTAATCTTGATCCAAAACAAATCTACACTAGTTTTATGCAGATCACTCAAACAAACTTCAATGAGTGCTTACTCATTTTTCTTACATTTATTGGAGCAACATGTAAGGAATACAAGACAGGCTAGAATTCTCGACTTTAATCCTTAGATTGGCAGTTTCATGTAACTTTTTCTTTACTTTCATGATGCTGTTTGAACTTATAATTAGAGCCCTCTGGGGTGTGAGAATAAAAATAATTTACTTTAAAATTTAAATTCACTTGTCTTGGGAAACAGAATGAAGTGGGACAAATTGATTAACACATACTGGAACATTCACCATTTCTTTATAATTTAAACACTTACTATGAGTGCAGATCGAGTAAGCCGTGACAAGACTGGAAGCTAAGTTGCAGCGATGCATACTGAAGTTGTGAATTAGATAGAAAACACAAAGGAAATGATGTGAATATACTAGAGAATACAATATTACTGCCAGGGAAGTCACACAAGTGATTATTGAAATATCAGACTATTGCGCATCATTTTTGGACCACAGGACATGAATTTGAAGATGACATAAAATTAGTAAAATCTGTAACAAAACCGAAAGAACTAACGGTATGGGAAAAAATTTTCATTCAAAGGAACAGGAATAACTTGGTTAATTTTGATATCCCAAAGGAAAACGACCTATTCACTACACTGATATGCCCAACAGAGACATCTACCGGTCTTCCAGCAAACTCGGCAGTTGACCTCATCTGATGATGCAGCTAAGAAGCTGTGAAATGCATTATGTTTAAGTCATTACTTATATAAGTGAAGTTGAGTGAAAAACAGAATTAATTGCGTGTATCAGACTATTTATTCAACAAAGTAAAGACAATCTAAAATTAGGTGTTTTTTACACAGCTCCCATCTTTAAAACAATTTCAAACAATTCACCTCCACTGCCTATGCCCAGTTATTCATTAGTTATTAATAGAGACTGGATGTTAGGCAAAATTATTATATGATGACAAGATTTAAGTAGAAGTATGGCAAAAAGCTTTGTTTTAATCACATAAATTGAGCGGTCACATGGTAAATAGTGATTAACTAAAAATGAACTATCATGTTCAACGAGTAACGGCGTAGCTTCTTCCTCTACCTCACATGCCAGTACTCACTGTCACTCATGTTCAGGGCCGTCGTGTGGTTTGTTGGCGCCCGGGGCAAGATTTCGTCAGCCCCCCCCCCCCCAAACTCAATCCCACGTGCACCCACCCGACATTCCACCTATCTGTAAGGATTCAAACAAAACACACAGCGAGCGACGTAATGCGACACTATCAAATAGGCCTACATATAAACATTTGGGAATCAACACGCAATGAGCGATGCGACTTGGGGCGACGTGGACTGGACAAGTTCCAAGCCGCATCGCATCCAGTCGCTCGTTAGCCAAGTTGCGCGTCGGGTTGCGTCGCTGTCTGTGTTTTTGTGCCCAAAAGAGACACCTAATCGGATTACCTTACAAAAATACTAGAAATTAAATTATTTAAATTATTTTTAAAGATTGTATTGAAAATCAAATCAATACAAGTTTAGTAATGTTAGAAAATCTTAACAATCATAAAAAATACTATAGGCGTTATTAATGGACTACAAATTAATAGTGTTGGAAACCTCGATACATACATTGAATAGAATATAGAAAAGGGAACCGCGTTTATTAAATTAAGATAAGGTACTAAACATTAAATGGCATTCCCCTGGTTTTTGCACGAGCAAATGTCGTTAGAATTTCCATCAAGTCTATTTTTTGTGCTTCGTCATTTTCAACGGACAAGAAGGCCAGAGAATTCAGTCTCTCCTGTGACGTAGTTGATCGTAAATATGTCTTCATAAGGAAATATTTATTTTGGGATAACTTAGTACAAATATAGGCCTAAAGTTATTGGTGTCAAATATTTATTTGTTCAATAAAAACATACAACGTAATATTCAAAATTCAGTTATACCTAACTTTAAAAAATGTGTTATGTACATCCTACTTATTTTTTCAAAGTTTGTTGTTTTATTTTTTCCGTTGCCACGGCGCCCCCCTGGTCGCGGCGCCCGGGGCGATCGCCCCGCCCACGCGACGGCCCTGCTCATGTTCCCCAGCATGCGAGCTACTCAAGCGAGCTGTACAAGTGCCCTCTGTTGATTCCTTATGGGACAGTACAAACACGATTTCACCCATTTACAATTCATATGGGCAGCTAATTTTTTGCATGTGTCTATCTGTAATGAAGACTATCAATATGCAAAATTTGAGGGTAGGTTTCGACATGACATCTCGTACGGTTTCTTTACTAGGCCTAACTCATTCTCCAACAGGATGTAAAAATTTTGGAGGCAATTCCTATGTTTTATACATGGATCTCCTCCCACATGGTCATTTAAATAGGATGATGGACATTTGACTTCCTTGACTATTTCGTGGCTACAGTGCACAAGTATGGAATTTTGACCACAAAATATTTTAGGAATATGTTTTCATTTAAAAAAAAAATGTTCATCCCACTCAATCTACATACAAAATACATGAATAACTTTCAAAATTTTGACAGATGAGAATGAGTTAGGTCAAATTGGAAAACTTATAAAACCACAGCAGCAGCATCTGGTGGTTGAGGATAGCAGTTCAATGTAGCTGACGATGAGGGGGAGACACTGAAATCATGCTCCTAGTAAGTGTTTAAATTAAATGAAGTAGTGAGCTTTTGTTCAAATATGTGTAAATAAATTTAACCAACTTAACTTTAGTCTAAGCCTCAATGCAGTATTATTTTCAGTTAAGGTCTTAAATTCTTCATACCAACAGTATTTATAAAAGAGAATGATATCTAAATACAAAATTTTCACTAGTCTATTTAAATCACAATTTTCTTATACATACAACTTAATACATTTTGTGGAGATACATTAGTGGTGCTGTAGGAAAATGTTTTAGCACTTGCAGCAATTTACAGGATGCCTTTTTTCCCAAATTTCCCCATTCCTATTAATCTTCTTGTGGCTTTTATCACTGGTTTGAAGATACACTTACATTTAAATTTACTTCATTTTGATATTATGAAATCAAGTGGAAGTCTTGTCCAGAGAAGCAAACCTTCATACTAAAAGGGATATGGCCTAAACGACCAGTGGTCATTGCCATAATTCAATAATGTAATGTGCTGCAACTAAAATGATCTAGTAAAAAGGATAGAATATACTGGCAGAAAGAATTCATATTTTTACATACCATGATACACACTCTTGCTCTGCACTGCACTGCTAAACATGATGATAATAATGATGATACCTAGTTCTGCCCAAAGGTAGGTCCAGAGCTGGAATGAAGCCATGGGACGATGACCACAATTTATCCAAAGCTCTTTCAGGCAAGGGTGGAGATTTACCAATTTGCCTCTTGCAGGATTGGGAGTAAGGGACAACCCAACACCCAGCCATGAAGCCAAGAAGAAAATTCTCCAGTACTGAAAAATCCCCGAGCCAACCAGAAATTGAACCACTACCAACTTTCCCATGGCGATAGACTTTGAAAACATATCTCCACAAAATACAGAAGTTATATATTGGCATTTTAGAAAAAAATTCTTTTTGAGTGGAACACTTTTGTATATAAATACAAAAAGAATATTTACAACAGAACACAATAGTGTTTCCTGACAACAGCCATTCCACGGAAAGTGAGCCTGAAGTGTCCAGACCATAACAACCTTTTAATATTAATTTAAAATATATGTCATAACTGAAAAATTATCAAATTAATTTTGAGAATTAGTTCTTCAGTAGACTAGAACTGAAAATTAATTTCATAATTTTTCAATGACGACATACATTTTAAATTGATATTAAAAAGTTGTTACTATCTGGATACTTCAGGCTCATTTTCCATGGAATGGCTGACAACTATTTTATATACACCTGTCTGATAAATGTTTAAAAAAAAATAATTAATGTTGTGATCACCTTATATGGACCAAATAAAATGTGATTCTCTCTCTGCATATTGTTCTTATCCACACTAGGGATTGTTCTTACTGTAGCCAACGCAGTTACATAGTAAGGACCACTGATGGACTTCACTTGCTAGCTGTGCTGCTGTTTGCTGTCTCCAGTTTTGTGCTTGGCAATATTAATTTTTCATAGCGTGAAAATTTGAGCGGAAGAATCTGAGCTACTTCACTGGGATCAATTAACCCTGCTGGTGGAACCTGAAAAAAATACCAGAGCTACAGCAAGTGATGCAGTGGAAGAGAGAAAATACATTGCTTCGCCCCTTCAAGAAGTTCTTCACTAGCAAATGAACATCAACAGATGGCAACCTCAAATTACGTTTATGCAGCCTAGGGATTCCAAAACCTAAATCAAATTGTAAGAGGGAATGTGTTTTGAATGCAAGAAACCTGTTAAAAATATGGATCTGGAATGTCAAATGTGCAACGAAGGTTATTCATAAGAGAAGTGTTCAATCCAGTCATAAAATACATACGGTATGCCACATTCTGATGAATCAGATATGTTTGTGGTGTGATATACACATAGCTCACCCGATTTTATGTGGGAAGATTCAGATGGGATTAGAAATATGTCAGAAATATTAATGCACTTATTTATTTATTAAAAAAATTAACAAATAAAAAAAAATTACTAATTCTAGTAGTTTAGTTATGCCAATGACTGTGATGCCAACAACTGCATATACTGGAGTCAATAAATATTATGTTTTGTTGTTTCGTATTTAGATGCCTATAATAAATTCAGTGGTTAAAATATAAAGGCTTTAAATTAATATATAATTATAAACCCTGAAGTATGCTCTACACATTGCTATAATTGAAATTTCAAAATGATATTAATTAATGAGGATAAAAAATAAAATGTTGCTGAATGTGTCTTAACGATGCTAATGACTGTACAGTTCACCTTATATGAGAAGAATGTAGGGTGACAGTAGTTGTAGATAAGGTTGATGACTTGGGGCAGTTAATAAACATCTTATACATATATGGAGAAGGAAAGGAAATTAAAAAAAAAAAGTTTTTAGGTTAGGTAGGAAGGTAAAAAGAAAAATATGTATACAATCAATATGCTTATAGATTTAACAAAGTATAATATAGATTCAAATTAGATCTTTTTGTGGGTGTTTAAATTGTGAAGGTACAATTAAAATAATTAAAAATATATTTTAATCTACTTCAATTATTTTTTCTACACAATAGTGTTTTTGTTTTAGTTCAAGCATCATCACTTGTGGTGTAATTCAAATTCATTACACTGCAGTTCCAACAGACTGTCTTCTGCTCTCTGTGGAAGGCTACAGAATTGCAGATGGTGCCAAAAGTCGGTATTTCAAAATTCATAATGGTTTCTCTATTCAGTAGTTGTAGATATGGATTATTGTTTCCCCAAGTTGAAAGTTCATTTAATTTTGTACCACTTTTTACCAAAATGGGTTCCTTTCCTATATTATGGCTATAATTCCACTGCTACTACTGATTTTTTGTGTCTCCAACAACATTGCAATTTTGTATATCTGTAACAATACAGAAAAATCAGCAGCAACACCAGCTCACATTTGAAATTATAGCCATAAAGTAGGAAAAGAAGAGAGAAAAATTCATGAATTTTGAAATACAGTCCACTGTAACTCAGGGATAACTCACGAAACAAGAAACAAGGATAGTACAAAATCATTGATAATCCACGAAAATATAAAAGTGCTATAATAAAACAAAGAGTACTATAATAAAAATAATAAAACCACAAATACTGTTATGTTTAAAACAAAAATATGGGAACAGATTTAACACAAGTGCTATTTACTGTACATGCTTATGAGGAAGTGAAAAGTCTTTTGCCTCTCTGAATCTTTCTTTCAAATTTTAATTATTTAGAACAGCACTTGCCATTGTAAAATCAATCCGATAATTATATGGCTTATGCTGTGCGAAGTAAAATTGGGGGGCCTTTAGTGAGACCCACCTATGTGAACAGCAAAAGATAACAAGGCAATATTACCCACTCCAGGTAACTCTGCACCTAACAGAAGCATCAAGTTGAAGCCACCTGTACAAAACCCATGATTTTACGACACGGTTGTTTAAATGATTAATAAAACTTTTGAGCAATATTCGCCTCCCGGGAGTAGTCACAGGAAATCTATGCTCTCTTTCTTTCTTTCTTTCTTCCTTCCAACAAGTGCGGCAGCAGGGATCGGCACACAGCATTTTCCTTTATATAGCTATAGGCCTCTAATAACACACTGTGACTGTAAAGGGAGTATGGGACCCAGTGCTGAAGTAGGACAGGAACGGACCTCCAGCAAAGCAAAAATCTACTCCAAAGCTACGGCATAAACGCAGGGAGGAAAAAAGCACAAATGAAATCAATGTATATTTTGGCAACACTTTTTAAATACCGGTACAGAACCATTATTAAGTTCATGATCTGTTCTTGTCATGACAGTTGCCTTACCTGTGCGGTTGCCGTAGATTCAATGCATACGTGACAAAGTTGGCTGCATTGGTTGTAAGGTAATTCCTATGTGATTCATGAAAAAAGTAATTTGACTATAATGTTTGGTGTCATAAAATGAAAAATAAATAAATAAATAAATACATGCATATAAATTTATGGGTTCCCCTAGAAAAAATGTCTAACTTCAGAACTGACGTGACCACATAACTTATATTGTCTTTGAAATAAGAAATATAGACCTAACAAGCAGGTAGCCATCCCAGCTGAGTAAAAGTGAGTTGGAGTAGTTTGACAAGACAGATCTCACTCCTATCCATCCTACTGCAGTCTAACAGAGTGGTGTCAATAACCTTCAAATAGCGAAAAGGATACAGAATTTTGATTCCATGAACTAATAATTAATTTTAAAAAAGGGGCCCCAGTTAATCTGCAAACTGGGTAATCTGTCCATGGAAAACCTACAGCTGATTGGTGCTATCTACAGTTCAACACACTTCCACCAGAGGGCAGAAGGAGCAGAGGACAGTCTGTTGAAACTGTAAGATGGTGAATTTGAAACAAACCACAACTCTGATGATTTGGACAAAAGCAAAATTGCTCTTGTGTAAAAATAATAAATGAAGTAGTTAAATATGTTTAAATTTACGATGTTTCAGATCATTAGGTCCTAATAACCTGGTTCTAACTTATCCAACAGAGAAGAGGAAAGATAAAATAGAGATATCTTACATTGAGGTCTTCGGCTTTGGCTTCTTTTGACGTATACTCCCTTAGGATGAAATCTGTTTCAAATTCATGGTATATGCGAGTGTCATTTATTCTGAGCAACACACTGTCGATTCTCAGGAAGTATCTGAGCAGGATGAAGAAACTGTTTGGCATTACTCGCTGAAACAAAAATAATAATACCTGTAGGTCAAGGACACTGCTGTAGCAATAATTCAGTGCGAACAGATAAGCAGAAAATTCCAACTTCAATTTTATGTCAATTTACTGATTAACTGATGGACGTGATTTACAATCGTTGCGTGAGAAGTAGAATTAACTAAGACCTCCATAACATAATGCTGACAAATAAGATAATTTTACAACTATCATATTTTGTTGAGTTTTCTTTACTTTTGACTGGCTTATATTTCTTACATGTTAATATTGTTCATTCTGGCTTATCTCTGAATTGTGGTCTCGATAGTATCTTACAGCTTGGAGAACACTTGTGGGAGATATTCTCAATACATTCAGAATAAATCAGAAGCTGCATCCATCTAGAATTAAATCAGTCTTCAGGACTTAAACAAACTTTAAAACTTTCATTCACAGAAGTTCTTGATATACTGAATAAGACTGAAGAATGTATCCAAACAGCACCAATTGAAAATGTGCGAACTCAATGACTGAGACACCAAAAAGCCCTCCAAATGCAGTGAACAGTATACCATAAAACTGTAATAATGTAAGACGTCTATTCCTTTCCTGTTTGTTAATTCTTTTCATTAAAGTTATCAAAAGAAGAGTATGGTAATTCATTATTTAAGATTACAAGATTATTTGAGATTACAAAAATTATAATAGACCTCATCAAAATATATCCTTATGATATGCAATACTGCATGCAGAACATGCATTACATTAATCAAATCTAACTTACATATTTTTAAAAAATCTAGGTGTTATGCTTTTTTTGCCTGGCAGTGTAGCTCACACCCAGCAATGACTATCTGGCAGTACCAGCAGCAGCAGGACTACATTTATTAGCAAATAAATGCATAATTGAAAAAGTTTTGTACAAGGAAGGGAACTTGTAAGAAAAATGTGTATTTTTGTTATATTAAATACCAGTATGCGTAATTTAAATTACTTCAAGCTAGAACTGAAAGAACTTACTATTTTGACAGAACATACAGCTGTTCCATTATCATGGAGTTCATCTTCAAAAAGACAGAGATCATGATAGAAAAGAATCTTTTCTTTCTGACGTAATTTGTCTAAATCTATTCGAGCATCTGTTTCAACAATTTTAAAGTTGCCTGATAAAGTTCCTGAATAATCAGTTGTAAAAGTCCAATCAAATGGTTTCACTTCTTCCATTGTGTCTGCCTCTGACCTGTAAACATAAATTTTAACAGTCGTGATTTGTCCTTACTCATGTTAATTCCATCATTCATGTTATTTAACTTAATGACACATCCCCAGATGGGGTTAGCCATCACATGTAGATTTCTCAGTACGAAGACCTCAAACTAATTTGAAACGCCACCACTAGATGAATCCACATAAGACCACAATGTCACTTGTTACACTGCTAAGCAGAATGACCGACTGTGCTCCTTATACATTCTTCTATAGGTTAGTAATGGCAATAGGGTTTTAGGTTAGTGACAAGTAGCTTTAGCTGTAGCTGATGACACAACTTTCCTTAATGGTCATAGAGATAATAAATTACTTTTAGCTTTAGTTCAAAATACCCTAAAAAAGCACAGCAATGGTTTCAATCAAATGGATTTTTTATGAATGAAAATAAAACACAAAATATATTTTTTAGTCTAAAAAACCAGGATGCAGTGTTTTCAAATACAACCGAAAGTGTTAAACTTCTGGGTATAATGGCAGACAGACATCTTTTCTAGAACTCACACATAGAATTAATATGCAGTAAACTATCAAAGATGGTGTATCTCTTGGCAAATTAAAAAAGTTGAACCAACAGATTATGTAAATGTGGCTTATTTCTCATTCGTTCAGAGTGTAATGAGGTATGGACTGATATTATGGGGAAGTAATTCCAGAATTGAGAAAGTATTGGTAATTCAAAAGAAAGTTGTTAGAATATTGGCAGTGCTGAAAAAGAAAACATCGTAAACCATTAATTGTAAAAACAGAAATTCCAACGGTTATTAATTTGTACATATATGATGTTTTGTGTTTGATTAGAGAGAATCTACACGTCTCTCTATATATGTATAAGGCTTTGTCCTGACTGACTGGGAAATCTACAAGAACAATGCAATGACAACCCATGAATAGATATGCTCTCAAGTATACTATCACATGCTTTGCTGGCCATGGCTTTCACCATAAGATATGTCTTGATGGTAACAAAGTAGCTTATTTCATCATCCCAATGACGAATGCATCTCCAAACTCTGTAGACAAAAGGGTGAAATGTTTCATGCAATGAGCTGCAGCTGTCGAGCAGTCAACTCACCAAGTTATACTGATAGACTGACCACTATTCATTATTGTTACTTTGTGTGAATGATACAGTTACAATTTGACTTTACACCACCAGAGTTGTAACATCCTATCATGTTCTTTTTATGGTTCTCAAAACTAAAAGTGGTGGAAACATCAAGATTTTTTTACCTGTTCATTCTATGATAGCAAGTGTATCATTTAGAGCAGATGGGTTGGGTCACATCACTTGTCAAGATAACTCCTCTCCAGAGAACGAAATACAGTAAACTAGATCTATGTTTATAGCTGTTTCATGATGAAAATTTGTTTCAAAGTGTGGCTAACCCCATACACGACTGTACCTATTTAACATATGCTACGCACCGTGATTCCTTCCAGGCATCTGCACAAGCAATTTTTAAATTAAGTTTTCCATTGCTTACTCGCTTCAGTGCATCTAAGCAATTGAACTCAATTGCACAACCACTACTATGCTTCAGAAGTAGCATGTTGTTAGGAAATACCATATCAGGCATGTGAGGAAGTTCCAGTTGTCGATTATACCTGAAAACATAAATTTCAATCAGATACAGGTTAAAAGTAGGCCAGCCTTTTCATAAAATATGGGAATTTTTCCCTCAAAGAGAGATGTTATAAAACCAGTGTAATCAGGTAGTCAAATAAAAGTTTAAAGCCTCAAATTCACTGAACATTACAGAATTATATGTATTTGAAGTTGTTTCACGTGTAAAATCTGTCAATTATGTATTTATTACATTGCAGTTGATTTTTGTTTTACATTTATAGCATGAATTTAACCCATTAAAACTAAGTAGTCAAGAGTAATCAGCTATGTCTTTTTGATTTGAGAAATGGGCCATTCCATTTGTGACGGAATTACAAAGTGCATGCCTTTTTTGCCATAGTCCTTACAGATACGTTGAACTGTGTTTATGCGAGAAAGTGATTCTTTGTGTGTTGATAGGTGATGTATGGACGCTTCTAGGAGTATATAAGTTTACTGGATTTAAATAACTTTTAGAAGGGAAAAAATGTTTTTAATTTTTGTGACGGAATTACAAAATGTCAACCACATACAAACCAAAGCGTGAAACCTTCTGAAACTCTGTGAACTCTAAGGGTTGAGGAACTTTATTTACACATCATTCTAAACTAGAAAAGCTTTAGTTTATGTGATTAAATTCTAAACTAGTTACATCTTTTTATTTAGATACCATTAATGAATGAATGAGTGTGACGGAATTACGTGACGGAATTTCAAATTTTCCTTTGAAATTAAAATTTATCTAATTGAACTGTACTCATACCAGTCATCAAGATTGTAGACTGTCTATATCTAATTAACACTTAAATGAGTTTTTAATGTTATTAAACAAAATAAAATAGGAACAGGTTGCGTATATATGTAAAGAATACTTAATCATAAAATTATTTTCAGTATCTGGCTTGTTTAACATTATTCACCCATGGCACTTTGGTGAAAACATGACTACGACACCCTCTTACTTGAAATACTGGTTGTTCAGGTAATTTCTGCAGGTCACTGGCGTATGGCACTATGGCCCTGGGGTCGACTCAGCCTCTAACAGAAATGAGTATCAGGAGCAATCCTAAGGGTAAAGGCGGCCAGCAGTGCATAAGGCTGACAACTTTACCACCTTCATGTGCTGATTATCTAAAAATCTGGAAGCCTCACATCCTGGAACCCTCTGAGCCTTCAATGGCCTTTAATAGGGAACACTTCACTTTTTTTACTGGCGTGTAGCCAACATCTTTTTTCTTTTCCATGAAATACAAAGCTAATTCCTTTTATCATCTTTCTCCCTCAAATTAAGAACTTCAAACATATCATTGTGTGGATCTGTGGAGGTTATTAGAATTACAAAAAACATGTTTGCTTTTTCCCAGCGTAAGTGGCATACGCAAAATCACAATTGTATATACCTGGCCTTCATTGGAATGATCTTCCTGTTTATCAGTTATGCTTATGAAATAATGTATATCTCAATATTCTGAGGATTTGTACAGTTTGGTAGAAATTTTGTACAGATCAATTACTTTAACATGAAGAATGTCTCTGGAATGTGAAACGTCTTTGACATTGTTCCATCTTTCATAACATTTGCAAACTGCAAAATAAAGAAAATCCTCATTTATTTCGGTACGGTATGAGTTTCATACACTAAGGCATTTGCTTCTTTGAGAGTCATCAACATGTACCTTTTTTGGACTTCAGTCTTTCCAGATTCTCTCTTATGTATAGGCCTATATATATATGTGTGTATAAAATCTTTACATCCTGGGCACATCCAACTTATATGATCAAGATTGAAAAAGGCTTGTGCAGTTTGACAACCTGCTGATTGAGGTTTTTAGTTTTGTCTGAAATTGGAGTTAAATCCTTGACCACAGATGAGCGCTTTTGTGGACTTGCGGGGAGAGCATTCAGAACCTTTTTCACAGCTTTTCCAAAGGATTATCCTGATTTGTATGGAGAATGTGTTGAAGCAGAATGGCCACAGTATTTTTCGAATGAGAAGCGTTTTCCTTCACCGCCAATCACGTGTACGAGCTAACGAAGTACGGCTAGCAGGAAGGGTCTTCCTTCCGTCTCGCCGTCTCTGATTGGACCGCGTATCTAAGCAGGAGAAGAACAAACCGCTTATCATCTGCAAAACACTGTAGTTGAGGGAACTTCTACAGTATTTCTACATTCTTCTTTTTTCTTACATCTCAATTTCTGTACTGCTACATAATTAGTCATCTTAGTTTATTGAGTTGAAGGTGGTTCTTAGATGCTTTTTTAATTGCTTTCTGCTCTCTGTCTTTCTTTTTCATTTCTTCATGTAATCCTGCATTCTTTTTTTTTCCGGCACTCACGCTGACATTTTGCTGCTGTTTTACCCATTACGGTCACTGAAGAAATTGATTCTCCAAATAATCCAATAAAATATTACAGATAATTTTCTGTGCCTAATAAAGTTCCAGTATGCTTGTTATTCTTATTTTAGTATTACATACCTTTTTTTAAACTTAAACTACCTAAGTTCATGTTAAGTGCTGTTTATTAGTAAGAGGATCAGTGTGTGAAACAGGTTATGTACCGTAAACGCGGGCTACTTGAGCCCTGGGGGCTAACTTGAGCCCAAAACAGAATTTTTTTTTTTTTGTTCTCAACATCAGTATAACGACGTAGTTCAGTGCTTTGTTGGTAGGTGGCAGCACTATGTCGTTATACTGATGTTGAGAGTACGCAGAGAACAAACAAAGAAGAAATACATGTTTCTGTTTTGGGCTCAAGTTAGCCCCCAGGGCTCAAGTAGCCCGCGTTTACGATAATTCCGTCACGACCCTAAATGTTGATTTAAATATAATCCTGTGAAACAAATGATATGGTCTGGTTGTAAAGCAGGCAAAACTAGCTTTGCATACAAATTTTCTCCCACCTACTGCCATTACTTTAATAGTAACAGAGAAAAATGTCCGTTTTTGTGACGGAATTACATGCCTATTGCACAGAAACTTCCAGTATTAATTAAAATATATAAAATATTTTTAAAATACATGTATAAGTGCATTTAAAGAATCTTAATGAATACCAGTTACTAATTCTATGCTTAATTGATAAGTTTTTTAGCTTTATTTGAAACAAAATTATCAATAACAATGGTGGAGAAATTCAGTCACGTACTTGGTGTAAAAGAGGTTCTTCTTCTAGGAATCCCTAACTGCACTAAATAAAATATATCTTCAAAAAACAAAATATTCCTGTGAAATATAATCCTTCCCCTATGTAAATATGGTTTTACTTTCTAATTACATTCATTTTTAGAAATCCATGTCCTGGTTGACTTTTTTCTGGAATGGCCCATATATATGTCTTAAGGTACAATTTGGCATAAGATTAACTTCAAAAAGTATGTGTGGTTAATTACTATGTAAAATAGCAAACAGTGACTTTTGTCCCACCTGTAATGGTGATAGTTTTGTTAAATTATTATTGTAAGAGTTAAATAAATGTTCTGATAATCTGGAAACAGTTTATAATTTTTATTCAATCCCTCATACCTTCATTAATAATAACATTAAGTCTCTTACATTAATAGCAGAATGTTCTGCAAATGAACTGTATGGTATAAGTGCACACATATAGTGCACTTATACCAACTGTTTTTGTGCACCATTAAAATCGTTGTCCAATATATGTCCCATCCATGACAGATTTTGAAAAACAAATTTTAAATGTTTTAATTAATGTTTTCCGTGTAGTATGCAGGAGAAGGCATACTAAATTTCACAGAATGAGCAGAAGAGTTCTAGTTCATTATTTATGATATGTAATGAACAAAAATACTTGTCATAATATGCTACAGTGAGTCTCAGACAGATTGGTGCCGCTTGTCGTGCGCGCCGTGTTTCTCTTGTGATGACTCAACACTACCCGCGTCGCGGCCAGCTGTGTCCCCGCAGATAAGTAAACAATTCCTGCATAGCCTGCAGTTGAGCATTGTTCTCGTGTTGTACAGACGTGAAAGTGTTATTCGGTAGTTGTCACAACTAAAAGATAACATTAGGATAGAGATAAACTCTATAATAACGGAAGAACAATTAATGCGTATTAATCGGAATTTCCTATCACGATGCCAAAAATGTGTGGATGTAGGAGGAGGACACTTCCAGCATCTCCTGTAATAAGGTAGGTGCCTATTTTCGTTATTTTCAAACTTATTTCATTTAATTTCATTGTCACGCACGGACAAGTCCGTCAACTGCCGGGGAGTTCCTTTGCCGCATACCGGGGATATGAGCGTCATCTGGGGGGAACCCAACGCGCGGCGCGGCGGAACCTATCTGCCTGAGACTCACTGTAGAATGTCCCACCTGTAATTATGAAATGGCTGAGGCTAAGAAGGTGGAGAACAAACATTTCAATAACTTTCCTGTGTAATCAGAAAATAATGCCCTGACCGTCACAGTAAACAATTTATTAGCCTACAACAACGTAGAAATAAAAGACGAAGTTACAACCTCAGCACCAATTACTCAAACCAGGGGTGTATTGCAGGGAGACCCACTAAGCCCCAGGCTATATATTATAGCCATGGCTGATGTCATAAAAGTGATCGAAAACCTCCAGGTAGTAATGTACATATATGACATTGTAATGGGCTCAAGACAAAGAGAAGAACTGCAGGAAGCCATGAACAGACTATATAAATGGTCTGTGGAAAATGAAATATAATTAAACACAACCAAGACAGTAAGCATGGTATTCAGAAAGGGAGGTAGAGTAACGGAAGAAGACAGAATAAAATGTGCAGGGGAAAAGTTAGGGATCGTAAACAACTTTAAATATCTAGCAGGGCCACCACATCTCGGGGTCGGGCCCAGGACCTTGATTCTTGATTCTACTGGTTGCGGGCCCCTCACCGACCGCCGACCATCCTCATTTAGTTGTCTCTTCCCTTTTCCGTGGAGCTTCCTTCTCGGTACTCATGTAACAGAACATTTTATCAAACTATTCCAGTTTTCCATAAAATTATACCACATCACCAGGATCCAGGGACCAGGCCCGGGTCCCTGGGTCCGGCAGCCCCCCCATGTGGCGGCCCTGATATCTAGGCCTCATTTTTCAGCCCACTGGGAAAGCCTTCGGAATTCACATAAGAGAGAGAGCAGTTACGGCCATTCAAACAATATACGACATTCAACCCTATCAGACTGTCATTGGAGACTGCAATGAAACTTTTCCATGTGAAGGTCACGCCAGTTCTTACCTACGGAATAGAAATAATCTGGGACCATCTCACGCTGACAGATCTAACCATATTGGAGAAAATTAAAGCCAGATTCCTGAAAAGGATTCTAGGCATTTCAAAGACAGCACCTTCAAGACTAGCGTACATCTTAGCAAAGGAAAGCTTCCTTATAGAAGACCTCAGATACAGACTTCCATCTACGCCACAATCTACAGAATTAATAAAGAAAAGAAAAGAGAAGCAAGAGGAAGTCTGGCAAGAATTCTTCTCAACGGATGCCATGATGAATCGGAGTTGGGCAGGGCCAAACCAAGAGATGCGCAGTGCAATAAATAGATTGGCCATTCATGGATTCCACCACAGGCTGTGCGTGAGAGAACGTTACCATGAACCAAGTGACATGTGCGTATGCAAGCTCTGTGGGGAAAGATGTGATCGATACCACTTCAATTGGTGTAGGAGGCGAAACACTGAGTGAATATAGCAAGGATTGAACTCAAACCCCAAATGCGCATTTGTGTGCATTCCTGATATTAATTAATAACTTTCCTGTGGCTTCAGCTCGAATACCCATCAAAGAATAAAGACGTTCGCCAGGTTATAACGTTTTTCCTTAATGTATAATACACTTACAAGCAAAATAAACAACAGTTATCTGTAGTTTCTCCACAGCCAGGTTCATTTGAACACTTAGAATGCAAAATATGACTCCTTCTGTATTTCACCTGCCAAGAGTGAAATGTGTACTCTTCTGTGTTTACTGGAAGGCGAAGAACATCTACACCACTTTTTACGTTTGACTCCATCATCAGTTTTATCGCAAAACACTAGGTTATGTTTACATCAACTCTGGGTCTAGTTTTATTTTTTATGTTTTTCTCTCAAGATGCTAGATATGGAGATATTCACCCACTTTCTGTGCTATATTGGTCCTAATAATCTGTAAGGCGCGGTTTTACTCAATCAACAAAAACAACACCCGGTTAATATTAGGAATTATATTTTATAGAATAATTCCAAATCCCGGCACAAAGAACACGATAGTTCGACAGCTTTGGTCAACTTGGTCAAGCAGTGTCGCCAACAAATTACCCTACCTGAAGAAAAACTTGCCTCTACAAATCCAAATTCCCCTTCCCTTGAAAGTATTCAAAAAGTTACCGCCAGCAGTAATGAATAACAGCATAAACAAAAAATGAGCGAAATCAGGCAAGCTGTAAAATTTTGAGAGGAAATTACCCATTCAAAATAAAAAGGAATGAAGAAAAAAGAAACCCTGAGAGATAATATTGGCATTAGGCCTATTCATAGGGTCGATTGGCGCCCTTATGCACTGTCCACTGGTAGCTAGCAAATAATATTTGGGAGATCAAATAATTATAAGAAACCAGTAGGAGAACCAGCAATCAGTATTGCACTCGTGGTGTTTCAAGACGTACATCTAAGATATTGTCATTGTAACTTTTTGGCTCCAGAAGAATAAGAAATATTGGGTGTGCCTCTATTGTATGGAGTCATGTTAAACAAATATTTTTTTATTTTTTCAGTGAATTGAGGCAGTATGATACGAAGTTGTTCTTCAGAAAGTCCCTCCCCTCTGAACAACTCCATTTCTTTACATATGTAGCTTTTTTTCAATTAGAAGATATTCCAAATTGCCCTTTCTTCGCACTTCAGTTCTTCGCCCAGGTTCTGATAAACCTTTGAGCATCAAAACATGTTCTGAATCTGTCATTGTGACAGTGATAATCTGTCTCGCTAGTCACACTCTTGTTCTCCAAGTGAATTGCTCATGTTTCTTTGGTATCTGGAAGCCACATCCATTTAAAACAAGGTTTCTTGTGGTTCCTGGAGACCAAGTCACAAGCAACCAGTCGACAGTGAATACGGGCTCTTAAGAATGCCGATAATTAATGACTCTAATTGTATTGATCCCAAGTAAACACAAGATTTGTAGATCTATATAGGTCTTTTGGACAATGCTTTACAATAAATCTAACAAGGTAGTTCACTGATGTTCCATCGCTGTCTCTTTTTCACTTATTGTAATTGTATTATTTCATTCTTGTGTTCCATTTTGAAGTGATGTAACAATTTAATAATTCATTTAGAGCATATAGCTTTTTTCACTGACACTCACTACTATGGTATGGCAATGTTAATTACCTTGTTGGAGCGCTTTCAACCGCGTGGAGTGGCCATCTTCAGTAACTGACTTCCATGATGCCACTGTTGTGGCTAGGAAGACATTTTTGAATGACTGTGCCATAGAGTGAATGTGATTTGAACTGTAATTGTTCGTTCAAGATGTTAGTGTTGTCTTGTGTGGTGTGTTTGTATATTTCATATTGTTCGAGTGTGTTGAGCATATGACCTTTGTGGTTAATGTGTAGTATCTCCATGTCTGTATTGATGTCTGCATATTCATGGCCTGTGATTATTATATGGTTTGCATAGGCAGAGTCAAATCACATGCACTCTACGACACAGTCATTCAAAAATGACTTCCTAGCCACAACAGTGGCATCATGGGAGTCAGTTGCTGAAGATGGCCACTCCACATGGTTGGAAGCGCTTGAACAAGGTAATTAACATTGCCATACCACAGTAGTGAGTGTCAGTGAAAAAAGCTATATGCTCTAAATGAATCATTAAAGTATTATTTCATGGCAACAGGTGACTGATATACCCCTACCTTACACTAAAAGTTACAGGGTGAGAATAAATTACATCTGCTTTGCACGTAAAAACAATAGCATTAACGATTTGGGGTGGAGAATCAGTAAGAAGAATGATGCACTAATCAGAGAACTGTGATTAAATGGTAATGATGACAACTGCTTCACAAATACTACAAGATATGATGAAATTTTAAGAAAACCTACCCTCTTAGTATGCTAAGAGTAAATGGATGGTGTTATGAATATAAACATACTACGAAGTCCTATGAAAATGAATATCCTATGATTTAAAGAATGTCTACAATAAGGATATAGTACAACAAACAGGAATTTATAACACATACAAAATTTCCATAAAAGAATTAGGCAAAACAAATTAACAGTTCAATGTTAATGTCATTAGCAAATTATAAAAATAGTAAAGAACTTATAATTTCTGATGGACAAAGAGATATTTTGTGAAAGATCCATGATTATAAGTGAACCTTGTGTTCATCATGTTTGTTATCACTCTGGAAGAGAATACAAAAAGAATAAGGAAAGGCAAAATCAGGTGGCCACAAACAGCTAAAAAATTTAATGTGCAGACACCAACATGAAAGATTATGGGATCACATAGTGTTTTTAAGATGACTTTCACGAGATAAACTGCAATAACAGGCCCTAATCATGCAAACTTATTTTAAAAATGCAGTACAGGTCTCTCACAAAATGTCTCTTAATTGCTGGTAATTCAACTTATTCACTAGATCTAACTTCCCACTAACTACAGGCCCTTTCCAAAACTGAAAGAACATCTGCATGAGGAGAAACTCACTCTTTGTTTGAAATCATTTGAGACATTTGCCCAGGTTCTGGTTAGCCTTCCAGCAAGCAGAAGTTGGAGCTTCACTAAGAGAAATCCACCAGTCTTCAAGAAACTATACTGTAAAATAATGTTAGAAAAATTTTAGTTCAAATAGAGAATTGAAACGTTTACTTTTATAAGGGTCTAAGTGCCAAAACCATGATTTTTCAGCTGATAATTTTAAATGGATCAATGTACCCAGACCAATGCATTTAAGAAGGGTCCAAGGTCCAGGGAAAGCCACGTTAGTAGCAATAAATGCCAAGATATAGTGCTGGGTCTATCTCCAGCACATCTTTCTGTGGGTCTATATCTTGTTTTCTACACAGTCATGATTTTGACACTTAGATCCTTATAAAAGTAAATGCTTCAATTGGGTCAGTGTTTTGAGCTTAGGGACAAGGGATAAAACAGGATGTGAAGTGTTGAATACAATTCAAAAACCGATTATTTAAATATAAATATCTATTTACTCAACTACATAATAAACCCTATCACCAACAAAATGCCTGTATATAAATATTAATAAATATATGTATATATTAAACCAATCATACACTTCACTCCAGTTTATACTCAGTTCACCAGTTACTCAGTCACATCTGTAGACAAGAAAACAATATTTTACAACTCAAATTGTCTTCAAACATTCTTTGAATAACCACTTTATAACCAGAATGAGACCTAACCATGTACAAAACATATTTTTATGTGTAGAAAAGTATTTATATAATCCCCAGTACTCTAACTTTTATACAGTGAATATATTAAATTTGTCTAATGGCCAAAAAAAAAAAAAAAAAAAGAATCACATGATATGGACAAATCTTAGATTTAAGGCACTGCCAAATTTCAAGGACGGTTGTTTAGGCAAAAAATACAACAGCAGCTTGCTATCACACACACACACTGCTTTAAAGGAAAGAAAAGAGAAGCTCATAAAATGTTCAACATATAAATGCTACCAATATTTTATATATATATTTTTTTTCCAAGTAGCACAAAACATTTTCTTTTCTTTGCTCTTTTTTATGTTTATTCTAGTTTTAATTCATCATAATTCTTCTTAACATGAACTGTTGTCCAGTCGCCAAATAAAAATAAAATCAATGCAATATATGAGTGTACATTCAAAAGGTCCACTCAGTGTCAATATTTCACCCTCATAGTAGGTTACTGCATTGTGGAATGTAAATGAAGACATCTCACTGAAGCGTGTATTACTGTAACAAAATAAAAATGAATATTTGAACAATGCAACAATTATAAGTAATGGAATAAGGAATGTATATTGCATACTGGTATACCAAATAGTCTCAAGTAAAATAGGTTATATTATTTTTGAGGTTATAGGCTTAGCTACCAAATTTTTCTCAAATGCCCCATGCCATCAAAAAAGTTGCAGCCTCAATTTTTAAAATGAAAAAAGTATTTAATTCTTAAATTGCGTGGTTTGTTGTAAATTTGTTAAAAAAAATGGTTTGCTGCTCTACCCTTGAATAATAAATATAAATTGTGAATAAACAAGGAGTTTTTGCAGAAAAGTCTGTTATTACAGTGGACAACTGTGCAAACACTGTAATTCATGTTTAGCTTATAAATAAGCAATAGTATTGCAGAATATTTAATGTTTGCACAGACCTTAAATTTATTTCATTATTTTATTAACCTTATCTGATGGTTGGAGAAACTTTCCATTTCATTAGATTTATCAAGGGCTTTTAAAATCTATATGAGGCGCCTAGAAGCCAAGGGAGGTAAGTGCACTTTTTACACTTTTGAGAAAATGAAGCAGTTATGTCCGTTGGCCACCAAATAAACATGCTAAGTCTTGATTTGGTACTTATTTCCACCAGTAGATATCAGTACCTAGTAGTTGTGTAGCAAATCTCCCTTGTCCTCCAAACAGATGTCATTCTCAGCCATACAGATTTGTTTTTAACTCCATTGAACAGAAAGTGCACTTATCTCCCTTGGCTTCTAGGCGCCTCATATGTAAAAGTTAGGGGCCTAAATGTTTTATTTAAATATTACACTCATATTCATCAAATGCAATTCAGTTCTCATGACAACAATATTAAACAGTATTTACATATAGAGCTTTGGCAGTTACATTTTGCTGGACTTTGACAAATAATATAATTAGAGAGGTTATCAATATAATTCATTTTTGTAAATCAAAATTGGAGTAAATAGCATCAGGTGTGATGCATGAAATAGCTTTCTCTACCCTCAGCAAGGACAATATCATTTTCTCATATCACACATTCATCGAGAATAAAAGGGTATTGTGGGGAGAGAGTTTTCAGTTGTCTTAGCCTTAGTTTATGCCGATGGGTAGCGAGTATGCTAGGCCTATATCAGAAGTCTGTAAAAATATTCTGTCCACCCATACGTAAGGCTTTGTATTAGTTGAGAAATAGGGATGTTTATGATAAAGAGAGAAAAGTAGGATGGAACATTTTTAGTTTTATGTGCACAATAAACTATTATGTCTGAGATTTTTGGGGAGGAACGTGTGAAAGTGATATTGATTTTAGCCCTGAAATGGTTGTATGTCAACATGAAAGTGTTAAATAAAATTTCCCATAATGACAGTAAAATGTTACGTTACCAGAATTTCTGTTTCTTCTTATTTCAAACCCTACCAGGCATGATGTATAAAAGCAATGGGTTGCAAAATTCTAAGTCCTGTATGAGCGATAAAAGCCATATCTAGCGTTTTCTGAAGGAATAGTTTGAAAGTGATAAGTTGTTCTTCTTCACTTCAAACTCTTGACACCTAGGCCAATCTAAGGATTTACAGCTGGAAAATCAAAACCTTTATAATTTAATTTTGAATTACATGCCAAATACAAAACCCTGGTGATGACGGGCCTTTTTACTAGTTATCAAGAAAAATCAAATTATTTATGTCTTGAACAGGAAACTAGGAATAGAACATGAATTAAGTATTTTCTCTTCTAATTCGGTTGCAAAATAGTAAGTTAATACCTAATAATGGAAATTTGTTTTCAATTAACTTTAACTTGCAGTACATGTAGTGTTTTATTTCAGCCACTTGTCATTTGGATTCTGGATGCAGGCAGGTTGGGCCTAGGAAGGACTGGAAATGGATCAGTTGTTCTCTTATTGGTTGACTCTGCTCAACAAGGGTTGGCATATATATATATCCCCCTATGATGTGACGTTCAAACCAAACTTTTCACCTGTCTGCAACCCAAAAATAATTTCTACACACATGGACATGCATTTTTGGATTCAGGCAACCTCAAAACATGCACTTATGTTAAAAAAGTGACATTAAATTTCATGGTCAAACACAATACTTCCTCTACGTGTAGTAACTTTGGTATGGGTAGAGGGAGTAAAAATGGTTCAGCTACACTGGCAATGCAAAAAATCAGAAAACTAGAATCATGAATATTTCACGCATATTCAGTATCAACAAATTTGTAAAGTCAGCAATACCAGCTCAATTTTGAAGAGAAGGTCATAACTAGAGACTAGGATATGTGGTGAAATAAAATGAACAACTGGTGGCACAAAATGCCCAAAGCGGTAAAATAAAACACTCCTAGCAGTGAAATAAAAAACCGAGGAATGACAATCCAAGTTGAATAAGTATTGCTTTTCCATTTAAATAATTGTAATTACAATATTTTATGTACCACAAAAAGAACATAATTACAATTATCTTACACGCGGAAAAAACAGAAATGAATGGCAAGTATAAATAAAGTTAAACTGGTAAAAATATGTGTTTTTGGTAACGTTAAATGTGTTGGTCAAAAATTTTGCAGTTTTCGTTAATACCAGAAATCCAGGCCTCTAGTCATAACATAAACCATAAAACAAAATATTAGTGACATAAACACAATCGAAAACTAAGTGAACTTTGTACCACCCACATCCAACTTCAAAATGAGGTACAATAAATATAAAAAATTGTCTGCCCAACCTGAGGATGGGACAATAGCTCCCCCAAAACATATTCTATGAAAAACTTACTAAATAGCATTAAATATTACATTTAACAGTATTAACTTTCCATTTAAAGACTTAAATTTGTAAACTACTATAAATTATTTGTATTCAAAGAAGATATGTAAGAAAAACACATTCCTTTGTTACTTATACTGTTGCCCAGCACAACCAAATTTATCTCTGTTATAATTTCTTTGGAATGCATTAACTAATTTGTATTATGTTAAGGAAATATTTATATTACTCTGGTGCTTTGAAGGTTTGAACACTACAGAGAACAAATGAAACACATGAATGCTACTACATAGTGTTCTCAAAATTTGGACGGACAATACACACTAAACAAAATATCAGGTCTCTTACATATATATACACATAACAACATGACCATGCTACCACAACCATAGAGACAAATTATCTGAATATCTCACACCTGAACAACTTTGCATATGCTAACAAGTTTGTCTAGACAAGGAGGAACAAGAGATTTGATACTTGACTTTCACCAGACCTTTTTTTATCTCGGTATTTTTACTGACAAGATAGTAACACAGCAGAAATAAACCCCTTAGGGCTCTTAAAATTATAATTTCAAGGGATATGAATTTGATATAGGTATAGTCAGTGCTGAAGTTGGAAATTTCTTCTAGGGGGAACCCATAAATTTATATGCAGGTATTTAATTATTTATTTTTCATTTTATATCAAACTTTAGGCCTATAGTCAAATTACCTTTTTAAATAAATCGCACATAAATAACAATACTGTAACAACCAATACAACCAACTTCGCCATGTATGCAATGAATCTATGGCAACCGCGCAGGCAGGGCATCTGTCGTGATAAGAACAGGACATCATGACCCCAGTAATAGTTTTTTCCTTTGTTTGTTTAAATGTGTTGCCAAAGTATACTCTAATTTAATATGTACATTTTTCATCCTGACGTTTATGCCGGAGAAAGAGTAGATTTTTACTTTTACAGAGCGCCATTCCGGCTTAACTTCAGCACTGGGTGTAGTTCATAAGCAGGGCCCGGATTCTAATGACATGTCATCTTTTTATCGATGCTGCATAGACATTGCCAACTTGTGGATAAATCTTAATCATGGCCTCTAGATTATAGAAATGCATTTTTATTAGGTAGTTTTTTGTCATTTTATGCAATTTTATATTTTTAGGGCATTTATTTCAATTTTAGGTCCTTATTTTGTCATTTTCGTGTTATTTGCTTCCTTATTTAGTCATTTTCATGTATTTACATTGATTGTATTAACTTTATTTTCGTCGCTAGCGGTGCTGTCTTTGAAGCATTGTTTGTTTAATGCAAGAAGGAAAAATTCAGTGTTAAAGTGTTGACATGTCTCAGTCGGAAGTGAGAATCAAAGAATCGCCAAAATTTTGTATTATATTAATATTGTTATTAGATTGACTTTGCACCAGACTCTGCCACCTGCTTGGATTTGAAAGTGCAAACTACTGTTTACCCTCAATAAACAACAATATAATTATATACAATATAATTATATTATATAATTATAATAATAATATAATAGACAAACTAGTCTATAACTTTGTGTGTACAATAATTTATACAACTTAAACAAAATATCAGTTTTTAGGTCATTTTCTTTAAAATTTAGGGTAATTTTTCAAACAATTTTAGGTCATCAGAATCCGGGCCCTGTTCATAAGCAATAACAAAAAATGTAAAAAATGATAAACACAAAGAAACTTGAAGTCTTAAAAAGGAATGAAAATTATGCCAACATCACATGAAGTGTACAACTGCTGTAATCCTCACAAGAACCATCAATGTGACCAGTGACAAGTCCAGCATTATTGTGTATGCTCCTCCTTGTAGCAAACATATCATTTGTGAATCACACACACATATATAGCATTTGCAATCACTAACCAATTTAGTATGAAGGCATAATTAATAAGAAATATTAAGAAGATTAGAAACACAAACATGAACATGATGGACAGGAAACCAAAACTGTTGGTAGAACAAATTAGAAAAATAAGACTTTTCAGGGAAAAAAAATTGAGAGACTTCATATAACTAAAATTTATCAAAAATAATTTTTGTATAAGAATAGAAGATAATATTGAAAAGTGACAAGTATTATTTTGACTAACAAATTAAAAGAAACTAATCTCCATGGTATTACACCCATGAAAATATAATATGTTCCCCCATTTATGACCCCCACATCATCAAAAATTGTATTTTGACTTTACTGGCAGATAGCAGAGTTAGGGTTCACATGATTAGCACACAGAATAAGTACCGTATATGAAAGAGAGAAAATTAAATAAAGAAATATAGAAAGAAAGAAACTTTTTGTAAGGCCTTTTTAAGTAACCACTAAGTGTGTCTGGATTTGATCTTAAAATATAGTGCTCTTATTTCTATTCTAATAAACCTTCTTTTATCTCCTCACCACTTTTTTACATAAATATTTTATACAAGTGTATTCCAAACAATGAATTCACACAAAGGTGCACTGGTTTGGTAAATTCTAACCTAAAATATTGCTTCATCATTGCCCAAATAATGGGCTGATTTCACCCATCCAAAGAAATTTGGAGACACAAAACTTCACGAGCACTCAAACAACCAGTATTTATATCAATGCAAGGCACTTGACTGAAATCAAGATGTTTACCAACCAACTTCACAACCTGACACTTAGTTCAACCCTAGAAGGGAAAAGTTAAATTTTAGATATGCAGTGTGGACATTAATACCAAAATGTCAGAAGCAGAGCTTGCTTACTTTTATATAACAATACACTTTCATACATGAATTTCAAATTACACTACATGGAAAGAGTTAAGTTACACACACTCTTTGCCTTACATTATTTTATATGAAGACTAATAGAGTACCGTATATTATTACATTAGATTGTGTGGGAACATATAATCTGTTCAATAGTTTAACCTTATTACAGGGAAGGCTCATTAGAAACTAAAAACTCACTCTAGAACCTTCATGTAGACTTCAGGTCTCAATTGCATCAAACGATGACTTCGTTTAGATAATTTTTTTTGTCCTGGTGCACTTATACGACAATGGTTAAAACTCAGATGAGTGTACTGAAGTCTTTCTTAAATTAAAAAAATTATAAGCCAGACCTTCTGATATAGTCTTGTATCACAGATTTTCAGATCATGTTAAAGGAGAGGGGAACACCATGGACAGTCAGTTGAGCACTGCACTATGTAGCTGGACAGTCATGGATTTGATCCCCAATGAGATCGAAATGTTTGAGAGACCTAGAAAGTTCAAATTTTTTTGGATAACCAGCTCAGTAAGTTGGTAGGGTTGTTAGTCTTATGGACTGGCTAGAAGTATTCCTAATTTTCTTGGGGTTAGTTTCAGTTAGGAAATAAAATTATAAAATTAGTAACGAATAAAAATTGATAACTGAAATACAGCATTACGATTATAATAGCTGGGTCAGGTACAATTAATAGCACAGTGCAATAGGGACTTGACAGATTCCCAAGATATTAAATTTATAACATAATACTTGTTATACAACTCTGACACTAGCACATATTTTGCCTACGAACACTGTGAGACAAGCAGAATAAGTACTACCAATGTACGTTAAACGTGGAACAACATGCATGTGCTGCACTACCTTGTAATTATTCCTGTCTTTATAAAGAAGGAAAGAAAAACTGACTTTACAAACGATTAACAATTATTTCTATTAACTGACCAACATTTACTACTAAAAGAAAAAAAAGGAGAAAATGACAGTTTTGGACTAGAATGTTAATTTGTAGACAGATTTAATGCAGCATACTGAACATAGTTTCTTTCACACACTTGTAAGTGTAGCTGAATATTCCATTACTTCACTGGATGGTTAAAGCATATGCAAATCTTAATCCTTTCAGAGCTGAAATTATGTATTAATATGAGTAATCACTAATCATCAAGTGAAATCATTACTGGGCCCTAAGTTTGAAAGCAATGAGGAAAATTTCAGTGGAATATCCGGGTTCCATCTTGAGAATAATATCTTGTGGATAAAAAAAAAAATCCCTTTAGGCAGGCCTACAGGCTGAGGTAGATTTCAAAGTGCTTTTGGTTTAATTTATTATCGCTGCGCAGCACTCTTCTTTTTTAGCCTTGGCATGGCAAACCCGCAGTAATAAGAACTGAATTCGGTAAAGAGGAAGAGCCTACAATCATTTGTTTTGACAACAAGAATAGGATATAATATTCTGGGAGGCCGTGCGCAAGATCAGCAATGAATAAAATTAGCAAAGCCGCTAAACAAGACAAAATTATGATATTATAATCATTCTTTTAAGTGTTATTATTTTCAAACATTAAAATCTCGCGTCATATGAGAGCTATCAAGAAATTAGTTATTGATTTGTAGAGTACTCATCAAGAGTTTTTCAACGATACCCCACAAGACGTGGTTTCAAAAGTTTCGAATTTTCATCCCCCACCCCCACCCTCACTCGAACTCCCGAATCGTTGGTGTCACTGTGAACTCCATAGGGAGTACTGTAATTTATTCAAACAAAGTTTCCCTCTATACTTCATAGGGGCCGAGATATACATTTTTAAAAATTTCAACCCCCTCCCCCGACCACCCCCTTGGGAAAATTTTGCTCATTAACGAACTTGTCCGAACTATTGGGCCTAGAAATAACATATTAAAATTTGGTTCAAATATCTTCAAAATTACGGCCGCTATCGTGTAAAGATATATATATATATAAATAAATATATAAATATCACAAACATTTTTTTTGAACGGGTGGTGGTTTCGTACTTAGGGGAGCATGAAACGTAAAGATATGAAAGAATTTTTCGAAAATCATGACATGGTATCCATTGCAATAGGTAGATTTTTCTTCGAAATCTACCTAAAACCTCACATTTTGTATAAAACACTACTACATTGATCTTATACCTCTCCTTTTAAACAATGTATGTGGTGACGAATTAATTTATATGTCTGTTGCAGTGAAAAGGTCTATGGGTAACAGGCAATCGGAGGAGCAGAGAATGTTACACTGCTTATTATTTTGCAGTTTGACATAGTAAAAGTCATTCTGCCATGCTAAGGAAGAAATTTAAAAATGGAGTTTTTGGTATTGCTGGAATCGTCTTGACGTTCTGCATCATAATACATAATTGAAAAGCAGTAACATGTCTTGTTAAAAATATAAGGAAAAATCAGATACTTTGCAATTTTTTTGACATCTACAATGACAGAAAGCAGTAAGTAGAGACTACACTATAAGAAAGCAAGTAACTGCAAAAGTACTGCTGTTTAAGACTGGTCTTTCATCCTACACTGTAACAACTCAACAATGACAGAAAGCAGTAAATACTGGCTACAACGTAAGAAAAAGCTAAAAAGCCACTTACTACTTTAGCAATCAAAGCAAAATCCACATGCACTTTGTAAAAAGGCAGTATCTGTGAAAATTCAATAATTCAAGGAAAAAATAATTGTTGTTGCCAGATGTAAACTTTCCTGCTTGTTTTATAGTTACTGTATCAATTTCAACTTTATCCATAAAGTAGAAAATAAAGAGAATATGATTTAACTTTGATCTCAATTTTCTCAGATTTCAAGTTCATTGGGTAGTTACTGCCTTCTTCCTTAGCAAGGCACCATGTCAATGGCTGAAATTTTCTGTAACTCCACCACATATGCCTTTATAATTTTGCATTTAGTCTAGATGTAAGCAATATTTTCTGCAGCCCTTAATGGTGGGAACAATCAAGACCCTACTGCATGAGCTCTTCTCATCGCTTCACTGTAATAATTTCCTATCAACTGCAGATATCAGAGCCAATATCATTTACACTTTTCTGTTAGTCAGTCTACAGTCACTCACAACTTGAGAAGGAAAAATGTTACTTTTTGCGGTCAAAGGAGGAAGAATGCATTTTCACTTAATCAGTAAATTGCCAGTCAATAAAATATAACACCATTAATTCAGTTGCACTATATTATTTGTGGAGTTCAATGATTACCAAAATACGGCAATCCAAGGATTTTCAGGGAATGCCCTTTATGAGTCTTAATTATGTTAGCAAAAAGAACACAAAAAGTCCTATATGAGTCTTAATTATGTGGCAAAAAGAACACAAAAAGTCCTATACGAGTCTTAATTTTGTAGGCAAAAAGAACACAAAAAGTCCTATATGAGTCTTAATTATGTCGGCAAAAAGAACACAAAAAGTGACTTATCTCTTTCCATATAATTATATACATTAATTTCTATTTAACTTTGTCTTTATTACAAAGTTGGAGACTCCACTCTTCCAATACTTAAACCATACAAATTTCTCCCAAGAGGGACAAAATTAACACAGGAAGAGCAGATACTCTAACTAAAAACACTCACTCCTTCAAAACAATTAACACTGTACAATGTCTATGCTTATACTCAGTATTATAGCACCTAAACTATTCCAAAAATAATAAAAATCTCATTCTAAACAACAGATGGAATGTTTAGTGGAATGGTGGAATTATTTCAGTTACATATAGTAAAACCCCGAGTGGAAGCGGGGTGGATGAGAATGTTACTTTGCTTTCAATATCACAACATCCTTATAACATGTTGTTACAAATCCTAAAATCTAGCACAAATAATATTACAATTGTATGGGCTACTAACCATTGATTTCAGACTGATTCAGAATTATCACAGGTTTCATCTTACTGACAATTTCTTAAGAAGAGTATACACAGAAGAGGTTATTTAAAAAGATGAAAACAAAAATAGTATTAAAAAAAAAAGAATAAATACCTCAATAAAGCGAGTGAAATGCAAATTAAAGAATAATGAATCAAGCAAAAAATTAATATCAAGTTAGTATTGTAAGCCTGTTATGGATTTTTCTCTAAGTAGATGACATCATAATACAAGAACTTAACTGTGTAGAAACCAACTTTTAAATTCTAGTGTTCACCTCAAAACACAAATGCACTATTTTCGAAATTCGGATTAGAAGATATATTTTCTTAGATGAATTATTTTTCGTAACAAACGCCTAGATTTGTTTTCTGTCTACAGGCATGCAATTCTCAGCGATGCAGTGGTTTTTGGCTGCAAGTTGAATGTTACATGATCATTAAAAATGAAAGTATGATAACTGCACAGTGGCAATAAAGCCATGGTTATTCACTCAGATGGTTGTCCAATAATAAATATATATACACATATACATATATAAGTTATTACCTGCGACATAAAAATATATAAAGTTTCGTTCGTGTTTGTTTGTTATGCTTATTTAATAACAGATGCATACTGCAATTAAGCCTGAAACCATCACCGGTGTCACGTCTTAAATCTACAGACATTGAACTGTAGCATGTATACATGCATGAACAATACCAACCTGGACTGTGATCAATTCACAAATTTGGAAACAGAAAATCAGTGCTTTACTGATCAACCTACCCGGCCAAGTGATCAGTTTTGAACAATTATCAAGACACATGGAAGTTTGTGAAATAATTTGATGTACTCAAGAATGCTAATTCCGAACCAATCTGAATTCACTGAACAGCACATACTAAGGCAAGGACTCATGCTTTACTAATCAAATACAATGTGTTGTAACAATATAGATGTGTTGTGCAACAATAAACCACTGGAATGTTACAGAAAGTGGCCTCTTACCTCAATTTAAGGCCACTTGTCCCTGCAGACTTAAATAAACCTCCTCACACCTACAAACACCAATATCCCAATATGTATCAAATCCTGAACACATTCTGTTTACTGCTTAATGGCGACACTTCTAATATGTGTCAGCTCTTCCAAGATCAACTATCAGCACATGATTTATGAAAGAAAATAAATAAATATAATAACAATATCAATTTAGTAGAGTGTAATCCTTTACTTTAACTACAGTGCAATCTCAACCATCCAGCAACCGTTTGCATGGTCTGGAGTGTTGCGATGAAGTTAATACTATGTATTTAAATGGCAAGCTGAAAATTCTGTGTTTATTATGGTGTGTTGCATCGCATTGGTATTCAGTGTCACAATGGAATGGGAAAAATACTCGTCTTTGTTCGAGTTATTCCAAAGGAAACAATGATCTTGAAAATGAACAATCAATTGTTTTTGTAAATGTACTTAATGTGTTTTAACTTGATAAATGGAAACAGATTGTGAGAAACTAATTACAGAAACTCCTGATTAAACGAGCTAACCATCATGATCAGCAGATAATCTGAATGTTAGAATTAAATGTAATTAATATTATAAATGTTACTAAATTTGCCATAATGATCACTATACATGGAGTTTTAATCAAGGCTAACATAATAAGTTTTACAAAAGAAGTCTGTGGATGCTCCTGTATTGACTTATGCAAAGGCCTATTTTGACGAACATGTTTCTCTAGTTGTGATGGTGGCTTGCATGCCACTGATTGTCTGCCTAGCAGTATCAAAACTGCATGCCGTCATTCAGCATACACTCTTCCTCTTGGCTGGCAAGACTTACTTGCTCATGCCAGTGTGCGATAAATCACTTTAAAGAGGGAGGAAGAACCTAGCATGGATAATTGAGAGTTTACCGTAATTTAGTTGAGAAATAACCTTTTCTCTATGACAAAGCTCACAAATATTATCTTAATAATACTATACAGAATAAATCGTGAAGAGGATTAAAGTAACTGATGAGAAATACAACAGATGAAGAAATACTTTTAAATTTACTGTATGATTATTTCTTAAGCACCACAAAACTAAGGCACCAAGATGAATTTTTAACGTAACATGATGTATCACACTGTACAAATGAGCCTTTTACGACTACTATGCAAAAAACAAAACAACTTTAACCGTTTCCTATCATGTGACTCATTATTTCCTTTACACATTAATTATTTATAGATCATATTATGGGATTTATTCTGTTTATTATTGAAATGCCGCACACAATAAATACCATCCTTATGCAAAAACAATTCTTTGGTACAGTGAAACCTCACTTAACTTTTGTAACTTCAGAAATATGTTTATTGAAAAGTAATTTAAAATTTATCAATTGAGTTACAATGTATAGCATGGGCTTTTACGTCCACAACGGGGAAATGTTACTTACTTCTGAAATTTTACTGTTGTGGGGGAAATTTAGCTAAATGTTCACTCCCCCCCATGAAGAAGCTTGTAGTTTTTCAATAGTATATTGCGATACTAGTTCCGTAAGCAGTGCATACGGATCGAGGAAAGTTTTTTTTTAATTTCCGAGATCCGTTATGCGCTTACGGTACAAGTATTGCATGCTGTTTTTTGCACGATGATTATTTATATCAATTTAATTATATTAATTGAGATATTAGCTGAAAATATTATGTATATACATTATTGAAGATCAATTTTATATTTTAGAAAGTGATTCGCATGTGTTGGTTGTTATGGGGATGGAATATTTGTCCTGTTAAAGCCGCCACAAACTGGGGGGCCTTGGTTCCGGCCTTCGATAAAGGCTTGTATTGTGATGGTTTTACTTACGGCACTAGTGCTTTTTGTAATTTTTACAGCATTGAGATTTCTTTTGTTTTCATAGCAACCAGACTGTGTGAGGGAATGTCAAGTTACGATCCACGGCAACAATATTCATAAGTACCACTAATTAGTTACATCGTGCAAAAAATTTGTAACATACCAAAATTGCAGACTTTCAATTTCTTAGATCTTCTTGTATAAAATTGCAGGATGTCTGTGAAATGCATAATATGACAACATAATAAAGTATGGTAATTTAATAATTCCTAAGATCATAACATGAATAAGTGTTGAGTCGTGTTTCAAGCTGGCTCTTTCACAATGCTAGCAAATTAAACTGAATAATTCAGTACTACAAAAAATTATGCATTTATACATCAAGATACCATACCAAATAGACATATAAATAAATATCATATAAAAATATATTTATTTAAAAATATTATAAATGAGTGTATATGTATAGCTGGAGAATGCATAACAATTATTGCAGCGCATGGTCTACATGTCTTAATATTGCAAAAAGTTTTGTAAACAAGCATAGATATAACCATGTAGGACTTCACTCTACTAGACAGAAAGCTTCTTAAAAAAGGATTGTCAAAACAATGGAAGAGCTGTTTAAATGAAACATCTTAATGCTGCAGTCTTAAAAAAATCTAAGGCAGACTAGGAAAGAAAGTGTTATAAGTATAGAGAAAACATGCATTCTGCACAATGCCATAAATCAAACATTATATCATGAAACAAATTATAGTATATAAATAACATTTGTGAGACTTCTGCACATAATTGATGGATATAAATATATTTAAATTGGGATAAAAAAGTTAAACTTCTAATAACAATAATCTCCTTTTTTACTTCTGAATAACCACTGTAAATAACAAGGTAAGATGATTGAAAAAGCAAAGAGATAAGAGAATACTAGTGAAAAGTAAATGTAAAATATAGTTTATGTAAAGCTTGTACATAGGATTTTCAAAATTTCTTTCCTTTGCTACACACTTTTTCTTTCTACGGTGCTGACTTGTTTCTAATCCCAATCTGCCTTCAATAATAACCAGTCTCGAAACAGAACAAAATGATTTGATGATATTTACAATGTGTAAACTGTATCAGTCTTTGACGTATTAAAATGGGTAGGGCTTTTCACAATGCCACAGAAGGCTACAAAAATAAAGTAAAATATAGTATAAAAATAATTTTCATGAAAAAAGTACTGCTTAAACCTAAAGTGGTCATGCCACAGTCGAAATGATCATGCATGGTCAACTTTTCATAATATGTGTGTACTGGGATGCTACTGGACTATCCCATCTTGTAGCTGCTGTTTCCCAACCCCTTAAATATTTTCCCTTAGGAATTTAAAAAAAGAAAATTTGTTTCTCTCAATTATGTCAATAATAATAATGACCCCAGTGATGTGTTCCATTGTCGAGAAATATGAAGTTAAGGTGGGCAAGCAAGTTTCCATTTTGGTTCGGAAATATGTCGGAAAAATTTATCACTTGTATGAATATTGTACTCTTGTGATATACATCGCATAATATGATATACAATTTGTAAGTACAGTTAGCGAGTTCTAAATTTTATTTTACGTTAAACTGAAAAAAAAAAATAATAATAAAAAAAAAATAATAATAATAATAAAAAAAATAAAAAATAAAAATAATAATAATAATAACAACGATAACAATAATAATATGACTAGGAGTACAAAAACTATACATTTTCAACATAATCATTTTCAATGATTACAATTAGATTTGTGAAATAATAATGTAGGTAAACAACCTACCGAATATTTGTTAAGTGTATGCTAGGAATAAATTATTTATTTGAAATAATTTTATTTGGTTTGAAACAACATTTTTCTTTTTTTTTGGGGGGGGGGGGAGGGAATAATATAAAGTCATAACTTGCTTTTTAATTCAACACGTATTTTGCTCTGAGCAATTTGAAAAGATTGTGCATGACCACTTGCAAAACACAAAGCCGCATGACTGCTTCAGGATTAAGATCAATAGAATTTTTTACTTGCATCTCCAGTTTTAAACTGTTGTCAATACAAAGCCTCGTCCAATGGCAAGAAAGTGAAAAGCCCTTCATGAGAATTATTTTCAATTTATCATATTAGAAGTGTGTACCATTTCTAATAGAATGTTACTGATGAGTTTTACTAAGAAGGTGCGAGTTGAACTCATAAACATTGGAACACTGTTCCCCACAAATGTTGCATTTCCATGGGTTGCTATCAGAGTGGCAACCCTTATGTAAGAAATATAAGGTTTGATCAGGGAAGCCAATGCCGCAGAAAACACACTGCAATGATGGTCCAGACCTCTTGTGTGGCGATCGCCAACCTGTAGAGTCAGATGGCTGTTCAGGTCCTGTTGAAGTGATAGTTCCATTTGTGGTGGTTGCTATGGGTTGAAGACTAAAAGAACTTTCTGGTCTTGGGGATGCTGTGGATGGACGGCCTCGAGTGGGTGTATTCGAATTGTTGTTTCGGTTTCCTATTTTCCTCTTCAAATCATCTCTTAGCAGTGATTTAAGAGGTGAAACCTTAAATCATACAGAAAATCTCTAACTTAGTATTGTTCATGGGAAATACGAATAAAAAAAAAAAAGTAAAACCAGGAGGAATATGGAAACAGCTTTTAATACTCTTGATACTATGCCCAACGATTCTTCTTTCAGTTCTACCAAATATTACCATTATAACATTTTATTAAAAACCATTGCTTCCAAATTTAATAGCTTGGTTATACCCAGTGCTTTTTTTTTGTTTCTAGAAAAAAGCTACCAGCACTCTGCCATTTGTAGAATCCATATATTTAAATTATTTCTTTCCTGCACATTCACAAGAGGAAACCATTAAATTTGGTTAGAGTAATATTGGAGAGGGCTTGGGAAGTGAGGTTAAGTAGGATTTTCTATATCTAGTCCCAATATTAAATTCTTGGTAATCCCAATTTTTAAAATTATATTAAATTAAATTAGTTACGGGTAACTAACAAATACTACAATAGCTTCAGATCTCTGATTAACTAGTTCCTGTTTCCATCTTCACATGTCCTTTCTTGCTCTTCGGGTTTGTTGCTAGGTGTATCCTTTCAGAAACCAGGAACTGACGTATAATAATGTCCGAAAGACAACTCAGAGGAGGACAGATTAGCTTAATTAACGGTGTATTCATGGTCCTTAAATGCATTATAAATAGAAGCTCTTATAGTACATGAGAAAAATGTTTAAAACCATGGCAACAATGCCCATAAAAATCTGGGCACATGCCATGCCACTTAAATTAGATGGTTCTTAGTAAAATGACAAGGTGGGTCCAAGTGTCTGATTACAAGATCAGAGCTATACATCTAAACTATTACATGTGTAATAGTTATGCCAAATACATTAACTGTCTCTATTTGTCTATCACAAGAGGCAAAGGCATTTAAATAATTATCTGATGAATTATCTGAATAATTATCTGAATTTCAAAATATTACCTTAATTAGACTGGTTAAGCTACTGGACGTTGCAGACTGGAACTGGACGTTATTAGACTCAGCTGCTGCTGTAGTGAGACCACGAGCTGTAGAGAGGTTGACAGGGCCATTACTCCTTTGAGAGGGCTCGTCTGTCCCACATCCTGGCTCCTGCTTTATGGGGATGAGCGAGATGGAGGGTGTGATAGTGGTGGCAACTTCTAGTTCCCTTCCAGAGCCATTGCCACCAGTGGTGGTGATTCCAACCGTGTGGCTGCTTGTAGGTGCATTGGAATTGGAGTCAACAGAATGAGGAGAACCTGGACACTCCCCGTTGATTCGCTGGGAAGAGGGTTCTGAGCTGGACTGAGAGGTACCACCTAGGGGCTGCTCACAAGGAGCGGGAGAGAAAGAAGCAGGTGCATCTGCCATGGAAATCTCAACATGAGGGGTGAGGAAATGCATCGGTGGTGTTGCATTGTCAATTGATCGAGCACCCATGGAGTCACCACTGTCGCTGTAAGCTGCTGATAAGTTGAGATTACAGCTTACTTCTAGGGGTGAACAGTGACTTCCTTGCAGCAAAGATGAAGCACTGGGTGTGCTGGGACCAGGATTATCCAAATCTATACCATGTCTGAAATTAGATTATGTCATGATATTTTTCTGTAAAAAAATACCTCACATAAAAGAAGGAACCATAAAAATCCATTACAGTATATGTCAAAACACTTGAAAGGAGTGATGAAGAAAGATAACTGAAAAGGACTACAAAAAATTGTAACTGTAAAGAATTCTAGTTATGTATTAAATTACTGTAAATAGAAAACTTGACACACTGAGTTATTAGTAGTCTCTATACCAGGGTATCCATATGATTTTTATATAAAAATGGGACTTTTTAAAAAAAAATTGGAAAAAACCTGGGACAATTAAAGAAAAAAGGGGACAAAATTTAGTAAAAAATTAAATATGATTTTGTCTCATGCATACAAATTATCTCAAATGGCTTAAACTTCTTCTGCAGAATGCGGTACATGGTAATTCATTCCGCAGAAGTTGCCACTACACTTGTCACTTTTATAAATTTTATCAAGAAGTGCATTACCTTCTGAAATTTTATTATAAAAGCCAACACGCGGTTGTCTTAACGAGATTTATAATGTCAGAACGGCCACCATGTCCAATATCAAATTTTGATTTGCACAATGTAGGCTACATTCTACAGTTTCTCCACTGCCCTTGATAAACGGCGCTTCCTAGAAAATATACTAGCATGAGAGGGTTGATACCCGATCGTGTTCTGTTGAATCAGTGATTAAACATTTGCACATTGTGCACATTTCACCATGTTATTTATGCACTTGCAGAACTAGAAAGAAACTTATGTAGCCTAAAATACAGTGGCCAAACTATCCCAACACACCGAGTTACTTGTCACTGAACCACATGCTTCAAAAGTAACTTAGGTGGTGTAGGACTTTAACTAACCCTGTATATATTTTTATATTCATACGTTTCACACAGGCCCTACATAAATGACTTCACAATTTTTCACTAAAGTTATAAAAAGTAACTTATATTTTAATGATCTTTATTGCAAATTTCTAAACTGAGTTTATTGTAAGTATAAGAAACCTTAACACTTCAACACCAAACTCTGTGAACTGTATGGACCACATGGCACCAGTTTCTGATTACTATAGGCCTACTGACCTAAATGGCACCCAAATTACACTGCTCTCAGGAGCTGAATGAAGAAAATATTTGAATCTCAATTCATTCATGTACGGATAGGACTTTAAAAAGCCAATGTTATTTTTACTAGGTCACTGTCAAGTATATTGACTGATTTTTGCAAGTGTATTTTTGAAAAAAATATCACCAATATCAATATGTGCTTCTACAATACCAAAAACGGCTGGGAATGAAACTTCTTCTGTACTGTTAAATAACTTGCGCCGAAATTGTAATTTACTAGGAGGTGCCCGTAGCTTTGCCACGATAATTCTTTTAAAAATTAAAAATTAAGAGTATAATAATTATTAAAGCATTATATTTATTAACACTTGCACGCGAATCATTCATAAACTAAGCCATTAATAATTAATGAAACAGCTAAAATTCCTGCTTTAGAGTACATTCCACGACATGAAAGCGCCCCCTGGGAAAACTATATCAGAATCGATTATGCAGTTCCAAAGAACCTGTGAACACATAATCTCAAATTCTCAGCTGTTTATTGAAATGAATATGATGTGAATTTTATTTTATCAATTCAGTGTAATTTTCAGAAATTATATAATGTTTCAAGGGAAGGAATGGTTTGTTTGGACTATTATTATCAGCGATATTTCAAGAGATAAAACCATCAATATTTTACAGCTGTTGCCCCCGGCTTCGCCCGCCATTATTCATTGACTCTAGGATTTTTAAGAAAATTACACTGGTAGATTATTAAAAATGTTTGTCGTTCAGAGCTATGAAAATTGTAAGTAAAAATAAAATTAGAATATTTGTTCATTGTGTTCATTTCACTTAGGCCTTATATAATAAAGAAACGGTTTTCCTTCCTAATTTTGTAGTTGCCATGAAAGTTTAGACTGCGAGAGACGAACATCGCTGAGTATACCCGATGTCTCACGAAGCGGGCGAGCAAGCACGCTATTTAGGGCCGTTGAATTGTATAAGAGTAGATGCCGTGCACAGGTTTTCCTTCCACTGAATAATAAAAGTCCCTTGTACCAAACATAATATGTCACAACTATAAACAACAAAATAATATTTTATAATAAAAAAAAGACCCTTGCACCAAAAATCATATTTCACAATTATAGGAGTGGGAGTGGAAAACTCGTGCACGGCATAAAATACCCTTTCCCTAACTTGCAAATTTAGGTACTGCATTCTTAACTGTCTGTATACTGTAAGTCTATGTATACTGCAAGCATCAGACATAGAAGTGCTCTAAACCAGAATTTTTCATTACTTGAGCATAACTTTAATAAAGTCACCTTTCGATATGAAATACTTTATAACTCAAGACAGATCCCTATACCTTTACTGGGCTGACAGCATTAATATTACCTTACCAAGGAATCTATAAACGATTGTCGGGTGTGACAATGCATTCACATCTAGCACACTCGGAATGGAATTTATAAAGGCCTGCCTGCTAGGAGAAGGGTTTAGCAGTGATATGAGAACTGAGAAAATAAGTTTCACGACATCAAGCTAATCAATAACAGAGGAGATCAACATCACAAAGATTAATATGATAAGGAAAAAGTCAATATAAGTTAAGTTTGCTCTTAACTATATAACATTATAAGGAACACTGGAAGATTTTGTTAAGAAAATGTTTAGTGCTACGTTAGAAGCAAAGTGACTAGCTTTTAAGCATAACAACATTATACAGTGCCATCAAAAAGTCTCTCCCAAGGCTCTGATTAAGTTTGCCCACCTTTCAGTTTTGTAGCAGGTATACCAGAGTGGGTCATGTAACTACAGTCAAACCTGTCTAAAGAGGTAACCAATTGTTCTTCTGAAAAATGGAAATTAGTACAGGTGACCACTAAATTAAGGTTATGAAATTTCCAAAACCAGTGAAAAAAGTTGCCATCAATAGTCGTCAAATGATTAAATACAGAAGGACCTACAGTATAATATTAAAAGTAACAAACTTAAGGTGATTTAACACATTACATTATTTAATTTACATACAAAACTATATACGAAATCAACATACTGTACATAATACTGTAGACTTACTTTACATACGAGGGTTGTCCGTAAAATAAGGTTCCCAATGATTTTTCACAATGAAAACATGTTTATTGGCATACAATACATTTTTGGAAAGCTTAGACTTTCCCCTATTTTTCGACATAATCGCCGTTGCGATCAATGCATTTTTGCATGCGGTGTACCATCTTCTTGATGCCTGAATCGTAGAACTCTTCCGCCGGCCCATGAAGGTAGCTTAAAACCTCTTCTTTCAGCTCCTCTCTGGTTCTGAAATGCGTCCCATCCAGGTGTTTCTTCAATTCAGGGAAGAGATGGTAGTCACTTGGGGCTATGTCTGGGCTTTAGGGCGGGTGTGTGACAGTATCCCATCCAAATCTGTTGATGAGATCGGTTGTTACACGAGCGGTGTGCGGACGAGCGTTGTCCTGATGGAGACGCACTCCTTTTGTGAGCATGCCTCTCCTCTTGTTTTGAATCGCGCGACGAAGGTTCTTCAACGTCTCACAGTAGCGATCCGCATTGATTGTTGTACCGGCAGGCATGAATTCGCACAACAACAACCCCTTCCTGTCCCAAAAGACGCTCGCCATCACTTTGCCGGCAGACAGTGTTTGTTTGAACTTCTGCGGCTTCGGCGACTCTGGATGTTTCCACTGACGGGATTGTTCTTTCGTTTCCGGTGTCGTGTAGTGGACCCAGGTCTCGTCCCCAGTGACAATAGAGTCCAAGAATTCCTCGCCATCGGAATCGTAGGCCTGCAGAAATTCGCGGGCCGCTTCAACACGTTGCCGTTTGTGGTCTTCTGTAAGCATTCTCGGGACCCACCTTGCACAAACCTTGGCATATCCTAAATGGTCTGTAAAAATTTTGTGAATGCAGGACTTGCTGACATCAGGGAACATCTCGCAGAGCTCCCGAACTGTCAACCTTCGATCTTTCAGCATTGCTTTTTCCACTTTCGCAATAGTTTTGTCCGAAAGCGATGGCCGTCCAGATCGCTGTTCGTCATGGACGTCTGTACGTCCGTCTTTGAATTCTCTGCACCATTTGCGCACGTGTTGTACGCTCATACACGTTTCTCTGTAGACTTCACACAGTTGGGAATGAATGTCCACCGGCGCAGTGTTTTTTGCACACAAAAAACGAATCACAGATCGTAATTCGCACCTGGCGGGAGAAGCGAGTGGGAGCTCCATCTCTAACGGCTGCCAAGACAAGAATGCGCGTCGCAGACAACTCGCCGGGGCGGGGTTGGGAGAGAGGGAGCCAATCTACACGCCAGTGTTGCCAAACCCCACAGAAAAGCGTCCCTCGCGTCTGCAGCTCCTTGGGAACCTTATTTTACGGACAACCCTCGTACTTTATGTCTACATGAACAGAAGAATAATCATGCAGCAGGTGACTTTAAATTACACTAGTGTACTGTAGAGAGACATGTTTTTCAATTTACTTTTCCTTAAAAATCTTTCAGTGTGGTATCTTTTTTGTACTGTTTCCACATTTCTTTTTAACCGAACACATTTCAAATGATTCTAAAAGTTTATTCAGATGAGACTATTCTGTTCGTATGCTTTATTTAAGACGTAACACAAGTGGCTGTATGTTAAGGAGAGCTTCAATCCCCTCCATTAGAGACAACAATGGTTTAAAGTCTTCAAACTTCCGAACTGCACTTGCATTAATGAACTTTTGACTTCCAAAAATCATTGGCAAGCCTGTGTTTTCAGGGCTGAATAAGTATTTGTAATGATTATGACTGGCTGTTTAATCCAGGTCATTTTCTGAAATTTGTATGGCCGCTGACTGCGGTATGAGCTGGCCGTTAAAGGGAAAATGGTTGTTTACTGAGTGACTGCTAATTGAAGGTGGCCATTTAGGCAGGTTTGACTGTATTGAAGTGTGTCTGTTTTCTACTGTTGATGTGTGAATGGCATCCTCTCATAATCAATGATATTCAATTGTAACGAATATGATACAGAATGAAATAGCGGCAATGGGCGTAAGTAAACAAGGTGTACTCTGGTAAACATTTTCAACATCTTACGTAAATAAGCAAGTTTTATTTGATTTTTATGTCTTACTTAAAAAATGATCGTACCACTAACTTACATTATAATCATAATCTAACGCTGCCAACTGAATTCCGTTTCTTAGCAGATTTCTGCCTGCATAAGTGCTGTGGAGAGGCTTCTTGATGGCATTGTATTCAAAGTGGAAGCTGGCAAAAATGATGTGTTCTGGCAGCACATGAAATAACATTTACTAACTTTTCCTGCTAAGAACACCTTTGGAAAAGATAGTAAGAGGTAAGTTATAACGTGTTCAAGTGCCCAGCATGAACCAAAGTCAACTGCTTCTGCTTCAAGTGACTGTTGTACTTGAGGCTTAGGAATTGGAAATGTGGCAGCTGTGTATAGATTCCTTTCTAGAGAGCTGGCAGAGCAAGCTTACCTGGCGTTCATAGATTTCATCCTTAATTATATTAAAGAACAAGCAAAAAAAGCTGTATGGGTCTACCTGTTAAAGAAGTGCACCCTTAAACTCTTCATGGAGCCTGCACGATAACTGCATAAAGGGCAAGATTTGATCATGTCATTCTGTCCCACATGTTCATTCTGAAAGTGTGCTCGCATGGCGATCTGCCGCTGGAATCCACGGTTACAAATGGGACAATGATAAGGCAGAGTTTTTGTGTGGGTGGTAAAATGTTCTGCCAAGTGATCTTTCCTGAAAAACCTTTTCTGACAGACTCTGCACTCATAGGGTTTTACACCAGTGTGGCGCATTTTGTGACGACGCATATTGGCGCCATTTGAAAATTTCATATTGCACACATCACATTCAAATATTTTGCGGTCGTGGCTTCGATGAGTATCGCTGGGTGTTGATGTTTCTCCTTCGTTGCCCGTGCATCGTGACAGATGGGCAAGTAACGCAGCACGAGACAGAGTCTCGTAATTGTCACATCGCTCACATCTATGCACAGGGATTGCACCATCACTAGAATCATAGTTGGTGTTCAGTGCACCGTCCGGACCACCAGAAGCCAATGGGCTCCCCTGTCCACCAGACTGATCAGCCTCGTTGTCTTGATCCCCGTTTTCCTCATTGCTGTGGCCAGCTTCATTCTGAGTGCCTGAGTCAGCCTCGTTTTCATTCTCAGGTGTACCGTCTGTTGAGCTCCTGTCTGGCTCTGCCATTCTCTTCCTCCTCACTCTTCCCACTGCCTGTAAGACATCACATTGTTATGCTTTAATAAGGATTTTAGGGACAATTTTCACATGAAATAAATAACCGTTAAAAAAATTGCAACTGACTTTAATAGTATTTATCTATTTCCTTAGAGATATTCTTTAATTTTTAAAGGAATATTTTTTATTTATTTATATAGTTCATATAGTTTAAGAAGTTTACAGTTTTCACCATTGTTATTTAAATTAATTAACCTAAAATGTATTAGGCCTAAATCCCAGCTGACTGATTCCTACCACTGTTGGACCTTCCCTAGCGTCAATCTAAAATACAGTCAACCCTCAATAATTCGGATCCCTATATCTTGTATTTCTGATAATGAGATAGCGCCGAAACTAGTACCTAGGTGAATTATACCAAAAATGAAGTTTAGTGTAAATATCATTTCCCTATAATTATTATGTTATAATAACTTCATTGTGTTAATTTCTAAAACAATTTAATTTAATTCAGAGATGTTTGATACTGGCAATTTTGGAAATTTTAAAATGAATCTTCTTTGTCTATAATACAGATAAACACTACATACCTATCTTGGTTCAAATGACAGAATACTATTGTGATAAAGAAACCAGAAAACATATATTATCGCCTCGCTCAATTCGTTGACAGTTAACATCAAAGAAGTCGCCGCCGCTTGGAGTAGTTGCCACACTGCACAGTGTTAGTAAACAGAGCGGGAAGATGTAGATGCAGCAAAACACTTACGTGGCAATGACATTGAGCAATGAGAGAATTGGCAACACGAATTCAGTCAGCGGTTTCTTTTGAGAAAACCTTTTACAGTAACAACAAGCATTGTAATATGAGAACAAAGCGAGCCGCCCGTCAACGTTATGAGTGAGGCGATAATAACATGTTTTAATGGATGCTCCACTTTGACAGTAAAAACTTTTTCTTCATAATTTGGTTATAGTTGCTACAAGATTGATCATCGCCTATAAATGCAATCATAATTTTTAATCCCTTAAATCTGGACAATACCCTTCTTCTTAACATAGTCAGCTACAAAATGGAAGGGGAATAAACAGTTGACACAGATAAAGAAGGGAGGGAATAGAAGATAAAAATGACCACTCGTTGACAGAAATTACCACACAGTAAAATCAACAACATCTAGACTTAAATATACCAGCTACATAAAAAGCTCATAGGAAAACTCTGTTATTAATAGAGAAAGGAAAAATATGAAATTTCATATCCTAAAAAATGACTCTATGCATCAGAGGGACAGATCAGACGTAGCATCAGATAGTGTCGTGAGATTGGGACCGACATTCATTTGTTGTTTCATGATCCGTAGTAATCAGGTGAAGCAGTGTAGGCTATGTTTGTGCCTTGTGAAGCGAAGATAACATGCCTAAATCTGGAATTCATGATTGACTGAATTCAACTGTTTTAAAACAAATGGGAAGATTGTTACATGCACATTTTGCAACAAAAGTATGGGGTAGCCTATAGTGCTTTTCATAATATACACTTATAATACAGTGAGTCCCACGCAAGAGTTGGCCAACGACGTGGGTTCCTGCGGCGCGGCGGGCACAGCTCCAACTCCCGAGCGATTGGGTGAAATATCTATGCTAATAAGGCCGCGATCGGTTTAATGATTCAGGTTCTCACATTTACAGTTAAAATTACAGTGAAAATAAACACGTACCTCATCACAAGAGACGTTAGAAATGTTCTCCTCTTGCATCCACACAATACTGGCACCTATTTAGGAAATTTTCTTTCACGCGCATAAGTTTAGCTTCCGAGATAAAGTTAATTTCTCTTGTGATAGGCCTAAGTGATATTGTCTTTAAGTTCTTCTAACAGTATGTTAATATTATTTATGGGGAAACTTGAAAAATAAAGTGTATAGGTCAATCTCCCATACATTAGAAGAACTTAAAGACAATATCACAAGAGAAATTAACTCTATCTCTGAAGATGAACTTATGCGCATGAAAGAAAATTCCCTAAAAAGGTGCCAGTATTGTGTGGATGCAAGAGGAGAACATTTCCAATATATCTTGTGATGAGGTACATGGTTATTTTCATTGTAATTTTAACTGTAAATGTGAGAACCTGAATCATTACACCGATCACAGCTTTATTGGATAGATATTTCATCCGATCGCTTGGGAGTTGGGGCTGTGCCCGCCACGATGCATAAACCTGCATCATTGGCCAACTCTTGCGTGGGACTCACTGTAGTTAAGCGTGTGAAGCAGAGGCGGCAGCCATAGCAAAATGCATTTGTAGAATAATGGGCCATATTATATCTCCCACGAGGTTTGTCAATCTGTTTATCCACAATTAATTCTAGCTGCTCTGGCAGAATAACATCACACCTCTAATGTCCAATCAAGAGTTTCTTCATGATTTGAGGACAAAAATATGGTGGAAATTAAGCTACTTTTCGCTAGAACATGGTTTAAAAGAAAATGTATTAGGCTAATTAGGTGGGTGGGTGGGTTGGATCAAATCATTTGCCAAGACAACATCTCTCCACAGAACTATAACAAAACACGTGTTTTATGAAGAAAATCTCTGTTTAAAAATACGGGTCCTCTACATATGGATTTTACCAAATTAAGCAGATAATGAGACATGGAAGAATCACTTATCTTCATTTTAGAGTTGAGAAGCCTATGTTCCTCATCTCAGCACATTCTTATGGAAATTAGGCTATGGTAACCTTAGGCTATATTGCAAGTATTCGTAAACGGTCTTAGGTGGTGATGGAACTAATGGCATCTATTTAAATTACTTATTGTAAACTCAACGCATAACCACTGACTGTAAATCAACACAGGCCTATTTTCTTTGATGACATCACTTGAAAAAGTGCAGATGTATTTTTTAAATTTTTGTTTAACTTGGTTTGCTATATCTAAACTACCGGTAAGTTGGTAAATACCTAGACTTATTTGGTAACCTGTATAGTGACTGCCTCTGTGGTCCAGTGGCAGCTTTGAGTATGGGTTTGATTGTGGTTCCTCCATGGATTTTTCTGAGGTAGAGTGGTCTGAGCAGGGTTGTTATGAAAAAGCCGGCCTGGTTTTAACCGGCCGGTTTTATCCACTTGAAAAAAGCCAGGCATTTTATCTGGCTAAAATCAAATTGAATAAAAATAATTGAAGTTCCTTTCATGTTTTTGTTTCCAAACATCACAAATTTAAAAGTTACAAGCTCAGAACCTGTAGTGGGCCTACTTAGGCCTACTGAATGCAAATGCAGAGCTACCAGTTTTATCCACTTGAAAAAAGCCAGGCATTTTATCCGGCTAAAATCAAATTGAATAAAAATAATTGAAGTTCCTTTCATGTTTTTATTTCCAAACATCACAAATTTAAAAGTTACAAGCTCAGAACCTGTAGTAGGCCTACTTAGGCTTACTGAGTGCAAATGCAGAGCTACCAGTTTTATCCACATGAAAAATGTCAGGCATTTTATCTGGATAAAATCAAATTGAGTAAAAATAATTGAAGTTTCTTTCATCTTCTTATTTCCAAACATCACAAATTTAAAAGTTACAAGCTCAGAAACCTGAAAGTGTATTTAGTGTAATTTAATAAAGTGAGTCCCAAGCAAGAGTTGGCCAATGATATGGGTTTCTGCGTCGCGGAGGGCACAGCAAATAAAGCCGCGATCAGTGTAATGATTCAGGTTCTCACATTTACAGTTAAAATTACAATGAAAATAACCATGTACCTCATCACAAGACATGTTGAAAATGTTCTCCTCTTGCATCCACACAATACTGGCACCATTTTAGGAAATTTTCTTTTACATGCAGAAGTTCAGCTTCCGAAATAGAGTTAATTTTTCTTGTGATACTGTCTTCAAGTTCTTCTAATGTATGGGAAATTGACCTATACACTTTATTTTTGAAGTTTCCCCATAAATAATAGTCACATGCTGTTAGAAGAACTTAAAGACAATACCACAAGAGAAATTAACTCTGTCTCGGAAGCTTAAATTATGCGTGTGAAAGAAAATTTCCTAGAAAGGTGCCAGTATTGTGTGGATGCAAGAGAAGAACATTTCCAACAGCTCTTGTGATGAGGTACGTGGCTATTTTCATTGTAATTATAACTGTAAATGTGAGAACCTGAATCATTACACCGATCGCGGCTTTATTTGCGTAGATTTTTCACCCGATCGCTTGGGAGTTGGAGCTGTGCCCGCCGCGTCGCAGAATCCCGCGTCATTGGCCAACTCTTGCATGGGACTCACAGTACCACTTCACTATGTAATTCCCAGCAATAGTTAATTACCGTATTTACTCGACATTATAATGCACCCTCAAATTTAATGCGCACCTGATTTTGAAACTTAAAATCATAAAAAAGAGTTTGTTAGCGAATGTAATGCGCATCAATAGGATATTTTATTTGGAATTTTGTCACAGTATTTATAGAATATTGAACCAACACAAACATTTACAGTTAACTGCCAGTTTTAGGCCTACAAGTAGGCCTATAGGTATGGCTCATCAATATTCACTAATGTGTTCATCACTGGAATCCTCGGAGGTGCTTATTTTTTATTGCTAAATGGACAAACAAAACGTTAAATCAACGTTTTACAATAAAAGCTGATACCGCTCTTAAATGAGTTTAAAATCGACAATGCACAATATTCCACATTTGCACTATAGAACTGACAAAAACAATTTTTTCATTATGTTTTAGAAATTAAATTTCATATGGTGTAGGCTAACAATAAAATGAACGAAGTTGAGAATTATAGCAATGCATTGTTATGTAGATCAATATTACCTCCGACCTACGAAACGGATTTGTACTAGAATTTAACGCGCACTCAGAATTGAAATCTACAAATGGACAAAAATAGGGTATGTTATATTCGAGTAAATATGGTAAAATCACCATTCATCATAAGACTCTTGCATATTTGCTTTATTCTGCCTGTTGATGTATACAAGCTTCTGGGCTTTTTCATTGCCTAGAGTCTGTTTCTCAATTTTGTTTGTATTAACCCAAATGAAGAAAATACTCTTTCGATTGATGCAGAACTGGCCGGCATACGAAGTAAAGATTCTATGGCTTGACAAAATTCCAGCGATAGGTGATTACGCTTCAGATTTGTGTAATTGATGGAGAAATAAGTATAAAAAATCCCTTTTATAAAAAGAGAGTTGTTAATTATGTATTAGACCTAATTGATATCTTTTATTATTTCATTTTTAATTTGGCCAAGGATTATTGTTCTAAAGATATTTAACTATTATTTTTAATATTTCAAACTTTATTTCATTGGTAATTTTAGCCTCAGTTGGTCCTCATGAATTCATTTCGGCATGCCTATTGGCTGAGGTATATTTTAAAGCGTTTTTGACTTTCAAAAATTAAAAAACTCCTTATGATGAGTGCTATCGAGGAACTAGTTGTTGATTTAAAGATTACTCATCAAGAGCTTTTCAACGATACCCCACAAGACATGGTTTTAAAAATTTTGAATTTCCACCCTCATCCCCACAACCGCTGAATCATTGGTGTCTAATTTATGCAGACAAAGTTTCCCTCTAAACCCCATAGGGCCCTAAATATAATTTTTTCAAAATTTCAACCCACTCCCACCTCCCCCAACCAGGAAAATCCCTTTAGGCAGGCCTACAGGCGGAGGTAGATTTCGAAGTGCTTTTGGTTTAATTTATTGTCGCTGCATAGCACTCTTTTTCTTTAGCCTTGGCATGGTAAACCTGCAGTAATAAGAACTGAATTCGGTAAAGAGGAAGAGCCTACAATCATTTGTTTTGACAACAAGAATAGGATATAATATTCTGGGAGGCCGTACGCAAGATCAGCAATGAATAAAATTAGCAAAGCCGCTAAACAAGACAAAATTATGATATTATAATAATTCTTTTAAGTGTTATTATTTTCAAACATTAAAATCTCGCGTCATATGAGAGCTATCAAGAAACTATTTATTGATTTGTAGAGTACTCATTAAGAGCTTTTCAACGATACCCCACAAGACGTGGTTTCAAAAGTTTCGAATTTTCATCCCCCAAACCCACCCCCACCCCCACCCTCACTCGAACCCCCGAATCTTTGGTGTCACTGTGAACTCCATAGGGAGTACTCTAATTTATTCAAACAAAGTTTTCCTCTATACTTCATAGGGGCCGAGATATAAATGTTTTAAAATTTCAACCCCCTCCCCCGACCACCCCCTTGGGCCAATTTTGCCCATTAACGAACTTGTCCGAACTATTGGGCCTAGAAATAACATAATAAAATTTGGTTCAAATATCTTCAAAATTACGGCCGCTATCGTGTAAAGATATATATAAATATATATATATATATAAATATATATATAAATATCACAAAATTTTTTTTTGAACGGGCGGTGGTTTCGTACTTAGGGGAGCATGAAACGTAAAGATATGAAAGAATTTTTCAAAAATCATAAAGTGGTATCCATTGCAATAGGTAGATTTTTCTTCGAAAATCTACCTAAAAATTGATTTTAGCCGGCTAAAATCATGATTTTAACCGGCTAAAATTGAAAAAAACCACTGGTCAGGTCTTTTTCAATTTTAGCCGGTTTTTTTACAACCCTGGGTCTGAGTGCGGTGCAGCCTGCAGTAGGCCTATTGTAGTTAACAAGAGCACATTTTCTAACAAGTGAGATTTTGTAAGAAACACCTCAATTCAACAGTCTGATTTTAAAATCATCCAGATCTCATAGAAATGGAGTGCAAAAATTCTCAAAGATACCCTTCCAAATTCTCACAAAGTCTAGGCACTTATTATAATTCTGAACATAAGTTAGCACTGATGCCAATAAGCTTTTCCTTAATGATGTTGCCTTGTAAATCCAACGAATCACCAGGAGTCTGGTCAGACTCAAAGGACTACTACTACTACTACTACTAAGTTACTACTAATGATGAACTAACTAAACAGGATAGAGAAAGTCAAAGCACAATTTCTCAAATATATACTCAGAGTTGGGAAAACAGCCCCCTCGGGGTTAGTAGGGTTAGTAGGCCTATATGAACTCGCAAAAGAGACCTTCTACATTGAAGACATACTACTGAAACTACTACTACCATCTACGGAAGCATACAGCAAACTTATAGAAAGCAGAAGACAGAATCAAAGAGAAATAGATGGCAATTTTTATGTCACTGGAGCTATGATAGATAGAAACTGGACAAAAGAAAATCAAGACCTGAGACATGTTATAACTCGTTACGCGATACATGGCTTTCACCATAAAATATGATGATGAGTGTTCTGCCCGAAGGCAGGTCTAGACCCGGGACGAAGCCATGGGGTGATGACCACGACTCGTCCGAGGCGATTCAGGCAAGGATGATACCGCGGAGACTACTACTACTACTACTAAGTTACTACTAATGATGAACTAACTAAACAGGATAGAGAAAGTCAAAGCACAATTTCTCAAATATATACTCAGAGTTGGGAAAACAGCCCCCTCGGGGTTAGTAGGCCTATATGAACTCGCAAAAGAGACCTTCTACATCGAAGACATACTACTGAAACTACTACTACCATCTACGGAAGCATACAGCAAACTTATAGAAAGCAGAAGACAGAATCAAAGAGAAATAGATGGCAATTTTTATGTCACTGGAGCTATGATAGATAGAAACTGGACAAAAGAAAATCAAGACCTGAGACATGTTATAACTCGTTACGCGATACATGGCTTTCACCATAAAATATGATGATGATGAGTGTTCTGCCCGAAGGCAGGTCTAGACCCGGGACGAAGCCATGGGGTGATGACCACGACTCGTCCGAGGCGATTCAGGCAAGGATGATACCGCGGAGATTTGCCATTGCCTCTCGCGGGATGGGAATGAAAGGACACAACACAACACCCAGTCCTGAACCCAGGAAGGAAATTTTGCACCACTGAAAAATCCCCGAACCGGCCGGGAATCGAACCCGGGCCACCAGGGTGAAAGGTAGTCACGCTACCAACTCACCCACGGCGGCGGACTGCAAGACAAAAATATATCTACCAAGTGAAACATGTGTGTGCAAATTATGTAACCAAGAGTGTGACTGCTACCATGCCACCAAATGTTTAAAAGCAAAATCACTGAAGGAACTCAGCAAAGACTGAATTAAAAACAATACCCTTTCGGGTGAACCTATCTTCTTATTATTATTACTAAATTTTTAGCAACTAGGCCAGCTCTGAACCAGAAACACTTCATTATGTAGCATAGAATATTTAAAAGGTTTGAATAATAATAATATACACACATGAAGTAATCTATACACCTGTCAATAATGTTATAAGCTATTCTGGTTCAGAGAGAGCAAAACTTGTTAAACATTTAATTCAATTACAGTCCTACACATTCTACGTCTACGTTTATCCAATTTTGCCATAGCCTTAACCTAAATTCTACTTATTCAATGTAATAAAATTCATACCATTTAAAAATCCTGAAGGAAAATCCCATCACACACGAAAAATACTCCGTATAAAACCCTAACCTCTTGCAAAATTACTGAAACTGATATGCCAGATACTATCACATACGGATTTTTTTAAATGTTGAACTCTCAAGAGTTGTATACGTTTCGCCCTATTTCTTATTAGGCCTCTCCAAGACCTGGATTCCATTTCCAGGTTACAGGCAGGTGAAACACAGTTAGGGATAGGCCAGCAACGGGACTTTGAACCCGAATTCCCAACATGCTATTATGTAACATAATACATAATTCAACATATTAGCGCCTGAAAAAAATACTTACATGTCCCCACAAACGCTGTAATGTTTAATTCATTCATTTACAATCATTTTTTAAAACAAAACTATATAAAACTACATGACCGCATTAATTCCAGTGACCTACCGGAAGTAGGAAGTGTTACAGGTTGTAAATTTCCGCCGAGTTGTACGGCCTGGTTGATTCCTCTTAAATAAATTATTTACCTGATCATTGTAAAATTTGTATCGTGAAGTACTGTAATGTTTGTTTACTTGAATATATAAATGTTAATGCATCACGTGGGTAAAGATGGAGTTTGGCAATTTTTTATAACCATGAGGAAGATCGATCCCTGATTTTTGCAAAAATTAGGTTATGTTTGCTACTTGTAGTTGGCTAAACTGTCATCGGTGAATGTTTGTAAACATGGCAAAATGTCAGCTGTCACTGTACAACAAATCAAGAAACTAAGATATTTTGTTGTAATATTCCAACAATAATGCCTCTAAATGTGTCAAGAGAAGAGGTTCGTAGTCTCCTTAAGTCTTACGAACAGGAGGTGAAGAAACTACGGCATTTGGGTAAAGAATGGAAGCTTAAAGATAGTGACGTTGATGAAATTATTCACGAATCTTTTAGTTTTTTGCAAGAACAGCACACTAGACGGGAACATAAAAACATGGTAAATAAACATTCAACAGAAAATAAAAAGTCGATATTTTCAGTACAACTGACACTAAAACTACTAGTCATAGCGTTGTTGATTTTGTTTGCTGTCTGTTTCTGTATTACTTATCACAAGCCTACCTATAATCTGGTTGTCAGAAATGTACAAGAGTTAATTTATCCGACCATGAAATGTTTAAGAAGATTAACACTTCCAATTGTGAGAGCTTTCCCATCAATAACAGGTATTTATTTAAACGATATATTAGAATTACAGCTTCATAGATGTGTAGGCCTACTGTAAAATTTTGTTCCCCATTTCTACTCTGTGACAACTACTATCCTGTTTTTCAGTGTGGTATGATGAAATGTGTCTTCTGGAGAATCCATATTTCAGGGCAACAGATATAAATTGCTGGCCATGTGAAGAAGTTCGAAGTGTGCTGGATCTTTCAGAAATGCATAATCCAAGAGAATTCCAGCCTCACACAGGATTTCCGTATATCGTAAAGGTAAAATTGTTTCACTTTTAGTTAGAATCACTATGCATTCTGTCTGCTTCATAATAATAATAATAATAGAAAAGCGCACAATGTGCATGATTAGTTTGAGCAGAAAGCCGCGAGTGAGCCTGTCCTCTCGGGGCAAACCATCACATGATATCTGTCACAAGTCCGGTGGCACAACGCACACACACAGTCCTCATTTGGGATGTGATATGTTTTATTTTGACACACTAGGTGGTGGAAACCATGAGTGGCAAATCTTGTAGTGATGTGTCTAAGTTCATAGTCTGTGTTCATCCAGTCTGAGTTGGTCATAGCATCTGTTGAGTAGAAGCTTTGCCATATTTCCTTCTTTTTTTCTTGTAGTTCTTCCTGTAGTTGTATATATGCAGTGGTAGAAGGCAGGAGTAGTTGGTGTCTAAGTTCCGTTGTGTAGAAAGGTTCTCTTGTGAGTTCGTAGCATAGTCTCGAGAGCATGAATTTCGATAGACACAGTACTTTTTTCATGTATGTGACTTTCACACTTTCAAGGTCTTTGAGATTTTCTTTTGAAAGGTATTCCCAAATCATGTCCAGTCCATATGTCATAATCGGTGAGATTTTTAGCTTGAAAATTTCCATTGCAACTCCAACTGACAGTCTATTTAACATCGATATTTCATTCATTGCTCTTACTGCCGCTGCTACTCTTTCTTTTATATGTCTACTGTACGATGTGCCTGATGGCTGTAGAGTGATTCCCAGGTATTTGAAAGATCCCGTAATTTCTAGAGGGGGAAAAAATAGTTTTATGCTGCACCCTAGGCTCCTCTCTAATGAGGCCCGCCTGGGAAGGTGGGGTTTAGGGTTTTGTCACAGAAGAAATTCAATGTGAGACATAATAAACCTCGTGACATTCAGTATATTGCTCCTAAACTAACATAAACGTTCCTAACCTAACAAAACAGCGGAGCTTGGCTGGGGTGCAGCATAAATCTATCTTTTGCCCAATGTTTTCTGTCGGTTCACAGTGAATTTATTTTCATCTGCCCATTCCATTAATTTTATAAAGGCCATTTGTAATTTCTCTGGACATCTTGATGCTATTGCAACATCGTCTGCATAGCGATACACTTTTAAATCCTCCATTTTTTCTTTCATTTTTCCTGCTAGATCCGATATTGCCACATTAAACAGTATGGGGCTCAGCGGGTCACCTTGTAACACTCCATTTCTCTGTAGAATTGGATTTGAGAGCGCTGTGTTGTCATTTACAGTGACGTAGTTGAAGGCAAGGATGCAACGTATGATCTCTAATAGGGGATTGGCGTGTCCCAGCACCGTTTCCAATTTTAGTAGAAGTTTTTCCCTGGCCAAAAGATCAAATGCTTTTCTATAGTCGACGAAAATTACCAGCAGTTTCTTATCTGGACCATTTAGTGCATTGGATATGTCGCCAAGCAAGTTTCTCAGTGCGGTCATTGTCGATCGGCCTCTCCTGAACCCGAATTGTTCGTCTGGTATCAGTTGCTCTGTTTCTTTTGTCAGTCTCGATGTTAACAGTCTGGTGAAGAGTTTAAAGATGTTACTCTCTAAGGCGATCCCCCTGTAAGAGTCCAAGGAGCTTGTGCTGCCTTTGCCTTTGTAAAGTATTTTTATCTGTGAGTGTCTCCAGTTGTCGGGTATTTCAGATTTTTCTACGCCTTAATTGAAGAGCGCAGTCCATGTCTTTATTAGCATAGGTGTTGTAGCTTCATAATGAGGACTTACTTATTGCACAGTGTATGACCAAGCTGTTAAAGCTGTTCCATGAACTATTCAATTTTGCTTACACATGGATGATTACTTGCAGGAGTTCTTGAAAGGGAGAGCAGACACACATTAGCAAAGCAATGATGTGACTGAACTCCAGGCATGAGGGAGTAGAGTCCTTGATATTTATTCCTCGTCTTTTTCCACTTTTGCACTAAGTGCAATGAACTGACTTTAATAAAATATGAATGTGCCCTGGACCCCCTTCCCATCACACTATTCATAGCAATAGGGTCCATGGCTCTGCATCCCTGAAGAGACTAGTGAAGAGACTAGGCCCACCATTTGACTGTTGCATCATCTACCATAGGCAGATGGCAGATTGGGGGGCATGTAGTCAGCAGTTAATGATGGTCTCCATGACCGTAAAAATAATTAGTGGCCATATAAAAATTAAACTACTCAGAATTTAAGGTATATTAAAATGATTTCACCTTATTCATATAGAAAACATTTATCCAACTTTTCCAGGGTGCTGCTGCCATTGTGAGTTACGAGAAACTTGAGACAATGTATAGAGAATATTCACAAATGGTAGATCGAGATGCATATAGGATCTCAAGTTCAGTGCCTGAGTGGAATACATTTGGTGATTTAATGAAACATGATCTTGAGAAAAATCCTACCATAAATCAGGATTCTCACATAATGTGGTAAGAAATAATTTCCATCCTATTGCATTTGTTCACGTAGCTTGTATGTGACACATGTTGAATATTTTGTTCTAGGTCTTTCTGGCTATGACAGTTTTGCACTATTACAGAACAAAGAGTCATTACAAATAAGCAGACTTGTTTAGGCTATGCAATATAGGCTTATTTATGCAGCCTAAATAAAGCCAATAATTGTGCTGAAGCAAATTACATACATTAAAAACATATTGATATACTTTCATTATTCTATATCCCATTTAAGAAAGATCCTGTTCAAAACAAAGAGGTGTGGCTGTCATAGTGCAAGTGAGAACGCATTGACATCACCGTGTTAGTGGTAGTTTGTTTATTCTCAGTACAACTCACCCGCAGAGTCGTCGTGAACAATGAATCCTCTGTTTTGTTTGCTACTTGATATACTATATTGATGACGATGCCAGTGAGAGTTTGTTATTTCAAGTGTAAATGTTGATATTATTGTTGTATGAACTTACGAACACTACTTCTGTACTAGCAAGCCACTCCCTGGTAATGGCGCATGCTAATGACTTTAACCAATCACGTTTTGTCACAAGATGCGAATTTTCTGCGAACTCTCTGTGAGTTCTCCCCCTTTGTTTTGAACAGGATCAAACTAGAGTGGGACAAATTATAGACTGTTACAGCTAGGACTTCCTGCAAGAAGCATGGCTTGTAAAATCAAGAAGATAGTGACTACAGTGAAATGGGAAAGAAGGAATAAAGGTATCCAACTAGCTTCAAAATTTTAGGAAATATACCTTGGGGTAGAGTAAGGAAAACACCTAATTTCAAACTCACCACATAGTTTGCCATAGATGGAATCTGAATCAGTGTGTCCAGGGTGCAGACCATGCTTACTGCCACTTGCCCATGGTTAGCTTTTCTTTGGTAGAATCTGAAATCGAAAGAATGTTTGTTATAGGTCAAATTTCTCAATAGTCAAAATATTATACGTTATTGGTTCTTTATACTCCAACCTTGGTCATGTACACCTGCATACATTACACTTTATATTCAGGCTACAAGTGAGATACAGTAAGTATCTAAATGCTCCTTACCATTATATACCGTATTATTTTACAGGCGAATCAACAGAATGGAACCAGCAAGAGCACTCAGAAAACTCTTTCCCCGTCCTTCTTTCATACCAAATACAGTCAACATGGAAAGATTTGTGTTGATTGATGAACCAAACGCACCACAGTACAAATTGGTAAGCTTATGCAAGTCCTAGTGTAATCTATTTTTGCCATTAGGACATTTAGTTAAGCTTGTACAGAATAAGTTATTCTAAATAAATATTATTAAAAACAATTTTTAAAAATATTTCTTTTCTTTACTGTTCAGTTTTGAACCCAGATGCTTTCCCTATATGCTTTGACTGAGTCATCATTTAATTTTTTTTACTAGCGGGCTTGCACAAATTAGTCTTTCTTGACTCTTTTGAATGAAATTTGCACTACTGCATCATCATTGTTCCTCTGTAAGGGAATCATTTTGCAAATCTTTCCAAGATAAGAATCATCTAAATATCCTCCAAGTTTCTTGTTCTGAACTCAGGGCTAGTTTAAGGGCCCTGCAGGCGCAGGGGGCTTTGAGCCCTCTTGCAAAAAATAAGTTAAAATGACTGAATTTCCTGAAAAGCTAAGATTTAAGTAAGCATTTTTTTTTTTTTTTTTTTATTTTTTTATTTAATTTCAATCGTTCAGCATTACATTGCTATGTCAGATTGGTGATAACCATTGGAGATTTGTAACAGTAGGCCTATTAGTATTCTCGCTATAGAGGTGAGTCAATGTTTGACCCCTCACTCAAAATTACGCTTTAAAGTTATCTGACATAGGCTAATTATGGTCACAGGCTTGAACTTAATCAAAGAACTATATCTTGAGGCAAACGAGGTTTAAGTCGCCATGCATTGTGGGACTTTTGTCCGAGGCCATAATACTGTGCCCCTGAAACATGTTCTAGATTATTAAGAAAATGTTTAGTCAAATTAGAGATGTGTTCATGAATATACTGTACACCGAGTTCACTGTGTAATTGGTTGTTTCGAATAAACCAAGGAGAGTTCACTGACATTCTTAGAACCTTGTTCTGGAATATTTGGAGACGCTGAATTTTTGTTTTTGATGCACTACACCATATAGGACATGCATATAGCAGCAGAGGCCGGAGTATGCTTTTATAAAGCAAAAGAGTATAATCCATTCTGAGAGACGATTTCCTGTTCATAATTGGGTATAACTTCATCAGTCGGGCATAAGCTTCATTTAGTTTTGTGTTTATATGGGTGTGCCAAGTCAGTCGTCGATCTAAATGTAGTCCCAGGTACTTAACAGATTTGTCTGAAGAAAGCCAGGTTACTGATGAATCATACATCTTGATATCAGGGGGAACTTCAGGCCTTCTCAGTGTAAATATTTTCAGTTGACTTTTCTGGGGGTTTAACTGAATGCGCCATTTTGATAACCAGTGTAAGAATAGATCTAATGAAGACTGTAATTGTGTAGTAGCTGTAATTATATTATGATGAGAAGTATATATCACTGTGTCATCTGCAAATAGAGCTGTATGCACAGAAGGCAAATCTGGTATATCGGCAGTATAAATACTGAAAAGAGTAGGAGACAAAAAGCATTTTTTTAAGAAGTTATAAAAGGAAAGATACAATTTTTCAAGTTTGTGGCTGTTAACTTTTGTAAAATAATTAAAATCAAGCTATACTTTGCATTTCAGAACTAGCAACTAACAATGAAAACTGCAAAAGAAAGAACAATATATATTAAAATTATTATACTTAATGAGACTTATTCAGTCTTCAAATTCTGCTGAAACTGTTTTGTAACTTGGTTTTAGTGAAAATAAGCTAGACTTTTGAGGATTATTTTGTAAAAATTATGTACCGGTACCATAAATCATAGGAAATAATAAGATTAAGATGTTTTTAAAATACTTTTACATTTTGTTTTGCACGGTAAATCTATGCCAGTACAGTAAATGTTTAAAAAAATTGCCATTGCGTTGGTATTTCTAATGTAGTTTGTGAAACTGAACTATCAGTGGAAATTTGCATAATATCTGCATCAAATAGTAAGTAGGTTAGGTCTGATAAATCTGCAATAAATGTAAAGTATATACAAAGCCTAGACCGGAGTACATATAGCTTCACAAAGGCAATTGGAACTAGCCGGGTAACATGTGCAGTTTTCTGTTCGGACTGGATGTCACTTGTGTGGGTTCTCATACAGACAAATCCATATCTTTTCTGGTGAATGAAATGGGATATTCTGCCCTAGTCAGTGTGATTGAAGATCTTAATCAAGCAGTTACTTTAGCTGTCACAACTCCGCCTCCTGCATTTGCATTATTGGTTGATCTCTGCCGGACAATTAGTTGTACCACCCTTGCAATATTGGGAAGGGGTAATTGCTTTGACCATCCCTTGATTTAAAATAAAATAAAAATAAAAAATGAAATAAGCCTATCGTGTCCCATGTAGGGCAAAGGCCTCCAAAGAAGGGTTTAGCTCCTCTTATCTAGCACGGCGAGCTACTCCGCGCTAGTGAAGTTGTTCGTGATTTTGAGCATTGAACTTTAACACTTGGTCTTGAGCACTTAGTCTTGCGTATTGTTCAGGGTTTTCCCCAGTTCTTTCCACTCGTTTCTTCTTTTGGCTACCCTGGTCCATTGTTGGCCCACTTTATCCTTGAAAAGGTCCTCCCATCTCCTTTTTGGTATTCCGCGCAGCCTTCTTCCTTGTCTGGGGTCCCATATGGTACTCCTGTATGTCCATCTATCGTCCACCAACCTTGAAACATGGCCACCCCATCTCCATTTAGTGCTCTCTGCAAGGTGAGCGATATCTGTCGTTTTTGCTGACTGGATTAGTGTAGTATTGGGGATTCTGTCCCTCAATATTATGCCTAGGACTTTTCTTAACATCTTCCTCTGGCATACCTGTAGTAACTTTTTCTGTGTCGATGTCAGCGCCCATGTTTGACAGCCATAGAGTATCACTGGGTAGATGCAGGATTGTAGAGCTTCTATTCTTAGTCCCTTGATTTGGTAATGATATAAGGCCACAAGTATCATACTTGCTAAGACCACTGATACTGCTCAATCCACCAGTGATGACTCTAGGAGGGTCCCGCTCTGGCACTAGCACAGCCTCTCTATAGATTTCTGGTGATTAGCAGATAGGGCTGTGATATCCTAAATATGTGGGAATTTACTGTGTCATTCATACCATAAAGCATGTATTTCCTTCTCAGAGTGTGATTTTAATTCAGTAGTCTACTATTACCTGAGAATCATATTTATTGTGTAAAAGTAGCCTACGTAATGACATTTGACTAATTTCTGTTAGCAGCATTCTGCTTATCAGAGGAAACGTCCTTTTAGATGTAGAAGCAAGATTGATTAAATGTTATATGATGTGATTGTTTACAGCCTTTTCCAGAAGGCTACCGAGTGTTTGTCATGCAAGGCAGTGGGGAGAGACTTCTCATACTGGAGCCTGTAGAAGGCTGTAGCATTAACTGCACCAGAGTATCTGTTTTGTTGAAGCCTTCTGACTTCTGTAAGTACCGGTAAACTTATTAAGCCATTCAAATAAAGCATATCAACATTGAGAAATATTTTAGAGGCATTTTCTGTCTGTTCTTCAATAAGCAAAATTTATAAATATAGTAAAAATGCACACAAATGTACATTAATAAGCAGAATTTATACACTAGGCATTTGAGAAATTGCCAAATTATTAATCACAGGTTCGGATTTTACTTATTACAATTATTGATTCTGTACTGAACTTCGTTTTGACTGAATTTTCTGCCTAATTCATATGGTTTACATGGTCCAGTTATACATTTAGAGATTTTTGCTGTTTTACTGTTCCATATATACTATTCAGTGCTGAACCATGTAGCCTCTGTTTGTTTGTACTATTCCTGCAAACAGAATTCTCCAGGCTGATCTAATGCATGTACCGGTAGATGTGCAACAGCAAAAATTAGATCAGGAAAAATTATCCTGGATTTCTCATTCGTCCCTGCAAATAATTAAATTTTAATGTTTATTTTGAGATTTTACTGCTTATTTCTCCTATCCATTGTCTATCATTATTGTAATTTAATTATTATGGTAGCTGTAAAATTGCATGAAAGGTATCAAATTGTAATCCCGTTCGTGTAACTGACCTCTATATTAACATGATGCAAAAGTTAACCTGTGTATTATACTTTTCTTATATATTAAACTTTAAAATATTCAACTTCGCATTATTGGATATGAAATTAAAATGACGTAAAATTGAATGATTTAGGTTTAATATATATTGGCATTCACAATGTTTTCTCAATTTAATCAAAATTACTTATCTTGTTTTACAGTATACTACAACAGCTGGTTTTATAGACCCAAGAGCCTTCCAGTAGAAAACAGTACCTCCATCAGCATCAGCTATATAGGATCTCTGTAACATTAGAACCAAAATGTAAATTAGATACATTATTGGAAACTTGGATTGAGCACAGAATTTCTTCTTCTAATATCAGTAAATGTTGGCCAGATTTGAGTGACCTGTATTTTTTAAAGTATTTATTATATTTAAAAATGTGTTATTTAAACAGCATAGATGAATGCTTCCTATTCTTATATAAATGATTTCATGTTTTTGGCAAAAGTAGACTATGTGTTTTGCTAGATACAGTTTTTCATAAATTCCTTTCTCTTTTGATGAAACAGATTTTATCTTCCTACCAGAATAGTTTTTGCTAGGTAGAGGTGGTTTGCTGCCAAACACTCTTTTGCTGTCTTCTTTTTTCCTGGTCTATTGCTTCCCTCTGTAGAGTGAATACCCATTGCTTCCTTTGAACCATTTAGAATGTATCCTTTGTCTTCCATTTCTACTTTTTTCATCCATATAATTTTCCTAGCAACCTTTCACTTTGAAACATATCCAGTCTGAAATCTTTCTGTTAACTACCATAAATTGCCAGCTCATGTTGTCCATTTTATCAGTCCATTTACCTTTCACTCTCTTGCTTGAAACATTTTAAAAGCCTGTCCGTCTATTGTCCATACTTCTGATCCATGCAACTATATCTTCATTCAAAACACTTAAATATGGCAGCTTCTTTTGAAATTTAAGCTTACATCTTCCATGGATATTTTAGCCTACATATCCTCCCACATGCCTAGTGTTTTTTTTCAACAGCTTCAGTATTTATTTTTAATCCAATAAAATTCAAATTATTTTTTTGTTTGAGACTGAAATATAAAAATCAGTGATATCTGGTCATAGGCGTTATAGTCACAGAAAAATATGAGGGCAAGTAAGAACAAAGACCCACAAAACACGCTCTGCCAAAACATGGTATTTCAACTCTGATTAATAAGTTAGGTCCTACTTCGTTTTGGTTTTCATTAGTAAGAGAAGCAGGCAGGTCAGATTTTGGATAAATTAAACCTACCATTTAAACCATAAATTTTAGAAACTCAAAACTTGCCAATGCCTCTCTATCCTGCCATGTGAATATTGTTAAAACTTTGTCCTGTCTTCAGGACAAAAGTGAAGATAACAAAATCCCAGTTTTTGTTATTCTGTTTATGCTAAATTATATCTTAGTAGCAGTATGTAAAGGCAGCTATTGTAGCAAGGCTAGTAATGGAAACGCCACAATAAAATTTAAGATTGTCTTATATTTATGGCTTGCCCTCCTATTAAATGTGGAATCTGTAGCATAATGTGAAAATAGTACTGAAAAGCCATTAGCTGTAGTATACAGTGGTGTAACTGAGGGCCCTGCAAACCCATGATACAGAGGTTCAAAAAGAAAAGGAATTAAATAGGTTGTCCTAATGGGGGGGGACCTGCAAAGCAGTCAAAGAGCGTTCACAATTCTCAGTGAACATGCTGGAAGACGGTCAACTATAAGCAAACTTAGCATTGAAAAAATTCAGTTTGAAATATTTCATTAATCTGTCGATTGTCATTGTGCCATGGACTGCTGACAATGCATATGCAATATTACTAGGTATTCATGACCGTATTGGCTTATTTTCCATTGCTTTTATTAAAATAATGTGTGAACACATAATTGATTAAATTAATTTTAAAATTGAAGTTTCCCTTTGAACAAATGCAGTTGGAAATTGTTACAATTTATAAAAGAATTATGCAAATAATATTAATAAGTCATCTCAGAGCCTAGATTCAAAGTGGATCATGGGATTTTAATGTAAAAATCAGGACTTCTGGCAACCCAGCACTGAACCCATAAGCTTCAACATGAATCATTTTGTTCGGGGACCCAATCTTTCTCCGTTACACCACTGGTTGAATATTTAGATTCCTGCCATTTGTTTTTAAACTGTTACGAACGAGTCTCGGTCCTGTGCATTATAAGCAAAAATTTCTTGATAAGTAATTAGTGTATCTAATGTTAGAAACTATACCTGAACAATTCTTCCCTCCATGGTATGTTGTAAAACAAAGAATTGAGTTTTGAATTTTTATGTGACTGAATATTTTTATAAAATAAATTTTTGTTAGTAAGGTATCTGCTTTCTTATTTGACCACTGTGGAATTAAAATTATTCTAAGAGAGAAATCCTGTTAGGATAGCTGCCTTAAAATTAAGGATGCCAATAGGATACAGCCAAATAACAATATTTTTAAGAAGATAATATTTCCTAATTTTCCATATTCATGTATTATTATATTGAATTTTAAAGCAGCTAACAAAGGAATCCCTTCCTATTTATTGAAACATTCAGAATACAAATGGTTATGCACAATATGGAGTGAGTCTTGTAGGATGTTTAAGGCCAATTCCTGTAATGTGACTGAAGACAGTAAACCAAAAAGGAAAAAATTTATACAATTTTGAAATTGTCCCTCTCACTCTAAATAGCAAGCCAACCACATTCCAATCTCTTATCCCATGCTTCTCCTTCAAGTATTGGTAGCATGGATGATAATGACGTACAGCTTATTCTATCATCTGGACCATAGCACGGCTAAAACAAACTATTTATATATAAGGGAACAGTCAAAGTACTCATGCCAAACCTACTTTAATGCTTTTATGATCAAACCAATGAGGCCTTGGGCAAATCACAAATTGAACAAGATCTTCAAATTACATAATATAAGGTTGGTACCACAGATTAAATTCAAACTTGTCAAACAAGTCTTCAAAATAAGACTTTGCTTTAAGATCAGAATTAAAGACAAAATTTCTTCAGGTCAAAAATCTGGTATCTACAAGAAAACATATGTCTGCATCAATGTATACATAGGAGAAAGAAAGAAAAAAAAAAAGTTAACATTAGATGGAAAGAGCACTTCAGATACATTCAACAAGGGGAAATTGAAAAGTCTGTGGTAACTGCACATCTATGGAATTCTGATCACAACGTAGTCAAGGAAGTGGTTCTGTTTAAAAATGTTCGTTCAATCCAATTGACTATATGGGAGAAGATATATATACAGGAAGACTGGAATCACCTTCAAAACTTCAGCATCGCACAGAAGAATAAGTTAGATCTAATTGGAATTGCACCAGTGACATCGGGTGATACAAGACAGCAGTTCTGAGGATGAGAGTGTGTTCCTCCTGAAAAGTGGTTATTAGTAAGTAATAAATTGTAATGAAGTAGCAAGTGGCAAAGAGAATTTATGTGAATGTATTTATTTTTGTTGTCAACATCCGTTTTTCTCAACTAATAAAAACCCTGCAGCAAGTGTATGGATTTCTGATTGATGCCCATGGAGCTATTCCAAAGTTCTGAGGACTTCAGGAAGAAATCTGATCAGCCTTGAGGGACAACTTTGTTTTGAGTCTTTCTCGATACATGCCAAATCCTGCAAAACTAAGCTTTTAAATAATTAGTATGTACTTTTTCATTATTTTGTACTTTTATCTAATTTCTTCATTTGTAATTGAGAGTATACTGCAGGGCTACCTCGAGTGGGAGACGGTTTGTTTGATCTCAATTAGCTGCATTCCTTCAAACTAAACAGGAAAACAAAATATTACTGAACATGTTTATTACCCAATGAAACACAACAAACAGTTCTCCAACTTCTCATATTACAATCTCCATGAAATTCAGTTTTAGTCTTTGCACATTTTGTTCCACCACTTTTACAAGGAAACTAAAAGCACACGCCAAACATTTAGAACGATGGCAAGTATGCAACAATGAACTGGGGAGCTTTATTCATAAAATAAAGCATATCAAAGCATCACAAGATTAATATGAAATATTGTCATCAGTTTTGCTTTTAATGGGCCTGCAACAATTGTGATACTGCGTTAAAACCTTTCATTTGATTTTTTTTTTATAAGCACTCTTACTGTTAAATTTTACAGTTTCAGATACAAGGAATACGAGTGATTATGCAAGATGGGAATTCTGAATTTTTACTTTCTTTAGATTTTCTTTTTTGACATCGGAAAATATTACTCCTCCAAAAATGTCTTACAACTCTCACAAACACACAAATATTTTAATTAGCTTGCATTGGGAAAACACACTGAGTGTAATCTCTCCTAATAAAAGTATATACAGTAATTAAAAAATGTCTAACACCACTATCATTGGTATATTAAGCAGAACAGTTTCTTGAAAGTTGAAGCTAGCTGAGGATGAGGGGAAAACTCCTCAAAATATGTAAGATACAGGTATAAAACTTTCTCAGTACTAACTGCTATTTTAGAATGTGAGAATATGCTACTATTAACAAATTCTACTATTACAGTATCTATTGCCAATTATCTGTAATTAACACAACATAAGCAGAGGTATTATGAACAAGAAAAAAGTAAAATGCTTAAGAAATTAATACAGACTTTAGGGTAGGTGTATCCTAAAACTCCAATGTTTTGAAAGACCAAAATGGCAACTTTCTAGAAGTCAAGGTAAAAAAGTTTCAATTCCAGTATAGTAAGGATGTACTAAAACTATAATGGATTATAGTGACAGAATCGATTGTTGTTCATGTATGAGGTTACACGAGAGAGCTAATTTTTTGGAGTATTCACAACTAAAAATGGTTAATTTCTCTTATCTTAAATGACAATATGCTGAAGCCCTAAGATCCCACAGTAGCTGTGTCTATTATTCATCTACATACAGTAATACCATGATTGTGTTAATATCTATGTTATTGAATTATAGGTTCGGAGTTTAAATCCTAATTAATTCTAGTAAGGATTTTTTAAACCACTAAATCCCTTCTGCACCATTCATTCAGTCCAATAAATTATACATGACTCTACTATTATTCTTAATCCATGTTAAACTGCAGTAATGACTAATGAAGTATCATTTTCAACAAACATTAATCTAAAATGCTGGATCTTTTCATTCCCTTATGGGACCATTAGCCATCTAGTGTTCCATGAAACTGTGGTGAAGTAAACCATAAGAAGTGAAAATAGAAGTGAATTATCAACATCAAATAATTTATGAAATTTTGATGAGAAAATTAATTGGTTGTCACAATTTGTAAAGTTGATAGGTGTTTTTAAATAACCTTGAACAGTGACAAAATATTAGGACTAGAAGCAAATGAAAGGCTTTAATGCTAATGAGGAAGGTAAATCAATTTTAACCAAACAACGGGAGATATGTATGGCAGAATTTCCCGTGTGTTCTAGTAATATCCTCAATGAACAAATACAAGTGGTGGTTAACTTACAATGAACTTGAGGCATTTTCAGTAACTAAAATCACAGCTTATTTATCAACTACTGTTTAAAAAAATTTACAATCATGACATTATGAAAATCCATTGCGTAACTCCTGAGTTTAAGGCCTATACCAATGAACTGACAAACTCAAGGCCATGTATGTCAATAAAGATGAACAGTTTATCAATAATACATATCATTCTGACTTGGATTACACAATGGATGAAAAGTCGTAAAAAATGTCTATGTGCTTAATCTGTATTGCCAGTTCAAGTTAGATACATTATACATACATCTATGACAATGATGGAAGCATTTGATAAATAAAAGAAAATCTATTAAAAACAAAGTAGAATGGATCTTCCATCATATATAATACATAGCTTCCTTCTTTTACATTTAGTTAAATTAATGAAAAAAAATATTTTTTATGGTTATATGTCATCTAGTAGATGGTTCAGCCTATGATTTTGAATTCAGCTGTGCTTTTATTTTAAGCTAAGGTTTCTCACCTTCATAAATCTTTGCTATCATTTCACAGTGTGCATGGTAAGACTGAAATTCCTTCCTCTTTTATCACACTATAACACTCGTCTCAGAGCATTCTTTTGAATAAAGCACTTGAGTTGAGCGATGGAACTTAAACTTTGGTCCCTTAAGAAGTGAAAATGACAAGACACCTCCTCCATACAGCGAGTTCACGTCTTCAAAACACTGATTTCTTATACCATAAAAATACACTACCGTACCTGAAATTTTTCTAATGTAACTAATACGACTATGGTAATTCATCAACAATAATTTCAAAAAGGAGTTTTCAGTAAACTTGATACTGTGACAGTCTTAAGTAGAAAAATTTATGAACAGAATAATTTTTGCAAGAGAAAATCCTAAAAACAAAATGGCACCATTTAATAATTTTAAATTTTAACTCTTATTACAGTAGAATCCTGAATATTCATGATGTATCTAAAATATTTATTCTTATTGTTCACCACAATCAGTTTGGGGAACTTTTAATTTTTTCAATGATTTAAAGGTCATGTGGGTATAATGGAGCACTGAAATAAATGATAAAGAATGACAATGTGAAAATTTTTCGAAAATTAGGCAGCTGCTTTTAAGATTACTTGTTGATATTTAAGCTGACCAAGATTTGGAATTGAATTTCAAGAGAACACTATGGGCAGTATGTTGCTTACTGATCTAAGAATACACCCTTGTTTGACAATGCAGCTCTCATAAACCTTGGTGCGCTTATTACATTAAAATTTCCTCTTCGGTTTATGAATATTACCCAAGAGCAAACAACTATTAGCACCAGGTAGCTTCTATTTGTAATTTAGTTCACATTCTGACAGTCAGGTGTAGTAATGGATCCTTTTGTGACTTGCATGGAAAATTGGATTGCCGAATAAAGACTTTAAAAAATATGGGTTTTTACAAATAAACAGATATGAGCATTGTTTTTCCAATTTGTACAAAGCAAGGTAATCTTTTTTTCTCATTGGTGCTACTGATATTTTCCTTCAGGAATTTGCTCTGGTATGCATTACATACCAGAAAGAATGACCCCAGAAAATAAGACCATATCTCATTAAATATTAATTCGATCACAATATTTGTTTACAATTTTTAGTAAAATTAGTATCAAGCAAACAACTTGTGTTTTTTTTCCCCACAACTCTTGTAACCCCTTATTTACTGCTACCGGTTTATACATTAATTATAACCTGAAACTTTTCTGGAGTGTGAAAATTTAGAGGAATGACTTTTGCAAGCAGCTATTCCAGCACGAAACAGCGGCTAACAGCAGACAAAAAAATCTCACAAAATTAATGCTGGTAAAAAGAGCAATAATCATTCTCAAATAGAATAAACCAGAATATTAAAAAAATACAATAAAAATATTTTTGTTATAAGTTAAAAATATTATTTTATTTTCATCTGAAATGGATAACTGTTAGTAAATTTTTTAAAAGGCTGAAGGAACAAAAACAAGAACCCTAACAGTTATGTGGATAAACAGATAAGTTTGCATAAAAAGAACACAAAACTATAGACTAAAAACAAATCTCTATGCCACTGCCACCCTGAAGGGATTACACCTACCATCCAACTACTTCATCATTTACAATCACAAAGCACAAATTGGTAGTTTTAAATGTAGATCAGTAAACAAATTCAGATGCTTTTTCATTACATGAACAGGATTCTACTGTTTTGCCTCAACTCTCTTTTGTAAATAATAATGCAATTTAAATTTAACTGGAGTCAGTTCTTTCCTAATGGCTGTGGGCACCATTTTCAATCAACATTTTATGCTGTTCAACCTCAGTTTTTGGTGCACCAAGCAACATTAAGATAAACATGGTATTTGACTAACATAAAACTTATGTTTGTGAGGGAGCATATGGAAATAAGAAATCTGAGGAAAGATTTCATCTGTAAAAGGAAACTGCATGGCTAGTTAGTGAATTAAACTAAATTTCCTACTAATGGAAATAATCCCACTTCATTTAGAAACAAGTTTTGGACTAACAAAGTCAAAGCTTCTAACAATTGGATGTCTCCTAAGGATGTGTACCTTTGACAAAACAATAAGTGATCTCCGAGTTAGCTTGGGTCAAGAGTGTAATCAGCTGAACAGGACCATGAGTGTATTTTGATCAAGTAATAGTTTGATCATGTTCTCAGGATACTTGGTTATTGCATTATATAATCAAGAATGGTGCACATGGCCTTAAGTAACTAAATATCAAGTTGTTTGAAAACATCACCTATGTTATGTGGAAACCATGAGGTATTACAAAATCATCTAAATTCAACATTTTGTAGAAGACGTCCTTATCCGTGTATCACTGCCATAACACATAACTGTTATGGTGAACTACTCATCCTCTAATAATATCACTTGTATCTCAACACACGACTTTCATCCTACCTTGGAAAGCATTTAGTAAATGTAAAAATTAATATTATATTTAATTAAGGTAGTTGATGTTATCCATTTTTTTTTTTTTTTTTTTTTGATAGGGGCAGCTTTCATTTTCAATTCAAGTAGGTGTTATAGACTTAGCAGAAGGCTTTTAAATGAAAATTGAGTCATTACTGTGATATACGAGAAAAGAAAACAGTACACACAGATTATATCCACCCCCTCACAAATTTTACATCCCTTTGTCTCAGTCTACATGAATTTAAAAATAACATCATCAAATAATAAATAGAGCCTAAAGGAGTAATTCTTCCGAAAAATAGCCGTTAGTACAGGTAATCGCTAAATTAAGGCTATGAATATTCTGAAATCGGTGAAGAGGTCTAGTTCATCAAATGATTAGATACAGCAGGACCTACAGTGTAATATTAAAATTAAGAAATATATGTCTACACTGAGTGATTAACACATTATTTAACTTATGTACAGTACAATAAACGGAATCAACTAACTGTATATAATACTGTATTTACTTTATGTCTAGATAAATAGAGAAATAATTATACAGCAGTCACTTTAAATTACAGTTGTGTACTGGAGAGAGACATGTTTGCAATTTACATTTCTTAAAAAAATCAGTGTTGTTTGCTTTGTACTGTTCCACAACTCTTTTTAACAGCACACATTTAACAGCACAGTACTGTTCATGTAAGACATAACTTAGTGGCTGTACGTTACAGAGAGCTTGCAATTCCCTCGTTTAAAGACAACAATTGTTTAGTCTTTGAACTGCCGAAGTGCTCTCGTTATTAATAGAATTTTGACTTCCGAAAATCAATGGCAAGCCTGTGTGATGGTTTCAGGGGTGAACAAAGTATTTGTAATGGTTATGACTGGCTGTTTAATTCAGGTCATTTTCTGAAATTTCTGTGGCTGCTGACACCGATGTGAGGTGGCTGTTAAAGGGAGGGGATATTAACACAGGCTTTATGGGAAAAATAATTGGTTCCACAGAAAAATGGGCATTTACTCAGATGACTGCTAATTGAAGATTGTATTATGAATTTATATTCTAAATTTAAATTGCATACCAAGTATTAAAGGAGAGGCAAATTTAAATATTTCCTTGCACCAATATCTTCAGTATAATGTAATACCAAATAATTCCATTAACTTTTACATATAAATAATCTTGCTTTTTTAGCTCTTTAATCTAGTATTAGGCCACATTATTTTAAACAGCCTAAAATTCGAGCACTAAATAAAGGAAAGATGAAAGTCTGTTCCAGATACATACAGTTTTCACGCTACGTTTTGAGCTCTGCACACAGATCAATGCTTTAAAAATGTAAACAACAAACAACAAAAACACAACGACTAATGTCCAGAAACAAAATTTCTGAACAATATAATTGCTTTAAAGTCAAGTAATGAATGCATGAAGTTCCACTTCAAACTGCAGGAATGTATCTTTCTATAATACAAACTTATTGATAGAACCCTATGGAAAGAGAAACAAATGCATTTTAAGAGTCAATATGAACGATTGTAAATTAAATTTGTACATAATTTGAAATCCAACAAAATAGATGAGCATTATTTTTCAAACTGGAATGCAGATAAATGCATTACGAACAATATAACAAGTACTAAAATGCATCATGATTACATCACTGGAATTTAAAATAGATAAAATGCTATGAAGACAATAATACTGTGAAGAAAAGCACCTTGATCTAATAAGGCACTGTTCATAACCTCACCCCATATAACTTGGAACATGTTTGCTACACACATTATATAGATGATATGGAAACTATTCTCGTTTAAAACGGCATAACTGAATAATATAATAATTGTAAATACTGATATGTATGTACAGAAAACAGGGCAAGCGATTAAAATTAATTAAAAAAAAAAAAAAAAAAACAGAAGAGACTGAACCCATGCTTTCAGACTAGCAATGCTAGCCAGTGGCCCATAGAGGTAGTCAACAAATTATGTCAGGTTAATAATACGAATGAACTTCTAAGTACCTCAACTTTAATATACAGAACATGGGGACTACCTCTTTCTTATTTGTACACCAGTTGAACTACAATTGTAAGATTTAACTTATGTAACAACAATCTCTTTAAAAAAAGTGTACATCAGAACTTAAAGTCACACAAATAACTTCATTTATATCCTGCTTAAATCACATACAGGATAGAACTAAATAAGATAAGCCCAGTTCTGTAAATGAAATAACTTCAAATAACTCATTACATAGGACATCTCAAATCCTTACACCCTCTAATATTCACAGGCACCATTTAAAAGGTTGGAATATCAAAAACAAGTTCACAAGTCAAGCTTTAGAAACAGAATTGGATGTTATGAATATAAAAACAAGCATTGATCTGCCAGCAGCTCAGTAAATAAATAAAGTGTTGTCACACAGTGACTACTCAATAGCATCCTTAATCTTTTTCTTTAACAACACAGGAATCAGTGTCAATAAAGCGAACACGACCAGGAGAATCACAGAGGTCAACGGCACAGCCTCACTCGTGGACGTCAATGTTTGTAGTGCCTGCCCTGCTTGAATTGCTACAACTGATGGTGGTGCCACCCCTGAAACAGAGCCAGTTCTAGTTTCTAACAGACTATTTACTGTACATCAATTACAGTACAATATTTTCATTGACTGAAAATGTATTTACAACATAAACTTTACAGGAAAAATTTATCCTGAACGCTCACCTATAAATCAAAACAAACCATTGCAGCTGACAAATACCATACATATATACTGCATGCGTTAAACATCTTTTCATTACTGGTATATGTGATGTCATCTATATTAATAAAAGGAAGTGTCTGTCTTTCTGTCTGTCTGTCTGTCCGCGATGCCCAGCGAAATCTACTGAACGCAGAGATCTGAAATTTTAAACATAAGTGGTCGGAAAATGCACCTCGAAGCAGGAGTTTTAAATTTCGCTTTCGTTCGTGAGTTATAAGTGAAAAACAGGCAGAAAACGTGCATTTTTTGCGTTTCCAAAGCACGGTTTTGAGTAATACATTTCAATGTCAAATCAATTACAGTAGGCTTTGGGTATTTTTGTCATACCTTGGACATAAAACCATCGCGATCGCTTGAATGTTTTAAGCTCACGCTGGTCGATTCATTTGAATGAATCGAATTGATGCAATACAACAATGAAACACCTTGCAATGTGTATGACAAGCTAGTGCTTATAATCATATTGGAATCACCGTATTGCGATGTTTTTTTTTTGTTTTGTTTGGTGATAAAGTGAAGATATGAAGAAAGCAGATATGCTGTATCTATAGCTAATGATCCATTAAAAATAATAATTCATCCTCAGCAACAACAATGTATAAACATCCAATCAAAATTATGTTTAATCTTAAAAGTACAACAAATTTTACAGTGATCGGTTTTTTTTGCCGGTCAGTGTAGTTCAATGTACACACACCACCTGATTTCAACCAAGGTCAGGATCTGCCTGATGTTCACTGCCCAAGAAAATATACATAATCAAATTCCTCCCAGTCTGTATGCCGCCTCAGAAACATTTCATGTGCAGGACACTTGTACACTTGTACACAATGATTATCATAATTTTCCATCCCATCTATCTTTTATAAAATGTTTGAGATTCCATTGGTAACACATTACAACACAAAGCATTACATTCTAATTTTGAAATATACAGTTACTAGCTTAAAAGGCCCAGCGTCGCCCGGGTTTTTTATTTTGTAATTGGAAATTATCTTCTGAAGGACTTTCAATTTTTAAATTATAGGTCCTTATATAGGTATTTAGAATTTGAAATAGGAAGACAACTTATCACGCTCATACTATTCCCTCAGAAAACGCTTGATATAGGTTTTTATGACACATAGAGGATGTAGAATTTTGCATCCCATTGCTTCTCCATACCATGCCTAGCAGGGATTTAAATAAGAAGAAAAATAAATTCCGGGAACATAAAATTGTATTGTATTTACGGAATATTTTATTTCTCACTCTCATGTTACCATCCAACCATTTCGGGAATGAAATTAAAAATATATTCAATATCATTTTCATTCTTCCCTCTCCAAAAAACCTGCAATATAATAATATACATATTACCATGCCTCGTATGGTATTCTCTATGTCCAGGGAAGAGAATGTGACTGCATTATTTTAGTGGATTTAATTCTTTAATATTTATTTGCAACATGAATTATATTGTTAGCTTTTGTAATTTGTGAAAGTCCCACTTATTTCATTTAATCATTTTAATCATTTTTAAATCATTTTATTTTACAACCTTACACATACAAGATGTATGTAATGGTATAGTCAAGGTAACAGTAAAATAACAATGTTAAACTAAATTACAATTGTAGGGTTCCTACTTGCTCGTAAAATTCCTCCAAACCCATCTGAGACCACTGGAAACAATACGTTGACATGCCAACTGTGATTTGGATTTGATAATTCTGTGTAAAAAGGGATTAAGTAAACTAAAAAACATTTGATTTTTGGCATTTAAAATCAAAATTTTGCAAAATCCTTTCTTAGCGAGCACTTACATTATGAAACGACGGTACTGTCAAAATTCAAGTCTCTACCTGTTATAGTTTAGGCTCTACGTTGATTCTCTGTCAGTCAGTCAGTCAGTCAGTCAGTCAGTCAGTCAGTCAGTCAGTCAGTCAGTCAGTCATTCAGTCAGTCATTCAGTCAGTCATTCATTCAGTCAGGACAAAACCTCTTATATATAGAGATTGTACCAGCAGGTCTAATTACAACTGAACCTGCTCTTCTATAGTAATAGGACCCCTGTGTTTTTAGAGCAATTATGTGAAGAGCTATAGTAAACAAGAGTTAAAAACAGTATTCAGACAATCAGCTGAATGAATGATGGACAATTTAACATTGGTTATTATTACTGCAGTAATATACAGAAATAAACATGCTAAATTTTATTGCTTCAATTTCTGTGATGACTTGAAATTATTGCTACTAACAGAAGACTTCATATTCTGCCATTATGAATCCTGCAGCAAACTTCATGCAGCAGGTTTTGGATTCGACTTAGCGAATGTGAAGTGTTGTTGCAAGTTAATCAATTCGAAATTATTATTTAATTTCTGTTACATATGGCAAAACTAATTATTAATCCAATCAACAATTTCAAACATTGTACGTGAAATGTTTTGAACTATCTTGCACGCTTGTCACTAATTGAACTTAGGTAAAAATAAGACATTCATTTAAAGAATAATCATTCAAATCTGGGGGACTGAGGGCTAGCCCCTTTAGCACCCCCTTGGCTGCAACACTGCCATCAAATCAAGTTCCAGGACACTAGAATTCTTGGGAACCCTAACACTTATTGGGCTGAAGTTCTGGAAATAAGACTACAAATAATTAATTTCAACAGTGACAGTGGTCTGGAACAAAGTCAGCAGTAGAATTCAACAAAATCCGTCCAGATCAACTTTCTCACCAGGCTGGAACCTGACACCAGGAAAGCTTCAAGTCTTTCAGTTTTATTTTCCTAAAACCACACATGACTTTTAATTTAGTTGCTGCTGTATGAAGAAACAATATGTTATTTTAAATCAGGTCTGGAAAAATTGGCCTTTTGGGAGCAACATTTGGATTTTGATAGTACTGACAGAAGCTTATGGGGACTAGTGAACAAAAAATCTCTCAATGAGACAGTCCTGAGTTGGTCTGTTTTAAATAGAAACTTACCTATGAATGTGCCTAGCCAGAATTGTTTAAGTGGCACATCGATGACAGGAGCGGAGATGTTAATGAACCAATTAGGCAGGAATGGTGTCATTCTAAGAAATATGATGTAGTTGATTAAATGATCACGATGTTTGTTCACCTGAAACAAAGAATCCCTTGATAGTGCCCAAAATTAAATTAGTTTCTATAATTATTATAGCTGTAATTTAAGTTTTACAATGATAATATAGGGCATTGAAAATAACACTAAACTTCAAACACAGTTTCGGACACTCTTGCTTCCATTTTCAACAGCTTTGAAGTAAACTAGTATAGAGGAACTATACTACGAGGCACGTCCATAAACTAACTTTCCCAGGGAGCATTTGCAGAAACTAAACACAATTTCATGGAAATATTTATTGCAACAGATACAGCAAGTGTTCAGCTATTTTTCAACACATTTGTCACAGGAAATGAGACATTTGTCATACCATGGGACCAACTTTTGAATGCCTGTGTCATAGAAGTCTGCCACCAAGAATTTTAACCTTTCTGTCATTCTCTGTTTTTTTTTTAAGGTATAGGAAAAGATGGAGGTGTTTAAACATCTCCCAGTTGAACTTCTGCAGGATACTTTGGGAGGTCTTCAAACATCCACCCTACAGCCCAGAACCTGCTCCCATTGATTTCCTTCTTTTACCTCAAAAAATATTAGAGAATAAAAGAGAGCAGAGATGGTTGTCAAACAGTGGTTACAATCCCAGGCGGCAGACTTCTATGACACAGGGACACAAAAGTTGGTCCCACGGTATGACAAATGTCTGAATTCCGGTGGTGAATATGTTGAAAAATAGCTCAACACAGCCTGTATGTTTCAATAAATGTTAGCTCTACAATTACTTTTTACAACAAAATCTTCAGAATACCCACTAGCAAGAGCATAGCTTCACTACTGATATTATGACTAGGGCCCGGGGGTTTAGTCACAAAAACATTACATCAGGTTAGTGGTGACTGGGATATAGCCGTATGTAAACACGAGGGAAGGGGTGACTCGCTTTCAGTGGCGCACTTTAATACGAACATTCAAGTTCAAGGGCAGTGCAGCTAGTCTAGTGAAATGATAGATACAGCGTCATAGAATAGTTTGCACATTTAATCGTAAATCACAGAAACAAAATATATTTTCTAGTAAAACGAACATAAATATACACAACCAATGCTTTAATATTTGTTAACAATATTCACAGTGAAAATTAAAAGGCAATTTAAAGGCAATTTATATGTCTGTGCATACACTTTGTTGCAGTGAATGGCAATAAACATTTTGAAGTTTTCAAAAGAAAAATATCTTCTATTTTCCTCCAAAGAAGATCTTTAATGGTAAAAACTTCTCTCTACGTCTCATGACATGACGGGGGGATGAGATATTAGTGTTTCCCTTGTGTGGGTACACATTATGGTCTTCTGTAGAACCTTCCAGTGCACCTCAAAAGGTAAAAATAGTAGAAAAATCCTGCATTTTTTTGGAGATTTTTTTATTTTTCTGCTGCACCTGTAGAAGTAAAGGGTGACCGACGGGAACCGGACGTTTTTTAAATGAACAGTACTAACTTGTTTTTGTACCAAGAAGCTATTTTATTACACAGTAATATTTGGAATTACATGCCATTTGAAATGCATCTTATGAATGGAAGATATGTCAGACAGGTGGTGTCCACTTGCTTGAATGCAGGATTCAAGTCAAGACGACGTCCACACAACAATGCAAATGTATTTTTTCAGCAAGATGGTGCCACTCCGCATACTGCATGTGCTTCAATGGACTTGGTTCGTCGCATGTTTCCTGGAAGGGTTATTTCATGTTTTGGCGATATCCCGTGGCCTCCGAGGTCCCCTGATTTAAGCACTTGCGACTTTTTTTTGGTGAGGATTTCTGAAATCACGTGTCTATTCTCATAGACCACGCATTTTGGCCGATCTGAAGGTGGCAATCAGGCAGGAAGTGGCAGCAATTGATCGCGAGATGTTGGACCACTCACACACGGCTTTTCTGCAAAGGACTGAATCCTGCATTCAAGCAAGTGGACACCACCTGTCTGACATTATCTTCCATTCATAAGATGCATTTCAAATGGCATGTAATTCCAAATATTACTGTGTAATAAAATAGCTTCTTGGTACAAAAACAAGTGAGTACTGTTCATTTAGAAACATCCGGTTCCCGTCGGTCACCCTTTATTCCATCTTCAGGTTGACTCTTACCTACGAATAATTCCTCCACGAGTCTGATCGCTTGTGCCATTTACATATTTTGTCTCTCTAGAAGAGTGATACATCTAGACAGTAGCCGAAATTATTTGCAATGAACTTGATATTACTTAGTAGCTTTTCTAAACAAAAGGCTAAACATTTTCCGGAGCAGCACCCCCACTCATTTTAGCTATGATCCGCCACTGGTTGTCAAGAACGCACAACACACGACGTCAACAGAACACTAAACTGCCCCATGCATTGCAAGTTGTTTACTAACTCAGAAAGCTTTCTATGCCTTGTGCACCACTAACTTGACGAATTATTGGCTAAACCCCCGGGCCCTAATTATGACACACACATTTTTCCATAATAGTATAGCATACACATTTTTTCTTCATAAAATTCTAATTATATTAGGCTGATAATGACAAATACATATTACAGATAATAAAACAGATAATAAAATGATTAATATTTTTTACTTAAAACTACTAATAATTTCACAATGTTATGCTGGTTGTTTGAAAACTGTCATGGCATTAGATATTGTATTTAATGAAGCGATTCGCTGTGCAAATTTTCAATCTTTAATCAAATTCTCCCCCTAAATGTGCTGAGATGCAACCACTAGCAAGAGCAGAGTTTCACTATTGATACTATGATATCTACATTTTTGCATAATATTATAAGTCATATTTTCTTAGTAAAATTCTAATTATATTCAAAGGCTGATAATTAGAAATACTATATGTAATACAGATAATAAAACTAGAAATATAAAATGATCAATACTTTTTCCTTAACTACTGGTCATTTCACATGATATGCTGGTTATATGAAAACTGTTTATGTTATATATTCATTATAATTAACGAAGCAATTTTCTATGCAAAGTAGTATTCTTTAATTAATAAATCCTTTTCTATAAACATGCTGAGATGCAATAAAGTATGCAGAGTAACATATTTTCTTCTCAAGAAGTGTGACTTACTGTTAAGGCCCATGCTTTCACTCTCTCAGGGAAGTATTTGTAAACAATGCGACGTCCCAAGAAGTAAGAAACAGCGTAGCAGAGCGAGGCTCCAGTGGCTGAACAGAAGCAAACTAGTACAATTGCTATAAAAAAGTTGAAGAGGAAGCCAGATAGAATAGATAACGATATTGAACCTGGAATAGCAAATGTTTGCAAACTGAAAACTGAAGTTAAGAAAAATTATGAAAGAGATTCTTAATTAATTAATGAAACAATAAACACTACAATAAACACCATAATCAGTACTGTGCTGCTGCTGTTAATAGATTGTTCTGCCTTACAAAATAACCAACCAAGTAAATAAAACTTACAACTCGGAACTATTTTTCAAAAGGGTATTATAATATCCATGCATCGGCCTGGGGGAGACAGCATTCAGAGATGCCAACCTTGAAAGGTGGTTATCAGTAGTGTGAGTCCTCCATGTTTAACCGAAAAATCACAATTACAGGTTTCACAAAATACCTGATTCGGTGAAACGTTTGAAGGTCCGAAGCAAGGAAACTCTTCCATATACTGCTTTCGACACTGCTGACGTGCCGCAGTTCGTTTTTGTCCATCAGACTTGTCACTGGTTTTAAGTTTACAAGACATATTTCCTCAATATTCTACTTGCACTGCAACACTCAATAAAACTTCTAGCATGCAACGGCATCGGCAGTAGTTAGCGGCATTACAGTGATAATAAAAAAGAAGAATTATGTTAACACCAAAGATGTTATAACTACAATTATGTTATAATTGTAAGATATAACATCTTTGGTTAACACACACTCACGTCAAAGATTGTGGTGTCCAATGTCGCCGAAACAACGGATGTTTTCTTTTACAAACTAATTCTCATGATAACAGTTGGCATCTCTGCTGACACATTAATTTTTTTTATGTTTGCGGGAGAAACAAAACATTTTAAAAATGGATATTAGTATTCGTAAAATCCGTAATATTCAGTACAATTTTCATATTGCCGTAGGAAATTCAAGAAAATCGTATAAACTACGGGAATTCCGTAGAAGTTGGCATCTCTGACCATTGGTTATTTGCTTCCAAGCTAATGCATTCAATTGCAACCTAGGTTAAAGATATTTAATAACTCTTATGGGACACAATACTGGCACACCAGCGATTTTTACAGACCTAGATAGTAGTACACAACCATTGTTAAATACCACAATAAACAAACGTCTATGGTATTATGGTAGTTATCCCTATGTGAAGTTTGGTGTTTTTTTAACAATAATAAACAAACATCCTGTATTTTAGCATATGTGACCAGAAAACAAAAACTTTGTATTTGGGTTAGTAGGTACCTTCCAGGATGTGGCACGAAGATTGGCAATCACTTTCTCTTACTTTTAATGCCACTTTACACGCAGAAAATTTAATTTCTTGCAATATTCTTGAAAACAGCTTAAACGATTTTGTTTAAATTGTGTGTACAAGGTGCTTATACTACGAGCTAAAACTTTTATTTGAAACTTTTTTTTTAAATTCTCTGAAGGGTAGTTATAAGCCACCCACTGATTGCAGAGTCGCTGCGGTGGTCTAGAGGTAGCGTGCCCGCCTCTAGATCCGCAGGGCGCGGGATCAAACCCGGCCGCGGTCGATGGATGTTTCAGGACGTAAAAATCCTGGGCACGGAGTCCTCCGGGAGGGACTTTAAGCTGGGGGTCCCGTGTCGTAGATTTACGGCACGTAAAAGAACTCCAAGCCTAAATTAGAGCCTCTGGACAAAATTTCTCGGCCCTTTCACGTCCAAGTAATACTTAGTTTCCAGAGGGGGGTTGCGAGGCAATGAGCTTACCACCTGTCCCTCTACCCTCTCTCGGAAAATAAGCATATCAAAATTAGTATAGGTAATGAAACCTCCACTTGGAGGCCCCTTCGCCCCACCAGGGGATCATAGGGTACCAGATGCAGATACAGATACTGATTGCAGAAATTCAGTCTTGCCTGGTGAACAATAAAGCTTTGCATCAGGTTGAAACAACTGAATACAAGCTCTTTGCAATGTGGCCTCTTATTCTGTACCAGAAGGTGAAGTGAGAAAGGTGTATTGCCCATGCGTAAGTTATGCAAGTACATTAATCATATTTTATTTGAGTTGTGTATACTTCGGGGATGTGATGCGATAACGACATTATCTTCATTTTTACAACAAATTTACTTGAAGGGAAAGTTATACATAATACATTATATTATGAGGCAAAACTTTTATTTGGGCAGAGAAAGTTATGTTTCACATCAGATGTTTTCCTTAAATTCCCAACCCTTAACAAAATCAGTAGTATACACAGTGGCTATTTATGGATTGTGATATTCATACTTGCATACAAAAAAATCTTATGAAAATTTAATCAATAACACGAGTTCTTACTTACCATTATTTTGGTATCTGATGTGTTACACTATGTAACTTGTTTTACCCTAAGCATTGGCAATTACTACTTTCTCGCTTTACACTCTGATATAGAATAAGTGGCAAAGAAGTAGGCCCTGTTGTTTGCCAGGCAATATATAAGCCTGAGTTTGTGCAAATGATGCTGGCTTACAATGAGCTTAGAATTTTGCCCAAAAATTTCAAATTACAGTTTTAGCTTTTAGTATAAGCAAGTCGCACACAAAATTTAAACAAAGTGGGTTAGAGAATTTTCAAGAAAACAGCAAAAAATTAAATTTTCTGCATCTGAGGAAGGGTGGAGGAAAGACCCGAAACGTAATGCAACATACTTTTTAACTATTCACTGTAAGTAAAAATTTTTATATCTTTGTATTTTATATCAAGATCCTTAAGCATATTAATTATTCCAGGAAGTTAGTAACAGTGAAGTTTTTCTAATATAGTAATATAAGAATTGAGTCAATTTTTGTGACACTTACTTCACTTGAGTTCTCTATTTGGAGACTAGTTTCGGGAGATTTTTCCTCCCAAGTAAGTGTCACAAAAATTGACTCAATTCTTATATTACTATATCCTTAAGCATGTTTCATAGTTTGTGATATGGACAGTGAACTCATGAACAGTAGATTATTTGTTCTGCTTGTACCAAAGTAGTTTACATATGACCTCATTTGAACAAAGTTGTGCAGATTACACAATTGATAAGGATACAAGATGTAGGTTATGATCACTGCCATCATAACTTCAATGTAGTATTTTTCTTTATAGTTATTAAGTACAATGCCCAACTTTTTGGCATCCTCTATATCCCATGGAATTTTTATGTACTGCATCTCTTCCCTAAAACACAAACACATAAATTATATACAGTATTAATATTATGAATCTTACTTATATGAGTTGATTATACCAAATACAATAGAGTTTAATACAATAGGCCTACACTCATTGCTTTGATGGTGAAAAAAATGGAGGACAGATTTTGGACCATTCCTGGTGGCAGAACCTGAAAACTTAGGGCTAAATTAAAATATTCAAAATATACATAAACTGTAATGTTTTAATGTTTCACCAACCACCGAACACCAAAAGACTGTTTAAGTAATTATAAGAATAATAATATGCAAACAGAAAACAGAACTTGTGAAACAGTACACGAAACATTAATGAAAACACATTAAATATTTCAACTTTAAAGTTAGTGGGCTAAATTAAAATATTCAAAATATGCATAAACTGTAATGTTTTAATGTTTCACCAACCGCTGCCTAGTTTGTCTATATGGATGAGCCAGCCCTGATGCTACAGGAAAATGGAAAGAAAAATAATAATAACTTTTTAGCAGAAAAAATATATCATAAAACAAATGTGAAATCTTTCTTAAAACTATCCCGTCCTAGGCAGCTGCCCAGTTTGTCTATATGGATGAGCCGGCCCTGATGCTAGAGGAAAATGAAAAAAAAAAAAAACAAATTTCAGCAGAAATGATGAAACCATAACTAAAAAAATGTATCATAAAACAAATTTGACATTTTTCTTAAAATTATCACTTGTAAATTTTTCGCAGTTTTCATTTTCAACGAATTGTTGCACCGATGTTGAAAAAATAGCACCATTAAATACTGTGAACATAATATGGACATGTAATTTCTTTCAGATGCCAGTACACATATTGGTCAAGTTCAAATAGTTACAACTGTCGTTTTTTGCATAATGGTAACTAAACAAACAACAAACTTAAACACAGCAGGTTTGACCCTATTCACCCCAATGAACCTACTCATAAAATTTTACAGTTGGGGGAAAAAAGAGAAGCACACACACATTTAGTTGATACTTAGGCCCAGCACTAAAAGGTGTCTAGCTTCAGTCTATTGCGTGACACTTTCAGAATTCTCATCTTAGTAAAAAAATATTAAATTATATAGCCTATTCTTTGTTAATATTTATTTAGAAATTCTAAAAACCATATTTTCTGATGTCATATACTACAGCTCTTAAAATATATAAAAACTAAGGGTAGCCTATATCAACAGTTTAAGGATACCAGTAGGCTACTTACGGTTCAAGTTCTGGGAACATCATATACAAATAGAATAAGGCCAGTAATGATAATATGAAGATCATAGCAACAATAAAAATTGCTTTGCGTGTACTGCCTTCACCTCTTGCATTTAGTTGTGAAGGTGATTTTATCACCCTAACCCCACTTCCAGGACCTATGAATAAAAAAAAATAAAAATCATTCATTGATGGTATAAGCCAGTGGAATAATTTACAGAGAAATCATAGTGAGGTAAATTATTTGTGTGAAAATGTCTCATTAATTTGCTTATTACTTCTGTGACAAACAAACAAAGAACTAAATTCTTAGATCTAAGTTGTAGCAGTAGCAGTCGGTGGTCTAGGGGTAGCGTTCCCGCCTCTAGATCCACATGTTGCAGGATCAAACCCAGCTGCGGTAGATGGATTTTTCCAGATGTAAAAATCCAGGCATGGAGTCCTTTGGGAGGGACTTTAAGCTGGGGTCCAAGCCTAAATTAGAGCCTCTGGATAAAATTTCCTGGCTTTCACGTCCAAGTACTAACTTAGTTTCCTGGGGGGTTGTGATGCGATGGGCTTACCACCTGTCCCTCTGCCCTCTCTCGGAAAATAAGCGTAACAAAATTCACATAGGTATCAGAAACCTCCAATTGGAGGCCCTTTGCCCCGACACTGGGGATATAGGACAGTCAGTCAGCAGTCAGTCAAGTTGTAGCAATTCTAGCAAGGTATGGAGTAAACCTATCAGTCTTAAAACAGCTATTTCACGTTTTATTTGCAATGTCAGAAAATTGTTCTTTTAAGCACCAGGTTTTAAAGATATGCAGTGTTTCAGACATACAGGGTGTTAATGAATAACACCGAAATATTTTACCTGTGTATAGAGGTAACATAGACAAGCAACTTTTATTAGGAGAATTTTGCTCTATGGATTCAATTCTTCCTGTTATAACATAAAATATCCCAAGGATATGCACGCCACTGTCTTCTAATACTTGAAATGATGGGAAACAAAGGAACAGTGAATATTGTGTAGTGGTCGGGAAAATTGTAAAAAATGACGATCGATATCTTACAACTCTGAGGGAAAAAAAGACAAACGAAACATTTTTGTTAGGTTTGGAATTAAGAATAAAAACATAATGCAGTGGCGGGCAATCATGTGATTAATTAGTAAATTTTGCAGATTATGAAAATTCTAAATTATGGTATAGCTGTTGATGAATTATTAAGAATTGGGTTTTTATCGATCACTAGGAAGGCATGAAGTCAATTTAATGAAAATTTTAACCCTATTTCGCTCAATTATTGAGTTATGAGCACCACATTTTAAGGACTTTAATGCCCTGTAGCATACACATTTTACGTCATAGAGCAAAAATCTCCTGACAAAAGTTGCTTGTCTATGTCCCCTCTATACACAGGTAAAATATTTCGGTGTTATTCATTAACACCCTGTATACCCTGAGAGACTTAGTTGACATTCTGTATGATCTAAAAAATTTAAATCATTCTGAATTTTAATGTGTACAGTAACTCATATAATAGATTAAATTTATTAGTCACTTCATTGTGTAAGTTCTGTAATACCAATAAGCCGTATAACATACTTTCTTAAACACTGTATATGGACTTCAAACCAGCGGCAGCTCATGATCGGGTGAAATATCTAGGCAAATAAAGTTGCTGACGGTGTTCTCACAATTGCAGTTAAAATTACAATGAAAATTTTGAGGAAATTTTCTTTCACCCACATAAGTTCAGCTTCCGAGATAAGAGTTTTTGTCATGTGATACTGTCTTTTAGGTCATCTAATGTATGGGGGGGGTTTGACCTATATACGTATAATCAGGTGAAATACCTATGTAACTGAAAGAGAAATTAACTCTATCTCGGAAGCTGAACTTATGCACGTGAAGGAAAATTTCCTAAAAAGGTGCCAGTGTTGTGTGGGTGCAAGAGGACATTTCCAACATCTCTTGTGATGAGATACGTGATTATTTTCATTGTAATTTTAACTGTAATCGTGAGAACCTGAATCATTACATAGTTAGCAGCTATATTTGCGTAGATATTTTGCCTGATCACTCACAAGTTAGAGCTGTGGCCGCAGAAACCCGCATGGTTGGCCAACTTGTATGTGAAACACACTGTACAATATATAATCCTTAAGGTTAATGTCAGTAGTCATCCCCCAGTTTATGAAGAAGATACAAAAAATCTTTGTACCGGTATGGAACTGTGCGGATCACAGTTCCAGTGCAGATCCTCTTGATAGTTCCCATGACTACAATCAGAGGCAGAATGCTGCTTTTTAACATTGAAAAGAATACAAATTTTTCTAAGAAGCACTATAAATTCGGAAAGACTAAATGAATCGGCACATGCTAAAAGGGCCTCAGTCACAAAAAATGGCAAACTGAGTTAAGCATGAAAATGGCATTTTGTAGGCTAAAAGGTTCTCATGTAAATATGTTAATATAGTAAAAAAGGGCAACGATGAGGTAAGTAATACATTCCAGTAAAGTTAATTAGTTTAAAAAAAAATTAGGGTTGCTTAGAAACAGTTTTTTTCATTTTTCTCCAAACTGGGTTGCTTGGACTGAGGCCCTTTTAGCATGTGCCGATTCAAATGTGCTTGCAGTGCTTTCAATGGAGAAAAATTTCCTCAGTTGTCATCAAGAGATGGAGAAAATTAGCGATCTTTTCACGCAAATTAAAACAAGAAGAATGAATTTCATTTTTAAATGAATAGATCAGACTTGAACTGTAACAATTTAGGTTAAAGTAAGTAAAAAAGGTTTGATTCTGTTCTTTTAGGATTTTATCAAGTTTCTGAATATATTTTCTTTTTGTACGGTACATGTTTGTTTCCTTTTACACATTTCAAAACAAAGGCTAAAAAAGTCTGGAGCAGCACCCCCACTAATTTTAGCTACGAGCTGCCACTGCTTTGAACACTAATATTCATGATATAGGGCCTAATGGTTTCCTCCTGGGCTTCTAACCGGGTGAGTAGAAGGAATGATTCTGAGCTTTCGGCAGCTATCTCTTACAGTGGGTGGATTGGACCACAGCACTCACGAAGGCAACATCTCCTCTCTGTATGATGTAAATGCTATTTTAGGTGTTTTCTGTAGAAAATGTTGTTCCCTACATGGGAATAAAATTCCTCCCATCCAGAAATCAAACAGAAGAAGTATTTGCCAAAGGCAAAATGTGGAAAGACTTTCACACCACAGAAGACATGACCTATCACAGATCTAAACCAGTAATGCCACAGCAATTTGATAAAACGAGCTGTTCATGCTTCCACCACAAGCTCTGCATGAAAACCGGCTATCACAATCCAATGAATCGGTGCCAGTGTAATCTATGAGGGGAACAATGTGATTGCTATCATTTTTCTCATGCCCGAACAGAATTGTATTACTACAAGAGTACAGCAAAAATCAATGATAAACAGTGTCAATACATCCTATGCATATTACTATAATAACAGTAGAAACGCACACAAATGTGCACAGGTGTCAAATTAGTTTGTGTCGTTTTTCGTTATTTCTGTAATAGAGCTGGCCATGTCTTTACAGCTGAGAATACGCTATATAGGGCACTCCGAACGGCATAGTCTGCACAAGCAGTTCTCGTCAGCTTTGTGGAAGTCCTTTCTTGAGCACACTCTATGGTGGAAACCACAAACCGCCAGCCGTGTCACTCCTGGTATGGGGGGATCCAGCTCCAATCAACTAATGCACTTGTGGTGTAGAAATCTGCTGGTATCTCTGATTTTTTCACGCTCTTTTCCTTCAGCAAGACTTCGTATGATTCAGTTGAGTGAAGCAGTAACTCAAGCCTCAGTTCTTAGATTAGAAAGGGCGTATTCGCCAATTCGTACCCCAGCCTTGATTTGGTGAACTTGGATACTCCGAGAGCTCGTTTCAGGTGTTGCCAGATTTGGTGTATGCCATATGAGAGGATTGGTCTTATTTTGCATCGGAACAGTTCCATTGCCGTGTCTAGAGAGAGTAATGTGATATGCTGTATATAATTTACAGCACATGCTGCTGCAATGGCTCATTCTTGAGTGTGTATTTGAAAGCTCTTCCCACTAGTCTGCAGCGTCATCCCAAGGTATTTAAAGTGGACGACTCGCTGTAACGGTTCCCCTCTGTAATAAATTCTGTCCGATTCTCTATTCTATAGGGTACTACTACTATTACTATCGGGTACTACTGTGTAACTCCCTACCTAAGATACTATATAATTCTCTGAATGTTTTGGCCTGCAAGTCCATTATTAAGCACATGTTTTCTTTACTTACAACATAACCAGAACACTTCCCAGTGTTTTATGTTTCACTTACTACTATTGCTGTATCACACATAAATACTAAACTGAATCTAAAGAAGTAAAACTAAAATACATAAGTAAAATTATTAAATTTAGGTTACCGTTAACAGCAGGGATACGAATGATGTTTAATTCGTATCTTGATAGAGAAGCTTGGTTAGGTTGCCATGGGATAGGTGGATGTGACAGGCGTATGGATCTGTGGTCGTGGATATTACAATTAAAACGTCTTATATATAGCGTTGAAGGAACACTTGAACTTATTTCGGACGATTGAATAACTAATTCACCTTCATCATTATTTGAAGTCATGATTTAAACGTTCCCCAAACTTCTCAACTTCCTAAAACTTCTCGACACAACTTTCGCTCCAAGCACCAAGAAGTCGCATGTCACTCCTCAGCTGTTTTTCTCCAGCAGAAAATAAAACCGCATGTCGGGCGACCGAGAAAGACTGAGCCGATTGGCTGATTAGCTCTAGGCGGTTACGTATGAACACATGATCAGCTACGACATGGGTAGTGATTACTCACATGATCAAGATGGCAGAGAATCAAATGTAAATATTTGTTTAATGTTTTCGGCGTTCAGATGATCAAAGATGTGTCATTTCCAGGAGCTATGCTGAGAGTTTAATCCTGTGATAGAAGTAATAACGGGTATAGAGTTACTGTGGTGGCATAGATAATGTTCTCGATACCTTAATAGGCTTATTTTGGTGCATTCCACTTTAGTGTTCCACTGGTTGCATATTGAACAGAACTATTGTTTTGCTGTGTGTTGAAAACTAAATAGAATCATATAACAATAAGTAACATTTGGACAGCCGAATCACAGCCCATTTATTTTTTTGACGGAACTCGACAAAGTATTCCCCCAAAGATTTGTAAGTACATGCAATAGATAAATTAACAACATTTATCTCCTTTATAGTAGATTCTAAAGAGCCTATAGAGAGTCATAGAACACAAGACTATGAACATGCATGTGTGCTTCTGGTTTGGGACAGATGTTGGCACTCTCCTTATTAAAGGGTTAAGAGTGACAGGAACAGCAGGTGTACTATCAATTTGTGGAGGACTAATAGCAATTGCTATGATGTTTGAAGCTATTAGGGTGTACCAGTTGAATGTACAGCAGAAAGTAAGAGAAATAATAAGGACCGAACATTGCCATTCTTCAACATGTTCTACTGATGCAACGCCACTTCTTGAAACAGTCAAAGTGTCTAAGATTTATTCTTCTCGATGGTTGATGGTTTTATGTCAAACTGGGTTGTTCTCAGTGCAATATATTTTATCTTATATTTTAATGTTGTGCGTGATGACATTCAATGGCTATTTGTCATTAGCAGTTGTTGTTGGAGGTGGAATAGGCTATCTGGTTTTCGGTCAGTCGCTTGTGGACATTGCAATGAAAAATTCAGTCTATCCTGGATTGAAGAAGGAGTGTCAAGCTTGTAAAGATGCCATCAGGAGAGAGAATGAAAGGACTGGTGGAAGCAGAGACTCTTTAACAAATGCTGCTGAAGGAATAGTTCACTATGTTGTGCCTCCAGTACAGAACAGAGAATTGCAACAGGAGAACACCTGCCACACCTCTGTTGAAATCCATCAAGTTGATATTTAATCCATTGACAATTTGTAATTGCATGCAAAGGACTTCCAGTGTTTATGTAACCTGGCACAGTAAGCTCTTAATCTGAGTCTGATAGTGGGAAAAGTGGATGAATGTCGCAATTCTATACCAGCACCACCCTTAGAAGGGAACCTGATCAAAACAAATAGCGGCAAGATGGTAATACACGCCACAACCTGCTCCCCCTTCCATCGGCACGGCCGCTTTCCCTGCCTGGCCGCTACCCCTCACGCCTTCCCCAACGCTAGGTACTAAAAGCTAGTAAACATACCCTACAGTATGTAAATAGAGATGACATTACTTTCATAAATAAAATAAAATTAGGGGTGACACTTTACCCACAAGTAAGTAGGCTTACTTTTAGCAGGGATAGACACATTTTTATATTAGAGGGAAGTTATTTTGCTCTGTCCCCTTATGTGGGAAAAGTTTCTATGGTCATTCATATATAACAGGCAGAGGCAAAGAGAGCACTTTCCGTTAGCACATGAAACCAATTATGCCTTCAGGGTAATTAATCATAGTAGCAGTTTCAGTTTTTCACTATAGGTATCCCTTTTTTTAAGCCATACTTTCATTACATTTTACAGATATGAATTTGCAGTGACTTTATTATTTTATTTTATTTTGCCTCTGCTTGCATGTTTCCTTATTAATATGAAACAGTAAATGAAAATGTGTATTTTGAGATTTACTATGTAGGGCTGCAACCTTCCGTTTGCTATTTCTCATACAAACATCATGCCACACGAATGAATATATATATATGAATATGAATATTTTATGTAATTATTAAGGACTATTTTGGAAAATATGGGTGATTGTCTTAATGACAATAACGTCAATCATGGTCTTAATGATTTTACATGCTGCAACTTGCATGCTTAATAGATTCTTAAAAAAATAAAACACTCAGAAATATAATTGCCAGTAGATTTAGAGCTGGCCATGCCATGTTTTACCTGGTGTTATAATAAGACTGGATAATATTTTAATGTCTATGTATAGTTTATTAATATATAGGTCTATATGTATATGTATTTTGAGATTACTAAATTTATACTCTTCGATAAGAAACAGACATGAAGTAATATGAAGCCATGGCGATGTGCAATTGAAGTTGAAAACAAAGAACGATTTGCATTATAGTCTATATTGTGTCATAGTTTGTGCTTTCAGTGACCTGTAAATTCAAACTCATAAAGAAGGAACTGTCCTATGTTATATGCTTGTGATAATGTTAACTTTTGAGTGCTTGTACTGCAATAGATAGGCCTAGGTAAATTTCTTAGTTTAATTGGACTGTAACCAGTTTTATTATAAAAGGAAAATGCTAAAATATATTGATTGGGGTGTCTTGTGCTTGGGTGAGAGTATTTATCTATGGAGCTAGCTACCAGAAGCTCAATAATTATGAACATTCCCATTGATTGGAAGCCTGAGAAACTGAAATTTATGAACAGTGCCATTAAAGCCACTGCAGTTTGGCCGTGGCTTGCTAGGACTTTTCGGTGGCAGACACTCCTTCTGTCAGAAAAACAGTTGGCTGTCAGTATAGAGCAGTATAGTTGTAACGATCTCTGTTCTTGAGTTTGTAATAGTGGAATTTTCCATTCAACAGTGCAGTTCAGTTTCATTCTTGAAATTTTAACTGAACAGTTGTACTGTATGAAAGATGCAATCAAATTTTAAAGACGTTCCTATCCTAAAAGTTATGTAACTTCAAAATTGTGACTACTCATCGAATCATAAGCCCAATATTTCAGTATGAAATAACCCTATCTTGGGCACTGGTATGTTTACTGAAGAAGAAAGACAGCATGCATAGGCCTGCTCGCAACAAGACATATCCCATGTGGAAAATCACTCAATGGTTGCTCTCGACCAGTGTTTGGCAACAAGAGAGTAATTAGTCGCTGACTATGGCCATCTTGCTCTCCAGATTTGAGTGTATTGACTGACTTTTATCTGTGAGGAATCTGAATCCGCATATCACTGGAAGAATTAAAAATTGAAATAAGAAAAATCCGTGAAATGTCCAAAGTGGAGCCTCAAAAGTACTCCAAAAATTATATGGCATAGATGTAGAACAGAGGAGACTGGGTTTTCAACATCTATTTTAAGAAAGTGAGCGAAATACTGAAATTCTTTTTTCATTTGGATATTTTCTTATTTGAATCTTTGGTGAGAGATAGTAGTAGTGGTGAGAGGTAACAATTGTCACAGTGATCTGTCACTCTATGTCCAGCAAAAGCTTCATGTTTGATTTGCACTGAACAACGAATGCTAAATAATTTCTAACGTGGCTTTAGCCTCTCCGAGTAAGGAAAATTGATGTTACATAAAATATCCAGAAGTTAACATTTCTAAATGATTGCGATGTTAAAATTGTTGTATCAGTAAGCATTCTTTTGAATCTCAGCAACTTAGCAGCAATGCATAAAACAACGAACACAAAGGAATGTGCTCATTAATGCACAAAATTTCATTATTTATATTCTCAATAACTTTAATGCCAACAAAATGAGAGTGTTTATCGGCTTCTCTCGTAGATTGTAATCCAATAGTTTGAACAAGGTTGGAAGTACCAAAGAACATATCTTTTAGATGTATCGTAACTGGGTGTCTTATTTAGCAATTGTAATACAGGCATTGCATGTCATGAGCACTAAGCTTATGTGCTACATATCTCTTGTACAAATTTTCTATTATTTGAAGATGTTATATATGTTCCTTGTGAGGTCAAATCTCATGGTTTCTAATATGCTTTAGTATAGGACTGTTATCAACAATATAAGTGTGCCAATTAAGTAATGTATTTTATTAAGAAATATGTACATGCCCAACTGTTTTATATCAATAAAGGTAACTTCAAACAAGGGAAATCTACTGTATTTTTAAAACTAAAAATTAACAGTCTCTAATCTATATCTGATCCAAGGGAAAAAAACTATAATTAAATTACACAAATAACTGGCTGGTAACATTAGAACTGAATTAGCCTAGATAATAAAAATGACTGGTAGATTTTTTTCACAGACAGAATAGTAGGATGCAGTCATTCAACAAGTCATTTTTAAAAATAAACTTTAAATCTCTTTATTATACCTACTTCATTGTGAGACTTAGTCAAGTCTTCTGTACTGACACAGAACCAACATAACTGCTTGATTCTCAAATGCAATGCACATCAATGGTAGGATATTTTATTTGTTATACCTAGGTATTATCTTAGCAATTTATTTTATAGTAGAATGGATTAATGAATGCCAATTAATAAAGTTCGGTATTTATATTTTCTTTGGGATTTTAGAAGAGAAGACATTATTTTAAAATATTTTATATTGTCCAATGTTACAACAGAACTACCACAACTACAGAGATAACTCAAAACAACTCACCACTTCCTGTCGGTTCCAGCTCTATAATGATGTGCATTTTGTGTTATTGTTTTCTCCACCATGCTTGTCTATTTCTTTTTGTGAAACGAATCTATCAGCTTTATCATGGAGTCCTTCAAGGGATTGCCACAGTTGTTACGGCACCTACAGCAAATTTTAAATTTAAAAATAATTTTATTATATTTAAAGAATCTAGTAATATGAGATCTGGTTAAGTTTTTGGTAGTGAAGGACAGTGAAATAAAACATTAAGAGTTTAAATTACAGAGGGAAAATATTTGAAAATGAGCACTTTCTTCATGGATTAAAAGAGAGTAGTATGATTATGTAGGCAATATAAAAATTATAGAGATAGGAAGAGAGAGGTTTCCATTTTATACAAGGAGTAGACCAACAGAACAATAGAGAGAGACACTTAAAAGAAGAATATTACGTACAGTTTAATTATTGAAGAGGAACAGACAAAATACAAGTTATGTCTGTTACAGGAATTATACTTTTGACTTGTAGTTTAGAATGGTCATGCAGTTATTTTTTGTCTACTTCCATTCAAAGAGTTGCAAACTCAATTTTTTTCCTTCTGATTTTATACCCAGGTTTTAAGGTGCCAGAATTTAATATTTGTTGACCTTGGCAAATGGGGTGATGTTGGAAAGGATATCTTTTACACATTCCAGACAGCAGTTATTATTTAAATTCAATGAAGTGATAGAATTCTTTCCCATATATATAAAAAAAAATATAAAAAAACAAAGTACCCTTTATTTTTCAAATCTGAAAGATGTGATCTAGAAATCTGAAAATGTTAGAGCCTAAACTTGTGTTAATTTGTACTTTAATAGCTATGACTGTAATGACAAGATACTGACTTCATTACAGTATATTGGCTTATTGATAAGTTATGATACTATAAAATATCAAGCCATATTGGCATGAATGATAGGCTCAATGGTAGAACTGTAATATGGCAATAAATATGACCATTCTGAGAAATTGTTGCAAGTTCACTATATATAAAAACTAAACTCCGTGGCGCTACATCCCTGGAGGGACTTACCCTACCACCCGACCGCTGCGTCATCTCCCGTAGGCAGATGGCAGGATTGGGGGGCATGTGGTCAGCATGCCGACACCCACGGCCGTTATTGGTGGTTTTCATGACCGGAGCCGCTACTTCTCTATCAAGTAGCTCCTCAATTTGGAATCACGAGGCTGAGTGCACCCCTACCAGACCTCCCTACCTCAGAAAAATCCGAGGAGGTACCGGGAATCGAACCCGGGCCGACGGATCTGTAGTCAGCGACGCTAACCACAAGACCACGCCGGCGGACAAGTTCACTATATATATCAGATTGAATTTGATAGAATTATTTTTGCAGTCAGCATTTTCCTTGTCTTTGCAACTGCGTGTGATATTGGAATGACAATTCTTTCACACTGGCCATGTGTACACAAAAAATTCAATGCCATAGCCATGATTTGAACCAGGATCTTCAGTTCTACCAACTGAGCAAACATGGCAATATGCTGGTAAAACATTAAATCACGGGTGCGCAACTGGTTCACATTGTGCCACTGTGTGGTGGGGTAATGTCTCCCACTACAGTCAGAATAAAGCAGTTTCGACGTGACACTGAACATGAAGAGCAGGTTTCATACGTCACAGCATGGGTGGGGTACTAAAACGTTTCCCCTCAGTTGCTCAGGTACGCATTAAATTCTCCAACCGATTCACATGTTTATGTGATATTGTTCTGGTCAGCTAATTGACAATGACATAGGTTGCTGGATATAGTTTATTCTGTAATTTTTTTTATCTAATAAACAGAAGGTCGGGTTCATACTGACTTAAAAAAAAAATTAATACCATAATGACACCCGTACTTAAAATGTTTTCAGATGGTATTAGATACAGTGCAAGTTTAAAGCTATGGTTTGTCTACGGCGTTCATCGCCGCCAATGACCGCCGGTGTCAGCGATCATCGTCGTAGGGGTGGTTTGTCTACCGGCGTTCATCGTCCATGATACTGTTGCTATCCACAGTTGTAGTTGGCCATGTCAAACAGCTCGATGTGGTGGGGGACATGGAATTCGGAAATTTGTTATAATAATAATAATAATAATTTTATTCATCCGTAAGATCATATACATGATATTGGACACGTCAAAGAAAAAACTTATAAACTAATTATAAATTAGGTTCTTCCAAATATTCATCTACACTGTAAAAGGAGTTTCTTAATAGTAAAGATTCTACTTGTTTCTTAAATTTTTTTGAGCATCTGATTTCTTTCAGTGTTTGTGGAAGTTTATTATACAATTTCATGCAATAGCATCCATAACCTCAACATAGCCTGTAATATTATACTCACTCAAGATAAAACGCTTTGCTAATTACTGTAGAAATAAAATAACTACAAAACTGTAATGTATTATATACAATAAAGTTACCAAATATTAAAGAAATAATAAAAATAAAACGCTGACAGGAACAAAGGAGTCACTTTTGATGAACTAAATGTTAAATGGTTCAATGAATAATATAATAAAACCGGTAATAATATATCGAAAATACTTTTACTAATAAATGAGCTGGTAATTTTACTGTAAGCTACATAAATTTTAATTACAGATAATAGTGTTTTCTAACAATTTATCTACCATTTGCAACATATTTTCTTTTGTGTAGCTATCTTTATGGTCATTTAAGCTCATGTCATACAGGGCAATGTGTTTAGACACGAAATCTATAACATTTCGTCTGCAGCTAATGACAGTACTTTGTGCAAAATGGCTGTCTTCTGCTTTTCTTGACCTACTATACACATGATAATCTGCGGCGTTCATCGCCCTGAATTTGCCTCAGAAGCAACTGCTGGCGATCACCGCCGACCCCGGCGGTCATCGCCAGCGTTCATCGTCGTAGACAAACCGGGTGCATTGATTTACATGGAGAGCAACTGGCAGCGATCACCGCCGGCGGGCGGTGATCGCTGGCGATGAATGCCGTAGACAAACCGCAGCTTATGACCCATACTGAGGGCTCTTTTCAGTTACATATTTGTTTCTACGATATTTAAAGTTGAGATAAACCCTTTTTGTTTTGTTTAGTTCTCTATTTTGGTGAAGATTAATGTGCTTGTTTCAAAAATGTGTTTCATTAAAATATGCTGTTAATTACTTGTGCTACATGTTCCTTACATCTGGCTCTCAATACCTACTTTTGATGCAAAGAATGCATAATTCATGATGAGTTAGGGAAAATATATTGAAATTTATAAGTTTTATTACTTTTGGTATTCGAAAACCAAAAGCTTGAGCTGAGATTGCCTTTTGACAAGTGTTAGATTCCTACAGTTCACCCATTAACATTCGGATTTCCAAGACACTGTTGTAATCGGAATTTATTAAGTTTTTTAATTTTGTCTTTCATAGTGTATAACTTATAAGATTTCAACATTTCGTATTATTTTATTATTTTATTTATAGTGAACTGTAAATATAGCCCTAACATACTTCATTGTAATTCTTAATTATATTGTTTTACGTAATAAAAATGAATAATTAAACAAATAAAATAAATCTTGTGCTGCTTTATGGGCATACAGATTCGAAATGAAATGATTAAAACATACCACAGAATGCATAAACAAAATGATTGATAATTGAAAAGCTATAAGCCTGGCTTTGAGGTGTATTTCACATTAAAATTTGCTGCCCAGGGAAGAAAGACCTCAGATTCAAGTTTCCTAGCCCAAAAAACCTCTGCCTAGTGAATTTTGTCCAAATCATTCAATGTTTTTCCATTTAGGCATGCACTCATGATCCCCACCTATGTAAAAAAAAAGTCAGGAATCTGCAAGTCGTAAACAAATGAATCAAGTAGAGAGGGTTAACAAAATTGAAGCTGTCAACACATTGATGTGTTATATTCCAAAAAATCTAGCAGAAATAATGAAATTGCATACATGATACTGGTGTACTGACTACAGAATAATAGAAAGTGGATACCAGCTAAGTAATAAATTTGGTAGAGCAACTTTGACACTGATATCTGGAACAAAATCAAATACTTCACTGTGAAAACACTAATTCATAATAATGGTATACTCTCACAAATCACAACAAATGTATATTGATGATGTGAACAACATTACTGAGTTGCTCTTCCAGGGAATTCATTAGTAATAATGCTACATAAAAATCTAATCAGAACATAACCCGACCTCTGACAAATAACAAGGCTAATGATGTTATGCAACGATTTGTTTCATTAAGCTTGTGAACTATTTTGATAAGTATATCAACCAATCATTTTGTAAAGGAGGGAAAAAATGTCTTAAGAAAATGAAATAAAGTGTGTTTTGTTGTTTTTGTGTCATGGGTAGACCTGGGATTTTAAAGCAAATGCCTATTTTGTTCCTTATGAAATAACATGAAATTTTTTAAATATGTGGATGTTTTATGATAAATCACTTACATTTATAGAGTTTTCTAGTGCCCTAAAATGCCTATTTGGACCTTTAGAGCCTATTTCACTATTTTAATGCCTAAAATGCCTGTTTTGTTCATTTAAAATAAAGTTAAACTTCTGTCATTTTTACAATCGTAAAATGAACATCCCTCAATGGGAAGCAGAACAGCAGAGGTGAGTTTTTCACAGAAACTTGATTATTCCAAACAATTGTCGCTAAAGGAATGCTGACTGACAGGGGAGGGGGAGGGGGAGGATTAAGTGAGAAGAACTACTGTACTGTGTCAAGTCACCAGTGAAAGATCACCTGTTTAAGTGAATATAGTTCGTGATGCCTAATTTCACAGTTAATTCTGTTAAGAATAGGTATACCACGTTTCTTGAAGTAAAAAAAGAGACCATGTTACAGTTTAAGTGTACACTGTAATATTTTAAAGTCTACTTTATATCTATTTGCACATTTTAAAGGCATATTTTGAGTGCCTATTTTCTCTTTTAAAAGCCTATTTACTTGTTTTAAAAACCTATTTTAGGTGCCTAAAACTAATTTTTTTAGAGCCTAAAATCCCAGGTCTAGTCATGGGCTATGACAAATCACTAATTACCTGGAGGGTTTTTCTCCTTTTCTCTTTAACCGGTCAGAACTCATGTAGATTTTCCTAATGATAACACTCATATAGAGTGAATGCAACTCCTAAAAAGAATTAATTACATGCATATGTATTTCTCTACATTATATTTATCCAGATACCATACCATCAGATTTACAGTAATTGAACCGCTCGGGGGAACAAAATGGTAAGTGCCAAATGGGGTGTGTTGAAAAAAAGAACAAATAAATTTCTCATTAACCTAGAAATGTGAATAATTTTATTTTCAGCTCAATTTTGTACTCAATACGCTTGAACATATAGAGATCAATACCTATCACCTACCATTCTGTTACACCAAACAAGCTGGAAATTAAAAAAAATTACTTGTTTCATGGCAGTGGCACTTACCATTTTGTTCCCCCGAGCCGCTCAATTATTATCAACAGTGTATTTCTTACGGGAAAAAATTTATGGGTAATTTGATGAATTTACCAAATGCTTTCCAAAAAGCAGTCCTTCTAGTAGACTCTCAAGCACCAAGCAAGCAATATCATCTAACTGCCGGTATCAGCAATAATACGTACCATCCAACAAAGTCCAGCTCCTCTTATGCAGCAAGCCTGGGTTCGAATCCTGGTCAGGATAAGTTACCTAGGTGGGGTTTTTCTTACATATGAGACAAATATCGGGTAACTTTAGGCCATAGTGGTCCCCAGATATAATCTTCATTCCATCCTATCCTTGCCTTGTTAGAATGAATGTATGTGAGAATGTTGTGTCTCGTCCTATGTAATTGTGTTGTCCCGGAGGTGGTCCTGATGTAGAGCTGATCCCTTACCTGGAGAGGCCCTCCATATCCTTGTCTGGTTCAAATAATAATACACACTTAAAAACAAGGACTGTCAAAATTATAATGAAGCAATACATATGTTTCCTGGTACTTAATCATGATCAGAATTAATAGCACTATACCATTCTCCACCACCGCTGTCACAATATAATAATCAAGAAAACAACAACAATACTATTAAATGTATGACTGAAATTTTGAAAAACCTTGTCGTATCAATGTGTTTGTACTGCTTGTTTACGTTCTAACACATGCTAAGTGAAGGAGGATGGGTTGAGGTAGAACTACCTATTGCTTCGCCCCTGATGGTAGTAGTAGGTCACATCATCAGCTGATACAAATTTGCCTGTTTTATTACAAGGGGGATCGAAAAGTCTGTCAATCTCAGCACTTCCGCTAACAGGAAATTTATCAATGTACAATCAATGAGTCACTCATTTCTTGTCTCCCTGTTGCTAGAGGTTAAACCTTATAAGCTGCTCCTAGTGCAGATATGGTAGGTAAAGCTCCCAGTCTAGATACAATGCCTCCAGCCTAATTTTCTATAACATGTGTTTTCTCAAAACCTTAGTTTTCATAATTTAAAATGTCCCTTGCGGCTTCCATTTGCTATGGTTTTTGTGGAACTTTTCAGAAATACAAAACTTACTAAAATTTACAAGTAGCGCATGAAATGCCTCTTAATAAGAACTTAGTATAATCTGAATTTTAACTTTTAAAAATTACCAGGAAAAAATTTCTATCTCTATAACCAATACAGTAGAGTCCTGAAAACTCGACCTAATGTGGACCGAAGGGTGGCCGAGTGTGTAAAAATGCCGGGTTATCGAGAAAGGTTTTAAAAAAGAATAAGTATGAGTGTTTCCTTAGAAAATACAGTACTTGTATGTATTGGTTGCTTGAGAATACATAAGGCATAAGGCATAAAGCTGTCTATAATGAAAATTAACTAGCCTACTTTGCAAAAACTGGTTACATTTTTTAAAATAAATGTGCAATATGGTTTTTTCGCCATGCCAGGGTGTGGCCGAGTTATCCGGACTGCCGGGTTATCAAGTGCCGAGTTTTCGGGACTCTATTGTATTAAGATTTTACAAGCATACACAGTTTTTACAGAAAATTTTCTGCAACAACAGTGGACTTTTTTAATAGTATGCACATTGATAAAATATATATATCTGCAAACTGATTAAATTAGATGTTAGTTTGAATGTACCAATCTCCCTTTCAAATATCAAAGCAATTAATTGAAATTTCAGAATTCTCAAAATTCTTAGAGGAGGAAATTTTTAATGTAATAATAAGAACAAAATAATGAAAGCAGTAGCAGGCATCAAGGATCTGAACATTGAAATGAAAAACTTAAAGGAAAATGGAAAGGTGGAATGTATTAGTTTTTGTTTCTGTAGTATTTCCAACAGTCTGTATCAAGATTGAGATCGGAAATATACACACTAAACTTCAATAAAAAGGTATATTTACCCAGGATGATCATTTCAACGTTGAAATGATCATCCTGGGTAAATATACCTTTTTAGTGAAGTTTAGTGTGTATATTTCCGATCTCAATCTTGCTACAGATTTCAACACTTCACTGTAAATTTCCATCTAATATTTATAAAAAATAATATGTTACTGTAAAGTTAGTAGAAGTAATGTCTACACACATACAGAAATATACCAGGACATATAATCCCTAATAATATCTTAGTATTCAAGAGTAAAAAGCAGTTTGCTTCAAACCTGATATATCGTAGGTTTCTCAATTAGTTAATGCCAAAGATGTCTCTAAGTAAACTATTTCCTTGCTTAACTGAACTCATTTCTAAACATTACCCAAGGATAAGTGACTGTTTTCAGCAATAAATGCTGAGAAATTGTATTAAAATTATAATAAAGCAAAAATAACAATGGTAATAACATTAACATTAACTCATTCAGCAAAACATCAATCACCAATATAATCAGTATCAGCAGTAGTAAAATTAATGTTTACCATTGGTACAGGGTTTGAAGATAAGGAAAGTAAACACAAATACAAAAAGAAACAATTACACAAAAGAAATGAAGATTAATGAGTATTTACCAAAGTAAAGCACATTAAATTATGTTACAGTCAACAGGTTTAATTTGAAACTTGCACAATTAAAATTCTGATAAATAATTGTAATTAATTATATATATATATATATATATATATATATGCATGAGAAAATCATATCCTTATATAAAAATCTAATCGTTTCTCTCTGTTTCGATTTGTTGCAAGAACTATTAAACTGATAGAGCTGAAATTCTGCATGAACTTCCTTTTTTATACCCGGAAAGATTATAGGACCATAGTCCTTCACTCACCTTCACCTTCACCCAGTGGCATACCAAGGGGGGTGCGAACGGGGCGTCCGCACCGGGCGCCATAAGGAAGGGGGCGCCAAAATTGAAAAAGGATTTTTTTTAGTTTAAGAAAAAATATTTTTTTTCAGGCAAAATATAAGGTTTTATTAGTCATATTTTCTTTATTACTTTGTTAAATACTGCAGTAATATTATTTAGAAATGAAATAAGCATTTTGTTTTAAACTATTTATAGACAATACGAAATAGGTCGTGGGCGTCGAGCACACCGGAAAAGTTTACGGTGTAATTTTCAATTTTATCAATTGAACGTGATGTGGCTGCTACTATAGACTTCAACTCTATTATAAATAAGTTTGCATCCATCAAGGCTAGGAAGGCACATTTAAAAAAAATCTGTTATGACTGAAACTTTTCTCTTTATTTTTTTCCAAACAAACTAACTTTGTAATACAGTTTTATTTCATTCATATTTTTCTCTTTATAAATTATTAAAAATAAATAATTGTGAACATTAAACTGTGTTTAAATTAAACTCATTGAACCTTGAACCTTTTAGTGTTAGGGGGCGACTACCATCTAATTAGCCCCGGGCGCCAAGTAGCCTTGGTACGCCACTGCCTTCACCTAATATCATAATTAGAGCCCAGATTTGTATGCAAAATGCATGTTCTTTTTATATATTTATAAGTATGCATAAATTATATATTTTGTAAGTCATACTTTTCCAGACAATTTCACCGATATTTGTTATGTACTTAAATGCGTATTCTGGGGGATTGTATTAGATTAGATTAATGAGGGGTAGTGTAAGCCCTTCGGCTTCTCAACACTGCGACCTTAATAGATCTATTGTGAATACCTTATACCCTATTCTAGCAGTCACCACTTTAATTACACTATTACAGTATGTATGGGGTACTATTTGATCATAAAGACATGTTCTATGTTACTCGATATTATTTTTGCTCTTAAAACCCCAAGCATGTTAGCTATGCTGCGATACGATGGCCAGTGCCTAACTAACGTAAAGTAATTTGCAATTGTGAGAGTCAGTGCAACAGTGGTCTAAGCCACTTTTTTTTTTCTTTATTTTTTTAAAGATTAGGGAAAAAGCAAGTTAAAGTTGTAGTTTTTCATACAGTTTGAAAATACAGTTCTGTTTGTAGTAGGGTGTTCCATGATTCTTGGTCAACTTAATTACAGTGTTACATAGTTTACTGTTCAGATTTTTCAGAGTTATTATCAGAGTCTTAGGCTGGTTTCATAGCTGGCGATTTAAGAACGACTTAATAAAGCTAAACTTATTAATTATTACAGGAAGTTAGTAACAGTGAAGTTTTTCTAATATAGTAATATAAGAATTGAGTCAATTTTTGTGACACTTACTTCACTTGAGTTCTCTATTTGGAGACTTCTTCTTCTGGCAGACAGCTCTTATAGTCTAGCTAGTGCCTCCTTAATGATGATAGCCCATTCTTCTCTGTTTTCAGCTTTTCTCCTCCATCTTCTAATCCCCATACTATGTAAGTCCTTCTCCACACAATCCAACCATCTTAATCTTGGTCTACCCCTATCTCTTCTACCTCCAGGTTTGCCTTCAAAAATCTTTTTAACAGACCTGCTTTCATCCATGCACACCACATGTCCAGCCCATTCAATCCTTTTAGCTCAAACAAGTGTTACTATGTTAGGTTTTTTATATAGTGATTTTAATTCCATATTTGAATGTATTCTCCACCCCTCTTTGTCTTTAATCGGTCCATATATTTTCCTTAATATTTTTCTTTCCCATCTTTCCAACTGAGCCATTATGCTTTCCGACATCACCCAAGTTTCACATCCATACATCACAACAGGTCTTATTATTGTGTTATAAATCTGTAGTTTAGTTTGCTTAGACAGGTATCTTGTCCTCATAGTTCTGGCCAAGGCAAAGAAGCACCTATTATTGGCTGCGAGCTGAAGGCCGAGCTAGCGTTCCCCCACTACCTTACCATGCGCTTGCATTTACTGTCTATGTCTTTCCCCCACTATGCCACCAGCTCGGCCTTCAGCTCACAGTCAGACAGTACCTGCCGATATTCTCTCTTTGATATCTTCGCTACAGTCGTTATCAAAGGTGACCAATGAACCCAAATATTTGAATTTATCAACTTCTTTATATTTTACTTCATTTATTACTATTTCATTATTGTCATTTCTTGGTTTTACTTTAGATGTATTCATATATACAGTTTTCTCCAAGTTGATTTCTAAACCTAATTCTTTTGTTACATTCGTTGTTTGTTCATTGGCCTCCTTAAGTGCTGATAAAGATCTAGATATCATTACCAGATCATCAGCGTAAGCTAAGTATTGTATAGATCTATTCATAATGGTTCCACCTGGGTTAATCTCTATACTTCTGACTATCTTTTCCAAGGCCAAATTAAACAACAATGTCGACAATGCATCCCCTTGTCTCAAGCCGCTCTTAGTTTCAAAGTTTTCTGATCTTCTTCCATTAATTTGTATTTGGTTAGTGGTTTTCTGCAATGTTATCTTAATTAAATTTATTAGCTTTGTTGGTATGCCAAATTCTCTCATTACGTTAAACAATTGTTGCCGGTTTATGCTATCATATGCTTGCTTAAAGTCAATGAATAATTGATGTAGCACTACATTATATTCATATGTTTTCTCCAGTATCTGTCTCAGTTGGAATAAGTGGTCGGTCGTGGAGCGAGACTTTCTAAAACCACACTGGTAATCACCCAATGTGTCTTCTATATATTCCTCTAAATACTTAGTTATCACATTTGTAAAAACTTTGTATGTCACAAAGTTGCTGGTGTGGAGTTGCTGGTCTCCCATCGGGCGCTTCCCCAGGTGGTGGATAGGGGAAAGCCTCCTAGATATAGGTGGTATCGGGGAAATGAACTACCCGGAGCGAACCAAAACCAGCCCCTTGCCAGGGTCAAGGTGAAGACCACAACGGTGGATCTGGCGGAGAAGGATTCCTTCGGTATGGCCGAGCCAGCGGAAGTGGCATCCCTTTCTCCACTGGGCTGTTGAATGGAGAAACCGCTGCCTTGCGGGGAAGGTGTAACTTCAAAGGCTAAGGGAGTTAACCCCAACAGAAAATCAAGGGTAGAGGGGGCTCTTTTAGGTGTGGTGAAACCAACCCCTCTAAGGGAGAAAACCCCAAAATCAAATCTAGGAGGCTGTGAGCTAATCACCCCCATCTCTGAATTTAAATGATTCAGAAACCAAATGAAGATAGCCGGACTGATTTGGAGACTAGTTTCGGGAAAAAAATTTCCCGAAACTAGTCTCCAAATAGAGAACTCAAGTGAAGTAAGTGTCACAAAAATTGACTCAATTCTTATATTACTATAAAGCTAAACTTATTGAACAAGTCGACTTATATGTTTTTCGTATTCATAGTCTTCTTTGAAGTCCTACTTTGTTAAGTTTCACTTCATAAAGCTTTACTTGTTTTAACTTATATATTAAAATTGGACATGATAATATGAAAAGTTGCATGTTCACTGCCATAACAATTGAATTATTAATGAATCGTATTTAAGATTTTTTCAGATTTCGTGTAATGCAAAGCCATCTGAGTACGCATTTTGCTGTTGTGATATAAAATTAGAGACGGTGCTGTGCATTGTAAACAAAGAATTCAATAATTCATCCATACATATTATGCGTGTAAGTATGCTTATCAATAGTTCCTTGAGAATATTCTGTGTATATATTAGCTTGGCCATCATTCAGAATTAGTACCGGTATGTTTATGTATTTATTTCAATATTAATTATTGTTTTAGAGAGATTTAAAACAGCTTAGGAAGCTGTGGGTCGATATGAAATGCCAATGAAAAATAGGCAATTGATATTTCCAAAATTGTGTCTTCTTGAAACGAAATATCTTTTCAAAATTCATTTGAATGGATTCATCATATTTCGTAAATAATGCTTTGGGGTGCAATTTTCTTTTAATATCTCAACCAGATCCTCAGAATCACTGTCGATGATTCCTGCTTAAACTGAAATAAGTCAGGGAGACCCTTGACTTGATAAAGTTTAGCTTATTTTGACTAATAAGTCGTACTTTAGTGACTATGAATAGCAATAAGATAGACTTTGTCAAGTCTCACTTTATAAAGTAACTACGTAATAAGTATGACTTGTTTGTGATAGAAATTGACTTAAGAGAGACTTAATCACTATAATGTATTATCAACAGATACTTTTACTGCTGAATTTGACAGCCTAAGCACTTTCAGTATCACTTTAGCTAACTTTGGACCCCTTCATGAATAGTTAGGCAATTTATATGACATTTGGGTTCTATTTTAGTCCTTATGTTCTATTTTGGATTATTTTCAATTCCCTTTGAACTCCTTAGCCTTTTCAGCCTTCTTCTACCCCTTTGTGGCCAAGGCTTCCTTTCATCCCTTTGGAAACCTTTGGGTATTAGGATATGTTGTCTCCTTTGAACCATTTCTTTCCTATTTTTATCACCTTCAAGAGCATTCTCCTTGGTCACCTTACAGCAGGTATGTCAAACATGCAGCCTGCTAGCCATTGAATGTAAATATCGTCCTGAAAAGTTAAAAATCTCAGACTACTTGCCACAAGGATTAGGACAACGTTTGGTTCTACTTATGTGTGTGAACAGTTATTTTCCTTGACGAAATCAAGAAAAACTTCTCAGTCAAGTCAAGTCAAGTCAAGTCTGACTGATCAACACTTGCCTTCTCTGATCATAGTCTGAACTGCACAGGCATTTCAGCCAGACAAACCAAAAATTTCCATTAAAAAGAAGTGTCAAGCCTCAAAACAAAACACTAAAATAATCTCTTATATAAAATATAAGAAGCTTTGTCTCCTGACTGACTGACTGACAGAGAATCAACATAGAGGCTAAACTATAATAGTTAGAGATTTGGAATTTTCACAGTACATTCGTTTCATAATATAAGTGCACACAAGAAAGGATTTTGCAAAATTTTGATTTTAAATGCCAAAAATAAAATGTTAGGAGACAAAATACCTTCCATAAGAAATACAAAAGACATTCGACTCTTGTGGAAAACAGTATTCAATTGTGAAATTAATTCAAGATGGCCTTGCTCGGTTGCTAACTTGATTAGTTTCTTTACGATTCGCAGAGAACTGATTTTACTTCCTCTGCCCGTACCATAGGTACTATAGGTAGAGGAAGTATTGTTTTCGACCCTAAAATTCGAAGTTGAGTTTTTAGCATATATACACGTTTCAAGGCCCCCTGAATCCAAAAATACTATTTTTGGAAACATGTCTGTGTGTCTGTGTGTGTGGAAAATATCTGTGAACAAGCTAGCTCCAAAACGGAAAATCGTATGAAAACAAAATTTCGTATTTGGGTCAGGTACCTTCTGAAGATGTGAGGATAAGATTGGCGACTATTTTCTCTTATTTTTAAGGGGACTTTACATGAAGAAATTTTCGTTTTTCGCGATTTTCTCGAAAACGGCTCTAACGATTTTCTTTAAAATTTGCACATGTGTTTCTTTTACTGAGAGCTAAAACTTTTATTTGAAACTTTTTTTCGAAAAAATTCTCTGAGGGTAGTTACAATCCACCCACTGTTCACCCACTGTTTGTAGAGATTTTGTCTTGCGTGATGAACAACTGAATACACGCACTTTCATGGCCTCTTATTCTATAAAAGAATGTAAAGTGAGAAAGTTGTATTGTTGGCCATGCATAGAGTAAATATATGAGGGAAATATTCGATGAAGTTCGGAAATTATTCTTTACAGCGGAAAGTTCAATAAACGTCTGCAGTCACTTGTTCTTTTTTTTAAGTTTGTTATATAGCCTTGCGCTTTTAGTCGCATCATTGAAAGAAGAGGTATTTATAGGATAATTAGCGTAAAATTGTGTTTTGAGATTCTGTAAAAGGATAAGTGAATACTACTTTTATTTGGGCAGAGGAAGTTATGTGACATTCACATCAGATTTTTTTTAAACAAATGTGGACAGAAGGGGAGAATAAATGCACGCCTTTATGGGAAAACATTGAATGATTTGGACGTAACACACTATACGGTTTTTTTGGTAGGTCTTTTTTTTCTCAGGCAGCACACTTTATTCATGGAATGCATGTCGAAGCCGGGTTTTTAGTTTAAAAAAAATGTATTAATCATTATAATAAAATTGCTTATGCATGATTTGGGCGGTTCATGATCTATGGTTCATTTCAATTGTTTCATTTCGAATTTGTATGCCCATATGGCAAGCATAAGATTCGTTTTGTTTGTTTAATTATTTTTACTTTTAATGTTAAACAATATAATTAAGAATACAATTATGTAATTCCTGCAATTTATGTAAAAACGATGTAGGCTAAAAGTGTTAATAAATTAAATGCTTTAATTATTTTTCTGTTAAATAAATGATTTAAACAAAACATCTAGCAGTTGAGTAAATAATCACGGGCACCTGCTAGTTGTAAATAAATGTTCATTTTTAATTGCTGTAATTTTTGTACAGTTGCATTCAACATTTTGTTTTGTTTTCTCACGTTAAACTACTTCATTACCATTTGTAAGCACTTCGTATGTTTCTAAATTTAAGTAATAAAAGCATTCTGCAATAATTTTTTATTAATTGCCATGTGTGGCTCTCAAGAAAGAAAGAAAGAAAAAAAATGTGAGCCATGTTGGCCCTCAGGGGACTCTCAGTTTGTCATGCCTACCTTACAGCATCTTCAAGCATTTTATGGTTCTTCTGCCGCATCCTGGTATGTTTGAATATCTTCAGGGGGAGTACTTATTGTGACTTTAATTCCCAAATGACCCTCCCTCCTTCACATTTTACTAAGAAGGAAAAAGTTCTATCGTGAAAGATATGAATCATACACTTCTGTAGCCTTTCCTGTAGTGGTTTGTCTGTAAGAAGGAACAAAATAAAATAATAAAAATATACAGAATTAGTTTCTTTTCTCACAGTTCATGAACCAAATCACTGAACTTCAGTCAATTTACTTACTATGCCATCTTTCTGTACTCCTGACCATTATAGTATGCTCATATCACTGGGTTGGTACATAATGGGCATCTCAGCATAAAAAGTGAATTACTCCTTTATCACAAATGTCATGTTACACATGCAGACACTGTAGAAAATGATCCTTTAAACTTAAGGACAGTTTCTACTTACGAGATTTTTACAATGTAGTTGAAGAAAGAGTGCAGGGATACAGGTAAAGTGTTGAAAGCATATTGTAAAATTACACATAATAGGGCACATGTTATTTTTTTTATTAACAAATAGTTCACACAGACATAAAAGGCAAAATAAGTACTTAGAAATCTTTGAACTTATTCAAAATTCTTGTTTGTTTTGTACTTATTCTTTATTAGTAATGTAAAGAAAATTATTAAAGTTGAGACTACCACCACTTCTTTCACAATAATGTAGTTAATTTAGAATAACTTGAATTATTACAATACGATGACCCTTGCAGTATTGACGTAAATATGAACACACCATTTACATACTTATGATTCTTTATACACAAATGCTTTACAATATATCTGTGCTCAAAATTATTTCAGATTGCTGAAAGAATGAGGATTAAACTTTTCCCAGATTAAAAGAGGTATGCACTCATTTGTTTATAATGGCGAGTAAGCTACTTTTTCTGTTACAAGAATTTAATTTATTTTCTTCAACTGAATGAAACATTAAAACAATTAATTCTAAAGATATTGAAGTCATGTTATTTAAGTAGAATCTTATGTGCAATTCACATTATTCCTTGGTTCTGAACACACAATGGAACACAGCCTATTGCTTGACCATTGTATCATCTAACTCCATCTTCTGACTTCACTGATAGATAGCAGGTATGGCTGTTAATTATGTTTTTCTTGACCAGAGCTACTACTTCTTAAAGTTAGAATCTTTCCAACTGTCTGCATAGTTCCACATAATCGTAGAAATCAAGAAAGCACCAGCACTCGAATCCAAGACTACAATCCTTAGTCATCATTGGATACTGGAGGTAGCCATGTAATTCTCTTAGCTGTATACTGCTCTGCCATCCACTTTAGAAAGGGCCTTTGATTTGACAAGTCCTCTAAAAGATTTATCAACCTTAAACTTTCTTGTATGGCAAAATAAGTTAGTATGGTTGTAACAAGAAGAAATAAATTGCATGGTGCTTGATTTAAGTTGCAAATGGGATATATTAGCTCTATTTATAATATTATAGGAGAAAATTCCTCTGACACTGGAACTTGAACCCAGGACCTTTGGCTATCTGTGCCAATGCTCTTACCAACTGAGCTATGCCAGAGTTCAATTCAAAGCGCAGATAGAACCTCTCTCCTTTGACTGACTGCCCTTAAGAGCATTGGCACGGATAGCCAAAGGTCCTGGGTTCAAGTCCCAGTGTCAAGAGGAATTTGTCTCCTATAATATTATCATGTAATGTCCAACAGAGACAATAATCTGTGGTACATGAATGCATATGCAGATATCTAGCTCTATTTATGTTTGATTTTTAAAACATATTCAAACAAAATAGAACAGAGCTGAATTTTTATAAATCTTCATCAAACAACAAGAATACTGTTCCTTGCAGAAGAGTTTCTTGAACAAATGAGGGGAATGGCAAGATCGGCTACTGCTAAGATTAAAATTGATATTCTGTCATTGATAAACAAATAAGAGCATACCCGAATAAAATGTACACTTAAAGTAGCCTATATCTAGTGTGCAACAGTTATCGATGTGAAAGGGACACACAAACAGATATATTGGGAATCTGAATTTGAAAACCCACCTATTTTAATCACCAGGTACCATTAATTCAGATTTGAACTTGTTATTCAAATATGCAAGGAACAGTTACTTTGTAAACATTTTTAGTCTATCACTCAAATTCAAATCACACAAATGCTTATAAAAGAAAGAGAAAGGAATGAAGGGCTGTTATTTAAGTACAGCCTACAACATAAGAGTTTGAAAATCGCTCCTTTTTTGCCGATGTTGCTGGTGAGTAATAAACATTCTTCTATAAATAAACAAAATGTAGTATGACCTATCAGAAGAATCTTCAAAATAAAAGATTTATAAAAATAACCTTTTGGAAGACTACACTACTCATATTTTGTCATTTGAAAAAGAATTATAGGGTACCACTAGCTAGGGAAAAAATTCAGTAGGAATCATAGGGTACACCAAATAATTAATATTAACCATTAGTGATTCTGATTCTTAAATTACTGCTCTAGGATAATTTCCACACAAGGAGTGTGATTTACTGTTGAAGGTAGTGAACTATTATGATCAAAAAATGTTTCTATACTGTATTGGATAACTTTACCAAGTATGGAAGTTCAAAAAAGACTAAATCTATGTTTCAATTTTTTTTTTAATTCTGCAGTTGCAGCCAGAATTGATAGATTATTAGTTATGTTATGACCTAATGTTTTATTGTCTTAAAACATAAACTACACAGGGCTACACTTCATGAAGGGACATGGCCTACCACCATTCGTTGTACCATACACCATATCTTTTATCACGCTAGATGACAGGATTGAGTGATTTTGGTAAGCCTACTGACTCCCACAGTTGCTACTATCCACACAGTATGTATAAAGAGCTTCTGATATTTTGTTTTTGTTTTATGGAAACAGAACAGAAGGAACAGAACAAAACAAGTTCAGAAGGTTATGGAAACAGAAATATCATGCGGAAAAAAAGAGGATACAATCTAGAATAGGCCAATTGTTAATACAGTACTGGCATTCCCAAAACAAAATTACTACCTGTTCTAGTACTGGTTGTTAACAGATAAAAAGGGAGAGAAAGAACAAAATAAACTAAAAGAGAAAGGGAGAGAAAGATAGGAAGAGAAGAAAGAGATAAGAAGAAAGAAAAAAAGATAATTTTCATAACTGATGGTAAAACAGAAATGAGGGTTTGAAATAATAATTATTGTATAAGTAATGTTTCTTTATTAGCTTGATCATTACAGTTGACTCCCTCTAGTCCGGCCTCGGATGGTTCGGCTGCCGGATGATCCGGCCGACTTCTTGGAATGAGTCATCTGCACGCAGAAGGGTTTCTCACGGCAGTAATCGACTAGAATAAACATTCTATTACTGAATGACATTCTTCTTATGGTGAGGAATGTGATGTAATATAAATAGATTATTGGGCATCACTCACCACTGTTTATTGATCCTTTTGTGAAGTCGTTGTCAAATGTTACTTAATCTTGCGTGGAGCCTTCGTTTTGAATAAACATGCCTGTTTAGTTTTCATTCTTAAGTGTAAACAAATCGCTTGACGATTGCGTTCATTTCAGACGTGAATTTTACTCTCGTGCTGTTAGTATCTTTTACCGTGAGTTTCATTTTTATAGTGAGACTACCTACGTCGAGCAACAGGCTGCTGCATCAGCTATCGATGTAATGTTCATGAAGAAGTGGCGTGATTATGCTTTCAGAAAAAAAACACAGTTCAACTAAAAAAGCAGAAGAAAATAACAGATTTCTTTCAATTTTGAAATTGTAATTGTAATGCTGTATTTTAATTTTTGGGTAAGTACGCTTTAAAAAATCGACAAAACCATCTTAAAAGTTGATTTTTGCTTTAATAGGTTATACTTTACACGTTTAAAAGACCGCCGGATGGTCCGGCCATTTTTTAATCCGGTCAAGGGTCCGGTCCCGGGGTGGCCGGATTAGAGGGAGTCTACTGTAGTTGATACTGTCATTTCCTACTTAACAAAGTAGGACTTTAAAGTAGAATATGAATACGAAAAACATGTAAGTTGACTTGTCCAATGAGCTCATCTTTATAAAGTTGTTCTTATGTCGCCAACTATGAATACCGGCCTTAGATTTCTATTCTTTCTGGTTGTGAACAATTTTATTTGAATAAATTCACAGGATGCATGGAATTCCAAGTTTTGTTGAATTAAATTGCTACTATTCTACTTTGGGTTTTATTTGTATTAATGGAACAGTATTATAGAAACCCTTGGGGTTTTGAATTTCATGAGATAAGTCCCTGTACTGCACCTGGGTTTGGAGATATTACTGCACCATTCCTAGCCACTTGTGGGTTTAATAGTTACATATGGAAATTAAATTACTTACCACTTTTTAACAAGGAGGGTGCATTTATAACTGCCATGCAAGAAAGCAGAAGGTTTCAACAGACTGAGAAGGTAGGAAGTCAGTAGTGCAAGGTCAATTTCTGGAAGTAAAAAGTGCAAAAGCTGTTTCTCTCCACAATACTTCTTTACTGTATCATCACTTCTTTCCTTCAATAGAACAGAACAAAATTTATATTAGTTTCTATATATTATCTTAAATTGCAAATTTTCCCTCTTAATAGAGTTTATTGTAATATTATATCCTTTTCAAAAATATGATAAGCTTATGGTACTTTTTAAAACAAAACTGTGTGGATTTATAATGCAACTGAGACTTGGTCAACAGACTTAGAGAAAAAAATATGTTTATTCTGGGAGGTTTACCATGTTCTAAACATTTTTGCCGCAGCTTCATGTGACCAGCAATCTGGCTTTATTACTGACGAAAATATGCAAAATTTGATGCAGTCATGGTTTTTATGAATACAAACCTTTTACATCAATGTGTCAATACAAATATATTAGAAATATGTTTATCCCTACAGAAGTGAAAAGTTATTATATAATGTATGATTCTTTTTCATTGTTTGTTCTGGATCTGTATGGTCACCTGGATTGCCAGGCAGATGACTTGAATAAAGTATTTCTCTCAAATTTTTTTCATAATCAAACTAGAAATACTCTGATCACTCCCTAACATATATTTTTTAAATTTTGATTAAGGATTTCCCAATGTTGGATTGAAATTAAAAGGCTTCCATACAAGTGAGAAGATTTATTATTTCCAAGCTTGTGACAAGTAGTTTCACTGCCATATTCTGGAAGGAAGTAAATTAGTCTGGGAAAGGGGGGTGTTCTTATGTAGGCAGAAGAGCAAACTAATAAGGGAAGAGGAAACAGTTGAGTGAATAGGGGACTCTTATTGGTTGCCTGCTGGATTACATGTGACAGCTGAGGACACATCCAAGAAGACAGCAAGTGAAGCTATATTTTTTACTAGAAACAGTGGTCTATGTTCACATACAAGGTTGTGACAGAGCGAGAGATAGACTAGCAATCCATTCCATAGTTAGCCTGATAGACTTCCTATGCACTAATGCAGTACAAACTCAAATGATGATAGGTTGTGACTATTGGTTGCTTCAGTGTGCACTGACTATCAACCTCGGCGAAGAACAGATGAGAAAAAATTGTTTTAATTTTCTACTGACTGGAAACCTAAGATATATTGACTCATACAATTTTTAAAAATACTGTTAATTATTCTCTTATAAATTATTTTATATCAGTTTGTAGTTAACAGACAGAGGAAAATTTAGAATAGTTTCTAACTTGTATTAAGTTACTGTAAAAAATATCTTTTTTTAATACTACTTAGTCCATCTCTACCAAAAGTCTATATTTACGTTTCCTTATCACTTTATTTGATTTAAATCAACTTTCTGGGTCAAAATCATTCTTCCAACAAACTTCTCAATTATGTTATTAATAGACTCTACCTGACAAGTGTAATTCTTGCAGTTTTAGAAATGAGAAAAATAATGTCAAAAGCTCTACAACTCCTACATATGAAGCAATAACATTCTCGTTACTTTTTTTTTTTTTTTTTGTTACTTCTGGGAAATAATATTAATTACTAATAATTAATATATCTAAACACTCACACCATACCACTCTAACATTCATATGTACATATTTTACACAGTTAACATACTGGAATGCTTTTAACTAGATGTAAATGTTTGATGCTGTAAAAATTCTGCTAACATTTCAGGCGACTAGTGTCTTCTATGTTGCAATTCTCATTTGAAATCCTAATGCATAGCACACCATATTCCAGCGATTTCCCAAATAATGACAGTAGTATCATTGGTCACCACACTTCTGACATGAAATGAAATGTCTTGACTGCTTATAGCACAATACAAAAGTTCAAAAGTAAACAACTTTTCTTTAAATAACTACAACTTCAAGGGAGTTTTCAGTCTGATAATTATAGAGGCCATATTTCAAACCATAAACCATTCATTTAAAATTCCAGAGCACATGGGGGAGTGCTTTTCTTCTGCTACTGGTTCCAACTTGCAATAACTGTAGCATTATGAAACTCTTGGTCCTATTTACTCCACATGAAATTAGCATTGACATTATGCCTAGTGGTTTTGCTATTAGGATTTAAATATTTAAAGTGAATTATAAAGCCTTCCACCAATTCAGGAAAAACAAAGAATACAAACTTCTTCACTAGACCTAATTTAGGGTGCCAGACTTTAAAGATAAAGGTAAAGATATATATAAAAAAAGAAAAAAGTTTGTTTCTTTTTCTAACTTACAAAGGAGAACAAAAAGAAGGGGATATTTAATACTATCTGTACAAAATACATTAACATTTTATTACTACAATATTATAGTGTAGTGTAGTTGCCTCTTTAGTGTATTATTAACATCACTCTCATCACAATATTGGTATAAAGAACCTATTTCTTTGAAAGATCATATACTTTGTAAAATGTGCACTCATGTAATCCAAGGCATGAAAATTAATAAAATAATGTTTTGAGCTTAATGATTGCAGTCACAATTGTGATGAACAGGCAATTATTTAAATCTGTCCATAAGAGCTGGAAATTGAAAAGCAGTTTGTATTTTGTTCTTAAAAATGAACAACCTTCTTTTTTGTGAGATTTTTTGAGCACAGTTTTTGGCATACTGAAGTTGGATGATCACACTTCTTGTTTTGAAAATGTTAAAAATTAATAGAATCTATGTGAAGTTATGATAGGAAGTAAACCTGGGGAGAATGCGGAACTACACGTAACAAAAAGAGACAAAAATCATTCTGCCAGTATTTATTCGGGAAAGTCTTTTAAAAAAAAGAAAACAAAAAACCACTTGATTATTATGAGATGTCTAGTAATCCTGAACTAATTCCTTTAGTGAATATTCTGGTTGTAAATCAGCAGCGTAAGAAAAGTATGTGCCAGGAACGCAATAGAAAAACGATTTTCTGGAACTAAATGAAATGGTTTATACAAGAAAGCCCTGCTACCATTATTACCTGAATCCCAAGAATCCCAAGAATCTTGACACTTCAACAATGCAATGAAGATCTCAAAACTACCGCTCTCCACCAAACATGTTTCAAATAAACACTGGTAGCTGGTACTTATCTTTTCTTAGATTTTCTATTTACTCCAATTTGAACACTTCTGTTATTCCCTTCTTTTTCTGCCTCCTTTTTCCTGCCTACATACGTGACAAGCATCATCTGCTAAACTGTAATCAGAATAAGCAAATTTGAATGACATAATTCAGAAAAAAATGTGTTTGCAAATTTTATGCAGTTTCTTTGAGACTACAAGAACCTTATATTGTAATAGTAAACTTGAATTTTAAATGCAAAAACATAAGTTTTCTTAAAGTTAATTAGGTCAGAGTCAACATACAGTTCATATTCACTTAGACCATTTTGACTATATTAGAAATCATGGTGGAATGAAAGCAAGAACTTTTATCAGCCTAGGTAGCACAAGTCAATCTGCATTAGAAATGGATTTTTGGCCTCTTCAACAAATAATAGTTGAAATAATTTGAACAGGCAGAATAATAAATAACTGAAGAAGTTGATGGCAGGATGATCTTCATTTTGTTGGTTGGATCACAGTCATTTCTCTGTCGATGTAAACATTGCCTCTCTCCCCACAAACTTCCTCTTGGCGTTTGCGAGCTGCTAAACACAGAAAACATAATTGTTATTATTATTATTGTATAAATTGAAATTTCAATTGAATAAATTTGTTAAAAAGAAAGAAAGAAAAAAACTAAGTGGATGTAATGAGAATTGAACAAAACCACTCCTACAAGCACTCATGATTGAAATTTGAAATTTTATTAACTTGAGTATATTAATTTAAATTTGTGCTTAAGGACTTTCTTTTGGTCAAAATATAACAAATTTGCAAAAAATGGTGAGGGGGCTTTGGGAGTCTAAAATGAGATTTAGACAGCTCTAAATTTTATTCTGTGGATTAATAGCCAAAACAACAAGGATATTCAAGAGATCAAATTGTTATTTTATTTTGAGGGGATTTAAGTGTGATAACTCGGGTATATATTTAAATTTTTACATTTTTTAAAATATTTTTTATATATATTCTTTTTAATTCAACCATCGATACGTGGCAGAGATACAAATAATGAGCACATAGTGCAGAATGTATCAAATACGATACCACTGGCCGTCATTACTTTTGACTCATTCATAGAGCGAAGGAAAACAAATTCGAAACCCGAGGTATATGATACCCGGGGACTGAGAAAATTATTGTACTGTTTCGTTTACATTTCGCAATTCCAATGAACTCAGCCTCAAGTGAAATATCATTTTTTTTGTTTTAAAACATAGTGCCGAAACAATAGAGGGCAATAAAGATATCATCTTGAGCTTTACTAGCTATTGAGCGAAATACTGCTATTGATGTAGAATGTGGTCCGCGAAGATGGTGCAGATGGTCCTCAGACATAATTTAAAAAATATCATAAAGCAAGTGAAAAGTAAAGAAGTAAAGTTTTTCACATATTTCGTTATAATGACATATAATTAATACCCCAAATATTGAGGATATAGGCCTTCTTTTAGGGGCCCGTAAATTTTTTTAGACATTTTAGAGGTCCTCGGGTTCAAAAAGGTTGAGAAACGCTGCTTTAGAAGTTTCAAAAAGACCTCCAGGAAAAAATCAGGGCTCTGCATACGGGAGAAGCGCCGAACGGCTTGTGTGATATCAGCTGTGCTCCCAAAGCGCCTTCTGCTGAGAGTCTTCTTCAAAACCGGAAACAGATGGAAGTCACTGGGTGCGAGATCCGGACTGTATAGTGGATGGGCTAGGCGCTCCCAACCAAGAGTTGCAATATGGTTTTGCGTTGCCGTCGCCGAGTGTGGTCTCGCATTGTCATCCAACAACAGAACGCCAGATTGGAGAAGGCCAGGCCGCTTTTTCCGAATCGCCTCCTTCAATTTTGACGCTTCTTCCGTATGCAGAGCCCTGATTTTTCCCTGGAGGGCTTTTTGAAGCTTCTAAAGCGGTGTGACAAATGTCTCAATGAAAAATAAAGGTCGTCTTATCTTTAATGTCTCATACTTTTTGTCTTTCATCCACACCTCTGTACACAGTCGCCAGGGGAAACTTATTTTCGGACTCGCCCTCGTGTTATTATTATCATCAAACACAGCTTTTAGTAAACATTCTATAGAAGACTGCTTCCTTTATCTAAGGAACGTTAACTATTAAAAAATCCGGCAAGTAACTAATTTTGATAAATTTTGCTTCGAATCCTGGGGGGAAAAAACCAATGGAACATGGCATTCCAATTTCATTACATTAAAGAAATAGCTTCTTGAAAACAGGCTACCCTTTGAATTTTAGGATCTTTTCGAGAGTCCTTTCATGTTGGTGTAGTTAAACACAATTAAAGTTGGACTGTGACACCAGAACTGACCTCAATGTAGGACATCTGCCAGTGACATCATACGCTTCATGATGAAGATGGATTGATCCACTCAAGCAAGGGAGGAAGTCCAATATCTTTATGAAGGGGCAAGAGGGCTTTCTCCATGACTAAACACATGACTTATTTCGTATCTATTCACATACAAACTCAGTTTGTCATTAAAAAATATGAGAAATGAGAGAAAAATTGTGAAGAAGTGGGCATTTATGTAGTCTACAATGGCGTAATTGATTCGCTCAAAAAGTGCCAACTTACTTTCTTTCCTTTTTTTGTCGTAGTTTTACCTCTCCCTTTTAGGATTTAAGCGACCCAGGGCAGCGACCTGGCGGGAGAGGGAATATCTATGGATCACATAGGCTACATACTTTTTGACCAGACAAGGACATGGAGGGCCTCCCCGGATGAGTGATCAGCCCCTTGCCGGGGCTACCTCCGAGGCAACACGAACGCATAGGACGAGACACACCATTCACTCCAAGGCGAGGATGGGATGAAGATGAAGTTACCCGACATTTGTTTCACAAGTGAGGAAAAAAACCCAGAAAAAAACCCACCTAGGTAACTTGTTCCGACCAGGATTCGAACCCGGGCCCGCTGCGTAAGAGGAGCGAACGCATTCCCTACGCCACAGTGGTGGACAAAATCCACTACAGTGGATAAAATACGAAATCTGTTGAATCTACACTATTTGCCGCAATCTAATACAGGCATCCCAAACTCTACACAGAGAAAGCAGAAAAAGAGTGTATCGTGATCACTGAAAAACGTACATTCCTCTCTGTCTTTGCTGTAATCGACCACAAGTATCTCGGCAGTCACAGAAACAGCAGAAAAGGAAGCACGCTACAAGAAGTGAGGTACGATTTTAAATAAAAATTTAGAACACACTTCTCAAATTATTTATAGAATGGGCATATTAAGCGCGCAATTCGCGCTTATTTAGACATTTCACCGAATCGAACAAATTTCGTGATATTTCGTGGATTCGATTTGTTTAATAGTGGTATTTTATGCATGTACAAAGTTGATTATAGCTAAGGAAAGCTTTAACAAAAAAATTAGGCTACGGTCCATTATAACGGCGCTGGTATCCGCATGCTGACCAGATGCCTCCAATCCTGCCATCTGCCAATGGTAGATGATGCAGCGGTCGAATGGTAGGCCTAGTCTCGTCACGGCATCAAGGAGCTTATATACCGGTATATATATAATATTACAGGCTATAGACAGTCGAAGAAATCACGCAAATTCATTACCCCCTTGTCAATTCGAAAGACAATGGAATTCAACAGCAAACACTTTATCTGAAAAAATAATAGGCCTACAGTGCCCATTAGACTACGTAATTATTTTTAAAAAATTTCGGATAGGGAAGATGTGTAAAATTGTAAATCCAGGGAGAATAAAGTAAATTAGGGGATGAACTGGGGACAGAGAAATAAATCCGGGGACTGTTTCCGGGAAACGGGGACGTCTGGAAACCTTACAGTTCCTGAAACTGTAAACTGACTTTCAACTAAAGTAATTAAAAATGCCTGAATTATAGTAAATCTGTGCACCATCAAGTATACAAGTCTGGTAAAAGGCGTATTAGTAGTTCAGGAGGAACAATGGGAATTGGTGGCTCAGTGCAGTGTAGTACTGTTTATGTTGTTCAGGCAATACAATGGGAAATAGGCGATTTTGCCTGTTTTACATTTATCATTCAATCCGAGTTTCAATATCATCTTATTGCTTACATTAAAAGCTTCTCAAGGTCCTTCTTATCCTCATTACCGGCTGTTCTTTAAATGCATTACGCAACAGTAGTGTGACACCTTTTCTGTACGGAACCAATTGGCTGCTCCTATTCCCTCCTTTCTGACCAGACACACAAAATAGGAAAACAGATTTTTAAAAAAATGGACACCATCAGATGGAAAAACGTCCAAGCGGAACTTGGAAGGATGGACGGTCAGACAGACACCAGACCCAGAGAAATGGTTGCATGGTACTGGTATGTCTCTGTTTAAAATATAATATAGTAGTATTACCTATAGTAATAATAAGTAGTATAGGTAGTATAAGCAGATATACTATTCTGTAGTATAGGTAGATCAATCGGTGGATGATAAGTTATTTCCACACCTTGTAACACCCATAACATGGATGACAGCCTCACAGATATGTAGGCCTACATAAAGATAGATTTGTTAGATCAGATAGATAGAGAAGATATATTCATCGATACTTGATAGATAGCCTAATTAGGTAGGCAGATAAATAAACAAACATACTGTTGGTGCCATTTTAAGAAGGCCTCGATCCAAACCATAGTCTATCTACAAAAGAATATAATAGCTTTGTTCCCTAATCCGAAAATCTGCACCGACAAAGAACAGGTGCTCTGGTAGTCGCGTGGATCTCCCCAGTGTTGCCGCTGTCATTCACTACTTCTTAAGTAAAGTAAGTGCTGTGGTACGTATTTGGCAACATTGTACTTGACTGCAGGCAAGTGTGAATACGCCTAATTACCTTTCTATTCACTGTTTGACAAGTCGAAGAGGATTAGGGTGGCAGTAGATAGGGGAAGTTCTTTGAAAAATAATCTTTAAAAAGTGGCACCCACTCTACACATTCTACTTGCACATTTACGCGACTGAGGACGAATTTAATTTACAATCTTATAGAAGACTGAATAACTATCTTTTAAGTATTTCATAAAGCATTAGGAAAATGGACTGTTTCAGTTATTTCTATTGTTACGAGGATTTCTTTTATTAAATCAAGAATAACGGCATAGTATTAATATGATCTAATCATAGAAGAGGGAGGACAACGCTCCTTATGAGGTATCGTCATAGACTCGTTAGAATGGAACTAGTACTGCCACTAGTTACCATCTGGATTGCTTGCGTTCTATGAACTCGAAAACCTTACGGAAGTCGTAAAGAACATGCGGGATGTGTACTCCCGTTACAAACAAAAAACAAGTCATTATGGAGACGTGAACTCTGCTTGGACTTTCACCTGCTAGATAAGGCAATTAGAGCATTGTTCGTGGGGTATTACTGCAATACACAGAGTACAATCACCATATACTTTATGTAACAATACAGTCAAAATACATGAGAAAAATTTGACGTAAGACACATAAATTTACCCTAGTATAGATGTTGGGATATTTGGATGTGCATAATAGGACTGTGGAGTTCGCTGCTTTCCCCGCTCAAGGTAGCGTTTCCAGCGTAGCTGAACTTAGGCCTTCAGAATTATAGTTGGATTACTAGCTTATAACCACGAGAAAACGTTTCAAATAAAAGCAAAACGTCTCAATTAAAAAATTGTATAAAAGCAAACGTATTGAATGCAAACAGCATGCACCGTCTTTCTGAGGCCAATTTAAAATTATAACAGGATATATTTTTATGCTTATTTAGAGTTTCGATAATCTTAAATGTAAGTTAAATGCACAAAAACTCTATAACGACCTTGTATTTTAAACAATTATCGGTACCTAAAATATAAAATGCAGAAAAAAAGACCGTAAAATCACAAAACGACCAAATAATGACACTGAATTATAAAAATTACCTGAAAAAAATATATGGAAAAAATAACTAAAAATGGCCAGAATATCTGCACTAGTGGGCAACGTCCACGATGTTCAGTTAAAAGATGACATGTTATCAAAATCCGGGCTCTGGTTATAACCTTTTCAATTAAATGTACTTTATTTAATCCTCATACCATCTAGATATGTTATGTCTTCATAAATACAATTAGCACAATTCAAATCAATTTTAATTAACCACATGCCAATACCAACTAGAGAACGTGAAATTCCATGTTTAATCAAATGGTAAAAAATGGAATGAATGCGGTGGCAATTTAGGGGGCGCAGAACACCTAGAGTCGAACCTGGGCAGGTGTCTAAATAGACAGATTAATAGTGGGATGACGAAAGTGCCAAAAGTGAATTAACATCAAAACACTTGAGGCATATAAGTTTTGTAAATGCAATTGATTTAAAAAAAAAAAAAAAAAAAAAAAAAAAAAACTTCAGAACTTCTAGGGGAAAAACAATTCTCAGCCATTCTATTGAACAAGTATGTAACATGTATGTAACTTTTATAGTAATAAGAAGAAAAGATAGCATGTAGTATTACTGCAATGTAATGGAGCATGCTGTTGAAATATATATATATATCCTCTGTCCTCTTGTCATTCTGAGTACATGTCTATGACAGAGGATAGAATACCCAAGAAATTTTTGGATTGGAAAGTAGAAGGAAAAAGAAGAAGAGGGAAGCCCAAAGAGTGCTGGATGAATGGGGTGAAAAGGAAAATGGCGAGAAAAGGATTAAGTGAAGAAGATGCTATGGACAGGGACTTATGGAGGCAAAATATTGTTGTGGGATGAAGGAAAACCATTATTCGTTAATAATATGTATAAAAGACTGTACAGATATCATAGATATCATAAATGCATTGTTGGAATGACAACTCACCAAGCAGCTTCTCCAGGTACAGACATTGGCCGTTGCTAGAGCAACATTCTTCCTGTTGCATAGTCGCACCCGTGTCTTCTCCGTGAAGCGCGGGTAGCAGCAGACTCAGGCGCGTTGACAACTCTCCAACGTCTGAAATAATAAATATAATTAAATTATAAGACGCGATTAGGTTTATTTCCTTAGAGTTTTAGAGGCCTCCCAACAGCGGTAGATCAATCAGGTTTGTGTTTCCAGCTAATGCTGAGCCCAAAACATATATAAACGAGTGCTCTCTTGAAGCTCAATTCCATTAATGTTCCTTTCGCATGGGGAAAATATTTCTATTTTGCTATTACTGTAAAGATTTAATGGATTATAGAGAACGAAAATTAGGGTTTATGCACAGCTTTAATTTTCTTTGTTAGTTTTATTCTTAAACCATAGATTATTTTTATACATATAAAGTATATATATATATATTTTAAGTTGCATAAGCCTCAAAAAGGTTTTGCTTCATATTTCAGTGAAATAATTATTTAATCAACCTGGGTGTGCATACAATTGCATTACATTTCAAACTTCGCATAAAATGTCGTTGTAATGGGCGGGATTTGAACCAGTCGTTCTTCATGAATAATCGTGCTAATGGCACACAATATATATCTGCTATATAATGCAGTATCGGGGTAGAAAAAATTAACTGACACTATTTGTTTTATGTTTACCGGAATTTTCGTTTTTTTCAAATTCACTTCGTAGATGATTTAAAATTGAAGTCACACACACGCACACACCAAGTTGTCCATCAGTTATTACCACTACCGAAGAAAAGACAAAACAGTAAAACGACTCGTTACTTCACAGCTACACAATCAAGAAATTTTATCATACCCATTTATATAAGACTTTTTCAAATAAGCTGATCTTCCTTTACTTTCTGGTTGTGTTTGCAAAACATTCAAAGCGGGGTTGGCCTACATATTTCTTTGATGTCTATTGTATTCCTTAAAATTAATCAACCAAACACTTTTAACTTACGAATTCTCATGAGAATATTTTAGAGAAAAATTCCTCTGGCACTAGGACTCCAACCCATGACCTTCGGATTTCCGTGCCGATTATCTACCAACTCAGCAAGCAAGAGTTCGATTCACAGCGCCAGATGTAATCTCTCTCTTATGACTGACTACTAGGGATACCTAGTTTTCGTGAGCGACGGATTCGCGAATTATAGTTTTTACCTTTGATAAAATTAGTATGTTTCTACACTTCTAGTCCGAAATATTGACGTTTTACATTTGCGAAAAAAAACGTGAAATATTGTGAACTTACGACATTTTTCTTTTTCGAACGTAATTCTATTTTTCAAGGGAAATCTATTAGAGTTTAAATATACATTTCATCATCATCATCATCATCCTATCATGTATTAGGCCTAGGGGCCCGTTACGGTCTCAAATATACATTTCAGAGAACTTAAATTATACATTAATCGACAGTCGTCAAATTTAAGATGTGCACATAAATATAATAACTTAAACACTGAAAATAAAAGTTGAATGGGCAGATATGTTAATGATGTAAGTGTAGAGAACTAAAAAATTTACTACTATTTCAGTTTAAACTACATCTGCTCTCCATAAACTACAAAACATCTTTGTGATTAAAATTCATAATGTATTGATTGTTCAATGCAAAAAATCCGTCCTTTTTAACGGGATGTCCCGACGAGCGGGGTCCGGATTGACGGGAGTCTACTGCATTTTAATTCAACATATAAATAGCTGTAGTTTGGTGCCCATTAATTTATGTCAATACACCCTCAAAAAGATGTGTTCACTAGCTTTTCTACACTAGAGACAAGTGTTAATGAGCAGTTGGGAAGAATGGTTAAAATCTGCAAAATGAAAGATTCATAATATGTTAAAAGGGTAAGAAATGAAAAATACATGCTAGGAAAGGTGTTCTTGGAAAACGACAGAGGGGGGAAATGACCTGTAATTCAATGAACCCATTGTAATTTTTGCAATAAACCTATTGTTGTAAATTTTGAACTTATTCTGAACTGTAGGCCTACATAGTTGTTTAATGTTTAATGTTGAAGGCGGGTTCATGCAAGGTCTTATGGACAAGCCTACACCTTCGATAAGTTCTGACAGGAGCTTTGTGAATAAGCATTCCGGAGCGTGCGGGCCTAGCATTGCCAAAATCCTCTCCTACGTGCTTCGTGCAAACTTTCTCTGCACACAGGATAGAACGGTTCATATTCCTGACCATGCTATGCTATTATATTGCATTATACGGTATTACATGTGCTACTACTTTGTTAAATATACAATCAGGGGGCGTTGCCCGAGTCAGTACCACGGTCAAGGAATTGGAGGTTCCTTCTCTTCCTACTCACAAGGAACCCTTCACTACCCTCATATCGAAACATGCCTCAATATTTTTCCTGGGTCATCTAGATGCTGTAAGAAGTCCACGCTCCAAAAATTAGCTGCTGGTTTCAACTGCAAGTACCCTAAATCGAACCTGGAAAATGTCGGGTTGAAACAGTGCAGTGGGAGAAGTTGGACAACCCTTATCGGCAGTTCCAAGTTCCGGATGCGCGGAGACAATTGAAGGTCGAAAACAAAACAGAAGTGACTGGTGTTGATACAGTTCATTCTGCACCATAAATAAATAATCGCGTAATTATCACATTCTTCTTAACATGTTTTCACATTTGTCTGTAGACAGAATTCGATCGCTGAGTTGTATATTTGATTGCAACTAGACAGACAACAGAAGGTAGGTTAAAAGCTTGATCCTTTCATTTGCGAATCCAAGCCCATGTAAACAAATGCATGTGAATTGAACCGCAGCACACATCATGCTTCAAGACAATACAGTGCGGTACTACATTCGATTTTTATATAATTAAAAACTCATAATATTGGACGAAAATTATTAAGATAACAATATTAACTTATTACAAATGTTTCAGTATATTGCGAAACATGGCATTCGTAATATAATCCTTCAGTTTGCAAGTTTGTTGTGAATAATTAGGTGAAAGCACGTGAAAGTTCGAAGGTTTGTTCCGATATGTTTCTGATTTGTGAGAATTACGGCACTGCCGGAGAACTCCGCTTAATGTACGTAGGCCTAATTATTTCACAGTAATATTCTGTATATATTCTGTACATACCATTATTCATTTAGCACTCAATTTCAGCTTGAACAATGAAATAAGCAAATAAACATGTCTTTGTTTTTAACGCATATGACAGATGAAAGTAGCCCTCGTGGATATTAATTATTATGGAAGGAAACACGGCCTACTAGAAATCTTTCGTTGTCCGCGGGAAGGAGTTGACGAATCAAATACAGATAAGGGCGGAATGATACCAGTGCAATGTTTATATTCTCAAAATGAATGGATGACGTAATACTCCCGCCAGTCAGGGATGTCCAGTCCCATCTCTAGATTACCATGTTATTTTCCCTATATGTTCCAAGATATTTGCAGAGCATTTTAGGGTACTTGCAGTTGAAACCAGCAGCTAGTTTTTGGAGCGTGGACTTCTTACATCATCTAGATGACCCAGTAAAAATATCGAGGCATGTTTCGATATGAGGGTAGTGAAGGGTTCCTTGTCAGGAAGCCATAGTCCAATAGTACGCGCACCTTACGCGATTTTCGGTTATTGACTGCCCTCCTATTTTAATTAATCATACATAATGTAAAGTTATTCGTTAGATTTTAAACCTGTATAATTACAGAATCAAAGAAATAGTATTTATGATGTTCAGAATTAGAAGAGAAAGTGTTTTAAATTTACAAATTATTCTTTTTTAATTGAATATTTCTTCAAAGTGGTTTCCATTTAGATTTTTATAAAATACGCCTATTTATAATAATAATAATTTATGTTTATAATAAATGCTTTTCTTCTATTAGCCTATAACTTCTGAATAAATATTACTATAACGTGTACTTATGAATTTATGTCGTCTTAATCTGTAAGCATTTTTTTTAAAATAATTGATTTTCGTAACTGTCAAAACATTTTAGAATCGTACAGATAAAATTTATACTAGATCGATAAAAGTGGCAAAGCCAGTGTCATTCAGCTATTATTATCATTCAGCTATTGAATATTAATTTCACACCAATCACTAATACTTAGGCGTTAAAAAATGGTCTAGAGGCTATGTTACTTTTTGAACAACTTTTTCTCAGTCACAGGTTTAAATGAATGAAGAACTATTTTCTTTCAATTCAAGGGGATAAATATATATGTAAAAAAAGAATGAAGTACATTTACATCTACTGTAAGTTATGAATAACAGCATTAAGAAAAGCCCCATAAGGCTTATCTGAAAGGCTTATGTAAGTTAAGCTTAAAGCTAAACAGGTTTGTTGTTTATCTTTTCCACAGAATGAATTGGAAGTTGTAGCTGGTATTATAACGAGCTTATTTCTCGTATTTATTCTTAAGGAGACATCAGTTTTTCATAGTGTAAGGACCATTTGCAATAAATTTGAAATATAAGTGGTGATGTCGTTTCGAAAACCGATCACAATGTTTATTAATATCTCAAATGTAATTTAAAAAAAAATCAGGTGAACTGATGTAAAAAAAGTGCCAGAATGCTTTTGTTTAATCAGTGATAATTGCAATTATGATATGCAGAAAATAAGTTTTGTTGTTGTTATCGATTTCCGAGTTAAGCTCGATTCATTAAGCAGGGCTTACAGAAGAACAAAGGTCTAGTTTGATAAGCATATGTGAAGGAATATGTGGGTAGTGTTATTTGTCAAAGCTATCTGTACTGGAACTTCCAAAGCCGTAGGCCTATATGAACAATGTAAACTAATATGTTGCCACGAGAACTGAGTTGCATTTAATAAATTCTTTCTACCATACAATAGGCACTAAATTGGGCATTACTCCGGTACCGGTCAACCGATTTGGTCCAATATCAATACAGGATATAGAAAATCTCGATATCTGAACACTTATTTCAGCTACTTATTACAACGACATCTCTTTTACGGCTTCCATCTGGTCCAATTTGCAAAACTTAGATTACGTGTGGTCCACTGCCTAATCTAAGTTCACAAGTTGCACAAAATTCAGAACTGTCCATTTTTATACAGGGAGTTCAGTGTGAAACAAATGAAAACTCATATTAGTTGTTATAATACTATAATAAAATAAATGGTGCAAAAATATATTGCACAAACTTTCTCCCATATACGTGTTAAAGGCTAGCACAGAGAAAAGTAAATTAAAGAGATAATTAAATTTTACTTATTACATTTTCATAAAAACTAACAAATATCTAGAACGGAAAGCATCAGGGTCGATCTTTATGTTCAATGCTTTTACTGTGAAATTAATAATAATAATAATAATAATAATAATAATAATAATAATAATAATAATAATAATAATAATAATAATCAATGGCAGTAAAACTATGGCAGTAATATTATTACTACTAATACGACGGGAAAATTCAAATATAAATCGCACCTTGGGATGAATCGATCCCACCCAACCCACCCTCACCGATGCAGTTTCTTTTGTACCACGATCTAGCAAATTCTTCTGTCCTCGTATTATGAAGAAACTCGTGATCGGACGTTGGAGGTGTGACGTCATACCGCTAGACGAGAGGTGACAGGCTGACAAACCTCGCGGGAGATATAATATGCCACATTTTCGAAACCTACAAACAGTGTATCGTACATTATTCGAAAATGCAAGGGCGCTTCGCTACGGCTGCCGCCTCCGCTTCGCGCACTTTAACTATGTGGTTAGTGTTATGCATTATTTAGTTATATGTAGAGTGGGATACAAGGCACTTGCGACAATATACAAGGACAGTTGGTCACTCTGCTTCGCTCAGAAACAAAATACATCACACAGTCCATGCAAATGTGAATATCGAATGGGCGGAGCTTAAGGAGCGACTTATATTTGAATTTCGCCACTACTGCTACTACTTAGGTTATATTGCACGCTTTAACTGCATGTAGGTCATATAACGTGTTTAGTATGTTTGCGTGAACCATTAGTCTATAGTAACAGCTCATCTGCATCTATTGTTTAGTGATGTCTTCTTATGTAATATTCAGTTTAAACGATTATAATATCCACTGACATAGCGGCGATGAGTTATGGAAAATAAGCAAGTCCTACAAACCCGGCGTTTGGCTTTGCGAACGACGGAACCATGAAAAACCCAAGTCAATTTGGGCGGCCACGAGATTTGATTTGAACTCAGGACCTCTTCCCTGTTAGCCCATAGGCCTACCACCTCGCTGTAATTGGTTTAGTGTGTTCATTGCGACTGAGCTAAACTGATTGCATTTCACAACAATAAGTACATTAGGCCTATAGTTTTCTTGTTACTAGGGGCAACAAAATGTCATTCATAATTTAATTGATATTTATGTTCTGAAATTCGCATTTAAGCCGTCCTTATTTCGTTTTTATCTTGATATCTATTAAATGTATAAAGAAATGTGTTATACAAAAAATGTTCATTTTAAATTTCTCTTCAACTTTACTGTGGTAGGTTTTCCTGTATCGCCTACAGTAATGGATATAATCTACAAAAATTGAAAATGGATACGAGTAAAGTACCCCTTAAGTCATTTTTGCAGAAATACGGATATAGCCATTTTATTGGTCATAGATAAGAGTTTCCAATTTTCAATTTTTATTAAAATCGTTAGAGCCATTTTTTCAAAAATCAAAAATTTTAAAAAAGTTTTCATGAAAAGTCCCCTTAATATTTCAGTTGTAAAGCTAAATTTCTGGGCGGTTCGACAAAATTTCGAAAAAGTCCTTATTTCCAAAAATGAAGTAAATACAACGAGCCGTTTACCCGCTGTGCTTGTCCACAGACAGACGGACAGACGGACAGACGGACAGACAGACAGACAGACAGACAGACGGACAGACGTCATTCCAAAAATTCTTTTTTCGGTTTCTAGGCTTCATGAAACATGCTCTCCCGGTGTTATCTCGACTTCGATTTTTTGTCACGATCACAATACTTTCTCTAAACTACGTATATGGGAGAAAGTAAAAATGAATAAAAAATCTCGCAGTAGCAAAAAACACAACCTAACATATTGCATTACTCAGTCCATCCTTATGAAATATGTTTTTAGAGGTGTTTCGGTGGTCAGATTTTTTTCTGATTTGGGGTATGTCGTTCAGTAATGATTACTGAATAAAATGCAAGTTTCAAAGCTTCTGTTGCGATTTTGCCCCGGATGAAGGTATTTTTATTTTAGTTTGCCTGGGTTATACTTAAAATGCAATTCAGAAATGGTTTTTTAAGTGAAAAGTTAATATTAATAATATTTGTAGAGAAGACCCCGAAGTGTCCCGGTATGAGAAATAAAAAATACGGTAACCCTAGTTAGGCTAAGTGTATTTTAACTTAAAAATATTATGTTAAATTTTCAAAACTGAGGCCTTCCTACTCATGAGATTGATCCCTAAATAACCATAAGAGGAACAAAAAAATGATTCTTTCATTAAACCAGATAGTTAGACGAATTCGTGTGGTTTTCATATTAAAGGAAGTTATTTTAACTTGTACAAATTTTAATTCATTTGTATAAGAGTACGTTCAAATACCACATCCTGTTCTCCTGTTCTTATCCTGTTGGCTGTCTTCCAGGTTTGCAGAGGCTGTTCTGATTAGAGATGGGGAATATTTCTTGTAACTGTTACTTTGTAACTGTTACATGTATGTAACGGTAACGACCTGTTACAAAAAATCAAAAGTAACGGTTACCAAAGCTCCTCCTAGGATAGCTTATTTTCGTCTCAACCAAAGGCGGAACCAGAAAATACTGCAAGGAGGGACCGACACAGACGAAAGTTTGCTATTATTTGGAAATCCAAAAAATGGGGGTCCTCCCCCGGGATTTTTTTTATTAAAAAACGAGGGAAAATCAGGTCGTCCCTTTAGCTCTTCCCACTCCAGACATCTATATGTGAATGGTGGAACAACTAGCAGTATTGGAAATTCTGACTCCCCCCCTTCACCACTTCTTTACCCTTTCCTACTATTCAACCTTCATCTTACCCACTACGCCATCGAGCAATCATTGCAATGAGAAGCGAAAATTCATCTATTTAAGTTTAGACATCTGCATGAAATGGCGGGGATTGATCATTTCCTATTAATTGCATTTGTGTGAAGTGAAATAAAATCCCTTTAGGCAGGCCTACAGGCTGAGGTAGATTTCGAAGTACTTTTGGTTTAATTTATTGTCACTGCGCAGTTCTCTTCTTCTTTAGCCTTGGCATGATAAACCCGCAATAATAACTGCAAAAAAGAGGAAAGAGCACTTGTTTAAAACATTCAAATCTTGCCTTATATGAGAGCTATCGAGAAACTAGGTATTGATTTGTAGAGTACTCATCAAGAGCTTTTCAACGATACCCCACAAGACGTGGTTTCAAAAATTTCGAATTTCCATCCCCCACCCCTACTCGTACCCCCAAAACCCCCGAATCGTTACTGTCACTGTGAACTCCATAGGGAGTACTCTAATTTATTCCAACAAAGTTTCTCTCTATACTTCATAGGGGCCGAGATATAATTTTTTCAAAATTTAACCCCCTCCCACGACCCCCCCTTGGGCTAATTTTGCTCATTAACTATTGGGCCTAGAAATAACATAATAAAATTTGGTTCAAATATCTTCAAAATTACGGCCGCTAGCGTGTAAATATATATAAATATATAAGAATTCTGTATAGTTTCTCCAAATTTCTCAGCAGCTCTCCTTTTTCTCAGGGTTTTTTTAATACTTTTATTTTTATTTTTATTTTTATTTTATTTATTTACTTATTATTATTGTTATTATTAGTTGCGTTGAGAAATTTGTCGGTGTCGAGCGAATGTAACTGGTCTGGAACAAAGTAACGTGTCGAGAGTTACACCCGTTACATTATTTTCACCTGCTCCAGTTACACGGACCCGTTACTGTTATTTCCACCTGCTCCAGTTAATCTGACCTGTTACTGATACTCTCGCCTGCTCCAGTTATTTGGACCCGTTACTGTTATTTCCACCTGCTCCAGTTACTCTGACCTGTTACTGATACTCTCGCCTGCTCCAGTTATTTGGACCCGTTACTGTTATTTCCACCTGCTCCAGTTATTTGGACCCGTTACTGTTATTTCCACCTGCTCCAGTTACTCTGACCTGTTACAGTTAATTCTAATATTTCTGTTACAAGTGTTTTATCCGTGACTTTCGCCTCGTTCCGTTACATCTGTTACTTCCAATATTTGAAAAACAAAAATAATTAAAAAATAAAAAATAATAAAAAATTAAAATAATAAAAAAACAAAAAATAAAAATATTAAAAAATAAAAATATTAAAAAATTAAAATTTCAAAAAAAAGAATAAAAAATAAATAAAGAATAAAAAAATTAAAAAGTTATTTTCTTAATTAAAACAAAAATAATTAAAAAAATAAAAAATTAAAATAATAAAAAACAAAAAATAAAAATATTAAAAAATAAAAATATTAAAAAATAAAAATTACATAAAAATAAGAATAAAAAAAATAAAAAAAATTTAAAAAGTTATTTTTTTAATTATTAATGGGCGTCAAGAGTTCATGCATAGAATTCATGCTGTCTGATCTCATAATATATATTTCTTGCTTTACATACCACTTAAAAATTTATCAAAATACGATATTGCCTTTACTGGACAATTTAAACTTAGAATGTGGGTATATAGCATGAAATGTGAATTCAATAACTGTAGTAAATTATTCGAAATAATATTGATAATTTTACTACTAATAATAAAATCCCTATAATATAAAGCTACACGGCTGACTGACTGACTCACTGATATTAATGTTTGCCCACTTCCAGATGAGCTAGAAACTTGAAATTTGGTACACATATAGCTTTTAGGCTGTAAACCACAGGAAAATTCCAAAACTTTTTTTTTTAATTTCTAGCCCAAAAACCCCCGAGTAAGGGCTCGCTCACTCACATTAACGTTTGCCCACATCCAGATGAGCTAGAAACTTTCAATTTGGTACACATATAGCTTTTAGGCTCTAAACCACAGGCGAATTCCAAAAAGTATTTTTTTTTAATTTTTAGCCCTAAAAACCTCCGAAAAAGGGCTCGCTCACTTCGAGATGAGCTAGAAACTTGAAATTTGGTACACATATAGCTATTAGGCTGTAAACCACAGGAAAATTCCAAAAAGTGTTTTTTTTAATTTTTAGCTCTAAAAACTCCCGAAAAAGGGCTCGCTCACTGACATTACTGTTTGCCCAATTTCAGAAGAGCTAGAAAATTGAAATTTGGTACACATGTAGCTTTTAGGCTGTAAACCATAGGAAAATTCCAAAAAAAAGTAATTTTTAAAAATGTTTAGCCCTATAACCCCCGAAAAAGGGCTCGCTCACTGACATTACTGTTTGCCCACTTCCAGATGAGCTAGAAACTTTAAATTTGGTACACACATTGCTTTTAGGCTGTAAACCATAGGAAAATTCCAAAAAAGTATTTTTTTTAATTTTTAGCACTATAATCCCCGAAAAAGGGCTCGCTCACTGACATTACAGCTAGAAACTTTAAATTTGGTACACATATAACTTTTAGGCTGTAAACCACAGGAAAATTCCAAAAAGTAGTTTTTATATTTTTAGCCCTAAAAACCTCCGAAAAAAGGGCTCGCTCACTGACATGAATGCTTGCCCACTTCCACATGAGCTAGAAACTAGAAATTTTGTATACTTATATCTTTTAGGCTGTAAACCACAGGAAAATTCCAAAAAGTTTATTTTCATGACGATAATCGATGTTTTTTACATCGATGGAAAACAACTGATGTTTTTGCTACATCGATGTTTCTCCCCGACATGGATGTTTTTGTAACAAAAAGAAGATTAATAGGCTACCTTGGTTCTACGATATAATTTTATTTACAGGAGCTTAATTTCCCAAAACATTGATTTTTTACATCGATTGCTTTCATGGAAATTCTTCTGTTTATTTATGAATTTTGCCTAATTTTCTGATACCATGGCCCTTTTTAAATATACATCGATGTTTTTTGTCTAAATACATCGATGTTTTCAGGCCGATATTATCGTCATATCGATGGTTATCTCCGATTTTAACCTCGATATTTTAACTATCGATTATCATCCCTAATTGAAAGCTTAATTTTACAACTGTTTTTTATTTCGGGGGTCCCTCCCTAGAGCCCCAGCCTTGGCTACGTCAATAACCGTTGTGGGGGGGGGGGGAGATAAAGGGCATTCCCCTACAAGTGGGAAGTGATCTGACGATTAACTACGTAATATACAAGAAAAGTAACAGGTAACGGTTATAAATAACAGTTACTTTCGTGTAACTGTAACAGTAACGTAACTGTTCCAAAAAAAGTAACAGATTCCCATCTCTAGTTCTGATCCCGCAGGTTTTTGACAGATTCTCACGCGCTTTCTGATGCTACTCATTTCAAAACCCGGTCTTGATGCCCTTGAAGTTTCACAAAGAACTTCCGCGGTGTCTCGATTAGCATCTAGTCATCTCGATTACTCTAATAGGCATGTCAATGAACAGCTGTTAATATGGTTGTCACTATAAAGAAGTCGCATGCAAACACACTAAAATCAGATAATTTGTGACACATGCTTGATCTTCAATTTCGTTTCTGTTTTAAAATAAACATTTTACACACGACGTAAGAAATATAAAAGTATGCATTTAAAACAGTTACACAATATTAATTTTAAAATGAGATTAACGAAATTGAGGATACGAATGCAATAATTAAAATTATTTTGAGTTTTTCGTCTTATACGGGCGTTTTTGAAGATTTTGAGATAATCCTGAATTTCTCCCAAAATTCATAAGAAACCGAGAATAGAATTTTCTTATAATTCTGGTGCGCTATGCTACGAGATCATCACTGAATGTAAAACAATAATTTATTAATTTATATTAAGTATAGTCTTACTCTTACGTAGATAAGAGTAATACGCTATAAATAGAGTGAGGAGGGCATACTTGATCTCTTCAGAGCCGGTTCTACAGCGGACAGTATTATACAAATTCAACTGTGTAAAACATTTGCGCGTCGAATATACTGGTATTGCAACAATAATTAGACTGTTATTTATAATTGTGAACTCCAAAGCCTACAACAGTCTGCCTCACTCTTAGGTCATACGAGTAATGTGCTAGAGTGAGACAGGCAAACTGGTTTTTGTTTACTTCAGGTTTCTTTCTTAAAACAGACTTCAGTAATTGTATGTATTGCCAACACCGTTGCTCTGACACATTTGAGGCAGGTCAATGGCGATAGTGTGGCCCATTTTCAGTCATGCACTACTTGAGACGGGCCACATTACATGGCAATACTGGCAGAAGTGTAAGGTGTGATGAGATGAGTGTGGGTGGAGATGTTCTTTTAGTGTAGTGTGGGTATGAGGTGAGGAGGTATGGGTGAGGTAAGGAAGGGTGGAGAGGGAAGCTTGAAAGACACCAAGGGGACCGCCAGGCTTAACATTCAGTATCAACAGTGACATATGCCTCCACGTCGTAAGCACTGTGGAGAGGTTTGGGATTGAACTTAGGTATATTTGGTGCACATACAAGTGATTAGTACACCACCATTTCCCTAAATCCAGCCTCGGGCTCGGATTAAAAAAAACAGCCCCTACCGGGAATCGAGCCCGGGTCGCCGGGGTGGAAGGCAGGCGTGCTGTCAACCACGACTCAGCGGCGAACTTATTTGCAATAAATGTAATAATTTATTAATCATTGTACTACAGTAATTAATAGACATCCCTATAGAAATTTTACTGCCGGAACATACGTGAAATTCAATTGAATGTTGTACTCGAGGTACCCAACCCTAAAAGAGATTCCTGTGTTTCTTTTCTGCTAAGCCGCCTACAGAGTGAGTCACATTGAAACCGGAAGGATTATGTCGAAATCATTCCATTGACCCCATCTGGAATCCGCGACCTTCCGGCATGTAGTTCGTCGAGCCATCGCGTAGCATGTTCTAAATTTAAACGTAAGTCTAAAAAGGTGGAAGTCTACACACCCCGACCTCGGATTCCTCCCTCGATAAAGGTGAACACACTACTGTAATAATTTATGTCTTAAGGGGTTGCGCACCTAGTCTTAACCCTTTTTAAATGAAAAAAATAGTAATTATAACTAGGCACCGGAACTTCATGCACTAAAACAACCGGCAAACATGCAGGCGAACTATGGACTTAAAATGTCTGAAATATGATGTAATAATAATAATAATAATAATAATAATAATAATAATAATAATAATAATAATAATAATAATAATAAAACATAAGCGGTAAATATTTTTATCTTAAAATAACGTATGGCTTGCTTGCTCTATGATTATTATCACTATTATTGTTTCATTATTGAGTTATTATATTACTGTTATTTACAAATAATTGTGTTTCAAATATATCAACAATAAGTTAAATATAGGAAAATACGAATTTAAGCGTGCACTTATGCAAAATAAAATATGCCCATTCCCACTCAGTTGCTGTGATCGGTAAAATAAACCCTGCGTAAGGCCGGGCGCAAGTTGAGACGCAGTTTGGTGACGTGAGGTAGAGGTGACTCACCGTAAGTTTAACATAGAATTAAATGCAACAACGAAGGTTCGCACGCAGGGTGAAGTGAAGCAGATTCAAAAAGTCACGAGCTGCGGACGTTTGTGATCGTGCCACAGTTTCTCACTAGTGACTTCTCACTGCGCGTGAAAAGTTGTTTGTCCACCATGGACATTGAGAAGAAATTAATTATTGCAGGTCGAGGGAGAAAAAATTGTACGACACGTCAAATTAAAATTTCAGATGTGGGAAGAAATTGCGAAGGGCATTGGAAAGAAATGTGATAAAGTTGTTTATAATGTTTTTATACTTAAATAAGATGGATTTATTTGAAGGGAACAAGGGAAAAGCTATAGTAGTGTCCGTTTTTATGGACTTTGAGATAATAATGCCTTCTAATAGTGAATTTGGAATTTTGGAATTAGTTTAGGCAGAAAGCGGTAATATTATAGGGGAAAAAGGATCGTACTCCATGCAGTTTGAAAGATTGATGTCCGCTCTGAAAGTAAACAAACCCTCTTCAACTCTTCATATTTATTGTTTATCAGTTTGTTGCTATGCTCTTTTCAATCAAAAGCGTTTCTTGAATTAATTTCTATACAATGTGTTCAATTTGTTATCCTTTTTCGTTTTCCGCTGTACCCTTCATTTGTTTTAGATAACATTTTATATGCAGTAGATTTTCGACGAAAAGAAAAGTTGCATAAGCAGGCATAAAAGTGTATATTTTCTATACAGATGTATATCATAACTAGTATAAACCATAAGAATTAATTAGTTGGGAAGTTTCAGATTTGTAATTAAAAATAAAATGAAGGAGTCATATTGAAATTTATTTTCAACTTACTTTCATAAATGTTTTATAATTATGTACAGTAAAATTGCTCCATGTTCCTTAACAAACGTTTCTGAAATGAAACATTTTCTCAAAATGATTTTACCAATTAGTTCCGTTTCGCTTTATAATGTTTTCCCGTTCAGAGTTAAACTTAGTATCTCACCGGAATTTGAAAAGTAGGGGAGACCGGACTTGGTTGTCACACTTTTCAATCAAATGCATTTTTAATCATTCCTATCGGTTTTTTTATTTAACTAATTATCAAATCTGTCCATTCAACTCTTTGGCATATTGTAAAACAAAGTTCAAAACAAACAATGAAACAGAAAGTATTTAAATATCATCTTTAAAAATTAAAGCAAAATGTGACAACCAACCCCAGCTCAGGGTTGGTTGTCACAGTCAGTGGGGTTGGTTGTCACATTGCAAAAAAATAACTGGAATAAAAATGTTGTAAGTTCAATGGTGTGGTATTTAATACTCATGAAAGCAAGGAAAGCATTCCCATAATATACCGTCAATATTATTAAACTGTTGACAAAAACAAAGTGTTGTGTCACGTGACAGATTAAACTTTTGACTGATACATGGGGTTGAGGCTAACAAGGAACTTTTTGTTTCTTCAAAATTGATAGAAAAATGAATAAACACACTATTATTGCTTAGAAATCTTGCATCACCTTCAGTCTCTTATGTTAGGCTCCTAATTTGGTCTGCCTCAGAATATTCATAATGAAATGAGAAATTGGATTAATTTTGAATGACTTAGTTCAAACAAACATAACAGGCACTGGATTAAATCGGAAATACATCAATAAATTATGGCATACATATATTACATGTCCTTGAGTACAGGCTTCATGAGCCCAACCTTTATGATCTTGTGTTTATACCCTGAATGTATATTTTGCATAGCCATTGCCTGAGGAAATGCAATTCTCAGAATCCCGGGATGTCTTATATTGTCATGCTCTTCTAGGACTGTTATCATTCAAGAATAGCTAGCTCTATTTACTGCGTTCTTCATCTGAAACAATACATAAAATCCTACTGTATTAACCATATTTAAGTTGGGCTGGGTTGGTTGTCACATGAGACAACCAATCCGGACGGGGATGGAAGTCACATGTGACAACCAACCCCTTGACGCCATTTTGGAATTCCATTGCTCTAGCGAGGTTTTCTACCAAGCAAAAGCCGAAAAGAATATAGCAATATACTCCTAAATAAATGTATTGTTTAACGTAATATAGAAGATATTTGTAAACTTATCCGTTTACGATGAAGTAGAAGTAAACTTCAGAGCAAATATTTTATTTTCAACACAGCAAATCACAAATCTTTCAACAGTGGACACAAAACTAACACCTGCTTCGCGGAAAACTGCAAGGGGTGCTAACGGTCAAGGGAGCATCTTTCCCACTTAAAACCAATCACTCCTGCCAACTGTGTATCCAGTTACTTGCTAGTGAGACAACCATCCCGTGTGACAACCAGGTCCGGTCTCCCCTAACCTTAATTTAAATGTAATTGAATGATTGAGTGTTATAGTGACATTAAAAATAAGAAATTAAAGGGTATTATATTTATTAAAAATTATATAGCCTATTTATTATGTCTTAATGATGAATTTTCGTATCATAATTATTAATTATATGTATATATGATCGCTGAATGTAAGTATTCGCAACATTACATTAAAAAAAAAAATTAAATTTGTAGGAAATTAATACATTCTTCCCAGTGTCGACTCGTAGCTAAAATTAGTGCGATTGCTGCTTCATAAAATGTTTAGCCTTCGTTTTGAATATTGTGCAAAAGGAAATATACATATTTAAAAAGAAAATTGATTCAGAAACTTGAAAAGACCCTAAAAGAACAAAATCAAACTTTTTTACTTACTGTAATTTAAATTGTTACAGCTCAAGCTTGATCTATTCGTTTAAAAATTAAATCGATTATTCTTGTTTTAATTTCCGCGAAAAGATCAATAATTTTTTTCATTATTATTGATAAACTTCATTATGCAGCTTAGTGTATGAATTCAACTAGTATAAGATAATTCAAGTTTTGGTAAGAAATTCAACCTGTATACTAGTAGTCTTAATAAACACCATATATTGTTTCGAATCCGATTGTGAATAAAAATTTTGGATTATATACATTCATTTTATTAAAGTATGTCTATATACAATTGTCAAATACTAAGTTGATTTTATTTATTATACACATGAACATTTATTGAACATTGTATCTCTTTTTGTTTGTCAGTTGGTAATATTTGATAATTCTTTGTATAATAATAATAATGACACCTTAATTAAAATTTGACTTCTTTTCTTGCAGTATTGTTATTTGACGTATTGAAAAGTAATAAGTTAGGTTAGAAGTCACTCTGCGTCACCTCACGTCACCAAACTGCGTCTCAACTTGCGCCCGGCCTAAGACTTTAATATGAAACTCAGTTTATTGCATACGCAGAGAATCAAGATGTAAGTAATTTGTAACAGCTGATCGTTTGGCAGGTGTGCAGGTGTACTTTGTTGTTACATTCAGTTCTTAGGGCCTATATAGCATCATGATTTTTCACAGATTATGATAGTCAGTTATATGTAAGTTTCCTAAATCTGTTTAACCAGGAGGTTACACATTAATTTTTGAACGATACATACTGGTTTCACCAACCTAAAAAGCTCGACAGTACAAATCTTAAAGTGCATATGTGAGAAAGTTTGTGCAACATATTTTGCACCGTTTATTTCACAGATCTGGGGCAATGTTAAATTATATGAATCTGGGACGTCTTATGAGCAAATCAGATGTACCTCTAAAAGTCTTATCAGAGTGGGATTTTACGTTCTGCTATAAAACTTTAGTACAAAAGATGCTTTCGGGATATCTTAAGAAACATTGCTACATCAGTCATTACTTCATTACAAATTAGGTAAGCCGATTAGTTCATCCCTCTCCAATCCTGAAATACTAATCTCGCATTACAATAAGATTTAAATTGAAGAGTTTATGTGAATAAGATGAACTCAGGCGTTTAATAAAGTACAGATACCATGAGATACAGATACCACATAGGCTACAACACAGGAAATACTTAAGTCAGAAAAATGTTTTTCGTCAAAGTAACAGAAAAACTATAAAAACTATAAAAATTTCAATAGAAGATTTATTTTTCATTAATATCACTGCCTACGTTATAGGTATCAGTGAAATGCTAATGACGCTATTCGCACAACAGACTTAAAAGCGAAATAAACAATTTCTTTTATTAGATGCTTGGTCATGGGAGCCGTCATATTTTTTTCTTCTTTTGAAGTAATGTAATTGTTTTATTAGCTCTGGAAATCATAGCCTTGGTTTTACATTTTTATTGCTGTAAGACAATGAGTGGAATGCGCGAAGTTAGAAGAAAATATAAGTTTAAATAATTGTGTGGTTTGCTTCGAGTCATTAAATTTTTAGCAACTCTTTAAAAGATAAAAACAAAACTCCTAAGGAATTTAAAACTTTTTAAGAGAATAATTGAGGTCTAAGTAAGTGAGTCACCCGTGTCTTATGACCGCGTGTCCTTGTTTCGACTCCCGAGCATGTTGCTATGCAGCTGCTGACTAGTCAGCGATGGTGGTATTACTGTTTAGAACTCCATTAATTCTAAGTCCATTTTATTCCTATAAGAATTTAACTTTTACAACTCAATTCCTGTAAGTGAAACTATTATCTCTGCCTTGACTCGGGAAGAGTTATACTGCCTTAGCAGTAATTTTGCTTTCTGGAACTGAACACTTGCGATTGAATGTACTTACTTTTGTTCAAGGAATTGGTAAAGAGTAGAAACCAGTTGTATTTAAAAATTCATCTAGCATTTCTACCCATTTGAAGCAATTCATTTCATATCACGCTAAAAAGAATACATAATAGACTATAGGTATTATGCTAAGAGTCAAACTTTATTCGGGCAGAAGAAGTTATGGGAGTTTCACATAATATATTTCGGGTTTCTAACCTCATATTAATCGGTTTTATCAAGATACATTGTACTTTTCGCTTTCTACCAGCTTTTTTTATTTATTAATATATATTTTATTATTATATATTTTGGTCTTTTTTTTTAAATCCCAGAGTGATTTTGAGAAGTGTTAGCCTACATTACTATATAACAAAATATGTTTATAATTATTATATAATAATATGTTCTATATATTATAATGAGAGTCCTGTAGATACAGGTTATGGGTTTGTAACCTAATTGTAACACGCTCGTAGATATTAAAAATAAATGTATAATGAAAAGCATATGCCTATATTTTTCATGATCAGAATACAGCAATTAAAATATTAGGTGATGCAATTTGCTTATCTTTAAGGTTCTTAAAATGTCATAGACCCTAGTCTAGACAAAAAGCGATTATCATAATACATCGCAGAACGGAATCGTACCACAGGATGAATTGTGTATCCTGTCAATTTTGACAAACGCTTATAACATTGAATATTAGGTGTTCAACATTTGCACATGAACTAAAAAAATGGTGTTTATGCAGATATTTTCAGTGGGATGTTATAAACTGACACACTGAGTAAACGCGGTGTCCAGAACTTACACCATAAACTACACGAACTTCTTTTAAGGAAAACATAAATCTTGTATGCTAATCAATGAATGTACCGATAATGTTTTCTAGTCGACACCTGTCGAAAAGAATGTACAATAGGGAAAGTAAGTTGACTGAGATTGTAAGGTGCCTAAAAACGATTAAATTATAGGAGTATCTTAACACTCCCCAAACGCAAATAAGGTAAAGTGAAAAAAAAATCCTTTTCTGATGAGGAAAATACAGATCGTATCTGTTCAGCATGTGGTGTCTTTCGGTTGCTGTTGAACTTTTATAAACAATCACGCCCTTTTTTGTTATAGTTACACCAATCTTGGCAAGCCGGTATTTACATTTTGCTTTATTTTGGTTCGTAAGTTTCTAAATTTTAGAAACTAGTCAAGAAACACTTTGTGGTATGATGTGACGATGACTTTGTGTAACCTTGCGATATTTGCATCATCACGTTCGAACACACAATTTGCAAATCACTCCAACTAACTTGTCCTATGACTATTTCATAACGCTATTACTTTTTGTGTTTTTCCCTATACATCTGGGATGTTTATGGAAAGATATTCTTCGTTATGTTAACGTGGAATTCCGGACGTGGATGTCATTTAGTGTAACTCCAACAAGTGACGGATTTCCAACAGGAAATATTTTTACCGTTGAAGCACCTTCGTGGTTCATTAAATTACCTACAAAAAATAAAATTATTTTGTATTGCTTTAGCGCAGTTGTTTCTAAACGGAACTTTCAGTTTTAATCCAAGGTTCCTTGCAGGTTAAGTTATTTAAGTTGCTTCTTCGAACAGTCTTTGGTGCTAGTATTATGTAATTACTAGAACTTGGATTTATAAGTAAAATGACCAATTAAATAAGCATGAAAATGCAAAAAATGAGTACCAAAATGAGCAAAATCAAATTACAAGAAAACGAAATAAAATATTAGTTCCGTAGAAATCTTATTCACGGCTGTTACGCTATGTAAAGCAGATCATCCGCAGATCCGAGCGAGGTCTTTTCTTGTGTGAAGCTCCTGCATCAGTGAAAACGATTTGTAAAGTGAAAATGCTCTTTGGACGTCACCGGCACATGTGATAAACAACCCGATAATTCGATAATTCCTCTTCAGTATCAGTGTTTTCCAGTAATTCTATTAGCCGACATAAGAAAGGAATCCGGTGATATTGACGTCTAGGAGTGAAAGCACTTTTAATGCTACAGTTTTGAGTACTCTATGCTATTTTAATTCAAAATCATAAAGCAAGCAAAATAATTTTTGTCTTAGAATAAACAAAATAAGCACCATAAAATAAAGTTAAAATCGCTTGTCAAGGGATGCCTTACTAGACCTATATGTAACATTTCTGCTTATGTAAAGAGTCTGAAAATAAATATGAGTTTTGTTTAGAAATCCGGGCTCTACACAGTGTGTTGTTTGTCATTCTACTTCCGGTGTTCTATACTAATCATCCAGGTTTTAGAATACAGTACAGTATTCTAACTGTGAAAACATGAATTACATCCCTCCCCCCCCCGAAATTTGAAAAAAAGGCTATATATACACTCTAAGTGTCCAGTTTTATAAACTAATTTTATATATAAGTTGATTAACTTTTTTCAGTATTCTTCCTACCCATTCAAATCCCCCCCACCGAAAAAAATTATGCGTCCGCCACTGGTGTCGGTTATTAATTACTTTATAGTTGATTTTAGCTTAGGCCTACTTGCAATACAGGTATTTCACAAATATTTGAGACTTTGCGTATTACAGAATTAGAATTATTACTAAGAAAAGAAATTAAATTGTATAAGTTCTTCTTTGCCGGTCAGTTGGTTAATTAGTTGATTGGATGGTTGGTCATACAAAGATGAACAAATACATTGTCGTACCAAATAAAGTCGTGTTTTTCCCATAACTTTTTCCTATATAAGCTTAATATAAATTTAATAGAATATCTATGTCTTTTTTACTTTAAACCCATTTTGTCTGTACACTTTCTATAATTTTCTTTACTTCCTGCCTTTTCTGTGAAGTCCACGACAGATCCATGTAAACACAGGAAATACTCAATAACCATGTTGTAAACATAAGTATTGACCTTTAATATTGGTGACCTAATAAAATTATGGAAACGTAACAATTATTTATTTTACTAAATGAGCGGCTTCTTCTGCCAATTAGAATTCCAGTAATGCTTGATTACAGTCTCCCCTTTCAGTAAAAACAAATAAGAATCAAATTATAGTCACCCGCCACGCATGTCTGAAGCCGGATGTCTTTTGTTTCCCTGATGTCTGCAACTTCAATATATCATAGGGTGTACAACAACCAATTAAACTCAGCCTCACAGGACTTATGTATGTAATAGACTTATATAATAGTGCACCTAATTGCACTGATCCCTAATTTTTTTGCCACAAATGTACTGGATGATAAGTATAGAGCAATTATTAGATTGACAAAGAACATACACAGAGCCCGGATTTCTAAACAAAACATATTTTCAGACTCCTTAACATAAGCAGAAATGTTATATTTCTTACGACATACCTTGATAAAGGATTTTAACTTTATTTGATAATCATCATTTCAGTAATTACTAGGATACGACAAACTGTTGTATATCACACATGGATTCACAGACTATTAATCTATTAACTTACAACGTGAGAAGTTAGACGTCTTGCGCTTATGCTATCGTGTCTAAAAAGTTCTGCCAATAAAAATGAATAAAGCTATTTTAATACGTCTAATATAACAGGAAATATTTGCTAAAGACAAAATATAATCGGTCAAAATTACGTAAAAAACACATTTCGAAAGATACGGTACTTAAGTTACATTGTTTTCAGAACTCAGACCTTCCGAAATATTTTGAAAATCTGCTTCTTCTTTGAAAGAAGTCATCAATTTAACATTTCATGATAATTAGCTCAAACATTTAAGCAGCAAGAGGAAGCAGTGAATACCATTATAGAGCGGATTCCGACATATATTTATTACAAATCAAACCTTTTCGTAATTTCTTCCCGCGTTATCTTCCTCCGAGTTCGACTTCACTACAGGTACCGGTACTGTAGAAATAAGACGCGTGGCCAGAATTCCGACTCCCGTGACTATTAATCATTTCTTCATCGAAGCCGCTATATATTTTTTAAAGTCTGATAGCATCACGCTGTTCTATCTCGGAAATATTCGAACTTAATCTACCAAAGTGTGTAAAGTATCTTAAGGATTACCCTGCCTGTTTACAAGTGGGTGTGCTTTACAAGGGGTATAGATGTAGATATCTCGTTCTGTAGATCCTATGTTGAGCGAGGCTCTAGGATATAGAACACATCAGATCAGAATAAACATGCATGTCATAACAACAATAGACAAAACTGTAAGCTGCCAAATTTATTCAAGCTGGAAATATTAATTTATATTGTAGAAGGGGCGAGTTATTAAAAATTCCTTGAGATCTTTTGAAAGATTTTAATTTGCTTTTAATACACAATTTAATGTTTCCTGGAAGCTTCGCAGAATAATACACACCCTTTTAAAAGAGTTTTAATGAATTCGCATGTAAATCATTCATGTTTCTAGTTGCACGTCCATGTACACTGTAATTAGTTTGAAATTCATCAATATCATCTACCATATAACACATTACCGAGTATATATACTCCCCTGTGAGAGTGAGGACTTTTAATTTTTCAAATAGCGGTTTACAAAATTATCTTTTTTTCTTTCCACATATTATTCTTATTGCATGTTTTTATAATCTAAATATTTTGCCCTATGAGAAGAGCTGCCCCAGAATATGATTACATATCTCATTACAGAGTGAAAATATGCAAAATATACCATGAGCAATGCACCCTGTTATAATATATCATTCAAAATTCTTGAAGTGAAACATGCTGAACTCAATTTTGGACTTATTTTAATGTGTGTCTTCCAGTCAAGATTTTGGTCAATTTGTAGTCTTAAAATTTTATGTTGCAGCTCATCTGATAAAACCGTGTCATAAATCAGTTCTCCGACCCCCCAATTATGGAAAACACATAGGCTATAAGCATATAGTGCAGTATTTCCATTAACCATCGGTAACCTTTGAGAATTAAGCTATTGACTGGTCTTAATGAGTGGAATGGGAATCCGGCACTGCTAAGGAAACACACACTCCTAGTAGAGTCCAATCGTTAAGTGTCAAAAAATTGAGGAATGTATTCTGATTGGTTGCGAACGAATTTCTATTGTCTGTAAAGCAAGTTTTCGCTTATGGAACAAGTTGAAGACCAGAAATTTACAAGCGTACAACCCAATACACCCTTCAGTTCTAGATATTTATGACGGTCTGACATTGCTTGTAGTGGTTGTATTTAGAATGCACTACACTGCAGCGTTTCTCAACCTATGGTCCTTGGTAATAAATATTAAACTGTCAATAGTTTACTTCCAATTCAATAACTGTGTTTCCATTGAATAAAAAAAATGTATTTAGATTTATTTCGTTATAATGACCTACAATTAACATCCCAAATATTAAGAATATAGACCTACGTATAGTCTACTTTTATAAATGAGATGTAAAATTAGGGGTATGTAAAAAAAAATAGAGTTCCTCGGGTTCAAAAAGGTTGAGAAACGCTGCACTACAGAATACATCCAGAATCCCCATTTGAAAGAACTGACAAGTGAACTTAGAAACCCAGTAGCTGAAGATTCGAACTTTTATTTGAGTTAATAATATGAGATTGTAGTTCCAACTTCGATATCGCACATCGAAGCAGAGGAGGATTGGCGTATGCTGACAAAAAGGGCGATGGTTTTTCAAAGAAATGCGGGGAACTGCACTACTTATGAGTAAACAGGCCTTTTACAACTTACGTTTACCAATGGACCACGAAACCTGTCCTTTTTCGTACATTGGAATTCGAGTTCGGAAATACGCACGATCATTATTATAGACTGAGTCTAAGGAAGTAGTATGTAGTATAGTAAGTTTACATAATATGGATATGAGCTTAACCGGCATATGGGCCTACAAGGCCCTAGAGTGAAACAGATGAGGGCTGACAGTGTGCGTAGTATCCACCGCGACGTCACATCCGCTTCTTCAAGGTGAGAGAGAAGAAGAGGACCGCCGACGTGATCAGAAGTCTTAAATGATTGGCGCTGGACGCCTGGATGGATGGGTTGTTCACCCAACTCCAGTGCCCATAACACTCGTGTTATTTAATGCCATTTTCTCGTTTTATGTCACTTAATATATAGGCCTACAATACCTATTATTAGGGCAAGACATTTAATGACCACAAAATAGTGAAAAATGCATAATAAAAAATGCATTTATGACCTAAAAATAATGAAAAATGACACAAAATTTAAAAAATGACCAATAAATTTACCATTATTACTTGTAATTAGTTTTTTAAAGTAATGAATTGCTAAAAGCAATTTAATGGAAATGGTGACATAGCGTTATATGTGAATTTACAATATGAAACATATTTATTTTGTTACTAAAGAAGTAAGTAAATTTATACTACAGTACTTGGACACCCTTAAAGAAAAATGAATTCTTTCTGAATAGGCAAGCCCACCAAATTGCCCCTAGCAAATATGTGCCATTTAAAAAGATAGAAAAAATATTTAATGCTACGAGACGCACTGCTACGGTGTTTGCAATAAACCTGAATTAAAATGAACTATGAACAGTTGGCGGAGATTCTCAAATAAAAACGATTGTCTGTTGTCTGAAAGTAATGATTTGTATTTGTAAAAGCTCCTGTCTACCTCCACTGAAACATAACCTAAAATGTCGAAAAAGACCTAAAAGAGCCGAAAATGACCAAAAACGCCAAAAAAGACCTTACAACTGCCAGATGATGACCTACCGGTATCTCTTAAAAATTACGAAAAATTCAAAACAAAGAAAAAAAATTGCCCTTATCTAATACATTATTTCATGAAAATTTTTTATGTATTCAAGCTATCTTTTAACCTTCTTATAAAAAAGATGCAAAATCATCAAATGCCTTGACCTACCTATTATATATTATATTGCTTTACTTATACACCCGTTAACTGCAGAAGTCTTACAGTGTGTTCAGAATTAAGGGTGTACTAATAAGGCTGTTTGATGTTCTTCTGTTTCTATTGTCGTTGTGTAATGGCTTGTTCATTTTGACTGATACTTAATTTGATTATTGTATTATGACGATGAAACATGGTAAGTAAATACCAAAACCAGCATCTGATTTTGCGACTGGGAAATTCATGAAGCAAAAACCAAGTCAACCTGGTACTCTTGAACGCGAGCTGGCGCCTGAGCCAACCCGATGTGTAGTATGTCCACTCAACTTTAGTGAAATAATAACAGTGTAATATTAAAAATAAATAAAATATTTTTTTCAAAATTTGGGTAAAAAGGGCAAATAAGTAAATATTTAGCACTCTTTCATTAAACATTATATCACATATTTCAGATTGCCAACATGTCATAGAATAATATATTTTCTTTTCGAATACAAAGTAAGAAAATTCAATAATAACATACAAAGTAAACAGGACAGAATTTAACAATTAAACATGAAATAAACTTACGATTTAAAAAATAGCTTTATATACCTAACATCTAGATTCTGAAAATGGCTACAGATTATATGTTTAACGGAGTTGGGTACGCCGTAGCGTAGTGGTTCAGGCGCTGCGCTACAAACAGGAAGGTCGCGGGTTCGATTCCCGATGAGGTCGTTGAGATTTTTTCAATTGGCCTAATCCTTTTGGTGGCCCTGGGGTCAACTCAGCCTCTAACAGAAATGAGTACCAGGAGCAATCCTAGGGGTAAAGGCGGCCGGTGCGTAAGGCTGACAACCTTACCACCTTCACGTGCCGAATGTCCAAAATCTGGAAGCCTCAACCCCCAGGATTGCTCCTGGTACGCATTTATGTTAGAGGCTGAGTCGACCCCAGGGCCATAGTGCCACCAGAAGGATTAGGCCAATTGAAAAACTCCAACTACCTCATCGGGAATCGAACCCGCGACCTTCTGGTTTGTAGCGCAGCGAGCTCAATATAAAAGGCTCACAAAAGATTATTTTTTCTTTTGCATACAGTTTATTAACTTGCAGTCTACCGGAATGTCGATCTTTCAACTCCACCACATTATTCTGAACTTTCCCAAAATTTAAGTGAACTCAAATGGCAGCCTATTTTGTCATAAATAACCTGAACTTTATCGAAATATAGGCCCACTCTTCCTGTCCAATGCAAACAAAAAGTGGAACGGGTTTTGTGCGACTTCCTGTTTCTTGATTTTCAACACTGTAACAGCAGAACGGCACTTCGGCTCTCGAAACAAATATTTCTGCTTCTACTGAAGGACAAGACTACAAATAAGATATGTAACAGAAAAAGACACGGAAATTTTTAAAAAGAATTCAGGAAAAAACCCTCTAAGTAGCACTTATATAACAGAATCCTTTTCCACTTTTGGTAAGCCTTGCTGAATCCTTGAGATTGGACCAGTATTCTATATAAGGAAATTATACGGTCATAAAATACACGTTTACAGTAACCTAATAATACAAGTTTTGAGGTAGGTCTCGAAAACAAGAAGCTCTTTAACGTTGACTTTAATTTATAACAATTCCTCCTACTGGTCACGTTTCACTTCTCTTGCCTGGCGAAATCCGTAAAGAGCCCGGAAATGAGCCCTGCCCCCTCCAAATTTCGAGACAAAGACTTAAACGACATATTATTTATAGTTATATATACTGTTTTAAGTACCGATATGCCTTTTTCGAAGGTATTCGTACAGATTATGGAGGTTAGTCTTCATTGGTTCCCCAAAATAAAATAGTTGATTATACTCCTGGGAGTGTACGTGAGGGTGAGAATGTTCTGCGTTTCTGGTGATAATCTCATGAGAACAAAGATAGTTTAAATAATTCATGTGCAAGAGGCGACCGTTACAAGCGTAGCCATTGTTTCTGAAGCTAGATTTATGAGATGTTGCGATCCTGTAATCGTCAGTTTCCTGCTCAACCGATTCGCAAGACGGAAATGATTTAACTTACACACCCTTGTTACAATACGCGGGCTGCTTCCTAGCACCCACAACACAATGATTATCAAATAACGCCATAACGATTATAAACAGTGTACGTACAAGGAGGAATCTTTCAAGAGGATTTCTGTCGGCGGATAGACATGAATTTAGTAGCTGCATCTCATTCTTCTGCAGGTCACATCATTGACCTAACAGTGACATTCGAATCCTCCGAAAATTAGGCTCCTGAGGTACAAGAAAAAAACTGTGCGTGGAACGCCACGCGACAGAAGTGAAACTTGTTTTAATTTTTTGATTTTTTCAATTTTGGATTATTGGATTTTTTAAAATTTTGGATTGCTCGACGTTTTTAATACTGGGTTTTTGGACTTTTTAAATGTTTGATTTTTTATTTTTAAATTTTTATTTTTAAATTTTTTAAATTTTGGATTTTTAAATTTTTTATTATAGATTTTTTATTTTTAAATTTTGGATTTTTTTATTAAGGTGAAGGGCTCACCACGCCACTAGCTCGAAGCAGTAATAGCGCCCTACTCAATGTCTTTCCCCCGCGCGCTCCCGTAATTTTTTTTTTAATTTTTGGATTTTTAAAATTTTGGATAAGCCTAATCATTGAGTTGATTGCTTTCTGTGCAGTCTGTTCTGTCACAGCCCCACTAATTTCGTGACGATTTTGTGTGTAACAATTTCGTGACGATTTTGTTCGTAACGCAAGTTTGGGTTAGCTCTCGATTTACTCCTAGCGCGGCTAAAGAAGTTCACTTCAAAAAATTTACAAGCTTATTGGCTGTAGGCTAACTACTACTGAGGAAATAATGGCCTATTCTCGTTCACTAAAACATAATAGTCTCAAGAATGCATACTGAGGAACGTTACTGATTTTGAGTCAGAGCTCTCTTAGGTCACGATTTCTTCTTACTCAAAACGCTTCCATTGTTGAAAACTAGCTTGGTGGGCCTGTCATGGAATTCCGGGGTTCTAGATTAAATGATATTTTATGGAGAAAAAAAAGAGGCATCTGCTAATTCACGTTCGTTTGTCTGAAATAATTGTTTAATCCGGAGGCATATTTGAAAAGCGACCACAAGCTTTCATAAGATCATTCACTCATCAATCTCGAAATATATCACGGTACTGTAGACCACATTCCGCGTACTCTGAATCTTAAAGAAATTTCCCTTGTTCTGAGTTTGAAGGCACCTTAACCTTCATATCTTGCTAAATTTTTACTCTTGAAAACGTAAACAAAATGAATTAACCTTCGGTTATCTTATGCTCAGATTGTCGATTCAATTGTGTCTTTTTGTGCTTTTAATTTGAAAACCCATGCTGGACTTTAGAGCGGAGTTTTGCAATACCTCCGAAAGAAACTATTAAATGTTTATCTATTTTGTTATGGCAAAAGAACAAGGCCACCTTTAATTAATTCCACAATTGAATACGGACTACACGGAAACACCAGCTAAAATATATTAGATTGTCTTCTGAAAACCAATCTATGAAAAATGCATTCGCAAGTTTCAAAGACGTTATCCTGAAAGTAATGGGCCTTCAAACTTACGTATTATAAAACTAAAACTCCGTGGCGCTACATCCCCGAAGGGACTTGGCCTACCATCCGACCGCTGCGTCATCTGCCTTAGGCAGATGGCAGGATTGGGGGCATGTGGTCAGCATACAGACACCCACGGCCGTGACCGGAGCCGCTACTTCTCTATCAAGTAGCTCCTCAGTTTGTATCACGAGGCTGAGTGCAGAAATATCAGAAACATCAAAGGTACCGGTACCGAGGATCGAACCCGGGCCAGCACAGACATGTGAAGAACAGATAATATGTTAGATATGGAAAAGCAGACGGTGAAAAGAGAAATGTGTTTAAACCTATTTTCATAAACACAGTCTCAACCATTTAAGATGAAAATTGAAAAACTGTTTAATATTAATAATAAAAACTTATAATTGTTTTGTCTTTTCATTTGTTACAATCAAATTTTCTTCCGTAGTTTTAATTTTTTTACAATTTTCAGATGATTCTTTTTTTGTTTCACTTTAGTAAGTAGGCTTACAATAAACAGATTAAAAATATATGTACTTAATTTTATTTTTACTTGAATTTCCATGGCTCTGAACCTTAAGACTAAAGGAATGTGATATTTTAGTTTTACAATTGCCCTTGTCGTTTCCAACTCACCACAAATTCAACGAGAACGTTTCTCAATAATTAGCTTAATCGATCAACGTTTAGAATACTTCACTTTCGGCGTCTTGCTGGAGCAAACACTGTGAATAAACTGCAAGTGTAAGCTTCCTAAGAATGCCTTTAATTTGCTTCTGAAGAAATTGGGGACTTCGGTTCACTTAACGAATAACAAAATTACAAAACGCAATGTTATATTTTATCTTACAAAATTATGTACTGGCAAGAAATAATTAGATTAATTATTATAAATTTATCTTATTTTAACTGAATAACAGTTTGAGCCATTTTTAGTTTTTAACGTCTTATTTAGCCATTTTTAGGTTGTACAAGATTGGACTATGTGACTATCATGGCAATGAAACGAATAATTATGTTGCAATATCACATTAGCAAGGAACAAATAGTTTAAAAGCTAAGAATCCTGGTCCACTTTATAACCCACTAGTGACTTCGGTTAATGAATGCTTATATAAAAATATAAATTAGGCCTGTAAAGGTCATTGTAATGAAGGACTTTAATGGTAAAGGTTAAGGTATTATCTGTGTAGGCTACAGATTTTCGTGATAGGCTATATTTATATACTATTACGTCACGTTTCGAAACGAACGTGATGGTTTTATTGTAGAAATCGGTCAGCGCCATTTCGCATTAAGGCCAATGGAATATACTTTCACTTGGTAAAAACAAGGAGAGGAGCAAAGAGATTCACACCTGGTCACACACACACGTGCTTACGAAACAGTGATATGGCTGTGACCTGTTTAGGAACTGGTGACAATATTAGGCGTCACGGTACGGCCTCGAGCCTAGCCTTATATTGCACACGACAATGCTAACACAGCATAAAATGGCGTCTGTTTGCCTTACTTTTCTTCTACTGTACAACACTAGTATTACTACATGCGCGCCAATCCTAGCACTTCAGTTGATGCGGACAGAACTAAACAGAATAAAAACGCTCTTATCTTATGTAATTAAACATTATGTACGTAACCAAGACACTAAACTACTTGGCGCTACATCCCTGAAGGGAATGGGCTATCATCAGACCGCTGCGTCATCCACAGATGGAAGGATTGGGGGCATGTGGTCAGCATGCTGACACCCACGACCCGTCAATGATGGTTTCCGTGACCGGAGCCGCTACTTTTCCATCAAATAGCTCATTTTGTATCACGAGGCTGAATGCATCCCGTTCCAGATCTCCCTACCTCAGAAAAATCCGAGGAATTACCGGGGATCGAACCCGGGCTGGCGGATCCGTAGCCAGCATTGTAGAATTTAGGACACGATAATGATGGTTGAAACTTGGTTCCTGGGTTGAAGCCGAAATACGTTATTTATCGTAGGTAACGCCACGAGTGACTTTAAATCACTATTAAATTCAAGAGCGACGTAATCGCGAGGGAATTTACCTCGAGAGTTCAACGTTTTCAGTTACATTTTTTAATGACTAATTAAAAAATAAACTTTAATCATTAAATTAATAAATTATTGACGAATGTATTCTTCATTGGATTATCTGAATACTATGTTAGACTGATACAATACTATTAAAATACATTCATGTGATTGTTGACTGAACAAAACGCGATCGTAAGTATTATTTGCGTTGTTAGTTTTGTTTTTATACAACAAAGCACGAAAGTAATTATTATTTGTATAATCCGTTACATTTTTTTTTTTTGCAATCGATACCATGTCATGACTTTCGAAAAATTATTTCATATCTTTACGTTTCATGCCTCCCTAAGTACGAATCCACCGCCCGTTAAATTTTTTTGTAACATATATCTTTACATGCTAGCGGCCGTAATTTTTTATGTTAATTTTATTATGTTATTTCTAGGCCCAATAGTTCGGACAAGTTCGTTAATGAGCAAAATTGACCGAAGGGGGGGTCGGGGGAGGGGGTTGAAATTCTGAAAAATTTATATCTTGGCCCCTATGAAGTATAGAGGGAAACTTTGAATAGATTAGAGTACTCCCTATGGAGTTCACAGTGACACCAACGATTCGGGGGTTTTGTGGGGTACGATGGGGTGGGGGATGGAAATTCGAAATTTTTGAAACCACGTCTTGTGTGGTATCGTTGAAAAGCTCTTGATGAGTACGCTACAAATCAATAATTAGTTTCTCGATAGCCCTCCTCTAAGGCGAAATTTAAATGTTTGAAAAAGGGTTCTTTCCTCTTTTTTGTGGTTATTATTGCGGGGGGCATAGGCTAGTAGGGGGGCATAGGCTAGTTGGGATTTCCAGGTCCATGATCTGGTCAAAAACCCTGATGGAACTGATATTTAACCCTATGGTAAATTTCGGTGAAGTCCGGAGGGTCTAACTTAGCCAAATCCACTCTCCTCACCTCCACGTGGGGCCCCCTGGGATCTTCATAAGATCTTTTAGATCTGCGAAGATGCGAAAGAGAGAGTGGGGTACGGAAAGAAACGGGAAACTACCGTACCTATCTTTCCCTAGTAAAGCTGCAAACATTGAGTATGATGAGCCTTTCCAAGGTAAAAGACTCCGGACGTAAATCATCCCCCCATTCGGATGTCCGGGAGGGGGATACTGAGGAAGGAGGTGTCATGCAGGCCAAGCAACAGAAGAAAAGAAGGCTGAGGATTGGAACATGGAGCAGGAAAGAGTGGAGAATGCTTAGTTTGCAGTGAAAGACCTGCCCTTGGGCAGAACACTATGAATGAATGAATGAATGAAATTGCGGGTTTGTCATGCCAAGGCTAAAGAAGAAGAGTGCTGCGCAGCGACAATAAATTAAACCAAAAGCACTTCGAAATCTACCTGAGCCTGAAGGCCTGCCTAAAGGGATTTTCATTCATGGAATAGTCTTAATAAATCCAACTCGAGTTGACGAGTTTCATCGGATAATTTCGCTCCTACTGCGCACTCGCGAATCTATCGATAAACTCGTCAACTCTCTTGGGATTACCCAAGATAAATAATCTCTCTCCACTGATTTGTTGTGGTTTAAGATCATCATTTAAAAGTGTAAATAGGCAATTGCGCTCAAACTACGCACGGTGTCCGAAGATTCCTAGAAAGAAACTGCTTTCAAAGTACGTCCAAATCATCGAGTGTTACCCTGGAAGGAAACAATTTATCATAAAATTCAGATGCTTACCCGCCTCGAAGTCTTCGAAGTGATCCTTGAGCCGCCTCCACTGCCTGGCATGATGGACGGAATAGATACAGGCAACCAGGAAGAAGAGGAGACATGCAAATACTGCAAGTGCAAGCGCTACTGCTTGCCAATCCCAGACGAGTTCTTCAGCAGCGGAGAATGGCGCTGTCGCTGCTGCAGATACTGTCAGGTTGACAACTTCCCTCAACTGTGATGCCGATTCCGGCACTGAAGAGTTCTTGGTCTTGTGGTGGTGTTTCGTTTTGTTATGGCCGTGGTGATGATGGGATTTCTTGTGATTGTGGTGATGAGGTTTCTTCCACTGTGACTTGTCCTCACTAGAGTATAAACTAGTCCTCTCAGTCAACACTTGTTCTTCGCTATGGTGATGTTTCTTTTCGCGCATGAAGGACCAATCGATGTCGAGCGCAGATAAGGGACCACACACTGTATCTTGATGAACTTGGCAGGGACGAAGCACAACGTGGCCCTCCTGAGGACATTTGCTGCAGTCTACACATTTTTCCAGCGTGCCGTTCCAAAATTGCTGACCAGAGCGACAGAGGGTGGCGGCAGTCAGCGGTAATATCAACAGCAGCCACCACAGCATCGCCTGAAATCAAGAAATGCCATCCAGAATTAGAAGTTTCAAAGTAAATCCAACACATTGGGAAAGAGTTGACCGTGTGAATGTACGCTGGGATTGGATATGGTATGTTTTGGATCGTCTCACCTTTTCAAAACCTAGCGTCCGTTTCGGATAGTAAAGGGAGATGGCATGCTCGAGGCAGATTAGCTAAAGATCTCAGTCGAGCTACCTAACCTCGGTAAATTGACTACTCATCACGTCGAGGTAGGGTTTCCGTAATTCAGTAGTGAATTGCAAACAGTCGATGATCGGTATTCATACCATATTCTGGAATGACTATGTCTGATATACAGTACCGGTAGTTCTCGAACTTTCGTTGTCACTTTCATTAGATGTAACAACTTCGTTTAAACTCCTTCCTTACTTGGCTACTATTGTACCATATACAAATATAGGGACAGTAAAGAGTACAGTTTCACTCAACGGCAAGAGATATCCAGTAGCAATTTAGATTGACCAAAGTTTTCAAAATTTGTAACATCAAACCAGAATCAAGGTCTTTTAGTCATTCGGTCTGAACATGTAACTACACTACACCAAAATAATGGACTATCCGTGAAATCCCTGACATAGGGCAACCCTACCGTGAGGTGCCCCCAGGTACTCTTCTGGAGTGGGAAGGAGCTCTATCGCTGTTATTGCGATAATGAGTGAATTAAGGCATGAGTGACATGCTAGAACTCCTATCCTTCGGAAGTACCGCTGCTCGATGGCCATACCTATTACCTCAGTAAAGACCAGTTTGTTCACGGTTTTTAATAATAATAACTATAATAACAATACACTTCAGCTAGATAAGTTCAATCGCGCTCCTCAACTGACAATGAGTATAACATGGGGAAAATCATAATGATAATTACATTATTATTATTATTATTATTAATTTCAAATTTTTTAGATTCACAGCGTTGAGGCTGGATTTAAGATTCTGCTCCAGGATTATTATTATTATTATTATTATTATTATTATTATTATTATTGTTATCATCCTTATCTTTTATTACAGTGGCACAAATGAAATATTGTGACGTCATTCAGCAGCAGTAATTCGCAATATGGAAAAGAATCACCAGTCATGTTCTAGCCTATATGGAACAACTTTAGTTTCACCTATTCATGCAATTATGCGATATTATTGACACAGAGAAAAGATTAAAGAAAAGCAATATGGTACACTTCGTTTCTAAGTTTGCGACTCCATTCCCATAAAACTCTTGAGATTAGCCTCTGAAGGGAATAATGTTTTTCACCTACGCTGGTGAATTTATGCGACTTCGTAGTTCGCAAGCTGAATCATGATGGCCGACACTTCTTAGTCCTTGCCTGGAGATGTGGGCACGGATTGAAGGAAATTGTATTCGCGAGCGCTGTTACAGTTAGATTAAAACCTTAGGCTGAATAATAAATTATTTGCTTTAATTTGCTCAAGTCATGATAAACGCTTTTAGCAGTTAAAAAAGCTGATACAAAGAAATCGGAATCCAAGCCTAATGACAATCTTCATACTGTAATATTGTAAACATGCAAGCATAGGTAATTGATTTTCCACACATGCAACTGCTGGGTCAAACACTCAATTGGAATCATTTACCTACATTACAATCCATTTTAACGTCTCGTTATTATTCTGCTTCACAACCAACCAACTGCACGGAGCTCAGTGCAAACCTACGACGTCGACATGAAAACCTGCCATCAGCAAACTTGTGTGCATATGCATACGTGGGCGTTATTTCAAAACAATGCAAAATAGCGAAGTGCTGACGTAGAGAAGTTAATGAAATGGTACCAATACTTCTGTTACTCTGTAACCGCGCAGCTGGATTCTGCATGCTTTATAAAACTGAGACGAGTTAATTCTAAACCATTACAGCATTGATGTGGTAGAATAAATATTCTAAAAGGCTGTGAGATTTGATGGATAAATCTGAATTTTATTTGCGAAAGAAAACAAATGGGTTTCGGTATTACGATGCAAAATAATTTCGTTTTAGAGTTTTTACTACCAGTGTGAAAAATCTATGCCTCCAAGTTTTTGCTGCAAAAATATCTAAGATTCAGTGTTCTCATCCTACATACTCGATATCCGATGATAAAATAAAACCTAAATTTGATGCAATGATGCAAAATGGAGAGTTCGGAATGTTCTCATGACTTTGAGATATTAACCTTAAATTTATAATGTATCCTATGAGATACCGTAGTTTGTTCTAAATAAATTGTAACAAAATGATTGAAAAGTAATTGCAATAAAAATTTTAATCGAATGTAAAATTGCAAAATAAAGCATAAGAAATAAACCCTAGTCGTGTTGTTTTCTGTGCAGTCCGGTATGGGTTTCTATATTGTGTGAAAAATAGAGTCTCGTGAAATAGAGTTAAGTATTCCCAGCGTAAGTAGGTCTGTCTAATTTGAATGCCACTTGTCTGTTTTCCTATGCATAGTCGTTTACAGATTTTAATAAAATGTACTGTTCTTTTGTACTGACAAATTGTAAGCATAAGCATAATTTTTAAATGTGTTTTGAATATCTGTTTCGAAAGCATTTTTAGACATGCACATTGCACATTTAACTTGTTTGCTTCCTCTCAGTGGACAGTATAGGTAGAGGAAGAATTGTGTTCGAACTCTAAAATTCCATTTCGCGTTTTCTACGTAAGTACATGTTTTGAGGTCACCTCAATCCGAAAATGCTATTTTCAGAAACAAGAATGTGTGTGTGATCAGCATAGCTCGAAAACGAATTATTTTTGAAGTAAAACTTCTTTAGTGGCGGTAGAGGGTAAATCTGGAAAATCAGTCACACTAAAACCGTCACGAAATCAGTCACAATCAGTCACACTCTTACTTGTTTCGATGCGGACTGCACAGAAAACAACTCAATGATTAGGAGTAATCAAAGGAAATTTTTCAGACCTTACTTCCTCAATGGCAATAGACAATTCCTAAGCAATCTAAAGGTATATTATCTATTTTATGGAACCCGGAGGTTCATTACCGCGCAAATTCAAAATTAAAGATCCAAAATTAAAAAATACAAATTTCCAAAATTTAAAAAACAAAATTAAAAATTATAACATCCAAAAATCCAAAATTTAATAAATAATAAAATTAAAAATTTAAAAATCAAAAAATTAAAAAAATTAAAAAATTAACAATTCAAAGATCGAAAATTTAAAAAATCCAAAATTCAAAATTCAAAGATCCAAAATTAAAAAGTTCAAAATCCAAAATTTAAAAAGTTCAAAAACCCAATATTAAAAAGTCCAATAATGCAAAATTGAAAAAATCCAATAATCAAAAATTGAAAAAATAAAATAAAGTTTTACTTCTGTCGCGTGGCGTTCCACGCACTCTTTATTTTTTAAAATATAAAAACGAATGTTATATTTGGGGTTGATATCTCCTGGGCATACGATAAGAAGACTGACTACGACTTTCTCTTACTATTAATGCCACTTTTGCATGGAGACTATTTCATTTTCGCGATTTTCTCGAAAACTGCTCTAATGATTAATTTAATTTAATTTAATTTTGTAAGCGCCACTATAAAGGGGAATTTTTTACGAAAGTTGAGTAATGTGAAATCTATAACTGCTAGTTAAAAAAAAAATCAAATTTGACTGAGCAAACGAGCGAATCGTGTTCCCATAACGAATAGAACAGTCTATCGTTACGTTATGGTGTTATGAAGAAATACCTGCCGAAAGTCTTACTGTAGGCATACCACAAAAACATATATATTCTCTCAGGAAATACATGTAAATTCCTGAGAATGGGATCCAGGAAATCAAATCTTTGAAATTACCAGGCACGTGCGGCGGCTGGTCCCATCAATAGAGTTCCCTCAGAAAACAAAGAATTTATAATTAAGTGGATGTGGGAGGAATGCAGGAGGAGCATTGTTCTGTTTCCACGGTATGCAAATCACCACGTGCAGAAATGCAGCTTTATCTAGGACATGTGCATTCAACATTGTCTCAAGTTATATAAAACGCGTCTGCAATAGTGGGCAAACGTGTTTCGAAGGTCGAAGAATAGGACCCTGTTGTCTTATCAGGATATTTCTCATAGCCTCCAGCATCACGAATTTCTGCAAAGCAGGCAGTAATAGTTCTTACTTCAGCAAATATAACTTACACAGCACGAAAGTCCATGATCTAGAAATATCTTTCGCAAGTACTGGCATTTAAAAGTTGTATCCATCAATAACTGAAAGTTAAAAAAAAAAAAAAAAAAAAAAGATTAATAGAACAGTAGGCTATCCAATAAGAACAGCTAAAAATCGAGAGCGAAAATCAAAGTTTCATAAGCAATGCAAATTTCCAGTAAATGAAAGCTCACAGAAAATAGAACGGAGCAACCTAAACTCCTAGACTAAGAAAAATAAAAAATAAAATACAACTGGCTCTATATGGATAGTGTTTGAAATAACAATCGGCGTCGGGTGGTAGAAAAATGTCGCACAATACGGGTGTTCAATCATAGATTTAAACTATGTACAAGTTTAATTATTTTGCTGCCAACTTGACAGCAGTATATTCTATTAATCATTTTTCTTTAATTTATTGTTATAAGTTTAGATTTTAAGTTTCCATTACATCCTATATTCATTTACTTACAACATTATATTTAGCCTATCATGTTGGCTTTGGATATCTTTCTTTTGTCAGTTCCTGTTTCTGAAGTCAACTTGATTCATATTACTATTTAAATAACATTCATTTTCTAGCTTGTAAGCTATTATTCCTATTCATTGTCTTTATTATTCATATTTGATTATTATTTTTTGTATCCAGTCTTCAGGATACATTTCTTGAGCAGTTTATATGCATTTCATATAGCTCAATGACTTACTTCCTTCTTCTTCACTACAACAATTCCATTACTTATACATGAAAGGATTCATGTGTTCTCTGGTGCTTCAGATTATTGAGATATAATTTGAACATCAACATTCATTCATTCTATTTGTAAGGATAACATATCCTACAGATTCTACACTTCTTCATCATATGCTTCAAGTAAGCAATACTACTAGTGCATCAAGAAATGTGCTTGTCTTTCATTCAATTTATGCCTGGCAAAATGGCGTTTCTGTGTTGTGTTTTGCTAATTGCTAAATATCTGGGACATCACGACTCATTTTCTCATTCTTATAGCAGATAAAGATTCTGCTAATATCAATCTATACAAGGACATATACTTCACTTCAAGTAAGTAATCATTAGTATTACTAGAAGTGGCTTCAATTCTACATACATCTACGCATTAAACATCTATCGCATTGTTGTGATTTAGCTATCATTAAATAGCTTATACATCAGACTTAATATTCAGTTTCTCGTCTTGAAAACTATTTCTATAAGTGTCACACTTCACGGACATATATATATATATATTCATTCACAAATGTGATTTTATGTGACTTCAAGACTGAATCTTCAACTCCATTATTTACAAACTTTCATTCAATCTCATGCGTTAAGATGACTCACATATTACATCAAACATAAACACTACATACTTGAAGATTGTCAACCATTGTATGGATATATAAATGCTACAACAAGAAGACTTTCAGCTGAAGACCTACTATCTTCGTTTTCAACTCTTGTCAACCAAGTGAAAGTGTATTTGTTCGTGTGCTTAGCTTATAATTAAATGTTATGTCTTATAATCGTTAGTTTCATTGAGTGATGTATGCTATAAAGCTTATTCATTTCATTTCCTCCATTATGGAGGTGGTCCTCCGCCAGAGATCTTATTAATTGTGGTTAGCACGGAAAGTGTTAAGCACAATTAAATTTACAATCTCGTGTAGGTTTTAGGGACTCCTTACAGTCCGCTATCATAAATATACGCCCCCTGATCCTACAACGGGAACAAAAAATTAAGATCAAAAGAGCATAAGAAATCACGCCTACTACAACATTAGAAAATTAGATTTCTTTCTTAAATTTTCTGACTATGCTCTCCTTTATAGAATATTCAAGTCAAGATATAAAATAACAGGTTTTGACCTATTTCTTAATTCAAATACATCAGTTGATATGGACATGATAAGTTTAATTTTAAAATGAATTGCATTAGTTTCATTTCTTTGTTTATTGAACATTTTATAATTTTTTGAACAAAAATAATAAATATTATTAAGTATATAAAAACTTCATCAACGTTATCCAGGTTTCTCTCTCTCTCTCTTTCTCTTTTCTCCCACTACCCACATGCCAGTCCCCCGCGACCCCAGTGTGTGGCGCCCTCTTGAGTCGTACATCCACCTTCGAAAGGATCTAGCATGGCCCTTTGGTAATTCATAATTCATTAATAATATTGAACTGATTTACCTTTGTCATAAATACACAATAGTAGGTCCCGGAAGTTTATGAAAAATGATATTTTTAAGGTGCATTCTATTACATGCTAGTGTTAAAATGCGTACAAGCCGTGACAAAATAACAAAATCTTACAAATTGTTGCACATATTTTCCAGTTCCAGTTTTACGATAATACACCGTATTTGATATTAAAACACTTATGCATATTTTATTAATTTGTCACTTTCAATGGCATATTTTAAATATTGTGCATATCTCTGTTAATTCACATTTGGCTAAGTGAATGTTTTGAGTACTGACTGTTCAATGTAACTGACATTTTTTGTAACTGATTGAATATGCGTTTCACTTCATCATTTTTCAATTTAGTAAAATTTGTTACAATGACCTTGTTTTTAAAAGATTTTGTAACCTATTTCATACAATTTCTACTTTTTTGTAATGTATAATGTCATTCAGATAACAAGAGAACGTAGAGTAATAAGTAACGTTGCTTAAATTATAGAGCATAGTTCATTGGTTCCAGAGCATATTTTACAAATTGTATGCATGTTTCGTGTTCTCATAGAGAATTAAATTAACAGTAAGGTACCGTACCAGCTTTTAGGCAGATTATGTCAGTCAAGCTTTTCACGACAATCACGACTTGCCTACGTATTAGTTATATCGCACAGGGACATGTAGTTTTAGTACTAACGTAGTCGATAACGTATTCCAGCTGACTTTTAAGTCAGTTTATATAAATTCCTCTAAACTATAAGATCTTCGTTTCCTGTTATTTATGTGACACACGATACTTTGACGGTAACAGGACGACTGAGAATCGAAGTTGTGACTGCATCGACAAGTGAACGAAAACAACACCTACTGTAATTCGATAATCAAGTTTCTTGTAAATTAGCGTTAAGAATAGGCCTACTGCTATATCAATTTCAATAGTATCGCTTGCAGGAAGTTGAGTTTATTTGGTGCGATTTCTTCACCACTGCAATTGCTGCCCAGGGCCTCTCCTGTCCTTCCGGGAATGACATCATCTTGCGTGTTCATTATTGTTATAGTAATTAGCTAATTACCTATCCGTTACTTTGTAAGTTGGGTAAAGAAACTTCGTATTTTTTATAAACAGTCCACAATAACTGTACCCTTCTTACGCCTTATCAACACGCCATTTCTCATAAGTTAAACGAGGTACCGTAATTAGTAGATGTCTAATTTTGTGTTGATTTTACCATGATTTCGGTGTCAATACGAACACTGAGCCGATTTCAATTAACATTTCGCGAACTAAATTTTGCGAGAATTTTCAAAATAAGTCTCTATAGGCTAATAACAGCATTACATTTTCCCTTTCTTAATATTAAGGTTTAGAAATTGAATAACGTAATAGGTTCACACATTTAAAAGTTGAAACATTTGGAATGGAATCAGTCTAAAAAATATATATCAGTAATAAAACGTGTCCTGGAAACAATGTTGTCAGCAGTGTGCGGGTAGGCCTATGAGAGAGGAACAGTATATATACAATACGATATATAATAATAATAATAGCCTCCTACAAGCCTCAGTTCGCTGGCGCGGTGAACTATTCTGCGAAAAGGTGGTCTAATAGATGTGTTCGTCGTGGGTTGTCTCGGTTCGACATTCATACAATGTCTTGTCTTTGGATTTTTACAATTCGCATTATACACCACAGTTACATTACGAAAGATACAATACAATCATTACAATACAATAATAGAACATTAAGCAACGAGCCTATAAAAGCATTTATTAGATACGAGTATGTTTCTAGTTTCATAATTTTTATACGACTGTTTTAGTTACCATTATAGACAAGCTGCATACGACTCTTTTTGTTCGACCATAATTAAATGTCTTAAGTTTTAGTTTTTAGAATACAGTACTTTGTAAAGAATCGACTCGGCAAACAGCTATTCGAAGTTCTCTTTTTGCGATAAATGGTAGGTGACGGCGTGCAGGCTGCTCTAGGATTCGTTGAAGTTTTAACTAATAATAACGCACATTAAAACACATGAAATAAACTCAATTTATGTAATATTAAAATTAATACGAACAGAATTTATTTATTTTATGTACAGGTTATTTAATGTGCAGTCTGAACTACTGCTTTCAAGGCTTGAAGATTGTTTCGTGTACGATATTAATCCATAACACAACAGCGTTATAATGAAATCCTCTACATCACAGTAATAAGCATATTTCTATTTAGTATGGTCGGACAAAAAACATTATGACGAAAGAATAATAATAATAAAAAAAGAGATCGAAGAGGACCCTTTTAATGATGGGCCTTAAGGAGGACCGTGCAGTAATGAAATATTTGCAAATGCCAATTTTCTTTCTTAAAATCTATTGTATGGCTTTCCATAAGAAAAACAAAAATTGAGGGGTCTATTAGCAAACCCGGCAATCTCCATTTTGATAAAAAAAAATAGAGATGCTAACTTCTAACGAAAGTTTAATGCATTTTCTTCTACCTGTATATATTTAGTGGTCGTGTTACAAATCCGACATCCCACATAACTAGGATTTGGAACACATACACTAAATATGTGCCAGCAAATGCATTAAATTTTCAATAGAAGTTAGCATCTCTATGTTTTTTCAAAATGGAGATAGCCGGGTTTGCTAATAAACCCCACAATTAAGGATAGTGGAGAGCAATAAGAATGTTGTGTAAAATATTAGGCAAGAGTGTCATTTGAAGGCAATTTCGCTTGCAATGATGCATTTTTTTCCAGATAAAACACATTAAGCTCAACAAGAGCAATAAAAGTTAAGAAGATAACAGAATAATGATGGTTATTTCTTTTTTCCACGCCCATGTTAATACCCGGTTACAACGGAATAATAACGTAAAACAGACTCTTAATTCACACACATAAGCAAACACTGCGCATGTAATTCGCGTGCGCGGCATAATGGCAGCAATACATATGCTGTCCGCGGTCACCACGTCTACATTTTAATTTAATCGCTATAGCAGGAAACTTCAGGGCTGGCCAGGGAACGTGTCCCTGCACATGTAAGCGTCTATTCTCTATAAGGGAATATGTTCATGACATCCCTGATTCACACAGCACATCCGTCTATTTAAGTCTGATTATTAAGAACACGATCTGAATGTAGATGATACAGAATCAGCAGAGGAGGTCTACAGTATCGGGTTAATGAACATATCACGATGCTCCTTGATGATGGTTTTACTATATTATAAAAACATAAACCTGCGAGTTGGTATCCTATGCGACACTAGCTCGGGAATTATTTGAACGAACAGTAGAAAAAAATCCGGATTCAACGGAATTTGCCTTAAAATGCATGTAGGCCTACTACATTGTAATACGAGTTTTAGATGGGTAAAACTATAAAAATTGATATTTTTCATAAATATAACTTTTCCTACAAATTAATTTTAGTTTCAATACTACTGTAAACGTAGATCTAAGTTTTTAATCTACGAACTGAGGATTAACAAAACATTTTTATGAATGTAATTAGAAATTTATTGATCTTGTTCAAAATAACCATTACATTTTTAACAAGGATGCATGTCATAAAAAAAAGTTTTTGAAGGTAAGAACTGTGCAGCCCATACGAATTATTTCCCCATATTTCTTCTTTCAGTTGAGCATCAGGGCCAGGCAGATTAGGCCTTGTTGAATAATTGTCCGTCGCCGTGGGTGAGTTGGTAGCGCTCCTGCCTTCCACTCCGGCGGCCCGGGTTCGATTCCCGGCCGGGGCGGGGATTTTTCAGTAGTGAAAAATCCCTTTCCCGGGTTCAGGACTGGGTAGGTTAAGTCTTAGGTTAAGATAATGCACATTGTGCGCGATTCCTTAATTATTATAATTAATTAATAATTAATTACAATTATTGTAAAATCCCAATGGCCACATCGGAGACCGAACCCTCGACATTTCAGTTTGTATTGTTTGCAACGTCTAGCCAATTGTGTCATGGTATATCGAAATATTATAAAGATTGTTAGACTCCATGACACAATTAAGAAATTGATAATTACGATTTAATTAATTTTATTATCTTAAATTTTGATATTTATGTTCCCATTCAATACTTCAAAATATGTAAACAATGAGTATGATACGTCATGTCTTGGACTATTTTTCCAACATTAAATATGCCTATGGCTCTACAGCATTTATTACAGAAATTAAGCCGAATGAAATTTATGTGAGAAATTATTAAAATAAAGCACATGAGCCTGTCATTTGTTGAAGTTAACAAATAAATTTGTTTTACAAATATTAAACAATTTTCAAAATAGCTGGATAAGCCATACCGAGTAATGAGAAGGTCCTTCCCTACTTTTCCTAATGTACTGAAGTAGAAGAAATGTGAAAGATGATGCACAGCTACACATGAACATTCAATGTTAATTGGAAGAAAATAAAATTACCCTATAATTGTTTTTTAAAACTTAAATACAACATTTACTTGTTCGTATGAATTACAGAGTAAACATAAAAATAATTCCATCAAAGTACATTCGTGAAAAAGGTACTGTTTGCATAGGCTGGCATAGACTGTCGGAGAATTGTGGGAAACTGTTGTTAATTAAATTAGGGTGTGCACAGGCACACCTGACACTTCCCGCGGTAACGCCTATAATCCAAGGTCTTTTTCAGAGCTTGTTTCATTGACAGGAAATATTATAGTCTATATTAAAAAAACCTTTGTCAAACAGAGAAAGGAAGGTCTGCTTCGTGTTAAAAAAAACCGTGAAACTGGAAAATTACTAATACAAATTAAACCTGAGACGTTAAAGAAAACATGTAGCCTTTTAGAGAAAACAGACTTTACCACATATCGTACTTTGAGGGGTAGGGAAGAGAGAAAGAGAGGGAGAAGGAGAGAGGAAGAGGCGCCTAAGTTTAAAGGGAAAATAAAGAGGTTAGGCATACATAGATAGGGATAAAAAGATAAAGATCAAGATATACATACAGGGCAATCAGGAACGACATTTTGAGAAGGACTTTATATGGGACAAGAGCTTCGTCTTGCACCTTTTATCGTAGGTAATCTTACGAGAGGTTACAAGTTTATCGACAGAAATTATCTGACGAAACTCGTAACTAGTGATGAGCGAGACCAGTCTTGGTCTTGCAGTCTTGGTCTTGGTCTTGCAGAAAATGCAAGACCGAGACCAAGACCAAGACCGCATCAGCGTTAGCAAGACCAAGACCAAGACCGACCAAGCAAGACCAAGACCAAGACCAAGACCAACCCTGCAAGACTCTGGCAAGAACAAGACCAAGCTGCAAGACTCTTGCAGTCTTGCTACTTGAATTTTTTTTTAATAAAGCTTCGTTGTGTATGCGGTGGAGGGCGAGCGGTCTAACCACTCAGCCATGGGGCGGCCTATGACTGAGGATTTGAAACTTTAAACAGTATCCCCGTAACTTAAAACGCCTATTAACATGTTCAGTAACCTATTTCATTAACGATGACATCCTTTTTTACACCTAACATTAATATCCATAGCCTACTCTCACTTTTAGAATCTTTCATGTCTACTTGAACAAAATATAACACAGCTATTCAGCTCATTCCATTCTCCTTGCAGAAAATTTCAAAATAAAGTGAAGTCTAAAAAATCAGGTTATACGCCCGGCATTCTTCATAATTATTCAATTAAACCGTAGATTAATTAAAACAGGAACTTATTTGACGGGTATTTGCTAGTTATTACTTTACAGTTACGTATCTGATTGTACTATAGCTATACAGGCCTACATTTTGCTGATGATAGGTAGGACATCCACTGAAATTTTTTTTACTACTACAATTTTGTTATTGACACAACAGTGGCGATGTTTTAGTTATTGCTGCTGATTTATATTAAGGATGCATATCGAATGGGAAAAGATACTAAAAGTAGAAAATGGCTGGTCTAGAAATATTTGCTTGCATGAAGAATAGTTATGATTAATTATGACCCAATTAGTTGAAGGCCCGAAACTTGAAAGCAAGTAGAAAGTAATTTATGGGGGGTAGCGGAAATCTTAAAAGTGCAGAAATGATCTGTTCACAATGTGTTATAAATTAGAACGAGGGTATATGCAAAGAGAAATATTATTTATTGCAGCCTATGGTTTGGGTTTCGAATGGACATTGTGTGATTTCCTATAGATTGCACAATTTCTAAAGCATCTGCTTCAATGCCGTTATGTTTTGTTACTATATTGTACAGTTTTAAACATGTCAGATAGAACCTCTCTCCTATGCGGAAATCTTTAAAACATTTCATACACATCCTGTTATTACTTCTTGTCTCCGCAGCCGTTCAATTTGAAATTGTACAATATAATATTAATAATTTTACACTCTCAAATAGTGTATAGCATCTCTTGGATTTTGAGTTTAAAGTTCTGCAATAGGATAACAGAGAATATTTAAATGAACACTCAAAGTGTACTGTTCTAGCCTATATCACCATGGACGTTTCGGCAAACATCATGATGTCACATTACTGTTTACATGGTCAAAGGAACTAAAAGCAATTAGCTTTCGTTACTTTCGCAAGCAATAACACACATGTAATCGGTGTAACTTTAAATCATGTAAACGCCATTGATCACAGTAAGATGCGTAAAAGAAAACTGCAAGACTCTTGCAACAAGACCAAGACCGAGTATGCAAGACCGAGACCAAGACCAAGACTACTGATGCAAGACCGAGACCAAGACCAAGACCAGGGTTACCTATGCAAGACCAAGACCAAGACTGAGAGTGCAATACCAAGACCAAGACCAAGACCGCCTTGGTCTTGGTCTTGGTCTTGCATTTGCTCATCACTACTCGTAACCACACATAACCAGATAAATGCTACACTTCAGTGATCCAACGGAATGACGTCATATTAAAGAAATAGTCCGATAAAACCCCTTTCAAGTCCGATAAAAACCAGCATACTAGATAATCCGTCGTCCGTATGCAAGGCACTGGTAAACAATAGCGGTCAACATCAAATACGCGACGAAAGAATAGAGTAGTCAATGATTCTAAACAGCGGAAGTTATCCGATAGGAAATTTTGAAGTTCTAATGTCATTTGAGATTTTCGAAAACTAATAAAATTAAATATTTCTAAAGTATTAGTCTTTTCATTTTAACTTTGATTGTTACTTAGAATGGAACAAATTAGCTTTTGAAGATATCTGAAATAATTTTCCTACAATCTTAAATATTATTTATTATTAATTGCACTATCTGTTCTTTTCGTATTGTTAAATTTGGAATGTAATATTAAACTTAGACCTTCTATGACAGCAGAAAAAAAGAGCAATTCAGAAAACAGAAGTTACCGTAATTATGTAGATTTATCCTATTTTTGTGGCACACAATGCCTACATTGTGAACGAGAAACTAAAAATAATGTGTAGTTATTCAAAGCCAAGGTTAATGAAAAGATGACAGAAGATAGCAGGGGAATAACCACATTACAACGATCAAGGTGGGAAAAAAGATGCATAATGAGAGTGCTTTAACCCCTTTATGATTCATGTTCTCACGATATTATCAGCAAATTCTGTGCGCATAATGCATCAAGATTGCTGCTTCCGTTTCTACATTAAGTATATCCCTTGCGAATATGGTAGAGTATTATACCACCGTTGAAGTCTCTTACACGTGGCTCCGGGAAAAAGCTTAGTCATTACATCTGTATGACCTCATTCATTTATTCCATGTCTTCAACTGCTAAGGTCAAGAGAAATGACTAGCACATTTTCTCTGAAGAAATGACGCGGTTGACGTGAATATTTAGATGTCTGTGACGAGTTTTATGAGAGAGTTCAAGTACAGTAGATACCGGTATTTAAGACTGAATATTTTCTGGGTACATGTCAGCGGAAGAGTGCCTGTGAACACAGGAGGACTTTTCGCATTCATTCTCGGTTCAGTAAATATTCCACTAAATATAGGCCTATTTATAAACATATGGGGGGGGGGAATAAAACTGAAAACATACCGTTAACCTGAAGTTTTAACTTCAAAGTTCAGGAAGGGATAGAAGGCCGTAGTCAGACGTACTGGTCCATGTCGACTTAGCTTGTCTGAGTCTACTGTAAGTTCTTTCAACTCATCTCTCTTCCGAAAAGAAAGAAAAAAAGAAAGAAAGAAAGACAGAAAACCCTACTAAAATTGGTCATAATATTAAGAGGAAATGACATTTGAGTCCTGTTCCTGAATTAACGTGAATGGTTATAGCCTATTTGCTATTATCCTACATTAAATATTGTGATTTGTTCGATGCTGTATATATTTCTTTTACGTGGATTGGGAATATAACTGCCATAAAGCCACCAAAGGTCACCATAATCCCCTTAAGCGAAGATTTCAATAATACATAGCCTATTCAACGTTAAAGAAACGTTAGAGCTATTTTTTAAAAAAATGGCATGAACTAAAGTAGTAATTATGGAAGAGAAAGTTTTGTAACCAACACTTGAAAATTCCTAATTTCAGCAATTTTTTGTTTTAACTACACTGTTTATAGAGACAAAAGAAAGGCAGTATGAGAGACAGGCCACATAGACAAACAGCTGGTATAGAAGGGCAAGCAGACGGTGGACGGACAGACAGGTGAACAAAAGAAAAGACACACAGATAGGAAAACAGACGGCCTTACTAACGCATATTACTTTTAAATATTTCTGATTCAGAGGCTTAAAAGATATCTTTCCAAGTACAGAAGATTCAGTTGATAAAAGGCGAGTTCGCGTCCCATTTAATGCTTAGCACTTCGTCCTCTTTATTTCTGTACCTTGAGTATCTTTGCTGAGTAGGCCTACTACTTTAACACAGAGGCCATAAAAAGATCTGGGTTGCAGTCCAAATATTTGCTATTCTCAAGGTAACACCTCGGATAATTACTCTGTCACCTAAGTTAATAACATAATAACGAGCTTTCTATAAAAGCAATGTTTTTAAAAGGTACACAATTCGTGTTTATCAAACCCCAGGACTATTTCCTGCGCGACTACACCTCTAATAGTTGATATAGGCCCTATTCAATCAGCATTATGGAAACGACTTAGTTTTCGAGAGGCTGGTGAAGAATGGAGATCTAGAGGACTAGGGTTAGGCGGTTCTGGCTGATAAAATCACGTACAATCTCATCTGGCTGCTGTTGCGACTAACTACTAAAATAACTACAGCCTGCTCAATTCTGCAACCTGGTTTTAGTCAAATAAAGTTTGCAAGGCAACAAAATATCGTGCGCACGGAATCTTTCCGATGTAATGCGCAGTGGTTTACATTGGTAAAGGAATACATAATCTGCTCCGGCAGGACCACTCCCCACCCCTAGTCCTATCCTTTATTCGCGTTCGAGGATACTCAACCATAGGCGTAACCAGGCCGACCATATGGGGGGGTTATAACATCCGCGGGGGGAATACCCCCAAGGGAGAGGGGAGTCCGGGGGTCCTCCCCCGGAAAATTTAAAAAATTAAGATGCACAATAACGAATTTTAAGCTTCCGGGGGTCCTCTCCCGGAAAATTTAAAAAATCAAGATGCACAGTAACGAATTTTAAGCTTCCCACGCTTTATACTCGTATTAAGTAATTTATAAGCAGACTTAAAAAAATTATACGATTTTCCTTTTTTTAATCAATGGGGGGTTTCAAACCCCCAAACCGCCCCCCCCCTCGTTACGCCTCTGTACGCAGCAGATGCTAACCCTCCACTTAATGTTTGCCTTATACTCCTCCCTCTTTAGTTCCTGAACCTGAAACCAACCTGTGTTCATAGGTTAATGTTTGAGTGCCAGACTGTTGACATCAAACCAACACGAGTCAGACTCATTCAGGGCTGGTGTGGTATTTCGTTGTGAGCCTCGCCATCTAGCATATGAAATGTTCCCATATTCCAACCCCATTTCACCGGTCACCTAGGCTTGAGAGTTTGTTCATAGGCTACTGCGTGTGTTTGGATTTGAATTCAAACAAATAAGAGATTGGCTCATCCAGTGCTGGTGTGGAACACAGATATAAGACGATTCAATGCAAATTTTAAATAAAGGAACAAATAAAACACTAGAAGAATCAGAAGCATCGGGAAGTTACCGTACACTCGACTGTACATAAAGTACATAGCCTAGCCATATGCTTTTACAGGTCAGAATAGAAACGTTACAACATTCGTGTGAAGCATTCTGGTACACTGCCTTTGTTCGGATTTATCTATGCATGAGAATATTCTCATAGTATTGTAATAAATAGATTCCATCACATGATAGGATGGACACCGGTCAGTAATGTTTAATCTGATTGGAGCTAAAACCGGTATGTTAATCCAAATGAAAGAAAACTGTTTGGGAGGTATCGAAACTAAAAAGGTACTTATGTACGAAAAGTGAAATATTTTTTCAAGAACAGAATACTCCATCTGGAACATGTTTGAAGTCGTATAATGAACATAAATACGGGCATGGTGTGTGTTAGGGGACTACATTTAAAATTTACCTTCTACATCAAGAAACGACATCAATTTCCATGAGATGAATACATAAAAATGTATAAATAAAAGGTGATCTTTTCTGGTTTTATTCGCAACCAGCAAGCAACCCCCCCCCCCCACCCCGCGCATGCATTTCAAGGCACGATGGAATTGTACAATTAAATTGTATATTGTTGCTTTTATTTTGCTTCTGATGCCACTCTCATCCTAATGCTCCCTAGAAGGTAACAACTGTTTATTCGGATTTGTTTTATGAGCTCATCCTATAGGCTATTTACAGTAGGAATAGATGTTGATACATGAACATACTTTATGCTCGCTGTCATAATTAATGCCATATCTTGCCCATCTTATGCTTTTCAGATGAAACATTGAAACATTGCATTCTGCGCTATACCATTTTCCCCATACAATAACGCCATAGGTTCTAAGACGGGCCTAATGTCTATTCCAGATGTCTTGAGAAAAGAATTAAGTTTGGTTATAACGGGAGAAAGCCCTGTTGACCAGCCAACAAAACACAAGTCGAAATTTACCGAAATAAATAACATTCAAGTGCTATTTTCAAAATTAATTATGGTAGTAGCTACTGAACATGCATGCCATGCACACAACGCTAGTAAAATTACGTTCACTTGCCTTCGATCTTAGATATTCACAAATCAAAGGGACCTGTGAAGTGAAAGAACGTGAATTAGGCTTAGGGATGCAGAAGGTGTGCCTTAATAAGAATGGCCGCTGCCCAATAGGGTACAGGCATCAAACAAAGGTCGCCTACGTACGTTATCGATCCGCATATTTTTCTCTCAAGACATCTGGAATGGACAGTCTATTATTTTTTTAATCCTCATAAACAAATGTCTGAAATTAGTTAAAAAAACGCTCCCTGAACAAAAGACTTATTCTGCTTAATGGCTCAATTTACATTTGGGGTGTTTTGATAAACGTGAAACTTCATATGGATGCAGAGGAATGCACGCCATAGGTTGATTTCAACAGAGAGAATTTAGTTATGCTTTTTTCCCTGCACAGGGCAGAGTAGCAGACAATAAGCCCATCGACTTGATAGTCTTCTAAAAGAAAACGAAAGTAGGCCTATTGCTAGAATATTTTAAAAAATCTGACATTTTAGTCCACAGGCTATAACTAGTCTTGGAGTTATTTAACTTGCCATACAGGGACCTATTAGTTTTGACACTTGGACCCCAATCGTCGACCTCGGCTGGGCTTGAACCCGTGGCGCAAACTTCTTTCTTAAATGAACGTATTTTTAGCCGTACAGTTAGTGCTCTCAGAAAAAGAAATTAGGTATAGTAAAACATGCATATTGGTATGAAGAATTTGAAACATAGACAGTTTAATGCTAGTTTTTCTAAGAAAACATAATTCTTAGAATGCAATAACCATAAGAGATCATGCAACTGCAATGTTCCCTATATAAGGCGTTGCCTCCTAAGGCATCACGTATCGCACGGGGAAGCGCAACACAATAAGGACAATTTGTAGAAATAGTCAACTCTTGAGAAATGTGTAAGTTACGGGTTTTAAGAAATCGTAAATAATTAGAATGACAGCAATATGCTAATACCATAAACGGAACAACGAGGTCATTACTCAAACGAGCAGAATAGAATGGGATGAAAGGGTATAAAATGAAGAAAGAAGAAAACAGACGGAAATGATGAAGATGACGTCTTGTTAAGGATGGATATGATGATGTGTGTAACATTGTATCCCGCAGACATATTATATCGAGACCTCCTTAATCCTAGGTATAATGGCGTATAGTGATGAGGGGTTATCCCACGAATGCCCTTGTGACCAATATGACCTAAGAGAACATGGATACGGAAAATAAAGGAAAGGAATTAGCTGAAGAAAATACAGAATATTTAGAAGAGTCGAAGGGAAGATGAAAATACATTAAAATTCTGATGAGCTATTCACACGACTTTCTACACCCTAGGGCATAAATTAGGCGACCGCGTAGCAGAAGTGAGCTTTCAACTGTCTCCTTCCTTACACAATGCAATATTGATTACAAGGTCTAGAGTTTTGGTCTAACTTATGCCTAGCCTTCAGAAATTTTTAACCCAAGAAAGCATAATTTATGTCTGAATATAGACTACAGTCTGGACTCCAGAATGTCGTTAGTGGACACAATATAAGCAAAGTTGTAGGAACAATAAAAGAAATAGAAGATTGTCGAAACAGGCATTCTTTGCGTCTTTCCTCGAAGATTTCTAACCCCTTCCTCATAATACGATTCTCGTTTTTTAGCCATGCTGTTCATATTTACAACTTTTTCTGAAACCCGTATTTTTGAACCGAGGGACCTCAAGTCAGAGGGATCTGTCGAAACAGAATAGGATACAAGACTTTTTCTGAAACAGAATAGGATACAAGACTTTTTCTATCTACAATACCTATGGTACAGGCAAATGAAGAAGTTGTAATAGCAGTAGTAGTTGTAGTAATAAAACTAAACTCTGTAGCACTAGGCTTAAGTTACCACCCGACCGCTGCATCATCTACCATAGGCAGATGACAGGATTGGGGGCATGTGGTCAGCATCCCGACACCCACCGGCCGTAAAGCTGTGGTAATAGGTAAGTAATAATAATAATAATAATAATAATAATAATAATAATAATAATAATAATACTAAATAAGTAATTGTAGTAGGAGGAAGTAGATCATTTGGAAAAAATAATGGCTACGAAGGAAAGGAAGAGGTACTGAAAATACGAATAAGTGAGGAAGAGATGAACATATGGAAGAAAACTGACTAATAAAAACAGGAGTGAAGAAAATGAAGTGGAAGAAGAAGTGAACATAGCCTTGGCTTAAAAGAAAAGAGGAGTGTTGAATTACGGCACCCTGAACTTATTAGGACACCTTTAAAAAAGAAACGCTCGGGCAAATTATAGTATAAGTGCACGCAAACAGCACAGAAAAAATGCGAATGTAGGCCAGTACTTCTTTAAATGTCTCGCTAGTGTTAAATAATACTAATAGAAAATAATTATCATGTTTGAAAGTTGTTTCGAGTACCGTACTTAATGGCGGCAATAGGCAGTCAACTGACTGATATCTATAAAAGGTGAATAGGACAAGGTAACTTATAAAATAGATACCTTAATGCAAATTAATATCATCCAGCTTTATTTTAAACCAGCCAACATACCGCATTTAAAAAAAGGCAGGAAAGTAACTGAACGTTTCATCATCGTTTTATGGACAATGTAGATATTCATGTATACATGCGTGGATAGCATAGCTCGAATTGTATCAAGACGGAATTATATAACTTAATATTTGAGTAAGCATCACCAATGTTTTCTTATTCCCTTAAATGAAGTTATATTTTCAGGATTTTTTCCGAAAATGGCTCTGGTGATTGTATATCAATTTTGTACATTACCTGTTTGTTCAACTACCTAAACATATTATTTGAAATTTGTTTGTAGAGCCTATCTGAAGGCCATCTCTTTCACAAAATGAGGCTTCTGTCTTGTGAGTGACAAGCTTTATATGAGATCAATAAACAATTAGTGCCACATACATTACGTCGAATACAGAGGCGAGAATGTCGCAAGATCCCTGTTTGGGGCACAGAAAGTCGACGTTATGGGTGTTTCACCCAAAAAATTTTCAAGATCAATATTCTTGATCACGGATTGACTCCAGTTAGAACTGATAAGATGCAAACCGGATGTTATAAAGAAACGTTTGCTTGGGGGTCTTCGTTTATTTCTGTCGTCAGTTCAGTTCTAAATGCTTTCCTAGTACATATTTATTCAGCTTCCACTATAGCTAGGAAGAGAACAAAGTGAAGGTTAAACAGAGTGCTTCTTGATACTACGGTAGAATTTTTATTTTATCACAATATTGAAACAATAGAAATGAAAAGAAATATCAGAATACATCATTTTCTCTGGGCCCTGTTTCATAGAACTTTTGCACTCATAGTATAGCAAATGCATAATAATATTAGTTATTATTATCTATTTCATACGAATATTTTCTTAATAATGTTAGTTATGAGTTCATGGAACTAAATTATTAGCAAATATTATTAATAAATTATTAGTTAATTATTTCATAGACTGCAAAGATAATAAAATTTACTCATAACATTAGGTATGTCACACAATCCAACACGGATCGACAGGGATACAATCCCACTTGAGAAGAAAACGTTTCAGCCTCGTCACATGGCCTAGCTATATGGTGAATATATGTAAATAGAGTGGGCGCCATTTTTTAAAGACTCTTTTTCCAAGAACTTCCCCTATCTGCTGGCACCCTAATCCTCTTCGACCTGTCAAACAGTGAATGGAAAGGTAATCAGGCGTATTCACACTTGTCTGCAGTCCAGTACAATGTTGCTAAATATGTACCACAGCACTTACTTTACTTAAGAAGTGAATGACGACAACACTGGGGAAATCCACGCGACTACAAGAGCACCTGTTCTTTGTCGGTGTCGATGTCGGTGCAGAATTTCGGATTAGGGAACAATGCTATTACATTATTTTTTAGATAGACGATGGTTTGGGACGAGGCCTTCTTAAAATGGCACCAACAGTATGGGGGGAGTAGAGACGGGAGGAACATTGGTCTACACTCGTGACAAGTTGTAGAAAATATAAAATATGAATATAATTAAAGAAAAATCAATGAATAAGTAAGGTAATTCTGATAACGAATGGAACATAATGAAGTAATGAACGAAAACAGTAAAGGATGGGGAGAAAAAATAATGGAAGAAAAAGTACACCGAATGGGAATAACTGAAATTATAATGAACTAGGAGACCGAAAAACTTGGCAAAAATAGTAGAAATGACCTAGGACTATTAATGGAAATAAAAATAAATCAGTGGAGGAGAAATAGGGATGAAATAAAAATGGCGGGGAAATCAAATACTTTGGTCAGATTCTTTTGAAACAGTGAAATGGGTAGATACTGTTCGCTCTAGAACCGGCGCTGAAGTAACCAAGTAAGTCTGTCTCACAAGTAATGTGCTAAAGTAAGATTTACTTGTTTGCTTTAGGGAAGGTTCTATGGCGGGCAATATCTACATATTCCACTGTCTCAAAAGACTCTGGCCAAAGTATACAAACAGGCATAATGTAGTAAACAGAGAAGAAAAATGGACGGATAAAGATACAAATAGCGCGAATAAGTTAGGCCCACAAAGCAAAATGTAACATTAATGAGGTAGAAAATAAATTTTAAATGAAATAACTCATCGAACAAGCCTATGGATACATTATATAGTACCGGTACATGGCAAGCAAGTCGGCCGGTAGCGTGCCCGCCCAGGACGTAAAAATCCTGGGCACGAATCCTCCGGGAGGGACTTCAAGCTTTGGGGCCCGTGTCGTAGATTTACGGCACGTAAAAAACCTCCAAGCCTAGATTAGAGCCTCTGGACAAAATTTCTCGGCCTTTTCACGTCCAAGTAATACCTTAGTTTCCGGAGGGGGGTTAAGAGGCGATGAACTTACCACCTGTCCATCTGCTTGCTCTCTCTCGGAAAATAAGCGTAACAAATTTAGTATATGTAATGAGACCTCCGCTTGGAGGTCCTATGCCCCAGCATAGGGGTTACAGGAACGAGTCAGTCAGTCACATGGCAAGCAAGAAGACAGATGGCGATTAACATTAGGCCCTACAAAAATAAGCGGAGGTTAGAAGAACAGTGACAAGGAAGATCTTGAAAAAGTACGAATGCATAAAGCAACCAAATTCAGAGCAAAATAACAGATCTGGAAAAGAAGGGTACATAATGTAACAACATAAAACAGAAAGACAGTTCTTGCGAATGTGAAATTCTAGGTTCGCTTGAGAAGATCGTAAGCAGTAAACCTGATTCGAGTCTCGTTCAAAGCAAGTTTCCTCGCTTTTGTTTTGAGATACTGGAAGCGTGCTTTTTATTCAGCATTCATCACGAATCTCATCACACAGTCTCTGCCCATAGATGAATTCATCGAATTTGAGGCCATGCGTCCATATAAGGTATATACCCAGTCATATCATAAGTTCTGTCACAACTTTAGAGACCGCTGTAGAACACAAAAATTTCACAATATATAATTCTTTGGTCTTAAATTAAACACCACACTTTCACAAACAAAATGCACATACACTTATTCAAAATGCCCACCTTTGACCTTGACACTGGCCTTCAAACGTTGTGGCCAGTCATCTATTGAGGCACGTATAACATTTATGTCCAAAGTGGCCACTGCATGCACGATGGCTTTCTTCAGGTTCTCCAAATTTCTATGGCAGGAAGAGTTGGCCTTAGTCTCCAAAATGTCCCACAGTTTGTAATCCAGAGGGTTGAGGTCTGGTCTGGAGGACAGCCATTCACTGTGGGCAATAAACTCTGGAACATTGGCTTTAAGCCACTCTTGCGAGATGCTAGCCCTGTGCGCAGGTTCAGAGTCCTGCTGGAATATCCAGTGCTCATTTTTGAACAAAGTCTAATTAAGTGGCTTCATAATCTGTTCTAAAACATCTTCCTTGTACACTTTGGCACTGGTTTTCACACCTTTTCTGCAAAAATGGACCTCTGTGGTACCAGAATAGGCCACTCCTAGCCAAACCATTGTTGAGACTGGATGGTGGGCACGATGGACACGGGGAGCAACTTCATGGGCCTCCTTACTGTTGTGAGCATACACACGGTCATTTTGCTTATTCAGTTTCTCCTCTATGGTGAATATTTTTCATCTATAAACAGAATTTTTTTTATGTTCACCTTTTGCGTACCGCTGAAAAAGCACTTTTGATCTTTGGGCCCTAATTTCCTTCAGCCGAGCATCCAGATAGTGTCCGGTAGTTCAGCGGTAAGCTTTCAATCTGAGATCTTGATTTAATATCCTTGAAACACTCACTTGCGAAATTCCTGTCTGTTGGGCTATTATCTTTTGCTTTCTGACTGGATTTCTTCGAATTCGACCCCTTATCTTCTTTACCACCTCCGGGGTTCGAACTGTGCAAGGACACCCAAACCTTATATGGTCATCAAATGTGCCAAGCTGTACGAATCTCTGTATGGTTCGGTACACAAATCTGAGTGTGATTCCAAGTGGTTTCAATAACTTGAAAAAGGTACTTGCGTCGTTATTGCACTTGTGTAATGCTATTATTGCAACACGATTTTCTTTTGATGTCCACTCCATCTCAAGTATGAGTGCTGACTGAATGTTCCAGGTTACAATATTGAGTACAGGATGCTAGTGTAAACAACCCTTATTTTCAAACCCCTCTTACTTCCTGTGAGTGAGATAAGGAGGTCCAGATTCTATTGACAGAACTTATGATATGACTAGGTATAGTTTCCCTCGGCTGCGTACCTCGAATCATAATCCCTAAAAGAGAAATAATTCCGCTTTGTTCTGAAGCTATATAACTGGAAAGCTAAGCACACAATTATTACCAGGAGGACCACGCTTCGAACTCTATATGAATTTTGCAGTCTCAATGCCAGCCCCAAAATACACACTTTTTGAACAGCTTTGTTTATATAATATTATATAAAAGCTGTTTGGAACTTTCCTGCAATTTCTCATTGCCTTGCCTAGTTTCGTGGGTTGATCAAGAATTGAATCCCACTTCATTATTTTATCCGCCCTCCTTGGCCGAAAGTAGCAATTCCCGAGTTAGGCCTATATGTAAACTTATGATTCAAACTCCATACAACTACTTTACCCAGGTTTGATTCACGAAAATTCGAACCAAATCTTCTGTTTATTCACATTAGATTCGGAGTTCTATTTTATCAATATTTTTTTCAAATGAATAAATCCGGAATATGAAGGTGAGAAATGCAAAAAGGATTGAATATAATAATAATAATAATAATAATAATAATAATAATAATAATAATAATAATAATGATAAACAGCTATAGATATAAATGAATCATGGAGATGAAAATAAAAGTAAGAATTAATTAAATTACGAAATGCTGTAGTAAAAAATTAATGTAAAACCAAATTTACAATTTTCTGTAACTTATCATGCGTTAAGGAAATTAAATTATCAATTTAAAATGTCAATATTTTATAACTGAGTGAGAAAGGCAGAAAGTGTTGAATATAGTAATAATAATAGTAATAGGAAGCTACACATACTAAATTAATAATGGAGATGAAAAATAAAAGAAAGAAATTACGAAATGCTATAGTAAAAATGTAAAATAAAAACAGAGAATAATTTTTAAAAACTTATCACGCGTTGAACCGTGAGAAATAATTATTATATTATTAATGTAACATTTCAATATTTTATATTTTGAGATCTGGTTTAAATGCTTAACGGGAAAGTTCAATGTGCATAAACACATAATGTCCTTTAATTAATTTTGCCGATAGTGAAACTAAAAAAAACCTCGTACCGGTGTGGTAATCTCGACAATTTCTTTGCACTGTCAAGTAACGGGAGCTTAGATAATTTAAAAGGAAGTGCACTGCGTCCACGTGTCTTCACTACAAGAACGTCAGAGTTAGTTTGAAACCGGAAAAACATAAAATAAATTTTTCTTACACAGATATATCTGACGGAAGTTATAATTCATGCGGATACTGTCAAAAATAAAACACGTTAAAATGTCAACGCTTAAACTGTACTCTATTTCTCGGAATTTCTCAAATTTCCACTCCGATTGCCAAACTTGTACTTTTTCCCTATTTACCTGGAATGAAACGTTCATACAGCATGACAATATCATTTAGAAACTAATTGGTGTAATATTTCCTACCTCACACCGTTCCGTTGCAATCTTCATAGCAGCAACACATATGCACACGAAACATGTCGCGCACGCGTACAAACTGACTCTGACTGACTGACTTTCTTCTTTCCGGCTTCGTCCGGCGACAAACCGACTCTCCGCTCAAGACGTGGCAAACAGCTTAGTTCGCCAAAGATATTCCTTCGACTTCCCTCCCTGGCGGGTCATCAGCTGTCAGTCTGAAAGGTTAATAGTAAAATAAAGCATCCGGGTCACTTAACATATTTACGGATAGAATCACAGTTATATAGGCTGCAAGAGCTTTTACCCTGAATGAAATCGATTGTGTAACCATACATGTTAGCTATTAATAATAATAATAACAATAATAATAATAATAATAATAATAATAATAATAATAATAATAATAATAATAACAACCATAAAGGGTAGAGTTTGGTTTTTTGTACACTAAGCGAATTCTAGGAAAAATTGATTACTTATTATTTTTTATCTAATTTTATTATTATATTTTCGTTATCAGCTTACTATATTTACATAATTCCATAGCTCAGTGCAATATGACGAAATACATAAATACTGTAAAGCAGATGTGTCAAACACGTGGGCCGCGGGTCCCCTAAGTTGAGAAATTCGGCCCCTAAAGTATGTAAGTTACCCCAAGCAATTTTATGTAGAATAATATTTTCTAAAACTTGATTTTCTGTCAGTACAGAAAACAAGTGTCTTATAAAATATAGTGCATTGCTACCAGGACGCACTATAAAAACTAAACTCCGTGGCGCTACATGGATTGGGGCATGTGGTCAGCATGCCGACATCCACGGCCGTTAATGGTTTCCATGACCGGAGACGCTACTTCTCTATCAAGTAGCTCCTCAATTGGAATCACGAGGCTGAGTGCACCCCTACAAGAACTCTCTACCTCAGGAACATCCGATGAGGTACCGGGGATCGAACCCGGGCCGATGGATCTGTAGTCTGCGACGATAACCACAAGACCACGCCGGCGGTCACTAGGAAGCACTATGCTCAAAACAATAAAAATCGATCTTATTTTGAAATTCGTAAAGAAAACAGAACATTTTATTTTTTCCAGGGCAGGGGCCTGAATCAACATCATTTTTATACTTTGATTTATGATATAGGCAGTGAATTTAAGGGCTTCCCATGTTATTGTTCTCGAGGGGGGGCAAAACGTTTTAAAACTAGACGACACAAAAGCCAGTGAATTTCTTAATAAAAATAAAAATTTTCTTAGAAATTAAAGACGGATCACCCCATAAGCTCTGTAAGTGGCTTGGAGGTTTGGCACTCATAGTAGATATTGCAGTGCATTTAATTGAATTAAATTTAAAATTACAAGGGAAGGATCAGTTTGTAATTTTGTTGTATGATTACATTTAAATTTAAAAATAATTTTGTGTTGAAGTTCTGTTATTTTGGTTATCCACATATTTTCTATGTATTGTATTGAAAGTGTATTGATTGTAATACAAGAATTATGTATATGTATAGTATTTTATTCTATGGTGTGTTAAAATTTAGAAGTTGGTGGTTGCTTTTTATAAAATATAAAAACACGCTTAAATTGTATAAGAACAAAAGGCTACATTTTCCATGCGGCCCTTGGATTTCTGTTGATCAAGTCGCACTGACCCTTACTAAAAACTGGGTTTGATTTGCCTGATGTAAAGAATAAAATTGCTATTTGCTGTTTTATCATATAATCTTCCGGACTTTGAAGTACATACTTGTGTTTGGAGTGATGTTCTACTTTGATTACGTACTTTTGCATTTCCATGAAAATTTGTTTGTGTGTCCATTTTTCAATTTTATGAAACATCACCTGTACCATAAGGGCCGAGTAGTGAGACTATTCACCTTCCTCCAGTGGGAGACAGAGTCGAACACTACTTAATTTCATTATGCAAGAGCAACTGCCACATAAAGTTTTATTTGCTTAGGTTATAATAAGTTTAAGAAGTTTCCTAGTTTGTATGTAGGCCTATTTCTTCTCTTCCTAGGAAGCTATAATTTTTAACATACAAATTAATTCAGTTGAGTTCGTTTAGAGGGAAACTATAGTGTGTAAGTTTTAAGAATACACCATAAAATGTTGCTAAACTGACTGCCTCTTTCTTAACCTATACAATATAGGACATTAGGCCTATACTTAGGGGAAACATTGTGTTCAATCCTCAAATCGAATGTCGAGTTTTCAACTTAGACGGAATACATGTTTTGAGGTTCCCTTACTCCAAAAATACAATTTTCAGAAATAAGTCTACGTGTACGTTTGTTAACAGCATAGCTCGAAAATGAAAAATCTTAAAAAAAAAAAAACAACAACAACATATGAGCTAGACATTTTCTGAGAATGAGACACGGAGATTCGCGATAACTTTCTTTACCTTTATGTCATTTTACATGAAGATAATTTCATTTTTCGCTATTTCATTCAAAACGGTTCCAACGCTTAAACTAAGAGGTAAAACTTTCATTCGAAACATTTTACGTAAAAAGGCGAAAGAAAGAAAAAACCAGAAAGAAGAGACAGCAAGATAAAAGAAGACAAAGAGAAAGAACAGGAGAAAAGGGTGGAATGAAAGGAAAATAGATTACAAAGAAAGAAAAAGCGAAATAAGAAAATAAAAATATTAGAGGTCTTTCGATAGCGATGTGTCTCCAGGCTTAGGCCTGTATTCATAACTTACATTTTTTTATCCCAAATCCAAAAATAAATAAATTGCAATCCACTATTATCCTGCTGCGACTAAAGAAACCATGAGAACTTTCGTTGGCCTGCCATGGGAATTGAACCAGATTACGTTACTGTCTCGGTACACAGTAGTAGAGGAAAAGAAACTGAGAAGAGAGAGAGATAGAGAGAGATAGAGAGGGAGAGAGAAAGGCGTGGGATACATAGAAATATGATGATGATGATGCAAAATATGAGACAGAAGATAAGGCAAAGTGAGAAAAAGATAAAACGGAGACTGCATGTTTACGGCTTTGAAATATGACAGTGTGAGAAGGGAAGAACAAGTTTACGAGTGTTTTCCAGGTAAAAGTCAGCGATAAATATATTTGTTCGTTAGAGGAGGATCAGGCAGTTTGCACCTGTTAACCCCACTTTATTGTTGTACGTCGCCGGCCCCTGGAATTAAATGACTTTAAGCAGGGATGTCCTTAAAATGAGTCCTTTTTTAAATATGGCCGTGCCATACAGGAATAACTTTTCTTAAGACATAATCATATAATTAGTTATTTCAAGAAACTAATATATAGGTCCTGGATGTGTAAAATGAAGGTCTTACTGATTATAATAACTGAAAAATGACTTTTAGGACCAGTGGCGGACGCAGAAACTTTTTCGGGGGGGGGGGGATTTGAATAGGTAGAAAGAATACTAAAAAAAGAAATAATTAATTTGCATATATAATTAGTTTATAAAACTGGCCACTTAGAGTGCATATATAGCCTTCTTTTCAAATTTCGGGGGGATACATCCCACCTATCTCCCCCCTGCGTCCGCCACTGTTTAGGACTATACACTGACTTCAACTAATTTATCTGTGAGGGAATACATGGTAATTAAACCCCGCCCTTGATCATACAATGTGATATAACTTAGCTAAGATTTTCAGACATTGCTTTTTTGGACGCTTTATTCATTTAAGTCTTTAAACCTGTTTCCACGTAAGATCTTTTGTTTAAATAATGATGTTGTGCGGTATATTCTTGTACATATAACGCCTTAAAAGAAATGAGTGCCGCGGGCAATCCTGGAGTAAATACTGTTGACGCGTTTGTGCCCAATGTTAAAAACATCTGGAAACCCTAAAGCTCTCCTCGGCCTGTAAAGGGGACACTTTACCACTTTATTATAAACTAGCAGGTGCCCGCGATTATTTACTCAACTGGTAGATGATTTATTTAAATAGTTTATTTAATACAAAAATATTTATCAACACTGACACGACTTTTACATAAATTGCAGGAATTAAATAATTTATTCTTAATTATATTGTTTTACGTAATAAATGTAAATAACTAAACGAACAAAACCAATCTTACCACATGGGCATACAGATTCGAAATGAAAAGATTAAAACGTACAAGATTCATGAACCTTACCCAAATCATGCATACACAATTAAAACGATTGATAATTAAAAGCTAAAAGCCCGGCTTCGAGGTGCGCCTCCCGAAAAAAAAAACATATATATATATATATATATATATATATATATATATATATATATATATCAGCTATCTGAGAGTCTTACACAAATGAATCACGATTGCAACCGAGCAAGGCAACCTTCAATTATTTTCACAATTGAATACGGTATTGTTAATAGGTGGGATTGGATGTACACGGAAACACAAGCTCAAATATTATGTTAGATAGTTAAAATGCATTCGTTTAAACTGCGCTGTTTGAAATGAGCTGCAAGGTGCTATTTTACGTAACAATTAGCAAGCAATTTTATGTTACTCCAAATTTCCTCTTAAATTTAGAGGAATCTACGTTCATAAAATATATTTTGACGTCTACATCAAATTTTGCATCTCGGTAGACTATTTTGTTTATTTCATCGCTGTTCTGGAATCACACTACTTGATTTACAATAGAGAGAGTGAACATTGAAAAATTACTCTTATTCTTACTACAACTAAAGAAACTTGAATCTTAAATTATCTCGTCAATTTAATATTTTGATTTGAAAACAGGTATATGAGCTGTGGGTGGATTTTCGAAAGAAGAATAAGAATAAGAATAAAAATAACTTCAAGGGAAATTTTAAGAAGAAAGTCCTGCATATTGAAGAGAGATTTCCTCTCAGGGCCATGTCACACAAAATATATGATGTATCGATCATGAAGAACAGTAATTTAAACTAAATTTACGACCCTTCAGGTCAGGTATCCAGTCTGAAAAGAAAGAATTTCACGCAATAAATCTCTGTTGGAACAAGTTTTCCATTCTATTGTTCTGGTGTTGTTATGCCTATAATAGGTGGCAATTTAGTACAACAAAATCAAGGTTCAATATATTTCAGAGCCAGATGGAATGTGAAGTATACGTACTCATGCTAATGAAAGCACCAAGCACCAAGCACAGTGTAAGCACCAAAAAAGCAACGTAGACTTAATTATGCTACAGTTTAATTTCACGTCACATTTTAAAAAAACATGTATGTGAAATACAATAGACAAGCGTTTCTCAACCTTTTTGAACCCAAGAACCTCTAAAATGTCTAAAAAATTTTACGGACCCCTAATTTTACAACCCATTAAAAAAAAAAGGCCTATATGCTTAATATTTGGGGTACTAATTATAGGTCATTATAACGAAATATGTGAAAAAATTTTACTTCTTTACTTTCCACTTGCATTATGATATTTTTAAATTATGTCTGCGGACCCTCTGCACCATCTTCGCGGACCACCAGTGGTTCGCGGACCATAGGTTGAGAAACGCTGCAATAGACTATATTATTTTGTCACATAGCTTCTTTACATGTTGGATTTTACTTTCAGATTTGGAAAAATCAAATGGACATACACGATATCAATCGAGAACAAATTTGGTTGAAAATTTTAGAGTTTTTGTTTGTTTGTTTCTTCCCTGTGAGAGAGAGAGAGAGTAAAGCAATATTGAAAAATAAATTATTTGATAACCAAATTTTCGGAAACCTTAAAAATGGTATCGGCTGTCGTGAGCGGTAGGTTACGGTACCTCCCAATTTAGCCTATGTGTATACAGCAGTGCTTTTTTTATTGTGGGGGGGGGTGCGCATTCCTCAAAGATTTTTCCAGTTTCATATAGGAGAAAATCATTATGTCTCTGGCTATTCTGCAGTTGTTTTTCGTGTGTTAAATTTTTGAAACCGTGTGAATCTGACTCACTTATACACATGTCGTATGATCAGCAATATCCCACAGGAGTTCCAATGTTTGTTGCAAACCTGCCAGGCCCCAACTCTCAAAAATAGAGGTATAGCGACTTTTCATTTTAAACTTAATACTGTACATTCTGATGGGAGGTGTAAGAAACCCTGTGAGCGTAACAGACTGCAGCTTACAGGTAGAATTGATGTGTGTGTGAACTGAATCCACTTCAGAGGACTTAAATTCGTATAACCTTTTGCTTATTGTCTGTGAGCCCACTTCAAAGATTTATAAATCACTTTCATCCTAAATATGTGGGTAAGTCTATTAATGTTCTGTCAAGTCGAATGTGAGGGTAGCCTATCCCATAATATATATATATATATATATTTTTTTTTTTTAAGAAAAAAAAAAAGCCCTGTATATATATAGGGCTACCTTACAGCATGTTCACGGTAAACTGTCTTTTGCACCTCCAGAACAGGATACACCAATTGCCTCTCACAGTTTTCAGATAATAGATATTTATTTTTATTTTCTCGCATATACGCAGTAATTGAGGAAGTATAGTTGATTACGTAAAAATTAAGGTAACACTGGGAAAACGTGTTTCACGATGCCTAGAAGCCGAAAAGAAAAGGGGTTTCGGAATGAAGTCTGTCTGTGCAGTTGTGTTGTGGGTAAAAGATGCATTGTAATTTTACTTTCTTTAACAGCTAGCCTATATTAGTTTTCCTACAAAAATTACTTACGGGGTAGTTTACTCGTGTTCACTTTCTATTTTTCTTGGCTATCTCAAGTATAGCAAAAAAATGCAATGTTTATGATTTCGCAGTAACCAGAACAAATGGAGAAAGTTAAGTGTCGACTAAGTAAGAAAATGTTTGTTTTTATGCAGTTCAGAAACTTGTATCTTCTTGTCTTCTATCCAGAAAATGTATAGAACAAATATCCTGCCGGTTGTATTATATGGATATGAGACATGGTCCTTACTCTTCTGGAAGAACATTGTCTGGGTGTTCGAAAACAGGGTGCTTAGGAAAATATTCGGACCTAAGAAAGATGAAGACGGAGACAGGAGAAAACGGCAAAATGACGAGCTTCATAACTTGTATGTACTCTTATGCGAATATATTACTGAGGATGAAATGGGCTGGACATGTTGTGCGCATGGAAAGACGTAACTTACGTAAAAAATACTGACTGGGAGACCCGAAGGGAAAAGACCACTTGGAAGATCTAGACTTAGGTGAGAGAACAATATTAGAAATGATTTAAGGGAAGTAGATTTGCGAGGGATGGTTTGAAGTTAGCACAGAATAGGGTTGAATGGCGGGCACATGTAAGCGCGAAAATGAACATTTGGGTTCCATAAAATAGGTACCGATAATGAACATTCCTCTAGCCTGCTTAGGAATTGTGTATTGCCATTGAGTAAGCAAGTAACCGGAAAGCTATAAGTAACATTGTTAACAGGACACGATACAACGATACGATGTTTGAAACAACATCTAAGAAGGACAGAAATACTACCAACAAATATAATTATTACTAGCTGACCCATCAATGCTTCGCATTGTTAGATTTATGTATTGGCCTATAATAGGTTAAGTGAACAAAATTTAAAGTCGATTTGACGTACCTCTATAAATCATCAGCCGTCTAGCCAACACGGTGGACGTATTTATATTCCATATACTCCTCCACCCGTAGTTTACTCTGATTATGTCTTAAAAAATTTAATCGTTCTGTTTCAATTTTGGGGAACATACAGTAAATAGCTGGGCATAGGGGATGCGTTCGCTCCTCTCACGCAGCGGGCTCCGGTTCGAATACTGGTCGGGACAAGTTACCAAGGTAGGATTTTTTCCAGGATTTTTCCTAGCCTGTGAGACAAATGTCTGGTGACTTTAGGCTCTGGTAACTTTAGGCCCTAGTGGTCCCCGGATATCATCTAGCAGCCATTATTATCCTCATCCCATCCTCGCCTTGTTCAGCGTGAGTGTATCTCGTCCTATGTGTTTGTGTTGTATCGGAGGTGGCCCCGGCATTGGACTGATCACTCATCCGGGAGTGTATGTGATCCATAGATAATCCCTCTCCCGACAGGCCGCGGCCCTGTAAGGCCCGGGCAACGTGGGTCGCTTAAATGACTCCAAAAGGGAGAGGTAAAAACTAAGGTAAAGGTAGAGAGATAATATGGTAAATATAAATTAATCAGGAAATTATATCTATTGATATTGTATGAACTATCTTTCGCAATACAGCCCTTGGCTAACTATAAGAATAGAGTACAACTCTAAAGAATAGAACCCAGGATCTTCTAAATTTACTTCGTGTCACAAAATATTTGATAATCATTTATAGATTCTATTGATAGCCTTTCTCATAATTTTATATCTGTTAGGTCTACATGAAATCACACTGTCATGCCAAGCCACCTGTGTAGTTAAAAAAAATAATGTTGTCATGGGGATTGTGTACATGCAGTATGAATTCCTTTTGGTGAATTTCATAACTTTACAACCCTATTTTGGCCCTTAGGGGCCAAAGATTTTGAAATCCTTTCTTAGTGCGCATCTAGAGCCTAGGAGCAATATGTGTACCAAGTTTCAAGTTCCTAGGCTGTACAGTTTTTTAGAAACTGTGATCAGTGAGTCAGTGGGTTTTGGCTTTTATATATAGAGATTATGCCCTATTTGTAGCTACACTCTGAATATTTTCTACTGTGCCCAGGTCAAGATGCAAACTCCCAAAGGAATTACATTAAGTCCAAATTATATTGAGTTGCCAGAAAGTTTGGCCCAACACTAGCAAGATATCCCAATTAGTATTACTCCATTTATTATTTTTAATTCTGTAAGTTAAGCCTGTGATACGATTATATACGATGCGCACTTTATGAACTCTCGAACGATTTTCGATACACAACGAAACCTATTTCATTTTCTTTTAATTTCACTTAACTTTACTGAATGCGTTGGAGGTGGTATCGGTGCGCAATAGAAGAACGAACAAAGCTAACATCAGTAACGTGGCCGCGAAGCAAGAACTTGTATCAGATTTTTAATTTGTAGCTAAAAGAAATAAATAAAAAAAAAATAAAAATAAACATAATAATTAAATAATAATAATAATAATTTTAAAAAAATAGGCTAACGCTAACACCTCACTTTTTCAGGGTTACTCCCCTCGACAAGGGCGTATATTTTAACATGTGTATTAGCGCCTATAATTAGTAGGGCCCAGATTTTTATAACTTTGCATCTTTTTTCTGGTGAAGCTAGGATGATGCCCTATGGAAAATAAGTGTGGCTCATGTCATCTTGGGGTAAAATTAAACCACTTATATGGGTAATTTTTCTGAAATTTTAGACAATTTTATCTGACAGGGCATTTTTTACAGGTTAGGTTAGATTTTTAAAGCATTGACAAGAAAAATAAATGTTTTGTTTCATTTAGGAGGGAAGATGTCAGTAATTTATGGTTAATCAGTTTAGGACCTCCCAGAAGCTGTTATTTTGTATCACTTAGGAAGGAAGATGCCAGTTTGTAGGACCCCCAACCCGGGGAAACTGATTCCAAACAAATGCCTGCACCTCGACTTCTTCTTTTGCTAACCCTTCTGATTTCCAAATAACTGTGTAACCCCGAGTTCTGTTTACCCCTGCCTACAGTCGGTGTGGGCGGCAGGAGATCTTACCACAGGTAAATGCAAAGACCAACCCGAGAAAGATGTAATAAAATTCTGATGGTTGTATAATTAACAGGCGAAGTGGACAGACCGGAGATTGCGACTGGAGTACAGTATTGTTTGTGCTTACTGGACTGCAGTTTCATTTAACGCTCGGTTCTTATGAGAGGTATTTTTAACTCTACAATTTTTTTCAATTCATAATATTGGTCTTAATTACTAATCTACAGACTTTTCGTATTCTTCCGCTTTTAATTTTATAATTCGGCGATAAAATCAGACCGAACCGTGGACGAACATCCGGAGACCCTAAGCCTGATTTTCGCCACTCTTGACTTTTTTTTATCTTCTTTTCAGTTTTCGGAGCCAGGTCAATCCAACATCAAGAGATCTAGGCCTACTAGGGATTTACTTGAGTTTCAGGGTCGAGATTTAGAAAGCCGACATTTACTGTGCTGATCTCAAAGAGTTTTTTTTTTTATCAGCGATAGGCCGATACGGTGACGGCGGTGCCGTCGGCCGTGAAACCTCCTGGGCTTTCAACCAAAGAGTTTGGAAATGAATCTAATCGAGGCTGTCAGTTTTGGTATATGTAATAAAAGAATTATTTATATACAAAAATCATCAGATAATAAAATGGTTTCATTACGTTGTAAGTTCAATATCCTTGTTCTTTTTCTTTAAAAAATGGCCTATGCTCTATTCATGATATCATTTTAGCGTAATCTGGCAATAACTATTGGACAGGCCATTAACACATTTTATCGTCTTCTAAAAATATCCCAAATATTTTACTCATTCCCGTTTAATGGAGTAGGATTAATTCATAACTACTACTTACAATATTAATTATTCTCAAATCAAAATATTTAATGAATTCATTTTAGTTCATTAACTATTAAATTTCTCCTATTTTTTTACCAGAGTTTTACCTCCCACTTGTAGGGACGTTTATGCGGCCCACGCCGGCCGAGTCTTAAAGGACTGCGGCCTGTCGGGGGAGGGACTTACATACATAATTTTTGACCAGACAAGGACATGGAGGGCCTCCCCGAACGAATGATAAGCTCAAAGCTAGGGCTACCTCCGAGACAATACGGACATGTTGGACAAGACACCACACTCATGCCGTACACGGAGCAGATGGGATGAATGTGATAATAAGACCAGATGATATCCGGGAACTACAAGGGCCTTAAGTTACCCGACACTTGTCTCACAGGTGAGAAAACAACTCCAGAAAATACCTCCACAAGAATAAGAACAAGACTTTGTCAATGTTCTCCTTTTCCTCATTTCCTGCGCAAGGTACCAGCGTTTCATTTTAGTCATCAATGACTTCAGACAAACCTACAGAGTTGTGAACTACAAACACATGTCACTGCTGAAACAGGCTAGTAGCACATTTTCGGAGAGAAATTTTCATTTTAAATCGTAGTGCCTCCAGCTCTGTTTTTAAAAAGGTTGATTCCCTTACATTTTCCTTTAAATAGCCTATACATGTTCATGAAAATTAGTTATATATATATATATATATATATATATATTGATACACACACACACACACACACATATATATATATATCATTATTTCATTTTCGTCAGGTCTTTTCCGGACACTCTATATTACCGGTATTATTAAGTCGCACTTCTTTAAGGATATCTAAGTCAAATCATGTGCCATTATTTATTTACAAACCAGTAATTTGCAAGTTTACTAACATATGCCCTTGTTCAAGATCAAAGCATGACAAAATACGTCTACCCATGTTAGGGTACTGGCAATCATTTTCATATTACATAGTCAATTTGACACAGCACAATCATGATAATACTGAAGAAATTTTTCAAGGAACTATTTACAATGAAAAAAATCCCTTTAGGCAGGCCTACAGGCGGAGGTAGATTTCGAAGTGCTTTTGGTTTAATTTATTGTCGCTGCATAGCCTTCTTTAGTAGTAGCATAGTCTTCTTTAGCCTTGGCATGGTAAACCTGCAGTAATAAGAACTGAATTCGGTAAAGAGGAAGAGCCTACAATCATTTGTTTTGACAACAAGAATAGGATATAATATTCTGGGAGGCCGTGCGCAAGATCAGCAATGAATAAAATTAGCAAAGCCGCTAAACAAGACAAAATTATGATATTATAATAATTCTTTTAAGTGTTATTATTTTCAAACATTAAAATCTTGCGTAATATGAGAGCTATCAAGAAACTATTTATTGATTTGTAGAGTACTCATCAAGAGCTTTTCAACGATACCCCACAAGACGTGGTTTCAAAAGTTTCGAATTTTCATCCCCCACCCCCACCTCCACCCCCACCCTCACTCGAACCCCCGAATCGTTGGTGTCACTGTGAACTCCATAGGGAGTACTCTAATTTATTCAAACAAAGTTTCCCTCTATACTTCATAGGGGCCGAGATATACATTTTTAAAAATTTCAACCCCCTCCCCCGACCACCCCCTTGGGCCAATTTTGCCCATTAACGAACTTGTCCGAACTATTGGGCCTAGAAATAACATAATAAAATTTGGTTCAAATATCTTCAAAATTACGGCCGCTATCGTGTAAAGATATATATAAATATATATATATAAATATATATATATATATATAAATATATATATATATAAATATCACAAAATTTTTTTTTGAACGGGCGGTGGTTTCGTACTTAGGGGAGCATGAAACGTAAAGATATGAAAGAATTTTTCGAAAATCATAAAGTGGTATCCATTGCAATAGGTAGAATTTTCTTCGAAAATCTACCTAAAAAAAATGCTAGCTGCAGGCTACAGGCATTCTTAGTACAATCAATAAAATGTGAATTAATTCTGATTAAACATAAATGGCGTAAAACAGGTTGCACCAACTTGATGGTATGAACTTAGCAGGTCTATGATTTGTATTAATAATATTTGTGAAAGATATGTGTACTTTTCTAAAAAATCAACACCAAATATTCAGGTTTCAATAGATTTGGAGATCTTGCAAAATCATACATAAAATATTAATTCACTTTACAGCATCAAATATATACGGAGTAAATAATTGGTGAGACTGACTTGAATTTTTCACAGTGAATAGTATTGTAAGTACGCTGAAAACTTACACTGTACACGTTGTACAGCAAAACTGACAATGTGCGCATGCTTTATGGTATATGAAAGTACATGAATTGACTTTGGGAACAAAGCTATTAATTAATTTAAATAATTGTAGCTCTCTTGTAGCTATACATAACCAAAAGAATAGGCAACCTTTATTTCCTTAAGATGTCTTCTGAAAGTTTCCACTGAAATCTTCACTAAAATTCACAATCTCTATAACTTAATTTTGAAACGAAAAATATTACACAGAAATGTTCATTTTTAACGGTATCTACAACTTGACTGTGCAAGTTTTGAATGTATTTTCTACCATAGTTGAGATAGCTAAGACAAATCGTAGATGAATACATCGTACCTAATTTTTTAAGAAAACCGAATATAGTTTAAAGTTAAAAAGTTCCGAAATCCAAAAATTTATGAAAATTGTTCGCCATTTTTCAAAATTACCGTATATAGAAGAAAGTTTTCGTACAAACTGACCTGAATAATTTAAAAGTACAACTGTATTCTAGGGGACAAAGTTCAAAATCCGAAAATATAAATAAATACGTTGCACTGTTAACCCATAACAGGCTCTTAGAGATCGTGAAACTGTTTTCCCAGTGTTATGATGATTTCGATTTTTGTCATCTCATACTGTACTTTCGACAGAAAACAAAACAAGGAAAAGAGAAGAGAAATGTCGCCCTAGCCGGATCTGCGAAAATCCATGAGTACAATACTGGGAATAATATGAATTGAAGAGCGTTTTTTCAAAAGCCGATATCAACATAAAGTATAGTTTTGAGAGATCGGATTTTGATAGAACACCTTAACCGTAGATATCGATTTTGCAAAAACTACCGTTTTTCTACCATTTCTGAGTGGAACAGATGTCGGAATATGAAAGAACCAGTATAACCATTGGAAAGGTTAAGCTACTTAAACTATACGAAACAATATATATATATATACAGGGCCTGATTTAAGAGTATGCCGCCTATAGGCTAAAGTCCATTTGCCGCCCCCCTCTATAGTTCATATTTGCTTAATACATTTGTTTTATACAACAAAATGAGAGAGTTTATTGGTGTTTTCATATTCTTTAAACATAAAGTTCATTTAGTTTAGATAAAACTACAATTTTAATGGTTTACATAATAAATTATATTATGAAATTAGTTATCTACTTCTATTTTTACTTACTTCTTTTAAAATTCGTTAAAAAATGAAATGGGTTTCGAAATTAATTAATTAATTTGTTCTTGGAGATCAGTTATCACCAGGGCCCGGATTCTCATGACCTAAATTGTTTGAAAAATGACCTACAAAATGACCCTGAATTTTAAAGAAAATGACTTAATAATTATAAAAAAATGACCTAAAAACTGATATTTTATTTATAAAAAAATATTATTCTACACATAAAGTTATAGACTAGTTTGTATATAATTATAGAAGCTTTAAATAACTGCAATGTTGTGAATGTTCTTTTCTCACGGAAATTTTTAGTGGCACTGAGGCACTGGCGAGTAAAAATTCGGCATTTCCTTTTGTGGTCTGCCGGATTATATTGTTGTTTATTGAGGGTTAACAGTAGTTTGCACTCTCAAATCCAAGCACTTGGCAGACTCTGGTGCCAAGTCAATCTAATAACAATAGTAATAAAATACAAAATTATGGCGTTTCTTTAATTCTCATTTCCGACTGAGACGTGACAACACTAAACGCCGAATTTTTCCTTCTTGCATTAAACAAACAATATTTCAAAGACAGCACCGCTAGCGACGAAATAATTTAACACACTCAATGTAAATACATGAAAATGACTAAATAAGGAAGCAAATGACACAAAAATTACAAAACAATGACCTAAAATTGAAATAAATGCCCTAAAAATATAAAATTGCATAAAATGACAAAAAATGACCTAATAAAAATGTATTTCTATAATCTAGAGGCCATGATTAGGATTTATCTACAAGTTGGCAATGTCTATGCAGCGTCAATAAAAAGATGACATGTCATCAGAATCCGGGCCCTGGTGATCACTATTTTAAACATATTTTTATATTTTAATGCTAATCACTATCTTGGAGTCATTTGAAGACTTGAAGAACTGTGTTCAATTTGAATTAAGTTGTCCTACGCGGTGAAATTAAATTAAACGAGATTACGTGCTGTGAATTTGTTATATGTTATAATATTAGAAAGTATGCTATGTAGAAGACAAAAATATATTTTTAAGTAACATGTATCCTTAAATTCGCACGGAAAATAATATTAACGTCTGAAATACTTCATTTTAACTATTGAATAAATTGCCAAACTGCCGCCCCTGAAAATTTGCCGCTCTAGGCTGCAGCCTACTTAGCCTATTTAGAAATACGGCCCTGTATATATATTAATTTCGTCAAAACCTGCAGTTATTGGCTTTTGAAAAAACGCTCCTCAATTACATTTGAATAACCTCTGCCTCCTAGATCGTAGTGCAGTTAAGCGTCAGGTTTTCTTTCAAATGTTGGCTAGACTGATAGTGAAAGTTGAAGCTCACGAAGAGGCAAGGCATTAAGAAGGCAGTCAAATACAAGTGCCTATCCACTTGTAAAACAGTGCGTTGTTAGATACTGCAATTCTTAATAAATAACATTACGAAGAAATAATATAACTATTTGTAGCTGTTGACTGTAGTGAACGATTGTATACTGGTCGCATTTCCGCATTTACTGTATATTAAAAGGCATTGTGAGAGTAAAAAAGTTTGTATTCACACACTTGTGCAAAGTAACATTACAAAATGTCTGAGAGAAAGGTTTTGAATAAATACTATCCCCCTGATTTCGACCCATCAAAAATACCTCGCATGAAATTACCAAGAAACAGGCAATACACTGTACGTTTGATGGCTCCATTTAATATGAGATGCATAACATGTGGTGAATATATCTACAAAGGCAAGAAGTTCAATGCAAGGAAAGAAGATGTCGAAGGTGAGGATTATTTGGGCATTAGAATTTACAGATTCTACATAAAGTGTACAAGATGTTTACAAGAAATATCCTTCAAAACTGACCCTCGTAATACAGACTATGAGATAGAAGCTGGGGCTACCAGAAATTTCATGGCTCTTAAGCTTGCAGAGGAGCAAGCCCAAAAAGAGGAAGATGAGAGGAAAGAAGATGAAGCCACAAATCCTATGAAATTGCTAGAGAATCGAACTAAGCAGTCAAAACAAGAACTTGAACTTTTAGAGTCTCTGGAAGAACTAAGAGATCTGAACAGAAGGCAACGTTCTGTTGATTATGACACAATGCTCTCCCAGTTTGACACTAAAGAAGCTCAGAAGAAACTAGAAGAGTTACAGGAACAGGAGGATGAGAAATTCATAAAATCTGTATTCAGTTCCAACAAGAAAGTTATCTGTGAAGAAATTGTGGAAGATGAACCTCCAATCAAAACAGCTAAATTGTGCAATACTGTTAGAACGGAACACATTGTACATACTACTAAACCACAGGTCACTGATTCATCATGGAATAAAAGTGTAGGCTCCATAAGCAAGAAAGGACTTGCTGGATTGGTTCGTGTGAAAAATTCATCTAATGACATACCAACTTCTTCCAATTCAGAGATCTCCACTACAGTAACAAAGGTAATAGAAAACAGCCTACCAGTTACCAAGAACAAACTCAAACTTTCTGGAATAGTTCTTCCAAAGGTGTCTAGTGAACAGATTCCCTCTAAGGTTGTGGAAACAGTAAACAAAGAAAGTGCTCAGGCAACACCCACTAGCCTGTCGTTGTTAGGAGCTTACTCAGACAGTGACAGTGAATAAAGATACAGTAAATTTGTTTTGAGGTTTAAGGTGTAGGTGGATTGAATAAAATGTACATGGAAAAACTTATATTATTTCTTCCGTTATTGTAGGTCCTGACTTTGGAAGCAAGTTCCTTAACGTGTGGGTGACAACATGCTTTGTTATGTAGGGCTAAATTGCATGAGAGATATATAGCCTACTGGCACTGTAGGCTACTTCATTTTTGACAGTCTTCATTGTAGTTTAGGCTTGTTGTCAATACAGGCTATGTTACAGGCTACGTTATCATAATTAATGGAGGATTTTTAGGGTACCGTAGACTATTACTAAGTTTTCATGCAGAATTCAGATCGATCTGAACACGATCCCATTCCAATACGATCCCGTTTTCATGTAAAACTTTCGATCCGTTATTGAAAACAACGTTTCCGAGAGAACCCACAGAATGCGCTAGTCTCACATTCCACGACCAATGAAACTCTTCTCGCCACACACGAGAATATCGTGAGGACATTGAGGACCAATGAAATGTCTGATTAGCGTATTGAGATCGAACTGAATACGGGTAGTGTTTTCATGGAGTTTCCAAACGATCTCAGTCCTATCCAATCCTACTTTTTAGGGGGATTGACCTTGAGACTCAGATCGATCTGAGTTCCTGTTTTCATGACAGTTTCAATCCGGTAAGAGGATTCAGATCGATCTGAATTCTGCATGAAAGCGTACTATATATTCTGTTAAATTAATTTTCTTAGCCTAGCTAAGTTAGGCCTATATTCTGTTGTCATTTAAAAATATAATTAAGTTATTGTGGAGAATTCAAATCATCTCAATATGCAACCGGGAGTGTAATTTACTTCTCATGAAAACAAAGATTCAGATTGATTTGTCACAGCAACAAAAAAAAAAGTGGATCGAATTAAGTCCATATTAAATGAAAACACCTCTCATATCCACATTGATTTCAATATGCTAAGTTTACATTTAAATGGTCTTGGGAGTGCCGTAAACATATTCTCAAATTTTCTTAGAAACATTGATGCATTACTGTATTTTAAACTGCATTACACAGGAATTACACATTTTAGTATGGAAAATTTATTCAGATAAGTTAGATTCAAATTCTCATAAAAACGTAAACAAAGAACACACAAAAGAAACTGGTAGACCAACCACTAGCTACTGTAAACATAATCAGGGTGCTTATTTAAAAAAGCTCGACAGAAATGTTATTATTAAATATCTCGGTTGTGTTGTGAAGATACCAATTAATTGTTTTTAAAGTTATGTTTGTCTTCTCTTTGGTAAGGACAAATTGACATATGTAACTTCAATTTTAAAACACAAAATAAAATAGCCTAGCTGTACAAAAATAAAATATAAGTACTTGCCACAAAACAAAATAATGTCAGTTACTTTTGACTTAATGCCAGCAACATTGTTCATGATTTAAGTATTTTACATGTGGACTCCATAGAGATACATGATGAAAAAATAACAATAAAATGTCGTGAAATTCTATCACCAATAATTGTAGATGTTTTAAATTAAACCCTGTGGAACTTATAATTTCCTCCTCTGAGGACATGATGAATGTTCTAGTCAATAATAACAATACAAACTTCAACTTATAACACAAGGCTAAAGAGCTACAGCGAGGAATTCTTCCAAGTACTTAACGTATCAACGAACTAATAATATATTTTTTACAAGCTTCCTACAATTGTAGAGGGCCCAAATTGATAAAGTATACCACAATAAGGATAATTGATATAAACTTTGTAAATGGTTACTAACTTGTAAGAATATAAATTATTAAACTTAAAGTAGAAAGTATTTTAACATTTACAGCGATGTCTTGGAAACTGCTTTATCTTTATAATAATCAGTGAACCCTTAATGGCTAATGTAGAAAGATCTAAATATATTTATATTCACTACGGCTCTTTTTGGTCCATCTGTTTCAATATTTCTTGATGAGCACCTGCCGAATTTATATCTGAAATATTATGGCCTATTATGGTGAAGATAGGAAAGTCACATGTTGCTAATGCTGTACATCCAGCGTTATACATCCTGCACTAATTCATGCCTGAAGGTTGAAGTATACAAAAATGTTTTTCTATATTTCCAGCATCAAGAAGGGATATAAACTGTCTTTTTAAAGCAAAGCTCCACATATTTAAAAATATCTCAGAAGAATACTAAACCATCTATAATAAATATCTGCTGAACAGGAAACTTTGAAACTGTTAGTCAAATTAGTCGTGATTAAAATTGAGGAGCTATTTGATAGAGAAGTAGCGGCTCCGGTCATGGAAATAAAAAATAGACATTTGCATCTGTCAGTTCATCCTATTATTAAGAAATCTGAATGTTGTTTTTAATTATTTTATAAATATATGTTATTTTATCTGTTGAAACTAGAAGCAAGCATAGTTAGTACTCTGTAAAACAAGCAAGAAAAAGCCTGTGAAGGGTTGTATTTTCAATTTTAAGTAGGTTCTCATGGTGGTCTACGTAAAGAAATCCTGTTTTTGTCTGTTCCTATGCCCCCATGTTGGGGCAAAGGGCCTCCAAGTGGAGGTTTCTGTTTACCTATGTGAATTTTGTTACGCTTATTTTCCTAGAGGGGGCAGAGGGACAGGTGGTAAGCCCATCGCCCCTTAACCCCCCTCCGGAAACTAAGGTATTACTTGGATGTGAAAGGGCTGGGAAATTTTGTCCAGAGGCTCTAATTTAGGCTTGGAGTTCTTTTACGTGCTGTAAATCTACGACACGGCTTAAAGTCCCTCCCGGAGGACTCTGTGCCCAGGATTTTCACGTCCTGAAAACCCCATCGACTGCAGCCGGGTTTGATCCTGCGACCTTCGGATCTAGAGGCGGGCACGCTACCTCTACCCCACCGCAGCCGATCTGTTGTTTTTAGAGTTGGGAAATAGCTACCCTGTGTGTTACACCTAATTCACTCTTTCACCCAGACTGCAGTAACCTTCTGTATCCTCAACCATCTCATGATCACACAGGCAAATGACCAGTCATAATCACATATGAATGCCATCAACCTGGGTTGATAATAAGCATGAAAATTTCCGAACAGAAAACAGTTTCCAAAATGACTGTTCCATGATCTGTGGGATAAAATGGTAACAGCTACTTTAAAATATATAGACTACATACCCTTTAATGCAATGCACATTTTCCATGTAGGGTTATGACTGCAGACCAACACACACTTGATAAATTTCTGTAAAAAAAGAAAAAAGAAGTATTTTAACACATTACCAGCATGTAATCATTATAGCCTAGAGACCACATGTGGACTAGTTGTTGGCATTACTGGCTATGAATCCGCAGGCTCGGGTTGATCCCTATATTTTTTAGAGTTGGGAAAAAATGGAACTGGGACAGTCTGTCTCTTTGGGACAGTTGAGGAACTACCACATAAAAAAGCCATAGTTTGTATGCTGACAGATGCCCCCAACAAAATATAAAGAAATAGAGATTATTTCTGAATAAAGGAGAAAATATTATGGTAAAGGTAATTACTAGGGCAAGTATGAAAGTTAGTGGTGCACAGGGCATAGCAAGCTGTCAGCACTTGTATAGGCCAACATACCTCCCATGCAGGTTGCATCGTAGGTAGGGTTGCCAACTATCTCGTATTTCCGGGGAAATTGAGAATTTTTACTTAATTAAGATGAAAATCCCGGGTCCCGTATTTTTAAGATATATCCCACATTTCCAGCATTCCCACAGAACTTCAGGTTACTGTAAATTTAGATTATAGGCCTAATTGTAAATAATTTTTCACTTTTGTTAATAACTGACAAGGTATACAGAATGAGGCATGATCTGTTGTCAAATAACAGCAACAATTAAAAGCTAAATATGGGTGATTCTTCAAATACGGGAAAATTTGTGTTCCGGAGTGATATACCCCTTCAAATTCAACTTAAAAAAAAATTAAAATAAAAGTTTGTTTCTACTAACTTACTCCCATACTACAACTATCAGTTTGAAATGTCACTAATTTTAAATTCTGATATTCCAAAATCGAATTTAATTCAATGAAATGTCATCCACATGCCCTGTCCCAAACCTCGGTTTTGTATATTCTAATGCATTTTTCCACAAAACAAAATGTTATTTCCTTTTCAACTTTTTTCCTGTCAATGAGTATGAATGGGTGAAGAATATTAACCCCTAAAAAATAAAATGAAATAAAATTGTTACCCCACCTAATGAACATAAAGAATGTCCCAAGGGTTTTTGGTCATCCACATTGCTGAAAAGAATGGAATTTTTTCTGCAGAAATGAGAAATTTGTAAAACTGGCAACAGTGTTAGAAAGCCAACAGGGCAGCTTGTGGTTGAATTGTAAGGTTGAATTTTGCTTGCTTACAAACAGTTTGGGATTAACAAAGGACTTTGTATCATTTTCAAGGAAAACGTTTTTATTCCTCGTCATTAACATGGCTTCTAGAAAGTAGGCAGAAAGTGAATATTAATTAATTTTGATTATGCACTATGATAAACCTTCCAATTCAAAGTACCTGACTGAAGTTGAGCCTACAGAGGTTTAGAAATGGCTTGCTGAGACCACTTAAACTCCTTTTTTGTCATCCACATGCCTGATTTTTGTGTCATCCACATGTCTCATGAAGGGGTATGTGGATGACTCTCAAGTCATGTAGATGATAAATGTAGGATACTATTGTGTTTGCGGTGTCTGTGACCTGTACTTAAGATCTTAAAACTGATTAAATGAATTTCTGCTTGATTCCCCCCTCCCCCAAAACCATAAAAACACAGTCTCGTTAAAATTACATTAATTCCGGAGTATGCACACAAATTTGCAAATTTGATGCAAAATCAACTGAAGTATGCTGAGAAAAATATGAAATCACATAAAGAAAAGCAGATTGTTGCCAAAGTTAGTCATTAATGTGGCCTTCTGCCATCCACATGTACACGGATGTCATCCACATGGCTTTAAAAAAATAAATAAATAAAAATATAAACATTTAAGCTCTGCTGGTGTCATATTATAATCAAGTAACCCCTGAAGTATTTTTGTGATTTTTTTGAGATTTTTTAAACAAAGTAAAAAATTTGGATTTTACACACTCCAAATTTTCCTGTATTTGAAGAATCACCCATATAGGTAAGGAAAGCTGTTTTTTTAAAATTTCATGCTTATCGTTGTTACCAGAAGATACGATCCCTTTACATCAATCAAAGCGACCTCTACATCAGACCTCATAAAGACTCATTTCTAAGATTTCCTGCCACACAATTGACTTTCATTATCTAATAGCAATACAGATATATACAATACTAGCATGTGCCCAAGGTTTCGCCCGTGATTATTTACTCATCTGCTAGATGATTTGTTTAAAACATTTATTAAACAGAAAAATAATTAAAACATTTTATTTATTAACACTGACATCGTTTTTACTTAAATTGCAGGAATGACATAATTTTATTCTTAATTATATTGTTTAACGTTAAAAATATAAATAATTAAACGAAGAAAACGAATCTTATGCTGCCATATGGGAATACAAATTTGAAATGAAACGATTAGAATGAACCATTGATTCATGAAATACCCAAATCATGCATAAACAATTTTATTATAATCATTGATAATTAAAAAAACTAAAAACCCAGCTTTGAAGTGCATTTCATGAACAAAGTGCGCCGCCCGGGGGGAAAAAGACCTCAGATTAGAGTTCCCTAGCCCCCCCAAAAAGAAAAAAACGCATAGTGTGTTTTGTCCAAATCATTGAATGTTTTCCCATTAAGGCATGCATTCATTCTACCCTTCTGTCCACCTATGTTTAAAAAAACAGATCTTTGCAATTGTAAACAAATGAATCAAGACAGCAACCGAGCAAGGCCATCTTGAATTAATTTCACAATTGAATACTGTTTTCCACAGCAATCGAATTGTTCATGTGTAAATGACTCTGCTGTACAATCTTACAATATGCTGGAGAAGAGCAGATTGACAAAAGAACTGAGTGTCTCGTATGAAAGAATGATTACAGGAAAATTAATGGAGCTGTTCCCAGGACCGTAGCAAGGTCCTTCTGCGCCCTTGGCGAGACTGACAAATCTGCGACCTCCAATACTGGGGGGTCTGAACAATTTTTTAAATTTCTGTAAAATTTTTTATTATTTTCAATATAAAAAACTGTTATTATCAAAGAAAACCTAAACCTCAATTTGAAAATGAACCAAGTGTTGTACTTTCAAGGTACTAAAACCTTATTTTCAGATGACTGAACTAGGCCTACTTAAAAAATAATTAATTCATAAAATCTAAAATTTTTATTACTTGATAAATTGCCTAAAAAAGTGGTATTTTCATGGTTAATTTTGCACCCTCTTTATACCTGCGCCCTTGGCGGGGGCCCACCTCGCCACCGACTAGCTACGGCCCTGGCTGTTCCACTACTCGAGCTTATAATTAAAAACAATTTAGTAAGAACATTCTACGCAATAAAGCTTTTCAGAATTATAGTCACCACTCCTATGACCACAGTAGAACCAGAAACATGCTTTTCTGCCCTGAACAGGATAAAGATATTCCTAAGGAATACCATATCACAAGAACGTCTTACAGCTCTTTCAATGCTTTCCAAAGAGAAAAAAATGGTTGCAAACTTGGGTGGATTCAACACGAAAGTCATTGATAACTTCTGCAATAAGAAGGAATGTCGCATGACTTCACTGTGAGGCAGTAATTATTTAAGAAGGCCTACTATTAATTTTTCAAGTTTGCTATAAGAAATGTTATTTGCAGCACACCCTCATTTTAAGCCACGAGCCGCTCCTGGTAGTAACTTCTGCAGATTGGCCAAAGTAGCATATAAACTAGCCAGGTACTCTTTCTTCTTGGAAAAATTATCAGCCCAAGACCTCAAAGGAAGTCCTAGATGAAATCAAGGGATAGAAAGCAGAAATTAACCCAGCATTCTATATTAAGGCTGTGATGGAGCAAAGAAATTGCATCAGAGCTTACTTTGATCTGAGGCAAGCACTGGTTAGGGATTCTATGGGAAAAGTTGTGCACGGCACCTCCTCAGGCAAGAATGAACGAGTTTACAAATGATGTGACCTAAAGTGTGAGACCTGTAGACTACAAAATGATCTACATCACTGAGAGACTATGCAATAGACATAGTTTTTAAGGCCCGCTGGCCCAACTTTGAATATTATTATAATGATACTGGCACAAAGTTATGTAGCCAGGAAGGAAACTTATCTTTGAGTAGTTTTTGTTCAAAATAACTTTCAATTAATGCATATCGAGCGATATTCTATTATTATTATTATATTGGCAGTCCCACAGTTGAACTTACTGAAGAGGAAATTACTCAATGAGTACGGCACAGAACATAATCAGGTCCCGTCAAGTCTGGTACTGCCCTTTAGTGGGTCTGGTTTAGAGGTTGCTTTGGCCAATGTAGGCTATCTCAACTGAAGCAGATTTCCCATGCTTGCTTCACATGCTCCAATCTTTTACTCAATAAGTAATATGCAAGGAATTACAGTAATGCAATATATAGGCCTACCATCTAACACAATCCCATAAAGGTGTGTCTGTTATTGTTCATCGAATTTCCCTAAGACAGAAGAATGTTTGTGCAGATTATATAGTATCATCTGAGTGTACTGTAATAGAATTATTATAGTAGTAGTAGTAGTAAGTATTCTGCCTTCCGGCAGGTTTTCAAACTTGGTACGCGAATTTTGTTTTCCAAAACTGTCTATCCTCTGCTTCCTCCTTCAGCATCCAATATTTCCGCTTTTCCCTTAAATCGTCCAACAGCTGAATTCGTCTTCTTCCAAGTCCAGTTGTACCCTCCAGTCTTCCTTCTACGACATCATGTAATAAGCAGTTCCTTCTGAGAATGTGCCCAACCCAGAAAAATAATTCTGAATGAGGGAATCCGTCGTCAGTACTCACGTGGTGTGGGCTACATCACGTATTAGTTTAATAATTATAGCGGTTTATTTAACAGTTCCATCATATTACGAAAGCGGGAGAATGAATTATGCTTCCACATAAAAACTATGCCTTACCTATTCTCAGAATCGAAGAATTTGTAAGTAATGTTGCTAAATAATCCCATCACTGTTTCCTTTAACATTTCACAACAAAAAATGAAACACTTCAACTTAAATATAGCGCTCACATTGGATAATAACGTACTCTATCGTGACCAGTAAATCGCTTTACTTTTCTGCAAGCTTTATCAGGGTTGCCAGATCAGAAACATAAATCAGTCGTATCATTACCCGGAAATAGTCGTATGCTAGTTAATACTGTCGTATGCATTGTGATTTTCCAGTATAATGAACGCATTGCGTTAATAATAATAATAATAATAGTAGTAAATATAATAATCATTATTATTAATCGGTATTATGCAACTTATATATTATATATGTCATGTAATTGTTAATAAATCATCTTATCTATGCGCTAAATTTGATTAAATACAATAAAATTAAATTAACAGTAGTTGCCATAGTGTTGTAATTATTTCAAAAGGCACAGGACTGCTTTCTAATCATATTGATTTTAGCAACATGCTTACAACAAAAACCATGAGAAAACAAAAAACTGGATACATATCAAAATTTAAAATCCCGTCAGTCGATTGATTTTAAAAAATATATATAACACGCTATGTTAAAAATAGTCGTACGATCCATGAATGCGTCGTATGTCGTACAAATCTATGAAATAGTCGTATGCGTACGACTATAGTCGTACATATGGCAACCCTGAGCTTCATCATATGACCTAGAATGGCGTGCAATTTTGAATTTTACTTTTCGTTAAAAATATTTGTAACACCCAAATTTATAATAGCTTTTTTAATAAGAAGGGAATCGGTAAATTTAAGCTGAAGATGTACCCCGAAGCAAGATGCACGATCACGATTACAATCCCAATGAGTGATGGAACCGATTTGTAGTCACGCAAATTATTGGAGATCAAGACGACCGAGACAATGGCGCATAGTTTGAACTGATTTCTGTGATTGCTTGATGTAGATATCTCGTCCTGAAGATCCTGTTACTGAGCGAAGCTCAAGGATTTAGAACACATCAGATCAAACTATACATGCACGTTATAATGCATAATATATTAAACTGTAAACTGCTAAACTTCTTCAGGCTAGAAATATTTGCCCATTTTGTATTTAAAATCCCTTGACAGGTTTACATTGGCTTTAAATATAATAGAGTACTAAGTAAGCAATAGGTGTAGAACGAGCTCATGACGATTTGGGTAAAAGCGACATAAGAGACAGTGGGAAATAGTTTATAGAGCTAAAATTGGATCTTTTGTAAACAAAAAGAAGATTGGGATGAAAGAGCAAGTATACAAAGAAGATAAAGCCAACACATCGATTTATTCAACCATAATTATTGCCTTCGTGTTAAGAGGAATTAAAATGAACCCGGGACCAGGACAGACTTTGAAGAAGAGATTAAATGGCCTGGTAAAACTACTAAGTAACAAAAAGGAGATGCAAGAAGAGATCAAGAATATGAAGAAAGAAATGAAAGAATAGAGGACCAGAATACATAGGATAGAGAAGAAACATCAGGCGTTCAATCTTGTTTTAACGGGATAGAAGAAAGAAAAGGAATCATGTCTAGAAAGAAAATCTTGGACATTTTAAAGAAAAAGTTGGAGGGTCCTGAAAGACAAGGTTGGGAAATTATAGAAGACTATCAGACATGTAAATCGGAAGGATAGACGAATGAGTTTCACGATTTGCTACAAAACAGGTCATTTACAATGCATTGAAGGTGGCACATAAATTAAAAGATAGGAGTTTTTATACAGCCTAAATAGGGATTTATCTGTAGCAGAACGAAGCATCAAAAGGAAGTTGGTACAAAAAATTAAAGAATTAAGAAAAGCAGGGGGGGGGGGGGGAAGGCTTTCATGAGGAACGTGAACCAGTACAAAAACATTCAGTGGATGTTGAGGCGCAGGTTATGCGATCCATAGATTGTTCCCCAAGACTCTGATTGGCCAGCTATGGTGGTACGATTTATTTTGATTGCATCAGACAATGCTGCCAGTAGCTTTACACAAGGGAGGAAGAAGCACAAGGTTTAGGTTTGTGACAGGTTAGGTTAGGTTAGCTAAGATTGATTTAGTTTAGTGACAGCAACATTGTCAGATTGCCTATACTTTTTCACGATAAGATAATTCTGTGCCCCATTCCCTCTGTCATGACTAGGGACCAGATTTTTAGGTTTTTAAAAACACTGTTTTAGGTTTTCCATTATGTAAAAAAGTTTTTTTTAGGTTTTTTGTCCAAAATATCGTTTTCGGGTAGAATAATTGGTTTAATGAATTTGAATGGGCTACACAGGATTAATTTTAAAGTTTAACTTAGCAAAATTGACTTAAATTTGTGTAAACTTGCTTTAGGACAGTATTATACAATTGAAGAAAGAAAGCATAAACAATCAAAAGAAGCAGTGAAAATAAGATTGCCTAACATTTCCTGGTTACAGTATATCACTAAATATCTTTCAAGATTCTCAACTCTGAAGTTCTTCCTGTTATCTCTTAGTTAATACTTAATACTGTATCTAGACACTACCCTTCTCAAGATTCGAATCCGATGCTTCTAATTTAGTGAGTAAAATACTTTATGGTTGGATGTGTATAATGTGAAACATTTTCATTTTTTCGGTTGTTACGAAAGCTAACCGCACAACAGATCAACTAGGGATGAAAACTTCCCCCTTTTCTAGAAAGGTAAATAATACTTACGTGTTTCTGGCAGGCTTGACAAAATATTACTTTCCCATCTGCAGTGAAATTCAGGTCGTCGCCAATCCACTGCCGTAATAAATCGATTTCATATGTTTCGGCATAACTAACACGTCTTCTTAAAACTCACAGTGTGACCACTCAGTATGAATAACAGGGAAGTAATAAACGCAAACAAGCCCTTAAAACAGAAATCTATATCTTTGTTCAGACACGGCAACAATGGTTGTTCTGGTTGTTCGTACGAATATTTTAAAAGGATACGCCGGTACTCCTACACTTCCTCTCTTGATACTATCCATCCATCCTAGACGACAATCGGTTGAACGAAACGCTGGTGGTATTAATATCGACCCGACAAAAATTAACTTATTGTCTCTCCGCAAAATGTCGATTTCTCAACTGACAAACAAAAACAAAAAAAAGTAGCCAAAAGTAGATATTTTAGGTTTTATATTCCGTTTAGGTATATTTAGGTTTTAATACCCCATTTAGGTATTTTTAGGTTCCACAGAATTAATGTGGGTGAATCCCATTGACATGATTCGAAAAAGTGTATGAGCGCTTTTTGTTTTGGAAGTAAGGAAAAAAATAGGTAAAAACCTAAGAATCCGGTCCCTAGTCATGACCACCTGCTGTAACCAGTAGACCTACAAATTAAACCATTCTTAGGACATCATGATTTTTCTTTTATTTTGGAAATTTTAAAGATCAAACTGAATTTATATATGAATTCTATATGTTCTAAAAAACATTACAACCTTAAATATGACCATTTTTAGTGTTTCCACGAAAAAGAAATTACAGAGTGTACAGTGCCAAAGAATCCCCCAGTTCGTTATTAAAGACTATAAAAGTGTGTTTTATTCACTATTTAGTGAATTTTTTTATGGTAACAGCAATAGGAATAGAATACCTACATATAACTGTACGAACTGTAAAGTGACTTACGAACTTAGCTTGAAGGGATAGTTTACATGCGAATGTTATAGGAGAAAAATTCCTCCGACACTGGGACTTGAACCCAGGACCTTTGGCTATTCGCGCCAATGCTCTACCAACTGAGCAAAGCCGGAGTTCAATTCACAGCGCCGGATGGAACCTCTCTCCCATGACTGATTGCCCTAATGGTCTACCTCACAGACAGACAAGTTATGTCATATGCAGTACTGTGAGGCACACTAATTAGTGATTTTTGTGACCGGGCTCCCACTGTTATTGTGCAGTTGACATTCAAGATAGATATATAAGCTTTCATGAACCACAGATTATTGTCTCTGTTTGACATTACATGAGAATGTTATAGGAGAAAAATTCCTCCTGTCTGTGAGGTAGACCATTAGGGCAATCAGTCATGGGAGAGAGGTTCCATCCGGCGCTGTGAATTGAACTCCGGCTTTGCTCAGTTGGTAGAGCATTGGCGCGAATAGCCAAAGGTCCTGGGTTCAAGTCCCAGTGTCGGAGGAATTTTTCTCCTATAACATCCTCATGTAATGTCTAACAGAGACAATAATCTGTGGTTCATGAAAGCTTATTTATCTATAGTGTACATGTGTTTAGCAGGACCTTCTATATGTTTACATACCTTCACTCAATTATTGTGTTTTAAGATGGTCTACTAGTAAAATGAAGAGCGTCGAATCTGGTAGACTCTTTTGTAATTTTTCTTATTACAATAAATATCATGTCATAAATATAATAATTTAATACTTTCGGAAGCATGTTGTATATCTGTATTGCAGAATAGTAAGCAAACTTTTGACAAGTGTTCCATTTGTTTCTACAAGAACATTCTTTCACAGTGCCTCGTGGCACAGGTGTCAGCATATTTTGTAATTCAAGCTGCATCATCCCATACAGGGGGTGTTTATCCGGCTGGCAGAGCTGAGTATATTGTTTTTGTTATGCTAGGACTCTATGGGGCTGTCAGTACAGGGATTGTCTGTTTATCGTAAAGTCCAGTCCGTAACTCTTGTCCGTATTTCAGCAACTCTCTTCAGTGCAATATTTAATTTATACTGTGTTTTATTGTGCATGTAATGACCAGAGTATGATATTCTTTGCGTGAATGTGTATACACAACATGTACAAAAACAAGAAAGTCATGTCCAAGAACAAGACAAACATTTCATCAAGTTTCCAGATAGGCCCATACCTGATCGTGGTACCTTACATATTAGATGAACTGAATTAGGGCATAAGGCATGAAATAGAATCTATCAGTGCAGAAGAATTTGTGCGAGTTAATAATAATTTGGTCAGAAGATGTGAAGTATGTGTGGCAGCAAATGGGGGAACATTTTCAGCATCTTCTGTGAGCAGGCTAAGTGTGATAGGAGTTAAACTGTACAACAAATTACCAACAACATTAAAATCACTATCTGGCACAACTTTCAAACGCCAACTTAAAAAATTTCTTATTAATAAATGCTTGTATAATATTGAAGAATTGTAAAAATAATTAATAACGATAAGTTGCTACAACAGATAGAATTGTCATATAACTGCAAAAAAATGATAATAGAATTAATGATAAATGTAAGGTTAATCTGACTAATTTTGTATACTGAATTGTCATGTAGCTACCTGACATAGCTACCAGCACTATTGATCTAATGTTATATTGTATTATATTGTAATTGTTTTTTATTGTATTATATTGTAATATAATGATGAAGCTGAAATGCTACTTATAGCTACCAGCACTATTGTTCTAACATTTTTATTATATTATATTGTAATTGTTTTTTATTGTAGTATATTGTAATTTAATGACGAAGCTGAAATTCTTAAGGAATCTACAGCTAATAATAAACTGAAACTGAAACTGAAACAAATTCTAAGACATCTGGTTAATGCAGGGGTGCATGAAGGGTCCATGTATCGGCTAGTGCAGCACGAGGCATGGTAGGTGCAGTCACCCATAATGCGAAGCACTGAGGAAGAATGTCCCTGTAGCAGCATGTGCATAACGCTGAAAATACTTTGAAATTCCTACATAACATAACAGTATCTGTAGCTGTGAAAGTAAGTACTTTTCATTTTTTAATAAGTGGTTTACAAGATTATCTTTTTTAATGAATTATTGTCATTGCATGTTTACGTAATCTAAATCTAAAATCCATATTAAAGGTCGCATTTTATAGGAACAAACTCTAATGTCCATAACATCAATATAATTTCTACTTCTGTTAAAAGGTCACCCCTCTCCCAGACCTGCATCCCTCTATGCGACTACTCGAGAACTTGTACTCACTTCATACTTCTCCTAGCATCAAATCATTTAAATGCTTTTTATACAATTTTTTATATCTCGAGAACTTTCAAGAATCAAATAATTCCAATTTTTTCGCTTGAGTACTCCCACCCCTAATTAGGTAGCATTGTTAAACAAAGAGGGAAAAAGATCAGCTCGCTAGTAAACCGATGGCATGAGCTGAAGGGTAGTGACGTACATGCCACTTGTGAACACCCTTGCCTAAAGTGACAAAAGTACAGGCAAGAAGCTTGCAAGCAGTTTATGCTGCACTTGGAAGAGAGTACATAAGAAACATATGGTACAAAAGCACTACGATCATGGCAACCACCCTGAAATGCTTCACAGGTACTGCCTGATGAACAGAAACTAGATCAACTATCAAGTGATATTGGTGAACAAGTGATTCATAGGTTACTGAGAAAGTGTACTGAACTGACTATATTTATCACTTGGATAATAATTAGTAAAAAAATTAATGAATAAAAGAAACATGGGCTTAGTTCAGTGAAGTTACTAATTACCTTACCGTGTACAGTCGAGTGCAAGGAGTCCTCCTGATATAATGCATAGTGATTTATATCGGTAAAGGAATACATAACCAGCTCAGCCGGGTCCACTTAATGTGTCTTAATCCCTTACTCTTTCGCTCCTGAACCTGAAACTAACCTGTGTCTATACATTAATGTTTCAGGGCCATACTTTTGACATCAATCCCAATACGAGCTGGAGATGGTCTGGACATTCATAGTAACGCACGCTTTCAGCCACTCAACTGAAACACTTCCGTACTCCACCCCCACTTTACTGCTCGCCTAGCCTGAGTATAGTTTATAAGGTAATGCGTGTGACTGGACTTGAATAAAAACCAATAAGAGATTGATTCACCCAGGGCAGGTGTGGATCATGATGATTCAATGCCACTTCAATGAAGTAAAACACTAGAAGAAACAAGAAGCATGGAAAAGTTTTTGTGCACTTGAAAATAATAAGTGCAGCAATGCTGTACCTGCTGAACCCTATTAAGTACTGAAATTCATTTGGAAATTATCTTATTTGAATCTTGGGGGAACGAAGGAAGTAGCATCAAGAGCAAAAAATTGTCATGGCGATCAGTCCCCACCCCTGGTCATGGCCGCAGAAGTCTGATGGTATCATTTTTGGGTTGCACTATATAATGTAAATGTTAAAGTCCTTCTAACATTATTAAAGTATAGACTATGCAATTTACTTTTCTAAATTTAATTGAAATTTACTTTTCAATTTATTCACTAAAGAATTCTTTTAATACACCATGAGCTTTAATATACTCTGCTTTGTAACGATGTATTAATGATAAGACTAAAACTCTTGTGGTACCTATAATAATTTAAAAGATACTAGCATATCTCTTCTTAGAAAAAAACATACAAAAAGAATTTTATACTGTTCTATTACGAAATGATAATAAAATGCCTATAATTCCTTGCCTTAATGTAATGAAAAACAAAATGAGTGAAAATTTACAATTACTTAATTTATTGACATATATTACAGAAAATTAACTACACAATTTTATATTCCCTAAGCATTTATTCGTCATTCTCGTAATCGGCTGGGTTCTTGCGCATGAGCTGCTTGTGCTTCTTCTCCACAGTATCATACACCAGGTATGCAACCACAAAAGCTGAAACAAATAACATTAATTATTAACCCCACCACCACTAAACTACTTACACTATTGTATGTACCGCATTCTAAACACAATGCACTCTTGCTTGCTCTACAGGTTGAGAAAAACATAACTGAAAATTAGGATGTTTTCATAGTTTGGTAAACCTTAACAATTATCGTTTAAGTTATTTAGGTTCTTCTTGCACTCCAATGGATCATTCAGGAAGTAGGGACTATGGGTGGGGAGATTTCAGCACCATCTATGAATGAAAAAAAAGTTTAGTCGATACCAGTAGTTTAGTTAGGCTATCCATCTGTGTCCTCTTTCCTCCTCTTTTCTTTCTTATCTTCTGGTTGTTTCCAGTGCTGGTATAACACGTTTTATCAATTCCCATTATGTTTATTACTTATACATTTTCCGCAGCAACCAGAATTTGAACCTCCTCCAGATGGAAGGCATATACAGCTCCGTAGTCTGTTTCGTTCATGAAATCATTAATAAACACTATGAAAACGAGATAGCTATTTATGTATCAAGTACGAAAATTAATGCTTTTGTGGATGAAATGCCTTGCAGCCGAAATACTGGATGAGCCCGATAAGTTTTTGCATACATGGTGCATACAATATTTTTTAGTAAAAGCTCTATAAATTATAAAACTAAACTCCGTGGTGCTACATCCCTGGAGGGACTTGGCCTACCACCCGACCGCTGCATCATCTACCATAGGCAGATGGCAGGATTGGGGGGCATGTGGTCAGCATGCCGACACTCACGGCCGTTAATGGTGGTTTTCATGACCGGATAAATTATATGAAATGAAATAAAAAATACCATGTAATTAATTATAATGAAAGGTATAGTTGGCCATTTGTTAATGTCATATTCTCACAGCCACCTGAATCGCAGAAAAATAATAAACCGTATGTACCAATAGGAAATGCGGTATACAGTAGATGCATAATTTATATGAGTCACTTGTTTGTGAACAATAATGTATATGAATTAATATTTAGGAAAAGCTTGTGAAAATATGAGTGATAACCCCGAGGAAATTTCAATCCAAACCAGAAACACTGAATTGGAGTTGCTGCCAGTAAAATCTCGACAGCAGTAAACTATGAGAAGGAATATATTATTGCAATTAAATGCTGGTGCATCCATGGTAAGCAACGTTTCTCATGTGAACCAAGATGTAAAAAGTCGTTGGCTTATACAGTGTGTCCCACGCAAGAGTTGGCCAATGACGCGGGTTTCTGCGGCGCGGCGGGCACAGCTCCAACTCCCGAGCGATCGGGTGAAATATCTTCTCTAATAATGCCGTGGTCGGTGTAATGATTCAGGTTCTCACATTTACAATTAAAATTACAATGAAAATAACCATGTACCTCATCACAAGAGATGTTGGAAATGTTCTCCTCTTGCATTCACACAATACTGACACCTTTTTTAGGAAATTGTCTTTCACGTGCATAAGTAAAGGTTCCGAGACAGAGTTTATTTCTCTTGTGATAGGCCTATGTGATATTGTCTATTGTCTTTGCCAGATAAATCACATGTGGTTTTCTTTGTGAGAACCTGAATCATTACCATCAGCGGGCTTTATTAGCGTAGATATTTCACCCGTTTCTTTGTAATGTACGGGAAGTTGACCTATACACTTTATTTTTCAAGTTTCCCCATAAATATATTCACATACTGTTATAAGAACTTAAAGACAATATCACATAGGCCTATCACAACAGAAATTAACTCTGTCTCGGAAGCTGAACTTATGCGCGTGAAAGAAAATTTCTTAAAAAGGTTCCAGTGTTTTGTGAATGCAAGCGGAGGACATTTCCAACATCTCTTATGATGAGGTAACTTACGTGGTTATTTGCATTGTAATTCCAACTGTAAATGTGAGAACCTGATTCATAACGCCATTAGCGGCTTTATTAGCGTATATATCTCACCCGCTCGCTCGGGAGTTAGAGCTGTAGTCGGCACGACGCAGAAACCCGCATGATTGGCCAACTCTTGCGTGGGACACACTGTATATGTTGTTATATAATGAAGTAGGCTATCGTGTTTTGCGAAAAACCCTGGTATAAAGTTTCTGATTATAATAAAGAAACATATTGGCTTAAATTTGTTGTTTTATGACCAAATATATGCTTAAATCCATGTTCAAGTTGGTGTGACTGGTCAATGCCATCTGGATTTTGTTTATAGATTGCCAAGACGACTTTAGTGTTCTAGGCCGATAAAACTGTATTTTTATGCAACTTTAGCCTAGGCCAGTAAAATGCAATTTTTCGGCATTTTATCAGTCCGACAAGCAGCTGTTTTAGAGACAGTGTACTAAAACGTAGTTAAAGCTGAAATATTTTGACCTAACAAAAGTGTTTTGATTATATGGGGTTAGATCACAGTGTATTGCTTAAAAAATTAGAAAAGTATGTGATGAGAGGAGCCCCTAAGTTGCTACTGACCGCATATCTCCAAGAAAGAACGCATCATTTAGGAGGAAATGTTTGTCTGTCTGTCTGTCTGTGGGCCATGCCCAGCCAATTCTAGGGCATGTGGAGATTTGAAATTCTGAACATAGATGGACTGAAGGGTGTCCAAAAATGCACCTCTAAGTTGGATTTTTAATTTTGGATTTTGTTCGAAGAGTATTCTAAGCAATGAATTGGAACTGAAATACATCAAAAGTACTTTATTTCACCAGAAAAAAGTAATGTGGCAAGAATCTTCTCTGTTGTTATAAAAAAAGTTCCAGCAACATTTCCAATCAGTTTCATAGATGGCATAACTATATTAAAGTTATTTAATAGCACCACGAAAATAACTGTAACAGTGAACCAATAACAGAGAATACAAGATTGTGATCTCACTAAATGTTGGCCCTCTAATAATTTTTCAAGTAAGAAAATGTTACTTATAGGCTATTGCATGTTCATACTTGCAATTGTCTGTTTTATATAATGAACGTCAATATTTGAGTAATTAGTATCAACACATCTCTGATGTTTTAATTCAGTTTTAAGTTGACTGTGTCACACTTGTCACAGTTCAGGTCACACCCGTCACAATGATTAAAATAAATTTTAAGTAACAATATTAATTATTTTTGTCAAACTAATCATCCCATTCTGTGTGTTGATCTGTACTTTTACTTGGAAAAATTAAACAAATGAGTGAAGCTAATCGATTCACAGAGTTTTTATGACAGGTGTCATAAACTCATGTCCAATCATGGTCACACCCTTCACAATTACAATACTTTTTTTTCTTAAGTATATTACTTTGAAAACCCCTGAAATTGTGTGTTGGGATTCCCCAGGGTTGGTATATTATCACATACAAAAAAAAAAAATAAATGAATAAGATTAAAAAAAAAAAAAAAAAAAAAAAAAGTCATGAAATTCATGCAAAATGGTAGGCTATAGAAACAGAAGGTTCATAAAGTGTAATAAAACCTGTCTGAATGTCACACCCATCACTATGGATTGGCTCTTTAATGGTGGCTCCCATTTGAACTACTAGCATCGCCATCTAATAATCAGAAGATGAAATGGGGAAAACTTAAATAATTTATTTCTCCTTTCTTCTCTTCTTGTAGACCATTCTCTCCTCTTTCTTCCCTTTCTCTTCACCCTATCTAGGCTACCTAATTTGGACCTATTCCTAACTGTAAATTTTGGATTCAGAGATATTTGAACCCGGATCGCTAGCTTTGAAACCAGCAGCCTTGACCACTATGCCATGAGTGACTGCTGAGCGATGAAGTGAAAATTTGATTTAAGTTTTTAGATCATTAATTCATGATGAGAAATAGCGGTTTTGATGCAAGGATTGTTTCGTCATGTGGAGGGTCCTGAGTAACGTTAAAGAGACTCGGATGACTGTATAATGTATTTTTGATTTGGTGAAAGGGTCATTTTCATACAGAATCGTAACTAGGTGCGCAAGGTTAGGCAGACAGGGGAAGTGGGCCAGCAATTGAGAGTGGGTGGAGCTTCACTGTTGCACAACCTCAGACTATCTTTCGCCTGGAATTATCCCCTAAAAAAGCATGTAATTTAGCCGAAACGTGGACAGTAATAATATAATTAGGTTAATCTACTTTTCCTGTGAATAAACATTGCTACTTGTCAACAAAACCGGGGTTTAGTTTCCCACTGTACTGGATTTCCACACGCGATGTTATGCGGGCTCTGGCTTGCAGATCAACACTCCCATTGGCTGCCAACGACCTTGCATGTCATTGGTCTGTTCCATACGGGGCTGCAAACAATTTTAAGCGTGTGCTTTTAAATTCCCGTGCAGACTGGATTCCTGGGTTGGGTATCTAATTATTCTATATTGAAGAAGGGGGTTTCGGGGCAGAGCCTCCAAGAAATAAAAAAAATAGGCTAGGCATGTTAGCTCAAGTTTAAAAAGGGGTTGGGGGATTAACCAATCCAGTACAGTGGGAAACTATCCCCCAAAACTGTACTACTAATGACACCCATGCTATAAATTATCATACTTACGAGGCAAAACGCGCAGAATGGATGATCTAATCCTAAACAGCGTATTTGGGACGCCTTTGGTTAGAGCTCCAGCAAATGCCTTTTGCTCAAATGGGGATAACCTGTACTGAATGATTCCTCGAATTTTGTACAAGGTGCCAAAATGTAAGTGGCCCATTTTCTTCTTTGCTGTAAGAAATAGAAACCAATATAAGTCTTAGCAATACACAGCGGTGCCGATAAGCATACAATTCTTTTTAAAAGTTTATTTCAATATGAATGCAAAATTGTAAGAGTGCCTGTCTGACCTTTAAGGGCAGAGACACTGTGACCTTTCGCTTGAAAAGTAATGACATCGAATGCTGTAAGGCATGTTTGATGATTCTGGAATGAAAACACACACCAATACGAGAGTAAATTGTGTTTTACCTACCTCCTATTCAGTTGTAAACTTCTTCTTCGACAAACTGCTTCCAAGGCAGCAGAGTCCACAAGTTTCTGCAAAATGGGAGATCACAGCCAGCTGGAAGCCTGCTGCTGCTACTGAGCCACACAAAGCTGCCAACGTTTGAAATTATTTCGGTATAGGTGTGCACCTAAACTAGACCTATACCGTAAATTTAGTATTTGCGGGATTTACAGTAACGTCTACTTCCGACACCTTTTTTGCGTTACATATGATACCGAATTATATGAGTGCCCAATTGCAAAGATGTCTTTCATTTAAAATGCAATAGTCTTGAAAGCATGGCATCTTGGATAATATCACGTCATCCTCTTGTTTAGAATAATAATAATAATAATAATAAATTAACACATTAGGCGAAATCATAAAACAGCTCATTTATTTTAAAATAGAGCACTAATTGGGATATACTGTAAAAGGGATGTCTACAAGATGGTTAGTGTGTTTGAAGTAGCGTATTTCCAAAATTAAGCGTATTTCTTTGGTCATGGTGGACTTGTGAAACTCTAGTTTACGGTATCTCTACCCAATGCTTAGGAAGTAAGGATTATTTTATGTATTTTAAAGCTGGTTTTGTCTATTTTTAGGTACCCTCTTTACCAAAAGGGGAATCCACAGCTCAGAATCTTTCTACCCAACTTTTGGTTGAAGCTGGTTAAGCCTACAGAAAAACAGCCTCCAAACGTTGTGCAGTTCCATGTGTCAATGGAGATGACTAAACACGATATTAAGAATTATCTCGAGAAGATATACAAGGTGCCTGTTGTTGAAGTAAGGACGAGCATTTCTCAAGGTAAATGTAACCATTGACCTCTGCAGAATAGAGGACATTATTATTATGAGCAGAATTCGGCGGAAGATAAGTAAGTCACCCCTTATGCTCCGAACAATGCTTTGCTATGGCGACCACACGCTTGTTATCTCGGCATTCCCAACCGTTCCTTCTCTCCAAACTCCCGATCGTACCAAATACCAGCTACCAACCCTTGCACCAAAATGACAACCTGCTAGCTCACTCAGCACTCCCTATCAGACCACAATCATCTCTGATATAGTCTAAATAATGCATAACACTATCCACATAGTTAAGTGCGCGAAGCAGAGGCAGTAGCCAAAGCGAAGCGCCCTTGCATTTTCGAATCATGTACGATACACTGTTTGTAGGTTTCGAAAATGTGGCATATTATATCTTCCAGAAGTTAGTCAGCCTGCCACCTTTTGTTTAACGGTATGACGTCACACCACCAATGTCCAATCACGAGTTTCTACGTAATATGAGGACAGAAGAATTCGCTAGATCGTGGTTTAAAAGAAAAGAAAGTGAATCGTGAGGGCATGGAGGGCGGGAACATCCATCCAAGGTGCGACTTTCATTTATTTTTTCCCCAGAATTCAAATCCATGGGTCATTGTACTTATGTGGGTACCCGTCCCACCAATGTTAATGCTATCTTCTGGCTCATTTTATCTCTAAGGGAGCATTCACACCAAAGCAGTGTAGCAAGCAAGTTGCAATAGTTGGATGCAGGTTATGCGCTACTCATTTTAAATCCCAAATAAACAAGTTTAAGTCTTCATAGCATGGTAATAATGAATCTCGCAAAGTGCGACATTCATTTCTTTAGATAGATCTGGACTTATTTCATGCAACGCTACCCGGGATGATGCATGCATACAGTTGTCTTTTCAGCTGTTTTCTAATAGTTATGAAAATACAACACATAGGCCTATTCACTTATGTAGCGGTAGATTATGGCGAAGAGAGCTACAATTTGTACATGCATAAGGCCATACGATATGGCAATTAAAACTAGTAGGAAAAAAGCCTGGATTAAAATTGCTGAAACTATATCCTCTTTAGGTAAATTACATTATTTTAAATGTGTTTCTCAATAGTTCAAGTGAAAATATATAATTTACCTTAAACTGCAGATCGCATTCACTACTTTGGTATGAATGCAAAACTGGGAACCATGCAACTCTATGTGCAGCCTGCATCCAGGTAGTGATTTGCATGCTATGCTATTTTGATGTGAATGCTCCCTAATTATTGTTGTGTCCAAGTATGAAAATTTTACATATTTTGAAATATCAAAACTGAAAACTGCAATACTTACAGCTCAGTCAATTATTTGTCATTATTCTGTTGTTTGTGGCACCCAGTATCTATCATGAATATCCCTAAACATTTTTTAAATGTACGTCCTTATAATATCTTTTTTATAATTGTAATTACCAGCAGGTGCAAAGCATCCCTTAAAGCTCTAAGGCTGAGCCTACCCAAACTTTTCCAGTATACCTTAGTTTGTTCTTACTAATACATTTGACAGACTTAGTAAATTTAGATTAATAAGTAATTATTAGAGATCAGTGAAAGTGATTTTATTTTGAGAAAATCTGTTTCAAAATTTTAATATGTCTGTGTTATTATTAATTTGGTGTTAAATGTTAAAAATTATTATTTGGCTATGTTTGTATATACAGGGTCTTTATTATAAGTTGAGACGGGGCGACCGGTGTTTTCACTCTCCGCTACGGAGTCCGCATTAGCCGCGGGCGGCGCGCGTGTGTCTTCCCTGCTTAGAGTGTAGGCTATATAAAGTATTACATATCTTACCTTATAACATATGTTGGAAGTGTCGTCCTTCCTGTGTTATACAGGCATTGTATCTGGAAACCACATTCTGGCTGACGCGAGTGAGTTCTTCCACTGTAATGCCCCTAATTTCATTCGTAATGTTTTCTTTCAGCTCCTCCAATGTGTGAGGATTTGTTCGATAAACCTTATCTTTAAGAATGTGGTTTCCAGATACAATGCCTGTATAACACAGGAAGGACGACACTTCCAACATATGTTATAAGGTAAGATATGTAATACTTTATATAGCCTACACTCTAAGCAGGGAAGCCGCGCGCGTGCTGCCCACGGCTAATGCGAACTCCGTAGCGGAGAGTGAAAACACCGGTCGCCCCGTCTCAACTTATAATAAAGACCCTGTATATACACTAGCTTGAAAGGACCAGGTTTTGTATTTTGCATGTAATTCAAAACTAAATTATGGGAGACTTGATTTTCAAGCTCTGAGTCCTTGTACAGGTATCAAGAGTTTGAAGGGAAGAAGAACAACTTATCACCCTCAATTTATTCCCTCAGAAAATGCTAGATATGTATGTAATCACTCATAAAGCATTTAGAATTTTTGCAACCCATTGCTTTTACACACTACACCTTGTAGGTGTTAAATAGAAAAAACAGAAATTCCGGTACCGGTAACATAACGTTTAACTGTCTTTAAGGGATATTTTATTTCCCATTTTCATGTTGTCATTCAGCAGTTTCGGGACAAAATCAAAATAAAATCAATGTCACTTTCAAATTTTCTTCCCCAAAAATCAGGGACATAATTTACTACGCACTTAGGACTAAAAATGTTCCATCCTATTTTGTCTTTTATTTTTTACATGCTTAGGGCTTATGAAAAACATCCCTATTTCTCAACTCATACAAAGCCTAAAGTGATGAATAACGTATCAGTGGATAGAATTCTTTACTGACTTTAGATGTAGCATTATTCGCTACCTATCGTTGGCAAAAACTCAGGCTGAGAAAACTGAAAATGCTGTTCCTGCAATACCTCTTAGTCTACATAGGCTTTTAAGTCATTCATGTTTCAGCTAATAAATTAATTTTTAAGTTTCTCATAATAATAACAATTATGTGTTTAAAAGTAGGCTGTACAATCAGCATCAGAGCATTACAACATTACAATTTATTATATGAATGATTGTAGAATTTAGATACTCATTGCTGTGTTTAGAAGCATATTTGAAGTTTGGATTGTATTTAGGCTATCTGAAATCTATCCATGAAGTATAATACCATCCAATTTCAATAAGGCATGATGTAGAAAATTTTCAAAATTCAAACAGACACATTAAACCAGGGATTGCCTTACATTGTTGTAATTGGACCTGTAGGCTACCTCACAAAATACTGTTAGGGGTGAATGTTTTGATATAATACTTTTTCAAAGAAAGTCCCCATACAAATCCAATTAGATAATTGCCAACTTTTCTTACCCTAGCTAATGACCTATATTTTGTTTACAGGCAATACCAAACGGGATGTAGTTAAAGGATATGTAACCAAGGAGGATGATGTAAAAATTGCATACGTGACACTGGTAAGAACTGGTCTTTATGGTTGCATTGTACAATATAATATTCTTGTGGTGTACTTAGAGCTGGGTAAAATCAGTCTTATTCATAGGGTGTGATTTATATGCACTAAAATCATGTAAATGTGCATGCAAATGCTTTAAAAATTTATGAAATATGTTCTAGAAAGGAAAATATATACATAAACTAAAGATTCTACACCAGTAATTTTTCTCTGTATATAGGAAAATATACATTCCTTTCTTTTCTGATTACTACAATTTACAATTTAGTCTAGTTTTCTAAATTTTCACAAGTTAATCTCTTGTTTTACATAAAGGAATTCGAAAATGGGTAAGAATTCATTACCTAACTTAAATAGAACAATTAAAATCTATGAAAATATTCAAATATTGAAAACAATATATGAAACAAAATCTAGAATGTTTTGAACAAAGTTGGCAAAATATACCTCTTCGATTTAAAATTAATTTCTTCTCACTGTCAATCCAGCTTCACATTTAGATATTTTTTGTTTTGCTTTCCTTAGTTACTTTTAGACGAGTCACTATTATAAAAACACAAACTAAATGAAGTAAATAAGCTGAATATTGGCTTGAGCTTAGCTGACGAAGTTAATTCATTTCAAATGTTGTAATGAGTGTGTGGTATGCGAGGAAAGGAAAATTAAGTAAAATTAATTAATAAACAAACAAGACTTAGAAAAGTGTGTCATATGTATGACTGCACACCTAAGGCCATTCCAAGGAAATATCAAATGTAAAATAAAATTACATTTGGAAAAAAAAAAGAAAAAAAAAAAAATGCCCAGCTCTTTGTAGATTAATAAATTAAAATAATGATTCTATTATTTGTTGCAGCCTAAAGATCACCATTTTGAGTTTCCAAATCTCTTTGAAAAGGAAGAGGAGAAACTCACTGACGATAGGAAGCAGCTAGAGGAAGTTAAGAACAATTACAAAAAATTCTTACACAAAAGTAACAAAAGGCCTGGCTTACCAGGATGGTTTTCTGTATAGTGTTTCAATAAAACCATTATACATTATTTAAATTCTACAAACTTAATAATAATCATTCATATAGTAAATTGTAATGTTGTAATGCATTTATGCTGATTGTGTAGCCTACTTTTAAACACATAATTGTTATTATTTTGAGAAACTTCAAAATTACATTCATTAGCTGAAAATTAAAATCATTTTGTACTCTCTATAGAGCTGTTTTTATTCCTTCCCTTGGTAGAACATAAGGAATATTTCAGTAAAATCCTGCTTACTGGTAGGCCTACTTGTAATTAGTGGGAGCAGAGTGACTTGAGACATAACATTTTTCAGATAATTCATGAATTCTACTAATCCCTGCTTCCACGAAGCTATATTTGTGATTTAGAATGTTTTGATGCAACTAAATCAATTGGAAATTAACAAGTTATAATAATGTATGAACTTCAAACATTACTTTGATATTTTTCTATAACACTTTCTTTCTGTTTGAAATCTTCTCTTATGATGATACAGTATTAAATTTTGCATTTTAAGTAATGTGCAGGAAACATTAAATACATTTTCTAATAAGATTAACACTTTGGATGGTTGCCACCTGTTATGATCAAAAGCTATGCAGCGACTAGCTTCAAGTTTGAGCAGCTGTACTCTGGGAAAAACCTTATCATTACAGATGATGATAAACAGCAGTAACAGAGTTAAACCCAAATAGCAGGGTACTTGCTTAAAATTTTAGTTGCCAACCAAAGATGTTAAAATTAGTGGAGGGAAAAAAAAAAAAAAAAAAAAAAAAACCCAAACATAACCACGGCTCAAATCTGCTGATAGCCAATCAGTAGAGCCAGGTTTTGTTCTTATTAATGATAAACACAAAATATAATAGACAGATGCAGCAAGAACTACATTCATGGTGTTTCACAAATATGACTTTTATGGGTGTAATTATGCTGCAAATTTTTGCAAAAATTAACTGTTTCTGCAAAATTCTTTATTTTTATGATAAAATTAAAAATGGCATTTTTTTAAAAAATGTATTCATTTTGAAGATGTTGCCTATAAAGCAATGAGAATTAATTTGGAAAGGTAAATTAACCCAAAAGTACAGACTATGTATTATTCTCTTTTATGACCTGCAGGACCATCCAAGACAGCTGAGGGTTTTCCTAAGCGTTTGGAATATTCTGTTATGAATACTTTTGTTTTGAAGTTCTTAAAGTATTAGCTGCAATAATAAATAAATGACAGACAAAGTATTTTGTGTACAATTTTGATTTACTTTAAACTTTTCTAATAATTAAATAAATGTTATTTTATAAGGATATTGGAAGTTCAAAAAGCATATGGGTATGAAATTTAAAATTACCACAAAATTTCTATAATATTTTAAACTATAAATACATCATATATAATTCATGACATTTTAAAAAATAACCACAAAAAACCTGGCCCTACCAATTAGGTTTGAGAATGTTATTTTAATCATCTTTCATGATAAAATGTAGAAATATTATTCTAACTTACTTGAATTACAACATTGATCTAAGTGGTCGTATCAGCGGTCTTCACTTTGAACCCATCAAATCACCATGTAGTATCTGAAATATTACAAGTTAGTTATACATGGCTAATAATCTCTCCTGTAAACAATTACTAAACTATACTAAAGAATACATACGCCACCATGTCAGCCATTGCTCCGATAAGTATGAAAATATACAATGCTGCCAAAATGTGAATAACTAGAGTTGCATTATTTTACTCAGTACATGGCAGAATAATCTATGGATTAAATAAAATGGCACACTGTAAATGAAATACAGATGTCAAATAAAACCAGAGTTGGTAGCAGTTACATACTACCCCCGCGCCACTTCTTGGGCGCTGGATTTACGGGGAAGTGAGGGTCGGGGGGAACAAAACATAGCTAGTCTGCCAGTCTTTCTGCAGTGTTGTCAACCAAAGAAATAACGTTTCAGCAGAATCGCACGTATGGTATTTTATGTAGTGACTCTAATATACAACATTTTAACGCAGTCCAATAATATAACGTGGGATGGTATTGCGTAACAATTAATTACACGTCATAAGCGTTTGGTTATCAAATAAGTCATCAAATAAGAATATTATACATAATATAGGCTCAATATTTTTACACTGGATGACTAATTTTAAGCATAAAGAAGAGTCTTAGCAGAACATGCTTCACCATTTCGTGTTGTAAAACGTAAGAGAGGTAAGGCATCTAAAAGTGGAGAAAACTATAGGCCTAATTTTAAACGTATTAAATACGTTTTGTGAAAAGTTCGCTCAACTTTCAGTCCATGAAATTGACATCAGAGTTCACGGGATCGTCAGAAATTAGCACATATGGAATTCTTAAAGAGGCGAGGAAAGTGTTAAGATTGTATTTTTCCCCATAACTCCATGCGTCAGAAAAGATAATGTCAATAAATAAATAAAAAAGAATCCTGAGACAGAATGAAAGCTTAGTATTGAAGCCACTACATGTCAGGGTGTATAATGTACTTCGTGTTTCAATGTTGTCAGCTTTCCTACGAAGTTGAACGAAACCTATCGAATGAGGACTAGGGAGCCGAGCGCCCAAGAAATCGCATGCGGGTAGTAGGATATAATTAATACAAGCGCATAACATATTATTACTTGGTGAATAATAAGGTAATAAAGAAAAACACTAGGATCAACCTTAGGAAAGTAGTAGATGGGTTCTAGCGAAGAGACAGGTAGGTTCTAGGTTAGTGATAAATAGCTCTAGGTTATCAACAGGTTATGTTAGATTAGCCGAATCCAGACGAAATGCATTAATATATTAGTCCCATAAACAGAATAGGTATAACTTGCTTGATGTAATTTTTGCACCTTTCTTTTGCGCCAGTCCTCTTGGGTAGCCATGCATTGATCCCCGCGCTTCTTCCATGTCTGGAATGCTCTCTGGAAGTCTCATTCTTGAAGCTGTTCAAGCACAATCTACTCCCATTGGATCTCCTCTACAGCATTGGAACAGCAACCCTTTAGCTCCAACTTCATTGTCGGGAATAATTAAAAGTCACAGGGGACCAAATCTGGGAGTAAAGGGATGGGGAGCGACGACTGTGGGTCTGTACAGTGAGTCCCATGAAAGAGTTGGATATGGTAATGAAAGTACAAGGTGTGGAGAAGACATGTTGAGAGAGATCTCCATCCAGAACTGAGAGTGTAACTGAACTGCCAGCTATTCGAGGGTGATGAGCCTGAGCACGAACTGGGCAGCAATACAATGTATGTTCAAACTGGATGTGAGGATCGGCTAACTGTTCCAAATTACATGATGATGCCAACACATTTTCACATTTTTGGTGTGTTACATGTGAATGGTTGCCTTGGCCTCTTGTGATCCACAAGTAATGTTATGCCATTCTTGCAAGGCAAATGCCACTCAAAACACTTCTCTCTTGAAATGCAAATGAAACACCTCTCTTGAAATGCAAACCACTCAAAACATCTCACCCAACTCATTGCTTTGTTGCTGTAGGCCTCTTTCAAATTCTGCAAATTTTTTGAGTTTCACGCAAAAATTTGAAGTTTTGAACCTATTGTGAAATCACAAACGCAAGAAAACACGTCATCACGCTTACTGGTATAATACAGGTCCCAAAGCAGATAATGCTTTGAAATTTGGTGTCAAGCCGCAGGGAGGTCACTCATCTTCTCAGCTCTGTGCATATTCAGTCAAGTGATCCATTCGTTCAAAGCAGAAATAGTCTCAGAATATACTGATTACCTTTTGTATATTTAAGATGGAGATTATGTGCAGCTTTCTTTATTATAGAAGATACACCACTTGTGAAATGTATGTATAATGAATGAATGAGCAAAGTAGAAAATAGTGCAGATGTATTTCTTATAATCTGCAAATTTTATTTATGATTTATAACTACACAAGCCTAATGTTAGTTGCGAAGTGGAAAACAGTCTGAAAATCTATCGCTTTGCACCCTACCCATTGAATTTTTGTGTTTACATGAAGATTCTAGGGTGGGAAATTTCATTCAACTGTGATTACCAGGACCCGGATTCTGATGACCTATAAAATGACCCTAAATTTTGAAGAAAATGACTTAATAATTATAAAAAATGACCTATAAACTGATAATTTATTTATAACAAATTATTATTGTACACACAAAGTTATAGACTAGTTTGTACATAATTGTAAAAAAAAAACTGTAAATAACTGTAGGCCTAATGCTGTGAATGTTCTTTTCTCACGGAAATTTATACTGGCACTGAGGCACTGGTGAGTCAAAATTCGGCACATCCTTTTGTGGTCTGCCGGATTATATTGTTGCTTATTGAGGGTAAACATAGTTTGCACTCTCAAATCCAAGCAGGTGGCAGACTCTGGTGCCAAGTCAATCTAATAACAATAGTAATATAATACAAAATTTTGGCGTTTCTTTGATTTTCACTTCCGACTGAGACATGTCAACACTTTAATGCTGAATTTTTCCTTCTTGCATTAAACACTTCAAAGACAGCACCGCTAAAGCGACGAAAAAATTAATACACTCAATTTAAATATATGAAAATGACTAAATAAGGAAGCAAATGACAAGAAAATGACAAAATAATGACCTAAAATTGAAATAAATGCCCTAAAAATATGAAACTGCATAAAATGACAAAAAAGACCTAATAAAAATGCATTTCTATAATCTAGAGGCCATGATTAGGATTTATCTACAAGTTGGCAATGTCTATGCAGTGTCAATAAAAATATGGCATGTCATTAGAATCCGGGCCCTGGTGATAACCATTTCTATTTTGTTTCTCATGGCTCAGCATGAACAGGTGACTAGTTGATGAGGCAAGGCAACTATTCACTGGTCTGGTGTTCTGTAGCTGTTCCAAAAATTATTTATGAAACATTCATCTACAAAGATACTTCCATGCTATCCCAGTTCTGCACTTGTTGGTTGTTTGGTATATGGTTATTTAACAAGGGGGATGTACTGCAACTTAGGCCTGTGACCATCACCGGTATGCCAGAATTTTGTCCTGCAGGAGTTCTTTTACATCCCAGTAAATCTACTGACATCAAACCCGCAACCTTGAGCACAGAAAGCCAGCGCAATACTACTGTGCCCCCTAGGCCAACAGTTCTGCACTTGTCATATAACTTGTCATATAACTTGTCAGAAAGATCAGCAATTGACTAATAATGAGATTTTAATACCTATCCTTGAGAGTTAAAGCCATTAAGTACCTTATTTAAAGCATTAAGTTATGTCATTTGAGCCTTATTCTTTCAAGACTAGAAATGTACAAAAAAGCTAAGAAAAACTACAAAATTTTCACTCTGTCATTTTTCAGTAGTTTCTACGTTATTTTAATTAATACAGTGTGTTTCATGTAAGAGTTGGCTATTAATGCGGGTTTTTCCATCGTGATGGCCACGGCGGCAGCAGAAACCGGCATGATTGGCCAAATCTTACGTGATACATACTGTATAATACGAGTATTATAGTTCATTTCACTTGTCTTTACCTTGATAGTCTAATACCAAGCCCATAATTAATTCATTATCTTACAAAACTGTTATTTAGGTGGAATTGTATGAAATGAGATGGATTTACATGATCCTAAAGGATCTCTGAAAATATTTACTTATGCATTTCTAGTTAAATTGCTTTTTTTTTTATTTAGAAAATGAGACAGTTTTTATAAACATATAAATGTTAACATCATTTAGTGGCAACTTTCCACAAGCAAAGTTTCCGGTCATTTCCTACACAGACATAAGGTAAACGGAAATGCCAAGTTAGTCCACCAATGAGCTGGAAAGAAAAAAAAAAGAAAATAAATTATTAAATAAGCAAGAACAGTCTGAAATTTTTGTTTTCTACATTTCTTAACAGGATATTCTGAAATGTTCAGAATATTATGAGCTCTGCTATGGAAAATAGTATATAGTTTTCATTTTGTTATCTTGAGTAGTTTCTAAATTAATTTAAATATTAATATAAGGTATTATAGTTAATTTCACTCTGCTTCATGTTGGTAGTCCAGTACCACAATTTATTATCTTACAAAAAATATTAATCAGGCACAAAAAAAAAAAAAAAAATTAATATGATCCTAAAAGAGCTCTCGGAATATTTACTTAATTTTTCTAAATATATTGCTTTTTTAACAATTCTTTAAATTTTCTCTTTGACTTTTTTGGCTAAAAGTCTGTGTTTACAATAATTATCGAACCAAAACACAGTACCTAAGGTAGAAAGTAAATGAACAGAGAGAGTTCATGTAGAATTAGAAGAGTCCGGATGGACTTACAGTATTCATATATGGGGCATAGAAAAAAGTGATGAATTGCCAGATGAGTTTTTTCTTTGTAAAATTGTACTGGGTGTGCCATATAATACAGGCATAATCAAATACTGATACTTTGTTAGAAAAAAGGAAAGTTCCTATGAGAGGATTGATGATTGAATGAGTATATCGTATGAAATTATGGTATAATTATCGTATGAAATTATTGTATTCAAATTATGGTTTCATGATAAAACTCTCATAAAGAACCTCCTTTAAAGCAGTGTTTGTAATATCAAGAAAATAACATGTAAAATAGGTGGTGGGTTAAGATGAAAGAAGAACTGGTTAAAAATGATGCAGACTAAGAAAAGGATTCTGGAAAGCAGTGAGGTCTCCTTCTCATAGCTCACTGCAGGTACTATTGCTTGATAAAAATTAAATTAACTTTCTAGATAAAAACTAAATTAATTAACTTCAACTAAATTAACTTTTTTTAGACCTGGTTATAAAGAAATCTTATGCAAATTTCAACATATAGAGAAGTACGGAGGCAAGTGAATATGTGACAGTAGAAACCTGTTACTTGTATTAAGTTTCATAACATTATTAGTTCAGCCATTAATCTCCTTAAGTCTGATTTGTTGTTGTATTTTATTTATTATTTGTATTTTAATCGAAAAAACTTTGGATTTTTAGTGATGGGAGTTCTTGAATAAAAACTCTGAATTACTTGATTCTTGAAAGTTCTCGAGTTCTCACTCAGTCGTATCGCTTCTGTTAACTTCATTAACACGGTACAAGTTTTACAAGCAAGAAAGACATTATGTATGAACGCACAGGTACCATGCACACAGGGCAGTTCAATGATGCCAGAATACGTTTTCTTAACATACCATCACATGTCAGCTGAGACAGCGTTATCTTACAGATCTTCACTGTGAACACTATTAGCAGAATGCCGTTAATGCAATATCTAACAGCGCTGCATGAAGCTAATGCCTATTGGTTTGTACTAGATTCTTAAAATCATTCAATTCTGCCCATCACTAATTTTTTTGTTTGTTTACTTAGCCGTTACTGTGATTTGGCATCTTATTCTTGATTCAATCACATTAAGTTTATCATACAAATAATTTCTTTTACAAACTGCACATAACAAAACTGAAGTGCATTAAAGTCTCTAGACATTTTTCTGATTTCTTATGAATTAGATATTTATGAATGCTGATAGACGCCTTCATTACTAATATACTTGATATTCAATACTTGCAATATCACAATGAAATGAATCAGCTTTTGTTGATATTATTTATCTTTAACACTACTCCTTTCATCTGGCCCATATAAAGGTAGAAATAGATTTTACTACAGAAATAAAACATGAAAATCAACAAATAGAACCAGGAAATCTTTGTTATATCGAATAATCCTGACTTGAAATTTTAACTACTACAAACCTGAAGTGAAGCTGTGAGAACTGGATGCTTGTTTTTAATGTGAGACACCTTCAGCTGCATATCTGGCCGCCCCACAGTTGCTATGTGGACATCACTTAGTTGAGAAATCCGCAGCAGCTGTCCTCCTTCAACATGCACAGGCCTCATTTCCACTGGTCGACTGAAGGTAAAGAATATAAGTTATACTAGCTCATTCTAATGTTATGAATATTTAAAAAAAAAAAAAAATTATATACAGTGGAACCTCGTTAGCACGTTCCTCATTACTACGTTTTCCCGCATAGTACATCGGTTTTTGGAAGTCCCAATCCCAATCTTAATAATTGCATGTTTAAATGTTTCTTAACACGTTTTGGTTTAACGCTTAGTACGTTCGTATTTGGCTCGCCAACCACACTTTGTCAAACATAAACTTTGAACGCGCATCCGATAGTGTGATCTCTATGTCAGAATTCTTGTACTCTCTGGTGTCCAAGTCTCAATCTTTGCTCTATGGGACCAATCGTCAGCCATTTTGAACCATTGCAGTTTGCTTCTCATTGGCCATTTGACTTGGCGCTGATTTTGCCGAGTCAGCTGTTAGGCCGCCATTTTATATCGTGATAATTTTGAAGTAGTGAAATATATTTTAAATTTCTTACGGTTCGTGTGATGAGGAGAAGAAAATATTAGAATGTTTGAAGAAATGTATGCCAAAAAAGCAGATCGTGCTTCTCACGTCGGTATTGGATCGCATTTCATTAGCAAATTGTGGCTGTGAACATGACCGTGTACAAGACTGTTTACAGAACTGGCACGTGTGAAATTTTGCACAATTACAATATTTCGTGTTTGGTAATAGATTGTGGAGTGCAACTTGTTTCATGTGTGATTTTCAGAATAAAATAGATGCTTTCTTTGTGAATTTCGTCTTGATTTATCATTAAATATGGCTCCCATACATTCCATCAATTTTTGAAAGTTTTTTTTTTCCAGATAAAATTGTTAGGCCTATGAATTCGTTTACATAATATAAATCTCTCGTAACAAATGGCTTGGCATTGAAGCACCTGTGTATCACTGTGGGTATTTCAGAGCCATTAGGATGCACTTTTGGGTGGTTCTGAGCAACTTAGAAAACATAGGCCTATCTACATATTCCCTACGATTTTTTATTTTATTTTCAGTAGTACGTTTTCCCGTTTAAGACGTCTATTTTTTTCAGTCCCTAGAAAAACGTCTTAACGAGGTTCCACTGTATATGATATTAAAACCTGAATAATTGGCTTAATTAATAATGTCTCACTCTAGAGGTTAATGTATGGAAAAGTTACTGATCTGTAACTCTTATCTCTGGACAGTTTCTACATTTCCACTAAGCTAAATAATAAGAATTCTAACTTTGTGAAAATTTTCCAAAGAAATTAAATTTCTGAACAGTAATCCTCCATCAGATATATTTCAGTGAAAGTCAATTTTTTAACTAAAATTATGTGTAAATTAACTGTAGTTAACTAGCTAGTTAAAACTACTGATGGGAATTCTCAAATTAAAAAAAAATCTAAAATTATTTGAATCTTGGAAGTGCACATATTCTATAATGTTCAAGATTTCCTCTCTGCCAACCTCCAGGACTATCAAATTTTAACAGATATTATGCTAATATCTTACAAACACATTTACTTATAAATAATAAATTGTATGCAAAATAGAATATATAATTATGTGCAATACAGGTGGATGAGCATGTGTGTGCAAGTGTATGTATGTATATTTTGGCATGCTGAACAGATTTACAAGATTTTTATATTTAGAAGTAAGATGATGAAGCCATATTTCATGTAAATCTAACGGTGAATGAAAGAATAAATAAATAAATGGATACTCATGTTTCCATTATGCCTCTATTAATAATGCACGGAAATCTATTCTAGCAACGAAAGAAATACATGGAATTTATCCCCAGCTGTTTCTCCATCTAACATAATGGCAAATTAAACAGGTATCCATCAATGTGTAAATGGATCTTTTATCTCTGAGTTTGTAGGAATGTGGTTAGAAATGGAAAATCCTTGAGTTATTCAGAAGGCAAAATACCCAGCTTTAAAGAAACCCAATAAAAAGAAGTGTTTAAAAATATTACAAGTCAGTGGATAAAAGTTAAAATCACCAAACAACGTTTCAACTCTCCCCTGGAGTCTTCTGTGTTACTTCTCACACAGTACTGATCATGAAGATTGAGTTTCGTCATGGTCAGTACTGTGTGAGAAGTCACCTGAGGAAGACTCCAGGGGAGAGTTGAAACGTTGTGTGGTGATTTTAACTTTTATCCACTGACTTGTAATATTTTTAAACACTTCTTTTTATTGGATTTGTCTCAGTGGAAATTTGGGACCGATATGGATGTTTTATTTAAAGAAACCAATCATAAAGCAGAAAAATAATTATGAATCTTGAAATACATATATTTACAATAAGCAATATGAAGCATTTCATACAGTAGAGCATGATAATAATTAAAATGAGTCAAAGAGTAAAAACACTTATTGTGATAAAATTTATTAATCACATGGGTGATTATTGAAGCCCATACAATAAACTACCCAATTCACTTAAGGATGCAAACTTATTATGATAAGTGTTTTTACTCTTTAACTCATTTTAATTACATATATTTAGTTGTATTTTCACTGTCAATAATTAAAACACAGGTTCAAGATGAAGGTCAATATTAATTTTAATCAAACAGGTATTGAAGATGCAGTTAAATGAGGCAAAAGTATATTAATTTTGTTTAAATAAAAGAACTTTAGAAAACTAAGTATGTGTAATATTGATTCTAATACCACTGACCTTGGTTTGGATACATCCCAGACTATCAATTCTCCAGCTGCTATGGCAGCCACTCGCAGACTGTTGCTGGGAGCCCAGTCAGCCGACATCAGGGGCACATTCCCGCTATCAAATGACAGAATGGCCTGCCTGCTGTGAACATTGTACAGATGCAGGAGTCCGTTCTTCTCTGCTACAAGCAATTTGCCCGTCTCCTCACGGTGACAGCATACTGACATACCTGTGCACACAATACAAATATGAGAGGAAATTTCCAATTATCAAATGGTAGAATGGCCTGCCTGTTGAAAACACTGTACAGATACAGTGACAGCCCACTGACATACATGGTACACTCTCAATACAAACATGAGAGGCATATTCCCACTAGGGATGGGCTATTGATTATCAAAATATCAACATTTTGTTTTCGATATCATTATTTTTGACATCAATATTTTAATTCCAATAATATCGTGATATCGATATTGCTCTTTCATAACAATGATTTTTCTCAAGTCAAGAACAAGGAGGGCAAGACCGGGACTGTAACAAGAACTACGCTATTATAACATATTTATTTATAAAAATGGACAAAATCAACGTTTTAGGCAATAAGTTAAAAATTAATGAAAGTAAAACATACGTATAACATATATAATTGACAGATAGCAACGTTTAATTACATTTATTTTCATCGTTTCTGGTTGTCAATTTGAGTATTGCTGCCACGATGGCGTCTCAGTTACACTTACTTGTCAGAGGTAATAAAAACAAGTAGTGATGCCAAACGATCCCTAAATGGCTAAAGGGTACAGATTTGCATTTAACAACAGTATAATGAATACAGCACACACAAATGGGTTCAATCCGGAGTTAGTTAACAGGAAAATAAGTAAATTTGAAAAACAGAAGTTAATAAAACAACATTGCACTTTGAATAACATACAAGATGAAAAAGTTTTCAAGAAGTTCACATACCACCCAAAATTACATGATAAATTCAGCAAAATATTCAAAGACATCAATATCAGATTGGCACCCAGCAACAAATGTAACATCAAAACGTTGCTGCAATCAGAACAAAGAGACAAGATTCCCCCCAATAAAAATTCGGGTATATATAGGCTGAAATGTAAAGACTGTGACAAATGTTACATTGGAAAAACAAAAAGGAATTTGAAGGTTAGACACACAGAACACATAAGGAACATCAAATACAAACAAACAGATAAATCAGCAGTTGCTCATCACTATTAGTCCACAGAGCATGAGTTCAAGGAGGACATTGAACTACTAAAAACAGTAAATAAACCAATAGATTTGACTATACGGGAAAAAATCTTTATCCAGAAAAATAAATACTATCTAGTAAATTTCGACATCCCAAAGGACAATGACCTTATCTCCAGGCTGATTCGACCTACAACGACACCTAGCGAACAACCAGCGGACCCGGCAGTGGACCTCATTTGAGGATACAAGCAAGATGCTTTTGAAACGCGTCATGTGTAAGTACATGTGAATTAGTGAAGTTGAGTGCTCCATAGCAATCTTTTTTGTAGTAACAGTATGTTTGTTTTTAAAGCATTCTGAAACCATGCATGTGCACAACATCAGTTCGCATGCAGCAAAACCATCGATGTGCGCATGCGTGAACTCTGTGTTAACAGTTTCTATTATCTTAGAAAACTTTCAATATTTTGAATATCAACATTTTCTTACCGATAATACAGAACTATCAATATTAATAATCAAAATTCCTTCTTGTCTTGTCGAACCATTAGAAATTGCAGAGGCTTTTAATAACTTCTTTGTAAATACTACAAACAACAATGTAAATAATTCTTCAAATTTGTATTCCAGTTACCACTCCAACCCTGTTACGAAAACAATTTTTCTAACACCACTAACAGAGGATGAAGTTGCAAATATTATCCTTCAACTAAAGAATAAACATAGTTGTGGTCTTGATGAAATCACGAACACAATTAAGAAATCTGCTAAATGTTTTATTATTCCCCTAATCGATATTTGTAACCTCTCTTTGTCAACTGGTAATTTTCCTGATCAATTTAAAATTGCAAAAGTCATACCAATTTATAAGAAAGGCAACAAAAACAAAATTCAGAACTACAGACCTATTTCCATTCTGCTGATCTTTTCAAAAATATTGGTAAAGGTGATAAATAATAGAGTTGTACAGGGTGCGGCATTTAAAGTTTCCCATTTTCAAAACCGTGTAACACATTTATTTAACAAAGAAATAAGCTATATTGAACATTTTTAAATGGCTTACAGTCTTGGATTTACAATTCTGGTCTTACTTTTTGAATATGATTTCCTTGAGATGCCCTCCATTAACTTCAATGCAATCTCCCTCGTACACTGGCCTTTACGTGGTGTGTGATGTCTTACGTAACATTTGCACTTTCCTGCATTGTTAAGACTGTTAATGTCAGAGAGGGCATGAGTGAAAACTTTAGACTTCAGATAGTCCCACAGAAAAAAAAAAAATCTGCTGCAGTAAGGTCAGGAGATTTGGAGGGAAAGAATTTGGAAAGAATTCGGCCGGGGAAACCAGCATGAAGGGTGTCCATTGAAAGATGTGCAGTATGTGCTACAACACCATCCTGTTGAAACCACAATCTCTCAATATCCAAGTTACGATGTGTCGATTCTGGTAGGAAGAAAGTTTGCAGCATGTGATTGTAACGTTCAGAGTTGACAGAAACCGAAGCACCATTATCGCTCTCAAAGAAATAAGGGCCAATAATACCCTGTGCTGCAATGGCGCACCACACCACGACCTTAGGACTGTGAAGTGGCTTATGTGGATTATGCGTGGATTTGCAGGAAATTGCACATGTTACACAAGACACCACACAATGTGTAATGGCCAGTGTACGAGGGAGATTGCAGCAATGTGTTGAAGTTAATGGAGGGCATCTCAAGGATTTCATATTCAAAAAGTAAGACCAGAATTGCAAATCCAAGACTGTAAGCCATTTAAAAATGTTCAATGTAGCTTATTTAAGTTTTAAATAAATGTGTTACATGGTTTTGAAAATGGGAAACTTTAAATGCCGCACCCTGTATTTACTTCTGGACTGTAGTAATAACAATAATAACAATGAAGAGGTATTTACCTGGAGAAGTGAGATGAAATGTAGCTTCACAATTATTACCATCCTTGATTGCCCAAATTTTGCAGGTGTGGTCATCACTCACCGATACCAAGTATTCTCCCTCTGGCTCAAACGTTATGGCATTTACATAATTGGTATGCCCAGAAAGGACCTACAAAGAAGTCATACACATAAATGAAGTGTCCACTTGCAAAACTGTGTACAACCATAAAAAAAATGAGCTAACAATGAATAAACAATCTTTATTAATTTTTCTAGCAATTTCTTATTACTAAATATCTGTAAAAACTGTTTTATTTTTATGCTAAGTTTATTTTAAAATTGAGGGGGTCAGCACAACAGTGGTTACAGCGGTTCGGTGGAGTGAAGTTTACCTGGGCGCCACAGTATAATGCATATACTGATTATTTCTGTATTTGTGTGTTGAACTCGCCTCCGGTCAGTCAGTCGATCGTCGAGCACTTCCCTCTAGCTTCAGGGTAGGAAGCGAAGAACACCTTAATATTATTGCTTGAATAATAATGCAGTTTCTTTGAACACTGAAGGAATATTCTGTTTATTAAATACGTTGGAAATACAAGTCCAGTCATTGACAATAATTACAAAATTTGTTTGTGAATAATTAATATTGTTACAAGTTCCCGGTAGATCGTTACTAGTGATACAATTGCTGCCGTATGTGATTTTACTTATCGCGATTGAAAGTAAGAATTCTTCTAAGTCGATTAATTCCCCAGCGAAAATTTTATAAGTCCAATTAATATTGTGGACACAAGTCCCCGAAACAGAATGTATTGGCTGTTATAGGCACAGGGCCTCGAAGTAGAGTTGTGTATGACTGTTATAGGCGCGGGGCCTTGAAGTAGAGTCCTGTTGACTGCTCTAGGCACGGGGCCTTGAAGTAGAGTGATTTTACAGCGCTCCGGTAGGCCTAAGGAAAACTTTCTTGGACAAACATTTATCCCTACTCTTCTTAATTATTATTCGTGAATCCCGGCACGTGGTACTATAGATTAATTCCTATTGGCTATTCTCCCGACCAATAATAATATGTTAGTTTCCCACGGAAATCAATTGGATTTCCCTTATTAACAAAACCCACAATTTAGCGTCTCGGATTTCTAAGAAGGTTTAATTGGAAAAACCGCGGACAGCGTGTTGTATCAGTAGCAAAATCAGAAGCTAGGCCTGAATTATAATAGCCGACTTCTTAAAATAACTCAAGTGTATCACTACCCTTGTGATAAGATCTTGGGAGATTTCCGACGCAGTGTACCTGAGTACTGCATTGCCTTATCTCGCACCCGCTAGGTCTGCTAGGGAAATTCCCAGCTTCTCTGTCTATTCACTGCAATCTCATTTTAATAGACATTTAAAATGATGTTGTTAAACTTTTTACCTTTGCCTTCTTTCTAGTTAATAATATTTATAATGAATGTTCCGTCTTTTCACGGTCATTTTAAGACCAAACACGGGCTATGAGATTTTATGATTTTAGTTTGAATAAATTTGGGCAATTAATCTGTCATTTATTATATTTAATTTGGTTATCTTATTTATTTCTTTTTGCCGAAGGATCTGAACTGCAATATGGTCTAACCCCCCCCAACATTGGAAAATGATATAGTGATGCTATCTGCATGAATTGGGGTGAACTTAATTATTATATTAAGGTTGGACCGAATACTTTGGTTTAGTTTGGTTTTTAATGTCCATAATCTGTTCCCTGAAACAAAATTTTTCTTGTATAAGTGCAATCAAAATAAGTAAATGTACAGAAACTGGAGGCTAATGATGATATTCTCAAGTAGGAACCACCCATTCATCATTAATTTCATGATAATCTAATTTTGTGAATAAGGTAAGTGTTGAAGGAACTGTGGAGAATGATCTTTTTCATGTATTTCAACGTTTGTAGAACCGAGTAATCATGAAAACTTATAAATACTAATACAAGCCCATTTTTCTTAAAATAATGTTCCATTACATATAAGTACTAAACATTTATTGAAATTATTTTTTTCTCCTTTCAAGAAGAAATAAATGTCAGTGCAACAGTTGTCTAACCAAGAAGGTTTGTGTTGCAAGGTCTCATAAAAACGATAATATCTCTGAAACATCTGAACAGTAGACTATGTAACATCGTAGTTAAGTTGGGCAAGCGCAATAGAATACCCCACTAACATCAAAACTGCATTTTCTAATTGTATTAAAACCACATGTGTAGAACTTTAAGCTGCTTTTTTTCTAAATTAAAAAAAAAAGCAGGTTAGACCACTGTTGCGCTGACTCCTCAATTTCAATATTTTGGTGTTATTATCCACTCACCATTATTATGAATTAGCCTCTTAAAAACCAGATATTTTTATTAAATGTTTATTTCAAACTGCCTGCCTCTTGTATTTTGTTTCATATTAATTCATTTGAAACTCTTCATAAGTTTATAGTGAATGCTTGTATTGGGTATTGATTTCCACAAGAATTTAGGAAATAAGCATTTCTAAAAAGAAAATGAATACAGGTATGTAATCTAGCATACCAAAAAAAGTTTGAGAAGCCATAGAAGTTAGAATTTATGGAGCAATAAATGTATTCTGAATGTGTTATAACATGCAACACATCGCAGATTCACCTGTGTTTCTGTCTCTTTGGCTACAAGATGTGAACGAGCAGTTCATTTTGGAGTGAAAATTGCTTCTCTATGGCAATATGACTGTCACATTTATTTGTTGAAAAAGTCACAAGAGAATAAGTAAAGAAAATTATGAAAAAATACATTAAAAATGAATTAATGCTAACATTTTGTCCAAATAAAATATTTTTTGCTGAAATTAGTTTAAAAAGTGTGATTAGGCTATGTACAGTCGGTCAAACAAAAACGTCGGGACTCGTATGCAGTTAAAATTAAAGTTTTAACGCATTAGTTCACAAGCTTCCTATAAAAAACATAAAATTCAGGTCATTTTCGGAACATATGAGGCCATGCGACAGGAGGGAAAAATGAAAAACGCAGAAAGCGCAATACACGATATTCAACTTAATGTATTTTCATAATTCATTTTGCTTTGTCATCGCACCACATAATGCAATAAAGGATGAAAATACAAACAACAAGGAAGAAAATACCATAAACAGTGAAGACGACAACGAAGCTTCATTACGTGAGATAATAAATGTTTTAAAAAATGATTTGTTAATTCTACAAAGTAAATATGATAAACTAAAGGAAAGTATTACAACATCAGGTATGGAAGAAATGTTTCACCAAGCAACTACACAAACATTACCTTCCAATAAAAATTGGGAGTTAGTAACCTCCAAAGGAGGAAAAAGGCCTGGTTTTGATATCAATAATACGACTGAGTTCCCTCCACTTAGAAACAGATTTCAGGCGTTGGAATCAACAATGATCTGGCCGGCCGCGTATTTCGATGCTAGATTGGTGGCAGAAGTTGAACGTAAGTTATTGATTAAGTTATCTGACTAAATAATCAAGAAAATACATGGAGAGACAAGAGGCAGGTGTGAACCTAACCTTAAGTCTTCCTGTACATGCGCATATGCTCGTTCGTGATACTTAATCAAATACCGCCTGACGTTTTTTATTTGACCGACTGTACATTCCCATTTTTTGCATTATGTAAATTTGCATTATTTCAAGATCCAAAAGTATGTTTTTGGTGTTTATGGGTGGTGTAAAAGAATAGTTTTCAAACATGCATCGAAATCAAATAAATTTGTGTGATTGAATCTTGAAAAATTCACGTAGGCCTAGATCTTTTTCCTTGAACTTTAAAAAAGCAGGTTAGACCACTGTTGCGCTGACTTCTCAATTTCAATATTTCAGTGTTATTACTAATCCACTCACCATTATAATGAGTTCATGTCTACTTATTACATTTCCCACCAAAACTTGCATCTTCTCTTTAAAAATTGGCCTCAAATATGAGACAGACCTAATTTTTTTTTAATGCTGTGGAGATATTCTGTAGGCCTACATGTCTCAACTATAGACCATTGTCATATATGCAAATGCAACAGTATGGTCCAAGGGCCATTTTCGAAACGCTGTGATTTTGTATATATTTTAATAATTCTTGTTTTTTATTTTATAAATGAATAGAGAAATGCGCACAATGTGCTTTGGTTCTTTTTTGTTTTGGATTCAGCTTTCTGCGATGAAGAACTTTGTCAATGATTCGTGCCTTTGCTTGCAATACATTAGATGTTATCTGTCACACGGTTCACCACAACGCTTGCACTCGTAGACTTGTCCTGGTAAGTGGTATCCTACTTTATGGCATATCAGATGATGAAAGCCACGCACCGCGAACCAGGTCATCAGGTTCGGTTTCCTCCAGTCTTGTAGTATCATGGCATCAGTGGCAAAGAATTCATCCCAGATTTCTTCTCTTTTGGCTGCGGGTTCTTTCAGAGTTGCCGTATAGTTGGGTGTGGCCGGTAGTAAAAATTTCAGTCTTATCTCTTCTATGCAAAATTGTTCTCTTGTGAGGGCGTATACTAGACGGGAGGGTGTGAACTTGGACACACATAAGAATTTCTTTAGGAAGAAGGCTTTGATTTTCTCAAGATTGGACAGTTGTTCTTTCGTGAGGTGTGGCCAAATGTTTTCTATGCCATATGTGGCGACAGGCGATACTTTTACATCGAATAATTTTATTACTGTGTCTACTGATAGCTTCCTCAGGTGTTTGATGCTGTTCATGGTTCTTGCAAGCACGTTGGTTCTGTCTTTCATGTGTAAAAAGAATTTGTCCCCTTTTGTTTGCAGGGTTACTCCTATGTATTCACATGCGTCACTGCAGTCAGAGGTTTTGATCTGTGGAGGAAGACTGTTTGCTTTCCGCCTCATCTGAAGGTTATGGACGCTGTCTTTCCATTGGTGATGCGTATTTCATTGCTTCCTGCCCAGTCTGCTAGTTTGTCAAGGGAGGCTTGCAAATCTTCAGCTGAGCATGAGGCCATCACAATGTCATCCGCGTAAATGTACATCTTGACCTTTTTTGAGTGTAGTGCCTCTGTGACATCCGCTGTGGGCATTATATATAGGAGGGGGGTTAAGGGTCACCCTGTAGGACTCCTACTGTCTGTCTTATTGGACTTGATTGAGAGATCCCGTCATCTATCTCTAGGTACTTTTCACACAGTATGTGCTTTATAAGGCCGCATAGGTAATTTTGGTGCCCTATCATGTTTTGTAATTTTATTACGATATTCTCTCTACTGATCGTATCGAGAGCTTTTGAGTAGTCCACAAAAATGGCATGTAACTTCCCTTTAGGCTTTGCCAATGCTTCTTCAATGTCTTTTTGAAGACAATGGACGGCTTGGGTGGTGTTTCTCTCTCTCCGAAAGCCAAATTGTTCTTCAGGTAGATGAGCGTCTAGTAGCTTAAGGGGTCACCCTTAAGTCTAGTAGTCAGTCTTTTTGTTACTAGCCGTGTTAGCATCTTGGGGAGAGAGCATTCGAGAGCAATTCCCCTTAGTTGTTGGGGTCTTCTTTATACAACATTTTTATTGTGGACTTCTTCCAGTTCTTTGGGATTGTTCCCTGGCATAGACACTTGTAGAGTAGACCTGTTATTATTTGCCCAAGATCTTGGCTCAGGTCCTTGATAGTTCATTGTAGATTTCGTCAGGGCCACATGCCTTCTTGTTTTTGCAACTTTTTATTGCGGATATCACCTCTTCAACTTTGAACATGTGTTCTTTGAGTGCAGACTGTGAGTCGCCAGAGACCTTTTTTGGGCATGTATCTTTTGATTGCAGTATTGAGGTTAGATGTTTTTCCAATACATTCATCAGGATATGTCTGGAAAATTGTGGTTTTGTCTGTTGTAGGGCTTTGAATGGGTCCTGTTCGACCTCTTTGATTAGTTTCCTTTCCTCTTTTTCCTGATAAACCATTTTGGCATTGCTTATCAGCTCTTTGTAAGCTTTTCTTTGCATGGCGTACCTCTGTCGGTTTTGATCTGTTGGTGAACTTTGCGCTCTGTGTAGAGCTAGTAAAGTTGTTTTCCGAGCTTCGTAGCATGTTCCATTGAACCATGGCTTGGATCTCCTGTGTGAGAGATTAAGTGGGATTGTTGCATTTTTCACTAGCAGTTCCAGTGCGGTCGCGGCTTCATTTATGTTTCCATCATTGAGAGATGTTACTATGGCCCTCTTGTGTGCTGATTTTTCTGGACGGTCTTAGAGCCGCAAGAGCTGGCTGGGATTGGCTCTTTTTAAGACTGAATGAGGTTGCGATTGATGTTTCCTAGCGACTTCTTTTATTGCTCGTTGTGAGGTTGAGCTATGTTTTTCATATTTGTGAAGACGGAGCTGGATCCATTGTGCCTTATGTATGTTATTTTATGTACATTCTACAGGCCTACAGTGCAAGGGTTATTTTTGTAATGCTGTATATTTTTATGCATATATGATGAAAAATACAATAGTGAGCTGCAGTGCCAGCACTGAGCAGGTGGCATAAACCAAGTATCGGGTGCTAAATAGGCTCCGCCCATCCCGCATTCCGTTGCCATGGCGACAGCAGCTGTCGGCCGGCCGGCGACCTCTCGCTCGGCTCTCGCCCCGACCGTTCCCGAACGTACTCCCGACCGTGTCCCCGCCTTCACTTGAGTCGATTCCCACGATGCGAGAGTGCCCCTTGTACCAAATATTCAAAATACGAGATGCCCCTTGTACCAAATATACCCACCTAAGTATTTACAAATTATATTTACGAATTACCCTTGTACCAAATATTCAAAATACGAGATGCCCCTTGTACCAAATATACCCACCTAAGTATTTACAAATTATATTTACGAATTACCAAGGCACCATTAGGATATATGTTCACCAGAGCCTCTTTAGCGTAACAGGACTCACCACGTGAAGGTAGAGGTTGAACATTATCATTCTTATTACTCGTCATGTATTACACGTCTCTGTAGTACAAAGGCTAAAAGTTTTCTCGATTTTTATTGCAACGAACCCTCGTGGTATAGTGGTCAAGGCGATGGACTAGTACGCTTGCGGTCCCCGGATCGAATCCCCGTAGGTGCGAAAATTAGTAGGATAGGAATAGGTCCCAAATAGGTAGGTAGGGTGAAGGAAAGAAAGGAGGTAATAGGGAGAAGAGGAGGAGAGGAGGAGGAGAAGAGGAGGAAAGAAATAAAAGGAGAAAATAAAAAAAAATTAATTTTCTTGTGTTTCTGCTATTTCCGCCAGATGTCTCTGCGCCGCTACTACTAATTCCACCATTACCTACTAGATGTCTCCCACTGTTTCATTTAGTTAGTCCCCGCCCTAAACCCCTCCTTCCCGGGCGGGTCCCGATAGCGAGTATGGGAGGAGATGGGAGGAGCCTATTTAGCACCCGATATTTGGTTTTTCCCGAGCAGGTTTATAGCCAAGATAGGGGAAGTAGGCAGTGGTGCACAATAGGCTCGGAAGCCAGAGGTAGCAGGTGAGAGTGGGCGGAGCTTTGCTACTGTGACCTAAAGCTATTTTTTTGCAGAGACTTCATTGTTTTCTCTATCACTAGGCTATTTGTATTTCACTACACAGTTATTGATTTGGTTAATCCTGTAATTGGTGGGTCTCGCATTACGTTGGCAATGCTAACCTCCATTGCGAATGTAATATCTGCTCCCGTAACATCAACGTTCCTAACCTAACATTGGAATATATGGCTCAGGACCCAACAAGTACAGGATTACCTAACACTTACTTGCAATGTGTGATTTAAAACCAAATCACTGCTGAATACTCTCAGTTTATAATCAGCTCCAGCACTGGCGAATGACACACATTTAGGCAGTACACTAAGGGAAGTTTCAGGGCTCCAAGCCAGAGCATGAACTCTTGTTTCATGATGAAACTCTTTCAGCAACTGAAATTCTAGCTCTTCCTCCAAATCATCATCTTCTTCCTGTAAAAATAAATTAAGATCTTAGGCCTATTTAACATAACCCACTTAGCACCTTATACTGTGACTAATTTTTAAAATAATTTGTTAATAGTAACCTCAGTTTTGTCACACAGTGTTATTCATGTATCATACCTGAAACTTCACATTGCCAACAGCAATTTTGTTTGACAGAGCAATGCAAATTATATTTTGAGACCACTCATACGGCGAGAACTCAACTTGGTATATTTGATCGGTGAAATCTATGGTATGAGCTGGAGCTACAAAGGGTTCCATTCTGGATCTTCGAAAACTCACAGAACCAGTACTGGTATTTAAAAATACACAGCCACTATTACCAAAAATTGAATTCCAAATTCAATTCTTAAATTTTGAAACGTGTTTCCAATTCGTAGTTCGTACCTCCTAAGAAAGCTTTCTGCATTTCTACGATTGGGTTGATCATCCGGGCAGTGTTGACAACTGTTCCGTTAAAACAGTGTTCAAAATCCCCTGAAATCCGCTAAATTAAATAAATAAAGTAATTAAATAATTAAAGTTGAAATAGTTGGAAGCACTTTCAACTTTTGCATTTAACCATAGCAGCAATAAAATCATAAGGGTAACTCCGAAGTTTCTCTGAAAGGATTAAAAGCACTTGTATATAGATTCTCATTTAATTAAAACAATTAACTTATATTTTGCTTTTTTCCCCATTCCATAGCTGTGTAATTTCATCAGCTTTAAACGCTCAAATTTAATAAAGAAAATTAAAAATATGGCATTATATTAGATGTTTTTAATATTCCGTCAAGCACGATATCCACTAAAAAAATCCGCTATCCGCTAAAACCGTATATCCCCCCACCCGGTTGAAAACGTTAAAAATCCACCAAATTTAACGAAAACTCCGCTAGGTTGGCAACACTGCATCCGGGGTGCCGTGACTTAACATCGTAATCCTGATTGGTCAGGGTTTCTATAGGCCTTGATTGGTCTGTTGTCCATCGCGGCGCGAACAAGAAATGCCAGATAAATTATATTAATCATTCAGAAGCTATAAATTCGTGTGGTGTGGTATAAATTCGTGCGGTATGGTATAAATTCGTGCGGTGTGGTATAAATTCGTGCGGTGTGGTATAAATTCGTGCGGTGTGGTATAAATTCGTGTGGTGTGGTCAAAATTCGTGGTGTGGACAAAATTCGTGGTGTGGACAAAACTCCTGTGGTGTGGTCAAAATTCGTTATGAGGAAGCTAGACTAAAATGCATACGGTTTACCAAACGCTTGTGAGCCCTTTGAAATTTTCAGCTGACTGCAGTGCCGATAAAAGTAAGTAGCTGAACCTAATGTGGTCATATTAGACCACTGTAAGGCGATTGAAATTTCTCTTCTGTCTTCCCATCCTCCTGTCTAATCCGCCAATCCATTCTGTCATCAGGTTTCGAGTCACCCTAGCTTTGTGATTTCAATGCCACTCTATATCCATTTTATTTAAGTAGACTCCTTTAAAGTACTTTGGCCTTTCCTATAATTAATGGTATTTCAAACTCACCTATCATATTTACACATAGCATTACTGTTAACTTCTCTTTAGAAATTTTACCACCACTGCATTTTTGACTCTTCAAAGACATTGTTTTGTCTGGCAATGCTCGAAAAAAAGACCCGTTTCATTGCAGTTGAAAATGTCTCTTTCATCATACCCTTCACTAATATCAGTAAGTTTAGATGGGTTATTCTCCAGAAAAGGGCAGATTCATGTCGCAGTTGATTTTCTGGTGTAAAATAAGTATTTATGGATTATGAATTATTATGATAAGTTAGACTGAAATAAGGTCTATTTGATCCCATATTCCACTTTTTAAACAAGTTACAATTTTCTGCATTTTAGAGCACAGTATGTGAGATCTCACCTCCGTGTCATGTCCATGACTTGTCATTTTCATTCTTTTATAATTTAACAGGCTTTAATTTTTATTCCATTTTAGTGTTATAACAAGAACAAACAGCTCAAAAAATGAATCATTAATAACTGAAAAGAAAATAGGCCTATATAATTTTGTAAAGACAATTTTTTGCACTAAACATGCCAGTCCCAAAGTGAGATTTCACCTCCGTGAAACAATATAAAAGTTCAATTATTTACATAGAGACGGCACTGTAGTCTTTCTATTTTCCTTGGACTCCTGGCAGTTTTCTTATTTATATAAAGCCAAGCTGTCAGTGTGCTTTTATTGTCGTTTTGTTTGTGTAAAAGGGCTAAATGCAGAGTTGGTAATGGGACTTCCTCACCTACGTTACCTACACCCAACGGTAAAGTTGTATGTTTTCATATTTACATTTGGTATAAACCGCAAAGTTAAACCCTAGAACCGAGATTTTCTAACCACATATGTTGCCAAACTGTTTGACAAATTAGAGAAAAATCTCACTTCCGTTACCCTCACCTCCGTTACTGTTACTGTCCAGTCCTATCCATGGAGGTGTAATTAATGTTGTAATTGATGACATATTTAATTGTCTGCATTTTTTATTTTTGTTTAAAGAAGATACTGGTATAGCCTAATAGTTTATGACAATATATCATGTTTTGATTTAAAGTTTTGATTTTAAGGTCATAATCTATTTTAACATAGATGAAAATAAGTAAAAAGTTGTGTGTTAATCGATTTGTATGGTAATAAATATTGTTCTTTTTCATGATAACATTTAATACAGTAAATTAAATCTAATTCCCACATAACTTCTATATAATTACTATTTCTTACTATTTTCTCACCTCCAAGAATGCACCATTTTCTAACCTTGTTAATTTAATGCAAAATACCACTCGGTAAGTAGGGCAAGTACCTCAGTAGTACTCGGCAGAAGGAAATATTACATAAAAAAATTACATGGTCCAAAATAAAAAATAATTTAAAAAAATTTATTAATTTAAATAAATTAAAAAAATTCTGGAAATCTGCCCTTTTTTGGAGAATGACCCAGATATATAAGCATTCATGAACCACAGATTATGTCTCTGTTGGACATTACATAAGAATATTATAGGAGAAAAATTCCTCCGACACTGGGACTTGAACCCAGGACCTTTGGCTATTCGCACCAACGCTCTACCTACTTAGCTAAGCCGGAGTTCAATTCACAGCGTCAGATGTTATTTCGCAGGGGAATTAAAAAATGTCTGCTATTGAGAGAAGTTCGCTGTTGGGAAGTGTCTGTTAAGGGAAGTTTCACTGTATATACTAAAAAAATTTTCTGTGTACTTTGCCTCATTCCAACAACATATTTCAAGAAAAAGGAGAGAATCTGATATTGTCATATTACATATTCTTTGGCTTTTTAATGGTTTTATTACATATTTATAAAGTTTAAAATACATATATATGTACATATTTTACTGATTTTTAGTACATAACTATCCGGGCCCTGGCTTTAAATAATTAATGGAGCTACTCTAACCCAAGCTTTTACCAACAAGACTATGAAAATAATATCACAGACGGTCAGCTTAATTAATGCATAGGGTATAGTATTATATGGTGTACTGCATGGTTTAGTGCAAAGACAGGGACAATGGTTATGATTACAGCGATTCACAACCTTAAATGCAGGCACAATTGAAGGGGCCGGGGGAAGATAGTGTTTACCCCATTTTGTAAAAGTTGAGATTATTGCACAATAAATATTTTTTCTTAGCCAATATTTATTTCAATGCTTCTGAGGAGAAACTAATTCTGTCAATAAGTCTTGTTAGTAACATAATATGTACTAAATGAGGATGACTCAGAAAGGCGGCTGCAATTTTGTGAGCGGTTCATAAACAAGTGGGATGAAAGGGTATATTTTCAGGACTTAAATGGCACAATTAACTAGCACAATCGTGTGGACTGGACTCAAGGAAACCCAAACATCACTTTGAACATGCCTTTAATGATATTCCATTAGCAACAACCCAGGGGTATGTCGCTCTGCTCAACGTCATTGTTGTGGCAGAAGGGGGACATTTAATAACAATAATAACAATAATAATAATAATAATTATAATAATAATAATAATAATAATAATAATAATAATAATAATAATAATAATAATAATTTTTGAACAAGTATGGGTTTAAGGTACACAACATTACACAAATTGTATTTCTGTTTCATTTTGTTGCTGAAATATAATGATTCAAAGCATGAATACATCATTTTGAGACCTCTGCAAGTAGTCCCTACCCCAAAAAGATAAAAAAAATCAGATTTGATCAATCTTTATAAATGTATTAAATCAAAATTAGGTTTGGTTTTCCCAACTCCTTCAATTCAACTCTGTCGTCATACAATTATAGTCCTAAAGCTCACCCCTCTCACTTCACTCAAGTCTTACTTTATACTGTTCTCTGTGGATACCCTTAATTTCAACAGTGCACTCAGGCTCCTCCCACCAAAAACCAGGAAAATAAAACTAAGTTAGAAAAATTAGCTATAGTTTATAGCTAACAATCCTTAACACATAGAACATTGTAAATAATACTCATTACACAGTATAGGCCCATACAGCTTTTTTTTTGTAAAGTGTGAATAGTGAAAAACGTTATAGTTTATATATTCGACATTAATATGATTATGTAAATAGTTTTTATTTTCTTTGAAATATAAATAGTAGCAGACCTACGAAAAGGAGAAAACATGGAAGAAAATCCCTTTAGACAGGCCTACAGGCTGAGGTAGATTTCGAAGTGCTTTTGGTTTAATTTATTGAAGCTGCGCAGCACTCTTCTTCTTTAGCCTTGGCATGACAAACCCGCAATAATAACTGCAAAAAAGAGGAAAGAGCACTTCTTCAAACATTCAAATCTCGCCTTATATGAGAGCTATCGAGAAACTAGTTATTGATTTGTAGAGTACTCAAGTTTTTCAACGATACCCCACAAGACGTGGTTTCAAAAATTTCGAATTTCAATCCCCCCACTCCTTCGAATCATTGGTGTCACTGTGAACTCCAATTTATTCAAACAAAGTTTCCATCTATACTTCATAGGGGCCGAGATATAATTTTTTCAAAATTTCAACCCACTCCCTCGACCCCCTTTGGGCTAATTTTGCTCATTAACGAACTTGTCCGAACCATTGGACCTAGAGATAATATATTTATATTTATATGGGTGATTCTTCAAATACGGGAAAATTTGGAGTGTGTAAAATCCAAATTTTTTTACTTTGTTTAAAAAATCTCAAAAAAATCACAAAAATACTTCAGGGGTTACTTGATTATAATATGACACCAGCAGAGCTTAAATGTTTATATTTTTATTTATTTTAATTTCTTTATTTTTTTAAAGCCATGTGGATGACATCCGTGTACATGTGGATGGCAGAAGGCCACATTAATGACTAACTTTGGCAACAATCTGCTTTTCTTTATGTGATTTCATATTTTTCTCAGCATACTTCAGTTGATTTTGCATCAAATTTTCAAATTTGTGTGCATACTCCGGAATTAATGTAATTTTAACGAGACTGTGTTTTTATGGTTTTGGGGGAGGGGGGAATCAAGCAGAAATTCATTTAATAAGTTTTAAGATCTTAAGTACAGGTCACAGACACCGCAAACACAATAGTATCCTACATTTATCATCTACATGACTTGAGAGTCATCCACATACCCCTTCATGAGACATGTGGATAACACAGAAAATGAGCATGTGGATGACAAAAAAAGGAGTTTAAGTGGTCTCAGCAAGCCATTTCTAAACCTCTGTAGGCTCAACTTCAGTCAGGTACTTTGAATTGGAAGGTTTATCATAGTGCATAATCAAAATTAATTAATATTCACTTTCTGCCTACTTTCTAGAAGTCATGTTAATGACTGGGAATAAAAACGTTTTCCTTGTAAATGATACAAAGTCCTTTGTTAATCCCAAACTGTTTGTAAGCAAGCAAAATTCAACCTTACAATTCAACCACAAGCTGCCCTGTTGGCTTTCTAACACTGTTGCCAGTTTTACAAATTTCTCATTTCTGCAGAAAAAATTCCAATCTTTTCAGCCATGTGGATGACCAAAAACCCTTGGGACATTCTTTATGTTCATTAGGTGGGGTGACAATTTTATTTCATTTTATTTTTTAGGGGTTAATATTCTTCACCCATTCATACTCATTGACAGGAAAAAAGTTGAAAAGGAAATAACATTTTCTTTTGTGGAAAAATACATTAGAATATACAAAACCGAGGTTTGGGACAGGGCATGTGGATGACATTTCATTGAATTAAATTCGATTTTGGAATATCAGAATTTAAAGTTAGAGACATTTCAAACTGATAGTTGTAGTATGAGAGTAGTAGAAACAAACTTTTATTTTAATTTTTTTTTAAAGTTGAATTTGAAGGGAAATATATATATATATATATAGGTGATTCTTCAAATACGGGAAAATTTGCGTTCTATATATATATATATATATATATATATATATATATATAAATTTTAACGGGCGGTGGTTTCGTACTTGGGGAGGCATGAAACGTAAAAATATGAAGATTTTTTCGGAAGTCATGACACGGTACCGATCCCAATAAGTAGATTTTTCTTAGAAATCTACCTAAAAAAAAGCGTAGTATTGCCATTGGGTGAGTGGAAATTATTTATGGGTTACTGCTAGAAAATGTTAAGCTCGTTGGTTCTAATTTTATTCTTACAAGAACAGATTTTTAACGCTTATTGTATTTGGACCTGGCCCCAGAATTTAATTTGGGAGAGGGGGCTGTTTGCACTGTAGTGTAAAACTCCCCAGTTCATCCTCAAACTGCACTATGATTCTGTGGTGATTGATTAAACATTGGTTATTCTTAATTAATTCAATATTTTGCTTTTTACTGGCATAATATATAATGCAAATTAAAATGCATTATGTATTGATATCGAAGAGAAAGTAGCTGGTTTTATGCCCTCCCACAATAAAATATATAATGTTACCACACTGGATAGGAATTCTGCCACCTCCTATATTGCTTAACGTCCTGGTATCAGCCCTTGCAAAATTACAATTCGCGATACTAGCGAGGTCACAGCGAGATTCACGGAATAGTAACTAGATGTCGTGAGAGGTATCATGCAGAACATTTTCACCTTGTAACTGTATTACAGGTACTGCATGAATGGACACTTTTTATTAAAATATTAAATATACAGTTTTACCAAACACATGAGGCACAGAAATGAATTCAATATACTGTTAAATAATAATCTGTAGAATAATGTTATAAGACATGTGCAAACAACTAAGGATTAAAAAAAACCAAGTATTTTTTTTACTTTATCAGTTTTCTTTTAAGTACTAATATATTAAGTAAATTTAAATGCGTGAGACTATTTCTCTCGAAAATTATGAATCCGAGCCGGATAGCAAAGAAAACAGCTAAAATGATTTGTTCGTAGTATTTTCTTGAACCCAATTCGGTACATTTTACATGGATTTTAAACTTTCTATCGAATTATTTTCCGTTACTTTGTTACAATATTAAGACACACTTTTGTATCCTGCAGAATACGTTAAGTATTTAAGGGATAACAACCTATAATAATACAGGGTGTCTCATAATTAATAGCGCAAACCGAAACGGTTGAAAATTTACGATAACAGAAGACAAAAGTTCCAACAAACATGGGTCCACAAACAAGCCGTTTGCGAAATTTATTGTTGCTAATGTGTGGTTATGAGCCGCCACTGACGTCCTTTGTTGTACTTCACTCGTTGCTCACAAGCGATCCGCGATGCGCTCTTGTTTACAAAACTGAACATTGCCTCGGTGGAGTTTCAATCAAACCATACACGACAGACAGTGCAGTACACAGTCGAAACAATCAGATCACTCGTCTGAACAGTGTCAGGTGTGCTGAACTATACATAGTAAAAAAAGAAACCACACAGCAACAGCAAAGAATTGTACGTGCTTGTCAAGAATTCCGATATGATCAAGGGAGGGTTTGAAAGAATTCGAAATTCACTGCAGAGACGAGTGCAGTATTGCTTCCAGGTGCAAGGACGACAATTTGAACACCTCCTTTAACAGGAAGAGTGTATATTATTAATAACATGTAACATACTAAAGTAGAATTGTATTCCTTGTTAAGTTAAGATATGAGAGAATTGTGAGGCAACTTAGACTGGAAATTACATGAAAAGTCTACTTTTCAGATTCATTTATTCTAATTAGGACGATGTTTCTGAATGAAATCAGTGGCGGGTCATAACAATACATTCGCAATAATAAATCTCGCAAACGGAGAATTTATTTCTCTCTAGTCTTTAATTTTCATTAAAAATCGCCTGGTTAGAAATCATAGGCCGTGTGGCTGGTGAGGCAGCATGCAAATCCCACACACACCTCCCTAAGAGGATTCTGAGCTATTGGTAAAGAATTTGACGGTGTAGTGACTTGTTGGTGGGGAAGGACTAGTTTCCGGGACCTATATGCTGGAAGGGCAGGCAAATCCGCTTAAAAAATATGAACCACTACAATGGTGGCTGGCCTTGGTTTATGCACATAACACGAAGCTCTGAAAATTCCCCACACTTCAATTTTGGGAAACGCAAATTGAATTTATAATAATAATAATAATAATAATAATAATAATAATAATAATAATAATAATAATAATAATAATAATAATAACAACAAAAATATATTGCCGTGGGGGAATTGGTAGCATGGCTACTTTCCACCCTAGCAGCCTGGGTTCTATACCAGGTCCGGTCGGGGATTTTTAATTGTGGAAACTTTCCTACCTGAATGTTGTTTGTCCTTTCGTCTCCATTTCACGATAGGCAATGTCAAATCTCCACAGAAACACCCATGCCTGAAAGAGCCTTGGATGAGTCGTGACTTTCATCCCATTGCTTCGTTCCGAGTCTGGACATGCCTTCGGGCAGAACACTCATTATTATTACTATTATTATTATTACTATTATTATTATTATTATTATTATTCTATACAGTAAATTGATTTCAATGCTTCTTCAAAAAGTAGTTACAAATGAATCATACTATTCATGGGAGTATTAACTCATATTCCTTTCGATTCCTCTTGAAGGCATACCCGCTGAACACATCGATCTAAGCGATTGAAATCTTTTCCTCACCTTATTTATTCCCATTTTCGATGGACATAACTACTTCTTGTTCGAAGCATATCGAGTTAAGTTGGCAGACCTAGAAAGGCGCAATTTCAAGCAAAGCTCAGAAAGTAATAGAAACCGAGAATACGAGAGGTAAAGAGAATCCGTAGAGGTAACAAAAAGGGGCATAGCAAAGATTATATGAATTTGAAAGGAAGTGTAATTAAAGGCCTTAATAATAAGGGGAGCGTTTACAAATAAATAGTGTAATTACAGAGGTACGATTTGATTGTTAGGTGACGTAATTAGGAGAATCTCAACCTCAGAAGCAAAAGACTAACGAGCGAGAGCTTGGTTCACAGTAGCGTGAACTCTGCGCCATTTGAAATGACATGAAGCAAGTTCTCTCTCTATTCTCGCTTCATATATCGCGAAACGCGAAACTTGCTTTATACTAATAGAGATAAACAAATTAACAATAGTATTATACAGATACAAATAATAAGGTAGAAAGGAATCGGGAAATATCTGCTTTATGCAGTACAGAAACTTGTCTAGTCTTTTGTCCAGAAAAAAAATTATAAAAAAATAAGACTATTAGCTTGGCGGTTTTGTATTACATGGATGTGAGACTTGGTCGCTTACTCTTCGGGAAGAACATATTCGGAGTGTGTTCGAAAACAAAGAGCGAAAATATTTGGACCTAAGCGAGATAAAAATGGGAATTGGAGAAACTGCATAACGACGAGCTTCATAATCTGTACTCTTCACAAATTATAGTAAGGGTAATTAAATCACGAATAATGAAATGGGCTGGGCATGTTGCGCTCATGGGGGAGGAATGCATAACTAAAAGATCTTGAATGGGAGACTCGAAGGGAAAATACCACTTGGAAAACCTAGGTGTGAAGTCAATATTAGAATAAATTAAAGGAAGTAGGATTTGCGAGGGATGGCTGGATGGAGTTAATTCAGAATAGGGTTGAATTGCAGGGTCAGGTAAGCGCGGCAATGAACCTCCAGGTTCCATAAAATAGATAATATTCTTTAGCATGCTTGGGAATTGTCTATTACCATTGAGTAAGTCAGCAACTAAATACTATTGAAGCTCCAGTACTCAGTCAATAAATGGTGCAAAATATGCTGCACATACTTTCTCACTACATCGGTACAGGTATTATTGTGCTTTTAGGTGGACGAAAGATATGAATCTTTTCAACAAAAATGTTATATGAAATCTTTGGGGTCAAATAGATTTAGGGATCAATAGATAAACTATATATTTTAATATTAATCACATCATTTGGTGTTTTAAATTTAACATGTTCCATTAAATTAATTATGTAATATTACATTCTTTTGTCTCAAACTTATTTTTAAATGAAAGATATGTTTACAATTTTTCCACATTTTTCATGAAGATACCACCAGATTGAGCACATGCTTTTGTTTGGGGACAGTTCAAAATTAATTAACTAATTAATTAATTAAAAACTGCGAATCACGTAACTTTCTCCCTCCTAAATATATTTCAGTTTGCAGTACAGTAGTGTGCATACAGTTGTCTTAGACTCATTCAGAGTCGCATAATTCGCGAGGCAAAACCTAAAACAGTTTTTGTATGAAATGAGTATCTTTCAGATAACTTATTCGGAAACAATTTTAAAATACAAGTTTTAGCTGTTATTGTTAGTATAATACTAACTTAATCAAACTATAAACATTATGCATATTCTACAATTCGCGTGGAAAATTTAAGCAAAATCGTTACAACAGTTTTCGAGAAAATCAAGAAAAATGAAATCATTTTCATTTAAAGTGGTTGTAAAAATGAAAAAGTCGTTGTCACGCTTCATGTTGCATCCCCATAGGATGCAATACACAAATTCTGGTATAATGCACTCACATAACTTTCATTACCCTAAGCATTGGCAATATACCTTTCTTACTTCCCATTCTTATGTAGAGTAAGACGCCGTGTACTATTCAGTGTTATATCAGCTTGATGCAAAAATTTATCGTTCACCAGACAAGATTGAGTTTCTAGAAATGGAAATTATTACACTAGCAATAACGAGTTAACACCTACGAATGTTAAATCATTATGAAGGTTCAAGTTTTGCTACTGAAATATGTAGGCAAGCTTGGTAAATATTACTTCGTATAGCTCAATAATAGAACGTCTTCATATTACGCAAAATATATCGGCTACCTCTAAAGATGACATTATTGACAGAAACTGTGTTAAGAATAAAGTTGGTGATTTAAACTGTATTAACAAGTAAAAATTGAGTGCGACGTTAGAGCTGCACAATTATTGAGCTAACACGGCTATTCAAATCTACTGAATTAACTTGATCAATGCTAATCAGTGTGTCAGTGTGTTAAATGATAAGTCAGGTATAAATCTGATGCGGAACTCTCATAAACTACCCTATAGTATATATACAGTATATATACACCCTACAGTATATACAGGGTGTTAATGAATAACACCGAAATATTTTACCTGTATATAGAGGGGACATAGACAATAAACTTTTGTTAGGAGATTTTTGCTCTATGACGTAAAATGTGTGTGCTACTGGGCATTAAAGTCATAATTTGGTGCTCATAAGTCAATAATTATGCGAAACAGGGTTAACATTTTCATTAAATTGACTTCATGCCTTCCTAATGATCCATATAAACCTGATTCTTAATCATTCATCCAAAGCTATTACATAATTTAGAGTTTTCATAATCTGCAAAATTTACAGACTAATCACATGACTGGCCGTCACGGCATTTCTTTTTTTCATGTTTTTTTTCATAACTACTGACTACAGTGTTAACAACGAAGTTCCTTTGTTTTGCATTTTTTTCTAATGTTAGAAGTCAGTGGCGGCCATGCCCTGGGAGATTTTAGGCTGTAACAGGAAAAATTGAATCCATAGAGCAAAAATCTCCTAATAAAAGTTGCTTATTTATGTTCCCTCTATACACAGGTACATTATTTCGGTGTTATTCGTTAATACCCTGTATAGTATATAGTATATATACTAGTATATATATTACAATAACAATTTTCGTCCTAACTTATATATCCTCAACGCATAATAGGCTATATATTACAAGGTACTTTTACATCTAGTCTAAACTTACATGTTATAATCACAGGTCATGTCTATAACCTAAAATTATTACATGTCGTTACATGTCTAAAAATTGTACAAAATACTCGTCAATTTTAAAACACTGAAATTTTCAAAAAGTCTTCAGAATAAAGTTTGTAATGCAATTAAAAAGTTAAAAATCTTGTGTAATTACTCAGGACCTTCTTAATTGGTATTAAAATCATGGATATGCGCATCTCATTTGATTTTTATACGTTTCCTTTTTGAGCACCGGTGTTCATAATCACACCCAGCCTTGGGGTAACCAAATGAAAACCTGAAATCGAATATAAACTTCGAACACAGTACTTCGTCTACCTACAGTACCGACGATACGAGTATAGAACATCGCAATTAAAATAATGAAAAACATGATAATAAACAAAAATTATACCAAATGGCACCTTGTTAAGTTACAACTTTGTTCTCATTCATTAGTACTATAATTATCACTTACCTTATTATATCAACAAACCACAAATTTTACTACGGTATTGAATTGTAATAGAATTTTAAAAGTTTAGCCCTGCAATGCACAGAAAATGTTGTAGTATTCATATTCAGTCAGTTCTAAATTCCGAGTGTATGGGAATGTAATCGACAGTTTAATGAAGTTGTGTATTAATTTACACATAGAAATAAGAGAACTAAGTTTCAGATTAAATGAAACTTGTATAAAACACAATATTCCACGTATTGTTTTAAAGGATGGAACTCAACCATACTGTTAATATTAAGAGGAGCTGTAATACTAAAAGGAAAAGTTTGTGAGAACATAAACTATGCAGTCTGTTCAGAAATATGAGGGCATGCGTCTTGATTCGATTCAAGGACCGACGCATTTTATTGCCTATCTTCAAACGTGGATTTGTTTAGTGCATTTTGGTAATTTATCCATTAACTGAATAACATATCAGAGTAAATTCACCTAGCATTTTCCCTGCGATCTGTGATGAAGAGAAGGTGACGCGACGATCTTAGATCTTAGAACAAATGCAAAATTGTTGTTGGACCGGAGATATAGCCTATCGCTTAGGTAATTCGGGGGTGGAAGGCAGGGTAAAAAAGAAATGCAGAAGATCATTACTGTTTACGTTTGCTTGCCGTTGTGTTGTCTGCGCAGAACTAGTATAAATGTGTTTTCCATTCTTTTAGTCCGTGGTTCTCAGACTTTTCAGTCCGTGGACTCCTTGAAAGAAAAATAACATTTTACGAACTCCTTGTGGGTTCTGACATGAATCAAACAAATATGTCAAAACACAAATATTTAAAATAAAATATATTAAATTGAAAAGCCAGTTTTAATACTATAATGTCAAAGGCATACAAAAAGGTAATATTACAATTTCAGTGACAAACTCAAATTAATCTTTAATGTGAACAATGAAGCAGCTTATGGGCAATTAGATAAGCAATGTTGGGTTTAATGTTTGTTAATTTTAACATTGAGTCACTCTCAACTTCAAGTTTAATTTATAACTTTGATCTCAAATACGTGAGGTGGGAAAATGGGTTTCACAAAAATAAGTGGCGGGGAATATTACTAAGCCTTTCTTGAGAGTTCAGTTTAATCAGTCAGTACATAAAAATATTCAAGTTTATAATTATAAAGTTTCCTTAACATCACCTCGATTTTATCTTGAACCTGGAATATGGTGATAGTAGAACCTTCCAGTCCTAAATTTAGTACCGTACATTCAGATTGTTGAAGATATCAGAAAGATTTGATAGCTTCAAACTCCAGTTAAAATCGTTCAGTTCGAAGTTGCAATCTTCAAGCTTGACTTCGTCCCTCGGTTCAACTAATCCCCTCAGTACCCTTCGTCGCGAAAACCATATTTCTTTGCAACGAATTAACAGTTGCTTATGATTACTCCCCTTAGATTATAAAACTTATGAAGTCGGCCTGGGTGGCGCAGTTAGTATCGCGCTGGCTTTCTGTGGTTTCGATCCCGGCCCAGGTCGATGGCATTTATGTATGCATAAATGCTATTGGCCCATATCAGTAGATTTACTGGCATGTAAAAGAACTCCTGCGGGACAAAATTCCAGCACACCGGCGACGGTCACAGGCCTAAGTTGCAGTACATCCCCGTCGTTAAATAATCATATACCAACAAACTAGAACATATGAAGCTGGGTCCGCGGACCACACTTTGGGAACTTCTGTTTTATTCTGTATGGCGAAAGCGTAATACTGGTGGTGGTGGTTATTATGGTCTACTTAGCAGCCAGATTGCACTAGTGTGAACCACGCTTGCATCGCGTTAATCAAAGGGCATGGGATTACGAAGCGGTAAATTTGATTTGTTGTGATTGAGATCACTTTGAAGACCCTACAGGCCTGGCGTCTTAGCTATGTCCAATTAACGTGTTTTATAAATACAAACAGAATCACCGTGCCTCTTCGCTCTGCTTATAACACCTTCATATCGACGTTCTACTCTATTTCAGTCTTGGAATGTCGTACACAAAATCGGGCAGATGTATCCATCGAGACTTTAGCAAGTGAATCTTAGATATGCATTAAAAGAGGCGGCAGCCATATTTTCTCCATGCCTATTCAAGAGCAGTAGAATTATTTAATTTAATAATTATATTAAATATGTGAACGTAAAATAATTTTAAATATAATTATTTAATTGAACTCTTTCTCTTAATTAAAGTTTAATGTAGACTTGTATCCGATGCATGGTTTGCGACTGAGGAAATAAGTTTGATGAAAAACACCGGAGAGACCGTATCCAAAAAATGTCAAACAAGAAAAGTGCTAAAGACTTTATTATAATTAATGTTTTTAAGCTACGTTATTGAAAAATTCTGAACGAGTCATAAAGGGATTTGACATTAATTTTATGCAACTTTTATTTAACGAAATTTTAGCTGAGCAACAGACCAACTTTTCCATCGTATGAGTTTCATTTTATCTCCTTTACCTCCTTGCTTCTGAAGTCCCAACTGTATGAATTTTAATCTTAAAACAGTGTAGTTTGAATATTTCCTCACAACCTCATAACAATAGACCTGTATTCTTAAAACCATTTTATAAAGTCTACCTACATTATTAAGTCTATTTAAATACACTTTCAGGTTCATTTACTATTCTTTTTGCTGGCTCTTTCCATAGTTTCGGAATCTTTTTGCGTAAAAATATTGTAGGAGCAGGATTCCAGCGAAAACGTTTCTTTCCGTGAACTGGATTATCTCCAAATTCATCTCCTCTGAGATGTCTCTGTAATTCTTCATATTGTGCATCGCATTGCTGTTCTTAAAAAAAATTACAGTTGGTCTGGGTGGCGCAGTCAGTAGCCTATCGGTGGCTTTCTATGCCCAAGGTTTCGGGTTCAATCCCGGTCCAAGTCAATTGTATTTATGTGCTAGGCCCATGTCCGTAGATTTAGAGGCATGTAAAAGAACTGAGGGGCAAAACTCCGGCACACGAACGACAGGTCAAAGTTGCAGTAGGCCTACATTTGCTAGTGCTAATTAACTGGGCCAGGAGAAAAATTTCTTGTGTATAATATATATATATATATATATATATATATATATATATATGGATTATTTCTCATTACTTAAAATACAGGGTTTGTATTTTAAGTAATGAGAATAAATCCAGAAAACAAAATTTATTACATATAGGCCCTATCGCTACAAACCTTTAAAGAATAAAAGACAGATATTAGTTTTGCCAAGGAGATTGATAAAATAAATAAAACACCGATGAAAAGTTGCACCAAGCGAGACTACCGCCGAAAGCGAAATGATATACATTACAATAATCGATTATCTCGCTTACAATGACACAAATAGCAATGTGTTTTATTTATTTTATTTACTTTAATAATATTCATACATGATTAATTCTGTGAGTATTCATAAATAGTCGCAACAAATGTAACTCGAGGTCCGGATTTTCTCAAGATAAATTCAAGAGCAGCTTCGTGAATTTACCGATAAAATCCCGACCTACAATTAAATCATTAGAGCTGACAGAATCATCATCTACTGAACTGCATTAACATTGCCAATGTTTTATTATAGTAGATCTGTGTTGCTACGAGGGGAACATAAAAGAACAAGAACCAATTTTTTACCCCTGAGATTAAGAAAGGGAAGCCTGAATGGGCAAATAAATTCTGAGAGGATTTCTGTGATTTGAGTTGTGCCAAATGATAAGATAATGAAATGGTTCTTGTATGGAGGCAATAAAATAAAGTACATGAGAGGGAGAGGACTTTAGGAAGGACAGTATAGCGAAAGAAATGGTCATTTTAATTTATGATAGCAAGCCCGACAAATGAAGCTATAAATATCGATACCCTTGCTTTTTGTATGAGTGGAAGAAGGATTTACGAATGTGCTGGTCTAAAGGAACTAAGTGTCTCTCTAGCACTCAGATTCTCAGCTGATTAATTTCGTCACTTCTTAGCGCGACGGAACACATTTCGCTTCATTGCGACTATTAGTCTGCCGGACACAAAACCTTTGCATCGGAACTGCAAGTACACGATGTCTTTAATTTGTTACTGATTCCAATATTGAATACTGCGCTCAATTCGAAGCACATGCTCATTCGAGTTTTTTTTCTGCTGCTGGTTCGAATCCAAGCAGGCATGTAATATCATAAAGACTTACTCTTTCTTTAACGAGTAAAATTAAGTTGAAATAATTATTATCGAGCAAAATTTTATTATCCCTATATTGTAATCAGGCCATTAACTTTTAAAATGTAAATTGGAATTAATTTACAACCAAAAATTAATATAAATGGCCCATTTTTTTTATTGGCACTATAATCTCTACCGCTGAAATCCAAGCAAATCTTACATTCCAAATAACAATTCAATGCCGTATAATAATGAGGCATGTTAATGTCTGCAGCCAGGTCATTACAGCTCGAGAGGAAGATGAGGAGACATTTCGTACTCTGAAAGCAAGTCTGTAAGTCTGTACAGGCAAAAATAATTTTAAGCCTATAAACATGATAATTTATGATTGTGTAGAAAATACTACGAGACTGGGTATAGCACACCTGATTTAGCGAATAAAATTCGTGGTCTTTTAAGGTACACATTGGTAATATAACGTATTATGAAAAACTACCAATACGAGTATACATAGTTTTTAAAGTACACACGTTATCATGCCATGTGCAAAAATGTACTTTATTTCTTTGTCTATTTATGTTTGAACGGTCAAAGACGTTTATCGTCAGGATCTTTCAAGCTTAACTTAATTTGTCGTGTGAATTTAGTTACTTCTTTGAAAATGAACTAAAGTACTATTGGGGTAAGAAATACAGACAATTCTGCGCAAAGTATCTAATTCCGGTTTGAAGTATCTGACGAGCTCAAATTTCAGGGCTTAAAATTCCTGCAATGAAGATATATAGAATTTAACCAGGTTTCTTACCGAACGATAAACGATAAGAAATTTCACCCTCAGCCAGGTTTTAAACATTGGATTCAAAGGAAATATTGCAATAAACTCAATTCGATACAGTCTTCAGATTAAGTAAAGTATAGCCCTTTTTCTTGAAACCGGCACTTCCTTTCGCGTTACAAACTCAGCCTTTCGAAAAACGAAACGAATGAGCGTACAGTAGAGTGCTGAATGATATATATGCTTAATGAGGGAAGCACAGTTCAGACCAGAACCGATCGTGAGGGCAATTTGCTGGAACAGGTACATAATATGGTACAAGCTAGCATTTCTGCTAAAACATCCGATATTGGAAAAATCGGAAAATTGATTTTACCTTACAATTCTTTTTCTTTAGACAAAGGGAATAGGAAAGGGGCGGCAAAGATAAGAGACCACTTCCATTTCCGCTGAATCAGAGGGGAAAGTTTGTATCGCCTGGTCAAGAGTAAGCTACAGAGTGTTCTGACAACAAAGCATCGCTTTCCTTTACAGAAATCCATACATTCAGCTATAATGCGAAATCCCCTTTCTTTTGAAAAACTTTAAGCTGAACTGTGATAAACATTATTTTGATCAGAAATCCGTCATGTCCATAGTTGCTATTTTATTGTTTATCTTTAGATTAATTATGTACTCGATTGTATAAGCAACTTATCTTATGTATTCAGTAAGATATACACAAGAAATTGGTAGGAGATTTTAGAAAGAAAAATCAATGAGCGAGAAGATATCAATTCTGTACACTGTTCTTCGTAGAAAAGCAAACTGAATAGATCACATCTTGAGAATAAATTATCTGCTGCATGATGCCATCGAAGGAAATCTGAAGGAAACTCCAGGTGTTGGTAGAAGAAGAATCCATCTGCTTTACAATTTAAAGGAGAAAAGAAATTACCAGTTACTGAAAGAGGAAACCAAGGGTAGGAGGAGGATGGAGAGCGACATTTGCAGATCAAGTCCAACGACCTGTCCATGGGCAGAACACTTAATACCTTAGAAAATCAGGTAAACTGATATAACCAAGTGCCAGATAGAGTTAATAGGCCAGAAACTATTGAGTTTTAGATCACGATTTCTTAAGAAAGTCGGATAAACACATGTGAAGGAATAAGTGGAGTAACTAGAATATATGCAGTACAAATTTGGAGCAAATTCCTCACGTCAACAATACGCCTATTCTTTTATTTTTGTCAAAAAATCCGAAGCCGTACAAATACGCAATCAAAAAAATCAAAGTTTATTTTGGAGGGAAACAACACTTTGAACTTTTTGGAATTTTCTATCGGTTATAGGATACAAGCTATAAGTCTGCAAAATTTCAAGTTTCTAGCTAATCTGGAAGCATAGGCGTACCGAGGGGGGGGGGTTTGGGGGTTTGAACCCCCCCCCCCATTGATTAAAAAAAGGAAAATTCTATAATTTTTTTAAGTCTGCCCATAAATTACTTAATACAAGTATAAAGCGTGGGAAGCTTAAAACTCGTTATTTTGAGTCTTAATTTTTAAAACTTTTCCGGGGGAGGACCCCCGGAAGCTTAAAACTCGTTATTTTGCGTCTTAATTTTTAAAATTTTTCGGGGGAATTGCCCCCGGAAGCTTAAAATTCGTTATTTTGCGTCTTAATTTTTAAAATTTTCCGGGGGAGTACCCCGGAAGCTTAAAACTCGTTATTTTGCGTCTTGATTTTTAAAATTTTCCGGGGGGCCCCCGGAAGCTTAAAACTCGTTATTTTGCATCTTAATTTTTAAAATTTTCCGGGGGAGGACCCCGTATTCCATACCCCCAGACCCCGCGGATGTTATAACCCCCCCATATGGTCGGCCTGGTTACGCCTATGTCTGGAAGTGAGTAATATCAATGTTAATAAGAGGATGAAAAGGCTGTCGTAAATGTGAATGACGTTACGGATATCCAGCCAGTTTTTCCGTACTTATGGGACAGCTAGAAACACCAAATTTTGCAAACTTATGGCTGTTGTATGTGCCAATATTTCTACCAAATTTTATGATTATATCTGTCCCGTAAGTGTGTAAAAAGTTGCATATTGTGGGGAAAATATACAAAATTTGCTTACAATAAAAGAATCTAACAGTCTAAGGTAGCCTATAATTGATGGAGATACGACAAAAGCCATAGGACTGAACTTGTAGATCTCTCAAAATCCGTTACAATTGGATAATCGGTTTGTTGATACAACTTACAGTTTATCACCTATAAGCCTCGAAGAATGTCTAACTGACCTTAAAGTTGCGTCCGCCATTTTGAAAGTTTTTCGGGGGGTAAAAAAATATAAAAAATAGGATCGTATTGAAATATTTACGTCGGTTATAAGCTATAAGCTACAAGTATGCCAAATTTAAAGTTTCTGGCTCATCTGGAAATGGGCAAACATTTATGCCAATAATGCCCGGTTTCTACAAGCTAGTGAATTACCTATGGGTAAATTATCCATGGATAAATTAGTTCCATTTAACCTACAATGATATAATGAGCAAGGCCTTGGAGTTGTACAGTTAATTTAATTCAGAAGGCTTTGATTCTCATTGTTTAAATATTACTATTGATCCTATGAAAGGTTAAATTTTATCCAGCCATCCATGAAAGGATAAATTAACCCGAAGATTTACCCTTGGAAAGATCTAGCCCGAGTTTGTAGGAACATTTTTTCTGTCATTTTCATATTTACCCAGAGGACATTTATCTACAAACTCGCCACAAGTGTGTGTGATTGCTATCTTTAAATTATTTGTGTTTGTGTGGTGTTATTTTTGTGTAAATTCTGTCCATTGGATAATTTACCCATAGGTAATTCGCGTGTTTATAGAAACCGGCCATAAGTGAGTTAACCATGCGGCTTGTAGGCTAGTAATGATTTGTTATTTTTAAACCGTTAATTAGACGTTACTCCGGTACCGGTCAGCCCATTTAGTGTAAAATAAAATAGTGTGCTATGGACGTTATAAGTGCGTATACTAAGTTCCATGTTCCATGAAAATCTGATAAAGCGTATTCGAGTTATTGCGCATAAAGACACACGGAATGACAGACAGAGAGAGACAGACGGACAGACATTTTTCCCGTCCACCAAACAATTAAAAAAATACCATTCTAGTCAGTTAATAATAATAAAAAAAATAACTATCCTGATGAATAAGTGAGGTATTCCCGGTGTTCAGAATGGATAATGGGTTTTCAGGATTCCAACCGGGTAAATAGGATTGATTCCGAGCTTTCGGTGACTTGCTCCGCTTGGTATCTTCTGGGAAGATGACAGACTACCGAAAGCTCGAAGTAAATACTTCTACTCACCCGGTTGGAATCCGAGAAACCATTATCCAAGTGAAAAACAGCGAGGAAGTTTCATGATAATATTTCTGTACAGGAGTTTTCTCTAGCAGAAAGTAGGGATTATTGTGGAGCAAACAAAAGCGTTCGTAATCAATGAAACAAATCAAACAAAATCTCCCCACAACGAGATCTATTCCTATGTTGGTTGCACTGTAATACATTACAGCCAGAAAGTACTGCATTAGACTCTGAAATTCAAAATCGACTTTTCTGTATTAATTAAGGAACGTATTATTTCTTTAAATCTATCTCTCCGCGTGTCTGTGTTGATCTGGCTCTGAACAGCGTAGCTTATTGACCTGACTCAACTATTTATAACGCTTACTTAAGAATAAAATATAAGATTGAGAGAGAGGTGGATGTCCCACCAGGAGGGGATCCAGAACTTCCTGAAGAGGAGTTTTGTTGACAAATTTCTTGGTTTTACGTATTACATAACAATTAAAATCATTAATGAAATATCAAACTATTTACCTTTAAGTAAGTGATGGTCTAAAATAGTTCACAAGAAATTAATTAACCATCTATAATAATTAAAGATAAGGAACTCGAACAACTGCTGTCTAGAATCTAAGGTTTATTCAACTTGGATTTTATAATCTTCAGGTTGAAATAGAGCGATTACGTAAACGCTTTTATTTTCGTTTTGTGTTTAAAATTAAATTTCAATGTTATTTTATTGGGTAATTATTTTCGACAAATTAAACAATTCAACGTAACAGTAGAACCAAGTGGGAGGGGGGACCCCCTGGATCCGCCACTGCGTTCCATCAGATTATGTAGGATATTACCGTAAAAACTATATGATAAATTCACTGATAAATAAGTCACGTCACTGTGAATATTATACAGCTGATTCATAAATGTTGACCAGACCATTTGGTTTACAATAATGTGAATGAAACATTATGGGTAAACAACATTTATTCATTCAATTCTATATCTAACAATACAGATCATGAGTGAGTAGTCAGTAGAAGTGAACAGAGCGATATCTTTTCTGCAGAGTTTTCATTAGTATTTCCTGGATGCTTCTCATCTTCAGGGAGCCAATGTCAACATGCTAATTGTCTCTGCGTCTGCTGCCAACATTTGCAATTCAAATTCCCCCGCTACATGACACTCCCTAGCATTACAACGACATCTCAAGGAAAAAAATCTGACGAGTGGAGCGAACTGTGTCAGCATTATTATTATTATTATTATTATTATTATTATTATTATTATTATTATTATTATTATTATTATTATTATTATTCTTATTCTTATTCTTATTCTTATTATTATTAATTGTTTTGTATGATATCACTATTGTATAGTATATTATAGTTAAAAAAGTAAAGGATTTATTAGTCAAATATTCTTTCTCTGGCCCGAATTTCATATACACCATCCATTATTCTTAGTCTTAATATTGCAGGGGTGCCCACAGGGGGGAGGTTAAGACGCAGACTGCGTCATTAAAATTTCTGGGGGGGGGGGCAAAATATTATCGTTTTATGAATTTTCTGGGAGGGGGGGGGTTGAAAATTGTTGCAAAATTAGAGTTTTATATGTTAAAAATAAAAACGGTCAAGTTCTATAACTTCAAAGGTCTCTTCTAATTCTTTATAAAGATAAAGATGAAGAATTTTGAGAGCCATGGGCGCCCATACCCGGGGGCGAGGGGGGGCGCAAGGAAAAAAATGTATATTAATAATTATTATAGTCAGGTGTTTTTCTTTTAAGACAATTATTTGAATTGCAGAAGTTTCACCAAATCGACAACATGGAAACAGAATCCACAGTGGGGGTTCAGGGGGTTTGGACCCTCAAGAGTCAAAACCTAAAATTCTATATTTGTATTAAAAAAATATATATTTATTTAATTAAACTAAGATTTGTTGGTGTGTCAAATATGATATAGCAGTTATTTTCTTTTCATAACATAATGAGTAGGCCTATTATGTCCACTGTTCCATGTGCTATTTAACTTTTCTTATAAATAGTAATAAGTATTATAATTTAGGTAACAATTTCTTGTTTAAGTTGCCATGTTAGAGTATAGTAAACAAATTTGCTAACTAGTTTTTCAGTGCTAAGATAGCGTAAAATGTGATTTTCATTAGTTCAACATTTAATAATTTCCCGGGGGTGGACACCCGACTTAGGTAACATTTTCTTGGTTACATTGGCATGTCTTGGTAAACAAATTTCCTAACTAGTTTTTTAGTGCTAAAATTGCGTAAAATGTGATTTTCATTAGTTCAGTATTTAAAAATTTTCCGGGGGTGGACCCCCCACTTAGGTAATGATTCCGGGGGTGGACCCCCCACTTAGGTAATGATTTCTTATTTATATTGGTATGTCTTCGAGTATGGTAAACAAATTTCCTAACTAGTTTTCTGTGCTAAAATAGCGTAAAATGTGATTTTCATTAGTTCAATATTTAAAAATTTCCTGGGGATGGACCCCCGACCCCCTTTTTCGGGGGTATTCCAAACCCCCCCGGCACTTCCGACCCGAATTATTTTCTGGCTACGTCATTGTTGCATTTATTACATTATTATTATTATTAATATAATGTTACAAAGTGGCCCAAGAAGTTAAAGCGACAAAAAATAAATTAATTAAAAAAATTGCCCCCCCAGAAAATATCATATGGGCGCCCTTGTCGACAGCCAATTGGGGTGGGGGTGAGCAATGAAGTTTGGGGGGTGAGCAATGAAGTTTGGGGGGGGGGGTGAGTCATGACGTTTGGGGGGGGGCACCCCTGAATATTGGGTATGAAATGGTTCCACCGAAATAAATTACTTTATCCAGACCTAAACGGTAACATAAAATAAATTGAGAAGAGCAGACTTGGCTTTTAGAATGTAACGATGCCCGTCTTGCAAAGCTAACTTCTTTAGTGTTCTGATAGTCAAGAAACCAGAAGGTTTCAGACAGTAAGTCGTTTTTAGAGAGAACATCTTAATTAGTTGCGGTGTTTTAAGCATCATGTGTGACTAAGAGAGTAAATAAAAGACTGTGGTATATAATACATTGCCAGGTTAAGGGTTTAGAGTAGAGGAAGTTATGTGATTCACATCAGTTTTTTAAATTTATGTTATTTAAAGAAATAAACACCATGCAAGCTGAAATCCAATCAATCTGTGCAGAAGAACCTGTAGAGGGGAGGAGAAGACCTAATGGTCTCATCTCTATCAGGCTAAATTATGTACATTTTATTATTATTATTATTATTATTATTATTATTATTATTATTATTATTATTATTATTATTATATTCAATATAAATATTTATAACGAAATGCAGTTCGTCCATCGAGAAAAGAAGTGTATAAATCACAACATTAAACTGTAAGAAAAAAAAAGTTTAGGCCTAGCCATATAGTAGGCCTAATATATTTGTAGGTCTAATGAAATTCGTCCGCTTTAAAAAAGTTCATGTTACCATTTGGAAGTGAAATAGGCATATAAAAGGCAGCATTTTCGCACTAACAGAGGTTACTCAGATTTTCACAAGGAAGTAACATGGCACACGATTTATAAAATGCAAGCAAACCTACCCATTTTATAAACTAAGCATGTAGCGATGTTCGCGTAGCATCAACACCACAAAGCATGGAGAAAAATAAATTCGTTAGGTGTTAGTTTGAACATCTGTTCCACGCGAGCAAAGTTAAATACCAAACATGGAACCTACATAATAAAGTTGCACCATTTAATTACAGTGGAAAGTTGGCAGCAGTGACGGTGATTGAGTCAACACAAAGAGAAAACAAATGAAATGTGAAACTTAAAACAAATTCCATTTGGTAATAGGAGGCACAGATGTAATTATACGCGGCGTTACTATTAATTTATTTTGCGTATTTGTTAATTAGCTTGATTGGAAGAGTTAATAACACCATGAGAACAAAACTTCACCATTATTATAATTAAAATCGCTCTACCACTATCTTCTTAATTGTGTAACAGTAAAAAAAGAACCGAACTGTGTTTAAGCGAGAGAGCATCGCGCTAAATATGTGACATTCTGTAATATATTCTGTTTCCTCTAGTTAGGCCTATAATTTGGTTAATTTGCCTCAAGTTCATTGTTACTGTTGACATGTCATCTATTATTTCTCCTCTACTTCACTTATACAGAGAATAGGCATTTGACAACTGGGGCAGGTAATCGTATGCATAAGTCGCCAAACGTTACCTAATGAGTTCCGCGTTTACATTGGGCATGTGTACCTTATACAGCCGAGTATAAACTTAAAACATGAGGGACAGCCCTCTAAAAGCTCTGATATATATTCTTTTTACAGGCTTATGTCTTCCCTTATCGTCGGAGTACCAATGAAACAATACCTCCGGACTTACCAAATAAGGTTCCAAGAAAAATGTGGCGTAGAGGATGCGTTCGCTCCTATCACGCAGCGGGCCCGGGTTTGATTCCTGGTCGGGACAAGTTACCTAGGTGGAAGTCCTGGATATGTCAATAGGCCGTATAGGCCGCGGCCTAGGGGCCTATACTTATGAAAAGTATAAATCCGACACTGCTAGATGGGTTTTTTTCTGCGGTTTTTCGTCCCCTGTGAGACAGATGTCAGGTAATTTTAGGCCCTTGTGGTCCCCAGATATCATCTGGTCGTCATTATCATCTTCATCCAATCCTCGCCTTGTTTGGAGTGAGTGTGAATGGTGTGTCTCGTCCTGTGTGTTCGTGTTGTCTCGGAGGTAGCCCCGGCATTGGGCTGATCACTCATCCGGGGAGGCCCTCCATGTCCTTGTCTGGTCAAGAAAGTATGTATGCGATCCAAAGATAATCCCTCTCCCGACAGGTCGCGGCCCTGTAAGGCCCGGCTTGGTTCGCTTAATTCCTAAAAGGGAGAGGTAAAAACTACGCTAAAGAAAGAAAGAAAAATGTCCCTGTCTTCCTGTTATTTAGCCCTGCATCCAGCTGGGATGGCATATAGATGACGTGTGTGGGTTGTGATCCTTGTGGTACAGTGTTAATGATTCTTTGGGCATGGTTTTTGCGTAGCTATTGCAAACGTAATGTTCGGACTATAATTAATAATTATATAACATTTAATTAATTAAAAATGTAGCCTATATGGGGGAGGACAACTTCCGCCTCAATGAGCATACATTTCATCTTCACTAGGTTTTCTTATTCTTCCCCACTTCTACTCTACTTCACGTCTACTTGATTGCGGATGTAGAATTTAATATCTCTTCTGAATTGATTTCTATTCAAATGCCGACATATTAAATCTGAAATGAATCCAGTGACTTCGTTCCGAAGTGACGTAAGTCGATTTGAGGACTGGTTAGGACGTGACGCTAAATGGAACAAATCCACTATTAGCTACTGATGATGAAGGCCTACTACATTACAATCCACATTATTATTAGCAATCTATTTTAAATACGGATTATTTTATAAAGGTGAAACTTAACTTTTTTGTCTTTCTCTCTTAAATACTCTCATTCTCGTGCCCTCTTTCTATCGGGTTCTCTCTCAGCCTGCTCTAACGCATTTACCCCCTCTCCCCCTTTTTTACGCGAATTCTCTAACTTACCACTATCGCGTTTTCACTGCTTACACCCTCTTTTCGTGCGATCTCTCCATAATGCGCAAATACACGCTCTCGATTTATATATATATATTACAGCCACAACTCTCTAAGAAAAATTAGAATATTAGATCTAACCTAGTGGTTCTAACCTTGGCTTCTAGTTCTTAGTCAGTATTATTAACAAGAAAAACAATATTTTTACATTATTCGTTTAGTTTGCCCATGCTTTAACTGTGCACAAGCAAAAATGTAACCTAAAATTAAAACTAAAAACACACAGACAAACAGTTAAAACTAGTAAATGTACAAACAAAACTCCACACACACACACATACTCACACACTCCTTACAAAAATAGCACATAGGCCTACACCAGCAATACATTTAAACACACCAACAGAATTATCAAACAAATATATTTTACTAGATTATGGAGGCGGTCCTTAATATATTGTAGCCTATTTCAAAATACTGGTTGTTATTTTCTTAATTTAATGTTATGACAAAGAATAGACGTAGGCCTATAAGCTTACATTTCTAAAGTATTTTCACAAATACCGAAACTTCGACGTATCTATTCCACAACTGCTTACAGCACAAGAAGAAATACGATTTCGCGTTTACAGTATAGAACCTAAAATTTTACCCCTGCTGACTCCAAACATAATTATTATGGTCCAAGGCTTTGTAACTTAACAAATAATTGTCACATCCAGCATTAGCATATATCAACAGCAAACAATTCAGTAATAGTACAAAGTATCTTATTTCTTCAGTTATAAATATTCATTTCATTCTAACTCACTGTATTATGATATTTAAGAGGATATTCACTTAAATGTATTACAATTTTCTCTTCAATATTCTAGGTCATAAATTTCAAGAAATTATATTTTGTCATTAATTTGTGTGTGTTAAATTAACCGAACTGTAGTCCTACCAGAATAGAGAATCTTGCTTATTCGGGTAATTAATTTATATCTCAATAACGTGTTTCATGCCAATAAAATAAATATATGTGCTAGAGCTTATCATACTTCGCTCATAGTAAGCCTTCTTTGATTAGAATCTAAGCTGCAGTGTGTCTTTGTTTCTTGTTTTAGACTCCAGTGTGAGCTTATTATAAATAGAAAATTAGGCCTATATAACATCTTATGTTAGAATTTTCAAATATTGGATCTATGTTATTTATTTCCAACGAGTAGTTAACCAGTTCATTACTGAAACACATTTTTGTTTTGTTACCATCTATTTTGGTGATTTTATTTACTGAAAAGAAGAAACAATAAAATACCAGAATAATAATAATATCACATTTTCATATTTATACCTGTGATTAGTTTCTTCTTTCCCCGTGTTTGTAATTTAGTGCCTTTCGCGAGTCTTAAGACAATCTACAATAGGGTTATTAGTTTTTAAACACATCAGGAAGCATTTTTATGTATAGCGTATGATGAAATTGTAGCCTTACTTACAGATTTTGAATAAATTATTCTCTTCTAGTGTGAATAAAAACGATAGCTCCAGGAGAGACAAGATGGAGTCAGAAGTTAATGAAAGAACAAGCTTGAGAATTACTTTTCTAATTTTCTCGGCGAATCCTGAAGTATTGCAAAGAAACTCATTACAAAAATATCGAAACTGAGAAACAAGTTTGTGTGGTTTTATTACACGGTTTCTGACTCCGGGAGATGTCTGTCACATTTTCTTCGCTCTCACCGGAATGCAATACTCTCCTCAGGAAATACTTTCCCTCCAACAAGTCCTTCTTAAGAAAACCGTTTTTTTTATTTCACCTAGCCAATATATAACTGACAGTATGAGATCGATGATCCCTGGCTGTATAATTTCACCTTGTCACAATTTTTACAATATTACAAACTACCACATATGAGAAGAGATAATGCCAATTGTGTATTAAATTATTTGAAATTGATCATTACTTAAGGGAGAATTTTACTCATTTTAACGTCAAGCCAGTTTTGGTGAATTTTATCTAGGGAAGCCCTCCACATTATAGCTCCCAAGATTTTAAATTAATAGACTATGAGAAGCAATCCATAGTAAGCAATGGTTCTCTTGTGAAAGAAGATGTGAAACGTTGCTGGCTTACTTACATTTGTTGTTATATGATGAAGTAGACTACAGTGTTTTGTGAAAAACTCTGGTAAAGATTCTGATTATCATAAAGAGAAGTAGACTACAGTGTTTTGTGAAAAACTCTGGTAATTATTCTGATTATCATAAAGAAACATGTTGGCTTAAATTTGTTGTTTTATGAACAAATATATCCTTAAATCCATGTTATAGTTGGTGTGATGCCATCTGGATTTTGCTTGTAGATTGCCATGACGACTGCATTTTGAATGCAGTTTTATGCAATTTTAGCGGCTTTGGTTGCTAAAATTCAATTCTTCGGCGTGTTACCAGTCCGAGAAGCAGCTGTTTTAGAGAGCGTGTACTGAAGAGAATTATAACTTCGCCAAAGATTACAAAAAAAAAAAAAAAAAAAAAAAAAAGACCTGACCAAATACAGAAAACCTAAATATAGTTTATGATTTAGGAAATATTGTTCAACTAAAATCAGTTATTTTTGCTCGCGAAGCAGAAACGTTAATTAGAATGCATACCAGTGATTATCAGTTGGTGTAAGCAAATAACGGGTTTATTTACCCTGGATTACTAACTTACATGTTCCACAGAATTAAAGAAACACAATACGCTATTTGCCACAGGTGAATGTTTGGAAAAACCATGGCCCGGTTACAGAGGGGTTCATCGCATGTTGCGCAGATCACATTCACTTGTTTGGGACAAATCAGTTCGCAAAATGAATGGCGCATTTTCTCATTGAGACAGCCTCTTATAGCGTTATTGCCTCCTATCACAATAGTGTAACATAGATCGTCTTCGTTTTCCGGACAGTTGTTGATTCTCATGGTGGGATATTTGTAGCAGTCTGACTTGTCTTCTTGATCTCCACATTTGTAACAGTCGAGACACATACCTGTACAAGAAAATAAATTCGAGTAACTTAAAACAGATGTCGGAATCAAGTGGCATTGCAAAGCTCTTCTTATTGCACGCATGCTTACACATCTGTCCAGATACTTCATAGCACTCGCTTGCATCATAGCTCATAACTTATTTGAAACAGCACAGTAGATTAAGCAGAAATGTCAAAGTCAATGACCAGTTCATGTTCAATGCAACATGGAAAGGTGCATTGTTGTTATGATCTAGTAAATGTTCCACATATTCCGGTGTACGGAACACTCTTTGTTTATCCGTACAATATGCCTAAGATGGTGTGCGGCTTATATAACGAAGTAGTGGCGTAACGGATAAAGACTGGACCTCCTTACATAGTTTAATTTGAATTCCGTAACAAAAAAATCACGCTCAAGCATATGAGTTCAGCAGTATGGGAAGACGAAGAATGAGCACCGAATCTACAGTTCTGGACTCACAAAAACACCTTCTCATCTTTAAAAACTTTTTGAAAAAGCTGCACTCCTCGAAAAAGAAAACATAGAATAACACATTCATGGTGGATGGCCAATTGGCCACTACCCAGTCCAAGCGAGGTTTTTGAGGGGTTTCCCTCGCTCTTAGGCGAATGCCGGACTGGATAATAATCCCCTCACACATAAATACTGCAACATACACCAGAAAACATCTCCATACAAAACAACCAACACACCAAGAAAGCTAAAACTGACATCACTGCGAGAAAGTCAAACTTGCGCCACTTAAATCTGAAAAAAGTACAAAGCCCAAAAATGTCATAAACACCACATATCCCATAAGGATGAAAAATGGGCGAACCTAGGTACACACAGCAAACAAATGGTTACCAAAATTTGGTTTGACCATAGGTAATCAACTTCATTGTTGGGCACTCCAGGGGTAAGGGTGGGCACAAAAAAAAAGTATGACTTCAAACACAAGAAATATCAAATTTCACAGACTGACAGAACTTCAAAGGTTTTAAAATTTGTCTGTCTTATTATTAACGATAGGCAGTATTATTAATATTATTGTAGAGTAGGAAATTAGGACATAAAGTAGTATTATTTTCTAGAGCACTGACACAAGCACACTGTAGGCCTAATATATAGAATCTTTACGGGTCTCTGGAAGCGGCAAAACATAATGGCTAAATAATTTTCTATTGATCTGTTTAACTGACTTTAGTGGTGTGTTCATAGTAGTGTTTTGTTTAGTATTAAAGCAAAGTATCGAACTTGATAATAACAAAATATAACTCCCAAACAGCACAAACTTTCTGCCCGGCTATGGACTGAGCCTTTTTAGCGACAATCGAGTTTATTAAACATTTTAGCATTTAATTCACTTCACTCGTCTACTTGGTGCAATCTCCCCGTGATATCAAGAATATCTGTGGAAAAGCCTGCTTCGAAAACGAGCATTTCAATCCGACGATGACTTCCATTTACAAGCGACTCGAAATATTGTAGATACGCTATATTCCTTTTTCCCGGAAATAGCTCGGTGAAATTAGACCTTTCTTATTTTTATTTATTTTATTTTATTTTATTTTATTTTATTTCTGCCTATTGTTAATCAACTCAAATACAAATACAAAAAATACACAAATAAAACAAAAAACTTTTACAAAATTAAAGTACAATACTTTTTAGAAAAGAAAAAGAAAGAAAAGAACCAAATATTTATTTAGAAATACACCCGAATGAGCAAACTGCTCGTGCTCGGGTGTAGTTTCAGAACATCAGAGTGGAGAAAGAGGAGAAACAAAAAACAAAGTGAGAAAGAATGACACACTTATAAAAAAAAGGTGAAAAATGTTAAACAGAGCTAGAAAAAGAAAAGACAAATTTATAAAAAGGAGACAAAAAATATTAAACACAAAAACATACAATAAATAATAATAAAAATAAATGACTTAAAGCTAATAAAATTACAAAAAAATGTTTTACATACTTATTAAATTTAAAATTGGGGTAAACTGCGAGATCGGGGTATCTACTGATCATAGAGTTATAGAAGCGGGGACCAAAATTAATGCTATGGTTTAATCCTGCTGATGTGAGACATTTGGGTTCTGATAGAGGTAGATTATTATTTCTTCTAGTGCTGTATGCATGATCACCGGATGTGTATTTTGCACGATGTTTGTGAAAATATTTTAATTTACCTGCCTAAAAAATTAGTTTCGCTGCATTACATCATGTAGCCCCAAAATTTTCAGGGATGTGTAGGGGGAGGTCCTCTGAACAACTAATAAAGTCCCACCGATTTAAAGTGCAGCGGGGGTGTGGGGGGAGGCTCAAAGGTCCCTTTTTTAAGTTCTTGGCGCATATCTAGAAAACGGCGCGTCGCACAGAAAATTTTATTATTTCTAAAATTGAAGCGTATGAAATTCCCTAAATATAGTGCTCGTACATTCATATTTGACTCTATATGTTACAGTCTTTGAGAAATGAGTCGGCGAAAATAGAAAATTTGCAGAAAAATTTGTATCGCTTTCCCTTCCAACTCTTTTGCCTTCAATTTTACAGAAACATCGTAAGAAAGGAAGTTATAGAGCATTAAATTTAATTTAAGAATATATATAGCGCTGCTAATTTATCTTCAATTATGAAAGTTAGGCTATAGCGTTTTGAAGTTTCGGGGTAGATTTCGATATTCAGCTTGTAAAGTATGCCTACTCATTATTTTATTTCCGTTTTCAAGAGCTTTAGATCTCTGTATCACGTTATTTATTGTTTAAATGTAAATTGTATTTATTATCCATATAACTAATAATAATATACATTAAATTCCTTTCAAAATGGAATATTCACATTTATGTTACAGTTTTTTTAAAATGAGCCGGCGAAAATGGAAAAAGTTGCAGAAAAATTTTAAGCTCCTCACTTTTTCGTCAAGCTTTCCCTTCCATTTTACAGAAAACTCTTGATATGATGAAACTCATATATATGAATGTATGTATATATAAATATATATGAAATATATGAATGCATGTATATACAAATATATGTATGAAGTGTGAAATGTTACGTACGTTATTTATTGTTTACTTAGACCTAAATGGTACTATATTATTATAAACATGAAATATGTACATAGTTCTTATTATGTCAACCGTTTGTTTGGGGAACTGGAGAAAACATGTTTTTTGTTCCGAGACTAACAAAAAGGTATGAATGATTCTGTGTGACTTGGCTAAAAGACTTGGCTAAAAGAGCCGGCAATTTCAAAGAGAATGCAGTGATGGCTAGCGTTTCTGTGCAAATTATCGTATGGATGAGATAGTTTTATTCTGCCAGGTAAAGAACAAACTTAAGACAATAGAAATATTTTTAATACTCTAGTCATTTGTTTAAAAAAACCTTTTGACGTTTTATGGAACGATTCTTTGGGGTATAGAGCCCATTCTTGTTATCGTTCCACACCTTTCCTCATGAACGGCAACTCTTTCCATTTGATAAAATTATGTCTCAGTTGTTGACGGAACTTCATGGATATTATGTAACATGTACATGTAGGCTATGTACATATATACAGTATAATTATTTATAACTTTAATTTGGGATGGTTCCCCATACGGCTGTCTGCGTCGTTTTGAAGTGTCGACACAATCATATTTTCGTTAGAGCTCTATTGTGAAAGTAATATAATATCGAACAGAAACTTATTATTGTTCTGACCATTAGACATAAACAGAATCTTCTTCGGATGAAAAATCCCACTAATTTAGATACGGAAATGAATTAATATAGTATATGCAACACGTATAATGAATGTGTTACAGGGTTTTTAACTAAACGATTTGTTCAATATATTTCATTATTATATATATTATAATTGGTCTACGCTACATGAAAAAGAAAAGGTTCGTGAGCTTCTATGTCCAATTGAGATTTTGAGATTCTAGGTATGCTGAAATCTCAAATTATTAAAGAATACAAAATCTTAGTGTTAAGTATAATAGAATAAAAAAATACTCTCACCTACTTCAGAATATGTAAAAATAATCAATATAGCAATGAATCTTGTACATATCCTCATGGTAAATACAATACATTCCTTTAATTACGCACACTTGCTATTGTTTTAATGTATATTTCAAAATCGTACACGAATCAAATAGTAAGCCTATAGATTATTAATGCTACGAAAAGTAATTGTTTATCATAACAAATGAATCACCTCCAGTGTTACCAAAATATAAACCCATATTTCACATTCAGTTGTATCAAAGATCACAAGAATTTTATTTTATCTTGGCGTTCTGGTTCCGAAGGGATATCAGAGACCAGGGGTAGGGAAAAAAAATCTAACCATAATCTTGTGGAAGAGTAGACTTTCTTGTCATATTATGGTGACCTTTCAAAATTGGGCAATCTTGATTTCGGGTTCCTCGTTAGCGTAAAATTCAGCACTCCAATGAAAATGATTACACTACTGGCATGTATCTGCGGCTTCGCGTTTGTTAATTCGAATAGGCAGATGCTTTTTAAATAATTTAAGATCGAAATAATTAAAATATTACATTTATTAACACCGACATCGTTTTACCTAATTTGCGTGAATTACATATCATCCCCAATATTCGCTAAAATGTTGTAGATATTTTCTTTACCCTTAACGGGTTTGCACCTTTTTTTTACACCCCAGCCCGTAAAGTGAACTTTATATAGGAGAAGAGAGTTACTTTTCTTATAAATAGTAATAAGTGTTATAAAATAGCTAAAATGGCGTAAAATGCGATTTTCATTAGTTCGATATTTAAAAATTGTCCTGGGTTTCGGAGCCCCCTTTCATGGGGGTATTCCATATCCCCCAAATTCCCAGGCATTTTCGACCCTTCCCGAAATTATTTTCTGGCTACGCCACTGGAAGCAGGATTTTTATAGCCTAAAATATCAGAGTTCTAGAAGAGATGCTTTTAATTCAAGTATAATTGTATGTTTTAAAAAGCTTAGTGCCTCTAAAAACGGATTGTCTTAACACTTGTGTGCAAAAAAATAAAGGCAGAAAGCTGGTGGTTGTGCGAAATGTTTTCCGAGATGACGGTAGCACCGTGTCTTAGCTCCATGAAGCTGTAATTAACGTTTCAATCCCGTGCAGTTGGATCACTCCACACCAATCACACTCTTGTATCGACTGGTTCAGCCAATCACGGCCTAAGAACAAGAGCGGCTCACGTAGAAACAAGCAAAGCTAGAATATTTTGGGGTGATAAGCATCCAAGGTAAAGTGTTTTTAACTTCAGTCCCTTGTCAAGAAATTAGGAAGTTAAGTATGATGAATTGATGACACACAATCGTTTGAGATCAACTTTTTCAGTTTGCAGAATAATTTATGTTCATTACATACTTAGCCAGGGATGTCATGAATTGAACACATTGACTGTAGTAGCAATCAGAACTTGAAATGTAAGTTATTATATTTTTTAAATTTAAATATAACTTTTATTCAACTTGTTTTCAGTTAAATTTTTACTGTCTGTTCCTTGTAAAATGGATACCGCCGGTATTGACTCTGTGATATCACATAGAAAATAAGCATTTTAATATATATATATATATATATATATATATATATATATATATATATAACAAAGAATCATTATCCAAAAATGCTAAATTGAGGCATTATAAAACTAATCTGACCAGAAGCTCTGTACGCAACAGAGTGTATAAACACCTTCTCAGAAAGAAGAATAAACAAAACAGAGAAGAGAATCTTAAAGAAAATTATGGGACCAATTTGGGAGAATAATATATTCAAACTGAGACCAGAAAAGGAGTTATATACAAACAAACAGAAAAAATAGGCCATGCTTTTAGGAAAAGAAGATTAAGATTCCATGGTCATACTTTCAGAATGGAAAGAAACAGACTTAACCAAACAAATTTTTGATCACTATGCAAGTAAAAAAAAAAAAAACTAAACCAGCATTTTTCAAGGAAGTTGAAGAAGATTTGAAATTACTCAATATCAAAAAGGAGGATATTGCAAACAGAGAAAAGTTTAGGAAAGTTTAGTTTGATGGCGAATTTCCAGAGAAACCCAAGAAGAAAACGGGAAGTAAATGGACGGAAGAACGGAAACAGCAACATCGCGAAAGAATGAAGGAGTTTTGGGAAGACAAGAAGAAGACAACTGTTTCACGTGGTCCTAAGCTGGCCTAATCGAAAGGAATATATATATATATATATATATATATATATTAAATTACACACACACAGGGTAGGCCTATCCATGAAACGAGTGCATTTTCTTTTGTATGGTGGTAGGGAACATCCGTACGAGTATTTTAATATAACGGACCTGGGAAGGAAATGAGTTATTATGGGTGTAAACAGAAAAGTGTTGCACATTGTTGAACACAAAATGTATTTATTATATTAACTGCAAGAATAGACAAAGCTATTAGGCCTACATCTTGTTTTAGAGCTAAATTGTTTGGTGCGAATGTTGTTTAATACGTTTATTGTAAGAGAAAGCAATGTTATTACATGTTTTACAACAATAAATTGTTGACCTGTTTGCACAACTCTGCGCCTCTCACCACGGACTGATGACTCCATGTGTTTGTGTTCTTTTCTTACGGTTAAAATAATAAACTACATTTTGTGGTTAACAATATGCAACACATCTTTCTGTTTATACCCATAACAACACGTACTCTGCCTGAAGGTTCGTTGTGTTAAAATACTCGTAAGGATGTTCCCTACAATCAGACGAAAAATCTGCGCTCATTTAATGGACATTCTGTATATACACATGCATACAGATTAAGATATGAAAGCCTTTATGTCACTGTAGAGCTCTTTACCCTAGTTTACTAGACTCAACTGAGTTTTTATTTATTTGGTTATAATTTATTTTCTATAACTTGTAATTTGAGTGAATATGTACCAAAATATAATATCTGTCATACACTGTAATAGTCATCGTAAGCTGTTTATAATAATAATAATAATAATAATAATACTACTACTACTACTAATAATATTTCTTTGTAGTTAGGCACAGATAGGCTATTGGCATTAACAGTGTCAAAAAAATCTGTAGAAACTACATCGTCTTAAATACATTAAAATATGAAAATAAGTTAAAATACAATCTCCTGTGAACTAAGCTTTAAAAACTCCTCAATACAATAAAAGGGATTCTTTTTCAGCCACTTCAGTCACTTCTTTTGAAAATTTCTTTTTTGTATAGTTTCTAACTTGGGCGGGCAACTTGTCGTAGCATTTAGGTCCTAAATTTAAAAGAGAATTCATTGTTTTACTTAACCTAAATTTAGGTAGACTCAATTAATTGTTAACCTTGTTTGATACACATGTACATTATTTCTAAAATTATAGTTATCTACTTGAACTACATGATCTAATAAATACAGATTTACAACAGTTAAAATGTCTAATTCAATAAATAATGGTTTGCAATGCTCCGCACTCCTATACTGTATATTAGAATTAGATAGTGGTTCATTAGACAGAAAACGAATATACTGTCATAGGTCATATTATTCTGTTTCCTGATTTATATTTAAAATCGTATCTTGCTTTATCTCGAGCATCTGGAACATCTCATAGAAATTAAAGTTACTTCGACTTGCGCTTCTTTTGCTCGCACTAGTTCCAAGAGAAAGAAAAGTTTCTGGAATCAGTGATTGCAGCAATTTGTTTTTAGAGCCTCTCCTACTCACTTCGTTACGATAGCTTTCACTTGTCTCTCATAAATGTTTCAATTCCTTAGTTTTGTATCCCAGTGTGTGTCTTTTAATAAAGACAATATAAACTTCATTAAGACTATTTTTTTATCATTAACATATTATGCAATCTATTTGTACTATTCAGTTCCATAAATTATTGTTCTCACCTCCTGAGGATAAAAAAAATCCATTAAATGAAAATTGACAAGAAATTCGTATAGAAGAGAGGATGAGAATAGAATTAGGCTAGAATTAACTCTCATTTTTATATTAATGGAAAACGAAGATTTCACTGAATACCTCCTCCGAATATTTTTACTGAATACATCTACTGAATATCTCAACTTTCCAGGAGCTATTTTCGTAATTATATTCTGATATGCTTTTTACCCAAAGGGCCCACTTATCCAACTTCGTTATATACCTTATTTCATTAAACACCTACTCTGCTAAATAATGAAACGTCGAACCGAGAGTGTATACATACCGAAGTAATATATTTTTATACTTAGAATAAATGCTGTTGTAACCGGGAACAGCTACTTGGTAGTGCGCTGTTGCAATTCTGTGGAACCTTTAGACCTAATTTTCTCATTATATACTTATGTAAAATATAATAGTTTATCTCTGCCTGTTCCGATATGCCGCAAATACTGAAGTAATAATATTTTATTCAGAATTGGTGTTAGCCTAAGTGGGTCCTCCCTCGATTACAGTGTTGCAAATACCATTAAACTGATAGAACTGAAATGTTGTAGAAACATAGTTTTTATGAGAATATTATAGGACCTTTGGCTATTCGCGCCAATGCTCTACCAACTGAGCTAAGCCGGAGTTCAATTCACAGCGCCAGATGGAACCTTCCTCCTATGATTGAATGCCCTTAAGTCCCAGTGTCGGAGGAATTTTTCTCCTATAATATTCTCAAGTAATATCCAACAGAGACAATAATCTGTGGTTCATGAATACTTACATATGTCCATAGTTTTTATACCCGAAAAAGTTGCAGGCTATAGTCGTTCCCTCATCTCTGCTATTTCACCTAATATCGTATCATTAAGATCACAGGCTATGACGCAGACACATGCACATCAATTATTCACGGCTTGCTGGTAAAACCAAAGATCCTATCTTTCTTTCTCTCTCTAGGTCTGTTTCATAAAGGCTAGGAAAGAACAGAGAACCATAAAACAATAATACTGCTTCTATTACGAAACATTTAGAGAAGAAAACATGGAAAAAAGTTCGTGATTATAGTGTAGTAACAGGTAATTACGGTAACGATTACAATTTTATTATATATGGGATACTATTTGGTCAGATACGTTACTCGACATTAAATTATTTGCTTCTGAAACTCCATGTGTGTCAGCTATTTTGTGTTAAGGCGCCTCTGTGCCTGACTAATATAAAGAAATTTCGAAACAGCTGATATGGTGTAAAGGCATTTATTCCTGAAGTGTTACGCTCTAGAAATGGTTCAAAGGCAGTAAGTGATTGGTTGAACTTATTTAAGATTACGCGGAACCTTTCATTACGTTCATAAGTTTCTTCCATCAAACTAATGTCCTCTGGCTCTGAATGTTCTTGGATGTTCTGCATCAATTCATTTTCGATAGATTTAAAGAAATGATATACACTTTATAGAAATATACACATAAGAATGAATTTCCACTACTTCTTTCAGTCTCGCTAGAGCCTTGGGCAATGCATCTTCCAGCATCTAAGTCTACTCTCTGTGGCCAGGCGCCTTAATTACACTCATTTTTTTAGCACAGTCAACATTGCTCTGACTTTTCATGAAGTATTTGATAATAGCATTTACACATAGGTCAAATATAGAAATAATACTGAAAAATTAGCAAATAAACTGGTTCAAACTCCGAAAGAACGTCAGTCACACTAAAAAGAAGTACGGTTCTTCCTGTTGGCATTTCTCTGGTAAGGCTAAAAACAGTCCAAAATACTTTTATATAAGAACGGGTAAAAGTATTCACTAAATGCAAATAGGTGTTATATTTATTTAATAAGTCCCTTTGAATTTGCGTTGTTATACACATCCACTCTGTTTATGCTTAACATTTGCGCAGTGATGTTTATATCCAGCTGATCTCCGAGAGTATGCGGCGAAAATAGTCGCCGAAATTTTTAGCGAATTTCCTATTCTAAAGTTTTGTAGCTTCAATTATTGACGATACTTTAATTTGATTTTGGCAAATACACCAAATACGATTTGTTTGCTAAGAATTACAACTTAAAATAAGCCCAAATTATACATGTTTCAATAAATATTAAACTAAGACTTAAAGTCATGAAATAATACTGTTAAATTCAATTTAACACCTTTTAATCACAATGAAGGATGTGACATTAATGCTCCTTTTAGAAATTAATATTTGCAAAGGAATATACGAATTTCCATGACAATCTCTTCCAAAAAAGCATTTAAGTTCTTGTAGCTTGTGGTTAGAGAAAGTAAAACTTAGTTTTGATACGATTTTAGATTCCGACCTAAGCTGTTCTGAGGCTGCAAGTTAGGTCTATAGAGAAACAAATTTATGTTGTATATACGCGTATATACACACACACACACATATATATATATATATATATATATATATATATATATTTAGGGAACCCTAAAATTTAATGAACTGAGATGAGATAAATTTCATGGTCGAGCACAATACTTCCTTCACCTATAGCTGGAATGTGTGGTAAGTATATGAAAAAAGTGTGCTTAAAGTGAATTTTAATTTTGAATATAATGCCAATAACAGTGATAATACTCAGAGCCGTAATATTAGTAAAATAATGACGTAAGATTGAACGATACCACATTATTACTATAGACTATTAAACTTATTCTTATGATTATTATTACTATTATTACTATCGTTATCATCATCATAATTATAATTTCAGTACCATTGTTTTATATTTTAAGGTTGGAAATTCGAATCAAAGGCATTAATCAGTTTTGATGCAAAGCACTGTGATGCTAGTGAGTGAGTCTGTTGTCAAAAGTATCAGTTTAATTATTTTATTCAATTGAGTAAACGGTTATGATGGATAAGCTATACAATATCATATAATACGCTAGGGATAATTAGATTAGATATGGCATAACATAATATTACGGAACCGATGTTAATAATTAACAACAAAACTAACTGTGTAGATTGATTTTCATCTTTACAGCTATTGATTTAAGTGCCTGGAATTTTATTTTAAAACGAACTGTTCAACAGGTCGATGCCTATATAAAAGAAACAACTTCCAATAACATCCCAATAATGTCCAGTAACGTCTATAGGCTATGGGATTATATTTCCAACCAATTTTGTACGAATTTCGTACTTTTTATCACCATGATAACCTCTTTATTCTCAAATGTGTTTAATTTAAAGTTGGTTCCACCTTATACAGATAATAATGTAGGCGACACATTTCCTGAGCACCGAGTTGAACCGCAAAATGAAACAGAACGGCGTAATAACGTTCACACTATAAGGAGAAGACGACGATGAGAATTAGAAGTTACAAAGAAAAATGAAAATAACATAAAGAACCGGAATTACACATGAACAAAGAAATTACGCTACACTTAAGATGTAAAGGTTCATACAGAAAGAGCAATAGTGAGTGCACTTCTAGATGCTGCTTCCGAAATGACTCTACTTTGAGTAGGTTATTACGTCTTTTATGACATTAGACACAACGCCTTGACTTCAAGAAGGAAAGATACCAATTCGAAACTTGGTTATTACAAACAAAGGAAAGTGTAGAGTGTAAAATTGGCCACTTTCGTACTAACAATCTCGTATTATCATTGTCTTCTAATTATTCTAATAATGGGTTTTTACTATTAAAAACTCTTCAAAACGTGGTTTTAGGATCATATAGGTCCACTAAAAGAAGTATATTATAACTAGACTTCGTACTTTTAGGTCGCTAAAAAATTCTGTTTTAGGTACCTAAAATAGGCTCTAAAAATTGGAAAACAGGTTCTAAAAATCGTAAAATAGTCTCTTATAAAATCGTTAAGTTGCCAATTTTTTGAAATATTTCAATTGCAATGCATAATATTAGCTATTGAAGTCACCATTAATCAATAATCATGATAAAACCCAGATATAGGCCTATGGTACACAGAATTATATAGACCTATTACTAGGGCCTGTATTACTACCATAACAGTGAAAACCTAATCCCTGCGCCGAGAAGCTGCGCACGCCAGCATATTCAACCCCTTGTATCCCACAGTAATTCAGAGAACTACTTTTTTTTTGTTACTGGATGTGGGAGTCGGGAGAAAAACACTACATTTTCTTGGGAATTCCAAGGAATTTTTCTACTGAAGACGAAACATTCCTTACTATTTAACCACGTCACAAATGTGTCATGTACTGCACATTCCGAGCTAAAAATTTAGTACGAACTGAAAATAAATGCTAGAATTAATAACAAAAAATAACTTATTTTGAACTTTAGAGGAAAAACGAGCAAAAAGGCAATATTAGGCTCTAACGTAAAAATAGGCTGTTTTAGGTCCTATAAAAGTATCAGTTTTAGGCATAGTCACTTATGAAACATGCATACACAAGTTTTCGTCCTAAAATAGGTTTTTACCTAAAATCCGAAGTCTAGTTATAACACACTCTGAAGATGAAGAATATTATGTTAATGATAATTAAATAGGTTCAGTAAGAGTTAGTAACAAGTACAAGAAATGATAGAGCCAAGAAGTGCTATTAATAACCAAATAAAAAGGAAGGAAACTGATTGAGTATACTGCGGTATTTGATTCAGCAATTAAAGCTGACAGGTTGAATAAATAAATGCAGTAACTTATATATACAAGACAAGTATATTCGATAAATAAAGAAAATAGATTCAGTAAATGAGAAAACGGATGGAAGTAAATTCCAGCAAGTAGATCCTTTTTCTAAAATGCATGAATATTGTGCCTATGTAAACTCCGGCACGGTTGATTATTTTTCTGAAACGCATGAATATTGTGCCTAGGCCTATGTAAACTTCTCTAATAAATTACCTTTATACTTAAGACGAACTGACAATTTGAATGATTTAAAATACAGAGTTAAAAATATTATCAATCAACTAAACTTTTACATTGTACAAGAATATTTGGAGACAGATTTTATTTAATGACTAGCTGACGAAACCTATTGCATTGTATGCTTAATGGTTAAATTAATATTATTATTATTATAATATTATTATTATTATATTATTATTATTTTAAGATGATTTCTAGATTAAGTATTAATACTGTTGATATAGGCATACACCAAAACCAAAATGGGCTTAAGTGTTTTTTGCTTTCTCTGCGGTAGGTACTGTATAAGTAGGAAGTTTAGAGTTCCCGAAATTTGATATAGGCTAGATTTTTCAGCACTAATATAATACTATATTATGAATTTATTAGATGCTTTGAATCCGAAAATCCGTTTCGGGAATTTGTAAGTTATCTTTCTCTGTGTATGCACACGTTAACAGCATAATACAAAACTAGGAATGATATAAAAACGGAATTTTATTTATATGAAGAAATTTTCGTTCGAGTTCATCAAGATGACAAAAACGATTTCATGTAAATTTTGTACAACTACTGCTTTATTTTAAATGTAAGAGCACCCGCAATACCCGCAATCAGTTTAATTAAAGTGTTTTCTCATAGAAATTCTCTGATGAGTAGTTTTCAAGTTTTCAAGTTTAGTTTTGCGACTTTGCGTGGCTCAAGACACTGAAAGCACACTTCCTGAATGCGGCATTATGCTTTCATCCGAATGCGAAGCGATAAAATCGCAATATGCATGCTTAAGGGTATATGTACGTGAACAACCACAAAAAGATAAAAAAAATGCAGGTTCTAAAATATTAAAATTTTACAAGAAAATGAACTCAGAAGTAGACAAAAATTACAGGATCCTATAACAAGGCTTACTAGAACATAACTAGCAGATAAAATTATAAAAAATTGACCAAGTTAATTTTAAATTACACGTTTTATAGGAGCATGAAAAAAATTAATTCAGATGCACTTATCACTTCCTATAGGCATAACATTTTTCTGGTTTCTCTGACACATTTTATTTTTTAATGCATATAATGAACATATTTTTCTACAAAGTAGATTACTTTCATACAGCTAAATTTATTATTTTTAATACAATTAATTTTTATATATCGCATATAAAATATCTTGAAATTTGATCAATATTTTCATGACACGTTTTCTTTAATTTTATACCTATGGGTATCATTGTAGTCTACTTTATGCATATATGCATGTAAAATTAGCGTAAAAAATTTCAGCCTTCTATCTCTAATGGTTATGGAGCTACCTAACAATATGTGTGTAAAATAAGAGTTACCGGGAAATTCAATTTTAAGTTAACAGTGAATTTCTCATCTGACCTTTCTAAGGGCATGGCTCAGAGCGTGTAAACATATTTAAATGTCCATTTAAATGGCACAAATAATTTATAAACCTATATAAACTATATATCAATGGATGCAGAAAATTCAGAAAAATTTTTTAGTGCTATAAACAAAAAAACATAAATTTCAAAATAAGTCATGTAAAAGTTTCACTTAAGCGATTTAGTTCTTGCTTTTTAAGGTAGTGATATGCTATCTGCATTGTTCCGGTAAGAGTTCTGTTCAAAATGAAGTTTTGTATTGAGTTAATCCACTTATTCGGAGAATATGAGCTCCTGTGTTTACACGTTTTCTTGTGTGGAAATTTTAACATCGTAACACATTTTGAAGGAGAATTGAGCTCGTTTACTGAGAACTTGTTTAAAATCTGTGGTCTGCTTGTCACGTTCTTTGTTACCGTGTTTAGAAAACAAGCGACGTTACAGACTGATCCAAAACTTCAGTCATTACATTGCAACGTTTTAAGAAAAAGAACGCGAATAATCTGTATTATAATATTAATTTCTAAATTAAGTAATGATTTTTTACTTTCTCTACCCGTATCACAGTTACAGGAAGTATAGGGGTCATTCCATGCCAAATCATCACAATAAAGTGTAATTTCCAACCCGACCATCTCAGATTTACATTAAATTTGGTAAGAAGTTAAAATACATGAAGTTGTACACACACGCAAAATTTTACCCCTCAGTGATTTACGATATTCATAAAGCAGGGTTGCAAACATGATACAAATTGTAAAATTTTCCCTTGCATGCTCTGCAAAAATAAATCATAACTTTACTTCTAATTGAGGTAAAATCTTCATGTTGTCTCAATTTGAAGCTAAAGGTACATAGTTTCCATTAAAAATAGTTGCATTTCAAAATATTAATTTTTTCATTCCAAGGTCAAAAGGTGTAACCTTTGACCTTGAGTATCTAAGAAACTGTATCTTTAATTTTATTGAAGAAAATATATGTTAGGCAGTTAAATGCATTCTATCTTTGGTACAAATTTCATTTTGGGATGGCTTTGGGAACAGAAGAAAAAAATTTCCCTATAATATAAAGCCACATGGCTGACTCACTCACTCACTCATTCACTGACATTAATGTTTGCCCACTTTCAGATGAGCTAGAAACTTGAAATTTGGTACACGTATAGCGTTTAGGCTGTAAACCACATAAAAATTCCAAAAAGGTTATTTTTTTATTTTTAGCCCTATAAACCCCCCGAAAAAGGGCTGTAAACCACAGGAAAATTCCAAGAAGTTAATTTTTTTTATTATTTCCAGCCCCAGAAACTCCCGAAAAAGGGCTCGGCTCTGCTCACTGACATTAATGTTTGCCCACTTCCAGATGAGCTAGAAACTTGAAATTTGGTACACGTATAGCGTTTAGGCTGTAAACCACAGGAGAATTCCAAAAAAGTTTTGTTTTAAATTTGTAACCCTAAAAACCCCCCGAAAAGTGCTCGGGTCGGGTCACTGACATTAATGTTTGCCCACTTCCAGATGAGCTAGAAACTTGAAATTTGGTACACTTAAAGCTTTTAGGCTGTAAACCACAGGAAAATTTCAAAAGTTTATTTTTTTTTTTAATTTTTAGCCCTGAAAACTCCCGAAAAATGGCTCGGCTCGGCTCACTGACATTAATGTTTGTCCACTTCCAGATAAGCTAGAAACTTGAAATTTGGTACACATATAGCTTTCAGGCTGTAAACCACAGGAAAATTCCAAAAAAATAGTTTTTTTGATTTTTAGATATTTCACCCAACCGGTCAAGAGATAGAGCTGCAGCCGCCGCGGGAACTTTTTGGAATTTTTCCTGTGGTTTACAGCCTAAACGCTATACGTGTACCAAATTTCAAGTTTCTAGCTCATCTGGAAGTGGGTAAACATTTATGTCACTGAGCAGAGCCGAGCCCTTTTTCGGGAGTTTTTAGGGCTAAAAATAATTAAAATATTAACTTTTTGGAATTTTCCTGTGGTTTACAGAAAAAATTTAAAAAGCCTAAATGTGCATCAAATTTCAAGTTTCTGGCTCATCTGGAAGTGATCAAACAATGTCAGAGAGCCGAGCCGAGCCCTTTTTCGGGGGGTTTTTAGGGCTAAAAATAAAAAATAACGTTTTTGGAATTTTTATGTGGTTTACAGCCTAAACGCTATACGTTTACCAAATTTCAAGTTTCTAGCTCATCTGAAAGTGGGCAAACATTAATGTCAGTGAGTGAGTGAGTGAGTCAGCCATGTGGCTTTATATTATAGGGAAATTTTTTCTCCTGTTCCTAAAGCTTTCACTCCCATCCCAAAATGAAATTTGTACCAAAGATAGAATGCATTTAACTGCCTAACATATCTTTTCTTCAATAAAATTAAAGATACAGTTTCTTAGATACCCAAGGTCAAAGGTTATACCTTTTGACCTTGGAATGAAAAAATTGATATTTTGAAATGCAACTATTTTTAATGGAAACTATGTACCTTTAGCTTCAAAATGAGACCAACATGAAGGTTTTACCTCAATTAGAAGTAAAGTTATGATTTATTTTTGCAGAGCATGCAAGGGAAAATTTTACAATTTTTATCATGTTTGCAACCTTGCTGTATTAATATCGTAAATCACTGAGGGGAAAAATTTTGCGTGTGTGTACAACTTCATTTATTTAACTTCTTACCGAATTTCATGTAAATCTGAGATGGTCGGGTTGGGAGCTGTGTTGATTTGGCATGGAATGACCCATAGGCCTTGTGTTCGATTCTGATATTCGATGTCGGGTTTTAAGCATAGATAAATAATTACAAGTTCATGAAGTCTTATGAGGTTCTCTGAATTTAAAAATACAATTTTGAGAGACATGTTTTTGTAAGATTCTGTGAGTTTGGCTGTCAGTCTGTCAGTCATTCAGTCAGTCGGTCAGTCAGCCAGTCGTTTAGACAGTCAGCCAGTCAGTCGGTCAGTCAGTCAGTCGGTCGGTCGGTCAGTCGGTCGGTCGGTCGGTCGGTCGGTCAGTCCGACTGCCAGTCAGTCGGTCAGTCAGTCCGACTGCCAGTCAGTCGGTCATTCACTTGATCATTCATTCGGACATTCGCTCATTCATCTCATTCATTCATCTCATTCAGTCAATCATTCAGTTAATCATTCAGTTAACCATGTATTCAGTCAGTCAGTCATTCATACAATCATTCATTCAATCATCCAGTGAGTCATTCATTCATTCATTCAGTCAGCCAGTCGGTCATTCATTCATTCATTCATTCATTCGGTTGGTTGGTCGGTCGGTCGGTCGGTCGGTCGGTCGGTCGGTCGGTCGGTCGGTCGGTCCGTCAGTAATTCATTCAGTCAGTCAGTAATTCATTCATCCAGTCAGTAATTCATTCATCCAGTCAATCAGTCATTCATCCAGTCAATCAGTCATTCATCCAGTCAATCAGTCATTCATCCAGTCAATCAGTCATTCATCCAGTCAATCAGTCATTCATCCAGTCAGTCGTTCAGCCAGTCTTTCAGCCAGTCGTTCAGTCTTTCTGTGCGTAGCATAGCTCGAATCGTATCAACCCTTCTTCATATTTGAAATATGTTTTCTGGGGTTATGAAGATTGGTGACAAGTATCTTTTACCTTTACTTTTACTACCACATTACATGAACAAAATTTCATTTTTCAGGACTTTATTTGTAAAAAATTCGATCCTTTCGGATTATTCGAGAACATATAGTATGCTTTGTGTATAAGGTTTCCAGAATACCCAGAAGTTTCCAGAACATTACAGAAGTTTAAATAACTCCCCGAAGTGTATATAATGCCCCGAAGTGTATATAATGCCCCGAAGTGTATATAATGCCCCGAAGTATATATAATGCCCAGAAGTGTATATAATGCCCAGAAGTGTATATAACGCCCAGAAGTATGTATAACGCCCAGAAGTTTAAATAACGTCCAGAAGTTTAAATAACGTCTAGAAGTTTATCGAATTTTTCGTTTGTTTAGGTTGTTTCAGAAGCAAATAGAATGCTCTATTACATTTAGAATGTTTCCGATGGTGCTAGAAAATTGAACACTAGACTGCAGTAAAATGCATGACTAAGTTGGAGATAATAAAAGACACACAAAATATTTTAAGATATATTGTAAAAATACTTAAAATGGAATTGATTTTCCTGACATTTGGTTAAAAGAGTCAAAAGTGATTTTAAAATAATACTAGCAATAGCCTATAACATGACACACCGCTGGTCCTATCCTGAGACTAAGTTAAATTTCCTACGTGAACAACGTCAAAAGAAAGTGGTTACTTTTGCCCTGGCTTAGTGCAAGAGAAGTTGAGGTTAACGAGTACTGAGGCTTCGTTACCGTGTACTACAAGTAAGTTGAAGGCTGCAAAGGAAGCAGATCGGTAGACTGCGGCTGACGGGGTGTGGATATTGAGTGACAGCTACTAAATTACTACCCCGCTAACACTTAACCCGGGTCTTAGCCATCACAGTAATTATTCTACTGCAGAAATACGTCATGAAACACTCTATAATGAAGAAAGACTCAACGAATTATCCACAAACTGAAGAATCAATTAAATTTATTAATTGAACAATATTCTTTTACAATTGTTCAAGTTTCAGCCAATACTATTCAATTCGTATGTTGGCAACCATCCTGAATTAGCGAGTTTAACAACAAATAATTTAAGTCTAATATTAGAAAACGTATATGAATAAAACTTACATTATTTCCTTACTTCTGTCAATAATTGCTTAACTTAAAATTTTATATATATTATTATTATATTATTAACTCTTACATTTTCATTGTTGTAAATATAACATGTTCTGTTCGTACTATAAACAACATTAACTCATAGTTCTCTGTTTTTGTAAATAATTTTTTTGTATCACTGCAAATAATTTTATTAGTGTATTATTTTGAATTTAACTGGAACGCCCCCGAGCACAATCTTTTCTTTTTCGGGTGGCATTCGGATTCAGATTTGTAAAGATTTTATTTTGTAATTTGTAGCAATACATTTGTTATTGTTATTTGTTTAAAATGAATAGTGACTTCCGTCCTTACAAAACGAGAAACAGGTCAAAAATAATTATTACTAATCATAATACTAAACTTTATGAAAAATCACCATACTACGGAACTTCTGTTTCAAAATATAAAAGCACCTCTCCAAAGAAATACCAGATAAAAATCAGCGTTAATTAAAAAAAAAATCTTAACTAGTTCTATTTCAAGATTGCTTTTATTCTCTTTTTCTATAAGCGAGTGACATGTGGCACTCCTCTTTTAACAATTTTTCATATTGTAATATTTTACCTATGTTAAACTGCACTACAGAATTAAATTACTCTATTTCGCTTTTTGTGTGCTGAAAATCTGCTTTTTATAAAACTTATTAATTATCGTTAAAATTGCAACTTTTTCGTATCATCTACAAACATGCTGTGTATGTATTAATTTTAAATAATTAACACAACGTAGGTATTTCTTGTAGTGGATGGTGAACTGGCACACATCCTCATATTGTCCAGTTGGCAGCGTGCTGTTTTTCAGTTAGTATAAATCGGCAGTGGGTGTTGTAATGAAACTTTATCACCCAGTGTGCTGTTGTATGAAAATGCAGAAGTTGGCATCAGTGGGCTGCTGATTGCAATGTTAGCGTCATAAAGTGGAATTGATGTCATTCTACTCATGAGGTCATACATGTCTGTATCTGTCTGTGTGTCTGGATAATCACGACCAAAGGACATATTTTACCTTCCGTCACATGTATGACTATCCACCTACTTTAGTATCACAAGGTAGATGCTCGAGATAATGTAATTCAAATCATAGGTTTTTGGGGGTTTGAACCCCCCCCCCATTGATTAAAAAAAGGAAAATTGTATAATTTTTTAAAGTCTGTCCATAAATTACTTAATACAAGTATAAAGCGTGGGAAGCTTAAAACTCGTTATTTTGCGTCTTAATTTTTTAAATTTTCCGGGGGGAAAACCCCCGGAAGCTTAAAAAAGGTTATTTTGCGTCTTAATTTTTAAAATTTTCTGGGGGAGACCCCCGGAAGCTTAAAACTCGTTATTTTGCATCTTAACTTTTAAAATTTTCCGGGGGAGGACCCCCGGACCCCCCCTCTCCCTGAATGTTATAACCCCCCCATATGGTCGGCCTGGTTACGCCTATGATTCAAATACGTCTATAGTTTATTGCATGTAAGCATTTAAAAATCGTTAGTTAGCGACCATTTGCGTTTACGATTATTTCATTACGTAAATATGTGCCATTAAACATGTCTCAATTGAACAATAACTAAAATGGATAATTTTGTCAGTCGAACTTGGATAATTCGAAGCTGAATTAACCATCAAAAATAAATAAATAAATAAAATTATTTCAAATTAGAACAGATTTAATTTTTGTGTACGGATGTCAAGGGGCCATGCTAGAAGTTCGAATTAAAAACGTTTGACTTATCAAAGTTCGACTGTAATAACTTTGTAAATAGTTAATAATACTAATAACAACGACAATAACAAAGAAAATAATAATCACTTAAACCAGCGTGCCAGAACAGAAAAAAAAAAAAAAAAACATTTGCTCTATCCAAGAGGTTTTCTCAAATACATTTTAGTCAACGTATCGTAAAACTATTAAAAGTACAACGGAAAACGATCCTAAATACACAAATACATAAATAATAAGTTTGTTCATTAATAGCATAGCGTTGCAGTTGCGGTCGTTGTGTTTGCGGTTGATCATTACGTGCTTTTACGGCCGGTCCACTTTTCTGAGAAATGATCGGGTATTTAATAGGTTTTGGAGAGGAGAAATGGGTTCATCTCTCTTTTGCAGGTTTTATATTTATTTATTTTTTTAATTAAAATTTCAATAACCCGTTCAGCAAATCCGCACTTCCAGTAAATTGGTTTTTAATATCATGTTGAAGTCTGTCAATGTAAATGTAGGATAAAATAACTTATTTTGCAAAATATTCACCGAAAAAAAAAGGAATTCAATACTATCGGTCATTTTATTTCATCGAAAAAATAGGCTCCTGTAAATAGAAAAGATGGAAAATTGTAAATATGGTAATAGTAGTGCTATGATATTGGTAATAGAATATTAACTTACTTGAATAAGAATGGGGTGTAAAGAAAATTGGAAACGCAGACCAACTAGGAATTCATTCCACTCAACTTATAGTAAGTTATTTTTAAAATTTTACTAGCCACGTATCTTATAATTTAGCATCCCCACCAGATTAAAATCCTGGCTGCGCCACTGATTGCAGTAATAATAATAATAATAATAATAATAATAATAATAATAAACCGTAATTCTGTGAACAGTAGATTTCGCGCCAAAAGATCTAAAATCTGTTCATCACAGTCTTTAAAGTTTTAGCCAATGATGATATTTATTGTGAAGCAACATTGTTTCCAAGGGAACCGTTTGGCCAGAATCGTTTGAAAGAGCTGAACATTAGATGAACCGGAACCATTAAAACGGTCACCATCTTGAAACGGAATCAAAAACTAAAAATCCTTACACATACGCAATTTTTAATGATTTCAAGGAACAAATGGCAGATTGGAAGAAAATCGAACATATTTGGTCGTGACTGCGTAACAAACAAATTTATAGACTAACAGACGACTGCCGAACGGTTGAGTTGACACAGGGCCTCGCTTTGCTGGGTCAATTAATTTACTAGTTATTAATTAATTGTAAAGTAATATATACTTTTCTTCGTCAGCGTATATTTCATAAAATTCTGTGAGCAGAAAATAAAATTTAAATTCAGATATGACCCGCGGAACTCCAGATTCCAGTTAAGGGATTCCACGGAGCGTACAGTTGGTGCCATTTTATGAAGGCCTCGTCCCAACCCATCGTCATCTACAAAAGAATATAATAGCATTGTTCCCTAATCCGAAAACCTGCACAGACTTCGACACCAACAAGAAACAGGCGTTTTTGTAGTCGCGTGGTTTTCCCCAGTGTTGCCGCTGTCATTAGCTACTTATTAAGTAAAGTAAGTGCCCTGGTACGCATTTGGCAACATTGTACTGGACTGCAGACAAGTATAAATACGCCTAATTACCTTTCTATTCACTGATGGACAGGTCGAAAAGATTAGGGTATCAGAAGGTAAGGGAAGTTCTTGGGGAAAAAAAGGCCTTAAAAAGTGGCACCACATTACTTAGGGAAATGCTGTATTTTATTTTTAAGAACAAAATGAGTACCGGTAGTCCTATGTTAAATTTACTTGTGATGTATCTGCAATTGGTAATGGGAGGCAGCATACAGTTTCCCAGATTTGTCGCGAATATTACAGAATGATTCGGCCATATGCATGGTTAACTCTATTGTAGAACCTGAATATGGCGCGAAGTAGCCGCTTACTGTAAGTGAGCACACACAAAGAAAGGAAATTTCTGCTATCAGGAATAGGCCTACAACTCCGGCGGGCGCACATTTGTGTCTGTATTATTTGTGTTAACAAATTAAACTATGCAGAATCGAAACGCGTGTTCGTTCATACGTACGCCTGGATCTGGTGCGTGTAAAATCACAGAAATAAAATATTACGCTCTCCCTTACAGAACACAGTTAAACTGTTCAAGATATTTCCAAAAATACTGTACTAAATGGAACCTTCAGATGATATGAGCTTAGCTTATCAGAAAAACGCGAAGGGCCGTTTACAGAAACAAAACAAAATTTCATGGAAATATTTATTCAAACAGATAGAGCAAGTGTTCAGCTATTTTTAAACATATTCGCCATCGGAATTGAGACATTAGTCATGCAGTGGAACCAATTTTTGAACACTTGTGTCGCAGAAGTCTGCCGCTTAGGATTTGAACGATTGTATGACAACCATCCCCGCTTCTCTGTCATTCTCTGCCATTTCTTGAGATGTAGGAAATATGGATATCACTGGGAGGGAGGTTTGGGCTGTAGGGTGAGTGTTGAAACACCTCCTAGCCGAACTTTTGCAGGAGACTTGTAGGAAGTTGTTTAAGCTTCCACTCTACAGCTCGGATCGCGCACCCAGCGATGTTGATCTTTTCCTACCCCTCAAGAAATGACAGTGAATGATAGAGAATGGTAGAGATTGACAGAGAAACGGAAGGTTATCGCACAATGGTTCAAATCCCAGGCGGAAGACTTCTACGACACAAGTGTTCAAAAGTTGGTTCCACGGTATGACAAATGTCTCAATTCCGGTGGCGAGTATGTTGAAAAATAGTTGAACACTTGCTCTATCTGATGCAATAAATATTTCCATGAAATTTTGTTTCATTTCTGTAAACGGCCCTAGGGAAACTTACTTTATGGACGCGCCTCGTATACTGGGAAAATTTAACTCGCCAATGGTCGACATGTGAGCGCTGAGCTCACTTCTAATTTCAAAGTGTGATAATATTGTTTATCACTGAGGCCAATAGAGTTGTATGCAATGTTAGAAAGGTTTGATTCAAAGATGGAACAGCAAAAACACTGAAATGGCTCCAGGAAGTTGAAGATGAATCTCTTACCACATTTTAATTTTCTGAAGATGATAGTGTGGCAGGCCACGGGGAGATAAATAATTTAATTCATCTACTGGGAATAAACAAGGAGCTCAACACACAATTCTGTGATGTAATGTAGTGCAATGTAATTAGAAAGTATATGATCTCATTATATTATGTAATATACCGGTACTGAAACGAATATGTTTTCCAAAATTATAAATTCCGTAAATTATAAAAACTTTTAAAAGTATTTGTTAAACAATAAAAAGAGCAGGCTATGACGATGATTGGTACTGTGCGGCGTTGCGCTCATGTCGACCAACGGCAGGATACTAATGAACTTGACAAAAGCCGGATTAATTATAGGCATTTTATAGGCTTACTTTGCATCCTGAGTACACGAGTGGTCCGCATATCTACCATTAGGATTTCGTGAAAAATTCGTAATTTCATTGGAAGCTGAAGACGGTGGTATTTTTGGACATACTTGCGTCCCGGATTTTTTGCCTTTAAAGGACCCTGAAACCTGAAAGAGGTGTCCTTTCGCAGGTTGACCCTGACCACGGAGGCAATTTAGGAATTGACAGTCGTTCTGATAGGGCTGTAAGGAATGTTATGTTAAAATTGATACGTCTGCAATATATGTCTCCAGTAAGAAAAATTCAAAACAATTATTAAATGTGAGATGCAAGTCTCTGTCATCTCTGCCAAATAACTTCCTTAGTGTAATATCAGTGGGCATTATCTAACATTATAATAATTCTTTATTGCAACCAAATGCCCATACTATGTTGACTGGAGCAACGGTGGAATGATATACGGCAGGGAAAACAGGAGCACCCAGAGAAAACCTGCCCGACCCCATTTTGTCCACCACAAATTCCACTGGATCCACAGAGATTCGATCCCGGGTCCCAGCGGTGTAAGGCGAGCGGTCTAACCACTCAACCATGGGGGTATTGTCTACCATTATATTCACTAAAAAGGAAAACGTTTTGGTTTGTGTTTAAAAGGAACATTTTTCAGTACATTAATCTATTCTACCAGGTTCAACGCTTCACCTTACATTTGTAAAACTATTAAAAGACTTGATGCTTTCTCGGCGTTGGTTTATGTATCAAGGTTTTTCGGGATTCCAGCATAGCAAGAAAGTTGATATTGTCCGATGCTCCATACTCACTTTTTCCCAGAAGATGTCCTAGAGTAAGCAGCATTCGAAAGCTCGGACAGCTTAAACCTTCTTACCCGGCTAGATTCCCGAGAAGCCTGGATACGAGAAAGTATTTGCAGAGAAATTTAAGTTTCTTTGGAATAGCATAGAATTTACATCTTCCTTTTCTATTTACGTATGTATCGGTATTTATTTAATATTACGGACAAATACATACTTAGATTTGCCATTTATAAGCGGATTTATTTCATTACAGAAGCTGCAATCCCGGCTTAATCTAAGGCATTTTAGATAAATCTCCAATCACTCTTAATTATCCTAGATATTCTAGATTTCAACAGTTATAATATTACTGATATAGCTGTTGTGGTCAGTATTATTCATGAATGGCGATGGAAATTCGTGCAGGGCTGCGGTAAAATCCGTTTAATTATTTAACACACTACATATATGAGACGAGCATACAATTCGTTATTATTAATTACGATTTTAATTTGTGTAATTACATGACAAAACCACCAGATGGCAGGCTTTTGTGCCGAAACAATCAAACACCAGTCATTAAACACAATGGACCGAGCTCTGTTTCAATTAAAACTCAAACATTGCAATAGCGGTTGGCTCAATGTACAGAAGAAATTGCAATTTAATTTCAATGTTTTGTTCAGGTGTCATTGAAATACTTTTAGATTAATAGGATATTATTAACTCCAGCATTCAACGAATATTTTTATTTAATGCACTTAAATTAATCATAACGGTTTACTTGTGTGTTTATAGACTCTTTTATTGTAATGCATTGTAACTTTCAGTTTTTATTTTTAGTATCTCACAGACATCATATAGTGTAATTTTTAGTATTCTCTTTAAGGTAATTTTGTAATTTTCAATGCTTTTTTATAAATAAATAAATCAGACACAGAAAAAAGAACAAACAAACAATACACTAGCATAGTGCTATAAGTAGTAAGAATACATTAGTTATATACATGTACAGTAGATAATTGAGTCTATATTACAAAATTAAACAATTTCAGCAAAATGTGTTACATTAGGAAAATAAGTAACTTAACTTAAATCTACAATATAAAAGAAACAATACAAAGCAAATGTTAGCGTTTTTTGTATAGATATTCTATCTATTATGTAATTGTAATGTTTTTGACTAGTAGAGCAGAAAAGAAGGCCGAATGACCTTAACTCTGCCAGAATAAATAAATAAATAAATAAATAAAATGATACACTAATGCTAAAATATTGAACTTTTCGAAGGATATGATGATCATTTGTGGAATTTTAGATTTCATATTTGTCTGCTTGTCACAGTTTGAATCCTGCTGAAAAAGCTGCACGTAAGTTAATGAGAGTTCATATTCTGGTTCTTGTAAATTCTGAGGAAGATTTAACACTACAATTCATCCGTCTCGCGGGTGTCGTATCTTCCATCCGGAATTCACCTGGTGGAGTGAGGGAATCCCGAGAAAACCTCTCTCGGATTGGCTACTATGAGGGCACACCTGTAGTGGTCCGGGAACTTTGTAGAGGTTCATTTTGTGGTAAACATGGGGTATCAGAATTGCGCTTATTACATCAGAGCCAATGCATTAACAGAGTAACGTATTCTGTGCGGCAGCAACCATGCCTATTCCTTGCCCTGTCTTGCAACATATGGGCTATTGCTAAAACGGGGGTCACTAAGGGCTGTTTAATGCATTACATCTTACTGATTTTCAGCAGTATTTATTCTAAAATAAAAAAAAGTCATATTGAGCTAGACGCCTTATTTCAGCCTCAGTGAAACAAATGAATTATAAAGAACTAGCGAGTGCCCACAGCTTCGCCAGCGGTAATTAACCCAGAAATTAAAAATTAGGAGCAACATAGCTAAAACATTATATTCATTGACACACGTCAATCATTGATAGACTTAAACGATTAATAATTAAAAAGCAACAACTAAAATTCCGGCTTTAGAGTGCATTCCACGGTTCAAAAGCGCCGCCTGGGAAAAAAAACGACTTCATAATTGAGTTCTCTGGCCCAGAAAACCCCTGCATGGCGAGTTCCGTCCAAATCGATCAATGTTTGTCCATTTAGGCCTATATTCATGATCCCTCTTCAGACTACGTTGAAAATTTCAGATGTCTGTGGGCCTTGTCATTATAAACAAATGAATCGACCAGGGTGGGCTTACAAAATTAAAATATTCCTTTTATTTCCAAATTATGACAAAAAAAGGCAAAGTCACCTGCAACTGATTAGACAAGGGCTGACTGATGCTTGGATAGCGAAGAAAATCACGTCTTCTGCCAGTTCTTCACTCATAAACCGCGAACAATAGCGAAGATAAAAATCCGGCTTCGAGGTGCATTCACCCATCCTTCAGCTTATCTACGTTTAAAATTTCAGATCTCTGCGTTCAGTAGATTTTGCTGGGCATCGCGCACAGACAGAAAGACAAACACTTTTATTATAAAAATAGCTTCTAGGGCTTGCACCCTTGGTATTTCATCCAAGCTTCCTTCTCGGTGGTATACAAATTCAAAATACAAACTCCTATTTTACATGGTGCCGTTTTGCTGATTCAGACAGTCAGAAGAACTGACCAGAGTACCAAGTCAAACAAATGGTGATCATTTCATTCGAAATAGTTTGTTTAATGAATTCTCAAAAGGATGATTGAACAGATTTAGAACCCTTGCGTTTATATTTATGTAGACACACAATTAATTTCAATACCAATAACAATATTAAAGATCATCTCAAAACTAGAATAATGTCAACACTATTTATATGGGCTTCATGTTCTGTACTGGCGCTATTTGAAAACGCAGTATGGAATTGAGCTGTACTGAGTGAGCCTTGCAATGATTAGCATTCAAACCAAGCTTTTGTTTCTTGAACAAGCTCCGCCCATTTCTATAACATCGTCTCTAACAACAAGAGCATCAAGTTGTAAGAGGAGAACCGTGCAGTAAACAGCGCAATTAATGGCTATTCTATTTTCATGTGATCGAGTTCTTGCGGTATTGTGTACAACTCTGCGTGGGACCGAGTCACAGCGGGGGATTCCCCGATTGTTCCGCCGGCACAATCGCCTCTTTTTCCATTGCACCCTATAACTCAGCAGCAGGCACTGCATTGTCAATCATCAGGGATGTACAAGCCCTGCTATTGTTAACATTACGTGTTCAAGTAATTAATCATTATTAGTTTATCTCTGTTTGATTTACTTCACATGTACACTATCATATAAATGATTTCACAAAATATTAAAAAAAAAAAATTGTATATGATTAAAATTGCGCTTTGATGAAATACGAAAACCGATTAACTTCGGTTACTAAAGTCTGGCCGTTCTAAGAATGAAACCTGAAATAAACATAAACCGGTATATCTGTCTCACTCTAGCATATTAATCGAATGACTTAAGAGTGAGACAGACATACAGGTTTTTGTTTACTTCGGGTTTCTTTCTTAGCTCGTCTCGGGTCTAGTTTTAGTTACTGTATGCCATATTGGGAAGTTAGTTTTGTGTAGTCCTATTTCGCGAGCCCTCTTTAGTTACTAACTCACTGGAAGATTGTTCTATATGTACGAATTTCAATATTGAAATGTTTTCATTTGAACTGAATTCCATAAATCTCCAAATCCATGTAGAAATTTAGTATATATTTCACTGCCGGTAATCAAAAGCGTAAAACTGTTTTTATTAGGTTCGCCTTCCTTTCCAATATTTTATTTACTGTATAATCCCCAAAACATATTTCTGCTTCACTTCACATGATGTCTTTCAGGTAATTAATATTGTTTTGATTGCAGAAGCGAGACTTATTTCCTCTACTGCTGTACTCAAAATAATATCAGGGAGAAGTTTATTAGCGACATAATAGTTTGTTGTTTTTATTATCGTGGCTCAGCGGAACTGTTATTACTCATTAGTGGCGATGGAAGGCCAGTTCCCCTTAACATGAATTAGGAAGTCGTATTTTAAATATGGCAGAATAAAGCTGCTGTTCCCATATATATGTATATATATGTATAACTTAGCTTACTGAAATATTCAATGAATTAATTATATCATAATAACAATCATTATAATAAGGACCTCGAATAATTACTATTTTGTGGGTTGTCATGGCTAGTCTACGCATTTGACACAAGGCGACTAAAATATACTATTCAACTTTCATTTTACAATCCCCTTGTTGAAATGGGGTGAGTACATAACCGTTTTATTTTATTCTGTATTAATTACATTTGAATGCTATTTTATTAGGTAATTACTTTCGACGAATGCAAAAAGTCAAATCAATTAAAAAGAAAAACCAAGGGGGTGGGGCCGCGGCCCCTTCCCTGGATCAGCCACTGCTTTATTATAATGGTTCAATAAACAAAGAGGCAATCCTGTGATTTAGTACATACTCGCTAAAATTAAATTCACTAAAACACATTTGAACGTAAATAAATAAATATACTTTTTATAAAATTAACGTTGTATAGAATGAAAAGATGCAATTCGTACCTGGTAGATATGAGGCCACACTGGAACTGGAGAAAATCAATAAAGAATTACTATAGGCCTATTTCGCTAATTTCTCTTGTGATGCTGTCTTTAAGTTCTTCTAACAATAGCCTATGTGACTATTATTTATGGGGGAACTTGAAAAATAAAGTGTATAGGTCAATTCTACATTAGAAGAACTTAAAGAGAAATTAACTCTATCTCGGAAGCTGAACTTATGCGCGTGAAAGAAAAATTTCCTAAAAAGGTGCCAGTGCTGTGTGGATGCAAGAGGAGGGCATTTTCTAACATCTCTTGTGATGAAGTACGTGGTTATTTTCATTGTAATTGTAACTGTAAATGTGAGAACCTGAATCATTACGCCGATCGCGGCTTTATTTGCGTAGATATTTCACCCGATCGCTCGGGAGTTGGAGCTGTGCCCGCCGCGACGCAGAAACCCGCGTCACTGGCCCAACTCTTGCGTGGGACTCACTGTAGAAGCATAACATTGTTCCCCACTTCTTCAGGCCCAGCTGGACATTCCCTGAACTCCATACTGAACTTCTACAGCGAGGGTGATATTTATAACAGAAAATACGATTAAATAGTCTTGACACGAGTAAAATACATCGGACTTAAAACTCAGTGCATGTTACCTAGGAAAACATTAGAAACAAGTAAGGCTATACAACATATTATTCGGTGAATAATAATAATAATATGAACTTCTTGTGATGTTAGGTCCGAAAAAGTAGATAGCTGTAGCGACAACAATAACAATAACTGAGAATAATAGTAGGGAGATTTCATTCCTCGGGTAATAGTTTTTTCTTTCGATTCGATAAGGCACGGAGAGTAGGCGTAAAGGAAGGGGGCTGGATGTCGAATTCTACAGGTGTTCCTAAATATTAGGCACATCTCTACAAACCGGAAGGCGCTTGTTCGTTCCCCGATGAGGTAGTTGGGATTTTTCAATATTGGCCTAATCCTTGTGGTGGCAATATGGCCATGGGGTCGACTCAGCCTCTAACAGAAATGAGTACCAGGAGCAATAGTGGGGGTAAAGGCGGCCGGGGCGTAAGGCGGACAACCTTATCGCTTTCATGCTTCGAATGTTTGAAAATCTGCGAGCCTCAACCTCCCGCAGCCCTAAGGACCTTGACAACCTGTAAAGAGACCACTTTACTTGAGATACCACGTGGTGCGAAAGTTAAAAAAACACGAGCGGAAGCTTGACTAGCAGGACACATTTGTTTATAACATATAAAACTGTAACTGATTATATCATCTGATGTCAGCAAAAAGGTACAAGAATTTGTTCGAAATCAACGAACTATATCGATAACATGCACCATCTTCATTATCACAGAGAATTATTAACTTACCCTTTATAGCCTAATTCAGACAACGTATTCACTAACAGACAATACGATTATCTTTACTTCACTACGAAACGAAACCCACATTGGATCGTACGTAGAAAATACAACGGGAGATGCAACTATTGATCTGAATTTACGAGTGATATCAACCTAACCAACTTCTGATGTTCTCAACTCTCACGATACTTTTAAGATAGACAGAACGATTTATACATCTTAGAGAGTGTTCCACTCTTTACCAATTTTCATGCTAGTCATGTAAAAACTTGCTTTTAAAATTGTTAGGTCATTTATGGGTAGTTTTAAGAATACGCATTCCAGTACATATGGCCACAGTTTGTTGGTGTTCTCTGTGAATCATCGATTAGAGGATGATTCATTAAGAAAACCGAAGTATGTAGTGAATCATTATATACTTTTGCCTAATCTTATATTTGGTACTTTGTAAAAAGACAGTAGCATGTGAATGAACTTAGCTCGCAATAGAACTGGTTCTTATTTGCGTACCTACGCTTAGCCTATAAGAAAGGAATGCACCTTACCTTAGAACGCTTCCATATTCCAAGTTATCATCCACATCTGCCAAACGAAGACGATGGAACGAATTGTACATTCTGCATTTAGAGACATCTTGAGCACTCGTTAAACCCACATCACTTGACAATCAGAACAGTTTTCTTCCACACAAACATACGCGTCTTACCTGTGTGGGACGATCGAACTGAATGAAAATCACTGCCTCGTGCCTGCTGAATGCTTTAACTTACAAGGAGATCATAATCTGTTACATTACATCGATCATCACGACAGATGTCAGCACAAGTAAAAGTAAACAGCTGAATTGTCTGATTTACTTTCTGAAATCAAGTACTCAAACAGTATGAAAGTAAACAATGGATAAAACACTTTTCATTACGTCTAGAAAGCTAAAAAAATGTTTTTTTCTTGTTGTTGAAATAATGTCTGTTTCCAAACCTATTATGGGCTACAGGTCTATGTCTATATGTTACATATTTTGGTTTATAAACTCTGTTTGACTCTTCTTGCACACCTTCGATTTGGTTAAAATGCTATTTTTTTGTCCACTAGATCGTTTTTCAGATGTTTATTTTAAAAAAGGTTCTAATAATTAAGGTTCTTTTCATAATTATTAAGTGCCAGAATGATACTTTGTGAGATTGTCTTTCTATACGCGCCAAAACTCAAATAAGCTTTGTCGGATTTTCATGAAACTTGGTATACGCATTTATAACGTCCGTGGGAAGAAGCCTATTGATACTGGACCAAATCGGTTCACCGTTACCGGAGTAATGACCAATTTACTGCCTATTTTATGGTAATATATTAGAAAGAATTTATCAAATGCAAATCAGTTCTCATGACAACATATTGTTTTAGAGTGTTCATATAAGACTTTGGAAGTTGCAATACAATTAGCTATGACAAAATAACACAAAATAGACCTTTGTTCTTCCATAAGCCCTGCTTAATGAATCGATCTGGAGCTAACTCGGAAATCGATTAAAAAAAAAACCTTATTTTCTGCATATCATATTTGGAATTATCACTGATTAAACAAAAGCATTCCGGCATTTTGTTACATCAGTTTACCTGATTTTATTAATTTGAAAATCCTATGAGCAATAGGCTAAAACTTATTTTACCGAAAATATTTTCTTTTCAGTAGGGAAAAATTTGTCTAGGGTGAACCTTAAGGACCAATTTTCGCCTACAGAATAGAATAATTAAAAGGATTGCTTCCTCGTCAGGTTTAATGTTTCTGATTATTGGCTTACCGATTATGGCAGGGACGCCGTACTTAAACGCCTGGTATGCAAAATATAGAGATGTTTATAATGAATATTTAATCCCTTCTCTACTTGTACCGATGCCTATAATCGAGGAAGTAGTGTATTGTGTTCGACCCTAAAACTCTGTGTCGGGTTCCAGTATCAACACACGTTTTGAGGTCCCTGAATCCAGAAATAATAATCTTCGGAAACATGTCTGTGCGTCTGTGAACAGCGCAGCTCTAAAACGAAGAGTCATGTAAATCGAAATTTGAAATTTTATATTTAGATTTGGCCTAAGTACAGGGTGCGACATTTAAAGTTTCCCATTTTCAAAACCGTGTAACACATTTATTTAAAACTTAAATAAGCTACATTGAACATTTTTAAATGGCTTACAGTCTTGGATTTGCAATTCTGGTCTTACTTTTTGAATATGGTGTCCTTGCGATGCCCTCCATTAACTTCAACACATTGCTGCAATCTCCCTCGTACACTGGCCATTACGCATTGTGAGGTGTCTTGCGTAACATGTGCTATTTCCTGAAATCCACGCATAATCCACAAGCTGCCACTTCACAGTCCTAAGGTCGTGGTGTGGTGTGCCATTGCAGCACAGGGTATTATTGGCCCTTACTTCTTTGAGAGCGACAATGGTGCTTCGGTTTCTGTCAACTCTGAACGTTACAATCACTTGCTGCAAACTTTCTTCCTACCAGAATCGACACATCGTAATTTGGATATTCAGAGATTGTGGTTTCAACAGGATGGTGTTGTAGCACATACTGCACATCTTTCAATGGACACCCTTCATGCTGCTTTCCCCGGTCGAATTCTTTCCAAATTCTTTCCCTCCAAATCTCCCGACCTTACTGCAGCAGATTTTTTTTTTTCTGTGGGACTATCTGAAGTCTAAAGTTTTCACTCATGCACTCCCTGACATTAACAGTCTTAACAATGCAATTCAGCAGGAAAGTGCAAATGTTACGCAAGACACCACACACCACATAAAGCCCAGTGTACGAGGGAGATTGCAGCAATGTGTTGAAGTTAATGGAGGGAATCTCAAGGAAATCATATTCAAAAAGTAAGACCAGAATTGTAAATCCAAGACTGTAAGCCATTTAAAAATGTTCAATGTAGCTTATTTCTTTGTTAAATAAATGTGTTACACGGTTTTGAAAATGGGAAACTTTAAATGCCGCACTCTGTATTTTACGGTTGTGTAACATATGAATAAGTGGCTTAGTTACTTTCGTTTACTTTCTCTGTCAGTTGACTTGAAGAAAGGCCTTTTTATGATTTAAAAAAGGCTCCAACGGTTTAGTTTAAATTCTGTACAAGAACTGAATTTATACCAACACGTTAAACCTTTTATTATAAACATCTGTTCGAATAACTTCTCTGAAGGGCATCTATAAACTACACATCTCATCCACAAGCTCAGTTTTTTTCTCTTCCTTCGCGAATAAATACGGGTTACAGTAGGTATGGTAATGTAGGTGATGTGCCATTTGACTTTATGAAATCTTTACATTCAAAATATTAACATGTCTGGGTATTTAAATTTGTAATGCTTTATTATCCTTTGTTTCAGGTGAGTTAGCATTTTCTTCCTCCATTGTCACGTAAGTGCTCACTTCTACAATTCAGCCGTATACTCTACCTTGGAATATGATGGGTATTGCAATTTAGATTAATATAAAATCCATTCTTTTAATATTTATTTACCAACGAATATTATATTTTAGAGAAACTAACTGCTTTGTATGACTTTGGATAACTTTGTAGGATAGAAATGAATTCATCTTAGTTCAAACCTCAGCATATTCAGATAACACAAGTACTGTATTACATACAACATGTAGGCTACACAACCACCTTAAGAAACCGTCAATAACATTTCCTTCAAGTACTGATCTCGCCAAACTTCAATGTATCCATTGTATGCCGGTGTAGATCACTGATCAATTCCTGTGTCATGTTATATGGAGAAATGGATTTTATGACAACCCAGACCTTGGGAAATGAGAAATTTTTTTTTTGTTCGACCATACTATAATAAGCTTATTATACCTACATGTGATGTAACTTTATCATAATTATATCCATTACAATACAAGTTTTCATGACTTTGGTGTGGTATCGATCGATCTTGAAACCTTGCGAGTAGCAAATGAAACTGGGTAATAAATAACTTGTATTTAAAACAAAATTAATTCTGTTGGTGTTCATTTCAATATTACACTAAACTGAATTCATTTCATGTTATCAAAATTCTTGGTTTCAAGAAAACGATCAAGAAAAAGGTTCGACATGACCGGGCGCCATCAGCTGTCATCTGTCACAGAAGACAAGAACTACGAGAACAGATGATTGCAAAGGGCAGCCATCTCTGTTTGTCTGAGTGAATCTAAAATCTGAAAACTTAAACACTTAAGTATGGTCGAACAAATACAGTTGTATGCAACTTCCCTAAAATAGTAATTAAGATACTTGTATGAACGTACTCGTATCTTAATAAATGCCTCATATGCTCGTTGCATAATGTACTATTTTATGTTCACTATGGGCAGACAACAACACTTATTCCTTGAGGAACATGCTGACTAAATTTCAAACTTATGACTTACCCAATAAGTTACTTATCAGGAAAGTAAATAACCAACACAACAGAAAAACTCAACTTCAAATTTTATTATAATTTTATATCAGTAATGTTTTTTCATCACGCACTCTAATAATTTTTTTATAATTATCCTTAATATTATTAATATTATTACACTTTCTTTACACATTTAAGAATTCATGTACAAAAATGTTTATGTCCCTACGATAGATTAGTAAAGTAGAAAGATACGCATTAGTTTTCTATTTTTTTTTAAGGAACAAACTGATATTTGAGTCCATGTGTTCCTTGGTCAATTTGACACGCAGATGTTAACTAAACAAAACGAGAAAGAACAAATTTGTTGTGCTCGTACGTTCAAGTGCTCACGAGAAACAAAGAAATCCACTCGAGTGCCTCTGTGAGGAGTGGATGAACACAAACACTACACTCGGTCCATGTAGCATACAGCCTGCTAGCAATCAAGACGACACGTTCCCCACAATCTAAAGTGAAACTCACTTTAGAGTGTATGACAATGATAGTATGATATACTTTCCCATAATGACTTTATGCTCTTTTCACAATTCCACTGTTGGGAAAATTTTCTGAATTAAATGGTGGATTGTTGTACTAGGTATAGTAAAAAATCACAATAATAAAATATTAAGAAGATAGCCAAAATTAGTCATAGTGCAATATTCTAGTCTAGGCCTATACAATTGTTATATACTAAAAAGGGATAAAAGCCACTCTGCATAGTTTATTGAAATAGAATCATATGTTCTTTGTTTATAATAATATGTTCATAGAATTTAAAAAAAATATGTTATTTTCAATAATTAAAATTGATTAAAATTTAAAGCATAGCAACTAAAGACATAGTGTTTTAGGGAAATATTTATTTCCGTAACTAAGCCTAATGGGAATAATGTGAGTTAGTTAATTTTAAAGATTAGCAGATTTTTCTACCATTTTATTTATAGGTGTGTCAGTGTTATAAGGAGCATTTTCCCTTTGCCAAGTTGACATGGGATAGCTACTTTTTTTAAAGTAAGGAACAAGTCTAACTTACTTGTCATACGTACTGTCTGGCTGCGAGCTGAAGGCCGAGCTAGCGTTCCCCCACTACCTTACCATACGCTTGCATTTACTGTCTATGTCTTTCCCCCACTATGCCACCAGCTCGGCCTTCAGCTCACAGTCAGACAGTACATTACAGGTATTAGCAGTATACAATCTTCTCATGACAAACTACTTGAGACAAATAATAATAAGCAATTATTTCCTGTGCGGTTCGCAGCGAGTGTTCAAAACAGTTGTGGTTGTATACCCCAGGCTGAATATATAAAATCATCTATCTGTCTATTTAAAATAAGATTTCATACTTTTTTTAGCCTCAGACGAGCTTAAGAAAGCTAGAAGCAAATGCCAGTAGCATGCGTTTCTTATTTATCTGTTTTGATCTTATTTTCAAACATAAATTAATATGGCTTCAAATAATTTTATAAAATTGATTAAGGTAAAAAATCTCAAGTATGCATCCTACATGAGACTGAATTAACCATACTTTTTCTCCCCTGAAGAGAGATTGTCATTTAAACTATCTACGATTTCTTGAGATCATGTCAAAAAAAAAAAAAAAAAAAAAGAGGCAATGAAAATTATATTTGTAAAATATTACAGGATTAAAATTTAGAACTATAGTATGTTAACAAGTTGTAATATTTTTATGTGAATAAGAGGTAGCAATTATTTGCATATAAAGCGTGGAATTTAAGAAAAAATGACGTTTATTCTGGCCTTGTTTGTACACAGTTTACGTACACACATAAATGCATGTACCGTATATTATTGACGCAGATCCAACTGATAAATTTAATTCCTGTTAGTATACACAAATGACGTACTCACATGATTAATTAATTAAAAGCAGTGATATTTCCTTACGTAATAAAAAAATACGTTCCAGTAGGCCTACCTCATGTAAGCTATTATTTCCATACGTAAAACATATGGCACTAGCATAAAACAAAAATATTTATCAGCGGTATGGAAAACATGAACAATTAGCTACCATTATGAAAATAAAATAATCTGCCAACCGTACGAAAAAAAATCTGATATCCATTAGAAAAACAACTATCTGCATTAAAAACAGAAACTTAGAATCTTCAACCGGAAAAAGAAACAGGCATTCAATGCTATTTTTGAAAAGTCATTTTGCTATCCAAACATTGATACTAGTAGAGCATCATTCAACAGAAATTGTCAGAGAGGTCAAAACATTTTGTTTACAAAACAGACTGGATATACGAGCGGCCTATCAGGACTACTTCAAGTTTTGTATTACCAACCACATTCTCAGAGAAAATCTGGTGAGAATGCCTAATTTATTCAAATGAAGGAGGAATATTTTTAAAAAGCACACTTTAACCAGTTTGAGCTTTCTTCACTCTGCTTAGATTATAGTATAAAAGTTCATGGCCAATTTATTTTTGTTTGTACAAGAGACGCCCACAAAAGTCAATCACAGTTGTGAGCAATATGCACTCAAATTTCCATACCAAATTCATCAATGCGAGCTAGCTGCTGTGCACTGCAAGGGGATTAGCTCTTTGATAGGGTCTTTAGCAGGTCTGGTATAGTCCATTCACCGGTATTTGAACCTACTGATTTTGTGAATCCTTGTTCTCACACAGAAGATTGCATTGATAAAACAATTCTTAGGTGTCAGAGCAACTTGCAGTATTAAAAAAGTCACATGCCAGTTACATCGAACCTTGTTTTAGAGCCTGGCACAAGACAGAATAAAGCAAGTATCTCAGGCACTAGAGAATTGGTATTTCAGTGCAAGCTTACGCGTATCACCAAAACAGAAGGTCCACATGCCAGTGAATGGAGTATATAAATAATATAGTACAGTATTACTAATTTGTGTTCTGTAAGTTACATGTGCACAGCTTTCCAATAAATTAAAAAGAATGCTTGTTCCAGCAAAGAAACTGCAATATTGTTTGACGACTTTTTACTGCGCATGTGCGATATATTAACAGTTACTTATTGAACTCTGATTCCAGCTGTACTGGAATGATAATAGTTCATTAATTAGTTATTGTTTATATCTGTATTATCATCGATTTATATGACAAACATGAATGATATGAGGTATGTTCCTAAAGCTAAGTCATGTACTGCCATGTACCATGACACTGCGTACATTGTGAGTATACTGAAAAATGATAATGTGCTCATACATCGTGCAGCAAAACTGACAATGTATGCATGCGATGTGGTACTTGACAGTATATGAACTGACTTTGGGAAAGAAACCTAAGTTATGAGGTTACTACTACTGCAAATCAATTAAATAAACCTAATTATGTCAATAAAATGTAAACATACCAAATTTCATGCCAGGTAATACTGCTTTTGTGATTATAAACATCTCAAGCTCAATGGGAATGCGTCATGCAGGAATTTCCATTATTACAGTTACTGCTCACGTCACTAGTAAATTCAAGCTGCAGCCTGCTGATTTTTGTGGTAAAACTTGCTGGAACTTAATTTCAACGGACATTATAATTGATTCTTGCTGCAGGATCATCTGTAACAGACGAATTCACAATGTATGCATCCGGCTTTTGATAACTGTTTCAGAATATTACAGGAACAAACCTAAAGGAAATAATAATTTTTGTCATCAAGAAAATGCTGTAACAATAGTCTAAACAAAAATAATTATATTTTAGGTTTTATATTAATTATTAAAGGATTCCTATGAGGTATAAATTGCCCAATCGCTTTTATAATAACAGTAGCCTACTGTACTTAGACAAAATCCAAATGTGATTTTGGTGTGTACATATTTCTACAGCTTTCATCCTCCAATTCAACAACTGTTCAATGAGCAATATGTTATTTGGTAGAACAAGATTGGCTATAGTAAAAGCTGTGATTCTTGGCTTCTCAGTCATAAAACATATTATATGTTAGGCCAGTCTTTGATCAGATTGAAAACTTTGGTTTTTGGGGAGGGGATGTCGTCTTCAAAACTAGCACGCTTAAGAAAACACATATATAAACAATACAATAATAGACACCAGAAAAAGACAAGTCCATTTACAACATTGCCAAATGTTCAAGAGAAGAAAACATTCAATGAGCAGAAGTTGACGAAGAAAAATTATTCTACTAGATTTCAAAAAGGTGACAAGTCTTAAAAGTGGTTACACTACATGGACCAGAGTTTTTATTTACTTTTTTACTTCCCTCCATTATTTATTGCCCTTGAGCAAAAGCCCTTCTAGCTCAGTATATAATACATAGCGCGCATATCTACAAATACGGGGAGAAAGATACATCTTATGTAATAAGGCACTGGAGTTAGGATTGTAGAGTTTGGCTGGGTTACGATTTCATTTCTTATGCAGCTTTCCCCCACAAATATTAAATACATAGAACACTATCAGTGCTCTTTATCTTTTCAGGGGCTATTTTAAAAGGACGATCTTGTAGCTGTTTTTAATATTAAAATTATATGCTTTTTTTATAAAACATTGCATTTTGTTCATATCGAGCTGTTTTTTTCTACTTTTGATTTTCTTTTTTACTTACACACTCACACAAAATACTGTACATGTCGACGACGCAAGTTCCCCTACGTGCTCTGAGTTGTTTTTATGATGGACGGACGGGGGGAATAAAAGTCTTGAATCTCACCTGGCAAGAATGACTGAATGATCGTTACTGTAAGATTTATAGATGTCTTGGTATGCACCATTATTTGAGTGAAATATCTAAGGTTCGAAATAATACGATTCATTAGCCTATAAAATACAACTGGGTGTTTGTATCATAATACATATTCTGGTAGTAAAATTATTACATTATTCCAGAAGTTAAATTATTATCACGATTCAATATTTTAAAATAACTTGTACAGATTTTACAGAAATGTACACTACTGTGCAAAAGTTTTACATTATTTCTAGAATTTTTATGTTGTGAAAGTTACTTTAACTGTTCTTCTATACCGGTTTGATTATTCAAATAGGCTATAGTCCTTTCTTTTACGATCGAAAATTCATAATACATATGATAACTTAAACACTTGACTAAAAAGTAATCCCGAAATAACATTTCTGCAATGAGTTAAGCATAATATCGTTCACGTAAGCTGCGAACTTAATGTTAATTCAAATCACCGGGACTTGATTTAATGAATAAACCTAAAATAAGTTAGAGATATAAACAGAATTTGTCTTATGCTCGCCAGGTGTGATTAAGAAACTATAAGGGTGGACACAAATGCAAGAACTGGCGACGAAAAGCTAAACTCCTATACAGATTGACTAGGCGAAATACCGCGATTCGGTTTGGACCACGCGGAATTAGTGTTATACAGACCAGTATATACGATAGTGCGTACATTTATACATCGATATTAAAAAAGTAATATTATTAGAAGTGACAGTGAACATCTTGGAATCAGAGTACACTGTTATAAGGCCCAAGGCTTTAACAGTACTAATATAATAATTAATTCACTCATACGTCACTATTTTGATCTGGAAAATGGTGTGTACAAGAACGTATGTGAATTTATGTTTATAAATAAACCAATCATAGTAAAAATGCACCATCCCCTGTTATGTCTTTCATTTTAGTGATCACTTTGGCTGTAAGCATATCAATAATTGTTCTGCTGCATATTAATCAGAATCTTGGGTCGTTATTGTACTACAAGAGAAAATATATATTTACAGGTCTTTTAATTTAATAATTGTCACAACCATTTTAAATCCGTTTGTTTATAATTGTATAACCGACTCAAGTGAAACAGAACTTAAGAGTTTATAACATAAATTTTAGCGTAAAACTTGTGAAAAAGCAGATTCTGCGATGTAAATAATGTCCTAACAGTAGGGTAGCGAGATTGATTATTGGCTTTGATAGATCTTATAACTTATAAAACGTCGGGTGATCATACGAACAAGATAAATAATTGATAAGGTAAATTTAATATAAATAAGTGTTTATGCTACTTCTTTCCAAATAGGCATTTTAGTCATAAAATAGTCCTTATAAATGAAATATTCCTAGATTAATGTCCTTTGTCGTTTACTGGTAATTTCGAAAAGTGCTTGAAATTTTACGATGATAAGGGCATTAAAGAAATCCAAAAGAATAACAAACCGAGAAAGGGGAATGTTCAACGATGCATTATAGCAGTGTTCTCCACATTTTTATAGACTCATAGTGTCCATGTGATGGGAATGGGAGGTTATGGAAACCTTGTGGTGAAAAATAAATTACTTCTGAGAACATTGTTCTTCACATTATTAATCAAAGCAGTATATAACTGATTACTATTGAAAATAAAGAAATAAGAATGCTTAATTTTGGAGAATCGTGAATTAGAAATATCGCTAGAATCAAGAATTAATCAAGCCCAGTTAAACAGAGAAACATTATTGGTTGCTGTGGTGCAAAGGTGAAACACCAGCTTCTGGATATATAGATCGCAGGATCAAACTTGGTTGAGGTCAATGGATTTTCACGAAGAAATACCTTAATTTCCTCCATCTGGGCGTCGAGGTGATAGGCTTACCACCTGTCCTCTGTCCTCTATAAGAAAATCAGCATAACTAAATCAATCTTCTGCAATTAAACCTACACTCGGAGAACCTATATTACCATTCGTGGGGTGAAGGGATGCCATCCACCCATGCGAATAGAAACACATTTTTGTTGTGGAACTGAATTACCAATAGCTTTGTCTATGATAGGAGATTTTATTAATTGTAGAGAAAGAATTGAAAATAATTTCTAAGCTCCCTTAGGGGAAGCAATTATCTTGGTAAACTACACTGAAAATGGTATTATAGTAAGTTATAGAGATCGAAAGATCAGAATAATTGCGTATAATTATAAAAAAGAAGGATAATTGCTGGGAAGAATGTAGTTGCCTTATAGCAAAGCGATCATTGTACTACCTATCAAAAATGCAAACTAGGGTTCGATTCCTGGCCCTGAAAGGGGAATCTCAATCTTGATTGATGGGTTCCCTTGGCAAATCTAGTTAGATTATAAAGAGTTAATTTCAAACATCTCATGAAAAAAATCATTTAAACAATAAGACAAGAGAAAATAGAACGAGACCCAAGATACCTGTAGTTGTATATACTGGTCTGCATTACATTTCTGTAGACAGGGGACTATCGTCACAAGACCTGCTTCGTCCACCGGAGATTCCCTTCAACACCCGTGTCATTCAAGTTTCTAGGGGACATGCATCATTTAACACTGCCATCTGGTGGCGATCTTATTGCTTGTTTGCACCTCACATTCAGCTGCTAGAAAGATGTGTAGGCCTTCAACCCTGTGAAATAAAGCGATCAGCCCTACCAACACAAATATAAGTACATTTAAATACTGCACAATTTCATTTCCCACACCGGGGGAAACTTTTCTCTTTTTCTTTTAAATAGAATCTCAATATTGGCACCGTAACAGTCGATTCCGTTTCGATTTCTTTTTACAAAATTAACTTGTCGATGACTTGTGCACTTTTGAAACATTACAACTATATACTTTTAGAGGAAACCGGTTTCATGGCTGTCCTCGTTGTATTGATATGTAAATAGAGAACACAATTGGGTGTTGCGTCACCAGAACCACCAGTACATGAGCACTAACGCCACCAGCGTTCTGATCTGCCGGCTACTGAAAGCACAACGGGAGGATGACCCTCCTCGACTTAATGCACTGGCATGGCAGCTCAAGTCTTCGGGGTAGAGGTCCAAGATGGGAGTCTGTTGCCCTGTGCGTGGGTCCGTGCAAGTGGCCTCCCGGGCTAGACTCTGCATCTGCTGGGCTCCTTCTAGCACCACCGTGTGAATCTGCATGGTTTCACGCAGCCATCTCCTTAGCCAGTGACCCAGCCAGACTAGACCACACTCGCAAGTCCAAGGATTCCCCTTCAGCACAAGACCTCCTGTAAACACAAATACATTGTTTTTAAGGCCCGGATGTTAGTGATTTATCAGAAGACAAAATACGCATGCAAATATGCTCTAAAATTTGGTAAAATATGCTTCAGAACCAATTAAGTATGCTGTATCATTTAAGTAATTTTGATACTTAACGTTCTTTTGTTAGCTGAATTACAATACAAATTACAAAAAATAGTACACTTTGTGTAAATCACATTAACAAGAACGTCAAGGCAACATATTTTACTAAACGAAAACAATTAAATGAAACGTCGGTTTAATATTATCCAATCAAGTCCAAAAACATTAAACTACCTAGGTATGCACTGTCAATAATTATTCTCTAAACATTCATTTAGATGAAAATGCTGTAAATACTTGAATTAACAGAGATATGAACAATAACTTACTTAAAATCTGTCAGAAACTTGCCGTTAAAAATATGTAAACTTAATGAAATATGTACAAATATTTTAATATCAAGCAAATTCGATGCATTATCACAAAACTAATAACATTTGCGAATGGTCGATAGAAGATAGAAGAAGCTCTTTAAATGCTGGATGGGTAGATGGATAAACAATTGGATGGTAGATGATTGGTTGATGGATGGGTAGATGGATCGATGGATGATTGATTACTGAATGGTTAATTGGTTGGATGGAATTAGAGTTAGATGTAAGGGTAGATGGATAAATAGTTGGATGAATAGGTTGTTGGATGGATGGATCTATACACGAATGGATGGACTGATTAACTGAATGATGGATGGATGTATAGATCTAAAGTTTGTGGATGGGTAGATGGATAAATATTTGAACTGTTGGATGGATGAATGAGTTAATTGATGTTATGGATCGATGCATGCATGAACGGGTGCGTTGTTTAGTGTATAGAGGTTGATAACCAGATGATGGGATCGTTGGATGAATTGATGGCTTCGTTAATTGATGGATAGATTGATGGATAGGTAGGGCTACAGATGGGTGGATGGGTTGCTAGATAAATAATTAAATTGTTAGATGAATGCACTGGTAGATGGATAGATGTGTTTATGGAAGGATGAATGGTTGGATGGAATGACGGATTGAGATAGTTGAAGGTCCTGATAAGTGGAAAAGAAATGGATAGGTTGCTAAACAGGTATATAAATACACAAATAAATGAACTAACATGAATATACATAGAGCTTTGTCTGAAGGCCTATAAAAGACCTTAAGGTTTACGTAAAACACAGATCTATATAAAGAAGATAAAAAGTGGAAGATTGACACGTGGATGAATGGATGCGCAGATATAGCAAAGAGATTGGTATATAGACATGTATGATAGGCACAGAAATAGATTATCATGGTGAAGGGGTTATGGATGGATGGAAGCTTACACCAGATGACAGACACAGGAGAGAAATAAATAAGAGTGAGTATAGGCATCGTATATCAACACACTGGGCAGCATTTTAAAAATGATGAAATAACAATTGTATAGGAAGAAGACGAACACGAAGACGAAGGGTTTCATCTGGAGATTAAATTGATTCGTGAATAGAGAGAGCGTGCTGGGGTAATGGACAGTGAGGGATGATATCCCGAGGGAGGGCAGGGAAGTACCAGCTGAGCCCCGAAGCAGTGGCGGATCCAATTCCAATCCATTCTATTTCTTATTGATTGTTCTTAAGGCCTTCAATCAAGTATTTATTTTATTTTTGTGCTCTTTATTTCTATCTTATTATTTCTGTTCGTGTTTTTTGTTACCACAATTAAATTACTGATTTTATCAAATAAACCATTCCTGTTCAGACCCGGTGCTTACTTGACTGACTCACGAGGCAAATAAACTTATGCATCCTCTCCCGTTCACACTTCAATGAAATAAACAATATAAAAAAGTTAATAAATTTCATTTTTCTTTCCGTTTGTGGTAATATTTGTTAATATGAAAAGACTTGTCCACCTGACCACAAACCACAATAGACCAAAGTTCAATGGATGCAACGTCACTACGCCCTATAGTATTATAATATTAATTCGGATTTATGCACATATACAAACCTATATAATGTCCTCCTATATGAATTTATAGAATCTTATGAAGATATTGAATACTTCATAAGATTCTATAAATTCATATAGGAGGACATTATATAGGTTTGTATATGTGCAAAAATCCGAATTGATATTATAATACTATAGGGCGTAGTGACGTTGCATCCATTGAACTTTGGTCTATTGTGGTTTGTGGTCAGGTGGACAAGTCTTTTCATATTAACAAATATAAAAAAATAAAAAAGCAGAGAGTCTACAAGTTGATCACATAAAATTACATTATTATTATTATAATTATATTTTGACATATTATTTACGCTTATATTAATTTAAACAAACAAATAAGTACATGTTAAGGAAATAAGTTGAAATACTAGTAGACGTATTTATATTAAAGGGGTTTTCTTGCTTTGGAGCTTGAGAAAATCTGGCAACAGTTGTAATAGATTATTATATTCTTTAAAAGGAAATTTGTCAAGGGCGGGAATTGAACCCGAGTATTCAGCTTCTCACGCTTACGCACACACCACTTATCTTCCTGGAAGTATGCTATCCCATTCAAAAATTTATCTTCACCACGGTCGAGGAAGAGCCTCCCTTTTAGGCATTGTTTGAGGAATTTTTCTTTTTGTTCATTTTTATGTTTATCTAGTACAAAACTAGGCCATATTACTTAAAAAGTTGTTTCATATAAATGTTGTATTCATGTGAATTTTACAAATATAATTTAAAATGCAGGAACTATTAAATTAAGTTAAAAAAATGAAACACGGGAAGCCTTTATCAAGGGAAGTAAGTTAATGCAAATTTTTGAAAAGTGTTTGCTCACGGTATATCAAACTATCCACAGGTTGCCACCTCGGATGTGTGAATTTATAACAGGAGTCTTGCTTCCAATCATGGCTGCCTGGATCTCACCACATGAGGCCCTCACAAGCAAAAGAAACTCGACGCTCTTTGCTAAACTGTAGCGTTCTTATCGGAATCACAGGGAAGCTGACATTTGTAGAAATTGCATTCTGGTGTTATTTAAACGTCGATGTGAAACGCTCACATAGAGTGGAAGCTACATATAAATATATAAATAAGTATTATTCAGAAAAATATAAAAACGATCTGCCAATATCGTGATATCAACGATAGACTATATTAGGGTACCAAATTACCCGGTTTAGCCGGGTACCACCCGATTTTCAATATACTTTTTAACCCCGGTTAAAAACTAAGAAATCAGGAAAATACACCAGTTTTAGTGTTTGTGTGCCATTTTCATAACTTCATTCCCTTGAAAGTATGAGATAAAATTTCTAAATGTTACTATTACAAGCTTGTTCATGTATTTGAGAAATATATTAATGATTTTATATTGTTTGTAGAGATTACATTAGCAAATGGATGACGCAGTATGATGAAATGACGGTGTTCAGTTGGTTAACTATTTGTAAAATACCTGATTGGGACAGTGTAGAAAATTGTGTGCCATATTATTTGAGTAAGAAAGTGCACTGTTTGATGAAATAATCCACCTGAAAAAGTTCGTATGTGAACAGCTAGGACAAGAAAATAGAACAACATTTTTTGAAAAGACAGTTTCGGATAGATGATATAATTTTATGATCATGCGCTCTGAGAAGAAATTCCCTGAATTATTGAAAACTGTACAGTGATTTTTGTTTTGCAAAATCGGCACATAATGTAGCCATGTAAATAATACTTTCCTTGATAAATATTAATTGGACAAATGAACGAAATAGAATGTGTCAAGAATTTGAGACAGTCTGCTATAATTATAAAGACGTCACCTGTTCTCAGTTTTTTGACAGTATCAAGTCTAGAAATGAGTTTCTTCGGAGGGTTCGAGGAAGTGAGAAATATTATTTTCTGAAAAAGCAAAGGATGTTCAAATGAAAGTTCATAATTTTTGTAAGAATGAAATGAAATCCCCCGGTTTTTTCATTTTCGAACATGGTAACCATAGCTTATATCAGTGATTCCAAACTGCTGGAACGCAAGAGCATTTGGGGTCGTAAGCAGAAGAGTTCAATAATAATAAAACCAAAGTTGGGTTAAAAAAAAAATTAAAGACAAGAACATGCCACAGAAACTGTAATAAGAAATATCCATAAGGATAAGCAACAACGAGTTTCCCAACAAATTTTCTCGTCACGGAAACCATTATTAACGGCCGTGGATGAGGCGTGCTGACCACATGCCCTCAATCCTGCCATCTGCTTATAGTAGAAGACGCAGCGGTATGATAGGCCTAGTCCCTCAGGGGTGTCAAGACACGGAGTCTAGTTTAGTTTTATTTCGGGAAATTTATTTGTTATTTGTTAATAACAATGAAAGATGAACGGCTATCTCTAGTTTTATTTATTTATTCTCTATATTTTGTTTTATTTATATTTAAAGCACTTTGAAAAGTTGTTAACATATGTATAGAATTGATTTGACCCCTCGGAAAGTTATATCATAACCAGTGGTGCGCCACGATCTACAAAATTCTTAGGTGGTACTTTTTTCTCAAGTTTAAACTCCCCCGTTTGTAGGGATTTTTATGTGGCCCACGCCGCCCAGTTCATTTAGGCCCCGAGCGCTGTCGGAGGAGGGAGATTCTGTGGTTCACATACATACGAGTACTTTTTCTCTCGATCTTCGTCTCACAGGTGAAGGAAAATACCGAAAAAAACACGTGAATTGAGCGTCCACAGGGGTGGACTTAGGTGGTACCCAAATATGAAAATGTTGGGAATCACTGGTGTACATTAAAACCTTAATGTGAAAAATAAGTCATTTACAATATAAGGGTTGTATCTTGTTAGATTGTAAGCTTGTTATTATTTAGACTCAGCAAATAAATTGTATATGCCTAGGCCTATAGAATATTCTATGTTTACTGGTGTGAACGAAGTAATGGAAATATACGGAACATTACTTTTTTTTATCGAAACAAAGAAAGAAGAAGAAGAGTGAGGTTTCAGAAGAAATAAGTAACTCTGTATAATACAGTCATTCCACGGAAAGTGAGCCTGAAGCGTCCTGATCGTAAAAGCCTTTTAATATTAATTAAAAATATAGTCATCATTGAAAAATTATGAAATTAATTTTTAGAATTAGTTCTTCAGTAGACTAGTACTGAAAATTAATTTCATAATTTTTCAATCATGACTATATTTTTAATTAATATTAAAAGGCTGTTACGGTCTGGACGCTTCAGGCTCACTTTTTGTGGAACTGCTGAATTATACAACAAGCCTATAATGGCATTTATTAAGATACGAGTATGTTTTTGAAACGAACAAAGCGAGTTTCATAATGTTCATACGAGTGTCTTAATTGCCATCTATCTACTCTTATACAATTCAACGGCCCTAAATAGCGTGCTTGCTCGCCCGCTTCGTGAGACATCGGGTATACTCGGCGATGTTCGTCTCTCGCAGTCTAAACTTTCATGACGACTACAAAATTAGGAAAGAAAACCGTTTCTTTATTATATAAAGCCTAAGTGAAATGAACACAATGAACAAATATTCTAATTTTATTTTTACTTACAATTTTAATAGCTCTGAACCACAAACATTTTTAATAATCTACCAGTGTAATTTTCTTTAAAATCCTGGAGTCAATGAATAATGGCGGGCGAAGCCGGGGGCAACAGCTGTAAAATATTGATGGTTTTATCTCTTGAAATATCGCTGATAATAATAATCCAAACAAACCATTCCTTCCCTTGAAACATTATATAATTTCTGAAAATTACACTGAATTGATAAAATAAAATTCACATCATATTCATGTCAATAAACAGCTGAGAAACAATACGTATTATATGTTCACAGGTTCTTAGGAACTGCATAATCGATTCTGATATAGTTTTCCCAGGGGGCGCTTTCATGTCGTGGAATGTACTCTAAAGCAGGAATTTTAGATGTTTCATTAATTATTAATGGCTTAGTTTATGAATGATTCGCGTGCAAGTGTTAATAAATATAATGCTTTAGTAATTATTATACTCTTAATTTTTAATTTTTAAAAGAATTATCGTGGCGAAGCCACGGGCACCTCCTAGTTATAGACAAGTTGCATAAGACTGTTTTGTTCGACCATAGGCTAATTAGTCTAAATGTTAAAGTTCTGAGATTTTATATTCACTCAAACAAACGGCACGTCGGCTGGTTCTTGTCTTCCATGGGAGATGACAGTTCATGTCTTCGGTCAAAACGAAGCTTCCTTTTGGTAATTATCTTGAATCCAAAGGATTTTTACAACATGAAATGAATTCATTTTAGTATGATATTGAAATTAACACAAATAGAATTGATTTCATTTTAAATACGCAGTTTTAATATCTATTAATGCGTTAAATATCTATTACGAAGTTTTCAGCTACTAGTCTCAAGGTCTCAAGGTCTCAAGATCGTTCCGTGTTCGATAATAATAATCGATACCACACCGATGTCATAATGGAAATCTTATGAATATCATTATGGATTTCGTTATGGATATCATTATAATATCGTTCCAGGGTTGCCATATGTCCTGAAAAAGCGGGATTGTCCGCTTTTTGTAATAAAAAATTACTATATGAGTAAATGTGGATTTTAAAATTTTTATTACGTAATAATTATGGCCCAAAAAAGGCTTTCAAACTGGTACCAAAAAGTTATGTGAAGATGTCCTGAATTTTTTGTGTTTGTGATATGGCAACCCTAATTATGTCACACGTAATGAGCGTATTATAGAACAAAAAATAATTAATGCTATCGTAAAGGCAAGAATGAAAGTGAAAAGAGAATTAGGAAAGGAAAGAGGAGGGCGGAGAGAAGTGTTATAAAGGCAGCATGTGCACCCTTGCTCCCGCATATGGGGGATTGAATTTGCGCCGGTCATTTCTTGGACGGGGGTCAATTTGGCTGTAAACACGTTGCAATTGCCGTCCGAGTCATTTCACTTGTCAGACTGTGAACTGGGTTACCGCACATGTGACCGCAGGAGACAGGGCTGCACAAAGTAAAACATACCAGTACATCTAACGCAGGTCGAAGGTGCAAGCTTCAGAAATCTGATATGAAAGATTTGACTTATTCTACCTTAAGCATGGATCTTTTTTTCGCTTTTCATTCCGACACAAAGTTTGTGGCCGCAAGAGAGCGCATTCCCTTCCTTTGCCTATGTGCAAAGCTACGTTGACCGCGAAGCCTAAGTCTATGAGAAATGTGGCTAGCTTGTAACTATTCTTTGGATAATTTTTATGATAAAGGTTTCAAATGAAAATTTAAAGTCTTAGCATGACCAATTTTTTTTATATTAAAAGTTAAAGCGTTTTCATGATGATCGCGAAGAACAAAAGTTTATGTAAAGACGTAGTGATATAATATTACAGTAAAGTAAAAGTAGTGTTCCTTATTTAAGCCGTGGAGGTCCTGAGGGTTCCAGGTTGTGAGGCTCCCAGATTTTTAGACATTCGGGTCATGAAGATGGTAAGGTTATCAGTCTTTCGCCACCTTTATCCCAAGGATTGTTCCTGGTACTCACTTCTGTTAGAGGCTGAGTCGACCCTAGGGCCATGGTGCCAATAGCAGGATTAGGTCAATTGAAAAATCTCAACTACCTCATCTGTGATCGAACCCGCGACCTTCCGGTTGTGCACGGCGTACCCAATATAATACAGTGACAGTAGTATAATAATAACGATAATAAAATAAGTTACTATAATAATAACAACTGCTATAACAAAGTTCCAGAAGGAACTAACTTATTAGGCCATATTTGAGAAACTATTGAGTTTTGTTTTGCCGCAAAAATCATGCTATGTAGTGTTATTAATTATTTTCTCAAAACCCAGTGTATTGCAACTTCCAAAGCCGTGTACGAACACTGCAAACAATATCGTTGTCATGAGAACTGAACTGCATTAATTGATGAAGGCCTCGTCCCATGGATGTTATAAGTGCGCATACTAAGTTTCAAGAAAGTCTTATAAAGTGTATTCGAGGTATCGCGCGTACAGACACATAGGCGGAAGGACAGGCAAACAGACGACATACATTTTCCCGTCTACCATACAATCTTAGAAAGTACCATTCTGGCACTTAATAATAATATTCTATTAGGTAATTATAACCATACCTTATGCAGCAAAAACATATGAAATGAAAATGTTAAAGTCTATTCAAGGGAATACACTGTTTGACAGAATGCATAATAAGTTAGGGAGAATAGCAAACTTCAAGATATCACAACATTTATTAAAGAAAGAAGAAAATAGTGTATAGAACATAATTATACTGTAGATAGAATGACGGATGATCGGTGAGTGAGAAGAGCTAACGAAGATGGGCAGATCGATTGGAAGAAAGAAAGAGGAAGACCTCGAAAGAGAAGGACGGAGAGTATATGCAGAGGAAGTCTCTTGAACGGAGAAACAAACAGGATAAATTTCCTATAACCAAAAAACAGCAACAACAATAACAATATAATAACATCATAAACCTAGTAATCGTAAAAGAAAGTTGTAAAATGTTTAGTGTCACACTCTTTCAAGTCACTTTATCAATAAATTTGTTTTTTTTTAAATATATTTATTAAAAGTTAGTTGTTCATAGCAGACAGTCACATCGACTGAAAATAATATTTTTGGACTTAGAAGATCTCAAAACGCGATCACGATATCGAATTTCACAGCTGAACAAAACATTCCCTCCAGCCTGATAACTATGGCGTAAGATTAGGCACATAACTAAAAATGAATGAGTAAAACGAAATCTTTCAATTTTTTTCTCTTTCTTTCTTTCTTAAAAATTAAAATATAATTAATGATATAATATTTATATTACTAATGTATAGGCATGAACCCCATTTTTTCGCCGAGAAGGTAAAATTATTTCAAATCCATCACAACTGAACCACGTTACCAATCTTTACCAGATTTTGCGTGGTGATTAGGTTATTAAATTTTAAATTTAGAAATCTGATGCACCATCTTTCTACTCGTTGTCAAGGAGACTGTACATTATATCCAATTTATCGGTAAATAATGTATTTACCGATTTAGGTAATTGCTTTTATTACGGATAAATTTACAATTCTGATTTACTGAAGAAATTTGAAATAACGAATCCTAATAAATCGAAGAATCTGACAACTCAAGGTAGGGATGTGGGCAATCGAAAAACGTAAAGAAACAGAGTTTGCTTATATTTCCCTAGACACTGGATTAGAAGTATGATAGGGCATTCGTTTTTCCCCTAAGCGATTGGCGGACTGATAAGATAGTAAGATAATGAGTTACACAAGGAATGCCTATGTTTTATTTAAAGAACATGCTACATATATGTTTATTTTGTGTGAATGGACTATAACGTGTGATTAAAAGGAGTATCTTAAAGTAGTTATACAATTACGACATAGATTATGGCGCATGAGAATATTTTGCTGTAAGGTGTATAATATACTCTGTATTAAATAAAACTAGCCATTGACTAAGAATTTGGTAAATGTTTCTTCACATGGTTCTTATGTTTTATAAATAGCTATCCATCATTTACCATGAAGTAGTCTTGTGAACAAAGCTAGTTCTCCCGATCACGGAAGTCCACCTTGACTTTTTTGGAGTCGCGTCAGTTTCGCGTGTACAATCTTCAGCGGTCAAAATGATAGCATGGATGTCCTAACTTAAGAAAAAGATGACCCTTCATGTCTATTAAGGCTAGAGATCCGTGAAAATGATTTTTAATATTGAGCAAAATTCGTTTTAAATTTTCAATATTTCGTTGTTACTACTGATTCGGCGGTGTTATTTTCGAAATAGAATCCATAGTCCATAGTTTATATTCAAACTTTATAATCAACTTACCGTTATTATGAATCAGCTAACTAAAACCCAGTTTTTTAATTCTCAGTTTAATTCAAACTTCCTACCTATTTTATTTTCATTTATCGTAAAAAATTTATTCACTTCTAACTTTTCATAAGTTTACCGTGAAAGCTTGTCATTGGGTACTCATATTTGAAAGAATTTAGGAAATAAAAATGCCCAAAACCCGAATTGAACTTGCATTCGAGCATAAGAAAAAAGTGTGCGAAGCCATATAAGTTAGAATTTATGGTGTGGAACAGTTGTATTCTCAATATGCCACAACATGGGTCGTATCACATGTTACTCTTTTGAGCAGTGAGCAGCTTTTTATTTTTTTAATTTTTTTAATTTTTATAGCAAACATTGAATTCTCTGGCAAGATGGCCGACAAATTTATTTGTTGACAAAGTCATAAGGGAGGTACACGGAATTAAGAAAATATTCCTTAAAACAGAATAGATTTCGTCCAAATTGAGCAATTTTTGCTGAATTTCGCGATTCAAAAGTACAGATTATGGGCGGAAGTAAAAGAAAATTTTCAAACATCTGTCGAAATAACAATTCGAGTTATAGCGTCTCGCGAATTTTACGGATCTCTACTTATCGCTAAGGTAAATTTGCTAACCACTTCACCGTTGAGGACGATAGAGAAAACATTTCATGTAAATTTGAGGTACACTTGAATTTATTTAAAAGCACAGAAATATGTGTAGGAGGATAGTATGGTCCAGAGAAGACAGAACTACCTTTTCCCTGTGGTCAAGATGAATTTATATGTACATAGCATTATAAATTGCAAGCCTAGGTGGATATTAAGGTGTGAGGGAGACAAGTGGAAATGAATTTATTCATGTAAAATAAAGAGAAGGGAACAAAGCAAGGCGCCTCATTAGCTGGCATTGTTTTTACAACGTTTAACCTCCATTTGCTCTTGTAATTACAAAGTCCGCAGTCACCTGTTTCTGACGTCACTCCTCAGTTTTCTTTTATCTTTGCCTTTCCTTTGTCAAGACTCTGGTAAGAAGCTGCTCTGATTTTAATGAGGGGCACATTTCTTAGCATTTATTGTTATCATCAGCATCATTATATTCCTAATTTAAAATAATAATAATCATAACGGTAATAATAATAACGTTAATAGGAGAAAGCCAAACATTTTATAAAGCTTCTGCAAGACACTGGAAAACCATACGTTTATGGTTCAAGTTCGTGCACCGTCTATCTTTTTCGGATGAGTATCCAATCCACGTTTCGTTCTCAACGAGCACATAATGAAAATTAACAAAAGGTAGGCCTATATTACATGACGCTTTCTTATAAATCTTCTTCTTCCCTTAGTTTTTCTCTCCCGTTGTAAGGACGTTTATGCGGCAATATTCTCTCATTATCACTGACCTTAGTTCTTCCTTCGCTTTAATCAATTCACACGTGTAACTAGATCTATAGCAATCCCGCGTTTCGCTCCACGCTGAGTTGACGAGTAGCTGTGACAGCCGTCACAGGACATTCTTAGATTTTGATTGGCTGAGATAACTAGCCGATTAGTACGGTAAAAATAAAGAGCATGGGTTGAGCAGTTGGCAAACTTTTCCTCCTAACAAAAGGAAGCCGCCTGGCCATGCAAAGAATACTTGGACTATACCTGCCCCATAGCGGTGGACTTCTCATAACTCAACGGTTGGGCGTATTTAACTTATTGAGATAAGTATAAATTTAATTAAGTTACTATTATATCAATAAAATGGTGTGACAAAAACTATATTTTGCTTAAACAAACATTTCCCATTTATTTGTTTTACTATTTTAAAATTGTTTATAACATCTACCATTCAGTCATGATTACTACGCATATAACAGACTTCATCCATGCTCTTTATGAGTAATAATCCAACTGGTTAAGTTAACATGAATAAAAGTAAGTAATTCTGGTGCGGACAAGAAGACTTGTCTGAATTAACCAGGCTCCCAGTTCCTCCAAAGTTCGGTAGGCCTGAGCTAATTAATTTACATTATATCGATCAAGATCCCATCTTATCTCCCTAAGTAACATCTGGGTCACGGGAATTTCGCAGTGTAATTTGTAACGCACTCGCCAATAAAAGAGCCACATCTAAACGTGATAGACGTGGTAAAAAATGTGCCTACATGGATGCTATGTAACTGCCAACTATGGTGTTTATTTACTTGACTAGATCATTTTTATCACATGATATATTCGTAAAGGTAATCCATTTACTTAAACTGCCCAATTTATAGCTAACTTTTATATAGGCCTACCGCTAACTTACCGTCACCATAATCTATTCGCTTTAAGGAATGAACTGACACTTTTAGCTTTTGCCACTAAAACCGTTCGATGTCCGAATTCGAATTTCGGACTTCCAGTTCTAGATATAGGCATAAAATAGTGGCCAAATTCCATATTCTTTATTTTCTTTCACTTCAATCTTACTATTTTTTAAATAGCTTAATTAATTCTCATAAGGGATGAAAATTTTATTTATTTCTTAATTATACAAAATTAAAGGTTACAGGATATTTAAATATGGCAGCATGGGCAATCAGCCGTGTGAGAATTATAAAATTCTAGCTTTTGGCCATCCTTAGCTCTATGGATATCCTGATATCCCGTGAAGCCTTAATTGTAAACAAGCTCCATGAAAGCTTCAAGGCAACTAATAAAATCTAATTTACAAATCAAATTACAAAAAAATATTATAAACACTGATATAGCCTGTTACATTTCCGTTAGTGATCTTATTAGTTTACAATAGGTAATGAGTTTTCCGCCTATTTACTAGTTCAGCAAAAAAGTTATATAATTCCGGATACTTTTCACATGGAAGAATTATAAATCTGCTATAATCCTTGCATTTATTTTCCGGTGGGTTTTATGGGCTCACTTTAGACATTAAAAACAATCAGTCATCATCAGGACATATTTTTGTTGTTTTCTTATAATTAAAATCCATTCAATTCTGGGAAAAATCTCTTAGGAAAAAGTGGCGTTGTTAAAAGATTAAAAACACTTCACTGCCACATTTATTCTCCTTGCAGTTTTCTATTAACACATGAGAAATGTGCTCCCTTGCTAGTGTTCGTTTTATTTTAAATAATTTTATCTGGAATTAGGATATGTACGCTAAATGAAGATTTAAGCGAAAGATCCAACGCAAAACTGGATATTTTTACAGGCATGGATTTATCATAAAACACCTACATAATAATATTTAAAACACTTATTAGGCTAATAGTTTATTCTATAATACTGACAATTGCTTTTGGTTATATATTAGCGATTTTCTGGTCGTCCGGACCTGCTATCGTCAATTTAATTTATTTTCCGGCGTTTTCTGCAAGGCCCACAATAGACAATAAAGGGCCAAATTGAAACTTTATGCACTATCCATGAGGCCTATTTGAAATATGTATTCCTTAGCGTCCCATTACGCCTGGCGTGGGAATCCTGGTACTGAAAATCTAGGAGAATCTTAGACTAGCGTTTTATATAGCATAGTGTTAATGTCCTGGCATTTCTACTCTCGCTGCACTCTCAACCTCTGACCCGCCTTAACTTGTGTTGTTTTTATCAGGACCTTTATATCCAGGCGAGAGTCCCGACATTTTAATATAATGTGCTAAGTCTCTCCCCAGATCACAAATCACTTATGATAAATCTCATTCTACAAGCTGACTAAAAAAATATGGACACATGACTTTCTTTACAGTATAATTGTCTCGTTTGTCAATCCGACAAAGGATGCGCATTCACTATTCAGTTTTTTCAGCATCATGCAAAACTGTGTTATTCCCGAGTCACGAAAAATAATAATAATAATAATAATAATAATAATAATAATAAGCCTAAGTTTATGGAAGAACTCAGAACTACCCTTCCGACGGTCTTTACAAAGAACGTTTATCCTTTTCACTGCTAATGACTTATTAATTTGTCCCCTTCAAATTATTTTAAAAAAGTATAGATTTAAGATCGATGGAGTTTTCTTGACATTAAATGGGAGGATCTTTTGTCTGCAACTTAGGATTGTCATTAACGGAAACCAGCAACTCCACTGGAATTTTTCTCATTGATTTTAAACTTATAGCACACTAATTATTTCACTTGATGGTTATGTACGAGTATATCGATACACAAATTCAGCTCCAAAATTTCCGAAAGTTCCGGTACAAGCGGTTAATGTACAGGGAACTAAATAGAGCCAAATCCGTTTCTGAGGAAATAAAAAAATCTAGTTTTATCGTGAAAAGTTGTAGTGTGAGTACGTGAAATTTACCGACGTTTTTCGTGTTACAGCAGGAAAACCAAATTATTATTTTTCGAGGTATGCTGTTCACATAGGCCTACATATGTGAAGGCAAAGGCACATAACATTGGATTTTGGACTTCGGAACCCTAAAACATGTATTAATGCTAGAAATGTACTTGAACTTTAGGGTCAAACACAATTCGTCGTAGTCAAGAGATCGTATCAGTACGAAATTCTGGATCGAGTTAAAACCGGACGTCGCTCCGCTCTGTCAATTATGTATCAAAACAACAGTGATGTAATAATGATGTAAATGAACTAAGAACATGAGAATATAAATGGGTGACATCCGTATGATTTGGGGAACTCAGATACTGTTTAATGCTGATTAGAATCTTTCAAGAAACCTAAGAGTATATTTTAATTCCAGAGAAACATGGTTTGACAAGAAAATGTCTGAAAAGTTTAAATTTTTTAGGCCAGCGAAATAATATTAATGAAAACACAACATATTTCACTACGTTTCTAATTACCTGACTCCTACAATTTAAGGAATATATCATCTTTTGGGACAATAAACCAATAATCCATACTAATAATATTATGATTGCTCCAAAATGAATCTTATAAAATAAAATATACAGTAAAATTAAGGTACTCACCGGAGATGAGTTTGGTGCCGACGTTTTCCCAGCTGGTGCCATTGGAATACAAAGTACCGGGGCTGAGAGAAGAGAATTTGTTGTCTCGGAGATCCAGAGAGAGATGAGGTATCTTCTCCAGCTTTGCGAACAATCCAGGCGGCAGTTCCTCCAGCTGAGTCCCTCGAATCTGAAGCACCAGTTCGTAGTTTTCCTCAATCCCTTCAAAGGCTTCCGAGTCTATGTTTTTTAGTCCACTTCCAGTAATCTCTAGATGCCGTAGTCGGGGGTTGAAAGCTCCGAGAAGTTGATCTGTAAGGGAGGACTCCAATACCCTTACTGACAGCTTCCTCAGAGAAGGAATGCCAGACAATGCGCTGCCTAGTCGGAACCTGTACTTCTCTATTTTCGGCCACGTCTGTATGCGAAGCGATGAAAGCAGACGCAAGCGAGTCAGCGTATCGCCATCAAATCGCTCTAGGCTTGGCAAGTCATGGACATCGAGCGACTGCAAGCGATTCAGTCCAGAAAAACTCTCCTTGGTTATAATCTTGATAGGATTCCTCGAGATATCCAATGTTTTGAGCAGTAACATGTGCGCCCAGGCATGGGACGGCACTGAAACGAATCTGTTTCCGCTGAGATACAAGTTTCTAAGCCGTTCCAGCCCTTCCACTGCTGATGCAGACATCTCCTCTATTAAATTAGAGGACAAATTTAAGCTGACTAGATTAGGTAATGGTAGTATAGGCGTTTTCCTTAGTCCAGTATCGGCTAGACTAAGGCTTCTCAATCTCTGTACGTAGTGGAACAGCTCTTTAAAGTTGGCTCGCAATGGATTACTGCTTAAGTCTAAGTTGAGAAGCCCTCCTAGGCTTGTAAACACATTATCAGGTAAGATGGTCAATTTATTGTGTGCTAGTCTAAGGCCGAGTAGATTAGGCGTGTCGGGAAACATAGTGCTATCTAGATGTTCTAAGTGATTGTTGGCCATATCTAGGTACCTGAGGGTGTATCCTACTTCTCCTAGAGCACTACTAGGCATCACAACGAACTCGTTATTGGATAGATCTAGGCGTTCCAGTTTGGTATTTTGGAACACATCCCTGGGGAGTGATCGGATGTGATTGTGAGAAAGGTCTACAATTCTCAAGTTTGCTAGATTGGAGAACTGTTCAACTTGTAGCTGTTCAATGTGATTATGAGATAAATCCAAAACTTGCAAGGCTTCGATACCATCAAAAGCACGCTTTCTTAGTTGAACGATGCTGTTGTGCTCCAACGTAAGAACTTCTAATAGATCCAAGTTTCCAAAAGCTATAGGATCCAGACGGCCAATTCTGTTGTAGCCCATGTGGAGCCTACGAAGTGAATCAGAGAAACTCTGCAAGAAGTTGACAGGCACTTCCGGTACCCTATTATGACTCATGTCCAATGTTTTGACATGCAAGGGAGTCCCCGTGTCACCAGTGTAAAGGCTGGAGATCTGGTTCCTTGATATGTTAATGGTCATAGGCATGAAAAAACTAGTTACATTCAGGAAACAGCTTAAAGACAGTTCCTTCAATTCATTATTCTGAAGATCTAGCTTGATAAGGTTAGGTAGCTCCGATAGTGCTCTCGGTTCTAGCGAATTTACCCTGTTCTCAGACAGCACCAGGGTTACAAGGTTGGGCAAAGTTTTGAACGCCCCTGTTCGAACAGCCCTTATCTTATTTCCTGAAAGTACAACTGTCCTCAGTTCTCTTAAGGAGGTAAATGTTTCGGATTCAATTGTTTGGATATGGTTATACGATAATCTAACATCGTGTAAATTTTTATGGACGTTTGGATGAAATACCTCTGATGGTAAATATTCTAAGCGGTTTGATTCCAAGTTTAAATACTGCAACTGTCCGAAGGTATACAAGGCTGTAGGGGCAATAGTACGGAAATTGTTGTTATCTAATGCTAACCATATTAGTGACGTTAGTGGCTTCAGAAAATCTTCTGGAAAGTCTTCTCTGTACATTCCAAAACTGACCTCCAGGTTCTCTAGACTACTGGCCACATCCGAAAATGCTTCAGGATCAACATCGCTGAGTTTGTTGAAAGACAGACTTAGTTCTCGAAGTCTCGGTGTCTCTCTGAATACATGTGCGTCCAGTCTTGCTATTCTATTATTTCTCAAAAGTAAAGTATCCAGTGATCCGCCCCATTTTGAAAAATCCTCTTCCTCCACTTCGTATATTTGATTATAACCAACATTCAAGTGCGACAATTTCTTGCAGTCTTTAAGTGCTTCTTTAGGTATGCGGCTAAGCTGATTTCCTGATAGTGACAAGGCCCGTAGTGATCCTGAGAAGCTCTCGAAAGCATCATCTGGAATCTCGCTGATTTTATTGGACGGTATGTACAGAAATTTGAGTCTTTTCAATTGGCTCAACGCCTTAGGAATTCTTTGCAAGTTGTTTTGCTCTAAGTCTAGATATTCTAGACTGTGAGTGACGCCCACGAAAGCCCTGTCATCCATACTCTCCAACTTGTTCATGGACAGATATATTCTTCCAGGGCTCAGCCCCCTGAATGCCTGAGGTGGAAGAGTCTTGAGGTGATTAAAGTCCAGGTTGAGGTCTCGGACGGTCAGCGAGTTGTTAAATACATTGTGAGGTATGGACTGGATGGAGTTCTCTCCCAGATCCAGCTTGTCCAATCGTTTGTGGTACTTGAAAGTGTAATCTGGGAGTTCTTCTAAGTAGTTGCCTCTGAGATAAAGCCAGGCAAGGCCTCTCAAATTGTCGAGTGCTTCTGCTGGGAACTTGGAGATGAGGTTGTGGGACGCGCTGAGGGTCTGCAGAGACTCTGGGAGTGTCCCGGGTTCCAGCGCCATCACCTGAAACATAATATTTTGTTAAAAGGTTTGATCACCACATTACTAGTATATTAGTATCTATTTTAGATACTTTCTCTGCAGTAAAAAGTTTGCAACCTTTTCATTTTACATGGTGGCAGACAGTAAATGGTTGCTTAACTGTAAAGTGAATTTTAATACCGCATTTCCACATATGACATCTAGTTGTTTTGGATGTTGTGGCTGAATCGGTTTGCTTGTGAAATCTCTTCCCATGGAGAAGTGTTTCAGACAGCTTGACTGCATGCAATTGTTAAAAAAACAATATTTACAAAATAATCAATATTCTTTGTGGGGAAAAAGCTAAAAAGCATTTAAAAAATATAAAGCGGCATTAGGAATAACAGAAAGTATTCAACATTCTTCGTGATACATTCTCGAATTGAACCTTATTTCAATATAACATTTCATCAATATGATTTATCGTTTTCGAACTACGTTGCTTATAAACCTTTTTATCTCAGGGGATCTAAACTACATATTTATGCTGTGTCAAGGGACCTAAAAATATATTTATGGTGAAATACTGATATCAAATTTTAAAGTCGAATACAAGAATTCATTCTCGTATGGCACCTTCAGGAAAACCAGAAAATACATTAATTTAATACGGGAAATTGTCGAAGTTTACTTTAATATTATGAACAAAATATTATCTGAATATTATAACCTTTCCGAACATTTATATTCGCTTCACCATAAACAAATTATAACATTGTTATAATAATGTCAGCAAATCAGCAGCATTACCGGTATCTGAAAATTATTTACTTTGAGATTTTATTTCTTGAATAGCTTAATCGTTTCGAAAGAAGAGCTATTATAGCCTACTGTACAAAGAAAATGTTTATATTTTTATTTTAACAGTTATGCTATTGTTTTATTGTTTGCTGAATAAACAGAAATACATTCGTATAAAAATATAAATTAAGATTTAAGTATGACAAATACTTTATAATGGAATCTAGAAAAATGAACAAAAAGGGCGATATGCATTATAGCCTATATGCAACTACATGTGTATAAGTCTGTAGGCATCTCATCACTCGACGCGGCGCTACCCGGACAGCCTAGACAATACATGTGTATACTCCGTTGTCTTTTAAAACGTACACCACTTAAATTAATTGTTTTAACAAATCTTTGCTGTTTATGCTGGAAACTCATTTCTGATTGTTGAAATTAGACTGTATAGGAGGGCCATTATTTCTTTTTATGGTAGATGACTGGAATTCTGCCCTCAAATTTATGACTTTATGTATAGCCAAATCCCTCTTAATTTAGTAGCAAGTAAAATGATCCAAAATGAAATAAAACCACTAAGCTTGTGGTTACTGGTTTCACACATACATCAGTATACACAACCAAAAAATTATCTGTACTAAAAGGACTCACTTTCATGAATAATGAATGATATGATGTGATGACAATATTGATTTAAATTTTAATGCCTGAACATACATTAGTCTTTTGAAAGGGAAGCTGGAGAGGAGGCAGCATGAAGTAAGGGCTCTACCAAACCCCGCGCTGGGTAATTAAACTAAGGTAATTAAAACGGTTCTCTATTGCAACTCATTCCTGATTTATATTTTAGTATGAATGAGCACAATAGAGTACATATGACATACTGGTTCTTGAACGATACATCTGATTTCACAAACTGTTTTTTTATTAACTTAGTTTTCGATGTTCTTAGCCATATAATAATTCTTCCAAATTATTATTTTCTGAATTTAACGTTTTCACCGTAGACCAAATTTACAAGTACGTCATACTGGATTATTTTCATAAACATCGTGACAATTACAAGTCAGAATCTCACGTATATAACACGCGAAGGTATCAATTAAATTTATTACTTGAACCAAAAAATGTTACAACTGCTGGAGCTAAGCACTGTTCAAGTTTTGGCCCAAGACTATTCAATTCATTTATTACCAACCATCCTGATCTAAATAGCTTAAACAACAAACAATTTAGGTCTAAAGTTAGAAAATTTATATAATTATTACTTCTTTTATCTACTATTACTGTTATAACATTTTTCATATTAAACTTTAAAATTTGGATAGAACTTAATTTCTTTGTTTTTTTTACTAAAATTTGAACAAATAAATTATGTATTATTATTGTATTACCTCGTACCTATGTATTGTAAATAGAACATGTTCTAACGTTTATACATAACTAGCATGTGCCCGCGGCTTCGCCCGCGATAATTATTTCAAAAATTAAAAATTAAGAGCATAATAGTTATATCATTATATTTATTAACACCTAAATCACGTGGACTACATACCACGATTAGATAGGCCTAGTATCGTCTGGTAAAAGCGTCCTCAGATTCGAGTTTCTTGGCCCAGAAAACCTCTGTCTAGTGAGATTCGTCCAAATAAAACAACGTTTGACCATATTTAGGGTGTACAACATTCAAGCGATCGCGAAAGTTTTATTTTCAAGATATGACAAAAATAGCCAAAGCCAACTGTAATTGATTTGACATTGAAATGTATAACTGAAAACTTATGTATTGAAAACGCAAAAAATGCACGTTTTTTACCCGTTTTTCACTCATAACTCACGAACGAAAACTAAAATTAAAATTCCGGCTTCGAGGTGCATTTTCCGACCCTTCAGCCCACCTATGTTTAAAATTTCAGATCTCTGCGTTCAGTAGATTTCGCTGGACATCGAGGACAATTCCTTTTATTAATATAGACAATATGAATTATAATGATACCTTCTCTAATTTGTCAAACATCCATTTCATTTAATCCAAGCCCACCTGATACAACTGGTAACAATACGTTCTGAGAATTTGTTTTGATAAATCTGTGCAAAAAGGGGTTAAGTATTTTCAAAAACATTTAATTTTTGGCATTTAGAATCATAATTTTTCAAAATCCTTTCTTAGTGAGCATCTACATTATGAAACGAAGGTACTATCAAAATTCCAAGTATCTACCTGTTATAGTTTAGGCTGTACGTTGATTCCTGTCATTCAGTCAGTCATTCATTCAGTCAGTCAGTCAGGAAAAAGCCTTTTACATATATAGAGATATTTTGTCATACTTCTCCAAATTATGTATTGTTTTAAGTAATTATTTAGTATAAGTTTTTCTAATATATTGAACTGAACCACCCCCGAACACAAGCTCTGCTTCTTCGGGTGGTGTATCAACTTTTGTATGTATTTTTCGTGTAATTTGGAACAATAAATTGTAATTGTAATTGTAATTGTATATAAAAAAATGTTAAAGTGGGGTAAGTTGTTAAAAAAAAATGATGGCTTTTCGAACGATTAGCATATAAGCTACGAGGAATATTGAAACTTGCAATTATTTTATGTTCTATCCTGTAAAGCATAATAAACTTTAAATATCGAAAATGAATGTATCGATTAGTGAAGATGAAGTGAGGTGGATGTGTACTGCAAGTAGCAGGTGTGCAAGGCGAGGAGACAATTTGTGTTCTGGAACGGGTTTTAAAATTTAAATGCGACGCATATTGTGTTGTGAAATTTACGATTTGCTGCAGACGTCCTATCAATCTTCTTCCTTTTCCTTCTTCTTTTCTATCCTCTTCCTCATACTGCGCGCCTTTCATTTGTCACAGCCAACCCATGCATTTCTCATCCAAATTTAAATAACTCACAGATAAATAAGAGTTCGCACTCATACAGTGTCCGTTATAAACTTTCACCTGATGTTACATGCCAATGAACCCTTTATCTGGCAGTGTTGCTCTCAGGCAACTCCTATGAATACTTCCCTGAACCTGGCAAGCCTCTTTTGCATTCGAACCACAAAAACACTTCCTATGGCCATTTAACTGTTAGAATATGAACTAAATTGTTGGTAGATGATACCTGGGATATTGTAGCTGTTGTCTGTAGGTACCATTGCCGAATAGGAGGTATAATTTCTGGGTAATAACCATTAGATTTGTGATATCCAGTGTTGTTGAATAACGATAACAAGGTATTTATTTCCATTAATATTATTACTGAGCTTGTTTTATTCAAAATACGAACTGTCGTTAATTTACTTCCAGGCATTTTGTGACCGAGACCGTGATAAGAAAGAGAAACAGACAAACAAGAAAGTGTAGAATCCAAGAAATGGAGCTGTTCCCTGTCATTCGCTTATTTATCTATAATAATTTATTTTAAATCCAGTTCCTTACAATTTTCTTTTATAATAAGCATATTATAAAAGTATTTTTATGATACATACATACATAATTCAAATTAATTTAAAAATTCTATTAATCTGGAATTTTACATGTAAAACTTTTCTTGTACAATAATTGTATTCAGCACTTCAGATGAGAAGTTCTTCTTTAAGTTTCAGTTATAGTTCCCGTCAGCTAATTTAATTACAACATTTAATAGTCTGGATAGTTCCTTGCAGTTTTCATTTATTTGTATGATACATACATAAATAATTCAAACTAATTTAAAAATACTATTAATCTGGAATTTTACACGTAAAACATTTCTTATACACTAACTGTATCCAGCACTTCAGATAATAAATTCTTTTTAAAATGTAAGTTAATTACGAAATTAAATAGTCTGGGCAGAGCATCGCTCATCTAGTGCCAAATATTGAGAGTTTACAATTTTACAGAAGGCGCAGCTGTAATATATATTTTAATTTTCATTATATTTTGTAATAACTAAGAACTTATTTGTTTTGACTCTCATCTTCTTTTTTATTTCTTTATTTTTAGTCATTTGTATTATATATTCATATTATTCAAGTACTTATGTTCGAATTTTTTCTTTGTACTTAATGTACGTTTCTTGTATTCATGTATATTAGTTCTTTTTTAATTTATTATTAATCATTATTATTATTATTATTATTATTATTATTATTATTATTATTATTATTATTATTATTATTATTATTATTATCATTATTTATTTCATGTTTTTGCCCTGGCTGAGTGGTAGAGTTATGGCCTTAACTCCGCCAGGTTAAATAAATAAATAAATGCAGTACGAGACCTATGAGCAAAGAGAACATTTAGTTAATCGTTTGCTTTTACGTGGGCGCGATAAATGTCAATATTTCAATATCGCTAGAGGCTTTACTACCTTCAATTTTATGTTATAATTAAAATTTACCTGGAAAGTCAAATATCAAATAGCCATTTCATGTAGCCTATGTAAATCTATCGGTATCCGACGACGATGATGATAACGATGCTTTATGCAATATTAATTATAGCGATAATAAATGTTACCTTCATCCTTAGTTCTAATATTAGGATACTTAAGAACTTCCTCCTCTGACAGCTATTTAGCATACATTTTCTAGTTTTTATTGAAATGTGATTCAATTGTTAGAAGACTCAAGGATACGTTTTAAGAACCAGACAGAACATGACCTGTACAGCGCCTAATATACCACGTTAAAATGAGACTATTGTGACATTTCCTACGTAGGCATAAGGATGGGATAATAGGAATGTACCCTACAGTGTCATGTGAGCATCTGAAAAATCACTGTAAATCTTCCTCCACCGGTTAGTACAGCCTGATTTCCAAACAAACCGACTTACCCCTAGAACTTACAAGTCTTCGGATAATGTGCTTTCCTACCAAGCCGAGTCCGGCCGCACTGTTCAAAGTTTTGATCAGTGAACCAGCACCTTAGTCATGAAGAATGTGAAGTTGATATAAAATCCTGTCACACTGCGGAACAGCTGTTACTCTTAATACCGCGATTAAAGCAATATTAAGCAATGTAAACATTCATAATTTCAACTATAGTTAATTCAAGCGTAGCCGTCCGGGCGTAGTTTAGATCAAGGAAGTACAGTCAGTACGACAGTAAAGGAAATTATCACAGTTGTGTAATTCGACAGTGTGTGTGTGTGAATATATATAGCCATCATTTGGAAGAAATGAGAAACTTCCGTAGACCAGGAATCAAACTATCAAAATATTTCTATATAAATACTCTTCTCTTTACAGATGATCACGCAACATTTAAAGAGAGTGAAAGACAGAAAAAAAAAATGAAAATAATTTATGTAAATCTTACAGTTTTTAAAATTTCAACTAAACTAAAACTAAAACATATTGGCTTTAAGGGAAGGAACAAGTTACATAAAAAATTGTAGCAGAAAATGAAACTTTAGTTCACGTGTCCTGTATCAAATTTCAAATAGCTTTTATAATGACAAGGGCATTAAATGTAAAGTTAACAAGTTTTTAATAGTTTATGGGACCGTCAAAGAAAAATAGGAAAGAAATCAAAACGAAATTATATTCAGCAATGGCTTTACCAAAATTACTTTATGGCAGTGAAAGCTGGTAACAACTCAAACCGAGTAAAATCCAAATGACAGAATTGAAATTCATAAGGAGATGAAAATAGCAAAATATGTCATCATAGGCAGAATTGGACAGAGCATTAATTATTAAGAATTGAAAATATTTCCCAAGGCAACCTTGGACTGCCTGCCGAGCGGAAGAAGAGATCGAGGACGACCCAGGAAACGTTGGTGACAACTGTGAAGTTGGAACGGGCAAAATACATAATCCGTTTAGTGAAGAAGGAGACTCTAATGTATAGAACAGTTTATTAAAGATTTTTAATCATACTTTAGTAGTGTCGCGGAAAAGTTAGGATGTATGGGATCTACGACAGATTTTTCGACCTGAATACAGTGTTTCTAAATATGATTCGGAAGTGTACGGTACCGGTATATGAGAGGAAAATGCTACAAATTTTAACGTTTAGACCCGTTATCAATTTTTTCAACTTTATAAACTAGAAATTATATAAAAGACGTGTGACGGTAAAAGAAATGACAGTTGGATTACTTTATCACAGCCGATGGGAAGCGATAAGATCGTTTGGGAATGCGTTAAAATAATAGCGAGAGGTCGACGTTCGCTTCCCGGAACGTTGAGTGTTATCTATTTTTGTGCAGGCAATTTGTTTTCGCCGCCGCATGTCTATGAGTAATGGTATTAATATTATCTGCCTTGTTTATGGGTACAATGGCTATCAGCAACACAATATATTTGTCCTGTTCATTTTTATTCATTGTCCATGTAATAGATGGCTCTAGTTTGATTCGTGTTCCTAGGCTTGTTGCCTCCGAGCTCAACAGCCAATATAAAATATATGAACCATCAGCATTACCTTTACTTCTAAAATTAATTCGATGTTTGAGGAAGTACAGATAAGACTGGAAATTTTCTTTTCTGCTGAGAAGTGAAAAAACTATAGCATCCTATATTTATCTTACAATGTATTATTATCTTTCTAATTATTTTTTAGGAGGAAAGTCAGAAAATGCAGAGTAGAACATTTACCTTACCATACCATCGTACTCGAGCACTTTAACCATTAAATTGGAAAAAAGTAACAATAGAGGCACAATTCAGAAGATTAAGATATGAATTACGAGGGTCATTTCAAAAGTTCTGCACACTGTAAGATAGAATTGACGGAAATAATTTATTTTACAAAATGCCTTTACAGGCCTTCAATATAAGCTTCATTCTTACTTATGACAGCTTCCCAACGTTTTGGCAATTTTGGATTCCGGATAGGGCACCTTCATTGTTGAGCTGTCAGATTACTCAGGTCACCTCACTGGAAGCTTCATCAATTGTAACAAAACGTTTTCCACGTCTATGGATGGGAAAGACTTCCCCACCCACCATACATTTTCTGATTTGAGCCCATCAGACTTTGATTTGTTTCCAAAATTGAAGGAACCACTCCGTGTAAAACGTTTTGATACAATTGATGAAGCTTCCAGTGAGGTGACCTGAGTAATCAGACAGCTCAACAATGAAGGTGCCCTATCCGGAATACTAAATTTGCCAAAACATTGGGAAGCTGTCATAAGTAAGAATGAAGCTTATATTGAAGGCCTGTAAAGATATTTTGTAAAATAAATTATTTTCTTCCATCTATCTTACAGTGTGCAGAACTTTTGATATGACCCTCGTATCTTGTAAGTAATAATTTGATATTTTATAAATTAGCCTATTATATAGGCTACCAGCTAATTTGATTTTATGCAAATTATTTCTTTATACCTTAAACGAACATAGGCCTATTCATAACTGATCCAGTTGGAAGAAGGGTAAATGGGGTGGAACCTAGCAGTATAAGAACATATTGAAAAGAGAAAAATAGACAGCCTACACAGACAATTTATTACAAATGATCCTTTTCTTTCTCTACCTTAGTTTTACCTCGCCCCTTTTTTGGAACATTTAAGTGCCGTATAGGGTCACAACCTGTCCGGAGAGAGATTATCTATGGATCACATACATAAATTTTGATCACACAAGGTCATGGAGGGCTTCCCCGGAGCCACCTCCAGGGCAAGAAGAACACATAGGAGAAGACACACCCTTCACACACATTCACTCCGAACAAGTATAGGATGGCATGAAGATGATAATGACGGCCAGATGATATCCGGGTACCACAAGGGCCTAATGTTACCTGACTTGTGTCCCAGGTGAGGAAAACCCATGAAAATCTCCACCTAAGTAATTTGTCCCGACCAAGATTCGAACCCGGGCTCGCTGCATGACTCGCTGCATGAGAGGAGCGCCACAGCGGTGGACTATTATAACTTATAATTTTTAAAATAGTCGGGTTAAAGTCAAAAACCTTTGATGTAGTGTAATATCGGATCTTTGATTCAAATACAGCTTTTTAATCTTGTTCAAGTTCTTTGCTAAGTTTTTTCAGGAACTTTGAAAGTGGGATTCCAGCCTTAGGTACGCTTATCCGAAGTCCGCTGCACCGTGCGGTGTACGGTTTTCTTTCGAAATCTCGAAATTTGACCGAAACTTTAAATTGTTATACCTTTTGAACATTTAACGACAAAATAATAATGACTACTCATTTTAAAGTGAATTTATTTCCCTACAACTTCTTTCATGAGAGCATTGCTGTATACCTAAGGGATGAAGCGACAGAAGGCAAAGTGGGTCGAAAAGTGCGAGGCAAAAGAGCTTTTTTCGCTGGCGGATATCTTGAAAAATATTGGGAATAGAAAAATATGTGCAATTTCAAACTTGTAGGAAATGTTATCAGCTTGAATTTTGTATATAGCAACTTTTCTTCTACGATGCACCATTTTTCAGATATAAGCGAAAAACCTAAAAAAGGGACCCTCTGCGGGCTCCCTTGTCCCCCGCTCACCCCCACCCTCGGGGATTTTTAGTATGTTGTTCAGGACACTCCCTCCGACAACTCTGCCAAATTTCAAAACTACATGATTTCTTTCTATTTGGTTTGTTTCGACCTTTAATGACTGGACTGCCATGGAATCATAAAGAAACAGGTGGGAAAAAGTTTTGCTGCATAGTCACACTCACCTTGTTGCTGTCGAGATTGAGCCAGGCCAGCATCCTGCATTCTGCCAGGGAAGCTCCGGATCCATTCCCGTTGTCCCCATTCACGCCGTTACCATTCCCATTTCCGTTGTGACCATTATGATGGTTGTTATCCCCGTTGCCGTTCCCTTTCCTCTCCCTCGGGAGCTCTATGAGGTCGTTCTCCCCCAAGAACACATTGGTGAGAGTGTCCCGCATATAGGACCAGTCTCCTCCGCCAAGACCGTCGGTCAAAGATGAGATCTGGTTACTGTAACAGAATAAAATGCGTCAATTATGTAGCACACAGCTTAAATTCTCTTTTTTCGTAATGATGCAGTTGATGTACTGGTGGTAATTTGGTGCATAGAACATTTTAAAAAAGTCACTTTATTCTTCATAGCCATAGGCATGATTGAAATATAATGCTAATTAAATGGCACAGTTTTTCGGCTGATTAAACGTCTTCAATATTTTGTATTACCAACTTTGGTAATCACTTATGCACAATTATCACTTTAAAACTAAGTTAGGTTGCTTAAAATTCCAGGTGTCACACTATCCTAATGTAGCTTATTAGTCGAATAATATTGTCTTGAATGTAAATCTAACAGTGGTTTAGGCCTACAAGCACATATCTAAAATCCATCTTTTGCTCTGCGTTTAAGCGTTAATTTGTTATTCTCAGGCTTTTTAAATTTTGAATTTTTCAGTAACCGTTAAAGTACCCGACGTTTTCCTCCGAGGTTTTATGAAAAATTTGTTCACAAGTTTCATATACGGGCGCTTCTAATGCTTTGGATAAAGGAAGTTTATATTCAAGTACTATCTAGCGAAGTAATGAAGGGCGAGCTGCGCCGTAGCGCAGTGTTTGTTTATATTTGTACGTGTAACTAAAAATACATGCCCTTCTGGTCTAATAATTATAACGGTTAGGGAAGCAGAGGCAAAAACATAGACGTTCTCCAGTGGGTCAGTTCTGCAGGTATAACTAACATCAGTGGTGGACAAACCTTTATAAGAGCGGGCCAAATGACAGAAAAATTTCAAAAGGCGGGCAGAAATAGTTTATTGAAATGGTGTAATTTTCGGAACTTTTTTGTCTGTTATTTATAAATGAAGAAATATAAGAAGAGGAAAACAGCGGCTGTACTTCCTTTCGGTTTTCATAGTCTGATTGCAACTGGAACGAAATGAGCCTCAGGAGTGAAGTCTGTCTGTCAGTCTTTTTCTGACAATTTTTTCGAAGCTTTAAATAACAAAACACTTGATCACGCACATTATGAAGAAAAATAATGGCATTTCCACGGCATGAGAAATTAAAATTTGGAAATTTGATTTTGGTAAAAACTTGTAGAATTCAAGTCTTGAGAAGTCAAAAATAACAATTGAGTGTTACATCCCAAATCAACTAATTTGTGCTGAATGCCCGGTTTTACTGTTTGCAGTCCACTATAGAATAATGGAAATATCCAAGGCTAAAGTTCCGGAGTTCTGTTAAAATTGACTATAGAGTCATGCTATGGCGGTAGAAGGAAAATCAATCGATTAAGAAATACATTTTTCTCCTTTCCTGTCGTGGGCCGTATTGAACCTCTCTGAGGGCCATATCTGGCCGAGGGCAGTACTTTTCCCATCACTGACTTATATAAACAAAACCATTCTTTACTGATGTTACCGATTATTGAAATCCACACGTGTTATAAGCACAAAATTCCCATGGCTGAGTGGTTAGACCGCTCGCCTTCCACCCCTGGTACCCGGGATTGAATCTCGGTGGATCCATGTGGAATTTGTTGTGGACAAAATGGGGTCGGGGCAGGTTTTCTCGTGGTGCTTCTGTTTCCCCTGCCATATATCATTCCACCAGAGCTCCAGTCTTCATACTATGACCATTGGTTGCAATAAAGGAATTAAAAAATAAGCACAAAAATTACAATTTTGAAATCTCAAATGAGAGACGAAGGTTACCTCTCATACTAAAAGTATAAAGGGCTTCGTGTCACATACTCATCACGATTACAAATAAATTCGTAAAGTTTCATTTCAGTTCGTTATGACACTGCTTTCTGTGGAGGCATGTCTGATGAACTGAGTGAAGGCCTGGACGTCATCACGATCTCTGTGCAAGGAGAAGGTATTTTAATTTCGCTGTCGATCAGTTTGAAGGCGCCAATGTAAACAAGGTGCGTGAGAACTGATTAAACCCAGCCACACAAGAAAATTAATTAAAAGAAAAACCGTGAAGCGGAGAAAATATCCGCCAGAAAAAAGGTAATTGAAACACGAGACGAGCCGAGCTTCAAAAGAAGAAAACGAACATTCAATTCGAATACAATTAAAGTAACAGATCTAATAGGAGCCTAGAATTCGTGCTGGAAGATCGTGGTTGAAAGGTAGAGAAAATTTCGAACAATTGGAACTGGTGATAATCAAGGAAACGTACTACACTAGCAGGTGCCCGTGGCTTCGCCCACGATAATTAATTTAAAAATTAAAAATTAAGAGTATAATAACTATTAAAGCATTATATTTATTAACACTTGCACGCGAATCATTCATAAACTAAGCCATTAATAATTAATGAAACAGCTAAAATCCCTGCTTTAGAGTACATTCCACGATATAAAAGCGCCCCCTGGGAAAACTATATTAGAATCGATTATGCAGTTCCAAAGGAACCTATGAACACATAATACGTATTGTTTCTCAACTGTTTATTGACATGCATATGATGTGAATTTTGTTTGATCAATTCAGTGTAATTTTCAGAAATTATATAATGTTTCAAGGGAAGGAATGGTTTGTTTGGATTATTATTATCGGCGATATTTCAAGAGTTAAACCATCAATATTTTACAGCTGTTGCACCCGGCTTCGCCCGCCATTATTCAATTTTAAAGAAATTTACACTGGTAGATTATTAAAAATGTTTGTGGTTCAGAGCTATGAAAATTGTAAGTAAAAATAAAATTAGAATATTTGTTCATTGTGTTCGTTTCACTTAGGCCTTATATAATAAAGAAACGGTTTTCCTAATTTTGTAGTCGTCATGAAAGTTTACAATGCGAGAGACGAACATCGCCGAGTATACTCGATGTCTCACGAAGCGGGCGAGCGAGCAAGCACGCTATTTAGGACCATTGAATTGTATAAGAGTAGATGTAAAAGGAGACGATAGGCAATGAACAAAAATAATGAAGGCAGAATTAGATAAAGTGAACACAAAAATAGTATGTGCAAAAGTTATGAAACAGTTTTTGGATTTTAGTGTAACAAATAAAGCATATCCTAAAGTATAACTGAGCAGTCCGAATTAAACTGTGAGAGATTTATAACTCCATCGGTAAGACCTGAGCCAAACAAACGGCTGCGCAGTAGTCTAGGATGACGTAATCTAGACCTACCTGACCTTCATAGCACGTGATGTTCTTTGCTAGTTCATACTGTAAAGACCGTGTAAAAACATCTTAGTTAGCCGCACAACATTCAATAGTGAAGACCCAACAGCGATATTCTGTGAGTTACATACCATTACTTAAATAATATTTCATAACTAAAAAAAATACTTTATTAACTTTATTTTTGTTTTCAATACTTACGGGCTATTATGAACCGCATAGTTTGGAATGAATAGTACAGTATATGCATTCTCTTCTGCCCTTATTCCATTGCTACCGGCGGACGATAAGCTATCTGCGCGTGTTTGGCTCAGGTCTTACCGATCGAGTTGTAAGCATGTAATGAATAATTGAAACCTCGAAAATGGATTAAACACATCGCTATTTGTGTCACTTTAAGCGAGCTAGCCTGTGGTGGGACTGTTTCTATAGGCCTATTGTAATAAGTTGATCGTTTCGCCTTCGCCTAGTCAAGCTTGGCACTACTTTTCATAAGCTGTTTTGTTTTTAGACTGTCCTCCTTGGTGTAACTAATAATATCGTGATGTTTGTATTTATTACTACACCATACTTAAAATGCCTCTTCACCACACATATAATTACATATTACTTTCATATCTCCTTTCGCTTAAATGCAGCTTATATACCCAGTCGCTGTGTTCAATGACTGTTTTTGATCGAATACAGTATACAGTTATGAAGAGGTTTCAGTATTCAAGCTTTGCGATAAAATGATAACGATAAACTACGATAAAATTAAGACTGTAGACACTTGGGATTGGTTGAAATTCCACCGATTCTTTTACTGGATTGGTCACTGATTTATGAGCTAAATAGTCACATTTAAACTAAGGTAGATTTGTGGATAAATTTAAACAAAAGAGCCAGAGTTCATATTCATATTACTAAATAGGTATAACTTGAAAAAAAAGAAGCTTAAGAGAACATTAAAGTATCTCAAACGATTAGAGTATCTCAAACGTACTCAGCCAGTTCCGCATGTTCGAACATCTCGTCCATATTAAGGGACTGATGATGGTCTACCAGGGACCGAAATGCGCATATCCTGAATACTAATCCTCAGAACGTTCATCTGATACAGCGGATGCTACTGCAAATCTTCACCAAAGTCTACAATAATCTCTGGACATTACTATTTATTTATGGAACTTTTTTTACACTTTTAATATTGTGACATATTGCAGCAATTTTAATTTCCAACAAGTATACATTACGTCAACAAGAACATTATAGCAACAATCAACGGACAATAGTGCAAGATCACTACTTCGAGATGGGTTCTGAGTTTGCTATCTGAGATCGGTTTTCGGCAGTCTTATTTTATTTTCTAAACTGCTTCCCAACGGACGGAGCCCGTTGGACTCAGAATACACACAATGAACGTTAGTACAAGCTGAAGAGTTGTGATTATTAAAATAACACTAATAAAAACAAGAGAACTAGCATTAAAGTTTTAATTATTATGTAGTTTGTAGATGATTACAAAGTATTTGGCAAGATTTTTTAGCACTTGAGGGGTTATGAGTTCGCTATCAAAGAAAGAATCGTTGCATTTTTCTCACTATCAAAGCTCGAATTTCAAGCTATTTGCATTTATAGCTCGCAGTAATGGATCTCAACTAGGTGATTCCTTTAGTCGATACGAGACCTCGACTATTTCTAAGCAAATACGCTATGCTATTCTATATGAAAACCACCAAAATATGATACAATGCTCACAAAAGTAGCAATCTTGTAAACCATGAATCGTATATTTCTTAGGAAGTGGAAGTGGGATGTTTGAATTTCTGTAGGTGACCTGAAGCATGCCTTTGTAGCTGTTTCTTCTACTTTTTCATTCATTGGGACGGATGAAAGAGACATAAAAGCAATCTTTACGATCTCTTCCAGATTGATATGAAGAGAGTTCTGGAAAATGTAGGCAGCCTTTATATCTGATGCTCAAAAGTGTGGTAAGAACACACACGAGTTCTGTGGCTGTTTCAAAGTACAAATGCGTCATACGTGAAGCCGCCCGCATCCCTTATCTCGGCTGTGTTTTAAACTGTACCTTACGAAAAAAAAAAAAAGATGAATAGAATCGTAAAGCCTGAATTTAAATCCATTCAACATAGTTCGTGACATATGTAAGTTTTATTTAGTCTTATAAAGTACAGTTACACACCTTAAAATATCACGTCCGTACCACTCATAAGGTTAACACAGCTGTTTTATGCTGGCAAAAGGTGCTAAAGTTCGCAGGTACAATTCCCGCAAGAAATAATCATTGCATTTAAATTTATTTTTACCTTTTGATAGCATTGATTTTAATACTATTAATTTTTAATGTTATTAATTTTTAATGGTACTAAATTGAAGGAGGAGAATTATAAGGATACCAACTGTAAATCACTGTTTTCTATGTAGACGACAATGGGAACATTTAAAGACCTGAATATTATAATAATTTAATAATTAATTAATTAAGTATAATTCTTAATTACGAGGGTTGGTCAATAAGTAAGGTCTCCAACACTCTAGTCCAAGCTCACAACGTCGGACGAGAGATTTGGTGCCACTGCCATGTCCCACTATCTCCCCTCTTTCAAACGAGCCATTGCTGCAGCCGATGAACCTTTTAGTGTCCGAGGTAGAGCTGTTTAAAATGGAACTCCCGATTTCCGTCCCCGCCAAGTGCGCCTACGACAAGTCATAAGGTTCCTTACTGCAAAAAAAGTTCCGCCGATTGAAATTCACAGACAGCTTTGCAAAGTTTATGGAGAGGGATGTATGGACATAAAAAATGTGCGTAAATGGGTTCGTGAGTTTAAACAGGGCCGGACAAATATTCATGATGAAGAACGATGTGGGAGACCAACAACAGCCGTCACAGATGAGATGGCGACAAAAGTCGATGAATTGGTGCGACAAGATCGACGCGTCACTACTCGTGAACTTTGTTTATTGCTTCCTGACATTTCTAAAGGTTCCATACAGACCACTTTGAGTGACAAATTGATGTTCCATAAGGTTTGTGCGAGGTGGGTTCACGGAGGCCGCACTTGGCGGGGACGGAAATCGGGAGATCCATTTCAAACAGCTCTATCTCGGACACTAAAAGGTTCAGAGGCAGCAGCAATGGCTCGTTTGAACGAGGGGAGATAGCGGGACATGGCAGTGGCGCCAAATCTCTCGTCCGACGTTGTGAGCTTGGGATAGAGTGTTGGAGACCTTACTTATTGACCAACCCTCGTAGTTGTACATACATACATACAACTATTTAAGTATTATACTTATATACATTATATATATATACTGTATACTATATGCTGCATTAATGGTGTAGAGATAGCGTGCCAACCTCGAGATCAGAAGGTCGCTGGTTCAAACTCAATCGAGGACGTAAAAACTCTGGGCTCGAAGTCCAGTATAAAAGGGAGGGATTAAAAACCGTGGGAACCGTATCTAGGTTTATGGCGCATTACAGAACTCCAAGCCTAAATTAGAGCTTCTAGAACTTTCATGCCTAAATATCCTTTAGTTTTCTCTAGGTGGTCGTCTAGGCAATGGGCTTACCACGTCCCCTATTGAAAAAAAAAAAAAACTAAATTAGTCCTCCGTAAACGAAACCTCTTCCAGGAGGCGTTATGCTCAGATTTTATCCGATAAATTCAACATCTAAAACAGAAAGTAATCTTTGTTTAATTTTTATTAAAGCTGCTCTAGGTTAAAAACATTTAAATAGTTGATTCTCTTCTACATACAATATTACACATGAAAACATGTTTACCTCAATGCCAGAAAAAAATGTGTAATTCAAGAAAATAATTATTTAATACCTTTATTTCAACATATTCATTTATTTAGCCTAGATTAATGTTGACTGAAATCGAGAAATGCTTTTTTTTATGCAGGTACGAAACTTTTATCTTCTCGTCTTCTCTCCAGAAATCTAAAAATAAAAATATAAGACAATTAAGACCTGCAGGTACTTTTCACCGAATATAGTAAAGGTAATTAAATCACGGAGGATGAAATGGGCTGGACAAGTTGCGCGCATGGGGAATGATATATCTCAAAAGTACTGAGTGGGAGACCCGAAGGGAAGAGACCACTTGGAAGACCTAGCCGTGGGTGGAAGGACAATATTGGGATGGATTTAAGGGAAGTAGGATTTACGACAGATGGTTGGATGGAATTAGAACAGAATAGGGTTGAACGGCGGGATCAGGTAAGCACGACAATGCATCTCCGGGTTCCAAAAAAGAAATAATATTGCTTTAGTTTGCTCAGGAATTTCTATTGCCATTGATTAAATTTCTATTGCAATTAAGTAAGTAAGATTAAAGTATTAAATAATTCGAGTTCAACATGATTTTAAATCTTTTGTGTAATTCAAGATTTTGCGTGTCACATGTTGAGAAACGGAAATAGCCTAAAGCCTCATTCTAAATTAGAAAATATATTACAATGGCTAAGGTTCATTTTACATAAAAAAATAAATAGACTGTATCCGAACCCACAAACTTACTAGGAATAGCTCTTTCCTCATGTAATGTATACAGAATACCTCTCGATCCCTACCCATGTCAGGGATGTTTTGTAACAAATTCACCTGTAATAGTCTATAGCTTAAGGAATGGATCTCTTTTAGACCAAAAACACAGTTTTCATTTTAAATGGTCTGTGGGTGTAGATGTTTAAACAGATTCATAAATTAAAATATAATCTGATTATGTCGCTTACCATTTCGTTTTGGAGAAATAGCATTTAAAACAATTTTCTAAAACACAACTTAAAGGCTTCCACAGAGATTACAAAATACATTAACATAGAAATTTAATAATATGGATCAATGAAACAATCAACCGCTTTGTGAATTCCGCGGTTCCATTTTTAAAAGGACAGAATACAACAAAATGATATGGAATGTTCTAATTAAAAATCGTGTATACGCAGATTGCTGAGGTACTGTCTGCATTACATTTTACGATTATGTAATACTGTAGTTTCCTCTTCACTTAGTGATGTTTAAATTCAACAAAATTTATATATAAATTAATTCCTTAACGTACCTTATCTTAATTAAAATCTAAAAAAATGTGTTGTGCAGGATTTACAATTTAATTAATCTAATAAGACTCTACCATGAAAAAGTAATGAGCTATGTATGTAAAATTAGGGGCGTCCAAACAACGAAGGCCAAAAAAGACGGCTGTGTTTAAGGTTGGGATATCTGAGTGAATACTGACGAATTGCGACCATGTATTCTATATCATAATGAGAAGTGAGAAAATTTTAGAATCTAAGCTAGAGGTGTAAAAGTCATGAAAATGCTTCACGTGATTTTTGTAATAATGTAACTATAAAAACAATTAAAATTACATTCAGGGTATTAGTAATGACTGAACCACCCTTTTTATGGTGACAATTTATTTTAATTATAGACAGGTTGTGGCAGAATGAAGTTCAACTGTTCCTTCGCTACTTATAACGCAGATAGAAATCCATGAAAAGTAATAAACATGTAAAATTGGAATGGCTTTTTATTCGCTACGACCTCAGCCAATATCGTGACTATGTGCAAGACTAAACTAAGTCAGAGGCAACACTTCCTATATCATTTCTTTTCGTTCTCAGGGAAGACTTTCCAAACTTACTGTTATGGAAATAATTTTTAAGCTCCTTCAATCTTGTGTTTAAGTTAACTGTATTCGATTTTTAAATACATTGTTTAGACTCAACGACTCAAATATAGATAGGAAGAAAATCTCAAGCAGATTTAGCATCGTGTAGTTTATAAAATTTACACTGATAATTTGTTAAAAATTCTCTATGCTCAGCCTCTTCCACGTAGGAGAATGATGTGGGATAATTATGCTTAGGGTAGAGAAAGTCATGTGAGAGTCACATAAGATGTTATGTGGACCAGGTTAGTGGTCTTCCTGTAAATATTGAACTGAGTAACTTCAAATAACATACCGATACCCAACATTTTATAAAAATACATAAAAGTTAGATTAATTCATTATCTGCAGAAATATAACGTATTATTCAAGCCACTTCCTGGTAACATGGCCTTTCGTAAGTGTAATTAAATTTTTTCATTTAACTGTTTTACAGGTTCAAGTTCTGGTGATTAATATGTAAATTTGTAAATTTTCGTCTTTGTCATCAAATTGTTTTGTTATCACAACATAATTTTTCTTAACAGTTGTTTGCCATATTATTAATGTTTATTAGGCCAATGCTATTTGTTAACAATTCATACTGAACGGACCCAAACACATGAGCAATGCTAATTTGGGCGTTAAATTTATTCTGTATTTTATGTATCTAATATTTGAATGAATTTGAAGAAAAAACCCAGAAAAAGTACATTATTTTAATATATGCCTACTTAATGAAAATATCACCACACCAAATACTAGAAGTAGAAAAAGATCAACATGTGCACAAAAACTCTCAAATGTCAAAGGAATACAGTATACGCAATTCTAGCCATACAGCCTAGCTTCACGCGAGCCTCTATCCAGATATTTTTTTTAACCATAATGATAGTTTCATATGGTGTATATGGTATACTTGATTCAGCTATAATTTTGTCTAGGTTATAGCGGTTCATTTCTGCCCTATGTGCACAAGGACCTATGGATTTACTTCTTTTCCGAGGAAGATATACCACAGCTTTTGAAACAAACCCTCAGCCACGAAATAGTATGAGAACCTATGGTTAGGGGCAAATATCGCAATAGCTTTAATACGGAAAACTAATGTATTGGATTTGTTTGTAGTTGTATTTCATAAACTTGTATTTGTTTGTATTTCATAATTTGTATTTCATAAACTAAAGTGTAAAAATGTCTCAGGAATTACAAGTGGCGTAGCGAATGATGTGGAACCGGGAGAATGGGTGTCGTGATTACGTTTGTAATCCCCCACTCCTTCCCGCAACTCTAGTTCTCTTCACTATAGTCTCGCGTCATACTACGGGTTGCATACCCTTACGCTGCAGAATACACGCATTGTCTATTCAATGGACATTTGAAATGGTGAATGATTAATCATATATTGAAGCTGGAAGCTATCAGAGTTGTCCATGTCGTGATTGCGCGTGTACATCCCTGCGGACGAGTAAATTAATGAAAAGTCTGACGATTCCCGGTATCAAAGAGCCGCTCGCAGCTGCGTCTGAAGTCTCAACAACACAACAGGATCAAGGGGGAAATTGTGCAGGCTCAGTTCAATGGAAATGAATTTAGTCTTTTCCTTGTTAAGCCACCAGGCTGTTCGCATTATGAAGCATTACAGCATTCGTTTGTAATTCCGTGTCATTTACATTAATCTGATAAACGCAGGCAGTATTCAATATGCCTTCGTCATGAAGAAAACGCTGTACATTTAGAATTGCTATAAAAGTGGACTGCTGTTAAGCATCATAATACCTTTAGCTCAACTCTTTACTTTTCGTTATTACTAGACTTCGGATTTTAGGTAAAAACCTATTTTAAACCTTAAGTGATATATGGACAAAAACTTGTATATGCATGTTTCATAAGTGATTATGCCTAAAACTGATACCTTGATAGGGCCTAAAACAGCCTATTTTCACGTTAGAGCCTAATATTGCCTTTTTGCTTGTTTTTCCTCTATAGTTCAAAATAAATTATTTTTTGTTATAAATTCTAGCATTTATTTTCAGTTCGTACTAAATTTTTAGCTCGGAATGTGCAGTACACGACACATTCATGACGTGGTTAAATAGTAAGGAATGTTTCGTCTTCAGTAGAAAAATTCCTAAGAAAATTTAGTATTTTTCTCCCGACTCCCACATCCAGAAAAAAAAAAAAAAAAACCAACGTAGTTCTCTGAATCACTGAGGGATACAAGAGGTTGAACATGCTAGCGAGCGTAGCTTCTGGGCGCAGGGATTAGGTTTTCACTGTTATGGTAGTAATACAGGCCCTAGTAATAGGTCTATATAATTCAGTGTAACATAGGCCTATATCTGTGTTTTATCATGAATAATGATTAATGGCGACTTCAATAAATATAATGTTCTGCATTGCAACTGAGATATTTCAGAAAATTGGCAACTTAACGATTCTATAAGAGCCTATTTTACGATTTTTAGAACCTATTTTCCAATTGTTAGAGCCTATTTTAGGCACCTAAAACAGAATTTTTAGCGACCTAAAAGTCCGAAGTCTAGTTATTACTGTTGCTTTTAGGTCAACATCAAGACCCTTTTGATGGCTTTTCTGCATTTTTTGTTTCGTCGTGTAGATCAATGTCTTTAAAACTTAAATGTGAACAGTTCTGATAATGTTTGGATTCGTGGCCCATATATCTAGTGAAGTATGACGACTTTTTGCCTCCACGATAAGATCAGACTGTATACATTAACCCTTATATTCGCGAGACTAGTTTTCTCAGATAATTTATAAAACCTTGACGGATTAAAAAGACACTAGTATTAAGGCCCATGAGTTTGTTTCTTGTACATTTCTGTAATGTTTCATGAAGTTGACTAGTTTTCTCAGATAATTTATAAAACCTTGACGGATTAAAAAAAACACTAGTATTAAGGCCCATGAGTTTGTTTCTTGTACATTTCTGTAATGTTTCATGAAGTTAACTTTTTATTTTCTCCATCCGTTCAATAGATACCGCGGACAGTATTATATTCGACCCGGAAATTCCATGTCGAGTTTCCAGCACGATTATACATTTTGAGGACCCTGAGTTTAAAATTCCCATTTTTAGAAGACATGAATGCTTCTATGTACTAGCGAAGCATGAAACCGAAAAGGTATTTTAGAGAATGTGACACAAGTCATGTCCAATCCCAATTAATATTATAATCGCATAAAGTGGGCGGCAATTCGGAAACACCCGGTATAGGGGACGCAAAATGAAAGATTTCTGAAGATATGCAAAATTTCCAGCTAATAAATTAAATATAAATCCTTTAAGAAATCTATTTGGCCCGGGCGGCTTGGGTCGCTTAAATCCTAAAAGGGAAAGGTAAAAATAAGACAAAGAAAGAAAGAAAGAAAGAAATCTATTTTACGTAAACTGCTAATTTGTGAGGGTTGAATTCTGCATGCTCTTAATTTCTCCACAAACTTAAATCTCTACTCTTTTACCTTTTTTGGCTTCAAAATTCTCTGAAATATTAGCCTACTATTATTACTTTGTCTTAGGTAATTAATTAATTTTCCCCTACAATCATTAAACATTCACTTAACTTTAACTTGAGACTATAATATAGTAATGTGGCTCTTGCTCAAACGTAGCTTTCCACATTGTGACATAAGAAGGAATGTTACTTGTGCCGATTCTGCACAGCACATAAACGAGCAACAGCCATTACTGTGCGCATGACTTAGCGTCTTAGCCTTTAAAAAGATCGTTGCAGTAACCAATTATTCCATTATACGGACCTCTCTTAAACATTTTTCAATTCCTAGCGAGATATAAAGAAAAGAAGTAGAGAGATCGTATATTTTTTATTGCTAACCATTAGCCCATGTTTACAGTAAGTTATTATATTTTATTAGGGTTTGCGCTTCCTTTCTTTCAGTAAATTCGCTTACTTTGTCTCTGCCACCTGCGTATACAACTGGTACTATATCTAGGATCATCTTGACAGTAACCAGTTTCCACCATACCAGCTTATCTGAAATAGTGTTTGTCTGGCTGTGTGCTATGCCCAGCCAGATCTAAGGCACATTGAGGTCTGAATTTCAGAGATGGACTCATGAGAGCATAGGCGTACCGAGGGGGGGGGGGGTTTGGGGGTTTGAACCCCCCCCCCCCATTGATTAAAAGAAGGAAAATTGTATAATTTTTTTAAGTCTGCCCATAAATTACGTAATACAAGTATAAAGCGTGGGAAGCTTAAAACTCGTTATTTTGCGTCTTAATTTTTAAAATTTTCCGGGGAGGAACCCCGGAAGCGAAAAACTCGTTATTTTGCGTCTTAATTTTTAAAATTTTCCGGGGAAGACCCCCGGAAGCGAAAAACTCGTTATTTTGCATCTAAATTTTTAAAATTCTCCGGGGGAGGACTCCCGGATGTTATAACCCCCCCATATGGTCGGCCTGGTTACGCCTATGCATGAGAGTCCGAATGCACTTCGGAGCCGGATTTTTAATTTTCGCTTATGTTCGCGAGTAATGAGCGAAAAATGGGTAAAAACATATCTTGCCCTATAGGAACACTAGTTTTCGCCAACACATTTCAACGGTAAAATTATTTGCTGGTGGCCTTGATTTTCTACCATAGCAATAAGGAAAGAAGAGTATAGCTTAAATAGTTTTTTCAACACATTAAATTGTCGGCCATTTCGATTTTCTTAGTCCGCTCTGATTGATTCTAAATATTTTTACATAGGTGGACGAAAGGGGGATCATGAATGCAAGCCCTAATAGGAAAACATTGACCAATTTGGACGAAACTCACCATGCGTATTCTTTTTCAGCTAGGGAACTCTAATCTGAGGTCTTTTTTCCCCCAAGGGCGATGCACGATAATCGTAAATGCACCTGAAAGCCGGATTTTTAGCTTTTTCATTATTAATCTTTTAATCGTTTATGAATGCCTTGCTTGTAAGTGTTAATTAATATGTTTTAATTATTTAGCTGTTAAATAAATGATTTAAAACACCTAACGGGTAAATTAATAAAACTCAACTTCGAATTTCGGGGTCGAACAAAATACTTCATCAGTCTATGGCTACTATGGTACGGGAAAAGGAAGTAACTGCTCAAGACAATATTAGAAAATTTTAGCAACACATTTAGTAATCACGCAACTTACCTATGAAAGTTGAGCCAGTCGAGTGATCGAAGTGATCTTAGAGCCTCAAAAGGGACCTCATCCAGTTCATTGTAACTAAGATCCAAAGACTTGAGGACTTCAGACATCGAACTGTGAACAGAAAACAATAACTGTTATAAATACTTATGTAAATATTCCCAGAAAATATTTTACAATCACACCTGTAACAGGTAAAACACGCATTATCCCGCACACAATATGCTGGTTTGGTTAGGTTCGACTTTATGGTTATTTAACGAAGGGAGTGTACTGACCGTCACCGGTGTTCAGGAATTTTGTCCCGTAGTTCTTTAACGTACCTCTAAGTCTGTAGGTTTGAGCCTGGTACATTTATGTACACATAAAAATCATGAACCTGGACCAGGATCAAACCACAAAAAGCCAGCACGATATTGATTGCGCCACCCAGGCCGACAAAATGTGTCGGTTACCATTACTTGTGAGAAGTTTGTAATTCTTTATGAATAGGCCAGCGTCAAGTTAAATTTCGAAACCAATATTGGTATCTATGCAAAAGTTTGTCCCGATTAAGAGTATAACAGATGTTACAAACTCACGTGTTAATAAGCCAATAGTGTAAATAGTGGAGTGCTTAACCCAGCATGGGGAAGGGTATCTTAAGAAGAGAGGATGGTGAATTTTGAAAGTATTTTACTATTTGGTGTAAAATATAATTTAGAGAACTCACAAAAATAGCAATTTAACAAAAAAAGTTAAAAAATTTAATTTGGGGCAAAGATTTTAAAAACCAAGATCCCATAGAAGGGTTTTACTGAAATCTATACAATTAAGACATTTTAAAAGAAGAATTTATTTTACTTGTACAAACATTCTTTACAAATTGTTTTCTACAGAATTTTGATATCTGTCCCTACATTTGTAAAATAAGTAACTAAATTTTAAGAACACTTTTTCACCTCCTTTTTCTAATTTAGACTTGCTTATTATTACAGCATGATTTCAGGATTCTTGCTTTGAGAATTCCATAAGATTTTACTTCTGAGTAGTTGCCCTTTACGGCCCCATCTTTCAATTTTGAAAACATGGTTTATGCATTCTTCTTTTTTATTTCTATGTTTCCAGAAACCACATTAGTGAATTAGTATTTTTGAAGGGCAGGGAGCCTTTCATAAGCAGTACTAAAAAAAACAGAACCTTTAAAAATGGCAGCTCAACACCCGATAAGGGCATAAGTAATAACAAATTGTTTGCAATGTATTTACACATGTCACAAAATATTTTAAGCAATTTTTTTGTCAAAATTTCCTCATTTTTCACCAAAACTCCCTGTCTTCTCCTCTCAAAGTGTTAAAAGGATTATAAAATACGTTTTAGTTTGAGATATACTTGTACTCGTTTCATATAGAATAAATACCTGCACCTCTAGACATCTGTAAGATCTAAGATTTTATTTTCAGTAGCTCAAAACTTTGCACTGCAAGGTATCATAGTTTTTTGTTAAGTGATCAAACTATTCTGAAACCTGCGAGGTTGTTTCACTTCAAACTTGTATACCATGTCAGCACAGCATCCTTACAAGGAGTTCTGTTGCAACACTATACATCGGCACACATCCCCTCCCGAAGAGCAGGCAATCCGCTTTGCAGGAATGGGTGCATGCACACCGCACATAATACGAAGACAGAGCGAGCGGGCGTGAAGAAATTGAAGACCGACCGGTCAAATGAAAACTTTGAAAGGCGGTTAACCATGTGTACTGGGGATTAAGAACTTCCTCCATTCATACGGCGACATCATGCGGAACAGATGTGAACTAGTGCACCAGAAATAAACAAGAGCTCATTTAAGTTATAGCGGATTTTTAAAAACGTGAGGGAGGACTAAAGTTCTCTCTCCAGTACTGTATGTTAGAAATGCAGAAAATTTAGTCTTCTACAGGGATAGTTATAATCCCTACAGGGAGTTTCTATCTATTTTGAGAAATAATCTGATATGATTCTCCTGTAACCCCTAAGGTGGAGCATAAGGCCTCCAATTGGAGATTTCAGTACTTACACTAGTTTTGTTAGCCTTATTTTTTCATGAGAGGACAGAGGGACAGGTGGTAAGCTCATCGCCTAACAAACCTTCCCAGGATACTGAGCCGTGAATTTGGGTGTGAAAGGGTCGGTAAATTTTGCCCAGAGGTTCTTTATTTAGGCCTAGAGTTCTTTTACGTGCAAATCTAGGAAACGGAACCCCAGCATAAAGTTCCTCCCGAAGACTCAATATACCACTAGTGTATTGTTACTTGTTAGCTATGTATGTTCTGGAACATTCTGACGTATGAAAGTTTGCCTACACGTAGTGTCTAGGGACATAAACAAGAACAGGACAACTGGAACGTTCCTTGCTGTCATCTTTTGTTCGCAGATAACTACCAAATTCTGTAGATAAAAATAATTCCTAGGTGGGCATCAAACCTGGTTTTGTCAGATTGGTATGCTGATGCCACGGTCATTTGGTCAGTGGAGGAAGTACACAGTCGCATACCAAATATTTCTCTAGACCCCTACAGATGTTCGTACATCCACATTATACAGACGATCCTACCATCAGGTTTGAACAGAGGTGTAATCAGGCATTAGAAGAACACACAAAGAAAACAAAAAATCTATCAGACTACCGAAATATGTTTTAATGACAAATATAATCTGCTGGACCTTCAAGTGTCTGTGGAGTTATTCCGAAGATTCTTAGGGCTTGGGGAAGGAATTTGACTAACTAGCTTCTTTGAGGGTTAGCGTTGTTCTAACGGGCCTTCACAAATAATACCAAATCCTGTACAGCCATGCTATTCAACGATTATCTTTGTAGTGTTTTATATTTTTGTAATTTTCTTCTATCGTTTTTAAATTGCAATTTCGATTAAACTGAGTCCTCTGGGCTACTTCCAATGGGAGGCCATTTGTTTGTTTATGATTATGGTTGTAGAAGTGCGAGAAATTTAATTCGGAGTGTTAAGGTAAAGCCATAAGCATAAGAGGTGTTTGAACTTGAATAAAGGAGAGGCTGAAAAAGTGCATGACTACTTTTATGAGATTTAAAGAAGAAAATAAATACACGCCTGAATATCTGTAGTCATAGCTGTGGGAATAACGCGCCTTTGCAAAAATTTCAACTAACGACATCCAAAATTGTTAATACGAATTGACAAATTAACTTAATTAATCCTCAAACCTTTATGTTACCCTCAAGATAAAAACACACAAATATTTCTTAACCCTCTAATGAGTTTACTGTGTTACTAGCAGGTGCTCGCGGCTTCGCCACAATAATTAATTAAAAAATTAAAAATGAAGAGCAAAATAATTAAAACATTATATTTATTAATATTTAGACGCGAATAATTCATAAACTAAACGATTAATAAATATAACGAAACAGCTGAAATCCGGCTTTGGAGTGAATTCCACGATTAGAAAGCGCAGCCTGAAAAAAACGACCTCAGATTAGAGTTCCCGGACCCAGAAATCCCCTGCATAGTGAGTTTCGTCCAAATCGATCAATGTTTGCACATTTAGAACTACATCCATTATCCCTCTTCCGTCTATGTTGAAAATTTCAGATGTCTGCGTGCTTGAATAATCGACCAGGGTTGGCTCACAGAATCGAAACGATCGATAATTCCATGCGATATGTTGAAAGAATTTCGATGCTTCTATTTACAAGTTATGACAAAAAAAAAAGCCACCTGCAATTGATTTGACCAATGAAGTGTATTGCCGAAAATTGATGCTTTGAAAACGCTAAAAATCACGTTTTTTTTACTCACAACTCGCGAACGAACGCGAACATTAAAAAATCTGGCTTCCAGGTGGATTCGGCCATTATTCAATCCATCTATGTTTAAAATTTCAGACCTCTCCTTATGATAGATTTCGCTGGGCATTGCGCACAGACAGACAGACAAACACTTCCTCTTATTTTTATGCATATTCGCGTGTATTTTAGCATAATGGTATAATCAATACTTCAGTACTGTGCAAGTTTGTAGCAAGCCAAACCCTTCCTGAAGTTGACAAACTCATACACCCCGGTAGCAAGTAAAAATAGCAGCTATAATACATCATAATTACGCAGGATGGGGAGCAGCAAGGTCACACATTGGGACGGGGCCGGGCCTAGTTAGAGTGCGGGTGGCAGCATTTCTAGGAGAAGAGGAAGTAGGTACCGGTAATGCGATTATTTGAATTCACTACCACGACACGTACCTTCACGGGCCAAATTAATAATAAATACACACACAAACACTACGGAAGAGCGCTCTAGACGAGAAAAAGTGGAAACAAAGGCTGGATGTAAGGATAAAGTAAGGTGGAGTGAATAAATTATAATGGAGACTGATAAACTTCAGTCAATCTTTAGTCTCCTAATTGACTGGCTGACGCGTACTATTTACAATTAGTGTCAAAGATAATTTAATAGCTCCGGCTATTATAAAGTCATTAAGTCCCATCACCTGAATAACTAACTCAGACACCGAAGAGGAACGATTCTTGAAGATAAAGCTGTGTTCACAAGGTGACGCTCAAGTTAGCTACGGATTACTAATGTGATCTAAACAGCAAAAAAAATAACACTTCATTTTCTTCCAAAGTTTTAATATAAATTTACATGATGCTACACACATTTTATAATATTATTTCCTATGATGTTAGTAGACTCATATTGAGATACAGAAGAGATAAGTGAAATGAGTATTAGTTTGAAAAGGCGAACCGACATTGTCCGATGCACTTCACGTATGTGTATTCCACCCCAATTCTTTTACCACAACGATCTATAAAGTAAAATGTTCCCTATTACAGGCCATGGAGGCCCAGAGGGTTCCAGGAGGTTGAGGCTCCCAGATTTTTAGACAATCGGCACGTGAATGTTGTAAGGTTGTCATCCTTACGCACCGGCCGCCTTTACCCCCAGGATTACTCCCGGTACTCATTTCTGTTATAGGCTGAGTCGACCCCAGGGCCACAGTGCCACCAGAAGGATTAGGCCAATTGAAAAACGCCAATGACCTCATCGGGGATCGAACCAGCGACCTTCCGGTTTGTAGTGCAGCGCCTCAAGCACTACGCTACGGCGTACCCCTACTACAACGATCTAGTGCATAATAAAAGTAAAAATAATTATTCACTAACAACAGCTGTTCTGAAGTTGCAAGGAGCATCAACATAAAAAAAGGAATTCTATTGTAATCTTAGTGGCAGGTCGAAATATATATTACTTATGCGGAGGCGCAAGAAGTCTCATCATAAATATTATATGCTAATGATTAAACTGTTTAATCAATATTAAGAAATAGAAAGTAATTAAGCAAACAGGTAAAACTGAAATATTTTAAAATTCAACTAGAAAATATAATTATATTCCATATCTGCAGTAATAAATATATCAAAAGTTAGAGGTTTTGATATTAAACAAGGCATGTATGTGAAGTAAGTACGGAAAAGAGTAGGCAAGTTAGGTTACCGGCACTGGGCACTTTAATAATCCAGAACAAAATTGTAAGAACGATAACTAGAAGTAGGCATCTTAAACATTGTAAGCCCCTTATTATAAAACTTAAATTCATGACGATTAATCTTTATAGGCCTATCTATCGCATACTAACATATACTAAATCACATATTACCGAATTTAGCTGCAGAGAAGACTTTCATATTTATAACACTAGAGGAAAAAGTGATATCAACATACTTCATCATAGGTTAGTCAAAACTGGCAATTCTTTTAAAATCAACCGTGTAAAAGTTTTTAATAGGCTACCTGACACAGCAAAACTAACTACTTTTAAGAAATTCAAATTAACTGGCTCACTAACAATCATTTTTACTCTAAACACGAGTTTCTTGACAGTGAAATGTATATAGAGTTTTAAATACTGTTAACTGATACTGATATATCTTTGTAAACATATTAACAACACTTATCTAAATGTAAATATATTTTAAGTTTTACAATAACACTGACTATGCTTATTTCTATGTATTAATGTATATCACTGGCAAAAAAGATTGGAATTGGAATAGGAATTAGAACTTCGAGTTTCCACCATGATAGCACGAACTGGAAATTGAAATCAGTTTTCGGTTTAGATCACACAAAAAAATTGAAGTAACCGAATGTCTGATATTTAAAGGTCATTACAGTTTCTCGAAGTCTATATTATTTATGAATCTAATTCAAACAACCTCGCTATTTTACAGGCCAGATCCGGATTAAGCATGTCCGATTAATTTTTAAATTTTTGTCCTTTGAATTTAACGTCATCACCCCACGGCTTCGTCCCGGGTCTGGACCTGCCTTCGGGCAGAACACTCATCATCATCATCACCGAAACAAAAGAAAAAGTTGACTGATCGTTCATCAATATTGCTGGGGCAATTTGAGTCTTTTGTATTTTTGAATCGCTCTGGTTTTTCCGTATCCTGTCATTCTAGCCGAAAAGGCGGAAATAATTTTGAGCATAATTTTCTACCTTCCGTATATTCTCGGGAAGAACGACTTTGGTTCCATTTATCCGTTAATTCTGCCAATTCCTTAAGCTCTCGTCCTCCAGGACAAGAATAAAGGAACTTTTGTTGTAACTCGGAGAAATTCAAGTCCTAGGTTCGCTATCCTGTCAGCAAGCTCATTCCCGTAGATAATGACATGAGTCTGCACACAGAAGACATAAACATATTAAATACCTGCTAATTTTTCTAAGGGTCAGTTACTTTTGTTACTATGTTATACAGTATGTATTAATAAATAAAAAGTAAAGTGTTCCCTATACAGGACATGGAGGCCCAGAGGGATCCAGGAGGTTGAGACTCCCAGATTTTAGACATGCGGCACGTCAAAGTGGTAAGGTTGTCAGCCTTACGCACCGGCCGCCTTTACCCCCAGTATTGCTACTGGTACTCATTTCTGTTAGAGGCTGAGTCGACCCCAGGGCTATAGTGCCACCAGAAGGATTAGGCCAATTGAAAAACAACAACCTCATCGGGGATCGAACCCGGCATGACTTATAATTTAATTAAAGATAGTATTCCGTCATAATGATCAAAACAGACACAAATAGACAAAGGACCTAGAAATTTTAGTAGCGAATAGCTCCTTGCAATTGTTTTTCTCTTAAAATATTCAAAATATATAGCCTGATTTTATTTATGTGTAGGCTATTATTGGACTCACTGAAAAGACGATTTTCATTTTTGAATAATAATAATAATAATAATAATAATAACAAAATAATAATGATAATAATGACGGTGATAATGGTAATAATAATAATGATAATGTTAATAATAATAATATAATGATAGTGATAATTATGATGATGATAATAATAATGATGATAATAATAATAATATAATGATAATTATGATCATATAATAATAATAATCATAATAATAATAATTATAATAATAATAATAATAATAATAAGTAGGCCTACTCACATCAAAATTAGATTAAACTATACTCACGGAAAAAAAATACGCTTACTCGTAATATAATTCGTGATGTAAGGGATGCCAAGATTTGTGGAATGGTAGCAATACATCAGTGCTGCCAACGTTCACAAAGAAGGGCGAATTCGATGGCGCGGTGACAGATGTGTAGATTCAAACAATTAATCGAGTTAGAGACACCCACCTTGGATGTGAATGCAGTTCCTATTTACATTCCTAGCAATCCCCCATGATTCCATTATACATGGCCCATAGCTACTTCCTAACGCAATTTTTACCGCTGACAAATATAATCTCGCTTTACCTACAACAGGCGGTTTCGAATGCATGAACAAACAAACGTACGAAACAACTACTAACGAAGAAGTAAATAATAGCAATTAATTTTTAACAAACTGGCAATAAAACCATCGTTTTGTAGGATTCAACATAAGTACGTCTTAAAGAATAAGAAGGTAGCCTATATATAGAGGCGCGTTCACAAAGTAAGTTTCCCTGGGACCGTGAAGAGAAACAAATCATGATTTCTAGGAAATAGTTATTACAACAGACACAGAAAGTGTCTATCTATTTTTCAACCTATTGGCCACCGGAACTGAAACAATTGTCATACCGTGGAACTAACTTTTGAACACCTGTGTCGTAGAAGTCTGCCGCCAGTGATTTGAACCACTGTGTGACAAACATCTCCGCCTGTCTGTCATTCTCTGTCATTTCTTGAGTTGTAGGAAAAGATGGAAATCACAGGGAGCAAAGTCCGGGGTGTAGGGTGGATATTTAAGCACCTCCTAGCAAGTCCCCTGCAGAAGTTCGGCTGGGAGGTGTTTAAACATCCACCTTAAAGTCCGAACTTTAACATGTAATAAGGTATCACCGATATTAAGTTGAATTACAAATGGGTCTCTTAAAATAAAAAAAAAAGAATTAACTAACTTTTCTTGGGATTAACACATAGCTTAATGTCTTGAAATACTGAACGCCTACAGTAGAGGTTAAAGTTACATCTATTTCTATATTTGCTAAATTGCTATTACTTAACCCCAAAATAGCATCATCTGCAGTAAGACTTGAGACTACGTTATTGGGGGATTATATGTTCAACGTCATTTATATACAATACGAATGGTTAAGACCCTAAAATAGAGCACTGAATATTAATCCAACTTGTTCATGTCAAAAGTGATTTCCAGTAGCAGTATAAACTATTAAATTTCATTTTTTGTTGTTGCGGAAACTAAAGTAATAAAATCAAATAAAACAGTTATTTCAGAACTGAATTTTTGTAACCCGCCTCAGATTTATGATTGTCAATGGAAATCTGGTGAACGGAAATTTCGCGCCCGGTTCTAGATGCAAGAACAAAAGGATAGGGATTCAAAGGAAAACAATGTCCACAGATGTTATTTGTTTAAGATGCAGAAATCCTTTCTCGTGAGATAATGGAAGAATATCGCGGATGAGTAAATGCAGGTAAGGCAACTTAGAGAAAATTAATAATAGCTAAGATTTGAAGCAGTCGCTGCTATGTGGGGAGTTTAATAAAACATTGAGCTAACTCCGCGTCGGGCCTGGATATGAAGAGCTTTCGAAACAAAGCGCGATGGGGATAATACAGTGGATAATGCAATGAGGCTATACAACTGTATATTCCGCACACTGAGTTACTAACAGTATAGCCTAATAACGTAGCACAGAAGTTATTCAAATATCAAATACACTTTTACGACTGGAATATTATGAATTAAAAGCCATGAAAACGAAGTCTGAGTATATAATGCCTACAAAATTAGGACAAATGGTCTAGTGCCAAAATGTCGACAGAAATAATGTCTAATGGTTTTTACAACTAAACAACAATAATATCTACTATCGAAATGTTCAGGTAAATAATGTTTATTGCTTTTAAATGGACTATTCCACTCATCCGCCGCGTTTTTTATATTGAACAATAACGTTTAGCAATTCCTCGGATATAGACCAATCACGGCCGTTTATCTTACAATATCCTTGTAGGAATCGCGAGGATAGCATTTTATCGGGTAAAACGTGTTGCTTGTTACTGATGAAAGCATCAGTGTGCCATGATTAATACGTCATACGCTGCCATTAACAGCACGAAAACAGATTATTTTATAGAAATGTTTAGAAATGAAAATAATAGAAATGTAGATTGATTAAAGACACAATTTAGATTCGGTGTAAGCCAGTTCGTATGCTTTTATTCTATTCTGTTGTTAGCTTACCTGAATGAAGTTAACTATGTCTTATATGCCCAATTGGTAGCATTGGACATGGCAACACTAATCGTAGCAATGGTCACAAGGATGGTAACTCGAATCGATTCATGGATGGTTGATTCACAGATGCCGTGAACTCGCAGCTGTTAGTTTTGTTTTTATACAACAAAGCACGAAAGTAATTATTATTTGTTTAAATCCGTTACATTTTTGTTCATGGAATAGTCTTAATAATTCCAACTCGAGTTGTTGAGTTACAACAGATAAATTCAGATAAAATCTATCGATAAACTCGTCAACTCTCGTGGGATTACCTATGATAAACAACGATGTTTACTGGCTAATATCAGGTCTGAAAAAGTCTGAATGTTTTAAATGTATTCATTAAAATGCTTTAGTAATCTTGAATGTCAATAAACTATTACCATTTTGAGTTCAAAACATCAATTTTTGAAATCTACATACTCACTCATGTGTTTAAGAAGAATAATTGCACGTAGGTTATATCGCTTAGAAACTGCTAAAGACTTCTGTATTAGAGGACATTTTAATGCATGGAATTACTGCATAAAATGAAAATTACATGCTTGGATTATTATGATAGGTCTTTCGGACCTATTTTATAAAATTAAATAAATCTACTCTATAACCAAGGGTAAGACAATATCAATCTAACATTTTCTTCTGTGACTGGAAAATTCCACTTTGATTTGTCGACTTCGGGACTTGAACCATGGACCTCCCGAATGGAAGTCCGCTTCGGTTGCATGTTGGCAACCTCGCTCGGTGAGGTTGATGTGAGTAAAATATTTAGTGACATCGAATATGGAAACATAATAAATGATGCTGGTTTGTTTCTTCCACTTTATATAACCTCAATAAAACTGGTAAAAGAGTATTTTACACACACGAAACTATTGTAATATGTTGCAAGGTGCATAAACATGCAATAGTCCAGAATGCTTGATATAAAAAATTCACAGATGGTAATCACAGCTGATGTCAAAAAAGAGAACACTATTACATTAGACCTTATAAAAAGTTAAAAATTAAAAAAATGCAGCGTCACAATATAAACAGCCCACAAAATAGATTTGAAAATTGTTTTAAAAATTATATCTTCAGTTGACGTATTCTTAGTGTATAAGGTATCTCCTACCAAGTTATTTAGAGATGCATTTCGGTCCAAAGTTTCATTGAAGGTATAAGATGGAAGAAACGAACCAGCACAATTCAATACGGAAATAAAATCGATTAACAATGGAGAGTACTTATTTATGCAACGGGTATACAAAGCGAAATTTTTTTGAACGCATGAGAAATTATCAGAACGAGCCGCTAGGCGGTAAGAGATGTATAGGAAAAATGTAGGAAATGAATGAATTATCAATACATGATAATTAGCGGTAGAGATAGTAAGAATCGATTTAGTGAAAACTGCGTTGCCAGGGCCCATAATGCTCGTAATGCTGTGGTAATACTCGTATAAATAAACAATTCAATTAATAAATAAATAAATAGCGTACAAGAAAATATATTTTTTGCAAAACTGTCAAACTTTCGTAACTCAAATCAGTTCAAGAATGACACACTTTAGAGGTAGATAGGGGAAAAATATTATATGTATAATAAATAAATTTCATTCTAAACATGCAATTTACGTAAGACTATTACACATTTTGCCAACCGTGGTGAAATTCTACATCATTGTACTTCCATAAAAAAAATTATTAGTATTTTTAGAAGAAGACACTTGAGAGCTACGTTACCCTGAGTCGTTCTGTAAACCGAACTAAGTAATTCCACGTTAGAATGGAGAGGAAGAGAAACAAAAATATGAAGTGTGCTGGAGGGAAGTTTACAGCGAGATAGTGAAATTTAACAACCTCGAGACGGCTAAATTGTTTTAATAAGACTGTTTTGTGTTTTACTTAAAGCGTCACTTTAGTGTCGAACAACACTGCTCTAAGAGATTAATTATTTTTCAAGAAATAGATGATGCCAATGCTTTTGAGTAAAATTCAATTAAAAAATAATTACTCAACGCGAGATTGCTTTGTAGGTATAAACCTGTAACTTCAATTTAAACAGGAAACAAGAAAAAAATCGAGAAATATGACAAAAACTAGTAATTTAATCTGAAGCATATACAGATAACTGGAACTGATAAATAAATAGAACCGGTGAGTAAAAAGTATGAAAATACGATAGTAAAGATGAAGGTGAAGATGAAAATAATGAAGGCACTGACCATTAATATGGTATTGATCATAAGAAGGATACGACACGATGTGAAACACATTTTCAGCATAGATGTTGAGATTTTCTCATTCAAATTCTGCATAGAGTACGTAACCACGTCGCGGGAATGTGCATTCAGCTGCCTTGGTATAATCACATGTAGAGAGAAGTTATGTTTGACGAAGCGATGGAGAGTGTATTGGTCTAACTTACTCTCCGAAAAATTTATAAAAAAAATAAATAAGGACAGACAATAAGCAAAAAACTTAGTTTTCATCATGAAAAGTGGTAATAAGAATAACAGAAGGTCGTCACAATTCTTTTCATATCTTTTAAATATGGACAGCAAACATATAAAAAAGCCTGATTCAACTTCTCGCTTTTCAGCTATTCTGCTCACTTAAGAGAACAAGGACTCTGAGACGGTCAAAATACCTTTTTTTCCCCCTTCTGAATATTCCTGAACAAGAATATATACTTGTATATACTTTTAAAGTGTTACGTAATATTTTTCTCATTTAAAATAAATTCAATCGAATTTTCATCCCTTTAAAAACAGAGAAAGCATTTCAGCTGATCGACAAAAACTGCTGATTTCGAAAAGAAACATACACAAGATAATATTTAAACCATAGGTTTCTGTAAGAGATGGCTAGCTTATAATGGAAGTGCATTCGTGCAGTTTCTACGGAATAATTTTTTAAGTACTCGACTTAGGTATTCATATTTGAAGTCAATTTTCAGAAAATCCCGATTATTTTTTGTAAAGTGAAAAATGAGTAAGAAAGTCGTCCCCAAGCTTCGTCTTCCATCCCAGGAGGATACTTAATTCGGACATGAAATTTCGCTTCGATACTTCTTTTCGTTTTTCGAGCTACGCTGTTCACAGACATATACAAACATACAAGACAAACACACACGTATATGGCAAGAGTAGTAATAAATGTATTCCAAGAACCTATTTTCCAACTGAGTAGTTATTTGGAACTTTCAAATTTAAGGAAACACAGGAGCTAACATTCCCAAACGGTAAAGGTATATTATTATTACTATTATTGCTGAATTTAGAAAAAGCTATTAGAGATATGAAATTAACTTTATTTGTTGAATAAGGGTAAAAATGTTCATCAGTATATCTGAAAAAACAACTACATAAAACCATACATGTAGCATTTTATGCCGTACTAGAACATATCTCTGTCTATGGATAGGCATGCAAAAGAGCGATAGCAGAAGGATTCCCTAGTAGTATTCTGGGAAAACTAAGAAGGAATGATTACGTCTATATTTTAAATTTAAGTTTTCGTAACTGCCACTGATGTGATATTTTGAGGTAGAAGCCCGAGGTACCATGATTCACGTTAACCATTTCTTGTCATTTTCTACAACCTCATTTAAAATTGGTACCTTGTCTAGGATAGTTGGGGGCTACTAGTTACCATGGTTTTCAAAGGTAATTAATATCTCTCGATAGTCCTACAATAGGTAGCCTATCTCATTTGTAATAACACACTGAAAAGTGAGCACCAAGGTTGCAATTGGGAGTATGGTTTTAGAAACCCGATCTTGAAGGGGAAATCACGCCCATGCATTAAAGCAGAGACTCCCAACCTTATCCTTTTGACGCCCCTCCTTTTGAGATGTAACAAGTCACTACGTCCTACCTACCATTTTTCAATATCTTGAAGGAAATAACGTTAACCGAGACAACATAACAAGCACAACATGTTAAAATAAACACACATTATTACAAATATAATATTAAAACAACTAGTGAAAGTAATGATTCATTAAGTCACATTGTTAGAACTAGTTTAGTAATTCACTATTATTACATAGACCATAAGTCATTTTGGTGCCTTAGAATTTATACCTATTCTTGGATATATTTAGGACACTGATGCCAAAATGTGCCATTAGTTTTGCCCTACCAGCTTTAGTTTGTGAGATATGGTATTACCATTATGCATATTATCCCATTTTACGTTTGATATAAATAAAAACAGTGCCTATTTTTAGCTTATAAATCACGTGAAGAAAAAGCAACACACTAACATTACATTAACATTACAATAACAATATAATATGGGGTCTGTCAAAAAATTGATATTATCACATATTGTACGGTCGTTCAATTTAGGGCCAAAAAATAACCCAGCTTTTAGTTTTTCTGTACTTCGTACAGTTTTCGTCCTACATGTCCAAAGTATGATCAAGAACCTTCACTAGCTATATTATCAAGCAAGATTTTGTTTCGCGAAAGAGGTTATAAGTTAATGGCATTCTATATAAAAGTAGAGCTGGTAGAGAAAAACTGTTTACATATTAGGAATAAGCACACCAAATATAGCCAAAATCCGATAAAACATCTAAGACATCAAACAAAAAGTTCTTTTTTGTTGGTTTTGGCTTGATTATACCTCGTCTATTTGGTTTCAAATTTGACAACGCACAACGGAGATCACTCACGACATCTAGCCGACATTGTTTTGTTTTAATTCTAGGTTTAGAATCCTGACTCATATAAATATGTGGACGAAAATGGGACAACGGTCATCGCAACTCTGGCTCTCTGAGGACAAAATGCATGATGATTTATCGAAAAGTCCTCCGGACAATATTTTTAAGATTTTCATAGAATATACATTTTTTTTCCAGCTTACTAAAATTTTACTAATGCAAAATCGTTCTGCGCCCTCTACGACTGTTAAACTCCCCCCAGGAGGCAAGCCCCCAAATTCGGAACCCCTGCTCTGAAGCAAAGAGTAATTGTACTTAAAGACTTTCTGCTCCTTAAGATACCGAGGGTAGCATTTGAATTTTTTGATACTAATTAATCAGTATCAACACAATGGCATTCGTGAAACCTATTGCACAAAAATATTATGGTACAGTATTATATTTAAGAATCCCCATGATAACATGTGCAGGTAATCAATATGACTTGAACATCTTCTACATCAAATATGTTTTGGATGTAGGAGAGCATGGCCGTACGGTAAGGGGGGGGGGGTTGAAACCCCTCCCGAAATATCTGCAATATTTTGAAGATTATAAATCATGGAACGAAATTTAAAAAAAAAACCTGATTTGGTTGTTACATATTTTACAATTTCGTACATATCAAAGCATTATTTAAGATTTATTGTAATTTATTTAAGATTCAAATTTCAAAACCTCGTGGTGTTGATAGTTTTTCAGCTTAATAACAGTGATGTATTACTAGTAAACAAAAATCCCTTTGGAATCTGTCAAACGACAACTCGAATACTCCCGCCAAAATCCATCAACCTGTTTGTAAAGTCAACAGTAATCACGAGCTCATCACAAAATTATCATGAAGTAAGCGGCATTAATCGGGCTTTTCCATCGGTGGATTAACAGATGACTTTAAAAACGTGCCCTATGCACCATACATTATTATGATAATTTTTCAAAAGAAAGTTTTTATTTATAGACTCTAGCTTAAACGAGAAATGGATAGAAATCTCAAGAAATACAGTTTCAAAGACTGAGCTGCATATTAATTTATTACAATGTATTAATTATCACAATACAACTGTTTAGTAATTTAAAAAAGTAATAATTCATAATGTGCGCAAGGACATGGAGCTGAGACGACTTTACATTGAACTCCTCCCGAACAAAATTTCACCGTACGCCCATGTAGGAGAGCGTATAGCAGTGGTGTCTTTCACGGCGGATAACACATGCTCTACAAAGTATTCATTAGACCCTTTACCAACATATGTGCGAAGAACAGGAATGTCTGTTTAGGGATAAAGAATGGGGATATGTCAGAATTTACTACAGATCTATTTCCATTTTATAATGGTGGCTTGTAGCATGAGACAAAGCATTCCTAGGAGACACATTATGGCTGTTTGACTTGATAGCAATTCCGTGAAGATAAGTCCTGAGGCTGGAAGCTGTATACTCAAACAGATAATCAGCCATATGTTTCACTATCACCCAACACATCAATCTTCCGCAGGCGTCTTCAGCAGAACTCCCAGCCCGTGGATCGCGTAACCCATGACACTCCCGAAGGTTTATTCATTCCATTTTTGAATGGCACGTACAAGTATTAATAGAGGGTGACAAATTATAGTTTTTAGATTTTAATGCTTGTTCTAGGCATTAATACAACATCAATGAAAATTAAGTAGCCTATTTCTGGCTCAGAAATTTTTCAAATTTTTAACAATGTTCTAATCGTTAAGTATTATCAGTCTGTCTGATTATCGCTGGTCACTAATTAATTTTCGCCAACAAAACTAAATATGCAGTGAGATAGAGATTGAGATGATAAGATAATCTATTTTCTCTCTTATCCTATCAAATATATTTTTCTATTTATTCGTTATATATTTACTATCCGCTTTGTTTTGGTGATTATCTTCAAGCGGCCATTTTTAAATAGCACTGAATCACCATGTCCCTTTTAGCCGTTAATCAATAATTGCTCAAATTAGGACAACAATCATCTGCTAATCACTTCTAGCCTCCAGTTCTATTAAACAATGTTTCATTTTTCAATTAACATTATATATAGGGAAAAACAAATATAAGGTGCACTTTCACATGAGACGTATCCCGCCCAACCACCCTCAGTGAAGCAGTTCCTTTTATACCACGATCTATCGAATTCTTCGAGCATGAACAGGCTGACAAACCGTTGGGCACAAGGCAAACCTGTGGGTACAAGGCACTCACTCTCGCATTTTTAATATTTGGTACAATGGTCACTCTCGAATTTTTAATATTTGGTACAAGGGGCACTCTCGCAGTTTTAATATTTAGTACAAGGGTCACTCTCGCATTTTTAATATTTTGGTACGGTCGGGAGTGTCGGCGACAATATAAAATGATAGTTGGTCACATTGCTTCGCTGAAAAGCCAAATGTGAATATCGAGTGGGTGGAGCTTAAAGTGCACCTTGTATTTGGCTTTCGCCTTATTTTGTAAGTGTCATAATTAGTAATATGCATAATTCGTCTTTCTTAGTGAAATAAATGTATTGTTGCATTCATCAAACTTAAATGTAGACTAGAAAACCCGCAAGGCATAGTTGTAAGGATAAAGCAATAGGTGAACATCATGGCGGTGGCGTGGGAAATCGAGAACCCCTGCAACTTACGACTAGAAAACCCGCACAACATATTTGTAAGGGCAGAGCAATAGGTGGAATCGTGCGTAGCATAGGGAATCGAGAACGTCTGCAACTTACTTAAATGTTACTTTCTATTAAGTTAATGAATTTATTATGTGTAATTTAAAATCAGTATATGGTATAGAAAACGAAATGTATAATGCCACAATCTACTTGAAAAGTTTGTCTAGAAAAAGTGTAATTTTATCTCTGGCGATTAAAATTAGTTTTATTTTGTATACGAGTGTTATTACACCTAACGTTAGGGTGAAAAAACGCCAATAATAAATTGTGTAGGAGAAATGGAAAAGCCTGAAAGTGCCAAAAATTAAAAAATCGATTTTTGCATGGAATGTGTTGTAAGCGACATCGCCAATAAACTATAGAAGGTTGAAAGTGCCAGAAAAATTCCTACTAGTTCCTAGAGCAGTCCAAGGAGCTGCACCGTGAAAGCGCCCGCTGACCGTCAGTGGAAAAGGCTGAAAGTGCCACCCACCATTCATCCTTTACGTGTAATGAGAGCTGGACTTCCAGCCTTTTAACTAACAGGGTATGGCACTTACAGCGTTTCCCAAAAAAGATATGATGGCACTTTCAGCTTTTCACATGCAAAATCAAGTTATATAATATGTACAATAAAAATACAACTCTTGAAAAACAAATAAAAATATATTTTGTATTTTTAATGAATTTTATAGATTTTTAAAGGATACAGTATAAGTTTTATGAAGTTTTTATTGAATACTGAAAATTTTACTTTGTGGCACTCTCAGTCTTTTCCATTTCCATTACACAATTACTACCGCAATGTGAGAAAAATGTAGCCATTTTCATCTAATTTACATTAAGTCCATCTTGTCTCCTGAAAACTTTCAACGATATGGTATTATATTTCCAATATTATCTTCCTGTACCATATATTTTTAATCAATGAATGTTTCTATTTTGTTCAAGAATTGAAAAACCTATTTTCTTTCCGTCTTGTGCACGTATTATATAGGCTATATGGTTAGGTATGCATCAAATGAGACTTTACCGTATTGCAAGTTTTGAAATCCTAAAATATTTATTACAGAAAAAAATCTGTTTGTGTCAGAGTGAATAATCTCTGAACAACAAAGTTTGGAAAAAATACACCGCATAAAACGTAAAATTTATATTACAGTAAATAAGGATGTGACAAGAACCACGCTGATGAGTAGAGCTAGAATTTTATTAGTTTTATTTTTAAAAAATGTACATAAATATGTGGTAAAAATTACGAAATATGTTGAACATTAATCAAAATCGTAAAAGTACGTATATCGCATATTATACCAATTATGTATTATGTTTACGATACAATCTTGTACTAGATTTGTCTGCTTAATAAGCATTTACATATTTTAAAAAGTTCTCTAAGTTCTGTCAGAAAGAATTTTCTTATTGGCAGAAAATTTGCTTTCAACTTCACACGATTTAACGAGGACAAATTTTAGTAAAGGAATCTTTGAGGAAATCCCTTAGAAGGATCAAATTGTTGCTTGTAAATATTACTCTAAAAACTAAAAAACCAACATATCTATGACAGGATTCAGTAAAATCTGTCATGAATCTAATCAACCTTTGCAGTGGTGTAAGGGAAGATAGTCATGTCTACTGTGTTCGATTTCAGTAAAATGTTTATTCATTCTTATTATTTAATACTAAGTTATATATCATTTGGTTTCACAAATTCTGCTATTGATGTCTTGTTTTTTCGTTTATTATTAATAGCATTGTTGGCAGTTTTCCAACGTTTCATGGGGCTCTATGTAATATTTGATTTTTGTGCGAATATTGGTACCGTTGGTCCTATAGCATACATGGGAATTTACTGGTTCGCGAACCACTTGTGGTTCTTGAACTTCCCGCATAAGACACAAGATGGCATTGCGGACATTCGGTGTACGTGGTAGATTATTCCCATGCATGAGTGACGGGTCGCGACCAGAGGTGTACAAATCTCGATTTTAGCTTGCCCAAACCCGCTTGAACGCCAGGCAAGCAAGTTGCCAGCGTCATAGCTAGGAAGCAGGCAGGTTTCTTTAAGCCCGATGGGTCAGGTCAAACCCAACCTAGGCAAGTCAGAATAAGCTTGCGACATTCCTATCAGCAAAACAACTGTAGTTGCTGAGTGTAGGTAATACTTTCTTGCTTTTCTACATGCTGGTAGAAGAAATTCACCATGCAGATAAATAAAAGGTGGATAAAGTATTAAAAATCGTTTTAGCGTCTTAACACAATTATTATTTTATTATTTTTCGAAGAAAAATCTACCTAATGACTTTCAAAAAATTCGTTCATATCGTTACGTTTCATGCCTCCCTAAGTACGAAACCACCGCCTGTGATATTTATATTTATATACAGTATATGTATATGTATATATATATATATCTTTACACGCTAGCGGCCGTAATTTTCAAGATATTTGAATCAAATTTTATTATGTTATTTCTAGGCCCAATAGTTCAGACAAGTTCGTTAATGAGCAAAATTGGCCTAAGGGGGTGGTCGGGGGAGGGGGTTGAAATTTTAAAACATTTATATCTCGGCCCCTAGGAAGTATAGAGGGAAACTTTCATTGAATAAATTAGAGTACTCCTTATGGAGTTCACAGTGACACCAACGATTCGGGGGTTTTGGGAGTACGAGTGGGGGTGGGGGTATGGGGATGGAAATTCGAAATTTTCGAAACTACGTCTTGTGGGGTATCGTTGAAAAGCTCTTGATGAGTACTCTACAAATCAATAACTAGTTTCTTGATAGTTCTCATATAAGGCGAGATTTGAATGTTTTAAAAAGTTCTCTTTTTTGCAGTTATTATTGCGGGTTTGTCATGCCAAGGCTAAAGAAGAAGAGTGCTACGCAGCGACAGTAAATTAAAACAAAAGCACTTCGAAATCTACCTCAGCTTGTAGGCTTGCCTAAAGGGATTTTTGTTATTGTTATTAATGATTTTATGATGTTTTCTCGAAAATGTTTGAAAATTTTTCCCATGCCGGACTAGTACTTTCGTTCATTGATAATTAATTAAAACTGTCCACATTTTAGTTTCTCCTCGGCTTCCTTCAGGGTAAAATTCTCTAAATACATCTGAAGTTCCTCAACTACGTAACTGCACGACTTACCAGTGCGCTGCTATACCCAGTTTCATATTCTTTCCGCCAGGCCTTGCAGTTTCCTTAGGTCCTGAGCAACCCACCAAGTTATGAAGAGCTTATGACTCATAGCGACAGTATTTCTTATCATCGTTGTAATCTGGCTTGCTTTCAAGTCAAGCAAGTTAAAAGCTGTGACTGGTTGCAGAATTTCAAAGGGGCAGGCAAGCTAAAATCAGAATATGTACACCTCTAGTCGCGACACAGTTCCAATTGGAAAGGCTTTATGACACCTTCTAAGCCATGGTATAATGAAATAATTGCACACGTAAAAGAATAATTAAAAATACAAGATTGTTTGTATTATGTGTTTCTTGTAGTGTACATTTTAAAGTGAAATTAGTGTTTTCCTAAGAATGAGCAACCGCCACTGCACTTATTGTCTGCTTGTGTCTCCATCTATCCGTTCTTTTCGAACTATGTGTAAGTTGACAAAAGTTTGCGGGTTGCGTGTCAATGGATAGGGGTTTGCCCATGTCTGTCCTATAGGTAGAGGAAATATTGTATTCGATGTCGAGTTTTCAACATAAACACATCCAAAAATATTGTTTTCAGAAACATGTTTGTGTGTGCGTCTTCCTATGTATCTGTGATCAGCCTAGCTCGAAAAAGAAAAAAATCGTAAATTCTTTATGATCATTTGTTTTATTCCTTTATCGAGAGTATATTATGATATTGCTCTTTATTCTCGATGACTACCATATTCCTAGAAGATGTTTTGACACCTCTTGAGGCTTTATGTGTATTCTAAAATAACTTATTTATCGGCGACTGTTGGGAAACACACAGAAAAGAAAAATATTCTCCGCTGTATAACCCATCTTGTAAGTAGACTATATATCGATAATCACTGCAATCATGGACCACTTTCTTCTTTGCAAGTTTATTGCCATTGCCATTCGAGGGTCGAGGGTCGACGTTGATTACGCTGCTTTAAAGTACAGTTCTTCGCAAATTGTTTCACAACTTACAGATAAAAGCTGTTTGTACCTTTTTGTCCACTTTAGTTCACTTCGTTATTTTTTTTTTTACATTCCAGGTTATATCACTTATGATTAATGTTATTGTTACTATTTACTGCTGCAGAGAGGTGAACAATCGTCTGCGGAGGAGCCCGAAAGACAGGATTACTGCTACGACATAAAAATAATTGAATTGTATGTGGCGACGATACATCATCGTCCGCTACAGGAATTAATCCCCCGGTGCGGCCCACTGCGGAGGGATTTTATAGCAGCTGAAGTGAGTCGCAACAAAAGATTTACCACTCCGACATGAGGAACAAATAATGACGGCATTACAATAGCCTTTTATTGCTTACCGCACTCGCTAGATTGCTCTGCTCGTCTTATTGGCCTCATCTCTCCAATGGATTACGATTTACTGGATGTCGCAGTAAGCCAAACTTACAACCCTAATCTATCACTAAATAACGTTAAGAGAATTCTAAAGCAATCCATGTAAATTTAGGTTATCTGAATTCACTTGTTGATGTTTTATAATGTCCACAGATGTTCCAATGATGATTCGATTTAATACAATTACTACATGTTGATCTTGTCGCCAGTCGCACTGCAAGTTCTACGTCGTAAGTTTCACTGCATATTAGCCGCTTACACGCCAATTACCTAATTCAACTAGGATTTATGTTTATGTTTTGCAAATATTAAATTTATATTTTCATTTCAGCCGTTAACTTATCTCGTATTGATAGGCAGATCAGGACATATTTTTCTGACGATTGCTTTAAACTTGCACAATATCAATTGAGGGGATCATTGCAACAATGTTCTACATCGATTTTTTAAAATTTAGAGAAAAGCAAGTTAAAGTTATGCTCTTGTTCTTTTATTACAATTTGGGAAATCTCTTTTGACAGCAGTGTGTTGGAATTAGTCCCTGAGAATTATTTTACTTTCCGTTAAATCTGTAGATATGGAACTGTCGCATTTACGCTCACATAACTGTCTTCAACCTGGGCTGGGATCAAACTACTGGGTTGGGAGCAGAAAGCCAGTTCTTTATATTATACTGCTCCACTGAAGCCAAACAACTTAATACATTTTAAAATGCGACGTGATTATATTAATAAATTAAAATATCGATTACAACAAGTATTTGTCAAACTATTTACATCCTACCATGGCCACTTAGAAGAAGCTAAGCCTCATAGTCACATATTAGGTAAATATAAAAAATTACTGTCTGCTTTAGAACTTCGTATCCCTACTGCAGTATGTCACAAATAATCAAAACAATGGGGACAAATAGAAAAGGAAAGACAATAGCAAATACTATTCACCTAAATAAACTAATTATTTCGCTATCATCGGCAGTTTTGAAGCGTATTTTCAGATTGAAGAAATTGATATATAACATAGCAGGAAATGTTCTCGGGTCATCGTAAGAAGTATGCAATTGTTATTGTATTGTATTGTATGTTTGGTTATTTAACGCATCCAATAATTAATTAGTAGCTTAATAAAACAAGAAATTCTACTCGGAATCATATTTCAACCGGATTCAAAGATAATAATGCTTTTCCCTCTTTCTCTAACAGCATATTCATGGCTTTTTAAAAAATGCTGAACGGTGCATAATATTATTTTCAATATTGTAACTTCTTATTTTAAGAATATGTTCTAAAAATAACTTCTCGAAAAATAATAATTTTTCTAACCTACCTTTTAAATATGTTTATTAAATAAGTTACATTATGAGAAACTCAGATATGAACTTGAACATTGCAGTTAACCTTACAAAAAATCAAAATAATTTTGAAACTAATTATGGGATTTATTCTAGTTTCGGTTTCAAGATGTTATTTATCCACCCCTGATGTGGATCGATTGCTGCTCATGACAGGTAGTTCCTCAAACTGCCGCCAGGTGAATTCAAAGCACTAAGTAAACACACAAAGGCTAATTCCATACTTTGAATAAGGTCTCGCACATAACATAACATTACAATACACTAACAGCGCTAAGCTTTACTATGCCGCCACATCTTTCTCCACCACAATATTGTACTGTACTTTTCCTTCCTCTCTGCACAGCCGAGTAACAGCCGGCGGACAGAATCAAGTGTGTTGCTAAAACTGAGTTTACATGACTATAGCTAACCAGTCTGTTCAGGTATTTGATTTTACATAATACACTGTTATATGGGGAGTGGGCAAAAATTACATTTAGCTTTGCAGGGGTCAGGCCTTGATTTATAAGTAGACTGACTGGGCGGTAAACGTAGAAAGGCCGAAACAATTTTTTATGGGATGTATGTGAGCGTGTGACTGTGGGTGTTGGGCATAATTGCTTATGCATTGTAAGATACAACTAACTACCTATATTAAGCAATTATTAACCGACTGTATAAATTAGAAAATTAATTATTAATGTTTACATTTGTAAGGTTTCAATTATAACATAACATAAGATTATAATCCGCTACTTAGATTAAGCACAAATACTAATTTATCGCTAAATTCTAAAGTAAAAATAATGCTCTACCAAGTGTCAATATATTGTATTGTCAGATTAGAAATTAAGCATGTAGTATTACTTGTAATGGGGCATGCTGTTCTTTGAATCAATAAAAAAATAAAAATAAAAAAAGGGAAAATATTTTTGTAAAATAAACTTTATGCCAATTGAATTTAAAAGAATTAAACTTGGAACAAGGAAAGAATGTTAGATTGAGTTTTAGATTTTCATTGTACAATTGTACATGCCCTAAGCCATTTTCTGATATGGAGGATGTGGAAAGCCTGTCCCTTCAGGATAAAGAAAACTTACTACTTGCCTACAGCCGAATATTTTATTAAAGTAGCCATGAGTATAGTTGAAAATGAAATACAAAGCTCGGTGGGTCTTTTTTTTTTTACAAAGGTGAGGAGAGCACTAAGTCTTCTTCGAGCCAATATAGCTTATCGCTGGGTTTGAAATGTTCATACAAAAAACCTCTTCCTATAGGAGGAGGTGGGGGAGTGTATCACGCGATGACAAGAGTGCGCTCGGGTAAGCAGGAAGAGATTAAACGTGAAGACGTTCCACATTGCTCTTATAACGAATCCATGGCAAAATAAATTATCTGTGGTTTACATTCTACACATAAATGGTTGCCAGTGATGTTTATGAATGTAAATAAATTGTCCTTTTATCATCTTCGTGCAATCTGCAGTAGATACATGTCACACTACTTGAGTATTCAACCCCTTTATAAACGTTCGAAGCCTACTTATCACATTGGGCTTTTGGATATGGTCTAACATTGATTACTCTTCTAAATGTGAAAAATGAAAATCGAACACAAAATGGTTTTATAAATCATTATGGTTAATATTTTTAACCTTTAAGATAACGGTACTTGGTCCTTATTCAAGTACACTGCCATTTTATGTCTTTACTAAAAATATAACTCAACTAGAATTAAAATGAGTTATAGGTCATAGGTTATTAACATGAAGTTTAAAACAATTCAAGTAATGGTGACGACAATGATGATAATAATAGTAATGATAAAAATAACAGAAAGGCAGGAGTTGTGAGTGGGATGCGGAGGAGGGATTATAGAAAACCCAGGATAACGAGTATCTCACGCGTGAGCATGGCCTCCAAATAATGGTGTAATCCCCGTAATCATTGCCGTCCCTACAGAGCAGTGAGACGGGCTTAGAGCCCGCCTCTCCCAGAATCAAAGGAACACAAACTAAGAAAATACTTGAGGAAAGAAAACCTACAGAAACCCGAACGCAAGGAAAACGAGATAGGAAAGGAATTATAGAACATAGAAAATTATGGAAAGACAAATGGAAAGTATGTGCTATAGTTATTCCACAATTTTCTCATAGAAAGTAAATAGTCTATTAAATTTTTGTAGCCTAACAAAAGCAAAATGAGAATTTTATCTCCCAAGCTAACTTAAAAGGAGAAATGAAGAGAGGAAGTTTATTTACAGAAATTTATTCTTGATCTGTTTCTTTTCCCAATGCATGATACAACAGTAAAATGTATGGGAAATTGACCTATACACTTTATCTTCAAGTTTCCCCATAAATAATAGTCACATACTGTTAGAAGAACTTAAAGACAATATCAGAAGAAAAATTAACTCCATCTCGAAAGCTGAAGTTATGTGCGTGAAAGAAAATTTCATGAAAAGATGCCAGTGTTGTGTGGATGCAATAGGAGGATATCATACCAACAGGTATTTGAGGTACGTGGTTGTTTTCATTGTAATTCCTACTGTAAATGAGAGAACCTGAATCATTACACCGTTCGCGGCTTTATTTGCGTAGATATTTCACCTGATCTCTCGGGAGTTAGAGCAGGGGCTGCAGCGACGCAGAAACCTGTATGATTGACGAACTCTTGCGTGGGACTCACTGTAGTCCATTAGCAAAAAATGTATACGATGTGATTCTTCTGACGAAGGTAATGATACTCTACAACTTTTTATTTTACGTCTTGGCCTTTCGCTGCGATGGCACCATCTTCAGGGCATTTTGCTTGTAGACATGTAGTGTTGTATTACATCAAATCAACTATTCCCAAGTAGCGTATATAGATATACCAATTTTATGTATTAACCACGTAGCTACATAGGCGTACCGAGGGGGGGTTTTGGGGGTTTGAACCCCCCCATTGACTAAAAAAAGGAAAATTGTATAATTTTTTTAAGTCTGCCCATAAATTACTTAATGCGTGGGAAGCTTAAAACTCGTTATTTTGCGTCTTAATTTTTTTAATTTTCCGGGGGAGGACTCCCGGAAGCTTAAAACTCGTTATTTTGCGTCTTAATTTTTAAAATTTTCCGGGGGAATCCCCGGAAGCTTAAAACTCGTTATTTTGCATCTTAATTTTTAAAATTTTCCGGGGGAGGACCCCGGACCCCCCTCTCCCTGGGGGGTATTCCATACCCCCCAGATGTTATAACCCCCCATATGGTCGGCCTGGTTACGCCTATGACGTAGCATAATAGTTTTTTATAAAAGTTGGTCCAAAAATGTCCAATTTTTTTATTAATTAAATTTTAAGTTCATTTTAACTATAAATTACTGATCCTTGACACTTTAAAGCAAGATTGACTCTTGAAAGCATATTACAAGATAAACGATCGTGATTAATCTATATTTATTTATTTATTTATTATACTAAGAATATTACAGGCTAATGCCCAATTACAATATTCTCGCTTACATTAATACACCAGATTCTAAAATTAAATATTTAAATTGATATTCAAAATAATTAAGCTAATGCTATAACAATAAGGAAAAAAACACACAGAAAAGAAAACCAGAAACACAAACAATATGACAATTACACAAGGAACATAATATGAAAAAACAAATAATAATATAAATAATAATGTAATAGTTTTGGAGGAAAATATAAACCCTACATATCAGAAAGATTCAAGTAAAGAAAATGACATGGAGAAAAATTTAATAATTATTATTTTAAAATTTTCAAATTTTTTTCACATATATTTTTAAACCGCTTATTGTTAGTATTAAAAATATCTATATTGTCCATTTTGTGCAACTGATTGTATAGTCGGAGTACATTATAAAGAGGAGAATTATTATGAGAGTCAGTGTTAACTTTTGGGATGAAAAAAAGATTACGCAATTTATGAGATCTATAACGTGGAACATAAAAATATATTTCTTTGAGAATATTAATATAATCTATTTCATTATTAATTAATTTGTATAAAAACAACAATGCATGAATATTTCGTCTGTGTGAAATATTGATATTGAAATACTGTAACATAGTTGAATATGATTCAAATTTAGGGTAGTAGTTAAACTGTTTGAAATACGTATATTTTAGAAATTTATTTTGAATGGACTCTATCAATTTCCTGTATTTAATGGTAGTAGGATTCCAAATTAATGAGCAACATTCTAATTTTGGTCTGACAATGATTCTGTATAGTTTAAATATCCACGGCAATGCTTAACGTTACTGTTCAATATCAAAATTGGCGTCGTAGGAATTCAATGGTCAATGCTAACACTGAATTCAAGCTTAATTTAAGGAAGTGAAATACATTTTTTTTCTGGCCCCGCCTTCCACCCTCGGAGTACCTGAGCCATGGGCTATATCTCCGGTCCAACAGACGATTTCGCATTTGTTTCTAAGATCGTCGCGTCGCCTTCTCTTGATCATAGAACACATGGAAAATGCTTGATGAATTGACTTTGGCATTTTATTAATTTACTCTTATTTGTCCGTTGTCACGGGGGGGGGGGGCGTGTCCCCGATCTGGTATAGTGAAATAGATTGACTAACCTGAACGTTCGCTCTCCCACGTGTTGAATTTTGTTGCTCATGAGCCGCAGGGACTCTATCTGCGAGCCGCCGAGGGCCTCGTTTTCCAGTGCTTCCAGCCCCGAGTTGACGATGTCCATGTGGGCCACCTGGCCGTTGGGCAGATCGGGTAGCTTGGAGAAAGGCACCCCCACACAGCTGATGTCCTTGACGCTGTCCAGGGATTTGGGGGTGGTGAAATGGATGCCTCGTGATTCGCCACCCCCGAACTTGCACGAGCACATGGAGTTGAAGGTGCAGGGCGCCACTTGCTGGGCAGGGCGCGGTGGTGTCCCGGCCGCTATTACCAGCAGCATCAACACCACGCGCGCACACATCTGTAACAATTCAACACAACGTAAACATTACTTCTTCCTTATTGAAAAGCGACTTTCCAAACAGGTACTTTTTCAGAAAACATGACTGAATTCAATTAAGAGTAGAAGAGCAAAGTTAGTGGGTCATACATTTCGGCACAATGGTCTACTCATTAACATTTTTGAAGGGAAAATACTGGGAAAGAAATCAAGAGGACGTCCAAGAAATTCATTTATTAAAAACATGATAAAGGATATGGACGTGCTGTCATACGAAAATCTAAAGAGAACAGCGATGAAGAGGAAGACATGGCTACTACAACAAGGCATTGCCTTTAGATCCTGATGATGATGATGACTGTTTCTATAGTCATATTAAGGAAAGAAACTACTTCTCACAACTAGGCCACGTTCTTTTCTTACCACCCTTCTACCCGCTGGAACTTGGGATCGGCCAGTAGGTTTGCCAGAAGAAACTGGTTTTACGAGAGCCGTCCGTAAACTAAGTTTCCCTGGGGCCATATACAGAAAAAAACACAGTATCATGGAATTGTTCATTGGAACAAATACTGCAAGTGTTCAGTTATTTTTCAAAATATTCGCTACCGGAATTGACGCAATTTTCATTTGATGGGATCAAATTTTGAATACCTGTGTCGTAGAACTCTGCCGCCTAGGATTTGAACCACTTTGTGACAACCATCTCCGCCTGTCTGTCATTCTCTGTATTTCTTGAGGTGTAGGGAAAGATGGAAAACACTGGGAGCGAGGTCCGGGCTGTAAGGTGAATATTTAAACACCTCCCAGTCGAACTTCTACAGGAGACTTGCTGGGAGGTGTTTTTAAAAATCCATCCTACAGCTCGGATCTCGCTCCCATCGATTTCCATCTTTTCCCAAACCTCAAAAATTGACAGAGAATGACAAAGAGGCGGACATGATTGCCACACAATGGTTCAGTTCCCAGGCGGCAGACTTCTCCGACACAGGTATTCAAACTTTGGTCCCACGGAATGAAAAAGTCTAAATTCCGGTGGCGAATATGTAGTAAATAGCTGAACACTTGCTGTATCTGTTGAAATAAACATTTCCATGAAATTGTGTTTCGTTTCTGTAAACGGTCCCAGGGAAACTTACTTTATGGACTGCCCTCGTATTAACTATCAATCTTTCCTCAACATGCAGTCAACACAAGGGTTTGCGCAGTGTTACAAAGTTGCCACAATGAAACTTGGCTTTGCTACTTATTCTGTCTGCATTTCGTCTTTGTGCGACAATAATTTGTCTACTTCAGTACGTTCCCTATTATTAGTATGCATTACTTATTACTTTTAGCATTGATAATATCAAAAATGTAAGAAATGAACAGTTATTTCTCTCTCACCATCAGGAGGACACGGGAAATGTTGCAATACAGCCTTCTATCCTTGTCTCCACCACGTGCTTTGATAGAAACGCCAGAAAAGTTATTTTCCTTGTGGCGACTGTAAATGGAAATCTGTGAAGGTACTGAAGGGACACTTTGATAGTGATTACTAGAGTTAGGATTTTTGTGTAGTATCATTTGGAAAATATGTACTTACTTATGTAGTGAAAAATGATGGGATATGTTGAACAATATTTAAAATAATTAAAAATATGTAATGTCAATAGTTTATATAATTGATTTATTATCACAATTAACAGCCAATCATGCATTCTATTTTTTCTGCACAGGGAACAATTAAATATTTTTCTCATTTTTCTGGGGTGATTGAAATTTTGATTCGGTGCAAGCCATTTCGTGAGCTTTAATAGCGTTTTGGTGTAAGCAACTACAATGACGCCCCATCTTGTGATGCGCACTATTGGTAGCACTGGGAACTCGGATCGATTCATGGAGTCGATTCGTGGACTGTTCATTCATCTAGTATGCCGTGATCTTACAGCTGACAGAATACTGACAACAATGTAGGAAAATAATCATTAATTACAAAATCCTTTACAGTTTATTCGTGCAATAGTCTTAATAAATTCTACTCGAGATTACGGGTTTCATCAGATAAATTTCCTCGAACTTCATTCTCGAAAATATATCGATAAACTAGTAATCTCTCGTGGGATTACCTATGATAAATTAAATACGTAGTATTACAGTTCAGGCAACTGCCGAACAAGAAATAAAATACGGTTATTTTAACCTGAAGATAAAGCTCAGTAAGCGTGTAAAACATGACAACACAGGTGCAGTTTATAATCCGCCGCCAGTGATGTGTTTTATGAATGCGATAGCAGGGTCCTCAGAGACACACGGTATACTGATATTGACATCTGGTGTTTAAAATGGTAATTATCGAAGCTCACTTGTTAATATGCAAGAGCTGCAGTGTAAACACGTTACACGAGCAGCCACCTCGCCCTGCATCACCCAACCTGTCCTAATATGTGCAACTACAGCAAAGTAGAAGAAACTACATCTCCTAATGCAAAGTATTATACCATGACTAATCACAGTTCCAACGATAAACGAAGAGATCAGAGGCAAACATACATAGGCTACAATTAACAATACCCTAGATGTTTTGGGGACAATCATTGGGTCTTTTTAATCATTTTTTTGTTGTATAAAAGAAATTCCTATTTGTGACCTTGCCAGAAAAACTCGACCATAAGTCGGTGGTGTAAAATGTCGATATTTAGATTTCGACGCCATCTATTGGTGTCATCTTTTTACTACATTATCTGATAACAAACATGAAGACCAAATTCAAGTTTCGAAGACAAAAAGTACTTCTCGGACATCTCAATCATTTCTGCTCCTCAAGTCACCTCTTCTCAGCTTAAGAAGAGAGGTTTCACTCTAAGAAAGTGTTGATTCATCCAATCCTTACTTACGCAGCTACAGCATGGTTTACGCTCCTAAATCAGTGATTCTACAGCACTGAGATCTAACCCTCTGTATTCTGTTGACGAGTTTTATAACCTGAGTATCTTTTAATATCTTATGTCTTTGACGGTGCTATACATATTTTATGTCTTGGCCAAACTATAGTATCTATATATCTATCTATTCTAATCACATCTGAGCTATATAAATGTTAATATGGATCCCTGTAACTTACTCCCAGGAAAAGGAATTGAGCTGTTCCTACCGAGCGCCTGCAGGGTATCAATTAGACTACACGCACTACGTTCATGCTGGAGAAATTGCTTCACTCAGTAGGGGCCAGCATTTTTGTTTACTGAAACTGTGCATATAGTTGGTGTCAGCATAATTCTTTGACGCTGAAATTCGAAGTTGAGTTTTCATTCCGGGCATGTGTTTTGATATCACCGAGCGATTATTTTCTGTTAAGAAAATTCCGTGTCCGCCAATGTATCTACTTGTAAGATATCAGAATAAAGCGCTTCACATCACATACGAGGGGTCTATTAGCAAACCCGGCAATTTCCATTTTCACAAAAGATAGAGACGCTAATTTATAATGAAAATTTAATGCATTTACTGTTATTTATTTAGTGTATGTGTTGCAAATATGAGTTCTTCCTTTATGTGGGAAGTCGGATTTACAACAGATACACAAATATGTGCATTAAACCCTCATTAGAAATTAGCATAGCTATCTTTTCTTAAAATGGATATTTCCGGGTTTGCTAATAGTCCCCTTATAAAACAGTGATTGGTTCGATTGATGAACTTCATTTCCGTTTGTGGTAACTTTATGTAAGTGTCTTAAATTGTTCCACCTTTAACCACAATACTTAGTTGTATTGTGGTTAAAGGTGGAACAATTTAAGACACTTACATTAAGTGATTGGTTCACCACAAATATGCAATTACATAGCGATCTAGAAGTTAGATTTTTACATAAAATACTTCAAGAACAGGTACAAAATTTCTACAAGACAGCCAAGATTAGCAAAAACTGTTTCGTACATGTTCAGTGTGAAACAAAATGTTGTCATGATAACAGATTTGCATTTGTTAAATTCTTTATTAGGTCTATATAAAATATTACCATAAAATAAGCACTAAATTGGGCATTACTCCGATACCGGTCAATCGATTTGGTCAAATATCAATAGGCTTCTTCCCATGGACATTATGAACGCGTGTACCAAGTTTCATTAAAATCCGATATAGCGAATTTGAGTTATCGCGCCTATAGATACACGGACGAACGGACAGACGGACAGATATTTTCCCGACCCCCACACAATCTCATAAAATACCACACTGGCACTTAATAAGTTATAAGACAGCAATTTTGGCAAAAAACCATTCACATTAAGTTCTGTTTAGAGGTCTGGTATTAGGTGAAGTAAAATAATTGTAAGTCGCACTTCGGCCGAGGCATATCAGGGATTCATACCAAATTTTTCTTACATAAGTTATGCTTTTAAATTTAACTATCACTGCAATTTTTCCTAAAAGAAGAGTCAATCATTTTAGTTATCTCATCGACAGAATAAACAACGGAATTTTCGTACCGTTTTGTGATTTCTAAATATTTGAGTTGATACTATAGAGATAGCAGCCAAGCTTACTATTTGCTGGCGAAGCTAACTTGTGTGCGCTCAGGAAGAATGTATCGGTGACAGCAAATTGTCGCCATTTCTTGTTTGGCTGGCAAGTGGGCATCCAAACAAAACAGAAGAAGGCGTATATCTTGTTGCTGACTCTACGGCCGGACGCTTGGTGTCAGCACTGCCGTAACGAACCTGACACAGGTCACTTAGCTGTGACCACAAATCCCTGCAAAAGCGACACTACTCTAGAATCAGAGTCCGATAATACTACCTTTATATCAGTGAGTACGTGAAGTTAGTCTACAATATCGTGTTATGACATTAAATCATGAGGACCGTTTTCAACGTAAAACACTTAACTTTTCATTAATTCTTTGTAAATAGGCCTATATCTGCATTAACAAGTGTGTTCTAATTTTTATTTTATTTGTAGCACTCTATAAGAGTTCTGCAATTAACTTACAATAAGAAATAAAGTGTAAATTCATACATTTATTCAAAATACAAGTTTATACCACATAACTGAAGCTAAATCTCTTTCTGACTTTATATACGCGATTGTAGGTGATAAATAGCTTTATTTGTAAGCAAAATCTGTTTTAAAATTTCAATATTTTGGTGTTATTAACTTGGATGTTTTTTTTAAAATATGATTTATACATGGAAATTCTGTAATGAACTAATTATTTTTTTATGAATTAACCTATTAAAACCAGGTATTTTTTATTGTGAGCTTAATTCAAATTTCCCACCTCTTGTATTTTTGATAGTTGTAGGAATTCATTAAGTTCAAAGTGAATGCTCGTAACTGGGTACAGATTTCGGCAAATATTGAGGAAATAAACCGTCCCTTATGAATTGAATTGAATTTGTATTACAATATAAAACATTGTAATGAACATTGGCGCTCCTGATATGGCCCCAGAAGAAAAAGTCCATAGGCATCAAATCAGAGGAGCCATGGATTTTTTTCTTTTGGGGTCAGACTCACTTATGAGACACGAGTAAACTACCAGAAATGCTATTGGCCAGGATTGCTACAGCATGTGATGAGATTCGAGGCATGCCTGGGCTATTTGAGAGGATGCGCCAAAGTTTTCTTAGAAGATGCACTACTTGCATTGAGAATGGTGGTCGCCATTTCGAAGATCTTTTGTTGTAATGTAAGGCACAATTCAACATGAATAAATGTTACATTGATGTACAATCTGTATGCCTCTTATGATCCAATGAGCACTGGTAAGATGTCCATCATGTATGCCCTAAGAGTGCCGTATACTGAGTCAGGACCACTTCCCAGACCATGAGTATTGCCCGTGCATTTAGACGTGAACACTGTAAACACGATGCGCAGTGGTATCAGTCTCACGTGATCCATACTACCAACACACTCCCCTTCCGTCCCGCCCTATGTCTGCGGCGCATGCAAGTGTTCACGTCTAAATGCACAGGCAATACCTATTAGATAAATGTTGTGTATGGACCCCCCTAACATGACCAAAAGTTTCGACATAACCTTTTGAATCACCCGGTACATAAGAACCATGTAAAGAACATTTATTGAAATATCTTAATATCGTTCGTAGTAAATTAGTCTCGTATTTTGAAGCATTCTTATCTGTCTTCCTTTCTTCTTGCACTACCACTAATATCCTAAAACACAGGACGACATATTCTTATTATATCGAACTAGTCATTTTTTAATATAATTTAACACGGTTTAAGTTCATTTTTTGTTGCCGCGGTGATGGCGAAGTTCTGAAGCCCCAGTAGAAAGATTTAGATGGTCATATTCCAAAGCCGACGCCATTAATAAACATAAAACATTATTATTAATTATATGGCACTGACTAGTAACTAGGTGACTAGTAACCATAAACAAGGAGATTTGAAAATGTACATTTGAACTTCTATCTCAATTTATCTATACACTATCAAGGATTTTTTTTTTGTGTGTGTCTACAAGTCATCGATCACACGCAACTATGAACTTGATAGCTTATAACTTAACTATGCACCTTTGAATCATTACTTTTGATGAGATATCTGCTTATTTAGTTAACTATCCAGTTCATTCCATGTAGTAAATTTAGCTGTGGGACACGGCCCTCAAAAGCATTAGTTTTTAATGCACTATCAACATGAACCGTCATCTGATAATTCAGCAGAATAATTATACATCTAATGGATAGTAGTGCATACTCTTTACATTGTACAGAAATAATGTGAACAGAGCAGTGACCATATAAATGCTTACAGGAAAACGCAAGCCTCCGAAGGATTTATAAGGGATTTGTAACATAGTACGCTTTGAATAAATTTCAACCACTTGATATACACTGCGACACTTCTAGATATCCAGTGACTAGTGAAATAAGGATATTGCGTGTTTAAATTATCCTACATTCCCATTAAAAAAGAATTAGAATCCACGCAGGATTTATTCTTTATGCTTTACGGTGACATTGGGCAATTCAAGAATGCTAGATTTAAGTTGGAACATGAATAAGGGCTACCTTTAAACCCAAGTTTACACACTGAACGTTTTTCTTGCAATTGTTACAATAATAAATGCTTACCATTTTCTTTTGTTTTATAGCGTTACTGTATAAATATTGAAACAAATATTTAAGTAACATTTAATGTAAATACACCAGCTCAAATTAGTGTTTTATGCAAAAAATGGCGTTTGTTAATAACTGATATTTACAATCTCGTACACAGCACTACATATTGTGCTCTTTTAAACAGAAATGATAAATCTGAGGTATGTTAAAGTAATATACTGTATTCATTATCATATTTAGTTATAAGTTCATTTTTCTTTTTATTACAACATTTTGTAAATTTCTTAGGGCAGAAATATAACAGAAAAGAAAAGCAGGCATAGAACAGGTTATAGGCCTACTCATTTTAACTGAACGGCAAAATGTGAACACTTCAAATTTTATGTGCGTACTGATATTAAGTTGAAATGTACTTTGAACTTTTTCTGGTGTTGGTAATATAAAATATCTTCCCGGGCTTCTGATTAGGTGGTTACTTTGATACATCCCGACGTTTCGGGGGCGATATGAGGCACCACTGTCAAGGAGAAAGAAATGCCGGGACTGGAAGGTGTTCTTTTGATATAGATGATGCGTCCGGAGTAGAGGGAAGAATTGCTGGGAACCAATCAGGATTGGTTAGATATTAAGTTATTTAGAATTTCCCTCTAATAATATAAAAGTGAGGTGTAAAAACTTCCAAAAATGTTCTGGGTTTTGTCTTTTATTTGTTAATACGAGTAGTTTAGCTAAATCCATTTATTTTCAGGAATTTACAGAACATTACTTTCGTGGCGGTAGTGTTTTTCGGAGTACCACTTTACGCAGGTAAGAGCGAAGTAATTTAACCAGGCAGTTATTTCTTAGTAGTCATACGGCAAAGAGCTACGGTTTTATTTTTCATCGATCGATTTTCAGGAAAGAGTTCCCTATTCTACAACCACAGAGCAAACAATTCTTCTAGAAATTTTACTATGGGTGAAAAGTCTTCTAAAAATTCAGCCATACGTAAGTACATTATTTAAAACTTTGTTCTGTTTAGTCCGATCGCAATTCTTTTTAATAACAAATAAAATTTGTGCAGTATTTCACATTAAATCCAAATAGGATTATGACTCATGCGGTTCAAAATAATGCATATTTCTGCAAACACATATCATGATGGGGATTTTGGGCTTTTTGTTTTATGGATTTTCACATTTCTTACCAGTTTACAATTAATACAGATTTAAGTTCTTTAGTGAGTATTCATTTTTTATATTGTCCACATAATATATTTATTAGACTTTCAATAAGCATATTATTTAAGCATTTTTATAAAAAGATACCTTTGCAAAACTTGAGATTTCCCAAGAAAAATAAAATTTTGTTCAAAAAATGAAAGAATTTCTGGCTAAAAACGAAAACTTTGCAAAATAAAAAATAAAAAAAAAATCGTGTTTTTCGAGAATGTAAAACGACCATTTTCGGCCTTGAAGTGTTTTAAACAAAATACTTTCATTTTATTAATGACAATAAGTACATTCGTGAATCCGTCACGAAGACTAGGTACGTTTACCCGCATGGTATCCGGTAACTATTGACGTCATAGCAGTCTCCCTCATTAATAGTATAGCCTATGTCTGGCAAATAAAACGACATTCAGAATTCAAGTCTACTAATTTATTACTTTTTGAATAGAAAAATGCAATAAAAAAGGTGTCTTAGTTTGTCTGTGTGTTTGAGAACAGCCTAGCCCCAGAACTAAAAATCGTACGAAAACAAAATTTTGTATTTGAATTAGGTGCCTTCTGGGGATGTGACACGAGGATTGGCGACAACTTTATCTTACTTTTAATTCCGGGTATGAACCCTCCACAAATAAATTATTAAAAAGCTTTAATAGCCTCTCCATAAATTCACAATTTCTTGTAGCCGCTTAAAAAAACTCTGATTGCAAGCCATCGCAACCAGGGGCTTTATTATTCTTTAAAGAATTAATAGCTTTTGTAATTTCTCCCTGTGTGATCTCTGCGTCGAGAGCTGGTATCCCCGGAGTCCCCATTAGTTCCTCTGGACCTACTATTATTATTATATAAGTTATCGTATTATATTGTTTTGTATTATTAATGTTACTTTTCTCTTCTTTTGTTTGTTTTTGTCTTGTGCATAGTAAAAGCACGAACGGCCGTCTAGGCCCGTGTGTTGGATTTATTCTAGGGATAATGTATTTAACATGTATATAAGAATAAAGATGCACCTTACCATACCATACTTTTAATTCCAATATACATGAAGAAAATATCGTTTTTCATAATTTTATCAAAAACTGCTTTAACGATTTTGTTTAAATTTTGAACATGAGATGCTTATACTAAGAGCTAAAACTATTATTTGAAACATTTTTTCTAAAAAAAAAAAACCCCTCTGAAACTTAGTTATAAACCATTCACTGTTTGTAGAAATTCAGTCATGCCTGGGGGGGGGGGAACTTTTCATAATGTCAAAAACTGAATACGCGCTCAATGCAATATGACCTCTTATTCTATATCAGAATGCGAAGTGAAAAAAGTGTATTATCCATGCCTAGGGTAAGGAAAGTTTCGTGAGTGCATTTCCTTAAAATGGCTTTGCAAACGCTAGTTCCTATCTCACAACGTTCACTAAAGCAGTCTCAACTTCCTTTTAAATTTGTGCCCTTTTGTTCTTGATTTGATCACCCTATATACGTAGGCCTACTCTTATAACTACTAATCTGAGTTATTATTATCATTTGTTTTAGAACCGCTTAGTTGTTACCAGTGTGATCAAACGCAGTTCTATTGCATACTGAGAGACACTTCCAGATTTACCCAAGTCAAATGCAAAAATCCTGATGATGTATGTCATGAGATCTACTCAGGTAAAGTTATTTTAATATGTCTGGTCAAACCAGAAGTGAATTTCTATAAAACACAGATCAACGCGTTTTATTAAACACTTTCGCCTTCAAATCTTTGTAGGATCCAGACGTAAAGAGAAATCTTGATTTTGTAACATTCAGAAGAGTATAAATGTAATTTCACGTTCAGAGTGCATGTAAACATTCCGTCCATAGCGTTATTTCATTGGTAATGGGACCGAAGTAGCATGCCACTTGCGACGTGCTACCTGGATGCACGCTGCACGTTACTCATTTTAAATTCCAAAGAAACAAGTTCAAGTCTTCACACCGAAGTAGCGTGGCAATAGTGCAGCTCGCAGAGTGCGACATTCATTTCTTCAGATAGATCTGGACTTATTTCATGCGACGCTACTCGGGATGACGCATGCGTACAGTTGCCTTTTCAGCTGTTTTCTAATTGTTAAGAAAATTCAACACATATCCCCTTGTGTAGCGGTAGATTATGACAAAGATGTAATGAAAACTGCTAGAAAGAGAGCTATTTAACATAAAATTTGTACATGCGTGGAATAAGATATGGCAATCGAAACTAGTAGGAAAAAAGCCTGGATTAAAATTGCTGAAACTATATCATCTCTAGGTAAATTACATTATTTTAAATGGGTTTCTCAATTGTTCAAGTGGAAATATATAAAGTACGTTAAACTGCAGATCGCATTCGCTACTTCGGTATGAATGCAAAACTGTGAACCATGCAACTCGATGTGCAGCCTGCATCCACGTAGTGCGATTAGCATGCCATGCTACTTCGGTGTGAATGCTCACTTAAGTCTTCTCTTTCCATATACTATTGTCCAGGAGTATTAATGACAGCTAATGCAAATTACACCAAAAACAAGACTTCATTATTTCGTTGTACAAGCTTAAGATTATTACTGCACGATTAAACTAATCCTATACTGTACACAATGGGGTACGCCGTGCCGTAATGGTTGAGGCGCTGCACTACGAACCGGAAGGTCGCGGGTTCGATCCCCGATGAGGTCGTTGGAGTTTTACAATTGGCCTAATCCTTCTGGTGGCACTATGGCCCTGGGGTCGACTCAGCCTCAAACAGAAATGAGTACCAGGAGCAATCCTGGGGGTAAAGACGGCCGGTGCGTAACGCTAACAACCTTACCACCTTCACGTGCCGAATGTCTAAAATCTGGGAGCCTCAACCTCCTGGAACCCTCTGGGCCCCCATGGCCTGTTTATGGAACAATTTAATTTATAGTTTATACTGTATACAATGCACATTACTGAATTTAAATCGGTGTCCTCTGTACTCAAAATAAACTTTCCAAATACTTTCGGTAGATGTAGGTACCAGTGAATTGTCATATCCTCACTCGTTCGCCACTCGTTACTCTTTTTGTTTTATTATGCCAATCGAACAGACTTGTGCTCCTGATTATATGTGCATGATTAGCTAAATCACTAGAATATGCTACAAGGAATGATCCACAGTTCCAATGATAACTGGATAACATATTGAAAATTCAAATGTTGATTAAATGAGAATAGTAGTATTTAAATCATATTTATTTATAGCAACAAATTAATAAAACTTTTTTTAAAAATTATGCTGTGTTTACACTCCTATTAGCTACAAGATCATATCAGGAGTTCGGGATCTGTGTCTATACAGTAGGGTATGCCACGGAACTATTGCTTGTCAATTGTTTCTATTATTGATACATTTTATGGATTAAATTCAACTGATATTAATTTAAATGAATATGATAAAGGATGAAATGGTGAGGATGATTCATGGTTTGTACATATGCCTATACAATTCGGCATTTGCCTTTACAACTATGAAAAACCCCATGTCAAATTCTCCGGTCATAGGATTTGAACCTGGGACCTCCCGAATGCGATAATAAAACTTAACATGTATAAATTATTTTACTACTTCAATATTGAGTTCGAGATAATTTGCCATTACATGTAATGATACACAGATTACGTACAGTAAAATACTCTATTAATGCTTCATTATTGCTTGCATAACTGCCCCACAAGGAAAGACCGTATTTTATAATTACTTTGAAAATATGAGAAGTATTCAACTTGAACAGAAATATTACCAGTTGCCGTAGTAAGTACATGTAATTACAGTATATATATCGTATTTCCAGTTGATCAAGGCTGGGCAATGAGAGGATGCAGTTCGTTAAAGAAAGCCGAAGAAGAGTGCAAGAAGATAACACAGATAGAACCCGTTACGTGCAGAACTTGCAAAACAAATCTTTGCAACAATCACTTTTGGGATGGTAAAATATTTAATTATTAGCATAAACATTTTAGCATTTTTAGCAAGTTTGAGTATGGAGATTGCACACTAACTTCTCTATTAGGTATATTTACCCAGATTCAGTAGAATAAAATTCTTCTTGCTCAGAGTTTTAGTTCTGTTGGGAAATTTGTAGGTTTTGAATATTAACAATTAAAATTATTAATCAAATATCAAACTTTTACCTTCAACTTAACTAAGTGCTACTCTAAAACAATTCGCAAGAAATCAATTAATAATTTATAATAATAATTAAAGATAAGATGGCACAAGGCGTCTAGAATATAAATGCTATTCAACTTGTAGTTTACAATCCTCAGGTTGATATTCGGCGAGCACATATTTTTATTTTTGTTTATATTTAATTAAATTTGAATGTTATTTTATTACGTAATCATTTTCTACGAATAAAAAGTCAAATCAGCGTAAAAGTAAAACCAAGAGGGGGGGGGGGGACCGCGGCCTCTACGGCCACTGGATCAGCCACTGAGTAGAATACAAATTAATCAGATTACAGTAACAAGGAATTTATATAACAGGAGGTTATGTTAATTTGTATTTTATGGCGATATCTTTAGAAATTCTTAGCATTTAATTTTAATTATTAGGCCCATTATTTGTTCAGGTAAACCTCTGTGGAGGACAGATTTGATAAATTATTATTATGCTTTTTTCCAACCAATCTTTCCAAAATCGTAGCAACAAGGCATTTCATGAGTATCGCAGCAGATTATATTATTCCATAAAATCAGGGCATAGCATAATTAACCTCCTATATGTAATGTTTTGGTGTCCAAAGCACTTTATTCTTGTTCTTTGTACCTTTTTCAGTCCAATTGTCAGAAAGAATAAATTACACAATATTTTGCTCTCAAATATGTTTTCTAGTTCAAACTATTCCCTCAAAAGTTTACGCATCCAATTTTTCTAATATGTATCCCAATTCATTGTTAGATGGTATGGCAATCATATATATTCTTCTTGACCTTCCGTTCGTTACTAAACAGTGAACTTCTTCAAAGTCCTGGAAAATGAGGAACTGAAGTTTTTCAGCGATCAAAGAGCGTTTCGTGTGACGACGAAAGTTGAGTCTAGTTTATCCAAACGGGCAGGAACCCAGGGTCTCTTTCACTCTATGGCATCACCTACAGAGGCTATTATCCTGGGTCTTGCCTGATAGAAATCGTAGTGCCGAGACGTTAGCTGTCATTTTTATAGCTTCTCGCCATTCGCCCGAGGTAAGGCATTCATGATGTCGAATCCATGAGTTGTATTAAGTTGTACTGACCTTTTTGCGGGAGTACAGCTCAATCGATGACTTCTTTTAGTATCGAAACTTTCCTTATACGCCTTATATTGTTCTCATAATGAGAACTTTATTCTGCCTACATCTGAACTATTATATATGTATAAAGAACGTGTTATTAATTCTTAAGTTTTCTCAAATACCTCAATACTGTTACGTCACATATAATAAGCATATTATAATATGGTTGAACGAAAAAATCATTTATACTGTATTTTCAGATCGAACTTTTAGATGTGTGCAATGCGGCTTCGATCACGTTGGTGACCGAGATCCTTACACCTGTTACAATAGCATCCCGCACCACTCTGCCCAAGAAGTATGCAAAGAAAATGACTACATGTGCATCACTATGCATTCTTCAGAGGAAATGTTCGCGGTTCGATCTTGCACAAACGAGGACGACTTCAATACAATGTGTGAGGAACACAAGAGAAGCTATCATGATGTCCAATGTACAACTTGTGGTAGGTTGTACTGTAACAACGTCATATTTACTCTCAGTGAAGGATATGTGTCTGAGAGCACTGCAACTATTGCTACAGCCTCGGTTCTGGTAAATTATTTATTGAATGTATGAATAAGTAGGCTTTATTGTGGTAAACTGAACGAAACTGTTTACTATTGGCTCAAACAGCAAGAAGTGTTTCTATATAATAATATTTAAAATGTGTAATAAATTATTATAATAGAATAGAGGCTAGTAATCCAAAAGTAAAAGAAAACAGTCATAAGTAGGATTCGGATGTTTATGACCTAAAAAGTGGAAAATATTTCTGCAAATATGCCCTTAAAAATGAGTAAATATGACTCAAAAAGTGTAAATATGAACTGATAAAGAACATATTTTCTATAAATAAATGTCCCCATTTAAAACGTTTAATTACACTAAATTATTATCGGTACATCACGTTAATTCAATCAGATAATCATTTTTTAACAATTTTACAATTATTTTGCAGTTTTAGACTAGGAACTTCTAATTTTAAAGAATTTGCTCCTCTTTGCTCGTTTTATCAGCTCCAAATATTTTGTAGATCCTTATGAAATATGAACACTTGTATTAATTTAGAAATTAAGTTACCTATTAATTGGGCAAAAACATTAAATTAATGACATAATTTTCAAATTTAACTCGACCATTTAGTGCACATACTGCATAATTGTGCTCTTTTACCGAATTTATTAATGAAATATGACGTTAAATTACAAATATGACCAAAATATGACCAAGACCATAAAAATGACCAAAATGTAACTTTATATGCAAAATTAAAACGGTCCGAATAGGATAACAAGCGTGCAATTCATGTTTAATATGTGTTTGTGCGAGAATGGAGGTCAGGATAAAAATATGCCATGTCATGAACATCCGAATCCTAGTCATAAGCGTACAAATAATCATTCTGTTCAATCTTAAGTAGCCGATATACAGAAACAAATAACGTCAACAATTCAGACATAATGTTGCAATACAACGGTATTTAGCAAAAGTATACAGAATCTTTCGAAGAATTTAAAGAATGTGAATTTAGCCCTTAACCACGTACGTGATTATTCTGTTACATTATCATGGACGTGAGGTCTGAGTGACCGCTCAGAATCAAAGGGCTTTCAACAACGAAAAATCTTACAAATTGTGAATTTTAATTATTATTAAAGAAAATTGACTCCTGCATGTTTAATTAACGAAGCGTTATTTTTACCCCATTATTTTATGAGAGTTTTCGGGGCACATATTTGTGTCACTGCACCAAAAGTGAAATGAAATATATAGTTTCGAAGATATGTTAATATTTTAAAAATGAATAGCTAATATAATAATATAATAATAACAATAATAATAATAGTAATAGTAATAATAATAGTAATAATAATAATAATAATAATAATAATAATAATAATAATAATAATAATAATAATAATAATAATAATAATATACGTTTTCGCATGGAATTGTTACACGAGAGAAATTTGTTAAATTTATTATAATTTTTTAATTAAATTGCAAAACAGTAACTAATCTTTGTGGCATCTACTTGTAGGTTCGAAAATTCAGCTAAACACTTCATATTGATTATTCTATTGTCTCTGGCGGCGTGCACAACAAATTCATAACCCTAGAAGAGCTCACACTTTTTCTATTATTACAGAGGAAAGAAAGCTGAATTCTTATAGCCTTTTATAGACGATTTTCCTAGCATAGTTAAGTGCTGTAAGATTATCAAAATCATGTTTTAATGATATGTTAATTCTTTGCATAGCAAATCTCAGCATATGCTATTGGAGTAGCATACATTTGCGGTAGATCAGAATTTATTGATTCACCTACAGCAGCGAGCATATTTCTTACAGTATATTGCAATATAGGCCTATAGCATTATACAAATATACCGAAATATATTGAGATTTGAGTTATTATAGACTACGAGCTGCTTCATTGAATTTTTAAGTTAAACAACTATTAAAACGAATTATTATACCACTTCAAAATCAGTTTTACGGAGACTTAACCGGCTGTTGAGCATTAACTTAGGTTGAGAAAACCGGCGGTAAATCGTTATGGTATATCACTAAATAAATTTACATTCGACCATACTATAATACGCTTATTACGTGTGACGTAACGGTATCATAATGATACTCATTTCGAAACTGATTTTCATTATGCCATCGGTGTGGTATCGATTATTATCGAACACGGAACGATCTTGAAACCTTGAGAGTAGCACCTTAAAACTGCGTAATAAATAGCCTGTATTTAAAATAAAATAAATTCTGTTAGTGTTAATTTTAATACAATGAATTCATTTCGTGTTGTCAAAATCCGTTGGTTTTAAGAAAACGACCAAAAGAAAGCTTCGATTTGACCGACGCTAAGAACTGCCATTTGTCGCAGAAGACAAGAACTACGACAACCAGCAAAAGCTGATGCAAAGGACAGCGCGGGTGTTTGTTTGAGTGAATCTAAAATCTAAAAACCTAGCATTTAGACTAATTATAGTCGAACAAAAACAGTCGTATGCAACTTGTCTATAATGACAATAAAGATATTCGTATGAAAATTATGAAATAGCTTTGCTCGTTTCATAAACATACTCCTATCTTAATAAATACCATTATAGGCTTGTTGCGTAATGTAGGCTACTATTCCACAGCTGCCCATGTGCAATGTTTTTGTGATTTCATGATCAGACATTTTACATTTCCTCTAGAAATCCAAACCTTGGTGAAACAGGGTGTCCTTTGGTTGGGAAAAGCCGGGAATCCGGGAAATGGCCGGGAATTTCGTTTGGTCGGGAAAATCCGGGAAAAGTCAATGCATTTGTTAAAATATTTGGGAAAATTCGAAAAAATTCAAAGCTGAAGATAAGAACTAGGAGAGAAGAAAAGAAAACAACTCTTAGATTCCGAAAAAGCTGCAGCTGCTCTAGATGAACAAATTAAGTTGCTGAAGAAAAAATAAGTGGGATCAAAAAGACTTCTAGACAATAATATGCCTATATGAAGGTATATTTAATTTATTTTAATGTTCCTTACTTTTGTATCTCTTATAGCCTAAGTAATTATTGTTTGCTATTACTTTTGTTGCAAAAACGTTTTCTAATTTAAAGTATGTATAATCCTACAATTTTTCTTACACCGTTATTAGAAAGCGCTTCATAATCATATTTTGGTCGGGAATTTCTGAAATAGTCAATGAAAATCAGGGAATGAGTCGGGAATTTCTTCAGCATTACTTGGTGGACACCCTGCGAAAACAACAAAATGTATATTGATTCAAACGAACGATGTGCATTTTTTTAAATTAACGGAATGCTCCTCTGTGCATTGATAAGTAAAATCCTACACTCACACATGAAAACAAAGCGCTACGTGATCTGCAGGAAAACATTCAATAAGCAACGAGCTGCAAGAAGGCATGTGTAGACCGTTCTCTTTTATTGTATGGTGCCTTTACACTCCTGGAAAAAAATGTAATTGCTAGTTTTGCATCACTCAAATTTTCATTTTCCATCCTCTCACTTTCTGTCTCACAAACTTTATACATCTGCAATTTTTACTTTCCTGCGAGATGGGATTGGGATGTTTCCAAGTTGTGTGACTTCCATACGAAGTTTCAATTCTGAGCGAGTTAAGGGGTGTGTAAAGTGTGAAAGGCCAAGTAAAAAGATTTTGTATGCATACCACTTGAAACTTAATTACTTAAACTGCCCGTACCACAGGTAGATGAAGTATTGTTTTCAACCCCCAAATCCAAAGTTGAGTTTTTAACACAAATACACGTTTTGAGATCCCTGAATCCAAAAGTTGTATTATATTGTATTGTATATATATTGTATTGTATATATTGTATTGTATATATATATATATATTTCATTTCTGCAATTGGGCAAATGCCCGGTGGCAGAAAAAAATTACATTTAGCAATTACAAAGTATTACTTACAGTTAGGATTACAAATAACTTACAGTTAGGATTACAATTTACAGTTAGGATTACACTTACAGTTAGGATTACAAATTGCTTAAGAACGAGAGAAAGAAAGATCATAGAGAGGGAGAAGAAAACAAACAACAAAAGAAAAATATCACTATCCTTATGCTGAACCCTATCGTAGCTCATTACTGAGTAGTTCCGACATTCTTCTATATATTCCGAAAATATTATTTTCGGAAATATGTCTGTGAGTTTGTTTCTGTGTGTCCTGTGAACAGCCTAGTTCCTGAAAGGAAAATCGTATGAGAACAAAATTTCGTAGGTCAGGTATCTTCTGAGGATGTGACAAGAAGATTGGCGACAACTTTCTCTTATTTTTAAAGGGACTTCACATGAAGAAAATTTCATTCTTCGCTATTTTCTCGGGAACGGCTCTATCGATTTCCTTTGAAGTTTGTACATGGGGTGCTTATACAAAGAGCTAAACTTCTATTTGAAATATTTTTTCGAAAAAGTCTCTGAAAGGTAGTTATAAGCCACCCACTCTGAATATGCGCTTTAACAGCTTGGGTTTTGTAACTTTATTTACACACTAACTGAGGAAAAAATATTTCAAGTAAAAGTTGCAAGTCTTAATACAAACAGTTTATTTACAAAATTTAAACAAAATAAATGGAGACATTTTGAAGAAAAAAATTCCTAAAGAAAATTTCAGATGAAATAGCCTATCAGTTCGAGTTAGTGAACGTGATTCATAGGCTTCTTGTTTTTTTCCCCAGAATATAAAACTTTAACTTTTGATGCAATTTTTAATTTAAAGATAATATTTTGTTCATGAATTCACAGACGCTCTATTAGTTTTTAATTGTTAGAAAGTGAAAACTAGACTTAAAACTTATACAAATTTAAACGGACGTTCAAGTGTAACATTTACATAAATTCAATATACTGGTTGTCCTATGTAGTTAAATAGTAGAAAGTTACCTCTTGAACATAAATATAAACATTTATCGTAATCAACAAGATTTCATAGGAACTCCGGGAATTTCTGTGTTCATCTTAATATCAGTGATATTTTTCGTTCACTACTGTTTTTCATTACATATATGGGTTTTATTCAAGAAAAAGGACGGAAGTTGTTGCAAAAAGCGTGCAGCTTAAAGGTATATTGATTTAATCTACGAATCAATATGGAAGCCTTAATTAAGTCGTTGAGGTCCCTGTCATTAAGCTAGAGACTTAATTACGTACTATGTATGGTGTAGGAACTACCTAATGACAAAATAATAACACCACTTCATTCAATCTATTTGAGACTAGTAAGTTACGTTTATGCACGATCACATTAAAACGATATGATGATAAACTTCTTATGCTTTGAACAGTGGAAGTATTTTAACATTAGTCTATTAACATAAAACTATAATATCAAATCCGCCGCCATTAGGGTAATCATATCAATATTATAACATACTGAATCCGAAAATGTATTTTCATCCGTCGTAGAATGACTACGCTTGTTCAGAATACGTCTTTGCATTTCGCCATGAATTTTAACTGGATCTAATGATATCTCCGGAACCGGGAATGCTACCTTAATGAATGTATATTAAAAATGATAAATTCTAAGTTTCAAAAACAGGAACTTAAAATTGAAGGGGCAGGTTTCCTTTTCTAGAAGTTCGACTGTAGAACATTTTAGCTTCTTACCAGGTGTAGTTTTAATTATACTGGCAATTGGATTAATTTATATATTGTTTTGTAATATTCCCTGAGCAGCAATTTCATTTTTTCGGTAGGATGATACTTTATACACATGGTTCTACGAATAAAGTTTAAATTATCAGTTGAAATTTACTGACATAAAACAAACCAACAATAAAAAATGGTTGACAATCAATAGTTGCATGGACTACCGTATAGACACAGATCCTGAACTTCTGATATGGCCTCGATGCACAAGGAGTAAAAATACAGCTGAATTAAAAAAATGCCTTCTAGCGCCTCAGTCCTTAGTTAACAGAATATCCTCACAACAGAAGTTGAAGAATATTACATTCCCTTAAAGATGAATTATTATTTATTTTGTCTTCAGATGATCAGAAGTTGTACGATTTGAAATTTTTTGGCAAATTTCGAGATTTTAAAAGAAAACCGTACGATCGTTTTCTATTTATTGAAGGGTTACAGCTTTGTATTTAAAATGTATACTGCGAAATATGGGGGAGCAAAGATTTAAGTAATAAACAACCATTAATTAAAAATGGATATATTAGAGAGAGAAAGAGCGAAGGAGAGAAAGAGCGAAGGAGAGAAAGGGCGAGGGAGAGAGAAAGCTTCACGAGTATTGCGAGTTCAGGCCTGGGCGCAAAGAGGAATAAAGTACTTCTTGAACGAACTACTTCTTTTGAAGTGTTCACAGAAAAGAGTGGGAACGAAGTGGTTGGACCCCACTAAATACCAAGATAGCAACTGTTGCGAGCCTTCCAAAGTAAGAAGGTAATATCTCGATGATACCATACGCCATTCTGCAATCGTCTTTTCAGCCAGATGGGTATTCAACAGAATTCCAACATACATTTGTCTAAAGTGTAGGACAGGGTCTGCGAGGTGGTACTCATTGAGTACCTAAAGCATTCCCCTTGCTTCCTTCCACGACCCTTCATGATACAGCTCACCTCTTGCGTAACATACGGAGCGTGGAAGCAGTCAGTGGTGTACGTTATATTTTCCTAACTGCTAAGGAGTATGGCACATCAAAAGAAAAACTATTCTTTCCGTCAGGACTGGGGATTAGTAGATACAACAAAACAAACATGAAATGAAACAAAATGAAATCTCGTTTTGTTTGATATTTTGTTTACCAATTCGCTTTATTGTAGGCTACATTTCAACATCAGACGAAACATCAATACGAAGCATGCCAACTAGTGTTTACTTATAAACTGAAATAAATTACGAAATTAACTTGTCATTAACGTTTAGCTGCGACAAATAACTGCTTACTAATAAATGTAACGGTCAGCTTAATGTGACTTCGTATTAACATTGGAATTTCTTATGACAAAATTGGAGAAGACGACAGGAAATAGTTGTTAGAAAGTCTAAAAGGCAAAACAGACAAATTTAAACAAGGTAGCAAGATCACAGCAAAACAATTGGTTCGTGTCAGCTACCGCATTTCTAAATATATTGCGGAAAAAATGAAAGAAATTCACAATGGGGGAGAACGTTAAAGACCGTTTAACCTAGTAAGTAGACTACCACCACTTATAGGCCCTACTAGAACGCGTGGAAGTGACATTCAATTTATAAGACCATGCAAAGTTTTTAGTTTTTTTAATTCATTCACGAAGTTTTAATACAGTTGATCGTTATAGCTTATAGAGTATAACTTTCCAAAATGTGCACTTCATGCTCGCAAATGCCACTGCAACGCCACTGATCCGGAATTAAAACCTATTGCATGTGTCTATTACCTGAGACAAACTAAGAAGGAAACCTGAAGTAAACAAAAACCAGTATGTCTGCCTCACTCTTTAAGTCATACGAGTAATGTGCTAGAGTGAGACAGATGTACTTGTTTTTGTTTACTTGAGGTTCCCTTCTTAGAATGGCCAGACTTTAGTATTGCAAAGCATTGACGTCACGTTGTATACATGGACAAGAAGTGGAAAGAGGCTGAAGTCTCGTTTCTCCTACATGTTCAGCTCGCGGTGCTGGTGTAGGAGTTTACAAAGGATTATACATTTTAAACCTCAGTCATACAGTTTATCTCAAAGCGGATTCAAATAAGTTTTCGTCAGTAACGTCAGTGGGACTACAGACTGGTACCAGCGGTGAGCTTCCTGCCTTACTGGGAATAGCTATCCTACATTGGATCTATATGAACGCACACAAAAAAGCCTCCTAACAATAGATATTAAAATACGAGTGGTCATAGCAACGGAGGCATTGAATAGGCGAGTTATATTAAAACTTTCAAATCCAATCAGCGGCATGAAAAGACTGGTCTCAGCCATTCAAAAGACGCGATATTACAAGCGTAGTTGGGCATCCCCCGCGCCAAAGTAATTATGCCCCTGTCTATATCCATTCCCTTCTCGTAACATAATATTTTTCACGTTTAATACACTTTTTAGGATGGAGACCTATTCTATAGAATAATAATAAGTTTCTTCTTTCCAAAATGTCCTTCTAAATTCACTAATTTAATAAGTATTTAATTCTCTAATTATGAATTTTCATTTTCATAATATGCTAAAAATATAATATCCACTTCATCCATAATTAATACCTTGACTAATTATATTGTATTAATAAAGGATAAGAAGATATATCGTAAGGAAAATAAGCAAAATATAATAATTAGGAGCTTGATATTTTGGTGAAATAAAACAACGGATACCGAGCGAGGTGGCCAAGAACTCGCATTCGGTAGGTCCCAGGTTCAAATCCCCTGGCCGGCCAATTTGACATGGGTTTTTTCATGGTTTCTCCAGTCGTAAAGGCAAATGCCGAATTGTATATTTATATACCATAAATCATCCTCACCATTTCATCCTGTAACATCCATTTAAATTAATATCAGTTGAAATTTACTCCATTAAATACACCGACAATAGAAACAATTGACAAGCAATAGTTCCTACGTTAATAAGCTCTACTTCCTTAATGGATAAAATGATTCTTCTTGTATGAAGAAGTCGGTCTCTAATTGAAGGTAATCATTCCCTTTCCCATAGGAAAAGGTAGGAATATTCATTATGAAATATATTTGAATTATTAAATTTGCAGCAATTTTAAGGCAATTTATTTATTAATAATTTATGGAATTTTCAAGGTTCAGGTTTGTCTAAATGTCAAATCCCAACAACAAGATTCCTGTAAGGAGATGGATTCTGCATGTTCTTCCTTCCTTCAAGACCAGAAGCGATTAAGTGTATAACCCGTGAACCTTGTGGCCAATGGATAATAAGGATGCTTACGTCGCATCACCTTGGTAATTGCAATTAATGCAGGGCATAGAGTAATCGAGTGTTAATTTATCCAAGCTATTGAAATTCTGCCGGAATAGCCTATTTTCATCTTTTATGATGGATAACCCATAAATGGAAACTTAAAATCAAACATAACGACAACTGTAAAATGTTAGACGAAAATAATTCACCTTGTTTTTGCTTATTGTTAACAAGAACTTTTACCTTCAACTGTAATTATTCTAGTACAGGAAATGTTAAAATATCCCCCACAGAAACGTTAGAAGTAGTCAGCATTTTAACAGGCAATGGAAATAAAGTAATTGTTATGGCTGAATTGCCCATCAGTAATAAAACTGAGCTACTGCGTTAAATGTCTTTATGTTATGCAATAACATTCCCTGCGCCACTCATTCAAATCTTTACTCTCGCAGTTATTTCCTTTGTTTCGCTTCCTTTATTGTTTCTGTGTGTAGGGTGCGATGAGGTAACTACACGAAGGCCTACTTTAATCTACTTCCACAGAAATAATGTTTCATTTTATGACGATGTAAATACTGTGAAACTTTTATACTCAGTTTTCTGTACTATGAAATTTTTCCCCTTCTTCATGCTTTTTCTCCTTTCTCGCCCTTGTCCATCTCTTCTCCTCCTTCTCAGTCTTCTCATATTTATTTTCTTCTTCCATTTTTTATATTTTTGTCTGTTCTTTATTATGAATTACCGCTCTAATGTTATATTCGCCATTCTAACAATCTGTATTGACTTAACGCATTCTAAATCTATAAATTCCATAAAATCATTTTAAAATTATTTCTCAAAGTCTCCAACAAATTTATATATAATAGGCCTACCCTAAAGACCTTTATCCAGTTTTCTACTAATGCAGGTGAAAAAAAATCCGGCGTTTACAGCTTATGCAAAATGTGAGTGCTCTAACGACCTGTTTCGAAAAGAGAAGCAATGTTGAGAATGAAACGTTTGTAACGATGAATGCCACATCACCTGGAACTCTGCATCGAAGCTTCGACCCGTAAAACTCGCTGGCGAAACAAAAACAGCGTTTTAATTAATTTGTACGTTTCCACCTCTAAATAAACAGGAATTCAAGTTTGCTGTATTCATTAGCAAGCTTTCAGCCTTTTGCCTTGGTTTCGAACCTTTCAAACAAAAGACAAGCGGACTGACGTCACACACTCTGAGGTTCGCTGAATGGGGCAGTGCTTAACAATCTCTGAGCAAGATGGTTGTAGAGTGGACATGATCTTTTACTCTCTCTTTTCTGGTCTAGATTTTGGAGTGGAAATTCGGAACTTTTACTTTTAGTACTATACTAACCAATCATAGTCATTTTAGCCGGAGCAACAACGCTAAGGTTGACGAAGTAAATTGAACTCCTTTTCTTGGATTACTTAGAAGAAAGAAAATTAATATTTGCAAAAATTTCGTTATTAATAATCTAAAAGTTATAAGTACAGTCAACCCTCGATATAGTACCCCTCTTTATAGTGCCACCCTCGAAAAGTGCCAATAAATACGAGTGAACGGATCTTCTCCCATATAAAATACATAAGAAACCTCGTTACAGTGCCAAATCGTTTAGTGCCAGTGAATATAAGGCAAGATTTTTACAAAATATAGCTTGCAGTGATTTTTCTCATTTCAGAAGTCTTTTAAAATTGGCGTGAATGTTAGAAAGATTATTTAAGAAACATACTGTACTGAACTTCCAAGAAGTGAGTGTTCTCACGCCACTAACTGTAAATGTAGTGCGGTGGAATGAGGAAGCTATGTTAAGAAGTCGGACACACAGCGGACACAGCGTGTGTATAGAGCAGATAGAAAGAGCCCTTCAAACAATGAGTCATTCCAAACTGTCGCTTCTTTTAGTTCAGTGTCCATTCAGCTCTTAAACACTACACTTCAGTCACTCGTAACATTGTTGGAATGAAGAAAGCTGTTGTTACACTTCAAGAGAAAAGAGAAATTTGCAAATACAGTGAAATATTTCCAAAGTCTAGCCAGCAGGCTATTGCATCACATTTTCCATTATTGTGGATGAAAACTGTTAGCCGGAGATGCATAGGCAATATTGTATAATGCAATTTTTATTTTAAAAATTAAAATTCGTTTTAATGACACCCTCGCTTAGTGCCACTTAGAGAAGGGATGGTGGTACTATATCGAGGTTTGACTGTAATTTCCCGGCTATGACATTGAATTTTTCAGTCTGGCTCAACCTTTCCACCTTAGCTTATACACGGCCAGTGTGAAATAATTATCAGTCCAAATTTCATTGAATTAAAATAAAAATAAAAAGAATTTTACAAGCGCAAATATTCATAAAACGTTATTAAATAGTTTTAACCGATAATGCATTTTATACAAAGACAATAACCATAGTGTTGTGCGTTATTAGGTTGAAGCTTTCTAAATCCAATATCAATATTACAGCTACAATCCCAGGAGGCTTTGATCGCTGCTTTATTACTATATTATCAGCGGTTTGTTCCGCTCCTTCATTACAGCCAGTTTTTTAAAGGGTTTTTATATAAAGCCTTTATAATCGGCTATACACGACCACTTCATGTCCACTGAACAAAATGCCTTCGAGTGAAATTCACCACATTATAGAGAACAATTTTAAAATAATTAAATGATGAAAAGCATGACTAAAGTGTCCTTTTCTCCATTGACATGCACATTCTATACTTTATTCTGGTGCGAGTTTCTACCCTCAGCGGGCTACAGTTAAGAAATTCTTACATTTTACGCTTGGTTTTAATGGCCGACTTCACAAAACAATATATAGGAAACAATAACAAGTCATATCTTAATTTACCAAACCAGATCAATAAAATAATCCCTCTTAAAGGGTCTGGAGGCCCTTAGAGTTCCAGGAAATTGAATGAAAGTGTATGATCTTTTACAATTATATATGTATGTATGTTGTATTTCATTCAACCAATTCAAAACCTTCATCATTAGGAACAAATGGGTAAGATTTTACCGATTTCTCATCCTACCCACTGATTCCTTGTTGTAGGTTTTGAATTGGTTGAAAGAAAGGGATGTTGACAACAGAAATAATCTAATGATGAACAGGATTAGAAGAGTTTGGAAAAGTAAATTCGAAACATTCGTGTATTTTATTATCTTTCTGAAATAGCTAATGAAACTAATGTATTGTTATAAAATTTTACGTAGACAATTAGAAGATAATAATTTCGTTAGGTAATAATTATCATGGACTTTATAGAGAAAAACTAAATAGGAATACTACATTTTAAATATTAATAATTCTTATCTATTTATGTATTTAGTTTCTATCATCGATCATATAAAGATATTACCATTCGCGTTATCCGACTAAAGAACCGTCTTTTTTAAAAGTCTTAATTCCATTAAAAAGTCAGGATTTGAAACATTGACATTTTCACAGCCTATCTGTGGGGTAAATTGATGATTTACTCAATCTGTTAAGGGGAACAATGGATGCCTCTTATAGGAATCCCATATTGTAGGGCGTTTTGAAAATATGCAAAAAAGTGTTTCTCACATACTCTGCTTTTATACCATTTTAAGATGACAAAATTATACGTCAGTAGCAGTGAAGAAGTTTAGTCAGTGAAACCACAAGCAGCAAAACAAAAAATCTATGGCTTCTGCCATCGCGGGATCTCTATGTCAATTGGTGTTTATATTACATTGTTCTTAAAAGGACGTGTAATGGTACTCCAATCCATAATTCGTCCTAAATAGTAATAAAAACCTCACTCGGGATTGTGTACATTGATGGTTGAACATCGAGCATCTACAAAGCAAATATTTGCTTAGTGCACATAATTTATGAATATAATCTCGCACAATAGTAAATTCCATTCATGGATGTACTGTAGATAAATGTAACTGGCATTTCTTTTTATAGATATACTAGGAATTCCAGAAGGTAACTGAAGCACGGTGAATTCCATATTATTTGCGCATGACTTGGCGATATATAGTAGTAATAGGACTTCTCAACTGTCAGACACAAAGGACCGGTGACCCTAATCCTGGATGCTAATGTCCGGAAACTAACTGACGCGTGAGTAACAAGTCATTATTCCTGCATGACTTCGTGTTCGAGGCTGCTCACCTGCATTATCCATCCGTACCTTACCATAATATCCGCATCTGTTGGGAAAGAAGGTTCATTTTAACAAAAAGGCCTATGCTCAAATAGGAACCCAGTTGAGAAAGCATGCCCCGATTCAGAATATGTAGTCGGTTTTATTTATTTTACGTTATAGGGTATATTCTTTATAAGAAATTTCTCGGGGACAGATGTTTGGTTTATTATAATCAAAGTTGAATTTTAGTATTATTCGGCAAACGTGTCCCCTCTTCTATTAAGGTTTATATTATTTTGTTTTGACTGACAAAAAATTCTAAAAATTACTTTTGCTCTTATTTGACAAAAGGGCCTACACCACCTAGCGGAAAGACGAAATGCTTCCTTCATCTTAAGCATGGCTTCTTATAATATAGACAATGGACAATAATATGACCACAATAGAGATATATTTAATACCAACAATAAGTATCTGTGATCAACATTTGAAAACTTTAAAATTATTATTAAAATATGCTTCATGACATTTTATTTATGCAAATATTATATTATAGGTCTATTATTTATGTTTTTCATTTGTTCCGTTCAATGTGTAATTTTCATATTGCATGTGTTTCTTCTTACTTTTTTATATTTTTTAGTTCTAGTAATAGTTTAAATATTTTTAGTATTAGGCTACATTAAATATCTAATAGTAGTGTTGTAGTGTTTAATATTAGTTTTAGCGTTGTCGTAACGCCATTTTGTAAAACTGGTGTAATTAGTGTAAGAGAATATTGTAATTGGACAATGAGCCTGTTATATTCTCAGCATAATAAATTAATATTAAATAATTTTGATTTGTGGCATTCCCTTCTTTAAGTGGAGGCCCATGATTATAACACTATCCCATCACAGTCAATAATTGGCAAACAACCGCTTAGTTACTATTAAATTATCTTGATCTCCGTAAATATATTAGGCTATTTCAATTTGAGACAGTAAAATATAACATTTAAACTGCGAAAATTAGACTATCACCCTCGACTGGGCCTCGGGTGTTAAACTTTCTATGACGATTGTCCAATGGATAAGTTTCCCTATTGTTAAAAAATATTAAACACAATTTATTTGTAGAAAAAATCTTTTAATTTACATATTACAACTCCACAGTCTTGTATCAGCTATTGATGAGGAAACACGCGCTCGCGCGGAACTAGCAGAAAGTGGAAAATGGGCATTGACCTCGAAACATACCGCGCGCGTATAGGGACGTTCGGAAGGAGTAAAATAAAAAATAATAATAACGAACAAGTACAGTATTTATCAAAATGCGTATGGTTTTTTGGTATCATTATGGTGGCATTATTGGTAATAGGAGGTGTCGAAATGAACCCGGGCCCCCCAGGAAACAATAGTGAAAGCAGTGACAACCCTACAACAGTGACGGACTTGCTCAAGAAAATGGACGAAAAAATAAACAAGAAATTAGAAGAGTTAAATAAGAAGATGGACTATACACAAGGTATGTGGAATAACCTTCAAGAGAAATACGAAGACATGAAAAAAGACATTGACACCTTAAAAGAATTGAAGTGGACAACTCAAAAACTAGAAAAAGAGTCGAGGCTAAGGAATATCGTCATCTTCGGGATGGAAGAGAGAAATAGGGAGCGAAGAGTGGATACATGTGCTCGTGTAACTGAATTTATAAAGAAGGAATTAAACATGAACTTAACTGAGCTACACATCGAAAATGTATACCGCCTGGGCAAGGGAAGAAATCGACCGATTTTAGTGAAGTTCGTGAGTGGTATAACGAAGGACCAAGTGATGAGTAGGGCCCCTATGTTGAAAGGAAGAAGATTTAGACTCGACCATGATTATAGTTATGAAGAAAGAAGAACACGTAGAGAATTATTGCCATTTCTAAGAAAAGCAAGAAGTGAGGGAAAGTTCGCGGTACTAGTAAAAGACAAGCTGAGGGTTGAACAAAGACTTTACGACTTGCATTTCTGCAAGAATAACTTTACATTAGAACCGTTAAACAGAAGTCCAGCAGTAGATAAAGAAAACGTGCCCGGCGATACAACTCAGCCGGAGATAACGATAAAGCTTTCGCGCACAACACATGCTCGCCCGCAGGTCATAGACACCCCAGCACCGGAAATGGTTGACGTAAACAGTCAGTGGCAACAACTCGGTGCGTGTGCCATCGATGGAAGGAATACCGCTGACATAGCTTCGAGACAGACTGTAAGTGATGACGAGATAATTTCATCGCCCCAGGGAAGTTTAATACAACTGGACAAGACTAATAGTAGGGCTAGCAAACAAGCTTATAATCTCAGAAATTGGGCAACCCCACAGCCCAAGTTCTTTAAAAAATAGGATCAGTGCCAAGAGAAGGGTTTGAGCATCGGTCTCCTCAATGTCGAAGGGATACGGAATAGTCTAAAAAATGGGGAACTTCAGAATATAATAAAGAATTATCACTTTTTTTGCGTGGTCGAGACATGGTTGAAACAGAACGAATCGATTAAGATAAAGGGATATGAATGTATAGCTCAAAATAAAGACAAGAAAAGTAAATTTGGGAGACATCCAGGGGGACTAATGATTATAATTAGGAACGACTTAATGAAAAATATAGAAAAAATAGATAGCACGAACGAAGAAAGCCTATGGGTAGGACTAAAGAATAATAAAGGGGAAATGGAGTTATTATTAGGTGTTACTTATCACCACCCTAAGGGTTCACCGTATTTTAACAATAAATTTTACGATAAATTAAATAAGGAGCTAGATGATATGAGGACAATTTATAAAGCAAATTATGTGTGCATAACTGGGGATTTTAACAGTAGAACAGGTAAGCAAGATCCAACTACTTTCAGCCCTGAAGTTAACATTGCCCCCAACGGTATAAACCGTGATTTCTCGACCAGAATGAGTAAGGACATGGTAATAAATGATGAAGGGATAAAATTGATAGATTTCTGTGCAGAGAACGGATTAATTTTTTTAAATGGCAATTACGGATCAGATATTTATGGTAATTTTACATTCGCAAATGAGCAGGGTGCGAGCATAGTTGATTATATATTAGTATCACATTTCTTAGGGGATAAGATAAAAGATTTCGGAATATCTGAGGTGGTTTACAGTCCTCATATGATTTTATCGGCCGAGTTAGACTTGGACATAGGCAACGAGGAGGACCCTCTCAGACCCTCCTCAGTGAGTGAGGATAAATATTGCATAGTAAATACGAGAAGAACTTATGTGTGGACCGAAGAGAACAGTGATCGCTTTAAGTCAATCCTGAATGATAGTAGTTCGGAGTTGTTAGAAATAGGAATACAATATTTCTTAGATCAAGGCAATACTGACGGTGCTGCACAGTTGCTTTATAGAGCCATAGAAAGGTGTAGTGTGGTGAAGGTAAGCAAACATACAGGCCCCTCACGGAATATCTCATGGTATGATTTAGAATGCAAAAATATGAGATCACAATTAAGATTAGCTTATAAGAGGTGGTGCAAGACAAAAGGTAGATCTAGTGAGAGTCCTGAAAAAACGTGTTACATGGATATGAAAAATCAGTATAAAAAATTACTAATAGTGAAAAAGGAACTTTTTCATAACAAAGAGAGTGCGAAAATAAATAACTGGTTAACTAGCAATAGCACATCAGAAATATGGAATTATCTTAAGAGGTTGAAATATAATACTACTAGGAATTTAACTATAAACGAAGAGTCATGGGTCAATCATTTTTCCGAATTATTTCAGCTTAGAGAAGCAAGTAGGCCCACATATCATAATATACATGTATATCCATGTATGAATTATATTGAAGGATTAGACAACGAGATTAACAAATACGAAGTTAGTAGGATAATCAAAAAAGCTAGGGCCAGGAAATCACCGGGCATGGATGGAATTCAAACACAGGTATGGAAAAAAATGTGTGAAAATCAGAGATGGCTAGAGATATTAACTAAATTCTTTAACAAAATTAAAATGACGAATCAAATACCAGAATCATGGAAAAAAGCTATTGTAGTGCCTATATACAAGAATAAAGGTGATACTCAAAACCCCAGCAATTACAGAGGCATAAGCCTGTTGACAGCAGTATCTAAATTATACACGGGAATTTTAGCAAATAGGTTAACCGAATGGCTAGAAGCACATAACTTAATATCCCAATGGCAAAGCGGGTTTAGGAAAAACAAGAGAACTGTTGACAATTTATTTATCTTGCAAGCTGTGACAGATAAATACCTTAGTAAAAAAAGGGGGAAAATTTATTGGTGCTTTATTGATTTACAAAAAGCATTTGACACAGTTAATAGGGATCAATTGTGGTATAAACTTAGAAAAATAGGTTTAAGTGACATGTTTACAAACAATATAGCTGCATTGTATGATAATATAGAATTTTGTGTAAGAATTAACCAATACGGTAGCAATACGAGGATGATTAACCAAAGAACGGGTGTCAGGCAAGGGTGCAACCTTAGCCCCCAGTTGTTCAATATATTCATAAACGACATTTTTGACGAGGTAGAAACAACTAGCAATCACCTACCAACAGTTATGAACGTATGTATTCCAGGAATAAAATTTGCAGATGACTTAGTATTAACGGCAATTACACCCATAGGTTTACAAAGAAGTATTGATGCAGTCAATAAATTTTGTAACGACTGGAGTTTAAAAATTAACATTGACAAAACCAATATTTTAGTCTGCAAAAATGGCAATAAACTAAGTAAGTGGGAAAAATGGAGCATAGATAATAAAGCTATAAAGTGTGTAAATTGTATAAAATATTTAGGAATAATTTTTAATAATAAGGGATCTTGGGAACTTCAAAACAAGGCTGCATGGAACAATGGCAAAGTAGCTATGAATGCTATATACAATTGCTCAACCAAACTACCCGAAATCAGATTCAAAATGTTAAACAGGTTATATAAAGCAATAGTTGAATCAAAAATGTTATATGGAAGTGAAGTGTGGGGGGAAATTAATTCTTGGAAATATATGGATATGATGAGAGCCAGGTTCTGCAAACAAATATTGCAGGTACCAAGATACTCATCAAATGAAGCAGCTCGATATGAACTAGGATATGACAGTAGTATGGGGGTCATTTTAAGCAAAATTTTAAGGTATTACAGATACATCTGGGAAAAAGACAATGAAGATATAGTGAAAATCTGCTTCCAAGCCCAAGTGAGTGATAATGGCAATCGAAACAGAATACAGTACATTAGGAAAACATTAGATGAGATAGGATTAAAGTGGATATGGAATTCAGTATTGAACAAGGAGAAAAACATCAATGTGATTTCAAAAATAGTTATTAAAAGATGTAATGATATACAAAGGCAGAACCATTTTGCTGTAATGAGGGAAAAGAAATCTTTAGTATTTTACATCAAAATGAAGGAAATGTGGGGTATGGAAAATTATGTGAATGATTGCTCGAAGAAACAAAAAGCTGGGCTAGCATGGTGGAGATTAGGGATATGGAAGCTTAGAGGGGCAAGAAGAAATTTTGAGAAAGGCCGTTGCCCATTATGTCTTAGTAATGAAGATGCAGAACATATAATTTTAAGTTGTCCCGAAACTGAAACGCTACGACATAAGTTTTTAAATAAAAAAATGTTAAAATTAAATAAAGAAGTGGCATATAAGAAATTATCTGTAACAAAAAACACGAAAACACTAAAGGAACTGGGAAATTTTTTGTACATAGTTAAAATAAAATGGGAAAATCAAATTAGTTGCTTAAGAGAAATTGGTTAGAAATGGTAAGGGGATATACTTTCAAAAGGTAAACATTTATTAGTAATAGTATTGATTGTAGATGTATTGATTTTAGATATATGTGTTTTTTATGTATGCAGACGCCCTTTGGTGAAAAAACTTTCTGTAACACCAGGGGTGATCTTTTGTACAACGCAAGATACAAGAATAAATCATTCATTCATTCATATTACAACTCTTCAGCTTTTTTTTCGACATAATCACCATTTTTTGGAAACATTTTTGGTAGAGTAACACCACTTTCCCCAAACCACTGTTGTACCATACCATGCCATGTCCTGTTGCCGTAGCCAATTGTTCACTTCTGATTTCACTTCATGATCAGTATGAAAATGCGTACCTCCAAAATGCAACTTCAGTTGGGGAAATATGTGAAAATCATTTGGAGCAAGATATTGAGAATATGGAATATGTAAGAAAATTTCCCTTAGCTTCTCCTGGGTCCGTCAATGAATGCAGACAGATACTGTGGTCTCTTGAGGAACCTCCGATCTACCATCAAAAGAAAATTCCCTCAACTTTTGTCTCACAAAAAAGAAGAGTTTTATTGTGTACAATAAAAGTCTTGCAGCAAATAAATTGTTAAATATTTTTTAATACTAGGGAAACTTATACAACTGTCGTGATTGCCATTAAAATATTATTTTTTTCTTAATAAATTATTATTAAATAAATTAATCTAATGGAGTCTTAATTATTACTTGAAACTATTACGTTATGACTTACATTTTTATAACTTTCTCATACAACTGTAGACAAAGACATTTGTATAACGTCTTACAGCTACAGAAGACAGGTTTTCGAAACGGAAGGCCACTCACCTGAAAGGAAAGAAACCGATATAAATAAGTAGATTCGAATTTCATATGGTTATAATGAAGACCTGTATAGAATTACATATCATTATGATACCATTACGTTATAATCTGTGGCTTGGTTCTAAAAGGGCCAATGTCAATTCCTTGCAAAAATGAGATCTATGCATTATTGAGCTCGGCTAGTCATCTTACGAAAATAAAATTGCAAATGTCTCTCGCTATTAATAGACATAATACAAAAACCTTAGGGGCCAATGTCAGACGTTCTCAGCAAAAAATGTTACTTCTACAAAGACTTCAAAGCCAGTTATCTCAAAAGCAAGTTTTATAACATTGGCCCTTTTAGAACCAAGCCAAAATTATGTAATAAGCTATTATAGTATGTTCGAACAAAAAAGATTGTTCTGCATTGAACAGAAACTATTATTCTGTATTGAACAAAATAATGTATTGCTTATGTACAGTTATGCTGCTCTTGCTTGCAAATCGGACTTGGTGTTGCGAAAGGTCCATTTAGTTACACCAGAAATATTGTACACTTAATAAAGAAGGTTTACTGTGTGGAGGATAAGAGCAAGGAGCATACTTTTGTATAGTGGAATTAGTTTATGAAGCAAAGCGATATCGGACCACTTGTGCAGCAGAGTGTGAAATGAAGAGAGGGCGATGCTGTGCGTATTTCAACTTTTATTTGACGATTTTACGAGGCTCACGAGAAGAAGGGCTTTCTGGATACATAGCTAATGCAGCGGCCCTGATTTATTATGTTCTCAAGCCGTACACCATGTCCATATACTGGGTGATGCGTGCGTTTAAACTCGAAGCTTAGGCCGTATCCAAAAACTGCATTGACATCTGAAGTGAGCTAGATGGCAAATTAAGGGATGACAGAAATGTTGATAAAGTAATTTTATTAAAAATTCAATTAAAGAGTCAAGAACCTTTTAGTACCTGGCCAGAACTTATGCCGTTTGGACGCATGGAAACGGAGATGCTTACACCCATTTTCAAACCCCCATGCACTTCCAAATGCTACTGCATGCAAACCTTAGGGTCATTTTACAGATTAAATTTGGATGCTTTTAACCATATTCATAATTTGTCTTCTCCCCCAAAAATAGAGACACAGCTATGATTTTTGCACATTGTTCTCTACAATGTGTGCAATAAAATGTTTAATAAGATTCTTTGTACAGGCTCGAGTTATATTTTCAAATAATCCCCGAGCATTTTTCATCTTTCTGGGTAATACATAGGCTATATTTTTAACAAAAAATATACAATATAAAAAAATCCAACAGTAAATCTGTAAAACAAGTATCGAAGAACCTCACATAAAAACCCTCAGTTTCATACTTTAATATCTGTCGGAGGAGGTAGCTTTCAAATTTGATTTTTAAAAAATCAGCTTAGTTAATATCTCAAAAACAAATCGAGATATTAAATTAAAATTTCAAACTTTAGTTTAAGTTTACATTTTAATTAAGTGTGCCATACTTCAAGTTTCTAGGAAAAATAGTTTAGAAAATCACTCTCAACACTTCGGTCGAGAGCTGCATAATACATAGAAAACAAATCCTTATCAGCTAGCAATTGAAAATGCTTGCTTCATTAATAGCTTCTTAGACAGATCACAAGGTGGTTTTTGTGCCTCATGCACTTTTTTACAATCATGGTTTTGTTTTTTCCACAGGTAACCTATGAGGAAGGCCGTGATTGAGGCATCACGTCAAAAGCTCACGGTAAGGAAAAACATAATATTTAAAACAATGACATTAACTTCATGAATAAAAAGTGTTTTTAGTTGTTAGTTATACCTAGGCGAATGTTTCATAATAATTAAATCAATGTAAAATATTTTACGAATTGTATAATTTTGTCGAATGACAATGTCCCAGTATTTTATACATCCAGTAACTATAATGTTCATAATTTATTTTAATCAGACCGTTTTTATTCTACCTGTATCCCTGGAAGCTGAGCCATAATTTTTTTCACTGAGGAGTTCTATTACCTGTCTCTAGATCTACAGACATGGGACCGAAGTCTAAGAGGAAGTTCATGGTTTTAGTGTATCGTAGAAAAGCACTGTTAAAGTCATAAAATATGCAGATAAGTGTATAGATAAAGAATATCAAAAGAAACAATAACATTTTACCATTTCTCGTTACATGAATCCAAATTAATAACAAAAAGAAGAAAGCATGTCAAAAAAGAAATATTATCTGGTTTAGCTCCTATTTACGTTGCAGCACTGCTTCGTGTTTTGGGTAATTTTACAAACTTTAAGATCATAATTACGAGTATATTTCTATGGCTCAGTGCATATGTGTTAACTACGATTTTTTTTGTTAAATGTGCAAATTTGGAAGCTCCTGAGGTGTATCTTCATTCTATACCAAGTGAAAATGAGAAGCTTACCATAGTTTCTGCAGGGGGAAATTTGTTCAGTTACTTATCCAGGGTGAAAATTCGTGATAATTACGTTTTAAATTGGATATACGAAAAACTATAGAATTGTACTTAACATTTACGTAAGCCATTTATTAATACAAATAAAATAAAATATTTCATAGATCCTATATCTATCCATAGAACATCCATCTATTCCCAGTCATTTACTGTAACTTCTGCACAATCTTGGAATCTTCTTTCCCCCCAGCATCAGAGTCTGTTGGACGCTGTCAACATTTAAATCCAGGCTAATCGAATATCTATTGAATATATCTAAATACTAATTTCTTCGTGTATAGAACCCCCGTTCTTTAAATTGTTTCTTGTATAGCGAATACCTAAAGTTAAAGTTATTTCTTTTTTCAGTGTTACAAATTTTGGTAAAGTAGTTCTATTTTATTTAACACACTCTTAACTGTTGAATACGCATTTTGTATATTGTGTATTATTATTACTTGTAGAACCATTTAGTCTACTTATTTGTCCTTTAAAAAAAAATCTGTTTCTGGTTGAGAATAAGAGAAGGCTTGAAACCTTAACTCTGCCAGATTAAATAAGAATTATTATTTATTATTATCAATATTATTTTGATAGATCCTAAACTGAACTAAATAATTAAAAAAACAACAATCACACGAAATTGCATAACTATTAGCAGATAGGTACATTTAAATAACTACTAGTAAAGCCATTGTTCCAGAATGAACTAATACAGAAGGGATTTTTCAATGGAAGCGCTACTCGCATACGTTTCTATTTCCGTGAAATCAAAAGCCAAAGTACCAGGCCAGGGGCATAAAATAAACACTAGGTCAAGCGTATCTTGTGTGGATTTAAAAAATTGAGTAGCCTTCAAAATACCTCAGCTGTCAATTACTGTATGTGTGGATCAGATTAAGTGGCGCGCAAGCGTCAGGTGAAAGGGATGTTCATTTGTTTCCCATGTGTAATATATCACTTGCATTATCAATAGCTCGCTACCCATTCAATTATATCTTGATATCTAGTAATATTTTATGTAGTTATTACACCTGCCAGCACTGTACACTCGGGCTTATGTCCTGAATGTCTCTCTTTTTCGGTAACCATTATGTACATGCGACGTTTTCATTATAGGCCTATATGGCAAGGGAGCACCGACATTATTTTAAAAGATATTTCCCTTCCTTTGCGTAAAACGTGTTTAAGGAATAAGCACAGAATATACTACAGATTTTAAACCTCAATAAGGAAAAAGTAATTTCGATTTCGGAAAAAGTAACTTCAATTTCGGAAATAATAATCTTTATTTCGGAACAGTATTAAAATAAACACATAGGCCTAAATTAAATGAATGGTTATTAAAATTATAGCTTCCTAACAGAACAGTTATTGCTAATATAAAAATTCTTTGAACTATATAGAATTTAACACCAATTTTCTACAGGAATGTTGTGGCCTGTATAGTGGGAACACTTTACCTTTTACTTTACCTAATGTTGTCCATTCGCATAGAGCAGGATAATATTTCTGCATATGGTTGAAAGCGCGAAGACACATTTGAGAGGTGGTAATCTATATTGCAGCATCAGAAATCCTCTGTTGTCTGAATTCTTTCTGGGTTAGTACGGTACCACAAAACACGGTTAGTACCGGTACACAACGTAAACTTAGGCCTATTACTTATTTACAACTCAGAGCTATTGTTGTCCAGAGTTGCGAGTAAATAAATGATTCGTTAAAGTTGTACTCTAATAAAATGATTAAATTTTATATTCGAAGTTGAAAATTATTCCTGAAGTACGGAATCAAATATCCTGCTTAAATTCTGTATATTTCAGTGAACAGTTATTACTTTACGTATTGTATGTGGGCCGCAGAGTTTCTTTATTTTACTAACCATTAATTTAATTTATGTGTGAAATAGTGTTCCGAAATAAAAAAAATGTAGAGAGGGTGTTAAATTATGTGTAGTTCAAGAATTGTTGTCCTATATTAGCAATACCTATTGTGTTAGAAAGATATAGTTTAAAAACCATTAATTTAATTTAGGCCTATATGTTTATTTTAACAATGTTCCGAAATAAAGTTTACTATTTCCAGAATTGAAGTTACTTTTCCGAAATTGAAATTACTTTTTTTTCCGAATGTAGATTTACTTTTTCCCTTTTTCTACTCTAATATTCAGTCTGGTCCATAACTGGATGGTGAAGTAAAATTCCTTACTATGAAGATCTTGGAGGCTCTTAAGGTTCCTGGAAATTAACGTTCCAGGATATACAAGGAGCTCATGAAAATGCAAATCTTACCAGCCCTTACCTGACCGCATTTAATTATAACACGATAATTCTTCCGGTTGCTATTTTCTGTTAAGACGAGAAGACGACTACATGACCGTAGTGTCCCGACGACCTAATCAAGAACCCCACCCACAATTTTCTGGTTTGTAACATAGGTTGAATGGCAGTCAACTTTCAGAGAAATATCAATACGGTCCTTGGTTATAATACTCATTAGTGTGGTTCATTTCCAATCTTTTGGGTGTTATAGTCCTACATAAACCACTTTTCGATGAGGAACTTCAGATGGTTTCTATCCTTCCTCCACATTGGAGTTGTCATTAAAAATAAATACCTTCTGTATGAGCATTGCTGCAAATACTGGAAAAGATACAGACACTCATCTTCTTAAGATTTCTGAGAGGAATTCAGGATTACGAATAATTTCATATATCGATCGTGTTGACTATTATTTTCAGCCATCGTGGGTGTACTAAGTACTATCTCAACAATACCATTCATATAAAATACCCCTATTAATTTCATTTATGTGGAAAGTTATAGAACTTGTTAATCTCAATTTTGACACTTTCTTCATATGAACGTTGTCTTTCACCAGTTTACTCTGACCTGAAGCTGGGAAACTCGCTTCAAATAGCTGCTTAGCGAACAAGCAACTTTCAGGTCATATTATACAGTTACCTTTATAAGATGATACGGAAAACAGAATTCATGTATAGACATTCGTATGATCATCGATTGATGCTTATTATTTATTGAAAGTTGAATTATGTTTCCCCATATAATCTTTTAGCCAGTGCTTTGCTGGCGAGTTAAAATAACCCCTCCCATGATGCTCCACTCTCCCCTAAAGCTTCGCGTGATGAATTGTTGGGAATAAAACAGATTCGTATCAGGGTGACACACCTGTAGTTCCAATGCTCGCCATAAGGAATAAAGGACTTTTATGTCCCATAATATCTATAAAGCAGTTCTAAAAACCAAGAATTCCAAGAACGGTAATAATTATTACTCCCTAATCTCTTGATGTGAAAATTGCAGTCATTATTACCTCTTCAATGACCTTATGCTTACTAAAGGGTTTTATGTGAGTGGCTAGGAAAGCGCAAAGAAAATACACAGCAGACCTCAGCGTTTAACCTGTTCACTGCTACCGATGTATAGTCCAGTAATATATTTCATGGCCAGGCAGCTTCAAAGGAATAAACAATTAAGTCAGTGTTTCTTTATGTTAATTGATCTGACTAAATCGGCCTTGGTTTCCTCTTTCCAAAACAAAAGCAACGTTGCAATATTCTCTCATTGTTATCACTGGCCTCAGTTCTTCCCTCGCTTTAATCAGTTCACATGTGTTTACTATAACTGGATCTTGCAACTTCGCGTTTCACTCCACGCTGAGTTGACGAGTAGTTGTCATAGCCGTCGCAGGACATTCTTAGATTTTGATTGGCTGGAGTAACTAGCTGATCGGTGCGGTAAAAGTAAAGAACATGGTTGAGCTGTCTGCAAACTTTTGCTCCTAACAAAAGGAAACCGCCCGGCCACCGTCACCGCAAAGAACTGCATAATGGTCGAGGAATAAACACAATAGATTGTTTTATTTTAAAATACGAAGATATTTTTATCCACGCATTAAAATTATCGTCTAGGAAGATAAGCTACTTCATTACAATGTTCTAGATGATTTCAAACTTATAACCCACTAGTGATATTAGTTGATGACTCTTTAAACCAAAATATAAATGTAGCTCTGAAAAGGTTAATTTCTTTTAATAATTGCACAATGTTTGGAATAAATATGTTCATATTATATAGATAACAATAATCCTTCTGGTGGCATTATGGGCCGGGATCGACATAGCCACTAACAGAAATGAGTATCACTAGCAATCCTGGAGTAAAGGGGTCAGGCTGACAACCTTGCCACCTTCACGTTCCGAATGTCTAAAATATGGGAGCTTCACTTTCCTAGAACCCTAAGTGCCTTCATGGTCTGTATAGGGAATTTTTACTTTACTTTATACCTAGGTCATCTGCATGGAGCTATATGCAATATTATAATTTAAATTAAAAGTGATGTAAATATTAAATTAGGTTTGAAGGTCACACTGGTCTATTTTAAAATTTTAAGACACTTTTGTAATTACTTACGACAAGTTCTCTCTACGACGGCAATTACATTATAGAACTTGATACGTTGTGAGAAATAATTTTTAATTTCTTGATATTTTGTCATTGGTATTTGAATATTCAAACAATATCTCCTACTAAATTCCTAAAACTAAGTTTTTATCTGATATAGCATATTACATGTTACATATACTAAAATATCATAAATGTGTCATAATTTTCAGATGAGCAAACAATGATTTGCAAAGTGCTGTGTCTTCAGTTCTTGTTAATGTTTGTAGGCTAAAGATTTTATTTTTGTAAAATAAATTAAATTTAGCGAAACTTCTATGTATATTGCTTTTCTGTAGATTAGAGCTTTATACTGATGACTAATGATCCGTATTTGTTGCTATACTTAGACGTAATTGGGAAGAATATCATAGTTGTAATAATTATTTTTTCGATATAGTAAATAATTCATTTGAGGCTAATCTGGAGCATAGATAAATATAATTAGTATAACTCCAACGAAAATGAAGAATATAATGTATGAGAAACACAAACGTTTTGATATTATACCTCTAATTATTAATCATAAATATAAAAGTGGTTTCAATAAAATTAATGATATTAATCCTCGCTTGGGTTTCATCTATTTTAGGCGCAGTTAATTTCATATCCACAATTATCAATATAAAACCCACTAATATATTACTAGAACAGATCCCCTTATTTGTATGATCTGTAGGAATTTTATTACTGTTATCAGTATTATCTGGGACAATGACAATATTATTAACAGAACTAAATCTATATTTTTTGTTTAAATCCAGCAGAAAGAAAGTAGCCTATTAACAGTTTAAACTCATTTCAAATTCATTATCAGATAGGATTCGTCTTTGGTATATATTTATTTTTTAAAGATAGGCGATTAATTTTGTTAATGAAAATGATTTTCAGCCCAAGGATCAAAATCATTGGTTTATAGGCAAAATTCATAATCCACAATCTGACAACAAATGAATCCAAAGAAGTGAACGATCTTGTTAATTTATGAAAATTATCGTGAACTTTAATGTAGGCCTAGGACCAGGGGTATAGCCACTGGCTACATACGGGCAAAGAAAAAAGCAATTGGGTCCAAATGAAACAAATTATGATAAATTATTTCTTTTTGTACGAATAACTTACTAATGAGTATGCCGGTAGCTTTAATCTTTATCATATTAGAGTTTTTGTAAAATGCATCTTCCCCATTCCCTGAAATAGTTTTTTAAAACAATTTTATAGATTTAAGTGTATGCCTTTGCCTTTAAGAACTCGTTGTTGGTATTAATGTATTTTTTCTTTCTTTTCAATCGTTCCACACATGATTAATAAATTTAAAAGAAAGCATATTACGACATTTACGTTCTTTTTCCAGGGATTAGAACTTTACAGGTCTATTGGCGATGGGTCCATGAAAAGCGTTAGGAGAGCTACAATGCCGCGAACTAAATGGAAGGTAGGAGAAGTCAAAGGAGAATGTAGGGAAACTGGAAAGAGAAGAACACATTAAAGTATAATATAAGAAACTTCTAACTTCTTTAATGAAAATACCTGGGGTTACAGAATATTCTTTACTTTCTGCAAATATAGCTTAAAAAACACATTAAAAAGATGGGGTTGGATTGCTGTTTTTATACATTTCAATGTATCCACTCTTCAAACATAAACAGCTTCTTGGAATCGCGGGAGGTTAAATACACATACATTTTGCGAGATAAAATACGAAACTAAAATTGTTTAATAAAGAACTGAATGCTATATCAACAAACTTCCTATAGTGACGTTTATTTAGACATATACATAACATGCTTCGAATGTTTATATAGGGAAGGGTTATGTTCACTAAGCATGTTCTTTAGGTAGAGGTGGGAGAATGTATCACGCGATGACAACAAGGAATGACAACAAGAGTGCGCTCAGGTATAACCAGGTAGAGATAAAAAGTGAACATGTTCCATATAGCTTTTATAAGGAAGGCGTGATCAAATAAATTATCTCCGATTTATATTCTACACATAAATGGTGACCAGTGATGTTGATGAATGTAAACAAATTGTCCTTTTATCACCTTCGTATAAACTGCGGTAGATGCACTCGAGGCGCGCACTGCTTATGTTGTGGAGTGATTGTCCATACACAGTGACGTCATGCTGGGTACATGTCACACTAAACTTGACTCTTCAATCCCTGTTTAAAAATTCGAAGCCTATACATAACCAATGTATTGCCGTTAGCATATAAATCCCATACAGAGCCAAGTATCTGGAATACTAAAATCATAATACATGTCCTATAATCTGCCACAAATAGGTTTTCAAAAATGCGTTGCACAAAATATACTATCGTTTCAAACTAAGTCCTTGTCAAGCATTTTTGAACTTCCTAAAATCCTTCACTATTTTAAATTTTCAACACTATTATGATTAACAGGTGTGGATCATACTTAGTTTTTACATTAGGCTTACAGGTAATGGAAGTAAATGTAGAATTTTTAGTACACTACTTATTAATGACATAAACATCGAGGAGATAATCTAAAATAAGAAATTACCGATTGCCATATGCTAACAGCTCATTTTCCTAAACCAGTAAATATATCAAGGATGTCCCCTTTAATCTTTGTTTTCCAGGAACAACATACTATAAGCTATGTTTATCTACATGGAATTAAAGTTTACATATTTATAAACAAAAGCAATCTTTATTAATAACTAAAATAATCAATAATACAAAGGTTTCATTCAAACACAGAAAATAAACAATAAAAAAGAAAATTAATTTCTTTACATATATTTTTTCTTTTTTTGTAATTTTCAAACATATGGCATGTTATTCTAGATATGAATAGGAGCTGAAAAATAATTTCTCATCGCTTGCGATTTCTAGAGTGAAAGGAATAGCCTTTAGACCTCGCTGAGATGCGAGATGATTATGCAGCTTATGGGAATGATGAATAGTTGGGAAGACAGACTCTGGATCTGCCTTACCTCAGCTCTTAAGAAGGAAGCTGGGAGATTGCTAACGGCAGGTAGCCTACACGTACAAGATTTTACACGTATCAAGTATTATCTGAAGATGGCAGACCAAAACCATAGCAATGAATGTAATGCAAGCATTTACCGTATAATTCCTAAGACGATACCAGAGTTTATTTCGGCGATTAAAAAAAAAAATAATAATAATAAAAAATAAAAACTCGAAGCGTTATATTTGTACTGTCACACAGTTCTAGAAAATTAATACATACGTGCACCGTCATATCAGTCTTAGTCGAGTACGTGCAAATAATACACCGGAAGTCAGCTGTGTCTGCTCCAAGTGACGGTCGTAGGTGAGGCTTGAAGTACCATTAACATAGCAGCTCTATATTGCTTCCCCAGGGAGCTGGCAGAGCAAGCTTACCTGGCAATCGTTCATGGATTCTACGATGACTGTTCTTCCCTTCGACTCGCACGCTACTAGCCGAAGCGATATTAACATTTCTGACGAAAAGACTAAACAAATATTGAAATAACGGGCACTGAAGACCTCATAGGCCATCGTTATAATGCCTTAAGGAGCTATACTGGAACAGCTGTCTAATATTCAAATATATCTTAGTAGTAATTACTAATTACTTGAAATACTGGCAGGAGAAAGAGCTTAAGTCATGACCTAGGCCTATGTTGTTGAAGTCACGAAAACTAAATGTGAATCATAATTTTGAGTCTCTCTTTTAACATTCACGTTCGGGTTTGTCAACGCGACAGCTGACTTCGGAACTCGGGTAAAATAAAACAAACGCTTATGAGGAAAGGATAATAAAAGTGACTGTGAGATAATATAATAAACAGACTGAGAAAGGAAGGCAGCAATACCACCGAACACGCAAAACCTGAGTTTATGGTAATTGTGCTTTTTATGGTTCTAGAAGAATCGTCATGAATGTGTAATTTACTCTAACAAGACAGAAGAAAAGTACAAATTAGAATTTAAAACCAGCTATAAATTCAAAACACTTTTCTTCGAGCTTGTATTTAAAGTGTTACAAGGATCTAAGTTTAGAAAAGTCTTCAAGTGTAACTTGAAACTACTTCGATTAGTCTTTTCATCTTATTATACAGACCTACCCTCATTCATTGAGTGCTCTGCGTACTTACATCTAAAGATGATTCATCACATATATCTCCCTTTCCTTATCCACCCAGTGCAATTTTAAAAATGTTAACAACCAGACTATATTCCCTCCTTGTGTTTACTTTGAGTTTATTACCTTTATTTTTACCAATCTCTACTTCTTATGAGAAGAATTGCGTCAACTTCTGAATAAATTATTTACATATTTCATGCTCGTTGAGGCTTATAGGCTATTATCTATTTGTATGTTGTTATTTTCCACCTTATATCCCCAAACATGGGTTACATAAAGGCACCCTTATATAAGTCTAAGTCTGCTTACAATATAGTGTTCCAATATATGCTACAATATCATGTTCAATTTACAAATCTATGTGATGTTATTTCAAAAAATCTAAAATAATATTTCACCTTATCATAGTACAAAAATACTCATCACTAAATAAAAATTAAAATTACAACAAAAAACTTCAAATATAGCCTAGCATTACTTATACCGTATAATTACTGTTAAAATCTTGCAAACCTATGTACCGGTAGGTTCATTGTATCACCAAGAAGAAGTACAGTTTGAATTATGATCACGCAAATGAATTGTTTATACAAGTTTTAACTTCATGTGGTCATATCGCGTACTTGTAATTCGGTATAAGCTTACCATTAGTCCGCATGGCTATAATAGAAGGCATATGAGCTGAGCTAAGCGTGCATTAAAATGAAAAGTTTCCAATAGTATTTTGGGGGATTGAAAAGTAGGAAATTAGTGCCGAAGGCGTCCGAACTTGGTAACATAATCTAAATGCTATTGGAAATTCGGCACGTATTGGCTCAGCTCATATCTAAAGTCATGCCGACTATACTTACGTGTTATGTCTTACGTTTGTATATATTGATGTTTTAATTCGAATGATTATGAAAATACGCAAATTCTTGTAGGTTAATATCCCATCCGGCATTTGCCTTTGGTATGGGGAAAAAACACGACAAACCAAAGAAAACTGGACATCCCGAATGGGAGTCCCTAACGCCAGCTTCTCAGAAATTTCAGTTATTCTTACTATAAATAATATTCCTTGACGGTTTATGTTTGAAATACATAAATTTAACATAAGCTTACATCACCTTCGGTCGCTTGTACGGCTTAGTAAGCATTTTATCTACTGTCACTGACTTGAACGAGACAGATCGCATTGAGAAATTGAATAGGCAGATTTTATTAATTAGGATTGTACGGTTTGTACGTAATTCAGTTTAGGACGTCACTCATTGTAGCTATCGACAGTCAATTGTTAATGCGATTGAAGGAATGCGCTCTCATCTGAATAGAGTTAAATGCAATGAAGCAACAAGCAGACCCATCTGTCACAGTTCTAATAAATAGTTAAATCTTCTCGCCGGTCACTAATCATACTAGATCCAGCTATAGTAGAATTTTTCATTACATACCCAGGCAGCTTCAAAGGAATAAAACATTAAGTCGGTGTTTCTTTATGTTAATTGATCTGACCGAGTCGGTCTTGATTTACGCTTTCCAAAACAAAATGAACGCTGCAATATTCTCTCATTGTTATGACTGGCCTCAGTTTTTCCATCCCTTGACACGTGTTGTTGTTTACTGTAACTAGATCTTGCAACCCCACGTTTCACTCTACGGGGAGTAGACGAGTAGCTGTCACAGTAGCGATGGGTCGTTCACGAACTAACTAGTTCATTTGAACGACTCATTCAAATGTGCGGATACTAGTTAGTTCAAAAATTTTGAACTAGTTAGTTCGCGTGCGGTTTGTATGTGCTGGCACGATTGTGTCCTAGCACGATTGTGTGCTCTACAAAACTGTGCTGTGTGCAACTGTGCTGTTGCCGGCTGATAGCATTGAGAGGAACGAGGAAGTAGCAGTGAAACGAAGATGGAGAAAGCCACGCTTTGGAAGAATGGCGGGGGCAGGGGGCATATTACAGACTGTGGGGAGTGATGACTTCCACTAGTAGGGGTAGGGGGGATGTTATGCATTATAGCACTTACCTCTTGCAGACGTATTCCTTCTCCTCCAGTCCTTCGCTTGCAACATTCAACTTCCAGCGGGGAGTTTGAAATGAAAATAATGTAAATACAACAGACTGTCTGTAGCAGTTCACTCACAATTTAAAGATAAATATATACATAAATTGTTCCAATGCAAGTGTGAAATGCTCGGCGCATATATCCATCACACTTTAAAATAAACAATACACATTTACATTTATAAGTTATCACTCAGAAACAGAAGCTGTTCACACGAATTAAAAATGAAGAAAAATAAAAATAATAATTATTACCTAACTAAACCACGATAGTATGCGATAATTGGTAAAAACAAATTAAATGAAACTAAAACATTATAACGTAATTAAAACTAGAAGAAAACTTGGTAGCTTAAAGCAAAAAACACACGAGAAATACTTCCACAAAACCACTGGAGATAAACTCTCTGCACAAACTAAAATCCTCATCTCCTGTCGCAAATAAATTTGTGTGCAAGAAATTCCAGGAAAATAGCCAACACACTGAAATAAAGTTATGGTATTTATATGTTTTTTATTATTTCCATTCAGATTAGTACGAAACATCAATAGGCTACCCATTAGGTGCTGTGAAATCAGTATAAGTTTTAATTACCATGCAGCATGCCTATTTATTAATAAATTAATCACGTTCTTAAAGATTCTATGACTCCATTTAGTAAAGAGAGGTTGGTAGAATACATTATTTATCTTAGAAAAACAGAGTGAAGTTTCCTCTCCCTAGCCATCTGCAAAATGTTTATTTTAGATAGGAGGGTGTGAAGAAGATTCTGTGTTGGTGAGTTTCATATGGTTCAATGTCGTTAACACTGAAGTAGACTAGAATACATTATCCTGCCATCTATTGCGGCTTTTGGAAACTTCAAGAGGCAAGACTCATACGCTATGCAATGGAACGTGGTGTGCTGATACCAAAGACGTTGCTGATACGAAATTGAACTGCGTAGTTACTTTGAACTAGATAGTTACTTTGAACTAGCTAGTACATTTGAGCAAAATGAACTAACTAGTTCATTTGAACGACTCTAGTTAGTGTGCGGGAGCGAAAGAGCTGGCTCTCGAAAACGAACTACATTGCCCATCGCTATGTCACAGCCATCACAGGACATTCTTAGGGTTTGATTGGCTGAGGTAACTAGCTGATTGGTGCGGTAAAAATAAAGAGTATGGGTTGAGCTGTCGGCAAACTTTTCCTCCTAACAAAAGAAAGCCGCGTGGGTATGCAAAGAATAACTGGATTATAACTTACTTACGCGAATTTAATACGCACTTTTTTGCTCATTTGTAACATTCGCGCATTAGCTTCGATGGCGCATTAGAACAGAATGCAAATCCGTTTGCACAAATCCCGCACTCTCCTCCCTAAACCATTGTACAGACTTTATTCATATACATTCACAAATCTGTTGTTGCTTTAAACAAAATACCAAATTAAATAACAAGTAGTAAAATAACATATCCTACCATTGATGTGCACTGCAATCATCAACAAATTTTCTTTAAAAATTATTTTAAGTTTCATTGGGTGTGCGCATTAGATTCAAGTAAATAAGTATAAGATGTTTAATTCAATAATACTATCACCGTTTACAGTATGGAGATCAGTATGGTGGAAAATAAACATCAAACAAGACATAAAAATGACCTGAATAAAAAACAAGATAGCTCTTGAATTAATTATTGGTAAAATAGTTTAAACAAAAATAGTTGCGAATGAAGGGAAATCGATAAACTGTACCGAAATACCTGTAATATATACTAATCATTTAATTAGTTTCACTTATGGGTGGGCTGGTAATGAAGTAGCATGTCTGTTTATAACTTATTTTTTCGATGACATAACTCTACTAAAACATGAAAACAGAAGGCTTGTTACAGAAGCCATAGAAATTATTAAACATCCTCATAACATAAACAGGGAAGATGGGTACAAGGTCAGTGACATCTGGCGGGGAGCTATTAAAACGTTAAAGAATGCACCCACTGACGTCATGACAACTACGACTGTTGATTCTTTAGTCTTAGTGTGAATCTTTCTCCTAAGAAGGACACGACAGGATGTCCGAAACGTCAGACGCTAAAAACACGACGCGGCCCAACCCGGATAGCCAATACAATCAGTTTATAAATGACACCGGCCGTGGAAGTCTACGAACTTATTTGAGGATTGTTTTTGTTAAGTAGGCTAATGTAATATTTCTCAAGTAACGGTAATATTTTCCAGAGGAAATAAACATTATTCACATATAGTAGTTCTGTTATTACTTACATAAACATACACCTTTCTCATAAAATCCGATATAAAAATAACGAAAATAGCTTCATTTAATAAGAAGTCTACTAGCCTATATATAGAAATATTGTATGGTAATCCCAACACTTTCCTACAAAAGACAGCGAATTGAATGTAAAGATGAACTCACAGCGACTTGGCCGGGTGAACAATAAATGTAAACAAAAGAAAAGAAACAGAAAGACAAGAGCAAACAGGCAGGTTATAAGAAAACATTCACAAATTGGGGAAGAGGAAGAGGAGCTAGAGGTTATTTCAATAAGACACAAACTCACGATAAGAAAACCTCTGACGCTGCGTTCTAATGTCACAACTGAATTCTCATGACACAAGAACTGATATTATAGAGACAATATTGTAGGTTTACTAGCAGAATATATTAATTATTTCATTCCTCTATTTTCTATGCACGGGTATTGAAGTTTGTGCTTTGTAACTCGACAAAGAGTAGCCACCAAGCAATGAATGCAAGTAAGGTCATAAGAATGATGCAAATGATTGAGGCAAAGCGCTATAACATAGAGGAGGCTGCGAGCTTGATTTCCGTAGAAATCACTCGGATTTTTCAAATTAAATTATCTTTACGGTCACACTCTGGCCCTGGAGTCAATTCAACTTCTAATAGATATGAATACAAGGAGTAATCCTAGATACAAATGCGACTGGTGCCTAGGATTGACTATTTTCAACCTCCAAATTCCTATTGTTTAAAAAAGCAGGTGTTTGAAACTTCTGTAACCCTAAAGGTCTCCAAGATATATCTATAGATAACACTTTATGTAGGTATTATTATTAGGCGTTCTACCTCTTTTATACAATGTTAGAACGTAGGCTATTCTGGCTTAGAAAATGAAAGATGATGTCTGGTCATTAACCGAGGAAGGCGTCAAGTGCACGCATATTCTTTATTTTACCTTTTAGACTTATGGCATATTAAAGTTCCCGCACGAAATCTGTGCCGATTGCCTACGTCATTGCATTATGTTTTCGTGGGGACTGTAGCGTCGATTGGCCTGCTACCTATCTCTCTCGCACAACAGTACCCACCTTTCTATTTGTAAAGGCCAAGCTACCTCTCCCTCTCTCCCTCTCCCTCTCTCTCTCTCTCTCTCTCCCTCTCTCTCTCTCTCTCTCTCTCTCTCTCCCTCTCGCACAAAAGCACGCCTCTCTCTAGCGAGTAACGGCCACATCGACACAGATTTCGAGCGAGATCTTTACACAGAAAGTATTAAATATTCTGATTTATTAAATATTTTGTTCCTCTTACATTCGTTCTATTACTTGCTAATTAATATTTAATCAATTTAAGTCAGTTCACAATTATATGTATCAAAGGCAAGAGCTAAAGACGTATATATTAAATATACATATGCCCCATACTATTTGAATTTTAATTAAGGTTACGCTGTATGAGTACCGACAACACTTTTTTTTTTGTGAGGTAAACTAGAGCCTCTATGTAGAAATCCTTAAGTGAAATCTTGTCTCCTGTAGAGAATGCATTTTGTAATTCACGTATCATAGTGGTTCCAATGCCAAATAATTTTTTGTTATAAAATTCAGGGAAAATGAGGGAAAAGAACCTGTTGGTTTAAGTCAGAGAGTAACTAAAATTAAGAAACACAGCTCTCCGGTTAAATGAGATCCCTGATCCCTGATTTCCAAGTGAGAGAAAGTCATAAAAGGGAACGTAAAGACATGAACGGGGGTCCATTTACTTAGTAATTTGCTCGAAATTTGCCTGCTCCATGGGTGGAAAAGAACCGCAGTTAATGAAGCGTCCACAGGCAGTTATAAATTGTGTCTATCACTCGTGCTAAATGAGAGTGCAAGGCAGCTACCCTATCTGTTCAACGTTTGGAAGGAACCGTTCCAAAGTTAGTGTAAACATGTGGACGCAGCCACTGGAAGAAAACCTGAGGGAACTAAAAAACTCTCTCCTGGGTAAGCAATTTGTCTTGAAGTACTAACAGAAACAAAGACACTGCTTTATTTGCCTGGTCCGCGTACCACGTCATACTCGCTTCAATAAGTTTGACAAGGCAAATATATGCTCCGTGACCTCTTCTATTATAAACATTTTTACCATCGCTATCATCACCATCATCAAGTGGGGTACCTATGGAATCAGTAAAAACATGAATAAAATTGAAATTCTAATTTATTATAGTAAAACGCAATGTACATCTACTTGTTAAAAATTGCATTGCATTAGGACGCTGAACATCTGATCGGCAGTCAATTTAAAATTAGGAAATTAGGAAAATTAGGAAAATTAAGCCACAGTCAAATTACTTTCTACATTTATCGTAATGGAAAAGTTCTACATTGCACAGTCTTCAAGGTGAAATACATAAGATACTCTTGAACATAAGTGCATGAACTTTACAGGGTATCTTTGAGATGTTCAGACGGAAAATTCTACCAGATATGCTTGTAAAAATTTATGTTGCTTTAGAAAAGATGATCTTTTAAGAATCTCTATACGTAAACTTTCAATAAAAAATTAGAAATGGAAATTTTAAAGATTTTACAAATAGCAGACTACAATATTAAAATTTCATCTGGTACATCTGTTGTGGAGCTATAATTGAGTACCGACTCTTACAGTATTATCTTCCCGAGTGAGCCATTCGCTGAACTGAATGTTAAGATGGTAGTTCTCACATAGACAGGGTGACCTGATTATAAAAAAAAAAAAAAAACCGGAACACCCCGCTGAACAATACAACATTAAAACTTTTTCGTCGTGTGTTTTATTTTAACTTATTTGCGAATGAAGAATTCAAATTAGAATAATAATATCAAGAACTGGGAAATAAAATTTCGACAATTACGCAAAGTAACTATATTAATTTACTTTAGGAGACCGTAGCTTCTTTTATCAAAGGAAAAATGTCTCCATTATATCACTCTATACAAATTTCTCTGCAGCTTGACTGTAAAAATACTATACTCAGTGCATAACTTAAACTAGAGGCAGTAACAAAGCACAAAGTAAAAATGACCAGCACTATACAAGTCCCATATAGGCAGCAATATCATGAACTGATTGAAACGATATTACTTTTGACCAGGTACCAACTGAATCCATGGCGGTACAAATTATCATAAGAATTTTTAAGCTTGCAATCGAATGTCTCTTGTGGTAGACAATAATTGATACACCTGTTGCAAGTAGGGTCACTATGTGGTGGGGGGAAAACATCGTGCGAATTTCCAAAGAAACCGGGACATTTAGGTGTCCAGAAAAACTTTCAGGAAACAGTATACTCAAAACCTGTATACTGGTCACCCTGCACATGGAGTATGAACAGAATTTAATAAAAAATGATAAAAATACTTTTTTTACAACTTTGTAGTGTAGGAGTCCCCTTAATAAAAACATTTAAATTCTTTATCCATTATATAAAAAATACACTTCCGGAATTTCCGCACGTTACTCTTAGGTAGAGAAGTTAGGAATGGATGCACTCATAAATAACAAATTCTTTATGTTTATAATCTTCTTTCTCTGAGATTTACCTCTTCCGTTATCGCAACTGTTTATGCGGCCCATGCAGCCTTGACCTTACAGGACCGCGACCTATTGGGAGAGGGATTAGCCACTGGATATCATACATACTTTTTAGACCAGTCAGGTCTCGTTACCGGTCAACAAGGTTTCCTCTAAATACGGACAAATACGGACTCTATGTGAGCAATAAAGTTCCTTTTGTTCCTGCCTACCACTTCATAACTGTTTTCTGCTGCTATCTCTCGCTATTTTAAAGGAAACCTTGTTGACTAATAACGAGGCCAGACCGGCACCGGGGCAATTTCCCCTATATATATAGAGGGGACATAGAAAAGCAACTATTATTAGGAGATTTTTGCCTTATGATGTAAAATGTGTAAGCTACAGGCCATTAAAGTCATTACATTTGGTGCTCATAAGTCAATAATTAAGCGATAAAGGGTTGAAATTTATTAAATTGACGTCATGCCTTCTTAGTGATCGATAAAAACCTTCATCAACAGCTATATCTAAATATCTTCCTCTTTGGCTTTCTCATTTTCCATTCCATCGCAACCGTTGCATTCATTTGCTGTCAACATTAGAAAGAAATAAGACATTCTGAAAAATATTGTTTAAAAATGGATTGATCCATACAAATAAAACGAAATATTTCCGAGATTTGTCTAAAAACTGGTGTTATGGTTACTTTTCGCGTTATTATGCGAAATCGCATTATTTCACAATTCAGAAGTGTTATTTCTGGGGTTATTGGAGGATGTAAAATTAAATTTATATATTTATATAATATTTATTGAATTGAATATATAAATATTTATATTTATTTATATATTTATATATATATTTATTGAATTGAGAACAATTTCGCGTTATCGTGCTTCGCGAATTTCACGGAGGTCTACTAACACAACTAGCTTAGTGTTGTTGTTCGGGGATTATGTTAAAGTGATATAGTGATATAGTTTATTCTTGTGTTGTAATATTAACATCCTTGGCGTTACAGAGATGTTAAAGTGTTAAATTAAGATCTTCGTAAAACGATAAGGATGCGAAATATAATTTCTTCACTAGCCTATTACACAATTACGACAGAACGAAGTTATTACAGTGGCACAGAACCTCGGAAGCGTGAACGTGAAAGTTTTCACATTGGTACAAGACCCTCGCTCGAGTGCACAGAGGGGTTTGCCCCTGGGGAGGGGGTGTTTTCTACGTAAGAACTTGCATATTCTACTTTAATTCTAGTTTCCGTTTTTATCCCATTCTCTACTTCTCTAACTGCCCTGATTCCTTTTCCGATACCAGAGCTTTCTAGCGCCGGCAACTGCAAATATACTACACTGTAATTTGCAACCTTTCGATTAAAAATCGATACATTCAACTATTCTTGATGATTATATCAGTTCCGTGGAGCACAAAATTACGGATTGTTAATGTCTGATTGCGAGTTCATTAGGAAGCTGCTCGATCAGTTCAAGTACAGTACTGTACAAGGGTTACAGACACTATGCAATCAATACAGCCTAGGTCATCTAAAAATACGTTCTTTACAAATGATTGGCCATGATGCTCAAACCACAATTATGTAATATAATAACAGTATTTGAACTCATCTTTCCGTGAACATCTAACGCCACCTATTAACAAGACAGTATCCAATTATGAATTTGTTCGGATTGCCAAAGCCACCGAGAAAAAAAGAGCACTGGATGACTTGGACTGAAACTTACTATGCGGGGGTTTCTGGGCTAGAGAACTCGAATCTGAAGTCATTTTTCCCCGGGCATCGCACTTTACTCGTGAAATGCAAATCGAAACTGGGATATTATCTTTCTAATTATATCAATCATTCTAATAATTGTTTATGCGATTTAGGTAGCCTAATGTTCATAAATCTGTGGTACGGAAGCACAAGATTCATTTAATTGTTTATATTTATTACGTAAAACAACATAACTAAGAATAAAATAATGTAATTCATGGAATTTATGTAAGAACGATGTAGGCCCTAAGCGTTAATAAGTATAATGTTTTAATTATTTTTCTGTTAAATAAATAATTTAAATAAACATTTAGCAGTTGAATAAATAATCGCGGGCGAAGTCGCGGGTACTTGCTGTCAACTATAAACTAAGAAAATAGTTTCCAAACATAAACAATGGAAGGATATACGGGCATAAATAACAATCCTTTTTAGACTATTTCGAGGTACTTGAGATATAAAGGTTTCAGGACTCAAAATGGATAATTTAGTGCTGTTATATATCCAACACACTCTAAAAAGCGTCTTAAACAAAATGTGTGACAAAATAGTGCATTGAAATACAACAATGAAAACTTTAAAAAAACCTCAGTAAATGGGTTTTTAGTTGGGTAAAACGAATAATATCGCAATATGACCAATGTTCGTGAAAACAGGATTATGTTTTAGAGTGTAATTAGGCCCTACTTTCAAAATATGTGACATTTTTATTTCAATACACTGTTGATTCAAGTAAAACCGGCAAGCTGGCGCAAAAAGAACGCATGGAATAAGTAGAACATTTTTTTTATTATCATACAATTTTTGTTAATATCAACACATTGTATAACATTATTCCGTTTTGATCGGCCGATACTAATCATGACACAAAATGAACACACATTTATTTGACGTGCGTAATAAGTTGGCTTATTAGAAAATTATGCATTTTTTTGCGCCCTCCGTTTTAATATTCAGAGCTGAAAATTATGCATGCTATTACTGAGCCTTATAAATAAACAAACCAACAATATAAGGTCAATAAAAAATTATCTATTGTTGGTTTCTGTTTTATTTATTATACGGACCATCTCTTACGCTCTTTGCTTTGCCTGTTTCGTGGTACACGACCTGCCCATCACAGTGTGCACATTTCAGTTATGAATGCAATATGTGGTGAGGTATATAATAATCAAGTACCCAATTAGGTATAAATACATATGTAAACACATTTTTTATGAATATTTATGTCTTCCTGCTGAACATCTAAAATACTTAAAAGTTAACCTGTTGTTTATTAATAGATTTAAAAATAGTCCATTTAATTTAGCTTTAAATACTTTACTGACAGTTCAGATTCCAATATCGCTGAGTAAATGAGGCAAGTTTGTCCTGGATGGCTATCGAACTTAAGATTTCAGTTTGATGCGCTATCGCCGAGACAACTTACACAACCTAAACATAGGAAGTCTCATTCCAAATATTCCTCCACAACTACAATGAAGCACATTTAGTACATTTACAGTGAAGTCTTGGCTAAACTTGAACCCATAATAATAAAATTAGTATCGGGGTTAAAAGTATCCTCGTTGTAATAAAATATATGTTCTAACGTCTTTTGCTAGGGGTTTAGAAGCCTAGAAGAACATTTGAATGGGATTGAGTATGTCATGTGGAGTCGACTAGTAACGAAGGAACCACCTGAATACCCTATGGAAACATATGGCTAAAAAATTTGACAGGTAGATTCATGTGGAAATGAAACTCTGGTGGTCTTAACCAGACTTGAAGAAGAATCGGAGATACAGATACCTGATCATTGTGCAAACAATAAAAATTAAAAGAACAAAAAACACCTCAGAATCGACAGGAGAAGGGAACTCTCGCAATCACTGGGCAGACAGGAATGGGCAAAAGAGTTAGAGCTGCCCAGCAGAGAATAAGCTCCATGGGGAAGGACTCGGAAGAGGAAGGAACACAAAATAGAACAACAAACCAAACAGGAGGACTAAATACTACATGACAGTTAAACTTGTCAAATTGTAATAGCGTGAGAATGTCTAAGCAGGGAGAGCCGAAACCTAAGTTCGCCGAAGACCCTTTCCGAACTGAAAAGCTTGCATACCGGCAAACAAAGACTAAGCTCTTCCAGCCTTAAGCAGCCGTAGTTATTGTAGTTTGGTTAATAAAAGAGCGTAGTTTTGTAAACTGCAGTAGTAGTAGTAATAGTAGTAGTAGTAGTAGTAGTAGTAGTAGTAGTAGTATAGTAGAAGTAAATAGTTTGTAAAAATGGAATTACTTTGATAACGTAGAAGACAATGTAAATGTAAATGTATATCATCTGTAAAATATCCAGTACTGGTATTTTTAAAAATAAAATAAAATAAAATAAAATCTTAGCAGATTACGTCCTGGTATAGAAGCCTATACACCGGATCTAATTAGGCAGATTTATTTTATTTCGTTATTTCATTAAATACCTTATTATCGTACCTCAAGGTGTTTATAACACACCTTTTGTTTTTGCTTATATAAGCCTAGATACGTACAAGGACTCAAAACAATGGCTTAGAAGCTGTGTTACCTACCTATATACTATATAAAACATATTTCATATCAGAAGATCAGACACCCCTTAAACTTGTCATCCTTGTGAGATTAAAAAAAATACACATCTGTTGTCATAAATCGTATTTATGTCTCACAAGATAATGATAATATAAAAATGAAGGCTAGAGGTCAGATGTGAAAGACTATGCTTAATTAAAACATGGACTACATAGATATGCAAATATTTTGATGGCGAATGAAATGCACCTATCATAATAGCCTACTATATGCGTTCAAGAACGTGCGGCGTAGATAGCATTCAAAGCCACAATCTCCAGGGCTCAGACAAACAAAGAATAAAAGCTAATATCACGGCCCTCTGGGATTGGATAGCTCAAATGGTTCCATTAATCAATGTTTCCCTCTGGCCCCACAGTCAGCATTGTCATCATGAAAACGTTATCCTTTGCCCCACCGGGAATAAAAAAAGCCAATATTGTGCTACAAACTACAATTCTTTTTACCGCTCAGGTGCATAAAATTCGGGCAAGAAGTCAGATGTTCTATTCTTCGGCAGAGGAAGAGATTTTTAAATGTAAAAAATATCTATGGAAGCTTTAAAAAAAAGTGAACATAATTCACAACCGGAATATGATCGATCTTATCTGAGACATGCAGACTTCTGCTTCATTAAAACGAAGTTGCATTCCTCCCTAGTGATCTAGTTTAAGGGATGGCAGAAGTGTTAATTTAGGCATTTTGGTAAAAAATATTATTTTTTATTTTAGTATAAAAAATTAAGCATAACCGAAAGTATCACTGTATAAAATTTTATGTCGTTTGGACGCATGGAACAAGTGCTGCTGACACAATTTTTAAACCTCGGTGTACTTCCAACCGCCAGTGCATGAGTTGTTAAGGTATTAATTGCCTGCTTTCTCGTTTTCAATTTGCATGTTATTTGCCACATTAAAAAACCTATCTTCTCGCACAAAAATAGAAATACAGCTGTGAAATGTTTTTCACAATGTACTTTACAATGTGTATAATTAAATGCCTCATCAAATTTTCTCTGCAGGTCTTAATGATTAGTATAATAATATGCAGTTTTCTAAACTTTTCATTTTCTGGTCAAAATATTTTTTAAAACAAAAAGTATAGACTAAACAAAAAAATCCATCAGTAAATTTATCTTTAGGGTATAGTGCATCTTGATTCTTATATACATATTAAAAACATTATCCATATAACAAATCCAGCGCACGGGCCTATACGGCCGTTCGTGCTTTTACTATGCACAAGACACAGAAAGAGAAGTGTAACACTAATAATACAATACAATTTAATATAACACGATAACTTATAATATAATAATTCTATACAAAGATGAAGAAAGAAGAAAAAATAGTACCAACAATAGAAAAGATATGAAAATAAAAGGGAGCATAAAATATTCGCTTATTAAAAAGAATGGGTTAAAGGACCTCTTGGCGTCACCGGTAACTCATAATGACTGCTCATAGTAACTCAACTGAAAAAGAACTGAAGATGGCATATCATATGCCGAAATGCATCTTAAATAAGACACGCGTTTTTATAGCTTGAGGTTTGTTCCTTACCGACGTTCAACATTACTCTGGCCAAATAGTTGGTCAGGTCGAATTCGAAGATTACATTTAAAATTAAATTATATACAAAAAGTTATCTTGATATTTTCCGATAGCTCTTACGGTTATCGAGAAAGGACCGTTTGAATGGATTCCGGAGAATAATATGGTGTTCATTGACGATTTTTTGTTTATAACAAAAACAATATGAATTATCATGTAGAAGAAATAATATGCTTTCTACAAAGTGCACAAAAACCAAAGCAATGTCGCCTATGCAAAAAAATGAGTCTGATTCCAACTACAGATATTAGTAGAGGAAGTGTATAGTGAAAAAAATTTATGACCTAAAAATAGTGAAAAAATAACCAAAAATTAAAAAGAATGACCAATAAATTTACTATTATTACTTATAATTAATTTTTTATGTAACGAATTGCTGAAAGCAATTTATGACAGTGCGTTATATATGAATTTACAATATAAGCAATTATTTTCTTACTAAGGAAATGAGTAAATTTATATTATTTGGACACACTTAGCGAAAAAGAAATTCTTTCTGAAGCATCATGCCCATCAATTTGAGTAATTTAAAAAGAAAGAAAGAAATCTTTATTGCTACAAGACAAACTGCTGTGGTGTTTACAATAAACCTGAATTAAAATGAACTATGAACACTTGGCGAAGATTCTCAAACAAAAACGATTGTCAGTTGTCTGAAAATAACGATTTGTACATGGAAAAGTTCCTCACTACCTCCACTGAAACATGACCTAAAATACCGAAAATGACCTAAAAATTTCCCAAAAATTACCTATCTCTTGAAAATGACGAAAAATTCAAAATAAAGCAAAATAATGCAAAAAGAAATTGCCCTTATTTAATCAATTATTTCTTGATACGCATATATATATTCGAGTTATCTTATAACCTTCTTATAAAAGAGATGCAAATTCATCGAATGCCCTAGAGATTAGAATCTGGTAGACATGTTACCCAGCTATCTAGCAAGGGAAGCCGTGAAAATACATTTTTACCCTACGAAGAACGGGTAATCAGCAAGAATAGAACATTTTTATTCAAAATATTTATAACAGAACATTATACAACGACCTATAATGGCATTTATTAAGACATGAGTATGATTATGAATCGAGCATAGCTGTTTTGATTCGACCATAAATAAATGTCTAAGTTTTGGGTTGTTAAACTATCTCGTAATTGATCAAATAAATGACTCTCGGCAAGAATCTGTTATTAGTTGTAACCGATCAGTTCATATGGACTTATATAAAAAGAGGAATCAAATATAAGAAAATACATTTCACGGACAATATTTGAACTTCCCGCAACATTATCGACTACTAAAAAACTACCATTACACCTAGACTATTACAATGACCATAAAACGAATTACATGACAAGACAGAGGACATTTACACGAACTATTTGATATACAACATGACCATCTGAATCAAAAGACATTACCAGCAATTACAAATAATTAATCAAACGATTAATTATTAACACGACAACATAGAAAATTACATCATTCAACGCATAATCAAGAAAGCTATACAACTACACTTATTGCAGACAATAGTGACAATTACTTTATGAATTATTAACTAAATAAGGGAATACAATGAAGTGAAGGCGTGGCTTTTTGTCTGAAGAAGTCCACTGTCGCCAGCTATTAAAGTCAAGTTGATGGATACGTTTCTCCCCCAACCTCAACCCACTTTAACGACAAATATTTCAAACACTAGCAGACGACTTAGCTAATTTCCAATCATAAGAGACAAAGCCTACTGACTGAACCAATGGAATGGCTAGAATATTTTAACACCGAAACATATTAACACGAACAGGAGCGACCAACCAGGACTTGAAGACATCTATTCAACAGCGACGGACGTAATTTTTATAGACTAAACCGGAGTTAGAAATATACAGTGAAACAGTAACAAGTACTAATATTAATTTTATACCGACTTTTAAATAATACGGTCGAGGATAAAGATATATATATCGGAATAAGACAAGATTATAGATATTATTTTTCGTATTGAAAAGTTAAACGAATAAATACCGCCATAAGATATATAACCTAAAATTCCTGCAATAAAACGTGCAGATGTTATAAGTATAATAATATTACCTAAAGTAATTTTGGCGACGACGAAGCAAATAGATAAAGACATTACTGTATTCTTCCTCCAGACATTTTAAGAAATTAACAAATTAAGTGAAAGATTTTCGGACAAAATAAACTTACAAATATTATTCAAGTTCATTATCAATAGACTTCATTTTTACGACCTATAATCCCTTCATCTTATATCCTATTTTAGTTTTCGTCGAGCACGACCCTGAAAGAGATCTCGCTCTACCAACTGAGTTAGAAATAGCCGGACATAATATATTCAACGACCCCTACTGACAATTATACATTGGCACCCAACAGTTATAAATTAGCACCCAACATTACGAACAGTTATAAATTGGCACCCATTTTGACGTTAATCATTTCATCACCCAACGAACAGTTATAAATTGGTCGCCCAACTCTAGGCCTATATATATCCAGACCTACAAACGGTTATAAATTGGCGCTCATCTCGGTGCTAATCAAATACCCCCCCTACGAACAGTTATAAATTGGCTCCCATCTCAGGGCAGAATTTTCGAAACGAAATAGGATATAGGAATTAGGCCAACAAAAGTCGAAAATTTTTTTGAAACGACACGGGGATAGACGAAATTTATTAACAAATTAATTCTTCGAAATAAACAGTAATAGTGTATAGACTCCATGTGGATTACCAACAACATCAACATTCACCATCAACATTCACCATAAACCCTCCACTCAACTGAAAATCTACACCCCCGCCCCCCCAATTCTACAAGAGATCGACACCCCTCTTCAGCTTGTGACCTCCAGTCAGCTGATGGCCATTCCTAGGCTATTGACCGACAGACAGCTGCAACAACAGAAGGACTAGGGTATCGTTAAAATTTTTGCTTATACTTACAGAGTTCACAGAACAATCATATTTTTTCTCTTTAGTTTTTTTTGTAAAAGCTTAAAATAACTTTAAATTATATCCTTTCAAGAAGGAATGACTTTTTAGATTTATATTTCAGTAATTATTTTTCAATTTCACATTTTTCTATGCGTTTACGCAATAACAAAATTAAGATGTCTGTGAAAACTGTACAAGTAATAACATGTTCAAGTGACCCAGAACCACAGCATGAATCCCTACACCCAGTGTCAAATGATGAATCTAGTTTGCAAAGCAGTGAATTAGACAATAGAAATGTCAATGTAAGTGAGAATTTAACAGCAGGTGTAACATCACAGTCAGCTGTTCCAACAGATACTATGTCTTCTAACCCTGAAATAGCCACTGTAAATGTCAATGCATTACAACAAATTATGAATGCTATAACTTCTCTGGCCAGTCAAAATACTGCGCTAACTGAAACAATTAACTCATTGCAGACTGAAAGTAACAGTCAAAACACTACGCTAACTGAAACCATTAATTCAATGCAAACTGAATTAAACAGTCAAAACACTAATCTAACTACAACCATTAATGCATTACAGACTGAATTTAACAGTCAAAACACTACGCTAACTGAAACCATTAATTCAATGCAGACTGAATTTAAAACTGAACTTAATAATCAAATGAATTCATTGCAGACCGAATTTAACAATCAAAACACTAATCTAAACACAACAATTAACTCATTGCAGACGGAATTTAATAGTAAAATGCATTCAATGCAGACCGAATGTAACAATCAAAATACTAACCTCACTACAACAATTAATTCTTTGCAGAATGAATTTAATAGTCAGAATACTACTTTAACAACAACAATAAATTCAATGCAAACCGAACTTAATGAAAACTTGAATGCAGAGCTAACATCTCAAACTAGTAATCTTACTCAGTTAATGCAAAACCATAGACAACAGGTTGCTGAAGAATTGATACAAATCGATTCCCGAGTGACCCAGGTTGGTACCCAGGTGGAAGCTGTACAGACAGAGGTTCGTACCCAGGTAGATGGAATTCGAAATCATGTAAGTGCTGTAGAAAGAGAAGTTAGGAGTAACAACACTAGATTGGTATCCCTTAATTCGGAGTTGGACAGATTGCGTCATAGGTTACGGGATCAGGAAGATCGTACAGAGAGTACAGTCTTGGTCTCTGACCGGGGCGAAATTGCGTCAACTTCATCTGCTCTCCCAGACACGCCTACTGATACACCTACCATTCCCCCTCTACCCGCAAGCTTACCAAGATCCAATAACGGATTGAACCATCACACTGCAGGTAATTCAAATCCAAATAATAATAATAATCATCAAAATTTCAACCCCAGTAATCAGATTGGATTTACCCTTAGTCAAAGCGACTTGCCTCTTCCCACGTTTGAGGACAAACAGAAGACTAACCCCGTAAGATATTTGCGCGAATTAAAGACCTTTTTCAACTTAAGAAATGTACCTGAACAGTTAAAAATGATCATGGTATCCAGGTCATTAAAAGGTAGTGCAGCTCGATGGTTCAATGTGGTTAATGATACGCTGGAATTGAATATGCAGACATTCGAAGAGTCCTTTCTTCGAGAATTCTGGTCAATATCAGATCAAGAGAGATTAAAAGGTCAGATTTTTCATGGAAGTTTTGATCGTAATAGCGGCCAAACCTATATGGAACATTTTATTTCTTTATGTGATTCAAAACAGCTGTTAACCCCTAGTATCGAAGATGAAGTCTTCATCAAAGCCCTCTGCTTACACTATCCGTTTTCAATAAAGAACAGTTTAATTGTCGCGAGCCCCAAGACAATCCCTGACATGATAGCATTGTTGAAATCCCTACAGGAATCCCCATTTCCACCACAAAAGATAAATAAATCCCAAGTTACCAACACTAATCAAGGCCTAAAAAGAAACATTAATTATGTCCAAACCAAACCCAACCAAAACGCTTTTGGATGCGAGACGCGGACAGGATCTGCCCAGTTGTGTGAGGAACACCAACAAGTAAATGAAAACGAGACTAATGTAACCCAAGAAAATAGCTCGGATAGCCCAGGACAGTTCTGGAGAAATACGCCATATCAGAGAGGAAATAGGACTTCTTATTGGAGGAGTAGAAATTTCAGATATCGCCCTTATTATTTCAACAATGGCAGGAACTACTCAAGCTACAACAACGGTTTCAGAAACAACAATTCCCAAGACCAAAACTACAATAATAATTACAATAGCAATAATTATAATGGCTATACAAATAATAACAACTTCACAGGCTCAAATCAGAACAATAGGAATAACTATGGCAGAAGACCATACAATGGAACACCCCGATGGTTCCATAGAACTCAATACAATCAAGGATTTTTCCGACCAAGTTTTCGAGGTAGAAATAACTCACGCCGTGGACTAAACCGATATGCAAATAACAATGGACAGAATAATGAAAACCAACATAACACAACTAATAACAATCATGAAAATAGCAACAATGACCACCAGTCACCACCACCGACGGTTGTTTTAAACGACTAAGGGCACCATTGGAACCTCGCAAAAGGGGCCCTGCAGTTCTAAGGAACAATAATGGAGGTACAGCTAATAAAGTCATGAAACTATCAGATAAAGCACTCAGGTCAGCACCACACTCAGTACAAGACTCTAAAGCCTACAAACAAGCTTTGTCAACAACTGTTACACAACACAAACCCACTACACTTAGTAGAAAAGGATTTTCGAATGCCGCCGTGCATGCTGTAAGTAGCATGGTGTGCCCGAGCAATTCAGGATTTTCTGGTGCAAAACATAATAAAGTTGCAGTAAATAACCTGAATGACACTAATATTGATTTTGTTAACAATAAAAAGGAAAACCACAAAACAGGACATCACAACAATGCAATGATTCACAACAAAGAAATAGTTCGTGATAAAATTGCAACTATACATGACACTGCTATAACAGACACACTTTCTAAAACTAGCAACACAACACCCCACATTCTTACAGACAACAATGCAGTGGACAACAATACTGTCATTAACAATGACTATACAACAACTGATTTTCACAACAATACAGACATGATCACGCCCACAGATATTACTGTAGGCATCTTACAACGTAGTGAATTGTCTCAAGACCCAAATAAACCCCCTACTATTGAGGTATTGATAGGTGAAAATCCCTATCAAATTACTCTCGATACCGGATCAGATGCCCAAGTAATGTCGCAAAACACATTCTTGGAGTTGCAACGAACTAGAGCAATCACACAGATTTTACCTGTATACAATATGTCTGCACTTCTAGCGGCAGGCCGAACAAGATTTAGAATACGACACCAATGTTTCGTACCTTTAAACATAGCCGGTCATACGGTGGAAGTTCTATTCCTTGTGATAACAGGATTAAATTTACCATTGATTGTAGGCAGTGAAGTTTTTAGACAGCTAGAAGCTATCATTGACTTTAGAAATGAAAATTTCAATTTTATTGGAAATGACAGGCAGGAGCTTACTGTACCGTTCCGGAGGCCAGCCCCCCTTCCATTCACAGCAGGCGACTGTAACCCAGACCTGCAGGAAGAGACGTTCTTTGTTGAGGCTGTAAATACCTACCCCCAACCCCTCATACAGCTTACACAAGACGACCATTCACAACAACCACTCACTCCACTTCTGTCTTCTCAAACAGAACATAATATACAACACTTAACTTCAGAAGTGGATGTAAATATTCAACACATTATGACGAGTTCTGAGATAGATTCGCTTATATTGGCCAAGGTAAGCGAAACTCAGGGCTTAGATACACACGCTCAGCAAACTTTATTAGGTATACTGAGAAAACATAGAGATTTGTTTACCAATAAGATTGGAAAATGTAATCTCTATACACACCAAATAAACCGACGCTCTACCACTGTAATACGACATAAACCGAGACCCATCCCATTGAGTTTAAGAGCCAAAGTAACTGCTGTGATACAAAACATGTTGGATCAGGGAATCATCGAGGACTCAATGAGCAATCATAGTAATCCCCTCTGTATAGTAATAAAGCCCTCAGGAGATATTCGCTTAACAATTGATGCTCGGACCCTCAACAATGACTGCCAGGAGGACAACTATAAGCCGTTGACTTCTGATGAGTTATTATCTAGAGCAAAAGAAGGAGATTATTTCTCTTCAACCGACCTAAACTCAGCTTTTTGGCAAATCCCTTTAGACTCAGAATCACGCGATATGACCAGTTTTAATTATCAAGGACGGCATTTCAGATTTTGTCGCGTCCCGTTTGGCTGTCGCACGTCTTCAGCCGCACTGCTACGTGCGCTAGCACTAACTTTCAATTGGAGCAGCAACCCTTTCATAATCCCCTACCTCGACGACATTTTGATTGCGTCATATTCAATAGCAGATCACATGGATCACATAGACCAAACCTTAGACAAGCTAAGAACCGCAGGATTCACCCTTAATATCTCCAAGTGCCATTTCTTTCAGCGAGAGGTAAAATTTCTCGGATATATTATATCCGGGAAAGATTTCCGTATCGACGACGAAAAGGTGGCAGCCATCTTGCAAATCCCAGCCCCTAAGAATCAGAAACAATTACGATCTTTCCTTGGTGTATGCCAATATCAGGCCAGATTTGTACAAAATTATGCCCAAGAAATTTTTCCCCTAAAGCCTCTTTTGCGGAAGGCCCAGAAATGGAAATGGACAACGGAACATGATGCGGCCTTCAATAAGGTTAAGCAGCTGTTCGCGGAGTCCATCCGACTGCAAAAGCCAGACGATTCGATTCCATATTTTATAGCCACAGATGCCAGTGCCCGTGGGATCGGAAGCATTTTATTCCAGGTTAAAGACGGCGAAAAACGCCTAATAGCCACCGCAAGCAAAGGCTTGAACACCACACAGTCCAGGATGTACCCTACCGAATTGGAAGTATACGCAGTTCATGAAGCCTTAAATAAATACAAACATTACATTTATAATTGCAAAGTAACAGTATTGTGCGACCACATGAGTCTGAGTTTTATCAATCAGTGCAAACTGAGCAACTCCAGAGTATCCAGGTTTATCAGCGCCATATCCCGATATAACATAGAAATACAGCACATAAAAGGATCTGATAACAAACTTCCCGATATTCTTTCTCGTTTGCCTAGCCATCCAGGCATAGCCAGTATGGAAGGACAGGTTGAGAAGGAAGTCAAGATCATGGGAATCACTGTCAATGACAAATATAAGCTCAACAATAAATTAGCAAATTTAGTGACACTTCAGAACGACGACGAATACCTTTCATCTATTCGGCCTAAGCTGCAGGGCATCCCCGATTCAAATTCCAATCCGGCATGTGGCCATGATAACCAGAAAACCATTGCATTACACAATAATGTGATATACAAACTATGCGGACTGGAAACCCCTACTTGGAAACCATACGTACCGAAAGCGTTGGAACATGACATAATTGCAAGCTACCACGAGAACTTAGCTCACAGCGGTACTGATCGAATGATAAATGCAATCAGTGACCATTTTTTCATTAAACAGTTAGGACGAAAAGTGAGACTGTATGTCAGTACCTGTCACTTATGTCAGACTGGAAAGAATAAAAACACCGCCTACGCCACTGAGATACATTCTGTAGAATCAACAGCACCAAATCAATTAATATGCGGAGATATATTGGGACCCCTCATACGCACTAACTTCGGTAATCAATATGTTTTTGTTTTGGTTGATGTATTCAGCAAATTAGTAGCCTTGTATCCCATAAGAGATTTATCAACAAAGATTTGCTTAATGAAGATGCAAGAATATGTCAATACGTTCGGACAGGTATCCAGTTGTCTGACAGATAACGCCTCAATTTTCGCAAGCCGGAAATGGACAGATGGCTTAAGTAGGATAGGAATCAAGACATTACATTCATCTAATTATAACCCACAAAGCAACATTTCCGAACGATATATCAAACAGGTTATATCTTATCTACGCTTACTCACACACAGACAACACAAAAATTGGTTTCGTTACTTAAAACCTATACAGGCCATATTGAATGAAACGAGACACCAGGTCACAAAAGAAATTCCTTTGGAAGTAGTAAAGCAATGTAAAGTTGGACCCCTCTTTTCAAACACCCCACCTGTTTTGAACACTTGTGAGAAATCTGACATTGAAGTGTGTCAAGCCATTCTTCAAAGGTTACAAAAGCGATGGTTGAAAAGAAAAGAAAAGCCACGCAAGAAAAGAAAGAAATGGGAACCCAAATTAGGAGACTATGTACTACTAAGACAACATGTGTTATCCAACAGACTTCAAAACAAACAACGTAAGTTTTCTTTAATCTTTAGAGGACCATTAGTAATAAATGCAAAATTTAGTACCGATACCTTTGAGTTAAAAGAAGCCAAGAAACCCCATAAAATTGTTGGCAGATATCGTAAACAATTATTGAGACCATATCATGTGATGTCACGGATTGTATGAGAATCAAAGCATACGAGGTAAATTTTGCTCTTAATCAATGAACTGGAAACGAAAAAGGACTACGAGAATGGAATGTAAAATATTTTTGCGTGAACCCTCTCAGATCTATGTTTCATTTTTACGTTAACACAACGAATGTATTAATTTAAGGTAAAACGATGAAGCCATCATTTTATAAGTAAACACTGAAAGACAATAACGATACAAGAATTACCTCATATAATGAAGTGATTTTTGCAGTGTTTCCTTGAAGACGAAGAGATGTGTGTACAGCCTTTCTTCGACTAAAATTGTATATATATTTAAGAAGTGATGTGCAGATTCCCCTCTGAATTATACTGAAGGAAATGAAACATCGATTTGACTTAGGATAATCACACTAGTATTTGATTTAAATATATAAGAAAATTTTAATTACACTTATTGAAAATATTGAATTAAGTTTTATAATTACACATTACACTTTGGTTAAAGAATTAAGATTTATAAATGAATAAGTATTTCACTATCATGCATATTCAATTTAGTATCCTCCCTACAACCTCACACCAATCAAATATAAGGTATAAAATGAAAATCAAAGAGATAAATAATGAGTTATGAAAAGTGAATTTATGAGTGTGCAAAGATTATGAATAATTAAAGGTAAGAAATGAGTCGACGATGAAAAATGAGAAAAGTATGACAAGGAAGGAATCCACTGTCAAAAGAGTGAAAAAGATCACTAATGAGAAAGAAAATAATAAAATGAAGGTAAGGCATGCACTTATAATAATCATGCTAGAAAAAGCAGATTGACATTTAAGAATGATATTATTGATTGTGTAGGAGTAAGAATGCATAAATTTGTAGTAAACTTGAACATGATATTACGAAATAAGCAAAATAAATTTATTTGAATAAAAAGGATACCTGAAGAACAGAAGAAAGAAAATAATACGTTTTTAGATTGTGTAATTAAAAAAATAAAGTGTGAAGTGTATAAGTAATCAAATCCCATTGTGTGTTAAATAAAATTTTATGTATTTAACGGTAAGTAATTAAGTGTAATTAGTAAAATTGTTTCATTAGGTGAAGAACAGTGATGTACCAGAAATGAGTTACAACCAGTCAAGATGACTATTATCAAGTAATTCAATGTAACAAAGATTTCATTTTATTAGGTGAAAAGGAAAGAGAAGCGTACTACAAGTGAGTACAATGAAGTAAAGAAAGGAAGATTATCAGCTGATTCAATGTAACAAGTGTATGATTTAACAATGTTTATATTTTAAGAATATTAATGTGAAAACTATATTTTTATTCAGTCGACGAGGAAGAACACAGATAAAAGATAACAGATAATAAATTACAAAATATTCATCATTACAAAATCAAAATAACTAATTGATATACGAACTGAACGAGAAATTTTGGATGCGAGACTAACGAAAAATTTTTAAAATTATTTATAAAACTATTTTCCAAATACCAATTACTTCATAATTTTAATAATTATAGCGTTCGGACATTTGTAACCGATCAGTTCATATGGACTTATATAAAAAGAGGAATCAAATATAAGAAAATACATTTCACGGACAATATTTGAACTTCCCGCAACATTATCGACTACTAAAAAACTACCATTACACCTAGACTATTACAATGACCATAAAACGAATTACATGACAAGACAGAGGACATTTACACGAACTATTTGATATACAACATGACCATCTGAATCAAAAGACATTACCAGCAATTACAAATAATTAATCAAACGATTAATTATTAACACGACAACATAGAAAATTACATCATTCAACGCATAATCAAGAAAGCTATACAACTACACTTATTGCAGACAATAGTGACAATTACTTTATGAATTATTAACTAAATAAGGGAATACAATGAAGTGAAGGCGTGGCTTTTTGTCTGAAGAAGTCCACTGTCGCCAGCTATTAAAGTCAAGTTGATGGATACGTTTCTCCCCCAACCTCAACCCACTTTAACGACAAATATTTCAAACACTAGCAGACGACTTAGCTAATTTCCAATCATAAGAGACAAAGCCTACTGACTGAACCAATGGAATGGCTAGAATATTTTAACACCGAAACATATTAACACGAACAGGAGCGACCAACCAGGACTTGAAGACATCTATTCAACAGCGACGGACGTAATTTTTATAGACTAAACCGGAGTTAGAAATATACAGTGAAACAGTAACAAGTACTAATATTAATTTTATACCGACTTTTAAATAATACGGTCGAGGATAAAGATATATATATCGGAATAAGACAAGATTATAGATATTATTTTTCGTATTGAAAAGTTAAACGAATAAATACCGCCATAAGATATATAACCTAAAATTCCTGCAATAAAACGTGCAGATGTTATAAGTATAATAATATTACCTAAAGTAATTTTGGCGACGACGAAGCAAATAGATAAAGACATTACTGTATTCTTCCTCCAGACATTTTAAGAAATTAACAAATTAAGTGAAAGATTTTCGGACAAAATAAACTTACAAATATTATTCAAGTTCATTATCAATAGACTTCATTTTTACGACCTATAATCCCTTCATCTTATATCCTATTTTAGTTTTCGTCGAGCACGACCCTGAAAGAGATCTCGCTCTACCAACTGAGTTAGAAATAGCCGGACATAATATATTCAACGACCCCTACTGACAATTATACATTGGCACCCAACAGTTATAAATTAGCACCCAACATTACGAACAGTTATAAATTGGCACCCATTTTGACGTTAATCATTTCATCACCCAACGAACAGTTATAAATTGGTCGCCCAACTCTAGGCCTATATATATCCAGACCTACAAACGGTTATAAATTGGCGCTCATCTCGGTGCTAATCAAATACCCCCCCTACGAACAGTTATATAGTTCTCGTCTTTTTTGATAGATGGCAGGCGATAAGGCATGCAGGCCGCAGGGCTTCTCTTGACGTTTTAACCTCAAACAACGCACTTTAAAACACACGAAATAATCAATTTAGTATAATATGAAAATTTGCATGAACAAAACTGATTTTACTTTGATACAGGTTGTTTATTATACAGTTTAATTTGTTGCTTCCACGCTTGAATATTGTTCCGTATACGATATTAATCAATAGTTTGAAAACATTCAAAATTCTGAACTTTAATGGGTATCATTAAGATACTGTAAAGTCACAAATAATAAGCGTATTACAGCATGGTCGAACAGAAACATGTTGATGTAATTAATTAGGAATGTGGCTCCATTGTTACTTTTCTGACTCGTTAACTTGCAGAGAGGCCTTAATACCCAATCTGTATTAGAGTAGTTTTCCTTCAGTGAAAGCGATTACATGGAATTGCAGACCAACTTTTAAGACAATAGTTACTAGGTTTAAGTAACAGTCTTCTGCTACCATTATATTGTTTTACTATCGCGCATGCCTGTCTTTTGAAGGGCCTTGAAACACAGGATGTTTTATGGTCGGTGATTTGGGGCAACCTAATCACAATCATCCCCACCAACTTGAACATTCCGAATAAACCTTAGGAACATATTCTGCAATGCACTCTACCAGGAGCTCTTCTCAATCAGAAGGTAATAGCGGTTTAAATTAAACTTACTGTATTTAAATTATAATTTAAATGAGTACTTTTTAAATGCATTTATTTTATACCCATAGGACCTATAAATAGAGGAAGTTTTGTGTTCATTTGCAATCGAGTTTTCAGCATAAGTAGTAGTCTTGAGGTCCCCTAAATCATATGCATAGATAGATAGATCTTTATTTGCCAGAGACATGAAACTGTATTGCAACGTCAAAGTAATATATGCACATACAAAGTTTGATAAAATAGTGCTTTAAAATAATCTGCTATTAAAATACTAATCTATCGTGTACATAGGATTTGAGATCAATGTTGATCTTACTGTCCTCTTGAATTCTGATAAAGAAAAATTTTTAATATTGTCAGAAAGTCTATTGTATATATTTAAAGATATAACATCAAAACTATTTTGTGTTTTAGTATATTTGCATTTAGGAACATATATGCAAGAGTGGAGTAGCTATGAACTGTAGAACAATATATATATATAAAAGTTATATATAAAGAGAGAGAGATCATATTACTTACTTACTCAATGGCAATAGGCAATTCCTCAGCAAGCTAAAGGAATATTATCTATTTTATGGAACCCGAAGGTTCAATGCCGCGCTTACCTGAGTCCGCCATTCAACCCTATTCTATGCTAACTCCATCCAATCATTCCTAGCAAATCCTACTTCCTTTAAATCCATTCTAAGATTGTCCTCCCACCTACGTCTAGATCTTCCGCGAGGTCTTTTCCCCTTCGGGTCTTTTGAGATAATTATGTCTTTCCTCCCCCATGCGTGCAACATGTCTAGCCCATTTCATCCTTCGCGATTTAATTACCCTTACTATAACCGGTGAATCGTACAGGTCATGAAGCATGTCGTTATGCAGTTTTCTCCAGTGCCCATTTTCATCCCTCTTGGGTCCAAATATTTTTCTAAGCACCCTGTTTTCGAACACTTCAGACTATGTTCTTCCCGATCAATAAGCGGCCATGTCTCACATCCATATAATACAACCAGTAGGATAATAGTTAGAAATCGTATTAAAATAAAATTATACAGTATAACTTGTTTGGGTTATATATCTTGTGAGGACATGGCAGGAAGATTGGAGACGACTTTCCCTTTTTTACCATCGCTTTACGTAGCCTATTTTCTTTTTGGGATTTTCTCGAAAACTGATTTTACAATTTTGCTTAAATTTTGCATACAATGAAAGCTAACATTTTTATTTTAAAAATGGTTTCGAAAAAAATATTTGAAGAGCGTCATGGGGCAGAATTGTTTGCACAAACTCAGGCTTACGTCTTCCGTGGCGAAAAGTACACCTTCGCTTGAGGTTGAAACAACTGAATATTCTATATTTTTTCAGAGTGTAAAGTGAGAAAGTTATATTTCTCTTGCTTAGGGTAGATAAAGTTATACGAGTGTAAACATAAGAGCATTTCTGCTTGCTGTATGTGTGAATATTGGCAGATGAAGTGTTTTACTTTATTAATATCTGTATAGTAATATTTTGCAGGTCGCGGCTCTGAAAGGCCCGGGCGGCTTAGGTCGCTTAAATCCTAAAAGGAAGAGGTAAACCTAAGACAAAGAAAGAAAGAAAATAGTAATATTTTGGTATTCATTAAAATCAGAAAATAGATTGTTCAAGAAAGACAATTTTACGTTAAAATTTCCTCTACCTATAGACTAGGATCTCATCTGTACGAAAATGATTGTCTATATTTTAGCTAAATCTATTAAAATAAAATCTCCAAGCCTTAGGTTTGGAGTTTTCTAATTTACAACTTAGAAGCGTTCAGTTTGCAAGGTAGCTAAGTGAGAGATAATCTTCTACTTTCTGTAGAAAGAAATACATATTCTACAGATTGTAAGAAAGCGCAGAATATAGGCTCTATTTTCAAGATTATTGAAGTAAGGACATGTTCATAGGACATGTTAGGACAGATTAGGACATGTTAGGACAGATTATTCACGTTAGGACTTGTTCATACAAACATGTTTCTGCAATTAAGCAAGGATTGTACACAGGGGCACTTCGCAATTTGTGCTCGCTTGAATATGTATGCTATTTGTGTGTTGGAACAGGAGAGCAGCAGATAATAATGTGTTTTATTTAGTGCACACACATACACAGTGAATCGGTAAGACTTAGAGCAAATATGTGGCGAGAGCTGGTGGTGTTTGCTCTCCCGATACATCTCTTCCCTGCAGGCAGTTTCTCACTATTAACAGCATAGGCAAGCCTGTAGCTTCTTCACTGGCATTGCTATATTCAAAGTACCTGGATGAGCTTCATGTGCTATGAAGTTTATTATATTTTATTTTCTTAATGACATCTAAAAACTACTAATTAGGCCTGTAACTATTGAAGGAGATCTTCTACGTGTCGATTATAGCACTGCACAACAGACTGCGGGTTCGAGGCCGAAAAACATTAATTGTGATTTATTTTCAGTTTTTTTGTGTGGTATTTGAGCTTTTTATTCTCATTGCAACCATGTGTTGGTACAGACGTCAGTTTAACTAAATAGTAACGTAGCGCATAAAAAATATAAGAGGTTATTATATCCATAGTTAAGTTTCATTTATTTTGGTGTTGTAATCATTGTTAAATATAGGGTTTTTAAGTAATTTTTGTTTGAAGTTTAAGTAATTTTTGTTTGATGTATCTGTAGATTATTCACACATGAGGGTTTTGTAATAAATAAAGGACACCTTAGATAAGAAGATATGTACAGAGAGTCTTTAAAAAAAGTATTATGAATGGGACTAAACCATACCGTGCCATACCATATTTTATTGAGTTGAAAATGGCTGACTTAACTCATTCAGTCATTGACATTAATGTTGAACCACTTCCATGAGCTAGAAACCTGAAATTTGTCACATTTATAGCTTCTAGCCTGTAACGGACGGTAAAATCACAAAAAGTTGAAATGTTTATTTTTAACCCACCCCAAAAACTTCAAAATAGCGGAAGCTGCTTTAAAGTCGCTGCAGAGTTTTTACATCACACATGATGTATTTTTAACGCATTTTATACGTCAGCTAAAATCAGAATATTTGCCAGGAGTATTAATACAATCAATTACCGTAGGGATGTCGAATTTTCTGAAAAAGTAACATTACAAATTATGAACAGATACTCTGTGATATGCGTTTGAAAATTTTTCGATAACGATCTATTCGTCAATGCTGCCTTATATTCATCGACCATGCACAGAGATTCCAGGACAAAGAAATTATTCCTCACCATAGTTTCTATTTATGTTCAGCAGACGACTGGAAACCAATTAGTCAATGCTGAATTACCCCAGAAAGACAAAACAGAAAGACGTTTACGATAGGAGATAGCATGACTGGTGACATGATGCAGACAGGAAAACTGATGAATGCATGTATGAGGAGCTGATCCGTCGCTATAAAAACATGGACATCTTCTTTACGACGGGAATAAAATGACATTTCCCGTGCTGATAATAAAAATACATAACTTATCCCTGCGTTTCTCAGGTGATCTCCCAGCACGGCGCTATTCAAAATACAGTCTTACGAGCTCCTTCATACCAATACTAGGGAATTAGCTTCAAGCGCTGAAAGCATAGAAAACTCCCTCTTTATAGCAACGAGAAATCTAATGGAATTGCCTTAAGAGCTCGTGAAGTCTTACGTAATAGAGACCATGTGTGTAGGTCTAATAGAACTTATTTTAAATATTGCTATATATATTTAAAATTGCTGTGCAGTTCAAATGATATACATGGGAACGTTAAAATACTTGACAAAATTCACAATCCACCACTGTGGCGCTCTTCTAACGCAGCGGGCCCGGGTTCGATTTCTGGTCGGGACAATTTACCTAGGTGGGGGTTTTTCCTTCACCAGTAAAACGAATGTAGGGTAACTTTAGGCCCTCGTGGCCTCTGGAAATTATCTGGTCACCATCCGCGCTTTGTACAGAGTGAGTGCGTCTCGTTCTATGTGTTCATGTTGGCTAGGAGGTGGCCCCGGCATTGAACTAGTCACTCATCCGGAGATGTCCTCCATGTCCTTGTCAGGTCAAGAGAGTATACATCTGAGATCCAAAGATAACCCCTCTCCCGAATGGTCACGGTCCTGTAAGGTCGGGCGGCGTCGGTCGCATAAACGTCCCTACAACGGTAGGGATTTAGAGAGAGAAGGATAAGAAAATTAACATATTAGTTTAACTGAATAATGCTCTTTCTGCACAGGTTTCAATTATTCAACATATTATCTTGGCTTTCGGCTGTATAATCATCGAGAGAAACTTGATAAAGTTACTGTACTCATAGTTTTATTATTTAAATCTGTCAGTATGTTAAGGAATGTCATAATATACTATTTTATTGCCAAGAAATAACGCTAGCTTTAGCTTTATCGAAGACAACGTAAGGCATATGCACACAATGATATTAACTGCAAAACTTCCACTATATTGAAACTTTTCTGTTGTATGTAGCTATATTAAACTTTTCTTGTATCTGCATTGAAAAATATCCTTCTGAGTACTCCAAAACTTAAAAAACTGAATAATGAAGTTTCTCATTATAAAACTAAACATACGGCCAGTTATTCAATTAATAATGCCTATAATGAAGATGGTGATATTAGACAAAATTCCTATATTTATGAAAGAAAATTTTCGAGCTAAACGTATTCAAGTAAAATAAGTCGCAAAATCTAAAGCTCTTGTGGTCAATGTGTTGTGTATGACTCTCTTAGCTGGATGGGGGTGATGTGATGATGACAAGTAAGTAACTTTCAAGGGTCCCCTAAACTATCAATAATATTGTCAATATTCTCTTCAATATTGACTCGCTATATTGAAGCGTGCATCAATATGCTTCAAAACGTATCAATATTCTCACCAACACTCATTCTGGCAAAAATATTCGTGCTGCCTGATCGGGGCTGTTTCAACTGTGACTCTTACACTGACTCTTACATCGTGCGAAAAAGAAAAATGAAAGAGAGAAATGGACGCTGGTCCAAAGAGAGGTACTAGTTGAGAGCCGTTTTACTCATGAAAATTTGCTTGAATTTTTGCATCCTACAGAACCGGATGACTACAAAAAATCACTTCGCGGTCTGACAAACAACTGATATTGAAGGAAATATTGACAATAAACCTCCTAGACGTTCAAACGGTTCTTCAATATTGACAGAAAATATAATTTTCTATCAATATCCATCAATGTTGATAGGACGCTTCAATACGCTCCTAGACGATCAATATTTCTATCAATAGGCGCTCCTTTATTCTTGTGAGCTTTCTTGAAGAGAAAATAGTTCAATCTCCTTCCGATTTCCTGCAGACCAGACTAGGAATTCCGTAGGCTGCTATTCTTTCCCATTTTTCCATTAAATTTATATTTTAGTGGAGGGTAGCCTATATTTTTACAATAATTTCATGGCTATACTCGCTTAAAAATATTGACGAGGCTACAGAAATTTGCCGGACATTAGTTTATTATTACGCGCGGGTACTCCAAAGAGACTACTTTAAAGAAAACAATGTTAATAGGCTTGTGTTACGTCAGAAGCAGTGTGAAAGTATACCTCTTGTAATGGACTGTGGTTCAGGAGTGGACACGGATAATTTTTTAGTGCTGACATGGAGATCTCCAGATTACCATGATGATTTACACTCGCTTATTCCAGATGCTGACCAGAGGGTCCGGGGTCATTAGGGCACCCCTACATGCAACACAGTCCCATGTGTCTGCTGAGGAAGCAGAAAAACGCAAACCAGACGCTCGTTATCTTGTCACATTTACTTTTTTCAGATTCGTGTTATCACTTCCGCAAGAACCACTGCTCTTTACACAATCATACAATTTAATAGCTGAGATTTATTTATTTCTGGGTCGATTACGTAATTACCGATGTAAATATGGCCACTTATATACCCCTATAATATAACTTTATTTCTATTTAAGTTATCACCATATATTCATCGTCATATTGTTCACGATTTCTAAAATAAAATTCCACTTTAAAGTTCCTTTCTTTTATTAAAATGAAGGAAAGATTTAGTGAGATTCATATGTCCGTCAGACCGTCACAGAAGTATTTTTTATGAAGAATAAAATATTCTCTTGAAATTGAGAATGGTTTTATAGCTTGTTTTCACGCGACTACTCCAAGTTCTTTTTTTCATCTCAAATGTTAATTCTTGCTGCTTTTAGGAGTCCTAACGTTTATGCTCCTATCTTTATGGTTCAATCTGGCCAATGAAATATCGTTGAAAACGTAATACTTATAAGGATTCATATTCAGCTTTTATGTTGTGTAATTTTCGAATTATTTTCAAAATGTTCCTTAAATTGGTTAAAAAATCCGAATATATGAGAGTAATAATTATTATACAAAAAACTATAGTTTATATTAAAACTATACCTGTTCATTAATTTATGTTGGCTCACTACTTAAAAAGAAACGAAGTCTAACATCAGTTTCGAAAACGTTACCAATATACTCCACATAAGGGGAGAGAATACCGGGATTTGGTTAAACATTTTGATTAAAAGATATTTTAAATGTTCCACTTGTATGTCTTTACTGAAGCCTGATTGGTTATAGCCCTTAAGCGACTTAAAAGAGGCGCGAGATGCCATTTTTCAATAACAAGCCCTCATTTTATTATTTTATTATTAACAATTGACAATGACATAATTTCCCCGACTACGGGTTGCCTGAATAGACAAAGTATACTGTACACTGAGGGTAGAGATCAAATTTGAGTCCTTTTGGTTATGAAATGAAACTTCATCCGCTCTTATTTCAGAAAGTGATAATATTTTCTTCACTTCTCAGGCTAGAAAAATGAAATTTGTAGCACCCATTTTTTTGTTACATTATAAACAAATTCACTGGAACAATTCTTTTCATATCGAACTCGTTCCAATATGTATATATAAAGAAACACAAAAGTTTATCCAACAATTTTAGAACTCAGCTTATAACTTACACGGTAAGACAACTTCCTCCAGAGAATTTGTTGACTGTTATGTTATGAAAAGAATTGTGAAGGAATGGACATGGTTGGTTTGTTTCAAGTTAAGGTATAAATATTTTTTGTGAAATGGTGTTTTTATGGACAAACATCTAAATTTGGTACTGGTATCCCCCTTTTTAAAAATTGATTATACTGTATATTCCAAATACAGATTATTATATATAATATATACAAATATATTCTAAATTAGATCATGTTAAAAATATTTCTGCAATATATTACTTATTTAAAATGTTGGAAATTTCCTCTACTCTTTACGTAACACTTCTTTCGTTCTGAAGCTTGGTATTAATGGCATGGTCTGGCGAACAGTCGTTTTACGGAACTTTTTAATTACACAAGAGAAAAAAGAGACTAATTGCATAGCTATTGCTGCTGTTTCCATAAAAGTCTGTAGTGTTAATAGTTTAATCTAGTAATTTTTTGCCTAATGATCGGTACTTAAACAAATACTAATGGACGCAATACATGTTGGAAAACATCAAATCGTATTTAATTTTTTAAATATTTATAATGCATATTTATTTTTATTTCGTCCTCTTGATTGCCACAGTCATTATGATCTTTTTCAGTTACAATATACAAAAAACAAGTTGTTGAACGAAATGCACTATAAAATGTAAAACATTTCTGCCATGTTGGAAAAAGGTAAGAATGTTCCCATGACAGAGGCCATATTTAATTGATTCAGAAACGCATTGTATGTTTGTTGTACACTTTGATATACGCTCTTCCTTCAATCTCCTGACCTTTTATTCCCTGTAACTACTTCAAATTATTTTATTTTATATGACGACTGGACAACATTGGACATGATTTTTCCAACGCACGTTCATATCTCCTTGATTTTGAGAAATAAAAAAGTCGATAAACCTGATTTTGGTAAACCTACTACTTCGCAGACCTAGTGGAGGTAATCGTCTAGCATTACATATCTGGTTCATTACTACTAAATAATAAAATACAAATGAATATGTAAAAATAGAAAACCAAAGCTTAAATTAAATAAATAAACAAATACATTTAATAACGACCGTTAAGTTTGTGACCCACTTACAACAATACCACTTTCTTTAACGCTGATAAGTCGTACTGAATATTAAGCACACATTATTGGATACAATAAATAATTATATATTAAATAGCAAGCTGTCGTTATATAATTTTGCGACTCAATAGTTTTAATATAATTATTTTTTTATGTCTGATTTAGATAGTATTCGTGTTCATTTTGCACACAGATTCTATTACATTAATGAGACTTAAACACAGGTTTAGGTAGTTGCCGGAATGGGAAGCTGTTTGTATTACTGTTTGTGAGAGGGCAGACATATTGGTCACACGTGGCTCCACAACGACAACTGCACGAACCACTCGCAGACAAATGAATAGTGCGGCGCGGGGCAGCTCTCAAGAAAAATGAGAAGAGAGGGATGAGTGATCTTGTGTAATTTGAACAAATAGCCAAACCTTTCCCTTTCAATTCTGCTGCTCCCATTCTCCTAACAATACAATGGCAAATATTTATTGCCTTGGAAGAGTTCTCTTCAATCCACGCAAGCAAATGGTTTTACTGAGCAAAGTATAACGTCACGAGGAGATATATTTATCATAATACCCTTTAATATCAAATGTAACTCCTTTGATATTTTAAATTATGATGTTCACTTATTTTTAGCGAATTAAAAAGTACTTACATATTTTAAAATTAAAATCTCATACATGTAGGCCTACAGGTAGGAGAAAAAAGCGGACCGACCAAAATATCTAAGTTGCCGATATTGTTAGAGCGTTTCGAAATGTTAAAAACAATCGAACGACCCGCCGACTGTAAAGTCAGATCAGTGATTCGTTTTCTGAATGCAAGACATGTTATGCCAACAAACATTAATCGCCAATTGTGTGAGGTTTATGGGGAAACAATAGCGATGAAATGGTGAGGCAATGGGTTAGGAGTTTAAAGGTCGTGAAAATGTGCATGATGAGCCACGGAGCGGCCGACCGTCTGTGATCACGGATAATTTGGGGCAAGCTGTGTAGGAAAACATGTTTCTTCACCTGAAGAAATTCCTTGGTGAAAAATATTTCAACGACGATGATGATGTGAAACAAGAAGTGCAAACTTGACTTTCATCATAGGTGGCATCATTCTTCGACGAAGGCATACAAAAACTGGTTTCCCGTTACAAGTGCCTGAATAACGGCGGTGAATTTGTGGAGAAGTAGTGTAAGACATGTTATGATAATGAGGAATGATAATAAAGTATTTTGGAAATAATGTTCCGTTATTTATTATTATTATTATTTTTTTTTTAAATTTATAGGTACCTATTTTAAAAACACGCCTCATATACAAAATAATAATAATTTTCTTACTCGAATTGTTTTAGATCAATATTACGTTAAGTAGAAATAAGTGAAGAAGCAAATCCAACTGAAATAACTGCCTACAATCCAATATTCTCTTAAACTTCCCAGAAAGGTACCGGTAACCAAAAGCTCGCTAACACGAAGTGTCTTGCACAGAGTCAGAATTATGTTTTTTTATCAATGCGCATTCACATGGTTTCAATAGTGGATGTAAAATACTATGTTTTTATTCTGTTCACCACTAACAGACCAGATAGGTGGCATATTATCACTATATATTGAGAACTTGACGCCTTCAGTAATTCTTCCGCAAACTTTATGTAAGTTAGTACCTAGGTAGGATATACCTTGGGTAGATGGTGTTACCAGTTTGGTACTTGTTAGAATCCTCCTCTGAAAGAATCGATACTTGAAAGGACAAATATAGGTCTATCCCGTGATTACAAAATTCAGAAACTACGAGACGGTTAAAGAATAATGTATAATGAATTACTAAATTACACGATATTAGATTTTAAATTTCATCATGATTTCGTTCTTCTCAGTGTGTGCGTGAATAACAATTTTTGTAAAGATTAACTATTCGCGATATTATATATGTAATAAATTTAAGTTTGAGTCTTTTAAATTAGGGCTGTATAGTTAATATCAGATTTTTTATTTTATCTCGCTGAAGAAGAGATTTACATTATAATAGCAGGGTTATAAAAAGTATAATTTATAACAATGAGGAACAAACCATTGATGTAGGCACATCGGTTAATTGTCACTGTAATGCTTCATTCAAATTCAATATAAAAGAAAAATTATGTCAGCTGGGAGATAGCTAGTACTTCAATTTTCGCTAATCTGGTTCATATTCACTGATTTAATTTAACTGATAGAGGAAGACAATGCGAGTCAGCACTTCCTTGATATTCAAACAGCAGATGACTTAAAATTACCAGTTCAGCTTATCTTAGCTCATTACGTAATGCAGGTTGTGTCTTAGAAGTACTTCTTAAGTACTATTTTCTTAAGTTGGTGAACTGGGGCAAGAGTATCAAGTTCTATCACAACAGATGCGCTTCAGTGCAAAAAGAGGAATCATTTATTGCTTCTACTCTCTCGGGTGTTATTTTAAAAATAAGAGGTCATAAAAATTCATGCTGGGTATAATCTTTATTCGGTTTAGTAATTTTGTATTTTATCAGATATTAGATTAAATTACAAGGTACTGTATTGTGTAGTAGGCCTATTTTTATCGTCACCAGCAAAATTTAATAACTGTAAAGAAAATAGTCGAAATAGACTAAGACCGCTCGATATACGAGGGGTATTCCGAAAGTAAGTTTCGTCAGTTTGTCACACGGACACTTTATTGACCCAAAAGCAATACAGCATGGCAGCATGACCTATACACCGTGCACTATTTTTCGACATAGTCGCCAGTGACATTGAGACATTTGTCGTAGCGTGCGATCAGTTTGAAGAACCCACTGTGGTAAAACTCGGTGCCCTGCGATGCAAGGAATTGGCACACAGCCTGCTCCACCTCAGCTTCCTGACATTACTAAAGGTTCCATACAGACCATTTTGAGTGACAAATTGATGTTCCATAAGGTTTGTGCGAGATGGGTTCGTGGAGGCCGCACTTTGCGGGGACGGAAATCGGGAGATCAATTTCAAACAGCTCTATCTCGGACAATAAAAGGTTCAGCGGCTGCAGCAATGGCTCGTTTGAAAGAGGGGAGATAGCGGTACATGGCAGTGGCGCCAAATCTCTCGTGCCATCGTTAGCGGTACACTAATACCCGCGGGCACGCCAGTCTGCTGCGACTCGCTCTTCTACGGCGCAGTGCGCCTGCGTCATGCCTCCTCCGCTGACGCCACTTCCGTCGTGGAACCAGCCACGGGTGGGGATTCGTCTGGCGTTTGTTTGGTTCCCCTGGTGAACACGCCGCTCCTGCCATACATTGACGAAACTTACTTTCGGAATACCCCTCGTACAATACAAATAACTAACATGTTCATTAATTACCACGTAATACTTACTACTTAGTTGCGATTTATTCTAATTTTACAATGCCACGTTTTGGCCCTGAGGTTGTTACAGACTAACAAACTGAATACTATGTGTATCACACTCCAACAACATTCTTCGAAGGCCTATTATGTAAAGTGAACCAAGTCCCTTTTTAATAACTAGATATTTTAAAGTAATAATGACTAAAGGCTTTTGGATCATGAAAATCGTTTGAGTAATCAAGCTTAGGTAATATCTATATCATCTTGTATTTGCATAAATCTGCCAAAAATACAGAAATCTTTTTATGGGTTCCCATCCTATCTCTTAACTAGACTATTGATATTTTAGGTAATAAATGTGACTATCCATCTTATTCCTCAGTTAATATAACAGGCGTATGCTGAACCCAAGAGTTCTAGGGCCTGGTACCTAACACATTACCAAGCCTATAAATCCAATAGCAAGCAAGTTACTTGATTCTTAATGAACAATTAGTAGGTATTATAAAACAAAATGATAAACATACTGTATTTTAAAAACTCCTCCTTATCACATTGTACGACAAATATTGTATTTAAAGATAATGAAAAAGGAACTTCAATATAACCTTGCAGAGATAGCAAGCTTGTAGTCACTCCCTAAATTTTAATTTACTTAATTAGTTTAATTAATTTTATTTAATTTACTTTATTTTTTATTTTTTTCTCTTTCGTAGTTTTACCTCTCCCTTATAGGGACTTTTATGCGGCCCACGCCGCCCGGGCTTAATTTACTTTATTAATATTTTTTATGAAAGGACCCACCGGATTCGCGGAACATTTAAACTTCGTTGGAACTGCAAGTTGTATTGGCGAACGGAGCAATAATTGTTATCACAAGCATAGTGACTTGGATTTACACTTATGTTCCACAAGTCGTTCTTACTTACTTCATCCTCCAATTAACGGTGTAAAACAGCAAAAAAGAAGATACAGATGCTGTCTTGTATGCATTTCGTCAGTTTATAATGCTCCGATTTTTATGTTTGCAATTATGAAATCCTGTAGATAAATTTTCATTAGATGATTTACATTTTGGATTAAAGCAACCTATTTTAGCAATCTCTAGACTGCAATAATATATTCAGAGTATTCCCAGATCTAATTCTAATGCATAAAACTCATCAGAATGGAGGAACTTATTTATTTCAGAATGCGGTAACCTGTAATAAGTAACTTGATATTAAAGTTGCACGGTTTCCAGTACTTTAATTTGCAAACTGTGTTTCATTTTCTTTTGTTACAACTCACAACTCATCGTCAGTCAATCTGAAGGAAAACACTAATTTAATCCATAGTTTTTCTCTCTCAAACAAATACAACACAGAAACCAAGTGGAAATTATAGTATTATTTCATGAAATTTATATCATAGGCAATGACTTGGAATCGTCAACTAATTCACGAACGACGAAGTTCCAACTCATTAATTGCATTTAAAATTACTATTTAACGAACATATCTAATAAACAGTTAATAAAATACAGGGTGTTAATGAATAACACCGAAATATTTTATCTGTGTATAGATGGGACATAGACAAGCAACTTTTGTTAGGAGATTTTTGCTTTATGCTACAGGGCATTAGTCATTACAATTTGGTGCTCATAAGTCAATAATGAAACTAAATAGGGTTAAAATTCTCATTAAATTAACTTCACGCCTTCTTAGTGACCCATAAAAACCTGATTCTTAAACAATCATCAACAGCTATATCATAATTTAGAGTTTTCACAAACTGCAAAATTTACAGGCTAATCACATGTCTGGTCGGCACTGCAATAGTTTATTTAATCATTACTCCAGTGTTAACAAGGAAGTTCCTTTGTTATGCATTTTTTTTTTCAAATGTTAGATCCAGTGGCGGTCATACCATGCTAGATTTTATGTAGTAACAGGAGAAATTTAATCCATAGAGCAAAAATCTCCTAATAAAAGTTACTTATCTATGTCCCCTCTAAACATTAAAATGTTTCGGTGTTATTAATTAACACCCTGTATACTGAAATTTTGAATCAAATTTTATACTGAGACAGTAGTAGTAACAGGCATCCATTACATAATATAATAAATGTGGTTGTTTGTTGGTACTTGTTTTCACTGCATCCATTGCACTAAACTGGATATAATATACAACTTGAAAAAGACTAGAAGCTTTCATGGCGCTGATTCTAATGATGGTTTCTCAGTTTAGAACAGTATCAATGTTATAAAGATGAAACTCTCCGTCATTTTCAGTCTACGGAATATTTGTAACAATATTAGAAATGTTTATAACAATATTTGGGTGATAGGAGCTTCGACCACTTGCGTGGTTGGCAACCCTGGCTACGGATCCGCAGGCCCTGATTCGATCCCCGTACCTCCTCGGATTTTTCTGAGGTAGAGTGGTCTGGAACGGGATACACTCAGTCTCATGACTCAAACTGAGGAGCTACTTGTTTAGGAAGTAGCGGCTCTTGTCACGGAAACCATCACTAGCGGCTGTAGATGTCGGCATGCTGACCCACATGCGCCAAATCTTCCAATTTCTATGGTAGCGCACTCATCGGATGGTAAACCTAGTCCCTTCAGGGATGCAGCGCCACGGAGTTTTTTTTTAGAAGAGGCTTCTTTTTAATTAGGTGATAATTATCACTAGGTGATCAAAATATAACTGCAGTCTTTTCGGGAAATCTCAAGTTGGCCGGCAACGGGACTTGAATCTGAGAAACTTCAAATGCTACCACCTTAGCCAACTCGCTCGGTACATTAATAAATAATATTATCGTTACTACAAATAATAATTCAAAGCTTTTCTGAATAAGTTATATAAAAGGACGGAGAGAACCGCTTCATGCTAGAAGGCTGAACAGGCACCTTGACACAGCAGATTACCTACCTATAAAATAGGTAGTTTCAGCTTCAGCAGTAGCAAGAGAGCAAAATGTTTGAATGCAATTTATTGACTCTAGGGAGACTTATTAGAGGCTTCTGGTCCTCTCTGTGAGAGGGGATGATATTAAAAGATGTTAATACTCACCCTCAATAAACCACCCCTCGCGAGACGTGTCTGTGAATGTTATCTTGAATATAATGAGGGTGACCTACCTTCAACCCCCATTTTCATTCACCTAGTCTCCCTGCACCCCCATTTTAATGAAATCTGCAATTTAGATTAGGCTGGCTATGTATGCATAACTGTATATTTACGTACATGCCATGTCCTAGTGTGGACTCGGCATTCGTCTTCACCTCCTTCCAAGCCCTCTCTGGTACAGAATGGTGCATATAAAACGTCGGCTCTTAATAATGAAACTAGTGTAGTTTTAACTGGAAATGAAGCTACTGAAGGTCATTTACAACTAAATTCTTGACCATAAAATAACAAGCAATTAAAGGTTCAATAAAACTGGCCAACGAACTTAAATTGTTAGAATTTTACTCTTAAGCGGAAGGATATATGGATTTATATTTGTATTTTTATAAGGTTTAAATGCTAATGTTTAGAAAGTATTCTATACAACACTATTTCCTCCAATGAAGTTGATTATATGTTCCTGTCTTCTGTTCGTTAGAGTGAATATAGACTCCATTTCTCATTTGAGGATAACTTTCAACATCCATCCAACTTTTGTCCTATGTTAAATTCGCCGATTACATTAATTAGTAAATTTAGGAGAAAATATTCAATTATTCATGTTCAAAATGTCAGTACAAATTTATCATCGTCGCTATTCAGAGGAAGGAGATTAGTGATGCTATGATTATAAGCTACATCATGTTATAAGTACGGTTCAACCGTAGAAAACTTAATGTGATTTTAAATTATCGAAGGAAATAATATTATCTACTTGCTTGCTTACACTAAAGTATTATTAAATCTGATTCATATATCATTTAATCTAATAAATACATGAATATATTTTAGGTTCTAAATATGGATACTTCCATAACATCGTTGCTGCGTCACTCTTTTACTATGGAAAAATGGAAGTTGTGCCTTAACTATATGTTCGTAAAAAATGCGTAGAATACGTTTTTAATGGTATAGGGGTCTTGAAAATGTTTGGAATTACAGATTTTTACTTTCTCGCATATTCATAGTATAGAGATACTAATATGATAAGAGTCAAAAAGTCAAAATCGAGTTAACATCAGGAAAACATATTTCATAATGCCTAGAAAGTGTTTTTGGAGTGACATCATTATCTGTGTAGACTCTTGCCTGTAAACGGTTCATTGTATTTGTTTTCTTTTTATTGGATTGTGGTCTTTGTTAAACTTTTATCAGAAACCCAAACATTTCATTTCTATAGCTGCAATATTAAGGGTATTTTTTTCAAAATTTTGATACATGAAATAATTGTTTTAACTATTTTACTAAAGTAAAACACGACCAATTTTTCTTTGATTAATAAAGTGGCAATAATTTGGTTTAAGGAAACAGAGAAGGACGTAAAAGAACTCAAAATCACAGAAAAAATGCCCATAGATAAAACTGCAAAAATAAATAAAATAAAATAAATAAATAAATAAAAAATAACTGAAGTCAAGAAAGAGAGGTTCCAAGTCAAAATCAAAACCAAACGAATGATCCAGATCAGTGAAGACGAAAGAAAAGCAAGATAAGAAAGAATGAAGCAATACTGAGCTAAAATTAAAACACAAAACACTAAGAAGTGATTGATGGGGTGAAACGGAAAAGAAGAAGAAAGTGCCAATTCTCGTTTTTCAGTAAAAATTACTTAGGAGGTAGTTGAATCTTTACATTTTCTAGGCTAATTCCATTACGGTAGAAGACAGACGAAAATCTAGCACAGTGTACACCTACCTATTCAGATTTCCTGCTTTAAATCTTATGTTGCAACGAAAAACCTTTAAAAGCAGGCTGTAATATTTAATTCAGCAGACTACGGATATAGATTTCCGAACAGTGCGTGTAAATGACGTTAATCAGGGATGTGAAATAATTAAAATCTGTGCGGCTGAAAGCTTCGTGGAAAGGGATGGAATATCTTGAGGAAACTGATACCGGGCCCAGAACAAAGGGAGTCAGAGTCTATAAAAGCAGAAGAGCTCTAAATAAAAAGAAGAAGAGGATGTCTGTTTTAAAATCATCATTCATAGCGTCAGTAGTTGAGTCCTTGACCACGGCGCGGCGCCACCGGCACTTCTTCATCCAGGATTATGTGATGTGACAGACTCATCTTCTCTTATCCTGCTCTCTGGATCTCAAATTCCATTTTATGGAGTCACGGACTCTTCAACGTGTGTGAAATCTGGCGCCATCATAGTATGTGTAAGTTTTGAGTCCCACGAAATGAAAATTCTTCGGTTGAATAGTCTTAGCGGTAATGAAATATACCTTAATATAATACAATAAAGAATAAATAACTGAATTATTGACCGAGCGAAGTGAGGTCCTGTTTTAACTCGACCGTTCGGCGTTTTGTATATTGTCTGTGAAATTGTTTGTTATGCAGTCAGGACTAAACTCGTCGTTCGATTTTCTCCCAATGTGAAAGTTATTAAAAATAATGCATGTGTACGGATTTTTATTTTTTGATCCCGTATGAATAAATTGGCCATTGTTCCGTTCGATGCAATATCCAGTCTCTGAAACAATGTTGTCTTCACAATGAATTACAACATTGGCCAGAACTTTTAAAGACTGCGATGAAGAGCAGATCTTTGGTATTTTGGATGCGAGGTCTACTGTTTCCAGAACTATCGGTTATTATGTAGTCACTATGTTAACTGGCAATCGAAGAAGAATTTAAAATAATTTACATTAGATATCTTATTCAACTTTCATATTTTATAATTTTATCGAACAGGATATAAAATGAAAAATATATAATAATTTGCTTAATTTTCTTTCAGTGGAACGAGTAGATAAACTGTTCTTAATTTTTAAGACAAGCATTTAAGACTTGAATGTGATTTATGAATACATCGGTTTTCATTAGTATATGAGCCAAGAAGTATTTTTGGATAAGTTTAACATTTACATCCATTTATAATTTCTAATAAGCTTAAAAGATAAACATAATATCCATTTTACTTTTTTTAAATATAACTTTAAGATGTAAATATATTTTCTTGCCTCAAACTTCACTGTGTTTAATTCCCATTCATTGACGAAACGGCTTGAAAATTTAGGCTATGTTTAAGTAGCTCAAAACTTTGGTCTAATAGAGTGTGTAAATAAAGTAAGTAAATGCTTTAGAGACACTTTTCTTTCCGGCAGGATGGGGCTTACAGGCTTTTTATCTTAGGAATGATTGTGGTAAAGTGCCACCAGTCGTCTTTACATCAGGATTTCTACTGGTACTCATTTCTATTAGATGCCAGGTCGACCCCACGGCCATGGTGTCATCAATACGGCCATAGTGTCATCAGAAGGATTAGGCCTGCGAAAAATTTCCAAAGACGTCGTCATGGATCGAAATGACTACCTTCCGGTTTGTAGCGCAATGCGTATCTACGCCGTTAATCACGTTAATCAAGAATTAAGTTTATAAAAATACATTAAATAAGATTTACATCGAACTCGAAGTCACCATAAACTTAACTGAATATTATTAACCTTCGTACGATGCAATCACATGTCCATAACAAACCTATTATAATAAAAAAGAGGTATTTTATATTGAAGCCATAAAGCAACGAGATAAATCCACTATAAGCTTACTACACTCAGACTCTCACTTTCAACTAGTATAGATCATCAAGGCGTTTCAAAGAGTATTAATGGTACAATAGCACATAAATGTCTGTTAATTACATTGGTACAATATAGCAGTAAATTATTCTCTCGCGGGGATTATAACTTCAGCATCACTGTTATAAGGAAATAATAATAAATAATTGTTATTATTATCATCATCATCATCGTCATCAACAACTGTTACCAAAGAAATTCGCCATATTTGCGAAATGGAACACGATAAGTTTGTAACTCTCCACATGAAGGATTAATGATTTTGGTTCATAGATATCGCTACCGTGAAATCTAAACAAGTGTAATCAGGTTTGGAGGTTAGATTCGCAAGCCAAAAATAGTTCAAATGGATCACCTTGCAACAATTGTACAAAATAACTAATTGTATAACTAGTACTATAGTGCCTCTATTCTATTTCTATCGAAATCAGAGCTTAGATTAACTGTGTAACCAAAAAAATCTCACTCCTACGGTAAAATACCATTTTAGTTATTAGGGAGGGAAATAGCTATCGTGAGATAGTGGTAAAGATGGTATGTTAACATATATTATATTAAGTTATATTATTTTCCAAAATTTGTTATTGATCTGAAACTAATGAGAACAAGAGATATAGGCCTACGACTTACGCATAACATACGTGCATCGTGATACTTCATCTACCATTTAGTACTTGATGTTAAAGCCTATATTTGCAGACTTCAAAAGCGGTAATTTAAAGGAAATCGAATTTGAGGAAGTCTCGAGAGCTTGTAAGAAGCGCGCAACAGAACGAGGCTCCCTTGTGGCTCAGGATTCGCCATTACAATAAGACGTCTTTGTTCATAGGCCTACTCATGTCACATCCTGTTCCCTACATCTTAAATTCCTTTTTTATAGTCGCCCGGGTTCTTCAACTTGCACTAACTCCGGTCGTATCCTACCTACAGCTTGGCTTTAAAATTCTTTTAATGGAGTCCCTGGATCTGCAATGCGACTGCATTACAGACAATGCTCCCTGAAGTAAAGCTCTCTTTTCCCTTACATAATGTCAAAACTTATCTTTTCATCCTTAGAACCAGTAAACTACATAGATATATGAATATGCGTTCATGAACCACAGATTATTGTCTATGTTGGACATTACATGATAACATTATGAGAGAAAAATTCCTCTGACACCGCACTTGAGCCCAGGACCTTTGGCTATCCGTGCCAATGCTCTACCAACTGAGCTAAGCCGGAGTACAATTCACAGCGCCAGATAGAACCTCCCTCCTATGACTGAATCTGGCGCTGTGAATTGTACTCTGGCTTAGCTCAGTTAGTAGACCATTGGCACGGGTAGCCAAAGGTTCTGGGTTCAAGTTCCGGTGTCAGAGGAATTTTTATCCTATAATATTTTCAGTAAGCTGTAGTGTCGTGCATGTGGTTAAAACAAAATATTATAACATTAATCCGTGCAACGATTAGGCTTATTCTTATTTTATGTTTTATAGTAGTCGCACATTCTTATTAATGAAAATAAGAAACAATTTTAGAATAGAATAACATATTTTAGTTGTTTACGTCGCCTCCTTTTGGAAATTTATATTTATCGGCTTAGAGAATTTTGAGAAAACAGCGAAACGTTTTAAAAAGAAAGATAAATGGTTCCCGCCATGTTTCACCTTGTATTTGCCCAAACTTCTTTTTTCAGGACATTTTAGCCGTTAAAATATCTCAATAAGAAAAAAGTATCTTACAACGTTTTCCCACTCGGATATTGAGTTATTTGGATCCACTGATCCGGAGGAGTCCTATCCTCACACTAAAAACAGATTATCGTATGTTAAATCGTAATTGCTGTATTCAGACTCACGAATTAGGCTGATTTGGCACATTAAAAACATATTTTTCCAGCCTGACACGGCCTGAGGTCTGAGGTCTAATAATAACAATAATAATACAGGGTTTCCAAAGAAATTTCAAAATAAATTTCCCTGATTTTTCCCTGACCAGAAAGTTACATTTCCTTGACCACAAAGATCAATGTTTTCAAGATTCTTTGCAAACAAACAAACAAACAAACAAAAAGTTCAGCCCTCTCCATCCCCAAAACAAAAATAAGAAATGACTGGCTCAAGTACTGAAAAGAAAATTGCTTATACAGTCTGGATTACAGCAAACTGTGTTAAAACACATGCCCCTCACATTTAGCTCACTGGCGGTAGTTAGTTTTCCAGACTATTCCAATTTTTACAAACTTCCCTGAAGTTTTCCTTTACTTTACAAAATTCCCTGACTTTCCCAGACCCATTTATATTTCCGCGACTTTCACTGACTTTCCGTGTCTTTCCAGAATGTGGACATCCTGTAATAAAAATAATAACAATAACTACACTAACCTACAGTATATAACTACGGTAGGAGAGAAATGATTTATATTGGGAAGAAGGGTGTAAGTGAGTAGCCACGCTGACAAAGACGCTGTGAGTTTTTGTGGATTCGTGCCAACTCGCTAGTTCGGGTCCCGACCTCGGTTCTCTGTCACTGGAGTCTGCAGTCAGTGGCGGAGCATCAGACCGAGGAAACTCTATCACCTGTGCAAACTGATAAGGGAGATGAATGTAGTTGAGGCAGGTAACTATCTCCCTTCTGAATCCCCACATGACCCTAATATCATTACTATTATTGCTGACTAGGGAGTTCGGTTCTGTTCACCCTGAATTCTGAACCCTAGGGTCGCAGGCAATAGTCCTCTCCGGTTGAAAAATCAGACTTCTGGGAAGGTTCATAAAATAACTTCAGGCATAAATTAAAATGAATTTATAATGAAAATCTTGAATATTTTAAATATCTAGGGTCTATTATACAAAAGGATGCCACAACAAATTTAGAGATTCAAAGAAGAATAACGGATGGGAAGAGAATTATAGGAATGCTAAATTCAATCTTATGGAGTAAAAATATTTTACATAGAACAAAAAAAAAAAAAAAAATATATATCAGGCATTACACCAGAGTGCAACATTATATGGCGCTGAAACTTGGACCATAAGTAAACAACAAGCAAACAAATTAGTGGTATTAGAAATGGATTTTTGGAGGCGTTCAGAAAGAAAATCCAGGAAAGAAAAAATTCGGAATAATAGAATAAGGGAAATAATGAAAGTTGAAAAGAATATTTTGGAAATTGTAGAAGAAAGACGCTTGAAATGGTATGGACATGTACTCAGAATGACAGAGGATAGAATACCCAAGAAAATTTTGGATTGGAAAGTAGAAGGAAAAAGAAGAGGGAAGTCCAAAGAATGCTGGATGGATGGCGTGAAAAGGAGTATGGAGAGAAAAGGATTAAGTGAAGAAGATGGTATGGACAGGGACTTATGGAGGCAAGAGACTGTTGTGGGATGAAGGAAAACCATTGTATTGTGGAATATTCCTTAATAAAAAAAATTAAAATGTATTATTACATTGAAACACTTTATATCGTTAATTTATTATTTTCATGTTTCAGGTGGTATAGTGTTATTGAATAATCTTAATAGGTTCCGCCTATTACACCACTAATTTGACCAAGCACAATTGAAAGCTGAAGAAGAAATAATTAAGAATGCCAGTTCACTTCTATTGAAAGATTTATTTCTATGTAGTCAGTACTTTAGTAAGAATTAATTATATAATGATTTTGATATGAGCTCACCAAATACAATAATTCGCAAGCAGTCGTAAGATCTTAAAAGTAAATGGTTAGGCGATAATAACGTACATAGAAGTTTCATACTTCTATAATTATATTACCATTACTGTTTGTTCATTGTCGTTGTGATTGCGATTTAGTTCCCCATAATTCATCCAGTGAAACGGCTTTTCCGAAGTCTTTACTGGAGAACTGTGGTCACTCAAAGAAGGGATCGAAGTGTCCAGGCCATAGACAGTAATAAATTAACTTAATGTTTTAAACTATTCAAATGCTTTTCTTGCCTAAGTGAAATCAGGTTTGTCAAGTGTAAAATAAATTTTAAAAGTAAACGCTACCGGTAAAGTAAATTGATATTATAAACTAAACTAAACTCCATGGCTTTGCACCCCTGGAGGGACTGGGCCTATCATACGACTGCTCGTCATCTACCATAGGCAGATGAGAGGCTTGTGGTCAGCATACGCTTAAATCAAAGTACTCTGGAAGTAAAACACCAAGAGTATTCACCTAGTTAATATTATGCGAAGAAAAAGCAATAGATTTTGAGATTTTCTTTCGAAGCAAAGAGCATAATACAATATATCTATCTCACAGATTAACATTACGTATGTTAGGTCTAAATATATTAATTATTACAAGAAACATTAAGCTCAATTACATTACTAAAGTAAAACAACACAAGTGGAATTCCTCTATATAATTCTATGCGAAGAAATATAATAGAATTTCGATATATTTTTTCAAAGAAATAACAATATTTTAACAAAGTAAACTTGTATACATCGAAGGCATGTATGTACATAACGGTGAAACTTCTAGTCTTAAACAAGAAATTTAGTGCATTCTCGAAAGCAACGACGAGATCTCGGACTTCACGATAAGGAACGAAACTATTACACGTCTGATTTTACTGTCAGTGTAGTACGAATCTTGTTAGCCCAAAAAAAAAAAAACTATTTTATTAGCCGAGAGAAGTTAAAGGGGAACTATCATTATATTTTAAATTGAGTCAACACTGAACCACGCCGTCCACGATGCTTGGATTCCCTGCCGTGCGATGACTAGAAAACCCGCATATCTTCTAATCTGCCTCACGAGAAGTAACCAGTTTCTCATTCCAAAAAAGGTTTCATAACAAAAGTAGTTTTCAAAATACTTTCTAGAGAAAAAGTGACGTAACGTGATCACATCCCATCATCACGATCATCATCATCACTGTCATCGATGTAAAATTTTCATATATCTTGTTTCCTGAACTTTAACTAGGAACTCATCTTTCTATGTTCACATTAAATCGACGAAATATAACCAATATTATATTCCAACTACCGCAATACATTAGAGTGGCACGATGCAGTCGCGTATGGATGTTTACGGTTGTCTCTTTCATTCGTTACCCTAGTACCCATAATCAGCATGATACATACATTCCATACCCTCCCCTTTCATTTGTACATTTCAAAACTTTATGATGGTCCTACATTTTCAAAAGAAATAATAGGTGACTTATGCCCCAACCCTCGTATCGTTTTCAACCTTACTATTAAAAAAAAGTGTGCATGGAACGCCACGCGACAGAAGTGAAACTTGTTTTAATTTTTAGATTTTTTAGTTTTGGAATTTTCGATTTTGTTATTTTTAAATTTTGGTTAAATTTTTTAAATTTTGGATTTTTGGATTTTTAAATTTTTTTATTTTTTAAATTTTGGATATTTGGATGTTTTATTTTCAAATTTTTTATTTTTTAAACTCTGGATTTTTGAACTTTTTAATTTTGGATCTTTAAACTTTTTAATTTTGGAAATTTGGATTTTTTTAATTTTGGATTTTTAGATTTTTTAAATTTTGGATTATGGATTTTTTAATTTTTAATTTTTAGATTTTAAAAATTTTGGATAAGCCTAATCATTGAGTTGATTGTTTTCTATGCAGTCCGATCCGTTACACCTCACTAATTTCGTGAGGATTTTGAGCGTAGCACTATTTTCGTGACGATTTTCAGCGTTACACAAGGTCTCGATTTACCCCTACCAAGGCTAAAGAAGTTTCACTTCAAAAACTCTTACCATATAGGCCAAGACGTGATCAAATCCATCTGTTAGATGGCTCGAACTCTTTCAGAATTGAGGCTAGGCATTGCAGGAGAACAGGGTAGGTAGTGAGTGATAGGCCACTGGAATAAGAGTTTCATGTTCTTTTGTGTTATCTTAATATTTACTGTAAGAGTTATGAGCAACGGTTACGAAAACTGAAATTAGGCAGTTCATGATCACAGGACTGTGATTGAAAAGTCATCTATCTGCCGAAACAGCCGACTTCTATGTATTGGTTTAACGTCTAGTGCAGCCGCTACTAGCTAGGGCTACAGGAAAGTCGACTAATTAGAAAACACACAGTGCTTCAGAAAAGTGCAGCAACACTTCACATTTCTATTCTTTGAAGTACTGAACATTATTAATAATTAATAATGTGAAAAGAGGTAAATTATTGAATCAATGAAACTTTAATTAGAATTGAAACCGCTATCCTCTTATCAATAAAAGCGAATTTGTTAGATAAAGTATTTATGTTTATGTATACCACTAAAGCAGTACGTATAACTTAAACGCGATTCTGTTTCCTCACATTTATAACCTAAGTTTTTTTTAACGCATCTGAAGTTTGAATTTTTACCTCAACGAATTATCGCTCTTAAAATGAACTACCCAAGAAGAACTTACGTGAAGTTATGTAATGCCAATGGAAACACCGAGAAATAACAAAAAACCAAAACATCCTTGTAAGAAAAGAATTATAGTCTTTACTGCTTACTCTGATCTTTCTGTGTTACTTCCACGTTTATTTTAAAAAGTGAACAGTTTTCGAACTGGTCATTATGAAACCATAAAATAACTACCTAGATATATGAAAATTACTTTTTTATTTCCTTGCAAGAAACAGCATTTGTATATGTTACTGTATATATATATAATATGATGATGATGATGAAGTATTGGACCCGCAGGCCGGTCCTGCCCTGGGACCAAGCCGTGGGGGGATACCCACGGGCCCGACTGATATATATATACACACGAATGTACATTCCGAATTTTCTCCTCGACATAAAGAATAATTTCTTCAATAATACAGTCAATAAGACCACCCTATTCCCTCAAATAATCTAGTTTATTAAAATATTATTCTATTTTTGTAAAAATTTTATTATATACAAGGCAATGAATTTAATTAAAGTAACATTATAATTGAAGTAGGCCTATTATCAGTAAACCTCATGAAAACCTAAGGCGCTAATATACTGTTCACAAAATATATTTTTATTTTTATGGTGTGCCCTCATAGGACCAGCATGAAATTCATGGATAATGCCATCATCTAAGATTTCTTCAGAGAAATGAACGGTTTTAATTATTATGGAACAATAAATAATTATTATGATGGATCTCTCGTCTTATACTCATTTCTTCCCTCCTCTCTTCTTATCTATCTCTATTATTCTTCTCTCTTTCTTCCCTTTTTCATATCCTTGTTAGTATGTTAATCTTGAGGACTGGTAGTGTTGTGTTGTTTATCTGGCGACAGACAGTCAGGGACACATAAAGGGGAGTAATAAACACACAAATTTACAACTAATCTCACTTGATATAGGGGATCATAGATGTCTCCAGTGCACTACATGCACGTCTCACGTTATTACCTCGTCCTGAATATCTTATCTGCAGTCACACATGCTGCTTCCTATAAAACGGGCGTGTCACAGGTACACCCCTGTATTAGGCGCTTTATATTGGAGGTTTGATTCATCCAAATGTACTGGAGCTGCGTGTTGTTCTTTGATAACGCAATGTAGAAAATATCTACTTAAGGTACAAATAAGCACTAGAAAAATAAAATCTGTTGTGAAACACATAACTCTCTCTAACCAAATAAAAATTTTGGCTCTTAGTATAATATATTATATACAGCATATAATATACTACGCATATTATGGAATTCGTGTAGGAAATTTAAACAAATCTTTAGAGCCGTTTTCGAGAAAATCAGCAGACATGATAATCTCTTCATCCTAGATACAATCCTAGAGGTTCAATCGACGAGCCCAGCAATCCTAACAGGATTTCCTTAGATATATCAGATTTTTTTAGGTATATTCCGGGATTGTACCTATAAGTAAACTCATGGCTGTCCGTTTCCATACCCAGCATTTTCCTAGATCATTATCTCTTTGTCTATGTTGTCCCGGAGGTGGCCCCTGCACAGAGCTCTTCACTAGGCAGAGATGCTTAGAGGAGGCAAAACCAACAACGAAAATGTTTTGTCAGAAATCGATTACTTTTCGAACTGACTGATTACCACGCAATTAATATAAGGTATTAAATCATAAATTGACTGAATGCCCTTGGACAAAGAAACTTTCAATATATTTTTATTATTATTTTTATTAAGTTTATAATAAAATATAATAATTTCTAATCCGGTCTGTGATAACAAAACAACTGATGTGTTATTAAATAAATTAGGTCCTCATGTCCCCGATTTTCTTCAGCAGCTCTGAATTAAAATAAAATTAATAGCCCTACACAAAATGGAATTGTCAGTACTCAAGCTTTTTTGTTTTTCATAGATGACTTAATTTATTAAGATTGGGTATGTTGTAAATAATTCACTTCGATATATGTAGATATATGTATGTATGTATTTGGCCCCTGAAGGGGGAAGGCGGGTTGGGACTACCCTAAGCACTTCAGCCTTGGGGCTCATTGTGCCAACCTCCGGAATGGTCCCTCGACAACAGACCCCACCTCGAGCCCCCACGGAACTCCCCTACATCCAACAGATACCTCTACCATGCCACGTGTGCCGCTGCCTCGGTACCTCTTAATAGAGCCCCCAGGTTGGCAGCACACCAGCCAGCAACTTCAGGACCACAAGCCACGGGGAGGACGGGAGAGGCCCACAGCAGGTGCTGGGGGCGAGGGTAAACCGGAAACCGGGAAAGGAAACGGGATGATTATGAGGGGGAGTTTGAAGATGAAATGGAGAGTGTTGGTGGAATGAGAGGAGGGAAACAGGAGGATCCCCGAGAAAAACCCCCAAAGGTAACGGCTTCGTCCACCACGAATGACACGCCCGCCAGGCCCGGGGATTGAACCCGGGACCGCTAGCATGCCAGGCCCACGCGCAAAGAATGAGCCACCGCGACGGCAATATAGATATAAGAGACCCTTCACAGATTACATGTTGTACTGAAGTCTCAGCTGTGATTCACAATTTACACTTTGGTAATATCAGTGAACAAAGAAATTTTTTATTTTGAAATCACGTTAAGATTTATAATTCTCTTGTGTGTAAAATCATTTCTTACGATTTTTACAAAACCATTGCTGTCAACGCTCACTTTACTTCAATAACGGCGAGGAAAATACTATTTAACATGAGGTTTGCAGGGTTATAAAAAGCTGCGTGTTTTTACGGTGATTTGACTGATGTAATAATTTAATCTGATTGAGAAATAAATTAGAGTAGTTTCCGACACACGTGCAATAGAAAGCCAAAGAACACTACTTCAAATCAATACAATACGCGTATGACAAAACGTAGGGTGTGAAACGATGAACCGATCATGAAATATGTTATACGAATTCAAATAAGCTATGAGAACATATATATATATATGTTGTTCTTGCTTCGGATCACGATTTGAGAACTATTGATAAAAGTTATATTGTGTTTGTTAAGATTTCTCTTGAAGGGCGATGAATAATAGTCCCCGCGGCGAGCCCTGCTTTGTGGTAAGACCGGACGTTCCACAAATGTTAAACTTTCATCCCCTTTACAAAAAGACTTCCAAAATAATATCATATCGCTGTTATTTTTGTATTGAGGATTTTAAGATGAGTAGACTGCATTATAAAAAGGAGATAAGTGAATGGTTTGCCTCTATCACATGTTACGGATAAAACATATCCTAAGTTTTCTTAAGTTCATCTTCCTACGTCCAGGCTTTTTAAACAAGCTATATAGAAAATTTGAGTAGTTAATTCAATGATTACTTAAAAGAAGTCTAACCAAAGCTTAACATTTTCTGTACAGAGATGATGAGATTTCTTCTCACCAGGTCAATTTTTTCCTTGTAATTGGGGCTGCTGTCCCTTGTGAATTTTCTCTCTAAACTAAATTCAGCTCAAATTGCAATAATTGAATAGTCCTACTAACTGAACAATTTTATGTCCAGAAATTAGCTATCTTAATTACAACACAGAAATAAATTATATTTCTTCATATATATAGGCCTACATCTCGACAGCACTGAATATAATAAATGGCGCCTGCAGATTGTGTGTAGATAACACGCAGTACACGGTTGTAGGAGAAGAAGCCAGTATTCGTCATTGCAGGGGACACAGTGAATGTTTACATCTCAATAGCCTGATAGTCCAGTCAATAAAGGTCGAAAAACACCAAATAGAAAAAAAAATCGTGTAGTCTTGAAATTTTGCACAGTTGTCGGAGGGAGTGTCCTGAACAACATACTAAAAGTCCCCGAAGGTGGGTGTGAGCGGGGGGCAGGGGGCCCGCGGAAGGTACCTTTTTTAGGTTTTTCGCTTATATCTAAACAATGGTGCATCGTAGAGGAAAAGTTGCTATATACAAAATTCAAGCTGATAAAATGTCCTTCAGCTTGATTCTACACATTTCTTTCTGTTCCGAACAGTTTTAGAGATATCCGCCAGTGAAAATAACAAATTTACGAAAAAAAAAAATTCTTTCGCCTCGCGCTTTTCGACACACTTTGCCTTTCTCCGCTTCAGTCCTTGGGTATACAGGAATGTTCTCATAAAGGAAGTTGTAGGGAAATAAATTCACTTTAAAATGAGTTGTCATTTGTTATTTTGTCTTCAAATGTTCAAAAGTTATAACAATTTTACGTTTCGGTCAAATTTCGAGATTTCGAAAGAAAACCATAGCCTACATCGCACTTTCTTTATATTTAGGGGCTATATCTTTGAATATAAGTTGTATATTGTGTATTTACATCATGAAACAAGTGGAGAAATATCACACAACCATTAAAGTTGAATTTATTAAAAATCCGATCACGGTACAAGCACAGTACAAGTAATGGAAAATACATTATATTCCAGGCAAGAAAGGAAAATTAGGGACAAAAAAAATTATGTGCTTTGAAATTTGGCAGAGATTTGGTGGAAAGTGTACTAAACAACATAGCAAAAGTCCCCATGGATAGAGGGTGAGCGGGGATGGGGGCACTTTTAAATGTTTCTCTCAGTTTTCCCTAAATACACAAAAAAACTATGGGTTCTAGCAAAAAACAGTTTATGCACAAAATTAAACTACATAAAAGTTCTTATAAAATTGATCTGCATGATATTTTTGTGGAATCAATAGTTCAGAAAATAGAAGGATATGAAGGATGACATAGTTCTGGAAATCCTGTTTTACATACACCTATGTATTATATTTTTTAACAAAAAAGAAAGCAGATGATAATTAAATTAGCATGATGCCAATAAGCAAACTTATTCTTAGAAAAATATACTTACTAATGGTTAATGTTACACAAAAAACTAGTTACCATTATTATTATTATTATTATTATTATTGTTATTATTATTATTATTATGATTAATATTCTTGTTGTAAAGCTTAGTCGTTTTATGTTTCGTTAAAAAAATTACCGGTATTTTGAAAAATGGTAAAGGATATATTTAGATATTGCAAGAATAGTAGGCCTATAGGCCTACCTATTACTTTAAATAAATGTTTACTTGTCTATATGGATCCTGAGAATATTTGCACATCATATTTTGTCACTGTGAAACTCGGTGTGGTGGAAAATATGGATGCCGAAAAGCTGGTATTAAATGCTCATCCGTTTGTGGAACCTGTCGTGGTACAACACTATACCATTAGAAGAAGAAGATGAACTTAAAATTGACGACGTCCAGGCAAAACAAGTTGTTTAGGCATTCTTTAATCAATGTTGTATATGTGTATAAATACTGAGTGTTCGGTAGATAGAAAAATATAACCCTAACTTATCATACGATGTACTAGGATTCCAGTACTGTATTTAAGATAGAAAAAATATACAACTAAACATTTATTTAAAGTACTATGTAGGCCTACTAGGTCTTATAATTTCTAAATATGTCTAACTCTACAATTTTTCCAATTTATATTTTAAACGAAAAAATATAACGGCTAATAGGACTGATTTATTTTTCTTATAACGTGCACTCATACCATGTAATTTTTATAAGCTTTATAACAATAATAGTAATTAGTTGTATGTATGATGTTTACCTTTATTACGAATATTATTCTAAGAACTAGTTGGCTTGCTTGGCATCATGTTAAATTAATTATCATCTGCTCTCTTTTTTGTTAATATAGGTGTATGTAACAAAGAATTTCCAGAACTACGTCATACTTCATATCCTTCTATTTCCTGAACTATTAATTCTACAGAAATATCATTCAGATCAATTTTATAAGAACTTCTTATGTAGTTTAATATTGTGCATAAACTGTTTTTTGCTAGAACCCATAGTTTTGTGTGTATTTAGGGAGAACTGAGGAAAATATTTAAAAGTGCCCCCACCCCCCGCTCACCCCCTATCCATGGGGACTTTCACTATGTTGTTTAGGACACTTTCCTCCACATCTGTGCCAAATTTCAAAACTATGGAATATAATGTATTTTCCATTTTTTGTCACATGTACTGTGCTTGTACCGTGATCGGATTTTTAATAAATTCAACTTTAATGATTGTGTGATATTTCTCCATTTATTTCATGATGTAAATACACAATATACAGCTTATATTCAAATATTAATAAATTCAACTACAATGATTGTGTGATATTTCTCCATTTATTTCATGATGTAAATACACAATATACAGCTTATATTCAAAGATATAACCCCTAAACATAAAGAAAGTGCGATGTGCGGTTTTCTTTCGAAATCTCGAAATTTGCCCGAAACTTAAAATTGTTATAACTTTTAAAATTTTGAAGGCAAAATAACAAATGACAACTCATATCAAAGTGAATTTATTTCCCTACAACTTCTTTTATGAGAACATTGCTACATACCTAAGGGCTGACGCGCTAGAAGGCAAAGTGTGTCGAAAAGCGCGAGGCGAAAGAACTTTTTTTTCGAAAATTTGTTATTTTCGCTGGCGGATACCTAAAAAACTATTGGGAATAGAAAGAAATGTGTAGGATCAAGGTTGTAGGAAATTTTATCAGCTTGAATTTTGTATATAGCAACTTTTCCTCTACGATGCACCATTGCTTAGATATAAGCGAAAACCCAAAAAAGGGACCTTCCGCGGGCCCCCTGCCCCCCGCTCACCCCCACCTTCGGGAACTTGTAGTATGTTGTTCAGGACACTCCCTCCGACAACTCTGAAAAATTTCAAAACTACACGATTTTTTCTTCTTCTATTTTTCGTTCGTTGCCAGGACTATGAATATAATAAATGGCGCCTGCGGATTGAGTTTAGATAATACGCAATTCACGGTTGTAGGAGAAGAAGCCTTTATTCCTCATTGCAGGGGACACAGTGAATGGATGGATGAAAGGCAAGGATTATAAGGCATACAAGTGGAGGTTTCATTACCGAAGAGTGTTTTGGTAACGTTTATTTTCGTGTAGAGGATAAAGAGCTGAGTTGTAAGCTCATCGCTTCGACTCTCGGCTAGAGGAAACTGAGGTGTTTCATGCAAGAATATATAGACTAATTCAAACATATAGTAATAAGAAAAGTCTATGTGCTAGAAAACAAATCAATGCGTTGTTATTCCTTTATAAATTTAGTTAAAGCTGATACTGATGATAGTTAATTTAAAAATTATTCTTTAAGGTAAGATAAAACATTCATTTAATTATCATAATAAATGGTGCTGCTTGAATAATTAGAAGTTGCCCTCTGTCTGGACACAGTTTACATATAATCCTTACAGCAGGAATAACCAATTGGCGACCCGCGGGCCGAATACGGCTCTCGACCTCAATCTGTGTGGCCTGCGGACAATGTAAATTAATTAAACTTAAAATTTACAATTTTATTCATATTTATATTATGGATAGATTTGGCCGCGGATATCCTGATGTTTGTATTCTCCAAACTTATTTGGGTAAAGGATAACAGTTACATATAAAATCTAAACTGCCTTAACACAGATCATCTCATTTATGCAATTCACCGAGGAATTTACTGACGCCAGCGATATACGGCCACACCTAAACTTACTAAATTATAGGTTGCATTATTCTCAGAGCAGCAAAACAATTTCCAATTGGAGGTATGTTATAATATGCAGGGATCCATTTCTTCACAGTAGGCAGGAATTGGGCATTGATTTCTGGAAACTTGTACCACTGAAAATATCCTGAACTGAGTACGTACGCATAATTGTGTGAATCCATATTTTCCATTATAAAGGCAGTTAGCGTCCACAGTACTCTCATTAACGTGTTCTAATTTTAATAAATAATAAAATCAGGTAAACTGATGTAAAAAAGTGCCAGTATGTTTTTGTTTAATCAGTTATGACTGCAATTCTGATATGCAGAATATGTTTTTTTTTTTTAAATTGATTTCCAAGTTAAGCTCCAGATTTATTCATTAAGCAGGGCTTACGGAAGAAGAAAGGTCTACCATCTCGGCCACCTGGGTAATTTTAACGGTCTAGTTGTATAAGCGCATGTAAAACAATAGTTTTTTTGTCATAGCTACCTGTATTTTAATTTCCAAGGCCTTATAAGATCACTAGCATGTGCCCGCGGCTTCGCCCGCGATAATTATTACAAAAATTAAAAATTAAAAATTAAGAGCATAATAGTTAAATCATTATATTTATTAACACCTAAATCACGTGGACTACATACCACGATTAGATAGTATCGTCTGGTAAAAGCGTCCTCAGATTCGAGTTTCTTCGCCCAGAAAACCTCTGTCTAGTGAGATTCGTCCAAATAAAACAACGTTTGACCATATTTGTGGTTTACAAGATTCAAGCGATCGCGAAAGTTTTATTTTCAAGATATGGCAAGAATAGCCAAAGCCAACTGTAATTGATTTGACATTGAAATGTATAACTGAAAACTTATGTTTTGAAAACGCAAAAAAATGCACGTTTTTTACCCGTTTTTCACTCATAACTCACGAACGAAAACTAAAATTAAAATTCCGGCTTCGAGGTGCATTTTCCGACCCTTCAGCCCACCTATGTTTAAAATTTCAGATCTCTGCGTTCAGTAGATTTCGCTGGACATCGAGGACAATTCCTTTTATTAATATAGATAATATGAATTATAATGATGCCTTCTCTAATTTGTCAAACATCCATTTCATTTAATCCAAGCCCACCTGATACAACTGGTAACAATACGTTCTGAGAATTTGTTTTGACAAATCTGTGCAAAAAGGGGTTAAGTATTTTCAAAAACATTTAATTTTTGGCATTTAGAATCAGAATTTTTCAAAATCCTTTCTTAGTGAGCATCTACATTAGGACACGAAGGTACTATCAAAATTCCAAGTCTCTACCTGTTATAGTTTAGGCTGTACGTTGATTCCTGTCATTCAGTCAGTCATTCATTCAGTCAGTCATTCATTCAGTCAGTCAGTCAGGACAAAGCCTTTTATATATATAGAGATAGTAAAACAATAGGCTATGTTGTCAAGATAACTGATTTTCATATTTTTTTTTTATAAATTCTTTCGAATACGTATATTGCCATAAAATAGGCACTAAATTGAGCATTACTCCGAAACAGATCAACCGATTTTATCCATTATGAATAGACGTCTTCCCACGGACATTGTAAATGTGTATACCAAGTTTCATAAAAATCCGGTAAAGCGTATTTGAGTTACCGCGTCTTTAAAATATACACTAAATTGGGTTTTACTCCGGTACCGGTCAACAGATTAGGTTCAAATTCAATAGGGCACTTCTCATGGACGTCATAAATGGGTATACCAAGTTTCATGGAAATCCGTTACAGCGTATTTGAGTGATGGCGCCTTTCTATGAGAAAGTTTGTGTAAACTTGTTTATACCAAGTTTCATGAAAATCCGAAAAAGCGTACTTGAGTTATGGTGCGTACAGACGCACAGACAGACAGACGGAAAGACATTTTTTCGTCCCCCACACAATCTCATAAAGTACCATACTGGCACTTAATAATTTTACTGTATCCAAAAAAGGGCTTTTACTAATGTGGTCTGAATTTTAATAAATATTAATCATACTGCATCTAACGAAAGTGCTTTCGTTAATGTGTATTGCATTGTAATAAGTAGGGACCGGATTTTTAGGTTTTTAAAAACACTGTTTTAGGTTTTCCATTAGGTGAAGTAGTTTTGTTTAGGTTTTTTGTCCAAAATATCATTTTCGGGAAGAATAATTGGTTTAATGAATTTTAATGTGCTACACAGGGTTCAATACACAATACTTGTAAAGTTTAACTTAACAAAATTGACTTAAATTTGTGTAAACTTGCTTTAGGACAATATTACACAATTGAAGAAAGAAAGCATAAACAATCAAAAGAAGCAGTGAAAATAAGATTGCCTCACATTTCCTGGTTACAGTATATCACTAAATATCTTTCAAGATTTTCAACTGTGAGTTGTATTGAATGACAACGTCTGTCTTATACAGCAGGAGTAACTTTGAAAATAACAGAGCAGACGTAGAAACACGCGGGGTGCAACGTCATAAAATAACCTCAGACGAAGAAGAAGAAATTCATGTCATCGCCAATCCACTGCCGTAATAAACTTGATTTCATTTGTTTCGGCATAATTAACATGTCTTCTTAAAACTCACAGTGTGACCACTCAGTATGAAAAACAGGGAAGTACTAAAGGCAAACAAGCGCTTTAAAACACAGAAATCTATATCCTTGTTCATACACAGCATCAATGGTTGTTCGTACGAATATTTTAAAAGGAATACGCCGGTACCGGTACTCTTACACTTCCTCTCTTGATACTGTCCATCCTAGACGACAATGGGTTGAACGAAACGCTGGTGGTATTAATTTCAACCCGACAAAAATTGTCTCTCCGCAAAATATCGATTTCTCAACTGACAAACAAAAAAGACAAAAAAGTATCCTAAATTATATATTTTAGGTTTTATATCCCGTTTAGGTATATTTAGGTTTTTATACCCCATTTAGGTATTTTTAGGTGCCACAGAATTAATGTAGGTGAATCCTATGGACATGATACGAAAAAGTATATGAGTGCTTTTTGTTTTGGAAGTAAGGAAAAAAATAGGTAAAAACCTAAGAATCCGGTCCCTAGACTAATAAGTAATAACTTTAATTTTTATTAATAATTTTACTGCATTTAACTAGTGACGTCAACATACGTCATATTCTTGCCCTCGTAAGTAAAGAAGTTGGCCACCTTGGCCTTATAGAATAAAACAGTCAAAAGATTATTTATACAAATTTGTGATGAAAATAAAATTGAGGGGGTAGAACAGAAAGCTTATAAAGTTTTTCACCAATTTATAAAATGATGACGGCATACAATAGCTTAAATTAAGTTGAAATTGATATTTTGTATATGAGTCCTAAATAATATTTATACATCTTACCTCAAATATATGATTCGGCCCTATTTTGAGCAAGTTCCATGTACAATTTTTAATTTCGTGCTTTTCTTTATGTATAATATTTAATTTAGTCCATGATTTTAACACTGCCTCTTATAAAAATTCTGTAGTTTATCTTTTGTATTATTATTATTATTATTATTATTATTATTATTATTATTATTATTATTATATGTTATTAACATTATTATCATTATTGCATTCTTTTGGTTTTTATTTTGTGTTACCAGTCTGTAATTTTTCTTACATGTAAACGTTGTAATGTCAAAATAAATAAATATGTTTAATATATACCTTTTCCATTGTTGAAGGGCATTAGTACATTCTACCGTTCATGAACAGGGTTCAATGGAAGACGAACTTATAACAATCATGTAAAGTAAAGTAAAGTTTTCCCTATACAGGCCATTGAGGCCTAGAGGGTTCCAGGAGGGAGAGGCTCCCAGATTTGTAGACATTCGGCACGTGAAGGTGGCAAGTTTGTCAGCCTTGCGCACCGGCCGCCTTTACCCCCATGATTGCTCCTGGTACTCATTTCTGTTAGAGGCTGAGTCGACCCCAGGGCCATAGTGCCACCAGCAGGATTAGGCCAATTGAAAAACTCCAACGACCTCATCGGGGATCGAACCCGCGACCTTCCGGTTTGTAGCGCACCGCCTCAACCACTGCGCTACGGCGTACATAACAATCATGTACTATAATAAAACCAAAAATTCTCAACAGAACTTTACACTTAGCTCAACAGCTTATCTAAACAATTACTGAAAGGCTAATGTGTATTGCATATTGTTGAGCTGTAGTAAATTGTTCAGAGGAAGTAGTATAATGCTGCGTTGAAATAATACTGGCGTTGAAGGATATAATATATCCTTTTGCACTTGAATTGCAGAAATAATAAACCCTATATGTTTTAAAATGCTTTGCTAGCTAAACAGCTGTCTTATGCAAGACATAGCAACTACCGGTATTTCTAACAGGGTGAGTGGTGTTCGAAATTGTACTGCTTATGTTCAGAATTAAAATGTATAACCTTACCCTATGTGAAGTAATACTTTTATATTGCTACTTATCGTCGTTTTCATTAGTTCTGTGATTAACATTCTTCACTACAGAGTTCCCATTGTGATGTTACTTTTGAGTCAGGTTGTAGTCAACAGTTCCATCTTTTCATTTCCTCGTCTGCCTTTCCCACCATCTCTCGCAGGACAAGTTGTGAAGAAATAAAACTTTACCGAGAAGTTGAAACAGCCCTGTCATCTTGTGCTCATATTGTTTATCCATTTAATTCTTCACGTGGCCTTAATTTTTATAAATGACTCTTCTACCCTTCTAGTAGTGCCATTGATTCAAGAGGAGAATGAGTTGATAATGGGAATGCAGGCGGAATGGATTTTAATTCATAAGAATGGACAGGTCTTGTGGACCACTCTTGTGCCGGCTCTTCGCTCCCAGAACATAACATGGCCGGGACTACTAGTTATTTATCGCGTCTGGGCTTGGCAGTTATTAATGCATTCATTATAGTGTCCCCTTCAATTCTTAGCCCTCTTTACGCCCGTTCGTCTGTCTGTCTCCTAATCTGTCTGTCCGCTTATCTGACTTCTGAATGCATGTCTACTCTCCCTATAATCTATCAGTCTGCCATCTATGCATCTATAATGAATTCTAAAATTGCAGCCCTTCAGCTATTACGAACGTAAACAAATGAATCAGGCAAGACTTCATATTTGGAGAAATTGGCATTGTGTGTTCCACTTCACCTAAACAAAACTCTCCATAACTTTCTAAAGAGAAAAAAACAAATTCTGTTCGTTGAAAATTTAAGCAGAAGTCCCACGATAAAAACCATCGCGGCGGCTCATGCTTTGCGCGTGGACTTGGCATGCAAGCGGTTCCGGGTTCAAATCCTGAGGCAGGCGGGCGTTTCATTCGTGGTGGACGAAGCCGTGACTTAGGGGGTTTTCTCGGGAATCCTCCCGTTTCCCCCTCTCATTCCACCCCACTCCTCACCTCACCTTCAAACTTCCCCTAATTATCATCCCGTTTTCTTTCCCAGAATTCGGGCCATATCCCTCTGCGGTATCCTGTGCGGACCTCTCCCGGGCTGTCCTGTCGCTTGTGGCCATGTGAGTGTTGGTGGTGCGCTGTGCCAGGGGCTTTCTGGTGTGCTGCGGCCCTACGGGCTCTCTCCATGAGGGACCGGGGGTATGGCACACGCTAATACCTGAAGGACCAACGAGATGCACGTGGTTAGGTTTCAGGTACTTACTGGATGTTGTGGAGTTCCGTGGGGGCTCGCGGTGGAATCTGATCCGGGGGGCCTTTGGGCATGCCAATTACCTCAGGGGTTGGCACAATGGGTCAGGACATGTGATCTATGTGCTTAGAGTCGTTCCCAACCCACCTCTTCACCCCTTTGTGGGGTTCCATTCATACATACATACCCATGATAAAAAAAATCCTACAACAGTCAAAGCTGGATCATGTGACGACTGCCACTGTACAAAATTTCATTCTGCATTTTCCATACAGTTTTATTGCATAATAACTGGACATTAACATTTCTAAATTTCTATTCTAAAAATAATATAAATTCAACCAATGAGCGCATGGCGAAGAAATATGGTAGCTTCCTCCGAACAGTTCATGAATCTAAGATTGTAAATTAAACTTCTTCTGTTAACCTAGTAAAACGATAAAGAAAGTGCTCATTAATTTAGATCGATCTTTTTCGCGTATAACTGTATAAGTGGGCGCCGTTTTTTAGATAGAGGAAAGGCTTACTTATCTTATAGAGCTGTAGCGCGGGCACATAATTTCCAGAAGACGGATCGGAGTAGCATCAGATGGGCCGTGATAACTCGCACGCCACACAGCACGCCCGTGTCGTGCATGCCTGCTCAGTAAATCTCTGCAACTCTCCTACTCTGCTTCTTCCTCAGAAATATCTGGGAAATGCTCGAAATGAAATAAATCCAAATTCTTATTCAATTTTACATGGAGAAGAAAATAATCTAATAAAATCCAACCAGCAAACTTCTGGTTCGTAGCACAGTGAGGCAAGTCTTATCCCCAAGATGAACTGTACAATTTCATATTTAACCAAGATGCACGCTATTCTTGTAATATTACAGAAAACAGCGTAGAAATACTATTACAACAGAGGATAATAATTTTATTTTAAGAAATTACTGCAAGCTGATAATTTATAACAAAACAATTGACAATAGAAATCAAATAATTCTTTAAATAAATTAATTAAATAAATAAACTTATTGAACTTTATAAAAGATAATTCTTTCAACTTTATGAATGGTTGTTTAAAAAATGCAATCTCTTTTTATTAATGCTGTCCATTAACATTAGTAACATAAATGAATGGTAACATAAATATATATATAGGCCTAGCACACATTCATTTAGATATGCATATTTCTTTCATTATATAATTTCATATAATTATGTGTATTGTATATGTATGTGTGAAACTTTCAAGAATTTATGTTTATTGCAAGTCATACATAATATATTTTAGCTATTGATACAATAATAGTTGTCGTTTTACTTATTTTACTAATATTTTATCTACATTTTCAATAGGTGTAAATGGTTCTTATTTTTTCCTTATTTATTCCTACAGATTATACAAACGTCATTACTTCTCTGAAAGGAAGCATATAAGGAAGTAATTAATTTTCTTTTGAAATAGAGATTATGAAGATCTAGAGAATGTAACTAAACCCGAACTGCAAAGAATACATTAAGACGTGCACATTTGTTTGCAATGACGTGATAGAATATCTGCAAGGAGTGAGGATGTATGGTTTTGTATTATCCTTGTTTAGGTTGAGGCGCTACGAAAAGTTCTAAGCGTATTTGCTTGGAGTAGCATATTAAAAAATACCTGAGTGTTAGACCTATATCAAAATTACTCGTTTCGATGAGAAAAATGGGAAAGAACTTAAACTCACAGAGGCCCTACCGTATGATCTATAGAAAATTTATGGACAGAAACATTAAATTTCAACAATAAACTTATAAGATTTAAAATAAAAATAGAATGTGACTATACTTGCCCATGTGGAGAAATTGAACAAACAGTGAAACATCTTTTACTGGAATGTCCCAGATTTGAAAGACAACGTTTTCAATTAAGGTGTAAACTAAACTATTGTGACACTACACTTTCAGCACCACTGACAGTTTTTAGAAAAGAGTGTTGCAAACAAGATTTTGTACGTTTCGTAAATTATGTTCATTCCCGTTTTTAATTATTACTTGTAAGATAGTTTGTAAATATTAATTTTGTTAATTTGTTATATTTAAAACCCTAACATACCTTCAAGGTAAAATAGGGTCACATGTATTGGAGTATAAAAAAAAAAAAAAAAAAAAAAAATTATATTGAATCCCTTATATTTCCTTTTGTGTCGTAAGCAAAATTTATAACATTTTCTCAATTAAAAGTAAAAAAGAGACCGCTTTTCAGGGTTCGCATTCAGTTGTCTCGTCTTCACACAAAGCACGTTGTTAGTGAGGAGGGTCTTAATATCCAAGCATATGGAAAAGAAAGCGTAACACTACATTAATAAATGTTCGCTATCTCAGAATGAATTGTGTTTGTTCAGAATTCAAACATAATCATTACAGCCATTTTCTGGAATATCGTGAAAAAAACTTATGTAATGTGGCAGTAAATTGAAAATTTTTGACATTCTTCTAGAAGCATCCTGAAAATTAATTAATTGTAATATAAATTTTGATCTTTATACAATTTAGTTATACAATTTAGTTCAGAGACCTTAAAACATGTGTTTCTGATGAAAACACGATCGAAATTCAGGGATATATATTATTCGACCCCGAAAGAAATATATATTTATTTATATTATATACATTATATATATATAAAGAACACCCGCCGGTAATCCGGAAGACTATAAAGATTATATAAATATATGCACAATGTGTATTAATTAAGTAATAAATAACCTAAGAGTACAAACGAAAGAAAGCTTAAAATGTGTCATATAATTTATTGTGTAAATATGCTTAGTGAGTCCATCAATACGTTAAGGCAGAGTTTTCCTCGTGCTGATCACCACTATGATCATACTGAAACTTGGGAAAGTTCAGGGCAAATTCAGGTATTAGTAATTAAACAATTTGCATGCAAACACCATCACACGATACAGTAACCTGTGTGTGTTGAATGGAAACGAACAGAAATCAATTAATTTGCAATTGGTGGTGGTGTTTATTTAACTTCTTTTTCTATTCACAGGTCAACATTGTACCCTGTAGTTTGGGCACGACAAAATTAATTGAACTGTTTCAGAATAGATAGTCTATATTGTTTATCAATCTTACATGAAATCTAAATTATCTTGAGTCATATGCTAGGCCTACAGTATATGAAATAATTTAAATCACATACTGTTTTTACTGGGAGAAAAATCAAAACTTGAAAAATTACTTTGATGCGGCCGAAATAATTAAGTCGCAGAATGTTAAGAAATATAGAAAAACAAAGAACATTTTTTTTTCAAATATTAAAATGTAAAAGTTTGGCTAGTGATCACATTTATGCTACATTAACATTCGTAGTGTTAAAAACAATATAATTACTTATGTAAATGCTCTAAGGAGATGCAGTGTGGCATTTTAAACATTTGCTTCATTATAAGATAGCCTATTTCTCCTCATAGGTTTAAATAACAAATATTTGACACTTTAATATAATTTGTGATCTTTTTTATGAAGTCAGCAACGGATAACGCATTGATTTCAATACACGTATGGAAATGAAACCTCATTCTATTTAATATTTTACTTCGATAGCACGAACCTTCAGGGCGCTACAGAGCTGTGAAACTATAGATTAGATGTAGTCCTAGAAGCTAGAAAAGTACCAGTGCAGAACGACAGATTCTTTTCTAGCTTGCAGGACTTAACAAACTCAGTTAAGACCATATATGTTTATTGTTTGAAATTGATTTTAGAATGTATATATAGGTTAAAATCTCGAATTCACGAGATTTCATAATCACACACTTGATTACAAGCCACGCGTAATATGACTCTATAAAGTCATCTACAAGAAACACAAAGAAAGCGACGTTCAACATTTCTCATCATAGCATTTCGACACTGTTTCATTTCTCTTACATAATTTTAAAACTTGGGTGGATTTAAAAAGTCTCTTCTGTACATTAATTTAAGCAGTATATTAAAAATATTAAATCAATTTAATTATGTCATCTTTTGTGATGGTAACTACAGTTACATGTAGCGCCTTTTTCTGTCGTAAACAGGAGCTGCGGGGCGATTGAAAAGCAGAGGAGTCTGCCAGGCACAAAAAGTAAATTAGTCCCAAGAAGAAAAAGTTACTTCAAAGATTCTTCTTCTTTTTGTAACAAGAAAAGAAATGTTCCGTGGCTCGGGGAAATTGAAAAATGAGGAAAGTTGAAGTCACAAATTAATGCGAAGAGATTTCTGTCTGGATCCTACTTCCTCACAGCTGAATTAATTCCAACACCATCATGATAACACCGTTATCTTGTTATTATTATTATATTATCTTTTAAAAGCACTATGTTATCTCTTCAGATGGATACATAAACAATATTGCTGGAATAGTTAATTATTGATATTAGCTTGAATATACTAACATGAATCCTGCAGCCTATGTAATCAAGCATATTAGGAATTACCAACAAAACGTCAAAAAATACTCATAACCTGTCATAAGCCTATTTGACGTCCTCACAGAAAACCTCATTTAACATTTTTTTTTATCGTTCCTCGACAATTAACAACGAAAAACGGGTTATGAAGAAAATGTGTATTACCTACTTTTACTTCCCCGACGAGAGATTGCCTGACTCCCTGAAGTATATCGTACAATATTACCGTATTATATTAATTAATATAATTACATTTTTTCTTTCGGTAAATGCTAATTGTAATTATAATAAATTTTATAAACAATAACGTTATTGTAGTCAATTAAGAGACAGTAACAAATATATAGGTCCTATTTTAAATTAAATTTAAAATCGGCATGAACATAGCCATTATAAATAACATAATACATTGCACAATAAATTTAAAAAATCAATGAAGAAATATAATGAATTTTATAAAGAACAAATAAAATCAATCTTACCCTAAATTGCTATTGTTTAACAATTCAGACTAAGGAATACTAAGATAGGTATGCACGATCAACTTGAATTAGTGTAATAAGTCACATATGCGTACTTAGATATTCGAATATAAACGTAGACAGATATTTTTAATACACAAGCAAGAATGGAAAATTATAAATAAATAATATAATTACCAGCTATTGCATATTTGACACATGACATGAAAAAGTTACAAATTTTCGAATTCGGTTGTAGGAATTGAAGATAAACAATCAGTTGGGTAACTTGAAAGCTGAAGCTTGAAAATAAAATTAATGTAACATCAGGATTAGAACATAGGTATAATTATTTGATTAAACTATAGGTCTAATACCTATTTATGGCTGGAGTTTAATATTATTACACAACGCTAATAAGTGAACGCACTGAATATTATTAAATCGACTGCCAGTGTTTACTGGTCAGGATAAAAAAGGAAATAGGCCTACACCATTCCAACATCTCATTCGGATTATTAATGATATAAGAAAACAATAGTGTGAGGCCCATCCGTCTTCTACTTGCCAAGATAAAGCATTTTTTAAAGTGTATGCCGATGAAATGAAATTTAAAAGGAAAGATAAACTGTTTGCGAAAAGTTCTGAAGGCATGTGCGATAAAGCAGTGTAAGCTTCCCATTCTGCAGTTGAAAATGGCAAGTCGGATTTTATAACTACCGATACCTTAGGTAGTATAGGCAGTCCAATTATGTTGTACAGGTTTCAGCATTAATACACGTACATTGTACATTTTAAGAACATGTGTAAATGTGTGTATGTAAATAAAGTGTTCCCTATTACAGACCATGGAGGCCCAGAGGGTTCCAGGAGGCTGAGGCTCCCAGATTTTTAGACATCGGCACATGAAGGTGGTAAGGTTGTCAGCCTTACGCACCGGCCGCCATTAGCCTACCCCCAGGATTGCTCTTGGTACTCATTTATGTTAGAGGCTGAGTCGACCCCAGGGCCATCGTGCCACCAGAAGGAGAAAGCCAATTGAAAAACTTCAACGACCTCATCGGGGATCGAACCCGCTACCTTCCGGTTTGTAGCGCAGAAATCAACCACTACGTTACGGCGTACTATGTAAATAAAACAGTTCGAAAAAGAATAATCATTGAAGTGTATTCAAGTATTATGAGGAATTCTATAAAGAAGAAGACCACCCGGTCCATAACGGCCGTAGAATCGATATGCGAGTTACATTCTATGAAATCCTGTCATCTGCCAATGAAGTCGAAAGAAAGCGGAAGATGACCCAACGATAGACGACAGGTTGTTCCAGAGTGCATACATAGGTTTAATAACTAGCGATCTTTTTTGTCCTTTTCACTGCCAATAAAGCGTATATGCCTACCGAAAAAATTGCATAAAAGCACAGGTATGGAAGTATTAGAGTATATGCTTTATGTTATAATATGAGGAATTTTATCCGCGCGTTAGAATTGCCGTTCATGGATAACAGCTATTCCATTAAAATTTCCTTAATTGACTTTAAACTTATCAACCCGCTGATATCACTTGACGAATGCTTGTATCAACATCAATTCAGCTCTCAAAAGGTTAATGATGAACAGAATAATATTGACTTGATATACTGTGTTGATATCATATCTTTAAAAACTCAATTTTTAAAATTATAATTTTGAAGTGTATGTTAGAAGAACGTCTAATCATATGAACATTTTACATACATAAAGTTTCATTTAGGTACATCCTGTGGTTCCAAAGTTAATACTACGAACACAGAGAGAGCGAGGCGCATCTCCAAATGAAGGAGTTCACCAAAGCTTGGAAGCAGGGTGTGATATGTAAATAGGTTTCTTTGACTGATCAGATGAATGGAACATTACGGAATTAGGGTAGATATATTACTCCACCGATACCTTATCAATGCTTTGCGTTGCTTAATGGCTGCTACTGGAGAAGCCTTATCGGATACGCTTCTTGCTTCGAGAACAGAAATAAAAAATACTTTGGACACAAGAAGCGCCTCTTGCGGAGTCTGCTGCTACTAGCAGGGCTACAAAGTTCAATCACGTGCGGTAAAAGGAAAGAGCGCACTCAGAAGATAAAGTGATACATATAGAATATTAGCAATGTAGTACATAATTAAAGTGATCTGTTGATCTGTTGCTAAAATTCATCAGTTTGTGTCTCCGGTTCAGATGTTCGAATTAAATGCAAGTTTGAATTGAATACAAGTTTGAATTCAAGTAGGCCTACATATGATAAAATTTGTCCAATGTCTCTTGAAATTCCATCAATTACTTCTTAAGGGTAAAGCAGATATTATTTTAGAATTTTCCTTATATCATTCTTGCATACTAGCCTTTTATGTTTTTTATTAATGAGATTTTTCAGTAAGTCATCTATAACGAAATTGCTCTATCCATCCTTCTTTCTACTCACTTATCTGCTCACTGATTTATGTTTTGTTGGAATTAAATAAGTACATTTTTATCATTGTGTTTATGCATACTGATACATTACGTTTCCAGTAATGAGCTGACGATTTATCAGATAATGTTCCATCCTTGTGGCTCTAGGAAGCATACTATTAATTTAAGATAATCGATCGGGATTGGTCGATATCCCAGGCATTGCTAAACGTTATTGGTCCATATGAAATAGGCGTCGTTTGAATGGAATAGACATGGTAAGGAACATTCGTTAAGGGCAGTGAAGTTCATCAGAAAATTATCAGCTTATGTGGAATTGCTGTTGACAGTACTAGATATAAACTTTTGTTTCATTGAAAACAGTGAGCTATAATTGAGAAATATGAGAAACATTAGGTACCACTGAGTTGTTTTTAATTTATTTATGATATTGGGGCATGTATTTCTGTCATATTATTCAATCCAGATGAATTTATTTCAGAACCATTATTTATTGAATGTTATCTCTACGAACTGTAGGGAAATCGTTTTGTTGTGAATTGTTTTATTGAACTATTTTTCAATATTACGAATCGCAGTCGAGATTTTATCTACGGAGCGACAAGGATAGCTCATCTAGCTGTCTGGCAACATCGGGGTTTTGCGATAGAGTGAATTTTTCCTGTGATATTAATTTATTCATCGGAACATGTTGTGGAACTTTATGTATATTTTTCTAGGAAATAATTATTGTTCTGCACACGACTTTACAATATTATTTACCATACACAGTGACTAAGGAATGTAGTCTTCAGCTTAGAAGTTGAAAATCAAGCTTACAGGTAACATCCCTTAAAAAGATGCCGATTGTTCCGGTAGACTTTTGTCATTATGAAGAAGACCCACAGTCTTGCGGCAATGTTATGTTCTGAGCAGCAATTTTTTTTTCAAAATGCATAGGAATGTTATAAAGTCATTTAGAAACATCACAAGCCAAAAAAAAATTGCTCTAAAATGTTTTCAATCTCTTCCTTATTAGTAAATCGGAATTCTGGTAACTATTTGTACCGGTAACAACCTAAGGACTAAAAAGAACTGTTCCACTCTAAAAATGTGAGCGTAACGCAGCAATCCTTCACACTTCAAAAAAGGCATTGGTTCATAAGGCTTTGGATAATAATCTGAGACAATGAATCATAGGCGTAACCAGGCCGACCATATGGGGGGGGGGTTATAACATCCGCGGGGTATGGGGGGTATTTACCCCCCAGGGAGAGGGGTGTCCGGGGGTTCACCCCCGGAAAATTTTAAAAATTAAGATGCAAAATAACAAGTTTTAAGCTTCCGGGGGTCCTCCCCTGGAAAATTTAAAAAATTAAGACGCAAAATAACGAGTTTTAAGCTTCCCACGTTTTATACTTGTATTAAGTAATTTATGGGCAGACTTAAACAAATTATACAAGTTTCCTTTTTTAATCAATGGGGGGGGGGGGTTCAAACCCCCAAACCCCCCCCCCTCGGTACGCCTATGCAATGAATCATTACGACAGAAATACAAAAATCTACAGAACAAGAACGAAAGCGTTTTTGGCGAACATTGCGAATAACAACCTGGAATAATTGTATTGCAGCGTCATCAATGGCACTGCACCCGGATAAACGATACTACACCCAAATAAATGGCACTGCAGTTGGATAAATGGATGGTACTGCACCCAGATAGTTTATATTGCACCCAGATAAATTGTATTGCACCCAAATAAATTGTATTGCACCCAAACAAATGATATTTCACTCGGATATATACTACACCCGAATAAATAAAACTACAACCGGTTAAATGGTACCGCACCCGGATCAATGTCATATCACCAGATCAGTGGCATTGCACCCGGATCAATGATATTACATTCGGATCAATGATACTGCAACTTTTTATAAAGTTGAAATGGTTTCGAACCCAAATACAGCTTGTGCAATCGAAACAAAGGTATTTCATCCGAATCAACGGCTATGCACCCGGGTCAGTGATATTGCACCTGGATTAATACTATTCATCCAGATCAATGGTATTACCCTAATAAATGGTATTGCGCCCTCATCAATGGTTTTGAACCCACATATTAGACAAGTAATTATATTTTAAAAATATAATTCGCAGATATTGCGAAGACTTAGTAAAAAAGTAAAGTGTTCCCTATTACAGGCCATGGAGGCCCAGAGGGTTCCAATAGGTTGAGGCTCCCAGATTTTTAGACATCGGCACATGAAGGCGGTAAGGTTGTCAGCCTTACGCACCGGCCGCCTTTACCCCCAGGACTGCTCCTGGTACTCATTACTGTTAGAGGCTGAGTCATAGTGCCACCCGAAGGATTAGGCCAATTAAAAAACTCCAACGACCTCATCGGGGATCGAACCCGCGACCTTCCGGGTTGTAGCGCAGCGCCTCAACCACTACGCTACGGCGTACCCCGCGAAGACTTAGTAAACAAACAAATAATTAGCCCCTATTTTTCTTACGTGAGACATCTATATTTTCGAGAATTTTGTTATGGATCCATTTTTTACTTTGATAATTTGAGCTATTAAGACTTTATATAATTAAGTCTACATTGACTTGAATTTCACACTGAACATTCAGTGGAGATTTCCAATAACATTCCGCCATTTCACAAATAATTTTAACATCCACGGCATTATCGATAAATTAACCTTCTAAGGAATCAACCCCATACTTCATCAGTCAAATTAAATGAAACTGAACAAGGTTTAATATTTTCACGTCCTCCGATTTCACAACAAAAACCGAGTAAACCATTAATGGGTAATAGAGTAAGATTATGACACGAGTTAAATGTAATACGAAAATACAAATACAATAATACAAATTACGTCCCCAAAATCCAGATGTTCTATTAAGTTTCTTCCTCTATCTACTGTTCAGTGCGTTTACTTTCTTTTAATTTATTATATAATGAAGGAATTAATGAACAAAAGAATTACAAAATGAAAAAAAATAAAACCCTGGAAGGAAACAATGAACCGAAAGGAGATGATGTAGTGGTAAAAAAAGAGATATCTGATCCAACAGCCAACAGAATGAACAGCAGAGGAACCAACTTAACTAGGTCTTATGTGTAAAACTGCTTCCCTCTTTTGTTTGAGATGGCGATCTTCTCTTGTCTAATTCCGCTCCGGAATCCATTACTAAAGCCTGTTGAATCGCAGCTCCCGGAAAAATAAAAGGAGCCAATGTTCGGAAAACTTCCTCATAAATGAAAAAGTGAACTAAGGAACCGAATGTAACAGAAACGTGATTTTCCCAGTCGATTCCGGTTTTTCCCAGAAAGAGTAAAGGAAGGAGGAAATGTTGTCGTTTGATTTTAACAATAGAAGAAAATTATCAAAAAAATATATTACTTCAGTTAAGCAAATCTTTATATTAACCTATGTTTTTCACCGAGGGACGAACTTACCTTTCCAGTCATATTTAGAATTAACATAAGGGATTTTAGTTTAGGGAAAGTAGCCGATGAATTGTCGCTTTCCTACATGGAAACCCACGAGGTCAGTTTAATTTTGGGTGAGAATACATTTGCCATATCCTACGATCCTACGATTCATTTTAATAAAACAAGTAAGATTATTTTTGTAATTTATGTTTTTAGGCTCTAATTGCAATTTAATCCTTGAGACGTTAGCTATCAAGACTATAACCATTTTTATGATAATTTTATTGTTCTTGACAAGTTTTCATTCCTTCTTTTCATAGAGAAAGAAAATAAATTAGGAATAAGACAATAGAATGAAGTGATAGTGAAAAATGGGGACGGCCTAGGCAACTTAGGCCTGAGACCGTCGCCGATGTGACGAAATTTTGTTTCGCAGGAGTTCTTTTATATGTCTGAAATCTTCAGACAGTCTGTCACATTTATGCTCACATAAAAACCATCAACCTGAGCGGGATCAAACCCGGGACCGGGGGCAAAGAAAACCAACGCTACACCAACTGCACTACCCAGGCCAAAAGAACTGGACATAAGCTTTAGTACATCCCTTATTAGTGTATCGCATTACCTATCCTACGATGTTTTGTTCCTTTCTAATCGAATTCACCTTATTAATTATCTAACCCCTTTGATATTGTTTACACCTCCTATTTCTTTTCGGCTTCGAATTAACGTAATTAATTATTTTATGACGCTGTAAATGCACCCATAGTATTTGCACTTCCCTCAGTTGCTCGGGTCAACGTTTGATGGAGCTAGCGCTGTCCCTTTAACATATCTTGAATGGCATTCAGAGGTAATTTCCAGCAAACAATAGCACAATAGAAGGCAGTTATACCACAGAGATAGCTGTTCCCCTAGTAATTATATATCGCTAGCCCTCGTCAATACGACGCTGTAACCATGGATAATCTTTGTTTAGGAACACACATATTACTGCTTGAATTAATAATACTTCGATAACAGTTTCCTTTTGTTCAAGGTATTAAGACCCATTTGATTCAATCGAGGCAGGAATGATATTATAATATTATGGCTTAGAAGATGGAGTTCGGTTTATTGCCAGAAAAGTTGATAGGACATAGAATATAAATTAAGTAATTTTTTTTTTACGGGAGTAAGTCCAATTTGTATGGTACGTTTGAAACTGTAACATAAAAGAAAAAAATAAAGTGCATTTTTATACGTCTGTAAATGAAAAATGTTTAGAGACAGATTTCTTTTTCTTTTCTTAAAAAATATTGTACTTTAATTTTGAAATTTGTAAATATTTTTCGTATATATGTGTATTTTTGTATTTGCATTTGTATTTGTATTTAATTTGATTAAAAATAGGTAGAAATAAAATAAAAATAAAAAAAAGATGACAAATTCTTTTTACATGAAACTGCTCATAATTAACCGTATTGCCTATCCGTTATCAAGAGTGACATTTTATTTGCCTGTTTGTTTCAAACAACACAATAATAATAATAATAATAATAATAATAATAATAATAGTAATAATAATGACAATAATAACAATAATAGACTTAGAAGTATTTGAGATATATACTAGCTCAATCAATAATTGAATTGAATTTCAGATTTAACGTCTTCAAATAGCGTTTGGTCACTGATTTGAAGTGCAGATCCAGGTTCTTTACTTCTCATTAAAAGTACCGCTTTTCCCCCGCATTGCAAAGACCTATATTATCTAAAGTGTAACAATATCAAAGCTTGTTAGTCATAATGTAGTTTATCTTTTCCTTATTGTGGTTAATATTTATTTCCAGTATTGCTTCATGAATAAATATAATGTAAAGAGGTAATTTAATAAAAATCACACCATAAACGGTTATATTCACCTTAAATAATCATAAAGTAAATACTATATATTCTATTCTATTGCTTCTATTTCACAGTTTTAAATATTGCCACTTATTTTAATACATATTAATACATTATTTTAAATTTATTATACACATAATTTATTAGCCTACACAACCGAGTGAGATGACCGAACGTGTTCACATTCAGGCAGTCGATGGTTCAAACCCATGGCTGTCAATATGAGTATGAATTCTCAAGATTTCTCCACTGAAATTTTGTTAAACTTCCCAAAAGTACCCTGTCCACTGTCATGCTTGTTCAGTTTGTCGTAAAAGTAGGACCTGCTTCATGCTTCGCATACCACGTTCTGCCTCAATATAAGTGATCAGTAGCCTTATTTCCTACCCTACGCGCGTTTGCTTGTAATTCCCACAGAGGAAACGCAAAACAGAAAATGTAAAACATTGGTTAAAATATGCTAAAAGTTTTGGGAGTAACCAATTGAGTTTAAATATTTATGGATAAGATGTGGAGAAAGTGTCAATACCAGATGTATATTAGAAGCATATAGGTACATTAATCACATACAACATACATGTAATAATTCATGCTTAGTGTAGTCATTACTACCATTTTATGAATAAATTATGCGAGATGTATCAAGACGAAGCCGCTGAAGCAACTGATACAAGCTTATAAAATCTAAGAGTAAACGCAAGAAATTTTCATATAAAACCGAATAGAAACAATTCGCTATTAGTTGGAATTTAAATAAATAAGGAACATTGAATATTACAACTCATCATGAAGGAATCATTCTCCTTAGGCCTATTACAAATAAATTAGAGTAAAGAGCATGACTGATCAAGAAAAACGTGTTTAGTTGTGATCATGTTACGCTCTTTATTCATTGGAGGTAGTACAATAATGAACAATTTTGGTAAGATATTTAAAAAAACCTATGGTTCTGCATCCCATGAACAGATTAACTCGCATAGGTCTTTCTAATGGTCTTGGGGTTATCTTTATTCAAATGACTCTTAAATTAATTTCCAAGGCGAAGTGCATTACATACCGAAATTTACGACTGTAAATACATCCAAAGAGCTATTAGTATCGGGGTTTACGATACAGAAGCGAAGACCTTAGGCAGCAACCCCAAACATGACCGTGATAGTATTTTATGTGGAGTAGGCGATAACTATTGAATAACAATAATGAACAATAACGTTTCACTGCAAGCTAAACATTATATTAACCCTATCAGAGCTGAATTCATAATATTAATATAAGCATTCTTCAACTGAAATCATCATTGACTTAAGTCTTTGAACTCAATGAGGAAAATTTTAATAGAAAACTAGTATCTACAAATGATAGCTGTAAGACTGGCATACAAATCCTCACATTTAAAATAAAACACAATTCTATTAGATTTCTGCTTTTATACAAGTTTTTTGGTAATGCTTATAGGCCTATAAGCCTAATAGCTTAGAGCAGCGATTCCAAAACTTTTTTGTCCTGGGACCCACCTTCATCTAGACTTTTTTTTTTCGCGACCCACTACTACATAACGATAACCAATATAGGCTATAAAAAAATTTCGTGACCCACTACTACATAATGATAACCAATATAGGCTATATAAAATACAGCACACGTTTTTTCATATGCCTTTCAATAGTTTTATTGTGTTCAAATGTCCTGCTGAGAAAACACAGTTGAAATAAAAATGGTAAAGGTTATTTCAATAAAGAACATCGTCCAACTAGTACATTTTATTTAAAAAAAATGAGATTTGTGAAACTGTTGTTTTTTATTTACAAATTAAATTAAATTAAACACTCTTTCCTTGTATTAAAAACACGTTTAATTTTTCTCGCCCTTTTCGCGACCCACCGAAATTGCTCCCGCGACCCACCAGTGGGTAGCGACCCATAGTTTGGGAACCACTGGCTTAGAGTTAAATATCTAGAGTGTGATATAACCTATTTATGAAATAAAGACGTGGACGTAGGCTCCATTGTGGATGGCTAATGAAGCATTTGAAAAATAAAACTGGGAAAGCTATACAGACAAAATTCCTTATAGCGGTAGTTTTTCACATACTTATAACATAAACTGGGAGGGGAACAAGGAGCATAAAAAGTCAAAAGAAAGAAAATTACAGGCACAAGATATTAATTTTTTTTCAGAAAGTAAAGTAGTGAAGACAGAATAAGGAACTAAGACACAAAAGGAATTGAATATTCAGTTTGAAAAACAGAACCAAAGAAATCAGAAAAAACTGGAACGAACAGTCTAAATAGAATGGATCCAGAGAGACTTCCGCTGAAAGCAAAAACTTACAGATGCTACAAAAAGCTAAATATAGAAAGCCCACGAAATAGATGGATACCAGGTTTAAAAAAAATCCAAAAAGATGAAGCGGACAAGAAAAAAGAAAAATAGAAAAAGACGAGGGTCTATAAAAAAGGGAAAATCGAACTCAAAAAGAGAAAGATGTCGATTATGATAATGATGGTAACGTTTATTATTATCAGGACGACGACGATTACCATAATTGGCAGAAGATAAGTTACGTTCCTACATGTCAGAGATCCATCTGTACAATCACTTAGCAGATAGAATGAATATTCATTTCATTGAAATGATAGACGCGGCATTTTCTAAAGAAGATGAAAACTAAGATCTTAACGAAATAAGCATGATGCTATAAGAATTTCAACTTTAATTGTACCTGCTGGAAGACACGGAGGAGAGTCCCTGGAGTATTGACTCAACATTCTATCATTTCCATTAGCTTCTTCACAGCTGTCAACAACAATTTTCCCACTTCAAACTGCAATGGAATTCCCTAGATATCTCTACTGTCAACGAGCTTATATTATCATAGAATGGAAAAACTGAAGCCTATTGTAAATATTTGTTCATGGAAAACTGGCATCTATAGAACGATCTCTTATCTCCATTTTATTCAAATGAGGGTTGAAGTAATCCTAGCACTTCAAAACTGGTATTTGCAGGTAGTTGAATATTTCCACCTAATAATTATATAATTACAAGTCGAAGCTTTTAACGACATGAACTAAATTCATCTCTAGAGAAAAGAAAAAAACTAGCCCTCTGTATGTTAGTCCAGCTTCTTTGCGGATGATTAGTGCTGCTGACTACTAATCGAGGGGTCCCATGTTCGGTTACCAGCTCTGGAGTGGTATAAATATGTGTTAAATATGGAGCTGAGACATGGAGATTTAATAAAAAATATAACGTCAAAATTATTATCAGTGAACATAGATTTCTTACGCCGGTCTGCGAATCATTCAAAATTAGAAAAAATAAGAAATACAGTTGTAAGATAAAAATTAACATCAAGAATTCTATTTTGGATTTTATAAGATATAAACAATTATATTTGTATGGACATGTAAGAAGAAAGCTTGAAGAAAGGCTTACCAACAAGGGTATGCGAATGATGTCCACCCGGAAGAAGAACTCGAGGCAGGCCTCGAAACTCATGGATGCACGAGATCAGCAAGGAATGAAAGAAAGAGAACTACAAGATATTGATAGAGATGTTTGTAGGAAAAAATAAATAAAACTTTAGGCACAGAAAGATGCTAACATTGTACTCTGTAAATAAATAAATGTATGGACTGGTTGTTTGGTTGGTCTTAGGTTTAAATTTGATACATGTGATAATTAGGGGACTGGTGCACCCCGACAAATCCGTTACAATATCTCCTTACGGGATAAGCAAGGGTCACTCATCATTGTCTGTATCAACACAGCACACTGTCTTTGTATCCAATTCATTGTACTGCAAATCACAAATCAATACAGAATGACCAACTCGCAGTACAGCGACCACATATTCTAATCCAATGTCTTAATAGAGACTCCTCTCGCTTTCGTGTGAGAAAAATCGTTCTGGCCATTGCAATCTATTTAAGTTTTAGAAAGTGAAATGTGAATGTACTGGCAATCAAAGGACGATTCTATAAACAACAGTGCGGGAAATTTTACGAAACTGTACAATTTTCCATTTTAATGGCCTTCGGGGAAAAAAAAACAGGACGCTTGTAAAAAGTTAAATGAATTTATAGAGTACGACGACCCATACAAATTTAATGAAAAAAACAATATCGACCAATAATCATGGAGGGTGATAAAGGAAATTAAACTGACGATAGCAACCACTCCTTTAACTTACAATTTTTATCATGAGTCAAATGAGTTATTGGATGGTTTGTAGTTACTTTGAGCAGTAGTTGATGTACAGGCTAATTATTATCCACACTACTTCAACACATGTATCCTAATCTATAAAAGGCTTATTTTCTCTGGTCTGAGTATATTTAATGGTAATCTCGCTTCATATTCAGGCTAGAGTAAGTGGCGAACATTAGAAATCGTTCATCCTATCTTGTCATATACAAGGCCATGTTGTTCTTTAGATAGAGTTAATAAAAAAGTTTCAAGTCAAATTTTAAGGTTTTATTTGTATGAACGTGACCTCAAAGTTACAGTATACATTTTTTTGGATTCATGTGACCTCAAAGACATGTACAACTTATACATTGAAAACTCGACAATGAATTCAGGATGAAATCCAATACTCATAATCCTGGTATCTATGTTCTGGTAAAGAAAATAAATGGTGCAAAATATGTTGCACAATCTTTCTCATCTATATATGTGTGTGTGTGTTAAGAGTTTTAATACTCAGGTTTTAGATAGACGAAAGAACAGGTAGGCCTATGTACACTTCAACAATTAATTTGTAACTTTAAAAGAAATTATACAACTCAGTAGGAAGATGAAAAGAATTGAAATATCAACAATTAACGTATTACCTCCAGGTTAAATAGACTTAGGAATCGTACCAAATTTTTCATATAATATTTTTCCTATGGCACCATCACACATATTAACTGAAGAAATAATTGTTCCGCTATTCAACAGATTTAAATTTCTTAAGTAAAAAAATAAATCACAAAAGAGAGTGGAACTACACAAGGTCAATATAATGTAGCCTATGACTTAATCCAGCTTTAATTAGTGAAATTTTTATGTGGGTATACTGTATTTTTATGGGCCCACTTAGTACTATTCAATACCTGAATACTTTTCATTTTTATAAATCCAGATTTGTTCAAGGAAACATAGTAATCTACATTTAAGCTTATTATTATCTTCAATATTACTATAATTACTATGACTTGCTATTATTATTATTATTACTATTATTATTATTATTATTAAAAAGCTTATTTTTAATGTCTTTACTGCAGCTAGGATAAATAAAAATAGCGTACAGAGTTGTAAAGAGCCATGCAAGAAAGAAAATGCTGTAGAACTGAACGGAGAGGCGAAGTAGTTTCCCTGATAGCCTGCAGGTCAAGTGTCTTTGTGTCCCAGCATAAATCTAACTAACAAGAATTTCCAGCGTTCCGTTTGCTGGAGTATCGGCCTACTTCACCAGTTTTTCTCACTTTCTTTGTAATCTGATTGCTATTTGAAAGCAACGGGATAAAGCGATATTAAAATGGGCTACGTAAAAGAAAACATACTGGGTTTCATACGTACAGATATTCTGACAATATAAATTCGCTTTAAGGAATATTTTTGTTGCACTACCACAGTCTTATGAAGAATATTATAAATATGCACGCAAATTTTTCGATTGGGAATCAATTTTAATGTAGGCCTATTTCATTTCTCTACAATCCAAACGTAGCTGCCAAAAGATTTAAGTAAGAAAATAAATCATAAAACAGAGTGGAACTAATTTACTTAATTTAGAAGGTAAGAACATGTAGCTGATTGAATGTGGTATTAAGAAGCAGATAAATTAGTATTTTCACAGTGTTATTTTATTTTAATTATTTGGTTTTTCTTTTATTTGTATAATTCTGGATCCAGTGTATAAACTTTCATAATTAAGTTGTATAATTCTTGTAATCTCACTCTAGCTGAGTGGAGGATTTCGCCAGATAAATATGACTTTTTCCCTATGGTGGGGCAATAGGGCCTCCAAGTGGAGGTTTCATGACCTATACTAATTTTGTTACGCTTACTTTCCGAGAGAGGGCAGAGGAACAGGTGGTAAGACCTTCGCCTCTCAACCCCCCTCCAGAAACTAAGTTATTACTTGGAGAAATTTGGAGTTCTTTTACGTGCCGTAAAACTACGACACGGGCCCCCCAGCTTACAGTCCCTCCCGGAGGACTCCGCGGCCAGGATTTTGATGCCCTGAAAAATCCATCGACCACGGCCGGGTTTGATCCCACGACCGTCGGATCTAGAGACGGACACGCTACATATAGACCACCGCGGCCGACAGGTTAATTAATATAAATAGAATAAATAAAATAAGTACATAAGCATATTATTTTCAAAACTGAGTTAACTAAAGAAATTCATAAATAATTACCACAGTAACATTACTTTAATATATACAATGAAGGAGTAAATAGGACATTTCACGATAGAATGAGCAAAGCTTATATTCGGGGAATCCTATTTTTGAGCACAGTTGAATAAGATGAATAAAATGAATACAAATAAAGCTAAAACGTGTTAAATTCGGTTTCAAACACTTTTAAGCTAAAAATATTTTTAAATTACGTAATTATTTACAAAAATTCTTGCCAAATCTTCCAAAGTCATGAAAAACAGTATCGTAGGCCTACTTATAACTTGTACTTCTGTCAAAAACATACTGTATCCACGGAAAATCTATTTTTTAAAAGTAGCTCCAAACCATTATAGTATTGTGTAATATACTGTGTCTGCTGTTATTCTTATTGTTTTATACTTTTTACTTAATTTTGACTAAAAGTGATTCTCTCCTATATTATATTTCAAATTCAACATTATTATTAGCAATATCGTTAATCATTATGAGCGAGTTAATAATCCTACATTCATTATAGAAAATGCTCGGCTCATTTTGTAGAATTTTAAAACTTTCATTACTGAAATACTAGCTAACTACGAATACATTTTCATAGGATAATTACCACACAGACTGACTAAGAAATTTAAATAGAGCTAAATAATTTTTTTTATTGCTTAAAATATTATAAAACTAAATTTAATATGCTATAGAATTGGCTGCTCTGATTCGGTTTTGTCTATAATGTTCCAATCTAATTTTATGAAGGATACTTGCCAATGACATAGCTTTATTCGCATCTAAAACTCCTTCATTAACTCCAGTTCCACTTACCTGGAACAAAAGAAAATATTTATATTAGTATAATACATATAAATATTCAAAAGTAATGCCACAAGTGGTTTGGATATTATCTAATTATGTGAATCCACAAATTATACTCGTTAAGACTTTGCGAGAATAGAAAGTTTATACAGTATTATTAAAATAAAAACAATAACCTAAACTTTATAAATCTACTTTATAAGTTGTTTATTGTGCAGTTTGCATTGCTACTTTCAAGCCTCGAAGATTGTACCATGTAGGCCTACAATATTAATAGATAGCTAGACAACATTGTTACTTCACACGTAATATGCGTTTATGTATGGTCAAAAAAAAAAAAAATTACTCAATAAGAGGGCCTTTAGAGGACCCGAGTTAAATACAGTAGACTCCCGTTAATCCGGATCCCGCACGTCAAACAACAGCTGGTTAATCCAGACGGGAATAAAAAAAAAATTAAATTAAATCATAAAGTTGTATTGTTAATCCTACATCAGTTCGTAGGTAAAAAAAAAAAAAAAAAAAAAAAAAAAAAAAAAAAAAAAAAAAAAAAAAAAAAAAAAAAAAAACAACAACTTAGATCTACGTAAACAGTATTAAAACTAAAAACAAGTTGCAGGACAAGTTATATTTATGAAAAAAATTATATAGTTTTACCCATCTAAAACTTCTATTAAAGCACAGTACGTGCATTTTAAGGCAAATTTCGTTTGAACCGGACTTTCGTTGATCCGGACATGGTTCGGTCCATCTAGTCCGGATTAGAATTAAGATATTTTACATAATAAACGCTTCAGGTTAAGCGATTCTTATTTTTCATAGGAATGCAGATAGTTTAGAAAAATATACCATATCAAAACACAAAAAAATATGTTTCGATAGAAGTACACTGTTGCCGATGTACAAGTAAAGTGACAGCAATATTTCTTGGTATACTAATAATTCTACCCATTAAAATGGAAATAGCTTTCTTGATTTGATGAAATGGCTGTTCTAGGAAGTGTTACCGCCGCTTCGCGATATTAGCGTTGTCACTTTCAGGTAAGTGCAGTATAACCCCCCGGAAGGCAATAAACATCCAGAAAGGGCCGTTACTCTTTTATGAAGAACAGTGAGCGGCGATACTATTAACATTTTACAGGTTATTATATTTTATAGAATGCACGACGTGTGTTGCGTAGTATTTCCACTTTTATGTGCTGATACTGTGGCTGGAAGGACGTGCCTCTGTTCTTAACTCCAGAGTCCTTCTGAAATACTGTGCGCGCCGGCGTCCATACAAAGAAAGCGGCGTACCTGGGCGCAGCACCGACGCAAGGGACCTATCTACACACTATAACAAAGCAATGCACGTGCTTGATATTATTAATGAGAAGTACGGTGGAGTGTATTGATTAGTGATCATGCACATAGGAGGTAGTTAACGGAAATCGGAGAGGGGCTTATTGTAAGTGAATATTACAAATACGTTTGTGTGAATGTATTGATGAAACAAGTAGAAGAGATAGGTATGCAACCGATGTTCCACTGAGTAATCAATTGCGATACGGATATTTTTAATTCTTCTGATTCCACAGAATAAACCAAGCAATTTTTGTTGGTGTAAAGTTTCATGATCGGCTGCGGTGGTCTAGAGGTAGCGTGTCTAGGTCCGAAAGTCGCGGGATCAAACCCGATGGGTTTTTCAGGACGTAAAAATCCTGGGCATGGAGTCCTCCGGGAGGGACTTTAAGCTGGGGGAGGGACGTAGATTTACGGCACGTAAAAGAACTCCAAGCCTAAATTAGAGCCTCTGGGAAAAATTTCTCGGCCCTTTCACGTCCAAGTAATACCTTAGTTTCCGGAAGGGGCGATGGGCTTACCACCTGTCCCTCTGCCCTCTCTAGGAAAATAAGCGTAACAAAATTCACTTCAGTAAACAGACACATCCACTCGGAGGCCCTTCGCCCCAACATGGGGGCATAGGATGAGAGAGAGAGAGAGAGAGAGAGAGAGAGAGAGAGAGAAAGAGAGGGAAAGTTTCATGAAATTAAATTGTTTCAATTTGAACGTCATTCGGAGTTTTCGATTATGGGTTTTAGAGTATTATGTTTTGGAAATGTATTTATATAGCGTGACAAGTTAAAAAACAAGTTGCGCAGTAGCACACGCAGAAATGAGGTTGGCGCAGAACCCTCTTTTCCGCGCTTAGTTATCTCATCAGTAGGCCACGGCACCAACGAAGTCTCGCAATCGGGCATATTCGCTCGTCGATCGGGTGTTCGGTCTGTTTCTTAGAGTAGAGGGGAGGAGTAGAAGTAGAGCCAAAGGTGTGGTGGATGCGCAGCCCGAATATTCACATTTAACTTGTCGCACTACAGTTTCAAAACTTGAACAATTCTATGCATATTTTTTTACACATAATATAGTAATTATCGACAAACAATACTAGAAAATACGTCAATATACGAGAGATGGAGCACAATTCATTGCAATTATTTTCTTTCCTCAAAGTAAAGCCATGGTACCAGGGGAGAATGTGGCATTTCTACTATATGGACACATCATTTGAAAGTGTAGTCATGTATGGTTATACAAAGAGAGGCGATGGTAATTTAGTTGTGAGTCAGCCGCCGAGCGGAAAGGATATGACCAGAGGTAAACAGCATTCTCACGTCAAAATAGTCACTACCAGAGGAAGAAATGCTAGAGTATACCACAAGGAGTTGAAGGAAACTTTGGGGAATAATGCCCATCCGTATCGAACTTTAAGGGATCATGGGGTGGGTACGTGTGCTTTTATGCTTCCGACTACAGCAATAATTTAAAGTGGCTCGATGCAGTCGCATATGGATGTTTATGGGTGTCTATTTGCTTCACTATCCCACGTCTAGCACCCATAAGATACACTATACCTGGGTACATACATTGCACACTCTGCCCTTTCATTTGTATATTTCAAAATTTTTAAATAGTCCTACAATTTCAAAAGAGAAATATAGTTTCCATGACATCCCCCATCCTTAGTATAACAAGTTGCTAAGTTATAAGATAAAAAACTACAATAAAAAGTAGGTACTCTTAATATGCTAGCATATAGCGGCTGGTAGCGAAAACGGTTTATTTTAACGCCAACCAAAATAGTTTGAAAAATATTCTCCCATAGGGTCAACGTCATATAGCCTTGGTTTGGGATGGGGCATTACCGTCCTACCACACTATTTTTCTTCTTCTAAATATCAGTTTATACCTATATGTTACACACTACTTTTTGTATGAAATTATTACTGAGAATATTGAATGTGATTTGGAAATTTGTTCATTGTCTTACATAATATATTTTTTTTTTAAGCAATGCATTGCAATGGTAGGATAACTTGAAGTGCTGTTGGGTGGTCTATGAAGTACCAATGTAGGTAAAAAGATAGCCGTTCCACCGTTCCACTGCTATCGACGTCGCGGGTTCGATTCCCGATGAGGTCGTTGAAGTTTTTCAATTGGCCTAATCCTTCTCGTGGCACTATGGCCTGGGGTCGACTCAGCCTCTAACAGAAATGAGTACCAGGAGCAATCCTGGGGGTAAAGGCGGCCGGTGCGTAAGGCTGACAACCTTACCCTGCCGAATGTCCAAAATCTGGGAGCCTCAATCTCCTGTAGCCCTCTGGGCCTCCATGGCCTGTATTTTACTTTATTGCTATCGACGTATAAATTCGTTACCACAAAACAATTATATAAAAGCAAACATTACATAAAAGCAAATATATTAAATAAAATAATATAATACTATAGTATAATTATAATAATATATAAAATTTAGGATTCTTATTCTCGTGTTACGATTATAATTAATAGAAACCAGTTATTCCACTGAAATTTTCCTTGATTAATACTTACACTGAAATATAAATTCAGCTTTGAAAGGGTTAATATTGTGAAGAATTTAAATACTTTTGCCAATGTTTTCCTTTCCTGCCATGGAACATAGGCCCACCACGAATGTATAGGATAAAGGTTTCCAAAAGGTTAAAACGAGAAACTTTCACTGTGAACACTATTTTCTGAACTCAGTCTTTTGAATTCGGTGTGAGGATGCACCTATATTTATTACTCTTCCACTCTCAGATGTATTCAACATTTCTAAGGAACTAGGTACATTTAGCTAGATTTCACATAATTTCATTCATTGGATTTTATCTATACTACAAAAGTAATATTAATATGTTACAATAAATTAGAGAGGCAGAATTGGTATCGCAGAGAATGATACAGATTTGCATTGCATTAGTATAATTAAAATGAATTGCTACAGCATGGAAATTGCGGTCTGGTAAGGCAGGCGTTTAATTAACCCGTTTCCTAGAATTGTTTTATAGTGACACCAACTTCTTTACTGAAATAGCTTCAACAGTCTCATGCTGGGTCCAGACAGAGAAGTGTCCAGTAACTTACTAAAGCACAGCCAAATCAAAGAATGCAATGTATAATGTCTGTTTAAGACATTTCTTCTCTTCAAGGCCTGCTTTGACTTGTAACAGATATCGGAGTACTCCCAGGTTTTTATATGCTTCTAAAACTACAGACATGGGACTGTTGCAGTTTATTTATTTATTTATTTATTTAATACTTTAATATTTTTTTGCTCCAGTCCTGGATTCCTATCAGAGGCCTCTATACACACTGTACAATTTGTAATTTATTTATAAGTACATAGGTTATCTAAATTATTTATAACTTATTTTAATATATAAAATATATTATATATTTTTTTTTTGAGGATGTTTCCATATTTATTACAGTTTGTGTCTTTAAAACTGATTATTACAATTTGTATGAAACATTTAATTAATTATATATATAATACTGTAACAGCTTAATACTGTAAATACTGTAACAATGAGTTTTCGATACCACATACTTAGCGGCAACAGTGATTTATTGCATCAAGCTCTTGGACTGGATCATACGAATAATACAGTAGAATAACTCAGATATCTGCTGCACCAACTTTTTAAAAATTAATAATTATAAATTTAGAAAAATTTCAAACCTCCATTTGATCATCACTAGGGGGCGGATTTCTATGACATGTCAAATTTTTCCCCTTTGCATTATTTCAGGTTTCCGACTAATTTAAACCAGGTTCCAAGCATCCCGGTGAAAATGGCTTTTATTGTGCATATAACTGCATATTTATGAAAGTTTCAACTATTGTAGCATATTTAGGTAATATTTTTTTGTATATGTGTGCATATTAAAGAAATTTTGAAGTTTGATATCATATTTGGTAAATTTTGCATTATAATGATACTTTTTGAGAATTTACAGATATTTTAAATAATTAACATTATGTTTTAATAAAATGAATTGTAATGAAACTTTAAAAAAATACACAATGTGTAAGTGGTCAAGTTATATTTTAAATTTTATTGGTCATATTTTAATGTTTTTTTAGGTCATAAATGCATGCATATATCCTATTTTTTAGGTCATAGAAATCCGCCCATAATCATCACTCTTTTTCACAGACATGTGACGTCAAAGCTCAAACACTATTTTGAATATATTGGAATAGGGTACAACTTTACTTTGTTTTCATATTGGCGTTTGCACCTTTAGGGTTACTGTGATTATGTCCTTTATTTTCACATTTAAACTGGAAAACAGATTTAAAGAAATCGATATTTTTCAGTAATTTGAAATACTCGTTAAATTATGTCATTACCTATGATAAATTTATATGAAAGAGCAAGCATGTAAGGGTTTTTGTTTCACTATTACATGGAGTAGATTCAAGGAACTACAGGTATTGTTACGTACTGTCGTAGTTAGTGCAACCGCCGGCAGAGCTCCAGCTGCAACATGTCTTGAATGCAAGTTGCCGCTCCAAACTATATATTTACCTTCTTATACGACGTTTTCCTCGGAAATTTAATCCTGGTGCAGTTATATCTCTGGTGGTGGGAAGATACTGTACTCTACAGTTTAATTCAGCCAGCAGGAGACCGGTATACACAGGCGCGATTCAACAATAGAGAGGCTAAGCTGCTTAGTTTATGAGGATTAGATGTAAAGAAACTTTAATTTTATTTACAAGAGACAGTCTAATCATTAATCAAATTGAAATAATATTTATTTTAATATGGAGAAAAATATATCACAATTACAGTTATTAACTAACACGAATATTTGCATGCATAAAAAAATTAAAAATAATACTACCAAAGTTCAACTCGGAAAAAAAAAATGCGATTCTTTCCATGTCATTTCAGCGTTTAAAATGTTTCTACCTTTAAAAATAACTTATGTCAGTCTCCATCAGAGTAAGTAATTCCATTTAAAATTTCTTAATAACAATAAGGCGTGGGCCAATAGTTACAGATATACCACCCCTCTTCAGGACTGTTTTACAACTACAATATAACGATTATATATATATATGTAGTATATATATATAGAATACATAATTATACATGTTACTGATAATGTATTCAGGAATTATATAAGATTACTGGCACTGTACAGAATTCCAAAAATGAATGGATACAGTATGATATATAATTATTTTACACATTTCCTAGGCATTTTATAGAATGAGAAAACCGAAGCAGGAAACGTAATTTTAAATTATTTCTCACGTAAATTCAAACTCTGCCATAAGGCATCCAAAGAAATAAGTGCGTCTTGAAAGCATGCCGAATCACGAAATTGCACTCCGAACAGTCGCGACCTCTCAGTCTATAGGAGGCGACCAAGCTTTCATCAGATGCATAGGCTATGCAAAACCTAGTGCCGAAATATGAAGTGCTTTTACCGTGAAAAATGCGGTAAAATGTAGTGAAATTAATGGTGTCACTCATGTCTCCCTTTTTGCAACAAATAGGACTCAAGTAGCCTATTAATATTTTAAAAACAGTTTTTGAAAAAGTTCAGATTTTTTGAGGGTGTTTCCATATTTATTATTATACTTAGTTTGTGTCTTTAAAACTGATTATTAAAATTTGTATGAAACATTTAATACTTCTTTAAAACAAGATTTCTTGTTGCATTTAAATACATTAGCGTGAAATGGTTTTGACATTGTACATATGCCTAGGCCTAGGTAATATATACAATGCTTAGAAAAAGTCTAAAGCACATTTTAAATAGTACTTAATTTTATAGTTTGCGAACAATTGTCCAGCATTTATACATTTCCTGGGTATTTTATAAAATGCCTGACTTTAAAACTTTCCCGGTAACAGACATAAGTACGGTATATGAAGTGCTTTTCTAACTTTAAAGATTTCATCAAAGTAAATAATTCCATTTAAAATTTCGTGATAATTTTGAGGTACACCCTGCTTCATGATTGTTTTGATTCTCCAGTATAACAATATTCTATATTATACACATACACAAATATATATATGAGTTTTCTGCGGTACGATCTGGTATGCATAGGCCTATCGATAAAAACTGAGTTTATTTTTTTAAATGAACTTAACTTTCACCAAAAACTTCCAATTTCAATTAGTGAAAGTGAATGTGGCCTTTTCTAAATGAATTTATTATGTACTCCAATAACAGCTTCTAGGCGTACACATTTGAAGATCATGAGTAAGCACAGGACGATGTAAATGTACTTCCATTAGTGTGTATGTAAAGTCATCAATGAATCATTTTGTTATTAATGGCCACAATAATAACAGATTTTGGATTAGATGCCAGCTAATCAAAACCATAGTGATTACTATAATGAAGGATTCTGCGCAATTTTGAGGCTTCTGTGCAGTTATATAACCTGTAATTTATTTTAATTTATTCATTCATAGAAATTTTCCTTTGACGACATTTGAATTATTATTTTCCCTGTTGAACTACTTTCTTGTTCGTATTGACTGTGCAACACCCACGGGTAGGGGACGCAGAAATGAATTAATGAATTTCTAAGATATGAAGAATTGGGGGTGGGGTCATTCAAACTGGCTTCGATCCCCGGTACCTCCTCGAATTTTTCTGAGGTAGGGAGGTCTGGTAGAGGTGCACTCAGCCTCGTGATTCAAATTGAGGAGCTACTTGATAGAGAAGTAGCGGATCCGGTCATGGAAACAACCATTAAGGCCGTGGGTATCGGCATACTGACCACAAGCCTCTTAATCCTGCCACCTGCCTATGGTAGATGACGCATCGGTCGGGTGGTTGGTCTTGTCCCTTCAGGGATGTAGCGCCACGGAGTTTATGTTTATTCGTTCAAACTGGCGCAGTATTTTTTTAGGTTAGCGGTTCCGATGGGAAAAACGGGTAAGTATCAAGGATAATTAGGACGGAAACATGAACAAATGGTCGGAACGGTGTAGAGACGTCGATTATAATATTTGAAATTAAATCTCCTTTAATATTTATTATTTTATAAATTGAAGTAAATATCCAAGTGAAATAAAGTAGCCAGTAAAGTGACGTGTAACAAAGAGTATTTTCAATAGTATAACGGCTGTTTTGTACTGATACCCTCGTACATTTAGACATGAATTCATGAAACCACAGAATGTTGTTTCTGTAGAACATTACATGAGAATATTTACCCTTAATGGTCTACCTCACTGAAAGACATATGTCCTAAACCACTAATTTAGTGGTTTTGTGACAGGTATTCCACTGTTATTGTACAGTAACATTTATAAAGTAGATATGTGTCCATGGAACCACAGAATGATGTTAGACTACTGTTGAACACTACATGAGAAAGCCCTTCAAGTCGAACGTCCTGTGTTCGAATCCTAGTGACAGAGAGATTTTTCTCCTAATATATTCTTCGTAGATTTGCCTGAATTACGTTATCCTAGAGTTCTTTTACATGCTTGTCGCCTTTACACGCATATAAATACCTTCAACCATGGCAAAGACCGAACCCGCCAAGTAGAGAACAGAAAGCCTGCGTCTTACTGACTATTCTAACGAAGCGGACGCAAACTAATAGAATATTATTGAAGCAGGTGTAAAGCTAGCTACAATGTCAGCCCAAAAGTAGATAATGGTTTTATAAAAAGATATCCATACTTAAAATTATTATAAAAAATAGTACAAGAACTCATTACCGCTAGTTATTGAAAATGTGTATTTGGTCTTTATTCTCCAACTTCTCAAACAAGTAACATATACAAAATATGTATTTATATTCTTCTGTAATTTTTTGTGCATATATTTTGCTGAAAATTTTTGGGATTTTTTCTTTTATTTTGTGTATATGAATATCTTTGTGTGTGTGTTTTCAGCACTTTGATATTTTTCATTTTGTATTATGTTATATTATATTTGATAATTTGGAACTGAACTGTACTCGAGTTTGTTCTTTCAGGCGCCAGTCATTTTTAAAAATTGAATATATGTTTAGATTATAAGGTATAGGGTTAGTGAATTTGTGTTTATTATTTATTCTATTTTTCTCTCTTTTACTGTGTATTGAATAAGCATGTAGGTCAAGGCGAAGGTGCGAATATTTGACATTTGTTCTGCAAACAGTAGTTAATATAATAAATAAATAAAATATTTACTTAAAGAAAAGTATTTATAGACCTATAAAACAGTAGCAGTACCAGTACTTGTACAAGAAGGAAGTTCGTTCAGGCAGAACAAATGACTTAGGTTTGATTTTATGCTTTTGATGTTGAACTTCCCCTTTGTGTCTCCTCATCCTACTCGTCCAAGTCTTGTTTTTTGTTTTCCTTACAGTCTATTTTTCGTCATGCTTCTTTGCTTTCAACGTATCTCTGTATGTTTTGTCGGACATGTCATCCATGGTTTATGCACAAAGTTCACATTATACTGCCGTGTATATTTCAGGTTTGTATCTATTCTAGGATATTTATGTCAAGCTGAGTCATCTGCAAGACAACCTTGAATATGCATCCTATAATATGAAAGTCGCTTTATGACGTAAAAGGACTTTATCTCGATTTAATGCTTTTTACTTGGGGGAGAGGACTACTGGAATATCCAACTCTCTCTTATTACAGTACGTATAGGTCCCATAATAATTTTATAAAATGCAGTATTAACGTTTCAGTGCACCCCTGTTGCCTGAGCAGACAACGATATTAAATGCCTATTAAATTATAGTCTACGTACATGACGCGATGATCTGAAATTCATAATCGGTAATTCATACAGTATCTGAATTTTAATACAAGACTTCTATTTTATGTACTTGAAATAAATTTTTAACAGTTTTAAGAATTTTTAGCAATACTTTTGACTAATTTAATGTATGTATCACAAGTTTTTCCTCTAGACTAGTAGCTTACGCTACTTATATAGCCTATGTTGAATATGATAAAACAGGTTATGTTTTTCAAAATAGGCTAAAATTTGTTAAGGTTTTAAATACTAAGCATAGGTGGTAATTGTAATTTTAAAACAAATTGTATAGCCCAGTAGGAAAATGAAAACAATTGAGATGAATATACTATTGTCATCTCACATTTACATAATTATTTCAGACGTCTATCTTAAAACAGAAAATAGAGAACTTCCTTTAAACTTCCTTTAGTAAGAAAACTTGCCTTCACTCGTGAAAATGAGGCACGAGGGAAATGTACTTTACCAGTGTGAACAGCGCTTTCGAGCGAAGTAGCTTTGGAGAAAGTAGAGAAGGGTGATAGTACCGCCACGCGGAGGCAGCTGTTAAAAACAACGCGCCCTGCGTTAATAAGCAGCTACAGGAGCATTTCTTCATTTCACCGCGACAACATATAAAATCTTGTACAGAAATACAAAATATCTCTGTCTCTAAGATTACAACTCCGTGTGCCGTTAGCGGGTTCTCCATTGCGAATTTTAATATTTCTTCGAATTACTGCCGAGAAACGTTACTGCATAATACATTTTCAAGAATTTAATGTACATTGCCATGGTAGCTCAGTTGGTAAGAGCAGCGGCACGGAGAGCTGAAGATCCTGGTTCAAATCCCTGACTTCACCCTCATCTTTCTAATAATTACATTGTTTTTATATGATTTTTCGTTCTCGAGCTATGCTGATAAATACAATACTTCGTCTACATATATTTCGTATTTTAAATTGATGTATTATCGCATGAGCTAAGAGTTTTATTGCATTCCTGAAAAAAACTAGTAAAAGGCACTTAGAACAATTTTAATTTCTATATGTTTGCTTATTTCAAATGGAAATTATCCTAAGATAAAAAATAACTTAAAACATTTTAAAAATAGTAAATTATCCATTTGAAAAGTGTAAACTATTTTCTTCAGAGGATTACAAACTGTATGAGAAACGAGTCTTGCGAATTTAAGTGCTAATATGCAATGCAATTTACTCTGATGGGGAATGGCGAAAACAAATAAAACAAGTACACTGCCTCTGTAAACTGGAATTTTACACTTCATTGTATAAAAATATCGAAAATGTGTAAGTTTCCGAATCTGTGCTTCAATTCGACATGCATCCGTTTTTATCCTCCAGGCAGGTATTCAAAGACCCGAGTTATCTAAAAAAAGGATTGGCAAGTAAAAGTGTAAATACTCCCGTGAAGTGTTAAGAAGCTAAGAAGACGTTATGTATTTTATCAATGTATGAAGATGACGTAAAATATTGCTTTATGTCAAATTATCAGTTTCGTTTAGAACAATTATGTGCGGTAGCTTCATGAAATTTATTTGACTTTGGTGATCGTAATGGGGTATAAATTTAGCTTTACATCAGCAAGCACATAAAATTGATCTATTTAATTTTATAGCATGTTGAGTAGGGTTCATATCATGCTAATTAAGCCACATAATTTTAAATCAATTAGTAATACCCTCAATACAACCGCGAATTAATTATTAACGACGTGTGCTGATAAATTATTAACGTTAATTAAATACTAGACTTAACGATCACTATATTAACATTACACATTATACTCATTAACTTAGAAAGGTAATAAAGATGTATACTTAAAAACAATTACTGTAATATTATACATAAATATATTTTAAACTAAATCGATAAAGTATACTCTTAAATGTCGACACTACAAAGGATTGCTTGCGTGCAACCATAACTCTTTATTAGTTTCAGCAATCTGCACTAAAAATATGAAAGTATTCAACAATTTACGTGTTCTGACAGTTCTTTAGGATAAACTAGTAATACCTGACACAGTGACACCGTAGACTGATCCCGGAAAAACTAGTTTATCTTATCGCTAGTCGGTTGTAACAGGTTGGCCTAGGAAGAACTAGTTTATCCTAAAATCGGTTTGACATGACGCAACATACACAACAGCTCTCTTCAGTGAGATAAGAATGAAAACATTTCAGTAACTAGTGCCAATGGAAGTTTGTTAACTTATAACATATAATAAAAAACTAATGTGAAACACATAACTTCCTTTGTCCAAATACAAGTTTTGCCTCTTAGTATATAATATATGATATTCTCTTTATATAAAATTGGTTCTAAAAACGCAGATAATGATTTACCACAACGCCTCGCATACCCGAAGGATATTCAACCGAAATAAAATCTGATTAATGCACTTTATTTACCCTAAGCATGGCAATACACCTTTATCACTTCAAATTAAAGACATGACCAGAAAAAGGGTTAACCCACATTTTTATTAAATGGAGGAAAATAGTATTTCATGCATGGATGAGGCTGGAAAACAATGTTAAAGTTGTTTATGTAAATTTCTGTGAACATACACACAGTGTATTGTGTCAACGTTTTTTCTTTATTAAAGCGCATTACAGTACTAGACAAATAGCGGCACTTTTCATTACTTAAGTGTTCAGGGTTAACCTGTTTTTCCTGGTATGTCTTCAATTCTGATACTGAATGAGAGACCGCATTGCCAAAAGAACATAATAATTAAGTTGTTTCAACCAGATGCAAAGCTTTATTCTTTACTAGACAAGACTGAGTTACTACAAAGAGAGGGTAGCTTATAACTCTTATACTCTTCAGACAATTCTTGCGAAAAGGAAGTTTGAGCACCCCATGTACAAAATTTAAACAAAATCGTTCAAATCGTGTTCGAGAAAATCGCGAAAAACAAAATGTTAGTAATGTAAAGCGGCATTAAAAATATGAGCAAGTCTTCACCAATTTTCGTACAAAATCCTCCAAAAAATACCTAATCCAAACGTAACATTTTGTTTTTATGCGATTTTTCGTGTCGAACACACTGTGTATTTCCTCTAGAAATAGTAATTGTGACATGAGCAGAGGAAGTAAAAATAAGAACGAGAGATTGCCTACATCCTCGCTATATTAGATGTGCGAATATTTGGAAGAATGAGAATATATTAAACGAAGAGTCAATAGTATACAGCCCCCTGTTTAAATTAGCCAATAAGATGAGTAATCAGAACACCACCAAAGCTAGCGACCAGTACACGTCCAACAACACAAGGAGCACCATGTAGCCTGCAGCTATTCTTTCTTATACAATTAAAAAAAATATGCGTAAGTAATAAATACCACAGAAAAAGCATACACCACTCTCAATATAATAAAATTTTAATGCCAATACTATGATTTTTAGACCTGAAGAAGACGGATTAATGTCGAAACGCGTCGTGGAGAGAACAGCACTGCAATTTTAACATTGAACGAGCATTATGGTTGTATTTTAACATTAGGACTGCCAATCTTTTATATTATTGGTGACAAATAATCTATGTTTACATTTTAATAATTGTAAGTAATTTTAATTGGTATCATTTTGACTCTTATAGTATACACAGGTAAGTTTAATGTTTTGAGACAAGTAATGTATTTTACAATTTTTGTATTATGCTTTAATCCCATGATGATTTTAAAATAATTTAAATAATAGAATTAGAAAAATTAAACAATTATTGTAAGTGGTATATTGTGTATTTTGGAAACAATAGAATCTGCTCAATTGGAAAATGAAAATAATTGAAATAATTTTGTAACGAGTCGATCTGAGATATAGAGAAAGATTTAGGCGGGAGCTTGGGAAACAATAGGTCTTAGTGTAAAAAATGAAAACTCTGGTTCGATTCAGGCCCAGGTTATATTCATACTTTTGAAAATAATTCTGTTAACTCAATGAGATACCAGAAGTGTAATAACACTGAAAACCAACATTGAGTTTCAGGGTCGAACGCAATCCTTCCTCTCCTTAAGCAGACCTACGTATGGCAAATGTAAAGAAATTAAAAATGGATTTTATAGTATATCTCTACTTTAAGCTATTGAAGTTAGGTACATAAAATAAATTCTCTACACGTTATTAATCACGGAAAGTGTTAAGCCGGGAATGTGTAAAATGTCTGAGAGAAGCAGGTGCGAAAGTGTTTAGAAATCATATTACCTGCACCAAGGACAATGTGCGAGGTAATTTTAATTAATGTTCAACTGCTGTCATGGAGATTCCCACACAGAATCCTGATGTTGACTAAGCTGTATTTTGGAAAGCAGCGTACAACAGGAAAATATGAATGCTGATTAAATTATACAGCACGATAATTAATATGTCATTATTATGTCCTTAAATTGTTCCAACAAATTTTACGCTTTCCAATTTCTGTAATAATGTAATGAAATGAAGTAGAGGAATTACAGATAAATGTACTACCGACGATGGACATTACTTTATCTAGCGAAGTTCAAAGGAACGAGATACCTTTATGTCTTTCTTCGGGAATTAAATGCAGATTCTGTATTTGGTATCCTATATCCCCTATGTTGGGGCGAAGGGCCTCCAAGTGGAGGTTTCTGTGTCCTATGTGAATTTTGTTACGCTAATTTGTCGAGAGAGGGCAGAGGGACAGGTGGTAAGCCCCTTCGCCTCTCATCCCCCCCCCCCCGGAAACGAAATATTACTTGGACGTGAAAGGCCCGAGAAATTTTGTACAGAGGCTCTAATTTAGGCTTGGAATTCTTTTACGTGCCATAAATCTACAACACGGGTCCCTCAGCTTAAAGTCTCTCCCGGAGGACTCCATGCCCAGGATTTTTACATCCTGAAAAATCCTTCGACCGCGGCCGGGTTTGAACCCGCGATGTTCGGATCTATAGGTGGGCACGCTACCTCTCAACCATAAATAGTACATAATGCAACGAGCCTATAGGTCTAGTGGCATTTATTAAGGCTCGCTTTGATTGTTTCATAATTTACCTACTTACTTACTTACTTACTTACTTACCCAATGGCAATAAACAATTCCTAAGCAAGCTAAAGAAATATATATTTTATAGAACCCGAAGGTTCATTACTGCGCTTACCTGATCCCACCATTCAAGCATATTCTGCGCTAACTCCAACCATCCCTCGCAAGTCCTACTTCCCTTAAATCTATCCTAATATCGTCCTTCCACCTACGTGTAGGTCTTCCAAGTGGTCTCTTCCCTTCGGGTTTCCCAATAAATATTTTTAGATGTGTCTCTTCTCCCACATGCAACCAACATCCTCCGTGAATTAATTATTCTTACTGTATTCGATGAAGAGTACAGGTTATGAAGCTCGTCGTTATGCAGTTATCTCTATTAGGTCTAATATTTTCCTAAGCACCCTATTTTCAAACACTCTCAGATTATGTTCTTCAAGAGGAGTAAAAGACCATTTCTCAAATTCGTATACTACCACCGGCAGGATAATAAATTGTCTTGTTACTGTTAATTTTGTTATATTTCTGGACAGAAGACGAGACGATAAAAGTTTCTGAACTGCACAAAAACAAGCATTTCCCGATTTCAGTTGACACTTCTACCTTAATATCGTTTGTATCTGTAATTATTGGTTCCGGGAATTTGAATTTCTCCACTTTTTTGAATGTCTTGATTACCACTGTAGGAAATTTTCGTTCGACCACAAATAAACGTTGTAGTTTATTTTTTTAAAATTAGAATACCTCGTAATTATTTTAATGATGGGTCAGGACTGCACAGAAAGTTAGATTTTTACTGACAATTATCTAACAACAAGCTGGACGGATGTATAGGGCTAGTTTCGCATGAGATTTGAGCAAATTATTTCCATGAACTTCTCTTCTGGTACTAAACTCCAGAAATGAGCCGTATTTCAATGCACTTTATGTAGCTTGCAGGGTACAGTGAATGTATATGGGCCAGTACCTGGCATATGAGTACGTGGAACTTAAGCACTGTGTAATTTTGATAGCAGATGCAACAGACATGGCCCCCTCACAAGAAACAAGCCCAGACACCATAAATTAGCCCGCCACTTTCTGCTGCTCCACACTTTATGTACTCCTTTTTATCAACTCCGTCAAATAAATCTGTGCCACCAATTAATGTCGAGCTGCTGTATTTACGGCCCTCTGTAAAGAATGTGCCAACAAAAACTCAACTTTCCGAATTAACAAGTTTTGCAATGTTCAAGTGCAGAATGTTGCAACTCTTCGCTGAGCGTGTTACAGCTTTTAGATGTATCATGTTGTACTTTAACATATTTAGGACAAGAATAGCAAAGGTGAGTATACCAGCCGGGACCTACAGCTTAAAGGAAGACTGAAGTGTTGAGAGTCATTTTTCTGAACTATGAAAGTTGACACACTTAACTAACACAAATGAACAGAAATCACATTTTCCAACTTCAGTTGATTGTTTTAATTCGTTTCTGAAATACCGTAGTAGTTATCTAATTTATCCTTTAAAATAAAAACTTAAATTATCTCCTACGATAAATACTTTTTAAAAACAATCTTTGATGTTTGGTTTACAAAATTACTGACACATTTTGTAATCTTATTTATACTTTCTGTTAAAAAAAATATAAAGGTAAATTGGAAAGTTTAAAACTAAACTGATGCTTGATAACAAATATTCATTTTTAAAATAAATGAGGCGTATGCAAAATATCTTATTGGTAATTTGTTGCACACACTGTGAAGCACGGTGTGTAAAAATGTCAGAGAGGTATGTCTATTTTTGTGGAAGAAGATGTATTTTGAATTTGACTACATACCATGAAAACCGTAATTGAGAAAACGAGTGATTAAAACTGGCATGCACTGACAGTTCAATGCGTACGGTACTTTAAATAATGTTCTCAGAGGGCCAAAAAAATTACAGAGATCCACTTTAAGGTTTATTTACATTAAAATAAAAAATGTGGGAACGGCTAAACTACAGACATCTTTTAACGTGAAATCCGAACTACGGAAAGTCTCCCGTATGTTTCATTTAAGATAAATTTTCACATTTGAAGAGCGCGGTCAACCATTCAACACGGTGATCAACTTCGAATCACTAATCTACAGGAGATCCCAGTATTTTTCATGTTCTGTAATTATGTATATGTGACAATGCAAAGGGAACCCGATTATAAGTCGATAAACACGTTTCTGCGAAACAGTAGAAAACATATTTTTAGATTTTGACGCTATCTATTGGTTTCATTCTTGGGCTACACTCTCTGATCATAAAAAAACAAAGACAGAATTGGCAACTATAGTATTTTCAGTTTGAAAAGATGTCAGCACTTTTAGAAACCCATCCGCTATCGCAATGAAAATTTAACATGGACCTTAATGTTTTCTTTGTTAATTTTCGTGAGAAAATATTAAATACGAGCAATAGAAATGCTTGCTATGCTATAGTAACGTAGGTATGTGTATTTATTGCTCACAAAAATTCTTGGACATTCTGTTAGTGTGAGGCAGACTTTGAGCATGGTATTACAGTATTGCGAAACTAATGTTTGAAACATGGAAAAGTTCCTTACTTTCGTAGTTCAGTAGCCATAAACTGTACCTTTTTAACAACAAAGTTTTAAGGGTCATATAAACATCGAAGTTTGAGCTAGATGTACATTTTTTTTTGAATCCACAGAATTTTATGCTGAAGTAGAATCCGTTCATGTCAGAAACTTTATTTTTCCCAATTAAGATCGGGTTTCCCTGGCAGGATGATATACAAATTTTATAATCTCGTGCCGGAAACTATTTTAGGTACTCTGCAATCAAATTATTGTGCTTATAATTTGTGTAAAAATGAAAAATCTTTATAGAAATTTGTATAAACAGCAAATCCACCTATCTTGTTTTTTAAAAGGCTAGAACTACGTAAAGTTAAGTAGTATTTGCTGTAAACAGGAAAGAAGTGTATTGTGTAGAGGAAAGCGAGCCAGTACGGAGGTTAGTTTGCATTTTACATGGACTAAGTGGACTCCAGACACACGAACTAATAGAGACAGGGATTAATTAATTAACACCTGTGTTGTAATCGTCTTAACTCTCAGAGGGCCACTCTCATTAAGAACACAAACACATCGGCAAATGCACGCTTATCTTAATGAGAGGCAAAACCACTCGGCATTCACAATATGAGCAAATAATTTAAAAGAGTAAAGGAAATAGCAGAGGAACGTAATGGCTTGTCATTCAACCTCCTAGCGGAAGCTCACACAAAACTTCCATATACCTCTGGTTTAGTGAAATTGTCATGATTATTTTCGTACTTAGATGTTTGCTAGAAGAAGAACTACAACAGTTGTCACCTGTGTTAATTTACTAAAACTAAAATCTTTATGAAGGGAATATTTCGTTTATTAATTTTATTATTATCATATTTCAGAATTCACTACCACTACCGAAGAACAAGGCTAAAGTGCTACTGCATGGAGCTTGCGCTCGCGAGGTCAAGGTTCGAACTCCAGAGACCGGCAAATTTAACTGGGTTTCCATGGATTTGATGGTAAGTACACTTCATACTTTTGAAAGTAGCATGTTCTTATTTACTACTAGAAACATTAAATTTTATTAGCTTACTGAAACAACTCAAATGATTTAATTGCTTGGTCTTATTATTGCGCATTGTTCTAGGATCATTAATGTTACTCTGTATAGTAGAAGTAAATTCTGATAATCTGTAAATCCACATGTGTTAATGCGCAGAGTAAACGACAATTTTAAGATATTAACCACGTAAAACAAATAAAAATAAAAAGAAACATGTAATATAATTTTACACTGATTCGACCCTTGTAGTAAAATAAATGTTACTAACTTAAATTAATATAAATATAATTAAAATAAACACTACATAAATAATAATATGCTAAATGTGGGCCACAGTGGTGTGGAGTCGGCGTGCCCACTTCCAAATCCGAAGGTCGCGGGTTCAAATCCGGTCACGGTCGATGGATTTTTTAGAATGTTAAAATACTGGACATGGGAGGGTCTTTGAACCAGGCATCCTCGTTATGTTTACGGCATGTTATAGGGATTCTAAGCCTAAATTAGAACTTCTTAATCAAATTTCTCTGCCCTCTCACCTGAAAATGCTACTTTAGCTTCCATTAGAGGGTTGTTGAGCGATGAGCTTACTACCTGTCTTTCTGTCCTCTCTCGAAAAATAAAAGTAATTAAATTAGTCTTAAAGTACTGTAGCTTCCATTCGATAAATTTATATCTCGTATGCAAGAAGCATGGTGTGCCCAACCAATATGTTCCGCTAGACCTAAACATGCAAAAAATCTGAATTTATGCACTTTATGAACATCGGAAAATGTCGAGATATAATTAAGTAGGCCTAAATTGTGATGAATGTTACAAACATTCAAAATATGCTACTCACAGTGTCTTGTAAAAGACACAGAAATTCCTTTACAGTTATTTACTAGCAGAAGTGATACTTCAACTGAATTCGACATAACTTCTGTGCAGGAATGATATTACTGGTACAATATTTTATTTCATATTATACTTTACATTTTGTACATATCTTGCAAGGAGATGCATTCTATCATTTTCTTCAGAAGAGAGGAATGGAACCATAACCACCAAGCCTGTTTAAAATCAGTATTCAGGTGGAGATACTAAGTTACATTTTACTTCATTTTAAAGCATATCATGTTTCTTTCAATATAATAAGCATATTTTTTATGCCCATGTGAAGTTTCTGAGTTTCTTCGCAAAGTAAGTAGCCTACCTTTTTAGAACTGTTTGAAGACCATGAACAAGTAAAAATTTGCATAATATGAAATAAATTATTTTACTGTTGATATTAAGAGTGCCACTCTATCGCATTTTGCTTATTTTTTCATGTCAAGAAGTGGCAACAAAATTTCATAAATGAATGAATTTGCTAATAAATTTTCAGTTAAGAAATAAACAATTTTAAAATCTGTTAGCAAAAAGTATTAACATAGTATTCGTATAACTCATATCCCACTCTTGAAAATTTCCACGTGATTAAGGCGGATGTGTGTTGCGCATGGTAGGCTACTTCGTTACCTTAAAGAGCGCACCAGACGCAGCTAATCCACGCCATTTCCATAGCAACTGCATAGCTAGTAATTAATTAGCCCTCAGTTTCTGTGTTCTCGAAAACGACACCAACTTATTTTAATTGCTACCTCTTGCCTGACTATCCTCTTTCCTAACTACTCGTCCGCACGGCAAATAATTAATAATAATACCAATAATCAATAATAATAATAATTAAGGCCCGGAAATTAATGCTCTATCAGAAGAAGAAATATGCTCTAAAATTTGTAAAATATCCTCCGAAACATTGAAGTATCCTCTTTTATTTAAGTAATTTCTATACTGTTCTCTTGTTAGATGAATTACACTATAAATTACAAAAAGTAGCCGAAATTATATAAAGTACATTACAAAACTTAAAAAAAAGTTAAAGAAAATATTTTAATAAATTGAAAACTACTGAAGGTAAACGTCCCTTTAATGCCATACAATCAGTTCTGAAAACATTAGACTCTGTACTGTCAATTATTGTATAGTCGGTTCTCAAAACATTCACTTAACGAAATATGGTGTAAACATTTGAATTAATAGAGATATGTACAATATTTGAAAACTATCAGAAGTATGGCGTTAAAATAGGACAAATCATTAAAATATGCACAAATAAGTTATCAAGAAAAAATAATGTATTAGCTCACACTTAATATGCAACAATATGAAAAATGATACCATCAGTTTTTATGTGTGATTTATTCCATGCCTTGTACAAGTTTTAATACCAGCATGTAATAGAGTGCATTATTCAAAATATGATTTGTCATGAACTCCCGGCCCTAATAATAATGTTATGGAATGGAATGTGTGTTTAGTAAAATACCAAAATAAATAAATGCTCCATAGATTTGCGCCTTCTGAGAATGTCCATAGGAAATTAATTAATGCATCAGTGCAGCCCTCGAGTTCACACACGAATATAATACTCTCGTATTAAGTCGTTTTTGTTAATATTATGTTTCACCCGAAACAGAAATACAATAAATTAGTGATGATTAATTGTGATGGTATTCTACAAGAAAAATTATATCTTCCTTCCAACATAATAAAAATTACTCTTAAGAACACTACTCTACCCTAATATTAACAGCAGTCAAAAGTTTAAAAATAGTACTTCAAAGAAACTTCTTTCCTCTAGCGTCCGAGCAGTTTGCACGTGGTCAACGTTTAAATCTGGTCTAAATGAATACTTTTTCAATAAACGCGAAATTAGTCAGGTAGGCCTAAGAAGATTTTATCCTAATTGTGTCTAGTATGTTGTAATAGTACATTAAGTATTATTTCTCATTATCGTGTTAACTTTTTCACTGCTACGGACGTATAAATGCATTGCCACAAAAATTGTATAAGAGGAGATGTATAGGATTAATAGAGTTATGTTTTATGCAAAATGTGAGGATTTTTAACAACTGATACCAACTATCCCACAGAAAATTTCCCAACTGATTTCATACTTAAGAGATCACTATCTTTTCACTTGATGACTGCCTTATTACCAGTGTATAAATTTACCTCTCAAAAGGTTAATGCCACTGTGCTAGAGAATTTTGGTAAAACTATAGGCCCAATTATATTTATTTGTCCTTATTTTATCTGTATTTCATTGAGTGTAAGAGAAGGAACTAAGGCCCTATCCCTGCCGCAATAAATAAAGAATTAGTATTATCAATAGCCTATTATTATTATCAACATCGTAGTCATTACTATATTACATTTATTGAATGACTACATAAAATAAATGAGAAACATTCGTTGTATTATGGTGATCAAAATAACGTATGAAATTCAAGTGAATGCAAAAGATGTTTGAATTATGGTATCAGTTATTACATTGACGTTCTGCTGATAGGGCCAACCGCTATTGTTTGTTCGATTAGTCTGTACAAGGGAAGGGTTGATATCATGGCGGGTATGACGTGTGGAAAGAAATGACAGAGTCAGTAACTAACTTCATCGCGTCATATCACTGACTTTTAGTAATATCTATCGCTTCATATCACTGACTTTTAGTAATATCTATATACTGTTCCGTTCTAGAAGATCGTATTAGATTAATATATAACATGTATGTACATAATTATATGGGATTTTAACCAATCAGATATCGCAATATATATCAGACTAATTTATGGAACGACTCGCAGCGCAAGCATTGTCTTGCTGTTGTGATTGTCCCGTAAGTAATGAAAATTCAATTACGTCATAGTTTAGTTCCATGCTGAAAGTGGGCATTGAAGATTTGATAGAATCGCCTAGGGAGGTTTAGCGGAAACAACTCTTGAGCAATTTTTCCTTTTGCAAAAAAATAAAAAAAAAATAAATAATAATAATAAATCAATAAATAAATAATAATAATAATAATAATAATAATAATAATAATAATAATAATAATAATAATAATAATAATAAAAATCTGTCTCATAAGACATATTGATTATTATCCAACTAGTCAACATTTTCTGAATTTAACGTTTTAAAATTTGAACAACTTTACCAATTTTCGCTACTAAAATACTTTCAAAAACGTCGTACAAAATACATATCTAGTGATTATTAAAAAGATAGAAATACTAATCTACCTCTAACAGAACACAAATTCCTCACAGTGGCAGGGTTAAAACATGGCATCAATTTTGGTCCTCGCTTTTTTAACTCCGAATCAGAATGTACTCTGAGCTATCAACGTACCCTGTTACTAAATTTATTAGGAGTATAAAAAATATCTGTAACTTATTGCTAGCTATCTCCTAGGTTTTTATGCTTTGTATTTCCATTAAGTCTTTATTAAGTGCCAGTATGGTACTTTATGAGATTGTGTGGGGGACGAAAAAATGTCTGTCCGTCTGTCTGTCTGTCCGTCCGTGCGTCTGTACGCACCATAACTCAAATACGCTTCTTCGGATTTTCATGAAACTTGGAAAACACATTTATAATGTCCATGGGAAGAACCCTATTGATATTGAACCAAATCGGTTCACCGATACCGGAGTAATGCCCAATTTAGTGCCTATTTTTATAGATTACGGCGCTTTTCTAATAGAATGGCGCCAAAACTCAAGTACGCTATATCGGATTTCCATTAAACTTGGTATACGAATTTATGACATCCATGAAAAGTTCCCTATTGAATTTGAACCTAATCTGTTGTCCGGTACCGGAGTAAAACCCAATTTGGTGTCTATTTTAAAGGCGCAATAACTCAAATGCGCTTTATCGGATTTTATGATACTTCGTATACGCATTTATAATGTCCATGGGAAGACGTCTATTGATATTCGACCAAATCGGTTGTCCAGTACCGGAATAATCCCAAATTTAGTGCCTTTTATGTTAGTATATGAGAAGTCATCCCAGGAATCTGAATATTGATATGCTGCCAGAGAATTGTTCAAAACATACCGAACCAACTGTTATTTCCAGATTCAAGCCGGTCAATAGCACTTAGTAATTTTTTCCCACATAGAGAAATAGATTCTTAAAAATAAGTTATGTACATGTTGCCAAGATATTACTAAATTCTTGTACGCCATCAAAGAATTTTGTTGCTAAGAGATCGTTCTTCATTTTCGGCGTGGATCAAAATTAGTAGTGATTTGAGAAACATTTCTGTTTCTCAAAAGCATATAAAATGGAATCTCCGAAGACTTCAACTTCCGAAACCACACTCACTAGGCTCAGAATTCAGGTATTTATAGCCTGTGGTTTTTGTCCTGGTTTCTTTTATAACTTCGGCATGAGTACTGTATTCTTATGTGGGTTTGCACCTGTGTTGATGTGGGTATTTAAATAATTTTATTTGTAATCTTGGAAGCGTATTTCTTGCGTGAAACACCCAAATTAGAAGATAAAGCGTATAATTTTAATAAATATTATTGCTTCATTTAATATTAAAGAGCCCATTATATCCATGTAGGAGATAATGGTTTAAGAACTTCTGACTTTTATAGCCTATAACGTTATTTCTAACCGTATTTTGGAATGTTGCCTAATGGAATTAGTGCTTTTGTAATTTTAGAACAACGTTTTTTATGAAGTTATAGGCCTAGCAGCGCGTCTCATGTTGTACTGTAGATACAAGTCATTTATTGACAGTCTACAGCAGAGGTACACAGAGTTCCTCGTATAGGCCTAACCCGCCGGCCGCGGAAGAGTTTGATCAGGTCCTTAGCGTAGAGAAAATGTTGATACGAGCGAACAAAGATAACATCAACCTGCATACATAAATGTAGTAGACCTGGTCCGGGATCGAACTCTCAATCTTGCGCACAGAAAGCCAGCACGATACTGACTGTACCAAAGCCGACTCACTTATTTGTAAACTGATGCAATCCAGAAGGAATAAGTTCAACAAAGGAAGCCTTGTTCGGTTTATAACATCCTTGCAAACAAATATATTGAAAATCAGAGTCTGAGCACAAAGATATCTGCGTTTGAGACTATGAGAATGTTTGGAGAATCCATGTTATTACATCTGTTTCTTGGAGTATTGTAAATATAAATAAAATCGCTAAGAACTTCACACAAAATTAACCTAAAATGGCGCAATGAAATAATGTGTGTTCACAGAATCGACTGCTCAGAGGGGAGGGAATCGTTGGGTCATGTGGTGCAGGCAAGGGCTGAAACTTGATGGCGGTCTATATGGTGATCAGCAAATAATTAGCTTTAATTAAATTAGATTAGACCATGTACCGTATTTTTATTGAATATCCAAAATTGGATTAAACCCTATTTCGCCCGAAGGTATATTAGGGTTAGAGATAATGAAAAAATGAGTTAACAATAGTTATTTATGAAACAAGTGGCGAAAACGAGATTTTCTATGTTCGCGAAACGAGCCCGTAAGAGCGTGTGTAGCAATCCTACGAGCAAACTAATGTGTAACATACAATATGTTTAAGACAGACGTTAATATTTGTGAAATACAAATTTTATTGCGTGCCGTGCAGCGATATTGGGAACTTCCAGCCGTCCTGTCACCTAGTATGCACTTGTGCAGCAAGGCTTTGATTTTCTGGTGCATGGCTCCCAACATATTATGGGATGGAGTGGAGAACGCTTTCCAGCGATCAAGGATTACCAAAATATTTTTTCTTATCGAGGCTAGTGTTCACGGAATGACAGTGATGAAATTAACTGCTTTACTAGAAATTCTTATAAGACAGAAGAATAATTTCTTTAACATTAAATGTTGTTAATTGTTTTTATTTGTGTTATTTTTTATGCATAAGTAACTTAATCGTTTTAGAACTTATTTTTGAAGCATTATGCCATAACAAGGTAAGTAAAAAACATTTGAAACTTTGTTCACGACTTATATTAATGACTAGCTTAAAAGACCCGGCGTCGCCAGGGTTTTGTATTTTGAAATTGGAAATTAGCTTATGAAGGATTTTCAATTTTAAATTCTAGGTCCTTATAAAGGCATTTATAATTTGAAATAGGATGAACGACTTATTACACTCAAACTATTCCCTCAGAAAACGCTTGATATAGTTTTTTATGGCTCATAGAGGATCTAGAATGTTGCATCCCATCGCTTGTACAGTGCACAGCAAGCCTGGTAGAGGTTTAAATAAGAAGAAACAGAAATTCCTGTAACATAAAATTGTAATATCGAGGCGGGAAATTTCCCACTCTTATGTTACCATAAAGCATTATCACTTTCATACTTTTCTCTCCAAAAACCTGCGATATAGGCCTAATATAATAATATACACATTACCATACCTCGTTTTGTTTTCTCTATGTCCAGGGTAGAGAAAGTTATGTGATTTCATTATTTAAGTGGATTTCATTCTGTAATATTTATTTATAACATGAATTATTTTGATAACTTCTCTTATTTGTCAAAATTGCATTTCATTTGTTTTTTCCAAGCCCACCTGATACCATTTGGCAACAATATATTCTGTGATTTGGAATTGATAATTCTATGTAAAAAGGGATTAAGTATTTTCAAAAACATTTAATTTTTGGCATTTAGAATCCTTTCTTAGTGAGCACCTACATTATGAAACGAAGGTACTGTCAAAATTCCAAGTCTCTACCTGTTATAGTTTAGGCTGTACGTTGATTCCTGTCATTCAGTCAATCAGTCAGTCAGTCATTCATTCAGTCAGTCAGGACAAAGCCTTTTATATATAAAGAGATACTACAGAAACCTCTACATGCAGGCACAAATTTGGATTTACGCAATTGGCTATGCAATATATCAGTGTTCAAGGTAAGTGTATATGCATTGATTTTATTTAGGCGCGCAACATAACCAAGGTAAATTGACTTTCCTTCATATTGAAGTTATCTTTATATCTTCAGTTATCATTGATTTAAACTAAGGAAGTATATATTTCTGCGAGTCAATACCTTGGAGAGATTTCTCAATACTTGACATGAGTACTTTAAGAAGAGTTCGTTTTAATACATTTTAGAACTGTTTATTCGGGTTAATCTCAACGACATATTCCACCATCAATTTCACTCACCTAAAACTAAGTCACATATCACAGATTTATTGCTAGCACATTATTTGCTAATATTGACAAATATGATACCATATTACTCAATTATAAATATTATATAGGCCCTTTCACAGACATTCAAGAATTCTAAGAAGAGGTTAATTGCTATTTATGTATCGAGTAGGCAAAGCATAGCTTTAGCCAAAAACATGGGATGTAGACTTTTACAGCTTATTCCTTCGGTAGAACAATAACAAACTTTCAACAAAAAAATATTCATCGTCCTAGTTTCTTCTGCTTAAGCAACTTGTCTCTTTCCGATCTCCCTGGGGCGGGTCTTTTGAATATATTAGGTAATTCTCTCCTCTGTGTCTAGGTCCTCAATAACTTGCACGAAACTGTGTTCTTCGAGCTACGAGTTCTGCCCAACCATGTCTACATGATTATTAGGTGTTAGGTTATATAGAAGTTGAATTTCATCACTAAATGTGTCCTTCATTCCCTTTTCATTTATCTCGGTATTGTCTGAAAAATTTTCTCTGTAGGTCTACCTTGTTCTCGAATATTCTGAGTTTTTTGTTCTGAATTGTCGAAAAACGAATCCAGTTTCGCATCTACAGAGCACTACTCATAATATAATTGTTTTACATAACCCAAATTTCAGCTCATGATACAGCAGCGGAGGAGATAGCAGCTCATGAGAGAGCAGCGGAGGAGATAGCAGTTCATGATAGAGCAGCGGAGGAGATAGCAGCTCATAATAGGGCAGCGGAGGAGATAGCAGCTCACGATAGAGCAGCGGAGGTGATAACAGCTCATCTTACAGAAGCGGAGGAGATAGCAGCTCATGATAGAGCAGCGGAGGAGATAGCAGCTCATGATAGAGCAGCGGAGGAGATAGCAGCTCATAATAGAGCAGCGGAGGAGATAGCAGCTCATGATCGAGCAGCGGAGGAGATAACAGCTCATAACAGAGCAGCGGAGGAGATAGCAGCTCATAATAGAGCAGCGGAGGTGATAACAGCTCATCTTACAGAAGCGGAGGAGATAGCAGCTCATGATAGAGCAGCGGAGGTGATAACAGCTCATCTTACAGCAGCGGAGGAGATAGCAGCTCAAGATAGAGCAGCGGAGGAGATAGCAGCTCATGATAGAGCAGCGGAGGTGATAACAGCTCATCTTACAGAAGCGGAGGAGATAGCAGCTCATAATAGAGCAGCGGAGGAGATAGCAGCGCATGATACAGCAGCGGAGGAGATAGCAGCTCAAAATAGAGCAGCGGAGGAGATAGCAGCTCATGATACAGCAGCGGAGGAGATAGCAGCTCATAATAGGGCAGCGGAGGAGATCTGCAGCTCATGATAGAGCAGCGGAGGTGATAACAGCTCATCTTACAGAAGCGGAGGAGATAGCAGCTCATGATAGAGCAGCGGAGGAGATAGCAGCTCACGATAGAGCAGCGGAGGAGATAGCAGCTCATAATAGAGCAGCGGAGGAGATAGCAGCTCATGATCGAGCAGCGGAGGAGATAGCAGCTCATAATAGAGCAGCGGAGGAGATAGCAGCTCATAACAGAGCAGCGGAGGAGATAGCAGCTCATAATACAGCAGCGGAGGTGATAACAGCTCATCTTACAGAAGCGGAGGAGATAGCAGCTCATGATAGAGCAGCGGAGGTGATAACAGCTCATCTTACAGCAGCGGAGGAGATAGCAGCTTATGATAGAGCAGCGGAGGAGATAGCAGCGGAGGAGATAGCAGCTCATGATACAGCAGCGGAGGAGATAGCACCTCATAATAGGGCAGCGGAGGAAATAGCAGCTCATGATAGAGCAGCGGAGGTGATAACAGCTCATCTTACAGAAGCGGAGGAGATAGCAGCTCATAATAGAGCAGCGGAGGAGATAGCAGCTCATGATACAGCAGCGGAGGAGATAGCAGCTCATGGTATAGCAGCGGAGGAGATAGCAGCTCATAATAGGCCAGCGGAGGAGATAGCAGCTCATAATAGGCCAGCGGAGGAGATAGCAGCTCATGATAGAGCAGCGGAGGTGATAACAGCTCAACTTACAGAAGCGGAGGAGATAGCAGCTCATGATAGAGCAGCGGAGGAGATAGCAGCTCACGATAGAGCAGCGGAGAAGATAGCAGCTCATAATAGAGCAGCGGAGGAGATAGCAGCTCATGATCGAGCAGCGGAGGAGATAGCAGCTCATAACAGAGCAGCGGAGGAGATAGCAGCTCATAACAGAGCAGCGGAGGAGATAGCAGCTCATAATACAGCAGCGGAGGTGATAACAGCTCATCTTACAGAAGCGGAGGAGATAGCAGCTCATGATAGAGCAGCGGAGGTGATAACAGCTCATCTTACAGCAGCGGAGGAGATAGCAGCTTATGATAGAGCAGCGGAGGAGATAGCAGCGGAGGAGATAGCAGCTCATGATACAGCAGCGGAGGAGATAGCACCTCATAATAGGGCAGCGGAGGAAATAGCAGCTCATGATAGAGCAGCGGAGGTGATAACAGCTCATCTTACAGAAGCGGAGGAGATAGCAGCTCATAATAGAGCAGCGGAGGAGATAGCAGCTCATGATACAGCAGCGGAGGAGATAGCAGCTCATGGTATAGCAGCGGAGGAGATAGCAGGTCATAATAGGCCAGCGGAGGAGATAGCAGCTCATAATAGGCCAGCGGAGGAGATAGCAGCTCATGATAGAGCAGCGGAGGTGATAACAGCTCAACTTACAGAAGCGGAGGAGATAGCAGCTCATGATACAGCAGCGGAGGAGATAGCAGCTCATGATACAGCAGCGGAGGAGATAGCAGCTCATAATAGGGCAGCGGAGGAGATAGCAGCTCATGATAGAGCAGCGGAGGTGATAATAGCTCATCTTACAGAAGCGGAGGAGATAGCAGCTCATAATAGGTCAGCGGAGGAGATAGCAGCTCATGATAGAGCAGCGGAGGTGATAACAGCTCATCTTACAGAAACGGAGGAGATAGCAGCTCATAATAGAGCAGCGGAGGAGATAGCAGCTCATGTTACAGCAGCGGAGGAGATAGCAGCTCATGGTACAGCAGCGGAGGAGATAGCAGCTCATAATAGGGCAGCGGAGGAGATAGCAGCTCATGATAGAGCAGCGGAGGTGATAACAGCTCAACTTACAGAAGCGGAGGAGATAGCAGCTCATGATAGAGCAGCGGAGGTGATAACAGCTCATCTTACAGAAGCGGAGGAGATAGCAGCTCATGATACAACAGCGGAGGAGATAGCAGCTCATGATACAGCAGCGGAGGAGATAGCAGCTCATAATAGGGTAGCGGAGGAGATAGCAGCTCATGATAGAGCAGCGGAGGTGATAACAGCTCATCTTACAGAAGCGGAGGAGATAGCAGCTCATAATAGGGCAGCGGAGGAGATAGCAGGTCATGATAGAGCAGCGGAGGTGATAACAGCTCATCTTACAGCAGCGGAGGTGATAAAAGCTCATCTTACAGAAGCGGAGGAGATAGCAGCTCATAATAGAGCAGCGGAGGAGATAGCAGCTCATGATACAGCAGCGGAGGAGATAGCAGCTCATAATAGGGTTAGCGGAGGAGATAGCAGCTCATGATAGAGCAGCGGAGGTGATAACAGCTCATCTTACAGAAGCGGAGGAGATAGCAGCTCATAATAGGGCAGCGGAAGAGATAGCAGCTCATGATAGAGCAGCGGAGGTGATAACAGCTCATCTTACAGCAGCGGAGGAGATAGCAGCTCATGATAGAGCAGCGGAGGAGATAGCAGCTCATGATACAGTAGCGGAGGAGATAGCAGCTCATAATAGAGCAGCAAAGGAGATAGCAGCTCATGATAGAGCAGCAAAGGAGATAGCAGCTCATAATAGGGCAGCGGAGGAGATAGCAGCTCATGATAGAGCAGCGGAGGTGATAACAGCTCATCTTACAGAAGCGGAGGAGATAGCAGCTCATGATAGAGCAGCGGAGGAGATAGCAGCTCATGATAGAGCAGCGGAGGAGATAGCAGCTCATGATAGAGCAGCGGAGGTGATAACAGCTCATCTTACAGAAGCGGAGGAGATAGCAGCTCATGATAGAGCAGCGGAGGTGATAACAGCTCATCTTACAGAAGCGGAGGAGATAGCAGCTCATAATAGAGCAGCGGAGGAGATAGCAGCTCATGATACAGCAGCGGGGGAGATAGCAGCTCATAATAGGGCAGCGGAGGAGATAGCAGCTCATGATAGAGCAGCGGAGGTTATAACAGCTCATCTTTCAGCAGCGGAGGAGATAGCAGCTCATGATAGAGCAGCGGAGGAGATAGCAGCTCATGATAGAGCAGCGGAGGAGATAGCAGCTCATAATAGGGCAGCTGAGGAGATAGCAGCTCATGATAGAGCAGCGGAGGTGATAACACCTCATCTTACAGCAGCGGAGGAGATAGCAGCTCATGATAGAGCAGCTGAGGAGATAGCAGCTCATAATAGGGCAGCGGAGGAGATAGCAGCTCATGATAGAGCAGCGAAGGTGAAAGCAGCTCAGGATAGAGCAGGATGGAGTGGGTATAAGAATTTAAGAAAAATGATATTGAGAAAAATCTTCAGTTTTCATGTATGGTTCCAACAACTAAGGCCTTTAACCAAACAGTTTGCAAATTTTTGTAAAGCTTCTATCAACATTGTACACCTTAAAATAAAGAAGTAATTTGATGAATGTGGAAGTTTTTTTATTTTAGTGTAATGAATTAGCTTCGTTGTTAAACAGCTTTGTAGTTGACACCTAAATTACGGCAAGAGTCAAAATTTTCAACCATAATATTACTCTATATAAGCTTAATTTTTTATCGTTTGGAAGATGCCCGGCTTTTTCAATCCACTTCCAGAACAGAATCATTGATCAAAACGTAGGATAGAATAACTCTGTAAAAGTATATAATGCTGATCAGCAATCCTAGGAATGTTTGTAGGCTAAAAAAGCAAATATGTATTTACATAGAAATCCTAGATCTGCTGATCAGCGTTTACAGCAATGTCGCATCAATATTAAATCATTCTGCCAGTTTTGATTTTTATCTATATCCTAGAATAGTAATATTCATGGAATCATTTCGTATTACTATATACGCAAACTTATTGGAGTAATTATAACAAGGTACAGAACAGTGCTATCAGAACATAAATTCATTAGCTCCGTCTTTAGGTAACCTCTGAGTATAACCTCGAATGTATAGTTATTTGACTGTCATCTTAGCATCTTCGCCATTTTAATATTCCCTCTCTACATTCCGAGTATTCAGACATTAAGTCACCCCTTTTATTGCTACTAATTTGTATAGGGTTCGTGGCCTACTGTGCCCTATGGAACATTACGTAAGAGGCAGTTATAAATAAACTTACAAAGTATAAAATAGTGGTGTTAAACGGGCATGCACTACCATGTGTGACGAGAATAATGTTATTAATTAAGATGCATTTACAACGCTAGTTAGGTGATGTAATGCTTTGGATTGAAAATTAATAGACTCGGCACTCGATATCCCGGCAGTTCGGATTACTCGGCAACCAAGATGGGAAAAATAAAATCAAGTAAACTGATGTAAGCATGTATTATCGCCGCACTCAATTCGTTGACAGTTAACATCAAAGAAGTCGCCGCCGCTCGGAGTAGTTGCCATACTGCACAGTGTTAGTAAACAGAGCGGGAAGATGTAGATGCAGCAAAACACTTACGTGGCAATGACATTGAGCAAAGAGAGAATTGGCAATACGGATTCAGTCAGCGGTTTCTTTTGAGAAAACCTTTTACAGTAACAACAAGCATTGTAATATGAGAACAAAGCGAGCCGCCCGTCAACGTTATGAGTGAGGCGATAATACCAGAATGGTTTTCTTTAATCAGTGATGATTGCAATTATAATATGCATAAAATAAGTTATTTTTGTAATCGATTTCCGAATTAACCTCCACACCGATTCATTAAGCAGGGCTTACGGAGAAACAAAGGTCTGAAGATTGATAAGCATTTGTGAAGGAATGTATGGAGAGTGTTATTTGTCAAACTTACCTGTATTGCAACTTCCAAAGCCGTATATGAACACTGTAAAACAATATGCTGCCATGAGAACTGATTTGCATTTGATAAATTCTTTCTAATATATTACCATAAAACAGGCACTAAATTGGGCACTACTCCGGTACAGGTTAACCTCTATGGTCCCATGTCAATAGGCTTCTTCCCATGGACGTTTTAAAAGCGTATACCAAGTTTCATGAAAAACCGATAAAGCGTATTTAAGTTATTGCGCGTGCAGACACACGGACGGACAGACAGACAAACAAACAGAGGGACAGACATTTTCCCGATCTGGAGGTTAACTCGGAAATCGATTACAACAATGAATAAACAAATGCATTCTGGCACTTGGTTACATCAGTTTGCCTGATTTTATTTTAAAATCATGTCGTATTTTACATAAGTTATATCACATTTTTTTTTTCACTCTGCTCTCTTTTGGATTGCAACCTTGCTCATTCGGGTGTATTTTCTGAATATTATTTATTTATACTGTATTATGTAACAAACATTTAAAATTGTTTGTGTTTAAAATTTAATTAATGTTTTTGTATCTTTGATACATTATTATAATACATACCTAATCGTTCAAAACGTTTTCACAAATTAATTTCATATAAAACACTGGTGCCGATAAATCTGAGACGAAGAACATGCAGAATACTTGGAAGTATCGATCTCAATAAAGAACTTGAGTGAACTAGTTCGTCTTGAACGATTTGTATCGCGACGAAACTTAAAAACTTCCATTCCACAGATAAAGTTGTAATAGATGGCGCTCCGGTGGTTGAGGTTAAAATGCATTCAGCCACAGGCTGTTCCAAATCATTATGCACTGCCTTCATTTAAATACTTAATGCTATTTGCATTTTAAAATAAAATGAGTATGAGATTTCGGGGAATCATAAACTATAGGAATCCTCCAAAATTACATGCATACATATCATTATTATTTTGAAACAATCAGAAAACTATAATGTAAAAGCATTATTATTCGAAAAGTTTGGTTGCCATTAAAACTCAAATAAAGGAGAAAGGCAAACATTATATTTCTTGTTACGTGTGACGTTAAATCATAATCATATCCATTTCGATACAGATTTTCATTATAAACATTCATTATAACATATATTATTCATTATAACATATAACATTGATCACAACATAGGTGTGGTATCGATTTATTATCGGACACGGAACCATCTTGAAACCTTGAGAGCAGCAAATGAAACTGCATTATAAAGAGCCTGTTTTTAAAATAAAATCAATTCTGTTCGTGTTAATTTGAATATTATACTAAATTGAGTTTGTTTGGTCTTGTAAAAATCCTCTCGATTCAAGAAAAATGCAATAGAATTGACCGTACGCCATGAGCTGCCGTCTATCGCGGAAGTCAAGAACAACTGGAACTCGCTAACAGCTGATCGCCGCGAACAGCCGATTTTTTTATGAATCTAAAATTAAGATATTCGTAGGAAAACCATGAAGCGAGCTATAAATATAATTGTAGGCTCGTTGCATAATGGACCATTTATGTAAGTCTATTAAGATAAAATTATAGTATAAAGCATTGATTACTCTAGCCGTCAGGCTTTCGAGAGTACATCAAAACACACATATGTGGAAAGAGATCTTCAGCTTTTGTTGAGACATTCAGTGAAAAAGCAGTTTAAAGTTGTTAGGTGTAATGTTTCTAATGTTTTCATTGCCAGTAGTGCAAGCGACTGTTTTAAAACAATGGTTTATCACCACTCAAGATAACTTCATAATCATTTCGTAATCTTATTCCTCACTGCTGTCACTAATTTAAGTACTAATATTATATAATTAAGTCAAGAATATTTTAAATGGCTAATCTTTCCACAAATACTCGATAAATATATTTATTTAGGCAATAGCTATTTTCATAAAGCAATAATAAACCTAAGACGTTTTGGATAATACTCAACAAATGAATGAACATAAAACAATGACTGACGGAAGTTCTCTGGTATGTAATGTAACGTAAGTGTTTATTATAGTAATTATTTTTTTACAAATTCTAATGCAAAACAGTCGCATGAGTCCTCATGGACCGTACATGCTTACGCAAAACACAACAAAAATAAATAATACAAATAATATAAAATATAAAATAACATAAACAAACTAACGTAAGTATATACAAAACCATGTAATAAAGAATTAGGATTTCTTTCTGAATTTCTTCAATCAGATTAACTTCCACTTGCGAGAGACTTATGCATCTCTAAGAGTAAATTCTACAAATAAAACATACAATAAAACATACAGCTTCCCTCACGTGTCTAACGGAAGGTTAAGAGGAATATTACTTTGTCTTTATTTTCAGAATATCGTTTAAAATAAGTTTAACTTTCAATATTGATCAGCTTTGCGATGAATTCCTATGCAAAGCTTTATTTAGCACTCTGCGGCTTTTGTTATGATTGTATCTTTCGTGTTGGCAACATAATACACGCTGCATTCGCGATAAAGGAATGCTATCTTGAATTTTTGATTAGTGGTTTCGTTCTTTGTGCTAAATCCCTACCTTTCATTATTCATGCTTTCACTAAGCCTACAATTTAATCGCGAACAGTTGGCGTGTCTGTTTCATTTGACATTGAGTAAAAAATTGGAATTCTTTCTCATTCAGCCTGGAACAAAAGCTTAAATTTTAGTGTGCAAGAGGATTATCAACTCTTCAGCCTACAACGGGAAGACAAACTACTTGACATCGAGATTTTAAGATAATGACAAACTCTCTCGCATGACTGCTAAGCTCACTTTATAAAAATTTAAAGTGGCGTACAAAGATATCAACACACTAGAGAGAAAACTCATTCTCACCTGTGTCGAACGAAGCTACGCTTCCCTATTTTTTTTTTCAAATTTCTTTCTCTCTTTCGTAGTTTTACTTCTCCCTTGTAGGGTCCTTTATGCCCGGGCCTTGCCTGGACGGCCCCCCCGGATGGGTGATCAGCCCAATGCCGGGCCCCTCAGAGACAACACATACACATAGGACGAGACACACCATTCACTCCGAACAAGACGACGACGGGATGAAGATGATAATGACGGCCAGATGATATCCGGGGAGCACAAGGGCCTAAAGTTACCTTATTTTTGTCTCACAGGTAAGGAAAAACCCACCTAGGCAACTTGTCCCGACCAGGAATCGAACGCGGGCCAGCTGCGTGAGAGGAGCGAACGCATCCCCTGAGCTACAGCGGTGGTCTTTTTCAAATTGAGAAATAAATTTTTACTTACCGTCTAATGTAATGCAAAAAAAAAAAAAAATTATGAAACGTATGTAGCCTATAGTATCATATAAATATTACTTCTACAGTCCTTCTTGAACTGCGAATACAAGGGTAAAATTTCGAACCTGATAGTAGGTAGTATACTTGTTGTACTTAGTAAGTTATAATTATCATAGGAAATCCCAGGAGCGATAACGAGTTTATGGATGAATAATTCGCGCAAGCTAACTTGAAAATCGTAATCTAGAATGAGATTTTAAGCCATCATATAATTGTTAATTACTTTCTTACTTGTATTGCTTAAAATCAACACTGGTAATGAAAAAACAGTTAACCTCAAAAATAAGATAAGCCAAAATCAGAACATAACGAAGGCATATATTTTCAAGAACAAAATTTATCTGCAAATTGACAATGTGCATTGGTAAAAAAAAAGTTCGAAGTGGAAAGTTAAAATAATAGAGATCGTTGACGTACCCTGTTGCATAGAAGAATCAAGTCATGAGGAAACTATTTCGAACTTTTACTGGTATAAAAATTTAAACATCTGGCCAAAGCCAACATAAATAACTCTGAATGACACTTCGTTTTAGCTAGTTAACTGTTGAAATTGACGGTTTTCAATCTGGTATGAATCCCTGATTTGTAGGAACGTATATTCGACAGTGTACATGCTATGTGCTTTGTGTGCGCCGTGTACTGGATCCTCTCCGCGGTGATGTGGGTGTATTGGCAAACTTGTGATTTATGCTGTACTCTGATACGCTGTGCCATTACACGCTGCCATCTGTAACCACTCTTAAGTTTCCACATGTATCATGCAAATCTAGACTTTTCTCTGGCCAGTATACACCACAGGTAAGCAGCAGACCCTTCACAATAGCTTTAGTTTCTAATTAATTGTACACATTTTCTATTTTTTACGCAAACAGCATTCAAGAAGAGTAGATGATTTTCTACTTTATGTAATAAATTTTAGCTATACAGACAGCATACAAGTAAATATGTTTAGTGTTCAAAATTTAAAATAGCTTATACAAGCTTATGGAAGAATAATGTGTTAATAGATATATAATGTTAAATTCTAATTTTTAAAATAATGTACCTTTTAAACTAATTCAGGTTAGGGCCTACATAAAAATTAATAAACTGTTTTGTTTAAAGTACACGAAGATTGAACAGATAAAATTACATTGCAATTAATTCCAACTGAAGTATAAAAAGTAAGGGTTAAAAAATATATTACACATTATGCACATACTATAATATATTTGAGCCATAGACTATGAACGAGGGGAGAAGGAGAGTATTATGCTAGACTATTTTAACCTTGTGTCGTTCTCTTAATAATCCATTATTATGTAAGAATTTATTAACTGGGCTGTTATCACTACCTCTTTACTGATCACTTCCAGTTCCAAGCGTAACACTTTGGTTTGTCATAACCAGGGCTAGGATTTATATGTACTAAAAATGTCAAAATATGTACATATATATGTACTTAAAAATGTCAAAATATGTACATATATATGTACTAAAAATATCAAAATACGTACATATATATGCAAATATATTTTGTAAAATATGGACATCAAAACAAATTTAACCACTAGAGACTACATTTTGTTACTTTTAGAACCTATAAAAATGCATTACAAATACTGGATTCATAAATTAAATTATTCAATTTTTTTTTCAGATCACTTACTTTATTTGTATTCATTCATTGATTATTTCTGCTACCATAACAGTATGCCATAAAATGTTGTTTTAAATGATAAATTGGCTGAAGCTTCGTTCTACTGCACATGAAGTGATTGGCGCGTGTTTAAAATTCACTGATTCTAGTTTTACATTTGACGAGCTACTTAAGATTGCACTGATTTTACACATTTCTTCAAAGCCTGGATTTCTTGAAAACACATTGCCCACTTTACATTTGATAAGATCGGCTAAATATCCACGTATACATTTGAGTTCATGAATCATGTTTTTCACAATGTCAATGTTTCCAGATAATGTCATTTTGTATTATTATTTTGTAGTTTCTGAATTATTTTAGTTATATTACAAAAATGTGATTCAATGTAACTCAAATCATTTTTCACACATTCATTTCTGTACATAACTGTAAACTTATCTTGTGCTGCTATATTTTCTGTCACTGAAAACGACAATTTCATGTAGTTTTACTCTTAAGAATGAAATCTGTACGAATATTGCATTAAAATCACTAAATATGGACAAATATTTATTTTACATATAAACATGTACTAATGTCAGAAATATGGAAAAATATGTAAAATAAATTTGTTTAATTTGAATAGAGGACAACATAATAGATGGAGATAACTGAAAAAATGTGTCTATATGTGAAATTAAGAAATATGTAATTACATATAAATCCTAGCCCTGGTCATAACACTGTGTATTCAATAGAAATGTAATTGTTATCAAGTTTGTTTCTTAAAATATAGGCTATCTTACATTCAATGTGAAAATTCTTAACAAACGACACCGTCTTAAGGGTAGCGAATCGATGTTGATTTTTGCTAGACCTGACACAAATATGAATGCTGTAATTGATAGGTAAATATTTAATAGAAAGGATACTGTAAGTCATGGCAAGAATTTTTTCTTTTGAAAATGTGTAACCATTTTTAAATGTTGAAACATACAAATGAAGATCACGATATGGAATGTATGTATAATGCAGATTACGGGTACTAGATGTGGGATATTGAAGGAAACAAACATGCATAAACATCCATACGTGACTGCATCATGCCACTCGAATGTATTGCGGTATTTGGAATCATGAAAGCACACGTGCCCATTTCATGATCTCTTAAAATTCGATATGGATGGGCATTATTCCCCAAAGCTTTCATCAGCTCCTTATGGTATTCTCTGACATTTCTCTCTCCAATAGTGACTATTTTAACATGAGAATGCTATTCACATTTTGTCATAATATTTCTGCAAGGCGGTTGACAGACAACTGAATTACCATTGCCTCTATTCGTATAACCGTACAATCTCAATGCTACCAAATGATGTGTCCATATACTAGAAATGTCACACTCTCCCATGACATGCTACTTCTTATGGTGCAACCGCTGTTCTTTTGAGAAAGAAAATAGTTGCCATGGCTTATCCCTCGTATATATTATTAATTCGCATGTTATTTACGAAATACAGCTCTTACTTCACAATTTCCCTAGATACATTTTATCATGAATCATACCTTAAACAAACAAGGTAGCTGGAAAGAAATTTGTTACATTATCTAAGATAATAAAATAAGCCAGCTATCCAAAACGTTAACTCACTCTGAACTCCAATTTTACCAGATACAACAGCACAAGCATAAACTTTACTGATTTATTGAACACAGATTGCCTCATGTCATATGTTATGGCGTATGATATTTTATGCAGACTTAACCCCGACATATCGGCCACGTCATATTTGTCAGTTCATATGCATGGATGCTCGACTGGACGGCTACTGAATCGATTTTGATCAGGTTTTATATTTTAGCGTTCCAACATTTGCTTTCAAATGGGAAAATTTGGAAAAGTATCTCTGCATTAAAGCGGTGTTTACAGAAAAACCGTGCACTACGTTTGACGAGTCTCACGCTAGATTAGAGAATCATGGTTCATATTTTGATCATATTCTAAGTTACAAAGCTTGATTGAACGTGCCGTAATGCAGACCGTGCAGCTCAATATACGACTAGGAGGCAGCATTAATTCTGAAATTGTTTGCAAAGAATTTAATACTTTGTTAAAATTGCATTGTTTTTACTAGGGCCCCGAATTTTTATGAAAGTCATAGGCTATCTTTAATAACGCGCTCTATGATAAGCTAGTCTTGAAATGTGTACAAGACACGAAATACATAGTATAAAACTTAGAGTTTCATTTTACATATTGTTGCATTTTTTGTTAGCTTTGCTATAATGAATTATATTTACTTGGTATTAAAATATTTGTGCATATTTGATTAATTTGTCACATTTTCAACGGCTTACTTCTGACGGATTTTAAACATTGTGGATATCTCTGTTCATTCAAATAATATTTTCAGCGGTTTTGGCTGCAGACTGCACAATATTTGACATCACCTAGCCTAATATTTTCGGAACTGATTGTATAATATTAAACCCACGTTTCACTTCATTACTTTTCAACTTACTAAAATTTGTTGCATTGACCTTGTTTTTTAGAAAGTTTTGTATTGTAATTTATACAATATCTACTAATTTTGGAATTTATAACATACTACAACTAACAAAAGAATGCAAACGATTAAAATTACGTAAGTGATAGAGCATATCCATTGGTTCCGTAGCATATTTTACTAATTTTAGAGCACATTAGCATGCGTATTTCGTCTTCTGATAAATAATTAACTTCCGAGTCCAAGTTTTTGTCAAGTTGTTGCATTTTTTATTTTTGCCTATTTCTACCTATACCATAGGAGTAATATGTTCGAAATTGAAATTCGATGACAGTTTTTTTTAACGTTAATACATGCTTTGAGACCTCTTGAATCCAAAAATACAATTACAATGGAACGTGAACAGCTTAGTTCGAAAATTATATATATATATATATATATAAACGAAATTTTATATTTGTGTTAAGCATATTCTGTGTTCTGAGCGGGGTGACATTAAGCATGGCGGTGCCTTTCTCTTAATTTTATTACCATTTTACATTTAAAAAATTGCTATTTTCTCAAGAAACGTAACCATTTTGTTTCAATTTTGTTCACGAACTAAGCCTAAAACTTTTATTTGAAACATGTTTTCTAATAACTTCTTTGACAATTAGTTATAAGCACACCCCTGTCTTGGGTACCAAAGTCAAACAAGTTAAGAACGCACGGACCATTGCCTTGTGTAGGTTGAGGAGACAGCGTGGCGTTACTCGTTGCCACAACACGTAAACATTTTCATCATGTTCCTCAGTACTTCGAATTCCGAAATAGCACAGTTAACACTAATATGAATCACGAAATACAAAATTAAATACCTGGAATAGGATACAATGGATTCTTTACTTATAGGATCAGAAATATAGTATATATGGACCAAAGCCAAGCAGCAATGAGAAAGTAATGAACTTTGTTATGAAATATACTATACGCTCTCACGCCACAAGTCATGACGTCATTTACAACCCCTGTATTCCAAAACTCAGCCTCGTAACTTTCTACGCCGATCCCTGGTTATAAGGTTTTCTTCTCCAAAGTTCAGGTTTTAAGTTTTGCCTCAAGAATAGGCCTACTAGGGTACTGAACAGGCTTAGAAAACTTATTACACAATCCCGGATTCATCCACTTAGTATGTAAGAAAATGGTGCCTGGAGACGAAGATATAATCATGAATTATGTAAGAATATAATGAACCAGATATTGTGAGATATGTAAAGATCAGAAGGCTGGAGTGAGCGAGACATGTAGGCCTACTACGTGCTGAGGATAGAATGATAAAGAGGATATTTAATACAACGCCAGAAGGAACCAGGAAAGCTGGAAGACCTAAGCTAAGAAGAAGGAGTTAGAGAAGACGTAAAGATTATTGGAATTAAGAACTGGAGAAGTACAGCACTAAACTGGAAAGAATTGGTAAAACTTCTTCAGAAGGTCATGGCCCAAAGAGGGCTGTCGAGCCGATGATGATGATGATGATGATATGTCTGTAAGTCTTAGTCTCTTAGTTGGAAATACAAAGGGTAGGGAAAGTCGTCTACTTCACATAATATATTTTCTTTTTACTATTTTGTTTGTGTGATTCTCAACTTTAAGTCTACAACACCCTAATAATAACACCCAGGGCACACAGGAATTTTGTTCCATTGGGTGATAATGTGATTTCATCAGAGGTGAATGTGGTTGCGGTTATACGTGGTGTATAACGTGGTACAGATAATATTGTGAAACAGGATACCATGACAATCAGAATTGACTGATATCGAATATCAATGAGATATTGCACATCGAGTTGTGGAACAGACTGTAGCGTACTATGAAACATAAAATAGGTTTCTGCAAGCAATCCAGTGACCAAGTATGGCCAATACCACTTCCTTCTTGAAGCCACTTCATATGTCCCAGCTTACTTTGATTAAAACAAAATACAGGTTTCTAAGTGCATGCACAAAATTTTCACATGTGACAAAATATGTGGTTCTGATGTGGAGGTTAAGAATTTTCATATGTGACAAGATATGTGGTTCTGATGTGGAGGTTAAGAATATTCGTCTCTCACAAAAACAAGTACGAAAGTATTAGGGCTTTGAAAACCTAGTATCATTTCGCTCTAAACCTTTCAATTTATCCAGATCAACATCTTACCCACGGTCCTTCACTTTAGATTCTTACACAATTCTTTTAACATAGTAAAACTTGGAAATATGGCATAGGTGCCATGGTGGGCTGCCCACTCTTTCAAAATCGTCTCGGCTTACCAACGATACCTCCGAAATTCATTTGGAAATTGTAAAATTGTCAATTAACAAGCAACTTTGTCACAAGTACCCCTCCCAGAATAATCACTGCTAGTGCTACCTATACTCTACCAACTTAGCGGGTTCGGTACCCATCGAATTATGCCACCACCGAACCCAGTGTCACCTCTCCCCATTATCACGAGGGCAGCTCTACATATTCCAGCAATTAATATAGACAATGTACAAGGAACTCGAAGACGGGTCCAGGCCTACCGCATTAAGGATCAGTGGGCGCCAACCAACCTCCATCCTTTTTTAGAACCAAGGTTTAGATCCGGGGGCACCTTGATGTAATGGAATTGTCGACGGTAAGATTTTCAACCACATTGATAAAGTCTCCATTAGTGTCTGTGCCAGATCCCGTACTGGTACGGGAAAAGGGAATGCTGTACGTTCTATTAACCTTTTCACCACCACTGACGTATAAATGCGTCATATCAAAACAGTTTTTGAAGCAGAGATATAACATTAATGCAGTAATGCTTTATGTAAAATGTCATTATTTTTATCCATGTGTTACTATTATCATTTATGGAAATAGTTATTCCACTGGTCCACCACTGTGGACGCTCATCTCACGCAGCGGGCCCGGGTTCAAATCCTGGTCGGGACAAGTTACCTAGGTGGGGTTTTTCCTCATCTGTGAGACAAATGTCGGGTAACTTAAGGCCCTTGTGGTCCCCGGATATCATCTGGCCGTAATTATCATCTTCAACCCATCCTCGCCTTGTTCGGAGTGTGTGTGTGAATGGTGAGTCTCGTCCTGTGTGTTCGTGTTGTCTCGGGGGTGGCCCCAGCATTGGGCTGATCACTCATCTTGGAAGGCCCTCCATGCCCTTGTCTGGTCAAAAAAAGTATGTATGTGATAAATAGATATATCCTCTCCCGACAGATCGCGGCCCTGTAAGGCCCAGGCGGCCGTGGGTCGCTTAAAATGTCCCTAAAAGGGAGAGATCAAACTAAAGTACAGAAAGATAAATAGTTGTTATTCCACTGACATTTTCCTTAATTGATTTCAAATATATGCCTGACTGATGGTTTCACTTGATGATTGCTTATATAAGCATACGAATTCTGATTTGAAAGAGTTAACACAGCATCAAGAAGAAAACTGATATGTAGGACCAATGACATGAAATCCAATACCATGCAACGGCTCCAACTAGAAACGAGTTCTGATTAATGTCAGATGTAAGAGTTAATTAATATTATAAATGCTGATTAGATTATGAAGAAAAATCAGCACAAATCGGCATTGGCCTAAGCAAAATTACCAATGAATGCCTTGACTAATTTTGTTTTCTGGAACTGAACACTTGATTGAATGCGTTTACTTTTGTTCAAGGAACTGATTAATAGTCTAAACCAGTTGTATTTAAAAGTTCCTCTTGCATTCTACCCATTTGAAGCAAATCATTTCATATCACGCTTAAAAGATACCAGCCATATTATGTCTTTGTACAAGTAATTATTTCGAATGTTATGTTATCGATCATAAGATTATCGAATAACGAAGGAATCCGCACGAATAGTCTTCCTGCTCTACTCTCATTCCAAGCCTTTACTTCTTGTAGACAAACTGTGCATAATTCTGTTGTTTTATTACTTCTTTCTATACGTGAATAATTGTAATATGTCGTTGTAAAAGCAGGGGTCTAATTGGGGACCTGGTACTTAAATATATTTAAATATCACTACAAAAATAGTCTTACTGTACTAAACATTTCTTTAGATTGTTGCGTATACATTGTATATGGTTACAATCATCATATAGTCGACCATTATCGTAATTTGTTGATCCCAGTACTAATGTATGCAGGCCCTATGCACCAGCACTGTGAAGGAGAGCTATTGGGCGCGTTTGAAGAAATTTTGGCAAAGTCCATTAACAACTCCCCTTATCGTCGCGGTATGGCTGCTTTGCGCGGCCGCCGCGATGCCTTTGTTTTCAACCGAAGCAGGTTGACCAGCTATGCTCGTTGCAGCAGTACGATAACAAATGTTTACATATAGACTAAATAATGCATAATATTATCCACTTAGTTAAGCGCGCAGGGCGGAGGCGGCAGCCGTAGCGGAGCGCGAATGCGTTTTTTCACTTTAGTAGTGATGGCCTCAGTTAAAGTTCCTTTTCTTCAATGAATTATTTTAAGGCACCAGAATTACAGGATATATTCCTAAATATGAACAGTTTCGGACTTAATTATATTCCTTGCGCCTAGGGACACATTTTTAAGATATTAAGTAAAACTTAATATTGTAGACATTTCCTAGGAAACAAAATGAGTCTCCCAAAGAAAACATTCCTCGTTTTTTATTTCTCACAAAATTCCATTAATCAAAACAATTCATGTTACAAAGAGATTGCTCGTTCATTTTTTTTGTCCAAACCAATATTAAATAATAACAAGTCCATGTATAATGGCGCATCATATAACGTATACGAAAGAATTAAGTCTCATGTGCATAGAAAGAAAAAGCTACATTAATATTGCTGTCAATGCCGACATCATAGGCCTGAACATGTCATTGTGATTATCAAACACATAAATTTACAGTATTACACATAATGTAAATTATTTCCAGAGCATGTACTTAATTCATTAGGAACATAAATCATAATAGTAAACAGTATTCAGCAATTTTTGTCCCTACGCATATTCCGAAGGGTAATGGCCATAATCTGCATCGTGTCATTTGAGCTAATGGAACTTGGAACATTTTATATCGGAATAACAAAAAGATGGTTAAGTTGTCACATTCGCTTTCCCACAGGTTAATACTCCTGCGGACTTGGCCTTCAAAATAACAATAAGAGACGGAAAATTGAATCAACATATAGGCCTACCAGATGGAAATAAAACATATTTTTAGAAAACTAGTTAACACTTTAATCATTATAATTACATTTATGAACTTATGGAGTAAAGTATGAACAAAACATAAATGAATACAAAAATGTATGTTTGAATGAAGGAATAAATAAATAAATAAATAAATAAGTAAAGAAAATGTTTAAGAAAACTAAATATATACATAGTATATAAATACGATTAAACAAATTTTTTAAAAATGTGGAAGAAATTATTTAAACGTCGATTACAGGATTTTGAGAAAATTACGACAGGAAATCGGAGGTAACGATGCATAGAAATAAGGTACCGGTACGAGAAGTAGACCCAATAAGTGTACTTTTAGACAGTATTAGAATGGGAAATTTGCCAAACCGGGAATAAAGATGTTAGGAAAATAAAATTAATAATTATAGAATAAAAATAATAAACTTCCGAAGTGCGAAAGGCAAGGAAAGGAAAGTACATAAAGGAATATGAGGGCAACAACGTGAGAAAGCAGTGTAAGTGAAAATTGAAAAAAAGCAATACAGTAAAGAAAAATTACAATAAAAGCAATCGTTACTGAATGGAATAAACACAATAATAAAAATAGAAGGTATAGAAATGTAATTATGAATAATAAGTTGGGAATATGAACGAATGACAAGCAATCTATCAGGGATTGAAGAAGAAAAATAAATAAATGAATAAACATAATTGAATACAGAAAAATAAATATAATGTAGAAGTTTTATGTAAAATAAATTATAAGTAGCAAGAAAGGAAGATACAAAAAATAACAGAGATGGAATATTTCACTTTTATTGGGAGCAATAATTGAAATTGGATACTGTTCTATCTTGTTGTTAGTAATACCAGTTGCCCCAATCTGTAGGCCTAAGTAGTAATTCGCTTACGAGAGACTCTTTAGTGGGCATAGATACAGAAGAGGGGAATATGTAAGGCAAAAGCACAACACGATCTGAGGACACTAAAGAGAAGGTATCACAAAGTGACGAATACAATAAGGAACACAACATCTGTGAGAAGCAAGAAGTAATTCACAGCAAAACGGAGTGGACTCGGCCTCTCTGGCACAATAATTAGTTGCGGGAATCCTTCCTCATCCTCCAGTGCTGCGGGGCGCTGTTTGTTGTGAGCTGCAGGTCCTTATAATTCACTCGATATTCGGAAGAGAGGCTGTCGCTTCAGCTTGGAATTTCAAATTAAAGTTCGTGAAAGACGGGCCAGGGTGGGGCTGTCCAAAACCCTCTTTCCGACACAATTAACTTCACGGAAATGAAGCCTTCGTAGCTCGTTTCTTCATTTTTCTCAAGTAGACTTAAACGAAAAAGTAGCATATAGCTAAGGAAAATAATTCTTTTATTCAAATTATGATAATACGGCAACTTCCCATTTTATTCGGAAAAATGCAATATTTTGAAATCCAGCATTAAGCATATTCTATAAATTTAAATCACACAAATGAATTCTTTGAAATTATTTACGAATTATATTAGCCTACATATATATCCAACTTATAGTATTACTGAGCAGAATAGAATACAATTGTTCAATCCCACTTGCAATGATACTTTAAGAAAATAAACTTCAATGTTTCAGCTCGTTTATGATATATGATATATTTTATTGTACTAAAAAAATTACAAAAGAGTCTACTAGATTTGACACTTGTAATTTTACCAGTAGTCATCTTAAAAACAATAACACGTTTTACTTGGAGTTATGTTAGACATACTGACGTTGCTGTTAAATAAATTTAACTGATTTCCTTCTCTACAAAATGAAAAAGAGAAAGAGACACTAGAAATAGGAGAAACAGAAAGATAATTTTCTAACAGAGTTCAGTTTGTTTATAAACAACATGCTACTTTGCCTTATTGTATTGAGAAATTAAAATTAAAATAAATCAAAGTACCTGGATTGGTGCAGGTCACGGGGTTGTATCCCCCCACTTTACGGCTTCGTTCTTCAAACACAAGACTAAATAATGAACAGATAATGGAGTTGTCTATCAACGTCATTAACGACTCCATAAATATCTTAAAACTTCTCCTCTATTGATATTGTAATATTCTATTGAACTAATTTCTTATCTTACTGTATTTTATACATAAAACTTCTATTTACTTGTCTCTTAAGCTTTGTCTCTGGCAACCTCTGAATGGAGAAGCAATTACAGATTTAAAAAATGTCAAATTACTGTTTGAAACTTAAATTTAGTGAACCAATAATTATTCTTTATTACAATATTCTTAGTATCTTGAAAGTTGTAATATCATATTGCTCTCCTTGGCCGTTATTGGCAGTTTTGTTTATATAATTAATGTTATCTTCTGTGCCACAATTTCACGAACAAGAAATATGTAAATGTATGTCATATATGTATAAAAAGATGTATGACTCTATCATAGACATAAATGGCAAAATACAATCCTAATATACACAAGGGTAAAATAGTGTTTTTAGTTTGTAAATAAATAAAGTATAGATAATTCCTGATGTGCTAGGCACCGTTCATAGGAAACATATTATTTTGACATAAATCTGGGCGTAAAGACCCATGATGGATTAGGCCTACCGAGGGATAGGTAATTTACTTCAATTTTTTTTACTTATCTGGTAAAATGAAAGACTGAGGAATTAATAGTCAGCAAGCCGACTCACACCATTGCTAATGATGGTTTCCTTCATCAGGCCGGCTATTTTTGTAAAGGAGTAGCTTTCAATTTATAGTTCTCACGAATTTTAATTTAATCCGTTCAAAAACATTCTTTCTAAGAAAAACTCGGCTCCTTTCCCTGTTTGCGGTCTCATAGTACGAGATTCAACATGTTCCTTAACAGAATAAATTTTTATGCCTTTACGAGCAATAAATTGCCCTGAAATGGATATTAAAATAAGTTGATAGTTCCCGTAAAATCTCCAGTAAACATTAAGTGTGAAGTTTGAAGTTTATTGTTACATACATTATTACATTTCATTATTTACATTATTTCAACATTAGTATTGGTAAAAACAAAAACCAACAGAAAATACTATTCCTAATTTAGCATAAAAATGTAAGGTATGCCCCTATATGAGCAAAGCTCGTGTTTAGGGGTATAATGGATCAATATAAATATAATTAAATATCAATGCACAATATACTAAAAATAAAAATGATAAATGTATGAGTACAATATATATATAAAATAATTTTGCATAATTAACCAGTGGTTTATACAGAAATTACAAAAAACAGAATTTTTTAATAGAAATAAATTGGGTCGAAACACTGGAAAACAAAACAAAATTAAAGTTGTGCTATTAATAGTATGTAATATTTTTTTTTTAATTTTCCTCCTAAAATGTTTGAGATTGTAATTTATATATTGACCTAAAATGTATTACGAATTGGGTATTCCTTAATTTACTGCATGTGCAATGTTCTGTAGGAGATTGGTGAAATGTTCGAGAAGGCCAAATAAATATTTGCATATACACCCCTGGGAAAGGAGAGACTGGCACAAAGGAACCGGGCTGCTAATTAATTCCCTAAATCTACAGCAGTGTTGTCATTCCGATCACAACCACCTCACTTTTAAATTCAACGTGTGACGTGAATAACATGGAATCTATAGCAATACACTGTCTCAGGCTGAGTCGAACCCAATACGGCTTTATTTACACTCAGCCTCCTTCATTACGAAGTTAGCACCACTACTAGCTTTAATTAAAATTCTTAGCAACTACCGAACTATAGAAATTTAATTATTTCTCACTCGGAGTGTACAGCGACTTGCCTCATGGAAAAGAACTAAGAAGATTCGAGATCTGTAGTTAAGCAATGCGCCAAGTTTATTTCGTCCCTTCTACTGATGCTACAGTAATTTATAATAATAATAAATAATAATAACAATAATAATAATGAGATGAATCACAACTGGATGCCTCTTAACAAACACAAATGAGAGAGGTGTGAGAAGAACAAAGAAACAGGACAAGAGGCTTTACATCTGCAAAGTGATATTTCTCCCCTATAATAAGCGTTTTGTAATAAGTCATAAATATGGTTTTAATGACTTTAGTTCCTTTAAAGATTTCAAGCTTAACCTTACAAGTATTTCGTGAAGTCATACTGAATAATCAGGTAATTTTAATAAATTATTTTCTGTAAGTAAACAAAGTACAAAAAAATAATTTTGCCTCATTTTTCTCAAGTTGGCAGAATGATCTATAATTTATAGAAGTCAAAGTTCTAGTCATGGTATAGACTATATCCATAATTCGTGCTCCTTTGTCATATGAGTGGAACAGATAACTGTCTATTTCCGGTATGTTCCATTATTACATAATAATGTGTGCTACTAATTGTTCTAGGTATTAACCTATCTAATTACCAACTTGGATGAAATACTCAGTTTTACAGATTCTATATACTAGTAAGGTAACAGTGAGAAACATCTACCATAATAATGAACAGCACTTTTTAGATAATACTAGTACAAGAGCTTGTTCTCACATGGCTGATAGTGGGGTTAAGGGATGATAGATGTATTGGTTTGCAATTTTGATAAAAAGTTTTTTTTTTTCTTTTTTGAATGAGAAAAGCAAGCATTCCTTAAACTCTAACTCCGTAAAATTATATGCCTAGAAATTTTATGAAAAGGTGTTGCTGTGACTTTAAAGTATTGTGCGCTAAAACTGCCAGTGCATAACTTATTTATAAACTTTACAGAAAGTCTTTAGATACTACAGTATAACAAATTGGAAAGTTGATCCACTGATAGTACCAACCCAATGGTTCCAGCCCATTTGTATCATCAATGGTGAACATTGATGACGCAGTACTGTCACATAAAAGTCTAATCTGATGTGATAATCTACTTCAATTTTTAAAATTTTGTTTAAGAAACGTAATATTCTTGGTGGTATTAAAACCGACTAGCTTGAAGGAATTTAACTCCAGCGGCCTGCATGGTTCCCCTTGTCAGACCTGTTTAGACTACACGCAGCACAGCTGTGATGGAGAAGTGGCCGCTCTACTATGCAATGGCGGGTTTTATAATAGTGAGTGAATCGTTAGTTGGTTTGGTTTTAGGTTTACTTAACGACGATTGCAAAGCTTTTCGAAGCCTTTATTTGGCAGTGTTGCTCTCAGGTAACACCTTCTGGAGATGGCCTAGGCTCTTTTACATGCAAACCACTAACATTTCCTAAACTAAACAAAACTAAACTAAACTCCGTGGCGCTACATCCCTTGAGGGACTTGGCCTACCACCCGACCGCTGCGTCATCTCCCGTAGGCAGATGGCAGGATTGGGGGGCATGTGGTCAGCATGCCGACACCCACGGCCGTTAATGGTGGTTTTCTTGACCGGAGCCGCTACTTCTCTATCAAGTAGCTCCTCAATTTGAATCACGAGGCTGAGTGCACCCCTACCAGACCTCCCTACCTCAGAAAAATCCGAGGATGTACCGGGAATCGAACCCGGGCCGACGGATCTGTAGTCAGCGACGCTAACCACAAGACCACGCCGGCGGACACTAACATTTCCTACGGCCATCTAACTGTTGGAATATGAACTAAATAGTCAGTAGATGTTACCTGTGGATATTGTAGCTGTTGCCTGTAGGTAACATTGTCGAATATAAGTTATAATTGAGTGTAATAAGCATTAGGCTTATGGAGTAGCTTAATACTTAGATTTATATTGCCTGAAAGCAACGTTGTCAATCCAGAGGGCATAAAAAAGGTTTAAAGAAAATCTCATTTACCTAGGAAGTTTGAAAATGACATTTACATAGTATTTACTTAAGAATTCAAATAGAGGACGATTTATAGCTAACTGAAAATTTAGATCGAAAGCTTTATCAGATTGATTTGAAGGATAATTTTATTCATTAATAAATAGAGAGGTCCTTGCACAGCAGTAGGTTATTTGGGGGTAGTTCCCTTAATTATGAATACATATTCTGAAGTGATTAGAAAGTAAATTAACATTTATCCGTGATAGTGGCCAGCAACGGAATTTGAACGCACATTCTTCCGAATGTGAATCCGCTCTATTATTGTATCCCCTAGTCGAATGATGTAATGAACATAGTATTAACCTAACATGAATCACATGCGGGAGTTATTTATGAAGGCAGGCCTCAAGGCTAGAGGTCAAAGGTGCAGGTAGAGATTTCCAATATGGGCGTCTGGGTAGCTGTTTGCGTCTAGAGCAGTGTGTGTGGTTGGGAGAGAACAAAACGCTTGAATTATTGATAAGCCAGGTTTTAACTTGCAAGCGATTAGAAACCCTAGTGTGGAGGCAAGCAGATTTTTTAATCAAAACATTAAACTCTCGTGCAATTGGCGCCAATTTCATACAGCATTCGCATATCTTTTTTTCAGATAAAGAAAGACTATTCCTAAATCTCAAGACCTTAAAACAATAGTTATCTATTATATCTACCCACCAGACAGTTTTAATGAAAACATATTTTTATTGTAGTGTATTTTTAAGGAGAAGATATAATCGAGATTACATAATATGAAGGTGTTAAATTTGTTACTAGAATAATACAACTAATGTTAAAAAAATAACTAAATAATTTAACCATAATTCATCACTTATGTTTTATATCCTAATAATAATGCACTCACTTCCTATGAAAAAATGAAGTTCCGCTTAACTCTAGTAGTTCAATTTATATATATAGAAATGTATTTTATATTTATAGAAATAGATTTGTCTTAGTATATAATATTATTTTACAAAAATCAGCGTAATGCATGGAATAGCCAATAGAATAATGATTGCTCTCATAACCGATCAGCTGTTTTCTCAATTTTCTACTGCCTAAAACAACAGAAAGGAAGACAGATTGTAATGAAAATGTATGTACAATATATATATATACACAGGCAAATGTTGTATCAAATTAAATAATCAAGTTTTTTTGTTGTTTGTACATAGATTAAAGTCGTTTCCAATCTCAATAATGCAATGATGCAAAGAAGTTTACAATTAAAATTACGTATACAATTACGAGTATATGAAGCTCATGCTTATATTACTAATGTAATATGACTCATGTATCATGTACTCATATATCATGGTCTAGCTCATGCTATTAGGACAATACTGTTACATTATATTGTTGAGGACAACAGTTATTGTCCTTATAACAATTATGTGTTAATAATATTATTAATATTATAATATTGTTAATTAATATTGTTATTATTACTTTTATTATGATATTTTCTTGGTTCAAAGTTAAAGCAGTCGCTTGCAGAAATCTAGTGTGTCATTTGGAATCCAAATGGAGTAGTGCAATAAATACATATTAATTTTGTTTACTTTTGATAAGATATTTTTGTAAAATATATTTATAAAAAAATTATAACGATACTATATTCTTTGCGTGTATCCCGTACCATGAGTGAATTGTCCGAAACATTCAAACAATGACACTAGTACACTAAACTTTAAGTTTCTTTGACGGGAAAACGAAAGAAGCTGTTTCAGGATACATAATTCGAGATTTCAAAATATGTTTTCTACGAAAATTATTAGAGCTACCAATTTAAATCAATATTTTAAATAAATTGTGGGAAAAATTATATACCTATGGTACAATCTTTTTTTAAGAATCGAAAAAACTCAAAGAAGTCCAAGAAAGCCAAACAAATTCATAATAGTCCTGCCTGAAATAGAGAATAACAGACATCATTTCAAGAACACTTTTTCCATTAATAAATACTATGGAACAAGTTTTCAATGTTAATTTGATTGATATTCATGATCAGTAAATTTTCTCTATGATTTAAGTTAGAAAGTAAGGAGTCTGAAATTTGAAATATGATTTCTTCAGAGAAAGGTTAAAACATTTCATTTGCCTGTTGTCTGTTTCTTGGTAATTTTAACGTTGCAGAATGTGGTCGATGGGCATGATTACCGGAGCTGACTTGTGTAACATTTTCCAGCGGCCGGCTGCACAGGAAGTGAGCTCCGCCACTAAACCACTCCATTTCCGGGATAGAGAGGGAGAGCGAATTCTATAAAGGTCACGCGTTACCTCATCAGATCGTTAAAACAGGCCATGTACACACCTTAATGCATTTTATGAATGCTTTCCTTTTTTCCATAGAGAATAAAATTGGGGGCTTGATCGAAGGGTAGCTACTATAGCAGTATATCACGCCACACAACACGTGATCACCAAAAACCTGCTGAAGCAATGTCGTTATAGGTTTATACCAACGACAGTATACATGGTTTAAAAACTGAGAAATAACTTAGCCTTTCAGAATATAATGCACTATGGCGAGCACAGGATAGCCAAAGTCTTTCACCCCCAGACAATTCGTATAAAACGAATCTGTCTACATATTTTTAGAAGATGAGATCTCTGTCTATCCGGTTGTTAACAGTGTAGGAGGACAAAGAATTCCATCCACTGCCCAGGACCAAACCCGGGACATCCAATCTGCAGCCGATCGGGTTTCCCAGCTGGTTCTAGTTATTATATTCATAAAACATTACATTTTTTCACAACTTGACATTCCCGTAAATGTATCATCTGCAACATTGAATAAACATATCTTTGTTTTGGTATTAACTATTGTATACCAATTATCTACGATTTGGGAAGTTCCAAGTGATACGGTGATATTGTAGCGAATCTTCTCAGAAGTTTGCATAGAACAAAAATGCATTTTACTTGCGATTTCGTAAGACATAGGTTGTTGATTTACAATAGGCTATGCAGTAGGCCTATAGAAAACTTGTACGATAAATCAGTGCTGCAGGTTTTACCGGGTCCATTAAAATTAGAGTTATATCATCCATAGAGTTGGTGGTATTTTCAGATTTGCCATAAGTCACTGTTACCCTAAACCAGTGGTTCCCAAACTATGGGTCGCGACCCTCTGGTGGGTCGCGGGGTAATTTCGGTGGGTCGCGAAAAGGGCGAGAAAAATTAAACTTGTTTTCAATATAAGGAATAAAAGGCATTTGAACACAATAAAACTATTGAAAGGCATATGAAAAATGTGCTGTATTTTATATAGCCTATATTGGTTATCAATATGTTGTAGTGGGTCGCGAAATTTTTTTTATATAGCCTTCATTGGTTATCGTTATGTAGTAGTGGGTCGCGAAAAAAATTCTAGGTGAAGGTGGGTCCCAGGACAAAAAAGTTTGGGAGCCGCTGCCCTAAACCACGAACTGCTTCCATAAAAGTGTCACTGTCTAACCCCTCCCCGTCATATTATTTCTCAATTTCTGCTTTTGCTACTGGAATTCGGACACAGCCACACCAGTTGCATATAAGCAACAGGAGATATGAAAATAATGAGGTGAGGAAGCATTTTTAATCTCGTATAGGCCTATTAATAACTAAGTTATTAATAACAAAATAATATTACTGTAGTTAAGAAAAAAAGATTAATCTAAAAAATAAATCAGCTAATGAAAAAGTCGCAACTAAGCACGACTATCGATTTTGGAAAAACTATCGATTTATTACAATGTATCGACTGTCCCGCCATAGGCTATCTCGCTTACAATGACATAAATGTGTTTAATATTTGTTCATGATTTTAAATATTCATTACATGCTTAATTATGCGAGTATTCTCTAAATAGTCTAAACTAATATGATTCGAGGTTCGGAATCTCCGATGACAAATTCCGGATCTCTTGTTCAAATACCTATGACAAAAACGGCTTAGAATAATATTTCCAGTGGGATTCACAATTTCCACAATTTCTATAGAATAAACATTTAATACACGAGGTCTGGTGATTATTGAAATCTTGCTTTTATAGGATATTTGTATGTTTCTGTTATTATGGAATTTTTAGACTACACGAGAAGCTTACAATGATATTTTTATAATGCCATCATCGCAACAATGAGTAATCTGCAAATATTACTAAATAAGTTAAAACATATTTTATGGATATTATGAGAAACTACTTTTCATTATGGGGTACGCCGTAGCGTAGTGGTTGAGGCGCTGCGCTACAAACCGGAAGGTCGCGGGTTCGATTCCCGATGAGGTCGTTGAGATTTTTCAATTGGCCTAATCCTTCTGGTGGCACTATGGCCCTGGGGTCGACTCAGCCTCTAACAGAAATGAGTACCAGGAGCAATCCTGGGGGTGAAGGCGGCCGGTGCGTAAGGCTGACAACCTTACCACCTTCATGTGCCGAATGTCCAAAATCTGGGAGCCTCAACCTCCTGGAACCCTCTGGGCCTCCATGGCCTGTATAGGGATCACTTTACCTTTACCTTTTACTTTTCATTGTAAGCACTTTGCTGTAGAACTTCTTTACATATCCGTACGAAGATTGGATTCATTGTCTTGTAGTAAGCAATAAGTCATGTCCTAATACTGATGTTATGTATAAAATAAGACTTTAAAACAGATTATAATTATGCTTTGTTCGACCATACTATAACATATCTATTAGATGTGACTTAACGGTTTCATAATGATATCAATTTTGAAACAGATGTTCATTTTTCACAGTTGTGGTACGATTATTGTCGGACACGGAACGATCTTGAAACCTTAAAACCAGCAAATGAAACTGCGTAATAAACATCCTGCATTTAAAGTAAAACCATTTCTATTCGTGTTCGTTTTATTACCGGTATTATATGAAATTGTATAAATTCGTAAGTTTTACGAAAAAAAAAAGGTTCATAATAAGCTTCGACTTGACCATAAGCCATCATCTGAGATCTATTGCAGAAGACAAGAAGTAGAAGAAGAACTTTCTAGCAGCTGATTGCCGCGGTCAGCCAATTTCATTTTTTATGAACCTAAAATCGCAAAGCTTATACAATTGAAGGGTACAGGCGAAAAACCCCGTCAGTCAGTTTTTCAAGGAAACGGAATAATGATGCCACGTAGTGATTGCTGAAGTATACTCTTCGAATAGCCTATCTTTTTTGTACAAAAAAATCTGACTTTGTACAAAAGATGATAGACTATTCGAAAAGTATACTTCAGCAACCACTACGTGGCATCATTATTGTACAAAAAGCTGACTTTGTACAAAAGATTATAGACTATTGGAAAAGTACACTTCAGCAACCACTACGTGGCATCATTATTGTACAAAAAGTCTGACTTTGTACAAAATATTATAGACTATTCGAAAAGTATACTTCAGCAACCACTACGTGGCATCATTATTCCGCTTCCTTGAAAAACTGACTGATGGGGTTTTTCCTCTGTACCCTTCAATTAATTGTGGTCGAACAGAAACAGTAGTGTGCAACTTTCCTATAATGATAATTCAGTTACTAGTAAGCAAATTATGAAACGAGCAAAACGAGTTTCATAAACATACTCGAATCTTAATAAATAACATTATAGGCTCGTTGCATAATTTACTATTGTGATTGTGCAGTGGGAAGTACGCATACACAGAGAGCGGGTAACAATAAAAGGCAGCGTAATGCGTTGCCATGGACACAAACAGTATCGTGTTACCTGGGTGATTAGCAGCACATTGTGGGGGCATTACACGCAAACAAAATCAAATGTTAAACATGTTACACTCTGTTCATCAGCATCAGTGTGGACACCGCGACAAGCAAGGAAACCGAATTATACAGTCGCTCAACCGAACTGATAAGATCGCCCTCCAATCAACATCAAGAAGCGCACGCATCTCGCCTGGCAAACAGGCGGAGTAATGGAACAACAAACCCTAGAACCAACAAATTTTATATTCTAGTCTCCGCTGTGATTTACCGGTAAAATGCTGACTAACCTGTGCGGTTTTTTTTTTATAATGAAAATCTACACCCCTATCTCTCTCTATCTGTCTCTCTCTCTCCATCTCTTTTCTCCCCCTCTCTTTCCTCTCTCTCTTTCTTTCTATACTCATAGATTTACAACTATACGTAAGAATATGTATAAAATGAGCTAAGAACCTAATTAATCACTGCACTTTGATGTCATACGTGTCCAGTAACGAGCTGACGTTTTATCAGGTAAAATTGCATCCTTGGACCCTAAGAAGCATATTATAAGATAAACGATCGTGATTGGACTATATCCGAGGAATTTTTAAACGTTATTGGTCAATATCAAATATGCGGCTTATTAATGGAATAGTCTAAAAGAAAGGCTAAAAATCAATTTCAATGAGGAAAAATTTGTCTCGGAAAATATAATTTAACAACATGCAGACAGTTGTCTTCAAAGCCTTAAAAAAGTATAGCATAATATAACTTCTAAGTTATAACAATTTATAACAATTAACTTTTAAAATATGTTCAAATGAAAAAAGAACTTATAAAAATAAAGTTTGAGAAATGGGCTAGATAACGATTACCTGAAATTTATTGTGACAGTTGGATATAAATAGTTATAGGTACATGTTCAAACCTTCACAACCATTCAATCCGCTAGTTAGGGAACTCTAGTGTCCACTTGAATTATAGCCACTGGTTTCAAAGCGAAATACTACCTGGTCGGACACACAATGGCATTTACAAGCTGGCTGATATAATGAAAATGGGATGCGAGGGGAGTTATAATTGTTGATATATAGGTGAGAACTGTGGCTAATTGGCGACTAAAAGGAATTAAGGGTTAATTATTTTGAAAGCATTTCTATGTGGAATGAAAGTGTTTAGCCAATTAGCATCATCCAATCTAATCTAGAAGCAGTCTCGGGCCGTCATGTCGGAAGCCAATTTGGCATAATCCATATATTAAGAACCCCGCACAAACACAGCCTGTTCCTAAACGTGAATGCCTATCAACTTTCGTGTTCTCAAAACTATGATTAAGCGAAAACTGCTAATATTAAGGAATATATTTTCAAGAATGAGTCAAAATCATTAAACATTCAGGCCAATGTTACACTGAAGTAAATATTCTACAAGTATTTTGATAAATATTTATTTACTACTTCGGTACAATGTTCGTGTGGTGGCTTCAGAAAAATGTATTTTGACTTAGGTCTATTCTAAAATCTCCAGAGCATTCCTAATGTTTAAAATATAGAACGGAAATAGAGATTATTTTGATTTTGATTATAATTTCGGCTTCATCACTTCATCATCATCTAAAGGAATTACAGGTAAAGTGCAGAAAAAACGTTTTAAACTATAAATCACCAAATTTGCACATAATTTTCTTAAACTAATTTCAAATTCTCTGATAAGAAAGTGTTCCCTATACAGGTCATGGAGGCCCAGAGGGTTCCCCTGACAAACGAATTAAAAATGGATATAAACTCAATCGTCACTAAACATCATAAACCTAAACATTTATGGAAAAGATAAACAAAATATTTACAGAAATCCTACAACATCCACTTAAAAAAACAGTACACAAAAATTAGCAGGCCTAAAGTCAATGGGGCTTAAAGTCAATGCTAAATAGAACGTAGTCAGTCCTAATTTCCAATGATATCAAGATGAAAGGAACACAAATAATAAGACTAATTACGAGAAAAATTGTTTATATCCGAGGCACCAGAGAATATTATAGAAAATTAATAAAAAAGACACTGATATTTTAAAAAAGTAGACCGGATCCAAACAAAAAAATTAAACAATTAATAGGAACACTATTAAGAAGAACCTGAAATTATTAATATATTATTAAATATAACATAACTATTTCTTTCAGAATAATAGGCCTACATACTACTATTTCATTCACGTGAAACTAAAACACGAAAAATTCAATAAGTAGTGGGTCTATAAATTATCTTGCCCAAGTCTAAATTGTAAATGTAGCCATGCTGATCAAAGCGGCAAAAATTTCCACGAAGGATTCAAAGAACACGTTAAAGTGGTAACTTTTGGTAAAGATTCAGCAAATTATACAGAACTCAAAGCAGACACGCAGCATCATATAGAATCCATAAATAAAAAAGGAACATTCCACATATTAAAATCGCAAGCCGTACTATGAACTCGCTGGAGAACTTAGACTAATCTTGACCAATATCATTAAAGAGAGGAGAATTTGATTTAACTGAATAGTAAGATAACTTGATATTTCAAAGTTGGCAATTTATCTTTAATCACAAATACTGTGCGCCTTGTGTTGTTCTGTTTAAGATTTAGAACAGAGCTTGATATGACCGATATAGCTTCGGTACGTACACATATATGTATGTAGGCCTACTGCACACTAACCAAATTGTCACATATTCTTATTAAATACATGATTATTATAATTATAATTATAATTATAATTATTATTATTATTATTATTATTATTATTATTGTTATTAATACTATACTGTTTTTGAAACCATTTTATAGAGTTGGTTCTTACAGTATAACTCCATTTTATTTTTAAAATAAATTACGTGAGGATTAAAACAAGTTATATATATATATATATATACATCGCCCGGGTTTTGTATTTTGTAATAGGAAATTAACTTATGAAAGACTTTCGTTTTTCAAATTTTAGGTCCTTATATAGGTATTTAGAATTTGAAATAGGAAGAACGACTTATCACACTCAAACCATTCCCTCAGAAAACGATGTTGTCATGTGAACTTTGATTTGGATTTGATAATTCTGTGTAAAAAGGGATTAAGTATTCTCAAAAACATTTGATTTTTGGCATTTAAAATCAAAATTTTGCAAAACCGTTTCTTAGTGAGCACTTAGGCTACATTATGAAACGTAGGTACTGTCAAAATTCCAGGTCTCTACCTATTATAGTTTAGGCTCTACGTTGATTCTCTGTCAGTCAGGACAAAGCCTTATATATATATGTATATATATATATATATATATATATATATATATATATATATATATATATTGACAGGTCTGAGTTTCCGTGCATTAACGTATAGTCTAAAAACATCGCTTAACGAATCACTAATTAAAGATGCAAGGGAGCCCGATGTATCACATTTTAGTTGGCAGCCCTGTTGGCCGTCACGGGTAATCCCCTGCAAGATGGACTGCAGCAAAGGGTGAATACTATAAGATGGATTGGTCTTCCTAGCATCCATCCCATCTCCATGCGAACCTAGCGACCCACACACACACACACGTATGGGAATTAGTACACAACGTGTGTCTACATACATGCAATTTGCATACACGAGGCTAAGCATCTGATTTTATGCGAAACTTGTACACGTCTACGTTTGTAAATGGAATGTAAACACCAGAAGGCCTATGTGTTATGTACATATTTTATTATACTAGGGTTTAATTAATTTAACGAAACTATCAGACTTACCCTATAACAGTGGTTCCCAACCTTTTCTAGCTGGCGACCCACCTTTCCTTATCGGAATACCTCCACGGTCCATCGGTCCATGGTGGAGTAAGAAACCTTATTTGTATTGTATCCCTTGCTTATGTATACATAATTTATCATGAAATATTGCAAATATATATATAAGCTTATATATGCTTTTTTGAAGATACAGATTGTTTATTGATAAACAATTTGTGTTCTGATTTGAAAATGGTTGACAAAATATAAGTACTTTGTAGCAAAACAGCTTTCATTTAACAATAGATATATGTTTGCAATATATGCAACAAGTGCTTTCATACTCACTAGCAAGTGTTCCTAGGTGAAGGTAACAATTTTAATTTTTCAGGCAAAATTGCTGTTTTTAAGTAAGAATACTAGAAGGGATGTAGTGATTGTGTTGTCTGCCCCAGATGCCAAAAATCAAGAACCAAGAAACAATCAAAACACAGTATGACTTGTTTCGATTTTTCTTTTTTTTTATGATGGTTTATTCGAGGGTTTCTGATAGTTCCAGGATCGAGTCGCGACCCACCAGTAACCCTTCCCACTGGGTCGCGACCCACTACTGGGTCGCGCCCCACTACTGGGTCGCGCACCACCAGGTTGGGAACCGCTGCCCTATAACCATCTTAAAAACAAGGCTTAAAGAACTGAAAAGAACAAGAATACTAATGGAAGGAGTCCAATGAGACAGATAATGAGAAAGATAACTTTATTCATCATTCCTTCCATGCAAGGACTCCCGTTGACATTTCTGTTTAATACCAAAGAGCATTTCTTACCTTAACCTAAGCTTAGAAAGGAGTCCTTTCGTCAGCTATATGCCAGAACAACGAATGTGCATTTTACTAGTTTTGAGAAAAACTCAATTGAATCTTTGGAGCTTAAGTAAAATTACATAATTAAAAAATAAATGAATATTTGTATTGCACTATTTTATATAAGTAATTAGAATAGTATGTTCGAGGGTTGGAAGTTTAATAGTGACAACACATCTATAAAATTAAGGTGAATGACAGGAAGTAGAGGATAAAATTCCCCCCAAACTATTACATGCTAATTATCATAAGAATTTTATTATATTTCCAAAATCTTAATTACGAGACTTCGAGAGTATAACATAAAATCATATTCTTAGATAGCACACTATTATAGAGTATAACCTGTTATAACTATGATTTGAAGGTTTAACCTATTTTTTCCCAGCTTCGCAATTAGGCCTAGAACAATTTACCGTATTTTTCCGTTTCATGCACCTTGCTTCCGAATATATGGCTTGTATGGGCATCGGGTTGTTGACCCACTTGCAGTGTAACAAAATTAATTTAAAAAAATAAAACATGAATCTTATAGATAATAAAAAGGACTAAATCGGACTGAGGGCCTAAAAGGGCCTAAGGAGGACTTTTGATGAAAAACTAGGAGCTAAGGAGGAGTTTTGTGGAAAACTAGGGAATAAAGTGGACTTTTGCAGAAAAACAAGTTTTTAAAATAGATTTTCCACTTAATGCAAAGGATAACAAATATGTGAATTTGTGCAATTTAAGAAAATACATCAAAGAATAAATTTATACAACGCACTGAAATTAAGAATGTAATGTCGCTTTGTCGCTTCTTTTTGTAACTCAAAAATGTGCCGCTCACCGTCGCAGGAAAATGAAACTTGAGCCGTCTGCTATATTTCGAAATCAGCAACTAATCCATTGTCTTTTCAACTTTAAAATAACAAGTTGCCGACCAACAACAGAGAAGTATTTTAAAGGAACAAATTCGTGACACTCCAATCTACTTATTTTTGTAGATCAGAAGTTAATTGAATAGAGTATTGAATAATTGCAAGTAAAGTGATCCCTATACAGGCCATGGAGGCCCAGGTACCAGGAGCAATCCTGGGGGTAAATCGGCCGGTGCGTAAGGCAGACAACCTTACCACCTTCATGTTCCGAATGTCCAAAATCTGGGAGCCTGAACCTCCTGGAACCCTCTGGGCCTCCATGACCTGTATTGGGATCACTTTACTATTGAATAATTGCATAATTATAGGGTAAACTTCTCAATTGTTTATGCTATTTTTCGAGTACCGATATAAGGAATAATTCCTTGTTTAATTTGAAAAAAAAAAACTAGGATAAACGTGTCAAAATTATAGGCTAACACAATTTTCGGTGTTAATATTAGTGTTCGTTATTATGTTTTATTAAGATGGCTAAATAGTTTGTTTAAACCCAGAAAAGGGCTATTAAGGCTAAAATACCTTTTATAAAAACAAAAAAATCCGGGGCTTAGTTATAATATTTAAGGACAGTAACAGGCACTGACAAGTGTTGAAAAATATGAAGTTTTATGATTTAGTAAACATTGACTGCCAAATGATCAAACAAATGGAATAAGTACGGAATCCAAAATAGATCAAGAATAATGACGTAATTTTCTTGTCTGCATAAATCCATCTGTTATGTTTTTAAAATAGGTTAATGTTCCACTAATCACCATCAATACAACTAGACTGAATTGAAAACAGAACAGCATTCCGTCCACTGCACATCATTATGAATGAATCTAGTTTCAAATCACCTAGTTATAAACGTTAATGTGTACAATTTGCAGGTGAATTTGCCCAGTAACGTACAGCTACAAGTTTGCATGTGGGAGAACACATATATTCTGATTTTTCAAAAAATCCGCATAACTTTATTTAGAAATGGACATGAACACAGACATCAATCTGTGTCTTGATTATTGAGGCGGATAACAATTAGAATAAAACTGCGTATAATCAGGTTTTGTTGGGGGGAATACATATCTCCCACCGCCACACAATATCAACCTGAAATGTGAACGGTTTTAATCAGTGGATAACATGATTACCGGGACAAGTTAATAAAATAACCATTTTTCAGTTGGCAAATCCTGCCTGTTTGTGACACTTGTGAAGAGGGGGATTCCCCTGTGTTGCAATTAATTGCACAGATGTGACGTAATCAAGCGTGACGTTGCACAAAACTAATCCAACAATTGAGCACTGGGCACAAAGGACCGGCTATCCTCCACCTGAAACAGTTTGCATTTCCAAAAGCCACTCTCGTGTGTGAATTGCGGCATCCAAATGTTTTCATTTTCGACCTTATCGATTCCTTCCCCCTCCTGTCGAAACCACCCCATCTTTGTTTGTTAGCATTTGTTTTTTTTAATTCATTGTTTATTCAATTCGCTATCGTGTTTGCTGTTTATTTATAAACGTCCTTGCCGATGCTGTCAAAATATTTTCCTACAGTTACATTAATTACAAATGTTTCACTGTTTACATTTTACTTTCACATTTTCGTAGCCTCAAGGCTATGGCTTTACATTAATGATTAAACTAAGAATATTTCTACTGAATAAATCATTTTAACGGAACGTTCTTCTTTTAAATGTTTTAAAAGTTTGTGGATATTATTTGCAGGTCGCGGTCTTGTAAGGTCCGGGCGGCGTTGGCCGCATAACAATCCCTTACAACTGCAGAGGTTAAACTAAGATAAAGAGAGATAGGGATATTATTTGTAATAGCTTATGAAATAGACTTTTTGATTTTTTCACAACATAAACAGTTAATTTCATATCCTTCTTAATGCCATTATTGCATATTAATTCACCGGTATTTAGGAGTATGCATATCGATATACTTTCCTTTATTGTTGTGGTGTCTCAGAATGCAATGACATTTAGAAAGTTACAAATAGGTTTTTCTAATAAGTTTTTTAAGTATTGCAGCATAATATAGTAGGCCTATTATATTACATCAGGTTTCGCTATGATGGATCGCTATGACGGACACCGAAAGAAAATCCCGCTCTTTGTAGTCCAGCGCCAATTCCTTTAGTTAGGGAATGGGAAAAGCTTCCAGCGTACATTGCCATGGACTAAAAGTTTACCGCCTGTCCTCGATCACAGCAATTATTCAGTTATTCACTGCATGACCAGACGGCTTCCTTTTGTTAGGGGAAAAAGTTTGCAGACAGCTCAACCCACGCTCTTTATTTTAACCGCGCCAATCAGCTAGTTACCACAGCCAATCGAAATCTAAGATTGTCCTGTGACGGCTGTGACAGCTGATCCTCTACTCCGCGTGGAGTGAGACGCGGGGTTACAAGTTAAAGTTACGTAAACAATAACACATGTGAATTGATTAAAGCGAGGAAAGAACTAAGGTCAGTGATAACAATGAGAGAATATTGCAACGATGCTTAAGTTTTGGAAAGCAAAACCAAGACCGATTTAGTTAGATCAATTAACATAAAGAAACACTGACTTAATGGTGTATTCCCGACTTAATGGTTAATGCAATGAATAACTGGACTATACTTAAAATGGTGTTAATGCAATGAGAAATAGGCGCTCAAGCTTAGAAGGACTTCTAAAAACTTATAATTCCTGATGTTATTTGAGTAGACAGCTATTTGGGAACATTCACTTTAATAATTATAATTAATTATATTAATAATTATAATAACTACACTTGATTCTGTAATAGAATAAACTGATAAAAACGAACTTATGGTGGCCTTGTAATAAATTTTAAGAATAAGCTCAGCAGGAACTATGAACATTATTCATTTCAGTATTAACATTTTTATTGTGGATGGGTCTTGTGCAAAAAGAATTCTTAGAAAAAAATATTCACATTCAGTTATAAATGCCAGACTTCGGAATATTCTACATTTTTAACTGCTCACCGTTCCGAAGGGTCCGCTTCCAGTATTGCAAGCGAAGTGTTGAAGTGGCTCCTCTCAACAAGCCTGAAAATGACAAACAAAAACATGGTCAGGTACGCTCCGTTATGACATAAATCTCTCTTCATTTTACAGAATCTTTATAGGAGTATATTTAAAGAAGGTGGAAACATCATTTTTTCGACTTAAAATTTCTAAAATAAAGTAATTAGAATTATCTTTAGTCGTTGCTCATTTTAGTAGCTGTAGACAAAATGTTATTTGACATGGGACTACTTTGAATACGGAGTGATTCTGACATGCTTGGAGATGATTATCATAAACAATTAGGCATGAAAACATAATACGTTATGTACTATGCTATTGAATTGTGAAGTATAGATGATTTTCTTTGTCTATTTAAGAGTGAGATATCGATTTTATTTTAGGCCTTTCGATATTCTTGTATCATCTTGTATCACCTTCTGCATCTTGTAATAGAGGGTAAATTTTGGCGTATTTAATACATTTACATCTGCATAACAAGATGCTTTGAAGACGATACAGAGTATCATTGTAGCCTATAGTGTCAATTATCGATTTTGTTTTTAAATCCAGCACGACATCAAATCATATGAGGCGAAATAAATATTTTTAAACCATGCCTTCATAAACAGTGAACAAGCAAACGTAAGGGCTACTTTTACGCTCTAACATTTCTCTGGTATTCAGTTTTCAATTTCAGTAGCTTTGCTATGTAGACACGAGTTTAAAAAAAGGACATGGAAAAAGCAGAAAGTGGGTTAGGGAGCGGACAACTTGGCACTCAGAGGCCGTGAATTATTCTCCAAGTTATATTGTGGCTGTTGAATTATACAAGCCCTACATATGACCGCACAAACCTCAAATGATTCATTTATGCCGTGACCCTTCAACCTTTGTAGCCCTCGACCCGCCCTGCTGCAGTAAACGTGAAATCATAATTAAAAGCCGGCTTGTTACTCAATCACTCATCCAAACTGCCGCATCACATTTCTTATTACAATTAATTGAACCTGTCCATGTCATCACAGAGACCTGTTCGGAAATGTCGCAGACTCTTCTTTGAGAGGTCATGAGTTAGCGAAAGCACGGATATTTTACAGAGAATTTCCCATTTGTAAAGAAGAATGTAGTCTATCTATAGTTTAGGAGAGGGCTTGCCAAACTACGGCCCGGGGATCGAATCCGGCCGGCAAGCTGCTATCGTCAGGCCCACCTACAATCTTAAAACCGCACAGATAAATAACAGTACAGGTAAATAAAATCAGGTAAACTGATGTAAGAAAGTGCCAGAATGCTTTTCTTTAATCAGTTTTGAATCTCAAAATTAAGCTCTTGATCGATTCATTAAGCAGAGCTTACGGAAGAACAAAGGTCTAAAGTTTAATATTTAACCTTAATTCAAACTCGTATACACTGATATAAGCAATTCTTAAAATATGTCAACAATACACTGGCAAAGAAGTCCGCTTAATGTACGTAGGCCTAATTATTACACAGTAATATACCTTCCGTATAGGCCTATAAGAGTTATCATGTAGTACTCATTTCACCTTGATCAACGAAATAAAACATCTGACTAGTTTGATAAGCATATGTGAAGGAATATGTGAGTAGTGTAATTGTCAAAGCTACTAGTATTGCATCTTCAAACAATGTAAACAGTGTAAAACAATATGTTGTCATGATAACTGATTTGCAATTGATAAATTCTTTCTAATATATTATCACGAAATAGGCACTAAATTGGGCATTACTCCAGTACCAGTGAACCGATTTGGTCCAATATTAATAGGCTTCTTTCCCATAGACGTTATAAATGTGTACAGCAAGTTTTATGAAAATCCGATAAAGCGGATCTGAGTTATCGCGCGTACATACACACGGACGGACGGACAAACGGACAGAAATTTTTCCGTCCCCCACACTATCTTATAATGTACCATTCTGGCACTTAATAACAAATGATTAAATTCATTTATTCACCGATATTGAACGATGAAATAAATCAAGTACTCAGCATTTTAAACCAATGGTTCAGAATATATTGGAAACGTCACACCTTGCAGCCAATGGGCACTAGAGGCTAGCGACTAGTAACGGAACCTTTAGGATTCAGTATCTTAAGAAACTTTACCAGTGACATTCTTTATCCATATGAAGGGTTCGGATGTTTATGACATGTCATTTTTGTCCTGACCTCCATTCTCGTCGCAAACACAAATTAAACATGAATTTTCATGGTTATTATCCTAATTGGACCGTTTTTATTTTGCATATTAATAGGCCATATTTTGGTCATTTTTATGGTCTTGGTCATATTTTGGTCATATTTGTATTTTAACGTCATATTTCAGTTAGAAATTAGGTAAAAGAGCACAATTATACAAGTATATTCATTTGAAATTTGTGTCAATTTAATGTTATGCCTTATTAGGTAACTTAATTTTAAAATTAATGCAATTATTCGTATTGTAAAGGGGAAGGCATGGTGTACAAAACGTTATTTTGAGCTGATGAAGCGAGAAAACAGGAGAAAATTCGTTAAAAATAGAAGTTCTTTACAAATAAAACTGTAAATTACGTGCAAAACTGTTAAAAGTATTATATGATTGAATTCATGTGATGTAATAATTTAGTGTCATTAAACGTTATAATTTGTAACATTTATTTTTAGAAAACAGGTTCTTTTATTACGTCATATTGGGCCATATTTAGTAATTTAAAGAGAATATTTTCTGTCATATTTACCACCATTTTAAGTCATAAATATCGGAACCCTAGATATTATGATCTAAATTAACAAAAGTAGATTTTTATTGTTTAGCTAGGGATTTACTATTTACAACTATGTCAGCAATATACAGTTACATCTCATCCACAAATACCGAAGCCTCTACTGTGGTAGTTTACAATTTATAACCGGAGACAGCTGAGAATTCAATTGGTATAAATCTTGCGTGAATGAAGCGTGGTCACATACGAGACAGGTGAAGTGAGTCACATGGCGGCGGGAAAGTGTTTGGCATGTTGCTGGGAGACCCGTGTTCATGTCACAGCTTTGAAATATTCATTTCCCAATACATATTCACACAAGCAGTAAAGGAGAATTGGGAGTACATCTATAAACATTCACTTAGTAGTACTCTGCACAATATTCGTCAGAAGTACAATAAGAACTCCTACCAAAACGATGTAAACAAGGATTCATTAAACCTTAGAATATTTTTTCTGATGAACATTACTTGAGCATAATTTAGGAGATAATCCCTCTGACACCGTAGTCGTATTTTACTAGATCACAATGCGAATGTTTCGTTAGAATTTCATTCTGATAGATTTTAAATTGATCAACACTTGAGATAAAAAATAGAAAACCAAACAAATATATTTTCAGATATTCAGTCTTAAAGAGGCTGAGGAACTTATAAACTATGATTTATTTTATTCTTATTTATTTTTTATTTGAGAAACGTTATCTAATTGCAAAGGTGATCTGTTTTACAAAACCAGATATAAATACACGAAATAAAGTTCGACTACTTTCCAACTGTGAAGAGTACATGTATAGAAGCAAGTGTAAAAGTAAGAATGCTAGCAAATAAGAAAGTAAATAAGTAAAGTACGTAATGTAAGAAAACTGTAAAAAGAACATAAAATCAGACGCATAGTATTAAAAGGTTTTTGTTTTATAAAATACAAGATTTATTTTTATCGGAGAGCAAAAGCAAAAGACGAGATAAAAAGTGCTGCTGTATTTGCTTAGCACTGATCTGCAGTCAGAGGTATGAGTGTCCCGGTTGAACGTGACGTTGATCGTATTCTTATGTAGTGTGTACATGTGAAGAGATCACACAGGGGCTCGATAGGCTGCCCGGGGCCCCAATATCCTCTTCTTTGTGAGCCTCATATTGCACGGTCACTATCCATCCTCCGGCCACTACCACTCTTCTAACGACATCTACTGACAAGCTATATTGAATTTATAGACTAGATTCAATACATTGGAGCAGCATCATGTTAGATTTAATTTGCGTAATACTCCTACTTTGTAACAAATACCTACACCTAGATTTATTTTATATTTCTTAATGTTTAACTTGTTGAGATTTATTTACCTCCACATTTTACAAAACCCTGATGACTAAAAATATAACAATGACCACACTATCTTGCTTACAGAGTATTTCATGTACAATATTACGTACCATCACAAATATTAAATATCGTAATATTTATTTTCTTTTTCGTCATTTTGTCCAGATATAAAAAAAGCATAATATCTAAAAGATTACTCTAGTTACTGGTTGTCCAAAAATACTGTACGATGTAACTTAGGTGTAACAGTACGTTGCGATACCAGGTCGAAAAGTGCTCAGGCATGGAAAAGTTTGAAAAAACAAGGAGCTTGCGCAGATTTTTTTTAAATTCATGAGACTCCGATATGCACTTAATGCACGCGTATTACGCTCACTTTTTTGACGGTAGTAAATAATAAAAATATTACTTACGGTACGTGAAATGTAATTATTCGTTAACAGCTGTACAACATTGTGGTACCAACTATTAAAAAGTAGTGACTATTTTATTCTTGGTGACCAGCGACCCATCGATGATTTCAGCGTAGATGCAACTAGATGCATCATACTTACCTGGAGGATTAACTAAATCGTAAGCAAATATTATGAAATAAAAAGGAGGTAAGACTGAAATTTCAAAATTCAGCTAGCAGATATTTATTTATTTTTATTTTTATACAAATACAAATACATATTTATACAAGTAAAAGAAGACAGAACGTTTGCTGCAATAGTAAATATATCAAAAGTTAAAGGGTTTTACTATAAGACTTAATTATGCATGTGGGCTGCATGAACTTACCGAAATTCAATAATAATTCAAAATAGAATACACGGAAAATTGATCAAAAAACACTATTGTTAAAATGGATTAAAATCCTCGCGGAAACAATAGACTTTTCGCAACAGGAAACCCTGTTATTTGGGGAACCTTTATTGGTCTCGAGTTTCGAAAGCAGGCTCCATTACGCCTCTCGGTGCGCAGATTGGTACGGCATTTTGAAGTGTTCGCGAACCCTCGCAAACCATTCTCCGCGAACCGTCTCCTGTCTGTTTTTTCGACTAACACAAAGGATTTCTGATTTCACATTGGGACGTGTTTTTTGGCAGTTGCGCTTCTACCGCGCTCCTCCCCTCAAGCTTCACTGTATATTTTGTGCTGGATAATTTTGACAATAATTATGGAGTGGTCAGCGGAAAAGGCACTGTAAATGATAAATTTTCATAAATAAATAAATACTGTGGGATCCTAAACATAAGGACCATTGAAAAGAATTAAAGGAGGATGCCTGGAGAGAGATAGGTATTGAAATGAATGTGTCTACGTATCAATGCAAGAAGAAGAGAAGTTTGCTGTCTTCTAACCGGCGTGAGAAACATAAACAAAACATCAAAGGTACAGGATAAGGTAAATTATAAAATATAAATAATAACACTGTTACACACTTTTAAAGTATTGTCTAAAAATGGTTTTGTTTTAAATCGTGCACATTTTTTTGTAATTGAGGACTGTTTTTTAAAATTAGCTTTATTCTTGACAATATGGGTGTAGGCTAAACCTAAACCTACTGTAGATCGCCTATTTGAAATAGCCCTTCCTATAGGAAAACAAATTTGCAAAATTCGGTTTATTCTAGTGACTAATACAAACGCGTGTTGTGCGATACGCATGCTGTTTTGATTTGGAACACCTGCAAAAATGCACAAGAACACGGACAGGTGTACACACAATGTTTATATAAAGTTGAATAATAAAAATATTATTATTAAATTTAATTTAATGTACAGATGTTGTGGGCTCTCTTATACTATATTAGGGTTAATGTTGTGTTGACGAGGTGTGATATATCCCATATTAGCAAGACTACATACAAAATACTTGGCCTAGTGATGGCAGCTGGTGGTTCGCAGCAGGTATGTCGCTTTCTCATAGAACGTTCCCAATTCCATCAATATTCGTTCCTAATTGAAGCCTAGTTACAGGTTTTTCTTTGCAACTTCGAACAGAATGGAGGAACAATTAATGTAACATAGCTCAATAGTCATAAGATCATGATGAGGAAAAGCTTTAACTGTAACATGCCCGAAAGAAATGTAGAATGAATTTATGAGAATGTTTCATGGCTCGCTCGCGTATACAATCCTCTAATAACTTTCCTCGTATTAGTTCGATTAATTAGTTATGAGATTTCCTTATCGGTTTAACTTAATTGTTCGTGGAATCCATGATATATTTCAAATAGGATATTTACCAAATCCAGCAATGCATGTAGTTGTGTAAATATGTATGAGGTTTGGAATGAAACGTAGGATGACATACGGGAAAGCAGTGTAAATATTCATGTTTTGAAGTGACAACATAAGCCAGGAGAGGATGTGAAATCCACACTCTACGCCATATTGCCATTATTCCCTGCCAAATTCATATCTTCATAGGAATTAGCTGCGTTAATAGTTGAGAGATTAAATTATATTCCAGCCATATCTTGTTAAAACGTAGCCTAAAATATTCCGGTAATAAATTACTATTGAAATATAATAAATAAATATTCCGCTAATAAATTACTATTGAAGTATAATAAATAGCGAACCCATTTTGAAATAAAGAAACTTGTTTATTTAACATTTCGAAATTTTTATTATATGATACTTAAAACGTAATTGTAAACTGAACTAAAATTAAATACAACTGGCACATTGAATTCCATTAAGGAACCCCATCGAACGCTGATTCACCTCCATATTTTGTGTTGGTTGATATACAGCAGGATTATACGAATTTGATTTAGCATACCGCCTCTCAAAGTAGTGAATGAGTCTCTTCTCAACCGGCACCGCCATATCCCTAATCATGTAAATAGTTTCTCTACATTACCTTAAAAACTAGAAATTAAGTCACGCTTACCAGGTAATAAATTTTTCTTTAACTATTTGTAATGCACGAACAGTGACGTCTGTTGTATGTTTTTACAAACGCGAATTATTTTGAGCCCCGCCATTGTCCTTCCATATCGGCAAGGTTTATCTTGTACTTGTAGCTCCGGCGGTACAAGCACTGTATGAGCGATTCAATGCATTAAAGCTCAGGGACGCATAATTGAAATTCTATGGTAAGTGTGTGGTTTTTATCATACTTTTGCATAATGGAACGTTTCTGTATTGCAAAGATTGAAATTTCGAGCTCTTGACAACGATATCTAACATGAAACCGAATTCGTGCCGACTTCTAGATCCTAAGGTCGATGATTTTTCAGGACATAACATTCTTGTGCACGGGGTCTTCCTGGAGGAACTGTACGCTAGGGGCCCGTGTCGTACATTTACGGCACGCAAAATAACTCCAAGCCTAAATTAGAGCCTGTGAACAAAATTCCTCGGTTATTGCACTACCACGTGATACCTCAGTTTCCCCTTGAGGATTATTGAGGCGATGTGTTGATCGCCTGTTCTTTTGCCCTCTATCCAGTTGGAGGCTCCATGCTCCTAGTGGAGCGACAGACTAGCTATTCACATGATCGCTGATACCACATTCAGTTTCTGACTTCCATGTAAAAGTAAAGAGATCCCTATGAAGAACGTCGAGGCCCTCAGGGTGAGGTTTCCATTTTTTTTTTTTTTTTTAGATATTCGGCACACGAAGGTGGTAAGGTTGTCAGCCGTACGCAGCCTTTACCCCCAGGATTGCTCCTGGTACTCATTTCTGTTAGAGGCTGAGTCGACTCCCTGGGCCATAATGCCACCAGAAGGATTAGGCCAATTGAAAAAATCCCAGTGACCTCATCGGGGATCCAACCCGCGACCTTCCGGCTTGTAGAGCAGTGTCTCAACCTCTAAACCACGGTGTACCACGTACTTCGAAACTGGTATCACGATGGGAGAAATGTGTTGAGAAACTTGGAGACTAAATAGAAAAATAGACAAAAGATGTCCCTTCATGTGTGCATTTGTTTGTAATTGTATCTATTAAACTTTTTGTAAAAAAATATTGTGTGTTACTTTTCGATCCACCATTCTTAGTTTTGTGTGTACTGTGGCTGAGTAGAAGCACTAAGCAGTTGGAAAACATTTATAAATTACCCGGGGTACGCCGTAGCGTAGTGGTTGAGGCGCTGCGCTACAAACCGGAGGGTCGCGGGTTCTATTCCCGATGAGGTCGTTGGAGATTTTCAATTGACCTAATCCTTCTGGTGGCACTATGGCCCTGGGGTAGACTCAGCCTCTAACAGGAATGAGTACCAGGAGCAATCCTGGGTAAAGGCGGCCGGTGCGTAAGGCTGACAACCTTACCACCTTCACGTTCCGAATGTCTAAAAATCTTGGAGCCTCAACCTCCTGGAACCCTCTGGGCCTCCATGGCCTGTATAGGGAACACTAAAATTATCCTAGCAACATTATGAATCTAGCTCAATTTTATGAGGCAAAAATTGATAAATATATTATGGAAATAGTAAGAAGCAGAATATGATAGAAGATGTAGAAGCATACGCAGGTATGAAATACGGGAAACACAATCTCAAGCCCGGCTAGAGAAAGTGACGAAGATGAGACGTGGCAGGTTCTGATTGCTTAGCTTTATCCCCCGGAAAATTAAACCATTTTTCAGTATCTCTCTCTATCAACAAGGATTTACTCTCAAATGATGAATCTTTCTGATTTCCATCCCGGAGAGCTCTTGTCGGATTCTTGTGCCAAGTGTCAATACCAATTGAAAAATCACCAGAGCTGTTACCTCGTATATATGCATAAACCGTGATTGGAATTCAAAACTGAAAAAGTTTATACTGAGGATAGAACGAAAATCTTTTGCTGGTATTACTGTGTGGGCATAGTATGACAGATTACCATGCGAAGTTCATTGTCGTTTCTACAACTCAAGAAGGGCATTTTCATATTTGTCTACATTCAACGCACCCTCAATGCTGAAGCAATTATTCTGCTTTCAGTAGATTCAAAGAGTGCTGGTTCAATACTGGCTTAGATATACGGTTTTTGTGGTATGAAATTTCACAGCATGCCTTCCTGAAGATAAAAGCAAGTAACATTAATTTAGTATTAAACTCTAATGAGGAGAATTGTCACGAAACATAATCGGAAGAAGCAGGTGGGATTTATCTTTATCCTAGCATATTAAGACATGGCAAGTTTTACAACAGAACCACTTTATATGAATATATATTACCTGTTTCGAGGTATTTTTGTTCATGAAATAACCTATTTCTATTTCAGGAATTAACGTTATAAAAGACAGTTAAACTTTCGGCCTAGTAAGTAACGTATACATTTATTTAATAAATAAATACTCTAAGCTTTGAACCTCTTATTACTAGACTTTCATCACTATATATAGGCCTACTACTTTAGTCCCCACTTCAGTTAATTTAAGCTAGATAATTCGCATTAGTCGCATTTATTATTTTTTATGTTTGACTATTTTATATTTAGTAGTATAAAATTTCGGTGATACTATTTTAAGATTTTGAATATAAAACGTTTAATGTAATATGATAAAACCTCAAAAAAATATATTTTTAGGATTTTTATTCACAAACACTTTAATCACGTTTTAAATTTTAGCTTTTCTAAAAAAAATCTTAATTTGTTAATTTAAGTAAAATACCTAAATCCAATGACTTAATATCTAAACATATTCAAACACTTTTATATATTCCAAATATCTTGAATAATTGCAGAAAATAAGAAAATTTTAGTAAATACATTCTTCTAACTGTCTGCTGGTGTCTCAAACAAGGGTGGAACAAGTGAAGTTATACTAAATGAAATATGATTAACTTTACTTTTCTTTATCATAAAATTCGATTATTTTGTGGAAATCCCTTAGATGTTACTCCCAACTTTTATTATAGAAACAAATGGAGATTCAGGGATAAATAAGTGTGTTAATCTATGTAAATAATATCGAAAAGGTTCTTGTATACATTCCTTCATTGTTTAAAAAATTTCTATATAATTTAATCGAGATTAAAAATTAATAATTTGTGTGCTTTAAAATTTTTGTGTTTACCTGCCTGTCAGTTTCTCCATCTGTCAAGAGTCTCAACTGGGCCAAAACGATAGCATGAAAATCATCGCGAGTTTGTATTAAGAGTTTGTAACTTTTAGGAAAATTTTTAGGTTACAACTCAATTTTTATTCCGGGATGCTGGTCCCCCACCTCAAACCTAAAGGCGACACAAAAACACCCAGTCCTGAAACCAGGAAAGGGATTTTTTTTCACTTCTGAAAAAATCTCAAACCTGCCGGGGTAGAAGACAGACGTGCTACTGACTCATCCAACTCATCTTGTAACGACGCAAATAGCGACGTGCATAATCAACGATAGGAGACCATTCCTAAACAAAGGAAGGGTTGGGGGACCGCAACTAATCGATATTGAACATTTTTATGATTATCGATACTGCCCTGAATTTTATTTGAATTACAGAAAAGGAGAGGTGCGCATGCGTCGACGGTGAATCGACGAGGGAGACGTGCGGAACCTGAAAGACGGTTAGTAGTACGTGCCTGACCACGAGACAGAGAAGTCGAAAAGGCAGAAGGGAGAAGACGAGATTGGGATGGGTGACAGCGGTAGAGGCGTTCTGGCATAATGGTGTGTCAGACTTTCATCTAAAGGAAATTCTGGTTGTGAACTTCCTTGACACGGCTATATGGAGATAGTCATTAATCAGAAGAATACACCAAGTCGGCCAGTACGAGACACCGCTACAGCGAACATCAGCTGTGAGAGTGAGTCGTGACTGCTCGCTCTGAATAAGAGCAGATATGGACATCAGGAAGTAATGGAAGACAACTCAGGATCGGAGGATAAGTTGGACATCACTGGTTGAGTATAGTCGTCTAGACTTTTTTTTTCTCTTATTGTTTGGGGAGTGAGAAAATTGAGATATCCTTTTTTTTTAAGGATGGTTTCTAAGTCATGTATGGCGATTAGACACCGTATGGAATAATAGAATAGAATAGAATAGAAACCTAGAAGTGAGAATTCTAGAAGTAAAGTGATGAAATCCAGTAATCCAACTATTTTCTATTTCTGGTCTAAATTAAATATAAAAGAGCAGTCTAGAGCCTAACAACTGAATGCCAAAGATATATCTCTTCACTTTAAGTTTTTTGGGTAATTGTCCCACGAATGAATACATAGCTAGGGGCAATTGGTGATGCTCATATAAACTTTGTTATTTTTGAGACAGGACGCGAGGGGAGTAAGGAAGAAAGGTAATTAAGGGGCATGCTTAGTACTTCTTACGAGGGCCTCTCCCTCTTGGGTTTCTTTCAGGTGACGGGTGACTATCTATAAATAGATTTCATGCTGGCCTGTAATGTTAAGTTATGTTTTTTTATAGAGATTTATCTACAAGCGAAGGTGTATGGAATATGGTAGAGGGGGATAAGAAGTGGAAAGATTGAAGGGCAAAAGAAGGCCTACGAGTGGTAGTGCATTAGGTGTGTACCATTGGAAAATTTACATGTTAGGGTAGAAGTAGAAGTCACTAAAGGGGTTATAGAGAAGCTTACTAATCTGGGCGTGAATTAGTTTCAGTTAGAATTCTAGGGAATTTAGAGACAAAAGAAGATTGGGTGCCCATGCTAAAGAGTAGTAACGTAAGAAGTAGGAAAACTAGAATAACCACCGAGTGAATTAAATCAATGGTATAAGCTGAAGGGAACTCTACTTAAAGAAAGAAAGGGGTTAAAAGATAATAGCTGATGACTGGTCAGGTTAGAAAGAGGAGAGTGAGTTGAAAGATAACAGCAAATGATTGGTTAGGTTAGAAAGAGGAGAATAGGAAATTGCGAGTAGTGTACTGATGATAAGTAGTTTATTAGCAAGTACTAGAGATTGTAAGGGTGAGGTGAGGGAACGCCGGAAGTATCCCGAATCAAACAAATAAAATCTGGTAGTAGACAAGGCCTATACCAGTAACATATAAAGAAAAGAAATTTATGAGAGATTGTGAAAGCCATCGATGTTGGAGGCGAACAACGGCCCCACGTGCCTCTAGGAGAGAGTGTCAGGGACCTCTGACGTCGATTTACAAAATTGTATTTTTGTTTGCGGCCCATTAATATTTTCCCGGTTGCAGGAGAGGAGTCAGATTGTTTGTAACTCAAGATCTAGACGTCGCTCCTGTATCGGTGGTCTATCGCCACAGTCACTCTGTGGGTATAGGCCTAAACTTCTATTTCTTTCTTCATGAGACTGTCTTTTCTATTTATCTTTAAATACAATTCTTCATGGACTAAGCTGACAAATAGACTAATGTAGGAGACATAGGTGGGATTATTGAGTGTAATCTGTAGAGTAAGGACTGGATTAGGAATTGAAAACCTTTATTTATTCAAGAAAAAAAAACACCCAGTATAATATATATATTGAACTATCCTGAAGTTGCAAATGTAAATGACTACACAAGTCAGTAGTAAATTAGAAGAAGACGTTCTAGTAGATACCTGAAAAAAAAAAAAGAAAGAAAATTAAAGTAATTAATTAAGGATTTGTTATTGTTGAACAGAGAACGTACTTATATAGTTAAAATTGGGTATACTAACCTTGAATAATCAAATATTATCCTACCAATACAAGTGTTGAATGGTTAATGTAGTGTAAATGTAATTTATTGTATATAAGATTGTTATTGTTGAAAAAAGAAAGAAAATAATATATTAAATAAATTATGGTTATTGTTATGCAAAGTAAATTAACGTGAAGTTCAGATTTTTGACCCTTATCCTTGTAATGGTTTGAGAGTAGCTGGTTTTTGTGCTAAGTTACATACTTTGGTAGTGAGTATTGAAAAAAGGAGAAAAAGAAGAAGCAGAATAAAAAAAAAAACGAAAGGTAAATCCGAACCCAATTCCCGTCTCCACTGTTAATTTAAAAGCTAGTCGAGGGGCATGTAGGTACATAGCCTGTGTATCTATAATTTAATTTGTGTCTGGGCTGATACATAACAAAAAGAAAAGAGGAAGCGTATTGATGATGGCGCCCGTTAATATAAATTTTCATCAATATTATCAAGACTGGGTAAATTGTTAAAAGAGAGAGGAAGTAGACTGAGAGTAGGAAGTTTGCAATCACCCGGTGTCAAAGGTAGTTGTACTGAACGTTGGAATGTGGACTATGCAGGCAGTGTTGTGATGACACGACAGGTGTATGAGTGACCTTGTTTTGTAGGAGTTCAGTAAACTTATATACTACGATTGAGAATAATCACATATTAGTCGTCACAGATTTTGGCGAAGAATTTTGGCGAAGATTTAATCCAAGAAGTTAAGGAACTTTATAGCATAAAGTAAGAAAAGCCCGTCACAAATTTTGGCGCCCAGCGTGGGGCGAGTTGTGTTAAAATCACAGATTTTGATAGCCCATATCGTGGGGCTGAGTAGTGTTAAAACAAAACAGTATTGCTAATTGTTGCAACTTAATTTAGTTAAAATTGTTAAAAAAAAAAAAAAAAGAAACCTTTATTCAGTTGAAGTTCCATATTATGATAGCCCATAGCGTGAGGCAGTGATAGTTTGATATCCTAACGTGAGGCGAGATAGGGTTAAAAGAATTTTGGGAGTTAGGTTAGTATAACTGAAATTTATTCTCAAAAAAATAAATAATAATAATAACATATTTTTGGGAAAAGAATAATGACTATTGACAAGTAAGGACTTCTATAGATGACTAAGACAGACGACTGAACTATTGTGTGTTCTAATCTTTTTTTTCCAGTGGTATTGTTAATATATAAATATGGCTACTTATGTTGATCCGTATGCACAAATAAGAGCAGCTGAGCTAACCCAAGCTATTAGGAAGTTGAGGAAGGCGGATTTAGAGGCAGAATGTGATAGAGTAAAGTTACCGACCACAGGTACAAGGGATGAGTTAAGACAACGCTTGTTAGATTATGCCCGTAAGAACCCTCAGTCATTTCAAGTGTTAATTACGGCTTTTGCTCTGAGTCAGGAAGTTTTGGAAGAAGATTTAGTTGAACATAATATAACGGTACCACAAGATTCATATGGAGATGTAGTGTATACATGGGTTAAGTTAATGCGTAGGAAGGCCATGGCGGTAGCTGATTCAGAAGAAGTTGTACCAGTAGTACCATCGTTTACAATTCAGTTAGAGCCACATAAACCAAATACTTTGGATCTGGTTCGTAAATGGAACATTAAATTCAAACCTGGGGATAGTATTTACTTATTTTTGGAGAGATTGGAAGATTTAAAACAAAGTTCTAAGTTACAGGGTGTAGAGTTATTGTCAGTATTACCCGAAATTTTACAAGATTCAGCTTTACTTTGGTACAGGAACAGATTAACAGATTGGCCTACATGGGAAGCTTTTTTGAAAGAATTTAGAGAATATTATTTGCCTATTGATGAGGAAGATTCGCTTTTGGATGAGATTAGACAGAGAACGCAAGGTCCCAAAGAATCGATTTTTGATTATGTTAATGCTATTCAAACGTTAATGAGGAGGCTGAGTACTCCAATGAGTCCTCAACAAATGATGAAGACTGTTATCAAAAATTTGCGTCCTGATGTAAAATTGTACCTTAGACCTGCAGAGATTCAAACTATAACAGATTTAATACGTGTAGGTAGACAGTATGAACAAATATTGTTAGATTCTGAGAGATATATTCCTCCTCCAACGCAGGTTAGAGCTACAATTAAAGAAACGGCTTATAAACCTCAGAGACAAGTTGTTATACCTTCAGTTCATACAGCGCTAGGAATTCAGGGAAAACAGGAACTTCCATCGTCCGAGTTACAAAAGAAACCCCATGTTAGTTTTTCTGCAAAGACGTGGGATAAGGAACGGAATTCAAGTCCTGTAAATGATTCTAGAATGGTTAAAGTAATAGAAAATAAAGAAAGACAGGATGAGTCGAGGGATAATGGTAAAAACACCACTTTGCGTTTTTCAAATAATCAGCGATGTTGGAATTGTGATAAAATAGGACATAGGCAGTTCGAGTGTAAAGCACCTCGTAGAGTTACTCCACGCGCTACGATTAAATGTTATAATTGTAATAAGCTTGGACATAGGTCTATTGATTGTAGGATGCCCCAAGAAAGAAAAGTTAGGCCTACAAATTCCTTATGACAATTAACTAAAAATCAGGCTTGTGTGATGTTAAATATAAATCCTACAGATTTAGTTAATGGAGATAGATGTTTTGTTGAAATTTTGCTGGAGGATATTACATTTATTGCTTTAATAGATTCCGGTTCAGATAAAACTTATGTGGGAGAGAAGGGTGATTTTTTGTGTAAAATGTTAGATTTAGCAGTAGAAGAATCTGAAGTTAGGGTGGTGCAACTAGCAGATAAAACTTATAGTTCTATAACAGGAGAGAGAACTTTTGAGATGAAATTGCAGGACAGGATCTTTCAGATAAAATGTAAAATTATGCCAAATTTAGCAGTAGATATGATTCTGGGCATGGACGTTTTGAAACAAATTGGGTTAGTAGTAGATTTGCAAGATGGGACTTGGTATTTCAAAGATGAACCAGCAAAAATTTTTCAATTTGTTAAGGCTATAGATTTAAAAGAAGAAGATCAACTACATAATATTCTTACTTTACCTACACCTCAGGAAAGGGACAGATTGAATATGTTTTTGGAAAATCAGTTACAGAAATTTGATCAGTGTACTGGACTTACAGACTTGATTTCTCATGTTATTGATACAGGCGATGCAAAACCTATAAAACAAAGATATTATCCAGTATCACCCATTTTGGAAAAAGTTATACACGCGGAAATAGATAAAATGTTATTGGAAAAAGTTATAGAGCCTTCAAATTCACCTTGGTCGTCTCCGGTAGTTATGGTAAAGAAACCAGATAGAACATGGAGGTTCTGCGTAGATTTCAGAAAAGTAAACAATTGTACTAAAAGAGATAGTTATCCTTTGCCATACATTGAACATGTGTTGAGTAAATTACGACATGCTAGGTATATCAGTACAATAGATTTGAAAAATGGGTATTGGCAAGTTCCATTAGATGAAGCAAGTAAAGAAAAAACAGCATTTACCGTACCTGGTAGAGGATTGTATCAGTTTCGAGTTATGCCTTTTGGAATCCATAACGCACCAGCCTCGTTTCAAAGATTAGTTGATACTATATTAAGAGAAGAGATAGGAGAGAAATGCTTTTGTTATTTGGATGATATAGTACTTATTAGTGAGACGTTTGAAGAACATTTGTCCTTGTTAGAAAAAGTTTTAGAGAAATTAAGAAAAGCTAACCTGAAAATTAATAGGGAAAAATCAAAATTTTGCAGAAGTGAATTAAAATATTTGGGTCATATCATTACTCCATTAGGAATTGCTGTAGATTCAGATAAAATCTCGTGTATCCTTGAGTATCCAGCCCCTACAAAAGTCAAGGAAGTACGAGCATTTTTAGGATTGGCTTCTTGGTACCGACGATTCATTCCATTTTTTTCTGAAGTTGTAAAGCCCCTCACTGCACTTCTGAAAAAGAATCAGAAATGGCGTTGGACTAAGGAATGTCAGGAATCTTTTGATGAATTAAAATCGAAATTATCTAGTAGTCCTATATTAACTTGTCCAGATTATACTAAACCCCTAGTGCTACAGACCGACGCTAGTTTTTCAGGACTAGGAGCAGCATTAATTCAGACAGGAGAGGAAGGAGAGGAAAAAGTAATAGCTTATGCTAGTAGAACTTTAACGGTAGGTGAGCAAAAGTGGGCAATAGTTGAGAAGGAATTGTTAGCTATATTGTGGGCAGTTCAAAAGTTTCGTCCTTATTTGGAAGGTTATCATTTTAAAGTATATACTGATCATTTTGCTCTGAAATGGTTAAATACATTACAGAATCCGACCGGACGATTAGCTAGGTGGAGTTTATTGCTCCAGGAGTATGATTTTGAAGTAATACATAGGCCTGGTAGATTACAAAAAGTTCCGGATGCTTTATCTAGAATACACGAAGGGAAAGTTCAAGAGAAAACGGTAGAGGAAGAATTTTGCCTCTTGTTGACTGATAACTCTGAAGTAGTGGAATGGGAAAATATACAAGATGCTTGGTATATTAAGCGGAAGGAGCAAGTACAAAGTAAACCTAAATTTTGGCCAGATTGGAAGGTCGTAGATGAGAAGTTGTACCATTTAAGATTAGATCAGTTAGAACAAACTTTAGAGGGAACAGTGAATAGGTGGAAATTAGTTATTCCGCAAGATTATAGGATTAAAGTATTACAGGAATGTCATGATGCACCTACTGCAGGACATATGGGAATAGCTAAAACTTTCTTTAGGATAGCAAACAAGTATTATTGGCCGGGAATGTTTAGAGATGTTGCTAAGTATGTTACTGCTTGTGAAATATGTCAGAGACAGAAAGTGTTACAGACGGCTCAAGCAGGACCAATGCATTTTTACCAGAAAGAGAAACCTTGGATGACTGTAGCTACTGATTTGTTGGGACCTTACCCACGTTCCAAAAAAGGGAACCGATACATTGTAGTATTTCAGGACACCTTTACCAAATATGTAGAATGTAAAGCGTTAAGGAAAGCAACCAGTAGAGCAGTTACGGAAGCATTTTATGAATTGATTATCCTTAAATGGGGAATTCCGGGATATTTGCTGATGGATAATGGACCGCAATATACTAGTAAATTAATGCGAGAGATAGCTAAAGCTTTTAATATAACTCCTTGTTATTTACCTGTATATTCGCCACAAGGAAATCCAGTAGAAAGAGTCAATAGAGTATTGAAAACAATGATTTCTAGTTATATTCAAAAGGATCAAACAGTTTGGGATGTGTATTTGAGAGAATTTAATTTTGCTATAAATACGGCTAAGCATAGTTCCACTGGATGCACTCCTTATATGCTAAATTATGGGAAGGAGCCTGAAATTATCAGTAGGATTGAAAAGGTGGAAAACCAACCGATTCATAAAGAAATTCCAAAAATTTGGGTGGAGAGACTCAATAAATTGAAAACGGTACGTTTAATGGTTAGACATAACTTAGAAACCGCCTATAAGAATTCGAGTCATTATTATAATCTTCGGAGGAGAGAGATGAGATTTCGTCCAGGAGATCTAGTGTTAAGAAGAAACTTTAAATTAAGTGATGCCTCACAAGCTTATACAGCAGGTTTAAGTGCAAAGTTTGTCGGGCCCTATATTATAAAGAAAAAGTTCAGTGAAAATAGCTACGAACTGACAAACCGTTTTGGTAAAAAGTTGGGAAAGTGGCACGTCAAAGACTTGAAACCCTTTGTTCCTGGATAAACATTCTTTAAGGCTGGTAAAAGAGACACGCACAAAAAAAAAAAAAAAAAAAAAAAAAAAAATGAATGTGACCTGTGTCAACATTATTTTTTTTTTTTGGTGAGTGAGGGAAGAATGTAACGACGCAAATAGCGACGTGCATAATCAACGATAGGAGACCATTCCTAAACAAAGGAAGGGTTGGGGGACCGCAACTAATCGATATTGAACATTTTTATGATTATCGATACTGCCCTGAATTTTATTTGAATTACAGAAAAGGAGAGGTGCGCATGCGTCGACGGTGAATCGACGAGGGAGACGTGCGGAACCTGAAAGACGGTTAGTAGTACGTGCCTGACCACGAGACAGAGAAGTCGAAAAGGCAGAAGGGAGAAGACGAGATTGGGATGGGTGACAGCGGTAGAGGCGTTCTGGCATAATGGTGTGTCAGACTTTCATCTAAAGGAAATTCTGGTTGTGAACTTCCTTGACACGGCTATATGGAGATAGTCATTAATCAGAAGAATACACCAAGTCGGCCAGTACGAGACACCGCTACAGCGAACATCAGCTGTGAGAGTGAGTCGTGACTGCTCGCTCTGAATAAGAGCAGATATGGACATCAGGAAGTAATGGAAGACAACTCAGGATCGGAGGATAAGTTGGACATCACTGGTTGAGTATAGTCGTCTAGACTTTTTTTTTTCTCTTATTGTTTGGGGAGTGAGAAAATTGAGATATCCTTTTTTTTTAAGGATGGTTTCTAAGTCATGTATGGCGATTAGACACCGTATGGAATAATAGAATAGAATAGAATAGAAACCTAGAAGTGAGAATTCTAGAAGTAAAGTGATGAAATCCAGTAATCCAACTATTTTCTATTTCTGGTCTAAATTAAATATAAAAGAGCAGTCTAGAGCCTAACAACTGAATGCCAAAGATATATCTCTTCACTTTAAGTTTTTTGGGTAATTGTCCCACGAATGAATACATAGCTAGGGGCAATTGGTGATGCTCATATAAACTTTGTTATTTTTGAGACAGGACGCGAGGGGAGTAAGGAAGAAAGGTAATTAAGGGGCATGCTTAGTACTTCTTACGAGGGCCTCTCCCTCTTGGGTTTCTTTCAGGTGACGGGTGACTATCTATAAATAGATTTCATGCTGGCCTGTAATGTTAAGTTATGTTTTTTTATAGAGATTTATCTACAAGCGAAGGTGTATGGAATATGGTAGAGGGGGATAAGAAGTGGAAAGATTGAAGGGCAAAAGAAGGCCTACGAGTGGTAGTGCATTAGGTGTGTACCATTGGAAAATTTACATGTTAGGGTAGAAGTAGAAGTCACTAAAGGGGTTATAGAGAAGCTTACTAATCTGGGCGTGAATTAGTTTCAGTTAGAATTCTAGGGAATTTAGAGACAAAAGAAGATTGGGTGCCCATGCTAAAGAGTAGTAACGTAAGAAGTAGGAAAACTAGAATAACCACCGAGTGAATTAAATCAATGGTATAAGCTGAAGGGAACTCTACTTAAAGAAAGAAAGGGGTTAAAAGATAATAGCTGATGACTGGTCAGGTTAGAAAGAGGAGAGTGAGTTGAAAGATAACAGCAAATGATTGGTTAGGTTAGAAAGAGGAGAATAGGAAATTGCGAGTAGTGTACTGATGATAAGTAGTTTATTAGCAAGTACTAGAGATTGTAAGGGTGAGGTGAGGGAACGCCGGAAGTATCCCGAATCAAACAAATAAAATCTGGTAGTAGACAAGGCCTATACCAGTAACATATAAAGAAAAGAAATTTATGAGAGATTGTGAAAGCCATCGATGTTGGAGGCGAACAACGGCCCCACGTGCCTCTAGGAGAGAGTGTCAGGGACCTCTGACGTCGATTTACAAAATTGTATTTTTGTTTGCGGCCCATTAATATTTTCCCGGTTGCAGGAGAGGAGTCAGATTGTTTGTAACTCAAGATCTAGACGTCGCTCCTGTATCGGTGGTCTATCGCCACAGTCACTCTGTGGGTATAGGCCTAAACTTCTATTTCTTTCTTCATGAGACTGTCTTTTCTATTTATCTTTAAATACAATTCTTCATGGACTAAGCTGACAAATAGACTAATGTAGGAGACATAGGTGGGATTATTGAGTGTAATCTGTAGAGTAAGGACTGGATTAGGAATTGAAAACCTTTATTTATTCAAGAAAAAAAAACACCCAGTATAATATATATATTGAACTATCCTGAAGTTGCAAATGTAAATGACTACACAAGTCAGTAGTAAATTAGAAGAAGACGTTCTAGTAGATACCTGAAAAAAAAAAAAGAAAGAAAATTAAAGTAATTAATTAAGGATTTGTTATTGTTGAACAGAGAACGTACTTATATAGTTAAAATTGGGTATACTAACCTTGAATAATCAAATATTATCCTACCAATACAAGTGTTGAATGGTTAATGTAGTGTAAATGTAATTTATTGTATATAAGATTGTTATTGTTGAAAAAAGAAAGAAAATAATATATTAAATAAATTATGGTTATTGTTATGCAAAGTAAATTAACGTGAAGTTCAGATTTTTGACCCTTATCCTTGTAATGGTTTGAGAGTAGCTGGTTTTTGTGCTAAGTTACATACTTTGGTAGTGAGTATTGAAAAAAGGAGAAAAAGAAGAAGCAGAATAAAAAAAAAAACGAAAGGTAAATCCGAACCCAATTCCCGTCTCCACTGTTAATTTAAAAGCTAGTCGAGGGGCATGTAGGTACATAGCCTGTGTATCTATAATTTAATTTGTGTCTGGGCTGATACATAACAAAAAGAAAAGAGGAAGCGTATTGATGATGGCGCCCGTTAATATAAATTTTCATCAATATTATCAAGACTGGGTAAATTGTTAAAAGAGAGAGGAAGTAGACTGAGAGTAGGAAGTTTGCAATCACCCGGTGTCAAAGGTAGTTGTACTGAACGTTGGAATGTGGACTATGCAGGCAGTGTTGTGATGACACGACAGGTGTATGAGTGACCTTGTTTTGTAGGAGTTCAGTAAACTTATATACTACGATTGAGAATAATCACATATTAGTCGTCACAGATTTTGGCGAAGAATTTTGGCGAAGATTTAATCCAAGAAGTTAAGGAACTTTATAGCATAAAGTAAGAAAAGCCCGTCACAATCTGTAGGCCTACATAAAACATTATATGTGATTTTTAAAAAGCACTTAAAATAAAATGGAAATATAAATATAGTTCTTATAAAATAGCAAAATTATTAGGATATTTTTTTCGCTATATACTTTAATCAGAATGAATATTAAAGGAACACAGACTTACACATTCATGATATGATCTCCTAGTATCATTGCATCTTTGGTTCAGTTTATACTCTGGTTGTCATGAAAATAATAAACTATTAAAAACAGGTGATATCATCGGTCAAGATAATACACGACTTCCTACGAAGGGAAAAAAGTTCCGGCAGTCAGTTTTTTCACTCACACAAACCAGTGCAACATTTAAAATATCACTAGCACCCGTGTGAAAAGCGAGCCTTTTCTTTGCTAATATTAAATTAATTCCACGTAACATAACATCAGATCTATTACCGACGGGGTAAACATTATATGTGATTTTTAAAAAGCACTTAAAATAAAATGGAAATATAAATATAGTTCTTATAAAATAGCAAAATTATTAGGATATTTTTTTCGCTATATACTTTAATCAGAATGAATATTAAAGGAACACAGACTTACACATTCATGATATGATCTCCTAGTATCATTGCATCTTTGGTTCAGTTTATACTCTGGTTGTCATGAAAATAATAAACTATTAAAAACAGGTGATATCATCGGTCAAGATAATACACGACTTCCTACGAAGGGAAAAAAGTTCCGGCAGTCAGTTTTTTCACTCACACAAACCAGTGCAACATTTAAAATATCACTAGCACCCGTGTGAAAAGCGAGCCTTTTCTTTGCTAATATTAAATTAATTCCACGTAACATAACATCAGATCTATTACCGACGGGGTTACTAATGTGGGAATGTTTAACTGCAGAAGAACATGCAATGTTGCATACTGCAAACATAGAGGTACATTATTAAGTGTCTATTTTGGCTTTTACTGCATGCATTTCCTATGTCTGTGTTGATAATGCAGTGTAACAGTAATTAGTAGTGTAGTGTGGAGTTTATTATGGTTGTTATCGCAGGAGTTATTGCCATTACCTACTCTGTTACTTGCGGAAGAGGCTGCTGTATCCATGCTGCCAGTCCGATTCTATTGTCTAGTTGCAGTTGTTATTACGTTTGTCAAACGAATAGATGTATATTTCAATACTAAGACGCGCGTCACTGCATGCATTGTTCTCTCAAGTGAGAGAGATTATATTTGGTAAATTTTTTTAATGCCTTAAAATAAACTTAAGCGTGCTAATGTTGTGGGTGTTTTACTGTTGTTTAACGTCGTTCCCAAGTTCTGGACCATTTTGTTTATCTCTGGTTCGTGAATAATGTCTATTAAAACTAGGGATGGGTCCGCGATACCTCGATACTCTCGATACTTGCATGATATCGGCATCGAACGATACTTCAGAAAACTCGCTCGATACTTTTTCGATACTTTTGTAATTCTGCAATTATGCAATTAAGTGAGAATGATAGTATTTTTTAACAAAACCTTGTAAGTGGACTGTTTAAAAAACTAATTTTAGTTTTAATGTTGAGTTTAAAAATTATTATAGGCTACTGATGACATTAAATTTTGTATTAAATCTGCATTAAATATGCAGACTTAATTAATTTAGTTGGTGTTACACAGTTCTCTCAAATTTTAATTTTCAATGTACCTACTTATTGAAACTGGAAATGTTGAAGGTATCGAGTATCGAAGTATCGAGTATCGAGGAAAAAATCATGTATCGGTATCGAGTATTGAGTATCGAGTATTGAGTATCGAGAAAATGTGGTATCGACCCATCCCTAATTAAAACGTACGGAGTGGATCACGTTACGAATGCCAGCCTAAAAGACAAAAGAGCACTAAAAATATATATTCTATCAGACTAATAATAATTGGTTTACCTATTTCATTAATAGACGGATATTATACTTTTGATTTGCACTAAATAACCCGAAGGATATGTTTGAGATCTGTCACTCATAGCCCTCTGTTTCGATAAATATACAAGTCGTAGTCAGATAATATGTATATACAGGGTGTTTCAAAAATACTTTTACAAACTTCGGGCATGGGTTCCTTACACCAAAAGAAGGAAAAATCTTCATATGAACATACCTGTCTGTCCCATAATCCTTGTTTTCTCGTTAGGAACTGTTCAATACATTGGTACACTCATAACATGTCAACACACAAAACTCACAAAAAAAATGCTCGTAACAACTGCAAATGTGTTAAAATATGTCTATTGGAAGTTGTTACGAGAATTTGTTATGAGTTTTGTGTGTTGATGTGTTATGAGTGTACCAATGCGTTGAACAGTTCGTAACGAGAAAACAAGGGCTATGGGACATATGCTCGTATGGACTTTTTTCCTCCTTTGGTGTAAGGAACCCATGCCCGAAGTTTGTAAAATAATTTTTGAAACACTCTGTATAAAGGTGAACGAATTTTCAACTTCTACTTTCAGATAGGTGAGTTATAATATTGAAATTCTTCTTTTTGAATCTTCAGCAGGAGATAAATATGGCGTGGGCGGGTAAAAGCTTTTGCAGTGATCGGCCGTCCGATTTCTGATGAAGGCTATGGACTATGCTAATAAAAGTCCAGTGGTTTTATGTTTGATTCGCACTGTAATAAAACAATTCTCTAGAAATTAATTAGAAAAAGTTGTTCGAAAAAATTCGTAATGATATTAAGAAATCATGAGATGATATGCTTTATTCAGTTACCTAGAACTAATTCTACCTGGAATGCTGCACAAAATCATTCTAGGAAACATTAAATAGTGTACGACAGCGTTTTTTTTTCTTTTAAATACTTTATTGTATTTAATGGAGTGTTTTTGTACAGTTCTGCTGTACTGTTGCACTTTGCACACAATTCGAGGTATGTAATTGACCACGGTGACGCCAGTGTATAGCATAATTGTTATTGTGGAGGACGGCCGGTGAGCCAGCGATTGGATTAGCTGGTGTCCTGGTCGACAAGGGGCAGAATTCTCAGAGACAAGAGCTGGATTCAATTTAGGGGCATCGGGCGCAGTGTCTTGTCACACTAACTCCTTGGGAAGCACAGCCATGTTTATTTAATGTGAGACACTGGGTGTGCATCCACATGGTTGTGCACAGTGACCTATTTCAACGACATTTATTTATATCAAAATTTTTCTTCTATATAATATTATCATACAATGTGAACAATAGTAAAATAAATACGATATCTACATTCTTTTACATATTTTTCATCTTTTGAAACATGTTTCTTTGTACCACTTCGTGTTGTTTAATTATTAATGAAGACATTTTAATAACAAAAAAAGTTATATATGTTGAGATATTCTTCCCGCTAACCAACCGCAATCTAATTCAGTACCTTTCTTCAATGTTACTATAAAAATAATACATGCACGATGTGTCGAGAGTGGTCTGCTAAAATGCTTTTCGTATAAACTTGAGATTTTCAAACTTAACTAAGATATAAACCGAAATTAAAGTTTAAAATTTCATTTTAATATTTCAATTTGTCTTTGAGATATTAATTCATTTGACTGTTAAATCAAGTTTGACATCTATCTCCTCCGAAAGATATTCCAATAAGGTTTTCCATTCTTTATAATTATGTAGATTCTTTGATGCATGCTTTTCAAATTTACTTATGGATTTTTTTGATACTCTGTAGCCTATACTTTTTGTATAAAAATATTTACCCAGGAAATGAAAAGTTAAAAACTGACCTTCGATTACACTGAATATTAAAAAAAGAACTAAGATATATACAGAAAATCTAATTAGTATTTTATTTAAAAAATTGGAATGTGCAAAAACAGCCAAGTCTCGTTCTTAACTTTACATTTATAATAAATACGGTGTAATGTTTACATACAACTGGCCTGAACAGCCATTAGAGACAGATGGACAGGCATAAAAAGCGACGTGCATTTCGGACATAATATCTTTTGGGTTATAGGTAAAGATCTCGCACGAAATCTGTGCCGATGAGACCGTTATTCTCTAGAGAGAAACATGCTATTGTGCGAGAGAGAGAGGTAGCTTGGCCTTTACAAATAGAAAGGGAGGTACTGTTGTGCGAGAGAGATAGGTAGCAGGCCAATCGACGCTACCGTCCCCACGAAAATGTAATGCAATGACTTAGGCAATCGGCACAGATTTCGTGCGGGATCTTTATCACGAGATTTCTTTTCCAGTGTTATTTCGATTTAGACTTTTGCATGAGCACTATACTTCTCTACAGTCACTATCTCGTCGTGTATATCCAGAAGTAAGAAGACAGTAACCTCCGAGAAAGTAGTAAGACAATATATTGCAAAATTATTTACCTAGATTTAAACCGTAAACAAATGAGATGACATTGATAAACGTATATTTATTTAAAATTAGTATTTACACGTTATTAAAGAGAAAGAAAAACGGGCTTTTTTAAAACCACCTTGAAAACACAACGTTTACGCACTGGGTTGGTTTGTAGGATAAGTATTAATTTGTATAAGCAGCTTACAACAAGTGCGAGCCGCATTTTATCTGCTTTAGCATACACTCCTCAGATTTCCGATACTCGTGTTTTATATTCTCAATATGGATTTTTCTAAACTCGGGCATTTTTAACTTCTCACCAGCTTATTGCATGCATGAATAAAACAGTTCCATGGTGTATACATAATGAAATAACTCTGAACTATTAAATGGGGTACATAAGCTATGCAGATAATCTGTTTTCAAAGTTTTAAGCATGCATTATACAATTTGCAATATCGTTTCCTCTTATGAGCTTTTTAACTTCATATTACGATAGATGAAATCTAATTACGAACCCGCTGTAATACTTGATGAATGCTCGTATTAATATCAATTCAGCTTTAAAAGAGTTAAATGTTCACTCCATAATTAGTCTGCAATTTCTGCGACTGAGGTGAATCCTCATTACATCTTTAAATGGACCAAAGAAACGATAGTATGATGAAACGAGACTGTGACTATGCAGAATGGCTCAAAACCTCGAAATACAGTTTTCAATAGTGTGAAGGAGATATTTCATCAATGGCAAGACTTTCTTTGAGCATTCAGAAGTTAGTTGAACGTTGGATCAGGTGCATTGAAAAGCACAGGACTGTGTTGAATAAATAATGCAATAATTGTAAGGCCTCCACTGCTGCTTAAACTCGTTATAAAAATTGAGTGTGGATACATCCAGGCTTGTCCTCATACATATTACAAACTAGTACTGCTATTCAGATGACAGATAAATGAGACTAAAATAAATAATAATTAATTAGAGTTAGACCTTGGGAAATAGGAGAAGATTTGTATTACTTTTTGTATTCCTAGCTAAAAAAAAGCACATGAGCTGGCTTGCACCGAATCAAAATTGAGTTTTTAATCAATGGAAATTTATATTATTTAAATTTCCAAACAAGTTACGTTGAATTAAATAATGTGTTTTCATTCTGCTTGGCAGCATGTGACGTATTAATCACTGCACGTTGATGCCTTACGTGTCCAGTAATGAGCTGATGTTTTATCAGATAAAATTTCATCCTTGCGACCCGACGAAGGATATTATAAGATGACCGATCGTGATTAGTCTACATCCGAGAAATTTCTAAACGTTTTTAGTCAATACCAAACACGCGGCGTATGAGTGGAATAGTCATTACAAAATGGCAGCCACATTTCGTGCACTGAAATGCTGTCTCCGTGATAATTAATTTCCACAATATTACTAAGTGATTCTTTTTCCTACCTATTTGTAAATATCATGTGAACAACAACCTTTTACTAGCCTTTTAGAAAACTACAGTATGAGTAAATTGTATATGAAATAAATCCATAAATAGCAATGTTTGTACATTTTCTTTTATATTCAAATATGATTTTCACTAAATAGGAATAAAAAATAATCACTAAGAAATGTTGATATATGTGAGAATTATCTCGGAAACGGAATTTTAGTGCACAAAACGTGACTGCCATTTGGGAGCGATAATTTATCCATAACTACAATAATTTTATTAATTCTGAAAATAGAAAAAAAAAAAAAAAAAAGCATGTGCGATTACGAGGTTGCAGAAAAATCAATTGCTGAGAAAAAATAATAAAGGTTACCTATTTCACAGTACTCGAATCCCTATGTTCCCCCTTAACGAGACGGGAGTGACCCGAGAATGCATTGGAGATGACGTGTTTCAGGAGACGTTCCCAAGGGCCTTTGTTTGAAGCAGGTATGACGCTTGAAGCAACTTAAACATTTATAAGAAAGCGACTTCTTCCTGTATTCATAAAAGAGGGCACACTACATGGTGCTTCAGAATTCAGTATGTATACCGATAAAGTTCGTCTACAAGTGTATGGTGCCACTAAAGGGAATTTGTCTGTTTTACTCAGTAGGCCTACTCGGGGATGAACAAATTCTCAAAGAAGAAAGGAAAGTGATTTTTTTTTGCTATGTGCATTGAACCAATATTCTTACATTCCCTTCAAAGAATAGGCTCTGTAGACCTAATATTAATTAAATGCAAATTATTTTTGCATGATAACGCAGTTATTGTATAAAAAGTATTGATTCAATGAATATTATATTTAAAAAAAAAATTAGATTAAATGTGTGAAGAAATTTGAGAGTTCCAAATTATATTCTGAATGATAGCCATGCGTTCATATTATGCTTTTCTGCAAAACACCGCCGGCGTGGTCATGTGATTAGCGTCGCTGACAACAGATCCCTCAGTCCGGATTCGATCCCTGGTACCCCCTCGTAATTTTCTGAGGTAGAGAGATCTGGAACGGGGTGCATTCAGCCTCGTGACCAAAATTGAGGAGCTAGATAGAGAAGTAGAAGTGGGTGTCGGCATGTTGACCACATGCCCTCAATCCTGCCATCTGCCTATGGTAGATGATGCAGCGGTTGGGTGGTAGGCCTGGTCCCTTCAGGGATATAGCGCCATGGAGTTTAGTTTAGTTTTAGGTTTTTTTTCCTGCAAAACTCATACCGCATACTGGAAGGCGAAATTAACCGAATTTATTCGACTGCGCGGGCAGTCTTTGGTGTTCCCAAAAACCTTTGTTCTTGTTTCTCGATCTCACTTCTTGTAGCCCTATAGCCTATCATTCGAATGAAGTATTCGAATACTTGTACACGATTCTCGATATTTCGAGCAAATCGAATAATTCCGATCTTTTTATTCGCGAACTATCATAACTAAGTTTTCTGATGCACTTCTCTCTATTCAGTTACGAAGCTATTCACACCTCTAAAAATGAACAGGAGCAAAGTGTTGATCGGGAGATGAGGAAGAGAAAAGGAAAGGTCACGTGGATGGAGTAATGAGGCTTAAAAGTGGAGAAAGAAAATAATTAGTGGAAGACAGACGGAAGTTGCTCATTACGAAGTGATAATTTTCAAGGGCGGAGGTCCCACATCTTCTGAGGTACAAATGTAGTTCTCGCGTGTCAATGCAGTAATTGATACAAATATACACGCTAGCCACTCACAAATCAAACCATTAGTATTCACTTTATTCGCTCCGAAAATCTTACGTTTCCTGCATCATCTCATAAACAATTTAATTGCCACACGTAGAACGCCGGAGCAAGTAGAATCCTTGTTCTAAATTTCTTAATTTTACTGCATTGTCTCTTTTTTTTCCATTTCCTTTTTATTGAATTCAACTAGGAGACGTCCTAATGATGTAGTGGAGAACCCTTTTACTCCAGAACTAAGGGTTTGGGTCCATTTTTTAAGTTTTTCAGGAATGGGGGATTACATTTGTATTAATTATAATATTTTTATTAAGTTATCAATATATTATGTATTGCTTTTCAGCAAAGATTTAGCCTACGTATCTCAGACTCCTTAAATTAAAATGACGGAAGCTTAAATTGCTATTTTCTCAGTTCTTTAAAAGAATATCCTGAAAATCTTTAATCGGCCTACATTTTGAAGTACGGAGGCCTTGAGAAATACAACACACTTTTCATTTCGATATCTTGTGTAGTTTTTAAATTAATAATTAATTACTACAGCAATGTATTCACCTTGACACACTTAGATGCCACTCTTCTAGGCTATATATTTTTAGATTACAATTTTGAGAAGTAAGGCGGATAAAATTTCAAAAGATCACATCGGGAATCAAACCCGAGGTGTTCTCTATGTTTTACAAAGAGCATTCATACTCTATTAAACTTTTGGAAAATTTACACAATTCTTAATATAACTGGTCTAGAAAAAATTTAAAGTTGTCTCTATCTTGAACAAAAATAGTCAATTCCAACTAATTAGAGGTCGAAGAACAAGAATATGACACCAGAAATGTTTTGTTAGCTCTTGGTTCAAAGATATTCATATATATACATGTATGTATGGAACTTCTCCCTTTGGTTCCTTACTATGTAATTATTCACTCTGAGCGTTTCTCTTTTTTTGGTTTTCGTTTGTAATCTACTTCTGGGGCATCTCTCATGACATTCCAGCAATAGTCTGCAAGCATAGATGAGTTCCACTTGCCCTGATACCGTCTTTCCATTGTTGAAATGTCTTGATGGAAGCGCTCCCCGTGTTTGTCAGTCACAGCGCCACAATTGCTTGGAAAGAAGTCGATATGTGAGTCCAAAAAGTGTATTTTCAACGACATATTACAACCTAGCTCTTGGTATGTCCTCAGAAGTTCATTAACAGCTAATTGTAATTTTCTGTTCTTCGATTTCCCAAGAAATAGTGAACAGCATTTTTGAAGGCTTCCCAAGCTGCTTTCTCTTTCCCTTCAATGACCCTATTAAATATTTCATTCTTCAACAGCTCAAGAATTTGTGGTCCAACGAAGATTCCCTCTTTGAGCTTTTTATCACTGAGATTTAGGAATTTTGTCTTTCAATACTTGAAAGCTTCTCCTTCTCGATTCATCGCTTTGACTAAATTCTTCATAAGTCCGAGCTTTATGTGTAAAGGTGGAAATACGATTTTATTACGGGAAACTAAGGGAGGGTACTGTATATTCTTTTTCCCAGGTTATATCATTTTCCTTTCAGACCAGTTTTTTCGTATGTAGTGTAATTTCCTGTCGCGACTATCCCATTCGCAATGGAAGCAACAATACTTTGTGTATCCTAACTTATTACTGAGAATTAAGAGCACATAGGTTCTTTAAGCACAACAATGGACATTTATGTAAACAAAATGGCTTGTCTAGAAACAAAATACAGTATGGCATACACAGTGTTGAAAACCTTCATTTGTAAAAACCATTACCAGCTTTGCAAAATTTTCCTCTATCATAAAATGAATTCCTGTTTATCAAGGAAATGAGAGCTAAGTAAACATTTTAAACTTCATATTCGTTTATGTCACATCAAAATGAATGGGAATTAACTATTTTTAACTCGGATAGATTTTTTTGTAGACCAGTGATATAATTATAACATTTCCGAATGAAACAAATCTTGACGCCAAATGTTAGGAGAAAGGTATTGTACATTTTTGGTGTAGATACCTTGGTCACAATAGCTGATATCTTCTTCAAATTACTATCCATAAAATTCTTGTTTTTATACTGGCCAAGAAATTTAGTAACCATTTTAGATCATTAATCATTTTCGGAGGAGATAGGCCTATATGCGCGTCCACGAAAATTCTAAGCACATGGATGCACTGCCACCTAATAATAATTTTCACAACTTCTTGAAGCTTTTAGTTTTCTGTTAAATGCAAAATTGTTACAAGTGTCCGACAATAGGACCTGTCTGACAATAGCACCACCTACCCTATGTTCAACTAACGATAGGGATGGGAAACGATTAGATAGAACGGCAGGGTAACGGAGGAGGGCGAGAAGGAATGTCTGAGGGATATTGATAGGCGAAAGATGCTAAGTTTTCACCTAAGGAACCTAACTCAAGTCAACTTGGGCTCGCTTGGCTTAGGCTTGGTGCATGGCGGTTAAGATCACTGATGAAAGGGGTCGAAAAACTGAATCATATGTAAGGGGGAAGAATCTTGGGCTCATATCCTGGCTGTGAGAGTTTGGAAGCATGGAGAGAGAAATATCTACAAATACCTTTTAGGGCGTCGAATAGCAAGCAAAGGGCATGTTAAGCGTAACTCGCAAAGAAAATAAGAAGACTGGGAAATTTTAAATGAAGGCGAGGCCCCTCAGGTTCGAAAAAGCGGAAAATTGGGGAGTGGGTATTGGGGGGGGGGGGGTGAAGGATGTGTTATGAAAATTGAAGCCTTTTTTTTTATTGTAAAGGATAGGCTGTGTGTGTTTGTGGTTATTTTTGTTTTTATTTTTTTATCTCTCTTTTCTTGTGTATTGAATAAGCATGTACGAATCATGCGGAACCGTGAGAGTGATTAAAATAATTTATTACATGAACAGCAAATGAACACAATAAATACACTTACTGACTTAAACACTTTAAAATAATTTTCGAATTAGTTAATGTTTCCTATCCTTTGAATATTTATAAGCATTAAATTTGAATTTTATACATAACTAAAGTAGAGTAGTTTGTCATGCAACAGAACGCTAGAACACTTTTGTAGGAATTGGTTTGGATACATTTACGTTCAGTTCCATTATTCCATTAAATGAAATCTATATGCAAAGCTCGTATCAAGCCAATTTTAAATTTGCTATTTTTTAAGCGTTCCTGCACAAATGAAAGCTATAATTTAATTTATACAGAAATTTTCATTCCACGCTACGCAACATAATGATTTTGAAATAATTACAACTTGTTCCAAACACCCAATATGGGTACATAAAAGCACCAGATACAGTATATCGAAGTGATGTCAATCTTTCCCCTGCTAGTGACGTATAAATTCATTACTTCAAAAATTGTATAAAAGCAGAAGTATAAGACTTATAGATTAATGCTATGTGTAAAGTATCACTATTTTTTTTATCGTGTGTTACTAATGTCATTTATGGAAACCAGCTGTTCTACTGAAATTTTCCAAGTTTATTTCAACCTTGGATCCCACTGATGATTTCACTCGAAGTTTGCTTATATTATTGTGTAATTTCAGCCTTGCAAAGGGTGCAAAGGTTCATAACCATGAAACGCATAGTATTGTATTATTGGAGAGGAAGAATAGAATGATCTTGCAATAACATTCTTATTTTAAAAAGCTGTATCGCTTAAACTATTGGTAATTTTGCGTATGTTTTCTCATTCTACAGCTCTTCCAGCTGGGAAAAGAATGGTAGGGCACTAGTGGGCATGAAAAGCAGTGTTCAGAGGAAGAGTCAATAATATCGAGGGGGGTCATGCCAGAAGGGCGTATTAACATATCTTCTGATTTTGGGTTATATGGCCAGGGAGTATTTAATAATACGATATATACCAGAAGCTGTATGACTCCTGCAACTGAATAACAAACATGGAAAGCAATTCAATTTGGGCCTATAGCAAACACTGAAAGAATTACCAGGATACAAGGGTATAGGTACACGATTTAACGTAAACTTGCAATTTGTTCTTACGCCACTTCTGGCATATGCATTACTTGCTCTATTTTAGTAGTAAGAAAAGTTACCGAAGAAACCATGCCTTCAATCTGAGGAAAAATATTAGGTTGAATCATGCACTGCTAGGTTCCCAAATCACATAAGATTTTTATATTAGCTTCTCCTTTCTTTTTAGACAAAGACAATGTCGCAATGCTGAAAAAAGTTGGACGTTGGGTATTGTTGTGCCTAAAGTTTATAGAAACTTCTGATTCAGGTGTTTCATATTAATAATTATAACAAATCATATCTATATGCTAAAAAAGTGTATTTACTATGTAGATAGGCCTACAAACTAACCTCGATCTTCTTTGTTAAATTTTTTAGATAGCTGGTTCCCATAAGTCGGCTGCGGTGGTCTAGAGGTAGCGTGCCCGCCTCTAGACCCGAAGGTCGCGGGATCAAACCCGGCCGCAGTAGATGGGTTTTTCAGGACGTAAAAATCCTGGGCACGGAGTCCTCCGGGAGGGACTTTAAGCTGGGGGGCCCGTGTCGTAGATTTACGGCACGTAAAAGAACTCCAAGCCTAAATTAGAGCCTCTGGACAAAATTTCTCGGCCCTTTCACGTCCAAGTAATACCTTAGTTTCCGGAGGGGGGTTAAGGGGCGTTGGGCTTACCACCTGTCCCTCTGCCCTCTGTAGGAAAATAAGCATAACAAAATTTCACATTAGTAAACAGAAACCTCCACTTGGAGGCCCTTCGCCCCAACATGGGGGCATAGGATTCGAGAGAGAGAGGTTCCCATAAAACACTCCTCTAGAAAATCTACTAACCCTGAAGAGAAGCTATATCGAAATTCGATGCGTTGACTCTCTCTATTTATAAACCTCTCCGTGCCACTCTACGCATATTATGAGCCCTTTAATTCTAAATGCACCCTATTTATACACGCACTCTTTCCTTACTCGGTATCGTGTGGATTTGCGCTATGCCGGTTTTGTAAATGTCAAGTTCACCCCTCGAAGTCAATTTCTCAAATTCCCAGCAACATTTAAACACCCATGAGGTAGTGGCAAGGGGTAACCCAAGTAGGCTAACAAGATTAAAAGCAATTTAAACAAATAAAAACTTGAAAAAATAACCAGAGGAGGTTACATGAGGTAGTTCTTAATAATCTGCTAGTATAAGGTCAAACAGAAAAGTTATCAGTGTAGACAATTGATACAAACGTAATAAGGAAAAAAGATAAACAAATAAAGATTAAGTGACTGTGACTTATATTACTGTAGATAATTTAACGAGTGTGATCGACTACCGCGACGACCAGACATGTTTAAAAATATGAATTGCATTTATATTGACTATTTCAGAAATAACGCAAGAATTACTACAGGTAAGTAGGCCTATATACATATCGAACCTGGGATGCCAGGCGTACTGCCGACCGTAAATAAAACACTTGCTGAAATTAAGAAATGGGAAGAAACGAAAAGTAGAAATAAACCTAATGAATGTGAAAATAAAAGGAGAAGGAATAGAGGAACTGGAAGATAATGTCTGAATATGACCTTTTGCCTTAATCGAAACTCTCTTGTTTTACATACAAATATAGGCCTAATATTAATATTGAAGCATATCCTCAAGCTCTTAACCAACTCTAGAAACTTAAAATTAGAGAGGGAGGGAGAATACGCACACATAACGAATACTCCAACTCAATTATCATTTTGAAACTTTAAATTAAAAAAATAAAATAACAGACCCCTTTGTCAGTAAAGTGCGTGGATTAATTTGAGAGGCACTGGTTTTCACTCCAACGGTATTCACTATGATTATACAACACTCTCAATGGGAAAAATTTAACCATCCGATTTAAAAATAAAGTATTTACATTCCTGGATAACAACAAGAAAAGGGATAGGCCTAGTATTATTCTTTGACCTTTTTCACCCTTCAGTGAGACTTACATGCACAAATGAAGCATTAGGGGGAATTTAATGGTAACCCATATTCAAGGATGTAAACCACGATGGTGTAGAGGTAGTGTGTCAGAACGTTAAAATCCTGGGCACGGAGTTCTCCGGGAGGACTTTAAGTTGGGGGCCCCGTTTCATAGATTTGCGGTACGTTAAAAAGTATGCTAAACCTAAATTAGAGTCTCTCGACAAAATTCTTCGGCCCATTTCACGTCCAATAATATCTTAGTTTCGTTCGAGTGTTGTGAGGCGATGGGGTTACCCTTTGCTCTCTCGGTCTCGGTCTCGGTCTCTCTCTCTCTCTCTCTCTCTCTCTCTCTCTCGAAAAATAAGCGTAACCAAATTAGTCTGGGCAATGAAACTTCCACTTGGCCCTATTCCCCACGGGGGGGCTGCAAGTATGTACGAAATACAACACATATATTTAAGGATAATAGAGATAATTTAATTTTGTGATTTACCATTATGTTCCTGCCATCTTACAGCACCGCTTAACCCTGCATTTAGCTTAGTGAAGAACATGAGCACAAACATTCAGCAATGTCGTTACCGTAATTGTACTTTTGCCAATCAAATTGGTACAGTGTCTCCTAAGCCCACAAACACATTCAAAGACAATGAGAGAGAACGTTCGGAGTTGGTATTAAGTAAATCCCATACCAGCATTCGTCTTTGTGAATGGGAAAACCCCAACAATCCCACTCTCCGATTGGCCGAATAGAAGTCCTGCATAAATGCGTTTAGTGTGTTTTCAACTTCGACCGGCAATAAAAGACTTAAGAAAATAAAGTTATCAAGAATGATAAATCTAAATAAACTGAAGGAAGTGTTCGCCATACCATTAATAATAATTTTAGGAAATAGTGTACAGTAATCCTTTCAGACTACACTTTTGCACCACCATACTAAATGCCTAGCTATTGATAAATGTGATTTGTATTAAAAACTACATCTCAGTGATAAAAATTCGCACACTATACTGTTCTTAGGCCTAATTGTTTACGTTTGCTTCTATGACAATTTATAAATGGAATAAACTGCAATATTTCTGAGCGAGAAGGGCGATCTTAGGTTTGTAGACTTTTTCTTTATAGCGATGAAAAAGTAAAACAAAAATAAAACTCACAGTTTACTTGAAAAAAGCCTAGACACACGTAGGACAAATGGATGGATAGATAATAATACACCGGTACTTCGTAATTTTCGGATTTTGTTTGTTTTTTTGTTTTTTGTTTGTTTGTTTTAGGAAGCATGAAACCCTCTTTTCAGATTTCGATTGTCCTATTACCACTACGCTTTCTCTGAGTAATCTGAGCTCTACTAGTTATAGCTGCAATTATAATCAAAATCAAAATAATCTCTACTTCCGCTCTATATTTTAGACATTCCAAATAAAAAATTTAACATCCAAAATTTAACATCCACGCAATAACTATTAATGAAGCAACATCACTTAGGGTAATTCCGGGAGAGTCGGCCATGCGGGGGAGACGACCAATCGCTCTGATTTCAAGGCCGATAAACATATTTGAACGTAACTTGGTAGGCGGCAAGCTTTTGGTACTAATAGTCGATTGTTGAACACCTGCGCTGTTTATATTTAGAAATCCGCGATTGATTTAACATTACTGTTTTCTAACTGGCCATTTATTTTTTGTATGTAGAATGAAATAAGCAGAAGTCCGACATTATTACTAACAGTTAAATGATACTCACTGTGTGAGGTGAGTGAACCTTATATATTTCACTTGTATTACGAGTTCTGTTCTAAACTTTTCAATTTTTAACTACTGAGTATGGCCATCTCGCCTTTACAAATAGGAGAGATGGCCCACTTCTTTTCCGGGAGAGTTGGCCAACAACTTAAGAGTCATATTTTCAAGATCTTCTGATTTTTTCTAACGCGAAATGTAAAAATTTTCACTTAAGACTAATTTCCATCGCTTCTCAATTACTTATTTATTTTTAATGCTAGGGAATTGACATAAACGAACATATTAATACGTATACCTTAATGAAACAATTTTGAAAATCCAATCCGGAAAGATGTATGTAAATAGAGACGACTTTGATAGTGTACCCCTAATTAAATACATTATTAAATTCATTTTCAAAATTATTTATGTGCTTAAAAAGTGGATTGGACTCATGTTTCTATGCCAAAGGTATCTCCATAATATTGTATTATTTTCCATATTTACGTTTTCCTGTCATCAACTAACAAAGTCGAAAGATGGAGATAAATGATGTAGAGGTTAGATGGTATGCCCTTCCCCGCCATGCATGCAGTAGTGGCATGCAGTAGAGTTTAGTTATCTTTTCAGAAATGTATCAGAACTTTTCAGTTACTCAGAATTGATTCTGTTTTCCAAAATATGTTTATTTTTACGTTGTGATATCTTATTTGGCACTTAAGTTTATTTTATTTGTATATATTTATTGGAGAAGAGCTAACTAGTCTTTCTACTTTTTTACCTGTACTTTCTACCTTCGAAAACTGTCCGTATGTCCTATGGCAATCTCCCCCTGACACCTCGGGTGAGATGGCCAACGCACCATTTTTTTTAATGTTGGGATTTCTCACCCTAAATTACTTTTTTTCTCCATAAAAAATTATGCTAAGAGAATGTGACATCCAAGGACCTAATTGAACATTTTGCACATGAATTATCTTGAAAGTCCTTCAAGTTATTAAGCATTAAAAAAAGCATGGCCATCTCACCCGGATTTACCCTACACGATTAGATAATGCAATTAATATACCAGAATTATATGATTTTACATTCTGATAATAAATTACTAACCAATAAGATACTAATCCTAACACATCTCAACCTAACAAAATTCTTATTATATTAGGGCCAATCATTAAAAATATTATAGACAATATAAATAATTAAAAAAATTAAACGATTAATATATATATATATATACATATGTAGGATTATATATATAACAAATTACCAATTCAGAAATAAAACAAATTCCATAAACATTAAAGATATATAATCAAACAATAATGTTATCACTACACAGCTAGAATTCAATATAACCCCAAAATAACGAAATCTGCTTGCCCGAATCTTATTTTAGTAGAGCAGTTTGCTTGTGAAAGTAGGCATTTTGGTTGTAGCACCATTATCCGCAGAAACAACACCTGTACAAGGTCTGATTCAAATTGATGTACAATCCATTGCAACTGTGTAGGAGTCTGACACCCACCAAGTCTCAAGAGCAGCATAAGCCACTCTTATCTACATCAGCATCGATCTGAGGAGACAGGTAATACTCTACCTGATAACATTACACGCTTGTTTTCTTTTCTTCAACTCAGCCCACACATAAATGCACTGTTTCTACGTGAACAAAGTTAACCTATGAGTAATCTCTACAGGATATAAAGGCAGGAGATAACAGAACATCTCAGTGGAATAAAGGTTCATCCCACACACTGGCGCTGTAATTGCTATGGGAGAGAATCTAACACTGGAGCATATGCAGAGATAGCCTTCAACTTAAATGAACATTTTCAATGGAAAGTTTGTTAGATATATGATTCTTCATACAGGAAAATCTTTGCATTCTTCAAAAATTGAATGTCAATTTTGTTATGAACAAATTAATCTCCAGTGTCGGGGGGCGGGAGTCAATTAGGTCGTCGTTCTGATCCCAACGAAAATCTATTACAATGATATTTATTTTATTTTTCCTCATACTTAAGAAACAGTTGAAATTGTATTGTGGTCTATGAAGAAATTTATAGCACACCTTAAACTTTCTTAACGATGTTGATTATCTTGCTGAACATTTTTACAAATTCTCTCAATTAAATTCAATTTCGATATATTGAACATTTACTAATGCATTTCTTACAATTTAAATTTCTAAATACTTATATAAAACACTCTTAGTATACTTAATAAATACAATCAAATACAACAATTAGAAAAAATACATACAAAATCAATATTAGTTAATGAAGCTATTCCTAAGTTACAATTGCAATTTATTAAATAAGAAGTTGAATTGATTAATCTCTATATATATAAAAGGCTTTGTCCTGACTGACTGACTGACTGAATGAATGACTGACTGAATGACAGGAATCAACGTACAGCCTAAACTATAACAGGTAGAGACTTGGAATTTTGACAGTACCTTCGCTTCATAATGTAGGTGCTCACTAAGAAAGGATTTTGAAAAATTCTGATTCTAAATGCCAAAAATTAAATGTTTTTGAAAATACTTAATCCCTTTTTACATAGAATTATCAAAACAAATTCACAGAACGTATTGTTACCAGTGGTATCAGGTGGGCTTGGATTAAATTAAATGGATGTTTGACAAATTAGAGAAGGTATCATTATAATTCATATTATCTATATTAATAAAAGGAATTCTCCTCGATGTCCAGCGAAATCTACTGATCTACTGGGTGTGCTGAAGGGTCGGAAAATGCACCTCGAAGCCGGAATTTTAATTTTAGTTTTCGTTCGTGAGTTATGAGTGAAAAACTGGCAAAAAACGTGCATTTTTTGCGTTTTCAAAACATAAGTTTTCAGTTATACATTTCAATGTCAAATCAATTACAGTTGGCTTTGGCTATTTTTGTCAAACCTTGAAAACAAAACTTTCGCGATCGCTTGAATGTTGTAAGCCCTAAATATGGTCAAACGTTGTTTTATTTGGACGAATCTCACTATACAGAGGTTTTCTTGGCCAAGAAACTCGAATCTGAGGTCGCTTTTACCAGTCGATGCTATCTGATCGTGGTATGTAGTCCATGCGATTTAGGTGTTAATAAATGTAATGATTTAACTATTATGCTCTTAATTTTTAATTCTTGAAATAATTATCGCGGGCGAAGCCGCGGGCACATGCTAGTATTATTATAATGCCTCCGAATTAGCATGACAAAACAAACATTAATAAGACGTACCCTGAATCGTACAAGGAAAGTAGGTCAACATAATATGTTGTGACATAATGTATAGAGAATTCGATTAACCCTTAAATACGTGAGCCTTAACTCAAACACAAAGTATAAACCTGTGCTGGATTTCTAAGGAAAAAATTTCGAACTGCAGAAAACACATTGGTCAGACCCATAGTTCATTTCTTGTACTTTATTCTGTAATCCCACGTTAAATTATTTCTTTTTTCAATTAATTTTCAGAAATTTTATTAAAAATAATAATCAAACTTCTATATATTAGAATTCTGAATGAATTAAAGAATTAATTTATAGTTTCCGGAATAGGCAGTCATTGAACAGTTTGCAATAACAAGGGAGTTAACATAAAGCAATTGCAATTGTATTATAGTACGATTACAGCCACAATTACTAAACCTACTTTCAGAACTGAAAAAATTAAACATAACATTTAGAATAATATTCTAAATAATAGGCTAATTTTTTATAACAATTTAGCAACATCTTAGTATTAATTTTTAATTAAAAAATCTTACGAATTTTATTCTTGCCGCTATTTTATATGTAGGCCTACTTCAAAATATGTTTACTGTTTAGTAATAATCTAAAATAAAATAATAATAATAATAATAATAATAATAAAAATAATAATAATAATGATTATTAGCCAATGTCAATCGTGAGGTATCGTCAATATACGTAGTAACAGTTCTTATACAACAAAGTCAGCCGTAAGAAATTCGTGCACAGAGTAAAATGGTCTCTCTATCAGCCATGCATATACATAGTTTTTAAATCTATTTATAGGTAAACTACGGACACTTAAGGGCAGTATGTTGAATAAATTAATTCCATTATAAAAACAAGTGTTTTAAGTGCTATTTAAAGGACAATTTGGTAAATTTATCTCTGTCCTGCGTCTTTTATTATAATTATGCACTTCTCTGTAAGTGAAGCTCTCCAGATTTTTCTTGACATATAAGATACAATAAAATACATATAAATTAAAAACTGCCATAATATTCATTTCAGTAAATAGAGGTCTACAGCTTTCTCTCTGACGTTTGTTTGCCATCATCCTCAGGGCCTTTTTTTTGAAGAACTAAAATAAATAATAATGGTTATAATGACAATAATAGGTTATAAAATGCTAATTTGAATAATGTATCATTTATATATTGCCCACAGACCCCGTTCTATAACCTTATTATTTGAATTAAATTTGAATGCTGCAGTGTGCAAATCTCCTAACCCAGCAAATATTGCACCTGTTGAACACTTACAAAAAGCTAACAAACACAGCAGAGCAAATAATATCGATGAAATGCATTGAGTTTTGCATATAGGAAATGATATGCATGGCAAACAGATTTGAAGGTGCTGGCGGGGAAAATAAATATGTTGATCGGGAAATGTAGCTCCAGTTAATTTAACGCTGCATTGTTTGATATTTGTGGTTATGTGAAAAACATTTGAAAGCTATGCAACGAGTTTTGAGGTTTCGTTGTGGCATTCATACACGAGTGCTTCCCATTCGAATACCTGCTTCAACTTCTCCGCTTCGCTTGTAACCCACAGTGTGGATTTAGAACTTACAGGATGTTTCCAGAAAAAGGAGCCCGTCTCCTAACCATTAACAAAATGCTTACACGTATTAACTCATTCATATACATTCATTATATAATGTTAATGTTAATGTTATAATGTTGTTGAATAATGTTGTTGAATAATAACATTATAATGCTATTGTTATATAATGTTATAATATAATATATATTCATTATAAAATGAATAACACTGAACAATTTTACATAGAGAAGCATCCTTTATGAGGAAATTTTTGCTCTATGGATTAAAATGTCTGTTCCTATTTGTCGCAAATCTGCTACTTTAACGGAACTGAAGTTTTTCATGCTTTTTATACGGGACAAAAGCCTAGGACTATATTCAACTAATATCATAATCATTAAGATTCAGTATCAGTTAAATGAACATAAACCAAGACAAAATAGAGATGACCTACTGATAAACCCAAACATCCTTAAAAAAAAAAAAAACTTTCTTTCAGCTGTGTTTATACTCCTTTCAGCTTCGAGGCAATATCAAGAGTTCGGGATCTGTGTCTGTATAGTAGGGTGGGCCATGGAACTATTGCTTGTCAATTGCTACCACTGTCGGTATATTTTGGCCTAATGGAATAAGTTTCAACTCATATTAATTTAAATGGATATGATGCGGATGAAATGGTGAGGATGATTCATGGTATGTAAATATCCAATTCGGCATTTGACTTTACGACTGGGGAAACCATGAAAAAAACCTACGTCAAATTGGCCGGCCCCGGGTTTTGAACCTGGGACCTCCCGAAAGCGAGTCCGAGATAAAACGTATTTTATTTTGGAGAATGTGATGGAAAGTAGATAAGCATACTACGTTACAGTAATTATTTTATCAGAATAGTTATCATGACAACAAAGATTAATTAAAAGCAATCTTTTTTCGTCAGGTCATGTGTTATTATTATTGACTAGCTTATTATTCATCCTTCGTACGGGTTGAAAAGTATTTTGCACGGCTTTGGGGGGGGGGGGCTTTAAGCTTTCATCGTCTTTCTCTCAGCAGTATTGTCTCGTATATCGTGTACAATTAAAGTTCAGTGCCAAAAATTGCAGACACATAATTCATGTCCGCCCACTGGATGGAGCAGAACAACTCGCGCCTTCAAGACGCAATAAATCTTCTATGTTTATAAATACTCCCACTGCCTACTTCTGCAGCTACTTAGTCTACCTTATTTCTACATTCATCTTAACTTTAACGAGCACTATTTGTCTACAATATATGCATTAAAATTGTAGTTATAAGAAAATAGAAGATACTAGTTAGGATAAAACATCAGCTGAAGAAGAAAAGATTTAAATTATACGTAGTTACCACGGATGACAGACTGCAAAATCATGATATAGTGGAATACGGGAAAGTTTTTATTTTCTTTGCTTATAAGTAGACCTGGGATTTTAGGCTCTAAAAGAATTAGTTTTAGGCACCTAAAATAGGCTTTTAAAACAAGTAAATAGGCTTTTAAAAAATAAAATAGGCACTTAAAATGTGCTTTAAAAATGTGTAAATAGATAGAAAATAGGCTTTAAAATATTACAATATACACTTAAACTGTATTATGGTCCTTTCTTTTACTGCAAGAAACGTGGTAGCCTATATCTATTCTTAAAAGAATTAACTGCAAAATTAGGCATCACGAACTATATTCACTTAAACAGATGTTGTTTCACTGGTGACTTGACACAGTAGTCCTTCCCCCTTAATCCTCCCCCTCCCCCGTCAGTCAGCATTCCTTTAACGATAATTGTTTGGAATAATCAAGTTTCTGTGGAAAACCCACCTCTGCTGTTCTGCTTTTCATTGAGGGATGTCCAGTTAAAGATTGTAAAAATTACAGAAGTTGAATTTTATTTGAAATGTACAAAATAGACATTTTAGGCACTAAAATAGTAAAATAGGTTCTATAGGTCCAAATAGGCATTTTAGGGCACTATAAAACTCTATAAATGCAAGTGATTTATCATGAAACGTCCACATATTTAAAAATATTCATGTTATTTCATAAGGAACAAAATAGGCATTTGCCTTAAAATCCCAGGTCTACTTATAAGATGTTAAAAGTTCGCGGTTTTACCAATGTCAGATTTAGTGCGAAACCTTTATAGAACTTTATAGCTTTATAGAACGTTAAATTATTCTAAAACTTACTTATACTTTTGTAAGTCTCAAATAAACACGAGTAAATAATATACTAAGAGTATTATACTATAATAATCTTAATATATTAATTACCGATATTATAGCGATATTCGGAAATTCGGAAAACTCCAAAGGGATATTTTTACTTTATTCAGCTGTAGCAAATGAAAAAAATAAAGAAGCTTACTATAGCTTATTGCGGAGGCAAAATGTGTTAAACTGTTTTTTCTGGATGCACATACGTGATAATTAGAAATATATTGAATCGAATGCAGGATCAGTCGGGTAGAAAAAAGTATATAGCCTAAGCAAATTTCATGTGGGGACTTCTAAACGCATCCTTGAATTGCATGCTAGCGTGCCTTTTCAATAGTTTATGAATACAAGATTTAGGCCTATTTTGACTTATACTATAGTCCCTAAAGAAACGTGTTGTATTTAGGTAGCTTCATCGAAGGGACTATTGGATTATGGAACCAACAGTAGCTACTAATTTAAACGTTTTGTGCATATCTCTTGGGTACGAAATTTAGATACCACCTACAAAGCATCGGCACGCAACTCTGACAATTCTAGACAGCGTAGCACGCAATTCGTAGAAACCCCTTTCCGCACGAAATTCGTTAATGCCGATTTAAGATATTCGAGGTTATTTAAATTGGAGTAGTTTAGTTGAGTTCAACTGAAATTGTGTCTACTATCGCCCATTTTATTGGATTGCGGTAGGCCAACCTCATTGGTTTCAAATCCGGCCTATAGTGTTCTAGCTTGTGCATTATCAATCAGCTACCGCGACACAATGAAATTGGCTGAGAACTGCTTCAGTTGTTCAATGTGATTAACTTGAATACGAGAGATTACTGGTCTCCTAAACCACAAATTATCGCTTTAAACTGCTGGAAGTATATTTTCATCTCACCCAAACGCAATTAAATCAATTTTAATCAGAGCGTGGTGTTTTCTTGGAAGTAGAAAAATATATTGACCTCTTATAATTCGAGTTTTCTTCGATTTACTGAACTCTTATCCTACATTGGAGACAATAAAAAACCTTTAGTCTTTAATTCATGCATCAGTTTATGATTCATCTCTGGCGAACCGATTTCGTTAAACACGGCCAGCTTTGTATAACATTACAATAATGAATTTAAATATCTCTGAAAATTTCACGTGTACCACATTATTAAGAGCTAGAATGGTACGTTCTAAGATAATACAGTGGACGGGGAAAATGTCTATCCGAGGACCTCAAGGGCCTGAAGTTCGTTCACAGATGGAAAACCCCACATAGGTAACTTCTCCCGACCAGGAATCGAACCAGGTTCGCTACGTGAGAAGAATGAATGCATCCTCTGCGCCACAACAGTGGACCTTTGGTCCCAGCAATGAGTAGCAATATAAGTTTCTACAATACAAGTAGGCCTAGTAGTTTGAATTGAGCAGCCTAGAGAACACACAAGAGTCGAGCTTAGAGCAGAGAGTGCCTCAAACCACATTCTTCACTTAATATTGAAGAATTTATAATATCTGGAATTTCCTGCATGCCCTATAGCCTACTTGTCATGAGTAGGTTTTGTACCTAGTGCTCGCGATACTATGAAGTCCTTATCGCTGACCTGATTTCCTTACAATAATACAATAGGCTACAATGTTCATTAAATAAAATTTTAAATAGTTATGTCGGGTTTTAACATAACACAATGTATAAATAATTTTAATAAAATAACAGATTGTTTGACTGATCGCTTCACCAAATATTTCTTGTAATTGCAGCTATGGGCCTACTGAACCTACTGGCTTCTAAATATTGTCCACTGCAAACAAGAAGACTAAATTGGAGATTAGGTTCAATTATTGCTAATTCGGTGCGGTATATATTTTCCACAAGATTTCAGTCAGATATATTCGGGATTGCTTGCAAATAAACAAATCTTTCACTTGAGTGGTGGATAGCATTATGAATAATTGCTTATTGTATGAGAATATAAGTGGGTTGCTTGTTTTGAAAATCAATAACATATTGAACGGGAGAATAGCATGCAGAGGATGTGAAATTATTTATGGATGAGAAAGAATATTTCATGAAACAGAACTCGCGAACTTCCCTCTGAAAAATGAATTGCAGAACTCAAAATACACGAACCAAAACGCCAACCACTTATATAAGCTTCCCACATTAATTATGTGTGATGTAGATTCCAACATAAAATAAATTTTATTCCAGTTGGTCACATTATATAAGCAAACAGTAAAGCGTAGGCGACTTAATGCTAGTAGAGATACTTCAGTAAGGATATTATTATATTGATCAGAGCCTATAGTACGATCATTAGGTATACTTCTGGGAACATATGAAAAATGTTTTTGTTTGTACTACAACAAATAATGAGAGGAATTTATGTAGACCTAATTTTTTACCTAACCCTTTCCAATGTTCGGCACGGACATAATATCCTAATAGATCGGGCAATAATGTGCAAGAATGTGCAAGTATGTGGCATGATTTACTCCATTACATAAGTCAGGCCTGTCTCCAGGCATTCAGAGACAGAAATGTCCAGTTCAAAAATATCTAGGACAGTAAAGCGCCAATTATATAACAGCCATAGATAATTTATATATGCGTGATCAGATCGGCCAGAATTGTCAAGTGACTGTCTGCAGATTATATAATGATTAAAATTTTAATGACGTTTGTCGAATGTCTCGGTAAATTTATATTTTTGACATTCACGTCTACGTTGTTAGAAGCAGAGCTAATTCCCCATTTACGTCTATTCAGTTCACTTGGTTTAATTATTAATAGTATAATTCGACTAACTTTTAGTGGTTTATTAATGCAAACTTTATGTTGTGTAAGAGTCTGACATGCGAACTATAATTCAATATATTTGTTGTGGTTATTCAGAAACGGTTGTGAGCAGCTAACTAGCCTTGCAACTGTCGACAGAGTGCCTTAAATTAGTTCCGCATGAGTTATTTTACATGCCTATATATTTCAAGGCATTGGGTTATCGCATTTACGCACATTTACCTGGCCGGAATCGAGCCTGGCAACTTGTGACAAAAAGTCACTGAAAGTATGTAATTAAAGGATTAAAGATTTAATTAATAGATAAACAAATTTTTTGCGTGGAAATACCTTCGGAAGGAAAAAAAATGAATGTTGTCTGCATAACAATAGCGCTAGGGACTACTAAAAATTCCTATATTTAATCTGAAGTGTAAAAAAAAAAAAAAAGAAAAAAAAAACCTCTTTGGTATCACGTATACAAAAATACTAGGGTGGATCGAAAAGTAACGTACAATAATTTCTTTACAAAAAGTTTAAGGTACAATTAGATACAAATGCACACATGAAGGGACATTTTTATATATTTTTCTATATAGTCGCCAAGTTTCTCAACACATTTCTCCCATCGTGATACCAGCTTCAAAATACCCTGTTCATGGAAGTCCGTTCGGATGGAGTATAGCCATCTGCGGACATCTGTATTCACTTCTGCATCTGACGCAAAGCGTTTACCGGCCAGCAATTACTTCATGGGACCAAACAAATGAAAGTATGGAGGATGCTGGAGCAACTCCTAATCAAATTTGTTGATTTTCTCACGAACAGTTGCAGCTCCAGACCAGGCACCGTCGGTATTTCATTTGTTTCGTCTCATGAAGAAATTCCTGGCCGGTAAATGCTTTGCGACAGATGCACAAGTGAAAACAACAGTCTGCAGATGGCTATACTCCAACCGAACGGTCTTCTATGAACAGGGTATTTTGAAACTGGTATCACGAAGGGAGAAATGTGGTGAGAAACTTGGTGACCATATAGAAAAATAGACAAAAGATGTCCCTTCATGTGTGCATTTGTTTGTAATTGTACCTATTGAATATTTTTGTATATATATATATATATATATATATATATATATATATACATATATAGTGTATCTTGTATCTTGGTTATAAGAGTAACTAATATATGTCAAATTCACATCTATGGAATCCTAATAATAATCCAACGAATTAGCCACGATGTTAGAACAAAGCTCTACGGTTTTGTAATTATTGTTTATCTTCTAAGGAATATGCACCCGATAGATGTTTGCCGACAGAAATTACATCGTTTGAAATTTCTGATGTGAGAAGTCATCGCAAGGCGATGAATTAAATACAAGTACAAGGCGCCCCAATTCTTTCTCATGCTTACATTTTATATCTTGTTTTATTCTCATCCCCGATTATTACTTCATTTTATTGCTGTTTTATTTGTCTTTAAGTAGTTTCATTCTTATGTTTCCTTTTCTTATCTTCATCCCACAGTAATTGCTGACTTAATCCTTCAATTTTGAATTTTTATTACAGTGCTGTAAAGTTTAGATGATACTTTCTCCTTCCCTGCACACATTCTACCAGACTCTGCATTCTAGTCTATCTGCATGTTTGTATGTAAGTTATAATTTAGAAATGCCAAATTTACAGAGTTTTATACATAACTAGTATACCGTATTAACCAAGGTTGTTAAAGGTATGATAAAGATCATATGCCAAAATATAATTTCGGTTAATTTTTTTTTTTTTAAGAATATGAGAAACTGTCTTCTGACTACAGAATGCTATTAAACTGCATTACAATAATATTACCCTCTGCAAAGAGTATGTGGCACATATAAGCAATCCGAACATCGAAAATATTGAACAAGCCTATATCAAACACATTGGATCATTGATGATCAAAGTACGGCCTGCGGGCCACAAGCGGCCCTCGGACTGGTTCAATGCGGCCCGCGACAAAAAAGGAGAAAAAATATATTTCTTATTCGATTGCTTTTTCTTCTAATGTATGCATTTAACAAGCCTTGGATATTTTCATTATTCCATTTACTGTGGAGAGAAATAATTAAAACGGGACATTCAGCAAAAATTAGTTGCAAAGTAACAGTAAGTTGTTTCTCAACGTCTCAAAACTTGTTACCAAAATCAAGTTCCCAAATTTTGATTTCTCTTGTGCAGGAAGGTTATTGCCATATTTGAATCTTCATATGTGCGTCGGAAAATGTTTAATTCTTTGAAGTTTCGAAAAAGTTGTATCAGATAGAGAATGACTTCGGATTTTCATTCCTGAGGCTCATTTCGTTCCAGTTGCAACCGGATTATGAAAAGAAAAATATCGGAAGAACAATCACAGTTCCACACATTTTATACTTCTTCGTATATAACTAACAGACAAAATAGTTCTGAAAATTTCATTTCAGCACTTCATTAAAATTTTTGACATTTTTCTGTCATTTGCCCCACTTCCAAAGAAGTTCGCTCAATCACTGCATTAGACTATGTGATCATAAATCAGTTAAACTGAGATTTGTTTCAATGTTGATTTAAAGTTAGATTCTGAAATTGTAGGAGAAGATTGAGTTAAGTTATGCGAGTCAAGTGTAGCTGCAGTTCTCAAGTGTTTCCTTACAGACTGTTCTCACTTAACAAGAATATACATTGATACGCGGCCACGAGGGAAACAATTTAATATCGAATCAGAATTCCTAGCACTTCTCAGCTTTCCCATAACAGTTCTCCGCCTTGTTTGAGACGGTAGTGAAAGCACCCTCTTATTATGATTCCAGTAACTGTTAAAGAAAAACGAAAGAATATCACATTTTGAGAACTTTGAATTAAATAAAAGTACCTGAAGAAAGAGGACAAAAGAATATATACGATGGTATGGTCACCGAAAGGTTCTTGGGGAAATTTACTTATTAAATCAAAGAACTTGTAAGATCAAAACTCTTTTAGAATTTCTGCCACGAATAGTTCTACATAATAATAATAATAATAATAATAATAATAATAATAATAATAATAATAATAATAATAATAATAATAATAATAATAATAATAAAAATAATAATAATAATAATAATAATAATAATAATAATAATAATAATAATACAACGAATTACAACATAGGCTCACAAAAAAGTTTATGTGTGGGGTGAGGGGTTACTACTACTATTATTATTATTATTATTATTATTATTATTATTATTATTATTATTATTATTATTACCAATATTTAGAAGAATGTCTATAGGTAAGGTACGTGGGCTCAATTTCCACATACATGTCTCTAGAAGTGAAGTTTAACTAATCGAGCATTCTTCTCAGTGGTTGTGGAAAATCCCAAAAATCTCACTTAGTTTGAGGGGATACATTTTGAATGCATTTGAAATTTAATTATTTTTGTTTGTTTGAAAACAGTCCCTGGAAAATATTGCAATCTCTTGTACCTTTTATACAACTAAATTTATATCACATTTCTCTACAGATTTTGGAAAAAAAAACTGGCAGTCTTCATACAAGTTAAATAACTTAATTATAATTTCACAAAAAAGTAACTTGAGGAAAATTGTAACAATGTTAAATTTAGCAACATATTACGTTAACCTGGCATCTCTAAATAGATTCATCATTCCACAGTAGTTTGACTATTGAAATGAATGAATATCGTTAATTGTATGGATAAAACACTTGCAAATAGTGCAAAAATATGTTTCTGAGGAAAAAAATTATCAGAGTACATTTTTATTTTACAGCATCAATGGACTGTACTTCTATAATTTTCGTTTTATATTTTATTCTAATGTTCTATTGCTTTAAAATAAAAGGCAGACAGCATGTAAATCAGCGAACAGGTAACATGAAGACCACCTACCAAGTACATGGAACAATTTACGTTAGAGAAAGGTAATGCTCATGTAACTTCAATGCTGCAAACAAACTAGTATTATTTCACTAACCAAATTTGTCATATTGTTAAACTTTAGACACTGCATACCTCCAGCAATATAAATCCAATTTGGAAACTCTTCCTACACAATTCATTTGTTTCTACATCATTTAATTTTCAAAGCGCTGCAAGCGGTATGAATAGCCTTAAACCGATATAATACGAAGGAACGAGGAAAAGCCTGGAACAACTATTTGCCAACTGGTATATGAATGTTACCAAGCTTTGTTGTTATTTTATAAGAGACAAGAAAAAGGTGTTATCTCTTCTCACGTGTGCAAGCTATGTTTTATAGAAGTAGGGTGACCATACGTCCCGTTTGACAGGTTTACAGGTGAAACACGTATAGAACCAATTCTATGTGTTGTTTAGAACAATTATGGCATGTAGCAAGCCACCAATCTCTACTTATGACTTCTGCGACCTATGTAAAATTCGTCTTGAAATTTAATACATCCCATTCTTGATAACTTTATTCACATTAAATTGAATTACGTTTAGTTACCTTGCATTATTGTTTGTTTAAAGGCTACTTTAATGCCTTATTTCTTTCACATATGCGTCTTTAAATAAATAACCCAGAATTAATTACTTTTCATTATCCTCTTACTGTAAGCAGTGAAAAAATCAAAGTTAATTTATAGCGAAGTAAAATCTTGGCATGGCCACTGGGCAAACAGATGATATTTGCAACGTCGGTATTAACACTGTGTAAATATGCGATGTGCGTTTCATTGCGAAATAACTTTGCTACGTTATATTAGTGGTTAATGTTGCTATTCCCTCCGGCAAAGAGAGCGCATTTTAGTGCTGCCAGTTCTTGCTGGATTTATTTACTCTCTCTGTGTTACCAACTCTAAAATGTAAAATGTAAAGGGATATGTTCGTGTGTGGTTTTTATATTTCGAATTAAAACAAATTATTTTTAGGCTGCATCGAATTACAAACGTAATGCGAGGGACAGTGGGAGTACGATAGAGTTATTACTGCAATGTGTAAATATAAACAGAATTTGCTGAATTTGTGTATGGGATAAAAATCATAATATTATATACTGGTTTAAAACACAGGAAATTAATTTATTTTACGTATATTCACCGCTTTAATGTTATTCATATTTTGTCTCTTCTGCTTAAGGACAGCGATTAACTGATCATTATGGGATACTATAATGAGTTTTCAAGATTTCGACCAGAAATGATAATTTCACTTTTATTGCTAAAAAGTTAAAAACTATATTTTTGTATTTTAAATTATTCTTTTACTCTACGTTATTGTAATCGTCGTCGGCTGCGGTGGTCTGGACGTAAAAATCCTGGGCACGGAGTCCTCCGGGAGGGACTTTAAGCTAGGGGGCCCGTGTCGTAGATTTACGGCACGTAAAAGAAATCCAAGCCTAAATTAGAGCCTCTGGACAAAATTTCTCGGCCCTTTCACGTCCAATTAATACCTTAGATTCCGGAGGGGGATTAAGGGGCGATGGGCTTACCACCTGTCCCTCTGCCCTCCCTAGGAAAATAAGCGTAACAGAATTCACAGCGGTAAACAGAAACCTCCACTTGGAGGCCCTTCGCCCCTAAATGGGGGTCAAGGATTCGAGATTGTAATCGTCACAATGAGAACAATTAGGCTTCATCAGCCGAAGTCTTGCAGGTTAACATGGTCTTTTTGGGCAGTGGTCTTTACGAAACTTTAGGATAAAAACCTAAGACCACGGCTCGACTTGTTAGCCTCCGTCACAATCAGACTTTAACATAAATGTGTAGAATAATAATTATTTCAAACTGGCCGTATGTAGTAGAAAGGTTGAATCAGACTGAAAAATTCAATGCCATAGCCGGGATTTGAACCAGAATCTTCAGCTCTCTGTGCCGCTGCTCTACCGTTGAGCTACCATGGCAACGTGCCAGTACAACATTAAATGTTTAAATGTCCCGCGATTGGCGCCACATGCCATTTTTCCTACGTTCTCTCACAGTTGCTCTTTTTTTTACATAAAATGTCCTCATGAAGGAATTTTTATCAGACTGGCTTGAAATTGTGCATGGATGCTATTAAAATCTGCTCTGGATTTTATTGTAGTAGGCACACCTGTTTCAAAGAATTTACGTTTTCTTAAAAGTAAATAATATTGTTAGGCCTAATAGCGAGGAACGATTTATGTAAAACGATAAATAAATTAGGTTGCCAATAAAACTAAAATTGAACTTGGTACAAATCTAGATATGTTGTACAGTTATAATTACCGAAAACAAACTTACCACTCAAAATATGAAAGTTTAAACTTATCTTTATAAATGAGGAATTTAGCATTTGCAGTATTAGGCCTATTGCCCATTAATTCCGTTAAAAGATTCAGCTTTAACCAAAGGAAAGTAATAGTTCGTTTACTTCCTCAAAAGACACATAGTGATGTGGGGTTGGTTATCGTCTACGGAAGGACCATAGAAATGAAAATAACTCTAAAACTGAGTAGATTTTTTTCTGGGCTAAATTGAAAAAAAAAATCTGTGTATGTTTTCCTTTCATTAATTCAGCCAAAGGATAGAGAATATTGGCGAGATTGCATACATAAAAAAGCCTTTAATATTCTGATGAAAAAGTATAGCTTTGCTTGTAAGTTAAGCCTGGAACCATCGGATTTCACATTTCCACATAACTTTGATGACATTCCTTATAAAACCTTTCAAGCTTATGTAGACCGTAAACACAGTAAGGAAATTCTCTGGCAAAAGATAATCGCTCCAACGATTAACAGTTAAAACTTTAATCGCAAAGGAGTTTGGAGTTTTTAGGTTCCAAATAAAGTGTTTAAAGCCAATTAAAATTTAATCGCAAGGTAATTACGCGTGTTCCAACGATTAAAGGGATATTGCTTTTATTTTTGTTCCTAAATGCAGACAGTTATTTTCAAGTTTATTTCACTTTATGGTGTCTTTCTCGTGCTATCGTAACTTTTCATGGGGGCAATTTAATAAAAAAGTTAAGTATGATTTGCGACATAAGCAGCCTAAAATTTACATCGAGGAATGATCAAGAGGCCACAGTTCAAAAGAACCAGGACATTCCTGGAGAAGAACAATCTAGATTAATCAAAAAATATGTTTACTGATATACATTTTTGTCAAGTGTACTTCAAAGTTTATATATCGGAAAGTATTTAAGAAGGAAACAAATTTTTCCGTTTTACCAAAATAAGAATGATAGGTATTTTGTTCTAGGTGGTTCAGATACATCTGTCTTGGCATTTTAAATGCAGAAAAAGCGATTGAATCCTGCTGAAGGTGAAACAAGTTCCTGTTAAAAAAACGCTCCTAACAGGTGAAGGGGTTTTCTCAATTCATTCCTGTATTGTTCACGTATTGTATTGTTCATGAGCAAAATTCGTTACCTATGTTTGCTTCCTTTCACAGATTCAAGTTTAAATATGATTTTGATTGAATGATGGAATGCCTATGTGAGGTGAGCCATGAACTGCTGAACATGGTTTACATAATTGTCCAGATTAAGAAAGAGCTGGATATAATGTGCTAATTTATATAAACAGTTCTAACAAAAATTTCGGCAAGGTATTTTTAAAGTCTTTCGAATTAGATGGTGGTAGCAATAACTTTTTACGATAATTTACTCTGAATTTAAAGCTATTTTGCTATTTATTATTATATTATATTCTTTTGTATGTTTGTTTGTTAGTTTGTACATCTTTGTTTTCCTTTCTTTCTTCGTTCCCACTTTCTTCGTGATTCATTTGTTTCTTTGGGTATTTTATGATAACTAACTTAAAAGGCCCGGCGTCGCTGGGTTTTGTATTTTGTAAATTCGAAAATAACTTAAGTTTTTCAAACTCTAGGTCTTTATATGACCGCCGGCATGGTGTTATGGTTAGCGTCCCTGACTACAGATCCGTCGGCCCGGGTTCGATCCCCGGTACCTCATCGGATTTTTCTGAGGTAGGGAGGTCTGGCAGGGGTGCACTCAGCCTCGTGATTCAAATTGAGGAACTACTTGATAGAGAAGTAGCGGCTGTGGTCATGGAAACCACCATTAACGGCCGTGGGTGTCGGCATGTTGACCACATGCCCCCCAATCCTGCCAGCTTCCTATGGTAGATGACGCAGCGGTCGGGTGGTAGGCCTTGTCCCTTCTGAGATGCTAGCGCCACGGAGTTAGTTAGGTCTTTATGTAGGTATTTAGAATTTGAAATGAGGAAGAACGACTTATCACACTCAAACTATTCCCTCAGAAAACTCTAGATATAGCTTTTTATAGTTTATAGCAGATCCCCGCGGCTTCACTCACGATAATTAATCGGAAGATTAAAAATTAAGAGCAAAACATTCATAGGTCTAAACTAAACGATTGATAGACCTAATTAATGAAACAGCTATAAATCCGGCTTTGAAGTGGATTCCACGATTAGAAAACGCAGCATGGGATAAAACCTCAGATTCGAGTTCCCTGGCCCAGAAAACCCCTGCATAGTGAGTTTCGTTTCATTTTCCTTCGTCTGTCTAGTGTGAAAAATTCAGATGTCTGCGTGCCTTGACATTATAAACAAATGAATCGACCAGCGTGGGCTTACAACATTCAAGCGATCGCGATGCTTTTATTTCCAAGGCATGACAAAAGTAGACAAAGCCACCTGTTCATACATTTGACAATTGAAATGTATTACTGAAAACTGAAGCTTCGAAAGCGCAAAAAATGCACGTTTTCTTCTAGTTTTTCACTCATAACTCGCGAACAAAAGCTAAAATTAAAAATGTACTATGCCAGAAACCTTCGCGGCAGTGTATTCAACAACTTCCCAAAGTTACATGGCGATCGGATGAATGGTGTTGTAATGCATAAAGGACAGACAGACATACATTCGTTTTTATATAGATAGATGATGAAAATAATAATAATAATAATAATAATAATAATAATAATAATAATAATAATAATAATAATAATAATAATAATAATAATAATAATGTCGTTTACTTCGTTTCACACAGATTCGTTGTAGTACGAAATAGGTTATTAAATTCTCCTTTCTGTTGGTACTCGTAAAAACCTAACAATAAACGGCTTTGGTTTAACATTACCGTCTATTACAGATATGTAAAAGTGGGACTCGCAGAGTCAATTCCCCTCATTATCACCTGTTAACGATTTAGGTGCGCGTGTATGGAACTAAATCATCCTTGTTGGGGGAAAGTTTTAAATACTACAAGGAAAGCATTGGGAGACGTGGAGGGAAAATATCTACTCGGCCTTCGATACTACGCTAGATAGTATACATGAAAAAAAAATATATTTCCTCTAGGAGCAGCCAGTGTACAGGTCTCATAGGCAGCTTTAAGAATATGTTTTAGCCTGCGCACTTCAGTCTAAAATCACATTCATCTCGTGCATATATTAATTACATCTGTTGCAGCCACATCAGGTTAAATTTCATGTAACGCCCATCCGTACTACAAACCACTACCTTCTGTTGCCTAGCAACATCCGAACTGCGGCACGGCAAGTCTCATAATGTAACGGATTTCTCTCTGAAGTGCTTTGTTCGAAGAAGAACGACAAGAACAATCACAGCAATAGTTTATATTAAAATCACGCTTGATTGCACTGAACATTGTTTAAAACCATACAAGTGCACATGAAAGAGCTTCAATTTTGAGTGGATATGTCCTATAAGAAGTTGCTAATGACGAATTTCTAGCGCGTATTAATATAGCATTCTCGAAAAGTTTGGTTTAGTTTGAGTGATTAGTTTCTTACCACTACGGCAAATCACACTTTTAAACTCATGCAACTAAATATTATAATTCTTATTGGAAACTTACAGGATAATTATAATACATTCTACTAAGAAAAGTAAGAGTCTCTAATCTGGTTTGATCCCACGACCCCTTCGTTTACAAGAGTAGAACATTACGAATGAGGTACAGAGACTACCTAATATTTTGCTATACAACTTCTCTCTCCAGTGATAGCTCATAGACCAATGAAACGGTATATTATGAGTCAGATTATACAGCTGCTGGTAGAGGTACTGTAGCCTAAATATTATCCCGGCTATACTTTAACAAACAATATGAAAATAAGGTGACAAACTTATAATAATAACAATAATAATGATAATATTTACTAATAATAATTAATAATAATTTAATACCAATTATTATTATTAATATTATTATTATTATTAAATGAATGTGTCTTACTTTTGAATTAAGTAGGATACCATAAGCTGTTACCTCCTGCACCTGAACTATGATTCTAATTTTGGATCACAAATACTGCTTGGATAAACACGGTAGGCCTACATATATCGTGAAATTCGAGCAAATGTAAACAGATTTGTAGAATAGAATTCAAATGTTCTTTTATTAAAATTGATCGAATTCAACTCTGCAACACTTTTACAAATATAAATTATAGTATGAAATTAAATATTCTAAGTAACTACTAACGAATTACCCATGCCATACTCGAGTCAAACTCATAGTGTAGTTCCTCTTTCGCTACAAGTTATGTACACAGTATAATTAAAGCCGAACTATACTGATCACATCAGATGCATAATACTGTCTGCTCGCGGACTGTACCTTCGCCTTCCAGGCAACATTATTACGCATAATCATAAATTTGACTTTGTGACGAAAATACTCAGCCTAGACACGGTATAGGAATTAAGAATTATTCTACTGAATATGGTGTAATAATTTGTAATATGTTTATTCTGGGAACTGGAAACAAAGAACCACATATTCAAAATTGATTTGACGTGTTATTATTTCACAATTTGAGCAGAACTTTGGGTAGGGTGGTTAGAATCAAACCTGCCGCCATGAAGTTGGGGGTTCCATAGCGTTCGGGTTTGTGGTTTACCTTTACATTCTCCCAATATGATACGACCAGGAATTGTTTATTGATAAACGATCCTTCCGAGAAATGTTTTAATTATGAACTAATTTCTCTACATCATTTTCAATGAACCCTATAATTAATCATAAAACTGCTCATATGATTTAATTATTACAATTATTACTGTATTAACAATGATTTCTTTCTTTCTTTCTTTCTTTCTTTCTTTCTTTATCGAAGTTTTACCTCTCCCTTTTAGGATTTAAGCGACCCAAGCCACCCGGGCCTTACAGGGCCGCGACCTGTCGGGAGAGGGATTATCTTTGGATCACATACAAGGCCTCCCCGGATGAGTGATCTGCCCAATGCCGGGGCCACCTCCGAGTCAACACGAACACATAGGACGAGACACATCATTCACACACACACACACACACAATCATTCCAAACAAGGCGAGGATGGGATGAAGATGATAATGACGGCCAAATGATATCCGGGGACCACAAGGGCCTAAAGTTACCCGACATTTGTCTTACAGATGATGAAAAACCCCGGAAAGAACCTCACCCAGGTAACTTTTCCCGACCAGGAATCGAATCCGCTGCGTGAGAGGAGCGAATGCATCCCCTGAGCCACACCAGTGGACTAACAATAATTTATACACTAAAATAAATTATATTAGCCTAATATCCATATATTTTTAAAATAACTTATTTTTAATATTTGTACGTACCGGTATGTGTAAATACATTAATAAAGTTAAATGTAAGTGTAAAATAATATTATTTATATAGTTCAATGTTAAACGAGAGATAAGACTGCAATAATTTAGACCTTTGAAGTATCGATTTTTAAAGAAAGAAAACTTGCTAGGTACTAATTCGATTCTGGGCATATCGGGAGAAGAAAAATTCCCTGCTATTCCTCGTGAACTAGACCGTACTGATAGTCTTACCAACAACAGCACTCGAATTTTTCCATTTCTATTATTATTACTATTATTATTATTAATATTATTATCATCAATATTATTATTATTACTATTATTATTACTACTATCACCATAATCAATACGTTTAACTCCATTAAAGATTAAATTGTAATATGCCTTCGGCTCTACACTATGCCAATATCAACAATTTCAAACCGAAAAGGGGGATAACCGAATTATATAATTGACTATGATGTTATCCGAAGTATCAACATTAAAGTCACATATCAAGTGACAACAAATGAAAGAACATCAGATACTACCAAAACATTGTGAAAACGTATTACGCTACCAAATATTCAATGCCTGATTTTCATTTCCGAGTTGACAATTGAGTTCTCGGTGAGCAAAATTCATTCGCGCTTGCGTTGCTTGTCGCCGAGTAAGATCAGATATGAAGATATATCAAATTGTGTTACATAAATAATTATGCATGTACTTAGCTCCTAGTTATAGAATGGTTTAAAAATGTATTAGGTTCTCGTCAAGTGCTGCTTAAGGTCAGTGTAATGTAGGTCTATAGTGGTCCTGTACCCTCATCGAGAACTACACTTTTACCGAAAAGCGGTAACGAAGAAACCCTGGCAACATCAGCAGAATAATTGTCAATTCAGATCTGATAGCATAATAGATGTTAAAAGAATTATTATTATTATTATTATTATTAGTATTAATATTACTACTAATATTATTATTCGTCTGAGGGACTCAAGAATTATTTTTTCACTGAATGATAGATTCTTCTGACGTACCATTTGCATTTTATAAGCTTCTTGGGGAATCCTTACGTCTTGCAATAGGCCTACGCCAATTTGGAAAATATTTGCTTCTATAAGATGGCACTGTATCTTTTACGGTTCTGACCATAGCTTATCTCCTAATCTATTTCTTCCCAAAAATTTGGTCTTGATAATGACTTTAACACACTAGCTAAAAATGTTTTCCGAATTATGCTCATAGTTGAACTAATAAAAATCAATTACTAATCTTTTCAGGAAATAATTTAATAACCTTAATAAGGACAAAATCTATGGGTCACATTCAGATGATTTTCTCAATTCTAAACACAAAGTTGGCTTTGTCTTGATAATGTATCTTATTTACGCTAGTTTATATTTGCATCGCACATGTTCGACCTAGGAGTATTAATTTCATATCAGTAGGCTAATGATTAAACTAGCCAGAATCTGTGACGAATCTCTTTAGGAAAAATTAATTTTAATAATCTTAATTAAGAAAAATTCATAAGCCTATTCATACCTGTATATAATTTTTAATATTCTAAGCTTACACAAGATATTTTCACATTTCAAAAGCTACAGGTAAATGGCTGCTTTGCGGAAGTTGGCATTGAACTGGCAAAGCCTCATATAAAAGCGGATTGTTGAACTTTGTTGTTATAAGTTATGGTAATTTAATGCCGGGTGGACTGTTACTTAGCCAATGCCTGTCAACATCTTCGGTGCTACGGAATTTTGTCAAATACAAGTTATTTTATATGACTACAATCTACAGATATAGGCATGTCACATCTCGGGATCGAATCAACCATTTTGAAGCCAGTACCTTACTGAATGCGCTACCCAGACAGACAGTAGCTTATGTGTAACGGAAGTGTGCCAAGCCTTCAGAGAATTTCTAAGAAAAATGTTTCAAGTTAAGGTTTATGTCTTTGATCAAGCCATTAGTGTTCAAAACTGAAATAAAACCGAAGAGCTCATTTCTATAGAACAGAAAAACTAAACTTTCTTTAAAAATATAATGTGGTAACTGCTCTAGAGGAAGGCCTAGACAAAATCGTTGTTTCATATCCCCTGCTGATGCCAATAGGAATAATTAATGAAGATCTTAATTTGAGATGTTTTCTATCTGTGCTGTCTTATTTAGTCGCGCACATTCGCAGGCAGACACACTGACTTCTTTTGAGAATACGGTACTCTTTTCCGATTTAGGATACTTCTAAACTGGAAATAGAATTTGCAAGTCAAACACAGTTGGCCTTCCTAACTCAGTTAAGGATAAAGACAATAAACATATAAAATGATAATTTTGTTTAAATTTATTTGAGGTTAATAATAATAACTAGGGCTCGGACTTTTAGGTGCTTATAAAAACGAAAATATTTATTTTTTGTGTTTAAAAAGTCGAAAATATGTTAAAAAATATGAAAATATTTTAATTAACTAATTAAACCAATATTTACAGAAGTAGCCCTACTCATCTAGTCATTCTAGTCAGCAAGTGTAGAACTGTTGCAGTGAACGACAAAAGTAGATCTTAAGTTGTGCATCTTAAAGCTGTGACGATTTTCACGGAACAGAGACTTGTATCTTGAAAATGTACGTTCAACATCTTGCATATTTGTAACACTGACACTCAGATGTTCCATCTGCTGCAAGTTCTCTACACTGTTGCCCATTAAAATTTCTGAAATCTTGCGCAACACTTGTAACCCTTCATTCTTATTTAGGCATGACAGGAATTTTTCTTTAATTTTGTTTGCTTTTGAACCACTGATTTTGTTAAGTTTGTTTTCAATGTGTTTGATTTCTTTTTATTGATTCTGTCAACAATTGTTTTGTTGTTTCCAACTTAGTAGTGCAGTGTGAGAGGAAACAGAAATTTGCACTAATGAAGGCCAAATCCGCCCTGATTTATTCTCTGACTGAACATAACAACGCAACACATTGAAAATATGCCGCAATTTTACAAAAACTGTCAAAATATTCATTTCTAAACATGATATTTGGTAAAATATTACAAAAACTGTCAAAATATTCATTTCTAAACATTATATGTGGTAAAATATGTAAAAATAATTAAGTTACCAAAAATATTTATTCAAATAAGAAATATCGAAAATATTTTTTTTATGTGATATGCAACTCAGTATTTTGAATCCAAAGGTCCCAACCGAAACTTTGACAAAGTCCAGAAATCATAAGTAATAGCAAAAAAAAAAATATGTATTTACCTAAAAGTCCTAGCCCTAATAATAACTAATAGCGTGAATTGAATTCTCCAGATAAGACTGGTTTTGTCAATAGTACAAGAGGAGGTACAAGAGAGGTTGTGGATGTGTGATGGATGTTGTATTCCTCTGTTTGCATTTCGTTTACATGCTCATAAACCAGTCTGCCACGTTTATTGCCCACTTAGCACGTATGGCCTCTACCTTCGCTTTTATTAAATATGATTATACTATTATACTCCAGTAACTACATCACAGCACATTTGAATCTGTTTTTCCCACGTTATTACCTTGAGTAAACATTTCCATTCTTCTTTGACAAAAGAAGTGTACTTTCATTTATTTTAATTTAAAGTTAACACTATTTAACTTTTTTAAGTCTACTTTTATTCCTATGGAGATAAAATAGCATTATGTGTTTGCCTCTTATCTGCTCTTAATACCTAAATTTATGGAATATTGATTGTTGATTTGTTAGTTATGGTTGTTTGTTAAGGATTGAGCATTGCAACTTCGAATATCTCGGAGAAAATTAAATCCTGTTACAATTCTTCTCAGCAGCCCTATTCTGTAACTTTTCGATTAGGTGATCGACTCGAGATCTCGTCATCGGGATCTGAGCATTCCAAATCGATCTAAATTTTGGCTTTTTCTCTGTTGAATTTTCTTCGTTTTGTATTTGTATTATTCTTTTGCAAACTATTATATATTCTACTGGTAGGCCTACTGTAAATTTTAATATTACCATTTTCATACTGTAATAATTCGTATTTATAAGATATTACTTGGATAGAATTCTGGTCGGCACAAGTTTCATAGGTGGGGTTTCTCACCTATAAGACAAATGTCGGGTAACTGGCCGTCATCATCATCTTCATCCCATCCTCGCCTTGTTAAGAGAGTGTGTGGTTGTGTGTGCGCGCGAATGGTGTGTACTATGTACTCGTGTTGTCCCAGAGGTGGCCCCGGAATCGGTCAGATCACTCCTCTAGGGAGGCCCTCCATGTTCATATCTATTAAAAAAGTATGTAGGTGATCCAAAAGACAATCCATCTACCGAAAGGTCGCGGTCCTATAAGGCCCGGAAGGCGAGGGCCACTTAAAGCCTTCTTACAATGGTACAGGTAAAATTAAGGAAAGAAAAAAATGAAAAGCTATTACTGACACTAATCTTGATTACTGACACATTTTTACGTTCATTGTAATCCATCATCTTAATAATCTGTAATCAACATTATTTCTTGTAAGGCTTTATATACTCAAAACTAGAATAAATGTATAGGCTATGCTATGTTCTCCGCAAAATTACTGCAGAATGTGTAGTTTTAAAAAGGGACAATAAACATAGTTCGGTTTACTGTTTTGCTCGGAGCTACGCTTTAACTCTTGTTTCGTTTGTTTTATATAAATTCAGCTTCACGTCGAGCAAACGAGGACAGACAGGACAGACTAGTCAATGAATCGGTGCACTTGTGTAGTCTGTTTGATTAGCCCACAGGATATACACTCTGTTAACCGACACCGCTAATATAGGATTACTTTAACACAATGAAATCTCACTACAACTAGTTTTATTGTGTTTGTACGATTTTATTCTTCTCTTCTGACCTATGGCTATATAAAAATATTATTGCTTAATGCTTAATTCTTAATTCTTAATGCATTCGTGTTTACTGTAGACCAAAATAATAACATTTTGTAAGTATTTATTAAGTGAACATGCGTTCATAAAAATAACCAATAATAAGCCGGCGTCTAGTATCCACAAAATAGTGAACAAAATTAGGTCTAAGGCGTCGAACTGCGTCAGGAAGCCGTTTCGTATTGGACAGCACATCCTGGAATATTACTATTAACAATTTCAGACAACGCGATTTTCAAGATAGGAAATAATTGAAAAAAAGAAGATATTTTTTATATAATCGAGTACAGAGAGGAGGTGGTAAACGCACATGCTTACATATACACGCATACACGTTATAGATCTTATAAATTCCATCAACTTTTTTTTTCATCCCAAAAGCAAACACTGACTCCCATAATAATTCTCCTCTTTATAATGTGCTCCGTCTATACAATAAATTGTACAAAATGGGCAATATAGATATAATTAATACTAACAACAAGCGGTTGATAAAAATTTTAAATTTTTAAAATAGTAATAATTAAAAGGTAATAGTTCAAACATGCTCCATGTCATTTTCTTTATTTAAATCTTTCGTTTCCTCCAAAACTATTGTATTACTTATGTTTTGATCTGTTCCCTTCACTGTGTAATTTTCATGTTGTATGTGTTTCTTATTTACTTTTTCTGTATTTTTAGTTGCAGTATTAATTTATAGTATTAGTTTAAATATTTTTAGTTTTATATTAAACATATAATATTAGTGTTGTAAAACTGTAGTATAAGATAATGTGTTATTTGGGCGATGAGCCTGTTATATTCTCAATAAAAATAATAAATAAATAAATACACACCAACAGATATGTAATACACCAGATATATAAGAGATTCGTTCTGCACAGGTCATAAAGGGCCATAAAAAGACCGGGATTTTAGAAATAAAAAATTGAAGGATTATTTCCAGGATTTCTACTGGTATTCTTTTATATTAGGGGCCGAGTTGAGCTCAGGGCCAAAATGCCAGTCGGCCTATTGAAAAGTCTCAAGTCTCAAGTCTCAAGTCTCGTTGGTCGAAAACGCGGCCATCCGATTTTTTTTGTCGCAGTGTTATAATTATATGTTTAATATTAAGTTAAACTTAAAGTACATGAATAATATCTCTAGTAAATACTAGATCGATTTCATAATCGAATAACATACTTCCTACACGTACTGCATGTATGTCAGGACAAAAGAAATAACAGTTATTAGCAGAGACCGGATTCTGATGACCTAAAGTTGTTTGAAAAATGACCTGTAAAATGACCATACGTTTTAAAGAAAATAACTTAATAATAATAAAGAATGACCTAAAAACTTATTTTTTTATTTATAGAAAATGATTATTGTAGACATTAAACTAATTTATACATAATTGTAAAAACAGTAAATGCAGAAAGGATGTTGTAGGTCTGAACACTTTGTTTTTTGTTCTTGATTGGAGCATCTGAGAAGAAAAGTATGAAAATTGTTTTTAAAGTAAATCCTACAATAATGTTACAATTACACTAACCTAGTAATTTATTTAAATATTACCCGTATGGAAAAATGACGACAAAAAGCTAACACACTCCATGTAAATGCATGAAATGACTAAATAAGGAAGCAAAAGACACGAAAAAGACAAAATAATTACGTAAAATTGAAATAAATGCCCTAAAAACATAAAATTTTATAAAATGACAAAATATGACCTAATATAAATGCATTTTTGTAATCTAGAGGCCATGATTAGGATTTATCTACAAGTTGCCAATGTCTATGTAGCAGCAATAAAATGATGACATGTCATTAGAATCCGGGCCTTGATTATTAGCAAATAAACTTGTGTCCCAACAATAATAATGTTCAAGATTCTAGGAAAGCCATCGAATGTATTCTATTTGTTGTTCAGATTAGCATTGCATTTGTGTTTGCTACAAATTGTATTGGTGGAAATGGCTGTGTCTGTGTGAAAATAGATGCAGCTATTCCGCAAGTGATTCTTTAAGTGGCCCGCTCTCTCTTGTAAACACGGTGAGCCAGGGGAAGACTGAGTTTAGTGGAGCATCGGAGCACGCCTGCAGTGTATGCAACCCAATCAACTTGGAATATCTGAATTTCGTGCCCGGCTTTCTAAGCGTGCTACAGCGTTACTCCGGTCCCGGAGCTACAAGAACCACCTAAATTATCTTCATCTTCTTTATCTTTTCAGTAAATTTTATATGGCAAGTTGAAAAAATAATTATTTTTTCCATCCATACCAAAACGAGTGTAAGTAGATCGATGGAGTATTGTGTTTGACCTTGAAATTCAATGTCGAGTTTCAGCAAAAATTTACTTTTTGAGGTCCCTTAAATCTTAAATTATAATTTTCATAAAAATGTCTGTGTGTGTGTGCCTGTCTGTTATAGCTCAGCATATCTAAAAAAACTAGAAACTGCAGAAAATAAAAATCCTATATTTGGTTAGATACTTTCTGGGAATACTACACATAGAATAAGACGACTTTCTCTTAATTTTAGTACCATTTTACACCAAGAAATTCTATTTTTTCGTAATTTTCTCAAGAACAAAAAAAAGCCTTTCATTGAAAAATTTTCTCGTAAAAATTCCTGAAGAGTAGTTTTAAATTAGTCATCGTTCGTTCAAACGCAGGCTTAAGTCTTGCGTGGTAGACCCTCTGCAATATGACCTGTATATAGTACGAGATTTTAAAGCATTAAATTGCAATGGAAATTTGCATTACAATCTAATATGCTGGCAAAAAGGAACTTGAGAATTCAACATTAAAAGCAACAAACATTCTCCATATTTCATTTTCTCTGGTTTCTCTTGGCCAAGATGCTCGTTCCATTCTGGCATCCGTAAAATAGTCTTTATCACCGTCCTCCTATCTAATCTAAACCTTCCAACAGTATTATGTAAGAGATATGACCACCTTATAATAAAGATGAAAGGCAGCTAATGATCTCCATTCTGATACAGATTTTCATTATAACACAGGCGTGGTATCGATTATTATCGAACACGAAATGATCTTGAATTCTTGAGAGCAGCAGATGAAATTGACCAACAAATAGCCTGTATTTAAAATAAAATCAATTCTGTTCATGTTAATTTTAATATTATACTAAATTGAGTTAATTTCGTATTGTAAAAATCCGTTCTTTTCAAGAAAACGGCCAAAAAGAAGCTTCGACTAGGTCGTACGCTTTCAGCTGCCATCTATCGCAGAAGACAAGAACTATTGGAACTTTCTAACAGCTGATTGCTTGGTCAGCCGATTTCGTTCCTTTTTATGAATCTTAAAACTTAAAGCTTAATTCTTAATAATACATAGCATTATTACATATGTGGCTTGGTTCTAAAAGGGCCAATGTCATAAAACTTGCTTTTGAGATAACTGACTTTGAAGCCTTTGTAGACGTTACATTTTTTGCTGACAACTTCCGACATTGGCCTCTAAGGTTTCTGTATTATGTCTATTAATAGCAACAGATATTGGCACTTTTATTGTACGAAAGATAAAGACTAGCCGAGCTCAATAATGCATACCGGTACATCTCATTTTTGCAAGAAATTGACATTGGCCCTTTTAGAACCAAGCCACTAATCGAACAAAAACACTCGTATACAACTAGCTTCGCTTGTTTCATAAACATACTCATAGACTATTTGCATAATGTATATGAAGAATGAACAATTAACGTACTTCCAATTGAAAGTAGTTCTTTGAATGAAAGCCCGACCACTCTTTACCCTGAACTTAAGCCCTTAAGTGAAACGTGATTTATTGGGTACCCAGTGGATACAATTCTTGATCCTGGGAGGTAAACGCTACTATTCTGATGCCGAGTTCATATTTTACTCCTATATGACGTCGAGTGTGTTCAATTTTTCCTTGTCAAGGGCAGTGTATTACGTGTTTCCAGTAAATCCACTCTTCCAGCAGTGAAGAGGATCGCCCTTAACTAGCGAGACCTGCTTTTATTTTCCAACGCTCATTGCTTAGGCGTTGTGTCTATAGTGAGAGTATGGGTGAACAGTATGCTATTCTTAACAGCATAAACAGAATGCAAACTTATCTGGAGCTCTGAACATTCATCCCACTCTACAATGTACCACTGATTTTGATTGTATGTTTAACGGTTAATGATGCGAAATTATTTTATACACATTATATACTCATACATTTATAATTTTCGTTTGTAGTATACTGTGCATTGATATATAAATAGAATTATATTAATCTATTATATCCCTAAACACGAGCTTTGCTCATCTAGGAGCATACCTTACATTTTAAATGATGAAATAGAAATAGTATTTCCTATTGGTTTTTGTTTTTACTTGTACTAAATGTGAAATAATGTAAATAATGAAATGTAATAATATATGTATGTAACAAGAAATAAAATAAAAATAAATAAAATAAATACAGGGTCGAAGTCAAATAGCTGTAGATTTTGAGAGAATAATGGTCATAGTGTAGGAATACTAATATTGGAACTTAAATAACATATCGATTTAAAATTGGCAATTTCCGCAGAAAAAATATTTTTCCGTGGTACTTAGCACCTTGCTTGAAAAATCTGGCAGACAGCAACTTCCATTTTGTTGTCACCGATCGGACAGAATTATGCAGGATTACAGTTTCAGCCTCTTATCCAGTTGTCTTTTTCACTAGGCAAGGGTTTTAAATGTGCCCAGATGCACTTTAGTTGTATTTGATTAACTTAGATTTATATAATACGTTACTACAATTCGTGCGAATCCCCAGTGTTTTTTTGTAGATAAGCATCATGTGGTAGGCCTATACCGGTATACTGTATCACAGTATGTTGCATATTAGAAGCCTTATATTGTAAACAATAGATAATTTACAAGTTTATGTTAAGTTTGTGCCGAAAATGAAGTATGATTGTGTTGCTTATCGCTAGAATATACTATGGACGGAGGCCATGAAAAGACGCGAGGTAAGGAGTTGGCAAGCAACATGTTGCCAGGAGATCATAAATCTCTTATGAAAGCAAATAATAATACAAGTGGACAGGAACACAGAAATGATTTAGTACTCTACTAATGTGCTCTAAGGAGGCAATGCATCTAACTCAATCTGTACAACGCAAACCGTATGTCGAGCAATGTATCTCTGATTTTACAAGCACAAATGTACATGCAAACGTCAAGATTTGTACGTAGACAAAATTAATGCTCTTTCATCGGTCAAGCAATTCCTGCACTAGAACTATAGCACAAAACCATGTATTTTCCGAGAATATTTCACTGGATTTTATATTCAAATCCTACTGTATTCACACTCACATGGAAAAATCCTCAGACTGAACTGGAAATAAGGAGATCGACCACAAAATAGTGTTCTAGGTACTACATTTTAGGGTAGCCACGGCCTGTTTAAGATTAACCCTCTCACAGATGAATTTACACAGGCTTATTAATACAAGCATTCAAGTGAAATCGTAACATAAGTAAGAAATCAATGCAAACATGTTTAATGGAATAGCTAAATTCTACAAATAAAATCATAACGTGAATAAAAATCCGCACGTTTTAACAAAAACCATTACTCATTAATTTTATTCTTTCTGATTTAATACAATCTTTTGTGGTAACGAATTTATATGTCAGTAGCAGTGAAAAGACTGCAAACTTCTGTAAACAGTTGTTGCTTCCATGACAACTTGTAACGTGTACATTAACAATGGCACAGTAATAATCTGTATCTCATAATGAAGATTCAAGATGAGAGTTATAAAATAGAAAAGCCAATATTAAATATTAAACTGTTGATTTTGAACAAAATGCATGTATGAAATTAAGATAAAATTAACAAATGCTTATCTTCATTTGTGAAAATTTATTTAGGTTTGCTTTTTGTATTAAACAGTTAACGTTATTGAATTTTAGCCTTAGTGCCAATATAAGTACCAAAATATTTAAAACAATCCTGCTCGAAATGTTGAAGCTTAAGACACCGGGTGTATTCCAACTTCCCTTTAAAAGGTATGAAAATATTGAGTTGTACGTTGTACTTAATAATGAATCATAGTCAGCAACGAACAGATTTGTTATTTTAAAATATTAATATATCGGTTCGATATCTGGAATGATGTCCTACATGTACAACGAAAATAATATTAATCCTACATATAGACTACAGTAAATCCATCACCAATTTATTATCGTTGAAGCTATATTCTAAAGCGTGTATCCAAATACGTATATATACCTAGGTACAGTAAGTATATTTACATATAATGTACTATAAATGCGACACGCTGTAAATTCTGTGGAAAAATCATTATGTGTAAATATATACATATATATACATATATATATACGTGTGTGTGTATTATATATTAAACATACACATATCTAATTTTATATGTACATATATATATATATATATATATATACATATGATAAACTATATATGTGACATACCATAAATGCTTCGGTAAATAATTAGCAAAGAAACTGCTTTCGATCTTAGCCGCATTAATGGTTCAAGTTAAAATTATATGCGTTTGACAATATTGTTCACTTAAAATAAAGGCCCAGTTCTTTTTTCAGTTCCGATTTATTTTATTATTTGAGGTTACTGAATTTTAAACTATACTTAAATCAATTACTTTATTAGAATTAATTTCATTGCCCCATAATAAATGGTCAATACTATATACCCTAAAATTCTTATTATATTATCGATATTACAATGTTAGACTATAAAACACAGCTTTTGTTAGCTCGCTAATGGAGCCCTTTAGAGGCAGGAAATATAATTTTGGATTGAATAACTTAAAAGCCGAGAGACCGTTTGAGATCGATCTCTATATCCAAGCGAAGCCTTTGATGTAGATGTTTTTCATTAAACAAAATTCGGATATCTATCGTGTTAATGAGGAACATATATTGAGCAGCAATAATTTTTAAATCCACAGGCATCATGTTACTACATTTAGCGCGTGCGGAATAGTATGCATACATCTGAACTCTGAGAGTTTTAATGCTTGGTATCAAGATAACAGATGTTCTAAAAAAAGTTCCGATGTGAGAATTACAATGAGTGAGACAATTAATGTATGAATACAGATATTACTCATAGTAATGAAATTACTGTATTATTGTTTATTCTACATCGTCTTCATAAGCCGAAAGATGTTCTGACAATTCCAACTCAGCTACGCAAGCACATCTTATCTTTCTGTAAAGTTCATCAAATGAGAAAAAAGTGAATTGCTGGCCAACCGTCAGTCAAAGAGCAAAGACTCGCCTTTTCTATTATCACATGGAATAACATTACTGTTATTAAAAACTCTTCTTCTTCATTTATCGTTAGAGTATGTATCCTGTTTGTTTTTCCGTTCAAAAGTATTTCTCTGAAGATATGCATACAATCTCTGACCATCTCCTTGGAGGTCTTCCTCTGTCGCTCTTCTCACCTGCCGATCTTCTGCCTTTGCCTATGTCCTTTCCAATATTTTATACTAGCGTTAAAACTTTTTGTGACACTTTGAACTTTGCTATCCGCCCTAATTTATATATTGCGTACCCTGTAAAGAAACATTTTCATTTCACATGTGCTTACTTTCTGTTTAGTTTTTGCTATATCAGCTCTGGTTTCTGCTGCATATGCCAAAATATGTCTAACTGCTGTTTTACATAATATTATATTCTTACTTTATTCTCTAGTTTCAAAAAAATTGTTACACCAAATAATATATTTCATGTATCTTGATATCAGTGCTGTCTTATGAAAACTTATTAAAATTCAGTAATTCAAGTATCGTTTAAATTCAGCCAATTATATAAACTAAATGTATTGTTAATTTTTATATAATATTATTTTAATAATATTTTCGATTATTTTGTTGTCAATAATAATTATAATTTCCTTCCTTTGCATTTACTGTATTGAATTATTCATATTACATCATGGAGGGTAACTCCTGATGGACATGAGTTTGAGTAATGTCTTCGGTACTTATAATTAACTTTTATTTAGCTTAATAATAATGTGTTATATGACATTCATACAAAGAATAAGAGCTTTAGAATGAAGCCAAATTAGTGGAGGAGGTACAAATATTTGTAATTGTATAGTATCTTCTGTGAGAATATAGTGGGTTTGTTTTCAACCCTACTCCCACACTGGAAATGCAGGTGATAAAATCGATGTCTTCTCAGTACTGTAACTCGAATAACCAGCGTATCATGCATAAAGAACAACAGTCTGTTCAGGGAATCGAGATTACTAGTTTCCTACCAATGTTATTGACCAGATGTTTGTCAGCTGTTGGTACATCCGAATTCCCAACAGTATGCTAAAACAAATGTCATCTATCTGACCAGTTTTTCTGACCAAAAAATTAGTGATCTTGGAATCCGTTGTGTCTAGTCTACATTTACCACGTTTACATACAGGATTGAAATCTATCTGAATTCGATCCCAACTCAATACATTCCCTATTTACATGGAAAGTTCTAGAAGTGTATTGAGATTTTTTTATGCTATTGGGTAATTTGGTTATTTTTGGTTGTTTGTGCGGCTAACCGATGTAAACAGTCGTCGCCATGTTTATTCCGTGATTAAAAAGTTTATTTTATTTATTTATTCCACAAGCGTAAAACACAATGCAATCATTCCTGGTGCCCGAATGAGCAAAAACTCGTGCTTGGTAGGTGTTATATTCTTAATTTCTAGTGTCCATAAAGAAATGATGGCATTAAAGGGCAATTATTCATGCTACATTATATTAGGAAAATATCAAGTCAATATAGTCTGTGTAAGTTCTTTCATTAAATTGACTGATCAGCTGACAGAACAAAATGACGAACGGAGGCAAGAGTGTATGCGCGTGCACCAAGCGTTTATATGGAACTGAATTCGACCTGAATCCGATCCGTTCCTCCAATTCCAGAGGATAGGATCGAAAATTCATTCCAGAATGAGATCGCATTTACATGGCGATCTCGATGCGTGGAACGATTCAAATCGATCTGAATCTTGCACATAAAAAGTATTAATTCATTCGACTCCCAGAATATATTATACAGAATTTTTCAAATACTCAAATGTTGGTTTTTAGAACACTCTGTAGCATAATGAACTGCAAAGACATGGGTCCCAGTAGAGGAGATGCACTTAATTTCGCCCGGATGTTAACCACGGCCCTCCGGTTCAGGATATAACCACGTAACGATCTCTGCGTTCTTTGAGAACAGAGGATAAAGCTTTTCAGGAAGCCATGGAATATAGATGTATATAAAGTGAAAGCAACTTTAAAGTTACAAGGGATGGGCTCCGGCCTCCTCTCTTTAAATATTAACGAATTTACCGTGAATGGAATGCTCTAGTTTCTTTTCATCTAAGCGTGTTAGCGGTCCGGCATTTCTAACTATATACATACTGCACATGAAGCCAAGAAAATGTGTACTAACAGCAAACCACCTCTCCACTGGCCATCCGTTATGCATATAAAAATTACTAACACATACAACTTAATTGCATTTTAAACTTCAAAAAGAGAAAAAATGCCTTCCAGTGGGATAACTTCCCATGATAATCTCTTAGAAGTATGAGTAGCATGTTCGTGACAAGTAGACATGCTACATATAGGTATCTTTTTAAACAAGTTTCTCTTAAATAGAAATAATATCCTGGGAAAAATTAAAATTTTCCGGCAGAGTTGTCCCAGAAAGGATATATAGGTATGTCAGCTTCCATAAACTCATAGTTAAAAATAATGTAGTCGCATCTTGATTACTTCAATACGATAATTTTCGTTTCATTGAAAGTTTTTAATTTACCATAAGATACAACAATATAGTAACTTATAGGTCGCCAGTTTTACAGTGTTAGCGGTAGAATTACTGCTATTTTCATTCACGTGATGTAGATAAATAAAGTATAAGAAAACAACAGACTTCGGCCAATCACGATAATCATTGCTCCGGTTTTATCACCAGGGAGGTGGCTTTATCACTTCCAGTTGCAAGCGTACATGTCAGTTTTCAGGAATGAACAATGCGACTCAAAACGAATAGCATCTACACAAACAAAGGAAAGGATATTTTCCTTTATAGAACTAATGTAAATCCGAGATAAAATGAAGAAGGTGCATGCATTGTTTCATAATTTCGTTCACTTATGACCTGTTAAAATGAACGTTTAGCTTACAAGATATAAAACACATCTTCATAGACACAGTGCACACATAAAAGTATTCAATACTAATGTAAAGGAACAAGAAAAGTAATAAAAATACTTAACAAATGACGTATTAAGTTCATCGTAAATTATAGACTGGAATGACTTTTATCACCTGTTTTAAACATTTTGAAAAGTGAGTAAGAAAGTGCAGATGTTCTTGACAGAGGTGACATCTGTTAAGTGAGGATGACTTTGATGGTGAAAACAAAGCCAATGTGAGCATTTTTAAACAAATGCGCACATACATTAATGGAGATTGCATGTTTACACTTCGCATGTCTTGCCAAACTGGGCAATCTCTTAAGTTAAGAAAGGCTGAAATTTATGTATGCCACAGTTTGACTGCACCCATTAAGGCCTTACAAGGGTATGAAAGGGATACATCTATAAATGCACTCAAGTTATGGAGATACTTGGACCTATATAGTGCATTAAGCATAATGTCGTATCATTCTTTGGAACCATACCATAAATTTAGTATTATACTGTTATTTCTTCAATATCCACATTTAATCATTTCACTGCTACTGAAGTATAAATTCGTCTCCTAAAAATTGTTAAATAGCAGAGATATAAGATTAATAGAGTAATGTCTTAAGTTATAATGAATATTTTTATCCTCTTGTTATGATCGTCACTAATGGAAACTCAAATTCTCCTCTTCGATCTCAAGATAAGGGCCCATTGATTTCATTTAATGATTGCTTACATTAACATAAAAATGCAGATAGAAAAGTGTTAATTTGACAAATAGAAATCTAAAGCAATAAATTTCTCATGACATGAGTTTGCAGGAAGTTGTGTCACGTGCTTGTAATATTCAGTTGTGTTATATAATCCCGCTTATAATAATATTTACATATTAAAATTTATAGTTCTTGTAAGGTAGTATAGGGCGTAATTATTAAGGTACATGTACACCCAAGAAACCAAAAATTTCTGAAAAATTGCATTTTTTGATAACTACATATTTTGATAGACAGTTCTTTTCTCTTTATTTTCATATATTAATTCTAGCTGCTAGTTCCTTAGGTGGAGCCCTTTTCTAAGAAGCTTCATTTTGCCAAGCCTCTTAGCCATCTAACAAATTTCAGTATTTATATTCTTCCCTTTCTGCTATAAGTTCTCATATTGACAGTTAGTTGTCACGAATACACTAGTAAGTATGTGAAGCCATGCTTAGGTAAGAATGAACTGTTTGAACTTCGTATTTTCATGTTTATCCCGACATGTGTTTTCCTTACGTTTCGATACAAGTTTTGGTTTCTTTTCAGTTTCCCGTAAGTAGAAAATCGCTTGGTATTCAATTGTTTGAAACATCACAAATCGTCTATAAATTAACATATTAATGTGATTTTGGTGTCATTTTAAAGCTTGAAATGTTCTCTAGTGCTTGACATTGAGGAATTTCTGATATATGAATATTCTACTGTGTTATAGATTTTTGTTAATGATATGAACAAAAATAGTTTTCAGTTTATATAAATCTAAGTAACAATTTAAAATCTTAAGTGAACAAGAAACTAAATGCCAGGCACTAGAGAATTATTCTATCTACAGAATAGTGAAAATTTTGTGTTACTATCTTTCATAGTTTTGAAGTAATCATGTTTCAAGTTTATAGTATAAATTTTCAAGAAAACAATTTTTATAAACAAATTATTAATAATTACAAAACATGTTTCTTGTGAAATGTCTTAATATACAGCTGTATAATGTATATAGAAATAATTGGAAGCCCTGATGCTTAAAAATAAAACTTTCATACCTAAATGTGTACATATACCTTAATTTCAGGTTAGTGAAATTTATATTGGTTATGTTATTGACTATCTCCTTCCCTCACGCGACCCAGCCTCGGGGTATCCATACTTCTACTGAAAATACCAAACACACAAATACTAACGGGACGGGAATGCAATATTTCGTAGCATTATACAGTTCTTTAGGACCATACTATAGAACTAGTTTGAACGCTTGTCAATAAATCGCACAGTAGGGTCTTCAGTACTTAGGCTATAACGAAGTCGGCAAAGTCAATCTCTAATAAATTATATCATTACCCTGAAGCTTGTTATACTAATATTAAAATAAATATGTATTGCTACCTATTCTTAACGAGGAATTTTAGCATCATTTTAAAAATATTCCACAAGAATTTACCGATTCACCTATTTTGCGTGTATTTTGTAACGAAAATTATCAATTATAATAACGAATACTCTAAAGGAAGGTAGGAATAAAATATATATTTTCATTTTTTGACTAAGTATCAACAAGTTATTTTTATAGTTACATGGAAAACGCAGTATTTTAGAGGTGGAAGCATACAAATGGCAACGAATTAATCTGTCGAAAGTAACTATCGGTAATCTAAAAAGTTATGAAGTTATCGAAGGATAACAAACAACGTTACAAAGTTATCGACGGATAAAAACAACGTTACAAAGTTATCGACGGATGAAAAACGTTACAAAGTAATCGACGGATAAAAACAACCACTCTAGTATCGAACATGGTTCTATTCCGACGGATTGAAAGCAAAACGGTCTTGAAGTGTTGATGGACCAACAGACACAAATAAAAGTAAAAATTACAGACTAAAATCAAATTGCAGGTAGCTACAATCTTACTTCATACCATGAAGGTAAACGATTTACCTACTTATTAACACGATTCTCATCTACATGACTAGTAATAGTGACGACTGGGTTGGATGTGTGGTTGTGAGTTTATTCCGAAAGCTATTATTGACTTGTATCTCAATTGAAGCAGACACCTTCTATATTAAGATTAACTTCTCAATAAGCTAGAGCCCGCCTGTAATGATCTCTTCATAAAAAATCCCTTTAGGCAGGCCTACAGGCGGAGGTAGATTTCGAAGTGCTTTTGGTTTAATTTATTGTCGCTGCATAGCACTCTTCTTCTTTAGCCTTGGCATGGTAAACCTACAGTAATAAGAACTGAATTCGGTAAAGAGGAAGAGCCTACAATCATTTGTTTTGACAACAAGAATAGGATATAATATTCTGGGAGGCCGTGCGCAAGATCAGCAATGAATAAAATTAGCAAAGCCGCTAAACAAGACAAAATTATGATATTATAATAATTCTTTTAAGTGTTATTATTTTCAAACATTAAAATCTCGCGTCATATGAGAGCTATCAAGAAACTATTTATTGATTTGTAGAGTACTCATCAAGAGCTTTTCAACGATACCCCACAAGACGTGGTTTCAAAAGTTTCGAATTTTCATCCCCCACCCCCACCTCCACCCCCACCCTCACTCGAACCCCCGAATCGTTGGTGTCACTGTGAACTCCATAGGGAGTACTCTAATTTATTCAAACAAAGTTTCCCTCTATACTTCATAGGGGCCGAGATATAAAGTTTTCAAAATTTCAACCCCCTCCCCCGACCACCCCCTTGGGCCAATTTTGCCCATTAACGAACTTGTCCGAACTATTGGGCCTAGAAATAACATAATAAAATTTGGTTCAAATATCTTCAAAATTACGGCCGCTATCGTGTAAAGATATATATATATAAATATATATATATATAAATATCACAAAAAAAAATTTTGAACGGGCGGTGGTTTCGTACTTAGGGGAGCATGAAACGTAAAGATATGAAAGAATTTTTCGAAAATCATAAAGTGGTATCCATTGCAATAGGTAGATTTTTCTTCGAAAATCTACCTAAAATCCCAGGGGTACCATGGTTCTACCTCGGGTCTCGACGTAAGGAAAGCCAACTACTAGAGAGAACATGGAGATAAAATATCATGGGAGCTAAACGTAATTAAATGTTGCTACTCTTATAAACATGACAGACTTCGGTTTTATGAAGAAATTAACACCTTACAAGAATGAAAAAATTATAATCCACCTCAAGCTCTCCCTGACATTTACTAAGTCAGAAGGCTCCCTTTTCAATTTACGAGATTTTCCTCTGAGACTTCAGCTCCACACTTTTGATCTGTACCGACTGAAGTTCCTAAGAAGAGCTATCTGTTGAAGGATGGTGTATCAACAAGTATCGATATGGGAAGGGGGGATCCTCCCTGAATTTACTGCCAAACACCATCACCAACATCTATCATATCAGTGGATTCGTGATGAAACGACATGAAGTTATAGCTGATCCCCTAACACACCTCCATACATACTGAGAGAGAGATTACCCACAACGGAACCTTGTGGAGGAGAAAAACGCAACAGCCATTTTAAAGAGCCAAGACCTCGTTAAAAAACATGAAAGGTGAAATTAAATTTTTGTGTATCAGGGTGATATGAAAAGCACATTAAAGGGAGATAACTTTATGGGAATTAGTTAAGTTAGATTGAAGGAGCTGGATGTTATCGTAGAGGATAGTACATTACAGAGCTTATCCGCCGGCGAATCCGCGTCTAATAGAGTTACGTGACTGCAATGATAATCAGGCCGGCCAACTACTGCAATACAATGCGTGGACATACACTTTCTAGCCCGGTTTCCAACTGATACAATCAACTCTCTCCTCTTTTAAAAAATTCATTTCGTGAGGGAACACAGGGCAATCGTAGATAAATAAATTAAAGAATTTACCGTTCAAAGTGCGTGTTGTAAAAAGAGAACACTTTCACGTAGTCAATGTTAAATTTCTATAAAAGCAATATAAACGGAATTCTTATATAAAATATGAGGCAAAGTGAAAATAATACTGCATCATTTCATACTCCCTCGTATGACCGCTTGGGAACGATGGCCATATCTGAACAAATGAATAAATGCAAGACGTAAAGGGTATGTGTGTACTACTGACCTCCGGATTTTCAACTGCCGAGTAGCAATTTTGTGGGACCCATCATGGATTTTTTAATATATACATTTCAAATTATTTCAATCAAATTATTTTTATTGATTAATGTATAACCAGTATTTTTATTAGAGGCATATAAGTATACAAAAATAGCGATGAATTAGGAAAAAAAGGCGGCATACAAAAGTGAAGTTAAGGAGTCGAGTCATGGAAATGGTTGAGAAATAGGCCTACCGGTCTGGACAAATAACGAACTTTGTAAACTGGGTAATACTATTCACATGCATTGACGTTACTCCAGGCAAATTATTAAAAAAGCATGTTTCTTGCAAGACAAGGGGGTTTCGATATCTTCCTAATTCTCTCCAATGCAACTGCGACATCCTTTGATATACAGTCAACCCTCGATGTAATGCCCCCTTTACAGTGCCACCCTCGTACTGCACCAATAAATGCAAGTGAAAGGATTTTCTCCCATATAAAGTACATAAACCTCGTTACTGTGCCAATTCATTTAGATCCAGTGAATATAAGACAAGATTTTTACAAAATATAGCTTGCAGTGATATTTTTCCAGTTACAGAATTCTTTTAAAACTGACATAAATGTTAGAAAGATTATTTAAGAAACACACTGTATTGTATTTCCAAGAAGAGAGATTTCCACAGTATATGTAGTGTGGTGGAATGAGGAAGCTATGTTAAGAAGTCGGACAGACAGCCTGATCGAGGGTGGAGCAGGTAGAAAGATATCTTCATACAATGGGAAATTCCAACTTTCACTTCTTTTTGTTCAGTGTTCATTCACCTATTAAACACTACACTACAGTCACAGTTACTTTTTTAAAACAAAGGCTAAAGGTACTGTACTGTAATCATAATCACTTACATGGACCCAAATGATTTTCAACCCCTTTGTGTACTGTAGCACTGGACATAATATTGTAATAAATTGAATTACTGTATAGTGCAGTATACTTTATTTTGTGCTAAAGATCTCTAATTGCCTTTTATTTAATTTTCTTTCATAATACAGTACAATTAATTAATACAGCACTGTATTATGACATGGTTGTTTTAAAAATTAAATTTCGTTTTAGTGTCACCCTCGCTTTGTGCCACTAATTGTTAGAGAACAGATGGTGGCAGTATATCGAGGGTTGACCGTATATGGACAAGCTTATTTAGTTACTTGAATGCTGATTGAATGCTGACAGGGCCGGGAAGGAAAGCGCTGGAAGTGCGAAGGTTACCACCCTCAAATCAGCCTAACCAGAAATTAAGACTTGGAGATAACCCCAATGGCCAAGTGCACCGACCCCGATTAGTGTAATCAGCGTTTATAATTTCTTCCTAACCTATGATTAGGGAAAGTTATGGAGCATCAACCTCGATTAGTGTCGAAATCACCGATTACCGTTGATTAAACTTAAACAGTCAAAATCGGGCGGTTACTGAAGCTAAACAATGATTAGCAGTTTGCTGAAATGGCGGGGGTCGACTGCAAACAATAGATGAGACTCTCTTCTTCTCATATTTCTCTTTTTAGACGAATTAGGTCTCGATATTAATGTCATCAGTATCATAATACCATTTTTCCGAACTGTAAGGTACAATAAATATTATATAAACACATCTCATAGACCTACAAAGACGGTTTTAAGTCTCGAAGCACGACACAAGAGAAGCCTTACCGGTTCACATTGCCCATATTCAAGCAATGTTCCTAACGTCGTTCTTGGCTGAGTGGTTATAGTACTGAGCTGTGGTGCAGGAGGTCGCAGGTTCAAATCCCGGTCCCGGCTAATTTTTTTTTATCATTATATTTTTAAGTTTAATTAGTGTACCGGTACTGTATGAAATTTTAAGAATTCACTGTCAGTAATAAGTAATAATAATAATAATAATAATAATAATAATAATAATAATTTTATTTCGTCCCTGTATCAATTACAGACATGATGTTGGACATGTCCGAAACTTACAATTTGAATTATACAATAGTTATACAATAGATATACAATAGAGATACATGCTAAGGCTCTCCATTTCATAGTTCTTCTATCCTGTAGAGTGCTTTTGCATAGGTATTATTTAAATTTATTGGCGAATTTTGTCCCGATACACTGTTTTATACTGTCTGGTAGTTTGTTATAAAATTTTACCCTGATTACGTATGGATCCCTTTCCGATGCTTTTTTATTGTGCCCTATTGTGTATAAGTTCTTTCTTGATCTTGTGTCGTACTGATGTATCTCATTTATTGTGACATTCTTTTTATTTTTTATTTTACAAGAAAAACTACCCTGAATATATATAAGGATATTACAGTTATTACTGCCCTGTATAATTCTTGGTGAATAATTATATGAGGTATTGACAGATAATTCATGAAGTTTTATTCAGTAGACTGCAGTCTGAATCATTATGACAGTTTATTATATTATATAAAGACAGTGGGCGTGAATTTTTATAATATTATACGGTAAACTGTATTTTCGTTTTTAAAATATTACAAAAGAAAAAAAATACAGACACAAAGCAGTAGCAGCGCATTCTATAAAGTATTATATGGAACACTGTATTTCAGTTTTTAAAATATTCTGAAAGCAAAATATATATATTAGGCAGTGAAGTCTTAACATGTTAAACGGTACAGTGTATTTATGTTTTTAAAATATATGAAAGCAAAACAAAAGAAAAAACAAGGCTATGACAGTGTATTTTTGAAACGCAAGTATTCATGATATAAAAGCCAAAGAAAACACAATGTACAGACGGTGACTTTGAAGAGAGTTATTATATCTGGAATATCTTGAACGGAATGAAAACGAGCGAAGAAATTTTATAGTGCAGGGGTCATTCCATATGAAATCATCCAAAATTTATAAAAAATGGTTGCATGACCATTTTAGAAAAAAATTATTTTTTGTATATGAGTTCATACATGTTTCAAGATATCAAAACAAGTTTTCAAAAAAATCTTGTGTTCTTGGTTTCCAAGGGGTGTCCATTTTTCAATCCTGGTGTAATGCATTTTTTGCGAATGTAGCTGATTACGAATATTTTCATAACTCAACAACCATAAGAGTTAGAAATTTGAATTATGAACCATTTTGTAACTATTGAAGCGTACTTTCAGAAATACTTTATTGTTTTCTTCAACACAAAATTTTTCATATGAAAATATGAGTTTGAAATTCGGGTAAATTTTTCCAAAAAAATCACTTTTTGGACCAAATTTTATATGAGAAGGAAGTGATTGTAAACGTTCAAATTTTTGTTATGTTCAAACCTACATATGATTTGTCTGTGAGGAAAAAAATCATGGTCTAAAAATACATCCCTTATTTTTAAACTGGCCTCGAATATTGCCGTTTTTCAGATTTTGACTACTTTTGGGCTTAAATATCTCTGGTGGGTACCCTTCAAAAAATCTGAAAAGTTGTGTAAATGAAGCCTTTTATGTGTCTAACATACAGTTAAAATTTCTATTTTTGGATCCAGCTCCTTCTATTAATTTTATAGAACTGAAATATCACACTTTTTAGGGTAGCGTATTTGGGAGAAACTACATATAACTCAACAGCCATAAGAGTTAGAAATTTGAATTAAGAACCATTTTGTAAGTAATGAAGCGTACTTTCAGAAATACTTTATTGTTTTCTTAAACACAAAATTCTTCGAATGAAAATATGAGTGTGAAATTCGGGTAAATTTTTTCCAAAAAATCACTTTTTGGGCCAAATTTTATATGAGAAGGAAGTGATTGAAAACGTTCAAATTATTGTTATGTTCAAACCTACATGTGATTTGTCTGTGAGGAAAAAATCCCTTATTTCTAAACTGTCCTAAAATATTAGCGTTTTTCAGATTTTGACTATTTTGGGGCTTAAATATCTCTTATGGGTACCCTTCAAAAAATCTGAAAAATTGCATAAAAGAAGCCTTTCAGGTGCCTACCACACAGTTAAAATTTCTATTTCTAGAAACAATTCCTTCTATTACTTTCATAGAACTGAAATATAACACTATCACATATATGTAGTTTCTCTCAAAGTGTGATATTTCAGTCCTATAAAATTAATAGAAGGAGTTGGATCCAAAAATAGAAATTTTAACTGTGTGTTAGGCACATGAAAGGCTTCATTTACACAAATTTTCAGATTTTTTGAAGGGTACCCACCAGAGATATTTAAGCCCAAAAGTAGTCAAAATCTGAAAAACGGTAATATTCGAGGCCATTTTAAAAATAAGGGTAGTATTTTTTGACCATGATTTTTTCCTCACAGACAAATCACATGTAGGTTTGAACATAACAAAAATTTGAACGTTTACAATCACTTCCTTCTCATATAAAATTTGGTCCAAAAAGTGATTTTTTTGTAAAAATTTACCTGAATTTCAAACTCATATTTTCATATGAAAAATTTTGTGTTGAAGAAAACAATAAAGTATTTCTGAAAGTACGCTTCATTACTTACAAAATGGTTCTTAATTCAAATTTCTAACTCTTATGGCTGTTGAGTTATGAATATATTTGTAATCAGCTACATTCGCTAAAAAATGTGTTACACCAGGATTGAAAAATGGACACCCCTGGGAAACCAAGGACAAAAGATATTTTTGAAAACTTGTTTTGATATCTTGAAACATGTATGAACTCATATACAAAAAATTATTTTTTTCTAAAATGGTCATGCAACCACTGTTGGATGATTTGGCATGGAATAACCCGCAGCGAGGAAATCCTTTCGAAGAACTTTCCTAACTGTATTGAGGTATTATGCTACGATCATTCAATATTGTTGTAGGGGACACTGGAAATATGCTCAGAACTGCAGCTCGAATTATACATGATGAAAGCAATGCAATAACCTCACTGACTCGCCGATACATAAAAATATGCTTCCCTACATCACAGGCAGAGCAGAGAATATCCTCGCTCCTCCATGGTGTCTTCTGGTTGTTAACTTCTTCTTCTTCTTCCTCTAGGTAATGGCCTCGTGAACAGAAGAATGCGTTCATTATACTCCGCTCGCTTTCCGATTTTATGCTCTGTGTTTAAACAAGCCGCCAGCTAAACACAGTTCCGTAAACAGAGATTAGGAATGGTGCTCCACATTTCTTTTTAATCATGTTTAAAATCTTAAACGTGTGTAGGTAAACACTGTTTAACCAAATCTTAATCACTGTTGATGCACTTGGCCACAAGTCTCCCAGGTATTAAGGGTTTGCAACTGGAAAAACTTCAATCTACACGTTAACATATTCTTTTTTTTTTCTCGGAACTTCTGCTTCAGTATTTACTCACAGAGCCTTCGAAGCGGTAATAGATTCTCAGGAATTTTTCCTACGATCTAGAATATCGTGTATGTATAATTTCAAATAAATTGTGCACCACAGTATATAAAATAACCTATGTTGTTGCTTCAACGTGAGTTGTTAAACAACCCGTTAGTAGCTTTTATTTCTCCACATATTAGCGTACAGGAGTCTGCCTTCTAGAATACAGTATTAGATAAATATATACTATACCTATTACGTGGTAGGCCTATGTATAAATTTATTGTAATTCTATTTTAGGCGTACTGTACGTCCACAATATCAATTTACCGGTTTTCAATGTTCATTTCTCCGAACGTGAGCACAATGGCAGTTGAAGTAAGAAAAAAAGCGTAGCATTTACGATCGGGTTCAAGACATCGCTACAGAATTTTAAGTACCTAATAAATAAAATGGATGACTTTTATCGTGTCTAATCTTGACGTATACCGCACATCACTTCTGCCTTCTTGGAATCGTGCTCGAGGGACCTAAAACATGTGTTTGCTTTAAAATCTAGAAACCATTTCACTGGAAATAACAGTCTTCAGAAATAAAGATAAAATGTATCAGATTACGTACAATCAGCTCTGCATTCTGTAAATACTGAATAACTGACCATAAAGGTTTTGTATTATGCATAGTAAAACGATGTTTTCTCAACTTGATTTAGTAGGCAGTCAAATTAGGCCTAATTGCTGATTCTAGGAAGATATACAACCGTAGTCGACTGAAAATCTGTAAAATTAATTCATCAAACCCTGGAGGAATGAACTTGACCGGAAATAGTTTAATAGAAAGAGCTGTTATGAGCTATCAAGAAGTTATAAAATTGTAAGTTAGATCTGTAAAAGAAGGTCTTAAATCACACGCTTTACCAAAAATCAAATCCGTATTGGGCCATTGCTTCTATTAGTTTGTCAAATGTTATGAGGAATACAATAACGGATATTTAAGACCTTATTACTATTGAGAAGCTTTAGCCCTCGCAAGAAGAAAATTCAGGAAGCATCATCCCTGGCAGAACATTCGGCAGACAGATGGCTGCTGCGTCACTGATTTCTGTCTTTCGACTACACTGGCAGATGGCAGATGGCAGAATTGTGAGCATAAAAACAATTTTTAAGTAAACTTTTAATATCCCTTGGCCATGGGAGCGCTTACATTTTCTGGAGGTTAAGGAAACCAGATTTTTAAGCATTCAACACATATAGGTTCCACATTGCTACCAGAAGATTGGGTTATTTTAGAAATACAAGTGACTTCATCTATGATCAAACACATGACTTACCGGTTCGTAGTGCAGTGTCTCAAATTTTTTGAGTAAATGTTAATATTATTATATTCCGTAAATACGAATTATAATTTTATGAAAGTCTCATAGGAATAAACTGTAGGTACTTTAAACCAAGTTGGCATAATGTAGAATGAGAATATTTATTAAAACCTTGCTTGTAAAACTGTGCAAATATTTTTGGCTCACAGTTATACCATGTTCCCATTACTGTAAATTTTTGAAAAATACAAATTTCATTCTGAAATATTAAATACGATCTATTGCATTACATTTAGTATTGCATAAATTATTACAAATAGATAATATTATATTGGATAATACGGATCCTCGCTTAATCCATTCTTAGATAATCTTACATAACATTTTACTTTACTGTAAAATTCTGTTCAAGATAATCTCATAAGCAAAAATATCAATCAAGTACATTTCTAGAAAAAGCTTAATGTTTTCATTAACGTCAGCAAAGCATGATAATTAAACATTGATCACGTTGATTATTATCTGCGAGAATAAAATAATGCAAAAAATGTCTAATAGAGGGTAATGGCGCACAGAGACCAGCACTTAGTGCCTCTGGTTTCCCGTCTTCCACCACCCCTCCCAAGCCATGGTAATGGCTCTCTTGAGTTGGTACGAACTTAACTTAGGCATTAGTCTGAACCACGAACATGAACAGTGGCTGTCGATATGCATCAAGTAGCTCCAGCAAACGCACATCTTTTTCTCAGCACCCAACTTGCTTCAAATCACTTCATTTATCAAGTTCCCTGATTGCAAAGTGCACATCCAAGTTCACGCAAGAAACTTCATTCCACTACAGCGAAGTTCTTGAAATTATGAGAACTCTTAGACCTGTATTTTAAACAGTATTTCAGTTATGTATGTATATAAAATACACACGAAAAAACTCAACTATGTATTGTAAAATCAATTTAAACAACAGATGATGAAACTTACGTATTGCAGTAGTATTATTAGGTCCAAAGCTCACCTGAAAAGTTAAATAAAATGCATTAGTTTACTAATATTTAAATGAATTCAGGAGAAACAATTACCTATTTTTAAACTAAAACTAAACTCCATGGCGCTACATCCCTGAAGGGACTAGGCCTACCACCCGACAGATGCGTCATCCACCATAGGCAGATGACAAGATTGGGGGTATATGGTCAGTATGCAGACTCCCACGGCCGTTAATGGCGGTTTCCGTGACTGGACCGCTATTTCTCTATAAAATAGCTCCTCAGTTTGAATCACGAGACAGAGTGCACCCCGTTCCAAACCTCCCTAATTCAGAAGAATCCAAGGATTCATTCATTGTACTTACCAGAATTTATAATAACTCCTCCCTTTAGGCTATATTATTTTAAACCATTAACATTTTTTTATGGACTTATACCATAAAAATCTATTATCACTGAATTATTCAATGAGAAGGATATAGAAAAATGTGGACAAAACTGGACTTACCAGGTTATTTTCCCTGCACTATTGTTATAACAGGCTAGACAAGAGAGGTAATATTACATGCCATACCTTCATTATCACATAATTAGCTTGTCCTAGAAGGCATATTATGTTACTTATTTAGGCCTACTTCTTAATGAAAGGACTTAACGAGTGAAGTTCATTAATAAAACCCACATATAGGCTATAATCGACAATAAAATTTTGGCCATGCATTACAAACACAAATAAATTACGCTAAAATTGTTACTTAGTCTAGCTGATTAAACATTGTACAAAGAAAATATAAACTTCTAGGCCTACTTGAATATCTTTTTAAAAAAAGTACTGCTATTCATTATTAGTTATATTTGTATTTTTTTCTAGTAGAAGCGATAAGTATTGTCTCTGTATAATTTTAAAATGTATAACTACTGAATTACCAGAAGCAATTCATTATTACTATTCTATTCCATTCCATATATAGTAGACCCAAATTTCTGGCTTTGAACCGTATATGTACGTTTCCTCGTGAAATGTTATCACGATTAACGCCACTTTTAAATTATTAAAATCCAGATTGTGTACAATTTTAAGTAGGAATGGGAAACTAAGGTAATTTAGAAGTAATTTTGATATGCATGCACACACTCAGAGCATGCTGACAAAGTATAGAAAAATATCACGTGAGAGATGCTGTGCTCTTTTGACATCTCCTTGAAACACTGAAAACGGACTGGTAAGTTAGAAATAAATTGAAGGTATATTACTGCCAAATTACAGAAGAATCCTTTATATTTAGTACTTTTATAACGAAATTAAGTTTTATCAATATTTTTATAGGTTTTATTTCTGTTATAATGTACATTTCTTTAGTTGGCGCGCAGAACGAATAGTCAAACAAATTACGAATTCCTCTGGTTTGAATGTATGTTTTCACTAGGCCTATACTATCAACTGCGTCAACAGTACAGATTGTGGGCTCAGAGTTACTGATAGCCGAAACGATAGTATAATTAAATATTTTATCAATCACTTCTTTAAGCGGTTAAGTCACTATCAGAAATTTGAAGTTGTAAAAAACATCGACAGGACTGAAATCAAAATAAAAAGATGAGCAAATTAGTAGCCTATTTGAGTTACTTAAGTATATCGATCGATGTCAACGGTATCTTAGAATTATTTTATAATTATTGTGGTGAATTACGAATGCGATGAAGAGAGAAAGGAAATTGTAAGAAAGTGGTGAATGTGGTGTAATGAATTTGGGAAACGGATCATCGCGAGGAACTAGAAAATCCTTACAGAGATTCGAATTGAGTCCCTTGGTCGCCGGAAGCCTGATTACTAGCACCAGGTCTAGAATATGTAACTGGACACAATATAAAAATATTTAAAAGTAAAGTGTTCCCTATAAAGGCCATGGAGGCCCAGAGGGTTCCAGGAGGTTGAGGCTCCCAGATTTTGGACATTCGGTACATGAAGGTGGTTAAGTTGTCAGCCTTATGCACCGGCCGCCTTTCCCCCAGGATTCCTCCTGGTATTCATTTCTGTTAGAGGCTGAGTCGACCCCAGGGTCATAGTGCCACCAGATGGATTAGGCCAATTGAAAAACTCTAACAACCTCATCGGGGATCGAACCCGCGACCTTCCGGTTTGTAGCGCAGCTCCTCAACCACTACGCTACGGTGTACACCTATATCAAAATATTTATACACAAAATGGATCATTGTCTCTAACAACGAGGCAGGAAAAAATATATTTCGCATATAAGAAAGCAGGCTCACAATGCGAGATTCTTCCATACGAAATGAGGCGTTCCATGCTGCGCAGGAAAAAACTGGAAGCTGTCAAGGCCAAGGAACCGGATCGCGGATTGTTATTATTTTTAATTGTTGGTAAATGAGGCCTCGAGTGGCAGAACTGATTGCGGGGCAGAGCAGGATAAATGACTGCGACGCTATGCTGGCTGGGTCCCTGGGGCACCACGCTGACCGCGTGTCAGTGTGTGCACAAATTTAAAACCAAACAACATACCCCGATTCCGCTATCCTCTCCTAATACTCTCACTATCGGTGCTAACATACAAATATTTTGCAATGTCAATACTACGACTAACGAAAAACTACAGATTTCTCAGGTAATATTCTAACCGCCTGCATCCTTTTACTCTCAATTTTAAATGCTTGGTCAAAAAGTATTAAAGCAATCTCATGGTTTGTGAAGGTGGTGAACGATCGATTTCACTATCAATTATGGCATTATCATGTAATTAGTCTAAAATTACGATTGAAGTATAAGTTACGAAAGAGGAAATTCGGTGTCGTGCACATTGGCACAGTCGCATTTTCGTGCACATTGGCATAGTATTTTTATCTTGTAATATTATTGTGGTCATCGCCACACAACCCGTTGGGGCTAGGGGTGGACATAGAGACTCAAACCTACAGCCTCCTTCACCACAGCTCCAAGGCAGCACCCCTTAGCTACCGCGGCTAAGGAAACCGATTGTAGATATCGTAGATAGGTTGTTAGGTTAGGTTAGGTTAGGTTAGGTTAGGTTAGGTTAGGTTAGGTTAGGTTAATTCAAAGTCTCATTCAATCGCAGGCAGATACTTTACGAATGATTTCTAAACAATTCAATTATAATATTAATGTACACAGTATTTATCTATAATAATAAAAGAAAGTGTTTGTCTTTCTGTCTATCTAGCAGTTACTGTGAACTCCATTGCATTCAATACGATAATGTAATTCCAACTTTGTCTCTATGTCCACCCCTACGAAGGGTGTGTGGCGATGAGCACGATGATATTGCAAGATAATAATAATATGCCAATGTGCACGAAAATGCGATTGTGCCGATGTGCACGTGTGCCAATGTGCACGCAACCTATTTACCTGCAATTTCTGTTTAGATTTTAGTTAAGTGTGTCGAATTTCAAGTTAAAGCACAAATACTTTAGATAATCTCTCTCAACACTATTGTCATCTCTTAATATTTCCAGTTATATTGTCATGTAACTCCATGGAAACAAAATTTATGTATTGCTTTTAGTGTAAGATAAATTTACAAGTGAAATTAAAGCAAAGATGTAAGGTAAGAACTGTTTATATCAGTTAAAATGTGAAAAAATCCACCTTATACCCTCGTTGATATAGGCCTAATAGAATTTGAGTTCAACCTAAGAAGTTTAGTCCTAGGAAAGCATAAAATAATCAGATAATAAAATTAATTTTTGGCAATTGACATTAAAGCTTATATGGTCTGGATCAATAGCGTGTACATAATCTTGTATTTGGTTCATATACATAAAAATACACCTTAAAATTGTGAAATAAAGTACAGTGAAAGCCGTTTAATGTAATCGCGGATAATGTTATCAATCGGGTAATGTTATCACTTATATGAAATCTCGTACGGATTAATACTGATAGGCTACACTAAAAAATATGTTGTTTATTGTGATCAACGATTCGGTTTATGTTACCACATTTTCAGTTTTGCGGCTTTATTTCCAATAGGCTACTGTACGTCATTTAAAATTTCGTTTTAAGCGTTTCTTTTCTAACTCGACTGTATTGTGTTGTACTGGAGGTAGCAATTCTGTTCCCAGCTCACAGGATGACCAGTTCGAGGGGGTGGCATTACCTAACTTTCTCTTTTAAGCAATAAAACATGTTTCACACTCCTCGGTTAAGCTGCAGCTTTTGATTTATTAAGATAACAGTGTTGATATGCAGTGATGGCTAGTGTAAAATGAAAATACTTGGACAGACAGGCGTTAAATGATTTGCTTCGCAGTGTTCACCACAGATCGGTATAGACTTCCAAAAATACTCGTAACTGAGTATGGTGTATGGAGTATTGGTTAATGAACTCCTAAAGGAAGGTAAAAACAATTTAAAACTTTGTTACTGGTTGAAAAAATAGTTGCTTGCAGTCTATTACTGTATTAGCCTATGAGTGGTTCAATGATTCACAGTTACGTATTATTTTATGACTGGTACCAATCAGTTAACATTATCAGATTAGGTGCGTCCCGAAATGATCACAATAAGCGGCGTGCACTGTACAAGAAAATCACTGTATATATGCATTCATGAACCACAAATTATAGTCTCTGCCTATTAAGGGCAATCAGTAATAGGAGAGAGGTTTCATCTGGCGCTGTGAATTGAACTCTGGCTTAGCTCAGTTGGTAGACCATTGGCACGGATAGCCAAAGATCCTGGGTTCAATTCCTAGTGTCAGAGGAATTTTTCTCCTATAATATTCTCATGTGAAACATTATTATATATTATTATTATTATTATGTTCTCTCTTATTACGTTCTCTTTTACCTATAAATGTGCTGCAGTTTTCATGACATTAGCTTCAACATTTTAAAGCTCTCAAAGCTGTTTGACGAAAGTAGCGCTAACTGAAATACGTTTTTTTCGGATTTTCATGAAACTTGGAAAACACATTTATAATGTCCATGGAAAGAACCCTATTGATATTGAACCAATTCGGTTTACCGGTACCGGAGAAATGCCCAATTTAGTGCCTATTTTATGGTAATATATTAGAAAGGCGCCATAGCTCAAATATCCTGTATCGGATTTCCATGAAACTTGGTATACACATTTATGACGTCCATGAGAATTACCCTATAGAATTTGAACCTAATCTGTTAACCAGTACCGGAGTAAAACCCAATTTAGTGTCTATTTTAAAGGCGCAATAACTCAAATACGCTTTATCGGATTTTTATGAAACTTCGTATACGCTTTCTTGGCCTCACATTCTGGAGTTCCATGGTTCAAATTCCGAAACCGGCCAATTTGACTTTTTTTCGTATTCTGCGTATCATAATTGCAATCATAACTGATTAAACAAAAACATAATGCCACTTTGTTACATCAGTTTACCTGATTTTATTTATCAGAGGGGAACGTAAGTTGAGTGTACTTCAAACCACATTATGGTAAAAATCAATTTGCTAAACATCCGTACTTGGTACTTTCTTGAAATAACTGTTTAAAATTCAACCATGGGCCCGTATTCTTTCAAGGTAGATTCCAGATCTCTCGTATATTACCTTAAACAAGTTATCTTCTTTTTGCAGGAAGTAAAAATTCCGAAATGCCGACAGTGATTTGGCCTTAGAACCTGATATTTCTCGGCCCAAAACGAATTGGTAAAATGTCTGCTTAATCCTATCCACAACGATGCTTCCCTTAAATAATCATATTTTGACCACTTATGAAAATCCGTTATGACACAAAATGCAGGAATCCACGAACAAAATACAGAAGACTTTGAATTTTGAGACAAATTCTGCGGCATCTATCACCACGGAACCTTTAGGCCACGAAAAGCGAAAATCCAGGAATAAAACACTGAAGACTGTGAATTTTCAGACAAACTCTGCGAAATCTGTCACCACGGAAAATCCTTTAGGCCACGAAATGCGAAAATCCAGGAACAAAACACAGAAGACTGTGAATTTTCAGACAAACTCTGCGGCATCTGTCACCACGAAACACCCTTTAGGCCACAAACTGCGGAAATCCCATAACAAAACACTGAAGACTGTGAATTTTGAGACAAATTCTGCGGCATCTGTCACCGCGGAACCTTTAGGCCACGAAAAGCGAAAATCCAGGAATAAGACACTGAAGACTGTGAATTTTCAGACAAACTCTGCGAAATCTGTTACCCCGGAAAATCCTTTAGGCCACGAAATGCGAAAATCCAGGAACAAAACACAGAAGACTATGAATTTTCAGACAAACTCTGCGGCATCTGTCACCACGAAACACCCTTTAGGCCACAAACTGCGGAAATCCCATAACAAAACACTGAAGACTGTGAATTTTGAGACAAATTCTGCGGCATCTGTCACCACGGAACCTTTAGGCCACGAAAAGCGAAAATCCAGGAATAAAACACTGAAGACTGTGAATTTTCAGACAAACTCTGCGAAATCTGTCACCACGGAAAATCCATTCGGCCACGAAATGTGAAAATCCAGGAACAAAACACAGAAGACTGTGAATTTTCAGACAAACTCTGAGGCATCTGTCACCTCGAAACACCCTTTAGGCCACAAACTGCGGAAATCCCATAACAAAACACTGAAGACTGTGAATTTTGAGACAAACTCTGCGGCATCTGTCACCACGGAACCTTTAGGCCACGAAAAGCGAAAATCCAGGAATAAAACACTGAAGACTGTGAATTTTCAGACAAACTCTGCGAAATCTGTCACCACGGAAAATACTTTCGGCCACGAAATGCGAAAATCCAGGAACAAAACACAGAAGACTGTGAATTTTCAGACAAACTCTGAGGCATCTGTCACCACGAAACACCCTTTAGGCCACAAACTGCGGAAATGCCATAACAAAACACTGAAGACTGTGAATTTTGAAACCATCCCTGCGGCATCTGTCACCACGGAATACCCTTTAGGCCACACTGCGGAAATCCCATAACAAAACACTGAAGACTGTGGATTTTGAGACAAACTCTGCGGCATCTGTCACTACGGAAGACACTTTAGGCCACAAAATACGAAAATCCAGAAACAAAACACTGAAGACTGTGAATTTTCAGACAAACTCTGCGGAATCGGTCACCACGGAATATCCTCTAAGCCACGAAATGCGACAATCCACTATTAAAACACTGAAGACTGTGAATTTTCAGACAAACTCTGAGGCATCTGCAACCATGGAACACCCTTTATGCCACAAACTGGGAAATCCCATAACAAAACACTGAAGACTGTGAGTTTTGAGACAGCCCCTGTGGAATCTGTCATCATGGAGCACCCTTTATGCCACGAAATGCGAAAATCCCCTAACAAAACACTGAAGACTGTGAATTTTCAGACAAACTCTGCGGAATCGGTCACCACGGAATATCCCTTAATCCACGAAATGCGACAATCCACTATTAAAACACTGAAGACTGTGAATTTTCAGACAAACTCGGAGGTATCTGTCACCGTGGAACAACCTCTATGCCACAAACTGCGGAAATCCAGGAACAAAACACTGAAGACTGTGAATTTTGAGACAGTCCCTTGCGGGATCTGTCATCATGGAGCACTCTTTATGCCACGAAATGCGAAAATACCCTAACAAAATACTGAAGACTGTGAATTTTGAGACAGCCCCTGCGGAATCTGTCATCATGGAGCACCCTTTATGCCACGAAATGCGAAAATCCCCTAACAAAACACTGAAGACTGTGAATTTTCAGACAAACTCTGCGGAATCGGTCACCACGGAATATCCTTTAAGCCACGAAATGCGACAATCCACTAACAAAACACTGAAGACTGTGAATTTTCAGACAAACTCTGAGGCATCTGCCACCGTGGAACATCCTTTATGCCACAAACTGCGGAAATCCAGGAACAAAACACTGAAGACTGTGAATTTTGAGACAGCCCCTGCGGAATCTGTCATCATGGAGCACCCTTTATGCCACGAAATGCGAAAATCCCTAACAAAACACTGAAGACTGTGAATTTTCAGACAAACTCTGCGGAATCGGTCACCACGGAATATCCTTTAAGCCATGAAATGCGACAATCCACTAACAAAACACTGAAGACTGTGAATTTTCAGACAAACTCTGAGGCATCTGCAACCATGGAACACCCTTTATGCCACAAACTGGGAAATCCCATAACAAAACACTGAAGACTGTGAGTTTTGAGACAGCCCCTGTGGAATCTGTCATCATGGAGCACCCTTTATGCCACGAAATGCGAAAATCCCCTAACAAAACACTGAAGACTGTGAATTTTCAGACAAACTCTGCGGAATCGGTCACCACGGAATATCCCTTAATCCACGAAATGCGACAATCCACTATTAAAACACTGAAGACTGTGAATTTTCAGACAAACTCGGAGGTATCTGTCACCGTGGAACAACCTCTATGCCACAAACTGCGGAAATCCAGGAACAAAACACTGAAGACTGTGAATTTTGAGACAGTCCCTTGCGGGATCTGTCATCATGGAGCACTCTTTATGCCACGAAATGCGAAAATACCCTAACAAAATACTGAAGACTGTGAATTTTGAGACAGCCCCTGCGGAATCTGTCATCATGGAGCACCCTTTATGCCACGAAATGCGAAAATCCCCTAACAAAACACTGAAGACTGTGAATTTTCAGACAAACTCTGCGGAATCGGTCACCACGGAATATCCTTTAAGCCACGAAATGCGACAATCCACTAACAAAACACTGAAGACTGTGAATTTTCAGACAAACTCTGAGGCATCTGCCACCGTGGAACATCCTTTATGCCACAAACTGCGGAAATCCAGGAACAAAACACTGAAGACTGTGAATTTTGAGACAGCCCCTGCGGAATCTGTCATCATGGAGCACCCTTTATGCCACGAAATGCGAAAATCCCTAACAAAACACTGAAGACTGTGAATTTTCAGACAAACTCTGCGGAATCGGTCACCACGGAATATCCTTTAAGCCACGAAATGCGACAATCCACTAACAAAACACTGAAGACTGTGAATTTTCAGACAAACTCTGAGGCATCTGCCACCATGGAACACCCTTTATGCCACAAACTGCGGAAATCCCATAACAAAACACTGAAGACTGTGAATTTTGAGACAGCCCCTGCGGAATCTGTCATCATGGAGCACCCTTTATGCCACGAAATGCGAAAATCCCTAACAAAACACTGAAGACTGTGAATTTTCAGACAAACTCTGCGGAATCGGTCACCACGGAATATCCTTTAAGCCACGAAATGCGACAATCCACTAACAAAACACTGAAGACTGTGAATTTTCAGACAAACTCTGAGGCATCTGCCACCGTGGAACATCCTTTATGCCACAAACTGCGGAAATCCAGGAACAAAACACTGAAGACTGTGAATTTTGAGACAGCCCCTGCGGAATCTGTCATCATGGAGCACCCTTTATGCCACGAAATGCGAAAATCCCTAACAAAACACTGAAGACTGTGAATTTTCAGACAAACTCTGCGGAATCGGTCACCACGGAATATCCTTTAAGCCATGAAATGCGACAATCCACTAACAAAACACTGAAGACTGTGAATTTTCAGACAAACTCTGAGGCATCTGCAACCATGGAACACCCTTTATGCCACAAACTGGGAAATCCCATAACAAAACACTGAAGACTGTGAGTTTTGAGACAGCCCCTGTGGAATCTGTCATCATGGAGCACCCTTTATGCCACGAAATGCGAAAATCCCCTAACAAAACACTGAAGACTGTGAATTTTCAGACAAACTCTGCGGAATCGGTCACCACGGAATATCCCTTAATCCACGAAATGCGACAATCCACTATTAAAACACTGAAGACTGTGAATTTTCAGACAAACTCGGAGGTATCTGTCACCGTGGAACAACCTCTATGCCACAAACTGCGGAAATCCAGGAACAAAACACTGAAGACTGTGAATTTTGAGACAGTCCCTTGCGGGATCTGTCATCATGGAGCACTCTTTATGCCACGAAATGCGAAAATACCCTAACAAAATACTGAAGACTGTGAATTTTGAGACAGCCCCTGCGGAATCTGTCATCATGGAGCACCCTTTATGCCACGAAATGCGAAAATCCCCTAACAAAACACTGAAGACTGTGAATTTTCAGACAAACTCTGCGGAATCGGTCACCACGGAATATCCTTTAAGCCACGAAATGCGACAATCCACTAACAAAACACTGAAGACTGTGAATTTTCAGACAAACTCTGAGGCATCTGCCACCGTGGAACATCCTTTATGCCACAAACTGCGGAAATCCAGGAACAAAACACTGAAGACTGTGAATTTTGAGACAGCCCCTGCGGAATCTGTCATCATGGAGCACCCCTTATGCCACGAAATGCGAAAATCCCTAACAAAACACTGAAGACTGTGAATTTTCAGACAAACTCTGCGGAATCGGTCACCACGGAATATCCTTTAAGCCACGAAATGCGACAATCCACTAACAAAACACTGAAGACTGTGAATTTTCAGACAAACTCTGAGGCATCTGCCACCATGGAACACCCTTTATGCCACAAACTGCGGAAATCCCATAACAAAACACTGAAGACTGTGAATTTTGAGACAGCCCCTGCGGAATCTGTCATCATGGAGCACCCTTTATGCCACGAAATGCGAAAATCCCTAACAAAACACTGAAGACTGTGAATTTTCAGACAAACTCTGCGGAATCGGTCACCACGGAATATCCTTTAAGCCACGAAATGCGACAATCCACTAACAAAACACTGAAGACTGTGAATTTTCAGACAAACTCTGAGGCATCTGCCACCGTGGAACATCCTTTATGCCACAAACTGCGGAAATCCAGGAACAAAACACTGAAGACTGTGAATTTTGAGACAGCCCCTGCGGAATCTGTCATCATGGAGCACCCTTTATGCCACGAAATGCGAAAATCCCTAACAAAACACTGAAGACTGTGAATTTTCAGACAAACTCTGCGGAATCGGTCACCACGGAATATCCTTTAAGCCATGAAATGCGACAATCCACTAACAAAACACTGAAGACTGTGAATTTTCAGACAAACTCTGAGGCATCTGCCACCATGGAACACCCTTAATGCCACAAACTGCGGAAATCCCATAACAAAACACTGAAGACTGTGAATTTTGAGACAGCCCCTGCGGAATCTGTCATCATGGAGCACCCTTTATGCCACGAAATGCGAAAATCCCCTAACAAAACACTGAAGACTGAATTTTCAGAAAAACTCTGCGGAATCGGTCACCACGGAATATCCTTTAAGCCACGAAATGCGACAATCCACTAATAAAACACTGAAGACTGTGAATTTTCAGACAAACTCTGAAGCATCTGCCACCATGGAACACCCTTTATGCCACAAATTGCGGAAATCCCGTAACAAAACAATATTAGCGTTGGAGGATTTATGAAGCTATTTGGAAATTGTAAGAGTATTACAAGACTCAACATAATTTATTCGTGTGATATTGAAAGGCGCAAAGATCTTGTAACATACCTCATATGCAGACATGTCAAATTAAGTGAGATTGTTCTGTCCCGTTTGGATACATATTATCCGTCAAACAGCATCCTTTTGCAGAAGCTGCAGTTGATGAATCCACAAATGAAAATAGTCCTAAGGAAAGAAGATAATAAAGTTCTAGAATGCTCAAAAGTCGAGCGTTTCAAACAACTGAGGAAGTTATCAAATAAATCTAACATTTTGGGCATGTAAATAAAATTTGAAGAAAGTGATATAGTAGGCCTACATATCTTATTTCTAGGTTTACGGGGCACCTTCTTCTTAACAGAAGAAATTACTTTTTAAGTGAGGAAAGTGAACATTTTATAATTCTAGACTGTTAAGGTAAAAGAGTAGGCTATAAGTAAAACATTGTGAAAATGAGGTAAGTAAATTACACTGTGTAAAAAAAATGTCACTTTTGACAAAAAATTTTCGTTTGCCTTAAAAGTCTAGAATTTTCATATTAATTGTAAACTGTATTGTTAGCCTATTGAAACATATTGTTAACATATAATGGGTTTAACCCACATGTTAACATAACAAGAAAGAGTCAACGATTTTACAGTCCAATTAAAAAAAAAATCATTTTGATTTATTGAGCATTTACTAATAAAATTCTTACAATTTCAATTTCTACATACCTATAAAAGCACTCCTAATATGATTAATAGATAGGGCCATGAAGGTTTTAACCTATTTTCCCTCGGCTTCCTAATTAGATCATCTTAACATTTTTCTGTTTCATGCCCCTTGCTTCCGAATACAGTATATGAATCTTATAGAACCTAAAAAGGGCTAAATCGTACTGAGAAGCCTAAAAGGAGCTAAAGAGAACTTTTTTCAGAAAACACGATTTTTAAATAGATTTTCCATTTAATACAAAGGGAAATAAATAAATGTGAATTATTGCATTCTAAGAAAATATATAAGAAAAAAATTAATTTCTACATCGCACTGAAATTAGCAATGTTTGTCGCTGGGACCGCCGGCGTGGTCTTGTGGTTAGCGTCGCTGACTCGGGATCCGTCGGCCCGGGTTCGATCCCCGGTACCTCCTCGGAATTTTCTGAGGTAGGGAGGTCTGGTATGGGTGCACTCAGCCTCGTGATTCAAATTGAGGAGCTACCTGATAGAGAAGTAGCGGCTCCGGTCATGGAAACCACCTTTAACGGCCGTGGGTGTCGGCATGCTGACCACATGCCCCCCAATCCTGCCGTCTGCCTATAGGTAGATGACGCAGCGGTCGGGTGGTAGGCCTTGTTCCTTCGGGGATGTCGCACCACAGAGTTTAGTTTAGTTTTAGTCTTTGTAACTAAAAAATGTGCCTTCTCACCGTCGCAGGAAATGAAATTTGAGCCGTCTGAAATCTGCAACTACTCCATTGTCGTTTCAACTTTAAAATAACAATTTGCCGACTAACAACAAAGAAATATATTAAAGGAACAAATTCAGTCTACTTATTTTTGTGAAGTGAATTGAGTGATATATTGAATAATTGTATCATTAAAGGGTATATATCTCAATTGTTTATGCTATTTTTCGAGTGCCGATATAAGGAATAGTTACTTGTTTATTTTGTAAAAAAAACCGGAATAACTCTGTCAAAATTTTAATACAATTTTCGGTGTTAATATTAGTGTCCATTATGTTTTATTAAGACGGCTAAAATAGTTTGTTTAAAAAGCCTAAAAAGGGCTATTTTACGAAAATAAAAGGCCAAAAATACCTTTTATAAAAGTCTTAAAATCCGGGCCCTATTAATAAATAAAATCAGGTAAACTGATATAACCAAGTGCCAGTATGTTTTTTTAATCAGTGATAAACGCAATTAGATGGATGCTTCTTGGTCGTTTTCTTTAAACCCACGGACTTTGACAACACGAAATGAGTTCAATTTAGTATTTTTGGAAATAACACGAACAGAGTTGACTTTATTTTAAATACGGGTTGTTTATTATGCAGTTTCATTTGCTATTCTCAAGGTTTCATGATCATTCCATGTTTATTAATAACGGATGCCATACCAGTGTTTAAGGAAAGTCTGTTTCATAACGGATATCATTATGATACCGTTACGCAACGTTTAATAAATGTAAAGATCTCGCACGAAATCTGTGCCGATGATACCGTTACTCTCTAGAGAGAGACATGCTATTGTGCGAGAGAGAGAGGTACCTTGGCCTTTACAAATAGACAGGGAGGTACTGTTGTGCGAGAGAGATAGGTAGCAGGCCAACGACGCTACAGTCCCCACGAAAACGTAATGCAATGACTTAGGCAATCGGGACAGATTTCGTGCGGGATCTATATTATAGTATGGTCGAACAAAAAGTTACGTTTCTTTACTTATCCCGTTTGTATAATTACTATTAAATATGGTTTTATCCATACATTATTAATCAGAACCCTGCAATTCGTCCATATTTGCACAAATCAGATCAATATCTAACGCGTAGTGATTATCGCGATATCCATAATTACCTGGCTCTAAGCGTTACTAATAAATGTACAGTTTGAATTAGCCTACTGTGAAGATATTAAAATCAAGATTATCTGTAATTAGGCTCCGGTCTGTTCACGGAAGGAAAGTGCTGATCCACTAGCAGACATAAACTGTGTATACACTAATAAGCAGGGTTTATTGGTAATGTTGTGGGTTTTAATGCCCGGGAATATCTGATTTAAACTCGGGGTTAATGAAAATGAATTATGGGTGGATATTGGAAATAAATCTGCAGTTTTCATTTGCTGGACATAAATATTCATTGCCGTGCGTGGCGTGCTAATGCAATCGTACTGCTTCTTCTCTACAGAGGCTGTTCTCAATTTTCATGCTGCAACACCACAGTAAAATTACAAAGTTTTGTGTTTTAAAACAATTTACAGTGTACCTACTGGTAAAAATGAGCTAAGATTCAGCTTTAGTTATGTAAAGCGCTTATTTTTGTGCTGTAAAAGTGCAACATGTAACTTAATTAGTTTTATCAAGTACCAGAATGTTTCTACGATTACTTGGTGAACGGGATGAATGTCTTTCCGTTTGTCTGAATGTCTGACTCGAATACGCTTTATCACATTTTCGTGAAACTTGGCAAACGCATTTATAAAGTCCATAGGGAGAAGGCTATTGATTTTGGACCAAATCGGTTGACCATTATCGAAACGACCAACTAAAGTCACATGCTTTTTTATATAGCAAATCACTACTATACTATAAAACCACAGGCTAACTCATTCTCTGACACATTGGTTTTACCGCTTCCAGATGAGACAGAAATTTGAAATTTGGCATAGGCCTACTTATAGATTATAGCCTACAATCCAAGGAAATATTCCAAAAAGTACCAATTTTTAATTGTTTACCCCAGAAAAACGAAAAATGGCGGACGCAACATGAAGGTCTATGCAGACCTTCTTTAGATACTTTTTTTTTTTAAGAAACCGTGATCTAAAACTCAATACTTTCTGAAATATGGCCTATGAGCTCCATCAGTACAAGGTCCAATTAGATCAGATCAAAATCTTGGGGAGGCAGAGATACTAGTAGATTCCTTGGAAATCCACATTCAAATTTCAATAGGGAAGGCAGTCTTTAGCTTAACCAGGCTTCGTAGCCAGTATTGGACGCTCTCACTCCCAAATATTACATTGACTGTGAAAAGTAGCGGTTTCTCATCTCATTCCACTATTAACTACATTTTATCCTTTTCGACCAATCAGAGCTGTCCCTCTAATTGTTCCACTTTCCAATGTTCTTATTGGCCCCACACCCCACTTAGCATTTCCAGTCTCTTCTATAAATGGCAGATACTTTCCCACTAAGTTAAGGGATAGGAAGCAGTTTTCTTTCCCAGCAATGCATTTCGTATGCAGGTATGGAACGGAGTCGAGGTCATCGCATCGCGGTCTTCGCCTCGGCGTCAATTCTCCTACTCACCTAGGCCGAGAAACCATTATACAATTAATAATAATCATATTAATAATAACAATGAAAAGACGAGACACTAATGGGGCGGAGGTAAAATAAAATCATGAGGTTAATACGTTTTTCTTTTGGCAGATGGTAGGGATTGTCAAGAATGAGACAGGTTGATGGTTGAAAGGGAAGTAGTGGTAATGAGCCAGATGAGATTGAAGGCAATACCAAGAGGCTGAGTGCACGAATCTATAATTCACAGACATTCCAGTGGCGGGAATCACTGAACTCGACGTCCGCAATCAATCTCAGCTTCCATTCCAGCAAAGAAAGGCGATATCAAGAAGGGGTTGGAGTAAAATCCCTTGTTAAATTATACCGTGCAACATGTTTTATTATAACATTAAAAATGCATTAACAGTATTATGAGCCGATATATGCAAAGAATTATATTTTAGTTATGTTTGAAATATTATCCCCTTTAGTAGAATACAATCGTTTATTTCATTCTATAAGGTTTTAAAAGACATTTCTTCTAAAAAAAACAGTTCCCAGAAAAATCCATTAAAAAAACCCCTATTACTTCAAATTTTGCATTAATGAAGTTACAAGAAAACTCCATAGCTACTTACTCTGATTTTTATCATTATAGCCTATACAACAAAAATAAGTTTAGTTAAAACAATTCCAACTTAAGTATTTTTTAAGATAACAGTTTTCAACATTCATATGGCAGGATACTTGGTAAAATAGGTAAACCGATTGAACAAAATTCCGGATGATAAGCAAGTGTAAGAAGCATTTAACCGTTAAAGGGCCATATTTCAGAAACCATTGAGTTTTAGATCACGGATTCTTGAAAAAATTGTCAGCATACTCAGTTCTGTGGATTGATAAAGTTTTTAAAAAGTATTATTTTACCATATATTACAAGAAGAAATAGTATCCATCTGGAATAGTTTTTATAGTTTAATTTTGTGCAAATACTGTTTTCTGTTTTAGGTATTTAAGGAAATTTGAGAAATACAACATTTAAATATGCCCAAACCCCCCGCTCACCTCCCCCCCATCCATGCGGATTTGGAGTATGTTGTTTAGAACACTCTCCCTTACATCTCTGATAAAATTCAAAACTACATTTGTTTTTCTCCCCGTATTTTTCTTTTGATGCCTGGACCATAATGTATTTTCTCTAACATATACTGTACTCGTACCGTGAATCTTTAATGGTTTTATAATATTTCTCCGTATGTTTCATGTTGCAAATACACGATATTCAGTTATATTCAAAGATATAACCCCTAAACAAAGACAAAGTGCGATATACGCTTGTCTTTCGAATTCTCAACTTTTTTCCGAAATAAAATTGCAATAACTTTAGAACATATGAAGACAAAATAACAAATAACTACTCATTTTAAAGAAATTTATTTCCTTACAATTTCTTTTATCAAGGTATTGTCGCACATCTAAGGGCCGAAGCACCAGAAGGCCAAGTGTATTGAAAAGCGAGAGGCAAAAGAGCGTTTTTCGAAAATTTGGCCTTTTCATTGCCGGATATCTAGAAAGCTATTGGGAATAGAAAAAATGTAGAGGATCATACATGTAGGAGATTTTATCAGCCTTAATTTCGAATAGAGTAACTTTCCCTCTACGATGCACCGTTGTTTAGACTTAAGCGAAATACCAATAAAAGGAACCTTCTATGGGCCCTCCTGCTGCCCGCTTACCTCCATACTCGTGGAATTTTAGTATGTTGTTCATGACATTCCCCCGGCAACTCTGGAAAATTTAAAAACTACTTTTGGTTCGATGCCTGGACTATATAATCATTCATGGACAACAATGCCCAAATCCATCAATATAAATTCTAGTATGTGTACACTGCGACATTTCTATGTGCATTATGCTCCGATTAATCTCTCTTCTAGAAAGTTAAGTTTTCAAAGTTTTTTCTTGCCACTACTCACTTACTATTACTATAGCTTGACTTGAAAGGATTTACCATCGATTCCACAAACCTGGCTTTACAAAGGGATGAAATACAGCAGGATGAGCACGACTCCAATGAGACCACTTACTCGGTATCGAAAAGTGAAGCAATGAAACTGCTATCTCCATGCTTAAGGTGAAGAAAATCATGCGATTATTGCACATAAGGTCGATAATTCTTTTACCGCGTCTAGAGGAAGAAATATCAAATGAAGAATTTTACTAGAACATAAAGAAATAGAGTAAAGGGAATTAAAAAGGAAATCCTAGATGAGAAAATAGACAAAAGATAGGAATATGAGCTGTACGTCACAGGAAAAAGATAAAAATGAATAAGAAGCGAAGAATAACGTATGTAAGGGGAGTAAAGAGACTAAACAAGAAACGTCGTAAAGAAGATGACGATCACGAATATTAAGAAGAATAAGAGGAGTAGAAGAAATAAAACCATGTGATGTGATATGATGTGAAGGTAGAATTACATAGTATTTTGGAATCCGCCACTGTCAGCCATGGATTCTGCAGAACTGATGTAAAACAGGCAACAGGACTAGAGTTTATGCACAGTGAGTAGAAAATGTAAGGAACAGCAGGAAACAGAATGCAAGAGGACTTTAAAATGTGGCGCAATAAATAGGACAACATACGTGATGGGACAGTATTGCGATATCAGTTGTTGATATAAATAAAGTACGCAAATATCTATACGAGCACTAGAGAGAGAAAAAGAGAGAGTGCGGAGAGGGGTAATGCGTATCATGGAACAACCTAACGAAGATGGAGTGCATGTCGCATAGAGGGTGAACAAAATGCAGTTTACATCTTATTCTACTTTGCTTGATCACTTCAGGTGTTGTAGTCTACTTTGTTTCTACTAGTATGGAAATTGGTATTCACATAACTACAATGGTTTAAAAGAAATTAGTATGTTATATACTATTATAGGTCTATCCTATAGAAATATAGACCAAATAAGATCATTTTATAAAAGAAATTATGATAGAGTACGTTATAGCCTATCCTATTAAACTGATGTCTGATTTAATCACTTTTAACCATTTATTTGTTGATATGCTCTACTAAATACCACCCAAATTCTGATGTCTTTGGATTATAAGCAACCGCGAGAACGTTTATGGTATTACCTACGGTCACAAATACAAGGATGGATCGAAAATTAACGCACAATATATTTTTTTTTATGTTTAACAGGTGCAATTACAAACAAATGCACACATGAAGGGACATCTTTTGTCTATTTTTCTATATAGTCGCCAAGTTTCTCAACACATTTCTCCCATCGTGATGCCAGTTTCAAAATACCCTGTTCATAAAAATCTGTTCGGTTGGAGTATAGCCAACTGCGGACTGCTGTTTTCACTTCTGCATCCGACGCAAAGCTTTTACCGGTCAGGAATTTCTTCATGGGTCCAAACAAATGAAAGTCCGACGGTTCCAGGCCTGAAGCTGCAGCTGTTCGTGAGAAAATCAACATATTTGATTGGGAGGTGCTCCAGAATCCTCCATACTGTCATTTGTTTGGTCCCATGAAGAAATTCCTGGCCGGTAAACGCTTTGCGTCAGATGCAGAAGTGAAAAAAGCAGTCCGCAGATGGCTATACTCCAACCGAACAGCATTTTCTTCTTCAGACATAAACTGACTCTCTGTATGATGTAACTATTTTACTTCATTACGCTTACTTGACAACAAAGCAATGGAGAAATATTTATAAAGATTTACATATTTCATTAAGATAAAAATCTCTCCAATACTCAAGTGCACTTAATAATAATGGTAAAATAAATTATTATAAGAGCTCTTAAGATATTTCCGTGCCAAGTACATGCAACAGAGTGTCACTTAAATTTAGCCTTGAAGAAATCTATCTAATGCTATAATGTATTTAAAATACATGGATGACACAAGACTCCTTATTTAGACACAGAATGCATTTAACTGTCCAACATTAATATAATTCTAATTGTAGTTCCATGTAACAACAGCAGCGTCACATTAGCTAAATATGAAGAAAATGTGGATCAATCGATTCTCTCTCCCTCTTTCCGATCGTTTCAAACAATGGAATTCCCATTAGCATTCCACCTAACATACGCAATACTGTGAATAAATCTGATCCAAATCACTCTACTCTGGGGCCTGTTTATACTTTATTAGTGTACGCTTTGTGCATAGCATGAAGAAAACAATATAGTACACTCGCATGATTTTGAAAGGGACATTTTATTGAATTTATTCTGAAATAAGAGAAGATTATTTATTGGATAGGCCTATTTACTTAATTATTTGTACTATTTAATTACGCACGCTTATAGAAAACCACATTCATCTTGATCTACCACTACTTTATAGTCAAACTTTAAGTTATATGCTTTAATTAATAAATTTCATGGCCGTTAATGGTTGAGTTATAATTCAATGTATAATTGATTATTCCACCAATAAATCATTAACGAATTTGATAGGCTTCTTTGATTATAGATTCTTACCGAAAACGAACTGCTGGTTCTTTGAATTTCGATTATTAAAATTTACTGCATTACGTAAAAAACTCGTTCGTATATTCATACATTCAGCATACATAATTTATATAAAAAAGGAATTAAAATTATATACAAATATGTTTGCAGATTAGATATTATATGAATAGGTCCACTGTTTAAAAACCATGTAGGTAAGTTTAAAATCTTTGTTTGCCTATCATGAGATCTGCTAAAAGAAGTCTTCTTCTGTTCAATGGCGTCTTAATAATTAAAATATAAAAGGTAAGTATAGGCCTACAGTTTGTTAAAATGAGTGTTGCATCAGAATAAATATTAGTGTCTACAAACGTATTTACAAAAGCTTCTCAATGATGATCTGGATGTCGTATAAGTACGACCTATCTCAATTTTCATCCTGATAGCAGAGTCCTGATAGCAGTTTAAATTTTAGTTAAGGTTATTTGTTGTACTTTATGCAGTCCTTTGTAGTCATGGTATGGCGTGCGTACAACGTACTCTTTCGGTGATGGTATAGATTGCATACAGCGTACTCTAGCGGCGGTGTTGATTAAGTTGTAGCACTCTGAGGTATCGAAGATTCGTGTTTCGGAATCTCATTGTTGTCATTATTTGCACTTCGGATTTAAAATTCTACTGCTACATTGGTATATTCAATCAATGGTAAAATTCACTTAATGGTAAAATTAGTGTTTTCCCAGCCCGTGTAACGGCCTTATTAATTTAGTGTTCTTTAAATCTTTAACTTCAATTATTAAGGTACCGGACGATTACTTCCAAATGTCAAAGGCCTGGGCAAAATTTAAAAAAAGTTAAGCATAACAGGTTATTCTTTTATACTATAAATTTACTGATAGAGATCGATGGTATTATTTTATTACTAGATTGATGGATACACATAACTCCACTTTCTTTTTACCACGTTACGAAAACAGTTTGGCATTTACTCCTCAGCATTCCGAGATTGCACGTATCTCTTTAATGTAGACGGGTCCATGTTTTGAAAACCAGTGCTTACCCAATAATAGATAAATGTGCTACAAATGTTGAGAGCTTATATTTTATTACAAACATTTTGACGAGCTACCATGTTACATTATTCTGTGTCAACTCCGAACGATTGACCAACCGGACAGCTAGGACAGTTAAAGACAATTTTGTTTTCAAAGTTTGTGACTCTTTAATTGGGACAGCTTTTCAACAAGCTCTGCACTGCCTGGAGCTTACAAAAATAAGTTGAACCATTTCCTCTGCTGGAACCGCTCTCTGCTAACACTATCACATACTCAACCGGTCATTACCAAGTAGTCGATTATTTAAGATTGTATCTTCTGACTCTGTAAATGTTGACCCTGCTCTTTTGTAGATGTCAGGGATTTACATATTGCACGGCTCCGATAAAATCAGCTCTTCAGTTGTAATGCCTGGTTACCATTCTCCGAAATTGTTTAATAAAATAACTGATCTTTTAGTTGAAGATCTACTATTTAGTTTAATATTCTAATTGAATAAAATATGAATACTTGGTTACCTAGCTCTGTAATATCCAGAAATAAATTATTGTTTCACTACATGGCTTAAATAAAGGATAGTATGAAAAATATCTAGTAGCAATAAGAAAACTGACCCTTAGCAGGCGACGTGAATTTTCATGCGTGAGATATATTTATAAAGGCCTTACAATTTCATTTATAATTTTATCTATCCATACCATAGGCAGAAGAGGTACTGTGTTAGATTTGAAATTCGATATGAATTTTTCAGCAACATTACACGGAATCAAAAAGTACAATTTTCAGAAACATTTCTTTATGCTTTTGTCTGTCTGTGTGTCTGCCAGTGTATGTGTCTGTGAACAGCATAGCTAAAGAAAAATATTTATCCAATGGTATGTTTAGGGAAGTAAGACGAAGATTACCACCATTTTACAAGAAGAAAAATGTAATTATTCGATACTTTCTCGAAACTGGCTCTAGCGATTTTCATTAAATTTTGTATACGAAGTGGTTATACTAAGACTAAAACGATTATTTGGCACATTTGTTTTGGTGTAAATTTCTCTGTAGGGTAGTTATAAGGCAGTCATCATTTGCATAAACAAGGCTTTAAGACTTTCGTGGTGAATAATACCCGTTTGCATGATTTAGGAACAACTGAATACGAATTCTCAGCAATATGGTAGTCTATCTATATTCAATATCAGGATGGAAATAAGAAACATAAATATTAATCGTACTTATGGTAGAGAAAGTTAAGTACCACCAGATTGTTGTAGCTGTTTAATACAATTTTATATTAAATATGTAACAATTAGTATCACCGATCGGAATAATACCCGATCGGAATAGCTCAGGTACTACCTTCTGGGAATTGCCTTCGGGAGGACTGGATTCGATCCCCGAGGCACGCAATCAATGCCTGCCTCGGGGATCGAACGGATTTGGTCGTACTATCACAAGTCCAAAATAATAATTGGTGAGCTGAGGTCCATGTCACTCCCAGCAATCTTTCATATACAACACATGACACACACAACTGTAGGAAGGAACTTAGCATGGCCTCATTTATATTGGCAGGTAATGATACACAGTCCATACTAATAAAATAATGATTTTTTTTAATTGACTGGGTCACAATGAACCTACTTAAAGAATATGGTATTAATCCCACCCAAATAGTGCATATAAATTAATGAAAGTATTGTTGATTATACCACATCCTCAAAAAAAATTTGGGATATAATAATTCGTGTGTTAAACGATAAATAATTATAAGTTAGAGATTTAGGACTGAAAATAAATAGTGGAAATAGGCTACCTATTGCTTTTATTGATTTTAAAGAAGGAACGATATATTAGAAAAAAAGACTATATATATATATATATATATATATATATATATATATATATATATACACACACATACACACATACACACATTAACCTGGACATATTGAATTTTTCATATTACATAAATCTCCTTATTTTTAGTTATAGAGATTGTCATTTAAACATCAAGAAAACATTATTTTATACAACATAACTTGTTTGGAAATTGAAATAATAGAAATGTACATTGATTAAAACACAATTTCGATTCGGTGCAAAACAGTTGGTGTGCTTTTATTCTGTTCTGCTGTTAGCTTAGCTGAATGAAGTTAACTATGCTTATAAGCACCATTTGTAGCACTGTCACAACATTGTAACTCGAATCGATTCATGGATGGTTGATTCATAGTAAGCCGTGATCTCGTTGCTGTTAATTCTGTTTTTATACAACAAAGCACGAAAGTAATTATTATTTTTTTGTATAATCCGTTACATTTTTATTCATGGAATATCTTAATAAATCCAACTCGAGTTGACGAGTTTCATTAGATAAATTCGCTCCCGGTGCGCAGTCGTGATTTATCGATAAACTCAACTCTAGTGGTATTACCTATGATAATCCCACGAGATATTACGAGTTTATCGCTAGATTTGCGAGAAGGAAGTTCGAGCTAACTTGTCTGATGAAACTCGTCATGTCGTGTACGATATATTAAGACAATTCCATGAATAAAATGTAACGGAATATATAAAAGATTATTACTTTCTTACTTGTTTAGTTTACAATAAATATTCTGTCACCTTCGGCATAGTAAATAATCGATCAATCGAATGAGATGCCAGATTCTAACCAATGCTACCAATAATGCCTATGATAAACAGTTAACCTAATGAAGATAACCTAAACTAACATCAGAAAAGAGTGAAATCACAAGAACTGGCTTGCACCGAAACAAAATTCTAATTTAAATAAATGGAATATTATTTCGATTTCTGAATAAGTTATGTTGTATAAAATAATGTGTTTTTATTCTGTTTACTGGCAGCCTGTGTCGTATCAATCACTGCATTTTGATACCTTACGTTTTCAGTAATGAGCAGACGATTGATAAAATAGCATCCTTGTGTTCCTAGCAAGAATATTATAAGATAAACGACCATTGGTTGATATCCAAGGCACTGCTAAACGTTATTGGTCAATATCATATGAGGGGTCTATTAGCAAACCCGGCAATCTCCATTCTAAGAAATACAGAGATGCTAACTTCTAATGAAAGTTTAATGCATTTCCTATTAAGTATTTAGTGAATCTGTTGAAAATCTGAGCTCTTTCCTTATGTGGGAAGTAGGATTTGCAACATATTCACTAAACATATACCAGGAAATGCATTAAACCTTCAATAGAAGTTAGCATCTCTATCTTTTATCAGAATGGAGATTGCCGGGTTTGCTAATAGACCCCTCATATGCGCGTCAAAACAGGCATCAGCTATAAGGTTCACTCACAAGCGATTCCCTGGATTGCAGAAGGGGGATGTCTCTTTGAAATCGTCCGAATAGCACAGTGCTTTGAAACACTAAGCGAATTCAACAATTATCACATTCATCCGTACAGGATTAAAATAATTCCTTGTGATGAATAAGTTACCATACTTTTGAAAATAATATATCCATAGAAGCAATTTGACATGGTTGTAAGACTATACATCGAAATTATACACATACGAAATATTCTTAAGAAATGATAAGCTTATACCATTTCTCCTTAAGGGGAGTCGGAAAGGTTATTGCAGTTCAGATACTTCGGTAAAAAGAAATAAACAAGATAACCAAATTAAGTATAATAAATGACAGATTAATTGCCCAAATTTATTCAAACTAAAATCATAAAATCTCATAGCCCGTGTTTGGTCTTAAAATGACCGTGAAAAGACGGAACATTCATTATAAATATTATTAACTAGAAAGAAGGCAAAGGTAAAAAGTTTAACAACATCATTTTAAATAACTATTAAAATGAGATTGCAGTGAATAGACAGAGAAGCTGGGAATTTCCCTAGCAGACCTAGCGGGTGCGAGATAAGGCAATGCAGTACTCAGGTACAATGTATCGGGAATCTCCCAAGATCTTATCACAGAGGGTACTGATCCACTTAAGTAATTCTAAGAAGTCGGCTATTGTGTTTAAGCCTAGCTTCTGATGTTGCTACTGATACAACACGCTGTCCGAACCTTCTTAGAAATCCGAGACGCTAAGTTGTGGGTTTTGAGAATAAGGGAAAATCCAATTGATTTCCGTGGGAAACTAACATATTATTATTGGTCGGGAGATTTGCCAATAAGAACTGGTCTATAGTACCACGTGCCGGGATTCACGAATAATAATTAAGAAGAGTAGGGATAAATGTTTGTCCAAGAAAGTTTTCCTTAGGCCTACCGGGGCACTGTAAAATCACTCTACTTCAAGGCCCCGCGCCTATAACAGTCATATTCAACTCTACTTCAAGGCCCCGTGCCTAGAGCAGTCAACAGGACTCTACTTCAAGGCCCCGTGCCTAGAACAGTCAAAATCACTCTACGTCGAGGCCGCGTGCCTACATCAATCACTCTACTTATCTTTGAGGCCGCGTGCCCACAGAATTAATTGGACTTATAAAATTTTAGCTGTGGAATTAATCGACTTAGAAGGATTCTTACTTTCAATCGCGATTAGTCAAAATCATATACGGCAGCAATTGTATCACTAGTAACGATCTACCGAGAACTTGCAACAATATTAATTATTCACAAACAAATTTTGTAATTATTGTCAATGACTGGACTTGTATTTCCAACGTTTTGAATAAACAGAATATTCCTTCAGTGTTCAAAGAAACTGCATTATTATTCAAGCAATAATATTAAGGTGTTCTTCGCTTCCTACCCTGAAGCTAGAGGGAAGTGCTCAACGATCGACTGGCAGACCGGAGGCGGGTTCAACAAATCAGAAATATTCAGTATATGCATTATACTGTGGCGCCCAGGTATTCATCTTTAACCAACACCGAACCGCTGTACATGGCTATTTCCCAACGTGAGGCACGAGTGAAGCTGGACATCAAGGATCACCAACTTCAAAAATCATCCCAAAACGGAAGGAAGACACCGCAGAATTTCTAGAACGTCACCCGTAAAGGCACCGCTGGAATTCAAGATCGTGGTACATCAGTTCCGGAGACCGTCGCAGAAAACATCAAAAATCACCAACAGATAAGAACTTAAATATACATAGAGTTTCAGTAAAGTAAACAATTTTATTATCAATAATTTATGAAACAGTAAATATTAATAAAATAAATTAGTAAGCCTGACATCAAATAATATTTTTTTGAAAAGTTTGCAATTTAAGATCAAAGTAAAATTAAACTGAAACTCACTAAGTAAATTAAAGAATAAATTCAAGTAAAATAAAATCTTTTTCAAATTAAAAGAACTCAGGCATATCGAATATTTATTGTGCAAGGGTATAATTATACATGTTATGCATTATATGTTGAACTTCTTAACCAAAGGTAAGGTAGATCGTAAGAGTGTATCAGTACCCTTAGAATTTATGTATGTGGCTTAGAAACGGAAAAAAAATTACTAGGAATAAAATTAATATGGAAGGTGGAGAGGGGCACGACTTGCTTAATGGTGAGGAAATAAATAATTGTAGAATGGAAATTGACAATGAGAACAGTGTCGCGACAGGTGACGGGGTTTTGGAGCAGGGAGTTGATAATGGGCAGGAAAATAATGCAACAAATATTCAGCTAACTGAGAGTGAGAGTGTAACTGAACATAGGCCTAGGGAAATGAATCAAACCATAGACCCGAATTCTATTGCATATTTGATAGCTATGATGAGGGAATCTAAGGAAGCTATGATGAAGGGACTAGAAAAAACAAGTAACGATACTAGGGAATGTATTAAGGGGTTAGAAAAATCGAGTAAGGAAACTAGGGAAAGTATCAATGAACTAGAAAAAAATTCTGGGGAAAAGATAGAGAAACTAGGAGATAGGATAGAACAATCGAGCCAAGAACATAGACAGAACATAGATAGGCTTGAGAGGGAGCTAAATAATATAAAAGAGGTCCAATCTAACTTATGCAACGAAATCAGGGGAGAATTCTGTAGGGAACTTAAAGAAAGTGAAAAAGCAATGAGGCAAGAAATTAGTGAAAGTCAAGGGGAAATTAGGTCTGAATTAGAGGCTAATATGGCATCGGTAGATAGGAAAATAGAGATTCAGGGCAAGAAATATGAAGAAAAATTATTCAATGAAAGGAAAATTTTGGAGAAGGAAATACAGAAATCGGAGTCTAGCTTGAAAAAGAATATGGAGACTCAGGTGGGAAAAGTAAAAATAGGGTTAGGAGATAAAATCTCAGAAGTAAATGACAAGGTAGTGCATTTAGAAAATATATTAGCTGAGAAAATAGGAGAAATCTCTAAAGAAGTAAGCACGGTAGCTAAGGAGGTTGAAAATCATAGGCCTGTAGCAAATAACTATGCTGTAAATTGTAGTGAGGGTATATGTAATGGAATAGGAAATACATATAGGCCTCCTAGTGTTGCAAATGAATCCTGTAATACAGTACACGAGACGGTAGCCACCAGCATGCCGGTAGTTAGCGATAATAGGATTAATATATGTAACTTAATAGGAAATGAGGTATCACTTCCCAGTTTCAATGAAAGCAATACGAGCCCTCAGAGTTTCTTGAAATCTGTTGAAGAATATTTTACTTTACGGTCTATTCCATCTCAGTACAAAATGTTGATCCTCGGTAGAGCCTTAAAAGGAAAAACAAAAGAGTGGTTTGAACTTACAGTACACCCGGAGTGCAACTATGAGGATTTTAAGCAGTTATTCTTAGCAAGATATTGGGGTGAGGCGAAGAGAGCTTTAGCTAGAAATGAGGTCTATAATGGGAGATATTCACCTAGGGGCAACGTCTCTCTATCGGACCATTTCCTAAGAGTTATAGGCCTAATCAAGTTACTAGACCCCGGAATGCCAGAACGCGAGGCCATTCAGCTTGTGACGAGACATTTTCAGCCGGAAATATGTAACCTGCTTATAGTATCATGTCCCCAAACTTATAGCAAGGCTTTGGAGTTATTATCTAGTTTCGAAGTAGGAACTAACAGAGAAGAGCGTAGCGATAATAGGAGACAAAATGGACCGGATAATATGCAAATGAATCAAGATACGAGAGGAGGTCCAAATAATGACAGAGGTAGATGGAACCAAGGACATGCCAACAGAAATGCGGAATCGAACAGAGGACCCCCTAATAATAACTCATATAGAAATAATGGGAACCAAAACTGGAGGGGAAATAATCAAGAGAATAGGCCTCAAGACAGACAAGTAAATAATGTTCGATTTCATGGCAGGATGCAGAACGAAGTAGGAGAACGAATTCCAGAAAACCAGGGGGACATTAACATAGAAGGTGAAAGGAATCAGGCGCATAGCACGGGAAACCACAATGATATTCAGGGAGACATTCGTCACAGAAATGACGAAAGGCATGTAGAGCAAGACAGGCCTTTAAACTACTAGGAGACGCATTTGGAGGTCGAAATGACGTCACACAGACCGAGGGATTAAAAGGATTAAAAAGACCTGATAATGAAAATAAAACACGAGAGAAGGGGTGCGTAGTAGGATGTGCAAATAGAGAGTGTATAACACCCACATATCCGCCATTAATAAGGGTAAAAATAGACCAATTTGAAGTCGATATGTTGGTGGACACTGGCTGTACTTTTTCTCTAATAAACGAAAAATTCTATGAAACGCTGAAAGCAGCAAGAGTGCGCGTTCAGGAATTGAAAGTACATGGCCTATACGCACAAACTGCAATTGGTGCCAAATCCCATAAAATTGAGCATCAGTGTATGTTGCCGTTGGAAATTGAGGGAAAGAAGTTAGAAGTCTACTTTTTGACAATAAAACATTTAGCACATAAATTAATTCTGGGTTGTGATTCTATGACAGATCAACTAATGAGAATAAATTTTGAAGAAAATTGGGTAGAAATGGAATTAGATGAGAAAGAAAAGTTACGTGTACCGTTTTTATCTAATGAGAATATAATTACTAAGGAGTTGGAGTGCCAAAATGAAGATGTATTATTACGCGAGCCTTTCGTGGTGGAATCAGTTGTAGCACAAGAGGGAAATAGTATCGACGAATATAGGCCTATGGGAATTAAACCGGCCGTATGTATATATGAAGGTGATAATGAGGCTGATTGTGACGAAAGTGTCGCAGAGTTACAGGGAATGGAATCTGATATTGTTTGGGAGGACGAAGAATATGATCATTTGTGCATTAAGGGTTCTAATAATTATGTAGATGAAAATGAATGTGAAACGGTACACGCGAATTTTACTAACATTAGTCAGAATGGAAGAAATGAAGAGGAAAATGTTGATATCGAATTAATTCTCAGGGAGAAAGTAGAAGAAATTGATGTGCTGTCAGATGGTCAAAAGTCGACTTTATATAACATGCTATATAAGAACAAATCAGTGTTCAGTTCAACTCCAGGCCTATTTCGGGGTTACCAACACAAATTTAAATTAAAACAAGAAATTCCTGAGCGTCGCTATAAGAGTAGGCCTGTACCAATTTCAATGAGGGATGAAGCCGATAAGCTAATAAAATCCATGCTAGATGCAAATATTATTAGAGTATCGGACTCAAAGTATTTGAATCCGATTTGTTGGGTCGTGAAAGCGAATGGAAAGCTACGTTTAACCCTGGACTCTAGGCATACTAACCTATATATAGAACCAGATCAATTCCGGGCGGAGCCAGTAGAAGATTTACTTGCCAAAATGGGAGACTCAAAATTTTTTAGCAGTATTGATTTGACGTCAAGTTTTTGGCAGATAGAGTTAAGAGATGTGGAAGACAGAGCTTTTATAAGTATAAAAAGGGCTTTCCAGGAATCTATCCTATTAGAACGGCCTAAACAGGACCTACAATACATTCTATACACGGACTCTTCGAGTAATGCAATTGGCTGTGCGCTTATGCAGGAGCATAACGATGGAACTAAGCATATTATAGCTGTGGCCTCCAGGGCCCTTAGCGAGTTGGAATCACATGGATCAGTTACTCTATTAGAGATTTTAGGGGTGTACTTTGGGCTCACAAGATTCAATAGGTACATCTTCAACAGGCATGTTATCGTGTACACAGACCACGTTAGCCTCACTTTCATAAATAAATGCAGATTGAGTAATAGTAAAATAAGCAGAATCATTCACGAAATTAGCCAGTATGACATTGATATAAGGCACGTGCCTGGGAAGGAAAATATTCTGTGTGACTATCTCTCTAGAATGAAGGAGGAAATACCGGAGAACCAGCAATCGTCAAATAGGCCTATCGAAGTGATGCCGGTACGCCTAATAAGGGAACCATCCTTAAAAGCGAACTTTGCGAATATTGTAGAGTTACAGAGACAAGACACAGAAATAGCACGAGTAATTAATGAACTGAGTAGGCCTATTGAAGATGACGCAAATAAGACAAAGCTAAAATACAGGTGCATCGATGATGTAATATATAAATTATGTGGGCAGGACGTCAAGAAATGGCTAATTTATGTGCCCCGAGAAATAGAAACAAACATCATCAGTACAGTCCATACAGTTTTAGGCCACAGTGGAACGGAGAGGGTGATGCTTTATATATCTGCGAGGGTGTACATTAAGAACTTGGGACGGAAAGTAAGAAAATTCATAAGCAGCTGTGATCTATGCCAGAGGGTAAAACCGCTAAATAAGAAGTTTGATCGGCCTCCTTTGACGATCACAAGGGAAGAAAAAGGGAGCTTAATAGCTATAGACTACCATGGACCGATTCCCACTGGGAGATTCGGGATGAAGTATATCTTTATAGTGGTAGACATTTTTACTCATTTCGTAAAACTCTACCCAGTGACAAGAGCAGACCGTATCCAATGCCTCAGGAAACTTACAGGGGATTTTATTCCGACCTATGGCCCCATCCAAAATCTAATTTCGGACAACGGAGCGCCTTTCACAGGTGAGAGGTTTAAGAACGTGTTAAATAAACATGGAGTGAAGGTATATAAGGTATCAAAATATCATCCCGAGGGGAACCGGAGTGAGCGGGAACTCAGAAATGTGTCACTGTATCTTAGGGCGCTGTGTCACAGGAAGCATTCAGCCTGGGTACCATATTGCCAGAAAATCGAAGATATTCTGAACCACACAGTCAACCCAATAACAGGGATAGAGCCATTTCGATTGATGACTGGGGGTGAGCCTAAAGAACTGGTAAAAGGGATGCCTGAGGCGCTGGATTACGACCAAAATGGCGAGACTATGGAGGAAATTTGTAAGCGGGTCGTAGAGAGAATCCGCAAGAAGAACGAGAAGAGGAGAAGCAAAGCAAAGAGACACAAAACTGTGTGGCTACCTCAGATAGGGGAAGAAATAATGGTAAAAAGGAAGAACTTATCCAGCGCACTAAGAAAGGAGTATGCAAAGATGAATTTATTGTACGACGGACCGTACCAAGTCACCCAAGTTTTTAACGGAATTACAGTAGAGGCATACGACCCGGAAAAAGACAGAATTGTAGGAAGATACAACCTGTCCTTCATTAAACCATACATAAGGGCAGAATAATCGAAATGCATTGTACTGAGATGGAATAATGTAGGCCTATAACCTGCAATGTATATTTTACGCGGTAAAATAGCTACTGGCATGATAGGTTATCAGTTCCACATAGGTTTAGGATTAGAGGAATGTGTATAAATGAGAGTAAAATATACGTGTGTGTATTGCATTCTTTATAATATAGTGCAAGTGTAGTGAGAACTGCTTGATCGACCTTGTCAAAGTCTCATGGTAAAAGAGTGTTTCTTTGCATTCTTTATAATATAGTGTAGGTGTAGTGAGAACTGCTTGATCGACCTTGTCAAAGTCTCATGGTAAAAGAGTGTTTCTTTGCATTCTTTATAATATAGTGTAGGTGTAGTGAGAACTGCTTGATCGACCTTGTCAAAGTCTCAATATAAAAAAAAAAAAAGTGTTTTTGTTTTTCTTTATGCATTCAATATATTTTATAAAATTTCAGTGAGAACTGCTTGAGCTTAATTTTCATGGTCTCACGAGGGTATATCGGTAAATTTATGGTGTTTACGTAAAATTTTGTTGTAATGTCTTGGTCGTGCAATAAACCAAGTAATACGTACAAGCAACGTAACACTACAGGAAACCGCAAGATGTATGAATGCATGAATGTGATAGGTTCAGAAAACTTGTACATGTGGGACAGGATTTAAGGTGAAGTCTCGTGTCAGGATAGGAATTAAATTAGTTATGTATTTGTGTAAGATAGTTGCAACACTGGAGGAAAATAAGGTATAATATTTTGTGGAGAGATGCAGTATATTCAGCCAGTAAGTCAATCATAGGCTATGATGATTCCTGTCTTAATAGACTGGGGCATATATTGCAGTTCAGATACTTCGGTAAAAAGAAATAAACAAGATAACCAAATTAAGTATAATAAATGACAGATTAATTGCCCAAATTTATTCAAACTAAAATCATAAAATCTCATAGCCCGTGTTTGGTCTTAAAATGACCGTGAAAAGACGGAACATTCATTATAAATATTATTAACTAGAAAGAAGGCAAAGGTAAAAAGTTTAACAACATCATTTTAAATAACTATTAAAATGAGATTGCAGTGAATAGACAGAGAAGCTGGGAATTTCCCTAGCAGACCTAGCGGGTGCGAGATAAGGCAATGCAGTACTCAGGTACAATGTATCGGGAATCTCCCAAGATCTTATCACAGAGGGTACTGATCCACTTAAGTAATTCTAAGAAGTCGGCTATTGTGTTTAAGCCTAGCTTCTGATGTTGCTACTGATACAACACGCTGTCCGAACCTTCTTAGAAATCCGAGACGCTAAGTTGTGGGTTTTGAGAATAAGGGAAAATCCAATTGATTTCCGTGGGAAACTAACATATTATTATTGGTCGGGAGATTTGCCAATAAGAACTGGTCTATAGTACCACGTGCCGGGATTCACGAATAATAATTAAGAAGAGTAGGGATAAATGTTTGTCCAAGAAAGTTTTCCTTAGGCCTACCGGGGCACTGTAAAATCACTCTACTTCAAGGCCCCGCGCCTATAACAGTCATATTCAACTCTACTTCAAGGCCCCGTGCCTAGAGCAGTCAACAGGACTCTACTTCAAGGCCCCGTGCCTAGAACAGTCAAAATCACTCTACGTCGAGGCCGCGTGCCTACATCAATCACTCTACTTATCTTTGAGGCCGCGTGCCCACAGAATTAATTGGACTTATAAAATTTTAGCTGTGGAATTAATCGACTTAGAAGGATTCTTACTTTCAATCGCGATTAGTCAAAATCATATACGGCAGCAATTGTATCACTAGTAACGATCTACCGAGAACTTGCAACAATATTAATTATTCACAAACAAATTTTGTAATTATTGTCAATGACTGGACTTGTATTTCCAACGTTTTGAATAAACAGAATATTCCTTCAGTGTTCAAAGAAACTGCATTATTATTCAAGCAATAATATTAAGGTGTTCTTCGCTTCCTACCCTGAAGCTAGAGGGAAGTGCTCAACGATCGACTGGCAGACCGGAGGCGGGTTCAACAAATCAGAAATATTCAGTATATGCATTATACTGTGGCGCCCAGGTATTCATCTTTAACCAACACCGAACCGCTGTAAGGTATTCTGGGCTGAAATTTCACAAAATGAGATATTGCCAGATTAATGTCCCCTGATGTTTGTAGAATCAAATAACAGTCTTTATTTTCCTTTCCCGGTTTTTTAAAGGCTCTAATTAGGCCATTTTTTAAAAGACTGCGAAGTACCACGCCCCCTTTGCTGCTGTGTTAGTCATTGGGGCTATATTTGAGTTTTGAGCTATATTTATGGAGGGAAAACCTTGTTTTTACTATGGTAACCCTTTCTGCTTTCTCCTTATTCCAGATAACCTCTTCTGAAGTTATTCCTCCATGCTTTGGAGTTGGAAGATCTAAGGTATGGTTCCAATATTGTAAAACTTTAAAGCTGTTTTTCTCAATTCTATTTTTTTAAACTTTGGGTATGCTCTTCTCAAAAAATAATTTAGCTACAGGTCTAATTTTTTGTGTGGAATTAAAACAGTGTTAAAACTGTTTATCAAAGTCACTTCCAGTAAGTTATGTGAAAAATTGAATTTCTTAAATATAAACATTGAATATTTTTTTAAGTAAATTTAAGACATATATTTAAAAATCATATATGCCTATTGATAACTCCAAAAAGAGATATCTCATATTTAATGCATTGTAAAAAGTCTTGTAGAGCAACCAATAACAATTTGAAATTTTTGTGTGCGGTGATTTTTGAGATGAGCGTACCGGAAAAGTCTCATTTTAACATAGGTGAGATAGACCGTTATGCATCGTCTTAAAAGGTACAGTGTGAACGTGTATTAGAAGCCTAAGTTAACTATTAATTATGCAATATATCAGTTGCCTTTTCATAACAAGATTTGTAAAACTCAATGGGTTAGACACATCTTTACTTGCCAAATAATTCTAAAACACCATTAGTACTCGTACAGTGATAAAGTAATTTTGCTAACATGAATATAAAATCTTGTGTTAAGGTTATGCATTTACGATACACAAATACGTTTGCTAAAGACGGACTGGTACACTTGTTATGTAAATGTCTTCGTGTCGGCTGGGACTGTACTGGACACTGATGGACCTGTTTTCAATAGCGCTGTATTAAGATAAAGTGTAGCTGTGATCGCAGACAGGGTGTGGCTGCTTGCAAGTCCGGGCAGCACTCCAATACCATATATTTTAATCCATTACTGCTTTTTTACATATGTATTCTTATTTTTGCATAACTTACGGATCCACGTTCCTTGTAATTATTTTTTTGCGTTATATTTTATTGTTATTATTTTTTTAAATTTAATAAAACATTAAAATATGTGAACATAGAGAAGGAATACAAAAACAAATCAATAATAATACATTATGTCATTTATAGGGCAAGGCGTTCTATGGTTTTGCATATTTGTAAAATGAAGTTTAAAAGATAGCTCAAATATAACTAAATATGAATAATTAAATAATTGATGAAATAAGGGCAATTTGTTTTTGCATTTTTTGGCTTTACTTTGCATTTTTCGTCATTTTTAAGAGATAGGTAATTTTTGGCAATTTTTAGGTCATTTTCGGCATTTTAGGCATTTTAGGTCATTTTAGGCATTTTAGGTCATGTTTCAGTGGAGGTAGAGAGGAGCAAATCATTACTTTCATTACAAATCATTACTTTCAGACAACAGACAATCGTTTTTATTTGAGAATTTCCACCAAGTGCTCATGGTTCATTTTAATTCAGGTTTGTTGTAAACATTATAGCAGTCTGTCTTGTAGCAATAAGTAATTTGTTCTTCCTTTTAAATGGCACATATTTGCTAGGAGCAATTTGATGGGCATGCCATTTCATAAAGAATTTATTTTTCGCTAAGGGTGTCCAAGTATTATAAATTAACTTACTAAATAAGTGTGTTTTATATTGTAAATTCATATATAACGCTCTAATTGTAGCTATTCATTACTTAAATAGGTGATTATAAGTAATAATGGTAAATTTATTGGATATTTATTTAAATTTTGGATAATTTTTTCACTAATTTTAGGTAGTAAATGCATGTTCTATTTTGCATTTTTTCAGTATTTTATGGTCATTAAATGCCTTGCCCTAGTCGTTTATTAAGATACGAGAGTATGTATACGAAACAAACATTATTAATTACCGTTATAGGCCAGTTGCATTCGACTGGTTTTACTCGACCATAATCAAATTCTCAAGTTTTGAGGTTTTAGATTCATAAAAAAAATCGACTGACCGCGACAATCACCCATTAGCTAATTGTCGTAGTTCTTGTCTTCTGTGATAGAGGCAGCTGATGGCGTTGGTCAAGTCGAAGCTTATTGGCCGTTTTCTTAAAACGAACGGATTTTTACAAGACGGAAATGAACTCAATTTAATAGGCTATAATAGCTTACTAATAGTAACACCAACAAAACTGATTTTATTTTAAATTCATGTCGTTTATTATGCAGTTTCATTTACTGCTCTCAAAGTTTCAAGATCTTTCTGTATTCGATGATAATCGATATCACTTCTGTTTTCTAATGGATATCATTATGATACAGTTACGTCATATGTAATAAGCGCATTGCAGTATGGTCGAACAAAATATACTTTTTTTAGTAGAAACAACTTCAATAATTTATTTTATATCAATTGAGTTAGCAAGTTGATATCTATTTATGTATGGTACCACACGTAGGGGGAAGAGGCGGGTTGGGAACGATCCTAAGCACATAGGCCACATGTCCAGGCCCATTGTGCCCACCCCTGGTAATGATTTGATTGGCATGCCCAAATCCCCCCCGGAGCCGATTCCACGGCGAGCTCCCACGGAACTTCCCAACATTAATATTAATGATTAAGAATATTATTGTAAATTTATGTCAATCATTGGGTATAATTTCGATATTTTTCTTGAAAGTTTAACACAGTATCATTATGAAGTTGTAATAACTTGATATGCTTCCTTTTCATATAATTTATTATTTCATTATGGATGATTCTGAATGTTGTTAAATAATTTCATTGAACGTTCTCGGATGCCCAGTGTCATTCCTAAGTTCAGTTAGAAACAGTGGTAGGATATACCTTAGATCTGTATCATTAATACACTTTGGTTAAAAAACAGGGCACGAAATTCTTAGTCTTCTCGAAACTGTCGTGATTGATGGATTCATGATTTTGACCACTTACTTTATGGATCAGTGATCAATCTAGTATAAGAATAACTTATGTGAAATTTCAACAAGCGCAAGTGTCTATCGTCATGACTATACCGTTTTATTTCCATCATTTTCATTTTACTGAACCTACGTGCACTTGTTTTTTTTAATGAAAATTCACAAAGACTGAACACTAAACGCCTTCTTTGTGTGTGTTCTGTGGCTTCATACATTTAGCTTATTTGATCAAAACAATCAGTGAACACAGCGATTGTATTATATAAGCTGCATACGAGCAGGAGTAAATGCAATATTAATAACATGATCTAAAAAATAAAACAACACAAATGAAGTTATAGAGAGATTTGTTTAAATATTAACTGAATTTCTTGTGTTATTTGGTCTTAATTATTATATTTCATTAGAGAAATATTGCCACTTTTCAAATATTTTCACGAGAAATTTTCTGCAATATATTATATCAGAACACTCGAAGACGGGATTCTCCGAAATAAAATTAAAATGTGACAGAGCGAACACAATTGCCAAAGGCAATATACGCTCTCGCGGCATGATGTTTTCGTTGTAATGCAGTATATGCAGTAGGTTGTCTCGCCACAGGTTTTGTCGCTTAAAATGACTCAAATAGCCATGAGTGTTTATTCAGTATTTTCTAAATATTCAAAATAAAATATAACTCGTCCTGATCACGGTTGCCATACATACGACTATCTCATAGACTTGTACGACGCACGACGCAATCATGAGTCGTGCGCCTATTTGTAACATAGCGTTTTATATTTTTTTAAATTAATCTACTGACGAATTTTAAGTTTTTATCAGTGTTGCCATACGTACGACTATAGTCGTACACATACGACTATTTCATAGATTTGTACGACATACGACGCAACCATGTGTCGTATGCCTATTCATACGACTATTTTAATATAATTTTATACTATCATTTTCTGTATAATATTTAGCAATCTACTGCAGAACTTTCAATTTGGATAAACATTATGTTTTTGTTTTTTCGTAGTTGCCAACATGTTGCTAAATGGATGGCGGAATGTTATAATAACCTTTGTCAAATTATAAAATAAAACTAAGTCCCTTTATTTCTTACAGGCCTTTACGGGCCGGTGCCGCATCTCGCTTAAGTTGTATTGTTGTATTGTTATTGCTACTTCTCTCATTATTCTCCAAACATTTTATATTTTAGCCGCACGTGTGCAAAACGAAGCAATCCAAACCTCTAAAGAAATAATACCGATAAAGACCAGCTGGTCTTATTGTTTTTGTTTTATTTTGACCAAACATAATAATCATATCATTGTTATTATTAATAGTAGCCCTATATGTTGACACGTGCATATCAAAAGTGACTGTATACTTTTCTTTAAATAATATGTAGAAGAAATCTTACTTTCTTACGGTTTGTAATTTATTAATATTTTATTTTATTATTATTATTATTATTATTATTATTATTATTATTATTATTGTATTTATTCCTGCAACATTTGCAGGTAGCTGGTGACAAAGAATAGCCTACCAACAACAATGGGTATATGTATACAGTCACGAGAGACCAGTCTTATTATTATTATTATTATTATTATTATTATTATTATTATTATTATTATTATTATTATCATCATTATCATCATCATCATCCTCACCATTCGCAAAGTGTACGACGATTTTAACTAGCGTACGACTATTTTCAATTGTTGGTATGACTGTTTTACGTTTCTGATCTGGCAACCCTGGTTTTTATATAGGCTATGTCCAGTTTTTGTTTTCTCATGGTTTTTGTTGTAAGCATGCTGCTAAAATCAATATGATTGGAAAGCGGTCATGTTCTTTTTGCAATAATTACAATACTGTGGCAACTACTGCTTATTTAATTTTATTGTATTTTACCAAATTTAGCACATCGGAAAATAATGAAACACGACTAATCATTTACAAATATGATGATTTATTAACAATATTACATGACATGTGTAAGGTGCATAATACCGATTATTAACGATGATGATGATTATTGTTATTATTATTAACACAATACGTTCATTACACAGAAAAATCACAAAGTATACAACAGTTTTAACTAGCACACGACTATTTTCGGATATTGGTACGACTGTTACTACATTTCTGATCTGGCAACTCTGGTCCTGATAAATTCAGGGAACTCCTTTTCTCGTGAATTGGCTATAAAATTAGGACCTCTAATTATATTAACTACGTTGGAATCCAACTATCCGGATTGCCAATTATCCGGATCACTTTGAGGCCGTATTCAAGTGGTTTTTGCAGCAGCGATGAGCATTAGCAAACCCTCTTTCGTGTCGATTACTTGCGAAAAAGTTTAACTATTTTTTTTTTTTTAAATAAACTACCTTTCATCCAATTATTCGGACATTTTATCATACGGATCGGGTTCGGTTCCAATTAATACGAATAATTGGAGTTTTACTGTATAATTAGGCCTATTCCGATCATACACAGCATATTGATTACTGACAATACGTTAGCAATGCCTCGGAAATCAAATAATCACAGTCTTTATCTTATAATATGCTTGCAAGACTCACAGAATGTGATTTCATTTAACAAAACATAAGCTCGTAACAGATCCGGCATAGCATCACTATACTGTGATTAAGGCTACATCAACCAGCTCGACTTTTTCAACATTCAACTTTGAATATTATGTGTTTCACCAATGCCCATTCAATTAGCGTCAGTATACAAATAGATTAAACTCTTGAAAGAAGTGTATTTTGTTGTGATTTTAGCTTATCTCAATTATGAAGTGAAATACCTTCTCACTGCCACTGATGGTAGCATTGGTTGGTACTTCGTAAGGAATTCGATTGTTCATTAATTTAGTACACCGTGATCTTACTGAGTACACAATGGTGATTTGATTTTAGACAAGTAATTAATTATCATTTATATATTTTGTTACACTTTATTCTTGGAATAATCTTCATATAGTATATTGCGATACAAGTGCCGTAAGCGATGCATACGGATCGAGGAAAGATATTGAAAAAACGAGGATCTCACGCCGAGTTTTTTTCAATTTTCCGAGATCCGTTATGCGCTTACGGCACGAGTATTGCATGCTACTTTTTGCACGATGATTATTTATATCAATTTAGTTATATTAATAGTGATATTACCTGGAAATATTATGTATATACATTCTTGAAGATAGATGTTTATTTCAGAAAGTGATTAGCATGTGTCTGTTATGGGAACCGAATATTTGTCCTGGGGGGCCTTGTCCATAAAGGCTTGTATTATGATGTGCCGTAAGTAAATTCTTACCGCACGGAAACTCTTACCGCACATACTAACAATATCGCGTGTGGGAATGTCAACTTACGATCCACGGCAACAACATTCGTAAGTACCACTAATTAGTTAAGTCGTGCAAAAAATCACATTCGAGATTGCTACTTTCATCAGACAGGTTCGCGAGCGCGAAACTAATCTATCGATGAACTCATGGGATCAGGCTTAGGGCCTACCTATAATATTTTTCATAATAAGAGTAACGAAAAGTAGTAATGATGTAAGAAGTAAAGTTAGATAAAAATATTGAGATTCTCGTGGATGAGAAGTCATATCAGTGTGGGGTCTAGACTTGATACAACTTCTGCAGACCAATAAAACACCATCTCAGCAGGGAATCCTACTCGGTACCAACTGGTTGTAACACAGATATTCTGGCTCTTGGGTTACGCTTATATTAAATCCAGGGGTGTCAGTTCTCGAAATCATATCGTAACCAAAGTGTGAACAATTTTAAATCCTCTAAGAACTAGTCTCCAGTTAAGGTAGCAATCCAGCATGGATATCTTATGAAGTAGGCTATAATTAGAAATTTAAGACATTATTTCAGAGGTAACTTGCTTGTATGAGAAATTAATATTAGGCTTCGTTTATGCTAAATCATAAACCATCCCTACGTAATAACTCCACCGTGCTACATTTTGTCTGTTTGTAATTTTATTTGTTACACAGTTACGACCAAATGCGTTGTTCAATTTTCTTTTACAATTTGACATGAATATTTCTTGAAGTCAAACAAAAGAAGCATGCTTATGATTTTTATTTTTCATTCAGTTTCTAAATGGGGACCGTTTTAATGATCCTGTTTCATGGTTTCATGTAATTCAGCTTCTTTCAACGAATCTAGCCAAACGGCCCATGTTACAATTAACATCGGCATAATCCCAATGGCGCGGTCCCGGTCACGCGATATTCATATTTCCACGGACTATGTGATTTTTTTTGTTTCTGAGCGAAGCAGGGTGAACAACTGTCAGTCTAAGTTGTCTACAGATTACCTAATTAATGCATAACACTAACCACATAGTTAAGTGCGCGAAGCGGAGGCGTCAGCCGTAGCGATGCGCCCTTGCATTTTCGAATAATGCACGATATACTGTTTGCAGGTTTCTAAAATGTGTCATATTATATCCCGCAAGGTTTGTCAGCTTGTTCAACCACAATCATAAGTTCGTCTAGCGGTATAACGTCACACCTCCAATGTCCAATCACGAGTTTCTTCATAATACGAGAACAGAAAAATGGCGGAGAACAAGCAAGTTATCGCTAGATCGTGATATAAAAAAGTGTACCAATTAGGGAGGGTGCGTCGGACCAAATCATTCGCCCAGACAACATCTTCTCTCCACACAACTATCTATAACAAAATTCCTGTGATATTAAGTGTTTGGTTCTAAAAAACGGGTCCGCGCCTATGGGATGTTACCTTACAATCTATTATAGGCCTATACTGATGTCTTACTTTAGTATGTGTCAAAATCATCACGCATTGCCACAGCTGACTTAATGGAGCTTTACAAATAGCGTTAAATCGACTTCTTGTTTGAAGTAACGAGAAGGTTGTGTGGGCTGCTGATTTGCTCAGAGTAAACCTTTATGTGTTATCTTTTAATCATTCAGAGATGCATTTCAAAACATGTTTACTAACACCTTCAGTCCTGAGAGCGTGGAACGTGTTGGAAAAGATTTTGCATAAAAATTTAACTACTTTTTAAACGTTATGGTTCATTATAATCGGGATTTTGGGGACACAAATTACTCTATCTACTCATACTGATGGCAATGAAGTTATTGTAATCGCCTTTCAAATCTCATGAATTAAAAAAAAAAATCATAGAAAGGTGGTAATTTACAGTAGTGTAGATTCAAGACGAAAACTCGTATAAGAAAAAAGTACTTATTTGAGATAAGTAATGCCAAAATTCAAATTTGTAACTAAGAAAGGTTGGGGAAATCTTGTCTTCGAACGTTGAGCTTACACTCAAAATCCGAATCTCAAGTGACAGAGAAGTTCTTATCGTCGAGTGCCATACCCGAAAAAAATCAGTTAATAAACCCACTCGCTCAATTATGAATATACAGGGTTTTTTATGGACTAAACGTGTAGTTTTTTATTACCTTATCTTGCCCTGATTAAAACTCAAAATTTTAATGTTTGGCTATTTAGTTATTTAAAAAAGGGCCAAATGAGTCGGTTTATATTTTGTAAAATAGTGGTCTGCATACCTCTTCAGAACCAACAATGAACATTGTTCATAAAATATACTGAGGATATTTAAAAGATACCCTCGTATTCCTTAAATCATTTTTTGACTTGCGGTACCAAAAAAAAATCAAGATTCATGCATATGGCAGAGAAAGTCTTTGCGAGTGTCCTGATATTACTTTGTCTGCTAAGTAATATCTTTCTTTCACCGAAAGATGCACAGTTTTATATCACTGAAAAAACCTGTCTTAAATTTTCTAGTACACAATATAATAGCATTTATTTATTGTTTAATGTTAGAGGAAAATCGCATGACTGGCATGTTAGTGAGTACCAGTCTAGAGAAAAGAACTAGCAACTTAGTTTAATTAACTTAACTTAATTATGTTTTGCTTTATTTCACTTCATTCGCACTTTAAGGAGTATCATAGTGTATGTAACACACTGTACTACTAAGGTAATATTGTTCAAACAAAGGAGACACGAAGAGTGATGGTAATAAGTAAATGGATCCATGGTAGAGGAGGATATCTAAGATCACTTCTGGACTAACAGGACTAAAACAACATAGTTTACGTTTAGTTTAAATCCGATTAGATCCATTAAAACTGACAACGAAGAAGATACAAGAGGTTCCAGAAGTTTATTAAACTCTCATTATAGAAGTTTGTACTGTGGAGTCTTTGAATGCGTATATTGGCAATCGTTGCTTTAACTGAATCCTGACACCATTATTGACCTAGATTTTTCCAGTGAAAGATGTTGAGTTATTCGAATATTTTAAGCTGTTGCTTCGGTATGTACATTAAGACAAAATTAAACTGGCCGATGGCTTGAGCGTTTATGAGACATTTCTTCACATGTTGCGAATCAAACATGAAGCCACCGGAGTTCTACCGTGCAAACCGCGCGGCCTTCACCGGGAATCAATTGGCCGATCGCCGCGAGAGCTTTTAGCTACATCCGCTACTTTCATCTCCCGCCAAATACTGAAGTAAGAGAAAAACCGATTGAAAAGAAGAAATTCACTATTTAGCTCCTCCATCTTAAAGTAGAAGTTGAAAATTATATCCCCTCTGGGGACAACGATTAAATTTTAAATGGACGGAACATTATGTCCCTTTAACACTGATGATAACGTTTTATACAAAGAACTAATTTTACCTTGTAGGCCTACTTTGTTATGCGAATTTAAATATATTTCTGTAAAATCTATGTGTTCGAAAAATATATTAGCTTAGTACCTTCAAGTAAATAAATAAAAAAATAAAAAACTCAAATGTTTACCTCTTCAACAATGGCCAAGCGATCTAACACTCAGTCTTGCCAGAGCAGTCTTGCCAAATGTCTAATCATAGGTAGTCCAATCGCTATTGTTATTGCAAAAGGTTGTATACAGAAATGAAGTTCCAATGTACAACTGCAAAAAGTTGTATCACAGTATAAGTATTAATACAGTAAAGAAACTGTGTGTTAAAAGTCCTATGACAACATGTTGGTTGGACGACACTAGCGCTCCATGCGGAGATTCAGTAAAGCTACATTCTCATCATATGAAATGGCTTGGGAAAATACATAAACACATCGCAAAATATGTTATGTTAAAAGAGAAAAAGAGAAAAATACAGAATATTTTTATTTAATGCAAATCTAATTTTAAATTTAAGAAATAATAAAACAGATAATGTATTATATTCTAGTTAAGAAGAGGTAAACAATACCTAAATAGGCTACTGTTAAGGACTGTACCTAGGCCTAGTATTTTTCCTTTAAAATATTGCCCTTTAATATAATTTATAATTCAAATTATGATAATAAATAGCCTACATATTAATTACGTAAATTATATTATAGGTCTGTCACGTTGTTCATCCTGCACGTCATTGTTGACAGTGTAATTTGAGACTTTGCCTTATATGGCAATATACGACTTCAATTTATTGTAGGTCTATGTAGTGTCAATTACTGCAGGATGGACTTCATTAAACAAAACAAAAAATTCAGGAGCATTTGGAATTGAAGACACCGTCGGTACAGCAGTTTTAATTAACGAGTTTTTATAGGAATTCATAAACTGTCTGTTTTCGGCGTGTGTCAAGCATAGACGGTAATTTTCACTCAAATATTTTACATATTTTGTTACTAGGTTTTCTTGTCGACCATTAATGACCTACTTTATACACCAGAAATCATTACATCAGAATAAAATATAAAAATATTACATTAAAGTAACTTGAAACATAACCACACCAGAATCACGAGTAAGCCAGTAGACCTACAATAAATATTACTTATTTTCGTTCTTACCTTTCTGGATGTTTCAAGAAAGTGAAGAAATGCAATTCAGGATTTTGTCTTTTATTATTACTGAAATTTACAGCAGAATAATAAGGTCCTTTCGAATATAGCGTGTTCTAATAAATACAACACTCCTATTTATTTACATACTTCCCGGAGTAGTTTCTGTAGCCTTACTTTATGGCCGCTACGATCGCTAGTAAATGCGCGCGCATGCTCGGCTGGCAGAAAAACGGGCTGAGTTTCTGTACTGTATGCTCCTGTAATTTTATTGATGAATTTAATGCTTTGAAAGTTATGTTATTTACTAACGTAGGCTTTAAAGCATTACATTCATATGTAAAATTACGGAAACATACAACTTTTTCCAGTTATAATTGGAACTTCATTGCTATATACGACCTTTCGCACTAACAGTCGCATATATGAATAGTTTTTAATGTTATTGGAGTCTGCTGAAAAGTCGTAGCTAGTAATATGAATCCCGCTTTGAGCTAAAGTTAACTCAGACTAATTCTAAGCTTTCTATTTTTTTGGAATATAAGTTCAGCAGACGTAAATAAAAGGAACGGAGTACTGGAAATGTTATAAATTTGTTCCATATTTTTTTAGCAAAAAAAAGTCTAAAAAAGGCTACCACCATTTGCGGTTCTTATTAAAAATGAGCTTATCACAGAATTCAGATAAGTTCCTGACGCTACCTTGACAAAGAGAAGGTTCAGCATTTTAATAGAACTGTATCTCTGGTGACCTATCCGTGCTTTGTGCTTCATAGAGGAAAACAGGATAATACAAATATCCTATTTTGAAGAAATGGAGACACTGTACTGTGAAAAATGTGTCTGTCATTTGTTTTAACATTTAAAGTAGAGCTTCTGTTCACGATTTGTATATTTCAAACAAGCTAGGTATCCTATTTCTGTGAGTCATTATTTTCACCAAACTAAAACTGGCTCGGACTGGGATGTCTTCATTATGTTGTGGCAATCAGCTTCACATCTCATGAATTTCATTTCGCATGCAGTTATTCTAAGTAGATCCTGTTTCACCACCAAGACATTTATCTGCTATCAAATCTCAGAGGCAGCAAATATAGCCATGTTCCCATTAGTGTAATGCTACCAGTGCAACTTTGTAAAACAATGCTGAACACTGGACGGTGTCCTTAATTACAATACATATGTATTGTATAGGCTAACGGATGGAGAAAAATAAACACTGTGTTCCACAAAAAGTTATCAATCAATCAATAGATGAAAATTATAATAAAAATAAATCAACTGTTTAAGAACAATTCGATTTATCATCTACCTACATTGTTATGTCTCGAATAAATAATTATTAAAACTTTTGGTAGTGTTTGCATCTGTAAAACAGCGAAGTTTGCTATTTTAAAGTGATCAATTATAATATATAGTTTTTTCTAAATTATGCCAATTTAAGTAATATTTTTCGATTTAGAGTTTTTGTCGACTGGTGAAACAAATAGAACCGAAGTTATTGTGGGATAAAGTGGTAATTTACATTAAAAAATCACATCAAAGGCCTAATATAATAGTTTTATAATGTACGTTTCAGACAAGCATGTACTTTCCATCAATAGATCTTTTCTTGATTGTTTTTACTTTCAAATGTGTATTCTTTTGACTTTGTTCTGGGAAATGCTGCTTCAAATATTTTTAAATACAAGTTCACCTATGTTATTCTGTGTTACTGCAAACCTAGTGTAGTCAAGACACAAAAGAATGTAATTAGGGTGAAAAAGCCATATTGGCGTTCACAACATACCCTTATAAATTCAGGATGGATTTTTATACTCAAGTTGTGAGGCTCCCCCTTGCAAGATAGATGATACAAGATGTAGATAGCATTCTTACATCAGAATAGCGCTTTCTTAGAGCAAAAATGCCAGAGAATGCCACAGGGAGTTAGTGGAATCTTGAGGAATAAGAAGCTTCCGTACCAATCTTTCAGGGTTTTATAGGTTGGGCCATCCGTGCTTTCATGCTTCCAACTATTGCAATCCAGTAGAGTGGCACGATGTCGTCATGTATGCATGTTTATGGGTGTCTGCTCCTTACTCTATTCTACGACTAGTACTCATAATCTGCATCATATATATAAATCCTACCTTTAAATTTGTATATTTCTAAATTTCAAACTATCCCTCATTAAAAAAATAAAAAGATTGTCATGACTTAGGCCTCATCCCTCGTATATAGGTTCACATATATATATTCTATAGAAAAATAAATAATCAGTATAGGCTTCTAGATAGTAGTTCTAGATAATAATTTTTACAACTTGAGTAGCCCTTATTCCTTAATGAATATGAAATGAATAGCCTGAAAATTCTTTAAGGACAAAAGCCTCCTGCAAAGCCGTGAATAGCAGCCGTTCCACGGAAAGTGAGCCTGAAGTGTCCAGACTGTAACAACCTTTTAATATTAATTTAAAATATGTCATCACTGAAAAATTATGAAATTAATTTTGAGAACCAGTTCTTCAGGCTCACTTTTCGTGGAATGGCTGAAAGCTAATTTAATGCTCTTTACTCTTTAGGACTGCAAATCCTAAGAACCAATCCTGCTTATCTAAATAAATTTGCCTGACACATTTATACTTTCATAATACTATTTACACATCCTTATTCAACTAAGCATGAATTGTACAAAATATTAATGTAATGTCCACAGAATACTGTCCTCCGCCTTGAATCATGGTGTTAGGCTCTCTCTATTTAGTAGTTTTTTGCACGACTTAACTAATTAGTGGTACTTACGAATGTTGTTGCCATGGATCGTAAGTTGACATTCCCACACGCAATCTTGTTGCTATGTGCGGTAAGAGTTTCCGTGCGGTAAGAATTTACTTACGGCACATCATAATACAAGCCTTAATGGACTAGGCCCTCCAGGACAAATATTCGGTTCCCATAACAACAAACACATGCGAATCACTTTCTGAAATAAACATCTATCATCAAGAACGTATATACATAATATTTTCAGGTAATATCACAATTAATATAATTAAATTGATATAAATAATCATCGTGCAAAAAAATAGCATGCAATACTCGTGCCGTAAGCGCATAACGGATCTCGGGGAATTGAAAAAACGAGGTGCTCGCGCCTCGTTTTTTCAAACTCTTTCCTCGATCCGTATGCATTGCTTACGGCACTTGTATCGCAATATACTATTTATGTATTTCTGCCGTGGTCACTTCTCACCCAGAGGTTACATTTTCTTGAAGTCATCTGTCCAGCGTGTATTGGTCTTCCTCTGGTCCTACATGTACATAGCCATCCTTAACCTGAAGGCAATACTAAAAAACCATGCTAGTTACCACAATGAGCATGTTTCGTGGGAAATGATCCGGTGGTAATTGGTTTCTTGAACGGCTCGATTCTTGTTAATGATATGGATGTACCGGCCGGCATGTGTACAATTTATGAAGGTGTCACTAGTGTTGCTGCTGCGGTTTGCCTTGTACATTCCATCTCGCAACCTGTGGACCACATTACTCACCCAACTGACACCCGCACCGAGCTGCCTGCCGTGTGGCGACGCCATCATTCACCATTTGCTCTTTCATCGCTACGGTCCCGAGTTCTCAGACTGATGACACTGCAGAATGTTACAAGGTTCCATTCGTAATCTACATTTGGGCGTTGAGTAGGCCTACAGTCACACCAAATGAAAATCACGTACCCCCTCGATTTCATTTTTAAAAAATCATTAGTCTATGACACTATTTCCTTCATTTGATACCCCCCCCCCCAAATCTAATGAATTTCGGTCTTATGTCGTCAGGATCTAGCAAAAAAATCTTGTCACATCTATTTCTCAGTTCACGAATATTAAGAAGAAAAAAAATACTTCCCTTCTCAGGTATTCTTGAAAGTTAGCTTTTCTGCAAAAACAGCCTATGCGAGTACTGTTTTCCTGATAAATAAATTAGCCCCAGTCGGTTTTTAAGATTTCTGTTAGGGAAGTATGTTTGAATTTAAAATACCGATGACACCTGTTTCTACGTATATTTTAATAGATGTAGAGTTACGAAGTGAGAAGTCAAAAATGTTTTGAATCGTATCATGAACTGTTTTTCTAGGATGGTACTAACATTACAGTAAAAAAAATATTTAAAAATACATACATGAGGATACAGAAAAAAATGAAGGTTATAAGGTAATGATTTCATGGTCATCTGAACCTGCGGTGGTTAACTGCAAATATTTTTCACAAGCCTAAAATGAACAGTGCCTACAGAAAATAGCCTCATTCCTTTGGGCAGTGGCAACGAAAAATTGGTCAACTCGCAATTCAACCCATCGTAGAAAAAATCATATATTGTTACTCAAATACTTATACATCTGATAAAGACACAGTAAACAATACCGCTTAGCTATTATCTCAAGTTCCTTACTGGCCAAGGATTTAGAAATCACATACGCAACGAAAACATCGATTTAGTTATTTATCACAAATTTATATAAAAAGTATGGTCATGGAATGCATTGATGTAAGTCAGATGATTGTTAACTCTTTAAACGAAAATATCTCAAAACTAAAATATCATATACATATTTGTATCCTCACCTTAGAATGCATTAGACATTTTTCACATTTATTTAACATTGATACCAAATTTAGTGTAAGATTTCGGGATATTTTTGAGTGGTAATTTTCACTATTATTTGTGTGATGGATTATATATATATATTTAAACTGATCCAAAGAACGTAATTCCTAATCAGATAAAGGAGTTAGTTAAGTACAAAGGATAGGTATCAGCCTCTGTTTAAAGTAGTTACAGAGACCAGGGGACAGAAAATCGCCCATTCCTTAAACATGTTTTACTTCCTTCGTTTTGTTATAAAATATTTCTTTAATTTTAACTAGTGAAGCTACTATCATAAACGAATAAACAATATAATTCTGAAAGTATCCAGACAAACATAACCTTTATAACTTTCTATTAATAGCCAAATAAATAAGTAGGTACAAAAACAGATTACTCAGAATATCTTGTTCCCTTAAAACTGAACCTTTACAGACTCTATAGGCGCCTGTCCTTCATTAGAGAGTTCTCACTAAAAGATAAAAAGAACAGTATTACCCGGCTGTTTCTTTGCAGAAGCAAACTCTGTGTAAACGCACCAGCTGGGTTTCGCGGGTTTTTGTTTGCAGACTGGATATACAGAGAGAGGAGTGCATTCAAAGTGGCTAAATTTCGCTTTTCACACAACTTGTAAACCAGACAGATGACTGTCTAATTGCGTCCAGCGCTCCAGTGTCAATTACTGGAATTACTTGCTGTGCCCCGCTTGAAAGACGCTCCATCAGCTTCCGCATCGCTTCACACGACATCAGCTAAGAGTGTACTGTTCCTGAGGGTTCAGTCCCAGAAAACGGCTCATCCTTTCTGAATGTATTTTAATTTTAGTCAGTGGGCTAAAGGCCTATATTATTAATATTATTTGTATGACGGTGAAAGTTAATCTTCCTGTAAATGAAATTTATTAATAAAATTAACAACATGCAATAGTTTCCTCCTATCAACTCTACCGTTTGCTTTACAGTGCAAAAGGTAATAGAAAAATATTTAAACATGTCAGAGTTGGAATTTTTTTAAATAGGCAGCTACTTAACTACTATAGGCCGTCCCAACCTTAAAAAACAGTATTGGTCTTATGCAGCGCACTGATGCCAGATCTACTCACATTACAAGGCCCGGCACATGATGTGAAAAAGCTCTTAAACCTCGTGAAAACATCGAAATTTGTTTCTTGTACATAATAATTAATGTAAATCATGCCCTGCAGATAGAACGACGGCACACCCTTCTTCCCTTATTTTCAACCCCAATGAGTAATATTTTCTCTATAGGCCCACAAATCTACATTTTCTGACCAATGTCTACAAAATGTTACACATGTACCCTGTGGAATCAAGTAAAAATTCTACGAGACAATCATTCTCGAAAAAAACACCCCTTGCGAAATTTTCAATCCCTACTTTGTGATCTTTTTACTAGTCTACATTCTTTGAACGATTTTTACCAAACTTTACACACAGACCCTATAAAAACAAGAGAAAAATTAGGCGAAGTTAATTTTGGAAGAAGCCACCCTTTAAATGTTTCTACCCCTATTACACCACCAAAATTTAGATCTACATTCTTGACGTGTTTTTAACAGACTTTGTACACAGAACGTATAGAATCAGGAGAAAATGGTAGGAAAACTAATTTTGGAACAAACCACATTTTAGATATTTCACCCCTATTTTGTGATATATATTTATCTACATCCTTTGACCAATTTTATCAGACTTTATACCAAGAACCTATTGAATCAAGAGAAATTTTTAACCAAAGTTTATTTGGATGAAACCACTCCTTAAATGTTGCAACCCCTGTTATATAAATGTTCTTTAAATCTAAATTCTCTGATCAATTTTTACCAGACTTTACACAGAGCTAACAGAACCAGGAGAAAAACTTAGGTAAAACTAAATTTGGGGAAGAAAAGTCCCTTAAATGTTTTAATCCCTATTAAATGACGTTTAAATCTACATTCTTTTGGCTCATTTTACGACTTGACACACAGAAAAGAAAGACTAATAGGAATTTCTGTCTCTTCTTACCTCAACCCCACCCTCCATGGTCTTTAGAAGTAATAGGGTCCTTGAGTGTGACAAGTTGTGCTTTCTCTAGGGCCTAAATTTTGAAAATTAAAGGGGCTTCCTCCAAAATTGACTTCGAAGTACAAGTAAAATACAAAACCAGGTGACGCCGGGTCCTTTAAGCTAATTTATAAATGTTAAATTTAATATTAAATTTCATTTCGATAATATTATTTTTCATTATTATTATTATTATTATTATTATTATTATTATTATTATTATTATTATTATTATTATTATTATTATTGATATTATTACTATTATTGTGTTATAATTTTCAAGAATATAATTATAAAGGGAAGTAATAGTTAAAATACATTACATGCCTTTAGGCCTGTTCACTATCCTCAGGGAGTAGTATTATTCCTTCTCAGAGGGCCTTTCGTTTTTTCTTTTCTTATTCTATACAGTAAACTTTCTGGACACCCGGTAGCTTCTGCTATCTCTTTAATTACCTGGGTAACGTTCATTTTCTTCAAGAAATAATTAAGTATATTTAATACTATAATTCGCTCTTTACTGCGCAATTTGTCAACACTAAGATTTCTAGTTCCTCTATTCATAATTAATATAAAATATAATTAATATAAAATTTAATTTTAAAAAACACAAGAACCACTTCACATCAAAGTTAAACTTCACTACACAGCTACTATATAACAATGAGCTCTGAAGAAGACACGATAGTCTTAGAAACATCTGAGTACACAAAATCTCAAAGCAACCAAGTCATGAGCGCGAGAATGCTGAGCTCGGGATAACTGTGATAATTTATTAATGCTACATGATAGAGAGCTCTGGTTTGTTTTAAATACTTTTTTAGACATCTATAAACATTTCTTCTCGCTTAGTCACCAACGTAAAGTCAATACCAAAGTATGTTACTCACTACCTAACTTTTCTGTGTTGCCGTCCGAGAATTTTCATGTAGCACTTAATAAAAAAATATATAGCTTTCTTCTTATGTAAAATTTATTGCCGACGGAAAGGGAGTACTTTCTTTCACCATCAGGCAGTCCAAGAAAAAAATCTTTACTTGCTTTGATTATTAGTTTTCTGTCTATCGCGTGATAAGTTATTAATGTGCAAAAATATTGACTTCCGCCAAAATAACGTAATTATGAAAAATAGGCCTCATATTAATTATTTATGGCTTTACAATTGACATCATTAGAAAGGGCGGTAAATTCCCTATCAGACCACGCAATCACATTATTACATTTATCACTTTGGAAAATGGCAACATTATCGGGATAGAAAAGGACGAAGCTAATTGCAGAACGTACGAGTGCAAGTGAGATGCAAATACTACATTTAACTCAATACTGTCTTTTAAGGCTGGGACGATCTATAGAATAAAACAATTCTTTAACGATTCTACCATGACATTTATAGTTATTTACTCTCAGCAATGCGTTATTTTTAACTGTAATGGATCTGGACAATATACTTCTTATATCTTAATCACAGAAGATGACACTTTTCAATAAACATCTTCATATATCTAACTATAAAACTAAATATGACCCTAGATAATTAGAGTTGTAGGATAAAGTGAAAATACGACTTTTAAAATATGTTTAAATATTTTTACCCAAAATTTAATGTGAATAGAAACCAATAATATTCAACCACTCAGAAAGTGCTTATAAAGCCGAATATAATAGATGTAGCCTATAAGTATACAAATAATTCCATCCCATTCAGTAAAGGCAATGTTTCTATTCTGAGGAAAATTTGAATTCTATATTTTGAAGGGTACGTACGAATTGCATGACCCTTAATTAATTAACTATGTTCGACAATGCTGTACTCTCTCCATTCCTTAGAAGAAGACAAAATACGTGCCACGATCTATAGCCTATATATATATATATATATATATATATATATATATATATATATAATATTCTTGCCTACTAAAGTTCAGTTCTGATAACTGTAGCCGTTCTGGTGAAGCGTAAGCTTAGCAGAGGAGGGGACAACTCTCAGACTGTGAATAGCCTGCTACTGTCATTTAACCTCTTTACCGCGCCTCCCTCTTCCCCGCGACATACGTCAGACCCCTAAGAAAGAGCTACAACAGCTACAACAGTTAAAAACGAACTGAACTGTAGGCCTACTGGTCTACTGGTCTACAGTTCATAGCTGCAACGAATGAGTTCTTCAGTAGAGTAAAGTGATACGCGATTTGCCAGAAATCCTAGATCATCATCATTCCATTATTTAATTTTTATGGATTCAAATACCCACTGTCACCACCAAATATTGCCACGAATAACACAGAGAACCACTGACCACCAACCACAATCGTTGGCCAATATTATTACATTTTGTGTTTTATATAAACTCAATAAACCAATAGTACATCAGACCAGCTGAACGGTGCCAATAGTTCGCGGTGCAAGTTCTTAAGATAGAGCAAACATGTTACCTAAACAACCATTTAGCAGACGAGTTTCTTCCAATTTTTCTTACATTTTCTACATTTAATCTTCTATTTTAATTCTTTCAACACCAATACAATTATAGGGGGTTATAGATACTTTCGAAACTTCTATACCTTTGATATTCAACACTTATCGATATCGAATAATACTGCTAGATACTTTTAGGATACCACTAAACTTTTAAATAACACTGTCCTTCTATTATCTTAGAATCCATTTCCATATTTTATGGTTAATAACAACGGGTGTGCACTGCTACTTGGGCCTATGAACATAGTCAATGTGCCAAAATTTCGTCTCTTATGTGCCTGTAAATCTACAAACAGTAATTACATTCATGCAAGCATAAATGCCATCAGCCTTGGCCGGGATCGAACCAGCAACCTTAGGCACAGAAAGCCACTGTCCGCGCTCATCAGGCCGACCCTTGTTTTGACCTTAGGAGCCAATCCTTGAAGGGACGGGGTCAAATATTTTGGATATCATATGTGTAAACAAAAAAGGAATGAGAAGGTATAAATCCCCAATCTAAAAAAGCAACGTATTGGGTATGTTTGGGAGAGCCTTTTCGAGTGAGGCACACACTGAAAAAATCCTCGCTCAGATCGGCCAGCGAAGGAAATCGAAGGAAATGCAAACTATCGTAGCCTATAGTATAGGCATCTACAGTATTTTTCAAATGAGAAGCCATTTCCTTCACCGAAAATAACGTGTACGAGCTATCGAAGTGCCGCTAGCAGTAAGAGTCTTCCTTCCATCTCGCCGTCTCTGATTGGACCGCGTATCTAAGCAGGAAAAGGACAAAAGGCTTGTGATCTGCAAAACACTGTAGCTCTCTTAGTGTAATAGCGCTTCAACCAAATATATTACTACATAAGATAGTTCAATTAAGTAGAAACGCCTTCAGTAATTAGATTAAAAATCATAAATTGTCATTTAATACGAACACGAATTGTCTTAATTCTGAAATAGAGCAGCTACACATTATCTAATAACATCGCCCAACTACATTTGCTACTGATTTAAAATAACGCCTTCGTTCTCAAATATGCAGACTTCAATCCTTTATTCCATTGTAACACGTTTTCTATAGGTCTGCACTCTCTTATTGTGTGGAAATTGCTTTGCGGCAGAGGTTGTTGAAACGTAGTTCCCGAAACAAATTCTTACAAAACTGATTCAAAACTTTCACCTTCTTAGCAGGTGTAGATATTCTCCAAGAAGGAGAGAAAGAGACAGAAACAGAAAGAAGAAACAGGAGGGAAAGGTTTAGTTACTCGGAAAGAAGAAGAAAACTTGGGAGCTCGTATTACTTTTTGGGACAGATCCTTTATAAAATTAACATATATTTTTAAGAATTTTAACACTCATTATAGAAAAATACTATGTTTGTTTCAAAACACTCAGAAAGTTTATTTTTTTTAATCCTATACAGAGAACCTATAAACTGGATATATATATATATATATATATTTGAGGATGAAGATTATATAGGCAAAGCGAAATTCCGCCTAGCCTAAATTGGCAAACCACTAATTCAAAGCAACCTACCTATAGACCTACCAGTGGAGGAACTCGGGGTAGGAAGGGTATACATTTAAGAAATTGTATAAGGGTGTATAAGGGTTAATGAATAACACCGAAATATTTTACCTTTTTACAGAGGGGACACAGACAAGCAATTTTTATTAGGAAATTTTTGCTCTGTGGATTCAATTCTTCCTCTTAACGGCATAAAATCTCTCAGAGCATGGCCGCCACTGACTTCTAGAATTTGAAAAAAAAAATGCAAAACAAAGGAACTTCGTTCTTAACACTTGAGTAAAAATAAAGAACTAATGCATTGGTGGCCAGTCAAGCGGTTAGTCTGTAAATCTTGCCGATTATGAAAACTCTAAATTATGATATAGCTGTTGATGAATGATTAAGTATTAGGATTTTATCGATCACTAAGAAGGCATGAAGTCAATTTAATGCATATTTTAACCCTACTTCGCTTAATTATTGACTTATGAGCACCAAATTGTAATGACTTTAATGCCTTGTAGCATACACATTTTACATCATATTGGAAAAAAATCTAATAATAAAAGTTCCTTGTCTATGTCCCCTCTAATAATAAAAGTTGCTTGTCCATGTCCCCTCTACACAGAGGAAAATATTTCGGTATTATTCATTAACACTCTGTATATTGCGAAAATGATTTAAACTGGCTTTTCGATGAACTGTATAGCGTTCAAAAGTTCTAGGCCTACTTCGTAATATAGCGAACAACTATAATTATTTTATATTGCATGCGAAATTATTCAATTCACTAACATACAAGAGTTCAAAGAGCCCGCCAAAAAAGAGCTCTTGACTTCACTTCCTCTAAATTGTTATGACGTCATGAGGCAGGCCTGCCTTCCACCGTGGCGACCAGGGGTCGATTTCCGGTTGGGTCGGGGATACCTTTCAGCAGAGTGTAAAATTTCTTCCTGAGCTCAGGACTTGGTGTTGTGTTGTACTTTCATCCCCATCCCGCGAGAGGCAATTGCAAATCTCAGCGGTATTACTCTTGCCTGAAAAAGCCTTAGGGGTCATCATCCCATAGCTTCTTTCCAGTTCTGGACCTGCCTTTGGTCAGAAAAATTTGACTATCCTGAATGCTTGGATACGAGCTGCCGCTAAGTAGGACTTTATTTACATGCTAAAGTCCTCTATTTACCTTTTATTTAATTTTTCTTTCGTAATACAGTACAGTAAATTATTACAGCACTGTATTGTGCCATTGCCATTTTTATTTTAAAAATTAAATTTCGTTTTAGTGCCACCCTCGCTTTGTGCCACTAAATGTACGGATGGTGGCATTATATCGAGGGTTGACTGTATATGTATATCGACATATACATATGTACGCATATGTATATGTATGCATTATATATGTGTGCACATACATACAGGTATGTATGCATATGTATATGTATGCATTATGTATGTGTGCACATACATATGTATGCATATGTATGCATTATATATGCGTGCACATTGCATATGTGTATGTATGCATTACATATGTGTGCACATTGCTTGCTACTTTTATTTTTAGTCTTGTTGTTGTAATGGAAGACAAAACAGATTCTATTTTATTTGTCGAATTCAGTTTATAAGTAATAAATAAATATCATCGTTCTATAAGCTCTCGTTTCTAGGTACTTGGACCTATTCCTTGTACATTGCAAAGTAGTAGTTTCTGAAGAGGTTTTAATGTCATATTATAATAATTCCGGGGTGCGCGGGCAAAGAGAGTTAAGTCCACTTTCTTGTTACTGAGAATTTGAGTGACTTAACAGACTATACCAACCCAACATAGCTTTAGAGATGGATAAGCTCATGAGGCACACATCCATAACTACCGTACAATTTTGAATATGACTTACTGGACTTAACACAAATGGAGAGAACATTTTTATCTATAACTCTATGGACATATCTCAATTTTTCAGGATGGTGGACTTAACTCTCTTTGATCGCGCACCCCGGAATTGTTATCTTGCGGATGCAGGCGATTACGAGATGAACATCTGCAGTATTCTGTTTCTGAAACTTTTAGACGGTCCATCCTTTTTGCAGTTCGCTGTACAGTAGGCTGTACAGCAGTAGGCTGGAAAGCGTTTTCATGCGTTCATTTCAGGCGTTTTCAGCTAAGTCGCGGCTATTTTTCATGTAAATTCTGAAGAACAACCACACCTAGAAGAATCACTACTATCTCTACTCTCCTACATGCGCTCGCGTGCCCTTGCTTGAGCGTCTCTGGCTCATGCGATAACATGACCAGTTCTTTTGTCGCCTTAAATGGAGTGTGGATTGTCCATTTTCTACATAGCTCTATTCAATTGTGCTGGCCTGGAAATAATTTAGCTGAGAACTTGTCCTTGATGCGGAAAATATGTACTTGCCTTGAGTAGGCAGTTATTTAAATCCTTGTGTGCACATTGCATGCAGTTTCTCGTACACGGTGTTTACCAACAAGCTCTCTGCTGAATGCTAGTGACAAAAAAGTCTTTATTCCAGACACCGGACATAGCGAATACAAAATATTCTCAATTATATTTGTCAGGTCACCTGATTACATTATTACGTCAGAGTCTACAAACAAGCCACATTCTTCCCATTGTTACGTTGTAGGGCCTGTATTGTTGCTGGCCTAACAGTCCTTAGTTCGAGATCGGAGAAATGGCAAATGTGACAATTCCTTCCGTTTAAATTATCTCTGATAACTTGAATTGTCGGATGGGCGTTATTCCCCGAAGCTTCCATCAGCTCCTTGTGGTATTCTCTGGCATTTCTTCGACGGAAAGCGACTATTTAGACGTAAGAACATTCTTCACATCTGGTCATATCCATTTTACACGTCGGATGACTCACAACTAAATTATCATCGTTTCTATTCATATAACCGTACATCACAATGAAACCGAATGATGTGTCCATATAGTAGAGATGCCATACTCTCCCTTGAGATACATCTCATGGTATATCATTGTCTTACTTTGAGAAAAAAAATAGTCATGACTAATGCTCCATCCCTCGTGTGTATATACTTATGAAATATAGTCATAATCTTTTTAAACATATAATGTACAATGACATTTCTTGTGTTTAAGTTCTGGCCAAAATAGGAATCAAGATATATTATTAGAATTGCCGAAATGTGTTCATAATAATATTCTAGGATATTAAATAAGCCTAATTTAAAATATATATATATATATATATATATATATATATATATATTCACACGCACACACACACACACACACACACACACACATATATATATATATATGATTATTTTGGGCAGCTTTCTGGTAATTCAATTTATAAAAGAATTTACTTTCGCAAAACAAGAGCTACATAAATTATAGTCAATGTATAAGAGATATAATTCAATATACCTAAAGGTAAAATAGGATTAATAATTCTAGACATTAAATGGGCCTAAATGAATAAATATGTGTTCATTTTTTCATACTTGCACATTTCGTCACAATTCCAATTGTTATGTAAAGACAAAGTGAACAGTCATTTGGTCATAGAATTTACAAAATAATTACTTTAGCAATAGAAGAGCTGGGTATAGTAATTGTACATGATTATTATATTTAATTATTATTCATTATACTTGTGGGTAAAATGGGGACACAATTCTCGACAATAAATGGGTCTAAGTGAATAATTACGTTTTCATATTTTTTTTCACAACATGCTCACTCCATTACAATTCCAGTTGTTACTGCAAAGATCAAGTGAACAGTCATATGGCGATACAATTTACAAAAGAATTTACTATAGCAAAAGAAGTACTTGGGATAAGTGGAACACAATTTGAAAAGCACAGTTGCAGAAGGTGAGTGTAAATTTGCAAAAGGAATGTGGATTGAAAGTGAACGTGTGTTTATGTGGCAGTCTACGAGGAGGGAAGTCTGCATGAAGATGTTGCGGGGAGAAAATCTCCATCAACAGAAGCACAATAATCGTATATCTTCATAGTTCGATACAATTCTGCCCTACACCCTGGTTCTCAATACATTCACCTCTACATGCCAAGTTGTCATCAAACCAGTTTAGAAATGCTGTAAGTGAGGCAGTCAGAACGTTATAGTACGTAGACTGCAATAACCAAACGCAACTAACAAGTAACTTACACTCACTAAAAATGAAAATGGCCGCTTTTCCACAAACTTCTGTGATGGTTTCTGAGTACTAGCTTTGATCATAAAAATGTGTATATTTCTCATGCTTTTAATGACTATCCTGGAATGAGACCGCAGGGAGACTGCATTCTAGACATATCAATCTAGACATCTTAGATTATGATATAAAAACATTAGTAGTGGTAAGGAAAAACATTCTAGAGAAACATATATATACGAGTACTTTTTAATTTTTGTTTTGTTTATCTTGATATCACAAAAATGTTTAACTCATACGATTTAGTATCTTGAATTTTAGTGAATAACAATTTTCTTTTAAGTCATTTAGACACAAGAAGCGCTAGAGAGACTTAATCTTGGATGTATTGTTGAGAAAGCAAGTAGAAGTGTTTGAGAGTACATACTTGTGTACATCTGGCATTGGCGTGGGAGGCAGAAGATTGCACCCTCCCCAGAGAACCTCCCTCAGTTTCCTTATTGTGCTGCATTCTAATAGTTTAATAAAAAAAAAACTCTCCTGTCTTCGCCACGCCCAAACGAAAAAAATCAGTCCCACAATTAATTATTTCGCGATATGAGTAATTAGTCCATATTCAATGTAATGTCTAACTTCTAGCATGTTAAGGAGACCAAACATCACGTACGGTTTAAGGTCTATGCGACTATTGCTTTCTTATATGTGTTTGTATACGTTGGTCAAAATGTGATAAAATAATGTCTTATTACTGCTAAAGATGGGTAGACTTCCTTATAAGTGAACAATTTCACTACCAAGAATGAAGTGTTACAATTTCTTATTGTCTTTTTCATTAAGTCTCATGACTTCTATCGTTATGTTAAATAAACAATGAAAGTTCATTGAAATTGATCGAATAGGACATTTGTAATTGATGCTAAGCTATATTATTTTATATAAAAGACTTCCGTAAACTTTAGTAACTTTAAAGCACGCGATGAGTTTTAAAGGATTAAACTTCGCCTGAGAGCAGACAACGGTATAATATACTGCAATAGCATAAAAGTACTCGTGAGAAATATCATAATCGGATTTATAAAATTCAGTAACAGAATAGCAATTTACTTCTACTACATATACTTAGCAATATTTTTAAAAATCTGTAGCAACTGGTTATTTGATTTTATCTACTTACTCAGAATAAGAACAATGGACCTCGGAAGAACATGATCAAGCACATTCCACATACCTGAAAAAAAAGAGACTTAAATTTAGAACAATTTTCACTTTTATGAATACCCCCATTTCATAGTATACTGCAATTAGGAACAATTGAAAGTTTAATTCTTGGCAAGGAAACTTTTACTCTTAAGTTTTTCTAGAAAACCTTAACATTTTCTAAACTTTTACTGAAAGTCTTTTATAATAGAAATTCGTCAGGTGAGTATTGGAGTGTACTAATTCAACTTTTTTGAAAACACTTTGATAACGTATATTTCAAATTCTTAGTTTAGTGCGCATCATATGCATACACTGCAAAACCAGTTTTCCACCTCCGAGTATCGAAATTATATAGGCCTATTGTTCTATGTCTCGTTAAATGAGACTTCTCCGTATTCGTATCTTTCTTGATGCACATGGTACACTCAAATACTCTGGTAACGCGTTGTCTTAAGGTAACCACAAATTTTAAATCCTGTCTCACAAGTACCACCACTTTGATTGAAACAACTGCATGCGCTCATCCGCAATATACAGACTTACTGTGTCGGAATGAGAATAAAGATAGTTCCATATATCGGTAGAGAATGTCATTTGAGTGTTTCACAAGATATTTTTTTAAAAATTGCCGCAATAATACGACCTTAATTAACACCTCAATATAAAGACTCGTTTCTCACAGAATTAAAAAAAAAGAGTGCGTGGAACGCCACGCGACAGAAGTAAAACTTAATTTTATTTTTTTATTTTTTCAATTTTTGATTATTGTATTTTTTCAATTTTGCATTATTGGATTTTTTAATATTGGGTTTTTGGACTTTTTAAATTTTGGATTTTGGACTTTTTAATTTTGGATCTTTGAATTTTTAATTTTGGATGTTTTAAATTTTCGATCTTAGAATTGTTTATTTTTTATTTTTTAAATTTTTTATTTTTAAATTTTTTATTTTATTATTTATTAATTTTTGGATGTTATAATTTTTAATTTTGTTTTTTAATTTTCGGAAATTTGTATTTTTTAATTTTAGTTTTTTAATTTTGGATTTGCGCGGTAATGAACCTCCGGGTTCCATAAAATAGATAGTGACTGATTTCGTGACGGTTTTAGTGTGACTGATTTTCCAGATTTACTCTCTACCGCCACTAAAGAAGTTTTATTTCAAAAAAATGGTGCAATGAAAACAGTTAATACAATGATCAGGTTCTCAGTTAGTTCCATGCACCTTATTCTGTAATTTTAGATATAATATTTTCTTCCAATTTATTTTCCTTCACGACAAATGACAAACTGTTGCATCGCATAGGATATGTTATCAAGGTTTTGAATTATTGTGCATGTTGAACCGGAAATCTCTCAGGTCTGTACCTTAGAATCCACTGTGTTTGCATTTTCCAGTATCACCCACAGAGGCACTTTCACAGAATAAACAGCCGCGTGAAAGTATGTTCCCTGCCTACCTGGATTATCTGAAAAGTGTGCTGGGAAACAGGCTGTGGTGTCTATTTCCGGATTTCTGCTCGGCACATGTATGTACTGTATTTTTTTTTATCCCATGCACTTAACATATGTTCCTCGCTATGGCGTGTTTTCATGCTAGCTCTTGTCACAATTGTATTAACACCTATACAACGTTATTTCCTCTCCCCCACCCCCAACATGTGAGCCTGTTTGCTATTACTAGTGTCTAGAGTGGAAGTAAATTTACGTGTACAATCTTAATAGAAGAAGAAGTCAACATGACGGGAGAGTCAAAAGAGATAAAATATGAAATTATTTTTTTCCGACCATACAATAATACGCTATACGCATGTGTCATAATGACACCCATTTGGAAAGATTTTCGTTATAACACAGTGGTATCGATCATTATCGAACACGGAATGATCTTGAAATCGTAAGAGTAATAAATGAAACTGCATTAATAAACAAGCTGTATTTAAATTTATTAAAATACATGTTCAACACCGTTGAGCTCGATAAATGTAATAAAATAAATAAGACACCAGTTCCTCAACAAATATATATATATTTTTGTGATCAGTCGCCTAGACCTTTCGGTGTCTCTACACCATCTTCAGGGCATCTTTTGCTGGCGTGGAGCTCCTATAATTAAAATAAAACTACATTTCGTCACCATTATAAATAAAATTTTATCATATTTTATAATGGTGCCGAAATGTAGTTTTATTTTAATTATTGGAGCTCCAAGCCAGCAGAAGATGCCTTGAAGATGGTGTAGATACACCGAAAGGTCTAGGCGACTGATCACAATAAATATATATTTTTGGTATCTTATTTAAAGAAAATTAATTCTGTGCGTTTTAGTTTTAACATTGTAATAATTTGAGTTAATTTCTGTGATATAATGTACGTTGTTTGACCCCTAAAGCATAAAGAGAAGCCCCGAAGCCTGCATGCCCTGTAGCCTGCCATTTATCGGAAAAGAAAGAACGAAAGGCTAACAGCTTAAGGCGAGAATCGTCTGCTTAATGAATAATGATGTATTCTGAAAACCCAAAACTGAATGAAACAGGGTAGAACAAAAACAGTTTTATGCAACTTGCCTTTAATGGTAATTAATAATAATAACAACTAAAATAATAGCTGTGGTAGCAGTAATGCCATTATCATATTATCAAAGACCTTTACACTGTTTGAAATCTATCTACCTCGTCAAAGGTTTTGCTAGCGATCATCTTTGTAGTGGAGAACATGAGAATTTCCTCGGGCGATGTAGGAACATCCTTATCGAGTTCAGTTACTGTAATAACGTGTAATTACAACTTGGCTTAATTTGGAGATCATGCAATGTATACTCAGTTCCTCTTTGTGATTAGATCTCTACTATCCCAGATATCTCTGCTCTTCTTGCAGTAAGAGCTTCTTTTCCCTCCCAGGAAGGGGGGGTCCGGGGGTCCTCCCCCGGAAAATTTTAAAAACTAAGATGCAAAATAACGAGTTTTAAGTTTCCGGAGGTCCTCCCACGGAAATTTTTAAAAATTAAGACGCAAAATAACGAGTTTTAAGCTTCCCACACTTTATACTTGTATTAAGTAATTTATGGGCAGACTTAAAAAAAATATACAATTTTCCTTTTTTTAATCAATGGGGGGGGGGGCTTCAAACCCCCCAAACCCCCCCTCGGTACGCCTATGATAGAGAGGGAGATAGCAGTGATGTAGGCTACAAGATTACCATTCATTCTAAGTTTCTTCAGATGAAAGATATGCGTCACTAACGAGAACACAAGGAACAGGGCAGATGATAACATAACTGTGTTTAGCAATATGTTATAGTGAATTCAACTTAACTTTATCTGAGAACCTCTATACAAGATTATTTTATAGAGCAGAAGACAACTTTTATGTGACATCATATATTATGTGTAAAACTAACTACAATCATACGAGGGAAAATCAAATGAAAACCGCAATTATTTTTTCTTCCACTCTTTTTCTGCAGGAAGAATGTTTGCTTGTACAATATTTTTCTACATAGTCCCCTCCCAGTTCAATGCACTTTCATGCCATCAGACAGGAAGGGCTTCCATACCGCATGAGAAAAATTATTCTGGTTGACACTGTACACACTCATGCACAGCCATTAAATGTCTTCATCAGACTTTAACTTCTGCCCTCCAAGGAGCTCCTTTAATGAACTAAAGAGGTGGAAATATGATGGTGCCAAACCTGGAAGGAGGGCAGATATGGGAGGCAATTGATTCATATGTCGTTGATGGTTTGCATGGTTGCACGAGCAGCATGAGGACGGGCGTTATCATGTTGAAGCAAAACACCTGCTCTCAACAACCCCCTTCGCTTTGTCACCATCAGATTTCCAAATCTTTGGTCCGTTAAAGGATCTCCTTGGAGGGCACAAGTTCAAATCTGATGAAGACGCCGAATCGATGGTGCAGGAGTGGCTGCAGCGTCAACCAAAATAATTTTTATCATGCGGTATCGAAGCTCTTCCTATCCAATGGCGTAAGTGCATTGAACTGGGAGGAGCTATGTAGAAAATAATGTACGAGCAAACATTCTTACTGCAGTAAAATAGTGAAAAAAAATTAATTGCTGTTTTCGTTTGATTCTCCCTCGTAATAACTGTTTAGCAATATGTTATAGTGAAGTCAACTTAATTTTATGGTGAGAAACTCCATACAATATTATTTTATAGAGCTGAAGACAGCTTTTACGTGATATATATTATGTAAAAAAAACTGCTATCATATTTGAGAACAGCTTTTGAAAATATTTGATTGGTGCTATTAATAAGCAAACAGTAATCGCATAGTTTTAGATTGATGCACTTCTTATTCTGAGAGCTATGCACCTTTTTAACGTTTTAAGGGTATTTTATACAATAATTATTTGACTTTGCAGTTAATGCATGATGCAGTAATCCCCATTTGCTTTATAAAAATGTTTTCTTGGGGGTGGGGGAGAAATCTACCAATAACATACTTGCAAGCTATATTGTGCAATTTTCAAATACATTATCTAACGATAATACTTTTTGAATTCAGCCATTAAGTAATAAATCAATATTAAATAATCTCGTAGTCCTATTTGCTCCGTGCAATTTTTAAATACAAGATCGTTCAACTTTTAGTATGGTAGAATAATTTTTGTTTAACATCTTCCCTTCCTGTTGTGAAATTTAGTGTTACTGATCGCTCTATTCATAAAATAACCCTAAAAACTACACTGAAAAGTATGGCACTACCTCATAGTACCAACATCACCGAATATAGCTTCAACTAAAGCTCTACGGATTACATATCTAACAATAACTGAACTGAGACAGAAACGTCATAACTCATAAGTATCTGGTAGGGATGGGTCGATACCAGATTTTCTCGATACTCGATACCGATACATGATTTTTTCCTCGATACTCGATACCTTCAACATTTCCAGTTTCAATAAATAGGTACATTAAAAATTAAAATTTGAGAGAACTGCGTAATATCAACTAAATTAATTAAGTCTGCATATTTAACAAGACAAAATTTAATATCATCAGTAGCCTATAATTGTTTTTAAACTTTACATTAAAACTAAAATTAGTTTGTTAAACAGTCCACTTACAAGTTTTTGTTAAAAAATACTAGCATTCTCACTTAATTACAGAATTGCAGAATTGCAAAAGTATCGAAAAAGTATCGAGCTAGTTTTCTGAAGTATCGTTCGATGCCGATACCATGCAAGTATCGAGAGTATCGAGGTATCGAAAGTATCGAGGTATCGAAAGTATCGAGGACCCATCCCTAGTATCTGGTAATGATTCCAATTTACGGGTTTGGAAATTGCCTTACTTGAAAGCTTTAAAGACTCTATGTTTGGCAAAAGTAACTAACTTAGAAAGAGATTCCAGTTAAATAAATTTCACGAATTTGGAGAATTGAAGTGGTAGTTGGAGAGTATAACAGATTTTGGCAACAAAAGATGGCGGGAAATATGTGTGAAAGCCAGCCATGCAGCCGGCGGCAGGGTTTCTAATAGGACACCTTGTCGCTAAATCAGTGCCGAGGCTGAATCGACCCCCCCCCCTCACCCTCATTCTCAACCCCAGGAGAGTGTTCCCACTAACTGGGATCAGAAATTTCCCAGCATCTCTCACACTGCCTAATTCAAACTACATCATGACCATTGTCTCCTATTAGGGCAATTAAAACATTTCAAGGAGGGAAGATAAATATGCAAATTTGATATTTTACGGGTAGAGTGGACTAGACCTTAACTCTCCTTCCCATGAATCGTGTACCACCTCGAGCTCACCAGGATACATAAAATACTATGTATGAAAATAGTCTACTCACATTACATAAGTAGGTATGTTTATCGATTCTCAAGCGACTCTTAGTACTTATAAATTTTCTGGAAATTCCTGTGCATACTGTACAGATAGAGCATCTGCTTCACATTTTTACTGACTAAGGTCGGCTTCGCTCTATAGCTTACTGCTATGCATTTAACTTTTTCAGTCCCTTCGCATTGAAACGGGAACCATGTCCGAGGTCTAATGACTGGAATATATTTATGCAGACAGATAATTGCGGAAGAAAAATGTAAATTAGAACTGAAAGGCTCATCATTGTGAAAGAATGTAAAATTTATAGGAAAATATCTTATTATGCGACAAGTCATTTTAATATAAAATGTAACACAGGAAGACAAAATCTATGACTAAATTATGTTACAGAGTTGGTAAAAAGTGTTGCCTTAGAAATAGTCTTTGTCAATATATAAAAATTATAAAATATTTTCTACCAACTCGTAGTCATCTTCAGAGAAAATTAAATTGAAAATTAAAATATAGTCACATTAACCAGCAATGATTGTGTTGTTATGGAGTTATGTTGGATTTGTCATGGCTCTGTACTAAAGCTTACTTTATCTTAAACATTCAAAACTTTTTACAATGATAGGATACTCGTTCATAATGCGGGATTGTCAACCTTTCAGAACTAAGAAGAACCGGCAGATATTTTCCAAATTTATCTTGAATATTTTGTTCAAAATAAAAATAATTAACTTTCAGGACAAATAATGTGAAAATTGTTTATAAAGTAGTCATTTATAATAATGCTTTAATAATAAATGACATCCCTTGTGTTAAACTCGTAGGAATATTTGAGGGGGTAAGTGAAAGTGTTCTAGCCCTCCTGACATGTAAAATTGGACATTGATACCATCTGAATCACTTGTGGATGAATTATCGTCTTTTGCTGGGTTGGACCAATTACGTCTCGTTTAGCTGGTTTTAAAGTAGCTAATTTATCCCTTGAAACAAAGTTCCTCTTCTACAAATGTAACCGAACTTCTGCAAACCACGATCAATAGAACCAAAGAAATTGAATGACACAAGTTTCTGTATCTGAGGTAAATGATGCAAATAATATTGAGAATGACAATGATTGTTTAGATGGTATCAGATTAATTAGCAATGAGTAATCATTGGAACCCTTTTCTGAAGTACAAGTAAAGATCAGTGTATTAGAGGTCTAAGCAAGGAAAAGTATTAAGTTCTCGTAAAAACTACTTACTTGCTCAATGGCAAGACAATTCCTAAGGAAGCTAAACGAATATTTTATATTTCAGGGAACCCGAAGGTTCATTGCCGCGCTTGCCTGTGCCCGCCATTCAACCCTATCCTGCGCTAAACTTCATCCAACCATCCCTCTCAAATCCTACTTCCCTTAAATCTATGCTAATTCAGTATTCCCACCTACGTCTAGGTATTCCAAGTGGTCTTTTTCCAATCAATATTTTTTAGATATGGCTTTCCTCGCCCATGCGTGCAACATTTCCAGCCCATTTGATCCTCCGTGATTTAATTACCCTTCATATATCTGGAGTAGAGATTATGAAGCTCGTCGTTATGCAGTTTTCTCCAGTCCCCATTTTCATCTCATCTTAAAAACTACAGTACTTCTTAACGTCCTGAACAGTTAAATTGATCAAGCAACACAGAAAATCCAACCAAAAAACATTTCCAAAACTGTATGGAAAACAAACAATATAGACCTTAAACTAGCTTTTTCTGTAAACTTAAAAAAGTAGCTTAGACGTTAGACCATTGTTGCGCTGACATCCTCTTTCTAAACTCAAAATGAATGACACTTTGAATGATTCATGGCAAGTTTCTATAAACTCGCGAAATACCTATGGGTAAATTATCCAATGGACAGAATTTACACAAGAATAACTTTTATAACTCAAATAATTTAAAGGTAACAATCACATACACTTGTGGCGAGTTTCTAGATAAATGTCCTCTGGGTAAATATGAAAATGACAGAAAAAATGTTCCTGCAAACTCGGGCTAGATCTTTCCAAGGGTAAATCGTCGGGTTAATTTATCCTTTCGAGGATGGCTGGATAAAATTTAACCTCTTGTAGCATCAATAATAATTTAAACAATGAGAATCAAAGCCTTCTGAATTAAATTGACTGTACAACTCCAAGGCCTTGCTCATTATATCACTGTGGGTGAAATGGAACTAATTTGCCCATGGATACTTTCTGACTATCTGTTCAACATGTATGAAACTGATTACACTATCCATTATGAGAAGAGAGAAGCTGAGCTCTGCAAGCCAAATTATATAGAATATACCGTCTTCTAAAACATATCGTAATATCGTACGGTAAGACGTGTATGTGATGTAGATTAAGTAGCTCGACAAGTTTACACTGAAGCTGTTCGTGGTTGCTGAAAGCTCTGTGGGGATTACGGCAGTGGCATGTATTTGATGAACACCCTGCTAAGCCGTGGAGGTAAAATAAAATCTCACAGCTGCTTTACATCAAGAAATTCTCAGTTCCGTATTGTTCTGCCTGCTTGTGTTGCAGATATTCTGCATGAAATAACGTTACCGGAATCCCTCAGGGTACAAATCCCGTGTTCAGCATTCAAAGACAAGGCAAAAACTACGTTAATTCTAAGAGATAAGAATATTCTAGTGTATTATCCAATATCACACGTCCTTTACTTTATTATTACATATAAACATGAAACGTTTACTTATATTTTGATCACTAAAGTCTGATACGTACATGAATTATTTACTAACTTAGCCTACAATTGAACCCGGTCGCGGTCGATGGGTTTTTCAGGACGTAAAATTCCTGGGCACGGAGTCCTCCGGGAGGGACTTTAAGCTGGGGGGCCCGTGTCGTACATTTACGGCACGTAAAAGAACTCCAAACCTAAATTAGAGCCTCTGGATAAAATTTCTAGGCCCTTTCAAACCCAAGTAATATCTTAGTTTCCTGAGGGGGGGTGAGAGGCGATGGGCTTACCACCTGTACCTCTGCCCTCTCTTGGAAAATAAGCGTAACAAAATTCATATAGGTAACAGAAACCTCCACTTGGAGGCCCTTTTTCCCCAACACAGGGGCTACAGGGTTCCAGACAGACAGACAGACAGACAGACAGACCTAGAATTGAGGGAGCCAGTGCAACAGTGCTCTAAGCCACTTTTCTTAAGTATCAAAAGTTTCGAGTTAAGTTTTACGCTAGGCCAAATTAACTACTAAGTTATATGGTATACTGTTCAGTAGGATGAGATATCATTTTTATGAGACCCTGTAACACATTTTTCTCGAGTTGCACTTTTTTTATTTCTACTTTATTTATTTCAATAATTGCTGGATTTTTTAGATGCTACGAAACATTATTTAAAAGGTACAGCTGCGTAATTTATTTTTTATCCATAAGTTACAATAAATATTTACTTCTGGATTTCCTGGTGCAGTGCAATGAATGTTAAAATATTATCATTTAAACTAATACCGCAGAACCTTAGCGTTATTAAAACATTGTTCATAAGTAAAACGGGAAAGTTCATTTCATTCACAAATCACTCACACGTGCCAAATATTTACTTACATTTCATTCACTCATAAACATGAATTCTTATTTTCAATCAAATATTTAATTATTAAAGCACTTTGTATGTTACATTCGGAACTGATATATCTCTGTAATTTTCACAGGGAGAATTAGTTTGTTAATAGATAATATGTTTTAATTATTTTGCCGTTAAATAAATTACTTAAAAAATCTACAGATTGCGTTAATAAACGCGAGCGAAGCTGTAGGCATGTGCTAACATGGGATATGATTTGTATTCTAAAGTACAATGAGAAACTTGAAGGTTTATTTATCATTTGAAATGTTACGTATTTCAAGTTACACAGAATTTTCTTGAAGTAAGATTTTCTATTTAATTTTGATGAAGTTTTCAACTAGTTAAGTAATTAACTGGTTAACAAAATTACATAATTATCCTCATAAATTATAAAATTATGTTAAAATATTTCAGTTATTAAAACGAAGAGTGAAACTTAAAATTAATATTTCTATCGTACATTTTTTCTGATCACTTCAAAAATGCAATAATTATGGTTGGTTGGTTTATGGTTATTTAATGAGGGTGTACTGGTACATAAACCTGTTTCCATTGTAGGTGTACCGGAATTTGGTCCCGCAAGATTTAGCTTTATGCCTATAAATCTTCAGACATAGACCTAGGTCTATCACATTTATGCACACATAAATGCTACCGACCTGAGTCGGATCGAACCCCCAACCTTAGGCGCAGAAAGCCAACGCCATACAGGTTGCGCCACCTAGGCCAATTATTAATTGTAAAAGTGACATATGTCTTCTAGGTGGAACATTTTTAAGGAATTCTCTGCAGTAACACAGGAATTTATAAATAGGTTATTAAAAAATATATATACGTACATGCATAAAATTGCGTGTATATGACTTCCGTTGCATGTCCTATTTTAATCAAAGTAGTTAAAAAGTGTAGATTTTTAAAATTTCGCTTAAAAGATTAAGTTCTCTCCCGGCCTATCACTTCCCGCAAGTTTAAAAATTCCCGGTAATGTAATACACAGCCTCTTGATACAATGTACTTCATACCGTTTTGTTCGGTGAAGATATTGAAGAACAATCTGTGAAGTGAACAATAAGGGAAGTCTCTTATGAATTCTGTAAGAATAATTTGGAAACTGTGATCGAAGTAGTGTATGGGAATGAGTGATGAAATTTTCATATCACTGAGCGGCGCTATCAACTTGCAAATTGCCTCAATCTGGTATTAGCATACCTTATGCGTCCGCACGGGATAAAGACACAACACAAGGAAATTGCACTGGCGGAGATTACCAACGCGTCAAGGGTGTACAACAACACGAACACCCTCATTACTTTAACGACAGATAGCGTAGGCCTATAGGGTGTTAAAACAAAAACTAATACCCAGCAGATCCGTGCCGGCAAAGGAGCTTGCGGTGTCAGGGTAAAAGCATTGCCAGATCATAGTCCAAGATAATACCGAAATCTAGCATAATTGCACTTTTCCTTGAATCAGTTCTTTCAGGTCGCAGAGAGAGAGGGAGAGAGAGGGGGAGAGAGAGAGAGAGAAGAGGGCGAAAGAAAGAAAGAAAGAAAGAAAGAAACAAACAAACAAACAGACAAACAAACAAACAAACAAACAAACAAACAAAAGAAAGAAAGAAAGAAACAAAGAAAGAAAGAAACAAAGAAAGAAACAAAGAAAGAAAGGAAGAAAGAAAACTAGGGAGTAGCCGAGATGGAGACACAGGCAAAGAGAGAAAGGGAGATAAAGTAGAGTCCCACTAATCCAGACTAAATGGGACCGGACCCTGTCGGACCACCGAAAGTCCGGATGAAACGGAATTTGCATATACTGAACCGTAATACAAGTTCCAGATGGATATAACTATAAAAATCGATTTTTCTTTTCATAGAAGAAAACATTTTATTGAATAAAATGAGCTGCTTGCTTTAAGCAAGTTTCCATAGACACAGCATACCAATCAATCACTTCTGACAATTTTTTAAATTTTCCTATCTTTTCCTATGACAACTTAATTTTAGTTTCAATATTACTGAATATGCAGACCTAAATTTTTAACCTACGAACTGATGCAGGAATAACAGAACAAAATATATGTTGTGATTGAAATTTAAAAATAGATTTAAAAAAACAGTCCGGATTAACCGGATATCCGGATGAGCAGTGTCCGGATTAGCGGATTTCTATTGTGAGATAAATTAATAGACAGAACGTTAGATACAGAATGGAATGGAGACAGAAATATGTTATAAATATGTTATAATCCTAGTTATAACAATTTTCATTGGGGATAATTATTCCAGCCACCAAATAAGTCTTTGCAATAAAAACTAAAATACGTTCCGACAAAAAGTTAAAACCAAACGGTACGCGCTGCCGACCTATTCATCTTCCTTAAAAAAAAAAGTACAGTAGGTTATATGTCATTGCGATACATATGCTTGTTTCTGTGGTAGTTTCCAACGTCGATGAGCCCAAATAAAAGTTTTGCCTCTAGATATTATGTATGACATTTTCTTCATGTAAATTGGCTGTAAAAATGAGGAAATCGTTCCTACAACGTATCGCATCCCCGAAGGATGGGCAATACACCTTTATCACATCACATTCTTATATAGAATAGGAGGCCGTATTGTAATGAGCGCGTATGACTGTTTGGCCGGTTTCTATAAACTCGCGAATTACCTATGGGTAAATTATCCAATGGACAGAATTTACACAAAAATAACACCACACAAACACAAATAATTTAAAGATAGCAATCACATACACTTGTGGCGAGTTTCTAGATAAATGTCCTCTGGATAAATATGAAAATGACAGAAAAAGTGTTCTTACAAACTCGGGCTAGATCTTTCCAAGGGTAAATCTTCGGGTTAATTTATCCTTTCATGGATGGCTGGATAAAATTTAACCTTTCATAGGATCAATAGTAATATTTAAACAATGAGAATCAAAGCCTTCTGAATTAAATTAACTGTACAACTCCAAGGCTTTGCTCATTATATCATTATAGGTTAAATGGAACTAATCTGTCCATGGATAATTTACCCATAGGTAATTCACTAGTTTGTAGAAACTGATGCAAATCTTTAACGAAATTTTCTTCTCGTAAAGTGGCATTAAAATTAAGAGAAAGGCGTCGCTAATCTTTGTGTCACATTCCCAGAAGGTACCTAACCTAAATATAAAATTTTGCTTTTTATAGGTATATCGTTCTCGACACACACATAATAGTATTTTTGGGGTAACTCAAACATGGTAATCCATATGTCCAAAACTGAACTTCGAATTTCGGGATCGAACAAAATACTTCCTTTACCTATTACGACCTACCTGTGGTAAGGGCCGAGGAAGTAAAAATTGACCTTTTTGGCATAGGCCCTACGTAAGTTATATCATCAAAATTTCTAGGAAGATCTTACTTTTGAGCATAAATGCTCCCATAACTTCCTTGAGAACGCAAAACTTATAAAAATTTGGCTACTTGGAATTTGCGATTAGGCACGCTGAGGAGTGCAACCCAGCTATTACGACTTAGCTATTAGGGAGTACCTTACAGGAGAGAAATGTCCATGCATATGCCTAGCGCTGGGCTAGTGTTAAAAGTGTCGCATGAACTGACTGCCACTTATGAACTCCCTCAAGATAGAGCGTGTCTTAACCCTCTCTGTCAGGGGTGCCAACCACTTCAATCACACCTTATTAAACAGGGATTTTTAAACAAAACCAGCTTCCGTGAAATACTATTCTTGACGGCACAAAAACTCGAAGTAAAGCTTTAGAGGGATTGGGAGATATTCGACAAGCTATGAGCGAGAGAATAATCATCGTTAGCAAAATAATTACTTAAAGCTAAATTATGGCGAATTTAAATAATTGAGTTACCAATTATTGCTAACGCTGCATTTCAATGAATTCTTAACAAGTATTATTACGATAATCATTAATATTATTATTATGCATACTCTGTAAATTCATTACCATTTAATGGTGCTCCTAGATATATTTTGTATTTATTAAGTGCCAGAATGGTACTTTCTGAGATTGAATGGAGGACGGAAAATGCCTGTCTGTATGTCCGTGTGTCTGAACGCGCGATAACTCGAATATACGCTTTATCAGGTTTAAACGAAGCTTGGTATACACATTTATAACGTCCATACGACGAAGCATATTGATTTTGGACCAAATCTGTTGAATGATACCGTAGTAATGCTCAATTTAGTGCCTATTTTATGGTAATATATTAGACAGAATTTATCAAATGCAAATCAGTTCTCGTGACAACATAATGTTTAAGTGTGTTCATATACGGCTTTGGAAGTTGCAATACAATTACTTTTGACAAATAACAATACCCACATATTTCTTCGCATATGCTTATCAAACTTGTTCTTCCGTAAGCCCTGCTTAAAGTATCGATCTGGAGCTTAACTCGGAAATCGATTAAAAAAATAACTTATTTTCTGCATATCTTAACTGCAATTATCACTTATTAAACAAAAGCATTCTGGCACTTTTTTATATCTATTTACCTGATTGTATTTATAATTGCAATTGTTCATTACTGTAGAGTCAATTATTTCCTTTTTTACTCTTTCCCGTACTATTTTTATGTACCGGTATTAATAATAAGTTGACAAATACCTTCACCTTATAATCTCAATTTTACTTATAAATGAAATGCATAATGCTTTCGGGACTACATTGAACATATGTGAAATTCACAAAAGTGTGTTAATTAGTGCATAATATAATTTTAACACATACATAATACAACTGCTACATAGTGACTTCCCATAAATAACAATTGTACAACTGCTGTTATTGTAATTTTTTTTATATATTACGGCTGTTGACCTTCTACATACAACTATTGGGAACTAGTGCTGCAACCGCTGCATGGTGACATTTTTTATGTACTACGACTAGTACGCAATGTTATTTAACTTTAGAGTATCCCAAGTGGCTTATGCATTTCATTTATAAGTAAAATTGAGGATATAAGGTGGCTGTATTTGTCAACTTACTATAATTGACCCTCAAAGATAAAAGCAATCAAATTCATTAATTTTCTTTTCAATATACAGATTTATTTTTCGCTTTCTGTCTTTATAAAGAAAGTATATAAGAAATGAATTAAATAAGTACGATTTTAAATATCTTGTACACTTTGAGATCTTGGAGAAAGATCAGGAGGAGGAATGCATAGAATTCCTTCAAGTAGTTAATAATCAAATGTTAAAATGTCAAATGTAGCACAGGGAAAGTTTTGACTTCTGTGACATAAACAGAAACTCAACCACGTCAAACACAACCAAAACTTGTGAATATACATTTTAATGTAGACATCCAAAGGTATACAGCAAATAAATTATTTATACAGAGGAAAGAAACTCTCGCTTAACTTCACCTACTCTGCTTGCCAACTTTATTTTATTATTATGATGATCGCGTTGTAGCTATTATTATGATGGTCACCTTTGAACCATTGTAGGCCTATACATCCTAACATCGTTAAAATCAGGTATCCTTTATTGCATCTGTAGCTATACATTGTCAATATTATTTAGAACAAATAAGGTTACAGTAACTGCAAAATCATGTGTGTAAAAAATCCTTAAAATAATAAAATGTCTTCTCATAAAAATACTCTTTCAGTTTAAATTTAAAACACCTGAGATTTTTCACAATTAAAATACTAGCCGGTAAGTTATTTATAACTTGACTAACAATGTAAACAGGCGATTTAGTGTATCTAAAAGTTCGATATTTAAAAATATGTATAGCGTCTTTGCTCCTTGTGTTGTACTCATGTAATTTTGGATTAAAAATGAACTTATCTTTGTTGTTAAAATAAAATAAAGCAGCCTTGTATACTAAAAGTTCAGTTACTGTTAGAATCTTCTTATTTTTTAAAACCATTCTTCAAGACAACCCTTGGTGCCAAGTTAAAAATAAGTCTCAACTGTATCACAGGTAAAGCCACGAGTGACTTGGAAATCGCCAGTAAATTCACAAGGGATGAAGTCACAAGTTGCATTTTTAATGACACTAATGATTGGTTAGCGAGTAACATGTAAAGAAAAACTATCTATATAAAAACGAATGTATGACTGTCTGTCCTTTATCCATTACTACACCATTCATCCGGTCGCATGAAACTTTTGGTTCTTGCTAATTTTGAGCAACTGCTTGTTTTGTAGTGCACTATTCAATCACTGTTTAGTAAGGCCTGTTCACTATTTAGTTACACACTATTTAGTCACTAAACAAATGTATCTCGAGGGGTTTAACTTTTCCATACGCTTTAATCCTAATTTATAGGCAATTTGAACAAGATAATATATAGAACTATACGGAAATACTGTAGTATTCTCATAGGTCTCCTTTAAAGAAGATCACTATGTGTATGAAATATCTGTACATTTCGTAATAATTTTCATGGTTAATAAGGTAATGTTTGTGTTCTTACTGCTTATTATCACATAACACGATGTTTATTTTAAACCAACCACATAGAAAAACCTTGAATTTTTAAATTATGGAATGTATATTCACACGAGACTTTACTCTATCACTTTTTCTTCTGAAACAAATGAGTGAATGAGCTGTTGAAAAATGTGACGGCAGGAGGTGTCATGAATAGTGACAGGAACAAATGAAGTGTCGCAAGTCAGAGGGGGCCACTTAAGTCAAGTACTAAAGATGGCACACAAGTTTCCACATTCTAAAAATATAGTTACACTTTTACAGTATATTAAAAGAATTACATTCATTTTGTATTTAAATCTATAGGTGGAAACAATACAGCAGTGATTATTAGCAAATGATTACTGAAATAAAATTGTAGATGTGGTGAACCAACAGGGTATTTTCGTATTCCGAAAACGGAATAATTTGTATACATTTATGATTGCTTACAATTAGTTTAATACTAACAAAGGTTACTGACATCATCGTTACTTTAATGCCTGTAATATGATCCAGGTTCAAAATGCAATTTATACAGCTTATTTAACTATAATAATAATAATAATAATAATAATAATAATAATTTTATTACATCTTTAGCTATGCAATGTGTATATATATAGACATTGTGAGTATTATTTAAGAGAAATACGATTACAGTGACTAAAGTAATTACACATATAAATCCTTAAGAAAATAAAATGTCTTCTCATACAAATACTTTTTTCAGTTTAATTTAAAACACCTGAGATTTTCACATTTAAAGTATTGGCTGGTAAATTATTTAAAACTTCCCTGGCATTGCAAACAGGTGATTAAGTGTATCTAAAAGTTCGATATTTAAAAATATGTATATCGTCTTTTCTCCTGTATTGTATATCGTCTTTGCTCCTGAATTGTGTTGTGCTCATGTAATTCTGAATTAAAGATGAACGTATCTTTGTTGTTCAAATAAAAAAAAAGCAGCGTTGTGTATTAAAATTCCACTTACTTTTAAAATCTTCCAGTTACTGTTAAAACCATAAGTTACAACAGAATAACTGAAATTAAGTAAAGTTTATTTATCGCCATATCTATATAAAAACGAATGTATGACTGTCTGTCCTTTATCCATTACTACACCATTCATCCGGTCGCATGAAACTTTTGGTTCTTGCTAATTTTGAGCAACTGCTTGTTTTGTAGTGCACTATTCAATCACTGTTTAGTAAGGCCTGTTCACTATTTAGTTACACACTATTTAGTCACTAAACAAATGTATCTCGAGGGGTTTAACTTTTCCATACGCTTTAATCCTAATTTATAGGCAATTTGAACAAGATAATATATAGAACTATACGGAAATACTGTAGTATTCTCATAGGTCTCCTTTAAAGAAGATCACTATGTGTATGAAATATCTGTACATTTCGTAATAATTTTCATGGTTAATAAGGTAATGTTTGTGTTCTTACTGCTTATTATCACATAACACGATGTTTATTTTAAACCAACCACATAGAAAAACCTTGAATTTTTTAAATTATGGAATGTATATTCACACGAGACTTTACTCTATCACTTTTTCTTCTGAAACAAATGAGTGAATGAGCTGTTGAAAAATGTGACGGCAGGAGGTGTCATGAATAGTGACAGGAACAAATGAAGTGTCGCAAGTCAGAGGGGGCCACTTAAGTCAAGTACTAAAGATGGCACACAAGTTTCCACATTCTAAAAATATAGTTACACTTTTACAGTATATTAAAAGAATTACATTCATTTTGTATTTAAATCTATAGGTGGAAACAATACAGCAGTGATTATTAGCAAATGATTACTGAAATAAAATTGTAGATGTGGTGAACCAACAGGGTATTTTCGTATTCCGAAAACGGAATAATTTGTATACATTTATGATTGCTTACAATTAGTTTAATACTAACAAAGGTTACTGACATCATCGTTACTTTAATGCCTGTAATATGATCCAGGTTCAAAATGCAATTTATACAGCTTATTTAACTATAATAATAATAATAATAATAATAATAATAATTTTATTACATCTTTAGCTATGCAATGTGTATATATATAGACATTGTGAGTATTATTTAAGAGAAATACGATTACAGTGACTAAAGTAATTACACATATAAATCCTTAAGAAAATAAAATGTCTTCTCATACAAATACTTTTTTCAGTTTAATTTAAAACACCTGAGATTTTCACATTTAAAGTATTGGCTGGTAAATTATTTAAAACTTCCCTGGCATTGCAAACAGGTGATTAAGTGTATCTAAAAGTTCGATATTTAAAAATATGTATATCGTCTTTTCTCCTGTATTGTATATCGTCTTTGCTCCTGAATTGTGTTGTGCTCATGTAATTCTGAATTAAAGATGAACGTATCTTTGTTGTTCAAATAAAAAAAAAGCAGCGTTGTGTATTAAAATTCCACTTACTTTTAAAATCTTCCAGTTACTGTTAAAACCATAAGTTACAACAGAATAACTGAAATTAAGTAAAGTTTATTTATCGCCATAACCACCTTACTGTCCTGGTTAATTGTAAAGGAGTCCCAGGTTTAAATTCAAAACAAAGCACCAATTCTTTATTAAAAATAATACTATTTAATAATAAAAAACATAAGGACTTGAGTAATTTTTGATTCGTCGAAATAAATAATGAACGTAATAAACATCATTACTTTAAAATAAAAATTAAATATAAATACGTGTGCCGAGAATATTAAAAGGGAATATTATATATCTTTATCCATAATATTTTTAGGATGTACCGCATGATTCCTTTGCATCGAAACCACCTTATCAAGAATGTGCAGTATTTAACAACATTTTTCGTCACAGAGCCCTAATATTATATGATACTTTAGAATATAAAATATAATATAATAAAGACTTGGTAATACATTATATCAAAATCTGCGAATAGATCTCCCTTTATGGTACCAGTAGCACTCTGTAATAATTGCTCTTTATACAGATTATTAATCTCTATACTTTCGATACCTCGATACTCTCGATACTTGCATGGTATTGGCATCGAGCGATACTTCAGAAAACTCGCTCGGTACTTTTTCGATACTTTGGCAATGCGGTATAAGGAAATGCGGTATCTCTTTCTGCTTTTAGTAGTCCACTAAATATAGTAATTTTTTAACAAAAACTTGTAAGTGGACTGTTTCAAAAACTAATTTTAGTTTTAAATAATGTAGAGTTTAAAAATAATTATAGGCTACTGATGATATTAAATTTTGTCTCATTAAATATGCACACTTTATTAATTTAGTTGGTATTACACAGTTCTCTCAACTTTTAATTTTCAATGTACCTATTTATTGAAACTGGAAATGTTGACGGTATCGAGTATCGAGGAAAAAATCATGTATCGGTATCGAGTATCGAGAAAATCTGGTATCGATCCATCCCTAATTATTATACATCTCTTATTACGAATAAGGTTCTCCAATGGTATTTTAAAAATCTCAAGGAAGAGGAAGTTTTAAATTTGTTTGCATTTGGAAGATACAGCTGAGATAACTGGATGATCACTACCGGAATTCTGCCAATAGTCACTCTAATCCGGAATGTAAAACGAGAAAAATAGTAGAGAAGAGAAAGTTATGTGTTTCATAATGTGATTTTAAAGTGTGTTTTTCACAGGATTAAACTGAAGTCGAGTTAAAGTATCCGCTGCAAGGGAGGTTAAGTGACTATAGCATATAAATTAGGTTACGGTACCTCTATTTTCTATAGACTTGTAATTTCCTCAGGAAGCGAACTACATTACTGACAGGGCTATCCAACTATTCAACGATTTCCTCGACTACAATGTTATCTGAAAGTTTGCATGTACACCCTTGCATGTAATCTGTCTACGTCGTTTTGTTGTTTTCTCTGCCATAAAATTCAATTTGGTCGCTAAGAAAGGAGTCATGAGAAAATCGACACACAACTCTCGCGCTCGCGAACAAAGTTCATAACATTAAAAAAAAAAATTCAGTGCTACGAACCACAGAGATTTATTTTACAGCACTTTTGGTATACGCTAGAAATATATTATGTTGGCTATCTTAATCATATTATGTCATTATGTTTCACACCACGCACCATCTCTGTTATGGCCGCAATCGATTGTCAGGAAAAACAGTTGGGCATATGAAACTAAATTGACAATTTAAAAACTAAATTTAGGCCTATGTTTAAAATTATACAGAATTTATAATGTAATATTAAGTTGTATTATGCGACTAAGAACAAGGAAAGTATGCTTTTAAGTTTACCGGATGATATCTAGTACGGACGTGAGCAAATCGGTGAGATAAAGATATCCCTTTCTCTTATTGATTTTTTATGTGAATTTTACTCTGCTGGCCAAATATTATAAATCAATTTGTGCAATTTTCCTAAACTGCCTCGCTCAAGAATTTATCCGAATTTCAAAAGTACATGTTTAATACGTATGGAAGACAAGGTAAAAAAAAATCACTGGCAATCTCTATCACAAAACGCTCATATTTTATTTATTTGTCAAATGACAGCCAGATTAAATTCCGAACTAAGCCCTTCAAAACAGATTGTGCCTTTCTAAAATAAAGATGTTCCGACTACATTTTCCCACCAAATCTTTTGAGCTTTTCTGTTTCTGGGCATACATTTCCAACAAACTACTACCCGTTATTTATTTTGTCCTTATTCTGGCCATTCTTGTTTTTCTTAGGCTTATTAGGTCTAGCGGGTCGTACCCTTTTGCGTCCCAAAGCGAGTGGTCGCTTCATCAAAACAACCCTCGTGCGTCCGGTGCAATTTGACGTCAACAACCCTCGTGCGTCCCGTCCTGAAGAAGATCGATACATCAACAACAACTGTAAATCATTCCATTCAAAACTGAATAGAATGTTTTATCACTCGCACCCACACCTATTCCAGTTAATCGAAGCCTTGAGGAATATACAAGCAGAATCATACTTTCACACACGCTCAACAACCGTTGTCAATGCCAAGAAAAATGAAAAAGAGGCCTTCTTGGTAGAAAAAATTGTTGAATATAGAACTGAAGCACTCAGCAGATTGGAATATGTGCGATCAGTATAATTTAATTTCTTACCAACCAAAATAAAGTAAACTAGTAGCCAAAAGACAAAGAGTAACTTCATTCTCCGCTTCAATTTTATTTATTATTGACAGTAATGCAAGGATTAAAATGTTTGGGATGTGTAGCAGTTCGCCTCCTCGCGGTGTACCCTGGGTAATGCTAAACGAACTGCATGGTACCAATTACTAATTTTACCTGTATTCCATGGGACGCATTCTGGTCATTGCTCTAGAGAGACCCGGGACGCAAACGGGTCATTGGATCTGAGGATCTATGGACGCAAAAGTCCTAGTTTAGTGGCTTTGGGACGCAAAAGTCCAGACCCCGGCCTAGCATATTACAAGAAATTTCGCGCATTACTTACAGCACACTACATAGAGGTAACAACTACTGTAGTTTTTCGGGAATAATAGCCAATGTGATATTGGAAATATTTTTTTTTAAGAACCCCCCCCCAAAAAAGGATGCAATATGTGCGTGAGCATATTAGAATATTGACATCAGACCAGAATATTAGGAGAAAATTCCTCTTATAGGGACTGAAACTGGGACCTTCGGATTTCCGTGCCGACGATCTACCAACTGAGTTAACCAGAGTTACAGATACAGTATTGGACTGCTCGAAAAAATAAAGAAATATGGATAATAGCCAATAAGAGGCTGGTACTGTTACACCGCTACTTTGCAGTTTGCGATGATTCGAGTCAGGTCATTGGCTGACATTTTCCATAACTTCACCCGAACATGCCTTTAACTATTGCTTCTGGTATAGATGGAATCTTTCTCCTATTATTAAACCTAATGGTCGACCTCTGTGGAAGCATGAGTACACATCTATCTTACTACTGCCCAATAGCAGTGGTACATACATGAGTATTGTAGCGGATGATGTCATTCTATGGTTAGGTCTTTAATGTAACTGTTTCCTCCTCTTTAGAATGTTTTAATATCCATTTCCACGTATAATTATAATATTCTAGGCAAAAATAACTTAACAACTGTAACAGTAACAAAAAATATCAATTATAAAACCCGGAAGGATTTAGTCTACGATTCCATTGCAGAACGAATATCACCAATGGAGTTGAACAAACACACAAACAAACAAACAAACAAACGAGGAGGAATTTTGTGAGATGTAGGAGAGAGATGGGGTTTGGAGGCAGCAGAAACTTTGTCATCAAAGTGCAGACATGTGATGTTGGCTGCACTTAGCGTGTGTGGGGGTGTGGGGTTGGTGTTTGCTGTAGCAACTGTTAATTAGCATTAATAGCTACGTAAACATATCGTGTATGTGAGAGTATACGGATACCGACCCTCTTGTTCTCTACAGAGATGAGTACAAACATACGCTCTCATTATAGGTATATTTTTACGTATTGCATGCAGGAATCAATCAATAAGTAAATAAATTTACCAATCATCATTGGAGAATACGCCACTTCTTTGAATAAACATACGTGGTACCTTGTTATTATTGACATGACCAACAAATACAGAATTATCTGCACAGTACTGGAGTGATTTATCTACTATTCTAGTTTTATGATGAAATGTTAACATTCTATGAACTATAATAAAAAGTACTGTAGTTGAAGTTTGTAAATAAAAGTTCAACCATATAACAGAAGACTTGTTAATCAAAGCCTCAGAATATTGAACTGAAATTCTCTACGGACATCAATTTTATAAGAATGGTGATAGTAGGAGAAAAAATATTTGACATTCTGTAAATAAATTGGGTTTTTTGCTATGAAGTAAATAAATACAAGAATGTTTCATAATGCGGTAATAGTAACAACCTAACTCCACCGCTATATTATGTATGACTTGCAACTTTAGAATGATAGGGAAAAAGCGAATAAGTCAAAATACCATAATTTTAGGAGAGCCAAAAAAAAAATATTTTCACAGAATTGTTAAAATATTTAGTTCAGTACATCAGATATTTTTCACAGTATTTTATACTATGTAAAAATATCTGATCTAAATAGTGCAACAATGCTGTCAAAATATTTTTTTTCTTTCCTGAAACTCTGGTATTTTGACTTATTTGCTTTTTCCCTATCACTCTAGAACTTAGGCCTATGTAAATAGTTTTTAGGTATCGAACTTCAATAATCAATAATATTTTTAGAAAAAAACTAAAGAATACTTTATCACTTTACTAGTGGGGACGTGCAATTATCTACAGGTGCTGTATAGTTCCTACAGATGTAGGTCTAGTGTCTGTACATAACCTAATTGTGAAATTCAGAGCACTTCTACATGACACCCTGTTATTTATTCATCAAGCTTTTCCACACGGGATCCTCTATTCCGCCACTGGAAGCAATTATCCTGAAAATTACATAAATGTACAACAAAGAGCTCGTCTTGAGAGTTGAAGGTAACCTAGCGTTTTATATTCCACGAGACTTCCTTCATCCTTCTGTGCACCCACACTCTTGCATGAAATAATAACGTGACTGTCATGTGTTCAGACTACAGAGTTGAGAGTATCAAGAATTTAGATTTCCCTCTGCCAGATGAACACTTTTCTGATAAACCATTTAACACCCCACTTCATCATTCTCGAGTCAGGAGTCATTACGAAACAATAGAAACATACAGTGCACTCTTAAAATTGTAAATTCTAATTTTTGTAAGCGGAAATTAAATTCCAATTCGGCCAGAGCACTCTTAGAAAGTTGGGGAGAACAAAAGCGAATTCAACACCAAATTGGCTGACCATTGGGACCTCAACACCTCTCGTTATGAAATGGGTAATACACGGTTCACCGGTATGTATAATATACCGTGATATTTTTCACAAATTATTTCCTCCAAGACGGCAATAAACCAACATTTATTGAATAAACTTCATTTTTAGTCCTTCTGCATAACTAGAGAACGTACAGTTCACTTCTAAATCCTGCAGACGCTTCTGAGGGGTCTGCAATGTGTTGCAGGTAAATAGGTTCAGCGCCAGTAGTAATATCACCGTCTCAGATTTGTTCCCTTACGCTTATGATTCACGAGAACGGCTACAGTTAACAGAAATGAACTGTACGTGTAATTAGTTGTGGCACTGCGCTATAAACCTGAAGTAACGGGTTAGATGCCATATGAGATAATCTGGGGTCTTTCTATTGACCTAATGCTTTTGGCGGCATATAGCCCTAACGCTGCCACGCTGCTTTAACAAAGACAAATTATGAAAAATTCCTGAGTGCAAAAGACAAAAAAATGCTGACAAGTGACAACCTTTCTGTTTCGATTATGTACAAGTCCTGACAACCAATATCAGGGATATAAGGGCCGACAAGGATAATATATATAGGGAACAATCAAAGTTTTATAACATTTATTTACTTAATTTTGTATATCTATGCAAATTCAAAATCATGAAAGAAATCAACCTCATTCTTTTACTATATAATTTTATCTGCTTTCCTTAACTTAGGGCACTTCATTTCCGCTACATCCCTGAAGAGAATTGGCCTACCACCCGACCGCTGCGACATCTACCCTAAGCAGATGGCAGGATTGGGGGGCATGCCGACACCCACGGCCGTTAATGGTTTTCACGACCGGAGCCGCTACTTCTTTATCAAGTAGCTCCTCAATTTGAATCACGAGGCTGAGTGCACCCCTACCAGACCTCCCTACCTCAGAAAAATCCAAGGAGGTACCGGAGATCGAACCCGGGCCGACGGATCTGTAGTCAGCGACGCTAACCACAAGACCACGCCGACGGTCTGAATATTTACATTAATATAACAGATATTTTGATGCGACTTGTCTAGTCATCATGGCCTGGATAGGCAACAAAATTAATCAAAATCAAAATAATTTTACTGACGATTGCAACTGAGACTACAGATACATGTTGTTATAAAAAATATATTTAAACATTACATTCTCTGTTCCTGGAATAGTGAGAACTCCCTACAGTTCCATCAGCTTTTTTTACTGTCTTCTCCTAATGTTTGTTTACATACCACCTTGAATGATGAAAGAAAAAATATAATGAGAAGATGTTCTCTCCGTTTTCTATAAACACAGAACTCGACAGAAGGTAATGGACACCTGCTGGTAAACTATTACTCTAATGGGCTTTATCTAACAAATATAACTAGAATTTGAAGACGCATCCTGAAAATGGGTTAGAGAATAAAATCTCGCTCGCGCAGTAGACTAAATAAATAGGAAAATCTGAGAAGTCTGATTGAATGAACTTGTTTATAGGTATGAACATTCTTAAACAGAACATCTTTATTTCTCTGAGGCAGGATCTGATGCTCGAATAAATAAATAATGCACTATTCCTGGAATAAATGAAAAACATGGGGTTTATTTTTAAATAAAGTATGGCACAAAAACAAAAGATAGTAGCGTCATTTTTGGATTGAGTAGATTTCCGTTCATTATGTGGAATAACTACAAAAATTATTGCATTCGAATAGCACCTTCACTCAGCTCAGGTGAAATACTACTTCTTAAAGAAGTAAATGACATTTAAATAAATGATTGTTTTGAGGATACGAAATAAAATTTTCAGAATTCTAGCTCGAATTTTATAAAACTGGCATTTTGAATGCTGAAAATACCATAGGAATATTTAAAAATATGAATAAGGTAAGGCTGTTATTGTCATTAAAATTTTATTGTATAATATTTCCTGCAAGTAGAGGTGTTTCATGACAATGAAAGGCACAACTAAACACAATTGAAGTAAAAAGCATTTATCTGCATGTTAGTAGCACAATGCACGAGTCCCAGAAAGAAACAACATTATGCGGCAGCATCATACATAATTTAGTTACAATATAGCTGTCTGTTCTATAAAACAATGACCTACAACACATACCTACTGCTCACTTGTATTTTTACTGAAGTTTTGTATTTCATACAATATACATATTATCTATGTTAGTGGCATTATTAATAACTGTAGTGGCAATCGATATTAAACAAGTCAAATTCTAAGCATAATTAACCCACATAATTTAAACACACCAAAATATAGATTTAATAATTCCTCAAATGTAAAATAAGAAAACATAAAAAACATAGGCCAGTAGTTATTAAGAAGATTGAACTTCTAGAAGCGTGAGAGAATGTTGAAAAATCCATTCTGAAATTGGGAGTTTAACCCACATTTCCACATTATAGCTCAAGGAACAATAAATCCCTATTGAGCATTCGTCCCTGCAAGTAAAGTAAAAAAGAATATATATAAAAAAATTAAATTAAAAAAATTAAACAGGTGAGGCAAAGGGGAAATCAGTTTATTTTGAGTGCGCAATATTAAAGAAACCCCTTCAGCATAATCGATAATATGCTGGGCATGTTACGATATCTTCCCTTATCATAATTTCCGCAAGAGAATGCAATAACACTGTTTCATTCCCAAAAACTTTGTACATGTACACGTATTGGAAATTAGCATTTACTTCTTTTATCGCCAGTATTTCTTTTCTTTATGATATATCAAGGGAATTATTAAGTGCCAGAATGGTACATTGTGGGGTAGTGTGGGGAACGGGGAAATGTCTGTCCATCTGTCTGTCTATGTGTCTGTACGCGTGTCAAATACACTTTATCGGATTTTCATGAAACTTGGTATACTCATTTTTATCATTCATGGGACGAAGCCTATTTATTTTGGACCAACTCGGTTAACTGGTACCGGAGTAAAGTTGAATTTAGTGCCTATTTTACAGTAATATATTAGACAGCATTTATCAAATGCAAATCAGTTATCATGACAACATATTATTTTATAGTGTTCATATACGGCTTTGGAATTTTCAATACAGTTAGCTTTGACAAATAACACTATCCACATATTCCTTCACATATGCTTATGATACTTTAGAGCTTTGTTTTTCCGTTAACCCTGCTTAATGAATCGATCTGGAACTTAAAAATTAAATCGATTACATAAATATCTTATTTCTGCATATCATAATTGCAATTATCACTGATTAAACAAAAGCATTCTGATACTTTGTTAAATAAGTTTATCTGATTTTATTTATTGAAGAAAAAATATTATATTGTCTTCTCTCATTGAACAGCTTACAGCACTTAAGTATTCTAATCGGTTCCAAACAAAATTTACCATCAAGACACTGTAAAGTCGGATAGGGCAAATCTTCCCTGGACTAGTAAAGTCAAGATCTCGCTGAGTAAGTTGATGTTCACTGATTGACAGGTTTAAGGATTTGAATGAAATTCTACGAGTAGATCCATTTAGCGGGGAGCCAGCATTATACTCTATGTAATGTAACGTAGCCTAATATCCATCATAATGAAAACGTCTAGAATAGTGAAGATTCACATAAACTAGTTTGGATGTTTAGGGTATTAAAACCTGGAGTAATTGCTCGAAACTTTTAGTGGTATCGCTACAATGTCAGAAAGGCGCAATTCAAGCATAGAAGAGAGAACGTCACTATATTATCATTCTATGTGTATTAAACTGGCTCTACAATACAGTAGCGTGGCCCTATACCACAAAACAAATTCACACAATACGCTCTTCTTTAGCTGGCTGTTGCGCCGGAGTACGGTTTTAATTGGTTATATATTGGTGGCCACTTGAACCCGGCTTATAGCGCCCATACGTTAGAGAGGAACCACCGCATTCTATTCATGCACTATAATATGGAGAAGCTACTGAGTTAAGCATAGGACCTAGCTGTGTGGAGCCTGTCTTTAAAGTAAACGTATCTAGCTTTTGGCTTTTAATCTATGGTTAAAATGGGGGTAATCAATCCAAGCTTTTAGTCTCCATACGTTAAGGGGGGACATACAGCTTTCGGTGAAATTCATAGGTGAGAAATAGGTGAATATTGTTATATTTTTTTTCTCAGCAATGAATTGCTCTACAATCTTGCAGTCTACAGACTGGGTAATTATTGTTACGTTTCGTGCACTCCGATTCAAAACTTAAAATAAAATGGACTCGAATCCAGCAACTCAACAATATTTTAATCTTTGCCTAGGTCTTTCGGCGGATTTCCGCCACCTTCAGGGCATCTTCTTTTACTGGTTTGGATGCCTCAATAATTAAAATGTAAAACTACATTGCCATGTATCTTGTTACGTTTATACAAATTAAAATGATTAAAAGATTTACGAAACATTAGAACTGAATCAACTTGAGTTACCTCTTCTTCTTGTGGCTTCTTCATTGTGAGTATGTTGAAGATGGCAGAAATACGCCGAAAGACCTAGGAAAATATTAAAATTTTGACTTGCTAGTTTCAAGTACATTTTATTTTACTGATCGAGTTCAACGGTCTATAACATGTAGGCCTATTTTAATACCTTCTATTCAACTTATTTATAAATTTCAGTCTCCAGTCTGAGTTTCGAAACATCTTACCGCCAGTCACACACAATTTACCCGAAAAGTATTTTACCTAATTAAAAATGTTTTTTTTTTCTACTCACTATTGCACATTTCTTCCACAAAATGTTCTCCTCACCTGCAAAAAGAAAAAAAAACTATTATATTTTCCACACTAAACATGTTCCATATTTTCTTACCCTATACATCAGGGATTATAAACAAATTTTACACCAGGACACAGAATCAAGACAAGAAAACATTATAATAGGCTGAAGGTTCAAGTTTAACTTCGCTAAACAAACTTTCTTCATTTGTAACTCGGAAAAGGCAACTCGTCAAAAGTTTTACCAGTATGTAATGAACTAGAAGTTAGAACTGTCCGCAGAAACAATGATTTCTCCAGCGTGGAGACGCACGAGGGGTTTGCAGACACCTCTAAGCCTACCTCGTGCCATCTACTTGCTCGCCTTCAAGGATGCCGGACGGGTTTGGTATGACCGTATAGTTAGGCAGGCAAAATCCACTCTAGCTTGCTGTGTTTGGGATCACCATAACAGGCCTTCTTCCCTATGGTATTGTATTGTGTCAAGACCAGGTTTTGCACCATATCAGCAGAAATAATTCACATAGCTCATTAAGGACAGTTACTCCATGTGTCCCGTCGACATACTGTCCTTACGATTCATATTAAATAAATAAATAATAATAAATAAGCCCGTAACATCCCTAGCGGGCAAGGGCCTCCTACCTTCCAGTAGGGCTAGCTCAGCCGAACTCATAGGGAGTGCTAGTCCCTGTGAGCTTTGATGTCATTCTTTACCCAAATTATTCTGTACCTCTTTACATACAGTACACATCCACTGTATCACTTCCATTCTTTGTGTCACTCATTTCATTTCATATTATAGACATTTATTTAGTACAGAAAAATAACTATTACGAGAAGAAGAGAGAAGTAAAACATCAAACATTATAATAGGACGAATAAAAGTAAAGTAAGTAAAGTGAACCCTATATTTGGCAAGGAGGCCCTTAGACTTCCTGGAGGCTGAAGATCCCAGATTTTGAGACATATGACACGTGAAGGGGCAACGTTGCCAGCCTTACTCACTGGTCGCCTTTACCCCTAGGATTGCTCGTGGTACTCACTTCTGTAAGTAAGTCGACCCCAGGGCCATATTGACACCGGAAGGACTAGGCTAATGGAAAACCCAACGACCTCATCCGAGATCGAATCTCAGACCATCCGGTTTGGTTTATATATGGTTATTTAACGACGGGGATGTCCTGCAACTGAGGTATGTGACCGTCGCCGGTGTACCAGAATTTTTCCCCGCTGGAGTTCTTTTTCATGCCGGTAAATCTAATGACATGGGCCAGTCACATTTATGCACACATAAATGCCATCGACCTTAGCCGAAATCGAACCCGCAACCTTGGACACAGAAAACAAGCGCGATATCAACTGGCCCATGACGTACTCCCATAACAGGCCTGACATAATTAAATGAACAGCTTTCATACAAGATATAGTAATTACATTCTTTGTGAGCCACATGAAGAGTGATCAAGTCAAAGAATTGATTTATTTCTATATCATTGTCATGTTCCACAAGTTGTCATAAAAGACACTCGACTGACGCTTCAAGAAACTTAAAACTACATTGCAACGTCAATATGAAGAATTTGTTGTACTCTTATGAAAGTATTTTACTGTAGGTTCAATTTAATATATTGATGTGTATTTACTTCTCTATTTTTCTTATACAGTTTTTGTATGTTGTTCGCTATTTCTACTTTTATTCTATGCTTGTATGCCAGTCATTTCAAAATTTTATTTGTTTTATAATATATTTATTTGTTTTATAATTTATATATGTATGCTTTAGCAATAGTCTATAGAATACCCTCGATGTTCATGAAACGTTAAATTAAATCATAAGCTCAATCCATAACTATTATTTTATCCATTTAATCCATGTCACCCATCTATAAATGACATTTCATCAATTACCTCGACATTTAAAACTACAAGTCCGGGTTGTTCACAAAAGAGGAGGGATGTACTTGGGACTAACTACGGTAGGCTAAATGATTCCATACTGTGCCTAATAAGAACATACTGTATTTAAGGTTTACATGAAGGCATTTGAAATTAAGTTATAGAAAGAAACTCACAGCACACTACCACTTACAGAAATCTTGTTCGCTTCCTGAAACTGGAAAACTTCTGAGGAAAAATATATTTCATTACTAAAAATGCTTTGAAGTAGTCAAAATAAGAAAGTAGACAGGTACTTTTGTTTTCTAACTATTCTTAGAACTTAAATTCATTCAGAAATATACGCAGACATAGAGATTCTAATTAAAAAGCGAAACAGCGGGGTTTTGTATAGAAAACTCTGTTATAAAGAATTCTTTACATCATTTTCTAGTCAACAATTTGGAGCACAATAGTTTCACGAATACTTTCAATTGTTTCTTACCAGCTGGCACAAAGGAAAATGTCCAGAAGAAATTCGGAAAGAGTAAGAGAAGAGAGCAGAGTTGAGGGAAAATAATAATGCAATGTTTCAGCTTACGCTCCATCGGGCACGAATCAATCGCGAGCTCCTTCAAGTTTTCGATTAAAAAGAGAAGAATGGAGAAAGTTGCGCAGGCATACGTGGTACCAGGTAAAAGGAAATTGTGATATCATAATACATATTAAAACCTTTAAGCTCTACTATGTGCAGGAGGTTTCGTAAAACTCTACATTGCTCCTTTACTACCTCGATACATCAATTATTATATGAAAGATAAGGTATTTCAGTTTTCATTTATTTATTGTAAACATAACAGGGATAGGCTCGATAATTAAAATTATTAGTCTAATAAAAAAATGAATAAGACAAAATAAAAACCAGTAAAAAGAAGATACTGTATATACCTGCACGTAAGATAAAGTATAAGCGTACTGAATCTTGGTGTATAATATATATAGACTACTGGGACAATGCATATGAATCAGAAATCACAAATATTTGTTTTCCTTTTTCTATTTCAGCAACTTGTTTCCCCTCTTCATGGAACTTCCTTACAATGCCCATAGGGAACGGGACAAATTTTTGGATCTCATATATAATAAGACAGGACATAGAGGGATTCTCTGGTGTGAGATGAGCACTACACAGGGCTTCCACCTGAGAAACATGTACAGACAGGGAACATATGGGGTAAGTGTGAAGTCCAATCCAGTATTTGTCTTTTTGAGTTAGGAAAAAAGCGAAAAACCATATTGGTCGGTCAAGAGATGCGAACCCGCGATCTCTTAAATGTCAATCTGCAAAGTTACTGACGAAGCCTCCTCACTAGATAATGGATGTTCGGTAAACTTAAGGCTTAGACATATATTTCCAGTAAGAATTTATTGTTTAAGACTCGTAACCAAAATAACAATTTCAAATAATTTAACTTACCGTAGGACGTAATGCCATTATCATAACTGGTAAGTCATGAAAAACTACATAGAAAATTAATGTTAATTCAATGCTTATTTAAAAGAAGTCTAACCAAAGCTTAACATTTTCTGTAAAGAGATGATGAGATTTCTTCTCATCAGGTCAATTTTTTCCTTGTAATTGGGGCTGCTATCCCTTGGGGATCTTCTCTCTAAACTAAATTCAGGTCAAATTGCAATAATTGAATAGTCCAACTAACTGAAACATTTTATCTCCAGGAATTAGCTTTCTTCATTACAACACATAAATAAATTATATTTCTTCAAAAAATAGGCCTACATCTCGACAGCACTGAATATAATAAATGGCGCCTGCGGATTGTGTTTAGATAACACGCAGTACACGGTTGTAGGAGAAGAAGCCTGAATTTGTCATTGCAGGGGACACTGTGAATGGCTCAGCACTGAATATGATAAGTAGCGCCTTGCGGATTGTGTTTAGATAACATGCAGTACACGGTTGTAGGAGAAGAAGCCTGTATTCGTCATTGCAGGGGACACAGTGAATGTTCACATCTCAATAGTACTGAATATAATAAATGGCGCCAGCGGATTGTGTTTAGATAACACGCAGTACACGGCTGTCGGAGAAGAAGCCTGTATTCGTCATTGCAGGGGACACAGTGAATGTTTATATCTTAATAGTACTGAATGTAGTAAATGGCGCCTGCGGATTGTGTTTTGATAACACGCAGTACACGGATGTCGGAGAAGAAGCCTGTATCTCATTGCAGGGAACACAGTGATGGATGGATGAAAGGCAAGGATTATTAGGCATACAAGTGGAGGTTTCATACCGAAGAGTGTTTTGGTAACGTTTATTTTCCTGTAGAGGATAAAGAGATGAGTTATAAGCTCATCGGTTCGACTCCAAACTAGAGGAAACTGAGGTGTTTCACGCAAGAATATATAGACTAATTCAAACATATATTAACTGTTGCAATGGACAAATTATTATATTACTCGAAATAATATAATTTTAATCTAAGTTTACATATGTACCGTTGAAGTGTATGTTACATAACATATACCACATACGTTTTAAGTGTACTATATTTTTAGAATCACACACTCTTAAAATACAATAACCTTAAAACGCGTTTATTCATTCGGAGTTCAATCACTGTAGGAAGCGGTTGTGTTGTGCTGTTGAGTTGTGCTAAGTGTGTAAGAAGAATTCCTCTACGCGCCACAGTTAAACAAGTGTTCAAACAAAATGGGGATCGATCTAAGATAATGTTTTTACAGCATTTGGTAGGTATTTATTTAGTAATATTATAGGCAACTTATCTGCTCTATTTAACTATATGGGGTCATTTCGGTAAAAGCATTTCACCATTTCATCAGGCACGTACTTCATGCAAGCAATAGAACTATAAAACAATTACACAAAAATGTTATATTGCACGATAACTTGTTACCATTGACATAGCGTGTGATATGTGGGCAGAGGTGTGTTCGTGCTCATGTATGACCTCATGATAACAATAATGTGCTCCAACGGCACGTCGATTGACTTACTCATATTTTGTATTTGAATAAATAAAGGGACGTTGCATTTATTATTGACAGAAAAATGTTAAATCATTCATTGTGACGTGACATACGTTAATAACATTTAGTTATATAGGCTGCTCCCGAATCACTGTGTCCTTTCCTCGAATAAGCAACCCAAAGGACATCAGGAAAGGTAGAACGCCCCTACTATTACATCAATACATTAAGTAGAACCAGTTGCTTCCGTCTCACTTCTTTTATTTAAAAGCTTTTTTGGTGTTGGTAGCACTATCGCCATGTACGAGGAAACTGTAATTGGCGTAAACCCAGGACTTTTAAGAATGCCGCTGCGAAAAAAGCGCTGCTGCCGATGTTAACGTCGGCATTTAGGTCCTTGCCGGAAGTGAGAGAAGAAAAGGAGAAGTAAGTGCCATCTGTGACAGAATGTTATTCACAGAAGTGTGCCGTGTTTTAGAAATACTTGCAGTTTTGGCCTACCTTTCAATCCTGAATTGGCGCTACTGATCCCATGAGTTACGTATACCAACACTTAATGATGCTGTCTGCAGCAAGACACAATGATAACTCATAGTGTTATAGGCGAATGATATTTCATGCTGAGTGCGATTACATCACTGTGGGGGAAGATAGTTCGTGAACACGACACCGGAAGATATATTTGTCCTGTGTTATACTAACATTTGAGCTTAAACCGACATACGGTATGTATACTGTTGTGTGTTTAGTTCATATACCGAAGTATTATACCTAATGTTTACAATATCTATAAATACTAATTCGGTACTATACCACATGTATTCCGTATACAGCACAACAATGAAGAAATATCATGATGAAGATGATTGTGATGATACTAATAATAATAATAATAATAATAATAATAATAATAATAATAATAATAATAATAATAATAATAATAATGAAAGTAATAGTCATCATAATAATGTCTCGTCCGTAACGTTTGCTTTGTGTACGAGTAGTTTGGGTAGCAGGCTTGTAATAACGCGGTTCCGAGTTCTAATCCCGCTCACCGTCTGTACTTTTTATGTGCAATTCTGTATACATTATGAGTCTCTTATTAACCTAGACGAAAAAGTTTCCAGAATATTCCTTACGGGTATAAAAGCGCTGGTTATCTCGTATTAGGGCATCAGACAATAAGTGGATTCCAATAAGTGGGGGATTCCTTTCAATATTCATTATGTATTTACGAATCATCACAACCTATTCTGATGACCGGATAGCACTACTCTTGACCTCAAGTCTCGCAACAGAATACATTATAACTTGTACCACCCCTGAAACCCCTGGAACATGCAACCAATGATACCGGCTAGCCATGCACATCTAGAAGATATAATTTTAAGAAGTGGACGGTGTTTCAGGAGCATTCTTTTATATCATATTGTCATACCTTTTTAAAAAATTAAGTACTCTTAGTTTACATATTTTTTGTAGGCCTATACATTGTAAATGTATCTGTCTCTCTTATTAAAAGATGATAATTGTAGCCCCACATCACAAGCTTCGCTCATCTGAAGGACTTTCAAAGAAAGTACATATGTAAGATTTTGTAATGTTAGATAACAAATAAAAAATGTATAGTGGTAAAAGAAATCACTATATGCGTCCACTTTATAGCCTCTATCAATGATGGAAGTACCGCATCTTTATATAATATAATTTAAAAATCTTTTGTGAAAGACATGCGTTTTTCTGCAATAAGCAGAGACATTGAATGGAGGTGGCAAGAATGGATAAAAAACAATAGATAATAAAACAAGGAACTAATACAAGAGAAGAAAGAAAAAAGAAAACGGAAAAGTAAGCTACCTAAGCGAGAAATGCTAAACAAGATGAATAAAAAGTCGGAGGGAATTATTGATACATATTCATTAATCGTAGGCTACTTTAATTTCTTCTTCGTGCCTTACGTTATGAAAGCTGCAAACTGTTGCTTCGAAAAAATGAGTCAAATAATTAGGATGAGTAATGGAGATTATAATCTGATAGTAAGTTGCACAGGAACAATTGGGAAAGATAAATATCTGTTAGGTATAACATTCCAAACCACAGGAAACAAAATAAATAATTACTCATCAATATCAACGATTATTTAACTAAGCATTTGCCATTTGCAAACACAGCCCGGAAATATTTAAACAAAATTTGTTTCTTACTGCAAAAGCGACACAAGTTCAGACTGAAATTATGCCCAACAATAAATTATTCTTGACTTCGTGCTGTTGTTCGTTATCATGGTAAGAATCTCCATGTAAATACATATCTAATTACGAAAGTCTTGCATTAGCTTTTGTATCAACTTTGCGTTACACGATGTGTACAATTAAAAATCTTCACATCCACTTTAAAGTAGGCCCATAGCGCACTTTTTAAGTACTTTCTTCTTTCCCTTAGTTTTACCTCTCCCTTTTAGGGGCGTTAAACCGACCCACCCCGCACGGGCCTTACAGGGCCGCGACTTATCGGGAGAGAGTTTATCTATTGGATCGCATAGGCCTACATAGTTTCTTGACTAGAAAAGGACATGGAGGGCCTCCCAGCATGAGTGATCATCTCAATGTCGGAGCCACCTCCGAGACAACACGAACACATAGGTCGAAACACACCACAGCGTTGGGCGTGAGTACCTTCCATATTTGAAATTAAAATGATTAAAATAACATTTTCAACATCTAAGCTAATTCAACACCGGTGTGCCTACTAAATTTTATTATAACACCTTCAAAGTTGATCTTCATTAACCTCATTTGACCCCTCGCCTCTTTAATTGTTTTCAAACAATTTTTATGGTTGACATAGAGTTCTCATTCTACAGATATGCTTTCTGCATATATATACCGTAACTAGGTATAATATTCATAATTTTATGACTGCTGGTAGTAAGTTGACATGTGTTCCATAAAAAAAACAAGAATACTGGCAGCAGCAACTGGCAATAATGACTCGCCAACACCAACATGTAATAAAGTCATCGGTCAGTCAGCAGTAGTATTTTTTGTAGTAAGACGTGGTACATCTTATTCATATTCATATTCATATTAATAATAATAATAATAATAATAATAATGATTTTTCTTCCTGGCAGAGTTAGGTTATCTTCGACTCAACCAGGATATAGGCTATACAAAAAATAAATACAATGGATACCATACATAACAATACAAAATGCTAGCAATATAATAATAATACAATTGATCTGCCTATATTAAAACATAAGACAAAAATACGTCCAATAATATACAGAGAAAACAAAGTAAATTAAAAATTGCATATAATTGGGTGTGTGTGTATAATTATAATATTATGCTATAATATACACTAAAATTGAAACCTAAAACTAAGAAATTGACAAATTTAAGCAATATAGACCAAGTGACATGAAAATATTGTACAATATAAATTAACCTAGGCTGGATAACGAGACATTCATTCTAGTAGCAGCAAGATACTTGAGTAACTTTGACCTAAAAATCTGTAGGCTCCGACTACCCCTGATGGATTATGATAATATGCTTTGAAAGGGGCTACAGTCTAGAATAGGCTATGGCAGATGTAAAAGACAATAATAATTTCCGACTGAGGTAAATGAGGAAGTATTTGAATGGTAGGCCCCGTCATCCCATGGAATTTTGCGCCATGAAGTTTTGCTTTTAAAGGAACCCAAACTCCGTAAGATATTTCATACATAAGTAGCTCCTTCCTCGTCTAGGTTACTTTCTAGGTGATGGCTTGCCTCTATAATTATAGGCCTTGGGAGTAAGGTACAGGAATTCTCAGTAGAGGCTTAGGAGAAAACGTCGTTAACATTTTTGGTCGATTTACATATATTTCTAAATTTGTATTCTGAGAACTCCATGAATCAGAAGCTGCATGGTTCAGTCGCATATCGATCCTTATGAAGTCTTAACCTGGGTTGTTGTTGCTTTGAATGTGAAATATGATTACCTGTTTCTTTATGTGCACAATAAATATATGTTAATAGCATCTCTAACTAAACGCGGTGTTTAGGTATTATTAATGCCCACTTGAATATGTTCATGTGTGGGAGCAATATGAGATAAAATTAAGTTTATGTCCCTAGCTTCTGTTTAGACATGTATTATATTTTTAACCTGGAGAAGAATAACAGGTCCTTATTTATGTTACTTCTTTGTAAAGCGAAATTTAAAACTCCAGCATGAGAAGGGCTCGCCCACTGGAACGTGAAACTGTGACCCCTGATTTCATCATAATTACATCATTAAGCCAGGATATATGGGTGACATCTTAACCAGAGGAAGCCATCGAATCTGCATAATCCCAAGTCTATGATCTCAGCCAGACGCTCCCAGAATGCAATTATTCGTATGGCTACACAAAACATAATGAAGGAACGATCTACACGAGGTAATTGTGGGCCGAAGAGTTAGTAACAAAAAGATTCTTAGAATTAATTTGATTTATCTCATGTTTGTGAATGAGCTTAGGCGTACTAAAGATGAAAAATATCCCCTTCAAGTGGGCTCTGTCTTTACAATTTCAATTTTGGGGAACATTAATTACACTTGGAGAATAAAGATAACACATTAGATAAATTAATTTAAATCTTCGATATAATGACAACATTAGAAGAAAAATTGATTTCCGAAAAAAAAAAAACTAAATTCCAAAAAGATAAGATAATAGCATAGCGTTGTAGTTGCGGCCATTGTGTTTGCAGCTGGTTCCTTTTTCTCAGAAATTATCGGGTTTTAATGACAAATTTTGGAGAATGGAAATAGGGTCATCTATATTTTTTTAAAGTTTGGAATTCATTTAATTAGCCTACACTTTCAACAATTTTCTTTCATACTATACTCAGGCTTGGTAAGTTCTTTCACCCCCACAATGCTGCCAACAGTCGGCATTTTATGTCCGTTTTTCGAATTTTATTTGTTCTCGTGACCAGGTTCTTGACTGTTAGCTCTATGTTAGTGACAGTTTGGTTAACAATAGTGATATTAGTTTAACAGTGACATATTAAATCGCAACCGTTACCTTATGTGACATAATAAATCTCGCGTGTATTTCCTTAGCTGGTCAATTTCGTCTAAAAGATTTCCAAGTTGAGACGTCATACACGTCAGTTGGTAATCGGCCGCGAAAGCTACACTAGTGCCAATTGCAGCAGTCGCAATCACACCAGACTCGTTAAGTGGGTAAATTTTAGGATTATTTAATTTTGTAATTTAAACTGCATATAAAATATAAAAATGAAGGCAGTTCAATCGTTTATACCAGAAAAAATTGTACTGTTGAAATCGACGCTTCGAGAAAACTAGGTTTAAAATACTTCAATCCTTAACTAGGACATTTTTTGTTTCTTTTAGATTCGATGCTACAAATACTATAACCATTTGTAAATGGCGTAGACCTACAGTAATAAAACATCAGTTTTCTTTGTGTAGATGTAACTCTTTCGGAAACTGGAGTATTTTCTTTATATATATATATATATACACACAGAGAAAAGTGGAATAAGCAGCAATATATATATATATATATATATATAACTTTTAATGTCAGTGATTAGTGCATAGTAATTAATAATATATAACAATCAGATAAGGGGATGAGAACCAAAATACAAAGTGTTAAAACTAAAGTGAACAGAAAATAAACTCAAAATAGGTCATAGTGACAAACTATTTATTAGCACAAAATCTAAGTAGAATCATACAAATACACCTAAACCCACATACCTAGCTCAAATATGGGTCAGGAACTTAAGCAAACCCTCCTTCTGGGTGAGACCTTTTGCCCTTTAAGGGATTGTCATAGGCTAATCTTACATATATATATATATATATAAGAAATACAAAAAGTTTGAGATTTTTGACCATTTTATTGCTAATATAACAAACTGGTAACTTACAAGAAAATATCCACATGTTATTTAATAATATATTTCTATCAACTGTAGTAAATAAATAATATTGCTGTTTAACACAGCTTAGCTACTATACCAATCTTTATTACTTGATATTCACTACAAACTTTACCTGATCAGTATTGACAATGATTCTTGTTTCTTGTCATAAGTGATATAGTAATAGTGATATAGCGATTATAATATTAGCCTATCACTGCACAAAAAAGCAATAATAAAATAGTAGTTCCGGGAAAATAAAGTAAAATATCTGAAACGAAAATGTTCACTAGCAGACTAAGAACCATAGTTTGAGAAACCTTAAAAGATCTAATCCAACTACTAAACCCAAGTTATGAGATAAGGCATCCTACGTTCCAGATAAGAAAGCTAGCTTCCATCCCTACCTCCCTTGGGATGAGAGGAGACTTCTTAAAGGAAATGTGATTTCATGCAAATGAAAAAGAAAGAGCATGATGATGATAATAATAATATTAATAATAAGACAAACAAGCACTGGCGGAACAGAATTTATGGAACGGAGTGTGTGCAAGAAACGAAATCAATTTCATAGAGAGCCGGATTTACTTAATACCTTACAGAAGACGGGTTTCTATTATCTATATTAACATCGCGAAGTCTTTCCCTACTTTTACACTTTATTCCAGTAGAATTTTTATTGTAATATACCAGCAGCGCAACCAAGACAAAGCGAAAAATCCTCAAATATCTGCAACATCTTTCCTGCTCAACAGCGATAAAAAACGAACAGGGGTGTCTAATCCACACCACTATTTCTTCCCCGGAGTTTTATGATGACATGGAACTAACCAAACTCTTACAGCATGAATTGTCTTACCATTGTTTTGGTTTTAAGTATCGAGGACTAAGCCTATATTAAATTGCATAAAATGGGCAACATAGGCATATTAATACGAACAATGAAGTATTTAAAAGTACCTTTGGTCAAAACATGAATAGTTTAAATTTAATAAAAAAAGTAACAATGATAAACATGACAGAGTAAAATAAAAATAGCATAATTTTACAACTGTCTATAAAAAAAACATTCTGTAGGCTGATTGGTAATCTAAATGGGCTCCTTGTCATTAAGTTTATTTAAATCTTTTCTTTTACATGTTCCTCCAAAACCATTATAGGCCTACTTATGTTGTATGCAATTATCTGTTCCCTTAATTTGGTAATTTTTTAATTATTGTACGTATTTTCTGTTTTTCTGAATTTAGTATTAAACAGTTTTCTTCCCAACTTCTCGATTTTATTTTACTCTTGCTTATTACATTACTCATATCGTACTCAATTCTTATTAATTAACATTAAAATAAAATAGGTTTTGGAAATTTTCTCGAAAATGGTTCAAATGTTGTCTTCTTTTTTACATAATCTACCAGTGATAACCCTAAATCTTTTTATTTGAATCTTTTCATAAAACTTCTCTGAAGGGCAGTTATAAGCTATTCAGTTTATATGAACTCATGTTGAGAACTTTTTCATGAGGCCAAACAATTTAATAAGCTTTCCATGGAATATAGACGCCTATTCTTGCCATAATGCGAAACGAGAAAATTATACTGCTCAAGAAAAATATTCTAAACTATTCTATAATATGTTATACTAAACTCCATATACTACATACGATTATTAATCTAGAATAACTGTACTCAAAAGAAACCTGGCGACCGATTCGGAATAATTATTGTTGTGCCCTACGGAGAGTTTATAACTCGTTATGTTCATTACATTTGACAACCTTTTTACGGATGATTGTACCTATACTGGATTGCATAGTAGATGTACATCTAGAATTAAGAAGGTAAATACAGGATGGAGATCTTTATTCAATGATCCATACAGAAGTTGAAAGTGAAAGTGAAATAGGACGTAATTAATTTCCGAGTCAGCCTGTATGTCATCTTGTAGCAGAACAAGTGCTCATAGGTCGAGAGCCATCCAGTGCGCATGCCCGCACCGTAGACAATGACACAGTAGTCTATTGTTAGCTCGCACCACTTTAGTCTCGAAACAAAAGATTCGTTAAAAAGACGACATCTTGTATTACAAAGGATTCAACAAGTCATTGATGACATCATGAAGGCTGAGACTGCCCGTATAAGTAATCAATTTGTTTTCTGACCAGATGGAGTTTGTTTCTCCGAGGCAGTCACAAGGAAAATATTTAAGAAGTAAAGGAAAAAAAAATATCGAAGACATAGCCAACAAAATAAATAAATCTTAAGAGTCTGGCTACTGTAAAGGAAGATACTTTTCTTCTTTCATTATTAACACATCTTTAAGCGTAAAACATTAGTAGTAAACAATACTTTATTTTTCCACCGAAAGAAAGTATATTCCTTAGATAATTTATAAGCTGTTAGAAGAAATTAAACCTGTAATAATTCCAAAGGATTGTAAATCAAAAGAAAAAGAACAAGTGAAGATCACAAAAAGTATATTGATATTTTTGTTTCTATCTTTTTTTTTTGGAACAAGAGAGGGATTTTTTTAGAAGAGTTCATAATGACTTTCGTCGTTTGCTAAGAACATGAAAATATAAATATACGTTCGTGCAAAACGATCATTTGGAATTAACGATATAAAATGGGGAGCACCTATAAGAAAAATTTATTGGGAGCACTAACGCCAGGATTGAGGTCAGGAACCTATTGATAATGATTCCATTATGCCACGGTCCATATAGTCAAACTTATTAAAAAAAATTGGATGTGAAACATAAATTCTTCTGCCCAAATAAATTTCGCCTCTTAGTATAATATATTATATGCGACATTCTCTTCATTTAAAATGGTTGTAAAAATAAGAATGTCATTACCACATTGTGTTTCATTCCCGAAGGTTACTTAACCTCCCAAAAAACTAATTAAAGGACTCAAGTAACTTTATTTTCTTTAAGCATGGACAATAAATCCTTATCACTTCACATTCCGACATATTGCAAAGAGCGCGTATTCAGCTGTTTGAACCAGATGCAAAGTGTTATTGTACACAAGGCAAGATTGAGTTTCTACAGACAGTGGGTGGCTGAAAACTGCCCTGCAGAGAATTATCTCGAAAAAAGTTTCCAAAAAGTTTTAGATCTTAGTATAAGTACACCACGTACAAACTTTAAACAAAATCGTCAGCGCCGTCTTCAAGAAAATGTCGGAAACGAAAATTTCTTCATGTTAAGTTCCCTTTTAAATAAGAAAAAGTTGTTGCCAACCTACGTGTCATACCCTCAGAAAGTACCTTACCCAAATAAAAAATATTGTTTTCATAAAATTTTCCGTTCTGGAGCTAGGCTGTTCACAGACAAGCAAACAGACACAAACACACACACAGACATGTTTCTGAAAAATAGTATTTTTATAGTATAGTATTTTTGAGTTCAGTATTTATGTTAAAAACTCAACTTCGAATTTGGGGGTCGAACACAATACGTCCTATAGGCCTACCTATCTATGGTACGAGTAAAGTGGGAGAATAAGGCAATGTAAAACAAGAGAAAGAATTTGACTGCATAGTGAGTAACTTACATAGAAGTAATAGGAAGATCGAAGGAAGAAATAAAAAATTAAAGAAACAAAATGAGATAAATGTATGTAATATTATGTAATCGTCGAGTAAAATCATCAGCGGGTTCTAATTTTGAAAGAAATGAGGAAAATTTTAGTGCAATAGCTAGTTTCCGTAAAAGACAATTCTAACTTAGGCATAAAAGACCCTAGAGCACTTCATTTATAAAGCAGCACTATATTGATCTTATATATCTGCTTTTATAAAATTTTTAAGGTGATAAATTTATAAGTCAGTGGAAGTGAAAAGGTTAAAATAGAAAGAAAGAACATAATAAACAGGTCTAGAGAAGAATATGATGCATTATCTTGTGTAGGTCTGCGAACAATGAAAAAAAGAGTTAAATCTGTACATTTAGGCCTAATAAACAACATTAATAAAAACAATAAAAATGATAGAATAAGGTAAAAATGAAGTTTGAATATAACGGTAGGCCTATGGGTCAAGTTAAGGTTAGAGGTAGAAATACCCTATTTCCAGTAACTGGGTTTCGGAATGTAAGCCTCCTTATAAATTAGGTGTTCGGCTTAAGTTATCATGGAGGCAACGTGTCCAGCAAACATGACAAGGTAAATGAAACAGACTATGAATTCCTTCTTCTCTCGTCCCTTTAGCGAACAGTCTTACGCTTCACCCCTGTAAAATGGATATGGGCATAAAATATTTCCAAGAGAAGTTATAAGAATCATTAAGGGTTGGTAAAAATTGTGTTTGTGTTGCATAATTGATAGACTACTTTAAAAGAATGTAGGTTCATAGGGCCTTTTCACACTGGGACACTATTGACGTCATGATCCCTGTATAAACATTCGAAGCCTAGTGATAAGGATGGAAAGGAATAAAATTACTTCAGAAAGTGCATTAGGGACGCTATGTGCTAAGGTATAGAAATAAAGGCTACAGATATTCAGGACGATCACACGATATTTTACGTAAATTACTTAAGCAGTGCCGTATATTAGTTTTTTCATAGAGTCAGGATAACGCTACGATGGCACGAACAATTTAATATCCACTATCGCAGAGGATCGAATCGGGGACATAAGTGTCTCGCCAGCATAAATACTTGCTAAAATCAGTAACTACATGACTGCACTTGGCAAGGTAATATGAAACAGCATGGAAGAGCAACAACAAGTACAATGTTTTAAAAAGACAAAAAAAAAAGTCTTCCCTTAAAACACAATGAGGGAGACTTTAAAGAGTAATGTTCTGAGCAATGTTTACCCATAGCAGATAAAAGCATGCGTGTATTTGTAAATGGCACAGGTTGCTGTTATTGCTGGAATAGAGTGAGAAAGGATATCGGCAGCAAAAATGTGATCCCCAACAGGTAGATGTTGTTTGTTAATGAGCAGCTTTTCAAAGCTTGTACACACATTCCACTGGTTTTCAATCTGAGGCCCGTGTTAAAAATTCAAAGTAAAACGATTCCCATTACGCCAAACAGACGCACAAGGGAACGGTGAAGGGTAGCCGTAATAATTACTGCTACATGCAAAAATGAAAGGCATTCATTATCCGGAAAGATTGCAAGGTTTAGATTTCCTGTACGGAAATAAAATAACTGAAGAAATCTGCGTTCTTTAATCGTAATTCATATTTTCAATACATTAAGTAAAAAATAATTGAACTAATCAATATGATTTTTATCTGATAAGTAAAGAAAATATTAATAGCTAAAACCACGAGTGGTTCTTGAAGATTAATCATAAAAAAAGAACACACAAAATAAAAATATCCGAATAATATATTATATACGGTATATATATCGTCGGCTTGGAATGAAAACCTTGTACCTGAAAGAGAAGCAAAAGTAGTTTTAATTTATTATTAGATAGAATAACACGTATCTCAACTATTTTTCAGCCAATATTACAATAATATCATGTATGGTATTCTCTTGAGAGGAAAAACGAAACCTAGTATATTGCAAGGAAGTCTTATTAAAAAAACCACATTATGTGTTTTATGAGACACGAGGTTTTCATTCTAAGCCGACGATATATCTTTTATGAAATGATACTATTTACATAAATGAGAAACACATAAGAGTTTTCAGCAGAGTTTAAAGGTGCATAAATGCGACAGTCCTATGTCTGTAGATTTACTGCGTGTAGGTCCGAAAGAACACGGGCGGATAAATCTCACCATCTGATCCTATAGCTATGATTGTTAAGACACGAGAGACAAACCATCCTGACAGTGGTTTACGTTTATACTTATTTTTTGATACTGATAACCGTAGCTTAGTACTGATAAGAAAAATATTAGGGCTGCACCGATTAATCGATTAAACATTTAATCTTCGATCAATTACATTTTCCGATTAATCGGTTTACTCAAATTCTGAAAAAGTGTTTCGAGAAATGGGTCAAATAATCAAACTCCTTTCCCTCGCTTCTCCGGCCTTGGCACATCATCGTCTCTTGAACATTCAAATATCAACAAACTCGCGTGTCTCAAGTCTTGGCTGAAAAAGTAACCGGAAATGTAAGTTTTGTATATATTTTTTCACTAGTTAACCAATAATGGTATTCATTAATTCAGGATTTCTTCTGATTATCTGTAGTGTAATAGTTATTAAACGTGTAAAAAATATTAAATGTACACTTTGGTTTCGTTTAAAATACCGACCTGTTTGTCGATTAATCGATTAAAGTCAAGCGTTAACTAGAATAGAAATTTTAATCGATTTTCAGCCCTAAAAATATCACTACGCTCATATCGAAACAAACCTCAATACTTTTCCTGTATCGTCTAAGTGCTGCAAGAAGTCCATGTTCTAAAAATGAGCTGCTGTTTTCAACTGCAAGTACCCTAAAATGCTTTGCGAATATCTTGAAACATATAGGGAATATAACATGGTTCTGTAGGGATGGGACTGGACAAACCTGAAGGGCGACAGTCTTTCGTCCGTACGTGCGTAACAGATAAGAGGCTAGCACAGACACTCTTTGTAACATCTATCTGCCAGAATTTTGTTTTTAACCTAGCTTCTGTTGTCTGTCTAGTTGTCTCGTCTAAGGGTTGTCCACAGCAATCTTTCGACCAGACATTTTCCAGGTTCGATTTTGGTTGAGACATAATGTTTCCTCTTATGATCCTACTAGACGGTATCGGTTCATACAAGGAACGCGCGTTAGGTTCACTAAGCATGGTCTATAGGAAGAGGTGGGGAGTGTATCACGTGTTCATAACAAGAGTGCACTCAAGTATAGAGATAAAAAGTGAACACGTTCCATATTCCTTTTATAACGAAGACATGATCAAATAAATTTCTTCGATTTATATTCTATACATAAATGGTGACCAGTGATGTTTATTAATATAAATAAATTATTCTTTTACCATCTCCGTGTAGAATGCAGTAGATGCACTCGAGGCGAGTACTGGTTTTGCTGTGGAGTGACTGTCCATACACAGTGACGTCATGCTGGGTACATGTCACACTAAACTTGAGTCTTCAATCCCTGTATAAACGTTCGAAGCCTAGTAATGACATACTAGGAATGTCACTACTAATCTAATATAACTATTCTTAACCTAACTGCCACTAATATAGGGTTATCACAAAAAAAGTAAATCACTATGACGATTGGAATGGGTTCATGCAGTCCAAGTAAGAGAATCGGAAAGTGAGGTTAGTCCGAACTCCTGCGGAACAACGGTACAACGGTGAAAAAAAATTAAAATTTTAAAATAATAATTATTAAAATATGCTCCATGTTATTTTCTTTATTTGAATCTTTCTGATATATATATATTTTCCTTCAAAACTATTATATTACTATTTATATTATTATTTGTTTTTCGTATTATGTTCCCTTCTGTAATTGTCATATTGTTTGTGTTTCTGTTTTTATTTTCTATGTGGTTTTTTATAGTTATAGTATTAGTTTGATTATTATGAATATCACTTTAAATATTTAACATTAGAATCTAGTGTATTAATAAGCGAGAATATTGTAATTGGGCATTAGCCTGTAATATTCTTAGTACAATAAATAAATAAATAAATAATTGCCGTAGTAAAAAAAAAGTAAAAAAAAACTTATAGGCCTAAAGGATCTATATTCTTCACAATAGTGTTATCGTCAGCTCTACATATATATATATATTTTATATATATTTATTTATTTATTATTGTCAACTCTAAATAATTATATACGTTTAATTTTATGTGCCCGAAATTTGTTTAATTTCAAAATTGTTTAAAATACGTTTATTATGGTTTCTGGAGTGCAGAAAATTTGTTCCCCAGCAATTCATTCATATGCCTATATTTGAGTGTCGCATTTATGCAATACCGGCGACCTGGTGAAAATCGAACCTTTTCACAGAACGTAATTTTTATTTGATCTTTTTTAAGAAATCGCTTCAATACAAACTCCGGACCTGCGAGAAGTGAGTAGTATTGCTGGATTGATTCGTATGTACAAACGCGACGCTTCATTGTTATTGTAATTATCATTTGTCGTAAAAAGAAGTGAGCGTCAACTCTTTCTTCAGGAATAGAATGACTACAAAGGGATTTTACAATTTACATAATGCTAAAATTAAGCAAATTGCAGGCGGTAAGAGCACTATCGATTGCCTTTGCTTCTTTCCTCCCATTCGGTAGGAAAGAGAGGCTTTACAACAGTAACAGTGAAGCAGTGAAGTTGCTAGAAAAGAATGAATCTCTTAATGCAGTCACTCAACTGAAGCAGAAATATCCATACTTTAACACCGTGAGATATTTTTAAATGCCCGTACAGAGGAAAAAAAACTGTAAAATATTTACGCTCATTGATTATTTTTATTGTGGGTTCTGTGAAAAAACTAATACATTGTATTTTTAGGTGAAAAATGTGATAGACAAATGATGATCGGAATATTGCTTACCAGGGAGGGAAAAGAAAGTCACCCAAATGACACGTTAATGTGTGGGCAATTCTAACCCATAATAGCCTTTGACAAAAGTAATTCGTGGGTGCTTACTACTGCTAGTATCTTCACCAGACACAACATTTTCATTGAAGTTGAATATATGTTAGTTAAGCAGTGAAAATACGTCTACCAAACTCAGGCTCATTGGATCAAATCGGACTTATAAACAGACACCATGCTTTTTATCATAACACAAGTACCGGTAGATCAATTTGTTCTTGACAGCTTAGAGACCTCCAAAATCGAACAGGAGTCTCTCTGTATACAAACTACCAGCCGACCAATACGCATCGTGTTTTTGTTCTCTTATGATATATACCTAAGTATATTTTGTAAGCAATGCTAGGCATTGAAAATAGAATAAAAGAGACCTATGGCTACTTCTACTTGTGGAAAATGGAGAATCATGTTATTTGCGAAACTGTCTGTTGTTTACTGAAATTTTAAAATCCCTAACGAGAACATCAATATAAAAAATTGAGAAGCAAACCATTCTAGTAAATTTCAAAAGTCATTTAATACTACGGTTCCACAATTCATCACAATGTGACCACTTATTATTGTTAATTACTTATTAATTGTTAAATCGTCATTAGGCCATATATTTCATTTTATCTATGCCTTATTTCTAATAATGGGCTATATGATCAATTGAAGGAATGGCTGAATGCCATGAGTTAAGATTTTAATGATCAGAGAAAGATACTGGTAATGCGAATTAACGAAACACGTTCGTTGTTAAACTAGCGATAACTATGTTTTTTAATATTATTTTTGTTAAATTTTGACTTTAATGTTCCTTTAGGAATTTATAAAAGAATATCCTGAACTATTTTCTAGACTCGAAAGGATCTACATTAGATGCGCTATGAAAATGAACTTCCTAGTTCAGACATTTTACTAATTATTTTATTGGTAAATTAGTAATGTAGCCTAAATACTTGTGATTTTGAGCTAGATTTGCTCAAGTCGATCCTATTCCCTGTCGGAAGCCCTTTTATGGGGGCGTAAAAATAAAACATATCCTAGGGCCACGGATTCTACGGTTAGTTCGATAACTAAATGAAAGCACAACAGAGAGGTGTGGGATGTGGACAGGAAAAACGTTCCATCAAATAGGAATTGTACTGCGTGTCTACTGTTTGTACAAGCTCCCGACCTCTGTTGTCTCTCACAACAATCACGCCGATGAGACGACCTTTTATCTATTTGTTTTGTATGCAAAATAGCACGCATCCATGCCAAGAAACTCATTCCCGATTTTAGATGCCCTTTATCCACGTAGAAAAACATCATCACAGCATAATCACGGAAGTTTTTAAACAGTAGGCTTTTATTAAAAATTATTAGCACAGAGATAGTAAACAATAATGAAAGGATGATGTGAAGTGGATAGAGACAGTAAAACTCAGACTAGATAATCAGATCAGTAACCAGGAAAAGCGGCAGAAAAACCTAATCATTCTGGCCGGTCCCAGCATATGAGTCCACGACATTACCTGCTCAATATTTCTGCGTGAAATATTTTCATTTGAAGGGGTGATGTTTCATCCGTACACCAGTCTTCAAGGAGTCATATCGCTCTAAGTATGTATACGGCTACGGCTGTCATGACTGGCGGGAGGGGAAGATGGCTGTCTCTCTGAATACAACTCCCACCTCAGTATGCCTTTCCCCTCACACGCGTTCCACCAGTTCCAGGAAAAATATTACTGTAGTCTTCACTCATTAGGTCCATTTATAGTAAATGGTGTACAATAACCAGTTGTCAAAGTGAACCTTTGAATGAGAACATACAAGAGGAAGAGAATGAGAATGGGCAGGAGAGTGATAGAAAAACGTGAATCAAAGTTAATAAGAAAGAGAAAAATAAGTAGAGAGAGAAAATAAGAGATTAACAAAGAAATAGGAAGAAGGATAGTGAGAATAAAAGAACACTCAAGAAGAGTGAATTTGAAGGAAAACAAGACAAAATGGAGATAAAGAATTTGAAAACTGAATAGTAAGGCGAAGGAAAGAAACTAAGAGAAGATCGGAGAGGAAGAATGAGGGGGATGGGGAAGAAAAAATAAGGTTAATGAATAGAAGACAGGTAGGCCTATGGAAATCCGGATTTACCATAAAAGATTATAGCTTAATGCATACTATTTCTCTACTGCCTTATCTTCTGACATTCCACAACGATAAAATCGCACTATCAGAATTTGTTTTAATCTAAATGTTTAAAAAAAGACCTGTTAATGACTGTAATAAATAATTATAGCGAGGCGAAATTTATGGAAGTGTGTAGCTACAGTATCTGGGGCAATTAAATATAAGTATAATAAGAAAAGGGTATAGATATGGGATTTAGATACACATAAATATCAATTCCTCAATAATAATGTGTGTGTTGAAGGGTTTGTTTACTAAAATGACTGTCATGAAAAGGGTACTATATAATTTGGTTCTACCTAACCTGACCTGGGACAATCCTTGGAACTCAGGTCCCTTATCCATCTACAAGCCCCGCCATCACAGGTTATTTGGATATGAAAAGGAGAGCAGCCCTTGGCGACAATATCTTTGCAAGTTCATTCGCTAGTCTTTAAATATAAAAGGGAAGAAATTGTGTGTTTGAAATGTAATTTATTAAGCTCAATTACTGTTTTTATAGCAGTGTGAAACAAGAAAACCTGTACCTAATATCGGCAGTGAAACGAATTGTGCAGATGGGCGGGCTCTACCTCTAGGCTACCCAACGGATGAATCCCCAACCCTTTCCGTGACTTTAAAAGGTTATAGGGTATGTGTACTATACATGAAATAATGTACATATGCATAAAATATGTAAGCATTTTCTTTTAGTCATGAAAGTGGCAAAAGATAGATTTATGCTGCACCCCAGCCAAGCTCCGCCGTTTTGTTAGGTTAGGAACGTTTATGTTAGTTTAGGAGCAATATACTGAATAGCACGAGGTTTATTATGTCTCACATTGAATTTCTTCTGTGACGAAACCCTAAACCCAACCTTCCCAGGCGGGTCTCATTAGAGAGGAGCCTAGGGTGCAGTATAAAACTATTTTTTCCCATGAAAGTTATTGAAACCCCTCCCGAAATATCTGCGATTTTTTAAGGATTATAATATAATGTTACGAAATAAATAAATAAATAAATTTAGTGCTTTGATTATTACGTATATTTTCTTACATAGCACAGCAATATTAAAATAACTCTTGTAAATGTTAATTTCGAATTAATGACTGAATGAATTAATATCGCTGCACGTGTCATTCTGTTTCTGGCTATTCTGCAGTTGTTTTTTATGTGTTAATTTATAAGTGCCCTTGTGAAAATGACTCCGCTTATATACATGTCAGACGATCAGCAATATCCCACAGTATTTCGAGGATGTTCGCAAACCTGTCAGGCCTCAACTCTCGAAAATAGCGGTATAGCTACTTTTCATTTTAAATTTAGCATCTTCTGGCGAAAGGTGTAAGAAACCTTGTGGTCGTATCACAGGCTAAATTGCAGCTTACGGGGAGAATAAATGCGTAGGAACCGAATCCAGAGGACTTAAAATTCGTATAACATTATGCATATTGTGTGATCCTACTTCATTCTAAATATGTGGGTGAGTTGGGCAATGTTCCGTCAAGTCAAAAGCTAGAATATGTATTCCTAAAATATTTTTATAAAAAAAAATCACTGATCACAATAAAACTGTTTAGTTACTAAAAATAGTGTATTATGTTACAATGTGTGCAAGCACATGGAGTTGAGACAACATTATATTCAACCCCCTCCGAACAGAATTTCACCGTACGCCCATGGTCGCATCTATTCTATTAATCGAACTTACCTGGATATAAATCAACTACACAGGTTTTCATGCTTCTCCTTCAGTTTGTTCACAATATTCAGAAAACACAGTCACACTCACAAATATCACTAGAAATTCAAAACACAAGGAAATTGCTGAATATTAAAGCGAAGCATCACGACACGAACATAACCTACCCACCACGACACTCACACTGACGCAAAGGTCATCAAATGCAAAGCCTACCACCACTACGAAACAACGGAACTGCATAAAAACAAAAGACGATCGCTTTCCGTAAATCCAAGCATCGCTAGGGTACAGTCTGCTTTACTCTCAAGAAACATTATACAACAGAGGATGGTTGTTTTTTAAACTTAATTATTATGGAACAGCGATATTTTCCAAATGTGCTATCGGTAATATAGAAAAAAAGAACTCAACTCTTCCTTATTTAACGTATCGTCCCTAAGTCATATAACCTAATGTGCAGGTAGGGAAAAAAAAGCGGGCCGACTAAAATATCTAAGCTTCATAATTAAGTTCATCAATGTATCTAAGTTTCCGATATGAGCCACTGCGCATGCCTAGCGGCATTCACAGGCTAGCAGGAAATGTATTGAAATTTGTTCTACAGCCGATAAATTTATTGAAGTGAGAAATAATTTCACGTTATTTGCATTGTTTGTGAAAACAAACGTTTCCGTTAAATCTCTTATATTTATTTACGTATCACAATGCTCTGAATTCAACTACAAGAGTCGGTCCGCCTTTTTCCCCCCTACCTGTACACATTGGGTAGATTTTCTTTATTGTTCTTTTGTTCAATTTTTCGTTACATCAATATACAATCTCTCATTAACTATGTATACCCCAAATAAATTTTATATTTTATTCTTTAAGTCGTGATAAGCAATGATAAATTTGTTTTGACTATTTAGAGGAAAAGAAACATTAAAGGAAAATGGGAAAAAATCATCAGATGTAGGATATGTAGTTTTTCTATTTTTAATTTAATTAAAAGTTATGAACTCATGTTCATGTAACGAGCCGTGGTTATAGGACTCTCGTTTCAAATACTGTGACATTTTTTGAACACAAGTGTCGAAAAGTTGTTGGGAGCGGGGTATGGCCTATGGTCGAGGGCTCCGGGGGTGGTGGAGGGCAATTTTTATTTTAATTTTTTTAATATATTTTTTATTTTTTTAAATTTTGTTCTTCTATGTCAGTTTCGTACGTAATTTTTTACCGATGCTTTCTTTTTCTCTCCATTTTATTTCCTTTTTCATCTCTTCTATTAGTTTAGCTTCCCTTTTCCTCTCTTTGGTTCTTCTTGCTTTCCTGAATTTCTTTTCTTGTTCATTCCTTATAGTATATTGTTCCATTTCCCGTTCTATCTTTCTTTACTGTTTCGTTAATTTTATTTTCACATTTTATTCATTTTTCTACAATTGTATTTTTCTATTCTTCCTTATTAGTTTCTTTTATTTGAAGTTCATCTTTTTTATTTTCCTTTTTTTTTCTATTAACTTGCTCTTCTTATTCAGTCTTCTAATCCAGCCCCAGTCAAATTTGTAAACAATTGCCGAATCGGAAGGAATTCAGGTAAGAGACCGATCTATTTATTCATTGATTGATTGATATAGTAAATGAAGTTCACAAAGCTTTGAATATATGTACGGTATTTACTCTATAATCTTTAAAGGTAATAAGTTTAATAGAATACTGCCCACTGATCCTTGAAGTAAATGATCGCGCAGTTCATCATAACCTATGGATTCCGTGAAAAAAGTGCATGATTCCGATTAGAACAAACATTGCCGGGATTCACACCTGGCTTGAAGGATTCAAGGCGCTGTAGAATAAATCCAGTGAAAAAAAAAAAACAGCGGCAAAGGGCATTCGCTTTGATTCAAATTTACGAATACTGCTTAAGGGCGAAGATCAATAGAAACTCCATCCACAGAAATAATTGATTGCTCAACTTCAATTTAAACTATGGATATAGCGAAAAGGAAAGTTCTCACACAACTCGTTCATATAAACAAAGGGGGCATAGTGGTGGGCAATAAACGTCAAGATGATAAAAACTGGGACTACTCGGAGGAGTTGAACTGCTGGCCACGTATGTTAGTGGCGCGCTCGGAATATGAAGATACCTCAACAAGAAACTCTCTTCCATGTGCCATCCCGCAATTTTTCTAATTCATCTTCACAACAACTTCGTGCCAAACTTGGGTCAAAACACTCAAGATTTTCTCGATGGCCCCTTTTTACGCTGCAGTAATAACATGGCCTCAGTCTTCTAGGCTAGTATATTCTATCACTGATTTATGCCCAATGGATGAGATTAAGCCTACTAGGTATTTAACTCTTTATTTTAATGTTTAAAATGCTTACTTTAATAACATCTGACTAGATCAAATGTTTAGACAAAGTCCGCCTATATACCACTATTATATTTGAAAACAACAGCTGAAGCCTGCAGGAGATATAAGAGACCAGTTAATTAAAAAACACGTTTTAAAATTAACTTTTATTTTATTATTGTAAAAGTACCTTTAGTGTATTAATTTGTCTATCACTTAATAAAAGAGAGTAAAATAACCCAAAATGGGATCTGGATTAATTACACTGAGCTCAATGTATTGTCAGTTGAATATTGTTTGCAATGATAAAAGAATAAAAATTAAATCTTACAAAGTATTTCTTCAAAGAAAAATCTACCTAAAAATATATACTTCAATTCAGAAATTGCCAAGAAAAAACTGACTTCAACAGACATACGTAATCAGTGCATATTATTAGATTAGGGAATGCTTTGAATTCTTTGCAGAATAACGATGGTAGGGCAATGCCAATAGATAGCCTATCTGTTGACAACGGCGGAATTTCTGTTCACTTGATTCCAATCGCACCAGTCCTTCAGACCTATTCAGGATGTTAACATACAACTAGCAACCTCATCTGAAAATGTTAGTCATTCATGAAACAGAAGTATACGACGAAGAAAATGGAAAATACATGAAGTTTCGCATAAAACATGAGACCGACAACTTACTAAGCCTGGAACAGTATTATATCTGTATGTTTAACATTAACGTCACCTGGTTCAGTATGTTAATTTTATTTATTGCAGGAATGTAGCGTAGAGAACCTGCGAATAGCCGCTGTGAATTAGTTCCATGTGTGTGTCCTGCTGAAAGGGTGGAAATTAGTTAAGAATAAAGCTGTTGGATGGAAACAAATGTGTGTTGGCTCAGTGTAGCAGGTGGTACAACTGTTTCTGCGGTCGCTGGGCAAATCCGAGCTTCTACAAGATACACTCAACAGCTATTACTTTGCTCTAGCTTAGTGGCTGGGGTTCAAAACCCAACATCCTGTAAAAATTTCAAAACAATCGAAACAGCCAAAGAGCCGGGTCTTTGTGCAGGCCCTAGTGATGTTTTTAATGAATTTCTTGCCATTGTCAGTACGAATAATCAGAAAGATGACCAAACTTTTTCACATTACTAATTTGAATTGGCTTCTAAATATATTTTATTCAACAGCACTGATAATTTCACATTACTCAGGCAATTATCATCACTTCCGTACAATATTGAGAAAAGGTTACAAAAACGCAAAGTATAATATTTAAATGGCAACCGGAGGATTAGAGTGAAACAATGATATGTAATGAAAGCAATACTTCTAATCAGGAATGTCAGCCTGGGTGGCGCAGTCGGTATCGCGCTGGCTTTCTGTGCTCAAGGATGCAGGTTCGTTGCCAGGCCAGGTCGATGGCATTTATGTATGCATAAATGTGACAGGCTCATGTCAATAGATTTACTGGCATGTAAAAGAACTCCTGCGGGACAAAATTCCGACATACTGGCGACGGTCACAGGCCTAAGTTGCAGTACATCCCCGTCGTTAAACAACCATATACCAAACAACTAATCAGTAATAGGCCTCATAATATATGCATATGCGGTATCGTCCAATCTGTAGAAATTTTGCATAGAGTAACACTTACAGCACACTTTATCAGCAGTCATTTGTTTTCAAACAATTAGTGAAATTAATGTTAAACGAGATATTTTCATTTTTAATATCCCCGTCACTTTTAAACCTACATAAATTTTCTGCTATACGAATTAATTATATCCTAAAACCCTCTCGGAAGTATATATATTATGAATACGAAAGAAGATGTTTTGTTTTGTACCTCGGTCATATTTCAATTTGATCAGAATTTAATTTGTTTAAATGTTACGTTATTTTTACATTTAACCGACTTAAAATTAAATTTAAGACTTAAAAATTTAAGAAATCATTCATGCAGCGTGAGCTACAAGTATCGGCTATACAGAACAAAACTTCTTCAATTATGAAGTAAATTGTATAGACCTACTGGCTTTATTTTAACTTTAGGAATCAGTCTATAAGCCAACATACTGTAGATTACTTATAATTTGTGCATGCTACAATTATAACTACCTATCCAGTGGCGTTATAAAAAATGTTGGTCATCTCTGTCTTTCCAAATTCATATTTCAAGGACTATGCTCATTAACTATTCGAATTCCAGGCTGCTATTGAATTTCGTAGACCGATTAAATGAACGATTAATAATGATTACTAGATCGTCTGATGTTAATATTGTGACCTACTTTGTGAGATGAGGAAGACGATTGATTACTAGGAGAGAGCTCAAGAAAGGAGGAATAGCGGTGCACCTGGGAGGTATGCAAACAGCAACTCGTCTGTCTCGCTTAACAAGCTAATTAGCGCGGTAGCAGTGTAGAGACGGGCAGGAAACAAATGACAGCCAGGTTTGCACTCCTATACTTTTCAAAGTGCGAGAAAAAAATCATGGAATATCTAGGGGAAATGGCTAGGAATAAATTGATGCAGAAAAAATTAGTAAATCCAAAAACAATTTCATTTAAAACTATATAAGTTATGACATTATTATCTCTAACCTCAATCAATCAAACAACGAATCAGTAGAACACTCAGTCTTTTACTCAGCAATTTTTGAGCGCTGCTTCGAGACAGTTTTCCATCAAGTAGGCCTACATGTTACATGTTGTACAACCGCGGTTATAATAAAAAGGAAAATTTAAGGCTTTAACATTATGAAATGGCTCAAAACTTAATCTATGTTAAATTTACAAAACGTAGATTACTCTTGACCGCCGGCGTGGTCTTATGATTAGCGTCGCTGTCTACAGATCCATCGGCCCGGGTTCGATCCCTGGTACCTCCTCGTATTTTTATGAGGTAGGCAGGTCTGGAACGGGGTGCACTCCGGTCACTGACGCAGCGGTCTGGGGGTACCTTCAGTATGACTCTATTTATATATTCATGAATATTTTAAAAATATATACTTTATAGACAGTCGAAGGTAAAAGAAACACTCTTAACGGTATATGATATTAACTAAAAAGAGATAATTTTTTCACTCCAGGGTAACCAACTTTGATTTCCTCACGTAGAAAATACTTGTTAAGATAAAAATATTTGCGTATGATTATTAAACAGACTCGGTTTGATAAAAGTTGAAAATTTTTAAACTGAATGTGAAATAACTCACAGTGATAGCAGCAATCGTCATATTTGGTGGGCGAAAAGCTTTGTTCTTAAGTTGGCAGTCCTGTACCAGAAAATCAATAATAGCTGCCCATGCGCTCATTATAGTTGAATCTACGGTGCCCTTATGAGCTTGTTTCGCAAACATAACCTATTCCCAAAACAAAATCTCGTTTTTAACACTTCGATCATTATTAAAATTTGAAGTTGTATAACATTTTTGTACTCTCTTTAAAACCATGGAGTTAAGAGAACTGAAACAATTTATTTCAGACAGTCAGCGACAAGTAGAAGAAGGCAGAGGGAGATAGGGGTAGAGAAAGAGAGCAACGGAGATAGAGACATGGACAGAGAGAGAGAGGGAGGTAGGGGAGAAATAGAGAAAAAGTTACACAACTACAGACATTCGTGAGGAAAGAAGAGAGTGTTGGTTGATCTGACAACAAGGGGTGAAGTCACAATATTGTTACATGCAGAGAGCTGGCAGGGTGAAAGTTTGTGTGGAGGGGATGGACTTAATCGTGCTAATAGGTACCCCTCACCCACTTAATTGGAGTGAGAGAACTGCTTGATCAGATGCCGGCGTTAAATTGCTCGGAAACTTTCCGGGATTTAACAGTTAAGAGTCTTAAGTATTTTTTAATCGCCACAGACGTGGAGGAGGTTTTAAATCCGGACGCTGCATTTTTCACTTCTCCACAGTGTTAACCTAAGCATCATCCCACCCACTATTCTTCTCTGTTCCCTAATCCAATCCTCCGCATTTTCTTGTTATTCCTGCACGCTATTATTCTTTCGAAGAATGATTTTTCAGCTAACTATTGATATTTATTTATTACCCAGTGAAACTTAAGAGAAAACGTTATCCATATAGGTATAAAAAAGTGTGTTCATAACAGTGCTGTAGTCGAGTCTCTTCAGGGCCGATATGTGGTATCGGCATCAATAATAATTTGAAAAAAAAAGTGTACGCTATTTTTTACCTAATATCTAATGAGAACACAACTCTGTTATGATATTAATAATTAGTTTTAAAAGTAGTAAATATTGCATAATTATATAATTCATTTAATGCACAATAGAAACTACCAAAAATAGTTTTACAATTGAGGGGCTCATGGCAAAATGATACTTTTTTTACTAAAATTCAAACTAATGCTGCTTTCTACAGAAAACAGCAAAACTTAAAATAGAAAGTAAAGTTAAGTAAAGTGATCCCTACACAGGCGATAGAGGCCCTTATGGTTTCGGGAGGTTGAGGCTCTCAGAATTGGAGGTATTCGGTATTCGGCACGTCTAAGGTTGTCAGCCTTACCGTCCGCCTTAACCCACACCGAATGCTCCTGGTACTCACCCCCACAACCACAGTGCCACCAGAAGAATTAGATCAATGGAAAAATCCCCACGCCCTCATCGGAATCGAACCCGCAACCTTCCGGTTTGTAGCGGTGTGCCTCAAACAACTACGAAACGGCAAAATTTATTTATTTTTTCTAAATATTTCAGAAAGTTTCAATAGAAGTACAAACTAACAGGGTAGTTGATCTTTAAAATAAAAATATAAAACAAGTATAAAAACTATAAAAAAAATAATGAAAAAATAAAAAAAAATAAAAAGAAGCGTTGTCAGATTTTCCTGTTAGCAAGACGATTTAAAACCTCATAGTGTAGAGGTAGAATTACGTACCGTATACGTAAAACGATTACAGTTCAATACTGATTTTAAAAAGTCATCAATAGATGAAGAGAGAACAGCACAAGAAATGGATACCTAGAAGATAGTAAGTGAGATATTTATAAAATCTCTATTGTTAAAAGCACCATCATAAATGGTTAAAATACACAGCCGAACTTACTGTAAACGTTTATTACCGATTCGGATATTGTTCCCAAGCAGTAAGTACTAAAAGCTTAACCGTTCGCAAATAAAAATAAAAAGGTTAGTCATTACATGAGAATACTGACGGAATTTGAGAGAAGGGGGATCGATTTTCACGTCGTTTAAGGTGGAACGGAATTAGATGCGTGACAGAGGGGGGCGGGCTCGAGTCGGTAATGAGGTAAACTGCAATCCAAAGTTCCATGGCCTCCATTAAACTCCCCTTCTTTTCCCTACAAAATTTAATATTCTCATTTATTTTCCACTCCTCTTGTTATAATGTTTTACGATCAACTTCTATAGTTTTTGATGTTCATTAAATCTATTTCAATAATCATTTGTGTCTAATGCCTCTTAAGTTATGACTGAGCTATTAATTTCTTAAGTTTTTGGATGACGACTGTAGAAATAGATTATGGTCTCTAATTTTCACGTCCATTAACGTTAAAGAAGAGGAATGTGTACTAACGAATTTAGTTTTGAGTTTTATGTATTGTAACTAATTATTTATTTTATATTTTGACCTGGCCAATTGTACTGTACTTAACGGCTCAATAAACATTATTATTATTATTATTATTATTATTATTTAATGTTTAACATGCAAATTGCTTATTTCATAGTTCTTCTACTAACGGGTCCTCAGGGTTGGGCTGTGCAAAGGGCTAATTATCCATACGTATAGAACTTTACATTACTGAAGTAACCAGACATTTGAACGGAACAAGCATTGTGTACTTTAAAATTAACTTGAAGCATTCATTTCCAAAACTTTTCTGATTAAGAATACTTTAGGAGAAAAATTCCTTTAACATTAGGATTCAAACCCGTGACCTTTGACTTTCTGTGCCGACGCTCTCCCAACTGAGCTAGCCAGAGTTCGATTCACAGTGTCAGATGCAATCTCTCACCTATGATTACCCTTATACTTCACCGAAAAACATTTATGGTACATCAGAATAGAGAGGCACACTGTTATTATACAGTAACTTCTAAGATATAGACATACATTCATGAAACCATAAAATAATGCTTTCGTTGAACATTATAAGAGAATATTTTAGAAGACATTTTCCTCTGGTTTCGCGAATGGCTGACAGAACTGAATGTGTTCTGCAGCAATGTGTGCACTTACTCAAGCATTAACCACGCCTAGCATAAAATAAATAGTATGTAAATGTTTGATTTTCACATCAGATATTTAATAAATAATTCTTTCAAGCGTTTCTGATGATAGCCTACTATACAGCTCGATTTTGAAGCTGTGAGATTTTCTGTTGGGTTGTGGAACCAACAATTATAGCTATGTACAGATAAGTAAAAATAGATATTCATCGCTGATATCCCTCTTAATCCCGTGATCTCTGTTCGCCCTTTCCCCCCCTACAAAGTCATCCGACTGATGTTGTTTTCCCTTCAATCATATCAAGCAATCCAAATTCCACTTCCGCATTGAATTCCTGATGCACTTATTTTAATTTGACTAGGCTTTCTGTCTACTATTCAACCGATGGAATACTGTATAAAATAATCAGTTTATACAGCACTCAAACTGACGTATGCTTTCACGGAAACACAGCCCATAACTTTATTTCCGGGGCAAACAAGTATTCTCATTTTATTTATACTACCTCGAATCCTGTAAACAAAAGGAAGGGATTTCCGAAGAATTCCGGAAGCGATCGTACCCTACGTAGATGGTTTCTATCATAACAGACCTAGTATGTCTACTGTCTATATTACTTTCATTAACAAACAAAACGGCTCCTGTATTTGCAAGCCACCTCTGGAGAAGAGGTAAAGCTAAAAATACGATGTGACGTTATTGGAACTTAAACTGTATGATTTTGACAATATTAATTTAGTAAAATAATCTATTAAGAACTATGAATATGGTGTCATACAAAACTAAGTTACCGAGTTATTCGGGAGCAGAAACTTAAAAAAATTGAGTTACCATGTTTTCCCTCCTGGGCCCTGTTTAATAGAATTTGATAACAATATAAGTTAATAATACTAGAAATCATAATATTATTTATTAGTTAACAGAAACTTCTTTCAAAGAGATACGAACACTACTCATAAAACTTCTGCACTAATATTATCAGCTCATTAGTCAGCTGATTGATTTGGACGATATGTCTGGATTATTGTTTGTGTTCTTTCCCTTCTTCGTCCTTTTGTCAACACTATTTCAAAGCAGAACGGCCTACATATATGTTCATAAAACAAATAATAACTAGCTCTAAGAAATGAATAAATCTGCCAGACACTTATTTAAGATAGCAGTAGGCTTATGTACTAAAATCGAACCTCAAATCCTAAAAACTTGTTATGACAAAATTCCTTTGATAGCGTATGTAAGCCTTTTCTTAATTGATAATTAAATCAGAGTGATTCATTTTCCACAAATTTAAGATCACGATATCTGAATTACATGGGTTTAAGAATAAGTTATTGGTCCAAAAATACTTATGGAGAAACCCCTGATATTATCAGTAAATTTTATTAGTTCTGAAGTCTACGAAACAGTTTACTAATAATATTAGCAGTATTTACTAATAATTTAGAGCCATGAACTCATAACTAATACTATCAGAAAATATTATTATGAAACAGAAGACTATTAATAACTAATATTAAGTATTTGCTAATAATATGAGTGTAAAAGGTCTCCGAAACAGGGCCCTGGACTCATATTATTTAAATATTAATAATTTTGGTGTGGTTTATTTCACAATAGTCTATATCTAGCCTGTTAATGCATGTTCGGGGTGGGGGTGAATTTTGTGATACTCAGCCAATGCAGACTATTACAATATTTGCATTCTTTTACGAAGAACAGTCATACCTACAAGGTTTCGTATGAACGTATTTTCATTCTCTGCCACTGACATGCACGAACACTACACCACTTACTTCTAGTCTTATCTATATAGTCATAGCCTGTGAATTTATATGTTGATTGCTTGCACGAGATGTTTATTTGGCAGCCCGGTAGAGCTGTATTGTTTATTGGAGGGCGCTAAACACAGACAAACTGACCAGCCAGTAGACTTGTGCATTGTTTGTTCATCTCACATGCTGAGAGCTTTCTCTTGTTCTTCGCTTTTTCTTTCATCTCTTGGGATACGTAATTCCGATCACACTTACTCGCACTCAGTGGTCCGCACTCCTACCATGGTACGTGAGATGACTTACGGGGGGGGGATGAAATTCCATTGGAGAATCGGACACGGAAGGGAAGAGATTTCTGGGACAGGTTCACCTTGTGAATGGTTCAGAATAGTTTGATTTAAGGGGGACATACTGTTTCGGTGAAATTCATGGGTATTTCATTATTTTTTCCTCAGCAATGAATTTCTCTACAATCTTGCAATCTGACACACTCTTTATTGACTACTTCTACAATTGCATTGTATTTTCAAAATTGATCATACTGTTACAGTTATGTGTAATTATCGTTATAAAATGGCAGCCACGTTTCGTGCACTATAATGCCGTCTCCGTGATAATTGATATTTGTGGAAGTTATCAAGGAAACGGCATTTTAGTCCATGAAACGTGGCTACCATTTTGAAACGAAAATTACTGGTAATTGTAACAGTTCGATTAATTTTGAAAATAGTATGTAATTGTAGAAGTAGTAAATAAAGAGTATCCAGATTGAAAGATTATAGAGCAAATCATTGCTGACGAACAAAACAATGAAATTCACCTATTTCTCCCTCTGAATTTCACCGAAAGCTGTATGTCCCCTCTTAAAGCAATAATAAAAAAGGCAAAAATATTCCTGCTTAGGTATTAAATTTGGTACATTTTACATTAAAATTGCTTAATTTATTACGTTATTGTTATTGATTTAAAATAGGACGATCAATTTAGATTGCCGATGGAAGATGAAATCGCTGTATTTACACCTACCGATGACGGGGAGTGCTGTGAGGGATGAGAATTTCTTCTTGGATATACAGCTTGATCAAGAAAGCATATCCGCGTTCATAGTTCTATTTTGTACTTACAGAATACCGAAGGACCTGAAACCCAGTTACACCTAATTTTTCAGCCCCTCCGTCTGCGGTATCGACAGACCTTTCAGGTAATCCGGTTTCACTATGCACAGCTGATCGCAAGAATAATTCTACAAGCTACAAAGAAACCTGCGCCGAACAAAGCTGCTGCAAGTGATTGCAAGTAAATATTAATTGGTAGGCGTTAGAAAATTTTGGATTTCAGAAATGAATTCAGCGCATCTCATTTAGTGAAAATTACAGGGTTTCATCTAAAGGACAGAACAAAATGTGTTAGTACATGACAACTTTTGTCAGTATAATAAAATTATGAATGTAGATACAAAGTGTAAAAACAAATTGGTGGATACTAGAAAAATTTGGATTTCAGAAATGAATTCAGCGTATCCCATTTGGTTTCATCTAAAGGGAAGGAAAAATTTAAAATTGTTGCACACTGTTACTAACTATCAGTATTTTATAATCATTATATGATATTCGTCGTTGTTATTGTTAATATAAATTATTTTCGTTTAAGTGTAATTTGGTAGCAGATCGTTGACCTACTTCCATTTAAATTCAAGAGAAAGTAATTTCAGTCATTTGCCTTTGAGTGAGGAAAAACCCTCAGTTTGGCTCACATGGGGATCTTTACCTTCATCTCCTGAATGGGGTTCGCAATATCACTTCCCGGGCCAACCAACAATATTACAGTATTATTTACTTAATTCTTTATATTCTTCATGATCCCTTAAAATAATTTCAAACAAAAAGTTCCAGACATTAGATGTAGATATTTCCACTTATAAGACATATTGAACCTACGAACTCTTGAATGTTCCTCGGTGATTGTTATTAGAAAAATAAAGCATTTTGTTTACAAACAGCAAGCATAGTATGAATGGAGCAGGTATAGCGAAAAAAGTTATAAGAAAGTAGATACACTCCAATTGCCTAATTCATGTTGATGGTCATGACGATTATTATTATTATTATTATTATTATTATTATTATTATTATTATTATTATTATTATTATTATTATGCTGATAGGAATGGGTTTGGGACTCTGAGAATTTCGAGAAACCGGTTTCCTACTGTGTGTGAATTACAATTACACGCCAGCAGTGGAGAAATATCATGACATGAGAACGGGGATGTTTTGTGGTTTAGGGAAACAGTGGCATATGTCAAGTCTCGCAACTAGATGCTAATGAAGATACGGATGTGAGGAAAGTGCTGATAACAAATGGATTCATAATAGTGACAGTCGCAGTTATTTATAATAAGTAATATAACGAGAGGTCTGGAAGTTATCGATAAATTTATCTTGCGAGAATCGGGTCCATGAGTTATACATTTATCCTTAGCGAATCCAGACTTTGAGTTACACTTATTGCTACTGTTAAGCAATACCCACAGAATTAAGCATGTATTGATTAATGAATACTATAATTACAAAAAATAATAAAACACATTGCTATTTGGCACTATAAAAAGATGTTTAAAAACAAAGCAAAAATAGACACAATATTATAATATTATAAAGTAATGTCGATGCCAAAACTATTATATTATGGGAGTGAAACTTGGATCATGACAGAGAAAAATAAAAGTAAACTTGAAGCAAGTGAAATGAGATTTTTAAGAGCAGTCACTGGCTATAGGAAAATAGACCATAAAAGAAGTGAGAATATAAGAAGGGAATTGATATACATATATAATCAGAATGATAAAACTAAAGAATATAGAACCAAGTGGATAAATCATATACAAAGAATGGATATAGAGAGACTACCATTAAATTTTAATAATTATAAACCGACAGAGAAAATAAATATTGGATGACCTAAAAAACGATGGCATGAACAAGATATGTAGATTGCTACAGACAATAATGTCTAATGCGTGAAGGAAGAAGAAGAAGAAGAAAAAAAGCATTGTTATTTGTAAGCAAGATACGCAATCTATATAATTGTTATAACATATCTCGCTAACATTTTTATTTTTATTTTTTAGATTAACTTCTTTAAATAACTAATAATGTCGTGTTATTGACAATGTATTTATTATTATACGAGATTTAAAATGCTTCACAACAAATATAGCTTAATTGTACATTGTTTTAATATTTCCTTTCTGCTCATACGCAGCTTATAGGTAATTTATATTTATAACAAATCATTGTGTTCAATGATTCATTGTTTTTGTTTAAAAAAGCTATACGTGTGAATTTACATAAAAAAACAAGTGCACGTAAGTGCAATAAATTGGAAGTGATAAATTATTACGATAAACATTTGTGATTGATTGAAACTTCACATATTCTTATACTGGATAGGTCAGTGATTTAGAAGCAAAAGGGACAATGCATAATAAATTTTAGGTTTTAGATCTCAAGCGGATAGAACAAACACTTCTCGCTAATAGACCACCATCGTGTTATGAATATCCCTAGTATGGATTACATTTATTTGCATTTCATGGTTGTTATAATTAGTAATAAGAAAGAGGTTCAGGTGACCTAGAAAAGGAAAAGGAGTAAGAAATTTAACGAAAATAGAATGAGGATTATAAACAAGGGGAGCAGAATGGAATGTTAATGAACCTGGTGTGAACAAGGATAAAAATAAACTCTCTTCGGTATTCTTGAAACTCTTTCAGAAGACTAATTATTACAAATTTTAAAAGAGTAATAACGGAAAATACTACACTCTATGGTGCCCATGAATATGCAAGATTCTCTAGTGGACAAAAAAGGAAGAGTAATAAAGTTGTAAAATTTATCAAACGGTGGTTAGAGTCCGAAAGGTCAGTCATTTGGCATATAATATTATGTACTCATAAAAAAATAATAATAATAATAATAATAATAATAATAATAAAAAAATGAACGGATCTTGTGATAATTCGAATCGAGCTCATTTACAATCATCGAGTTCTTTTCGGAAATTAACGGAAACTATAGTTTGGATTGCCATCCATTTTACGAGGGCCTACTGCGCAACTAGACCAGTGAAGAAAGGATGAAAAATGGGCGCAAGACTTACTAGGATTTCATCATTAATTTGTTGTAGATCTGTACTTGATTTATTGCAAGTTCCTGTAAATTAAATGTTTAACATGATTTTGGAGTTGTTACAATATTATTTATCTCCATCCATCGTAAGAAATAATTCAGAACGAAATTAACGGAAACTATAAATTGTAGTAAAATTAAACTTAAATTAACTTTAATAGGAGGAAAGATGTTCATAGCTATGGACCTAGGAATAGACATGCTCATGAATTATTATTATTAGGGATGGGTCCTCGATACTTTCGATACCTCGATACTCTCGATACTTGCATGATATCGGCATCGAGCGATACTTCAGAAAACTCGCTCGGTACTTTTTCGATACTTTGGTAATTCTGCAATTTAAGGAATACGGTATCTCTTTCTACTTTTACTAGTCTACTAGACATAGTAAATACTTCTATTTCACCTTGAAATGGGGAAAACCACTCTGTGGCTTTTGTCTAGTCATAAATAAAGACTTTCCTACTTTTAAAATCAACGCAGAAGGGATTCTTAATTGTTTTGTTTCCTGTCAAACGTTTAGTTTTAATGTGGAGTTTAAAAATAATTAATTATAGGCTACTGATGATATTACATTCTGTCTCATGAAATATGCACACTTAATTAATTTATTTGGTATTACACAGTTCTCTCAACTTTTAATTTTTAATGTACCTATTTATTGAAACTGGAAATGTTGACGGTATCGAGGGAAAAATAATGTATCAGTATCGAGTATCGAGAAAATCTGGTATCGACCCATCCCTAATTATTATTATTATTATTATTATTATTATTATTATTATTATTATTATTATTATTATTATTATTACTATTATTACACTCTGTAGGCCTACATGAAGTCGACATTTTGGTAGTCTATACTCATAAAGTCATCAGAATATATTCAAAATCTTCCTCTTTTATTTTCCTTTGGTAACATCGTAACACTAGTTTGTCAGACAAGGGAGCGCGTATCGCAAACTTATAGGTTCCAAATTTTTGTTTTTTTACTTTGGTTTAAGAAATTTGTGTAGTAAGATTAATTTCGGTTTTAAGATTTTTAAAAATATGACTTTGATTTTGAAGTTATTAATAAGCACAAGTTCTCGGACGGACATCCGGCTGAAATCCTCGCAATCCAACCTTTAAACAACGCTCTCTGTTGCCATCCTCAGGGAGTGTGACATTCGTCGTTTCTGAGGATTACAGCTTGGAGTGCTTAGACATTATCACCCGGATGATTTCCCGAGAACTTGTAATTAAGATTATTTTTTCTTTCGATTTATTTCACAGAAATATAATCACTAGGCGATATTTAGGAACCACTACTTTAATTGAATAATAGATACAGATTAGGTTTTTATACTTTGCTGCTTCATGGTTATAGTCGGCCGCGGTGTTCTAGAGGTAGTGTGCCTGCCTCTAGGTCGCGGGATGAAACCCGGCCGCGGTCGATGGAATTTTCAGGACGTAATAAACCTGAGCACGGAGTCCTCCGGGAGGGACTTTAAGCTGGGGGGGCCATGTCGGAGATTTACTTCACGTAAAAGAACTCCAAGCCTAAATTAGAGGCTCTGGACAAAATTTCTCGGCCCTTTCACGTCCTAGTAATACCTTAGTTTCCGGAGGGCCTTACCACCTCTCTCTCGGAAAATAAGCGTAACAAAATTAGTATAGGTAATGAAAACTCCACTTGGTTCCCTATTCCCCAGCATAAGGGATTACAGGAACGAGTCAGTCAGTGAGTTAGTTCATGGTTATACCAACTTAATTGGTGGATTCGAAAATTAATTGGTTCCACTAATATTAGTAGTATAGATATAAAGCGAGGATTTTCCAAAAAAGTCCGGCTAGAAGCAAATTTATAATACGCCGTGTTAGGTAAACGACATGAGCATGAATGTCTTGCTTTCTATACAGCTACAGATACCGACGCAATGAACATCACAACATTTATAAAGATTGCCCATTAAAAGATATCGCGAAAAGAACTGTATGTTGCAGTTTTGTAAATTCTCTGCAGGGTGACTATATTTAAGAGCGAGAGATTCATATACAGTTAGAATGCAAAATAAATTTGATAGGAAATATCACGAACGTCCTAGAAAAATAAAAATAAAGTGTCAAGAAAAAAGGAAAACTTAACAGAAGACAACATAGTAATAAAAACTAAGTACCCATATAATGGAACAGAACTAAGAAGAAATAAAAGAGAGAAGGATGGAGAATCCGTTACAGGGTTGGAGAAACACGCTTTGTGAAGGAAGTGGTATTTCATCCAGTGTAATATCTCTCCTGGTTACAGAATACATCCGATGTAATTTGTAAGGCCGTATTGATATGTATTTTAATTAACAGTGAAAGAATGGAATGGAAACAGAAGGAAACAGCACGTTTCTTGTAACATACAGAAATGAATGTTATCTTGCGTAATAAAAACAAAGATACAGCAATAATAAATGCGGAAATGGTATTACCAAGGTAGGATTTCTTTGCACGGCAAGAAAAAAGGAACGATGTGAGAGTAAGATCGGCGTAAGATGTCTGCAAAAAACAAGGTTCAATAAGAAAAAAAGATGTTCATTCTATTAGCATATCCTGTTAAACTTACGTTTTTCCAAACATTAGGGAAGAAAATATAACTTTATTTTGACGAGTAAAATCGGGTATTACAATTCATTATTTTCTATATAAACACGAAAATAGAAATATTAAATACGTGAATTAAAATATATTATATATTAAATACATATATTATATATTAAATACATATTATATATTAAAATATATTATATAAGTAATAAAACCGAGACTCTATTAGCCTACCTATTAATGCCCAACGTATGATATTTCATATGCATAAAATATTTTAAAAACATAATAATTAGACTGCTTTATTTATCGAATTGTATCCCATTGCAGCGGCATGCAGCTCTCTGAAAGCTTACTCAGGATCTAAGGTTGAAAACATTTCATTTACATTTAGGCCTACACACTGCAAACTAGTGGTCATTGAAGTGAGTGCTAGCTTCTGATGAGAATTATAATGTCTCACCGGTAATTCTTGGCTTATTTATTATATTAGTATCAATACAATTCGTTAAATTATGTTGCTAGCATAACGAGGACACTATAAAGTCTTATATAAATAAACAATATTGAGGAAATAATTTATGCGATTGAATATGTCAGCGTATGAAATTTCATACGCTGGGCATTCACAAGTTGATACTTTTCAGATACTACCGGGAAAGCATTGCGAACGATGCGAAGGCTATTCTGTATATCTTAGGCTTGCCGCACACGGAGCCACTTGTGGTCGCCACCGGTGGCGACCACTTGTGGTCGTGTTTGGCGCACACGGGACCACTTGTGGTCGCCACCGGTGGCGACCACTAGACGCTAAACACGACCACCGGTGGTCGCCACTTTATCCAGAAATATTTCCTCTTCTCTCGTCAGTTGCAGAATGGATCCCGATTTGGAAGCACTAGTTGCAGTTTTGCTAGTGAATGCCTTTCTCTTAAATCATCTGCAGAAGTGAAATGTTTGGTGATTATTACTGATCAGAATTTGAAATGAGATAAACACATTCCATATATATATATATATATATATTATTATATATAATATATAATATTTTATTATATAATAAAATATGAGAATCAATACATAAATTTGTAAGTCTCCGTAACTGTATGGCCATTAACCTTCTAAAAGTGGTTTATTTAGCCCTAGTCGAATCCGTTATTCAGTGTGACATTATTGGATGAGGAAGCATTTCTAAAATTTTTCTACTCCATTAACTTTATTAGAAGAACGCATAATCAAATTTTGTTTAAAAAAGTGACTGGACTAACCAGCAGAGCTTAATGTATTTAACATTAAGATAATTTATAGTCAAAATAATTTATCCCAAACAGAACATCAGGCAATCCTAAATTTTGTATGTACGTGCACTAGACTTTTTAATAAAAAAGTATTAATGTATAAAAGTTGACCGCCGGCGTGGTCTTGTGGTTAGCGTTGCTGACTACAGATCTGTCGTCCCGGGTTTGATCCCCGGTACCTCCTCGGATTTTTGTGAGGTAGGTAGGTCTGGAACGGGGTGCAATCAGCCTCGTGATTCAAATTGAGGAGCTACTTGATAGAGAAATAGCGGCTCCGGTCATGGAAACCACCATTAACGACCGTGGGTGACGGCATGCTGACATCATGCCCCCCCCCCCCAATCCTGGCATCTGCCTGGGATAGATGACGCAGCGGTAGAACTTGTATCTTCAAGGATGTAGCGCCATGGAGTATAAAAGTTAGCTTACATGCAGATTTCTTTTCTATTACACTCATCTCCTGAAAGTCTGGAACAAACAGTTGGCACATTTATTCCAGGATTTTGTTTTATCTATCATATTACTGTAAATTAACACGGAATATCACAAATAGCTGTTTTCATATTGTACAACTCAGAACAGCAACTGTCGTGATAAACTTTTCTTGATCAATCTGTTGTTTATTCTTTCAAACGACAAGCATTTTTTTCACGCTCAGTCAGATGCAATGTTGATACTGCATCTATTTGTTCTCTCTCTGCCACAAACAATAAACTCGTTGATCCAAAAATGAATCCTGAAGCTTTGCTGATTACCGTAATTAATACGAGTGTGTTATTTTCTTAACATCGTCCTTCCTGCTTTCCTTCTCCCATTAATTATTAATTGATTTGTTCTTTACTTCTTTTTTAATGCTTTTTTAATTTTAATTTCATTGTTACTTAGTTTATTTTTCGTGCTGTTTCTGCTTATCAAGCAGAAAAACAGTTTGACCCAAAATCTCTAGAAGACAAAACAGCTTTGAATGAACATCAGTTGCTTTATCCTCAACTTTGTTATTATTAGTACGGCAAGAACTTGATAATTTTGTGCATTTTTTATACCACTATTGAACGATAGCTCGAATATATGTAAATATGTATAATGCATTAAGTGATTAAATAAGAGCAATTTTATGGAATTATTTTCCATTTTACGTTTTCAAGATTTGTATTATTATTATTATTATTTTTTCTTTTTTTTTCTTTTAGGTATTTGGTAATTTCGGCGTATTGTAACTTCTTATAGTTTTTTATGAAGTGTTGTTCTCAATCAGCACCAATTGTTTCAGTGGAGTTACAGAGAAGCATATCCATATACAATAAAAATCGTTACTTTCAGGCAAATGAAAATAATTTTATTTGAGAAACTCCGTCAATTCATATTTTCTGTATTCATGTTAAATTTCACAGATTCATGTATCCCAGTAGCAGTTACTTACTTTATTAGCAACAAATTGAGTAATTTTATTGTAAATTAAATATAATGCTCTATCGTACATTAATTTGCTATATAAAATCAACACATCATTCCAGAAGGCTAATTATCAGTAATAAGGAATAATTTATTCATTTTTAAATATTTTAGGTCATAAATGTATTTTTTATTTTAATATTTTATATTTTTATGCATTGCCCTAGTTACTAGGCCTATATATTAGATTTCACATAAGGGCACGCAATAGATGGGACCAAAGTTCTTAAAGAAGGGAGCTGTATGCCACTGTAGCACGCCAGAGGGAGCTGTAAGCCACTGTAGCACGCTAGAGCGCCTGTGGCGACCACAAGTGGCTGCCGTGTGCGCCAAAACTCGACCACCGGTGGCGGCCACTTGCTGCGAGAACGAGCGTCTCCCCCAGCGTGTGGCTGACACTGGCGTCTGCAGTGGTCGTGTGTGCGGCAATTTTTTAATTCTCCATTTAAACTCCATGTAAAAGCCCTTCTCGCAGCTTGTGGTCGCCACCGGTGGCGACCACAAGTGGCTCCGTGTGCGGCAAGCCTTAGAGTGTCTAGATGATAATGATAATGATGAGTGAAGATGTGTTAGAGATGGTTCTGACAGGCGTAGTAGATGGGAATGATAGTGACAAGGATCATGCACCAAGCGAGTATCATGGATGTTGAAAAGATTGTGCTGGGAAAGGAAGTTGAAATAACTACCACAAAAAGCAAGTACAACGTTGTCACCTCACTTGGTATTAACTATTAAACTCAATAAAATTAGGTAAAATATTCATGACATTATTAAATATCATTCTTTCTTTATTTGTCTAAGTTTTACCTCTCCCTTTTAGGACCTAAGCGACCCAAGCAGACCGGGCCGCGACCTGTCGGGAGAGGGATTATCTACCTTTTTGACCAGAAAAAGACATGGAAGGCCTACCCGAATGAGTGATCAGCCCAATGCCGGGGCCACCTCCGAGACAGCACGAACACATAGGACGAGATAATCACTCCAAACAAGGCGAGGATGGGATGAAGATTATAATGACGGCCAGATGATATCTGGGGACCAAAAGGGCCTAAGGGTACCCGACTTTTGTCTCACAGGTCAGGAAAACCCCCAGAAAAACCCCACCTAGGTAACTTGTCCCGACCAGGATTCGGACCCGGGTCCGCTGCGTGAGAGGAGCGAACGCATCCCCTACGCCACAGCGGTGGACTGGTCAATATCATAAATGTTATAAATATCAAAGTTCTATTTTTGTTCACTTTTAGATTGATACCTCATCTACACACAATGAACGAACTGCACGAAGTTATTAAATTAACTTAAAAGAGTTTATTTTCAATTATAAGTAATCAACTTATGAAACGTTAGCTGAGGTGTTATATCAATTATCGTAATGAAAACACTCGTGAAAAGTTATTGCTGAATGAAATAATTACAATATTTCTAAGTTGAGGGGAATTTAATGTTTGGGTGTTTCGCTACACTTTGTAAAAACGAAATATAAATTATCCATGATTAGCGGTATATGAAAACTCATATTATGCAGATATTTCCATAAAACTTGTAACGTTTCTACCAATGAGCATTTATTAAAGTCGTTAATTGAAATTATTTTGTACACTCATGCTATGTTTAGTTAGTAGTGTTGAAAGTCAGCAGTTACACCAACCTAAAATAAATAAGACGGAAGAAAAAAGTGTTATTCATTTTATTAGATTTGTACAGAAAGAAAATCGCATAACTCTCTTCGCCGATTATTCATTTACATGTCAATTACCAGCATTTAAGGTGTGTTGCACATATGGATATCGGTTATTCACGATTCGTAGAAGAAGGAAAAAAACTATCCCTTTCATCCTACAATTCTATGGTCGGGTATTTGTTGGAGCAATGTCAAGAAATTACTCTTAAAAGTGAATCAAGTTTGGAAAAAAACATATACATGGTGTCTCAAAAAAATGTACTAACACTTTGAATGAGTATAAAAACATTATTTATGAACATAGAGACAAGTTTAAAGGCTTGAATTAAAGATGTACAGATTACAGATTACACTACCATCGAGACGTAAGAGCTCACCTCCATGCAGCTTATCCAAACACACGGATTGGACAAAGGGGTAGCATTGAATACCCTGCGAGTTCCCCAGACCTCACGCCAATGGACTTCTTTTTATGGGGATACCTCAAGGACAGAGTTTATCACACAAAACCAAGAACAATTGATGCATTGAAACTGGAAATTGAAAGACAATGTCGCGAAATTCCAATTGAACTGTGTCGTGACGTTTGCGTTATCAGCTTTGTCTGGACAATGACGGTCATCAATTTGAACATTGCGAACATGATTCTATAATTACATGTTTCTTCTGTAATTCAAGCCTTTAAACTTATCTCTATGTTCATAAATAATGTTTTTATACTCATTCAAAGTGTTAGTACATTTTTTGAGACACCCTGTATATCGCCTCGTAGTCAAAGGATGTATAAGAAATTGTAATTTTTTACGTTTCGTGCAAAACTCCTGAACCCTCCGGAAGGCTACATATTAATTTGAAATTCTGATTGAAATAAATGAAAACCAAAAAAAGTATAATCTGTAGGCAGAATTAATCTTTGCTCATACTTCGGAAAAAAATTACAAAATTCGGGACTTCATGTAGCCGACAAACAGCATAATACTCTGTGCATATTCTTGTTGAAGGGATTTTCAGTTGAAGTTATAAAATATTTTCAACGGCAGGAGCAGAGTGGGCGATATGAGTATTTAATCAATACAGAGAGAAAAGCTCGTACATTTAATTTAAATAAGAGAGCACAACATTTTAGTGTAATTAAAAAAAATTGTACATGAGGTAGGCCTATGTTGGGGTTGAGAGCGGTGTTAGCATCATCTCACATACAAACACACACAGACTTTGCTTTTAAACTAAACACATGTATCTGCAGCATACAGTCTGTTCCCAGTGCTCTTGTAGTACTCATATCCTAATTACATTTAAAAAGCATTACACTCTGTCTGTGAATATATTTTCATTTACATTCACTGGCTTAGTTAGAAGTAGCTCTGTCAACCTTTTAACTCTTCCGTCATGTAGTTAGCAAACCTGCTTATGGATCTAGAGTCCATATTCGATCCTCGGTACCTTTTCTGATTTTTCTGATGTAGGGAAGTCTGGAAAAGCTCTTGGAACTTACTTGAATAAATTAGTTCCGAAGTACAGAGTTGCGGATTTAAAAAAATGTGTGCGTGGGACGCCACGCGACAAAACTGAAACTTGTTTTAATTTTTATTTTTTCAATTTTTGGATTTTTTAAAGTTTGCATTATTGGACTTTTTAAAATTGGGTTTTTGGACTTTCTTAATTTTGGATTTTTTAATTTTGGATCTTTAAATTTTAAATTTTGGATTTTTTTAATTTTCGATCTTTAAATTTTTTATTTTTTTATTTTTTAAATTTTGGATTTTATTATTTTTTTAAATTTTGGATTTTTAATTTTTAATTTTGTTTTTTTTTTAATTTTTTTTTTAATTTTGGAAATTTGGATTTTTTATTTTTTAAATTTAGAATTTTGGACTTTTAATTTTGGATCTTTGGTTTTTTAATTTTGGAATTTTGGATTTTTTAAATTTTGAATCTGATTTTTTTTATTGGTTGGATTTTTTAAGCGCGGTAATGAACCTCCGGGTTCCATAAAATAGATAATATACCTTTAGATTGCTTAGGAATTGTCTATTGCCATTGAGCAAGTAAGTATTATTATTATTATTATTATTATTATTTTTATTATTATTGTTGTTATTATTATTATTATTATTATTATTATTACTACTACTACTATTCCCATTTGCAGGTCCTCGTACTAGGACTGAAAAATTTCCCTTGATTACTCCTAATCATTGAGTTCATTGTTTTCTGTGCAGTCCGCTCCGAAACACACTACTAATTTCGTGACGGTTTTGAGCGTTACATTAATTTTGTGACGATATTTGAGCTCTACAAAAGTCCCGATTTACCCCGTACCGCCGCTAAAGAAGTTTCGCTTCAAAAAACCTAAATGATAGATTTTTTCCCGAGCCAACAAATCTTCAGCATCAGTTTTTCAGAATGTATATCTGAAGTGTCTTCCCTAGTGATTAGCATTGCTTACCATGGTTCAGCAGAATCCCCTGCATTTCTTCGATTCTGTGAGTAGGGATGTCACGATGTGTGGGTAGGGATGTGTGTACAGTCGAGTGCACGGAATTTTTCCGATATGATGCGCAGCGGCTTATGTTGGTAAGGGATTTCTAAACCGGCTTTGACATGCCCACTCCCCGTTCCTTTCTGATCTTTTTTCGCGATGGCGAATAGGGCTAAGAGCCTCTAGATTCGTCGAGAGAACTTAATCATTCAGAATTAATCTTAACCTTGCTCGATAACGGAAATAACTGTTTGTAGTCTATGTCCTTTGTTCACTTCAAATGAAACCACTCACTTCTGCCTGAGCGTTGTTCATAGGTTGAACTCAAACCAGTGTGTGATGGCTCACCCAGAGCTGGTGTGGCACACAAATGCTAACATGAAATAAAAAAAAAACACTATAATAAACCACAAGCATCGCGAAGATAACTGAGGAGCTAGCTAATAAGGCGATATAATTTTAAACACACAGTAGGCCTACGTCTGTTTGTAAAACGGATGAAACACGATTTTTACAAAAATTCTAAAATTTCAGGCCTTTGGCACAAACTGAAAATGTAGCGCATAGTTTTTAAATATAAATTTTGTGTCAAGAGGCAACTAACATTATCTACATAGCCAAAAAAGTTACCTGTATATTATGAGCCTAAAGGTGAAATTTTATTTGATGTATTTTTAATATTTCATATACTTTTGGCTTTTTGCGTGAACTGAAGTTCCAAAATAGGATTTATCAATATCTTTTCATTGATTAGCTTGAAATACAATGGACAATTGCCCAAAGTTTCCAGGCCGCTGCGAGTGAACCCTCGTACAGCCGAACCGAGTGGGGTTTTTACGGAGTTTCCCTCACTCTATCAATTGAATACCGGATCGGAAACATGACCCCCACGGGACAGATGTCTGAACATAAAGAAAATACATAGTTCTGTTATTACCTAAGGAAACAGCTAGCTCAACACACATTTCCCCAATGAATTACGACATACAAAAACGGAAAATGAAGTCATAAAACAAATGCGCCGAAAAGTTGTTAGAACCAGAGTATGGTCTATGGTCAAGGGCTCCAAAGGTGTTGGGATGCCAAAAAATGAACACAACGTTTGAATCCTAATAGAATTCGAAACCGGTACCGTACTCGAAAAATTTTTTTTTTCGACCCACCGTATTATGTGTTTAACACCATTCTGCATTTGAGCAAGAACTTTAGTTTGGCGGAACACTGGCAAATTAGTGTACATGCAATGTGTATAATATTGAGTTATGTGTATTATTCGTTTAACATGGCAAGAACAACAGAATGCATTGCTCCCTGACCCGTGAACACCCTGCAACCCGCAACACCCGCTTTCCGTCTGTCTCAGCACGAAGCAGAAATGAAAATATTTAATGCAACGTCATGTCATATCCGATTAATTAAACCGATACTGTATTTATTTTCAAAACCATTCTGTAATCCCCTTATCAGCGTTACTGCCACCAACATATTTGATAGTGAAAACATGTGTTCTTGTGTTAGAAATTATAAAAACAATACATAATAATATACTTAATAGAAACGATAAAAATCTAACCAAGTATTTATTAATTATGTATATTTAGCGTTACATATTACATATGTTTAGTAACGAAAATATTCAAAATACATAGTAATTTTGAGCTACAACGTATACACTAATGAATTAATTATTATAGACCTATAACACACGGATGGATTAAGGATATAACCACTGTGATATGAATTACAAAATTCAATGAATAATTTGATGTAATTTGCGTTATGATTTACAATGACAATGACAATTGTATTATAATGAAAACTTTAATAGAGAGTAGAGACAACTTTAAAAAAGAGAACATAAATTCTTTCTTACGTTACTAATTCCAACTTTTAAAACCAAAGTTTACCATGAAACACTCTTATTTAATAGAGGAAACATATCTAGAAATTATAAAATCCAACGAATAATGCAGGGCGCGACATTTTCGGTCACTAGATCGGCATTGGCAACCAGAATTCCGAAACGTGCGAGAAATATTCAATTTTGAAAAACTATCCTTTTTAATTTTATAATTTTATTATAGTTTCGCCAGCAAAATTCAAATTAGGCCTATTAGTCTATTAGGCCTATCATATGAAGAAAAAAAGGTGAATTTATTCAAAAGAATTAAAAATACCCGGAAGTAATCAATTTAATTTGAATTTTCCACTCGATTTTCATTGGTTTTCTATCTTGCGTTTTAGCCAATCGTTGCTCTAACTCCTTTGGTATCAAATCATTCAGGTTAGCTGTAGTTTTTTATAGCCATTAAAGCATACAGTCTTCCGAAATTACTATAGTTCCAAAATATTTAATTTGTTTTTACAATCTTTTACAATTAATTGGTGCCATATAAGGCAGCTCTAGAAATACAAATTTTCTGAAAACTGTGTAGTTATAATAATAATAATAATAATAATAATAATAATAATAATAATAATAATAATAATAATAATAATAATAATCTTTATTGTCGAAGACATAGTAAATATATGGACAGTGTCAAGGTTTCCTCTAATACTAATATAAAAAATTAAAATTAGTTCTAGGCCTATTACTTAAAAGTTATGTGATTTAAAAGCAGCTTTATGAAAAAAAAAAGATCTTATGGGACAGTGGAAAGTAATGAAGATAGAATATTTCTTATCAATGGGCTGTTCGACTCTTTTCAGAAAATTAAAAACAAATGATATTTAATTTAGTCCTAGTATGACGTATTAAGCAAAATAATAAGACTGTAGAAGTTAAATAACCGTGAAATTAATTAATTTCCATAATTTTTATGCAAGAACCAAGTATTTATAGTAGCTGGAACATAGGAATTTTTGGCTATATTCCTATGTATAGGAATAATTATTTTGTGTTGCGAAGTAAATTGTAATACTCGTATTTTACTCTTTCATAAAAAAAATAATGTTGCTCAAATAGACGCTGATGAAAAATGTTAGTGGGCCTATGCGTTGCTAGGACAACGGAGGGGAAATTCCTTATTCTGGCTGGGCTAGGTACCACGTACAGACGTGCTGGCATTCTTTTGTTTTGCATATCGATTCGCGAGAGTGACAGACAGGTGAAGGGAAATTCGGCGGTGTAAACTTGGTCACGCTAAGGAGAGACTCACGGCATCCCTGCCTGCCTTGATTGAAAGCGCCTTCACGTAACGAGGGTTTATACAGTCTGTCCATCCGTCTGTCGGCACGGCCCCCTTACTCTGACGTGAGGGAATTCCAGCTATTTTCCACGCTTTTTGCACCAATAGCTTACGAATACACCGAACTTAAAAAAATTCGCATTATCCGTACAGTTTGTTCGTAATGTTTTGTACAAGAAAACATTAGCCTCTACTTGTAGTGTACAAAAAGTTGTAGCAATTAATTTAGAATAACTTTCTATTAACTTATTAATTTAAGAAAATAGAAGGTCACAACACGATGACCGAAACGTCGATGTTAAAATCCGGAAAGCCTAGATAGAAAATGTAGCCCAGAGATTTTCAAAGGTTAAGAGAAAAAACACTTGTCTTAGGCCTATACGCTATTACCTCATTTGTACCTGTACCCAAATGAAATCTTTAGGCTAAATGCATTCTGTTTGCAGTGTGCTATTATATCATATTTTAGAATTCAAAAAAACAGCATAGCGTTTATGGAAGCGATGTTAACCAACCAGTTTTTCCATGTATTGCGCTCATTCACACACACACACACACACACACACACATATATATATATATATATATATATATATATATATATATATATATATATATATATATATATAAAAGGTTATAGATAGTATTTTGTGAATAGTAGCCTCGCGTAAAAAATAGCCTTTGCCATTCTTTTGCCGGTAAATCATTAGGTTTAAGTCAAAATTGTAGAAAAAAGTTTAAAAAAAAGGACACTCGAAAGTGGAAGTAGTTTTCAGACTTTTAAAGCCTGAACCATTCGGCTAGAAACGCTGAAATAAGCTGAAACGGACTCAATACAGCAACCACAATCTTGAAATGGAATCAACAAAGAAAAATCTTTACAGATTTTCTTATGTTGTTTTAATGCCTTCAAGGCACGTTAATGTGCCCAACTGAAAGAAAATCCAACAACGCGTTTCGTCGTGACTGGGTAACAAACAAATTTACAGACGAAATGCCGAGCGGTCGAGTTAAAACAGGATCTAGCTTAGGTCGGTCAGAAAATTCACAAATTAAAGCATCATATCATGCTCTTGGGTAAAATGTATGTTGGAACCCGTGTTTCCAAACATCTCATACACACCACAGCCAAATTTGTGAATGGACCATCTATGGCGGTAACATTAGGCTTTTTACAATTATTATTTCATTATTTAACCTTCGTCTACCAAGTTCCAGGATCAACAGCAACTACCAAGAGGGGTCAACTGAGACCCTATGCAATTATATTGATCTCTGAAAAGAAATGAACGCAAAATGTAATAAAATACTTGTTAACATAACACATTTAAACAATGAATTAAAGCTACAATACCCTGACTTTGATATGAAGTTTAAGACAAAATCTGTTTTCATATTTTTCTTCTCCTTCTCTCTCTCTCTCTCTCTCTCTCTCTCTCTCTCTCTCTCTCACACACACACACACACACACATACACGTATAAAAATTCAAGGCTAAAACTTATTTATAGACGTTAACAATACTGCAGTACTAATATTTTTCCTTCTCGAAAATTTAGAAAATATTTTTAAAATACGAGAGGTAAAAGGTGAAATTCTTTTGCCTTTTAAGTAAAAAATAATTTAATCGTGTACTATGTTTTTTATTTTAAAATTCACACCTTTAGCTCCGGCTTCGTAATTGCAAACGGAAGGAAGAGAAATCATAACCTGAAAAATAAATTTTTGTACAATGCTGACAACCAAGTGGCAATGGGGCCAACGAAGACGACATACAATGTTATTAAAAAAATAGTATGGTGATAAACATTATATTAACATTATCCTGCTCTGTGGGCAAATGTACAGCTCATCTCGGATAAGTTCGTAATGCCACAGTCTAATATAATATATATTGTTTATTAATACCTTACTTCATTAATAAATTAATCTATTTTGTGCCCACTTGGTTAACTATTAATAAATTAGAATCAGGTAGCCTATATTTTTCGTATAAAGTATGTTTATAGCTACAGCGAGGTGAAACGAGGTTTACAGTCCTCACAAAGATTTGCAAAATCTTAGATAATTGTTAAGGATCAGTTGTGGAAAATCTCCGCAGTTCCCAGGACCGATTGCAGGATCATTACAAAATTGCCTTAGAAAATTATACGAGTGTATATAGCCTATTCAGATTAATGTCAATTAATGTATGACTTTAGGCTTTTCTCGGTGTTGAGAATTTTTAAAGGTCTCTGGCTTCCAACTGGGGAGTAAGAGGATTTAACCCGAGCTTTCGCCAGCTTGCTCTTGCTGCCATCTTCTTGGAGAAGTGAGCTGAACTTGAGAAAATATCTGTGTTATGTACGAGAGACTGGAGGTGGGGGGCCAATAAGAAAATCGGACAGTGGAACAATTAAACGGAGGGCTCGGGTTGGTTGATTTCACCGAAGCTAATTTCTAATGATTTCTAATGATTTTAAAAATATATATTTATTAATTTTGCCCTAAACGCGTTCGCTATCATAAAGTATAGGCTAAATCATATCGTCTTAGTCCAGCACGAGAGCCTTTGTTTTGACAATTTTTTCTAACTCAAAACTGAAGCAGATAATGACGGCCTAAGTATAGCTATACAAACAGGAATTACATTCAACTGTATTCACTTATCCCTACAATATACCATTAACTAGGCTGTAGGCTATAGGTTATTGTATAATTCTAGATTATTTTCTGAAAACAAATGATTTTGTTTATATAATTTAATCATTAAAATTTATTAAATATTAAATTTATTAAATTAGCTTATTAAAACTAATATATATAAATTGAGCAATCGTCATTTACACTAATAAAAGTTAAAATTATACGTAAACATGTTGTACCTTAAAACTACAATTACATAAATAGGCATATTATTTAAAATCATCCATAACTGCGTAGTTTTAAATTACATGCAGTTTTTGTTAAAAAGTAAAATGTATAATAATATGTTAAACTTCCTATTGTTAAATAAGCATACTGTTTAAAAACTATTTACATACAATATAAGTTAAAATCTTTGTTTACTTGGTTTGTAATCTAAAATTGAAGCTCTTGTGTCCAATGAGTACTACTATGCTAAAATGAATATTCAATTCATATTAATGATGTTTTGGTGGAATGACTGAATACAATTTAATTATAGTCAACTGTTAATTGCCATGAAATTTATCACTTTAGGAATTAAATATGAACCAGAATTATGAACCATATATGAATCTCAATTATCTTAAAGAGCCTCTGTTCATAATCTCTCTATTCTTTATTCTTGTCTGCAAATTGGTTTCAACTTGCGAAGTTATTTGGCGAACTTTTATCATAAATAATTAGCTATTGACGGTTTTAGGCAAATTTACTCTTGCCTTTAAAATACTGGCAAAGGTTCAGAGGTCAGGATATACCTAGCAGGCAAGAGAAACACAATTACGAATTGTTTTCCTTGTGAGCAGATTTCTGGAAACTGAGTAATTACTCCATACAACCGCACATACGAAACTGCCTATCTGCAGAAAATACGAAATTATTTTAATGGAGGAACCTGAGATGCTGGAGGCTTAAAAATAAATAACCCGCCTCTGTCACACAAATTACATCTCACGACCAGATAACAAGGCTTTCATCCCAAGAAATCAAATTAATAAAATATATTTAAATTAAGCAAGAAATTTACTTAGATGTTTTCAAATTAAAGTAATGTTAGCAACCAATCACATACCTGGCACATAAAGTAATTTGCACAAGGCTGTGGGACACCTTCCGCTTTTAGACATTACGGCTCTACGATTTTAATTGTGCTGGGAATTACTCCCGCAATTTGGCATTGAATGGGAAGCAAAAACAATAAAACATTTTAAATGGTGCCATTTGGTGTCAAATGTGAAAATAATATTAGATAAAAATTATTAATAATTTTGCAATAATATTAAAATATGTAAAATAATGTAGTAAGTTATAAAATATGTAGACCTAATACTATACCAGGTAAAAGTGATCCCTATACAGGCCATGGAGGCCCAGAGGGTTCCAGGAGGTTGAGACTCCAAGATTTTGGACATTCGGCACGTAAGGTGGTAAGATTGTCAGCCTTACGCACCGACCGCCTTTACCCCCAGGATTGCTCCTGGTACTTATTTCTGTTAGAAGCTGAGTCGACCCCAGGGCCATAGTGCCAACAGAAGGATTAGGCCAATTGAAAAACTCCGACCTCATCGGGAATCGAATTCGCGACCTTCCGGTTTGTAGCGCAGCGCCTCAACCACTATGCTACGGCGTACCCCACTATAACAGGTATGTAACATAAAATTAATAGAAAATTTTCCCACATGTCTATGTCGTCAACATTTGCGTTCACTTCGTGGAAAAACATGAAGCATTAAAACAATCCGTTTTTACAAATGAGTAAGAGACGAGTTACAAACACTGGGAGTAACTCGTGATAAGCAAGGAAAAAGAATCGAAAGATAATATAAAAGTGGGGAAAGCAGATTGAATGAACCGTAGTGCTAGAAAATATAAAAAAAATAATAAAGAGAACAATAAATATGCATTGGAAGAGCAGCTGGTATGTCTAGAATAATTTCCCTCCTGCTTTATATGCATTTTTCACAAGTTGGTATCGAAATCTCTCCTCGTAATTTATTTTCCTTGCCACCATCGTTCCTCCTAGTCGTGGTGGGTGCAATCGAATGTTCTTTAAATTCTGGAAGTGGTTTAGAACATGGTCAGCTAAAACAGAATATTTATTAATTCAATTTAAACTACGAACGATTTATCAGAGTATTCTACTGAGTATACCTAGCTCTATAATAATGTTTCATCTGCGATATGCAGAAATCTTATATAAGCTCTTTTCGGATTATGACTGAGAATTTTGTGTTTCTTTTTTCTTTCTAATTTTTTTTTAACTTTCTATACGCGTACTGTATACCATACTATTGCATTCTACCCTGAAATTCGATATCGGCTTCTCAGCAATAATACACGTTTTAAGGTTCCTAGAATCCAAAAACGCAATTTTTCATTGTGTGTTTCTGTTTGCCTATTTGTCTGTATGTGTTTCTGTTTGCCTATTTGTCTGTCTGTGTATGTATGAACAGCATACCTCGAAAAGTACAATATTTTACATCAAGGGATGTGACACGAAGGTTAGAGAAGACTTTCTCTTCCCTTAGCTATCACTTTACACGAAGGAAATTTCATTTTGCGCAATTTTCCCTAGAACAGTTCCAGTGATTTTGAATAGAAGATAACTTATATTAAGAGTTAAAAATTTATTTGATACATTTTCCTCGCATGATTTCTCTGAATGGTTCTTATAAGCCAACCATTGTTTGTTTGTCATGTTATATCTTACATGACAAGCCTTTGACCTGGGACTGTTACAACTGAATTCGGATTACCTGTGATTCGGCCTCTCAAACCAATCATATAATCTGAGCGTAAAGTGAGAGTTGTATTGCCCATGCTTAGGGCGGATACAGTTACTGTATGTGAGTACCAGATTTATCTCACGGGTTATGCATAATAGAAGTGGTAATAATAATAATAATAATAATAACAATAATAATAATAATAATGTCAGAAATCGTGGTGATAATACAGCTCGAAAGAAGTTTATGCAAACGACAATCCGACAAGCTTGTATTCAGGAGGCCCTTATTTCAATCTCCGATGCCAACTAACGTAGTTGATTTTTCTTATGGTATTCTTCCATTTATCAAGAGGAATACCGGATTGGATCTTGATTCACCTTCTCCCATACATTTTCCATTCCATATTACATGGCTGGAGTCGATAGCTTAACTGTCATTTTTCAACGTCTAAGATGCCATTTCAGCTTCTACCTCTACAACTTACTACAGCATTCTTACTTATAAGGGAATGCTCTGTACACAAAATAAATAACTACTTTAGTAACAATATAATTTTAACAACATTTTGAACACCCCAAAGTATTTAAAAATATATAACCTTTAACTCAATAAATTTAAAATGATAAGAACATCTAAATAATATTTTTCAATGATTCTTTACAACAATTTTTAACATAACTTAAAATTCATCCTCTTCCAAAGTCAAGGTAACCGAGAAAGTCTAAAGTGGATTTAAAAGATAAACCCGTTGAATCTTTTTATGTACGATCTATTTAGGTGTTTTATTACTCATAACTAGAAGTTTGGAATTAATTATTATATTTATTAAAATCGTTAGAGGGATTATTAATAAAAATTATGTTAAATATAAAGAAAATGCTTCGTATTTTAGCAATAGAAACAAAATTATAAAGATGCAAGAAGAGCTAAACAAAATTCATAGTCCAATATTTGTCATATCTACGATAACACTGCACGGACATCAGATAAACTTAACTTCGAAATATTCTTTCTCGTGTTCTAGGCGTCGTGCTATTTTCTTTTAAACATTACCTCAATTTCGTTCTTCTCATGATCACTCTTTCTCTCTAGCATAGTACGTACAGGCTAAGACTGCAAATATGAGAAAGTAAAAAGTTCCATTATTTTGTAAAATTTTCCTCCAGGCTATGAAACTTTCTAAACAAGCCAGCAAGTTGAAATTCCCCATCTCATTCGAGATTTTGAGTTAGCTTCCAGTAAAGAAAATAATATTCAAACAATAGAATCGAACAGTTCAATACGTTTTTAAGGAGCACCTTAACATTTCTTTCAATACCCCTTTCAGTAATACCACTTTTCTTATACACAACGGAAACACAAAAATAAAATGAAAAATAAAACTTTTCTAACACACTCTACTGCTGTAGATCAAGAATGAAAACTCGGGGGTAGGAAATAGAATCATTTCCATCTCAGCGAACTGAATATAATTGAGTTTCACCCCGAAATCTTTCTGTCCCTCTCTGTTATTTCTGTTGCCCCCAAGGCACCCCTCCCTTTCTCCTTCCTCGTGGGAAGAAAGCGACAGAGAATCTGTTGTATTGAATCTGGTACTTTCTGGTGTTCTACCAGGAACAGAATGTTCACCAGTCGCAACCCTTTGCTAAAACTATGTATTGGAAATATCTCAAAGTTTCCCCATTAATATTCCTTTTCTGTCCCTTTTCTTAATTGCCGATAAAAAATAAAATTAACTTTTAATATTATAAAAAACTTACTAATTCCGTGGAAGACAAGGCTACTGTGTGTACTATACTCATGTTTTAACATACTAATATTTCTGTTAACATCTCATGAGAATATTTTAGAAGAAAAATTCACCTGTCACCGGGACTCGAACCCAGAACTTTTGGCTTTTTGAGCGGAAACTCTACCAATTCGGCAAGCCTGAGTACAAGACAGATAGAATTCTTCTCCTATGATTACCATTTATCTTCGATAATACTGAAAGATATATTTTATGTTATACATAGTACTATACGACGCATACTCGTATGGATATTGTGACCAGGTTCTCATTGTTTATTGTACAGTACCATGTAAGATATATATATGCATTCCTGTTTCCAAAGGTAAATATTTCTGTTCTCTTCGCATGAGATATTTAGGAAAGCTATAATGTTCGGCCAGTCTCTGATCGATGTTTAACTCTGCAGTAAACGATTCTTGAATTCTTCAATGAAAATTTAACAACTTTAAAAAAGTCTCTACTGATTGATTCCCTTTTATCAGAGTCTTAAAATAAACTTGGTATGAATTATGAGTAGTATAGCCAGCTAATTAAACGAAGTTTTCAATATTCTACGTAACGAAGTAATACTTATAAGAGTATGAAATTAAATTATACATTAATTCTGATAATTATGTCGATAGCCGTTCCAAATTGTTCATGTTGAGATTCGTTAAGTCACATATTTCAATCTATTTCAATCTGGGTTTTCTGTCACATGTAATAAACTACGAAACTGACAATATTAAATTTTCCACCATTAAAATACTCATCCAATGATTATTTCAAGATAATATAACCTTACATATTTTAAATTTTAAAAAGATGAATATTCGTTAATAGAAATAAGTAGTTGTAAATGATTACATAATATTATTTTTTTGGTCCCGCCTTCCACTCTCGGATTACTTGAACCATAGGCTATATGTGCGGTCCAACAACCGATTTCGCATTTGTTCTAAGATCTTCGAGTTAGCTTCTCTTGACCATAGAGTACAGGTAAAAGTTTGGTGAATTTACTTTGGTATTTATTCAGTTAATTTTATTCTTTTTCATCTGTCTGTGGTCGCGGGGGGCGTGTCTCCGATCTGGTATTCACCTGGTAGAGTGAGGGAAACCCCCGTGAAAACCTTATTCAGATCGGTTGCTAAGAGTCTATCCCGCAGTTTCCGAAGCAAGTCTTGAGCATCTGTCATATGTCTTGCTCAGCAGTGCCCCGGATCTGAGCATTTTCCCAAGGATTCATCTTAAATTCGGTGTGTCCTAGGCATCATATTCTTCTTATTCTTTCACGCTTTCTATCACGTGTTGTGTGAATGTTCCAAAAGCAGTGTTACCACTCTTTGTAGTCCAGAAACTAAGTACTGGTAGCCATACTTCACCTGTTCGTTTGGCTACCTCTCTTAAGCTGATACGTGCTTCCCTATATCTCGTGCATGCAATGTACAGTAGCAGAGGTAATCCTCCGCTAGGACAAAATTTTTGATTAAAAGAAATGAAAACATATTAATTAGTCTTCTTAAAAGTGATTAACTTTCTCGTGATTTTATGAGTCGACAATTTTTTTTACCTCTATTGATTTTTTTAACTCTGAACAAGTTATTAAAACCGTTTGGTTAAGATGTAAGAGTGGAATAAGAAAAACATATAAACTACCGATTTTTTAAAATGTTTCCTAACATTGGTGTTTCTTTCAATTATTTTATTTATAGGGATCTTTCACTACAATAACTTACTTTAGAGAATTGAAGGCTTTATAAAACTTGAATGACAAGTAATGAAATGAAGGAACTAAGACAGGCTTAATAGCTGTTTTATAAATTGCAGGTTTGAAAGGGAAAGAGGACGCACTGTGGACACAGTTGAAGTGTTATTGAATTATTAAGTGGGAAGTAACTTTGTTTCAAAACGGCCTGGGCTCCAGGATTATTACATTCTACGTGAGAATAATGGTGGAAAAATAAATCGGCTTTGTCTCTCCTCCTCCCCGGGGCTTATAGGGTAGTGATTCAATGACAGGCGATTATTATGCAAAGTAGCGCACCCCCGAGCGCCCACTATTTCTGTTGCCATGGAAACCCGGTGTGCTTGCTAATGGCTGAATAAAGAACCAGACACAGTACACAGAAGTACGGTCAGTGAGTTAACCACACACAAGCATGCATTAAAAGCATTGCAGAGTGGTGAATTCCTTCCATGCTTGAGAATAAAATTACCCTTACAGTAATGACATAAATACTCGAGCAGTAGGAATCGTCAAAATGCTTAGATCAAGGAGGTTAGGGAATGTCAAAATTTAGACGCATTGTCGTTCGAAGCTATCCTTTTACATTGAAATAATCAAAGTTAACTCTATGTCTCTAGATGTTATCAATGATATTAATAACTGGTTTTCAAGCAGTGGCCTTTCAGTAAATGCACAGTTTTTCAAGGAACCGGAATAATGATGCCACCTAGAGGTTGCTGAAGTACCGGTATACTTTTCGAATACTCTATCACCTTTTGTACAAAGTCAGACTTTTGTTTGTACAAAAGATGATAGACAATTTGAAAAGTATATTTCAGCAACCACTAGATGGCATCATTATTCCGTTTCCTTGAAAAACTGACCGACGGGGTTTTTCCCCAGTACCCTTCATATGTATATATCTAAAGGTTTCTGGAAACTCCACAACATTTGAAAATTCGTAAAATTTAGTCATTAAAAGTCCGTATATAATATTTCTAAGGCAGGAGGAAGTAGTAACAGTAATAAGTAAGTTCAAAGTTTAGTAAGTTAAAATATACGTTAGTGTATTAAAATGACACCACATAATGGAAAATCAAATGGACTAGTGGAACACGCTGTACATGTCATAGTTATAAATCAGATTTCTAATTTACACGCCTCCTCCAAGAATGACGTTGATATGACGTCACGGGAGATTAATCGCGGCCATGACAGCTTTATGACGGTGTTGACTGCTTTAAATCATAAGGTGGCAGCGCTATCTACTTCTGATTCACCAGTTCATGACCCGCTGCGGGCATTTCCACCGTAACAATGCACTCAATTCCCCACATACTTTCTCGTTATGCGGACATTCTCCTCTATAATTCAAACCCCATGTATCCCACCAACAGAAGCCCATCAAAAGGCAGTAATACGCTCAGCTTCCATCCTTTCATCTATGTCACAAACAAGCGTCTTCCCTAATAAAAATAAAACTCGTACAATCTTATTAATATTCTCAGTTACCCCTTTCATTCCACTAATACACAATTAAGAAATAAATGTTTAAACTAATAGTGTACAGTAGATGTCTATCCAACAAAAGGTTCTAAGAACTGCTTTTCATTAGTTAAAAAACCCTCCAAATTGATACAGAATAAACAATAAAAATCCCGACTAGACGTCGTTTTTAATGAGGATCAATGATGGCAAATGAGAAGAAAATCAAACAAGGCCTTTGATCATGACAGCGTAAGAAACAAATTACAGACAAGCATTCGAAACGCCGATACACCATTAGAGTGACGTAAAAAAATATTCTGGAACGAAATTGCAGAAAATGTTACACTTGAAAATAAATGTTGTGCTCAATCTTTTATAGCATGAACAGCTTGGCTAGAATTGTTCAATGAAGCTGAATATTGCATGAAAGGGTATATTTATTTTTTTATTGTATCTCCAAATCTTTATGAATCCTATTTTGCCAGAAAAGGCATGTTAAGGTTAAGCTATAGCTTACACAGCAATATATACAGTAAATTATAGAATATTACTTACATATGGTTGTGAATATATGTTAGATGCTGCATAATATGATTATAATAACATTGCTTCGTGACAATTTTTTGACACATGGAAATTTCGTCACAATCTTCAAAAAGCAAATTTAGCTGGAGTCTTTTCATTTTGAACATAGGACAATCGAACAAAACATGTTTTACAGTTAGTATGGATTCTCGACATTTACAATTATAACCACTATCTGAAAGAATATGAAATCGTAAAAAATTACTCCCAAATTTTCAATGGCCTGTCATAAATTGTGCTAAATTAAAAAAGGGAATAATTAAAACGGCCAACTTCCTGAAAGTGAATCAGGGAAAAAAATCCTTACACATATGTCGTTTTTAATGACTTCAAGTAGAATTTATGCCAAATTGGAAGAAAACTGAACAACTTGTTTGTTCGTGACTGGGTAAGAAACAAATTTACAAAGAGGTGAATTGCCGGTCAAGTTAAAACAGGACATCGCTTCGCTCCGTCAACAAATAAATCCTTCTTTAGTTATTCAATGTAACTAAGTACAGAAAAGTCATATTCATGTCACACCAACCCTTTAAACCTTACAAAAGGCAACAGGATCATCAGTAAACTGTAACAGCTGATTGTCTGATAGATTTAGGTGACTTAAATTTGTAGTTGATCAGTTCTCATTTCTATCCTACTTTTAATATAACGCTTCCAGTTTGTTCATCGTCGGCCTGGGTGGTTCAGTTAGTATCGTGCTGGCTATCTGTGCCCTAGGTTGCGAGTTCGATCCCGGCCCAGGTCGATTGCATTTATGTGTGCATAAATATGACAGTAGATTTACTAGCATGTAAAAGAACTCCTGCGGGACAAAATTCCGGCACACCGGCGACGGTCATAGGCCAAAGTTGCAGTATATCCCCGTCGTTAAATAACCATAATACCGAACACAATTTGTGCACCATACTTTTTTTTTATGCACGATTTAAAAATTTTAATCTCGTTTGCAGATCTGCAGACGATTAGATTAAATCTGCAGAATTTCTCAATATAAAACGTTGACATATTATAGTACGCTAGAGAAAGAAAATATAGAAATAAGCACTATAGATCTCCCTTCACTATGTTCATGAAAGAGTTTATCTCAATGCTAGACATTGTGCAAAACTAGATTAAACTTACCAGATTGCGCATTTCAACTTAAGGAATCGTGTAGTGCCAACTGAAAAGCCTGTTGGTTGTTTCATTTAGCAATTTTGCCACTGATCTTGATGGAAAATTATTAATAGTCCTAGCTTCCGAGAACTGCTGCTTCATTCATGAAGGAGGAAAACACAATCGACACATTTCACCGTTCGATGTAAATGTCGAGAAAAACGAAACACTGAAGCCTGGTTATCGAACCTCAGCTTTTAAATTCTTATGGCATGTCGTCCTTTGGAAAAGAATAGCACGCAGTCTAGCACAGAACGGCTATTTCGAAGCCATCTGTTTTAATTCTGCAGGTAGAATGATATTTTATGCGGGGGTGGATACTGAATAGAGGGAATGATTTTCTATATCGTATTGTTTTTTTTAGCTTGTACAGCTTACGGCTACATTTCATAGTATTGAACTTAAAGATCAAGAGTCAAATATATAAGTTTAATGCTTAGCTTCTGGGAGTAAATGGGTACCGTACGTCATTTTGATGGGAATTCTCACTAGCGGTCACAGGAGTACCTACCTACGTGCTCACGCCATGTCATTCTTATCAATACATTTTAGAAACTCTAAGCAAAAGTTTTGGGTTTTTCAAATAACTCGTAACTGATAGCGCAAACTACTCTCGATGATCAGTTAGTTCTCGTCTTATGTTAAAGATGGCAAAGCATGTAGGCCGCAGGCCTTCTCTTGATGTTTAAACTCAAAGCAACGCACATTAAATACACGAAGTGAACTTAATTTGGTATAATGTTAAAATTAACATGATCTGAATTTATTTTATTTTAAATACAGGTGGTTTACTGTGCAGTTTGAATTGTAGCTTTCAAAACTTAAATATTTTTCCATGTACGATAGACAATAAATCGATAGTTGAGCAACAGTATTATAACGAAATCCTGTACTTTGAGTCCGCCGCCATGGGTGTATAGGTAGCATACTTTCCTTCCACCCTGGCGGTCCGGGTTCGATTCACGGCCGGGTAGTGGGTTTCCAGTAACGAAAAATCCCCGGGTTTAGGAATGGACACCACCCAGGAAAATTATAGGCTAGATTAAAAAGCCTTAAATTAAAGTGGTGACTACTAGAAAAAGGTATAGGGTATTCACAATAGATCTATTAAGGTCCCAGTGTTGAGAAGTCGAAGGGCTTACACTTCCCCTCATTATTATAATCTATACTTTAATGGATATAATTACAATTACGGAAAGATGGGCTGGACATGCTGCGCGCATGGGGAGGAAAGACATATCTCAAAAGTAATGACTGGGAGACCCGAAGGGAAAAGACCACTTTGGAAGACCTAGACGTAGGTGGGAGGACAATATTAGGATGGATATAAGGGAAGTAGGATTTGCGAGGGATGACTGAAGGGAGTTAGCACAGAATAGGGTTGAATGGCAGGCTCAGGTAAGCGCGGTAATGAACCATAAAATAGATAATATTCCTTTAGCTTGCTGGCGTATTGTCTGTTGCCAATGAGTAAGTACGTAAGTAATTACGGAAGATCTACTTCACACATAATAAGCATGGTCGAACAAAAAATACTTGTTTGTGTTTTACTAATCTCTATATGCGAAAATTCCGTGCACAAAAGATGAGAAGTAGGTTGCACCATCTGTTCAACAAAAACATGTGAACTCTTTCCTCTGTCTTGATGGAATGTTGGAGTCATCTTAGAGACCAAAATATATTTATATTCTAATAAGCAAAATAGGAAAGATGTGAGAGAGCAGCGTGATGTGATATATGCTTATTATCATAGAGAAGGTTCAGTGATCAATCATTTTAAACAAGAAAAATCAGCGCATGCAACGATTCCGGCTACATGAGAACTTTTCTAAGCTCGTTTCCTATTTTCTTTACGTGCTCTATGATATGCAGATGGCAGGGCATGGTCTAACTGCATACAACCTGAAAATAAATATGTAGCAATTTCTTCTTAGGGTCATAGATGTACATAATAAATAATATATATTTTCGAAAATATAGGTTGTATAACGCGAAGGATGAAATGGGCTGGACATGCTGCATGCATGGGTGAGGAAAGACCTATCTCAAAAGTATTGACTAGGAGACCTGAAGGGAAAAGACCACGTGGAAGACCTAGACGTAGGTGGGAGGACTATCTTAGAACGGATTTATGGGAAGTAAGATTTGTGGGGGATGATTGGATGGAGTTACCACAGAATAGGGTTGAATTGCGGACTCAGGCTACATGAACCTTCGGGTTCCATAAAATAGATTAATATTCTTTTAGCTTGCTTAGGAATTTGCTATTGCCATTGAGTAAGTAAGTAAGTATAGGTTGTATAAACATGAGGTTTTTTTTCGGTATATTCAGATATAGGACCTAGGTCCTTTAACACTTTTTCGGCATTAGTTAAGACTTTTACTTATGGTTATTAGAAATTAAAGTTATATGTTAGATGATTTAAAAAAAATTGAAATGCAATGTAGGCTACTAGTGTTTCAGTTTCTTTTTAAAACTTCACGAGATATTTGTCACTATCTTTGACTTTCTATATATTACGCCACTGTTTTTCCAATATTTACCTTAATTTGATAAATAATATTCCCTATACACAGTACTTCCATAGAATTTCAGTCCCTAGTTTCGAATTTCCGTACAAAATATTCTGCATAAACTTCTTCACTTGGGATATTCTACAAGGATATTCTTCACGAGAGACAAGCAGTCGTCCTGGAAAATACCTGCGATAACCCAACATTACTCTAATGTTTGAAAAATTGGGGAAAATCCGAAGAATTGCTGTCGGTTATAATTCAAGGCATGCTTCTTCGAATTTGGCTGTAGGTTTCTATTGTAAAGTCGACGGTAAATTTCTAAGGATCCTCACCCAGAAAACACACTTTCACAACATTTATTTGTATGTTATGTTGGGTTGTTGTCGATTCCTAGGAAGCTCAAGTTGGTGATACTTGTACGCTTTAAGAAAAAGTTAGTTTTTGGTTGGTTTTAGCCAGAGAAAGCAATAGAGAAATAGAAAACATGTTTCACGGTGCCTGGAAGCCGAGGAAAAAAATGTTTTTGGTATGATGTCTATCTGTCTGCTGCGCAAGCCCGTTGGGTGTAAACGGTGCATTGTACTTCTATTCTTAGCTTCTATAGCTGAAATATTAAGGGCATTAGTTTTCATGAAAACGGTTTAAAAATACAGTCCACTATTTCTTAGGAAATGAATATTTTGATGAAAACTTTAAATTTCAATACTTCTTTCTATATATGGCTAAAAATGGCCATAGTCGTTTTTCTATAAAAATTACCTTGGCAATAGTTTACTTGTGTCTATTTTTTCCACGATATCTTAACTAATGTACAAGATACATGAAAATCTAGTACAGTAAAATTGTAGAGATAATTAAAATTATTATTTGTTGTCAAGAATGTTTGTTTACAAAATGAAAAGGTACGGGGATAGAAAGGAAATAAACATGATAGGTAATCAGTTTCATGTTTTCAGGGGTATAGATGCAATTGTCAGAATTATATAAATATCCGCCTATATACCACTCAGAAGTAAGCAGCAGATGAAGCAAAGCAGGAAAAACAAGGAAATATTAGAATGAAAAAACACGCTTTAGTTGATGAATTTTATTTTTTACTAGTTATATTCGTGGTTGTATATAAATACTTTAATTATAATTGCAATATACCCAGTGTAGTGAATTAACACTTAACGCTCAGTGTTATTACTATTGCTTGCAATTAATATAATGGTTTATATAGTGTCTAAAAACATGAAACTCATAAGTTAAAAAGTTAAAATTAGCATATAAAACATTAGTTTTGTAAATTATAATAAATATGCTAAAATTTTTCAGCCCAATGGACGAGAAAATGTTTGTTGATTAGCGTGTGTGTATTTTTCTTGGTGTAGTAGCCGTATGTGCGTAGGTATGCACTACCATGATGCCTTTGATGCCTGGAAATCTCGCTGGAAGCGACGTATCGAAACAGGAGGAACCTATTTTGAAATCTTTAATGTATTGTACCGATCGGATGAATAAGTATATTGTAATTGACTCACTGGCATTACTTTCCGTACAGACTCTGTATATACCAGCCAGTAATTCCCTGTAGACGACAGAAGAATCTCAAAAAGGCCTAGGCGTAAAATAAAAGATTGTTGAGTTCCTGGTATCAAGTATCCATTTTACTTATTTTTTTGATGGAGCTCAACGGTAGGCCTACTACAATATGCATTTTAACAATATAGACAAAGATTAAAATCATTTTCGAATGGAGATCCCTCAGATCTCAATTCACCTTGACCAGCATGGTGCGGTGAGAGCACACTACGATGATTATGGTTGATTGATTGATCTATATGGACAACTAGTCGATAAATCGAAATCAAGGCTATAACACCTCACGTCACGTGACAGCTGATTATCCTTGCAGGACATGGTGAAGGATCCGGCTGTGTTGAGAAAATTATGGTCTCCATACCGATGTCTCCAATAGTTAATCCTGATTTTTATATCAGTTCGAGGCTGAGCCTACAAATAATCCTGATTTATATATCTGAGGAGGAGCCTACAATTGAAAAATTGCAATGGCCTCATCGGGTTCTGAACACGCGATCTTTTGGTTTGTAGCGCAATATACTACGTCTACCCCTTATAAAACTATTATTTCAACATGAAGTGTAGAAATTATTAGTTTAGTGTTACTGATCAGTTTTCGTTCCTCTTCTGTTTTTTATGTAACCGGCTTATCGGAAAAGCAATTTTAAAAAACCCAGAAAACGTGCATTTAATGTTTTGTTCACTAAAAATTTTTATGAAAAATCCATAACTCTCGATTCTAAAAGATAATGCAGGTGAAGGAAAGAAATTGATGCATTAACTTACCATTAAACGTCATACGTCACTCAGCTTACTGTATATAAAGCAGCATTCAGTGCTCGGTCATTTGGAAGCATTCGTCGAAAATGAAAAACCCTCAGAGTCATATTTACAGCAACAAAATTCTAACACGTTAACGTAGTGACGCTAATCTCTTAGTTTTAACGCTTGTTTGTACAAACTTAACGGCAGTCACAGTTTATATACTAGTTAAGGCTGGCAACAGTGATAATCAATCAAGGCTGAAACAAGCAGCCGAAAAATGTCAACTATGTGACATACTGCGTGTCCTTTTTAGAAATTATCGCCGGCAATACGCGTGTACGTGTATAGATTATCGGAAACTCGTGCCTCTGTGAGTAGCTCATAGATTTCCTATAACGCTATAGAAATTAAATACTTCCCGCATTTTATGAGGTTCATGCAACGATTATAAATTCACAAAGACACGAGAATGGAACCCATACGATTATTATTATTGTTATCGTTAAATGTTTTATTATTTTTATAATTATTTACCATCATTATTAATTGTTGTGTCCTGAGAGTCCAATGGTTATCATAGTTGCTATTAGACTTAATGATCTTTGGTTCAAACATGATTGTGGTAACGGACATATTTCGGTGTAAAATGCCTTAATATGGGAAGTAGGCTTATAGACATACTCTAAGGGAGATAGACACAGGGAAAATTTAGGCTGTTAGCCTAACCTGTTCTTTCTTCTCCTTCGTGGTAGGGAGATGGGCCAAACGAGGCCTCTCAAGAACTCAAGAAAAGGTACTGACATTTCACTTATTTTTATTATTATCATTATTATTAATATTACTGTATTTATTGATACAATCTTACATTACAGCTGGTAAGATGAACCTGTCACATCAACTAAAAGACTAACTCGAATATAGATATATCGTTTAGATACGATTGTTCGATTTGAGCTCAAATATTGGTCTAAAGAAACATAGAACGGAATGTGTAGACTGTAGGCATGGAAGGTATCTAGGTGTTAATTATGGTGGATGATTGAGGATTTGATTTGATTTCGTAGGTTAAATGTTATCGGTTATGTGTTTAAAATACGTTGAGAGGTGTGGGCGCTATGTTGATGATAACGTAGGAGGATCTCTGCTAACTGGGCTCAGTCCGTATTATAACAATGGAGACTAAGTCGAATATGGACTCAATTTGAGTCAAAATGGCTTCTACCATACAGAATTGGTAGTATTTAGTTTTTTCTTGTACAATTCATAATGACCGGACGTGAATAAAAATTATAATTCCATAATAACGGACAACCTTGTCGTTAACGTTTGGAAGAAAACATCCCGAAAAAGATGTCCGTTACTGAAGATTCCTGCCGAGAAACCCCAAGATATATGATAATTCCCTAATGCTGTTTACGTATTTGCGTCTGGATAATGATGTATATTCGTTCCAATCATTACGTAGGTCAAAAATAGTCCCTGTAACAGTCTAGCAAACAGCAGGAATCTTTCTATCTTTCTTTATCTTAGTTTAACCTCTTCCTTTTAGGATTTAAAGCGACCCAAGCCACCCGGGCCTTACAGACCCTAACCTGTCGGGAGAGGGATTATCTTTGTATCACATACATACTTTTTTGACCAGACAAGGGCATGGAGGGCCTCCCCGGATGAGTGATCAGCCCAATGCCGGGGCCACCTCCGAGACAGCACGAACACATATAACGAGACACACTATTCACACACACACACACTCACTCCAAACAAGACAATAATGGGATGAAGATTATATCCGGGGACCACAAGGGCCTTAAGTTACCCCGGAAAAACCCCCACCTAGCTAACTTGTCCCGACCAGGAATCGAACCCGGGATCGCTACGTAAAAGGAGCGAACGAACTCCCTACGCCACAGCGGTGGATCAGCAGGAATCTACAGGTATGAACGTTTATTCATTACATTTCTCTTTTCAAGCTGAACAGCTCTAAATGTTAAACTGATGAGGCAACAAGTGATAGAAGAGATTATATGTTACAAAATGAAAAAGAAAATACCAATTAGCGTTGTAGGTGACATTATGGACACGGTAGATTTATTGTACTTGTTATTAATTGTGTCTAGCTTTAGAAATAATGTAGCGGATGAAATATTACTATTACCTGATTATAAAATAGCATTAATCCAGACATAGTGGAATTACAGTCACCTGTTGTTGCCATAGTGATAACAAGCGTTGACACATAGACATATACCGTATTGCAGATATTCTCGCACGTATCTAGCGGCAATCACTCTTGCTAAGTGTAAATTTGTACCACGCAAACATAGAACCATTATATAAGCCTAACGGCTTATAAATGTCTAAAGGGAGACATAATCTCAGAGAACTCTGACAGATATTTCACGAGCTTACAAGAGAAAGATATAAAGTTAAAATCAGCAAACATGCAATAATCTAAATATCGCAAACTGTGGTTTTATTTTAATATTCCTAGAAGGTTTATGCTATTATTTTGAAATAATGTTCCCTTACTTATTATTTTATTAAAAAAGGATTTTCCAAGTACATATTCAAAAAAATATAAACATATTTTTTGCATGTCTCTCGCTTATAATATGCGTTGCAGTATAAAAACTATATAATACAGTTCGCAGAGAACTTCCCTCAACCTAAGCATTGCGTCTTCGTGGCCACATAACGCAATGTTCCCGAAATATTCAGTGGTTTGAGAGGCAATGAGTGCCTGTGGAATTGAGGTGGGAGGGCCCAGGTAAAATAATCGGTGATTGGCACACCTGGAAGATGATGGGACAGACGGATCCTCTCGGATATAGGGTATTTTGCTCTTTAGTTTACAAACAAAATTTACCCATTATAAGTTTCTTGATGCACAGGATTTATACACATTCTTTCCAGAAAATACACTTACGTCATTCCAAATGTTCCTTGCGGCTTCCAGTTACTTTGCATTGATTGAATATTTGCAAAAATACAAATTAGCTTTACAAGGTACTGCATGGAATATTGTTGGGTGCTATGTCGCGATGACTCAGAAAGGAGTATAGCTAAAAGACAAGGACTTATAGCCTTCTATTCACAAATGTATTTAATTTATTCAACTATCTATTATATAAAAACCAAACTGCGCATGTCATGAACGCACAGTCAATGCAATCTATTAACAAGAAAATTGTGAGATAATTACCATAGCAACCGGGAATAAGAGCATTGAATGACATGGACAAAACTCACTATACGGGAGTTTCTTGGGCTAGGGAACTCGAATCTAAGGTCGTTTTTCCCCGGCATCGCACTTTAATCATAAAATGTACATCGAAATCTGGATTTTTATTGTTTCAATTATGAATTGTTTTAATTATTTATACAGGATGTGGGTAAGGTTCATGCGTCTATGGTACGTTTAAATCGTTTTGTTTCTAATCTTTATGCCCATACGGAAGCGAAGAAAAACGTGCTGAATTTTTGAAAATTATAGCAACAAAAGAACCTCAAAACTTCCTGGCTATAGCAAGCTTCAGAGACATACGAGCTAAAACCTGATTTTAAAGATGAATCAAGCTTCCTTATAGCTTTTTTTTTATAGCTGACTTCTAACTTTCTTTATAACAAGGTTCGTTCTAGTCGTTTAGTTATTTATATTTGTTATGGAAAACAATATACTTAAAAATAAAATTATATAATTCATGCAATTTATGTAAAACGATGTAACTTTTAATAAAAATAATGTTATAATTATTTTTCTGTTAAATAAATTATTTAAATAAAATATCTAGCATTTCAGTAAATAATCACCTGCGAAGCCGCGGGCACATAATTCTCATTATATATAACTTATTATATATTGTATGTGTCATAATTAGTAACGTGCATTTTGAAATAAATGTATTGCTGCATTCACAAAACTTAAATTTAAATGTATTTCTATCAGTTAAGGCATTATGTGTAAATCTGTTAAGGGAATGTAATCAGTGGTGGCCAACCTATAAACCGAAAACGTTTACTAGGTTCTGTGAAATTACTTGAACAATCAAGACCTGATTAAAGCATAAGTATTTCGGCCTGTTGTGAAATTTACTTACTGTTCTTTAAGGATAATCTACAGGTTAAAAATGAAATTTAAAGGGAAAGTGCATTAGATATGTTTCTTGGGCCTCCTTAAACCATGCTGTTGCTTTTGCTGCCGGCAGTGGAATTTTCTCAGAACCACATGGGGATTAAGACTTTAAGGCAATTCGGAGTTATTTGAACAACTGAAAGAGGGGTTATTTGAATAATTTATATTTTTTTGCACGTCCCTAGCTTTTAGTATGCGTTGCTGTGTCCCAAGTATACAATTCGCAGAGTACTTTTTTCCAATCTTAGCATTTCGTCTTCCAGCCAACATGGAGCCTGAAACTTACGACTAGAAAACCCGCATAACACATTTGTAAGAGTATGTAATCCTGTTCTGTAAAATATTAACAGATTGTTCATTCCTATAATACCAATTCCTTATTATTTTCATTTATGTAGGCTTACTGTACGTCCGCAAACTACGTGCTAGTGACTAGCAACTTGATAAGTAACTTAGTAATACACACTACGATCTTCTGTCAGGTTTGCTTCAATCACTACAACTATTCCATTCAACGACGCATATTTGATATTGACCAGTAACATTTATCAATGCATATCTACCAATCACGACCGTTTATAATATGCTTGCAAGAATCGCAAGGGTCAATTTTATCTAGTAAAACGTCAGCTCGTTATTGAATACCCTTACAGTGATTAATATGCAACATGTATTGCTGCCAGTGAACAGAATAAAAAAATGTTATACAACATAACTTATTTGGAAACTATAAAACAATTTAAATGGACATTGATTAAGAACAATTTCGACACGGTACAAACTAGTTCGTGGGTTTATAATCTTTCCTTATTTTACCTTACCTTAATTATTTGTCATACCACTATTTAGGGGAGCATTAGGTAGTATCTGGTAATACATTCGATTGTTCATTTTTTTAATATGCTGTGATCTGACAGCTGACACAATGGCAATTTCATTTAAACAACACAAGTAAGAAAGTAATTCTTATATATATTCTTACAATCTGGTACATTTTATTCACGGATTACCACTCGTAAAACCTCGTGGGATTACCTACGACTATTCCACTCATACACCGCGTATTTGATATCGACCAATAACGTTTAGCAATTCCTCGGATATAGACCAGTCACGTTCGTTTATCTTACAATAGCCTTCCTCGGATCGCAAGGATGAAATGTTATCTGATAAAACGTCAGCTGGTTACTGGACACGTAAGGCATCAACGTGCGGTGATTAATAAGTCATATGCTACCATTATAAGCAGAATGAAAACACATTATTTTATACAGCATAACTTGTTTGGAAATTGAAATAATATAACTGTCCTTTGATTAAAACACAATTTCGATTCGGAGGAAGCCAGTTCGTGTGATTTTATAACGTTTTGATGTAATCAACTATTCGTAGCATTGGGAACTCGGATCGATTTATCGAATCGATTCATTCATCTAGTATGCCTTGATCGTACGGCTGACAGAATACTGACAACAAAGTAAGAATATAATAATTATTTACAAAATCCCTTACAGTTTATTCATGGAATATTCTTAATATATCCTACTCGAGATTACAAATTTCTTCAGTTAAATGTGCTGGAACTTCGTTCTCGCAAGTATATCAATAAACTCATAACCTCTCGTGGGATTACCTATTAAAATTTGTTTATATGATCATCAATGAAGCAAGCGTTCTGGATTAACAGCTGCTAAGGACTTGATTCCTAAATACTATCCACCTTCCAATCATATCTTCTGACGCCACTTCCGGCTATTTAGTCAACCATCTAAATGCAGCTTTCGGATACGGCCATAGTATGATTTTTATCTTACTTTCAAGCGTTTGGTATTTCCACGAATCACTATGACCAATTTATATATATATAAATCAGAGCGAGTTAGAGAAAAAAAAAAATATACATATATTTATATTTAAATATATATTTTTCTCCTCCGTTTATTTCTTTAACTCGCTCTGACGATCTTTCAACTCTATTTCTCACCCCTCTTCTCTCCTTCTCTCCCTTTCGTTATCTTTTTACCCATTTATTTATGATTCGCTGACCCAATCTTTTTAGTACAATGCACAGTGCCTACATTTTCTGTTTTAACTATCATTTCCTAACTCAGTTTGATGATCTTCCATCCCTCTCTTTCTCTTCCTTTACCTCTCTCTGTCTTCTCTCTCTCCTTCTCTCTCTCTCTGACATGTACATGCACATCACATACACTATTCGGCAGGTGAAATCCAATCTGGCAGGAAGGCGATGGACATGATAATGTTGAGTGACATTCAGTGGTATGGTTCCCGTTCAAATGCATATTGTAAGCAGAATATTCTGCAGTACAGTCCATTGAAGGTGAATCCATCCTTTGAACTCAGTCAAAGGCCTATGACAACACCACAGAATATTTTTTCATAAAATTAGCATGGGGATATTTATAAAGAAGCGATTTACCCTGACGCAAAAATACTTTAATCCCATTGGATGATATTGTAACAACTGTAAACGGTTACTATGAAAAATAATCTACTGAAGGAAAGGATGGAGTAAAATTAACTTTTCTTGCTTAGTAATATTTTAAGGAAATTTATTACATAACTCACTCTTAAGGGAAATAAATATATTTTGTGGAACACTCACATTTCTTTTCTCTGCCCTAAACATGAACAATGCATTTTTTACCTTTAAAAGTAACGTAGATAAGATTCAGTCACAAACAAAGCTGATCTGTTCGCGAGGCAAGCAAAGCCATGTTTGCAGAAGAGAGGGTACTTTACTATCCTTCAGACAATATATATAAAAAAATATATTAAAAAATATAAAAAACTGATCTTTAGAGCATTTTTGCGAAAAAAAGTTTCATATGAGGGAGTTCTAGATTTCAACTTTTTGGCGTATTTGTTCTATCGCTCCATTTCGCGTTCTTGTATATCCTAAATAATTGGAAAAATGCTAGCTGTACGTGAATTGTATTAGAAAAAATATAAATTAATGTATTACAGTAAATGGCACTCATCTTCTAAGATCATGAGCAATGCTCATTGGGAGGCATTGTAATAGTATTAATGAATACAATTTTCTCTTTAATAAACTATAGTTGTAACTTAGGAATAGCTTCATTAACTAACATTCATTTTGTATGTATTATCTCTAATTGTTTTATTTGTTTGTATTTATTAAGTATACTAGGAATTTTTAAATATTTATGTAGATTTTGAAATTGTAAGAATTGTATTAGTAAATTCTTAATAAATTGAAACTGAATTCAAATTGAAGGAAGAGGAACTCATCACCTTTTAACACATCACGTATCTTCTCTCGCAGAATGTTTGTTTCGAGAGGGTCTGAAATTTACTACATAAGGTACTAAAGCAAATCTCGGTGGAAATTGAATCGTAATTTGAACTTCACGTAACAATACTATATATTCTTCAGAGAACGTACCACATTTCTTCATGTAAGGCTCTCAAAATCTCTTTTAGATAGGCCTATGCAGAATACTTTGCAAAAGCTGCATGACTATATTTACTGGTTTCTTTGTACCGTACCACACATGCTAAAAGTATATAAGTGTACCCAGGGATTTGACTCGAAAACATATCAACGACTTTACCTTACTCCTATCAATTAAACTGAAGATAATGTGGTTTATCTTTATTTTCTCGAACTAAGCTATAGAGTTTTTTTTTAGTGTTCACTAACAGCCTATGCTAAGATCTAAAGTAATTTTTAGAAATCTTCTGAAGGGTATTTATAAGTGATCAAATTCTTCTATAAACTTGACTGATGTAACTGAACGCGCACTTACGAAATGTGATCACTTTTTATGTGTTGGAAAATGAAGCAAGAAAATCGCAGAGTCTATGATGGGGGCAGAGGAGGTCATATTGTGTTTCGTATCTGTTTTTGAAAATGAGATGGGACTTAATGAAATCCTACTTACGCATAGAAGTATGCATGCCGCGAAGAGCAATGTTCACTCACGAGCAAAGTCGATGACGCTTATTACTTAATGGCGTAGAACTGTAAGTACTGATTTCCGTGCTGGATAGCAGAGCAAATAGCAATCATTATATTCATGATTGATGTAATTACTTAATGTTTGTTATATTCTAGCACTTAAATGCACAGGCATGGAAGTGATAAAGATCCTTGTAAAAAAAATTGTCCTTAGTTTTAGTTACTCAGCTATTTAGGAAACTCATGTGTCCCTGCGGAGTAAATACGTATGTTAGAAATACCCTGGTGATAGAATTCCGTTCCAGCTGCCCGTAGACACTGCAATCGCTGCAAAACTTGTAGGTGGACATAGTGTGTTGCAAGAAATGATTCACTTAGGTTATCGGAAGGTTTGTGCCTGTCAGGAGACGAACCGTTGCCCAAAACCTTCTTAAGAGATTTTGAAATGAAGGTGATGAATTTTTGACGAGTATTGTGACCGGAGATGAAAGCTTGTTCCATCGTTATGAACCGGAAACAAAACGACAGAGCATGGAATCGCCAACGAAGAAGAAAGCGAAGACAGCTGGAACGGAATTCTATCACAAGGGTATTTTCAAACTTGCAGAACGATGGGAATCATGTGTGCAAAAGAACGTAGACTATGTGGAAAACTGAAACAGAGGTCTGTAGATTGAGATGATATACTTGGTTACACTTGCAAATAAAGATTAAGGTTGTGAAAAAATGTTGCTCACGACTTTCAGTATGCCCCTCGTATAATGGTATTAATCTGCCTACTTTATCACACTACGCTTTATTAAAACAGAGTAATTCGAGCAGAAGACTGCTAGACATCTGACGCATTCGCATTTCTTATTCTGTCCTAAGTTCTTCTCATTCTGACAAGATAAGTTAGCACAATGCAGGAGTGTGGCGTTCAATTGGTCCAGGAACACGCAATGTGCTGTTCACTAGCGAAAAGATGACTAACTTATAACATAACATTTCAGACATTTTCTATGAAAAAATAAATAAACGAAAGTTTTAAGTTTTCATGCAAGCCGTTATAGAACATAATTTTCACAAAATCGCTGGGATCGTTTTTGAGAAAATGGATATTTTCCTTCAATAACAGTCCTAGTAAGCAAACGGGAATTTCACTGTACAACAAATTTGAACTTTTTTCTTCTTTATATTAAACAATGTGATTCTGCATAAACAAAATGTTCTTGATTCATATATCAAAACCAAAACGGTCCATCACGTACCGTTTTTTGTAGGAGATACACTTCTCAGAGAAATGTAACAGAGGCTTGATTTATACAGAAAACACAAACACTAAACTGATTTTTTGGCCGTTTCCTCTTGTAGGCATCTGATGGTGTGCCCTGATAATAGACCAGCAATATTCAGCTAGCATTATTTTATTCCATCGTCCACTGAAACGCTTTTCAAACATAGAGATGTTCTGGTGAAGCCGTTCACCATGCTCATCAGTAATTACGCCAAGATTTTGAGGAAACAAGTCCAGATGTGAGTCAAAGAAGTGTAGTTTTAATGACATATTGTAACCTATAACACGAAAGCATTTCACCTTATCATCAATAAGATCTTCATAGTTTTCAGCTTTCTTATGACCAAGGAAACGCGAGCACACTAATTTGAATGCCAGCCAAGCTGCTTTTTCTGCTTTACATTTTATTTTCAAACTCTTCATCACGAAAGACTGCTTTAATAAATGGGCCAATAAAAACACCTTCTTTTACCTTTGCCTCACTTAAATGTTTGAATTTGTTCCTGAGGTGCAAGAAAGCCACTCCTTCTCTGGCCAGAGCTTTTACAAATATTTTCATTAAACCGCTTTTAATGTGCAATGGTTGAAGAAAGACACATTGTGGATTCACAAGTGGTTTATCTGATATGTTTTTGGTGCCAGGAATGATATTTTTCTTGGAGGCCACTGCTTACGTAAGAAGCAAAAATTTGGATTGTTTTGAAAATGGTGCTTAGTAAACAAATAATAATTATAGATTCGTTATTTTCAGCCAAAAATATACAAGAAACACATATTTTAATCTAAAGGACATGTTTGATGTTTTAGGCCTACTGTTTTCCCTCACATCACTGCCAGATGCCTACCTTGCAGTATTTTCCTCTAAATATTTTGATATCTAACTAATGACTAAACTTGGGCCTTATAAATGAAAATTAAGGAAATAAAGTTCATGCAGCATAATACTAAAAATTGTAGCACTTCCTCTGCATTGCCCACTGTATAATTAAAACGTCATATTTTCTTCAGATCGCTATTAAGATATAAGCGCAATACTATAATCTTCATGCAGCTTGCTCATCTTATACAACGCCTAATGTGTAGACTATCTGCTGTAATGTGGGTGTAGAAACGCCCCGCCGTTAACAAGGTCATGTCGACGTAAAGGATAGCCCCATTGGTGCTAATATAGAAAGAAACGACTTAACGCCCAGAGATTACAAAAAACACATCACAAACTGCACCGGAATATTGAACTGAGAACCAAGCTTTTCTTAGTACTATTTCATTCATATGACGTCATTACACTTTCCACCAATGAGAAATAATGAAATTAAAATTTAAGCCAATCACGTTTGGCCTTCTTCAGAATATGTCACTTGGATAATATTCCACTGGTTTTATTTTATTTATTTTTTAATTTTGTTGCACTGCAAGTGGGTCAACAACCCGGTGGCAGTGTTGCAATAAATACCAGCCATACATATATAAAAAAAATTGCACACTATACATACAGTTACACATTAAATATCACTTCAGCAATCTACATACCTGATAATTAAAAAAAATCTCTTTCCATTCAAAACTGTCTGTCTGGAACCCTATATCCATTTTGTTGGGTCGAAGGGGCCTCCAAGTGGAGGTTTCTGTTACCTATATGAATTTTGTTACGCTTATTTTGCGAGAGAGGGCAGAGGGACATAGCATCCGTAGCGTTAATTTCCTTTTCTATCGCTACCCTAGCATTTGTTTCCCTCTGTTACTTATTAAAACTGGTTCTTGCGGTAGACATAATTCAGCTGATTTACCCTGACAACGAAACGATGGAGTTGATTTGAAACAAAGATGTGGCGGACATAAAGAGAGTAAAATGAAATTATGAAGTTAATTTTTTTATATATATTTTTTTAATTTTACTAACATAGATGATACTGTAAATAGTTTTAGCTCAACGAGTGAATTTAAGGAAAATTGAACTATCAGAGGATTTTAAGTATTTAAAATAATAATAATAATAATAATAATAATAATAATAATAATAATTTATCAATATAACAAGAAAACAATACCGAAAGCCCCACAAGCAACACATAAAAAATATTTTATTTTATTTTATTTTAGAGTTTATTAGTTTATTTGGCAATGTAATTTATTTTAAACTTTAATATTCAATCAAACATGTCTCTTCTGTTATATTGTAGGGAATATCAATGCTGTAGGTAAATCTTCATGAAATAGCTAATGACGAAGGGAGTGAGAGCGTAGTGTATTTTATGTAAGTCCATTAAAAGGGTTTGAGGGTTGTACGAGCAAATACAACTGGAATACTGCCAGCCTACAACACGAAATTTCCCTACTACACCACGAGTAGCTGAATTATTTAGGGGGTATTGACCCCAGGGGCCATAAGAGAGTTGTAACCATGATCACGCTAATTAAAAACCAGCGACAATACACAATTTCAACTCTGTTCATATTTAATTTACAGACTTGTTTCTATAATGTTTCCAAGTTTTTCTAATTGACTCATATAAAGGATTGATTCTGAAGTAACTAGAATATTCAAATAAGGTAATAACAGGAAGGCGTACGCCGTGGAAAGATTGCTTGAGTCATTGCAAACCTGAAGGTTTCGGGTTCAATTCCAGTTGAGGTCGTTGAGATTTTTAAATTGGCCTAAAACTTCAGGTGGCAGAATGGAAGGCCTTGCCAGCCTATACAGGGAACGATTTAGTTTTAATACACAAGGAATCTATAACTCAGAAGTAGTATAAACATAATTAATAGGCTATATTTAAAATTCTTTAAGAGTTTGCATTTCCTGTGAAGACGAAGTCAACTCTATAGTATTTTTATTTTATTTTAAGGCTGAAATTTGTATTTTCCCCACAGGGAAAGAACCTAAATAGACAAAACGTATTATGCACAATCCGTAAAATAAAAATCTTGGTATTTTTATGCCTGCTTCAGCTTATGTGCATATGGGAAATAATCAGGCAAATTGGTAACAAAGTGCGTTCATATGATAGCAACCAACCACATTCAGGATCTACAGCTTCCATAGCTTTTAATACTCACAAAGACTGTATTCGTGGTAAAGTAATAGTTTAGTTAAAAAACAGGTTAAATAATAATTTAATTTAAATTTGATGAAAATTAAAAGAAAAAGTATCACGGAGCGAATCATAGCGCTAGGGAATATGTCCCCGCATGTTGCATTATTTTGAAACCGTACTACAAGTCTAGCAAACATAGAAAGTTTCCATTTCCATGGCTCACACCTTAACGAGTTGTAGAATTAAATAACGTAACCATGATTATAGAAGAAACTTTATTAAACCTGTTAGTACCATGCTCTGAGGGAAAGTTAAGTAAAAAATGTCGAAACATTTTGGTGAAATTGATAACCCAAAGAAAAAAATTAGCTCTCAAATTTTAAGTACAGTATCAGTAAATTATTGAGAAATTTTCCACTTAATCTCAGCACCCACTTAAAATTATACATAATATTTATCCTATGAAGACCGTGACTAAATGAATGTCGCTATCTGTTATTATGCCATGCTTTCAACATTACACGGCCCTTTCAGACTTATGATTACAGTACGACACCCTAATTATGTGAAGAGACAATACGTATGTGCCGAAAAATGCTAACAAATAAAAATGGGTACAAAAAATTCAAATAGGACTTAATTCTAAGCTTTATCAAACGATTAGAAAAAACCTTTCTTCAAAACTCATTCAACAATTTTTTAAGAATGTTAAAGAATTTATCTACTCAACCTGTCAATTTAGAAAATGCTGAAAACATCGGAAGTGAATTGTCTGATATTCGTACAGGCCCACTGTATGTCACTTTTTAAAATATACACATTATGGGTGTAGTTTATCGGGATGAATACCATGCAATTTTTATGAATGAAGATTTGTGATTATACTTACAACCAAGTAGTATCTGCAGTCTTACCTGTAACAAGAAGAAATATATATCTATTAAGAACAAATAAAGGATTTTATTACAAAGATCAAATCGACAACTTGTTTATTCATACTACTATAGCTGAATAGCTGCAATATAATTTCATTATTTTGCTCTTAGTGTCCTGCGTGATTTATTTTATAATGTTTATATTGTTCACCGATAGGAATGTTATATTTGTAAATAGGTTCCTATGTTTACCACCGTATAGGCTACTTAAGGAGTTCGATTTAGGTACCCCTGGCAATCCAGGTATTCGTAAGTCATCTTATCATCTCATTTAATCGGGATAGAACGAAGCCCCACTTAACTAGTGTCCCAGTTTCGAGACATGGGGATATAGTTCCATTAAGTAAGGAGCAAACATCATAAATCATATAATTATAGTGATAACTGATAAGACTAGTGAAACAACCAGAAATCAAAACGGACCTAGATCTAGCTTAGGTATTAACACCAGTTATACTTATTTACGAACTTAACAGACAAGCACGAAGTTAACAAAACGAGCGCCAGCGAGTTCTGTTATTCATACGAGCCTGTTAAGTTATTATATCCGTCGACCATCGTACGGCATTTTATGTTGTTTTGTTTGAACCGTAAACTTTTAAAAGGAAAATAATTTAAGTTCGCTTGTGCTTAGAATAGTAATAACAAAAACTATTCGTAATTTCGTAAGTAGCGGAATTCAAGCTCTTTTGGTTGGCAGCAATTTGTTTGGAAACAAATGACATATGAAAACAAATGAACATATCTTCTAAATTTACTGAAAATACTACAATTTTAATATATTCGTAAATCAATTTATATCTTTCTCATAGTTAAAGAATAGGAAATTAACTAACTATTCTGGAAAAATCCTTCGCTATGATACGGAATTGCAGACTTTGAATGAATGGGGAGAGATGAACGTCGTAAGTAACGATTTGAGCGAAACTAAATATTATATTGGCTTACAATAATTGTTCTATGAAAAAATCATCTAGTTTACGAACTAAATTTATATTACCGAATTAGTTATTAATGTTAATTTGAATTGTAAATTATTAATATGTACATGATAAATAGCAGTAGCCTAGTAGGAACAATTGCATTTGTAGTGGTTAAAATGAATGACATGGATAATTAATTATTATATTTGTATGAAAGGAAAGAGAATGACAGCAATATCTGATGATATCCTCTGCAACCTCTATAACGTTTCAGCGCTTTATTTTTTATCATAACGGGCTCAGCCCTTAAAATGAAACTTTATATAGACGGAAGAGTTCCGTTGAACAATGTATACGATTCAAAATAACATAAAGACATTAAATTGCATTTTATTAGGTGCTATTAAACACCTCTGGTGGGTTTACCTAAGATAATTCCAAACCGAAGTGGGTTACCATGGATACTGTATAAGAAGGCTTTGAATACTAAGTCTTGCAAATTACGGGTAAACTCGTCAGCGAAAGACAAGCAAGCGCAAGGGGCTGGAATAAATGCGGGGGGGGGGGAGACCTTCTCAGAATTTAATATAAAACTTGTGAGGGTTAGCATCTAATTAATTAAACTGTACAGTCGGGTCTACTCGTGGTAGTTTATTTAATATTTGCTGCCTCGGCAAAATTAACAACCTCTGTATTTACTCTCAGGCCTTTACTTCCTTCATTTTCGCTTACGTTTACTTTTTTCGTTCTTGTTGATTTTTATCGTCTTATTCCATTTTCCTGTAACTAGTATTGTTGTGGTAATAAATAAATAAACTGCTGCAAATAAGGGAAGTATTATCACTAGGATTTGGATGTTTATGACCTAAACAGTTGAAAACATGACTGCAAATATGCCTTTAAAAATGACTCAGTATGATCCAAATACCCTAAATGTGACCTAACAAAATAACATATTTAAAAAAAATAAATGTACCAATTTAAAACGTTTAAAGACAATAAATTCTTACATCACACGAATTCAGATAATAACTTTTTAACCATTTTGGTGATTTACAGTTTTACCTTAAATGAACTTCTATTTTTTTAAAGAATTTTCTCCTGTTTGCTCGCTTTATCAGCTCCAAATACTCCTAATATTTTGTAGACTTGCGTGTCCCTATAAAATATAATTTCATTAATTTTAAAATTTAAGTTCCTATTTATTTGGCATAAACATTAAATTAATTAAATAAATTTCAAATTTAACTCGACCATGTAGTACATACACTATATAATTGTGCTCCTTTACCGAATTTATGACTTAGATATGATGTTAAATTGCAAGTATGGACAAAATACTACCAAGACCACAAAAATGACCAAATATTACTTTATGTGCAAAATAAAAACGTTCCGATTAGGATAACAAGCGTGCAATTCGTGTTTAATTTGTGTTTGCGGCGAGAACGGAGGTAGGATAAAAATATGACACGTCATAAACATCCGAACCCTAATTATCACATTTCATACTTGAATTTTCAAGGATTCGGTGTTACAGGAGTTGTTCACTGCTTTCAATACAGGAATTTTACACGTTATATTAACTATCAGATAAACAGATAATATGGCAGGTATATGAATAGACACACAGTTATAAATGCAGAAAAATCAATAGGATGAGGTAAATCAATTGATAGGATGAGCAATGGATGAGGACCGGACCGACAGACAGAGAGACAGATACGTAGACAAAAGAGGTAGATAGATATACTTCCGTATAGGATAAATTATTTTTCGGCTGAGTATTGGAGTGTACTAAATCAATTTTTTTGTGAAAAATGAGATAACATATGCTTTGAAATCTTAGTTGAGGTATGCATCTTATGAATATATTGCGAACAAATTTTCCTCCTCTATATGATACATTTATTAAAAATAGATTTTTCTACGTCACGTTAAATATAAGTCTCTTCATAACCTGGCTAGAATGATTTTCTTTACCTCTTATATAATAACAGCATAAACCTAATAGTTTTATTGACATTTTTTAAAGGATATTTACAAGTTAGCCATGTCTTCTGTAAATCTGTCCTGGTCTCGCGGCTTTGTATAAGGCTGAGATAATTGAATGAGTACTCCTGAAAAGCACCCACTTATTTTGTGTCGAAATTTAAAGCGAGAAATGTTAAAAGTTTATATTTAGGGCAAATGTCATGTGAGTGTTCACATAAGATTATTCAAAGTTCATAAGGATCTCTGGAATCTGTGCAAAGAATGAGTACATTTACTACCATTTTAACAAAATAGCTTAAGGTGTGAGCTTTACAGGCCTATATACATATAATAGAGGTATAATACACACTGAATAAAGAAGTCTGATAATACAACCGACATGGCATCCTTCTCAAACATTTAGAGCAATATTAATGTTTACTTCGCTGTGACAGCACGTCTGTATGTTTAGAGAAGTAAGGCAGTCGTGTCACTTTGAAGGAAGAGACAGAGGACTGTATATGACGTGAAAAACAGGTAGGAAATGCAAAAACAAGTCGAAAAAGCCAAGATTAAGTTGGTGGCGCGAGACGGTTGCCATAGCAACGCCAGTTATTAATGATGGGCTTCCTCTGGGACCTCCACGTAACCCGATTCCCAAAATCTGTTTTCCTTTGTCTTTATCATACGCTTTGCTCTGCGCTTTCTCCCACAGAAGGCCTTACATATCCTCACATCTATTCATCTTTTCTGACTACAGACCTTATTTTCATATCTTACGTTCTTTTCTCCAACCCATCCCTTTAACTTTCTTTATCTCTTTCTTCCTTTGTGCTTATACAACTACCACGTCGAATATCTATCTATATTTTTGTCGCTGCCTGCTTTACCTTCCACTATGAAGTGATTAAAGACCAATGCATATAAAGGAGAGGGGTACGCAGTAGCGTATGGCTGAGGCGCTACGCTAAAAGCCGGAAGGTCGCGCGTTCGATCCCCGTTGAGGTCATTGGAGTTTTTCAATTGGCCTAATCCTTCTGGTGGCACTATGGGCCTGGGGTTGACTCATATTCTAACAGAAATGAGTACCAGGAGCAATCCTGGGGGTAAAGGGAGCCGGTGCGTAAGGCTGACAACCTTACCACCTTCATGTGCCGATGTCTAAAAATCTGGGATCCTCAATCCTGGAACTCTCTGGGCCTCCATGGCCTGTAATAGGGAACACTTTACTTTATATAGGGAAGAACTCTCAATCATGTACGTTGTATATTTATCAAGACTTACAATAACGAAGCCATCCTCTAAAAAGTGAATAATGCTTTCCAGGGTCTAGTTCGGGACGACACAGATATATAGGCCCGATTCCATATGCGTCGCAATTTACGTTCACCCACTTGTACCCGAAAGGGACATAGCAAATAAGGTTCCAAATGGCTTATAAACCGTGCAAGTGTAAGTGCAAGAAAACATCTGGTGAGCATGGATCGAAGTGCACTAGCTTACAGTGTTTTGCAGATGACAAGCCGTTTGTCCTACTCCTGCTTAGGTACGCGGTCCAATCAGAGACGGCGAGACTCTTACTGCTAGCGGCACTTCGTTAGCTCGTACACGTGATTGGCGGTGAAGGAAATGGCTTATTATTTGAAAAATACTTTAGTGATCTTGATGGCAACCATCTTGAAATTGACAAGTTCTTGTAATGTGCATCTAGAGAACTAACTATTCTGCAAGTAAATGCTTCTATAATGGTTTTCATGTACGAGTACAAAGCCACAGACACTTATAGGAACCATAGGATATGTGCGTTAAGTGGGGGTGGTGCATTCTGATCTCCACCCTTGGTTAGGTTGTTCAGACGAAAATTTCGATTATATCATGCGATCCTACAGGCCAAAACCAGAGTTACGCTTCAGGTGGAGGTGCCAAGAGCGTCAGGAAGGAGGGTGAACAAATGATGATTTGCACACTTGTATTATAGAATCCAGTCATATACAACGGACTAAAGAAAGAGGATGAGGACACAAGTTACTGTCATGATCTTAATTAGATGTATAATCCCTGCATTTTCCTGCAAAACATGCAATCTAAAGTTAGAGTTTCTACCTCGAGGTTTGAAGCCCAAAAGTCTTGAAAGCAGTCAGACACTAGCGCCAGAGTTATCCAACTCGGTCAATAATAATAGACTAACACTAATAATGAAATATTCTTATTTATTTACGTGTTTATCCGTTAATTCATTTTTCAATTATGCCACTTACTTTTGTGTCAGAATGTGAAGCGAGAAAATCCCATTGCCCAAGCCTATTATAGAAATATGAAACTCTCACGCAATACAATATTTAAGAACGCGGTAAAATAATCCTTTGGTTGGAAAAATTATTTAGGTGGACTCACCTTTACTAGGATGCCTTCCGTAAAGAAGAGTACTAAAGAAATGTAGATTTTGGGGCCATTTTGCCATAAACATTTAGTCTGTAAGACTATTCCGGCAAAATAGTTTTCTTAAATCATATGGAAATGCATTTTTTTTAATGCATACATTTTGGGAGTCGCCATGCCGCCGTGTCACCACGAACTAAAGAACTGCGGTAAAATAATTTTCTTCGACTCTTCGTTTTAAGCTGCAAAACTTTTATGCACACACAACCGGAAATTATCACTTAAAGGTGCTATAACAACTGGTCGATAGCAAGAACACTGCATAATAATCGAAATAGAACACGATGATTGGCTGAATCTGAACAAATTCTTATGTGTTATTGGACAAGACAAGAGTGACGTATGGCTGAAATAGTCTGTAAGCCGATACTTACCCTGGCATTACTTAGTTTTCTCCCTTAATTTCCTGTGATTCACACTGTCTCTACTCTTTCACTAATTTCTTTCCCCCTCACACCCTCTCCTAGCCCACGAGAGCACGTGTCATTCCTCAGAGCCAGTCTTGAGGGTTGTCTTCCGGCACAATTATGTGGCGCCATTGTTCCTTCTCACGCATTCTCATGACGTCCTCTTCCTCCGCCCAATTAAAGAGGTCGCCACTCAGTTAATTACTCTGCTCAGGGTCTCCAAATCGAATCTCACCGCCTCCTCGTAGCTTGCCTCTCAAATCAAATTCTCCAGCTCCCCTTACACGGTGTTTCAACTCAGAGAGCATCAGACAACTACGTCATTCTCCCCTCAATGTCCTAATGAACTGCAACCCCCTTACAACCGAGGCAGGAGCGTCGAGAAATAAAAGACAGACGGATTTGAAGCAATCCCAAGGAATACGTTAAACAAATCAGTTTTGACATTAAGTAAATTCGTAAAAATAAATAACACTTTTTTGTAGTTCTTGTTTTTTTAATTAAATAATATTGATCCTAAAAAGATCACCATTTGTGGTATTTCCAGACGCATAATTTGTCTATCTGCGTTTTCGTCAGCGTTCCAGTCATGTTGATTCAGCTGCACGATAATTTACTATGTATTTTGAATTTCTACCCACCGAAATTCATTGAAGATCAGTAATTGATCGGTGAATGAGTGTTATGGAAATTAAAAAATGAAAATACTGCATCTCTTTTTGCTTTTCATTCTTCACTTCATTCTTTGAACAGTTTTCATCGAATAAATATTTATGGTCTACGCTTTCCTATGTTTCATTAGATTGAGGTGGTCTTATCTTACCTATCCTGTAATAGGCAAATTAAAAATCTACTTTTTGTTATTTTTAAGAATGGTATTTGAAAATATTCATTGCGGATTTTAAACAGACAGAAAAACTTCACATTTTTTGTTATTTAAAATATTGTAAGAATATTTATCACAAGGTGAATTAGGTGTCGGGAATTAGGTTCTGTAAATATACGTGTAAATATTTAAAATATATAATTAAACTGGGAAAAAAGTATTTTGTGTTCTTATGTACTAAACTATATGTGAGTTAAATGTGGACACGTTACTAACTGCTAGTTAAAAATCATGAAGAACATTCGCTATCCGCAACTTCCGTACTGAGACATCTCGACTGGATATGCTAAGTAATTTGATTAGAACTCCCTATGAATGTGATCAATTGATTATTAATCATTATGGAACGATGGACGCAAAATATGAGGTCTGAAGAACATACAGAAGGATTATCACACGGAGAAAAGGACTATTGGTTAGGGTATGACGGGCTTTTGGAGATGTATGGGCTGATGAACGGGTGGTTGACAAGCCGATGGATGAACAGATAAAAGGAGGGATGAACGAACGAATAGGCATGAATGGATGGTTGGAATTTATGAATGAATGGATTGTTGGAAAGAAGAGCAGGTGCTTAGGTAAAGAGTGGAACGGACGACTGGATGTATGGAAGGTTGGAAAAAATTATGTACCACTTCGGCGTAAGAATTATTCGCTCACCGATTGAGGTGGCTAAGAAAGTAGCGTCTTGGACTCGCAATCGGAAGACCGAAGTTCAAACCCCATAGCCGGCAAATTTGATTTGAGTTTTTCATGATTTCCCCAGCCGTTAAGGCAAATGCTGAATGGAATATTAACTTAACACGACTCATCGCCACTATTTCATCCCGTATCATTTTCACTGTAGGGCTAAGGCGAAACCAGTTATGTAAAAGGGAACATTTTTGTTTTATATACACAGATATAAAGATTTCAGTGAACAATATTATGACAAAACCCAGTATGTTCCAAATTCTTCTAGAATTATTTATTATAAAAATTAAGATTCCAATATGTCCAATGTTTTAGTAATAACTAGGGGCGGATTTCTATAACATAAAAAATAGGATATTTGCATGCATTTATGACCTAAAAACATTAAAATATGACCAACAAAATTTTAAATATGACTTTACCACTTACACATTGTGTACATTTTTTAAAAATTTCATTACAATTCGTTTTATTAAAATATAATGTTAATTATTTAAAATATCTGTAAATTCTCAAAAAGTATCATTATAATGCAAAATTTACAAAATATGATATGAAACTTCAAAATTTCTGTAATATGCACACACATATGCCAAAAATATGACCAAAATATGCATATTCGTACTAAAGATGCTACAATAGTTGAAAATTTCCTAAATATGCAGTTATATGCACAATAAAAGCCGTTCCATTTTCACCAGGATGCTTGGAATCGGGTTTAAATTAGTCGGAAACCTGAAATAATGCAAAGAGGAAAAATATGACATGTCATAGAAGTCCGCCACCTAGTAATAACTCTAACTTTTAAAACTGTCTCTTGAAAAATCGGCCTTTTTACATATTGGGTTCTCACAGTTAAAACTGAATATTGGGTAAAATTAACAGATTCCATTAACACAACACTAATAGAAAACATATGTCCACCAAAAGTTACATGCCCTACCGGCATGGGCCTACACACAGAATCTGAACTCATATAACCTCGATGTTCAAAGGAGTATAAAATAAAGCTGAATTAAAAAAAAAAAATATATATATATATATATATATATATATATATATATATATTCGCTTGCACTCTAAACAATACATCACATTCGGAAGAGAAGTCGCACGTTAAGCAACTAACATTACAACAGAAGTTAAGCTATATTAAAATAACGCTGGATTGCCTTGGCATCCGGTAGAGCTTTTATGTTTGAAGTTTCTATTGTCTGTGCGATATTTTTCTCCATTCGATGCTAGGATAAGCCATAGGTTATATTCACATTTCTTGATACTAGAAAGCGTTTGTCAGTGAATCGAAGCGAATGAAACTCTAGGGCAGGAAATGCTTGGGAATAAAGGAGAGGAAGAGGCGAAGTCAGTACAGATTATGATGTAGTATTAAAAAGGAAGGGGGAGATGTTTCGCTAATTAGTCGGGGAGTTTCTCTCTGAATAGATGTGCTCCCAAGTGTAAACATGGGATTAATGATCCCGAAACCTACGAATTCTTACATCTCTCTCTGGTTCACTGAAATCTCCCTATTTTTTGTAAAGAGGTATGGTATTTAATCTTTTAAATAGTTTTTTTCTTTTTTAATTCGTGATGTCTGTGCTCAGTGGTTAAATGCGAGTTACTACATCCGATCTATATCAAGTTTAGGAATATAAAATATGAGAAAGCACATTTGAAATAGGACGTTGGAAAGAAATATTAAAAACCTAACATGGGTCTACTTGGCACACAACAGCTTAGAATTATTTTTACCTTAAATAGCTTTCAGAATTTCTGCAACAAAAGATTTAAGAGCAGTGAACTGGGTATTAAATAGTAAAAATGAATAACTGAAATAGATGCATTTACCCTGATTTTGATTTTGATTATGGAATTAATATGTGTACGTGCAAAGAGTAATATGATTATAGATATGCACAACTTTACACAGAGTGGAATTGTTGGCCTTTAATTGTAAATTATAGGATATAGAAGACAACAATAAAATAAGCATGTTAGGATTAAGTGCATTGTTGCATCGTTAAAGACATAATGAGACTATTAGTCTCAGCAGAAATGCAACAGCGCTCTGCCAGATTCCCGACGTTAAGGCAATGACCTGTCTGTCACTCGTAAAGTTACACTACCTGTCGGAATACCTTTGCCTTGACGTTGCCCAACTTCGTGAAACTTGTGGTTCACGTAATAATCTTTGAATTTAATTTGCACGAAAATTAGCAATTACGTAGAAACCCGCAAAATGAAAGTTTACTCCTTATTCTTTACTCTGTTTATGTGAAAAATTCTAAGTACAGGTAATATTATCAAGTAAAGCAAGACACACGATTGGGACAAAATAACCATTTTTTATTTTTCGCTCGTTTCTACCGAAGGAACAAGCTGTAAGCTGTATATATATACGGGACAATTTATAATGACCTGTTTTCCTAGAATTGCTATTCCCTTCAGTTCTGCCAATTCCTCAACAGCAACTCGATTAGCTAGATCTTAAGGTCCTCAGTTCCAGAAAACATTCTTCCAGCTTTGGCCTACAGTAGACTGAATTCGGCCTTTGTATGGAGTTTACAACAATGCAGAATGGTTTTGAGTTGTTAATTGAGTTGTGATCATGCTTTGTTTGCATTACATACTTCACGTCAGAAATTGCAGCTTAAGAAGTAGCGTCACTTATAGGAGTTTACAAATTCACTACCGGTACTTCAGCACTTGCTGACAATCATTATAGATTTTTGAATTACAGAACAATGCTATTGCATCCTCTTGTAGAAAAATTATGGTTTGACAAAGGTCGTCATAATATGTTCATAAGTACATAAACAACTGACTTACGTATAAGTCACAGTAGGTTCACCTATCCTGGAACATTGTTGAGAAAAGACTTCTACTTATAAGGCCATTTGCATGAAAATCAGCTGCCTTTTTCCAACAAAAGCAACCGAAATAGAAATAAAAGTAGCTAAAGACAGAAAAGTACTTCACTAAAAGATACTGCAAAGCATAATCTAATTGCTGTACTCACATTGAAGTGAAATTATCAGCACAGCACCATTAATGTGTCTAAAAAGATCGACAAACTTAAGAATAATAAAACATGCTATAGGCCTAGTACTGTATTCCTATCTATCATCCTTAAAGAAAATTTAATATACATTTCTTGAAATACAAATTTATTTCTATAAAACACATAGTATACACGTATGTTTTTCATTCCATCGCAAAATATCGTGGTTGTCAGAGTAACAACCTATTTAATAAACAGGATTATGTTAATGGTATTTGATAACGTGAACCCATATAAAACGAATATCCTACTTTACTGAATCCTACAATTAAAAGTAATGTGGGAATTAAACTACCTTAAACAATAAGTAATAAGAAAATTATCTTATTCTTAAACCGCTTAAGGGAAACCTTCGTAATTTTTATAGTGATTCAGGACGTCGAAGACTTAATCATTATCCGAAAACATTCTAAATAAAATAAACCAATAATTAATAATTACCAAAAATCCGTGCCGACTCTTTTTTCATATGTGTTATAAATTCGGCAATGTGGTAATGACAAAAGTGTCTCTGAGTGTACTGGAAGCTAAAAATCGCATAATTCGGAGAAAATATTTTAAATATTTACAATAAATGCATATAATAAATAATATTTGCCTTTTTGTGTATGAGTATCCCCACTCAAATTTTCTTTTTGAAAGTTTTGGACGTCTAGTCACCGATTTTAGGCTGATCACTTCTATCGATAACACAAAGTAGCCTGTGCAAATCAAATAAGTACATATTTTTAATAAGGCATACTCTTATACTTCTTTAAAATCAAATTTTAAATGCAGTAAATATAACATTTTTCTACAATTTGCAGTATAAATAATTATTAAGGATCAACAAAGAAATTGATTAATATATTTGTTGACTTGTGTCTAACGTTTCCATTTCTGAAGGATCAATACATATTTTATAAAATTCCCACTGACTTTATCAATGTACCAAAATTGTTGTGGGCATGCTTGAAAAAGTAAACAGAAAGTTTCATGCCACATACAAAGAAAATACCGAATGAATTTAGTGTAAAACTTTCAAATATGAGTAATAAGTTTCCTGAAATTTAGGTTGAAAAGCATTCCTCGAATTTCTCACTGAGAAGAAAACAGATATCTGAAGATTTTTTTAAAATCAAGTGTATGTAATTAATATCATTTTGGAGTTACACATTTTAATCTGCGAAATCAAGATAACTCAATTGACTCATGAAAACTGCAAGTCCTTCATAGTTATGAAATGATCAATCCGACAGAAGGGACGATGTAGGTCACTTTGTAGTTTTATGTGGGTCAATATGCTCCGTGAATATGGTCATCGTTGCTATGTTTATATGCTCCGAATACGGAAGTATATTTCTTACGTGTTCCTCAGTGTACTGTACAATTCCACCATCTCAATTCAATGTCATATATGAACTTCAAATTATCAGAGAAGTTTGAGGCAGTAAGTTGCTGCTGCTCTCCATTTTCTGCTTTTGTATTTTCACGGAATATCTTACCTAGTATATTTTGTCATAGGTAATCCTACGAGTGTTTACGAGTTTATCGATAATTCGCGATTGTGCAGCAGGAGCGAATTTATCTGATAAAATTCGTAAACTCGAGTTCGTTTTATTAAGACTAATCCATGATTAAAATTGTAACGGATTATACAAATAATAATTACTTTCGTACTTTGTTATACGAGTATAAAAAAACTAACACCTGCGAGATCACGGCATACTATGAATCAGCCAGCCATAAATCGATTCAGTTACCACGTTGTAACCAATGCTACCAACGGTACACATAAGACATAGTACCTAATTCAGGTAAGCTAACAGCAGAACAGAATAAAAGCACAGAACTGGCTTGCATCGAATCGAAATTGTGTTTTTAATCATTGTACATTTATATTATTTCAATTTCCAAACAAGTTATATTGTATAAAATACTGTGTTTTCATTTTACTGAATGGCAGCACGTGACGTATTAATCGCCGCATGTTGATACCTTACGTGTCCCGTAATGAGCTGACGTTTTATCAGATAAAATTGCATCCTTGAGATCCGAGGAAGGATATTATAAAATAAACGATAGTGATTGGTCTATAGCCGAGGAATTGCTAAACGTTATTGGGTGGAATAGTCAATCAAATTCACCCGCCATTGGGGTGAAATGGATTATTCTCAATCAGAGACTTATAGAATTGTATTTGTATGGGTGTGGTTAGTGTTAAATAATGTGTTAAATAGTGTTAAATAATGAGCTATCGAACCATATATGAAAAAGTTTGAAAGTAGCTAATTATAAAACTTTTAAGCAATACTTTAGAAATTATAATCAGTATCACCTCAATTTATAATCCTCATTGCCTGTCTTTACCTTACTTAGAAAGAATATTTTGTTATTAAAATCATAATTTAAACTCTTATATAGAATACGATCCGTGTGCAACTGTAATATAAATGCACTGATATATAGCTCGACTATATCTGAATTATTCTAGTGGAAGACTAAACTCATTGCAGTGGTATATTTAGAATAGTATTTATGCTTCTATTAACGTACTGCTCATACCCTCTCCGATCCAGATTTTATATATATTAAAATCTAAACATATGGTTCCAAATATCAATATATAGGTCGAGTTAGGAAATACGAAAGAGCGGAAGTACCATCCCTGGTCAATTAAACAAACTAATATAATTTATTCCTAACAGAGATGCCGGTATTGTGTATTGAAGGAATTTTTTTAAAAATCACATTCATTTGCCTGTTTTTTTAATATTACGTCATCCATACGATTCAATACCAGGTTTGTAAAATTTTATAACTCATGCATATGCTTGAAATGCATGTATGCCTTTTCTGCTCCCTTCCCACTCTAACACATATGTTTCACAGAAAGGAAAAATCAGATGCGAGAATTTGGCTTACATAGGCATTATGGAATAATTCAGTCCCTGCTTTCTAAAAATTCCATGAAACAGCTTTCATTTCCCAAGGTTTACTTCAATTAATTCTGTTTGCTGCCCATCAGAAGGCTTTTTGCATACGCTAATTAAACAAAATGGCGAAACAAATGAGGAAAGGAACGCTGCATCATTCTCTATACAATCAGTACATTTTAAAAGTAACAACATAAATGATAACATTAAAAACAATAGGTTTTGTAACAAAATGACGTACATTGCCCCAGTATAGTAATAGTCTAATGTCATTGTTTCTCCTGGTACATGAAGCAGAAATAAAATGAATACACTGAATGATGATGCAAATAAAATTCACAATGAGAGAAATACGAGAGCCGAAGCAAATTCGCAACCTGTGCAGAATTACAACGTCATAAAGTTGGTGTTTAAATAGAAACAAAAATTATTGGAAAGCGAAACAGATGGCGAGAAATAAATAGCATGCAGAATCCACGAAATAAAAAGCAAATAATTATTATCGCTGACAAGGTAAAAAAAAAAGCAGTTTATAAAATTATTAAAAAACATTTTGATGTATCCTTTAAGTCAGTGTGGTACAACCTTTAGTTATCCGAGGGCCAATCAAACTTTAGTATAGGGATGTGAGGGCCAGAGACATTCCAGAAAGAAAACGAGTTACATACAATTTTTCTCCAGAAAGAAGAGCAAGGGCCAACAAAAATGAATAGCCCCCAGGCCGGGGGTTAGGCCACACTGCTTTAAGTCACTAAAAGATACGAGAAAATTCTCAGTAGATCAATATTACATGATACTCTTGACTATGTTGATTTAAATTCTCTTTAAAAAATTCCACTGCTATTTTCCAGCTACACAGTCATCGTCATGACCGTTTTCTAATTCTTCTGTCTGCTTTTGGTGTAAATAGTTCATGATATTTAACCATTTTTGACATATGCAGGGTGTCCACGGATATTTCAAAATAAATTTCCCTGACTTTTCCCTGATTTTCCATGACCAGAAACTTCCATTTCTCTAACCTCAAGAATCAGTGTTTTTAAGGCTCTTTGTAAACAAAACAAGGAAAAATCCTCCATGATTCGCTTTCAACTCTCCAATTGGCTGGTCGAGACTCATTTTTGTTTAGAGTACAACTCCACACGTAAAATATACTCAATACGAAGAATGGAAACTGGTTAACAATATAATTAAATACAAACAACTAAGGTTCAGTAATCATAAAGCTATAATAAGTTCACGAGAAAGTAAAATTAGAATGAGAAAGATGAAACAAGAATAAGAACAACAGGCTAGAGAGATGACAGAGTTTCAAATTGGTATCGACATCTTCAGCTCCTTATTACTCCAATCAAACGTCATCCGATTTGTCTGCTTCGCTTCGCATCAAGCCATATTACACAAACCAGTGGGAAGAACTCTACTTTAAAGGCTCTGCAGGTATACAAAAATTAATTAATAACAACTCGAAACCGGTCGAGGATACATTGGAGGAATTATATTTCCATGGAAAAAACGTTGCACATGAAAAAGCACTGTACATTGTATTAATTAAATGTGAATTAGAGTCGGATGAACAGATGACTGTTTAAAAAAAGCAAAAGGAAACATGTGAGTAGATGTAAATACCCAAGACTGAAATACGGCATGAAAACAACTGTAAAAGCAAATAACATTCGTGACGCAGTGTTGTTTGACAATTGCGCTAAAACTTTGGACTCATTCCATGAGCTAAGTGATCACACCGTGTAAATAGAATGTAAATATTTTAAGTCTGGATACGAGTTTATTTTACTTGATATTACCAAAGGTAAAACATGCGTGACTCTTAAGGTTTGTCATCCTAACGAGCATTAAGTTAGGTGGTGTGTCTCATCCATACTCCTTTTCACTCCATCCATCCAGCACTCTTTGGGCTTCCCTCTTCTTCTTTTTCCTCCTACTTTCCAATCCAAAATTTTCTTGGGTATTCATTCCTCTGTCATTCTAAGTACATGTCCATACCATCTCAAGCGTCTTTCTTCTACAATTTCCAAGATATTCTTTTCAACTTGCATTATTTCCCTTATTCTATTATTCAACATTTTTTCTTTCCTGGATTTTCGTGCTGAACGATTCCAAAAATCCATTTCTAATAACATTAATGTGTTTGCTTGTTGTCTACTTATGGTCCAAGTTTCAGCGCCATATAATGTTGTATGTAAGCTTTCATGAACCACAGATTATTGTCTCTGTTGGACATTACATGAGAATATTATAGGAGAAAAATTCCTCCGACACTGGGACTTGAACCCAGGAGGAGAGAAGGAGAGCTATAGGAGATAAGTTCCATCTGGCGCTGTGAATTGAACTCCGGCTTAGCTCAGTTGGTAGAGCATTGGCGCGAACAGCCAAAGGTCCTGGGTTCAAGTCTCTAAATTTGTTGTTGATCCTTCTGTATAATAGACCCAGAAATTTCAAAGGCTGTAATATAAAATTAAAAAAATAAAAAATAAATAAATATATAAATAAATAAAAAAATAAAAATAATAATAATAATAATAATAATAATAATAGATACATTAATGGTGACGTAGGAGAACAGAATATGGATGCGGAACAATTGAACAGGATTGCCTTGTCGCACGCTCGTTTACGTGGCTGCAATTTTAAAACAATTGAAATGATAAAACTGCATATTATGTAAATGGAATGGGTGGTACAGCCATACAAATTCCAACACCGTTTTTATTCTGTGTTTATGCACATACGTTTAGCTTCGTCTCTATTTGAATTAATGCCGGTTAAATTTTTGTTTAAATTTACGAATTGCTATTATCATTGGCTATTTAGTAGCCACATAACCTGAGCAATGATAACGTATATTGTTCTCTAAACTTTACTACCCTGTTAAATTTTGTACTTTTTCCCACGTTCAGCTTTCATTGGCTTAGTTTACATTACAAAATGACAGTAGATACATACATTCACTGAAAAGTACAATTAACCTTTATTTTAACTTTAGATTTTTACTGATGTTACACGAATTCATATCATCAAATCCTATGAAAGTAGTAATTTTTCTGATAATTCGTTTTTATTTTGTTGACCCGTTATAGGGGTCGTGCCTATCCATAACACAACTCCTGGGGTTTGAAGTTAAATATTTCAACGAAATAAAAAAATTCCGGGGTGCGCGGGCAAAGAGAGTTAAGTCCACTTTCTTGTTACTGAGAATTGGAGTGACTTAACACACTATACCAGCCCAACATAGCTTCAGAGATGGATAAACCCATGAGGCACACATCCATAACTACCGTACAATTTTGAATATGACTTACTGGACTTAACACAAATGTAGAGAACATTTTTATCCATAACTCTATGGACATATCTCAATTTTCTAGGATGGTGGACTTAACTCTCTTTGCCCGCGCACCCCGGAATTAGGATAATGGTTTAAACATGGTTTGAAAGGTAATATTTTAAAGTTTTTTTAAAATGTAATTTAGATGTATTTCGATATGTGCTCCACTTGTGGCACGGCATGTATCCAAACGATAAACGACCTCTTGCCACATCTCTCTTGCTAGCTTTCTGGGGTGATGGTTGCCACGGAAGAGATTATTTTTTGCCGTAGATTTACGACAAAATCGTAGATTTACGACACGTAAAAGAACTCCAAGCCTAAATAAGAGCCTCTGAGAAAAATTCCCCGGCTCTTCCACGTCCAAACAATATTTAGTTTCCCGATATAATTTGTGAGGCGAAGGGCATACCACTTGTCCCTCTGTCCTCTCATGAAAAATAACCGTAACAAAATTAGTATAGATACCGAAACCCCCAATTGGTGGCCCTATGCTTCACTGTAGGAGTTACAAGAAAATCAGACATAGTATTTTCTCTTCGAAAAATAATAGGCTATATCTATTCTGCTGTTATTTTTAATCAAGTAACAACACTATAACGAGGATATACGTATGTAGTTAAACGTCCTATTTAACATTGTATAAGCAATCACAAAGGACGTCATCTATGCAAAGAACAAGGGGAGCCGTGATTGAAGCCTTATAGAAGTGAGAATTGAGCAATTAATTAAACAAATTCATTATTTGCTTTTCATTCAGACTGATTCATTCTCTTTTTTGTTTGGTCTCAGCTTCCTTTCTTTCCGTCCTTCTGTAGGTAAATAATTCCGTAGAAATTGTTTGTTATGTTCGAGGCAATGGGTTTTTATGCATCTACAATGTTTTGTTTCATTCTTCAAATAACGGAAAAGCAGAAAAATAAACAAAACCTCCTTATACAGGCGGTTGCTATAACAACGGGAATGTGTTTCAATTCCACAAGACTCAATTACAATGCATGTATAACTATAGAGATTGATCCTTACGAACATAGAAGAATAGCTGTCTCTCCCACTAAAAGTGGCGTTTTTTAAAGTGTAAAAGTGGCATATCTACATTTAAAATTTACATGATTAAGCACCAAAGGGTACATGATCGGCAACCTAACAGCTTCTAACATCTGTTTGTAATGAAATAGAGATGTCTGTGTTCGTGATTGATATTCTAAGGTTTTGAAAGTTCGTATATATGTATTACGAATTTCCTAGTATCATATGTTTTGTGTTATTGAATTATTATTATTATTATTATTATTATTATTATTATTATTATTATTATAAGAGTGGAAAGATAATTATAGGAATGCTAAATTCAATCTTATGGAGTAAAAATAGTTTACATAGAACTAAAAAATTAATATATCAGGCATTATTCCAAAGTACAACATTATATGGCGCTGAAACTTGGACCATAAGTAGACAACAAGCAAACAAATTAATGGCAATAGAAATGGATTTTTGGAGGCGTTCAGCAAGTAAATCCAGGAAAGAAAAAATTCGGAATAATAGAATAAGGGAAATAATGCAAGTTGAAAAGAATATTTTGGAAATTGTAGAAGAAAGACGCTTGAAATGGTATGGACATGTACTCAGAATGACAGGATAGAATACACAAGAAAATGTTGGATTGGAAAGTAGAAGGAAAAATAAGAGGGAAGCCCAAAGATTGCTGGATGGATGGGGTGAAAAGGAGTATGGCGAGAAAAGGATTAAGTGAAGAAGATGCTATGGACAGGGACTTATGGAATCAAAAGATTGTTGTGGGATGAAGGAAAACCATTGTATTGTGGAATATTCCTTAATAAAAAAATATTATTATTATTATTATTAATATCATTATCATTATCAAGTATAACTATTATTGCCGCTCCATTTATTCAGACGCCGTTAGAAATTATTTTCACTACTAAACTGAAAACTAAACTCCGTGGCGCTACATCCCTGAAGAACAAGGCCTGACCTGACCTGACCTGACCGCTGCGCCATCTACCATACACGGATAGCAGGTTTGGGGGCATGTGGTCAGCATGCCGACACCCACGGCCGTTAATGGTTTCCATGACCGGGTTTTCACTACTACCATAGTATTATAGATGGTATATTTTGAATAGTCAAGTGCGAACTATGCCACCAGTCAGATCCAAGGCTAACAGGCTCAAATTGGGATAGGTCTCAGTGTGCTTGGGAGATGTCAAAGTAGATACTTTCGTGCAAATTAATGTTGTGAAACAATATTGCTGCAAAGAAGTAAAAATATCCAGAAATAACTTAAAATTCTAATTCAATAATATACAAATAAATTAAAAATTATTCGAGTTACCACGTCCGAATAAGAAAAATAAGAATCCGGAGAATAACATAGATTTATCTACATTTAAAATTAACAACAACGGCCGTATACAGACAATTACACTATTATAGTAATAATACACTGTCCTAAAAGGCGGAGGGCCTTGGATTTATCCTCTATTGATCTCTTTTGAGATTTTTCAGTTGGACCTATCCGTCATGTATTATACTCTGAATCGACTCAGCCTTCAACAGAAACATGTTACAGAAGCAATCCTAGTGCCAAAGGAGGTCGATGTTTAGAACCTCCATGTGCCGATTCATAAAAATCCTGGAACTTCAAAATTGGGAAAACTCGACTTAGGCTATATAAGAAGTGATACTGAAAAATAGATTCAATTTATAGTATACAATGGCATACAAACCTCCAAGCTCTAATAATCTAAATAAGAACAATGGCATTGGAAATCTTGAAGTCCTTTGTGCACAGGCTTGAATGTGGTATGGATTATTTTTCCTCTTGATTTCAGCCCCTAAATCGTCATATAAGAACGAAGGAGTGAAATTTTGTCTCCTCTAATGTAGTATAATTGTATATTATAATGTAAACATGATGTAAACTTCTCAAATTTCTCCTTATTCCAGCCACTAAGCAGGCATACAAGACGAAGAAGTGAAAACTGAAAGCCCTCTAAGTGCACCAAAATATAGGGTGTTGGGGGTTATTTGGAGCATAATCTGAATGTAAAACATTTTAGCCATCATTACTCATAAACGACTATATAAAGAGCGACGGGTTGAAAATCGAATGTCCTTCATAAAATATAAGAACCGTTTATTTTGGAGGTAGAAACAATTTTTAAAAAGCAACGCCGGGTACTTTAAGCTAGTATAAAAACATAATACTTGAACCTTATGTAATATGTATTAAACCGTAAAATTATAGATAACACTGTTTCTAAACCAAGTTTAAAATCTCATAGATATTAAATGAAACATACGATGAAGGGATTACAGAGGAAAATCAGGATATAATTTAAAATTTAACGCGCTCTATGGGAAATGATTGCAAACTTGCTATTAGTTATTTATGGCGAACTGAGTTCAGTGTTAGAAAAGCATGTCAGTCATTAAGCTTTTTCATAAAATAATTAATTCTTATATTATACAAATCTTACAAAAATAATTTAGATTAAACTAGTAAAACTAGTATTAAAAAAAATATTTTTTATTTCTAAAGTAAACAAAGACCTACACAAATATTCACCAATATACATAATTCTCAAATGGTACAATCAGATCCACCCACGTAATATAGATATATTTGGAATTAATAATATCTTACAATTCTTTCTTTTTATACCCTGACTGTTAAAACTTGTCCAAAATGGCAATTCATAGGAATCGGTGTGTGAATAATGTTTAACTCTAGTCATAAATGTACAATATTATTGATATAGTCCACTGACAATTTTCATTGTTTTATCTTATTTCATTTCTGTTTATACTTTTATTTATTTTTCTTTATGTTGCTCATGATTAATTCTCTTCTCTTTCTTTCTTTCTCTCTCTCTCTCTCTCTCTCTCTCTCTCTCTCTCTCTCTCTCTCATTCCCATTACATTCTTAATTATGTTCACTTCTTACTTTAGCATAGGTAATTATCATAACTGTCCTACATTTTATTCATCTGTTTCTTATTTGTGTTATGGTAACTATATTACGTAATGATAACATAGTCATGAACATTGTAATAGGGTGTATACTACCCGCGCCCCACTTCTTGGGCGTTGGATTTACGGGGAAGTGAGGGTCGGGGGGAACAAAACATAGCTAGTCCGCCAGTCTTTCTTCAGTGTTGTCAACCAAAGAAACAACGTTTCAGCAGAATCGCGCGTATGGTATTTTATGTAGTGACTTTAGTATACAACGATTTAATGCAGTCCAATAATATAACGTGGTGACGGTATTGCGTAACAATTAATTACACGTCATAAGCGTTTGGTTATCAAATAAGTAATCAAATAAGAATATTATGCATAATATAGGCTCAATATTTTTACACTGGATGACTAGTTTTAAGCATAAAGAAGAGTCTTAGCAGAACATGCTTCACCATTTCGTGTTGTAAAACGTAAGAGAGGTAAGGCATCTAAAAGTGGAGAAAACTATAGGCCTAATTTTAAACGTATTTAATACGTTTTGTGAAAAGTTCGCTCAACTTTCAGTCCATGAAAATGACATCAGATTTCACGGGATCGTCAGAAATTAGCACATACGGTATTTTTAAAGAGGTGAGAAAAGTGTTGGATGTACAATGAAGTGTTTGTGAAATCAACAGTTCGAAAGATTGTATTTTCCCCCATAACTCCATGCGTCAGAAAAGATAATGTCAATAAATAAATAAGAATCCTGAGACAGAATGAAAGCTTAGTATTGAAACCACTAGATGTCAGGGTGTATAGCGTACTTCGTGTTTCAATGTTGTTAGCTTTACCTACGAAGTTGAACGAAACCTGCCGAATGAGAACTAGGGAGCCGAGCGCCCAAGAAATCGCGCGCGGGTAAGTAACTGTATTGTTCTTTCTTGATTAAATAAATCAGTCAATCAATAAATGTTTTGTATTTGGGTTTCCCAGAAATTAGTTACTTCTAAATAGTACTTTATCAAAAGTGGGATCTGTCAAAGAAGACTTTTAACTGCTACATCTTCCGAATTTTGTATTTTCAATGTTGAATTATTTATGAATTTAAAATGGACTTAATCTTTGTACCGTTTTTGACACAGACTGCGTAAATTTCTCTCGTATAATGTAGTAACATGTGATTTTTAACTTCGCCTGTCTTCTTATTCATATCCTATTACTGTATAATCCGATGAGAACGGTTTTACAATAGAAGTTGTCTTCTTTTGTTTGGCACAAGCCCGCCCCTGGTGACAATCAAACAAAGCTTCGAGCATAATAAAGCCATGCTTTGTTCTTACCCCGTCCGTCTCGTGAGGCTAAAGCAGTTCGGGCAATTCGAAACAATGACAATGTTTGAACAGCATTTCAGTGATTTCTATTGACTTACGACGATCATTAAGCTATTTGTACTTGTAAGCAGTTATTCTGGAAGTAAACGTGTTTGTGTGGTGATAAATTCACAATCTGCAAAAGAATAGCTAGTAGTGGCCTTTCATAACTAAATGATATGAAAAGATAATAATATGTAAAGATGTAGAATGACTTAAAGTCTACCTACGCTTGCCAAATTTTATTGCTGAGAAACTGCGACACTTCTAAATTTTAACCAAAAGAAGAACCAACGAAGTTATACAAAATAATAATGTTATACAAATAATAATGTTTATGATGATGATGATGATAATAATAATAATAATAATAATAATAATAATAATAATCTTCATAATAATAATAATAATAATGTAACAAAAACTTTTATTATAAATTAATTATTTGTAGTACTTTCCTTGCGAATTTTTAAATTTTACCTTTAAGGATGAACAAATTGATTTTTTAAATATTTTACCGTATAATGTTTTAATTCATACCGGTATTATATAAAATTCTATATTATATTTTTCGTGCTATTTTTACAATAACTTTTCGCTTCATAAATGTGAAAAAAAAAATTAAGATATGATGTAAAACCTGGCCAAGTTATACATTTAAATATATTTTATGGTGATAACACATTTCCACGAATCTTATAAGTTTATTTCTCATTTTCTCAAAACAGTTTCAATTGTAGCTTCTACAATTTTAAATATAATTACATAACATTTTTCATGGTTCTTCTATATTGGTTGGACAACAAATTTAAATCCGATCTCTAAAATAAATAAATTTAAGAAGTTTATGAAATGTATTTTTAAAAAAATCACACTGTATTTTCTTCTTCTTGCAGGACAGACGCAGATATTTTAACAATTCTGCTACAATTTGTTCAACTTAAAATTACATTTATGACAAGACATTATTGAAAATGTAATAAATTCTAGTGAACAGATATTTAAACAGCGCTGATTGGTTAATTTCAGTCAACATTTAATAAAATTTCACACAAAAACTAGGAACAAATGAGCGTCCTGAGCATTTTTCGGGTTATTGAATTAACTTCTTACATAACCGGGACATCTGACAACCCTAATAACCTACCCCATACACACAGCTTAGAAAAAGACTACTCAAAATGTTAGGAGACAACGCCGCAGTCCATTCAAAGGCTCTGTAGCTGATATTTACAATATGTCTTCATAGGAGTAACCGTGTGTCGACCTACGCTATTTACTCATTTAAGTGGTGATTTATTTTTATTCTGAGACTCAGTAGATTCAAATGTAGGCCTATTCGATTTCACTATTGTTTCTATACTTCCAAAGTCCAATTTCTTCACTAGAACTAATTTTTGAGTCGTGGAGTTATTAATTTGAATTTAAGAGATGGACAGACAACTATTATGGAAGGTATCTTGTTAAGCATTTGCCCCCAGGATAATTCCTGGTACTCATTTCTGTTAGAGGCTGAGTTCACCCTCGGGCCACAGTGGCACCAGAAGGATTAGGCCAACTGAAAAATACCAACGACCTCAACGGGGATAGAAACTCGCGACTTTCCGGCTTCAATTAACAGGCCACAGCGTCCCCAAAATACACTATTTAGGGACAGAAAATGCGTGACATCTTCAGAACAATAAAACATGTCATTTAAAACAGGCATAGGCAAGAAGAGAATGTTAAAATGAAATAATATCACTCACCCCTTAGTACACAAAGTGAACACCGCCCAATGCTCAAGATATCAATCTGACATCTGGTGGGAAAATTTTAATCTGTGTGTAAAATGTTATATTTTGTCACCTGTTTGTCCAGACAGTGTACAAATAATTTAACCTATAATCATATTATGTTCCATCCTTAATGGCAAAAGAAATTTATTATTCACTAGTAGGGAAACGTACGGTATATAATCCCATTAGTTTACTTCATATTTTGGACCGAAGAGCAACCAGTGCAATAATGGGAGATTAAGCAGTTAGACTACCTCAGTAACAGCCTCGGATGCAAGCGGAGAATAGCTTATTTAGGCTAAACATTATGATTTTGGAATAAGTGGTGAAAAGGGACGAATTTAATTATTTAGCGCTCCTAGGTGCCCGTTACTTCAAGATGAAAATACCCTACTATCAAGAAAGATATAATGGGATGGGATACTCGAATGTACCGCTCTGCCTTGAACGGATAAATAAGGCATGCTTCCTTTGTCTATAAATAGATTGTCACCACACATACAAAACTGTTATATATCGATTTAATGATTCATAGCATGTATTATAGTATAATTTATCTCATAAATACTTGCATAATGTTTATGAAAATCTTGATAGCTTGGAAGCCCACATCTTCAAATCAGCAGCCCCAAGCAGCTGCCTAGTCTGCCTAGGCCTAAATATGCCCCTGGTGGTGACTGTACTAACAATAAAAACATCTATCATCAATATCATCGTACAATATTAGTGGAACTGGTGATTCTTACTTTGTTATTTGGATAAATAGGCCTATTCCGTATAGTTTATTTATTCTGCTAAATTTATGATTGCATGGAATTGCAAAGAGGAAAAGTAATAACGGAAAATTGGCGAATTGTCTACTAAAAATGAAAGATGAAAAAGATGTCGATAATGAAGAAGAAAAGGTGATGATGATGAGTATGAATATGATAAGGATGAAAATGAGGGTGAAGAGTACAAAGGAAATTGTTGATAATGATGAAATAGAAGAAGATAAGAAGAGGTTTAAAAATGAGTTTGGATCCAACAGCAATATATCACATCAGTGACGAAACATTTAAGCACTAATAGTATATTACGATACAAGTGCCGTAAGCGGTGCATACGGATCGAGGAAAGAGTTTGAAAAAACGAGGCGCTTGCGCCGAGTTTTTTCAATCTCCGAGATCCGTTATGCGCTTACGGCACGAGTATTGCATGCTATTTTTGCACGATGATTATTTATATCAATTTATTTATATTAATTGAGATATTAGCTGAAAATATTATGTTTATACACTATTGAAGATGGATGTTATATTTCAGAAAGTGATTCGCATATGTTGGTTGTTATGTGGACCGAATATTTGTCCTGTTAAAGTCGCCACAAACTGGGGGGCCTTGTTCCGGTCTTCCATAAAGGCTTGTATTATGATGGTTTTACTTACGGCACTTGTGCTTTTTGTAATTTTTACCGCACGGAGATTTCTTTTGTTTTCATAGCAACCAGGGCCCTATTTCATAAAACTCTACAGGTGTGACAAATACGACAATTATGTCAAGTCTGACAAATTTGTCAATATGTCACGACAATTATATCTTTCATAAATATTACAACTTTTCCTTACATTACAGGCAAATTAATGTAAATTGTCAGACTAAAAGAACCCATTTCATAAACGTGACAATTTTATGTCAAACCTAAAGATTACTTTAGTACACTGTAGATGGCTCTCACATACGTGTCTCAACATTGAATATGATACCTAAGCAATCGATTATTACTATCGAAAATAAGTGAATTATATTTCTCTTTTAATACAAAGTCACTGAAATTGAAAGTTAGGTTAATCCATTGCCTAAAAACACTGGGTGGTTTCATGTCTATTTCTTCACCACTATCACTACCAATATCACTACTACTAGTGTTCATTATTAACAAGACAATTTAGCAAGTTTATTAACAAAGTTTAAATCACAAGAAAGTTTGCCAAATTATTACATAACCTACTCTGTTGGCCTACATATGAAAGATTGCCTGTCACTTCTGTAATGACAATTCTACATTTTTTGTAAATTTGTAAATATGTCAGCAAAAATTAATGTTTCATAAATGATAGGTATCCTAAGATTTGACATATTTGTCAGACTTTTACCTGTAAACTCAAAAGTTCTGAGAAACAACAATATGTAAAATTGTCATACAAATCTACAAAATTGTCATGACATTTATGTAAAGTTGTCAGCTTTTATGAAAAACACAATTGTCAAAATGTAAACCTGTAAGACAATTTTATGTCACCTGTCACCTGTAAAATTGTAACTTTTATGAAATAGGGCCCTGATTGCGTGCGGGAATGTCAAGTTACGATCCACGGCAACAATATTCGTAAGTACCACTAATTAGTTACGTCGTGCAAAAAGAAATATATGGTCAAATTGTTCTTTGACCGAGAGAGAAATTGCCTTCTTGCAAGTAAGAACCGCTAGAAGTATATTCGCTTTGAAGGTAGGTAAAGTAACTAAAGGCAATAAAACAAACAATTGAATTACAAAACAAGAGGATAAAGTAACAAGTGATTCCTTTGTTACGACTTTCTTTTTTATTTCCTTTCCTAAGGAAGAGTAGTGATTAAAACACAAAAGCTAAATTACATCCCTGTTCCCTCTAGTTACAGCAAATCAAGCACTTCTGGAAGGAAATCAAAGTTTGCTACTAAACTTGGTAGTTGTAGTCTCTTTTGTATACCAGAGGGGTTGAGCAGTTCGGGTGACGTCAGCTGGGACAAGATTTAATGATCAAATATTAAACGCGACCCCGCTGGTTTGAGGGAAGAGATACATCCCGAGTTTGAGCAACCGTGTCTGTATTAGCACATGTGACCATCCAGCTAACTCAGTCACTAGGTAACTAACTAAACAAGAAATTAAATTTTCATACGAATTCCGAATTTTGTTAAATAATGTTTAGTGAACCTTACCAACTCACATAGTACACATACATAGTAGATAATTAATGTATTCATGTATGTCAAATTTCATGACCTTTATGTACGCGTATGTGTTACGAATTCCGCGCCGTACTTCAGTAGTCAGTTTCTCACTGCTGAGCAATGTTACTATCAATCACAAATGAAATTTCCCTTAATTAAAAAAAAAATGTCGTGAATTATTAAAAAAACTTGTATGCTGTTATATTACTTAATACATACTTAAATCACTCTACTCGTATTTTATCAAATTTTGGGTCTGAATCCTTATCAAACAAATTTGGTTTCACCCGTGTCAGGATTAAAAATCCCCAGCTAAGAAAGGCCGAAAGCTCGTGATAACCTGTGAAGATTTAATCAAGAAAGCCTAAAATCTTATCCAAGTACTTTAGACTACTGGAAAACGTTTTCTCTGAAAAACTCTGGACCCTGCATACCAACCTATATTTCGTAAGCTAATGACTGACATCTATCTATTAATATTCCTACTATTTTGTCATCCAACGCATCAATTGAGTTAATTAATATCGAGTTAAATAGATATATATTACCATAGGTATAAACTACACTAAATGGAATTACGGATATCAATCATGGTTTAGGATTGTTATGTGTGGTGTCTGAAATCTCAAGATATTCTTGTTACAACAGAACTGGAGGCAAGAGTGGCAGAGTTTGAAGTCCAACTCCGTTTGTAATAAAATAATTATTTAATCTGTCCACTAGGTAGAAGTAATATACAGTATAGAGTTTATGAGATGGCGAGAGGGTCCTGAAGATCCCCCAATGCTTCTAGCATTGCGACAACGATGTCGTTTTTAATTTGTAATACATCTGTTCCTGCTAAGCAAGCTTCTCCGACGATGATGCAGACGCATCAAAAGGCCTAGGCATAAAATAATTTTGAAAAGTTGTGGACCTAATTGTATTTCAGTCAACTTCGTTTTATTGATCCAGCTAATATGTACAATATCATATTATAAAGAATCCTCAGCAAGCTATAAACCGTTCTTGGTCCATTGGAAATCAAGCTAACCAAGGGACCACTGAATGGAACATTTCTTCTTCCTCTTATTTCTAGGCCTAATGCCTAATGAGCCATGTCACGAATGGTTTTTTCTGATCCTTAGATAACGGATAAGATTCTAGGATTACGTGTTGACGATTACTGAAGCTGTTATATTAGCCGGAACCTACAGATGAATGTGGACTGGGAACCACTCCGGAAGGACTTTCGTATGCTTTATTTAACATTAATTGCCAGAGGAAAATGAAGTGGTTTAACCCGGTGCAGCTTTAGAGTTGCATGACCAATAGTGAAAATGGAAATATAAAACATTAAGACTGATGTAAAGACTGATATGAAACCTTACATGACTTTCTGATTTTACATTTGATTTCAGATTCGAAAAAATTGTAGCTACATGAAAAACCTTAAGGCAAGTAAAACACATTGTTTGGACGAGACGGCTTTCTACAGATACATTTCGGAAAATGTATGACAAAAATCAAAATGAAAGCTTTAGGCTTTCGTAAAAAGCAGATATTCCTATAAAATTTAAGAAAATCTTAAGAGATTTTTTCGTGAAACGTAAAAGTAACTTTCTTCGTGTAAAGTGACTGTAGAAGTAACCGGTACGATAATATGTCAACTTGTTAAGTGTCATATTTTAGGAAATTTATGTGAAATACAATGTTCCGTTCTTCAGCTGTGCTGCTCACAGGCGGTCACACAACTTCACTAATAATATATACTCGAGTAAACTTCCCTAAAGATGGCAACAGAGTGTCATGCCGAAATATTGTTCTCCTGGACTGAGAGGTCCTCTAGCATATACGAGTGCAATCATTTACCAAACATTTTACAGAATTAAGATAGTTATAAAAATCGTCTATAACAAAACTGAAGCATACTTAGAATTCATTGCACTTTAACTCCGGAGAGGTTTATTAATAGAACACACTGTATAAAGGCGATGTATACTTTTATTATTTATAGAGTTGGTAAAGCTTAAGCGGATATGCACGCGCGTGACATCATCTGAATGACCAACCGTCGTCACAAAGATCCTTGTGTCGTATACCGGGGCGATACCCTTCACCAAGGCTACAGGGGTGTCAACTTAAAAGTTCATTCTCTCTATAGCCTAATTCACTCTTTTACGTTCACTATGTCCAATGTGTTGAATGTATGTTTTGGTATCGATGAACTCGAAAACAAAGTGGATAACAAAATTAGCCTTTCGATGCGTCTGCATCATAGTCAGAGCATCTTGTTCTTCAATTATAATAATTAATCATTAGAATAATTACAATTAAAAACGTCACCGTGAACGGATTGGAGGACAATGCCGGTTTTATTTTAATTGTTAATACATTTGCGTCTGCAAAGCAAGATGCTCTGAGAACTATGCAGATGCATCGAAAGCTTTCAAAAATAAAAATAAAAAGTTGTTAAGCTGACGATATCGTTCATTTGGTGTTATTTTTCGTTGTTACAGACTTCTTGGTGTGTTGCGACTTATCGGCTGGTGTGACGAGAAGAATGGAAACCTTTTTTAATGGATTCTCCTTGCTCTATCTGAACTTCGATCAGCAGACTGGATGACCAAGAATAACATGAAAATTTGTCGAGAAACTGGGTGAGTAATAATCAAGTTTTAAAGCTCCAGCGCTTGAAGTTGAAGACTGCATCAGTTTGGATTTGTCTTAGGAAAGAATAGCTACACCCACAACGGCTGTGAAATTTCTCCTTCCTTTTTCACCATTCCATGTGGACGAAGCAGTGACAGCTTGGCGTAGCTACAAACCATGGTGGTCCTTCTGTATATTTACTTAACATGAATTGTCAGAGCGGTCACCGATCCAAGCTCTCTTCAGAGCTAGCACTGCTCAACCCGGTTATCAGCTTGGAAATGGTATATAAACTGAATAATACATTAGTGAATTCTGTAGGGTATGTCATACTTTTACCCATTAGGTACACATTATAACACTTGTCCGGCAAAAATTACATATACTCAGACCAATTGCTTTCAAATGGTTAGCTTAAATACTCTAATATAATTTGAATTTCCCTTAGATGATATTAGTAAAGAGTTGCAGGATTTTAAGTAACGTCTTTATTGTGCTTCACTTAAAAAAATTAAAAATTCTGCTGAGTTCTTAACAGAATTCATTAAACGATATGATCCGCCGCTGTAATGTTTTTGAGGTGTGGGAAAAGATGGAAATCACTGGGAGTGAGGTCCGGGGTGTAGGGTGGATGTTGAAACATCTCTTAGAAGAACTTGTGCAGGAGAATGCAGGGAAGTGTTTGAAGTCTTCACCCTACACCTCGGACCGCGCACACAGAGATTTTAATCTTTTCCTACCCCTCAAGAAATGACAGTGAATGACAGAGAATGGCTTCTTCAGGGGGGAAAATTTTTGGGATTACATGGCTGAAATTATAGAAATTACCAATACAATTGCTCCAATTATTCTATTTAGGCATCATTTGCTATACCGATGTTACTGAAATTCAGAAGAGAGAGAATATTCTAGTCTAGTCCTAAATTCATATGAATTTTTTAACATAGTTTTACTTGATTCTTCCCTGCTACATAGGCAAGCTAACATACATTCGGTCTGATCTTCCTAATTTCTAATGCAATAGAAGACGTCTGTCTTCCTTTTATATATTGTAGCATGTATATATCGTTGAATTCACAGAAAGGCCTATTCACGCTGGATTCATTGATAGATCGTCCTGACTTTTGACATTCGTTGAATCATTGACTCTTCTTGCACATTAACTGACTTCAATAATTGTCGCAGCTTTACTACTCTCCGCTTTCGTATGTTAAAAAACCTGTTCCAGAATTTCCAGATTATTTCCTACGTTCGGCCAACAAAGCACTTGAAAGTCCTAGCAAATTATTTACAGAATTATCGTTCGGTAGTTGTAAAAGTAATTTCGCTCTGTTTCCTCCTTAGCAGAAATTCTGTTAGATACAAAATTAAATCCGAGCTGATTGACCATTCATCACGTTGACGTTTGACGTTCGACAAAAAGTAGCTAATAATTAGCCCATTATAGGCTAGTATACAGTATCGGCGCCTTACGTATCTTTGAAGTTTCTTCATTCAACCATCTGAAAAAAAACGAAATTTCTCTAAAATTGCGGAATTATTAATACTTCCACTGATCCAGGAAAAGTTTCTGCGCATTTATTTATACATATATACAAATGAACGTTTATATATATATATATATATATATATATATATATATATAGTATTTTATATAAGACAAAAACATCAAAGCACTTTTATTTCAAACTTCGATACATCATTCTAACTTTTTCTTTCAAACTAAAGGCAAAATCACATAACAGTGAATTCCCTTCTATTCTTTTTCTTCCAAATGTAAATCCTACTAAATAAGCATAACAATTTAAAGGCCAAAGGAGCGAACACATGCTTTAAAAGTAGTATCAATTATAAACTATGTGAAAGTTGTTGTTTAAAATAAGTTTTAAGTGCCTGACTAGTGGTGTGGCACATCGGAAAAATCTGAGATCTAAAACTAACAATTAAGACCTTTCCCAATTTTTGAAACAACGGTGACTACAGGTATGACATTTCATCCTCTTTAGTACAAATCTAAATCAAAAGACCATCACTAAGCTTTATTTACACTTGAAGGGTACATTCTAAAGAAGCATAATCGCCAAGGAAGCGTTTTACAGCAATTGCTTGTCATGCAGGAAGCTTAAAGTCATCTCTTTCAACAGCTAAGCATTTTTTCTCACTTCTATAGCTCGAAAACTACCATTTTTAGATAACTTTAACCGGCCACTTCAAGTGAATTACGTACTGTAGCCTGCAAGCTTATCTTGACTGGTAGGCTAGTAGGACTTTCCGGATATAGCCATATGCAAGCCCCTTTTTTTCCCTCTGACGTCTTAGAACTGGTGGTCATACGTCATTATTAAAAGAAGAAGCTCCTTCTTCACACTGCGGAGCAGACATCCCCGCATTACGGATTCATTTCTATACGAAGGGAGGAAAGGAAAAAGAAAATCTACATTATGGAATCCACTTTTCATCCCCCTAGTGCCCCATAGCGGAATGTCTCCCCCGACACACATTTTTTACCATTTCTTCTGTTCTTTTTAGCCATTCCTTCTCTATCTGGAAACATATGCACGCGGTTTCTATGGTAATAATTGTAGCCTGGATTATATGATACCCGACTTACATCTTATTACTTTTCTTAATGTTTGTATATCGCGAGACCGGAATAGGGTGAAAAAAGAACCCCTCCCAATTCTTACAAATATGAGGGAATACCGCCACTTCTGAGTTAGTAGACACATAACAGCAATGATTTGCACCATCATCGGCAAAATATGTTATAATAATAATTATTATTATTATTATTGTTGTTATTATTATTACTATTATTAGGCTACACCAAAAACAATAATGTGTTAGATGTAAGCAATCATGGCAGTGATTTTGACAAAAATTGACTATTTCGATGTTAATACATATTTGATGTTACCAACAATATGGAAAATCCACACTATTTCTAATATAATAAAATATTTCGCGATTCGTATTTTTATGAGGTAAATAGATCCGGTATGAAATGTACTCAAAATCATGCGTTCAATAAATAGGTCTACCAATGCCCATTGTGCGCAACCCTCTATATTATTAATAAATTGGTCAGCTATTGGACCACTATCTACAGTCGTGAAGGGTAGCAACCCCCAAATTTTCAAGGACTAACTGACGCAGAGGCTGGACATTATGCCATGTTATTTTAACCTTTTCACTGCTACTGGCGTAAAAATTCCTTCGTTCAAAAACAGTATAAAAGCAGAAATGTAATATTTTCAGAATAAAGCTACATTAAAAATTGTTAGAATTTTTTCCTTGTGTTAAGATTGTAATCCATAGAAACTAGTCATTCTACTTCAATTCTCTCTATTGATTTCAAACTAAAATCCCACTGACGATTTCACTTGATGATTGTTTATAATACTGTATAAATTCAGCATTGTAAAGGTTAAGGATTGTAGTATGTAGCACAGTGTTGCCATACGTACGACTATAGTCGTACACATACGACTATTTCATAGATTTGTACGACGTACGACGCATCCATGTGTCGTATGCCTATTCATACGACTATTTTTAATATAATTTTATACTGTCATTTTCTGTATATTTTTTAGCAATCTACTGTAGAACTTTCAATTTGGATAAACATTAAGTTTTTGTTTATTCGTAGTTGTCTACATGTTGCTAAATGCTTGGCGGAATGTTATAATAGCCATTGTCAAATTATAAAATAAAACTAAGTCCCTTTATTTCTTACAGGCCTTTACGAGCCGGTGCCGCATCTCGCTTAAGTTATATTGTTGTATTGTTATTGCTACTTTTCTCATTATTCTTCTCCAAACATTTTATATTTTAGCCGCACGTGTGCAAAACGAAGCAATCCAAACCTCTAAAGAAATTATACCGATAAAGACCAGCTGGTCTTATTGTTTTTGTTTTATTTTGACCAAACATAATAATCATATAATTGTTATTATTAATAGTAGGCCTATATGTTGACACGTGCATATCAAAAGTGACTGTATACTTTTCTTTAAATAATATTTAGAAATCTTACTTTCTTATGGTTTGTAATTTATTAATATTTTATTACTAGCTTAAAAGGCCCGGCGTCGCCCGCGTTTTTATTTTATAATCTGGAATTAACTTATGAAGGACTTTCGATTTTCAAACTCTAGGGCCTTGTATAATATGTAGGCCTACATATAACTTGAAATGAGGAAGAACAACTTATCACACTCAAACTATTTCCTCAGAAAACGCTAGATATAGTTTTTTATGGCTCATAGAGGATGTCGAATGTTCCATTCCGTTGCTTCTACACACCATGCCTGGGAGGGGTTGAAATAAGAAGAAACAGAAACTCCGAGTACTAGCGGTGAACAGCAAAGTCAGCATGCGTGAGTGGAGCAATGGCACGTTATAGAACATGTAAAAGCACATTTTAATCACCAAGCTTGCATTTATGGACAAAATGTCTGTTCAGAGTAGACTACCTCACATGGCAATTATTATTATCATCATCATCCTGACCATTCGCAAAGTGTACGACGATTTTAACTAGTGTACGACTATTTTCAATTGTTGGTACTACTGTTTTACGTTTCTGATCTGGCAACTCTGATGTAGCAATATCTTGGAATAATTATTTTCAGTCGTTTGTTTAGTAATTTAGTTCAGCCACAAGATTACGCATATAATTAAAATAGTTACAGAATCAGTAAAGAATCCATAGAACCAAATATAATATGTATTAAAAATAAATAGATCAATAGGCTTATAAGTTAAAATCACATTTAACATTTAGTTTTACCTTACTATCATATTTCGGGCACGCCTGACACAACTCTATCCACTAAGGTAAATAATTACAATTATTTAAATTTATGTGTGGTACTGGCATAGGCGTAGCGAGGGGGGGGTTTTGGGGGTTTGAACCCCCCCCATTGAATAAAAAATGGAAAATTGTATAATTTTTTTAAGTCTGCCCATAAATTGCTTAATACAAAGATAAAGCGTAGGAAGCTTAAAACACGTTATTTTGCGTCTTAATTTTTAAAATTTTCCGGGGAAGGACCCCCGGAAGCTTAAAACTTGTTATTTTGCATCTTAATTTTTAAAATTTTCCGTGGGAGAACCCCCGGAAGCTTAAAACTCGTTATTTTGCATCTTAATTTTTAAAATTTTCCGGGGGAGGGCCCCCGGACCCCCCTCTCCTTCCATACTCGCCAGACCCCGCGGATGTTATAACCCCCTCCTTATGGTCGGCCTGGCTACGCCTATGGGTACTGGTGAATTTAAGAATTAATAGTGCAAGGTTTTCCATGTACAAGATATTATTTACCTAACGGTTATGAATTCAAGGACTAAATTCCTTTAAAAGATAATGATACTGTAAAGTTTATGAAAATTAAAGCAAAATATCTTACGTGAAAGTCACATAACCTCCTCTGACCAAATAAAATTTGCCGCTTAGTATTATAAATTATGTACGACATTATCTTCATGTAAGTTAGTTGTAAAAATTAAGGGAATGTCGTTACCAAATCGAATCGCATCCCCGAAGGATACATAACCCAAATTAAATCTGATTAATGCACTCTCGTAACTTTCTTTACTCTAAGTATGGTCAGAACATCTTCATCATTTCACATTCTGAAATAGAATAAGTGATCATATTGCAAAGAACGCGTATTCAGTTGCTTGCACCTGAAATAAAGCTTTATGGTTGACCAGGGAAGTAACCTTTATGGGTTTCTACAAACAGTGGGTGGTTTACAACTACCCTTCAGAGAATTTTTCGAAAAAATTCAAATATGAGTTTTAGATCTTAGTATAAGCACCCCATGTAAAAAACTTAAACAAAAACGTTAAAGCCGTTGTCAAGAAAATCGCGAAAAAAAATTTTCTTCATATAAAGTGGCAGTAAAAGAGAAAGTCATCGCCTATAGATCCCGCATGAAATCTGTGCCGATTGCGTAAGTCATTGCATTACGTTTTCGTGAGGACTGTAGCTTCGATTGGCCTGTTACCTATCTCTCTCGCACAACAGTACCTTCCTTTTTATTTGTAAGGGCCAAGCTACCTCTCTCTCTCGCACAATAGCATGTCTCTCTCTAGAGAGTAACGGTCTCATCGGCACAGATTTCGTGCGAGATCTTTACCTTCGTGTCACATCCTCAGAAGGTATTTATTCAAAAACGTGTATTTACGTTAAAAACTCAACTTCGAATTTGGGGGTTGAACGTAATACTTCCTCTACCTATAGTAGGCCTACCTATGGTACAGGGAGAGGATGTAAAAATATAATACGAAGCAAAATATGACCTAGGGCCTAACTAGTGAGTTTCATTCCATTAAAGTCTCCTTTATATCAATTTCGTTGCATAACCAGTACATCTCTCTAAGAAGGATGGACGCTACCCTTCTGCATGCGTACATGTAGCAAAGAATGCATAATAATGAGGGAAGAATGCAGATGAATATTTTGCAAGGAACTGTGTCTCGCATGTGTAATATACACAGCTATGTTATGCGGACTTGTTAGTGGGTGAGTAAGAGACATTTCATGTAGCAAACAACAGGCCTGTTTTCCAGTGGCGGGTTACTCAAGTATTTCGCCACTAAATTAGAAACAATGTCTCGTCATCCAACCCAGGTTAATTTATATTGTATAATATTTTATATAATTTATATTGCTTAAAATTGTTAATTTTAATTTAGCTTTAGGAATTAATTTTGGTATATTTTATCATACGTGTATTTACAGTATACACAGATTCCATTTTCATTCCTAACATACATTCGTATTTGGCTATGACATTCATCATTTTACATTTAAGTATACTTTAAGCAATTAACATGTTTCTTTATAGGCCTAATAGTTTTTCATATTGTAATGTTCATTTTTCATATTGTAATTAAGCACAATTATATATAGCTTTTAATTCACTTTGTTATATTTTCCACACTCTCTTAATTTTAATAATAATAATAATAATAATAATAATAATAATAATAATAATAATAATAATATTTATTGGCCATTAAACACTTACATGCATCAGGCTTCGTCCAACATAGAGAGTTAAGTCCAATTAAGAGCAAGATGTTCCTTAACAGTATAATAGTTGTTCTTTAGCAATACAAATTTAATTTTCTTCTTAAAGATATTTACATTATTTAGTGATTTCACACTTTCTGGCAACTTGTTGTATAGTTTTATACCAACAGCAACATGACTATCAAGCGTCATTTGGAGTCGACATCTAGGTACCACTAGGTTATGACTAGCTCGTGAGTTATTTAACTCATTGATGATGATAATTATATGTTTGTCTTATGTCCCAGTGCAGGTTATTTTGTTATTACTGTATTTATTGCACTTTTTAAGATGAGGCATATGATGTGTTTAGTAATCATCATGATTAAGTGGAAGAAAAGGCCCTACAGCCTTAAAAAAGACATAAGTCAATAAAATTATACCTAGTATTTAGCTGGGGTACGCCATAGCGTAGTGGTTGAGACGCTGCGCTACCAACCGAAAGATCGCGGATTCCATTCCCAATGAGGTAGTTGGAGATTTTCAATTGGCCTAATCCTTCTGGTGGCACTATGGCCCTGTGAACGACTCACCCTCTAACAGAAATGAGTACCAGGAGCAATCCTGAGGTTAAAGGCGGCCGGTGCGTAAGGCTGACAACCTAGGTAAAATTCCGTTGTTAACTCGGCTTTAATAAAAATATTTCGTATTCTATTTCTCCTGCATGATAGGAATATCAAATCAAGATCATCTGTATTATTGTAATGAAGAGAATAAGCAAGAGGCCTTGTACAAACATATTGGCCATATTAATGAAGTCTGAAGAGGGCTGTTGGAGTAAGAGGAACGCTGGAGGAATCTGAAGAGACGCTACGAACCACCACTTCAGGTATTAATGTTGTGAGAAGCAGAAGACAAGTGAAACACGGTTTGCGTGCGAGGGAACAATGTAAGTGACAGGCGTATTTATGGGATGCTTAAACAACACACAACAAACAACATCTCGTACAAAGAAAATTAATACACAAAAAAGAAACTTCCACAAGCAATCTACAAAAGGGGAAAAAAAAGAAAAAATCCAATTTCACTTCTGTTTCAGTTTTCTCGGTAGCGCTACAGGCAAATTTTTACTTCCATCCGCTATTCTTCATTGTCTCGTACCGTTATTTCCATTTCATCGTCTTCTTTTTCCCCCTCCCTCTAAGAAATGTATTGCGAAGACGTGGCCTCCACGTTAGGCGCATCTGTGTAAAAGGATGACACTTTTTTCGAGATACAGAATAATGCACCACGGATTTTGCAATAAGGTTTTTTCTTATTTCGTTTCAACTTAAAACAAATGACAGTCCCGACTTACTTTTCTGAAAACACTACAATATTAACTTACCGAACTGCATTGCTTCTTTATTTTCTCTTCTTTTTTCTGCTACAACCAATTGAAAACTTTACATCCACTTCCCTTACTGTGATAAGTCAGTTCTACATCAACAATCGGCTTCAATCCTGGTGGTCTAGAGGTAACATTTTAGCCTCCATTATAAAGTGTATCAAAATGGCAGCACCCTTTCCAATCTAATCCCGGATATCACTTCTACCTCCCTATTTTTGTCTCATAATTACGAAATGAAGTATTGGGCACTTTCCGGGAAATTCACATTTGGAGTAAAAGTTTAGTAATGCCTTTTACGTAAAATGAGGATCTCTGAAAATAATTATGTTCTATGAACCGTAACGTGATTTACTCGTATTAAAAAAATGTCTAAAAAGTTTTATTGAAACTGTGTACCTATTTTACCTCGCAAAAAATAAAACAATGGATGGCCAATTGGATACAGCGTATTTTTTTTTTAACTGGGCTAATTCGACACCCTGCAGAATTCAAGCATGATTCATAGCAAAGCAGTGAACATTTAAGAGCTCTACATTGATTTGTGTCCTTGTTCGTCAACACGGCCATATGGGTTCGAACCAGGTCAAACTGCATAAATCGATGGGTATATATACAGTTCAGTTCTAACTGCTGTAACCCTTTCTTAGGGACCTGCCGTGTGTCACGGGGAAGATGGAGGCATGGTAAACAGGTTCAGTACCAGTAGTTTTTCACCATCTCAGAGTTGTCCCTTCCTCTACTAAGATTACGCTTCACCAAAAGGCCTACAGCTATCAGAACTGGATTGTAGTATGATTATACGTAATATAAACCTTGTGGTGCAATCAGCACTGTTAAAAATTACTAGTATTAGTATTAGTATCATTGATAAAGCAAAACCACTGTTAACCAGAGAACTATACTAATCCCTATAGTGATCAGGGATGTACCCTCAGGTAGAGAAGCATAAAACCTCCCTTGAGAATTCAGCCAATGTCAAATCCAAATTAACTAAAATTATGGCGTATTATTGACTTCATGAAAGCCATGCATAATAATTAGTGCACCCTAATTCTCCCATGTCCGTCGCCGCGTGGGTGAGTTGGTAGCGTGCCTGCCATTCACCTGGGCGGCCGATTTTGTCCGACAATAATTAATATACAGTAAATGTTTAAATTTAGAGATTTTAAATTCTCTCAAACAAACACCCGCTCTGTCCTTCGCATCAGCTGGTTGCTGGTTACCGCAGTTTTTGCCTCCAACGACAGAGGGCAGCTCATGGCGTCGGCCAAACCGAAGCATCCTGTTGGTCGTTTTCTTGAAACGAACGGATTTTGACAACTCGAAATAAATTCATTTTAGTATGATTTTAACACTAACAGAATTGATTTTAATTTAAATACAAACTATTTATTACGTAGTTTTGGGCTGCTCCTGTCAAGATCGTTCAAGATCGTTCCGCGTTCGATATTAATAGATACCACACCGATTTCATAATAAAAATAAGTTTTGACTATGATATCGTTCAATCACACGTAATAAGCATTAGACTAGGCTATAGTAGCCTACGGTTGAACAAAAATAAAAAAAATGTAATTGCAGTTATGTAATACAAAACCTATCGCGATGTAGGCATTTATATACAAGCAATGTAAAAAAACCTAAAATATAATTCTAAAATAAGTGTGGTTAATCTGCAAAGCGGTAAGCCCAACCTACGCAGTTCATTCACATGACACTCGAAATCATTTTAACATAATTGTTCCTAAATCTAGGCTAACAAGAACCTGTGACAGCCATGTTGTTTTAGGTATCAAACTTTTTAATAAAGTCCCCATTGACGTTAGAAATACAAACATAATAATTTTTTAAGAATAAAGTAAGGAACATCCATCTTTCAAAGAACTTTTACACTGTTGAAGAATACTAGATTTGCGATTTTTAATTTTTTACAATTTTACTTAACTTATTGTAATCTTGTATTACCTAATGGTAACAAATTATTATTATTATTACGATAATAGAGTGTTTACTGTATAGGCCTAATAAACCTCAAATAGGCCTATATAGCGAAGATTCTACATTAGCGCAATGTATTGAATATATAGGGTAATTTTATTAATTTGCAATTTCCAGCCATGTACACGTCAAAGAGCTGTGAAAGCATTATTTACCATCAACACATAAAACAAAGGTAGTAACTGAAATAAATAGGTATATTCAAATGCAACCAGACAATAGTAACGACAAATAACATAAACATAACTCTAATTCGTGAATGTTAATGAAAACTACAAATATTTGATCAAAGCAGCCCACAAAAGGGCTATGATATTTATCAATCGCAAATCTGTAGATGTAACAGGAATGTTTGACTGTATCAGTTATTGAAAATGTAATGACGGCGATGAAACAACAGAAACAAAGAATTTATAGTTATGCGCGGAACAGTTTGGTGTCACCTGAATGTATGACTGGTTTACACTGATTAATTTACAAGTCAGTTACATACTGATATTTTACAGTCATACTGATAATTCTCCGGTCAAAGCAGACTAAACTCTAGCTCATATCACCTAGTAACTATTCAATGGTAATGCCATAAATAAAAATAGTCACCATATCTATAATTTAGTTTTATTGTACTTAGTATCGTTTGATATTAGTTAATAGCAGTAACTTATCTCCAAATAACATTAATGCTACCCAGATTTAATATCTTGTCATTACATTAAAAAAAACATGTGTTAGGCCTACAATTATTACTGACAAAAACAATAATAAAATTATTATTACGGTTCTTGTTTTAATACTATTTTCGGGATTTTTTAGATAGTACCCTATGGTGATAGCCCCTGTGTTAACGCTTTAGATTTTGCGACTCCTTTCATCATTGTTAATTAATCACCAGGGCAAGGATTTCTATGTAAATATATATTTGTTATTAAGTGCCAGTATGGTACTTTATGAGATTGTGTGGTGGACGAAAAAATGTCTGTCCGTCTGTCTGTCCGTCTGTCCGTGTGTCTGTACGCACCATAACTCAAATACGCTTTTTCGGATTTTCATGAAACTTGGAAAACACATTTATAATGTCCATGGGAAGAACCCTATTGATATTGAACCAAATCGGTTCACCGGTACCGGAGTAATGCCCAATTTAGTGCCTATTTTAATAGATTATGGCGCCTTTCTAATAGAAAGGCGCCATCACTCAAATACGCTGTATCGGATTTCCATGAAACTTGGTATACCCATTTACGACGTCCATGAGAAGTGCCCTATTGAATTTGAACCTAATCTGTTGACCGGTACCGGAGTAAAACCCAATTTAGTGTCTACTTTAAAGGCGCAATAACTCAAATACGCTTTATCGGATATTTATGAAACTTCGTATACGCATTTATAATGTCCATGGGAAGACGTTTATTGATATTGGATCAAATCGGTTGGCCAGTACCGGAATAATGCCCAATTTAGTGTTTTTATGTTAATATATAAGAAGTCGCGATAACTTAAATATGCTTTATTGGATTTTCCTGAAATTTTGTATGCCCATTTATAATGTTCGTGGAAAGACGTCTACTGATATTGGACCAAATCGGTAGACCGGTACCGGAGTAAAACCCAATTTAGTGTATATTTTAAAGACGCGGTAACTCAAATACGCTTTACCGGATTTTTATGAAATTTGGTATACACATTTATAATGTCCATGGGAAGACGTCTAATCATAATGGATAAAATCGGTTGACCCGTTTCGGAGTAATGCTCAATTTAGTGCCTATTTTATGGTAATATACGTATTCGAAAGAATTTATAAAAAATAATGAAAATCAGTTATCTTGACAACATAGCCTATTGTTTTACTGTGATCTTATAAGGCCTTGGAAATTAAAATACAGGTAGCTATGACAAAAAACATATTGATTTACATTCGCTTATCCAACTAGACCGTTAAAATGACCCAGGTGGCCGAGATGGTAGACCTTTCTTCTTCCGTAAGCCCTGCTTAATGAATAAATCTGGAGCTTAACTTGGAAATCAATTAAAAAAAACATATTCTGCATATCATAATTGCAGTCATAACTGATTAAACAAAAACATACTGGCACTTTGTTACATCAGTTTACCTGATTTTATTACAACTGTGAAAATTCAAATTTTGATACATATTTACGAATTGGGATATTTGGAATGGTTACGACATTTGCTTTTCAATATTCGTCCATATTTCAAGGTAGAGTTCATATTTTTACATATTATAGAAAAACTCGCATATATTTACGTTGAACTTTTAATTTAAAATATGTACCATACTTGAAGGTTTCAAAGTTATTCTTGTCAGATAATCGTTTAAAATTTTTCGTCACTAGCATCTGTACTTCAGAGCTGGGTTTTTTTACTTCTCCGAAAAGTTGGATTTAGCTCATTTAGGATGGCCCCTGTTAATTCTTGTGATGTCAAGCGAAGTTTTACTAAGTGCAAAGCAATTTTCAGAGTCAACAAACACAGTATACATTTTGAAAATTTAACCCACAGCTTCAAAGTTCACAATTCACATTAAAATATTAAAATGTGCCCCTACATTGTAGCAACAGCTAAAGAAAATCCCAATTATATATGTAAGATGTTATGTTATGCTTATTTTTTTGTGATTTTCCTTTAAATTGTTGCTTGGCATGTATCCTGTTCTTTTCTGTGGATTTCATGTTAAAGCAATAAATCTTTAATTGCACTCATTTTGTAGGCTAATACGCAACGTTGATCTTATACAGGGATTCCTTATATTATTTAGCACACATTAATCCATATTTTACTCCACATTTTGAGAATTTTTGGCCCATTTGTATTATACGGTTAGCCAATTTGATTAAACATAAATCCTAGTCCTGTTAATCACACATAAATTAAATAATATTATTGAATTGTATCATAATTTCTTTGTGGCTTTCATGTTAACGCAATAAATTTTTAATTTTACTCATTTTATATGCTAACTACGAAACGTTGATCTTATACAGGGATTCCTTATATTATTTTCCACAGTTAAAAAACATCAGTCCATATTTTACTCCACATTTTGAGAATTTTTGGCCCATTTGTATTATACGGTGAGCCATTTTTATTAAACATAAATCCTAGCCCTGTTAATCACACATAAATTAAATAATAATCTTGAATTGTATTTTAAGTTAATGAAAGTTAAATCTTTGTGCGGTCTTTATTGAATCCTTGCAGAATACTTCATTAGTAGCCTACATCTGCCAAAACGCCGCCTGAATACCTACAATTTCAAGAAGCATAATACATTAAAAGAAAATTGAAACTGGGCCATTTTTGTGGGAACGCACACAAGCATAAACGCACAACACGTGGTAGAAATCCCGCGTTAACACCCAGGCACGTAGTAAACCCCTTATCACCCCATTTTGCCTAGTTCTATCACAGTTTTACCCTTTCTGAAGGAATTTTTGAAACGAAAGCGTACTGCAGTGTGCATATCAAACAGTCGGCACCAGTCTGCATTACTGAGAGGGTTAAAAGTCAACCCCTCCCCATCTCTGGGGAGAGGAGGGGTTAATGGAAACCTCCCCGACATATCTAATGCATAAGCATTTCTTCAGTTAATGGGAAAAGGCTGGAAGGTTCGGAAAAGAAGAAGTCCATTACCTAAGTCTGGAACTGTAAAAACATCATCCCTTCAATATCTTCTGTATTTTCTGTCAAAATATACACCCTCCGACAAAGGTCGCGACTTTAAAATATAACCGTAGAGTCAAGAAGCGGGTGAAGAAATATTGTACATGAAAGTGTAATATGAAGTGCCTAGGAAGAACGCAATATTGTCGCTGGATATCGATCTGAAGGACCTTGCCTACGTAAGTGCCCTCATTTTCTCTCTTTTGAGGACGAAATTTTTCTCACTGATTTTATTTCTAATAATTGGACAAACAATACCTTCGTCGTTGCTATAATTCAACAAGAAAAATTATGTTGAGACCGAAGAGCATGTTGGTCAAAATGGTGGTCAGTTTTTATAGCGCTGTTTGGGTACAATTGACTCACAAAATGTATGTGTTACATGATGTTTATAAAACGCGGCTATATGCAGCAGCCACGACAGCATTGAAAACTTCCAGGATTCCTTTGTATCTTATACATCTATAGTAATCAAAATCGCCAGGCATGAAACCTTATAAATAGAGTTATGCTGTTCCAACTCCCAATCCTAGGCAGGATAAGTGTCAGTAAAAGAGTTAACGGAATGTGAGTTACAAAACAGCTACACTATATTTTAATTCAAATTCAATCTTAATTTTTCATTAAAATAATTTACTTTGCTGAAAATTATGTTCTATTGTTTTTTTAAAAGAATTGTTAGACTCATTGGCCACTTTTGAAATAATATTTTCTTCTGAATGTTTGAATAAAAATACAAATATGACAAAGGAAAAAAGGACAACATAATAAAAAAAGCCTGCTTTAAGATTTCGCACAGAAAAAATCACAAACAACCACGCTGTATATTGTACTTTTTGGGAGACTAACTGTCTCCAAGCAGCTCTTGGACTCTCACCCTTATTAATATAGGCCTATGCTTCGCTGATGGCGAATCGGGTTCTTTTAACTTCTTGAACTAAGTATGTAAGAATTATTGTAATTTTAGCGTGAAAAATCTGAATCTGAAACTAAAAAATAAGGAAAAATAAGAAACGAGTTGTTGAAGACATATATTCTTAACGTCAAAGGTTCAAATCCTGTGGCCAGTAAATCTGGGTATGGAATTTTCGGTTTTCTCGTAGTGATATCACATTTGAACCTACTCCGGTCTGCAAAGACATAGGAGATAAAGGGTATTATGCAACAAATATGTTATATAAAGAAGAGGTAAAAGCAACATTTTTCTTTCATTTCAGCTTCTATTTAATAAGAGGCTTTGCAAATAACTTTTACGCAATAATCCAAATAACTTTAGTTTTTTGAATACATGATTTTAAGGGGGGGACATACAGCTTTCGATGAAATTCGTTGGTGAGAAATATGTGAATTTCATTATTTTTTTTCTCAGCAATGAATTGCTCTACGGTCTTGCAATCTGACGTACTCTTTATTAACTACTTCTACAATTCGATACTATTTTCAAAATTAATCAAACTTTTACAGTTACGGTTAATTATCGTTTCAAAATGGCTGCCATGTTTCATGCACTGAACAGCCGTTTTCATGATGACTTCCACAAATATAGATATTTCTGAGTGATTATTTTTCTGTGTGTTTGTTAATATCATGTGAACAACATAATCTAGGATCTTTGAAATATCTTCAGTATAAGTATTTTTTAAAAATATATATAATTTAACGAAAAAGAAAATAAAAAATAGGATTTAAAATAAATAAAATAAAAACGATCGTTACGTACTCTCGTTACAAAATGTGAAGGAAGTACCCCTGCATAGACTAGATAAGATTAATAAAATTCGTACTTGTCAGTTTTATAGTTCTTAATATGGATAAAACTACAGTTATGCTGAAATAATGTGATTAATCATATTATATTTATTAACATTATAGTTCCTATTCCTATTAAATTTCTTCGTACCGCTTTATATTACTATAGGCCTAGTATTAGTTTAAATGATAAATTAAATAGAGTAAAAAGGGGAATGCAATTGGCAATATACTACATTGTACATGAAAGGGCATTCAGTCGCTAAAAGAGTAATATTAAAAAAAGGAAAGAAAAATAAATAATGCATTAGCAAATTACCCAATTACTTTCAGTTAATTACTTGAGAACTCTTAAGCTTTAATTTTGCAATTTTCTTTGCACATTCACAGTCTCTGGTAGCGTAATAACGTAATATTTCATGCGCTGAAATTACAACTGTCTTGTATAATACAGTTTCTTACAATGTGTTTTATCGCCTAACTGCATTACAATTATCTCTACAACAGTCATTTTCATTCACTGCAATTCTGTACAATGTTAGCAATTATTATTCTTGTGTAAATTAGGGGTGCAAAATATGCTATTTCTCATTTCACTGCATTGCTTTCACGGCAACCGAGCTAGCACATGAATACTTTCTATGCTCTTAATGATATCTTCAACTTATAATCTAGCCTAGATTACATCCGGTGATCTTACAGGAAAATTGTATAAATATGTAAACTCCGTAGTGCGATATCCCAAGAAGCGACAGAGCCTACCATATATCAGTTGAGTCATGTCTTTCACCTTCACGGTGAAGACGATAAGACGAGGTGTACGTATGTCTGTTCCCACAGTTCGTAACAACAGCTTTCTTGACCAAACTGTTTCTGAATTCAAGTAGTCTCCTAATTGTCCTCACAAAGTTAAGTCCACACCATTCCAGATCTCTTTACCGTAGAGAAATCCGATAAGTACCAGAGTTTGATACAGGCCTCCAGAATCGCGAATTTAATCCTTAAATGCGTATCCTATGGGACATAATAATTTGCCTTAGATTTGTAATAATATAAGAGAAAATAATTCTCAAGAAAATTTAAAATTCATTTAAAATTTGCAGAGTAGAGTACAAAAAATAATCGTGTTAACTGTTTTCTTTGCAGTTCGGCACGGAGTTATAAATTAAGTGAAAAACTGAGTCTCGTGCATTTAAGGGTTAATGATGTCCTTACGGTGGCTCATGCTTAGAGCGTGGGTCTGGCATGCAAGCTGTCCCGGGTTCAAATCCTGAGGCAGGCAGGCGTGTCATTCGTGGTGAACGAAGCCGTGATTTAGGGATTTTTTTTTTCTCGGGGATCCTCCTGATTCCCCCTTTCATCATTTCACCAACACTCTCCACTTCACCTTCCTTTCCCCCCTCATTATCATCCCGTTCTCCTTTATTGGTTTTCGGGCCAGCTCCTGCTGCAGACTCTGCTACGGGCCTCCCCCGCCCTGCCCCGTTGCTTGTGGTCCGAGAGTTGCGGGTGGTATGCCGTGCCTCGGGGGCTCCTGATTAGAGGGACCCAGCATATATGGCGCACGTGAGGGTATGCCATGACCCTGGGGCTCTTGTGAAGGGGGATCCATGGGATGTGGTGCACGTGGAATGGTAGTTGGTACTTGTTAGATGTAGGGGAGCTCCGTGGGGGCTCGCGGTGGTGTCTGTTGACAGGGGGCCTTAGAGCATGCACATCATTCCGTCTCCTGGGGGTGTACAATGGGCCCACCTATGCTGCCTACGTGCGCGAGTCCATAAGGACTCAGCCTCTGAGTTGACAAGATAACACAAGGGTTAATTATCCTCCCCATGGACTTCACATTGTATTATTTCTGAAGTCACTCTTATCCAACTATCTAATTGTTGGTTTGTTTTATACCTTATATACTCTTGGTTCAATTCCTGCTCAAACAATGTGTTTATTTTTTAGGGAGGTGATTCAACACATACATCATGAGTTCCTGTGAAGAGAACTAACATGGTTTGACCCGAGTCGTGAATTTTCGGTGCAGTCGGTCAAAGAAAAGTCAAGGCACTTCGTACGTCTGTTTCAGTCTCAGGGAGCTGTTTCAGTCTGAAGGGAGCTGTAGGCCTATGTACATGATTACGTTCATCATAATTCAAGGTATGCACCTTTCATTAAACAACTATTTTAGATCTATATTTTTCATGACATAATATTCAATGTAAGAAGTGAGTAATATTAATAGAAAAGATAATGTTCAATAAATGCTACCATGCAGGAAATATATTCCTAGGAAATAGGTTTCCTTGTGGTGCGAAATTTTAGAGCATAAAACCACTAGTGCCAAATACAGCAAGATTTAAATCATTGTTTCTTGGTTCAGTAGGTAACGCTTGTGGTCATAAATAATACCAGTCATAGATTAAGTAATAAATTCAAAAGATCTTCATATTTTTAAAGTATGTTAAAACTGTACACAGTACACAATGTTTTATTTTTTACTTTTTTGTCATTTACAATCCAAAATGACGAAAGCATCATAATTCAAAAGTAATCTAAATTAATTCTCACACAGTATTACTGTCACGCGTTCTCTTGTAAATGAAGCCTACTTCCCAATGAATTAATATAAAGTCCTCCTTCAAGATTCGCCCGGATTTTTTTGACTGACTATACATTAAAGAATGTATGAAGTTAAATCTCAAGCAAGTACTTAAATTATTTGCAATGTTTCCAACTACCATCATCCACTGTTTAAGAGAGATAATTATTAATACAATAAGTACACGAAAGGCGCAAAAAATATATTTGTTAAATTAACAAATCTCTAAGCATGTTTTCAATGAGCTCATAATACACCCCTTTGGTAATAATTAGGAAATAAGATTTTCGATGCGGGAATTATCCGGATCAGTGAACTATTGTCCGAGGTATCCCGCATAGACTTTCCTGCTTCGATTTCATTCCCAATGCCTACCTCTTCGTCTAAATCGGCACACAGAAACATATTCGTATTAATTTTTCAGAAGGCAAAGAAGCGTTAGAAGTTGTTTTTAAATTAAGTTCGCCGTAAGACATTGTTTCACTCATACTGTTCAGTTGGAAGGATTGTTCTCTTCACATGACTTCACTCCATATCCACCCCTGCTAGTCTTGGAATTGGATTAAAGAAACGCATAATACACAGAAATGGAAGTTCAACAGAGAGCTAATGTTTATTTTTAATTTCAGCTCTGTTTGGCGACCGCGGCGTCACGGCTGGGGGGTTAATTATCATTTCGAACTCACTTGTTTCTCTCTTGTTGAGAAGGTGTTCCAATCGATCCTCCCACGTGAACTGCTCTACTCTTTTCCACGGCCCCCATTTCATCTTCATCCTAATTTTCATGTTTCTCTGCCACTGCTACCTTCCATTTTGCATTTGCTAGTTCCACAGATGTCCTTACTTCATTTATGCCTGTCATTTCACTATGCGTGTTGTAATTGAGCAATACTGTAGTTTATTAATAGTATTGATGTTCTTCTCTTGCTGGCTTACTATGCTGACTATTTTTTTTAAATTTTGGATTTTTTTAAAATTATGGGTTTTTTATTTTGGATCTCTAAATTTTTTATTTTTTGGATTTTTAAAATTTTGGATTTTAGGATTTTTTATTATTTTATTTTTTAAATTGTAGATTTTTTATTTTTAAATTTTGGATACTTGGATTTTTTACTTTGGATATTTTTTAAAATTTGGATCTTTGAATTTTGGATTTTTTAATTTTATATTTTTAATTTATTTTTATTTTTTAATTTCGGATTTTTAGACTTAAAATTTTGGATTTTCGATTTTTTAATTTGAATTTTTTTATTTTTTAAATCTTGGAATTTTTTATTTTTTAAATTTTGGATAAGCCTAATTATTGAGTTGGTTGTTTTCTGTCCGTTCCGTCACACCAAACTAATTTCGCGACGATTTTGAGCATAACACTAATTTCGTGACGATTTTATCCGTAAAGGCTAGTTTATACGATGACACTAGGTTTCGTAACCACTTTCATGAAAGTGATTTCGTGAAACTAATTACACATATTTTCTTTCCAATGCCACTGCACTTTTCATGTTATTTCTGAAGTTCAAGTTGTTAAAATTCCATATAAACGTTTGAAACACGTATGAATACAGGCATTTCACAATTTCCTCACTTCCCCATTTCATTTTACGAAATGCGAACAAGCTAAATAAGCGTATAATCTCAAAATTACTATTATAGTTTCGTGAAAAGTTGGAATCAGCCGAAACTGCGTAGTGTCGTAACTCATTGTCGCAAGTACATCTAGCGCTTGCGCATTCAAGTAAAAAACAGTTGCGAAACTCAGTTACGAAACCTAATTTCGTCGTGTAAACTAGCCTTAACGCAAGCTCTCGATTTAATCCTACCGCGGGTAAAGAAGTTTTACATCAAAAACCTAATTTTTAGCAAGTAATAAGAACCAATACTTGAGAAAATAGCAAGAGGACGTGCTTTTTCAATGTGGTTTCAGTGTGTTCACTAGTGGATACAAAATTTCCAATATAAAATTGTGAAAATAGACTTTAATCTAAGTTCTCGTGATAGTTTCCCATTGAATTACGTGTAGTTCAATGGGTGTCTTCTGGTGAGGCAAGATGGCGGCATAGCGCAAGGCTAGGCTTCACCGCCGTGACCCAGATTGCCGGGCTGTGGCTAGTTCACTGCTATGCCATATTAAAGGTAAACCATTTTTGCTTTCTCAAGCAAACGTGGAACTTTTTAAGGGAAAACGTACATATTTAAGGGTGAGGAAGTGATTTTCCAATTTAATATTTCCTCTAACCGTACCATAAGTAGGCCTACTATAGATAGAGGAAGTATTATTTTCGATGTCGATTTTTTAACTTTAATACGGTTTTGATATCTCCTGAATCCTAAGTGCTATTTTCATAAACATGTCTGTGTGTGTGTCTGTGTCTGTGAACAGCCTAGCTCCAGAATGTAAAATGATATCAAAATAAAATGTTATATTTAGATTAGGTATCTTCTGGGATTTCACCCGAAGATTGGAGACGACTTTCTATTACTTTAAATGAACTTTATATTAATAAAATTTTGCTTTTCGAGATGTTCTCGAAAATTACTCAAACGATGTTGTTTAAACGTTGTACATAAAGTGCTATTATTAAGAGCTAAAACGTTCATTTGAAACTTTTTTCGCAAAAATTCTCTGGAAGGTAGTTATAAGCCATCCACTGTTTGTATAGAAATAGAATATAAACCTAATCCTGTCTGCTAAACAATCAAGCTTCACATCAGATGGAAACAACTGAATACGCGTCCTCTTTGCAATACCTCCTCATTCTATATATCAGAATGTGAAGTGAGAAAGATGTATTGCCCATGTTTAAGGTAAAGAAAGGTAAGCGATTGCATTGCGTTATATTTTATTTGGGTTCTTTATCCTTCGGGGATGCGATTCTTTTTCCAACCACTACGTGAAGAAAATATTTTTACCGATTTTCTCGAAAACGCCTGTAACGATTTTGTTTAAATTTTCTACACGAATTCCATAATATGAATAACAAGTTATAGTAGGTGTTATGTGTTATCTTATTTAATATATTATGTAGTTTAGTTGGGTAGAGGAAGTTATGTTTCACATCAGATTTTTTTTCAATATAAAGAACGGTCTTTTTTCTTATGGCTTAATTGTTGCAATTTGTACACTGGCCTTGGAATTATGATCATTAACGTGCTTGGATGCGTTTACTTTCCTCATTAAATTAATTTTGGTGCTGACACACCCCTCTCACCAAATGCTCCAATTTCCCTTCTTTTTCAATTCAAATATTCCTGGTGATCATAACCTTTGCCTTTATACTTCACCCATATCCATTTCATTACCGGAGGGAAAGTAAACTTTACGCAGCAGGAGAATTTAATTCTCATCCACGCTTCGGCTTTGTTACCGCTCATTTATCATAACTTCTATTTTTAAAACCATTCTTCATGACTCAATAACTGAGGTTAAAATTTGAATGTAACTGTTTTATTTCCATACTTGTTAACTATGTTTATTGATTTTATTTATAGCTCTTTAAACCATTTATTTCTAGGAATGTAAAAAAAATTACACTAAGTTACATAATAATATTTTAATTTAAAATATTTTTATAATATATTTCTAAAACGGTACATTAATTCTAAAACAGTCGCTACTTTGCCCAAAGTGGTATATTTGTATTAGGCCTAAATATTAAATTAATAAGTAATTGTTGAAATTGTAAATAATGGGAATTTGAAATGACAACGTGAAGTTTATTACTCATTGATTCCTAAGGAAAAAAATAACTTCATTTTGAGGTACTGAAACATGCCATTTTAGAAAAGCATTTACACTATTGGGTAAAATGGAAACTTGTCAGTTATTCCATTTTTTGTAATGAACCTCTTTGCCCTCCAATTCCATGACTGTTACTAGCTGCGAATTTTTAAAAAAGCTTCTAAACCTAGAGCTAAAAACATTACAAACATGAAGACTGTGTAAAGTATCATTCAATCCTCGTTCATTCACACTTGTTGCCTCAAAATCCATGAGTAATTTGTCTCTGAAATGCATAAATGTAATGTTATGGGCTTCCTGTGGTAATCTGGTGAACATATAAACACCTAAACATATAAATATAAACATATAAGTAGACATAAGTTTAAAGCAAGACGCAACAATAACATAATTTTAGTAGTGTGCAGTTATTACTGATAAATTTCAGACACACAGAATATATATTCTAACATTAACATTGTCCGATGCACGGGTTGATATAGACTATGCTTTTCCTTTACCCCCCAAACATTAAACTTCCCGTTTATTATTATTATTATTATTATTATTATTAATATTTTACAAAATACGCAGATGATACTCAAGCCTTAAATGAGCAAACGTTGCAGCAAGAACTTCGGGAATCTTCGAGGTATTTAGTTAAATCTAAGGGTTGCATGTCTTGAAATTGAATTGTTATGCTTATTAAACACCCTGTGGTCGGTTAATTCCCACTATCTTATTCAGTAGCAATACATATTCATGGAATAACATTTTTATAATCAGATTAATACATAATTACTGTAATCTACAAGTCTAGACGATTTGGAAACTAACTCGGATCGCTTGTACAGCTCTATAAGCTGCATGTGGGTCACGGGCGCATTAACACAGGATGGGGAAGAAAGTATATAAATCAACCCCTCACCCCCACTTGTAATCTGTCGCCGGCATCTAGCTCTCATAAGAAACAATGCGCTAAGCTAACGGAATAAGTAGGAGCATGTTGAGCTATATGGCTCCCCTATGCACAACTGCAGTGGATTATAAAATAACACCGTCCTTTACATAACCTCGAATTTCATTATCATGGTGCTATCACTACGTATTATTTATTATAAAGAAGGTTTGTTATTAGCAGACCTGGGATTTTAAGGCAAATGCCTATTTTGTTCCTTATGAAATAGCATGACAATTTTTAAATTTGTTGACGTTTCATGATAAATCACTTACATTTATAGAGTTTTATAATGCCCTAAAATGCCTATTTGGACCTTTAGAGCCTACTTTACTATTTTAGTGCCTAAAATGCCTATTTTGTACATTTAAAATAAAATTCAACTTCTGTAATTTGTACAATCTTATAAAGGTCATCCCTCAATGAAAAGCAGAACAGCAGAGGTGGGTTTTTCACAGAAACTTGATTATTCCAAACAACTGTCGCTAAAGGAATGCTGACTGACGGGAGAGGGGGAAGGACTGTTGTGTCAAGTCAGCAGTGAAAGAACATCTGTTTAAGAGAATATAGTTTGTGATGTCTAATTTTGCCGTTAATTCAGTTAAGAATAGGTATATCACGTTTCTTGCATTTAAAGAAAAGACCATGTTAAGTTAAAGTCTGTTTTCTATCTATTTACACATTTTTAAAACATATTTTAAGTGCCTATTTTCTATTTTAAAAGCCTATTTACGGGTCATTCCACCTCAATTCATCCAGAAAAAAAGTGAAATGTAACCCTCCGGTCTCAGATTTTGATGAAAATTTGTAGCGTGGTTCCCATATGCATGAGAAACAAAGATCTGAATTTTTAGCTTCCTGTCTGTTATAGATTCGGAGATACACTTCTTTGAAAACATCGTGTTTTAGGAAGAATAGAGTCAGGACAGGAGTAGGTTTTGTGTGCAGACTGTTACATTTTTGCTTGTACCATGCCTGTGAATGTTAGCAGAAACATAACACATGATCATTCCAATGCAAAAATGACTGCTGAGTTCAAATCTGGTGTCAGAATTTGTCTAACACTTACAGAAATGTTGTTATGGGCATGTAAACTTAAAAATTGAAACTATAAAAAGGCAATCACGCCTCCTCATAAAAACCATGATATCTCAAAAAGTAAACTAGATACAGCTGAATGCTTTGCACCATTGGAATGAGCAGGAAATTTCCATCTAGATGAAATAAAAAAACTTGTGGGACTTTGTTAGGTGAATTTTTTTTCTGCACATATGTAAAAATAGAATATTTGAGTATGGATTACATACATATGTTGAACAGAGTTTCCAGATAATTATGGAGCTACAGTCTTACAAGCCAAAGTAATTCAGTGTTATAATCAGTTCTTACCACATTACCACAATTATAACACTTTTACACGGTAAGTTAAACATAATATTTTTGCAGCAGACCTGTTACATTACATTAATTTATTAACAGCTCGATACCTAAATTATTTAGTGTACTGCCAATCCAAATATAAAAATAGACCACAGATGTCATTTTATTTAGGCCTATAGATGTGCTATACATCAAGTATTGATTATAAAAGATATTTATGAGTGGTGATAAGTAAATATTCACAATTAATAGATATACTAACATGCCTATTACATTTGTAAGGACAATTTAAATTGGAGCTAACAGATTGTTGCACTGATTTATAATGATCTGTTACTCTATAAGAGTTAGGCTACTTCGTCTTCATGAAGTAGTAGGCCTACACATCACATTTAGTAGTACAAACTGGGGATGCTACACTGATGTTCCAACTGAGGGCCGGGAAGGAATTTGTTACATAGAAGTCTTTGCAATTGTTCCATTTTTCCTGAATTTCAGCAGTACATTTATCAGATATGTGGTACTGTCTACCTGTTGCAGTATCTGGAATGGGTACATGTAGTAAGATGTGACTGAATGGAACCAAGCACTTATCTTCTTTCTCTGGCCAATGATATGATGTAGATGGGCCATTAGGATGCATGAATATTACACTTGCATCTCCTTCATCTGTATCTACTTCATTAACTAAACCAATATACCATTTTTTGTCGTATACACAACAAACAAAACTGTTTAGTTTTACAGTTTCATGTACTGTAAGTAATGCATCTGAAGACTGGAAGACTAAAGACAAATGATCATCTGTGCTCAGACGTTTCGCTCCCAAAATGTTACAAGATAGAGGTATGGAATGATGAAAACTTTGTGTTCCTGCAACCCTACTTGCTGCTTTGGATTTTTCACTCTGCAGTTTGTGAACATTTTCCACTTCTGCTGCAGATATAAATTGAAATTTAATTTTTGAGAACTGCTGGCTACAGAAATCAAACATCTGCTTTGACTCCAGTATTTGTTTTTGTACGGCCGTTGCATTCTAGCCTTGGTGGCAGTTATCTTGACAGCATCTTCAATGCCATCACAGGATGACTTGCCGTAAATGTACTGCTGAAATTCAGGAAAAATGGAACAAATATACTGCAAAGACTTCTATGTAACAAATTCCTTCCCGGCCCTCAGTTGGAACATCAGTGTAGCACCCCCAGTTCGTACTACTAAATGTGATGCTTAGGCCTACTACTTCATGAAGACGAAGTAGCCTAACTATTATAGAGTAACAGATCGTTATAAATCAGTGCAACCATCTGTTAGCTCCAATTAAAATTGTCCTTACAAATGTAATAGGCATGTTATTATATCCATTAACTGTGAATATTTACTTATCACCACTCATAAATATCTTTTATAATCAATACTTGATGTATAGCACATCTATAGGCCTATCTAAAATTACATCTGTGGTCTATTTTTATATAAGGTGTTGCAAAATTCCATACACAAACTGTTATGGATTGTAGAGGTGACCAAAACAAAGTTGTTTTGTTATATAACCATAGGCCGGAAACCAATAGTTACACCAGTAGTCACCTTCGAATGGAAACATGCTGACACACAATGAAGGTATGGTGACCATTTGAGCTGGTTGTGGTGAGGTTTATTTACAGATATTGTGCACATGTGCGGCCATCCTGCTTCAATACACGATCTGCAACGACACAATACTGCTTCTCTCATATGGTGGAATACTCCAGGGGTATGTTGTAATTGGTTGGCAGCTACAAGAATCCGTGCAACAAGATGCTCCTCTGACACAGCTGGTGTTTCATACACTAAACTCTTTAAATGTTAAGTGGGGTAAGGTCAGGAGAACGAGCAGGCCATGCAATGGGTACACCCCGGCCAATCCAATTTTCACCAAATGTGTCACGTAGATGCCCTCGAACTTGAAACAGAAACAAATGTGCAAGGATTTTTTAAACACTGACCAGGATATCGCTCAGCATAGAGACATTGTGCAGCTGTGGAATTGCCATTGCCTGCACCATAAACTAGGTGGATATTCGCGAGTTCAACAAAACTGTAATCTTCCATCGTCCTTACTCAATGCCTAAGAACAAGCAGAATGAATAAAAGCAAACAGCTACCTAAACTGTGTACAATCTGCAACATGTCATGTGTTTGTCATGCACAGGGATGTTTGTTTCTGCTCAACGATGTCTGTCTTCGAAGGTGACTACTGACATACCTATTGGTTTCCGACCTATGGTTATTTAACAAAAAAGTTTGTTTGGTCTCCTCTACAATCCATAGCAGTTTGTGTATGGAATTTTGCAACATTCATGTATTTGGATTGGCAGCACACTTAATAATTTGGGTACTGAGCTGTTAACAAATTAATATAATGTCATGTATCAGGTCTGCTCCAAAAATATTATGTTTAACTTACCGTGTAAAAATGTTATAATTGTGGTAATGGATTTCTGTGCACTTAATGGTAAGAACTGATTATAACACTGAATTACTTTGGCTTGTAAGACTGTAGCTCCATAATTATCTGGAAACTCTGTTCAACATATGTATGTAATCCATACTCAAATATTCTATTTTTACATATGTGCAGAAAAAAAATTCACCTAACAAAGTCCCACAAGTTTTTTTATTTGATCTAGATGGAAATTTCCTGCTCATTCCAATGGTGCAAAGCATTCAGCTGTATCTAGTTTACTTTTTGAGGTATCATGGTTTTTATGAGGAGGCGTGATTGCCTTTTTATAGTTTCAATTTTTAAGTTTACATGCCCATAACAACATTTCTGTAAGAGTTAGACAAATTCTGACACCAGATTTGAACTCAGCAGTCATTTTTTCATTGGAATGATCATGTGTTATGGTTCTGCTAATATTCACAGGCATGGTACAAGCAAAAATGTAACAGTCTGCACACAAAACCTACTCCTGTCCCGACTCTATTCTTCCTAAAACATGATATTTTCAAAGAAGTGTATCTCCGAATCTATAACAGACAGGAAGCTAAAAATTCAGATCTTTGTTTCTCATGCATATGGGAACCACACTACAAATTTTCATCAAAATCTGAGACCGGAGGGTTACATGCCCTGGATGAATTGAGGTGGAATGACCCTTACTTGTTTTAAAAGCCTATTTTAGGTGCCTAACACTAATTTTATTAGAGCCTAAAATCCCAGGTCTAGTTATTAGATTTATATACCCTACCTACACCTGGGCTTATAAAGTTCATTATAATTTTATGCAATGTAACAAGTTTTTTTAAATGTTGAATATATTTCGAGCGATGTTATATTTTCTATAGATTATATTACCTAATGTTTGTACATCACAGAATACCCGGGAATTAAAAAGGAGGACGAAGAGTACAAAATGGAAATACTGCGCTTAATATTCAATTTTCTAAACAAAATTACGACAAAATATGACTATTTAATATGTCAGGGAAAATATAGTTACAATTTATAAGATTATACAATGTAAATTCACACTGTTCTGTTATTCTTGTTAATTACGGTATGTGTCGGTGTATTTGTTTGGTTAAAGTTAACCGATTAAAATTTCTTGTCGACCGCCAAGGCAACAACACTAAAACAAAATATGAATTTGAAATTGTTGCACGTCCCCCTAAGAAGAGCCTCACGCCCACCTGGTTGGGAACACCTGATTTAAAGCAGGAAATGCCAACTACTTGATTAATGTGCAAATGGGAACATAATATCTATGGAATTATTTCAAAATGGGGCGAAAATAGTTACATCATTCCACCTGATAATTGTCACAAATTTGAAACTCTTCATCACTGGTACCATTACGAAAAATGGGTTCTTTTGCTAGTAAGCTAATAAAAATACAACCTAGTCTTTATTTGCATTTATAACGGCACACTCACGTGGTACTCACCTTACTAATGTGGTTCAGGTATCGAATCCGTGCTTCAATTTATACAGAGAGAGGTGGAGTAAAATCCCCACACAATTTTACTGTGACGTAACAAACGGGGGTGGAGAGCTGACCCTAGCGAACGGGCCCTGAAGGGAGCAAATATTAATTGGTCAGCAAGTGATCAATTCAGGGCCTCTAGGGCTTTGGTCCCTTCTCACTGACAAACATTCACATATCACGATCAGAAATACACGCTGTACTGTAATTCCCACGGATGGCGTTAGTTGCTGTGCATTCCGAGTAATTTAAACAGTAAATAATTACGATATATAAAGTGCGTTGAACATGACATTTAAGACTTAAAAGATAACCGTCTATGGTTTCGGAAAGGTGAAGTGCGGTACTATAAAAGAACCTAAAAAAAACTGATGTGAAATTCACATAACTTCCACGCCCAAATAAAAGTTAGATTCTTAGTATAATATAATTATTACGTATGACATTCTCTCCATGTAAATTGGTAATAAAAATTAAGAGAAAGTCATTACCACATCACATCGCATCCCCAAAGGATACATAACTCAAATAAAATATTATTAATGTACTCTCGTAACTTATTTTACTTTAAGAATGATCAATACATTTTTCTTTCTTCACATTCTGATATAGAACAAGAGACCATATTGCAAAAGGCTTATAACTACCCTCCAGATATTTTTTTCGAAAAAATGCTTCAAATAAAATTTTAGTTCTTAGTATAAGCAACCACCTTTTCCTATCCGTTTATTACGGAACGGAACCTCCTATTCAGAAACTGACGAGCAGAGATGCTAAAATGAGCAGGAGCTTCATCGTGCATGAAATGCATGTCTCGTCGTATTCGTAATGGCACATATCCAAGAGGAATGGATTCTTTTAAGAATGATCTGGACTTCGTCCACTGAGACGATGTGGCAGTTCATACGGTCCCACCAAGCAGTCACAGGGAACATTGAAATGAAAAATTAAACTAACTTAATATGATTATATTCCATGTGAAATACCAAATATATCAAAGGTAGAGGGTTTAATATAATTACACACCTGGACTGCAATGAAGACAAAAGACGCGGGTGGGTTATGTTAACAGCGCTGGGTGCAGGAAAATCAAGTTTCCGCATGATAGCATGAACGGGAACTGGATCAAAAAAATACTATCGTCGAAAAACGAAGTAATTACATATTTCGGCCGCGTGTTTTTTTAAGCACCGCAGGGTGACACAGATGGGGTTGGCAAAGACAAGAGCCGAACAGACGGTGTAGTTTTTGCCCCGCAGTTCATGTGGAGCAGCAATCCAGTGAATAGGACTGCCACATTGAATAGAGGGCATTCAATCCATTCATAGAGATTCAATTAATCTACACGCAATTACTGGTCTGCTTTTAATGAGGACCTTGATTAATTTTGCGCTCATTATTATTACGCTCCTATTAACTTTATTAAAAATATTTCATCCCTTCCTCTGTTCATCCACGTTACTTCTTTGTTTACAGTTCCGACACATATATACACATTTCCACACTCCTTCATTGCCATACTGGTCAGCAACTATGCACCTAAAGAATGCACCCATTTCGAACCTGGCTTCCAGGAAAAAGGCAGCCCATTGATTCGCAAGTAGAAGCAAGTTGTGAAGCCTACATACGATCTAAGAAATTAATATCTAGAATTTCACTGCAAATATATTACAATTAATAAACATAATATTAATATCACACTATCATTGGTTAGATTATTTTCCAGCAGGACCAAGATTCATGGGTTCAAAATCTGGCTGAGAGCGCATGTGTTTTGGTTTCAAGTGTTCGTTGCAGAAAATTCGTTGATCCTGTCGTACTTTACGAAATGCCCTATCCTGAAAGATTCCCTAGAAAAAATTAGTAATGGGTCCTCGATACTTTCGATACCTCGATACTCTCGATACTTGCATGGTATCGGCATCGAAAGATACTGCAGAAAACTCGCTCGATACTTTTTCGATACTTTTGTAATTCTGCAATTCTGCAATTAAGTGAGAATGCTAGTATTTTTAACAAAAACTTGTAAGTGGACTGTTTAAAAAACTAATTTTAGTTTCAATGTAAAGTTTAAAAATAATTATAGGCTACTGATGATATTAAATTTTGTCTCATTAAATATGCAGACTTAATTAATTTAGTTGTTATTACACAGTTCTTCAAATTTTAATTTTTAATGTACCTATTTATTGAAACTAGAAATGTTGAAGGTATCGAGTATCGAGGAAAAATCATGTATCGGTATCGAGTATCGAGAAAATCTGGTATCGACCCATCCCTAGAAAAAATACAAGTCCTTTCTTAAACAACATTCTCCTTCAGAACGCCGTAAATAGAGGCCATGAGATTGCAATTGGTAATACGACTGTTTTTATAACAATCTTGCCATCCACCAGTGAATTAAGAAGTAAGAGTTATTTGAGGAACGGTCATAGGATAGATTTTTTCCACTGATAATTATTTGGATGATCACCTGCGAGGTCTCGTCTTTAGCGTCACTGGCTATAAATCCGCAGGTCCGGGATCAATCCCCGGTAGGCTATCTCTCTGCATTTTTCTGAGGTAGGAAGGTCTGGAATGGGATGCACTCAGCCACGTGATTTAAACTAAGGAGCTATTTGCTTAAAAAGTAGCGGCTCCGCGAAGGCAATACGTCCCACAATTATTTGTAAAATAAGCATTGTTCTGTTACTATAAATTAGGACCTTTAAATAGAGTTTCTTTATATTTCCATTCTTCATTCATTCACCGAATAGTTTTGCACTCCAAGTTATGCTTAGGCATTTTAATGTAGGATTAAATATTAATGTTGCTCAATGTTAAGAAATAAATAAATAATAAATTCACCAGAAGTTAAAAAAGACGAGGGTTAAGTGAAAAAGTGATAAGTATGTGTAAACATATTGCTCAGTTAATTGAAAAGGAAGTGAAAACTTGAAAACTGTGAAGTGCAACTGGAAAGTGAAAACTGGAAGGGTTTGTGAAGTTATTAAGAGTCTAGTTGGGGTGCACTAAGGAGCTTGTTTTGTTTAGCAAGTCCTCGAGATGGTAGATAACCCCGAACCCCCTTTCAACTAGTAGAATCGCTTCTTTTCAAAGCATCCCCTTTCCCCTGTCTATGAATCTAATTAACAATTAAGTCCCATCTCGCTAAGTGCGGCGAATGTACCGTTCTCATTTTCATTAAAATTGATTTCTGTAAAATGCTTTTCTAGTAGCTACAATTAGAATGCTATGTTACACAGACCGTAACCAGTTGGATTCACAATTACACTTAGAACAGCACTCGCTAATAGGAACTATTTCCTAGTGTTTGCCTCTCTCTTTTCCTATGGGTATATGAAACAACACTTATTGTTAGCATTATTATTTTCATTTGTATTACGGTTGGCTACAGTTTCCTCATTTTAGCTATTTAACATATCATTGTAAATATTATTGCTTATACAATTTATGCAAACACTAATCTAATTAAAATGTTTATCTCCTTACAAAAAAACAAACGATTAAAACAAATATGATTATTAACATTCTCATTTCATTGAAAACAGATATAATGAGATAAAACTGAAGTGCACCTACTTCATTTTCCGAAGTCACATGCATTTGCAAAAGATTAATTACAATTACTGTAGCAAATTTCTTTCTTTCTTTTCCTTAGTTTAACCTTAGTTTCCTTAGTTGATGGGTAATTTATGCAGTCCAAACCACCCGGGCCTTATAGGACCGCGACAGCGGGAGAGGGATTTTCTTTGGATCACAAACGCGTTTCTTTGACAAGGCAAGGACAAGGAGGGTGTCCCCTGACGGGTGATCAGCCCATAGCCGGGGCAATCTGGAAGACAGCACGAACACATTGTGCCAGACCGACCAGTCGCACACACACACACACTGAACAAGGCGAGGATGGGATGACGATGATAATGAAGGCCAGACGATATCAGGGGGCCATAAGGGCCCGAAATTTACCCGACATTCGTCTTGAAGGTGAGGCAAAACCCAGTAAAAAACCTCCACCTATACAACTTGTTCCCACCTGGAATCGAACTCGGGCCCACTGTGTGAAGGCGTGAACTTATCCCCTCCGCCGCAGTGGAAGACGGTATTAAATATTACTTACCTTAATAATAATAATAATAATAATAATAATAATAATAATAATAATAATAAAATAATAACAAATCAAATAGGTTACATTAAATCGTACTTACTCGAATTTGCAAGGAAGAATACAGAAAAGGCAGTTCCAGAACTCACCTGCAAAGAGAAAAAAATTACTTTATAACCAGAACATTGAATAGAGGTAATTGAAGAAAATTACTATGATCTTTCATATTCGAAGTTTACGCTACCAATCCAACTGACAAATGAGATCGGGAGTACGCCTTCCTTTGGAAATAAAGGAAAATCTTTTTGTCACACGAAACGTAATTGTTTCAAAATACCACATTCTAAAGTAGAGGTTCCTATGAAATATAATAGGCCGTTTCTTGATCAGCTTCTTCCAGAGTTAATCCAAAGGCGATGAAACGATTCTTTATGATGACATCGTTCGGAATATGGAACTGTTGAAGACGTCTGCAGGATAAGTTTTCAAGAATAGACGTTAGCTGTAAATCTCGCACCCATAAATGCAGCTAAAATGAAAACATTATTTATTAATTACCATTACATTTTCTATAAAAATATTACGGTCATTTGGCTATAATGGCATGCCTATACAATATGCCTAGTAATAATGGCCCTGCAATATTCATTTCCATTTTTATTAGGCTATATCGCATTAGTTATTCATGTGTCAGGTTTAATCGTATGACAAGCATCTACAGTAGACCTGAGGAAAATGAGATCTTCGGAGGGAATAGGTTTTCGGCTGTCAAGGAATGTAACCAACTATATTAGAGGCCTATGGTGCTCTGTTCCCATACCATGGATTTCCGCCATGTACGTTGCCTTGTTTTTTCCATTCGGAGGATAGTTTGTAATATATAAGCAAAAGAGAAATTGAACCGAAAAATAAAAAGCAGAAAAAATCTATAAGAATAGTAGCACAGATTATGTTTCTAATCGATAGGACACCCGCTGACTTACTTATAATTTATACTTCTTCTTTAAGCCCATTTAATAGGAATGAGCAAGCTACATACTTTAGAAAAATTAACCATGAATGTACCCTACACAGTGACCATAAAAGACTCACTCGAGATGGAACCCCTATAAAGAGGACTTCCTCCACATTATCAAGACAGAAGACAAGAACGATGAAAATTGGAAAACAAATTTTGCGAGTAGGATAATGCTGGAACACCACGTTGGAATATAAAAAACCCTGGAACTTCAATTTTAAAAAGTATGGTTAGATCAGCAAACTCGGTTAAATAATAAGTAATTTCAACGTTTTCTAATAGTGCACAATTATATTGAGGAAACGCATATTATAAACTCAATAATAATAATAATAATAATAATAATAATAATAATAACAATAATAATAATAATAATACCAATAATAATATGACTAGTATTAGGATGACCCAGTTTCGTAACAGATGCACATATTGCAGCAATGTGGAGCAAGGGTGTATTATTGCAACATGACATTATCCCTATAGCTACAGGTGTTAGCACATTGAAGCATTAGGCCGTACAATATAACCCTAGGTATGTATGCACCCACTCTGTTCTCACTGAATGTATTATAAATTGGTAATATTAACATGTAGCCCCACTACGATAGACTAACCGATACATTAATAAATCCTTAAAAATGATGAAATCCTGCTCTATCTTCATTTAAATTCAATGGTTATCATTTGACAAAACAATACTTTGTAAAATTAAGCTGCACCCGGCATACACAAAAGTACGCTATTCCATTCAAATTTTAAAATTAAATTCTTCTACTAGAGGAAACAATCTAAAAATAGTATTCTTCATTATTAAAATATTTCTCATTAAATCGCCGGTGATGTGTCTGTATATGTACTCCCTCGTTTCTGGTCGAGTTCTGTATTTCTGTCTTGCAGAGAAAATCAGCAAATTTTCACTCACTGAATTAGATACGCGGATTTAGATTTAATTTGTGTAAATACGAGGAAAACTACAACATTATAAAAAGATGAGCGCTGGTTATTTTTGACAGAGGATTTGTGCTTTAAAGCTGAAGTCTGCAATGTATTATTGACTTATGAATGCCCGCCTCGATTACTTCAACTGAAAGTAGCTTTTCACTATCAACTTATCATTCAGTTAATATTTTTGTTCGACCATACCAGACGCTTATTACATGTGATATCACAATAATATTTATTACGATACAGATTTTCATTATAACACAGGTGTAGTATCGATTGTTATCGAACGCGGAACGATATTGAAATCTTGAGAGCAGCAAATGAAACTGCATAATAAGCAACCTGCATTTAAAATATAAATCAGTTGTGTTCGTGTTAATTTTAATATTATACTAAATTGAGTTGATTTCGTGTGTTTTTAATGGTCGTTGTTTGATGTTAAAAGTCAAGAGAAGCCCTGTGGCCTGCATACCTTGTAGCCAGTCCTCTGTCGGAAAAGACTAGAACTACTAAGAGCTGTTGTCCGAGAGTAATTTGCTTCATCAATTACGAAGCATTCTAAAAATGCAAAACTTAAACATTTAATTATGGCCTAAGGAAATAGTCTTATGCAATTTTCATAAAATGGTAAAAAATTATGAAATGAGCAAAGCGAGTATCATAAAAACATACTCGTGTCATAATAAATGTCATTATAAGCTCCCATTGTCTAATGTACTATTCTGCAGCATCTAAAAAATGTAAGTACTTATATCAAGTGCTTCTCGTTCAATTTCTTTCAGACATAACTCACTTCTTGTTCAAGTTAGTGAGGTGGAAAATAAAGATAAAAGACCGTGGGACAACGAAATCCGTACATTCGTATACAATTAGATCTAAGGAGAGCAACAAATATTCCTTATGAATACAAATTGCACCGCCTTCTTTATGCTTCAAATGAACCGATGAAGCTGAAAGCATTCTAAGTGAAACTTCTCTTTTAAACGCTATTTTCCTCTTTTTTTTTTTAAGTCAAGTGACTGCTCTGATTCTTTGCTAATGGCTCCATAATCCGGTTACATTAAGTAAGCGCTTGGCCATTTACATGTAAATGTTTTGCACGTCTAAACAATGTTTAAACAAGTACAGAGTGAATTAAAATCATAATACGTTTCATCGCCATCATTTATAATCTTGAAGCGGAAATTGGTATAGCTATTTTCTTGCCCACGACACACACCTACAATATGCCTTATTTGAAATTTATAATTAGTCTACGATATAAAAATATATGATAAAATAAAATAAAATAATACTCAATATCAGCGTTTCTGAACCTATGGTCCGCGAAGATGGAGCAGATGGTCCTCACACATAATTAAAAAATATCATAAAGCAAGTGGAAAGTAAAGAAGTAAAATTGTTTCACATATTTCGTTATAATAACCTATAATTAATATCATATTAATATATATTAATAAATATTAAGAATACAGGCCTTCTTTGAAAAATGGGATGTAAAATTAGGGGTCCGTAAAATTTTTTAGACATTCTAGAGGTCCTCGGGATCAAAAAGGTTAAGAAACGCTGCTCTATATTGTACAGTATAATAAACCAACAAAAACAAGCATTCATGAACCACAGATTATTGTCTCTGTTGGACATTACATACGAAATTATAGGATAAAAATCCCTCCGACACTGGGACTTGAACCCAGGACCTTTGATCAAGAGCATTGGCGCGAATAGCCAAAGGTCCTGGGTTCAAGTCCCAGTGTCGGAGAAATTGTTCTCCTATAATATTCTTCTTAAGAGAAATATGGTATTCTACAGACACAAGGCATAATAAAAAAGGGTAAAACATTACTTAATTTGTACTTTTTCTACGTATACCTTATTTACTACAGATAAAGGAAACGCTGTGATGCACCCTGTGATTTTCGTTAATACGTCTAGTATAAAGAGATGTAGGGTATTATAATTGTGGAGGAGTCTTTGACAAAAACATTTTCTTTGTCAATATTGAACAATATTTGAAGGAATTTCACAATTTCTCAGGAATGGTACCAGAATCATCTTGTAGAAATGAACTCACGTAACTCTGTAACTGTCTGTACGTGTTCATCATCGCAACTAGATGATTGCGGTTTGTAATAATTCAACGTTGAAAAGTTGCTAGACCTACTTTCTTCCTGAAAGTATCCCTGCCGCCTTCTTAAAAATCTTTGTGGAATCTACTAATCGATTACTATTAATGACTACTATCCATACACTAGTCCAGCCTTTAGGCCGAGTGATTTTTTACTAGTACCCGAAGGATGTTTCTTGTATCTTCTTCAGTCAAGGATTATGCATAGTATGTCAAAAGTCAAGTGTAAAATGTTCCCTATGCAGGCCATTAAGGCCTAGAGGGTTCCAGGAGGTGAGGCTCCCAGATTTTAGACATTCGGGACGTGAAGGTGGTAAGGTTGTCAGCCTTACGCACCGGCCGCCTTTACCCCCAGGATTGCTCCTGGTAATCATTTCTGTTAGAGGCTGAACGAGCATGGTATGTAAGAACTTATTATTAGGTTGTCCATTGGTTTAAGTGTTAGAAGTCATGTCGCGTAGTACCGTTGAGCTCGAGCAATAATATAATTATGCAATACCTTAATTTCAACCTCTTTTATTTTTCCTTGGCCTTTCGGTTACAGGGAACCATCATCAGGGCATCTTATTTCCTAGTTTAATTTAGGGTTTAAGGTAAGATGTAAATGATTGGTAGAAATCTAGTTTATCCCGGAAACTTAATCTGATGAGAATATTCCCCAATGGGATCACCAGAATCAATTGGGGCCTGCCACCACCAGAAACATCCATACGCAATACTGCTAATGCATAATATCCATACGAAATACTGCCAATAGATAAATTCTACATAATACTGGAAGGAGTATATATAAGTTATGTTAAGGAGCAAAGAGTATTTGAGCATGCACAATGCATATATTTAAAAAAAATATTAAAAGGAAATTAAATTATAACCTAAACCGTAAACTAAAATGTAGATAGATAAAAGGTAGTGATGTTTATTGTCACCATGTCCTTTCTAAATGAAATTGCCAAACTGATTCGCAAGAAAATATTGATAAAGGCCTGATTATTTATATATAATTAACGCAGCAATAATCCTTAACAAAGTTTGATGTTGAATACATTATAAAAACATGTGGAAATTACAAAACTGCACTAAGTAAATATTATTTGTTTTGATTGAATAAATAATATACGGTACTTTATTGCCAGGACATTTACAGTAAATGTGTAGTCCATGATATTAAGTTATGATTAGTCTTGAATTCGAAGAAACATTTTATTGTGTACACGAATGGGTTTCGTAAGGCCTATAATTAACAGTTATGAACTTCTTTAACAAAATAATTGTTTTCGCTTGTAAACTAGGTGAGTACTGTATGAATACACTGAACTTTTAATCCGCGGAGAAGTAGGATGAGGCGTTATGTTTTTGCGTGGACGGATTGCCAATGCTGTGATGTTGCCGGCAAGCTGTTAATAGTTTGCTCTTGTTCAAGCCTCAACCACATCGCTCAAAAACATGGTGAATGAGTTCAGAAACTTCGTTGTTCGGATCGATGCTCTACAATAGAATGTAGCCCTAAAAACAATGTGGCCTGAACATGTAAACAAAAACACACAGGCTACTATATTAACATTACATTCCGAGACCGATATAGTTGTACTTCATATCAATAGAATTTTAAAATTTTCTTTCTTTCGTCTGTCTGGCTGGGAATATAGAGTGATGTAACTGTGCAGTTTTTAACTGTTGATTTAACTGTGCAGATGTTTTTTTAGACAGTCGAAGGTAAAATAAGCACTCTTAACAGTAATGACTAGGGACCGGATTTTGAGGTTTTTAAAAACACTGTTTTAGGTTTTCCATTAGGTGAAATAGTTTTTTTTAGGTTTTTTGTCCAAAATATAGTTTTCGGGTAGAATAATTGGTTTAATGAATTTGAATGTGCTACATAGGATTGATTAATCTAATTTTACTTAATTAAATTTCTTTCTCTTAATTGCTCTTCTCCCTTGTATTATATTCTATACTTATGTTTGAGTATTACTTGTATTCTTAAATTAATTTGTTTTAACTTTAGTCTATTAATAAGTATTGAACTCTGGTTCTATTCTATAAATTAATACTCTCCTTTGTTTTTCCATGTATTTTTTACATATTTTTGTTTGTTTTGTATATATTATTTTTTTCTTATAATCTGTGCAGTCTCTATTCTATTACTTTGTAAAGTCTGCCTATGATGTACTTTTGACTGTCCCTTTATGCGAGCCATATGTGCTCTTTGGGACCTTTAAGAAATAAATAAATAAAGCAAATAAATACATAATACTTGTAAAGTTTAACTTAACAAAATTGACTTAAATTTGTGTAAACTTTCCTTAAGACAATATTATACAATTGAAGAAAGAAAGCATAAACAATCAAAAGAAGCAGTGAAAATAAGATTGCCTCACATTTCCTGGTTACAGTATATCACTAAATATCTTTCAAGATTCTCAACCATGGGCGCCCATACCCGGGGGCAAGGCCCTCCCCCCCAGCTCTAAGGGAAAGGAAAAATGTATATTAATATTTACTGTCAAGTGTTTTTCTTTTTTCTTTCTATAGTCAGGACAATTATATATAAGTCAGTAGAGACATAAAAAGTTTGCAGAATTTTACGAAATCGACAACATTGAAGCAGAATCCACAGTGGATTAGAAAAGAGGGTCCAGAATAAACTAAACTAAAGGCAAACAAAAAAAACAAGCGCTTTAAAACACAGAAATCTTTATCCTTGTTCATACACGGCAACAATGGTTGTTCTTACGACTATTTTGAAAGGGATGCGCCGGTACTCTTTTCCTCTCTTGATACTGTCCATCCTTGACGACAATGGGTTGAATGAAACGGTGGTGGTATTAATTTCAACCCGACAAAAATTATTGTCTCTCCGCAAAATATCGATTTCTCAACTGACAAACAAAAATGACAAAAAAAGTAGTCTAAATTAGATATTTTATGTTTTATATCCCGTTTAGGTAGATTTAGGTTTTTATACCCCATTTAGGTATTTTTAGGTGCCACAAAATTAATGTGGGTGAATCCTATGGACATGAATCGAAAAAGTGTATGAGCGCTTTTTGTTTTGGAAGTAAGGAAAAAAATAGGTAAAAACCTAAGAATCCGGTCCCTAGTAATGACATAAATGAAATAAAGAAAATTAAGCCACTGAGTGTTATAAAATTGTTACACTCCAGGGTGACCAACTTTGTTTTCCTGCTTCACAAATTCTCTCTACACAGTCAAGTGTTGTAAATAATATATATATATATATATATATATATATATGCAGGGTGGAAGTGGTATAAGTGCAAAAATTTTGACAGTGTGTTCCTTGGGTGAACTACATATTTAATTAATTTCGGTAACGTCAAACAGTCTTTCGTTGCTTAGTGTTTTTGTTTTGGACGAATGTAAGAGAGATCATTGCTTCTGCATCAGCGATCTGGAAGTGCGCTGTTGAAATTTTGCGTAGAGTAATATCTATCTATCCCTATAATCATGGACTTAATCGCAAAACGCAAAATAGGTTACAATTTCACTCTGTACTCGTATATTGTGGTATTATTTTAAAAGGTTTAAGGCATTTTATGAAATCATATTTATTTTATAACCCAATTTTATGACCCAAGTTACTTGACATTTGTTTCAGTGGAAAACAAACCCATATAGTTAATTTGTCCCGACCAGAATTGAACCCGGCCCCATTGCTTCAGGAGAGGAAACGCATCCCCTAAGCCACGGCGTTAGACATTAAAAATATGAATATACTGTATATGCAACTTATCTTTAAAATACCAAACTGTAAACCAATCTGTAAACTCTAACTCACTTGTGATACTATCCGCGCGCCACTTCTTGAGCGCTATTTTTACGGGGAAGTGAGGGTTGGGGGGAACAAAACATAGCTAGTCCGCTAGTTTTTCTGCAGTGTTGTCAACCAAAGAAACCACATTTCAGCAGAATCGCGCGTATGGTAAGTGCACAACAACAGCGTAAGTGTGAGGTATGTGTACAAACAATAAATTGAATGCCGAATTGGATAATTAGCCTACTTACGATGAATCATCCTCGTTATTTTATCCTGTACCATATTCATTTAAATTAATATCAGTTGACGCCATAAAATACATAAACAATAGTTGACAATCAATAGTTGCATGGCCTACTGTATAGACCAGCGTTTTTCAACCAGTGTGCCGCGGCATGTTAAATAATAAAGCCTTAATATTTTTACACTGGATATCTAGTTTTAAGCATAAATAAGAGTCTTAGCAGAACATGCTTCACCATTTCGTGTTGTAATACGTAAAAGAGGTAAGGCATCTAAAAGTGGAGAAAACTATAGGCCTAATTTTAAACTTATTTAATACGTTTTGCGAAAAGTTCGCTCGACTTTCAGTCCATGAAATTGACATCAGAGTTCACGGGAGTGTCAGAAATTAGCACATACGGAATTCTTAAAGAGGTATTAAGCACCAGGAAAGTGCTGGTTGACGTGTTTGTAAAATCAGCAATTCGCAAAATTGAATTTTTTCCTTGCATCAGAAAAGATAATGTCAATAAATAAATAAATAAATAAGGATCCTGATACAGAATGAAAGCTTAGTATTGATGCCACTAGATGTCAGGATGTTTAGCGTACTTCGTGTTTCAATGTTGTCATCTCAACCTACGAAGTTGAACGAATCCTACCGAATGAGGACTAGGGTGCCGAGCGCTCAAGAAATCGCGCGCGGATAGTAATTACTAATATTGGCAACAGTTACAACAAAATTTGTTACTTTTAATGTAAAGAAAGAAATAATGTAAGGTAGTAGAGAAGTTAGTACCACATTAGAAGATGAAAGCCTGATAGGTTATTGAGAAAATATGTAATTTTAATCGTTTTTAGTACTGAAACCCCCTTAAATTCGCATAAATATATACGAATGAGGAATAAAGACTGTGAATCGAAACCTAACAACTTGCGCAAGACGGAGTATTGTATATGTACATATTAACATGTTATTGGTAGCTACACAGCACAGAGCAGGTACGTGGCCAACAGTTTGAGAACGCCATTATGTTCGCTTTATGAATATTTTGCACAACAGCAGCGCTTTCACCCAACGAGTTGTCGTAGTTTCCGGGTGATGAAAGCTCTAGTTACAAAATCCGTAGCTTTTATCAGAGAAAGTATGATGATGGTGAAGTTGGAGCATTCAAATTAGTGGGTAATGTCATCAGGAAACTTGCGGCACAGAGCACAAAGACGTCCTGAGAAACAACTTCTCTTTGAAGATGGTGTGTCTCAAGGCATTCCGCGTTTACAATAAAATAATCTTAACCACTGAATTCCCGCATTACCACTTCAAACTTGTACGCTTAAACGTGTGAGGTTTGAGTAAACATGAATCCTTACAAGAAATATCAAAATACCAACTCACTTTTTGTCACTCAAATGACAATTTCGATTACCTCGACTTTATCCCTTAGAAGCTTAATTCACGAAAATAGAAAATTCTTAACATACATATACTAGAATCGAAATTGTGACGAAAGTTATGTCTTATGTTTATAATTGATCAAATCGATGGCTTGGTTCCAAATATGGCTATCTGCAAAAACATAATTTTACAGTACAAGCAAAATAAAGTTCAGAAATAAATATCAAATCAACATTTTTCACACAACTTCTTTGGTACTTTGGTTGGTTAGTGGCTCCATTTTTAAACATATCAGTTTGAAACATTTGGAACTTACAGATAATCTTATTGTGAGTCTGTTTGTGCAAAAATCCCAAAATTCAAAATTTTGCAGATAGCTACATCTGGAACCAAGCCATCGAAATATGGTACAGTATATGTTAATTTTATTTTGTGGTCAAATACAATGGCTCATCTTTTTATGCTTCTTAATCGCTTGATATACACATACAAGAGGGATGGAGAATAAGTAATGGCAACTTTTTTTTCTCAAAGTAAGACGATGGAACCATGAGATGATGTAGGCCTATGTCACGGGAGAGTGTGGCATCTCTATTATATGAACACATCATTTGGTAGCATAGTGATGTACAGTTATACGAATAAAGATAATTTAGTGGAGTCATCCGTCGTGCAGAAGGATATGACAAGAACTGTGCAGCATTCTTACGTCAAAATAGTTACTATCCGAGAGAGAAATGCCAAAGAAGACCCAAAGGAACTGATGGAAATTTTGGGGAATAGTGCCGATCCATACCGAACTTGGCACGATTCAATCACGTATCGATTTTTATGTGTGTCTGTTTCCTTCACTATCCTACATATAGTATCCATAAACTGCAAATATGCATACATCTCATACCCTGCCCTTTCATTTATATATATATATATATGTATATATATATATATATATATATATATATATATATATATATATATATATATAAAACTCGCTTCGCTCATTGGGGCTCAGCCCCCAAACCCCCGCTGAGGTTCTCGAGAAAGGTTTTTTAAAAGATCTATGGGAGGTAGAGTGCGTGTATTTAGTCTGCTATATTGGCAGAGCCCTATGTAAACTCTGTTTGACAATACCGTTGCCATGGAAACCGAGCCCCTTTTCGGGGGTTTTTAGGGCTAAAAATTGAAAAAAATAATCTTTTTGGAATTTTCCTGTGGTTTACAGCCTAAAAGCTATATGTGTACAAAATTTCAAGTTTCTAGCTCATCTGGAAGTGGGCAAACATTAATGTCAGTGAGCCAAGCCGAGCCCTTTTTCGGGGGGGGGGGTTTAGGGCTAAAAATTGAAAAAAATAAACTTTTTGGAATTTTCCTATGGTTTACAGCCTGGAATTTACAACTGGAAAAATAATGCAAAATTTCAAGTCTAATCTGGAATTTAGAACTGGAAAAATCATGAAGAATTTAAAGTAAAATTGGACCAGTCAGGGGGTTTGAACGCGGTACCTCCATCTCGGCCGCCTCGCTCGTAACATTACCGAAAACTTACATTTATTCAGAGAGAAGCTCTTTACAGTAGCCACGGCAGAGGGAATTTTGTTAAATGCATGGAGTTTTGACACGCCGTGTGTCTCAGGTAACTCGGATTGTTATGAAGGAAATTAGAAAATCCCTGGACGAGGGAGGCAGAGCGGAATGAGATTATATTTAAATTTGGAACTTTTGTGACGCGGGGAAGTTGTAGTAGCTAGGGAGCAGCTTTCACACTCAAATTCAATTATAAAACATGTCATTCAACCAACACATACCAAGATAGTCATAATTCAGCCCCCTTTTCTAATCTATCTTCCTACTCCCCGCAAACTCTGAAGTAGAGTGTGAGAGTTGGGGGGGGGGGTCAGGGATGGAATTTTACGTCCCAAAGTCGGGAGATGCTTTACCTAAATTCAACAATAAATAACATGCTGTATGAACCCAATACAGCATTTATGCAATAATTTATCGCTGTGCCGACCTCAAAAATCGTCTTATATACAAAATAATGCATTCCATAATGATAAAATACAGATTACACTTTACCCTGAGATTAGTCAGTTTAATCTATAGATATCAGTATGTTGAATAGGCTGCCTCAGAGTTGCAAAGTGTAAGCCAGGCAACATTTAAATCTTCTTCGTTTAAGTGGTTAATGAGCCATCTATTTTATAAAATATTAGTGAATTTCTTTCACATTGTTATGTATATATTTAAAGTTTTCCCTAAATCTATTGTCATATCGTACCCTATGCATGTCATGAGTATCGTACTTCCATTTCATTTTGTATTAGATATTAATGGGTATTTTATTGTATTTATGTGTATTTTATTTTTTATATTAATTTTATAATATTGAATAGTTAGAAAATTTGTTCATTGGAATCAACTGTTGCTAATGACATGAATAAACGTCAGATGTTATACAAGAATGTACTTGGAATACATTTATTACCGATTCTATTCATGGTTTTTAATTTTATAGAAAATTACACCGATAGTATTATTGTTTAAAGAAAAACAAAATTTACTCCTAATTAAACTAATAATAAGCTTGTTTAGAAAGATCTTACTCGACAACAGAGGAAAACGTAAAACAATGAAAAGCCACATATAAACTAAACATCCACAGTTTAAAAAATAAAATACATATAATAAAATTGGCTCTAAAACATGGAATACATATGACGGACACTGTTCTTTCTTTCTTAATATTATTTAATCTGCTTTTAAAAATGTCTGGTTTTGTCACATTTCATTTTAATAAATATCGTACTTAAACTTCGCAAAATTGAGTGAGATAATTACAATTAATTATAATATCCTTAAACATAATCCACTTCAAAAATTTTGATTAGTATTAATGTATTTCCTTGCTTCTTTTTTATTCATCTATTCATTTAAATAAAATAATGTCCTAAAGAATATTCCTTTAGTTGCAAGATGAAGAAATAACATGCTTATTATCTATATAAACTAGCCAAAACAACGACAAACACTTTGGTTTGGAAAATTGACGGACACTCCAGAAAAATCCATTAAGTAAGAGTGGTGCCGGCGTTTAATATTTTTCTACCAATACATATGCAGATAATTGTATTATTTGAAAGCTTTGAAATTGTTACGACACTACATCAAGAGATTAAACTGCAACAAAAGTAACAATGATCATTCAATAAAAAGAAAACGTTGCAGCCATGCACCATGAGCCTCCTGTTGTAAAGTAGAGCCATCAGTCTTAGTAGCTCGCAGTTAAAAATCCCTTGATGACCGATACAATTTACGGGGTAAAACTTGCTCTTCGCTCTCCGGAGAAACGTACTGCAGTAGCAGCTACAGGATGATCAGAAAACAAATGAACTTAATACGATCCGTCATTTTTCACCATCCTCGGCACATTTGCGATGTTCCCACGCCTAGCGAGAGTTCTCGACTCCATTTATTCGATTGTTTCTACTCCATTTCCCTCATACTCTTCTTTCCTCTTCTCTTCCCAAAAGAGTTTCTTGATGTATTGTCAAAGAGAGAGGAAAGAAGTACATCATAGCCTACATGTTATACATAAAATAAATGTAACACATTATGAAATTCCCTTCTGCCACCTCAATACGGAAGTGTGGACCATCGGAAAGTTTTCTAATAATAGGGAAACATTCGTTATTTCCACTGATAAAAGGGGCCTTGCAATATCAAAGGTGCTAAGTACCAAAAGTAAGAAATTTAGGCATTTGATGAAAATCGAAGAATTAACCTTACATTAGATATTCTTTAAAGGCTATACTATTCTAAGAATATAATGTCCAACAGAGACAATATTCTGTGGTTCATGAAAGCTTATATATCTATAGCCTATACTATTCTAGATGTATGCAGTACACAGCTTAGGAATAAAACTTGATACAGAACATATAATCAAAACATTAAAATATTAACAAACCAAATTCTTGGAAACAAGCTGAGAGTCAAAGGCTTACTTTCATAAAGCAGTCATCTAGACATGTTTGAATCTTATCTTGAAAGGAAAATAACAAAGCGTACGTATTAAAACATCTGAACACAACGAATCTCTTTCAAGTGCAAATAAAGCCCATGGTAAAACTCCTTGTGTGGCCCACTGGATAATACAATGCAAGTAAAGTAGTTTACAGTTCATGGCTTCTTATGTAGAATATATTAAATTGTATACGAAACTGAGGTGTAATGTACCGGAAAAGTATTGCAGACGAAATCATTATGTTAGTTTTCTTTGAAATATGTAATTGCTTTTTAAATTGTGTGAAACATTGTCTCACGAATATAAGTCTATTGTGAAACTTTCTTTTAGTTTAAAAACATGCACTTGTACGAATTATAGGCAGGTTTTCAATTTGATTTAACTGAATATATATATATTGTTTCCTCCTATGAATAATCGGTCGTTAAAAGATCTTACGTGAAACACTCAAATAATTCTTTGTACCCTTCATATTGCACGAACGAACCGTTTCAGATAGCTCTTAGTAGGCCTATAGGCAATTCGTATAGAAAATTTGAAAAGTATCGTTGGGGACGTTTTCAAGAGAATTGCACCAGGCCACGCTTAATGTCGCATAACGGAGGATTACTTACCTCAAAATTAGGTGTAATACACTCACATAACATACTCTACCTTAAGCATGAGCAAAACAACTTTTCTAAGTAGGCTATGACATAACATAACATGGTTAACTTATCCGTGACCATTATTGACGAAGCAGTAAGCCTAAAAGTGGCTCATTATTCTGTCATAGGAACTTTTTCAAACTTCACTCTATCCAGTAAAAGAGAATTGTAGATATGTGAAAGGTCGGTATGTATTAAACAATTGGAGAGTAGGCCTATATGTAATGTCAATGGTAAAAATATCGACTGCTTAATATTTGTGTGTGTCAAACAACAAATTCAGCATTATTAGAATGCTACACTAAATTAGAACTAAACTTGACCCGTTAAGGAATATGGTTAGATATAAAGTTTACCGTCTATAGACTACAAACGAGAGATCCATTTTCTTCTGTACTTCTTTTATTGATATGGAGTCAGTAAAATCCTTTTTATCACTTTACACTTCTTTCTTCACCTGAATGTTTTAAACTGTGTGAAGAGTTTTCGTCTTTCTCCACCTCAATATTTCAACTGTCCGCTAAATGTCCATCTTCTGTCTCCAACTCCATTTATGTTGTGCAAGGTTGGTTCCATGTGTCATCACTTCGTTCATGAACAAACTTTTCCGCCATTTCAACAAGCCTGAACGCTTTCAACTTTCCGCACTTATATCAAAAGTTTTCTAATTTAGTACAACCTAGGGTCTTTCCTTTTATTTTCTTGTCCAGCAATTTATAAGAAGAGAATGGTATAATGGCACTTGTGAGAAGTAGTGGTAAAGTAGAGGAAAATTGCAGACAGTACTGTAATAATCTTGGAATGATACCTGAAAGTTTTGCCAGTTCTGTTTGTTTCCACCTGAGTTTATGATTATCCTGTAAACGACCACATAAAGCTCCCAGTAATTTACAACATAACTTAACTCTTTACAAAACTGCTTCTCTGTTTTAAAAATTAATTGAGAAACCATTAGAAACCATTTTTAGTTAGGATTACAGCCATTGCAGTTTCCTATAATCTCTATAGCCTATATATAAAAGGCTTTGTCCTGACTGACTGACAGGAATCAACGTAGAGCCTAAACTATAACAGGTAGGGACTTAGAATTTTGACAGTACCTTCGTTTCATAATGTAGGTGCTCACTAAGAAAGGATTTTGAAAAATTCTGATTTTAAATGCCAAAAATCAAGTGTTTTTGAGAATACTTAATCCACTTTTACACAGAATTATCGAATCCGAATCACATTTGACATTAAAACATATTGTTGCCAGTGGGTTTCAGATGGGTTTGGAATTAAATTAAATGGAAGTTTGACAATTACAGTTGGCTTTGTCTATTTTTGTCATACCTTGGAAATAAAACTTTCGCGATCGCTTGAATGTTGTAAGCCCTAATATGGTCAAACATTGTTTTATTTGGACGAAACTCACTATACAGGGGTTTTCTGGACAAAGGAACTCGAATCTGAGGTCGCTTTTACCAGGCGACGCTATCTAATCGTGGTATGTAGTCCACGTGATTTAGGTGTTAATAAATATAATGATTTAACTATTATGCTCTTAATTTTTAATTTTTGAAATAATTATCGCGGGCGAAGCCGCGGGCACATGCTAGTTTTTTTATAAGACGTCTGTACCAGAGTGATAATTTAATTCCTCTAAGGTCGGAAATGATAAGCAGTAATGGGTCAGTATAACACGTACAGGAGGGTCAAAAAGGAGACAATTACCAATAAAGGTTGGATGTGAATATTCTGAAAATTTTGTCAAAGAGTTTTTTTTCCAGTATCTGAATGGTATTATTTATATGCTATCTATTCTATATCTGCATCTATATATATATATATGCCTTGAACGTTTGTCAGCGAAACTATAGTTTTACCTCCTTTCTGAAAATATACAGCATCAACCAGATCTGAATCCGTTAACCTTGCATCTAAGAGCAAGCATATTAACCAATTGAACACGTGGCCCTTAGTACATATATTTTATAACATTTTTTATATGTGAAAAGTAGACACCCACTTAAGAGTCACAAGCTATAAACCATTAGTTCTGCCAATAACTGTTGCTAAATTTGCAATTCCCTCTCAGAGGAGGACTCCGCACTATACCTAGGCATGAACACTCACTGAATGACCGTAACCTTACTCTTTATCATCAGTCTCACCATTATGTGTGATATTTTACGATCGAAACATTTACCGTTAAGATGTTTCAACTTATTCAGCGAAGCGAATTTAGTTACATGAACTAATAGTGATGAGGAATATGCAATGCAAACCTTTTGCCGATGTTTGTAAACTAATAAATCGTTTCCTGGGGGCAACGAGGCATTTCTGCAGTTGGAGTGTGTTAAATATCTTTTTTTCTCTCCGAGTAATCCTTCACCTTGGTTTTCCTAAACCTATGACCAATAGATTCAGAGGGTAGCATTCAATTATTTACTTCTATATACCGTTACCGTATAAATAATTTCACTCTGTGTATAGGGAATTACTTTCCACAATAGACAAAAGTCCAAACTTCGACGAAGTATAGAATCACGTGATGGCTTGAAGTAGCAAACTCTAGCGAAGTGAAAGAGAACAAGACGGGCAATTCTTGTGATTTCTCCGGCTAATTCAATTGTTTTTAACACTGATGACGTCTGAAGCTTTACGACCAATAGGAAAGCTCGTGACGGTCACCGGAGCACGGGAGGTCAAGGCATCGATCCGATCCTTGAAAAAACACCACAAAAACCGTGGTCATATAAAACCAATACAGAACTCTTCCGGAATTGCCTGTTTCTATAAAAGGCATATCCGTTTAAAGCTGTCGTGAAGAAAAATATTTCAAACTCATATTCTGTACTCCACAAAGATCATGATTGTATGACGTAGTAGGAATTTCCAGGAGTTACATTTTACAAATAGTTTACGCTCAGTTGGTATTGTGCTTGCTTCTGAAACCAAAAGATGCCGGTTCAGTCCCTAACAAGGGCGAATTAATTTTAAGGACGAATTAATTTTATGGGTGAAAAATATAATAATTATGTTAAATGGAGATTGACTTCTGAATCCAAAAAGTTCCCGGTTAAAACCCTACGAATGGAAATTGTTATAGACGAAAACTTCCACAATGGTCCTCTGAGACGAAGTTTAATCGTGGGATCCCTAGTCAGAGATCCCAAATTTTTCCAAGAACGAAAGCGTAAAATAATGAATGAGTATTATGGGATACGACGCTGTAATTGTTGCTTGATACATTCCTGAAAAATGATTGTAGCTTACATCCAAAAAGTAATATCATGTAGAAATATCAAACAAATTATTTAGATGGATATATATGCATTCATGAACCACATTCACTGTTGGACGTTTGGCTCAGTTGCTCTCAGTTGGTAGAGCATTGGCACGGATAGTCAAAGGTCCTGGGTTCAAATGCCTGTGTCAGAGGAATTTTTCTCCTATAATATTCTCATGTAACGTCTAACAGAGACAATAATCTGTGGTTCATTAATGTATTATATATCCATCTTGAATATTATCTGTACAATAACAGTGGAATCCCGGTCACAAAAATCACTAATTAGTGTGCCTCGCAGAATAGGCCTATGACATAACTTGTCTCTCAGTGAGGTAGACCATTAAGGGCAATCAATCATAGGAGAAAGGTTCCATCTAGTGCTGTGAAGTGAACTCTGGCTTAGCTCAGTTGGTAGAGCATTGTAACGGTTAGCCAAAGGTCCTGGGTTCAAATCCCAGTGTTAGGAAAAATTTTCTCCTTTAATATTATCATGTTATTTAGAATCACGAGTTTTTGTTCCTTCCCAAAATCGATTCTCTGTAGAAAATTCGCTAAAGAAAACAAAAGAAACGATAATTTACATGTCAGAGCAAGTAACCACGGAAAGAACAATATTACTCCTAAATCTGAAAAGGCAAAAATATTACACTGTCGTGTTCTGGAGGCGCAAGAAGAAATCAGAGCCTGCTGTAATTTGAATGCACCTTCATTTGTTTTTAATGTGAGTAATGGCTGTGCTGGGCGTCACGGAGGGTACTTCCCCGAGATTGATAGAGGCAAGTTTTTGTTTTAGTGTTCCCTTAGGGATAAAGAGAGTTTCCTTCGCCGGACACGGTGCCTACCAACCCCCCTTGCCCCTACCCTGTGCCACAGATACTGCCCTCCAGGTTCTACACAAGAATACCACAATTCACTCTTAAGTACTCTGTGTTTTCTATGTTGTACATTTTACATCAGCATCAGGAATAAAGCTACTTCCTTTGTTGGGTTACAAATCCCAGTACTGCAACCACAAATGTTAGCCTACTGACAAGAATACAGATCATAAGAATACCCTACCACAAGACGTGCACACGTTGAGTTTTACCAAGACAATATCAATGTTTCTGTTACTTACTTAATCAATGGCAATAGACAATTAATAAGTAAGGTAAAGGAATATTATCTATTTTATGGAACCCGAAGGTTCATTGCCGCGATTACCTGAGCCCGCCATTGAACCCTCAAATCCAACTCCATCCAACCATCCCTCTCAAATCCTACTTCTCTTAAATCTGTCCTAATATTGTCTTCTCGCCTACGTCTGGGTCTTCCAAGTGGTCTTTTCCCTTCGGGTCTCTCGGTAAATATGTTTTAGATATGTCTTTACTCCCCCATGCAAGCAACATGTCCAGCCCATTTCATCCTCCGTGATGAGGTTATGAAGCTCGTCGTTATGCAGTTTTATCCAGTCCCCATTTGCATCTTTCTTAGGCCCAAATATTTTCCTAAGCACCCTGTTTTCAAATACTCTCAAATTATGATCTTCCACAAGAGTAAGCGACTATGTCTCACATCCATATAATACAACCGGCAGGATAATTTTCTTAAAAAATTATTTTTAGATATCTGGACAGAAGACGAGAAGATAATAGCTTTTGAAATGCATAAAAGCAGGTATTTCCAAATTTGAGTGTACACTTAACTTCTGTCTTAATATCATTTGTGTCTGTAATTATTACTCCCAGATAATTGAATTTCTCCACTTTTTCGAACGATTTACCGGCTATCCTAATATTTTTCAGCGCATTATTTTGACGTTTCATGACCCTATACTTAGTTGTTTGTGTATTAATTTCCAATCCAACAATCCTGCAAGCATCGAAAATACCTTCTGCATTTCCTTCGATTGTGTTTATGTCATCGTCCAAGCAAACGTCATCTGCATAAGCTAAAATCGGGTGACTGACATTTAATTCTAGGCCTACCTTGTTTTCCTGAACTTTCCTAATGACATATTCCAAAGCGAAATTAAAAAGTAAACGCGATAGTGCAACTCCTTGCTTCAAGCCGCTTTGAAAGGCAAACCTATTTGATATAAGTTTCCCTACCTTCACTCTGCTATAGGCTTCTTTTAGATACATTTTGATCAGTCTAACTAACTATTAATATTTCCGTTACTGATACAATATAAAGATGCTGCATACTGTAAAACATTTGTGAAATTCCATTGATTCAAGATACGTCCTTTTTTTTCAATTCTGTTAGGACAAACAAATTTCTAGAAATCACTATTGTTCTCCTATCAATCACATTCCTTGTTTTATTATTCATTTTCTAGGTAATACGTCTGCCGGAGAGCCCAGTATAATTTAACCAGAGGTAAAATTCGACGTGAATGAATAATTCGTCAATGAAATTCAATATAATAGTGCTTCTTGCTTGCCACAGAGCCCGTCCTACAGTCTAAATTGTTTCTGGAGCCTGTAACATCAGGATTACGATTAACATCACTGATAATGTATTTTTTCTACCGATTTGATTGTTTTTTCTATTTTAGTTCAATTTATTTTTTCAGTTATACCATAATACTGAATATTACATTCAAAATTCAATGTAGAAAATTATCTTACTTGCATTCTTTGGAGAATGTGCTTATTTAACAATACATGAGCTTCTACGAATTTATTTACACGAATCCATTCTGCATAAAGTAAGGAACAGAGCCAAATATTCAAGACATTTAGCCATGATATCTGTCAAAGTAATCCCGGTTTACAGTAGTAACTATAATTTGTCTGCATTAAACATTGGAGGAATTTTCTACAAAGCTACACTAAAGTTTTCGTTCCATGGGTTATGTAGAATTTTAACTATTGGGAATCGTTTGGGAGCCAGAGAGAAGCTTTGGAATTCTCTAATAGATCAGTACTAAATTGTCCCGTATCATTCCAATTATATTACAGCTGGAAAGTGAGATAGGTAGATGTTGCTCGGACATAGGCAGGGTTATTGCAAGCGGTCATGAGTGCATATGCATTTTTAATGGGCTAGAGTGACAAATGAAGGCGATGGATGCCCGGTACTTGCGCAGAAGCATGACGTAAATCACTCGCTTTAATCTCAGTGCTTTACAACTATTTTTATTATGAAAAAAAAACTCCCCTCAGCTATCAAATAAAATATCTGTCCACTACCTCGCACTCTAATCTTCAATCTTCATCCAGACTGAGTAAGTGACGAAGGAAGTGACGAGACGATACAACTAAGCCTGTTATTAATATGTATGGGTATGTAATAAAAGTCTTATAGGCCTATGTGTCATTCACATGACTTACTCTACCATTTAATAAATGCACAAACATTTAATTATATAAACGGCTTGTATGTGGATGTGAAACTTCTATGTTGCGAAAAAGGAAGTTACGGATCTTAGTGCAAAAATTAATGTGCTATAAATGACTTGTGGGGGAGTCAGTTGAATAATCGGCAATTTATTAATTTATTTGCTATTTGGGTGTAAGAAGTCCTAAAATATTTATTTTAAAAACATTTTTCTTTAAAATTCTTTTAACGTTGATTATAAGATAGTCCCCTATTCCACAAACTCAGGAAATCTCTTCTCGCGAACAATATTAATTTGAGTGAGGTTGATACAATTGAATGCATACTTTTGCAATGCAGAACAATTCCTCTAAGAGAAAAAAAGAGAAATTCACATAGTTCATGCTTATAAAAAGAAATCGTGCAAGATTTTTGTAAATATGCAAAACCGGCTTTTTCATAAGAGTATCTGAGAGCATCTCTGTCAAACTAAAACTAAACTAAACTCCGTGGCGCGACATCCCCGAAGGGACAAGGCCTACCACCCGACCGCTGCGTTATCTACTTATAGGTAGATGGCAGGATTGGGGGCATGTGGTCAGCATGCCGACAACCACGGCCGTTAATGGTGGTTTCCATGACCGGAGCCGCTACTTCTCTATCAAGTAACTTCTCATTTTGAATCACGAGGCTGAGTGCATCCCTACCAGACCTCCCTACCTCAGAAGAATCCGAGGAGGTAGGCCTACCGGGGATCGAACCTGGGCCGACGGATCTGTCAGCGACGCTAACCGCAAGACCACGCCGACGGTCATCTCTGTCAAATAAAGGGTAAATTATCTCTTCGTACTTAAACGCAACTATAGGCCTAATTTTCTTCTCTCTATATATAAAAGGCTTTGTCCTGACTGACAGGAATCAACGTAGAGCCTAAACTGTAACAGGTAGAGACTTGAAATTTTGACAGTACCTTCGTTTCATAATGTAGGTGCTCACTAAGAAAGGATTTTGCAAAATGTTGATTTTAAATGCCAAAAATTAAATGTTTTTGAGAATACTTAATCCCTTTTTACACAGAATTATGAAATCCAAATCACAGAACATATTGTTGCCAATGGTATCAGATGGGTTTGAAAAAAGAATGAAATGAAATGAAATGAAAGTTTGACAAATAAGAGAAGTTATCAATATAATTCATGTTATAAATAATTATTACAGAATGAAATCCACGAAAATAATGCAGTTACATAACTTTCTCTACCCTGGACATAGAGAAAACAAAACGAGGTATGGTAATGTGTATATTATTATATCGCAGGTTTTTGGAGAGAGAAGTATGAAAGTGATATTGCTTTCTGTTTAATTTCATCCCCAAAACAGTTTTATGGTAACATGAGAGTGGGAAATAAAATTTTCCGCCTCGATATTATAATTTTATCTTACAGGAATTTCTCTACCAGGCTTGTTGTGCACTGTACAAGCGATGGGATGCAAAATTCTACATCTTCTATGAACCATAAAAAACTATATCAAGCGTTTTCTGAGGGAAAGTTTGAGTTTAATAAGTCGTTCCTCCAATTTCAAATTATAAATACCTATATAAGGACCTAGAATTTAAAAATTGAAAATCCTTCATAAGTTAATTTCCAATTACAAAATAAAAAAAATTTTAAGCTAGTAATATTATGGAACTATACTTTATCGTGTTAGTACCAGAATTTAAATTTTTACAGACAACTTCCAGAGGCATAAAATAGTCTTGAACCCAATACTATTTTTATACATATAGGCCTATATATAGATGCAGTCAAAACACAATCCCCCGAGAGTTGGGGTTTAGAGAGAGGATAGTATCCACACCACAGGACTTCCTAATGACGTGTGTCGCTAACCACAAATACAAAAGTCTCCCGGTAATGAATCCTGTTGACACAAATAGGTTAGGTATTAGCTTGCATTGAAATTATATCACATTGCATTCCGGTATTGATCGATTTAATCATTTCACTGCAACACTAATATAAACTTGGATATAACAAATCATAATCATTCGCGTTATGCGGGAATGCATTTACATTTCATTTTTTACGTGTTTAAAAACTTTCATATGAATGTCGAATAACATTTTATGTTAAATTCCTATCGTATTTATTGAATAATTTCACAAATGAAAATCTGTGCGCCCAGTAAAAGCCTATGTGTAATTTCTAAATATTTCTTGAAACTCTCACAGTTTCCGATTTACAAAACTGCACCGTATAATACTCAATAGTTAATATCGTATTTGATGTCGGTAAGTACTTTAAGTAAACAGACGTAAATATAAACACTGACTTCATAAACAAAAAGCTATCAAACCACTGCCAATTTCACATTGGAGAGTGTATTATTTTATAATCCATTAAAACGTAGGCCTATTTAAATAAAATTATAAACATTGACTAGAGCAAATGTATTACTGTGTATCATACATTTAGGCCTAAATGTTTTAGGTACAATATAACTCTTTATGAAAATGCAATGCTATAATATTACAATTTATGCAACATTACTAAAATCAGTAATTAAGTTTAGGTGTAAATTGAATAAATTACATTACAAAGAAAACCTTCTTATGAGACAAAAGTGCCTATCTTTCGGTAGATAAAAAATATTTCCGTAGAAACTTAGAATCTAACTGACCCTTTATCAATATTTCCAAAATTTACAAGGAAAAATTGTGAAAACCTCAAGATTCATTTCAGATTCTGATGTTGTTGACATTTTGAAAGATGGGTGGGAGTAAACTCCGCCAACAGTTGACCACTTACTTTGAACAAACTTAGTCTTGGATGTCCTACATTATATAAAACAGATCAAGTTAACGTCTGATGTTACATTCGCATTGTCTTGTCTTAGCCCAGTCTCTTAAGTTTATAGGACGATAGCACGGTTGAGGTCTACTGGACGAACCATGGACTTCAATACAAACCAACCGTCGACTTAGTCTCATTCACAATTTATCATACAAAGGCATGGTTTATTCGTTGCATTAGTCTACACCACAATTTTAGTACACTGGAAGTTCAAACACTTAAATCCAAGTCCAAATAAGTTATCCTTCACTAATTCTAGTGTAAATTTAATTTAAAAAAGAACGAAGCACATTAAAAATAATGAAATAATTTATATAATCTAAGTGTGAATATATTCATGAGCTGAGGGATAACGGGACATGTGAGGCAGAGCCTTAATGTCATGTAAGAATAATAAGCGACCATTTTATCCACTTCACACTTTCCTGCAATATAAAAATTCCCGGCCACAAATAATTCATGTCCACTCTGCAAGCAATTAAGATGTTATCTTGTCAGCCGCGCTTTTTCAAAACGACGCCGGTAACCGCTCTCGAAATACGATAACACAATGACCAGGGCCGCGTTTACGTGTTTCCGATTGTTTATAGCAACAAATTACTTATTTTTGCTAATATCTATATTACTTGTACCAGCAGATAGCGTTATTGGTTAAAAGAGAGTTTATAGAGGAACTGGAGCAATCACAAAGGGGGAATGGGGACCGATGACTGACAAACCTCCATTGTATCACACGAATAACAAAATAAGCACTAGCTAGTTTTTTTTAGTTTTTTTATTTTAGTTTTTTTTTTTACATTTGTGCTTGCCTATTAAGTTCTGTATAACGGTCTTACATAGTAAATAGCTATTAATGATAATATTATAGGAGAAAAATTCCTCTGACACTGGGATTTGAACCCGGGACCTTTGGCTATCTGTGCCAATGCTCTAACAACTGAGCTAAGCCAGAGTTCACTTCAGAGCACCAGATGGAACCTATCTCCTATGACTGATTGCCCTTAACGGTGTACCTCACTAACAGACAAGTTATGTCATATGCAGTACTCTGAGGCACACTAATTAGTGATTTTTGTGACCGGGCTTCCACTGTTATTGTACAGTAACATTCAAGATAGATATATGCATATGCATTCATGAACCACATATTATTGTCTCTGTTGGAAATTAGATGATAATATTATAGGGGAAAATTCCTCTGACACTGGCATTTGAAACCAGGATTTTTGGCAATCCGCGCCAATGCTCTACCAACTGAGGTAAGTCAGAACTCACTTCACAGCGCCAGATGTAACCAGACATAGCTTGTCTGTCAGTGAGGTAGACCATTAAGGGCAATCAGTCGTAGGAGATAGGTTCCATCTGGCGCTGTGAAGTGAACTCAGAGCATTGGCACGGATAACCAAAGGTCCTGGGTTCAAATCCCAGTGTCAGAGGAATTTTTCTCCTATAATATTATCATGTAATGTCCAACAGAGACAATAATCTGTGGTTTATGAATGTTTGTCCATATATCTAACTACAGTATTAATGACTTTCAGTCCTCGGTCGAAAATATAACAAGCAAAATGTTTAGATTAACTTGGTTCATTCAAACAGCTGTAAATAATGATCCTGGATTTTAGTGGACTTTCTTTCGGGTCACGTCACTTTATTATCGCTATTATTATTATTATTATTATTATTATTATTATTATTATTATTATTATTATTATTATTATTATTATTATTATCATTATTATTATTGACCGTGTAGGGATTTTATAGCAATAATTACTTTTTTTCAAAATAAAAAGTTTTACCCTCATTTGTGGTATTCTGGATCCATTACGGTCACCTCAGTGTTCAGTCAGATGAAAGATATATTTTTTTTAAATAAATAAAACATACGGGTGGACGACCAAACTAAATATAGAATACACGATAATTAACTGCGATCCTGGGTTATAACAAGAATTTTAGCTTTCATTTTTTGTGTACCGTACTTCAATTATGGCTTTAACAATAACCAGTTCTGAAAAGCGTCAACATTCTTTATGTCGTGGAAATTATGAAAATACGTTTTGCCTGTCATCAACAGCTTTGTATTGTAGACACAGATTATAGAGGGCACTCTGTACAGGCCTACAGCCAGATGGCAGGTCATTTAAGAATTTTTGGTGACCATTTTCATCATTGTTTGCATATGTCACTCACAAGAAAGAGCGGAAGTAAACTTCGGCACGGTTGATCCTTTTTCTGAAATGCATGAACATTGTGCCTATGTAAACTCCGGCGAATAATATTATTAACATATTACAAATGTTTGCTTCTATATAAGTGAGAAAAAGACTCTGAGTTGTCTGGATTTGTTTCCAAATCTAATTCTGAACACAACCAAGATCCAGATGACACGTTGAGCCGCCAAATTGTGTCTACGATTCTTTCAAAAAGAAATATCTAAAAAAAATTCTGTTAAAAGAGTAGCTTACTTAAAACAATTACAAATTAGGTATTTTTTTGAGATGTAATTTTAATTGTCACAAAAAATGAAGAGTGAAAGTGGCCAAACATTTTTATCCACTCCTATACATTTCGCATAGCCAGTCCTCAGTCTGGTAAAGTGGAACTGAAAATGTTATGGTGCCTGAGTTTACACATTGCTAGTGGCAGAGTTTGCACATTTATAGTTCCGGAGTTTACATTAACTGAATGATATATTTAAATTGCCGTGTCTGAGTTTTCACATATGCGACAAAGATAATACACCACATATATCAGTTTCTTATCCAAGTGTAATTTTAGATCTTATATTTCAACATTAATTTTCGAATATTACACAACACTTATGGATAATTTGTTATAACTCATAATAATGAATGAATGGCTAAACAAAATCCATTAATATAAACTGTAATGGATTATTATATCTATTTCCTTATAAATGCTCTCCGGATCACTCTGCCTTCACTTCCTATCAATGAATTCTATTCCTACAAAAAGGTTGGCGACCCCTAGACAAAATTACTAGCCGTTTCACGCCTAAACTACTGTTTCTTCCCTAAGCAATAAGTTAGCCCTTCAAAACCTTGACGATATAAGTTGTAAGTCAGACCATTCCAACCATACCATATCAACAGACCTATAAAATGTCAGTAGTTAGCTATAAAATATCATCAATGCATAATAATTAATTTAAAACATTTAGTGATATCTTAAGAAATTCATGGTACATACTGTCAATAATCTCTACGCTGATATGAATGACGTTTGAATTTTTTTTATCGCCTAACAAGTTTGTCGACAAATCCCTCACAGCAGCGCCTCTTTAACCCGTTTCCTGTATTCATAGTTCGTGGATCGAAGCCCGGTCTGTATAATCCCTAGATTATTACTGGTGGTGGGATTAGATGGTTTCCGCACCCCCTGACAATTACTGGTCACGTGTATTAATTTCTCAGTACACCCACATTTACTTACAAACAACATATCAATTTATTTACACATTTCTACTAATAAACACATCTATAATGATTATACAGTATGAAAGTGTAAAAGAAATAGTTAGATAATACTAAAAAATATAATAAGTCGGATTTAATCGAACAATGACTAACTAGAATTGTTACATAAGAAAATAATTCATTAATAAAATATTTCATTTTAAGAATTGAAAGTAGATTCGCATGTTATGTACGCTGTACAAAGGGATTTTATAATATTTTGTACTCTAAAATGAAGGATACCTGAACAACCACAGAGTTGTGGTGGGCCTCGATTTTCATGGCTCCCATTATATCCTCTCCCCATAAACCTCAATATTGGTGATAAATAATATGAATTGTCCGCAAAAAATCCATTTTAAGAGACGAGACTGCATATCTATTTACATTATCGATATCTAAACCTTTTAAGAGTTCGATCTGGAAAAACAGATGACGTGTTAGAAAATCACGTTCGTTTAGTTTTCTTCAAGTGGAAAATGGACATAAAATACTTATCGGGTGCCCCAAAAAATCGTAAGACCGTTTTTGTTAAAATATTTGTTAACATACTGCATTGTATATTGAAATAATAATAATTTGCCTAAATAAACGTACAGGCCCAATAATCACAATTCGATGGAAGGGCCAAGAACGTCTTAAATTGATCCTGACAGTAATCAAAAGGTAGCCGTGATTATTAATAAGATGCATGACTAGGACATAGCTGATGATTTAATTATTTAAACATAATAAACCCCTCACACTGTTCTATTTTAACACCCCAGCATGGACACCACTTCAGTTGAATACTTCAACAAACATGAACATTGAACAAGAGTTATTCACCAGAAATTACCGCTGTCACAATACCATTATATTGAAAATTGTGAATACATTCCAGACTCTCAATTCCAGAGATATTTCTGTTGTTTCACAGGAACACGTAAAACATATGCCAATTTAAAATATTCAAATAATTTGACTCAAAGTACAAAACTTCATCTGATGTAAAACACAATATAGGAACATTAATTGACAATAAAATCGTTTAAAATAGCTGTTGCTTTAAGGTTGGGTACTAAGATCTTGTTTCCCACACAAATATCAATGTGGAACACTTGTTGATGTCTATGGAAACTATGTCTTAAGTTGTTTAAGAATAGTGGCAGACTTTCAAGACACCATGCTATTAACGACAACATCAAGAGAGCTCTTGTATCTGCAGGCTTTCCCTCAGTCCTAGAACCTGTGAGTATAAGCCGAAGTGATGGAAAAAGACCTGATGGCCTACCTCTGATACCATGGTCAAGAGAAAAATCATTATTATGGGATATCACTTGTGTTGACACTTTCACACCATCTCATTTGTCTAATACATGTAAACTAGCAGGCTCAGCCACAGCATCAGCAATCTGCACAAAGCTGAATAAATATAAAGACCTGGTTGATAACTAAACTTGACTGTGTTCACTGTGGAGATGATGGGACCTTGGTGAACAGATGCGAAGATCCTGGTGTCAGAAACAGGAAGACATCTGGAGGCCCTGACTGGAGATTCGCGGTTTACAGATTTCCTACGGCAGAAGATCAGCCTTGCGATTCAAAGACGAAACGCTGTTAGCATTTTGGGGACGTTTCCTCAAACACAGGCGCTAAACGAGATATTCTATACTTTCTAGCGAACCACAATAATCGACAGACTGGCGGATTCCACAGCAGGTTTTAGTGGAGTCATAATTAAACACATACTAAGTATATTCATTATACATAATACTGTCATTGGCTATATAAGAATTTCATATTGTATTTGTTTAGTAATAGGACAATAAATTCTTAACACTATTACATGGTGACTTTATGAAAATGGGGTTACAGTACCTATCGTCTAGTTATGTTTTAATCTTCTATTCTTAAGTTACGTTATGTGTGGTGGAATACTGTACGGCTTGTAAAGTTCACTGATAGAATGAGAAAATCCGAAACGGTCAACATTTTTACTTCAAGAATACTTTTAAATCCCTCTTACTCAAGAGGTTACGCAAGAGTAAAACATAGTAGTGAACCCTGAATGTTAAATTTCCGACTATTTTGTCCCCATCTGTCACATGGGGAATCTCATGACAACGGGATACCAAAGAGTGTATGGTATGAGATGTTCGTTTGCGATCAAGAGTTCGCACTTCACATTTAGCGTTCGCTATAATATATATACATTTACAATGTAGGCTACTTCAGGTGTAATAGTTGCTTCGTTTAACGGTTATTCAACGATGCGGATGTACTGCAACTTAGGCCTATGACCGTCGCCAGTGTACAAGAATTTTGTCCCACAGGTGTTGTTTTTTACATGTCTGCAAATCTACGCATAAATGCCACTGACCTGGGATGGGATCGAACCCGCGACTTTGGGCAGGAAGGCCAGTGCAATACAGACCGTGGCGCCCAGCCGGCTACAGATGTAATATAACTGAGTAGAACATTTATTTCGTAATAAAATGGCCACTAGTGTTTGATACTCTATTTTTAGGATTAAGTAAAGTTATTTTGAGTTAACAGTAATCTAACACAAGTGAAGAAGATATAATGCGACTTAAAAGCTATAACAGGAATAAAAGTATTTTGTAAATAACCAAATAAATTACCACGCTCATTAGTTGTCAAATTTGTTTATAATCCGTGTATAGAGAATATAAGATAAAGAAAGTAATTCATACAAATTTAGCATTTTCAAAACACCGTGTATTTTCATTTTACGACAAGCGGCTTATTTTCAAGTGGAAATCACTGAGGAAGGATAAAGAAGAATGACAGACGGAGTCCTCAGTCGATCAACTTCATTAAAACGGACTTACAAGTTTACGACATCAAAACCAACTTTGCGAATTAAGTTTCCGGATTAACAAGAAGGAAAAGTTAGAGGCTAACAAGATGAATTCACGTTTTGTTGCTGCTGACGTAGGCTATACAAGCATTCCTGCAGGGTTGCCATATATCTCGCTTTGCATAGCCTTAGCAATGTAACATAAAATCTCCCCATTTCCTGCTTAAATCTTAGATCTTTAAAGAATACCATATTACGATAATTTTAACTTTGTTGATTTTCAAATTTTAAGAATTTAACCCAGATTAATAAGTTGTAGGTAGTAAAATTGTTTTGACATCTTCACTGATAATAACTATTATAACTATAATAACTATTATAATTATCTGAATTTAAAAAAATCATCTTAATTGTCCTAAGCTTGTTTTTCTTAAATATAGAATAAAACTGTACCTAACAGTTTTTCGATCGCACAACAAAAATATCCTAGTAAATTTTGATAAAATATAGGTATTTAAGTTGTGGACGATATGATTCAACAATTTATAAAATTCATAAATTTGTGTTTTGCATCCCTAGAATGCATAATTTATAAAGCTGAAAGTTCATATAAAGTTAACACAATGAAACTTATGACCAATTTTTTCAACTTCTGAAGGTGAACTAAACTTCTAAGTCTAACATGGTGGCATGGTATACAGTTTTGATAAGTACATCCAAGCACAATAAGGTTCACCAACGTATTATTAACTTAGTTAATTGGGGCAGGAACGTCTACTAAAAATTCTAATTTCGAATTTCAGCTTCTCAGATACTAATACTTACTAATTTACTTTCTCAATCGCAATCGACAATTAGTAAGCAAGCTAAAGGAATATTGTCCATAAATGTAAATCAGAGGTTCATTGCCGCGCTTACCTGAGCCCACTATTTAACCCTATTCTGTGCTAACTCCATCCAACCATCCCTCGAAAATCCTACTTCCCTTAAATCTATTCTAATATTGTCCTCCCAACTACTACTAGGTCTTCCAAGTGGTCTCTTCCCTTCGGGTCTCCGAGTAAATATTTCTTAGATATAGACCTATCTTTCCTCCCCCATGCGCCACATGTCCAGCCCATTTCATCCGCCGTGATTTAATCACCCTTACTATATTCGGTGAAGAGTAGGGTGTTGTGTACAGTTTTTGGCAGGGTTACAGTTATTGGCAGTCGCTTGTTGTTTTCAGTTATACTAAGGTAAATTTAAGTGTTAAAGTTTGCCCGACTGGAATATTTTATTCCAGATGTTGTAGGCAACAATGCAATAACCAAGAGTTCACTCCATTTTTGTCCACCTGGTTACATTTCAAGTTGATGTTACTCCCGCTGTTTTCGTTGGTATAAAATAAAGAAAATCTTAAGGAGCAGAGTGCAGTTTCCATTGTAAGTACTGACTTATAATTCATGTAATGTTTTGCACTTTAACTTACATATGATCTTTGAGCATTATTATAGGGTTTACCATCCTCATTAATACTGTATAACCTAACAAATTGATACTAAACATGGTGCCAATATCTGTAACAATTTCTTTTCCTTATTTCATTTCTTGGCACCCCCTGCCAATATCTGTAATTTCGTAGTGTATTATTATTGCCATAGTTTCTTATTTGCGTGGATGCATAGATGGATTATGTATAAATGAAACTGCTCTCCGTTGATTAGTTACAGTTGTTGGCAGGGGGTGCCAATGTACTGTATATCTGATAATAATGAGTAGTACAGTTGTTGGCAGGGGTGCCAATATACTATATATGCCATAGTAATCTGCCATCTACAGATATTGGCAGGGACATGCACAATATTATTTTAGGCCTACATGAATATTCAGTCCTGTGATTCTCACTGATTGAAGCGATTTATTTTTATTCTACAGACACCAGGATGTCATCTAAAACTAAAAAAAATATATACTTCTTCAGATCTGGAGGCTGCAATAGATAAAATAAAAAGGGGACTTTCTAAAAATGCTGCAGCAAAAAAATATAACATTCCTCGAGCGACTATACAGTTCCACATGAAGTAGGCATCTGTAAGAAAAGAGCGTGGCCCGTCTCCTATTCTATCTGAAGAGGAAGAAAATACTTTATCTAGGTGGATCATTGATAGTAGCAATAAGGGATTTCCTCGGCGCAAAGAAGATATAATTACTAGCGTGAAGGAATTTCTTGAGTTAAATAGTAGACCAAATCCATTTAAAGACAATAGACCGGGAGTTGGTTGGTATAGGGCGTTTCTAAGAAGGCACCCTGAATTAGCCTGTCGAACAAGTGAACCTGTCACAGCAGCAAGTGGCTGCGTAAGTGAAAAAGACATTCGAAATTGGTTCAGCCAAATTTCTGAGTGTTTAAAAGCTGAAAATAATTTTGAGATACTTGAGGATGGAAACAGGGTTTTCAATGCAGACGAGACATGCTTCGTACTCAACCCTAAAAACTCAAAGGTATTAGGACCCAAAGGAGCTAAGAATGTGTATGAGGTAGAACAAGGGAGTTCAAAGACTTCTTTAACAGTTATGTTCAGTTTCTCCGGAAGTGGAATGATGGTTCCTCCCATGGTGGTATTTCCCTATCAAAGGATACCAGCAGAGGTTGTAAATTCTGTGCCTGATTCATGGGGTATCGGCCGCAGTGATACAGGTTGGATGAAAGCTGAGGTGTTTTATGAATATATTGCCAATGTTTTCACGCCTTTAATTAAAGAAAAGAACATTCAAACTCCCATAATTCTTTTCGTGGATGGACACAAAAGCCACCTTACGTGTCAAATTAGTCAATTATGCACAGAAGTTGGAATCATCTTGATTGCCCTGTACTCCAATGCAACACGAATTCTTCAACCAGCAGATGTGGCAGCATTTAGGCCTATAAAAGAAGGTTGGCGGAAGGGAGTACACGAATGGAACATAAGCCATCCAAATGAAGAACTAAAGAAGGATCAGTTTTGTCCTGTTTTAAAGTGTGTGTTGGATAAGCATGTGAAACCAGACACACTTCAAAATGGATTTCGAGCTTGTGGCTTATTCCCATGGAATCCCAATGCAATTGACTACAGTAAGTGTCTTGGTAGCATGGGAGTGAAAGTAAATTCCCCTATTGTCTCCAAAAAACCGTTGCCAAAAATGGAATATGAAGAATTTTGCAAGTTTGTGGGCCAAGAGTTAATGGAAAAGTTCAAGAACATTGAAAGAGAGTGTGAAGATGCCCATAATAATGAGTTTTTCATTCTGTTCAGAATATGGAACGAATTTTTCAATAAAGGCGAACCACTGACTTCTAGTTCACCCACAAATGGTTCTTCAACCAAATCCCAAGAAGAGGGTAGTATCTGCAGACCTGAAGAAAGACAGCCAAGAAATTCTCATCAACTTGCTCCCACCACAGGTGACATCGAACCAATAGCTGGTCCATCAAAAACACCTCAAGAAGCAGAAGTCTTCCAATCAACACCTAAAAGATCTGTGGCATCTGTAAGTAGGCAACTGTTGTTCTCTAGTCCCAAGACAGGGGAAAAACAGATTTCAGTTTCATATCAGGAGAAGCAAGTAACATCTTCGGGACTGAACGAGATTCTGTTGTGGCCTGAATCGCCTAAAAGGAAAGGAAAGCACCAAATACAACGCCAGCCATTTGTCATTACAAGTTCGGCCTGGAAAAAATTACAGGAGGATAAGGCAGAGAAAAAGAGAAAAGAGCAACAAGACAAGGAAGAAAGGAAGCGGAAGAGGGAAGAGAAGAATCAGATCAACAGGGAAGGAAGTAAGAAGAAAAAACCTATGAAGAACACCACTCCTGAGAAAGAAATTATGTCTTCTCAAAAGCAGGGATTATGTTACGTTTGTGCCCGCAATATTAAAATTGGGAAAGAAGAGCATTTGGAATGTTCTATGTGCACTAAACTCTTCCATTTGAGATGTTTACCAAAGAGTCATGTACAGCACATTCCTGATGAGGATGATTCTGATGATTTTGTGTGTCATATATGTTATATTGTAAATGAGAATGATTCCGATGATTCTTTGTGTATTTCCATGAGTGACAATGACAATAACGATGATGAAAATTAGATTGTAAGTTATACATTTCGTTAAAAGCAGTCAAAAAATTGTCATGCCAATAACTGTATACACACCTGCCAAGAAATGTAACTTCCCTGCCAAAAACTGTAATTTTGAATGTGAAAATTTGGGTCATCCTATTGTAAACATTTATGTTGTATTTCTTAAGAATGTTTTGTCAATTTACTCATTAAAGTCTAATAAATACTTAGCACTTGAAATTTTCAAATAAAATTAGAAAACTTAGGTAGTATATAAAATATTTTAAAATATGGTTCTTAAACCTGCCAAAAACTGTCACTTTCCCCCTGTGCTAACTCCATCCAACCATCCCTCGAAAATCCTACTTCCCTTAAATCTATTCTAATATTGTCCTCCCAACTACTACTAGGTCTTCCAAGTGGTCTCTTCCCTTCGGGTCTCCGAGTAAATATTTGTTAGATATAGACCTATCTTTCCTCCCCCATGCGCCACATGTCCAGCCCATTTCATCCGCCGTGATTTAATCACCCTTACTATATTCGGTGAAGAGTACAAGTTATGAAGCCTGTCAATATGTAGTTCTCCAGTCCCCGTTGTCATCTCTTTAGGTCCGAATATTTCCCTAAGCATCCTGTTTTCGAACACACTCAGATCATGTTCTTCCAGAAGAGTAAGGGAATAATACAGCCGGGAGGGTAATTGTCTTATACATTTTGATTTTTATATTTGTGAACTGAAGACGAGAAGATGAAAGTTTCTGAATTGAATAAAAACAAGCATTTCAGTCGACAATTAGCTTCCACCTTAATATTATTTGTAGGCCTATCCCAGATATTTGAATATCACCAATTGTTGAAATGTTTTACCGGCTATTTTATTAATTTGTGGAGCATTATTTTATGTTTCATGACCATATACTTAGCTTTTTCTGATCACTGAAACTATTCAGGTAAAAATTAACTAAATCAGCTTTGTATCTAGAAATAAATAAACTCAAAGAGTTCAACAATGACGAACTTCTCCTTTTTTTCTTTGCCCCTAATTTCCTCTATTCAAAGTGATCGTTCTATTCCATTCTCCGCGATGTCTGTTTTAGCAATTTATTGACCTCACATTAATGTCTTTCTCAGGTCTTATCCTACATGCCTTTACGTCATATTATTGTATAGCAATCTGCTATTTACCATTCAAACTTAGTCCGCCTTAGTCTATGTTCTTACTAGCTAATGCAATACATCATGAGCTAGATTAAAAAATTCGTTTTGCCGTTATAAAGTTTTCCACTAGTGACGGGAAAATTGGGAACCTAACTTCCACTAGAAAGTTTTTATTTTTTATTAATTATTACACAAATATTCAAATAATGTGTCAAAGAGGTAGTATTCAAAATACTTGTTAATGTCTAGAAAACAACTGTTCCATATCTAGAGCATCGAAGTTGAGCATTTTTTATGCCAAAACAATCAGTTAGTTTTTTCAATCATGAGTGGCTATTATAATTTCAAAAATATAGACAGACAGTTCAATCAATAGTAATCAATAATAGAGTGAATGCAGAATATGAATAAATTTTACAGATGAGTAAATATAGGCCTATAATTTTCTGGAAACTCAAATTTGGGTTATAACATACAGAATGCAGTCTTCTCCTTTTTGCATAATAACCTAATTATCGACAGGCTGTGAGTGTTGCCTAGTGCGAGACCCTGTGTTGAAAATCCATGAATAAAGTAATCGATTATGCATTGAACTACATGTATTGGGTACGTGCCAGCAGTAATTAATGCACGGGTCTTGTACAGTAAAAAATTCAATTCGTTCATAATTGAAGTTTGTACGAGTTGCGACCGTAAAATTTATGTGTGAAAGTCATCACGAAGCGTAGAATCCAGTTTTCACACAAAAGATCCCAGTGACGTAACTTCGATCATTTGCCTGCAATAATGTCATGGTTGAGGACGCGGAAGGCTACTTCATCCTTGTAAAAACATGACTTCCCACTAATCGCAATAACTTAAATAAAAACTAAAACATAGTGTTGCAGCGACCGAAAGATTGAAGTTAAATAATGCTTTCGTAGATTTTCTTAATTGTGTTAATGTTAAGGACCTAACTTTAATGTTTGTAATTTATTTTAGATTGTATTTATTTTTCTCTTGTAATTTTTCAAAATTATGTTTTGGTTTAGCTAAATAGATTTAACTATGGCTCTAACGTAAGAGTTTAGAGACAATGGAGTTGTAATAAATTCTACATGAAAAGAAAATATAAAAAAAGAGTTCCAAGAAATTAGCCATTTTACCGTAGCTTACAGCTTAAACAAACTTATAAATTTTATTATTAAATAATTTAATTTTCAATTTAAGCAATGTGAGTTTAATTTCTATTTTTTGTACATCATATATTTTCTTATATAGCATTTGCTTGTGTAATACTTTATCCTGTAATAGTTTTTTCTTGTATTCGTACTTCAGTAATATGCTTGTTAATAAATTTATGTATGTAGATATAGAAAGTTGATAGACGAAATTGATTGTATGGTCGCAGGGAAAACCTCGATATGAGGATTATCCCGGAAGAGAAGAAGAAGATATATAAAGTCCACAAGAGATAGCTGCCCTGATTACTAGGAAAAGTCTGAGGGTACAGTCTACCAATAAATATATCATAAAATTATTAAAAATAAGAAATATTTTGTTTTAATATTAAATAAAAAACACAAGTAATAGGCCAAAGTCAATTAGTATTGGGAAAGCTATTCCAAAGATGAATTTAATTTTTTTTTTTCACTTGACGTTATACAATTGGTTAGTGGAGGAATCTTTAAAAATATTCATGGTCATATCTTGTAAAACTATGATAAGCAGTTTTAAAGACGTTCAGTGTAAATGGTGTAATTGTTCCACGTGCACGAAATAACTTACCAAGAAGTTTTCAGTTTTTTGTGTTCATATAAAGATACACAAATATGTGACTTTTTTTGAACATTAAATTAACAATTTAAAAAAGTTTTCCCGCATCATTTGTAACTCCCCTTCAATACACAACATGAAAAAATCTTCCAGTAATAAATGACAACATAATTTTGACAAAATTCATTAAAATAAAGTAACGTACTGGTAATGTACTTCTTGCATATAAGAAAATTATCGACTAGACAAAATTTATATGAGGAATCGAATAGCCTATACATCAACTCTCCCTATTGTGTTTTTCCATTGAATAGCTGTTAGAAGTTTAAACTAGGCCACAGGGACTGTGACTCATTCAAAAACTAAATTTTGTCACTGTCAGTTAATTTTAACGAATAGGACGATTCAGGGCAATGTGTTCACTCTTAAGGAATTATTATTCAAGTATATTTTAAGAAGATTATTTTACCTGAGTTTTGGTGGTTAATACCTCAAAACTTAGAACACAAAACATTTTCAACATTATTAATTATTAATTGCAGAAACCACGAACAGTCTAATCAATTTACAGCTGTCTGCAGACTTAAATCAGTTTCTTCTTGCTCGAACATAGAGAACACGACGCAACTGGCAACAAAGCTCGTAAAGACCATTAAACAGCTGAAGAAGAGAAGTTGAGAAATCTGTTTCCATTATAAATGGAATTAAATGAAAGTTCATTCAAATGGCATTTTACGAAAAAGTTAAAAAGAAGTTTAAAAACTGTCATGCGTTATCTGGTCGAAAAGGACACAACCGCATTCCTGAAAAGGAAATGCGAAAAGAAACAAAGAGCGCAAAAGACAAAACTTTGTAACAAACAGTTTCGTAAGAAGTGAACTTAAAACTTACAACAGTCCTTGCACAGAACAATTGTCGTAAGACAAGGTATAAAGGCTTGTACGAACAACAAAACAAATGAAAGGAAGCATAAATTAATTACATTTATGGTTTGATGTTCCATAATTATACTGTTTTATTTTGAATTATATTATAGATTATTCGTTTTGTTCATAGACTGCGAGTGAAAAGAGCATTTGAAAGTAATACTCAATTGTAAAACAAATTGCTTTAAAAAAGAAATAACTTTGTTCATATTGCTGACTTGCATAAACATTAAGCCTCAAAACCTGAAACTCTTAAATAATTTAAATACCATATGTTAATAATTTTCGGAGCTAAACTTCCGCTTACTTGTCCTTGAAAAGCAAAGAGCACTATTCAATGGAGAGACCAAATTAATTATTATTAGACCATTTCGCATTAAACTCTTTCTTTTAACTTCATTAGTAGATGGTACGAGGGCCGTCCATAAAGTCAGTTTCCCTGAGACCGTTTACAGAAACAACACAAAATTTCATGGAAATGTTTACTGCAACAGATACAGCAAGTGTTCAGCTATTTTCAAACATATTCACCACCGGAATTGAGCCAGTCGAACTTCTGCAGGGAGGTGTTTAAAAATCCACCCTACAACCCGGATCTCGCTCCCATTGATTTCCATCTTTTCCTACACCTCAAGAAATGACAGAGAATGACAAAGAGGCGGACAGGGTTGCCACACAATAGTTCAAATCCCAGGTGGCAGACATCTCCGACATAGGTATTGAAACGTTGGTCCCACGGATTGAAAAACATCTCAATTCCGGTGGCGAATATATTTAAAAATAGCTCAACACTTGCTGTATCTTTTGCAATAAACATTTCCATGAAATTGTGTTTTGTTTCTGTAAATGACACCAGGGAAACTTACTATAAGGACGGCCTTTGTTATTTGTTGCAAATGGTCGGAATGCAGGCACCCAAGACTATAATTGATTTATTTTTTAATCGGAATCACCACTTATTAAACTTCTTAACTTCTTAAGCTTCTTAATTGCCTTCACTAGGCTGAGAACATACCCTTCTAGATCTAGCTACTTCAGAAAAATCCGAGGCGAATCTGCTAGTATATCTTAAGACCAACTTACTGTCTAGACTTAATGGTATTTATGGGCCGAATGAAGGCTATTAGTGTGAACAATCCCGACCATTACCAGCGGTGACCGTATCGCCTTATTGTGATGAACAGCTCGTTGGGTTATCGGTGGCTGAGAGGATGCAATCGGGCACTGAACCAGTAACCTTCTGCTTCAATGTCCTGCTTGATTACAGAGACAAGCTTCGAATCCTTCATGCTTGAGGTGTGTTTAATGAACTATATATCTATCCAACCTAATTCAATATGTGACCACCTCAAATCAATCATACTTTACAAGAAGATCAGAACAGAGTAAGCTACACACCCAAGAACACAATGCATGTTATAATACGTACAACATATCAGACCTACTAGGTTACTCATTAAATGTTCAGTGTTAGATTTAACATAATACATAATTAAATATTTACAATTTATAGCTGAATTTATGTATATATATATAAATATAATAGATATATATTATATATATAATAGATATATATTATATATATATACTAGATTACTCATTAAATGTTCAGTGTTAGATTTAACATAATACATAATTAAATATTTACAATTTATAGCTGAATTTATGTATATATTTATAATATATATCTTATATAGGTCTAACTTGGATAATTTGAATATATTTAATTCGAATTCGTGAATAATTCGAACTTCCAGCAGGGTCTCTTGACATCTTATACAAGGCAATAAACTTTTCTAATACGAATTTTTTGCTGGTCCCTGCACCTTCCAATTATCCAAGTTCGAATGTATATTCTACTATACAAAACGATTACATAGATGTAGGAAACATTCTGGTTAATTAAAAATAATTCAGTCGTCAAAAATGAAATTAATCTACTTGATCTACAATGCCCGCCTTTGGTTTTAGAACTAACAGATATCTGGACAGCAGCAACGGGGTGTGTTTTTAGTCTTCGCACAAGACCTCATGTTCATGTTTAAAGACGTTAAAGAGGTTATAAATATCTGGTGGAATGTGGTAAAAAAAACACACTGATTTTAGTTCTGCTTATATACAAGCATATGTGATAAACTGTTTGAAATTGTTTTGGCTTTACACTAGATGTATACTCTATAGTCTACTGTAGAGGGCAGGTCTATTGATTTTCTCTACGTTTTAATTCCTCTTCGCCAGAAACTCAAAGCATTATCAGGGAACGTGCAAACTGCTTCCCAATATAGAGTACAGGAGCTCGTTGTTTAAGCCTATACATGTATGTAGCACTTCGTCTTTAAGAAACACCTGGCAGGAACAGGTTCGACTCCCAGCGGGGTCGTTCATGGGAGGAGCTCGGGATGGATTTACGTGCCCTGCAGGAGGAATTCCACCTGCTGCTAGATCATTACAGAAACTCACATAATTATACGGATAATACAGGGTGTTCGAAGTAATGACGTCATTATAACACAGTGTTCAGAAAATCAGGTCTACGTGTGCTTTCCGCTGACAAAGGAAGATGACAGCACTTTTATTAGAAATTCGCAACTTAAGATAAGCAAAGTGAAACAGTAAAAATTTGAAATAATGACGATATTTTCGGAAATTTTAAAAAGTTTATTCTTAATAAATCTCCTTTTTCCTTTTAAGGGTGAATATCAATGAATGAGATTTAAAGAGATGTTGTGCAAAAAGTCGTGTAATTTTCGAAGCAATCCCAAAATCATTCGACGGTTTTTGTAGATTATATATTTTTTGAGGGTATAAGGTGGATAACATCTCTTTAAATCTCCTTAATTGATTATTTTAAAAGTTACATTAAAAATATTATGAAGAAATATATATAAAACATCCAAAAATCTTTAAAAAATAATACGTGAGTTAAGCAAAACCAGGTATTTGTTACTCTAAATCTTATTCATCTATTCAACCTTCTCAAAGTCGTATTAAAATTAACGTTAGGAGTGTGCATAGACAGAAATCCATTTTAACTGTTACTAAACCATCGTTGTGACCATACTAGCAACTAGAGTTTGGATTTCTAAGCAAAATGCATATTTATTTTGAGACATTAAGTAGAAATGTATTTCGGAAGACACTCATTGACAAGCAATTTTAACTGTGATAATACTTATTTATCTTATTCTGAGATAAAACATATTTTTCTAGCTTATTTTCTGATTTTGAATTAAAACTAACTTTTGCAAAAAAGATCATTAATAGATTAATATTTGGAAATAATAGAAAATTTAATTAAATAGCTGACCCACATATGAGTTTTTTCGGGCTTGAAACTCTCATCCTGCTTCTCTTTAGAAGAGAAAATATTTTCTTTCACTCACCTAGACGTTTCGGCATGTACAAAATTTAATAACAAAAAAGATATGGTGCTTGAGCAAAATTATCAATTATCCGTCAGCCTATTTCTTCCTCTCTTACCTTCCTGGTCCTTCTGTAATAAATGGACCATCCCGTCTTTAAAGGACAATTAGGAAATTATGGGTTAAAATTATTTTTAAATCTTGTTAAAACCCTTTGCGAAACGGCATTAGCTGTATGATAGTCGCTCACACACAAGGGAGGATAAACGTTGTTTACATTGAGAAAAATAATACAGGCATAACAATGGCATTGCAGACGCTTTAAAAGAGCATGAGCACTCATTTTTAATGATGCATTAAAAAAGAAATAAACTCACGCACTTATAAGTTAAGTACTTAGGAGGCCGATGATATTGAGCTTATTCCCGTTTCCATGGAAACCACTATACGGCGTGTGCACGAAATATGAAGCCACCGAAATGGTAATTTTATTCCTGCTTTAATCGGAAAATATCACGGATAAAACGTAAATTATTGCTAATAAAAGTCATGGCAATACCTTTAAAACTTTTTACTTCCAGATGTTTTAGCTCCAAAAATTCATGAATACTAGCATTATAAAAAGGGTTCAACTTTTCTGTTATAAAAGTTTAAAATGCTGTTTATGTATTTTATAATAATGATAATGCTAATAATGTCTTTATGAAAGTAGTAATTTATTATTATTATCATTATTTCTGTTTCTTTCTGGAAACAACACTACGTTCATTTCCAAAATAACAATTGAACGCGAGTACTCATTTGTAGACATCATAATAAATAAATAAATAAATAATAAAAATTAAAAAAATAATAATAATAAACAATGGCATGACTTTCAAGGCTAAACTAAAATATTCTTTCGATAAAGACAAATCGTGGAATTGAAAATTTGCCATAAAAATTAGAACAGAACAGAAATTTAAAACGCTGCCTGAGTTTCATCTTCTCTTCGATTTCTTCATTTAAAAACAGAATAAAATTCAGGAAGCTTTCTGAATCGAAAGAGAAGACTGTGAACATTTCAGGTGACCATAGTAACGAATGGACAATCGAGCATCGATTCCATGTGTGGCGGTGATGGAGGTGTAGAACTCTTTTGTGCGACAGTTTTGCAGGATATTGGGTTGGCTGTGGTTAATCCACTCCTAAATCCGCTCCAAACAAACTTGCTCCTTGCATTTTCCTCCATTCACTTTATCTCTTCACCTTGCAGTTTATATGTTTAACCCTTGTGAACTTGTTTCTTTTGTGCTACTTCCTTGGCTTCGTATTATGAAGAATATAAAGTCGAAGAATGTTTGTGTTTATTGAGGGTTTGGTTTCTGAACCGCTAAACAAATATTTTGCGAAGATGAAAGACTTCTTTGAAAACGTGATTTTTTGTTTGTTATATGAAACGTTATGAATGACAGGATGTAAATTTTAATTGAACAAAATTCTTTAAACCCGTTTAGAATAGTGATTCAATTAATTATTATTTCTTTTGATTAATATAATTAAACTTATGATTAGGCTATATTTACTAACCCACACTCGATTGAAATAATAACAATAATAATACGAAGAATTACAATAATAATAATTGTCTAATAATAATAATAATAATAACAAAGAAGAATTACCATCTTCATTTGAATGCTGGTTTCGAATCCACTTATCCTAACTTTCGAAACTACCCCGAAAGACGTTGCCTTATATTAGTTTTTTTTATGGTCAAGTATTTTGTTTCAAACCCTGTTACTGTTTGTATGACTGGTCACTGCCATACGGATTTTTCAGTTGCCATGACGGTCTAGGCCGTAAAATTACTTTACCGGCCTAGGCTGGTAAAGTACTACTTTTCGACGTGTTAACAGTCCGACAAGCAGCTGTTTTACAGAGCTTGTGCTAAAAAAATTATTAATGAATGTTCAGAAGGCATTTTAATAAGTAGAGATACAAAGTCTATTGATATAAACATGTAGGCTACATAATATACGAGGGATGTTCCAAAAGTAAGTTTCGTCGTTTTTTTAATAAGTGAAGATGGTAAAGCAGATGAAGCAAACAACTGCCATAAGAATCGACACCTATTGCTGGTTCAACGACGGAAAGAGCGTCAGCAGAGGAGAAACTATGCATGAGTAGAGTCCCGAAGAAGAGAGAGTAGCAGTATACTGGCGTGCCCGAGGTTATTTGAGTACAAATCACGATGGCAGATGGACGTGTACTGAAAACGTGGTCGACAATGGAAGTACATGCTGTTATCCGGTATGAATGGGCATGTAGGACTAGTGTGTCCATCATCCATGGACGCCTACAGACTGTGTATGGTGAAGAGGTCATGTCTCATCAAATTGTTGGTCGCTGGTGTTGCATGTTCAGTGAAGGAAGGCACCTGTTCCATGCAATGAAAGCCGCACTCTCGGGACGTCACTTCCAAAACGATGCTGAGGTGGAGAAGGCTGTGCGACAATTCCTTGCATAGCAGGGCACCGAGTTTTACCAGAGTGGTTTCTTCAAACTGATTGCAAGCTATGACAAATGTCTCAATGTCGGTGGAGACTATGTTGAAAAATAGTGCAAGGGGTATATTTCATGATTGCATGGTGTATTTGTTTTGGTAATAAAGTTTCCATGTGAAAAAGAAATGACGAAACTTACTTTCAGAACATCCCTCGTATATCGGTAGCCTATATATACACGGTATATGCTTATGCATACATTATATATACATGGTATATATTATATAAACGGGCGCATTAGTGATAATAGTAACTTAACTTATTATAATATATAAATTAAGATTTGTTTATGCAACCAAATAGTTGGAGCGAAGGTCCATTCACACGCTAGAAGGACCAAACATTCGAAACGTTTGGACAGCTTGAGTAACTTTATCACCTCTTCAAAATGTTGCACATAGATAACAGGTCTAGACATAAGAATAATACGAAGAAAACTATGCTATAGACGTAATATTACGTTGCGATATCCTCGGCAATAAAATGGTAATATTTCATTATTGTCAAGTCGGCCCGGGTAGTGGAGTGTGCACAAGAAACAGGTTCGATCCCCATGTGTGCAGAGAAATTGCAAACTCATGTCTGTCGTTTACAGGAAGTAAAAGAAATCCTGCGGGACAAAATTCCGGCACACCGGCGACGGTCGCAGGCCTAAGTTGCAGTACACCTCCATCGTTAAAGAACCATATAACCAACCAATCATTGCTGTCAAGGAAACCATACATTATTCTTATGTAATTCCAATGAGAAATGTTACATAGAATAACTTCCCACATTATTTGTCCTGAAAGTAGGAATAATCTTTGCCATGCTAGCAAATATTTTACTAGGTAAAGAAATAATATATTCTTTTACACAATACGGTTCACTTCGCACAATTTTGCTTATATATAGGCCTAACTGTACTCATTTTTCTTATATTAGCGTAAAAGTAATATAAGGCAGAACACTATTAGGTTTGTGAGATCTAAGTATTGACAATTTCTTGATTCGGTCTACTTGAAGTTGAGTTATGGACTGGTTTACAGTAAGTACTTTCCATAAATCGAAGCCAGCGCCCTCAAGCAAGGCAGCAGCTGATAAATAAAAGCTAAACTTGACAGGCAAATCGGGAATCGATTGAGGATTGCCAGCTTGACAAGATGACCGGTTGCCTTCGCGCCTCGCTGCCGTCTTGTTATAGAATTCTTTTGTTTCTTTAACACAAAAGCAAGCTCACATCTTCATTCACTTTGCTACTTTGCCAGTTTGACCTCCTACTGCCTCGAGGTTGCTAAATTCGAACTCCAAAACAAGTGAAAAGATTTTGTTCTTTTAACTCAGAAATAGCTAACATAAAATAGGATTGCGATAAAAATCACAAATTGCGAGATTAAAGATATTATATTTTCATTTATATTTTATGCCTTCTCCCTTAATCCACACAATGTTCCAACATTAAATAAAATAAGATGCAGCGATTTTTTTCGTAAGAAATATTAAGACTGAAGTGCTTGATTAAGTTGTAGAAACCATAGTACGATGTTAATTTGCACAAACCTATACTAGTACTCCTATACTATTACTATACTACTACTACTAGGCCACTACTCCAGTCCGAGCGAGGTTTTATAGGGGTTTCCCTCGTTCTAAGGCGAATGCCGGACTGGTCAATAATCCCCTCAAACAGATACACGCACTACAAAACTCTAGGATACATAACTACAAGTCACTAGAAGAAACACTCCGGAAATATAGCACATAAAACCTATTCGCACTTAAGTCAATCCTACGCCAAAATACAAAGACACAAGTACACAGCCCAAACACGTCACACCATCAACATCCCCTACGGATGTACATAAGGGCACAATAGGTATACGCACATCACATATGGTTACCAAAATTTGGTTTGACCGGAGGTTTAGGCTTAATTGCTTGGCACCTATCATCTATAATTTGATTCCCCGAAAAAAAAAAATCATTCAAGCTGTACAGAAATAAGTTTTAAGATACAAATATTTTCTCACTAGACACTTCAACTCAATTTCAGACTTCACTAAAAGTTATAAGTTATTTCACTGCAAAACATTGATATAAATTATTTAACGCAGAACAAACCACCCGATATTATTCAGTTTGGTTCATTTTCAAGTTCCACGTTTGAGACCATGTCTACAGCAACTGTTTCGTCCACTCCCCACACCCCAGAACTGGAAGAATTAAACATCCAACGTGCAAATTTATATTTAGATAAAGTATATTTACATTTAGATCTACTATTACCATGAAAGTTAAAAACTCTCCGACACTGGATCCCATAGCTTAATAACCAGATAAATGTTATAATATAGGAAGATATCATTTTTCCTGGCAATCTACAAATTAGATTAAACAAGCCCGTGTATGAAATTTAAAATAAATTTCTCAGCCTTGAAACACTAGGACTTTATTGGCTATTGGTTCGATGGGATGCTGACAAAGAGTCTGTACTTTAATGCTGATTTAGAAGATTCTAGAACTACTTATACTCAACTAGAGGCAGATTATTAATACACCATCTTGCGACTCAAAAAAATACTTTTATAAGATAACAGACTATTTTTAGATTTTCATTTTTATGATAAATTATTGTGAGAACTAATTGAATGAAGTCCGCCGGCGTGGTCTTGTGGTTAGCGTCCCTGACTACAGATCCGTCGGCCCGGGTTCGATTCCCGGTACCTCCTCGTATTTTTCTGAGGTAGGGAGGTCTGGTAGGGGTGCACTCAGCCTCGTGATTCAAAATTGAGGAGCTACTTGATAGAGAAGTAGCGGCTCCGGTCAAGAAAACCACCATTAACGGCCGTGGGTGTCGGCATGCTGAACACATGCCCCCCAATCCTGCCATCTGCCTAAGGGAGATGACGCAGCGGTCGGGTGGTAGGCCAAGTCCCTCCAGGGATGTAGCGCCGCGGAGTTTAGTTTAGTTTAATTGAATGAATGTTAACAGGAGAGTAAATTTTGTGTACATATGGTATTTTAATAAGTATTTTATGACTCTTCTACTGTGAGAACTAGTTGAATGAATAAGTGAATGTTGACAGAAGAGTACATATTTTTTACACATGATTTATACACGTGATATTTTAAGTAATTTTTTACTCTTCTTTTTAAGATATGATGTGAAGGCATAAAACCATATATAAAAAGTAAAATAATGACAAAAAATGAATACATATCATATTTTAATGAATTTGATCATTGAGAATTTTAATCCATGAAGTGTATAAGAAGAAAATTTCACATTATACCTAAGAAAACGATAATTTAATTGTAAAAATTCTCAATAGTCACGATATGAAAAAATATAATTATTATCTAGAACCGACTAAATTCTATTAAAAATAAATAACAAACTTTAAAAAAATACAGCCAATTTCAATGATTTAGTTATGTTATATTAGGTTATGTAGGAGATTATGACTCGAGATGCGGAGTATTCTGTGTCGGACTTGTGTAACTTTTAGGCAGCCCATCGTTTTTGCAGCCAGCAGTACATAATATCTGTATATCAAGGGTAAAAATAGATTTCAATTTGGTACTAAAGTCTATGGTTGGGGAAAACCTTGAAACGCACACCTTAACCGACCTATAACTGGACACGCGCAATTCAAGTAATTTTTAAATAGCTCTCTAAATATTAAAAAGAAATCAACAGATACATCAATTAACCGTTTCTACTTGTGGTGATGCTTGCTTCTAGAAAAGAGGTGTATTTGTCTGTTCCTGTCAAATGCTAATACTAATATTATGCTAGAACTCGAATGAAAACTTACCATTGTTGTAAGTGATCCTATTGGGTGCAAACTGCTGTGAAATGTGTATTCTTTACTCACCTGTGAACAAAACAAAGAAGAAAATTAATATATTTTAATCTATTCAAGAGCGTTTTGTTATTCATAGACAGAGAAAAACTAGTGAATTAAACATTTTAATTATTCTCTGATTTCATGAGACAACCAATAAAATTCGTTGAAATAGGCTCAACAGGTACTAGTCAAGACAGGCATATACAAATATTTAGAACTACTGAAAAAAGAAACAAATCACTCTTTTCCAAGGGAAAATACAGAATACACGCTGTGTCTAGATTTTTTACCCAAATATTTCTTATGAAATGTGTCGGAATCAGTGTCTGAAATATTACAGAATAAAATAATAATGATATATAACTTTTTAAAAAATGAGCGTAAAATATTTCATTTCAAAAGGGTGGTCAGAGCATTAAATTAATAAATGGAAAATGTTTGATTTCTTCTTAAGGCATTCTTATCATAATAGTAGCCTATGTTTATTAATAATATACATATGTATTGTCTTTCATGATCAATCCCTAACTTATATCTCAAAATCGTACTTTTTACGATTATTCAGTTCCGGTATGTACGAATCGTATATTCTTTTTTTAGATCATACATGGCTCTGAATGTCTTCAGCATGCATTTTCTGTGGAGATCATTCTGTAATGCATGTATTCATCTTCAGGGTCACTCTATATAATATAAAGTAAAGTGTTCCCATTACAGGCCATGGAGGCCCAGAGGGTTCCAGGAGGTTGAGGCTCCAAGATTTTTAGACATCGGCACATGAAGGTGGTAAGGTTGTCAGCCTTACGCACCGGCCGCCTTTACCCCCAGGATTGCTCCTGGTACTCATTTCTGTTGGAGGCTGAGTCGACCCCAGGGCCATAGTGCCACCAGAAGGATTAGGCCAATTGAAAAACTCCAACGACCTCATCGGGGATCGAACCCGCGACCTTCTGGTTTGTAGCGCAGCGCCTCAACCACTATGCTACGGCGTACCCCCTCTATATAATATACCAAACACATATTATCTTCGAGGATTTCTAGGTTTATATGAAGTATGTAATCTCTTTGAACATAACTCTGTACATGTCCATTATAACATTTCTTTTGAGGATCACTATTTATGTTCAAGCAAGCATTCTCTTTAATATTCACTCCATGTAATACTAGTATGCCTTTTCTTTCTAGGATCACTCTGTATATGTCAAGCATGTATAGACCTACTCGTATAAGATCTTTGACAGAATAGATGTTGTTCCCGCTTGACACTATTGAACAGTTGAGGGACTCTTAAGAGTCTCAACTTGGGAATAATTTTAATAAAATTTGGCACGTAAGCCTGTTCGTAATCCCCTTAGGGAGGCGTGTAGGAAACAGGAGCATGTTATAAGTGACACGGCCTCTCAAGAGAATCGCGACCTTATCGCATGGGAAGTGAAGTGCAGCTAAGGGTGAAAATCCCTTGAAACCCTGAGCTGCAATTAAAGGAAATCCGACGAGCTCAAAGCTCCATTCTCTAGCTTCCTAGAAGCGACGGCAGATTCCGCCTTTCACAAACAATCAATGTGTCAATTTTTATTTCATTGTTTCCGCTTCCTGGGAATTCAGATGATAATATTTGTACACTAGCTGTTGAGTTATTGGACATTGGAACGCGCAATAGCCAATATAAATTAAGTAAATCTGAATAAAGTAACCCATCATTCACTGATAATGATATCAGGTCGAATAAGGAAAGAGTCGAAGCTGTTTTGTAACTTAATTTTTGCAGGAAAACTAATCTTGAGAAAGGAATCGTATTATACCCGGGATTTTGTTATGCAGACTTAGATTCTTTACCACGGTACATTATTTACTAGGCAATCTTCCCTAAGACAACTTAAGACCTCATTACAGGCTTTACGAATTCCACTTTTTGGAAGTAAAGAACTTCAGTAACATTGTTATTCTTATTACGATTAATTTGTACATTAAACTGCAACTTTTACGTCATATTGGAATCTTAATACAAAATTATCAGTTCAGTGTGTCTGTGCGTTAAACAGAAAGTCCTAGTTTGAATCTCGGCTCAGGACCAAAATTCCTTGTCTGTAGGGCCTACAGTTAGAGAGAATTAAGTCAGTATGATGGTTGAGCTTCTATGTACAATGCACGATAGCTAGTCGACAGTGATGGTAAAACCATTGCCAACTTAAAGTTTAATAATCTCGGCAAATCTAATGATATCATTCTTAACTATTTTAGTATAAAGAGCGATGATAATAACAATGTAGCGAGAGAAAAAAAAGTACAAGAGAGACAACCATATATGCACTGTGGGTAATATATCGCGAATCGATGTATACATCGCCAACATGGTTAAAATAGTCACCTAGGTTTGAAACTTGAACACCATCTCGAAAAAAAAGGTTTGATTTTATTTATTACGGTATTTTTAATGTATTTTCCCTATATTAGATAAAAAAAACGAAACGCAATACATATGTGTAAAGTGTTTAACAGAATCTCGGAAATAGAAAAAGTCGATTTGGTTTTGTTTTCTTTATTTTCTTTAATAATGTATAGTTATATGTGTGTGATGAAGGTTCATTTACATCTCGTGTAATAATGCGTTTAATTTCTTTTTGTGACATTAATTATTCATTACATGCTTAATTCTGTGAGTATTCGCTAAACACAATTCGAGATCTGGATTTTCTCAAGATTAATTTTACCTGCAACATCGTTGCTCCTGAATTTATGGATAATAATAGCAAAAAATTGGATATGACTGTGAGAAAATAAAACATATTTCATATATATACATACACACATATATATATATACATTGTAGCTACACATAAAGCTTAAACTTAATACCCATTACGGTAAGTGGTAAACTGTAAACAATAGCCGATGCTCCATCTTACTGCAGAAAGCAACGAGTCTCCTTGACGGTCATTGCAGTAATTTGTTGGAGTGGTTAACAGTCTTGCTGAACACCTAGTAGAAAGCCAATGCAGTCGGATTGATTTCTCGAGAGATCTGGTATCGGTCCCAATGGGGCCTTGCTTCTGTGGCGCAGCCATCATTTCAATTGTTTATTCACACCGTCCCACTTGATGAGGACCGATTCATTGAACATCACCACTCCTGCGCCACTGCGACTTCATTTGTTTGCAAAAAATAAGTTTCCTGTATTAAAATCCTAATTCGTTGTATATTTTATCTGTTAAAATTAAAACTTCACCGTTTAAAACAAGGTCTGGCTTCGAATTATTTCCTCGCTGGGTCTGAAACACATACTGTACAACTTTCCTACTATAATTGATATTTTAATATAGGCCTAACTTTATTTGGGTTATATTAAAAAATAGAGATGCATCATATCGAAAATAGTACATCACAACGTTAGCCCTTGGCAAAATCATGTCCTTATGTAGGTACCTAGAGTTCGAAGCGAAAAATAATTATTTATCACACTAAAAAAATTCTCATTCCCTCAGAAAATGCTAGATATACCTTTTTATCGCTCTTACAGGACTTGCAATTTTGCAACCCATTGCTTCTACGCACCATGCCTAACAAGGGTTGAAATAAGAACAGAAATTCCGGTAACATAACATTTTACTATCTATAGTTTCTTGTTGCCATACAACCATTTTGGGGCTAAAATCAAAAGAAAATCGATATAACATTCACACTTTCTTCCCCAAAAACCTGGAACGTAAAATTTACTGCGAAAAAAGGACTAAAAATGTTCCATCTTTTTTTGTCTCTTTTAACATGCTTGGCTCACAATAAACACCCCTACTTCTCAACTAATAGAAAGCCTGCAGCGATGAATAACGTATCAGTGGATAGGATATTTAACGAATTCTGACATAGCATACTCGATACCCATCGTTGGCACAAACTCAGGCTGAGATAACTAACATTACACTCTCTCTGCAATAAGATCTCTTATTCTATACAAAAATGTGAAGTGAGAAAATGATATTCTACATATCAAGGGTAGAGAAAGTTATGTGACTGCATCACATTGTGCTTTATTTTCGTGGATTTCATTCTTCATTAATTATTTTTACCAATGTATTACATCGCTAGCATCAGAATTTGTTAAAGCCCAGTATTATGTAACTCCCAAAATCCTAGTGAACACTTTAAACAATAGGCTACACTGTTGTCATGAGTACTGAATTGCATTTGATAAGTATTCCGTGTAATGTTTATAGAAATTATATGATTTTTCAAGGGAAGGATTAGTGTGTTTCAATTTTAATGATGACCGCATTACTTTTCAGACTGAATTGGGTATGTGTGCAAAATTTCGTGCAAATTGCTAAACAAAATGTAGATTTATATAGGGAATATAAATACCCACATTCCCATACACCCACACGCCCACATTTCCACACACACACTTTCGATTTAACACATTAACTAGAATGAATCGTTATCTAGCCTAGGTAAATTTATATTGTACACGATTTTCATGGCACTTAGCCTATATTGCTTTTGTTTGTTAATTTCTTAGTTTTAAGTTTCAATTTTTGTGTATATTATAGTATAATTTTATAATTATAGACACATCCAATTATAATATAATTCTTTAATTCAATTTGTTTTCTCGGCATATTATTGGACGCATTTTTGTCTTATGTTTTAATATAGGTACTTCAATATTGTATTATTATTTTATTTTTAACATTTTGTATTATGTATGATATCTATTGTATTTGTTTTTTGTAAATTCCTTTTAATGTATTTTGTCTTTATCCTGGTTGAGTGGAAGATAAGGCCCTATGGCGTTAACTCTGCCAGGCAAAATAAAACAGTATTATTATTATTATTATTATTATTATTATTATTATTATTATTAAATTCATAAAGTGTAACTGAGGATATTTCTATTGAGCAATATGGCGTTTTGAGGTATTTGCTGTCATATGTTTAATTCAAGATTTTAAAGATTAAAATGTTTATTTCAAATGTATGTATGCTCAATGTTCAGTATTAAGAAAGGTTTTAAAAACATATATTATTACAGTTTTAAAATTATAAATACTACCGCCATGAAAAAAAATAGTGTGTTTTTTTTAATTAAGCTTATATTATCTTGTTTCTTACGTTTATTTCTGTTAAAATATACTTTCACAAGTACTGCTAACACAAACACACAACAAGACATACCAGTCGAACAGCTATTTTCAAATCAGTCAACAAAATGTGCTGCCATCGATTCAAATGGAGAAACTGAGAAACAAAAATTGGAAGGAATATTCTATAGTCCAAAACATGGCGGTTCAAATAAAATATTTCAGAAAAAAGGCTCATAGATTTATACGTCTTTCTTCCAGAAAGGTCCTCAATTATTATTATATTTATTAGGCTACTAAAACAATTATTGGACGCCATGATAGTCCTTTAAAATATTGGCACTGAATAGCATTCATATTTTAATATAATTCATTGAAAACTCAAACAATGCGTTTCTCTAAGAACATAATAATCTAAAATCTGTTTATGGAACTTTTTTTCTTTTTAAATATGAACGGTCCCCAGTGAGTGCCGTATCCCCAAACTAGCGGTCCTTCATAGTACTCCTTGCTTTTATGATAACTCCGAAACATTTTATGATCTTTTAAATATAATTTATACTTGATACTTATGTTCAAGAACCTTATATATATATATATATACACCTGTATATATATATATATATATATATATATATATATATATATATATATACCACAGAAAGTAACAATACTTTATTGATTTTAGAAATATTATTCTTTCTTCTGACAGAAAGGGAACAAAAGAAGGAGAAACAAAAAAGAAAAGAATGAATGGAAGATATGTATAGGTACTTATTATTGCATTTTCTGTAACTGTACAAGGAAATACAATTTCTCAATTTTTCGTTATTCGATTTTACCACAGGTTCGCGGCTCACGATTTACAAACTGCTTTACTTTTTATGTAGTAGAGTCCTAACCTATCCAAACTCTCATTAGAGTCATGGTTTATTTTCCGGCGTGAACTGGAACACCCTACAACAGAACTGGGGGCGACTGAATGGGAAAAAAGGGGCGTTCACAGTATGAGACTAAAACAAAATACGATCACGCTGCGAATTGCACTACATAGCGTGTTTCATATGTTTTCCCCACGTGTTTCTCCGACACCCAACAAAAATAAAGAACCTCACACCCACACAAGCTCCTCCATCACTTCACGTATAACATTCGGCTTTCTTTTCTGTAAACGTATCACACGTTGCTCTTTCTAGGTTGCGAGATCTTTTCAGTTTTGCTATAAACTCTGAGAAATACATTGCCTCTTCCGAAAAAAAATAAATCATGACAGAGAATCCCTATAATTTAATGAAATGTTTAGACGATGGATTGCTGAATGGTTGTGAGAAGACTATTAAAATACTTGTGGCCTTCAACTTGCAAATAAATTATTATAAGCCAAAATAATGTATGAAATAATCAACTCAAGTAATCGATGTACCGATCGCCACCCAGATTAAAATAATTCCACTTTATAAGATTGGTACCATATCCAATCTAACTAAAGACCACCTGTTAGTTTTATGTTCCCTCATGTTCCCATAGAAGAAAATATAGACACAAAGAAGCTGTAGAGTAGACGATTTAAAATACGCAGGATATACATTAAAAAAATGAAAGCACATCACCCACACGTGTAGCGTAATCTTAACACGTACAAAATATCATGTAAAATAAAATCAGGTATACTGATGTAACAAAGTGCCAGTATGTTTTTGTTTAATCAGTTATGACTGCAATTATGATATGCAGAATATGTTTTTTTAAATTGATTTCCAAGTTAAGCTCCAGATTTATTCATTAAGCAGGGCTTACGGAAGAACAAAGGTCTAGTTCTTTTTAATGAGATTAAAATCTTCCAGCATCACCTGAACTGTACAGAATTTGTGATATCATGATAATCGCACATTCACATAAAAATAAAAAATAAAAAACAAATTGGCAGGTTTCGGGTTTTGAACCATGGACTCCAGAATGTGAGGCCAAAGCGTTACCATCTCGGCCACCGGGGTCATTTTAACGGTCAAGTTGGATAAGCGCATGTAAATCAATAGTGTTTTTTTGTCATAGCTACCTGTATTTTAATTTCCAAGGCCTTATAAGATCACAGTAAAACAATAGGCAGTGTTGTCAAGATAACTGAATTTCATTTTTTTAAATAAATTCTTTCGAATACGTATATTACCATAAAATAGGCACTAAATTGAGCATTATTCCGAAACAGGTCAACCGATTTTATCCATTATAAACAGACGTCTTCCCATGGACATTATAAATGCGTATACGAAGTTTCATAAATATACGATAAAGCGTATTTGAGTTATGGCGCCTTTAAAGTAGACACTAAATTCGGGTTTACTCCGGTACCGGTCAACAGATTAGGTTCAAATTCAATAGGGCACTTCTCATGAACGTCATAAATGAGTATACCAAGTTTCATGGAAATCCGATACAGCCGATAATCTATTAAAATAGGCACTAAATTGGGCATTACTCCGGTACCGGTGAACCGATTTGGTTCAATATCAATAGGGTTCTTCCCATGGACATTACAAATGTGTTTTCCAAGTTTCATGAAAATCCGAAAAAGCGTATTTGAGTTATGGCGCGTACAGGCACACGGACGGATGGACAGACAGACGGACAGACATTTTTCGTCCCCACACACAATCTCATAAAGTAACATACTGGCACTTAATAAACACTCTTGTTGGCCTATAAATTATTATACTTTGATTCCTAATACAAAGTTGAATGTTGCAAAGCAACACTAATTAGAATGCAGCACAACAAAAGTAAAAAAAATCTAATTCGAAGTTAATAATTGTACATTAAGCACGGCATAAATGTATGAAACCTTGGACAAAAAATAAAAATAAATGCATTCTACGCATATATCTCACCGCGATGAAACGAAATCGACACAATTATGTCTATTATGCATAACACAAAACGAACATGTTAACCATTATATTGTCTTATTTCGGTGTTACTCTGAACACTGAGTTCATTTGTTCCATGACACTAAAAGCACAAAAAAATTCCGTAGAATGGAGTAAAAGCATAAGTGATAAGAGGCTAGAGCAATAAGTGAAATAGTTCTGTAGAGTTTCTTATTTGTTTGTCACGTGCAAAGCGAATTGATCTCCCTCACTACATAACAAATTCCCTGACCAGTGTAAGGTATGTAGTAAAATTTACCTCACATAACACGCTAGCCCAGCACACTCACTTGTTCCTCACCTCATTTCCATTACTATTTTAATTGAAAACAGCGAAATTCATTTAAACTGCTAGCTTACGCTACCCTTTTCAGCCAGTCTCCTCAAACAAGTTATACCGGTAACCCTCATTTATTAAATGTAAACATTACATTAGTAGTTAAGTCAACTTAAATCACTGCACTGAAACACTAAAATAATTTTCTTTCTTGAACTGTTTACTCTATTAATTCCATAATAGATGCACAGGAAGTATGGAAGTAAGGTGTCTTGTTTTATACATAATTATTTTATAAGTTCTTACAGAGCACGAAAATTTATCAGTTGGTCCCATCTTCATAGGGATCACTACAGAATTTGAGCCAAAAATATTTGTATACAGAGTGTTAATGAATAATACCGAAATATTTTACCTGTGTATAGAGGGGACATAGACAAGCAACTTTTATTAGGAGATTTTTGCTCTATGGATTCAATTTTTCCTGTTACGGCATAAAATCTCCCATGGCATGGCCGCCACTGACTTCTAACATTAGAAGAAAATGCAAAAAACAAAGAAGCTTCTTTGTTAACACTGTAGTCAGTAGTTGTGAATAAAAAAACACTAATGTAGTGGCGACCAGTCTTGTGATTATTCTGTCAATTTTGCAGATCATGGTAACACTAAATTATGATGTAGCTGTTGACGAATGATTAAGAGCCAGGTTTTTATCGACCACTAGGAAGGCATGAAGTCAATTTAATGTACATTTTAACCCTATTTCGCGTAATTATTGATTTATGAGCACCAAATTATGATGAGTTTAATGCCCTGTAGCATACACATTTTACGTCATAGAGCAAAAATCTCCTAATAAAAGTTGCTTGTTTAAGTCCCCTCTATATACAGGTAAAATATTTCGGTGTTATTTATTAACACCCTGTACAGGGCAGCGTTGACGTATCGATTGATATATTTTGTAACTAGACCATATTAAGAATATTAAGAATTATGAAAAACAGATAGAAAAAAAGAGTATTGGTATTGGTCATTGGAGAGTGATAAGCCGAGTTGAGCGAAAGTCGGAGAATAGAGTAGTTCCAAGGAAAATCAGAAAATCTAGGCTTCGTCTTTCACGATTACAATTCCAGCCTTAATTGATATGAAATCAACTTTTTTTCTGTAGCATTAAACACTCCTATTGATCCTAATGATCAGAGTTATCGATCACTAGTCGAAAAATTGTCACAATAGGCTATTGAGGATCATTCACCTAATTAGGCCGAAAGCCACTCAGAATAACAAACGTTATATCCATTAAAAGTTAAACAGGAAATAATGAAGCATTGAACAAATAAGCCTACTTCGAACTCTTCCAAAGCTGAAGTTACTCATAATTGTACAGTACTCTGTACTGCGTAGCGTAGAAACGACGTTAATGCTGACAGTTGAATTGATAATAAATAACAAAACAATTCTTCGATGTATTTTATAGCATGGGGGCTTTAGTAATAGGCACAGTGCTTGAAATGGAACCTGCTTTGAATGAAGTTATGAAGAATTCTACTCATAAAACCTGTACAATGTGTTTTCCATAGAACTCTCTGCCTGTACAGTCTCGTCATATTCCTCTGGGACACGTTAGGCATAATCTATGCATCGCTTGACCCTACTTTCGAATTTCCCTCGGGATCCTACCGTCGAAACCTTACCGTTACTTTTTGCAGACACTTTACTCTTCCATTTTCTCTTCGTCTTTCACTTTAAGTTTTCAAGTCCTTCGCAAAAATACAGGATTTTCTCAGATACATCGTAGCTGAAGAAAAATAACAACATACGTCATCAGTGGTGTTTACTTTTGTAAGGTAGCATGAGTTCGAATCACTTCTTTTCTTTATTTCTTTATTTTTTATTCTCTCCCTCTCTCCATCTGTATCTCTCTCTCTCCATTTATGCCGCACTAAGAAACTATAGAGATCTTTACTCATTTGAAAAATACAAATGCAAGTCTTCTAATACTAACCCATACTCATGAGACTCGGGTTCGATCCTTTCATTTTGCAGTATTTTTATTATTATTTATTCTTTCCTTGTTATACTTCACTTCTGCCATAAACATAAGAATACTGTCTTGGGAGGGTTCTCGGGGAAGAAAATAGAAATAAACATTGCTTGGAAGTTGTATCCAGAGATGGGTGGTAGGAGGGATTCTTTTCTGTTTATATTCTCCTTGTTTATATCATTTTTGGTCGGATTACGTCTTGCATAGTAAACTGTAGAGAATATTTATTTTGAAAATCTAGACACATGAGCTCAATTTTGCATTCACATAGGCAAGAAAGTTCATTTTCTACATAGAGGTCCTCGTACTTAAGACCTTCTATAAGCCGATTAAAAAGTAAACCACGAGGTATCAGTATAATCTATGTAGAGCATGGCGAGAATTCTGAGGTTCAATTAAAAAACCTACTATCTAATTTACTTTTAATTTATTTTTATTTAATAGTAGATATTGCCTTAGACCAGGGGAGGACAGAAGGCTGCTCTGTGACGCCATTGGAGTCTGTTCTTCTTTCATGCGGCAATACTTATGCGAAAAGATTGTGAAATGTAGGCACCACTGAACAGGGGGAGAGGGGCATTAATATTGCGGTAGGGGAGCGCTCTTGCCTGACGTCACACTCAGTGATTTACCGTGCTTTCTTCACGAACGTCGTCACTGGACTAAGCTATCTTCCACTGCCTTAGGCAGTCAATTTCAACAAGAACAAGTCATCGAATAGTCATATTTACTCGAAAGCGTTTACAAATAACCGGAGTTATGAATATAATTTGAATTTCCCACGCAAGGAAGGAAATCATGTTGGAGAATTTTTCACTAGAATAAAAGCTAGCCTTCAATGAAGCTCAGGCCCACTGGCAAGAATGGTAAAAATCCTATTAATTTAGTAAAATATTATACTCACTATCTCATTAAAATCACAGAAAAGAATGTGCTTTGTCCATATATTTTATAAGAAAGCAGTTTAAAGTTTCGAACCAAATTAACTAATGCTATATCCAAAAATATTTTCGTCGCTAACTTGACTTAATCTCATTTCTGAGCTTCACAGTATTTACAATATTCCGTAGCGTGTCTTTTTCTAAGAAAGGAAAATTAAATTAATTAATTTTGCATGGCATATAACGTTCTCAACTGACTGTATGACCGTGATGACATTATTTCTCTGTTAGGCCCTATACAAAATCAAAACCTCTTTATAATGGATGGAATAAGAATATTAGTATTTTCTTTAAGAATTTCATTTTTATGGCAATTTTACAAAATAAGTCTTAAAATAGGCCAAGCGTGTTCTTTCCCAGTGAGCGTATTTTTGTTGATATTATTTTTATTAAATGAAACGCGCTAAATTTGTAAATAAGAGAAGCTTGACCCAGAACGCTTAACCCTCCTTACACCTACACACTGGATTACGTCACAGCCTTATCTTAACAATGGCAACACCTTCATACATCAGCTCCATACTCCTCAGGGGTCACCAAAATGTCGACAATCCTCAACTCGTCATGCACATATAAAACAATATTCTATCTTATTATTTTGCTCTAAGATCTTAAGTAGGGGCTAATGCCACAAATATCAATTACATTAAATGAAACAGAGCAGATTCGGTAAAGCCTAGGACCTGAAGCTCAAATCCCAAGACAACAAGTATACAAAACGAGTGCTTTTTCAGGTCTCGGATCTTTCTTCCTTCCTTTCTTTCTTTCTTTCTTTCTTTCTTTCTTTCTTTCTTTCTTTCTTTCTTTCTTTATCTCTTTGATCTTTCACTGGGCTTAAATTTAGCATGGCTTGTTACAAGTTCTTTGAGACTAAGAATCTTTGTCTGTAATTATAACAACAACAAACACACATTTATTTTAGGTAGCCATTTAGACGTTCTTTTGTTTTCTAATATACATGGTAGGCCTACAATGTTTTCTTAATGACAGTATTACTAATTTTCCCATTCCTGCCTTCTGACAATGAAGTCAAGAACGGATCTAGATGACGGTGCGCTTGGATAATAGAACCCCTCTCTAAGGAATACAGCCCATGAAGATTATTTTATTCATTCTATTTTCTTATTTTTTGGAATGTATATGAAAATTCGGTTCCGATCTGAAAGATCCTTTTTCCGTATTATAAAAACATAAATGTCATAATATGCAGCCCTAGGAATATGGCTTAGCCTACTATCGGAAGCAGCTCCGTCTACCTTGACTTCCCTGTTTGATGATATCTAGAAGAATGACTTCAGGGTCTTAATAGCGGTACTCGTTAACGCAACAGCTATTTCTTTATACTAGTAGTTAGAATCTCCTCACCTGGCAGGATGCACCTCATTCTAGGAATCCCTATATGAAAAATATCAGGTTCTACAGATTCGTCGTCGGCAATTAAACAAAGAGCCAAAAGCTGCAAAAATGATATTATATTACATATTCACATAATATATTAATCACTTAGTTTATATTATGTCATTGTAGATAATCATTCCCAGGGCTAGGCTTATATTATATGGAATTTTAGCCTACGTACATGCATATCGACGAAAATTTGGCAAAATGTGTATTTAGAAGCTGAAAATGTTGATATGCATTAACTAAACTAATTTACAGTATAAACTTCCAAACTAAACTGCACTCTATACTGCAAATGTATTAACAAGTAATACGTGTGAACATAAACAAATTAATTAACCACAATCTATCAGGCATCACCAGGATAAAATCCAAGGCATCGCCAGGACTCTTTGGACATGATCAACCGAGAAGGATTTAAATCATATGAGACAGCAAAATGCTTATTTATTGTACTGTAGAATAAAATAAAGTTTAACCTGTAACAATTTTTAAACAATCTCTAAAGAAAAAGATATAAAATAAATAAAGCTAATAAATTTTAAACCCTTGTTGTTCCACGCCAATCCAAGATTGATAACAATTTTAATAATCTAAGTAATATAGTAAGTTATGTTTCTTCTATTAAAACATACAATTTATAAAATTTCGAAGAAGCTTTTGATTTTAAATTTTTCTGACTAAGAAACACCCTAACACAGCTATGAAATGTACAATTTAATTCTATTTTTATACAACAGTTTTAAACTACAATTATTAACATTTAACACCCTGTATATGTGAATTAAATTCGATATTAATCCTTGGTAAACACAGGGGCTGCAGAGAACAAGATAAATCTGTTTCCACATCATTGTAATAGGTATATGAAGAGGAGTGGACATGGTCATTAGTATGTGCAGCTAATCCAGAAACATGGTACAAGCTTCTTAGGGTGGTCTCCCCTGAGACCAACCGGCCAGGACAATTACTAAAGTAGATGGATAGGGTGTGAGACTGGGGTATTATTGTGTTTAGCAACCACTTTCTCTATAAGCTGCATGAGCGCCATAACTAATTTCTGTTATACATGGTCACTACTTTGCGGTCCCGTCTGAGAGCAAAAGTGAGATATACCCAAGTATCTTAACTAGTGATGGGAGTTCTCGAATGGAAAAGTCGGAATTATCGGATTCTTGAAAGCTCTCGAGGTATCAACAATCGGACAGAAAGTATTCGAATAATCATTTGAGCGATTTAATGCTACGAGAAGCATGAAATGAGGACGAGTTCTCGAGCACTACAGTTAACTGCTTTAACGCGCTCTAGGCTAAGTTTTGGAGGCAACGCACAGCTACCATGCGCACAGGGCAGTTTAGTGTTGCCCGACTGCCGACTCTTAACATAAAATCCCAGGGCAGAAGAGACTGTGTACTTATCTTATGGATTTTTACTCTTTGAACGCTAGCAGTACAATGGGATTAACGCAATATCTGATAGCGCAGCATGAAACTCGTATTGCTTGTGGTACACTGTACGTGTGAGCTATGCCCATTGCGGGAACCAATAGCAGAAGATCTTGTAACATTATATTGTCGACCTGAACATTCCAATAACGAATTGAGTAAACAATCAGTTTTCAGTAGTTTTGGGATACCGATTAGCATATTAGCATTGCGAGTTTTCTGAACCTACATCATCCGTAAAATTTTTCACTTGATCATTCGATTCTCGGTATTAATCGAGACCAGATTAATCGATTCTTAAAATAATTCGATTCTACCCATCACTACTCGTAACTCTAAGTTATAGCTTCTAAAACACAATGCTGTGGCGTGTACTGTAGGCCGTAGGGACGGTCGACTCGTGCAGTTGCCCTTGGAAACATGCGCAACACAGTGGGTCTAAGGAAACGGGTGACGTATCGTCTCTGTTGGGGAACTCCCAAGTGCTGGAATGCACACTAAGTATTGCTTAAGGAACGATGTTGTACTGTCAAATTGTCTGCAAATTTTCCAGATTCTGAGATAAATATTAGGCCTACACGAATCACATTTTTTAACCTTGTACTCAGAACCATGTCAAATTCTAAACCAATTTTTCAAAAAAGAAGAAACAGTATTAGATAGTCTCAGGGATAAAAATAGTATTTTAAAACAAATTGAAATATCGGTTCATTTCACCCTACAGCAACTGCCCCGAAAAGACTCCACTGACAGCTCTACATCTGCTTTAAGAGGGCGCCCAGCACTTTTAACATCAGCACCACCACTCAAGATTCTGCAATATTACATTCATACTAAGGATGTCACAGACTCCATCAACCAAATTCTCTCCATTCTTCAAGTATAACTGTAACTGTACAGTAAAAGCATACTGTTAAATGTAACTATCCCGTGAAAGGCCTTCGGTAAAACACGGGATGTAAATTAATTCTTACAATAAAATAAAAAGTTTTAAAAAATCTGTTCACTAGACTGCTAGAACATTTTTAAACAATGATGGTGACGTCAAACGATATATTGTGAACCTGAGATGTTCCGCATCTTTCAGGACGACCTTTATATAGTCATTTGCAGTTGATTACAGAATGCAGAATAATTTTATTAATCTTAAAAAATCTGTATGAAAGTCAAATCCAGGATGCTCTAAAAAATAATGTTCTAGCATTCTATAAAAATAAGTGAAGAAGTGAATGAAGATCAATGATTGAAAACAATTTGTTAAATAAAATGAAACTAATGTTTACAATGTATACAACCGAGAAAAATATTGACATCGAATTTTAAAATAGCTTTAAGAAAAGTTGTTGTGAATTTAACTACGCATTTGGAATTTATGACAAATATTCTTAAACGTTATTATTAACATTTTTCTTCACTGCTGAAATAAAATGAAGATGCTGTGTGTAATTTTAATTATAAACAATTTAATGGTTATTAATTGTTTAACTGACTAATTGTCGTAATAGGACAAGATATTCGAATGATGGTTTAAGGGACAGATATTTCTGACTAAATAAATATTATCTATACTTAAAGTAAGAGTTAAAAGTGAAGACACTAATTTTAATAATAAAATACATTAAAACAAGATATGTTAAATTTATTCATTCCTTCTGTAATAGTATATTGCGACACAAGGGCGGAAAGACACGTTTACGGGTCGAGGAAACAGATTGAAAACCCGAGGCGCAGCCGAGGGTTTTTAAGTTTTCGAGACCCGTAAATGCCTTTACGGCCCGTGTGTTGCATGCTATTTTTTGCACGACGGTTACTTATATCAATTTAATTATATTAATTGTGATATTACCTGAAAATATTATGTATATACAGTCTTGAAGAATGGTGCTTATTTCAGAAAGGGATTCGCATTTGTTATTGTTTATGGCAACCTAATATTTATAAAGCGGGAAGGCCATGGTCATTTCTGCTCGCAAATAAGCATTTGCGGGCGGTAAAGTAACTTTCCGCCCGTCGCCCCTAGCAACAAGATTGCGTGTGGTAATGTCAAGTTACGATCCATGTAAACAACTTTCGTAAGTAACACTTATTAGCTAAGGAGTGCAAAATAGTATATTGCGACACAAGGGCGGAAAGGCACGTTTACGGGTCGAGGAAACAGATTGAAAACCCGAGGCGCAGCCGAGGGTTTTTAAGTTTTCGAGACCCGTAAATGCCTTTACGGTCCGTGTGTTGCATGCTATTTTTTGCACGACGGTTACTTATATCAATTTAATTATATTAATTGTGATATTACCTGAAAATATTATGTAAATACAGACTTGAAGAATGGTGCTTATTTCAGAAAGGGATTCGCATTTGTTATTGTTTATGGCAACCGAATATTTATAAAGCGGGGAGGCCTTGGTCATTTCTGCTCGCAAATAAGCATTTGCGGGCGGTAAAGTAACTTTCCGCCCGTCGCCCCTAGCAACAATTCACTTTCCGCCCGTCGCCCCTAGCAACAAGATTGCGTGTGGTAATGTCAAGTTACGAGCCATGTAAACAACTGTCTTACGAAACACTTACTAGCTAAGGAGTGCAAAAAATAATATGCTTTTATCATTATTAATTATATTACCAGAGTTTCAGAAATGGTAAAAATTAAAACCACCATTCTTAGTAATCCTTACACTCCCTTTAATATGGATATCGTGACACTGAGGGAGGGGGTTAAAGTGCCACTTGAAAGGGCCGAGGGAAAAAAGGGTGCCATTTAATTGTAAACGAGAGAGTTGTTTGCGGCACGGGCACACACTCTGCGGCTTGCCACATGCAAATGACAAAACTTTTTGCGTCCCCGCTCGTCGCCGCATAACTACAGCAAAAAGAAGCAAATTGTTTTCTAACTCTAAAGTTTTAGCAACAATGATAACTGTAAGTGTGATGTTCCTCTTTGTGTTTAATCATATCCCTACAGTATGATAACTTTATCTACAACTCTAAATCCAAGGCTCCGCATTTGTTCCTATCAGTTGTGTACGTTGCCACGGCAACGGGGAAACACTGTGTATATGAGTTTCTATCAGATTCTGTCATCCGTGTATTTACCTTGTGATATTGTAACGGTGACCATATCAGTTAGTTCAAAATTTCTCCTGTGTGCATATGACACAAGCCAGTGAACTTTCACAGGTGGTCCAATGAGCAAAAGTGTAACAAAGACTCCATAATCCCATCCATTCCCAACGATAGTAATGTGTGTGTGGATTACAGTATAATTATGTACAATTTTATACCGTCTTTGGGCAAAAACAAAAAATCTGCCTTTTACTGAGTTTGAAAAAAAAAACACGTAAAACAAATTCGGCTAATAGGTGTACATTTTAAGATGTATTACTCTCTTATAAGTGACTAGAAATAAAATAAGAAATAAAATCCTGATCACTTAGAGGAAAGCTTTTTTTATATTATTTATTTTAAGTTTAGTTTGTAACGAATTGGGTCCCATTATTAGGAATATCTGTATCAGAAGAGAATCGATCCCAGGTTTCCACGTTAGAATAAAATCGCCAAGCCCTAAAGCTATCTTGGAATTAATTTTGAAACAAAAAAGGTTCTGTAGAAAACAGTAAGCATCAAACATTTGACAAAACACAGATAAGAATAATTACAATATATTTACAAACATTTTCAGTTTAAAAACTCATCAAGACTATAGGAGGGATTTCTTATTAACCATTTGTAGCCTATAGTAGGCCTATGCTTGAAAACCTATTTTTTATTTTCGTTTTATTTAATTAAGTAGTGTGTTATAATATACTAGCGTGTGCCCGCGGCTTCGCACGCGATAATTATTTCAAAAATTAAAAATTAAGAGCATAATAGTTAAATCATTATATTTATCAACACCAAAATCACGTGGACTACATACCACGATTAGATAGCGTCGCCTGGTAAAAGCGACCTCAGATTCGAGTTCCCTGGCCCAGAAAACCCCTGCATAGTGAGTTTCGTCCAAGTCGAACAATGTTTAACCATATTTAGGCCTATATTGAATATCCCTCTTCCGTGTAGGTTGAAAATTTCATACGTCTGTGGGACTAGATATTCTAAACAAATGAATCGTCAAGGATGGACCTACAAAATCAAGCGATCGCCCACGATAATTATTTCAGAAATTAAAAATTAAGAGCATAATAGTTAAATTATTATATTTATTAACACCTAAATCACGTGAATTACATACCACGATTAGATAGCGTCGCCTGGTTAAAGCGACCTCAGATTCGAGGTACTTGGCCCAGAAAACCCCTGTATAGTGAGTTTCGTCCAAATCGAACAACGTTTGACCATATTTAGGCCTATATTGATTATCCCTCTTACAATAATAATAATAATAATAATAATAATAATAATAATAATAATAACAAAATCAGGTAAACTGATATAACAAAGTGCCAGTATGTTTTGTTTAATCAGTTATGATTGCAGTTATGATATGCAGAATATAAGAAAAAGTCAAATTGGCCGGTTTCGGGATTTGAGCCATGGAACTCCAGAATGTGACGCCAAGACGTTACCATCTCAGCCACCTGGGTCAGTTATGGGATAAGCTCATTTAAAGCAATAGTGTTGTCATAGCTAACTGTATTTTAATTGCCAAAGCCTTAGAAATCACAGTAAAACAAAAGGTTATGTTGTCAAGATAACTGATTTTCATTTTTTTAAATAAATTCTTTCGAATACGTATATTACCATAAAATAGGCACTAAATTGAGCATAACTCCGAAACAGGTCAACCGATTTTATCCAGTATCACTAGACGTCTTCCCATGGCCATTATAAATGTGTATACCAAGTTTCATAAAAATCCGGTAAAGTGTATTTGAGTTACCGCGTCTTTAAAATATACACTAAATTGGGTTTTACTACGGTACCGGTCTACCGATTTGGTCCAATATCAGTAAACTTCTTCCCATGTACATTATAAATGGGTATACAAAGTTTCAAGAAAATCCAATAAAGCATATTTGAGTTATCGCGACTTCTTATATATTAACATATAATGCACTAAATTGGGCATTATTCTGGTACTGGCCAACCGATTTGGTCGAATATCAATAGACGTCTTTCCATGGATATTATAAATGCGTGTACGAAGTTTCATAAAAATCCGAAAAAGCGTATTCAAATTATTGCGCCTTTAAAATATACACTAAATTGGGTTTTACTCCGGTACCGGTCAACAGATTAGGTTCAAATTCAATAGGGCACTTTTCATGGGCGTCATAAATGGGTATACCAAGTTTCGTGGCAATCGGATGCAGCGTGTTTGAGCTATGGCGCCTTTCTAATATAATCTATTAAAATAGGCACTAAATTGGGCATTACTCCGGTACCGGTGAACCGATTTGGTTCAATATCAATAGGGTTCTTCCCATGGACATTATAAATGTGTTTTCAAAGTTTCATGAAAATCAAAAAAAAAAGCATATTTGAGTTATGGTGCGTACAGACACACGGACAGACAGACAGACGGACAGACAGACGGACAGACATTTTTTCGTCCACCACACAATCTCATAAAGTACCATACTGGCACTTAATAATAATCCTCTTCGGTGTTGGTTGAAAATTTCATATATCTGCGTGCCTTGACATGATAAACAAATGAGTCGACCAGCGTGAGCTACAACATTCAAGCGATCGTAATGGTTTTATGACAAAAATAGCCAAAGCCTACTGTAATTGATTTGACATTGAAATGTGTAACTGAAAATTGATGCTTCGAAAACGCTAAAATACACGTTTTCTGCCCGTTTTTCACTCATAACTCAATAACGAAAGCAAAAACTAAAAATGTAATATGCCGAAAACCTTCCCGGGAATGTACTCAACAACTTCCCAAAGTTTCATGGCGATCGGATGAATGGTGTAGTAATGCATAAAGGACACACACACAGACACACATACATTCATTTTTATATATATAGATGGGACCTAAATTTAAATATGAAGATACTACCCTACTGCTTTGCTTAATCAATTTTTGGAATGCTATTGCAAGAATTTTTCTAGTGTTGTATCATGTAGGCCTACATCTTTTCGAAGACTATAATCATTAAGGTTGATAGGAAGTGTATGCCTATCCAAAGACCAAATAAGACTTCTTTAACGACTATAAGAATTCTCTTTTGCAATATCAGGATATCTCCAATTCTACTTGAACTCCCCCAAAATAATGATCCCTATCTCATGACTGATTGGAAAAAAGAAAAATTAACAAATCTGTCAGATGTTGGCAACCTTTTAAACATAAGGATTATTTTCTTTAAAATGTGTTCCTCTATGAAAGCCCCAGGAAAAGGGCCGATTTTATTATTTTATTATAGGTACACCACGTATAATTCTTGATAAGTTGAGAATATACTTCTTTTTAATATAATAAGTTAAATAAAATAACAACATTGTTATCATTCTTCAGATTAAAATACTGGATTCTTAAATTCTGTGATATATTACGAAGTGTGAAACACGTCATATTCATCAAGATACTTATATAATAATTTGGTAAACATTTAATTGGAAAAAAGTACACATTTTAAAATTAAAGTAATATTATTAATCTTTTAGAAAAAAATTAGGCTATAGAACTAGTATAAACATCAAACTTTACAAATTGAGGTAACTCGGTCTGCTTTATTCAAGTATCTCAACATTGTTGTAAAGTTGGCTTCATCTAGTTTACAACTGGAAATCGTGTTACGTAAGCACTTATCAAGATAAAATCTGTTAACCTTGATCTGCATTTTGACTTCAGATGTTTCATGGCCGAGAACTTAACAATATTCTTTACCCTTACCAACTTATTTAGATTATTATTCTGTTAGACTACTGTCCTTCTAAGTACTATAATCAGACGTGATTATCGAAGAAACAAAAATCCTCTCGAGGAAATCGAAAACAAACGATTAAAAATTTGATCCATTAACTCTTCCTTGACACATACACATCAATACGTTTTGTTTACCTGAATATATAAACTTACTTAAATAGATATATTGAAATGTGGGATGTCGAGCTAATACTCAGTAATTAATTAATAATACATTGCATCTATAACCTTGCCGCTAATTAATATTGGTTTGCGCTATTGTAATATAGGTCACAGATGCTGTACCAGTTATCAATTATATGCAGATAAAGAAATTATTATATCCTAGATATTGAGGGACATCCAAGTGGTGTATTGTTATATCAATAATAAAGGCGTATTAATTCTGTTATGCTAACAGTGTAGATTACCTCAGCTATTTAGTAATCTGAGGGTCAAAATATTAGCACAGTAGGTACACGATAGAAAGCAAAAGCAGCCTAAATGCCACGTTCCATCATAACCTAGTTAATATTTCATTTGCAAAGAGTGACTTACATCCAATTGTTAAACTGTGTCATCAGCCATTTTAAAGATACCTATATAAATTATTTAAGTATATTTCTTGAAACAACTTTGCAGTGTTCTTCAAGAGTTTCATTCAAATTTTTAGAGATGTAGATAGATCTATCCTATTATTAAATACGTTAGTTAGCCTAACTACATTCGTATAACAGATAAATATAATTTATTGTAATTGTGAAGTGAGTACCTTCTTAAATAGCGGGAATGTGAACATCAAAATTAAAGATCGTACTTTTAAAATGTTTTGTATATAGCTTATTTTCAATTAGTGAGATGTATAACTTTTACACATTAGCATGGTATGTATCAATTTATTTAATAATTAGGTGTCATATTCATTAACTAGAAAGCAACAATTTCACTGATTTATTATAAATAACAACATAATAATGAAATTATTTTATGAGCATATATTCCCTTACGCAACATACAAGAAGAAGACTCACAGGTAGCCTCGGTCATTAGTCATTACCAGGGCTAGGATTTATATGTACTAAAAAAATGTCAAAATATGTACATATATATGTACTTAAAAATCTAAAAATATGTACATATATATGTACTAAAAATGTCAAAATACGTACATATATATATATATATGCAAATATATTTTGTAAAATATGGACATCAAAACAAATTTAACCAGTAGACACTACATTTTGTTACTTTTAGAACCTATAAAAATACATTACAAATACTGGATTCTTAAATTAAATTATTCAATTTTTTTCAGATCACTTACTTTATTTGTATTCATTCATTGATTATTTCTGCTACCATAACAGTATGCCACAAAATGTTGTTTTAAATTTTCAAAAGTGATTTGTATTGGCTGAAGATTCGTTCTACTGCACATGAAGTGATTGGCGCATGTTTAAAATTCTCTGATTCTAGTTTTACATTTGACGAGCTACTTAAGATTGCACTGATTTTATACATTTCTTCAAAGCCTGGATTTCTTGAAAACACATTGTCCACTTTACATTTGATAAGATCGGCTAAATGCCCACGTATACATTTGAGTTCATGAATCATGTTTTTCACAATGTCAATATTTCCAGGTAATGTCAGATTATTATTTTGTACTTTCTGGATTATTTTTGTTATATTACAGAAATTTGATTCAATGTAACACAAATCATTTTTCACACATTAATTTCTGTTCATAACTGTAAACTTATCCTGTGCTGCCATATTTTCTGGCACTGAAAACGACAATTTTATATAGTTTTACTCTTAAGAATGAAATATGTACGAATATTGCATTAAAATCACTAAATATGGACAAATATTTATTTTACATATAAATATGTGCTATTGTCAGAAATATGGAAAAATATGTAAAATAAATTTGTTTAATTTGAATAGAGGACAACATAATAGATGGAGATAAGTGAAAAAAATGTGTCTATATGTGAAATTAAGACACATGTAATTACATATAAATCCTAGCCCTGGTCATTACATTGACGGAGGCAATCAAACAAAGTATAAGTTCTTTAGGGCAGCGACTGGTGAATGTATCAGCTTCCCTCTTCTAAATATAGGGAGTGAGGTAACCAAATGCCTGGCAATTTGTAATGTTTTATAAATGTTTATAATTGTAAACACAATAGCTACTAATAAGCGTTAATTTCATTCAAAACTTCTGAAGACTAAAACAACAAAATGCGGTGTATCCCAGTTATCTTGTGCATCTCAAATAGCTTTTGCTTTTTCACTGGTATTTAAAATATTTTTCTTAGAAGTTATTTTATAACAAGGGCCTAACATAAGCATGGAGGTTTGGTTGATGTGCCTGCATTATTGTTTATAAGATAGAAATTACGTCGTCATTTTATTAAAAAAGCACCTTGTATTTGTACCAAGTTCAAGTTCAAAAATGTATCATATTGCTACCATCCCAAACAATACTAAGCCAATGAAAGATGTAAAAGCAGGTACTGTGGTGCTAAAGTGTCAGATTTCAGTTCTCTTATTTGTGTGCTCATTGTAGGTACAGTTTATTTGGACGATCTAAAACAATTAAACGGAAAATAGGGTGTAATGATGCTTAAAAGGAAAATAGATTTGACATCGTTCATGGTTGAAAATTTATAGTACAGTATACTTTGTAAACTACTTCTTTTCATTTAAAATTATCGTTTTGGAAGCAGTCAGTTTAAAAATGAATACGGTCTTAAGTTGGACTTTTGAACGCGTCTTGTTTTGTACATGGTGAAATTACATAGTGCTATTTGACGTATCTTGTATGTTGTACAATAAATCAGGCACATACACCAGACCTCCATGTTTATGTTAGTCCCTTCTTTTTAAAATAACTTCCATGACCAATATCTTCAATACCAGTGCAAACACAAGTTATTTGAGCTGCTCAAGACAAATGGGACACTATGTATAATGACACATGTAGAATTAACTATCCATTTACCACTAAAACATGACTCTCAATGATAGCAGCAATCTGTATCGTCATAACATATTATGTGTACATAACTTTTATTACATTTCTAGAAATTAAATCATGTTCTAGTCACTTCAACAGAAAGATGTCTGGCAGAAATAAAAAAGTGTACTCCAATTCCATGTGTCTGGCTTCTCTTATGAATAAATCAAAGGAAATACGTGTTCAAATTACGAATTGCTCATACCTGACAATCTGAAATGGAATAATAATAGAACAACGAAAACATTGACTCTGGTGTAAAATACAAATGGCTTTTCAGCAAAGATGAAATGATGTACCGACAATTTAGAAGAATATGGTTTATTAACGTAAGTAATTTAAAGAGAGGTTCACTTGCGCCATCGCCATTTGCGTCATTGTATACATTATAACGATGGCCATGTTGCAAACAGTTAATAACATATTTCGTTATGGAAATCAGCTAATTTATTTAGATTAAACTCTTTCCTACTATTAATAATATTGGGCTATAGAATGAACAATAGAAGATACATTTGTAGAAATAAAATTATGATCTAGTACGTCTTCTTTAGACTTTATGATATGTGGGAAACGGAAAATATTGAAGTTGTGATTATGTTTACGATTAATCGTATAGGTAAAAGAGGCTATGACGATATTTCAATACACTCGTATACACACAAAATAACTATTTATGTATGAAGTACGCAAAGTAACCCTTTAACGGACGTATCTAATATTGGATGAGTCCGCTAAAGCTTTTGCGTACGTGGTGCATATAGTATTTTTTAGTAAAAGCTCTGTAAACATATGAAATGAAATAAAATACCGTAAAATTAATTATAAAAGGCATTGTCAGCAATTTGTTGACGCCATATTCTCACAGCCGCCTGAATCATGTGCTATGAACCAATACGAAATGCGGATATAGATGGCAGTGTGGGTTTCTTATGAATAATATGGCTGTGCTGGCTTAGGCCTATATTTATTGTTATATTATTAAGGGTTTTGTAAAAATAAAGTCGGTAAAGTTTCTGATTAATGTAAAGAAACAATGTTGCTTTATATTTGTTGTTTTATGGTCAAGTATTTTGTTTCAAACTCTGTTAGGGTTGGTATGACTGGTCACTGCCATCTGGATTTTTCAGCTGTCATGTCATGATGACTTTACCGACCTAGGCCGGTAAAAATTACTTTTCGGCGTGTTAACAGTCCGACAAGCAACTGTTTTACAGAGCGTGTTCTAAAAAAACAATTATACTTAGACAAGATAACAATAAACGATGAAAATAAGACGACAGGTAGCTTTGGATGATTGAAACGTTCCATATCCTTATTCCGGATTGATCACTGCTTCATGAGCTAAATAGTCATACATAATGATATCTAATTTGTAATTTCTAGAAATAATATTCGAACATCGAATCTTGAACGATTAAAAAAAATACTTTCAAAATTTTTCCTAATATGAACATTTGTAGTTTCTTAAGGAGTTGTTCCCCACGTTTGAGGGTTCTACAGTTGTCGATGTCATTTAGGCCTATGTGTGTCTAAATGCGGTAGGTCCGTGTCTGCGGATTTACGGGCACGTAAAAGAAACTTAAAGGGACAAAATTCCGGCACAGCCGCGCAAATAGTAGTGCACGACCTTTACTGAATAATCAAAACTAACTTAAAGAGCTCCGGAAAGCCTTATCAACTGATGCGTAGAATACTAATTTTTCATAAAAACTGCTTTATGGTTAATCCAACAGACCAATAATAAAAAATCAGAAACCTCCCACGAATCAGGATATAACCAAAATATGAAAACACAAATTCAGGAAGATGGTAATTATTTAGGTTTTACATTTACCTATGGATCCAAAAGGCATCATAGCAAGGGATTGGCATTCGATATACACATTTACCTATGTAACCATAAAGTTTCACATCTGTGTCGTAGACATGGTTTGATGATAAACCGTGTAAATGGCACCACAAGTTGGAGCAAAAATCATGCATCGTTATTCAACCAAAAAATAATAAATTATGATTATATCCTCATTCAAGGGAGGTCTTCAATAACTCTCTCCCTCTCTCCCCCTCTATCTTTTGTACTTAAAATAATGCTGTTTTACAAATTTACATATGCAATATACCTACGGTTCTGTTAAGGATTGAACATGAACGAGGAACGTAAGGGCTACGAATTTTACCTAAAACATTTTTTTTCCCTTAAAATCTCCTCAATGGAAGTAACGAGGAGACAAGCGGGCAGATTGGCAAAAAAACATGGCCTAAGCTGCAGTTTTCGGTATCAACATGGCATGTTTTCTTGTGCGCAGGAAAGAAATCTGGAGAATGGAAATAGAGTAAGAAAGATAAGTGACCGTGATTTGGAACACCCTATGATTAACACTGAGGATATGCATGGGACAATAGCAAACATAAAAACAATAGAAGGAAAACCGCGTGATTGGAGGACATAAGCATTTGCTGAGGAAGCTCGAGATAATGGGTGTCCCCAGTGGTCGAAAGCAGGACGCAGTATTAGTACGAAGTTCCCCAGGGAACAGCCACGTACACCTATCTCTATCCAGAGAAAAGGAAAATTTTCCTCGTTTGCCTTGCGGGCAAGCAACGGGATAAAAACGGAATGCAACCTCTCATTCGTGTTCTGGACCCGTTCCTTCCATTTATTGTGATTCAGCGCTCCTGGCGGATCTTGCACGTACTACGTGTTCTCTTTTTTTATTGTTTTAAACTTATGAATTTTTATTGAATGATATATACTGTCGAACATTATATACACGCTGCCGTGTTCAGGAGAATGCATAATATATCACTGCCTTTATTGCATCATCATAAAAATTATAGTAGTCTACATTTATTTCTTACAACATTCAAACGATTTCAAAGTAAAGCATAAAGTGCTATTACTGTCTCATAAATAAGAAAATACACAGCGATTGAAGGAAGCAAGGCGAACTCCGTCATCTTACGTAGTACCTATCTCAGTCAACTCTGCTATTTAATTGCATATATATATATATATATATATATATATATCTTCTCTATATATATAAAAGGCTTTGTCCTGACTGACAGGAATCAACGTACAGCCTAAACTATAACAGGTAGAGACTTGGCATTTTGACAGTACCTTCGTTTCATAATGTAGGTGCTCACTAAGAAAGGATTTTGAAAAATTCTGATTCTAAATGCCAAAAATTAAATGTTTTTGAAAATACTTAATCCTTTTTACATAGAATTATCAATTCCAAATCACAGAATATATTGTTGCCAAATGGTATCAGGTGGGCTTGGAAAAAACAATTGAAATGCACTTTTGACAAATAAGAGAAGTTATCACATAATTCATGTTATAAATAAATATTACAGAATGAAATCCACTAAAATAATGGAATCACATAACTTTCTCTACCCTGGACATAGAGAAAACAAAACGAGGTATGGTAATATGTATATTATTATATTATATCGCAGGTTTTTGGAGAGAGAAGTATGAAAGTGATAATGCTTTCTGTTTAATTTCATCCCCAAAACGGTTTTATGGTAACATAAGAGTGGGAAATTTCCCGCCTCGATATTACAATTTTATGTTACAGGAATTTCTGTTTCTTCTTATTTAAACCTCTACCAGGCTTGCTGTGCACTGTACAAGCGATGGGATGCAAAATTCTAGATCCTCTATGAGCCATAAAAATCTATATCAAGCGTTTTCTGAGGGAATAGTTTGAGTGTAATAAGTCGTTCTTCCTATTTCAAATTATAATATTATAATAATATATTATAATAAATTATAATAATAATATTTCAATAAATTATAAGGACCTAGAATTTAAAATTGAAAATCCTTCATAAGTTAATTTCCAATTACAAAATACAAAACCCGGGCGACGCCGGGTCTTTTAAGCTAGTATATATATATGTGTATATATATATATATATATATATATATATATATATACACACACACATATACATATGGGGGAGGAAAAACATATCTAAAAAATATTGACTGGGAGACCCGAAGGGAAAAGACCACGCGGAAGACCTAGACGTAGGTTGGTAGGACAATCTTAGAACGGATTTAAGGGAAGTAGGATTTGCTAGGGAGGACTGGATGGAGTTAGCACAGAATAGGGTTGAATGGAGGACTCAGGTAAACGCGGCAATGAACTTCCGGCTTCCATAAAGTAGATACTATTCTTTTAGCTTGCTGAGGAATTGTCTATTGCCATTGAGTAAGTAAGTAAGTATATATATTAGCGGGGATCATGAACAAATCCCAGTCAAATTGGCCGGCAGGAGAGTTTTGAACCCGAGCAGTTCCGAATGCGAGCCTCAAATGCGACTGTTTAATATTGCTTACTTACGTCATTTTTTTCACAGGAATACGATTCTCGTGTGCCATTGTGTTATGAAAGCTATAATTCTTTAGAAATTGTTAACTGTTAATCAGAATTATTATCAGACAGAAACCATCTTCATCAAGTTATCGCTAAGGTTTTATCATTTTAGTTATGTCGACGTCCACTTGTTTAGAGTTAATCGAAGTTTTCCGAGAATCAACAAAACATAAAACTAGCGCCTACAATAGACGTTTAAGGCTTTAAAATCCATGGTATATTCATAACTTATAAATTAGCCACGATAGTATATTGCGATACAAGTGCCGTAAGCGGTGCATATGGATCGATGAAAGAGTTTTTTCAATTTCCGAGATCCGTTATGCACTTACGCACGAGTATTGCACGCTATTTTTTGCACGATGATTATTTATATCAATTTATTTATATTAATTGAGATATTAGCTGAAAACATTATGTTTATACACTATTGAAAATGGATGTTATATTTCAGAAAGTGATTCGCATATGTTGGTTGCTATGGGGACCGAATATGTGTCCTGTTAAAGTCGCCACAAACTGGGGGGGCCTTGGTTCCGGTCTTCCATAAAGGCTTGTATTATGATGGTTTTACTTACGGCACTTGTTCTTTTTGTAATTTTTACCGCACGGAGATTTCTTTTGTTTTCATAGCAACCAGATTGCGTGCGGGAATGTCAAGTTACGATCCACGGCAACAATATTCGTAAGTACCACTAATTAGTTACGTCGTGCAAAAAAGAATTAACAAGACTTCTTGTACACAATTCATATTAACGCGACAGACGTTCATAATGAGATTATGAAATAATAAGGGTTACTTCCGAAACGGTGGGGTACGCCGTAGCGTAGTGGTTGAGGCGCTGCGCTACAAACCGGAAGGTCGCGGATTCGATTCCCGATGAGGTCGTTGGAGTTTTTCAATTGGCCTAATCCTTCTGGTCATGTGCCGTATGTCTAAAAATCTGGGAGCCTCGACCTCCTGGAACCCTCTGGGCCTCCATGGCCTGTAATAGGAAACACTTTGCTTTTTACTTCCGAAACGGTAGTTAAGATTTTACCTTTGTTGCTGTAGGAATTTGATTATTCATTATCGCATATTATCTGATTCCAAAACAAGAGGCACATACATATGCCTCCACATCTCCACATTCCATCGTATACAATATTTTTATTTACAGAACTGGCTTTCATTCGGTTGTCTATAGCTGAATTGAATAAATGCGATTTTCCGAAGAAAAAAGTTATTTTTATAATACGAAGGTCACAACGTGCTCTGGTGCAGGCTGAGCAATTATATGTTTGGGATTTTTCTTGTTTAGGGGCGCTAATGGGCGCCGGCAGAGCTGAGCGATTTTAATCCCTGCAATGCGTACAGTGCGTGAAGCGACACAAATCAATCTGACGTAGTAGCTTCAGGCAGGAAATAGTGCAGAACAGAAGAGAGATTGAAAAAGACAGAAGACGAAAGAAAGAAGAATACTGAGAGGGAGTAAGGCGTTAAGATAAAGAACGAGGAGATTCAGACCATAAAGGAACAGGATTAGTAAAGAGAATGTGTAGAACTTGATCTGCCAGATCAAGGTAGATAGAAGAATCATAGTGGAAAATGAGAAGAGGAGAGGACATGGGATATACATAGATAGAATGGAGAGATAGAATATCATATTAATACCAGGTATGATAAAATATTTTTTTACATGGAATTGAGGCACAGAAAATGGCACACATAAAAAGATGATTAAATAGAGTAACAGTGCAGACAGACAAGATGAAACATATTAAAGTCATGGATGGACAGACAATGGAGGAATGGCGGGTGAGAAAGCGGAACGGGTTATTAATATACATACCAGGGAACTGCCTTCACACCTATATCAGAATGTTTCGTGCTTATGAGGTAAGTAATTGCTGAATTCCGAGTCGTAATGAGGTTTTGTATATTAAATCACCTATTTGACATCTTGTGTCAATGGGATTTTAGTGTTATTACTTTTCTTAAGTGAAGTATTTTTATTTAATCCTTTAACTTGACCGAAAGCCCAAAAAGGCATAAATCATCCCTTATTAGCCTCTCAGATATAATATGTAAAAGTAAAAGTCTTCCTTATACAGGCCATGGAGGCCCAGAGGGTTCCAGGAGGTTGAGGCTCCCAGATTTTGGACATTTGGCACGTGAAGGTGGTAAGGTTGTCAGCCTTACGCACCGGCCACCTTTACCCCTGCTCCTGGACCTCATTTCTGATAGAGGCTGAGTCGACCCCAGGGCCATAGTGCCACCAGAAGGATTAGGCCAATGGAAATACTCCAACGACCTCACTGGGAGTCGAACCTGCGACCTTCCGGTTTGTAGCACAGCGCTTCAACCACTACGCTACGGCGTATCCCCAGATATAATATGTAAAAAAAGAACGTTAAAAATATTTTAGAAACATTTTTGTGCGAGAACAGTAAATTATTCATTGATAACTTTCGACAATTCATTATTAATGTCAAAATTTAGGTTAGCCTCATCCTCATTTTAACGTCACTTTTTACAATCCTTTGAACCAAACTAACTACCAGCCAGAAATTCTATAGCCTATACTATTCGACTTTAATTCTAGGCTATCAAAGTGTTACAAAATATCAGTACGTCGAGGAAAAGAAAGACTGATAAATTGTTAGATGACAAAATAAGCATTGACATGACTTATGACAAGTCTGTGGTCTTTTGTTATTGAATATTTGTAAAGAAAATTGAAAGGCGCTCTGCGTGAAGTTTAATCACAGAGTGTGGGAAAAAAACAGATGAAGACAAGCCGGCGAACAGATCGATACATAAGTGTATTGCGGCCTGCTTGCTTGGGTCACATAGACTTTACGCTAAAAGTTTTTTATCACAGAATTCACCTTCTGTTCACTTGTACAACTCTATTTCCTTTGGCTTTGATTGAAACCCTTACCCTCTTGATCTGGTACCATTGTCTATTTCACATAAAATGTTACTCACTTTTATTAAGTGGTACTTTCTAAAATTACATGTGGATGGGTAAAACGTGTGTCCGTCCGTCCGTTTGTCCGTTCATCTGTGTGTCTGTACCTGCGATAACTCGAATATGCTTTATGAGATACCAAATTTTGATGAAACCGTCCTTAGGAATAAGGCTACTGATTTTTGACCAAATCAGTTTATAAGTACCGGAGCAAATATCAATTAACGGCTCGTAGATAGCATAACATCACTAGCCTATACAACAAAGCCGCGTGGGTAACTCTCTCACTACATAATTGTTTGCCTACTTCCAGATGAACCAGAAACTGGAAAATCTGGCATATTTATAACTCATAGCCAATAACCGAAGGAAATATTCGAAATTCCGATTATTTAATTTTTTCCCAGAAAAGCATTCAAAATGGAGGATTGCAACTTAAGGTCCATGAAGAAGCAGGGACGGATTTTGAGAGATCTACAAGTTTAGTTCTATGCCTTTTTGTCGTATTTCGATCGGATATACCTTAGGGTAAAATTTTTAATCTTAAATAAATTTTGTATATTTTCCTCACATTATTTAACTTTTAACAAACTTATAGCACAACTAGATTTCTACAATTTGACCGGAATATTGGCACATTCAACTGCCATTAGCGTGAAATATTCTTTTGTTTATCTAGCTGCCCTATAAGTATGGAAAAACTGGCTGGATATCCATGACATCATTCACGTCTACAACAGTCTAGACTCTAGATCATCCACTGATTAACATTGATGTGTACTCACTACCACTTGAAATTTGGCAAACATAGCTTTTAATCTGTGATTTCAAAAAGTTTTAATTTTTAATTTGTTACCCTCCAAAATAAGCTTCGAAAGCTTTTGACTGCGTATTTGTACGCCGTCACACTTTTCGACAAAATAAAGGAACATTTTTCACATCAAAAGTTAGAGCATTTGATACAAAGACGCATCTAGAAAGCAAAAGGCGCATCCCAATAGGGTTGCGCTGTGTGCTGGAGATTCACCCATGATAATGAATTTCGTAATTTTGAGCGTAAGGAATAATTCTGTGCAATGTTTGTTTCTGTTGCGTTTTCTCCTCTTCTCCACACTTGACTGGAACCGTTTACATTACTTTAAATCCCATAATTATTCCCCTGAGTCTCCTGCTATCATATAAAATACTTCAGGTTTCGGATTTTTTCTCTCACTATGAGCGAGTCAAAGTAATGATGACCGGTGCAGTCGTCTCGCTATCATCGTCCCCAGCGGTGCTGCCTTTGAAGTGTTGTTTGTTTAATGCAAGGACACACTCATTAATAGCCGCCTGTTGAAGTGTTGTCAAGTCTCAGCCGGAAACGACAATCAAAGAAACGTCGAAATTTTGTATTATATTACTATTAGATTAGCTTGGAAACAGAGTCTGACACCTTCTTGGATTATAGAGTGCAAACTATCATTTACCCTCAACAAACAATAATAATATAATCCGGCAGATCGGAAAAGAAAATGCCGACATTTGACTCGCCGAGTGGGGACGAAGGAAACGAGAACACTATAGTAGTCTACATTGCATTCTGCACTGCATTTGTACACTTTTTCTACCTCTGTCTATGTATTGAAAGTTGAATTTAAAAAACCGTAAAAACTTAAATATAGACACGATATATCATTATATTTCACCCCTAAAAATCCCATAATATAAATATAAATTATAAATTTCTTATCTTGAATAATCATTTGTTTTGGTCGTGAATAGCACACACTAATCTACAGAATAAAATTTATAGCTGTCTAACTCTCATTTTTATCTCCAAAAAGCACCCACCCCATTTTTAAAGCACAAGAATATAAATGCAATAATTTGATCTCGGGACTGAAGACTAGATTTTGTAATCCATCAGGTTATTTGGATTTACTTTTTTATATCAAGCAATCCCAAGAGCTTCCAGTCAAACGCAAATTTTTAAGGAAAGTTCACTTACAAGAATATTCCTTCAATGAGTCAAGCATGGAGAAAATAATAAAATCGAGACATTGTTGATAGTAACTGAAATCTATTGAATTTGAAGTGTTTCCTGATTACTAATAGCGAAACTCCTTCGGTTGCTCTGCAACTCAGTTATTTTATAATATTATAATATACTCCCCTAAGAAGCAGTGACTTTAAAACTCTAGAACTCTAGAAGTAGAACGCAAAAAGTGGGGGAAGAAGGGATGGAGCATCAGTGTATGTATGTGTCCAACGCATAAATCAGCAAGCTCGTATTTTATGAGCTGCAGCACGGAAGTAAATTCCTGAACATTCAAGAGATTTACATGAAAAATAGGGAGGGTTTATATTTTGGCTGCGAGCACTCACTGGTGTGGATGATATGAATGAAAAGGAAGCTCTGAATCAATCCATGGTGAAGGTCATTGACAGCGAAAGGTTTAAGACCCTTTCAAGCTTTTCAACTCCTTTCCCCGTGATTGGGATTATTTTTTATGTCGGAGTGAAGTGACGGTTGCAATAACTCAGTGTCTGCTTCCAACGGGAGTGCTTATAGTGATGCGAGAGAGGAAAAGGTTATTGTAGTGCGGCGTCAGTGACTTTGAAACTAATTTGTGTTTTTAAAATTCAACTTTATTCACATAGGTTTTAACTCAGAGATGATATCACGTGTTAGGTTCTATGGTTATACCACTGGAGGTTATTAACTATTGATGTAGAACAGTTTTCTATTGTTGATGTGTCATAGCGTCTGTTATTTTCAACTGACGTAAAATTCTGTTTATAATATGGGATGAAATACCGGCAATGTGTCATGGAACCTGCCGAATGCAAGCCCAAAACGAAATCGTCCTGGGCATTTCGCTAGGTAAAGGTCTAATGTCCAGGGCCCTGATTCTTAGATTTTAATCTATTATGTTCCTTGCTTAGTTACCCGTGATATTTTAACATAATTAGCCATTTCATTGTCATGGCAGTCACATAGTTCAATATTATAAAACCTACAAAATTTCTAAATAAGACGTTAAAAACTACAAAATGGCTAAAAGGTTTTATAATTAAAACACGGATTTAAATATTAGACCTAATATGTAATTAATGTGACACTATTATTGTTTTGCGAAAAATAAGTTACGTATTAACTATCTGTCTCCGTTTTACCTTGTTCAATATTGCCAGTACACTTTTAAAAGAAAATATGCATTTTGTAATTTTTTCATTTTGCACCCTATTGTCCCTGTAAAGGAAATCGTTAGTTATCCGAAATCCCTGGTTATTTTAGAAGCAAATTAAAGGCATTTTTAATAAGCTTACACTTGCGGTTTATTCACATGTTTGCTCCAGCAAGATGCCGAAAGTAAAGTATTATTGAAATAAGGTAGATTAATTTTAAAACGTTCTTGTTGATTTTATGTGGTTTGTGTGTTTGTGTTTTATTTTATGTGGAGTTGGAAAACACAGGAAAATTCTACAATGAATTGTGTTAATTATGTTAAAAAACAAATACAGGGTTCATAAAAACCTAAAAATCCGAGCCCTAGTAATGACTATTGTGATTATAATTTCGCAACAAATAGCCTCACTTGCTAAAACGGTGCTGTGATTGGGCTCTTATCGGCAAAAAAAAAAAAAAAAAAAAAAAAAAAAAAAAAAAAAAAAAAAAAAAAAAAAAACTGTTATACTCTATATGACGTAAATTTCTTTCAGTGATTCAGTGATTAAGGGTAATCAGAGATATTTAATCTGGCGCTGTGAATCGAACTCTGGCTAGCTCAATTGGCAGAACATCGACACTTGAAGTCGAACTCAGGTTCGAATCTGAGTGTCAGATGAATTTTTCTCCTAAACTATTCCTCTTTCAGTTGGAAACGGCTATATTTTATTCCAACGTGGAAAGTAATAATTATGATCTATATATATATATATACATATACATATATATATCTATATATATCTGTAAAGTGGATGTACTTACATACTGGAAGTACATAAATGGATGGCATACCTGTAACAGAAAGATAATATAAATTTTATGCGCTTTTAATCAATCAATATTTATTTAATCCTTTAAACTGTTTTGTACAGTTATTGGAATTTTTCAGTACAAATACAAATAAAAGTACTATCAAAAACGTAGCTACATAATACAAATAAAATGTAAGCACAAGATACCAATAAAAAGCACATTGAAACACAAAAACCAGATTGATAATAAACGCTTAAAACGAAGTAGGCCAAGATGTCAAAATATTAAATTAACATTTGCATTAAAATATTCCTGTACATTATAGAAAGGGTTGGCAATTAGCCAAGATTCTAAGACAAATTGTTAGGCTATTAGTTTCTCCAGTCCACATTTTCATCACTCTTAGGTCCGAGTATTTTCCAAGTACACTGTCTACGAACACTCTCAGTTTATGTATTACAGATTTCACACTAGGAAATTAAATTAAATCTTATAAATCCTACAAAGGATAGTATACATGAACGTTTGACGTGGTTACTTTTCTTATTTTTAAGTTTTTTATTTTCTAGCTTCAATAAAAATGTAGAGAGACTATATAGGCTATAAATACAAATCTTTTTTTACAAAATATGCATGAAAATGTAAAAAACATCGTTTGGTGTAACTTTTTATTAGAATTTCTTAACGATGTTCTGCATATGTCATAGAGTAACATTCAATAGTGCCTCAATTATTTCCTTTGGAGGTGGAAAATGGCAAACATTTCCTTTTTCGAGAGATTAAAAAATAAATAAATACATAAATAATCCTTGAATTGATTTTCTAGATAAACGGTCGTATAAAAATGTCTACCAGTTAACTGATTACTTAAACTGACATTGATTAAATAGCTTTTTATAACGGAATTTAAAAATTCGTATTTGGTAACTTTTCAACCTATTCTCATAGGTAGGCCTAATGCCTAACTCAGAAGAAAGTGTAACTTCTTCAATAGGCATTTTATGTTTGTTCTGGAGTGAAATATTTTACTCGACTTGTTTCCAGAAAATGCACTGGACCCTGTAATCACTCAGCCTGCAAGATAAACGTGAGTCGCCTGGTGGGGCGAACTGCAAATAGGGGCGAAGCTACGCTTGTTGACTCGACCGCATTATCAACTTCACCACAACATGATGCGCTGTTTACTGTGGTCTGCAACCTCATGATCGCATCACATGGTGGGCAAGTGTGCATGCTTCGTTAAGAGAAGGACATTGTTGTAATCTGACAGTGTTAAATCCTTAAGTTTAACAGATTTCAAGCATGCTCCACTCTAAATCTATCTTACATTATTGCAATAGAGATTTTATCAATTATTTCTTCAATACAATTTGAATTCTCTGAGGGCCCCTCCGAAATGAAAAAAAAAAGAACTTACGAAAATACAATTGAATGTGTAAATATTTGAAGATTTTTTTTTAACACTTATGGCATTTTATATTAGAGTAACAGTATGCCTACTTATTAACAGTTGTAAAATTAAGCCTTTAAATTTCATTCTAATGCTATTTTTTTCAAAATGTTATTACTTTGGAACAGTAAACAGTGTAATATGTGTTTAAGAAACGCAATATCTTTTTAAAAACGCTTTAAAATGAAATTTTGAAGGCTTAATTTTATTTTTAAATTGGGGGAATGCCCCCCCAGACCCTCCAGTGGGCCCTTCCCAAACCAAGATTCGGGCTATACGACCCTGGCTCAACACTTATATACTTTTAAAGTCAGTACTGTTTTACAAGTTAAACGCAATCACGCTATATCCTATCAGTGTAATTTATAAAACACATAGATAAAAATGTATACATCAATTACAAGTCAATTCAGTCAGGAACGGTACTATATGAAAGATACCTTTTATGGAAAAAGTAGTAAAAGGCAACTGGTAAAAGTTTTGATCAATATAGGCCTAGAGTATCTCAGATTGTTATTCTGGTTGTAATAATAGGTCTTCCTTTAACTTGAGAATTTAGCGTTACCGAGATACAGTTTTTTATTTGCCTTAAATAAATGGCATACGAACAAAAAAAAGCTTAATCCACATTTATTGTTATATTATAGCCTACTGTAAAGTGAAAATTTAAATAGGGTTACACCATAAATGTAAAATTATTTTATTGTACAGTGGTTCACTAATTTTCTGGAATGTATAATGCAATCGTATTTTCAAAAGGTTCGTCTTAAAATATATATATTCGCTAGTTTAGCCTTATATCTATAAAAGTGGCAGAGAAAATAATATTTTATTTCGCCACCTATTATCTTTGCTTTTCCTCAATGTACTCGCCTCAAATCAGACCAAGATGAACTTACTCAACATATTCATGGTCTGCCAAACTTCTGCGGAAAAGGCTACTTTAGTAAATACCATCAACCGTTATTTTTTTTTAAATGAATTAACACCTCGCATTTAGCCTATATCTTAAATTTTACTCAACTTAAACAAGACTAAACAGACTAAGATGGTTTTTTTTAACTTAATACTACAGGATTCAGATTCTTCTATGAATATTTTTGTAATTTCATTTTACGTTAGCGCAATTCTGTATTTGAGTTTATTTATTTTCACGTACCTTATTAAAACTTTGAGCCTGAACTTTCTGTAACTATGCTATACCGGCATTGCCTTGAAAACTAGACCTTGAAATGTTATACAAATTAAATAAATAAATACAAACAGTAAATGCAACTCTTATAATCCATAGAAGAATATTGTTCTAGGCAGGAATCAAATCCTAGTTGTTTACTTTGTGAACTATTTTGTAAAAATATAATGCAGCCCGTGTATCTTTTAAGTCCCAAAAGGAGGCACTGGGCATGATCAGACAAAAAGCTGTACGGTCAAGCATATTGCTTCGTTTGTAGGGCTTAAAAGATAATAATGCGCCATAATTTTGACTAAAATGGTTCGCTACCACTAGGCTCCTACAGGATGTACCTAAACCCATTTCTAGTAGTCTATAGTCTAGAGTAGATCCTACTGACCACGCTACTGATGTTCCCACATCTACAGTGCAGCGAAGTTCAATGAGAAGTCGAACAGACTTACGTTGTAATCAAATACATCCTCTTTAGACTGTAGATGTTCGAATAACTGTAGTAAGGTCAATAGGGACTACACGAATGTTTGGGATGGGACTGGTATGTCCTGTGGGAGCCGAGTGACCCGCCTAGCTGGAAACCAGGATTCGATTTGTGGTCAAGGACAAGTTTTCCTCTGTGTATTATAATAAAAATTTCTTCAGTGAGATAAAACTATTTAGTTCAAGAATCAGTGACGAATCCGGCATAAAATACCCAAATTTAGCTAACCAATAGTGTCTATCGTCACAATTTTAGTCTACCGTTTTACTTTAATCACTTTCAATTTATCGAACCTACGTGCATTTGCTTTTTATGTAAATTCACGAGGAAAAAACACTGAAACGTTTTCATACCTGTATCTTCTTTGATCAAAAACAATAACTCAATGTACAGAATGGGTATGTATAAGCTACATACGAACATAAGAAGATAAGAAAATAATTTTATGTGTATAGTAAAGAAATATTTTAAGTATCTTAGCCTATATAATAATGCAATATTAATAAGATTATACCAAGGAAGTTGATTTTAAAAATAAAATAGCTGACAAAATTGCACCAAGCGCGACAATCACTGATGGTGAATGATCGATATAATGTTTCGATTGTTCCGTCATAGGATGTCTTGCTTACAGTAACACAAATAGGGATGTGTTTTATTTAGTTATGTGATTTTAATACTATTTATTACATGCATAATACTATTATTCGCTAAATAATCACCTCTCGTTACAGTAGAAACACTTTTCATTGAATGTAACTCTAAAATATACAAAGTCTAAAAACCAAAACTTAACAAAAGGTTACTCTGCCTATAAAGCGGGATGACTATCATTCCGTTGCAACTTTTAACCAAGTTAGTAATATCAGTACTTGCATTAGGGTCATTCTCACGATTGTGGGGATTTTCACCCACTGTTAAGCTGGAATTACAATTGTCACAAAACTGTGTTTTATTGATGTCATCTCGTTTTTTATGATGTTAACCTATTCCCAGTGAACTGGCCGAGCTCAATGTTAATCACTAAATTAGATATAATTCTTTTAATATCAGTAGGTTCAAATATCAGTCAACTCCGTAACGGAGCGTTTTCCGGTCCTAATATTAACAATTTGAAATATTAAAGCATTTTTATTCATTGTTTCTATAGGTCATTGGCTTGCGATTCACCTTGTATCAATTTTATCTCCAATATTTACTATAATGGACAAAAAAATTAAAACTTTTAATTTAGAATATAGGATCGAGATTTTTTAATGCTAAATTTTGTTACTATGGTCAGAGTTTTTAATGTAAAATATTTATTTTCATATCCCATGCATGCTAAGAATAGAGTGCATAAATGCCTTCTCATTAAGAAAAAGAAATTTAAAAATCAGTTCTAACTATTGCCATTTTACTGCCATTTTACTTAGAAAAATGGGGTGGAGACTGCGTTACGGTGTGGACACTTGCGTTATGGTGTGGACATTCATTTCAAGATGTGGACATGTTTTCGATAATGTATTCATATAATGAGGTAAAAACAATCAATAAGCTAAATTTAAATTAAATTAAACATATGCAAGCCAATAAAGTCACCACTGTAACAGTGTTCAATTCCGTCACGAAGAAATTCGTTACGGAGTTGACCGTTACGGAGTTGACATTTTTTTTTTGTTCATAAGTTTTCGAAGTTAAGATTGAAAAAAAACGACGATTCATCACATGCTTTATCTTCAAATACAGCCAAACATTCTTTGCTAGACTAAAAATATTTATAAAAATCACAAAATCACACTTTTTTCTACGTTACGGTGTTGACATGCAATTAAGGTACTTTCCTGAAAAATCTGGTTTTTTGCTCTTACGCTTCCTACAATCACACAAGGAATACTTTTGTGGTTGCAACATTGTTGCCATCGTTCTTCCCAATTAACTTATGGCCGTAGTTAATGCCGCAATAGCATATTTGGCGCAAATTTAATTCCTACGTGCGTTACGGTGTTGACTATTCTAATGCAGGGAGACTCAGTTAAGCACTTAAATTAAAAAAATAACACAGTACAAATAAGAATAAAATAATTATCGTAATATCATCAATGAGATTAAGAATACCTTCGGCAGTTCCTGTATTTACAATTTTTTTAGAAGACTTCTCAGTCAATTTCTTAGCTTTCGTACATGCAGTACTTCGAGTTGGGACATTGATTTCATGGGTAATTTGTAGTTCCTGTCAACATTTCAAGCTATTAAATACCATAATATATCAGAATAAAAATATACTTCTTTATATTTCAACTAGATAAATGATAATTACTTACGAGTAAATAGTAAAAAGGGAGGAAATTTCTAATTTACGAGACTGGCAAGGTTGGGACACGAAATTCCCCACAATCGGAAGAATGGCCCATTAACTGTTGCTATATTACAGAACTACCAAGAGATAGATCTCGAACGTAAAGCTGGTAGATGCACTGGTTAATTCTTTATACAAAAACACATATAAAAAGTGACTAGAAGGGACTTAAAGCACAATTCCCAATTAGGACGCAAACCCACAGCACGAGTCCAGGTTTATGTGATAATTAAGTAGAGAGCTGTCAAAGTTTGTGAATAATGGGAGTCATTAGCAGAGTCTGCACCCCCTTCCAGGTGATATATCGCGATGACATGAGGAAGCGGTAAAAATAAAAACAACAGCCGATTAATTAATATTTTATAATGACATGCCTACTTAATTACTTTACAGTGTAATGAAATTAATGAAGCAATGCTAGGATGATGATTATATTTCGCAATTATATTCGTAAATCTACCATTATGCTAAACACAATCTCCCATGTTTTATTCATATGACCACGAAATTAAAATCCCGAAAATTATTACTTAGTCATAGTGAAATTTTGTAACATAATTACAGGAAAAAGAACTTACTGCAATGTTCACTTTATAGTGACGTTCAACTGTGGCTACAATAGCCACTTGTTTTAAAATATCCAATCTATTAGAACTACTTACAACCTTGTTATTTAAAACAAAGACAGATTATAATGTTGGTAAAATAGAGCCATTTTGAGTTATATGTGTTTAAAGTGCGGTAACGCCTTGTAAATATAAAAATTGTACAAAGATAAAATCAATTATATTTCGACAAACTTATTGTCATCTTCAGTAAATTATTTTAAAACTTAAAATCATAGCCACATCAAATCAACATGATATGCGGTTATACAGCTTTGACGTGGTTATAATTTTAATTTTCTAAGTGGTTCACTGAAAACGACAAGTTCGTCAAAATATGCTATTTTTATTTTTAACTGTTTACAATTTTTACATTGGTAAGACGAAGTTAACGCATTTTAAAGTCAGATTCTCAAACATTAAAAGCGGAAGACAAATACAGACGAAATAGAAAATGACAACTATAGAGCTAAGTTATTGTTGATATTATTATTATTATTATTATTATTATTATTATTATTATTATTACTATCATTGTATTATGATTTTATTTATCAAGCATTTAAAAATCTTACATAAGCAACGATACTCTGTTTGGAAGCCCCAGAAGGCTGCAATAAATTTATATCTTAAGTTATAGTAGAAGAGAACAGATTTTTTTTCGATTATATACAAACACAGTGTCTAAACTAAATACAGTTAAACAATTTCTAAAAAAGAAAGGATTTAAGAAGGGAGTTCAAAATACTAAAAAAGCTAAAAAAAAAATAAATAACCAAAACCCATGAAAGCATTACAACAATTACCTTTCTGAGCAGTATTACCTAGTGGTTTTAACGTAGTCAAAGTACGGTCGTTCACGTAGCCTTTTTTAATTACATTTGCCTATGTTTTTAATATAATTTAAAATGAAATAAAATATGGTCAAAAGTTTTCTTCTGTTTCTTGATATGGGTAAATAATTATCTTCCGGAACTGATTTTAAAACGAAAAAGTAAGCGTTTACATGTTTGATTCGGTTCACTGTGAACTTGGACATCTTCCGTAAAATACTTGCATAACCTATAGGCTAATGTGAGCATGGATTTTGACATTTTCTTGGTTTATTTATTTTGTTGCACTGCAAGTGGGCCAACAGCCCAGTGGCAGTGTTGAAAATAAATGCCGACATACATACAATTGCATACATTATGGTACAAGTTTTGAAGCAAATGAATAGAATTCAAGGCTGACATTGCTAGAAAAAATAAAAATTATATGTTGAAACCTCAAATGACTGGGAATGCAATCTGGTTTATAAAAAAAGAACATTTAGGTGTTTCGGTAGAACCCGATGGGGACAAGGGGACCTGACTCCAAAAATCAGAGCTAATCCGGCCAAATTTGGTCACTTTACCTCATTTTTTTTTCCTTCCTGTCATCTAGATTATGAACCATCCACTTAAATATAAAGGCCTTTAAAGAATCAGTTGCTTGGAAGTACCCGCAGTGTACAGACGTGTGCGCTACCAGCTCCTCTGTGCATACCACTATAGTTCTGTATTACGTAATAGTGCTTGTGTGTGCCTTCAAGTATTCTTAAGTCTTTCCTGATAGATACATAAAGAAGTAAGACATAATATGGCAGTAGAGAGAAAAAACACGATAGTGATCAGTTTTGTGGACAGGGAATCTCCTCGACCGACTGCATTCGAAATTCACGAATGGATACATGATACATTACGACTTAAGGAAGATGACGTGGATCTTATACAACTCAACGGTATTACCAGACAGGTATTTATAAAGTGCAATACAGAAAAATTAGTTCAAAAGATAATAGACGAAACTCAAGGCGAGTCACTGTTTCTTCATAGTAATGGTCAGAGAAGTAAAGTGGTTATTGTTAACGCAGGCCTAGGCACTCGCCTAGTAAAGGTGTACAATCTGCCAATTGAAGTCACGAATAATCATGTTTCTAATGCCTTGACAAAATACGGCAAAATCATGTCCATTACCACGGACACTTGGGGTGACAAATTTCGATATAAAGTTAGTAACGGGGTTCGAACAGTGAAGATTATATTGAAATCTCATATCCCGTCCTTCTTGGATATGGCCGGACATAGGTCTTTTATTTCTTATGATGGTCAACCGATCACATGTTCCCTGTGCCATAAAACAGGACACATAAGAAACGAATGCCCGGACCGGAGAATCCCGATACAAACCCCACGAGAGGAGGAAGGGGTGAATTGGTCTCGGTTAGTTCAAGGTGTACTTCCCAAAAGACGAGTGCCACTCGTAACAGCTAATAAGGAAAAAGAGGTTCCTGCATTACATGATGATGAGCCAATAAAGAAAGCGACCCCAGTGGACCAGGCTGGAATTTTGGACCAAGCAGTGGATGAGGATCAAGAAGTAGATATGGATTCAGATGTAGATAAGGCCCAAGAAGTAGATATGGCTCAAGGAATAGAGAAAGACCATGACGTAGATAAGGGAAAACCGCATACAGCGGTCAATCCTGGCCCTCCTATTGCCACGTGTTGTAATACCGCTAGCATAGAAACATTGGACACTAATACGTCCTCCTTTGACGTTAGTGTAGAAGAAGAAGCATTCAAACCACATGAACAACATCCTGAACACATGATGCCTACAAGTTCCGATGAAAACACAAACCAATGTCACCCACCGCTTGCGGATGAAACAACAGAAGGGAGTCACGCTGAAAACCCGGACGGGATACAGATCCGCCCATACAAGAAAACAAAACCTAGTCCACGAGATCCACGGTTGGAGAAACGGAAAAATGTAGCTTCTGACCAGAGACCCAGCAAAGTATATGTAGTTAATGATGCCGATAAACTACCTACTGATGATGTCCAGACTATTTAACAAAACATGCGGTTATAGTGCCGGGTTATTAATAGCCCTTCTTCTTTGTTGGATGACCTATGTCAAGGTTTACGCAACCGTCAACGTAAATTGTTTGCGTAATGTTAGTAAACAACAACTGCTTAGGAATTATATATATGGCTATGACATAGATGTATTGTTTTTGCAAGAAGTTAATGTGGAAGAGTTGGACTTTTTTGGACCCGTCTATTCATACATAACCAATGTCGGAGAAGAAGGAAGAGGAACAGCTATAGTGTACAAAAATGGCATAACCATACAACATACTGAAAAACATCCGAGTGGAAGAATAATTACAGCATTAACCGCAGATGGCACGTTATTCACCAATGTTTACCTTCACTCCGGTACCAATAAGAAGGTCTTACGTGAAGAATTCATATCGACAGAACTACCGTATTACTTACGACATAATTATGATGTTTTAATCCTAGGTGGTGATTTTAATAATACTTTGCATAGCAAAGACGCTACTACAGGTCATATTCCTTCCCCCAGTTTACAGAGACTTTATGACGACTTGCGCCTTAACGACGCATGGGAAATTAAGCACGGTAGTAATGTTCAGTTTACATACCATAGGCCTAACTATGCCTCCCGACTAGATAGAATTTATATCAATAACCGACACCGCAAACTCATACAACAGGCACAAGTTATTCCAGTGGCATTTAGTGACCATCATAGTTTACTGATAAAACTTTCGGCAGCTAACAAAGTACCTACCTACGGCTGGGGATATTGGAAGCTCAACGACTCACTCCTGGATGATTTACATATTCAGGACAAGTTTAAGAGTAAGTTTGAATACCTTCAGAACAGAGAACAATCTTCGACTCTTACCGACCTTCAACGATGGCTGTTAACTTATAAACCGGGCATACAATCCTTCTACAAAATGAAAGGCAGAATTAAAGCACAAGAAAGAAAAAATATGACACACCATTATTATCAAGTTTTGCATGACTTATATGCTCAGCAAAAAGAAGGAAAGGAAGTCACCAAACATATCAATGCAATTAAACTCAGAATCCGAAAGACACAAGAACATATCATGGAAGGTGTGAAAACCAGATCGCGGTTACATAATATTCAAGAAGATGAAAAGACTGCACTCTACCACGTTGCTTCGGAAAAAAGGAAAGGACATAACAAATACATCACTGCATTGACTACAACCAGCGGAAATACAGTGCAACAGCTCGATGGTATTCTACACGAAACTGAAAAATACTACACGCATTTATACCAGAGAAAACAAACATTGAATTCCTCTCAAGAAATCCTTCTGAAATCCATTGATACTGCATTAATGCCGGATGAATGCGAAGTCCTGAATTCACCTATTTCAGTACATGAACTTAAGACTGCAGTTTTTACGGCAAGTAGTAAATCTGCCCCTGGACCAGATGGAATTGGATATACTTTTTACAAGAAAAACTGGGACATAGTCCAAGTCCCATTACTCCGGATAATGAACTCTGCCTTTAATACTCCTGCGGGAAAAAGCCTATTCGGGTTCAATGAAGGAATCGTCACACTGATACCGAAAAAGAAAAACCCGACAACCTTACATGACTATAGACCCATCACTCTATTGAATGCAGATTTCCAAATTTTCATGAAAATTATTGCCAATAGGATGCGGCCATTTCTCCCGAATCTGATTGGTATTGAACAGACTTGTGGGATTCCTGAGCGGAAAATTACACATAATCTGACAGCAATTCGAGATACAATAATTCATTTTTCCACTAATAGTACCGAACAGGCAGCAATTTTATCACTCGACTTTGAGAAAGCCTTCGATAATATTGATCATACATACATGTTCAGTGTACTAGACAAATTGAGGTTTCCTGCACTGATTACGACAGCAATAAAGTTGGCATACTCAGCTGCATATTCTCGTGTTCTTATTAATGGATATTTTACTAAACCAATCTTAATAGAAAGTGCAATCCGCCAAGGCTGTCCATTATCAATGCTCCTTTATTCGATATGCAGTGAACCTCTAATGAACTTATTACGGAAAAGGTTATTTCATGAACCTAACCTAGATAGACTTTTCTCCATCCGTGCCTATGCGGATGATGTCGTAGTTTTACTACGCACTCGGGAACAGACTGAAGAACTGCCGAAATTATTACAGATATACGAACAAGCCACATCAGCGAAAATTAATTACTCCAAATCTGCATTGCTCCCACTCGGAAAATGGCCACTTGATCTGACACCTGTCAACGTCCCAAGTAAAACCACAATAAAAATCCTTGGAATGACACTACAAGCTGAACCTATGGCAATGATAGAAACAAACGGGATAACTCTCTTAAACACTACCCGCAGTGCCATAAACAAAAACTTAAGTCGCAATTTGAATATCCTACAGAAAATATGGCACATTAATACAATATTACTATCGAAATTATGGTATTTAGGACAAATCATTCCGCTTCCAGAACACATTGGTCAACGCCTGGAATTAGCCATAAATTATTATTTATGGAGTGGTCACCTCTATAAAATTGCTAAAAATCAGTTACGACAACCTATTGAAGCTGGAGGACTAGGATTAATAGCAATTAAGGAGAAATGTCAGGCACTACTTATAAAAACATTTTTAGAAATACAAGATGAAGAGCAATGGCAACACACTATCAGACATCCCGTTTTTGCTCGAATAGCCCATTGTCTTCCTACTCTACCACACGCAATACTAGAAGATCGCAGAACAAAAATAATATATACGCATCTTCTTGCAGATCAACATAAAACTCCTACTATAATGATCAAACATCCTAACATGCATTGGAACAATATTTGGCGTGCCTTTAAATATCCGAATATACCTACAGACTGGAAAACAATGACTTACAAGGTTATTAATGACATAATACCTACCGAAGGAAAGAAATTTCGGCACAATATAACGACGTCGCCCCTTTGCAAAATATGTGGGCAAATAGATACCTTATCTCACCGACTGACTAAATGCTATCCAGACATATGGAAGTGGATGGAAGATAAGATAAATCGAGTCACCCATTCTCACAACCCCAACGACAGTCGTCGGATAATTTTGAATCTCGACATAAAGATAAGACGTCACCTATTTGCCCAAACATGGATCGTCATGGGATACCATCATTACATGCTGACGCACAAGACTCCTACATTACGGAATTTTCAGGCAGTGCTTCGAGATGAACGAAAGCGATTACAATCGAAGAAGAAAGATAAACTACTACTGTTACGGAGAGATATAGATGTCATTGACTTCTAAGGCTTTCAGAAAATGTCAACAAGTTATGGAATGTGCAGGTAACGTGGCTCAGCCGGCTCCCTCATGTACTGTACACTCTTCTGATACCCTGCATTTGATGGTAGCTTGTTACCATTACAGATAGTTGAGTCGCTGTTCCATATTTTCTGGACTGTTGGATATTGGAACATTATTCCTGTGTGCACCTACGGTCTCATCCTCCGACATTTAGTGGTCCTGTGCAGAAACAGTGTTTCTTGAAGTAGAAGTGGAAGTGAATATGCAACAGAAACATAAGTGATTATTCATAGCGAGAGGACAGAGTTTTCTGCTAGTGATTTCAGTTTGTATAGGAGATTGTAATTTTATTTTCAATGTTTGTATTTACTTAAAATATATATATATTAAAAAAAAAAAAAAAAAAAAAAAAATGGAGTATCTGTTGTATTACTCTAGTTAAATGGGTTTCATTACAGTTATGCGGAAATCAGCGTTAAGTATTAGTATTCTGCTAACCCATTCAGGTTAATAATTTTAAAAAAATGATACGCCTTAGAAGGAAAGAGACTTGACTTGCTTAGACTTCGGCCAGAGAAAAGAGTTACTTGTAGGGTAGGCTACTGATTATACAGGTGAAGTAGTTTAAATGTCTGCCAAAGTGAGGAAGATTAATATGGAATTGGGTGTGCTGCTGGGCTTTTAATGTGTAAATACGAGTTTTGTTACTCGGCGCGGCGGAAACTTCTTTCTTCTCGTGGACTCTTAGAAAACGTGACAAATGTCTGCGGGGCGTGGTTGTGAGTTTCAAAAGCCTAACAATAGCTGTTTCTACGGCATTATTCCCTGCAATACATTGTAATAATCACCCACATAAACACAGCAATAATAATAATAATAATAATAATAATAATAATAATAATAATAATAATAATAATAATAATAATAATAATAAAAGTGTGCGTGGAACGCCACGCGACAAAAGTGAAATTTGTTTAATTTTTGGACTTTTAATATCAGGTTTTTACACTTTTTTAATTTTAGATTTTGGAATTTTTAATTTTTGATCTTAAAATTTTTAATTTTGGGATTTTAGATTTTTTAATGTTTTATTTTTTGGATTTTTTAATTTAAGATTTTTGAATTTTTAATTTTGGATTTTAGATTTTTATTTTTTAGTTATGGATTTTTAAATTTGTTTAATTTTGAATTTTTTGATTTTTTTAAATTTTGGATACTTGGATAATTTAATTTTGGATTTTTATTTGTTTAAATTTTGGATTTTGGCCTTTTTAATTTTGGATCTTTGAATTTTTTAATTTTGGATTTTTTAAATTTGCGTTCTTTGAATATTTGAATATTTAATTTTGGTTTTGCGAGTTTTAAATTTTTTTAATTTAAAATTTTTGGATTTTTAATTTAATTTTTGGGTTTTTTTTAATTTTGGATAAGCCTAATCATTGAGTTGGCTTTTTTCTGTGCAGTCCGTTGCGTCACACCTCACTAATCTCGTGACGATTTTCAGCGTTACACTAATTTCGTGACGATTTTCAGCGTTACACAAGCTCTCGATTTACCCCTACCGCGGCTAAAGAAGTTTCACTTCAAATACTGTATGGATCTTCGCTACTGTTATACTATACTATGGTAATACGACGGAAAAGTGTTTAGAAGTTTAAACCTTAAAAGCATGTGACTCAATTTCTCACAAAGTATACAAATTCGTGCCGGACTGCACAGAAAACATTTAACACAATGATTAGGCTCATAGTTCGGGAGCTCGGCTGTTCTCTCTCACACACACACACACAGACATGTTTCCGAAAAGAGTATGTTTGGATTCAGGGGACTTCAAAACGTATATTTATGTTAAAAACTCAACTTCGAAGTAAGGAATCTAAAATAGTACTTCCTCTACCTAGAGGAGTACCTATGGTACGGGTAGAGGAAGTAAAAATAGTATTATAATTTTGTTTTTAAATTTTAAATATATATTGAGAAATTTTACTTTTTGTCCTAGAACATGGCCTCTGAAAACCACTGATCATTGATCTTGAATATTGTAAATTGAAGATGTGTCTTCTAAGACACTCCTTACATTTTACTTATTTCTTATAGAGCACAATCTAGTTTTTAGGTCAATAATGCATATTTATTCCTGCCAATTCAGGAGATTTTTAGGTAATAAAAACCCCATCCCTACCTAATAATGTAAGTTTTCGGATGGTAGGCCCTGTCCTACAAGAGATGTAGCGCCGTGGGTATAGTTTACTTTAAAATAATTGAGATAACAGATACGAAGGAAAATTTCTTAACGACAGCGCCTGGATCAGCATTTCCCGACAACTTCTCGGACATACGAGTACTGCGTGTAGCCTAGATGAGGTTCTCAGGCGCTTGTGAACTGATAATTCAAGTTTATTCTACTCCGAAGTAATGAGAGTGATTTTCTAAACTATTTGGACTAGAAACTTGAAATTTTGTACACTTAAAGTAAACATTAACAGATGTTGAATTTTCAAATTCCATTTTGATTTCTCAATTTATTTTTGAGCTATAATTAAATAAATATTTTTTTTTTAAATAAAAATTGAAATCTATCTCCTCCGACAGATATAAAAAAATGGTTCTGAATGTTTTATGTGAGATTCTATGATGCTTGCTTAATAGATCCAATGATTCAGATTTTTTATATTATTTATACTTTTTGTTTAAAAAAATATTTTACCCAGAGAAATAAAAAGTTGATAAAAAATTGATATATTTTTATGTAAAGTATTAATTTAAAAAAACTTAGACCCATACCAAAAATCTGATTAGACATTTTATTGTACACATCACAAAGTAGACACTGAAAAAAATTCATAGCTGTATCTATATTTTTATGGGAGAAGATAGATTTTGAATGTGGCAAATTAACATGAAAATTGAAACTGAGAAAACAAGAGATTAAAGTTTACATTCACTCAGAGTAAAAACTTAGCATCTTCTGTACCTATAAATAAACCTTTATAACTATAAGCTTTATAATTACACTGAACTATCATTAAATATGAATGGAGCCCTACACAACACTTATATTATATATTTTACACCTAAATACACTATAATAAATACGACTAGGTAACAAAGGATAGCACGAGGATTACGTGCAGCACTTTAAAAATGGCATCAGAAACACCTCTTCCATGCGCCCAAATGGCATAAAATTTTGGACAGATATACTTTAGAGCAGGTATGGGCAACCTTTGGAAAGATGCGGGCTAAACTTTACAATATTTATGAAGTCGCGGGCCGTAGATAATAGGTAGTTGTGAAAAAAGAATCATGATACGGTTTTTTATATTTATAAAGTATAATGTTAAAGATACATGAATGAGAACCATATCGAACTGATTAGACATTTACTTACAATCAGCAGAAATTAATGAGAAGCTTGAGCTTGAACTTGAGAAACAAGATAATCAATGTTGGCATCAATCCCACTAATACACAAGCGTAGAGTGTTATCCAAATTTTCATCTGTAAGTTTGGTTCGATACTTTGATTTAGGCCTATTGCAGCATTTTTCTAGCGCTGACCGGAAGGAACACCCTCGTAGTTCAGGCTTTTGTTTCCCCCTCTCACTCTCTAGTTAGCGAGAACAGAAAATATTTACTTTTTCGAGCGCGAATTTAAAATGTTCCGCGGGCCGGATCTAAAGTCGGAGCGGGCCGGGCGTTGCCCATATATGCTTTAGAGTATGCTTGATTTTTTTACCCTAAAATAAAAAAATCCCATTTTTTGACCAAAATAGCAAAATCAACACTTCTGTCCTCCTTTAACGACAGCGCCTGGGTCGCCATTTCCCGACAATTTCTCGGACATACGTGTACTGCGTGTAGCCTAGATGAGGTTCTCAGGCGCGAGTGAATTGATAATGCAAGATTATTCTACTCAGCGTGTCTTTTGTTCACAATTCTGGCGCTTAATTTAGAGTCTAAAAATCTTTCAGAACTTAATTTTTATATTAACATAAGCAGTCAGTCAGTAAAAACCATCAATGGGCTCTGGGTTCAAGATGGATGAGGAAAATGTCTGTGAACCACTTAGTTCCTACACGAGAATAAAAATCCTCACATTTTACATGAGTCTAAATCTGTTAATCTTATATCTCTTTTTTATACAATGTTTTGACGTGACGAATTTATATGTCAGTAGCAGTAAATAAAAGGAGTTAATAGACTTCGGGTGCTATATCACATAGTAAAAATTTCATATTAATAGGAAAAACGGAAAAGCCTTTCTATACAATGTACCTTTTCTCATGACTGGTATCTATTGCAATACGTAGATTTTTCTCGAAATCTACCTAAAAAAAATAGAATTGGATTTTATTTTCCACATGTAGCCTACACCTTATGTATAAAAATTATATTATATTGATATATAAATAATTTACATCTTTTTTTAACAGGTCGCTTCTTCTAACATTTACAAGCCATGATAATCACGTTTGCAATTTAATTTCACAAATAACTGTTTTTGCTTACCTCTCAGGATCTTTAGAGCACCTGAAGAAAGATAAATCGGGGGAATTCCTTTGGCTGTTGGTGCAGTTCATAGCACCACAAGAATTTCCATAAAATATTATCGACGTTTTTCATAAGAAACACATGTAACAGATTGTGTTGCCTCTTGCTCACCGCTGCGAGCGCTGCAGTCGCGCCGGTTGAAAAAAACTGTATGGAGCTTCGCTACTGTTATACTATACTGTGCCATTGTACTAGTACACTAGAGAACACTGGCTTTGCTCGTGATTTTGAACATGTGCAAAATTCCAAAATTTAGAATTACTCTTAGAAGAGACCATTATGGATCACGTTTTCTGTGTTTTATACAATTAAAAATAGATATAATGTAAAATAATACAAAGAGCTCCCAACTAAGAGTTATGGAGACAAGGAGGGTTCCTAGAGTTCACCGGTTTTTTTAGGCAAAATGCTTAGGCTACCGTCTTGTTTACCCTTAGAGTAAAACTTACCCAAAATGATATTCATCCTATGTGGTTTGCATTCTTAAGTTCCAGGAAGTGCTGAACACAATAAGTATTTAGCTAGTTCAAGCTGAAGTAATAAATTAGTAACGGAATATAAATTCATTTTCCATATGAATAATAATTCCTGTGCTTTGAACCTAGAAGTAGCGTAGATTGCAATGAAAAGACATAAATAAACCAGTATGAAGGAGTAAATTAATTCGATAAATAATGGAGTAATTAGTAATTGCGACTGTTTACGCCAACGCTAATGGATGTTTCATTTAAAAAGCTACCTTCGTTAACTAATTAAAAACAAATTCATCATCCCCTCCGGAGAAACAGTGTTTTCGCAGGTAGTAACCACGCGCTCCCATCCGCCTGGGCATACTAATCCCAAAGAGCTCGAGAATAAAGGCTAGTGGCCAGAGATCTAATTGCAGGCCTAGGTCCCTAAGGATTTTCCCTTACCCCGATGTACATTTCAGTTTAACATATCTATTTGGAGATAAAACTATTCCACATTATAAACAACACAATGTTAATTAATATGTTTCTGTAATCTATTCACTCTTCTTTAATGGCTCTTACCAACCAATGCCTTTACGAGAGGGATCACACGTACACATGTCTTTGTACATACATATCAGGCGATGGGCTTATATATATATATATATATATATATATATATATATATACATACAAAGAAGCCTATTGATATTGGAAAAAATCGATTGACCGGCACTGGAGTAATGCCCAATTTAGTGCCTACTTTATGGTAATATATTAGAAAGAATTTATCAAATGCAAATCAGTTTTCATGACGTACTTAGTGTTTTACAGTGTTCGTATACGGCTTTGGAAGTTGCTTTGAGAAAAAACACTACCAACATATTCCTTCACATAATATGCTTATCTAACTTTATACTTTTTTTTTCGTTCTTCCGTAATCCCTGCTTAGTGAATCGATCTGGAGCTTAACTCGGAAATCGATTAAAAAAGTAACTTATTTTCTGCATATCATAATTGCAATTATCTCTGACTAAAAAAAAAGCATTCTGACACTTTGTTACACCAGTTTACCTGATTTTTATTTATGAAGTGTTAAAAGCGAGATTTTACTTAGCAAGTAGGAATGATTGCGAAACAAGTGTAGAATAAAATTGCTTTGATCATGCTTGTCATACACTATTTTTTTGGCAGTCGTCAATATTTATAGACAAATTATGGATTATGGTTAGATCCTTTTATCTAATTCGAATCTTTGATGATCAGCGCGGCTGTGATGGTCGCTTGTTTCTACTTAGTACATAAACACATAAACAACATAAAACAGTCGTACGTCAATAGTAACATGAATATGGCTTACTGATATACACACACAAACTGATCAAACGAGTATAAATAAAGCCGAATTAATTGTTAAAAGGTATAATAATAATAATAATAATAATAATAATAATAATAATAATAATAATAATAATAATAATAATAATAATACTTACACAAAAACTAACGGATGTCTAAAAATTAGTTTATGATAAACATAGTAAAATGCAAGAATAGATTTACAACAGTTGACTGTGTAGGGAGAATTTGTGAAGCAATCAAAGCTGGTGATCCTGGAGTGTTATAATTTTATAACACTCAGTGGCATAATTTTCTCCTATAAATTAATGTCATCTACCTTTTAAAGGGACTCTATTATCTTCGAGTATCTAAAAAAAATATGTTCTAACTTTGTAGACATTTATTTTTTAGCTTGATCCTGGAGTGTTATAATTTTATAACACTCAGTGGCATAATTTTCTCCTTTAAATTAATGCCATCTACCATTTAAAGGGATTATTTTACATTCGAATATCTAAAAAATATATTTTCTAACTTTGTATACATTCATTTTATAGCTGTTTAATAAATTTTCATTCCTCAATAGTGAAAACATCATACCATTTCAAGTTTGATTGACTAACAAAATTATTATTATTAGTATTACCATAATTAATACTATTATTTGGATTATTGTTATCATTTTACAATTATTACCTATGGTACGACTAGAGAAAGTAATAAATACTCAAGAATAAATTTAGGTCTAATCAAAGAAGTGTGAATACTATTGTTCCTATTAAAAATATCCTCTTTCATTATTCGCTTCCAGGTGAATAGAAAGAACTCTCGGAAAACTAGACAAATCGAGATGATAGGCAGAATTGCCAACATAACTAAGCGAAGTACTCACGAGATTCTGATGCAATATATTGTTTGGATGGTTCTCGCTGGGTGGATGACAAAATGGAGCACAGCTGCTGATAGCCTTCGGAAAATTATTCACGCAACCAGGCGGATTCGCATCGCGTGTCACTTGTTTCCGATAATGATCCGATCTCGATTTCAAGCTCCCTCTAATAGTAGTTTTGTTAATTCACGGCAATCCTCATTATTACAATATGCCCGTACAATTTAGGCCACCTAAAGCTACTATGATTTACTGTTTCGTAATAATTACTGTCATACTGGCCCATTAGTCAAACGTAGAAAGGTTCAAATTCTGTCAAATGGCACCTTCGAAATTAAAACTAAAGAAGCACTTTTAAAACTACTCGTATTTATATGATGTTAAAATTGTTAAAAGTTCATACTCAACTCTGCACTGGTCGCTCGGCGTCTGAGACATCACAATATATTCTTTAGCTTATTAGTTATTGCTAAGAAACCCCATGGATGAGGTTAGACTGGTCTTTTCTTATGGCTGGGATCTGGGATCGTATCTCGGTGGATCTATGTGGAATTTGTGGTGGACATGGGGTCTTGGCAAAATTTTTCAGGATAATTCTGTTTCCCATTGCTCCATTCATCACAATAGAATCACTCGGTTGAAACAGTAGAATTATTATTATTGTTATTATTATTACTACTACTACCACAAAGGAACGTGTAAGCCCCTTATAATGGTTTATTTCAATTATCTACTTACTGGTAACAGACCAGGATTTTACAGCCCGCCGGTGCTAGTGTGTCTAACGGCGGTATTAAGCTATTAGTAGGAAAGTGTAATTACCGTCCGAGGTTTCCTATACCTTATGCAATACATACATTATGATGATGATTATTATTATTATTATTATTATTATTATTATTATTATTATTATTATACTGATTAAACATATTTTCGTAAATACTTATTACCGTGACATCTCTTCCACAAACTTAGGTTACAGCCCACCCTCTTGAATAACACGACTTTTTGTAAGTCAAAGGCAATTGAATATACACTCAAGTAATGCGGGCAGTTACTTTATATCAGTATGAGAAAATTGCAAAATCCCCGGGAAGAGAAGCTCATGTGTGTGTTTCACATCGGAAATTTTTAAACACCAGTAAATATATCTCTTGGTTACCTCCATGGTGGTTAGTGTTGCTGACAAAGTGTTGGAGATCGTGATTCCTTGTACTACCTGTAATTTTTATAAGGCAAGGAGGTCTAGTACGGTTTGCACTCAGCCTAATGAGGAGCTACTTGATAAATAATTAGCGACTTGGTCAAAGGAACATCAGTAAACACTGTGGCCATATATATTCTTAAACTGCTAATGAATATGAAAAATTGAGATAGGCTATATGATGATCAGATGGTACGCAATGTCCTTCCATGGGATAAGCTACACAGGTTTAGTTAAAGGTGTATATTTTAAATCTTTTCTTGAGTTCAACACAAATATTACTCTTCACTTAAAATCTCCTTGACATCTTTGGATTTTATTGTGTTTCTCATTAAGATAGCCTTAAGAAGAAATATTTTTACGTCAAACATCATCTACTTTTACAATTTCTCGCACATAACATTACAGAATAGTTGTTTTTCTTTAGAGGCATATTATAAAATTCTGGTGCCTGGAATAAAGTATTAATCCCTGCACGTTTTCCATTCATCCCTTACGGGAGCCGGGCTCGCCCTCATTTCTGCTAGGTCACACCCCGCTGCCAGTATCTACTCAGAGCGGCTGGTGGTTCATCCTTTAGCATTTTAAGAACCTTGGTTCCAAATACGGATACAGTAACGAGAAGAGATTGTATGCAGGAGATGACTGGGGGTGAGGGTAGAGAGGAAACAAAACAGGATTTTGACAGGCCTACATACATAAGTGATGAAGTGCAAGTGGAGGGTCTGTTAATATTTTATTTCATGTAATTGATTCCATCGGTCCTTCGCGAGAAACATTATACCCATCTGAAATATTCACTCTGCCTGCAGGATAAATCAATCATTCACCGAAACACAGTATCCTGCCCCAGTCATTTCTACAAGCCTCGTCAAAACAATATATATAATGATGGAAATAATTCAAATAATCTTAGCAATTAAAATAGTTATAGTGGAATTAATAAAATGATAATTTGGAACAAAAACAAATATTTTGGTTCCTTCCAGACCCTGATGCTGGAGGAAAGAAGAATCCAGGAACGTGCAGAAGTTACAGCAAAAGATCGGAAATATTGGATGCTCTTTGGATAGGTATTGAAAGCAGAGAATCATGTTGTGATCTGATATTTAGAAAGTGATTTCAAGAAAAATACTGAATACGATTATCCAGGTAGGCCTAATAGGAAGTAGAGGATTGGAAGATTTGATAAAGAAGAAAAAGGGAGTGCATTTAACCAGATAGTCGTATCCATTATGACAATTTGAAAAGGTGAAGAAGTTAAGTAAATAGTGTTCCCTATACAGACCATGGAGGCCCTTAGGGTTCTAGGAGATTGAGGATTCCAGATATTTTAGACATTCGACACCTAATGCCTTATACAAAAGGAAAAGTAGTAACAACGAATGAAAGGCGTCAGCATTATTCGTGTTATAGGCCTATCTTTTGAAAAAATCTGGATTAATGAATTTCGTTTGGACACATTTTTCCTCCTCTGCTAAGTTATACACAGATGTACAGACATTCCCACCCACCCAGTTTCTTTTTCCAAATTATGAAAATAGTATCTTTTGGATCTTTAACCATATGTTTCTGATGAGAATCCGATATCGAATGGGAACTATTAATACGAGATGAAAAACTAAAATCATAAACTATATTAAAGAAAACATAAAGGACTATATCATGACCTTGTTTCACCAATAATTATTTTACCAACATTACGAAAAGACAAAATAAAAAATTATCAACAAAATTCGTAGGTCGTGTTTCGTTCGAACATTGAATAATAATGTGCCAGCAAGAGAAAAGATTGAGCTTATGCTTTGATTATTCTGTAAGCAGAAGATGATCATTTGATGAAACATCGTAAAGAGGCAATTTCTCAGGTTTACGAACCCCCGTTTTTCTTCCGTTTTATCACAAGCCTTTTTACGATCTCGCAGACTGTAGATTTCATAACCCTATTCGCTTATACACTGGCTAGTGTACTTGCACCTGCTAACAAATTTAATTTTTTTTACCTCTTTCTTTAACATCACATAGTATTTGAAAATTTTTCTTTTTTGCTTTATGTTCGTGACTGCACTTGATTTAAAGGACGCTTTTATACAAAAATAATTGTGAAATATTGTTGTTTTATTATGTTGAATCTTGCCCTTAGGAACAGAAAATTAAATACGGGAAAGACATAAAAAGCAAGTATTCATAAAAACCCAAATTCAACATTCATATAAAAAAGGTCTCTATGAAGCGTATTAGAATGGAATCGAATCTATTCGAATCCTTGTCCACACTGTGCACGGAGCATGGGCATCTTGGTGGAGGTTCCATTTACCAAAGAGTAATTTAGTTACACTTATTTGGATATAGAGGACAGACTTAAAAGTGGTATTAAAAACTCTTTCATGAAGTATTAATAACAATAGTAATAATAACAACAACAATAATAGCAATAGTAATAATGTCAATCCTGTGACAATTATTGCAGACCTCGGTGGTGCAGAAATAGCGTGCCCGGCGATGCAACTATGGTTGCAGAGTTGATGGATTTCAGGACAAAAAATCGTGGGCATGAAGTCTTCCGGAGGGACGATAAGCCATGGGTTCCATCTCAGAGATTTAAGGCACGTTAAAGAACTCCAAGCCTGAATAATCAGTCTTTGGACAAAGTTCCCCGGCCTTTTCACGTCCAAGAAATATTTTAATTTCTGCTAGATGTCATTTTATTTTATACCTAAAGCTTTAAAATTATATGGAACATCTAAGAGAAAATAACGTTCGAAGCCATTTTGCAGGAATGTTTCTTTACTATACAGGTATAGTCTATATGAAATTATCAAAATAAGATGATTCATGTACGATCTAAAAATTAAGAAAATCTTTTCGAAAATCTTGTTCCTGCATGTTATGAATTTTGATGGATTAGTAAATATTTACACCTAATACCGTGTTATGGGACATTTTCTAGATTCAAGTTAATTTAATGCAGAAGAAAATTTAACACACAAGGAATGTGTCCTAATGTTATACTGTATTTTATTACATCTTATTCATAATGATGCTGTTTATAATGCATTCCTTCATATTACAGTATACCATTTTCACATATTTTTGCATTTAAAATCCTTAAAAGTAAACGAAAATACTATTCATAACCGTCAAAGAACTCATTCCCATTTATTTAACTTTCACAGAATAATAATTAAGCAATAAGAGCATTTATCGGCCTAACGCAAATACAAATAATTAATTTAAACAGCATGGCTGCGTTCACTAATTCAGAAGAAAAGTTGTAGACTTTATTAATTAAGCAGTCTATTTATTAACAAAGTACGTTCTTTGTGAGGAAACTTCACAACGAAGCTAAACATCCGAAGTCGGTGCTGTGAAGCACTAGTGAGAGACAACGAAAAAAACTAAAAATAAACTAAAGTGTTATTCGTCAGACCCTTTCAATAAATCACGAGTCTATATTTAAATTGACAGTTCTGAATGACGAACGAAACCAAAAAAACAATGGTTTTATTTTAACTCGAAGAGAATATAATAGCAAATGGCTAATGGATAACTAGCTATGATGCAAATTTATGAATCCAAGCAAATTGTGAAAATCGTGGAATTAAGGTGTTTAGTGAAGAATATTACAGTAAATGCAGTTTGCGAATAATAAATCTATTAATTTATAACTACAATATCCTATTCATTCTCCCCGAGCTCGGCAAATTCCGAAAGGTCAAACTGCTTCTCGTCCACTCCTAGATCTCTATCCATGGGGATGACTAAACAGCGACGGAAAAGGTTCTTGTGGGTACTCCCGTACCTCCACCATATGCCTTCCCATTGCTTGCCCCATCTTAAAAAAGAAATATATATATACATTATATTATGTATGTATATATATATATATATATATATATTATTCTTATTTGAAGATGTAAATTAGTTTTTAACTGTCTGCAGCCATTTAGCGGTCGTTCCAATCCGGAGCCTCGGATTCGATTCCCGGTAGATCGATTTTTTTGTATAAACCAGAGGACTGATATTAGAAGAGGTGTTAAATACGTGTTATATACCATTGAGGTCGATCAATAAAATGAAATGGTGACAAGATGTAAAACAGTGCAGTTTTGGTTTTAATTACTAAAACATCCAAACCAGCAAAAAAAGCTCTGAAGATGGTGGAAATACGCCGAAAGGCCTTGGCGAATTATAAAATAAAACATTGTTGAGTAGCTGGTATTACGTCTATTTTATTTTATTGGAAGAGGTGATTATGGTGTTAACTCTATATACTGGGTTCAATCCCAAACCACTCCGCAGTGATTAGGAAGAGAAGGCATATCTCACTGTGGACAGTGATTCTTTAATCTTTGCTGTCCCCTTGGTGTCTATCGACAAGAGTAGGTTAATGTCAGCACCAGGGTGTCACCTTCAGCATTCTTCAACGCAGCAAAATACTCCAGATAACATTACTATACATACCCCCTCCCCTCAACTCTCTACGCCTAACACTTGTTGCAGTTAGAGTAGGATTGTTTCCACAAAGTCTCTGGCCTTGAAGACTAACCCAGCCAGCGAACTTCTCGTTACGTCTCGTTACCAAGATGCGCGGATTCGCTGCGCGTAAGATCAGTGAGCTACTGTTGAGCACAGAGTAAAGATCATGCTGCACGTTGCCAGTGGTAGAAAATACTGTAATAGTTGAGTGGAGGGATAATGCCGCAGAGACAGAGACAGACAACACATGGAGTGGGATAGCCAATCAGGGTGCAGCTACCTCCCCTAGGCAGGAACTCTCCGAACGGTGAGACTCGCTCCTAAGGTAAAAACGTAAAAACCCAGAGACTTTGTGGAAGTAATCCTACTCTATATAGCTTACATCATCAAGTAAAGTTGCCCGCCGAAGTGGTGTATAACTCAAAAGTGGGCCGTACTTACCTCCATTTATCGCCTAAGTGCGGAACTCAAATGTGTAACATCAACGGGTTGACACTGGACATAAGATTTACAATAACAAGTTGTCTTCATTATTAAAAATATCCGTACCAATTCCACATTACGTCAAATAGATTAGAATATCAAGTATTTCCATTGTAGGGTCAGCACGATTCAGGCCTCCCGAAAAGAATACAAATTCTGAAGAAAAAATAAGTTAGATAAATGTTAAGGTATGTATTAAAAAAAATTCTAGAACTACAATCTGTTTTGTAAGGAAAAACATACACACACAAAATCCACACTTACACCACTGCTGTTTATTTGAGAAATATTTGAATCTGATAGAGATATCGATTTATCGAGATATCGATTCTTCTTCACAATGTAAAACAATAGATTTTATTATATCTTACATAAATATAACCTTGTCCAGTGACCAGACCTTTCTAACAGGCGTTCATTTATAAAAATATTTTTAATATTTGCAAAGGAAAAAGTAATAGGGAGATAATATATTAATATTTAATGTGTAAAATATTCAAATCATATTAACGTTATGCCTTACCTCCTAGCTTTCGATTGCGTGATCGACTCAAATCGGACCACTTTAAGCACTGCGTGGGGAAGTAAGCCTACTTTCACCTAGGGGTGGTGTTATAATTAAATCCAGCTGGGAATATATGAGCGAAAAATTTCACTTGACAAATTCCTTCTATAGCCTTTTCCTCTTACTGTTCGGCTGCTTGATGGAATATTTATGTTCATTTCTTCCCGGTGTCTTCATACGGCAGGATTAGTTTAATTTGTGAATGCTCTTAGGGAGGGACTGGAGAGTTTGTAAACCCGTAGAAGGGAGGAGGGAGGAGTTATTTGCTGACCGGAAACGTGCCGCGAATGCCAGCTCAAATAAATTGTCGATAAGCGAGCTAGCTGGAGGGCGAGTCTACATTCTTATCTCGACACAAAGTGTTCTCGAATCTGCCCCCTCTCCTTGCACTCACGGATTCTCGGGACAGGAATGCACTACGTCTCAAGAATTTGCATCCTTATCTGCAAATAATATCAACATATCGTACATAAAAGGAGTCAGTGTACTTCCTACAGGACTGTATTGTTACCTCTATTGCGATCCTTGCCGCATCCCACTCACCATAATACTTATCTGAATTGGTACAGTTGCTAAAATGAAATTCTGTATGTTGTCAGAATCATGGCAGTCTATAGTGGCAGTTTATTATGCACGGCCGCCTTATAAGACGTTGGTCAAGATGTTTGAACAAAGAATGCACTGATTCAAAATTACTGAACCATAGCTAAGGATCCTTTCCAAAAATAAATTTCATTTCCACTCATTGATGGGTTAACTTTGACTACTCTTTCCAAATGTAGCTGATAACAGAAATTCAATTTTAGCTTTATTAAAAACGCTTTTTTGAAGTCTCCTGTGTCCAAAAATACCATTGTGCGAAACAAGTCTATGTGTGTGCTTGTCTGTGTGGCTGTGTGCATGTCACCAGCGTAGGCCAAAAACGGGATCAAAATGAAGTTCTATATTCATTTTAAGTACCTGCTAGGACTGTAACACGTAGGATGTCGCATTCTCTTTCGCTTCCTAGCACTTCATAATTAATACATTCCTTTCTTCTTCTTTTTTTTCAAATTTTCTCAAAGACGGTTATTACTATTTGTTCTGATTTTATATTGTGACTGTTAAAACTAAGATCGAAGACTCGTTTTTGCTCGCGATTTACCTGAAAATGCGATTCTTGCAAACTTTCTTAAGTTCTAACATTACGCATACTTCTTTTAAGACCTGCTTTGAAGCATGGTTTTCGTTACAAGCTTTCTGACACTTCATAATATGCACATTGTGCACTACTTTCGTTCTATTACTATTCTTCGTACATATGTTTACCGCGCTTAGATTCTAAATTGTTAAGCACCGTTGAGCATGATCTATCAATTTACTTTGAAATTTCTAAATTGCTAGTAAGTTGGTCGAGAAAACAAAACAAAACTTTATCGTAAACAAAATTCTCACAATGATCACCCGTGAGTTAGTGAACGCCCCGGATAAATGTTATGGCTGATAGCGGGGATGATAACAAACATAGGATGTACGTGAATAAATTTCGGAGTTAATCCGGTTATGAAGCATTTGATACCCGATGACTATAAATAGTATTAAAAGAAATACCGTATAATCTCTTACTCTTTACAACTCTTTTTCTAAATATAACGCAATTTTCATGAAATGCCGAAAAATCAAACTTCAGCAAGCTAATGTTTGATTTTATTGTTTGTGGCAGTAGGCTATTCTTAATTTAGGAACAGGCAAGTCAAACGCTCTTTGTTGTAAAAACAGACATCTCTTCAATAGCGTCAAAATCCGTATGATACATGTTTCATGTAATAACGTGGAAATTTAAGACCGCAGGCCATGGTCCTGTATCTTCAAATAAATTTTAAGGCCTTAGTTCAATAATAGGAGTTCAATACAATGCTGAAATGTTGATCTTATTTTTAAATAACAACTTATCTATACTTTACCAAAGATTACTGCCTATGTTGGATATTGCTGTTTTAAGAAGAAAGAACTTATTACGGTAATAAAACCAAATGTTGTAACAATTTTAGAAAACCATCTCGTACTTGCTAAAATGATGAAACACGAAGGCTCTTCTAGTGACGTGTTAGAAAGGAAATGTTTTTGACACGAGTAATACATCACATGTGATGCTAACGTTATGAGCGCCAGGAATTCGACAAGAAACTACTCTAAACCCTTTTATACAAGTTTTATGCAAATGCAGGGACACAGAGGGCAGATAATCTGGGATTAACAAAGTTACGAACAATGCGTGCCTTCCTCTTCATTTTCCACAATCTGATGCAATTATTTCCAACTGCATTCATCTCTCAACATCACTATTTCCTCTCCTCTGCATGTTATCACGATAATAGGCGCTGCCTTGTCCCTGACCCAATAATGACAACAGTCGTCACATCATTTTTATTTTGCATGTTTTGTGCCCATCCGGAAGTATTCTCTTATTTCAGTTGGGCATATGAAACAAAAATTTAATACAATATCTTTCACATTATGTGTTGAATAATTATATAGGCTATTTAAATTACGTAACGTCAGGTCTCTGTAAACATGAGTATTAAATTATTATTTACTTCCAAAAAGCCATGAAAGGTAGACAGAAATCTATTTACTTATAAAATAAAAGCTCGTGAACCAATAGCCTAAATGTTTCAATGCAAATGCAAAAAAAAAAAAAAAAATGATATCAAGCGATCTGGATTTTTTTTTTTACATTATTACTTCCAAACAGCCATGAAAGGTAGACAGAAATCTATTTACTTATAAAATAAAAGCTCGTGAACCAATAGCCTAAATGTTTCAATGCAAATGCAAAAAAAAAAAAAAAATGATATCAAGCGATCTGGATTTTTTTTACATTATTACAGAATTTTCAGCTTTTATATTTCTAATTCTTTCAACATATTGGGCACTTATTTAAGCAAGAAACTTCACTAATGCATCAAGTAAAAGGTACGAAATTACAGAATGCTACATACTTTATAGAGTGTTCTTCTATGAAATGTCAATTATTATTTGAATCCTTTTAAAATAAAATAAATTTATCTTTTTGGAATTAAAAAGAAAAATAACTGAAAAATACCAAAATTTAAACTTGATATTCTTGAGATATAAAGTATACCCTATCTGTCAAGGAAAAGTGTACAAATTGCACAGATAGTAGTAAAATATGATGAGTTCGAAAAGTTGAGTTTTTTTTAAAGAAAATATTCATTATCTCTCTAAAAAAATTTCATGAAAATCTCCTTTATGCAATTGCTAGTAGGCTACTTCATATTATTTAAGATAAACTAGAATATTGATGCAACATACATAGAGACAGTGTTTTTGGTGAATAGCGATCAGCTTGAAATTGTACAAATATGCTTTCCTTTGCTATGATTAGCTTGATAGATGCTTAAAATATCACTATTAAGCACACTTTACCCACGTAATATCGCAAAATTTGTTGGATTTCACGAAAGGTGTAAATAAGTACGAAATACGTCCCGTCCAGGACGAATAAACAGAAAGTGTCGAAAAAATTATTTTATTTTGTAAATTTTAGTGTTTGAAATGCAATTTTAATTTTCTTAATAGCTTTCTCTCCTTTATGCTTTCTGTATACCTGCCGAGAAATTAGCCTATAGATACTTATGACTAGGGGGCGGATTTCTATGACCTAAAAAATAGAATATATGCATGCATTTATGACCTAAAAACATTAAAATATGACCAATAAAATTTAAAATATGACTTTACCGCTTACACATTGTGTATATTTTTTTTAAGTTTCATTACAATTCATTTTATTAAAATATAGTGTTAATTATTTTAAATGTCTGTAAATTCTCAAAAAGTATCAATATAATGCAAAATTTATAAAATATTATATGAAACTTCAAAATTTCTTCAATATGCCCACAAATATGCCAAAAATATGACCTAAATATGCATATTCATACTAAATATGCTACAATAGTTGAAAATTTTCTAAATATGCAGTTATATGCACAATAAAAGCCGTTCCATTTTCACCAGGATGCTTGGAATCGGGTTTAAATTAGTCGGAAACCTGAAATAATGCAAAGGGGAAAAATATGACATGTCATAGAAATCCGCCCCCTACTTATGATAGATTACAGTTCGTCTTGTTTTCTAGGAGAGTTCAGACAACATGAACAAGCTTACTGATTGTATGGGCGAATGCAGCTGATTTGCGTATAAAGTAGTTAGTTTACGTCATTACACTTCATTATTCAGACCGTACTGCATCAATGAATTGAGTTGGCTACTTGTTAATTCGTAATGCCACGGTAATGGATTTGAACCCCAGCCCTCCTCGCTTGCTAATGTTGTGCACGCGTACACAATCATACAATTAAACAGTGGCTTAAAATATACTGACGGAAATAATTACTTGCAATTAAGTTATTTTAAAATACTTACATTTGACGTTAACCAGGTATGTTCTATTTGAATAATTACATTTCTCAAAACCAGTCGTACACAGTAATAATTGTCTAAATAGAACCAATAACTGTATCTACGCCTATTTTTTTAATTTCAGTGATACCATTTACAGTCAGGGCCCTATTTCATAAAAGTTACAATTTTACAGGTGACAGGTGACATAAATTTGTCTTACAGGTTTACATTTTGACAATTGTGTTTTTCATAAAAGCTGACAACTTTACATAAATGTCATGACAATTTTGTAGATTTGTATGACAATTTTACATTTTGTTGTTTCTCAAAACTTTTGAGTTTACAGGTAAAAGTCTGACAAATATGTCAAATCTTAGGATACCTATCATTTATGAAACATTAATTTTTGCTGACATATTTACAAATTTACAAAAAATGTAGAATTGTCATTACAGAAGTGACAGGCAATCTTTCATATGTAGGCCAACAGAGTAGGTTATGTAAATGTGTGGCATAACTTGGCAAACTTTCTTGTGATTTAAACTCTGTTAATAAACTTGCTAAATTGTCTTGTTAATAATGAACACTAGTAGTAGTGATATTGGTAGTAGTGAAAGTGGTGAAGAAATAGACATGAAACAACCCAGTGTTTTTAGGCAATGGATTATTAACCTAACTTTCAATTTCAGTGACTTTGTATTAAAAGAGAAATATAATTCAATTATTTTCTATAGTAATAATCGATTGCTTAGGTATCGTATTCGATGATGAGACACGTATGTGAGAGCCATCTACAGTGTACTAAAGTAATCTTTAGGTTTGACATAAAATTGTCGCGTTTATGAAATGGGTTCTTTTAGTCTGACAATTTACATTAATTTGCCTGTAATGTAAGGAAAAGTTGTAATATTGATGAAAAATACAATTGTCGGGACATATTGACAAATTTGTCAGACTTGACATAATTGTCGTATTTGTCACACCTGTAGAGTTTTATGAAATAGGGCCCTGGTCATTGTATCGTTATATCCTATCCAGGTAGGATGATAAAACCGATTGAAGCCTATGTTTTAAAAAATGCTAAACTTGAAAATATTTGCTGTTTGCTTGAATAGACTTGCTTGTTACTTTCTGAGATGTACTTCGACCATGTAAGCACATAACTATGGTTAGCATTTTCAGATTCAATTTCCGTGAGGAAAAAAGAATAGAAAAGGTGCTGAAAGGCAAAATAGGGGGGAAAAAGGTGCTAGTGAACTCGCTAAGTGACAAAATTATATTCACGAATAACATGTTATTGGCTAATTCCAGTGAAACTAAAAAGAAAAATTTAATATTTAGTAAATATTCCCGCGTTTACTGAAAGCAGGACGGTTCACAATTTCCATGTCCACTGCAAGCTGATGAAAGGTTCATTGAAAGTTACTTACAGATCTTAGATGTTGGAACGAAACCAAGATAATTATAAAATAAAGAAAACAATTAAACTCAAGCAATTGGCTATAAACGATTAAATGAGCTTTAGAATGTTATTAAAAAGCTGCAGTAAAATACAAAAAAGGGAGAAAAGGGGATTATGGGCATGGTGAAGAAATAGGGGATAAAGACTCTAAAAAGGGGCAAAAAGTGCTAGAAAATTTCCCTTCATTCTCAACTAGAGATAATGTTTCATATGATGTTTTCTTCCACAGCAACTCTAATTTGTCCTACAACAAAGGTTTGCACGTAAAAATCCCAACCCTCCACATAACTTTCAATCCTACCATCTGCATGAAGTCGAAATGCAGTTATCGGACAGTATAGGCCTTTTCCATGCAAATGCCTAGTTAACAATATGATTTTCGGTGATGCGGCAACTACTGTCTCCAGATGAGAAGAATGCAAGCTACAGGAATGCAGTGCACTCCCCACTTGTCTACCTGCAAGCGGGCTCGTCCTAATCTTCCGTTTTTCAGTTAGTGAGCGGGCGTGAAAGTTCGGATTCCTCCCCATCACGGCGCGCCAGACCAACCGCGTGTCACTTTGGACTGTTGCTATGACGCGGGGGAATGAGTCCCCTCTGTACCACCCTTGCTCTTCACCCCGCACTTGCATTCATCTCATCTGGTGACTATACTGAATGCGCACTCCTATATGCGCCCAATGTTCGAATGCGAAGCGAGAAAATTGCATTGTTCAAGATTAATTTAGAAAATCATGCGAGAGTTTCACTTCAGCCTTTTTAAAAAAGCGTTACAAATATATTTTTTTTGAACAGACAATTAGGCCTATATAAAACATTCAATTATAGATTGCATTATAGTGAAAGGTAATGTCACGATTGACGAGGGAATCTATCCAGCGGTGTTCAAAGTCAAGGGTTGCATTTATAATTAGTGCTATGTGACGAATAAAATGTAATAAATAATTAATAAAATATATCTATCAGCGAATATATTGTATTTTGATTAGCCTATTTGATATATTAAACAGAGATCATACTTGTAAAAGTCATTCATGAAGAATAATATAAATGTGGCTGACGTCTGTAAGCACAATACGATCGCAAACATCGCTTGCTGAAACTTAAAGACCCTTTCCATGAAATCTAACGCTGAATCGTGAATAAATGTAAGAGTAATTAACTTTATTTACAGATTAAAACTCGACAGAACAATTTAATTATATTATTATCATAAAGTGCCCAGCCATTTTATTGCAAAAAAACTGTTGTTCGTGAGATATTATGCAGGTTTAAAAAAATGTTTCATACAAGCTACTGAGGTCATACATTTATTGTGTTTATTGGATGTGATAGAGCAAAATTCGATGAAGATTGAGTGAAGTTGACATACGACTGGTTGATGATTAACAGATTCATAAACTGGCGTATGTGTCAAATAGTTCACGTAATAGATCCCCTTCATAAATTACGGTACATAGGAATGTACACTGGAATTCGAACCAAATCATCCAACGAGGCTGCAAAATGCTAGAGGCCTAGAAAGAAGTGAAAAAACTAATGCACGACGTAATAACGAAAGACATGGTCTGCATTTTCGTGCATGCGAGACCAGCATATTACAAGGAGCACTAATATGAAGACAGATTGTTTAACACTAGCTCCGGCCGTGCCTATGGCAACGCACGGCATGCTCTGTACATTTATGTATATTCACGTCATGTTGTCACCTCTACCAGTCATACGACTCAGAATTCTCTGCAGTAACGATATTATAGCAATAGGCCTATTTACGAATTATTTATTCACATAAACGTTAACGTTGACTGATGTTA